>OX101826.2:43473863-48473863 GCA_944452925.2 Chrysolina oricalcia
CCATCAGCTGTCACGGAGAATAAGATATTGCAAATCGAGCAGCGGCGATATGATCTTTCTTGGTGCATCGGCATAAATACAACCAATACTGTCGGTATGGGATGGAGGATGGCCGGTATAAATAGTAGGAGTCGCGCTGGACTAAGATTTATAAATAGCATTACGAGTAATTTATGTTTGCCGCGATTGGGCGGACTCTACTTTTGACATTCTCGAGATTTATGTCGACCGAGTTGATGGGAGATGCACCAACATTCAACATTCGTATCAGTATTCTCTCTTTTTTGGTTTCACCCTTCGCTGCTACTCCCAGAAAAAAAGTAATGGATTGTTCAGAATCGGTTTATTTCCGAACCAGATTTATATTTCCTCACTAGACACGAAGTAAGTTTGATAAAAAATGGACGGTATTGGAAATGAGTGAATAGAGAGACGAATAGAAATGAACGAATATAAACAAATATTGAGTAATTATCAAATTGTCATGAAATATAAACATAATAGAAAACAATAATATTTGAGTGTCGGGGTAAATCATATAAATTTTGGAAATCATCACCATCAGTACAGAAGGATGACAGTAGGTAATAATAATAAGCTTAGTAACGAACAGTCGTTACCGACCGATGATGAACCCTTTACTCCCATATACACCTACTGCGTAGGCTTATTATGGCAATTACCTATCAGAAAACAACTACTTCCCTGGCTAAGACCACGACGGGTATTGAATTAAATCTAACAGATACTTGTGCAACGTTCCTCAAAGCATCAGAGGACGCAGTTGCAACAGCCCTCTATGAGCTACTAGCAGAATTATGTTTTAATTTGGACACGGTGACCACCTGCAGACTGGTTTCGAGGTTGTTGCCTCTCATCAGTGCAAGGGTAGATCAACACAGACAGCACTGAAGCACTGAAGCACTGAAGCACTGAAGCACGAATCGACTTGAGGCGGGGCAGTCACTAAATCAAAATGTCGAGTTATGAATATCTGCTTTCCGATAAAATAGGTATGGTGATTCCAGGTACCCAATTTTTTAATTATCGGAATTAATTCTCCAGAGAAATATGACATAATTTTCCCTCAACCTCTACCTACCTACCTATTGCTCGAAATTGAGTGAGAATGACGTCATATTTCTCTAGAGAATCAATTCCAACAATTCAAAAATTGTGCCCCAGAGGTTCCGAAAGATCCAATTCGATAAAAAAATATTCTATTTACGAAACTATCACCAAATTGGTACCAGTCCGCTCTTCCCTTGGCCAAGGTGAAGAAGTGGCTAGACTCAACTCCAGAACCATAGTGAAACTATTTTAATAATTTTTATTCCTGAAGTAAATGATATGCTCAAACATTACATTAAAATTACCCTCACTGTGTTTCAGTTAATCAACACGTTGTGCGAGACAATTTTTCTCAATTGTATCGATATCGATAAGCGATCACATGCCTTGTTGTAAAACAAAAATGTGATGTGCGTCGCTAGATGCCAATGGTGTTGAAAGTTTTTCGGTTTTTCCAAAAGTAGAAAAGTGAATAAAAAGGTCAACAAAAATTAGTAAGTCGCCCCAAAGCGCCACTGCAAATAATATCTCCTCTCCCCGCACAGGCTATATATATATATATATATATATATATATATATATATATATATATATATATATATATATATATATATATATATGCCTTTGGGTACACCTGGATAGCTATTCAAAACTAAAAGTGTTTAGTCACACAAAACGTTGTATTGGAAATTTACGGACATAATATCATCGCTTTTCTGAAACCATCCATATTTCTTTTCACCATTATTCGATATTTCCACCAATGATGTGACTAGCTGTTGTACACCAAGAACGAAAATTATGATTTCCCTAAATTATTGAATTATTGAATATATTTTTGCGCACTAACTTATTGATCCTGCAAACGACCACATTTTTTTCATTTTTATATTCTTCCGCACCTATCACAGTTTCCAAGACAGCAAAATTAGCAAACGATGAATGGAAGAACCTGTTAACCAGAAACAAATCACCATACTGTATATAAACCTTTCTAGTGTCCCGCTATTACAATTAGTACGAAACGTCGATGAACCAGTGAGTTGCATTTCTTTGATTCCGCACAACTCGATGAAAGTATACGATGCTATCGAAAATATAGATCCGTAGATCCAAGAGACGATCATCTTATCTACGGAGAACAATAAACAAAGCATTAATAGAGAGATGACGAGTCCCGCCATCCAGCGGTGACGCACGACCGATCACTTGAGTGACATCACAAAGTGATCTGCGATCGCAACTCGGCTCGGATGACAGATACTATTAAGGAATTCTAATTAAACATCGTTCTTTGGTTTGGCGTGATTTCAACAAATGAGGTCGAGGTGTACACTTCTAGGAAATCGACCGTGGGATTGACAGTTCTCGTAATTTCTTCGCCCTTCCACCTGGGACACGGAGTCCGAAGAATAGACATTTCCTTATTGGGGGTCATTCTTCATTTCAATTCTTACTATTCGCAAAAGCCGAAGCATTATTCTTATTCGATCTGATATAGAGATGAAAAATAATTATGACATCGAAATGAAAAATAGTAACAAGACACTGCCAATTCACTATCAAATTCTTCAAAGAGTTGCAATAATTATAATGTTTGCTTGAGTGACACTGTAATCGATATTTTTGGATTAAGTGCGTAACATTTTAATAGCACATGAGAGTGCTAATTTTTGACGGCAGATCGAGGCCAAAAATTCTCCCAAATGTGCCATGAAATCACAAATTTTATTCACGAAATACAAACCACATTTTTTGTACAACTGTGAATGTGAATTTACAACTTCTTCAATATATTGAAAAGAAATACTTCCAATACATCTTGACGTGGTTTTTTGCCCCGATAAGTTATCGCTTTTAAACGACTGTTGTCTTGATGAAAATATTATTCAATGTTTTCAGTAAAATCGTATTCAAACATTTTTCCTGTCTGAAAAAATAAGTCCAAAATAATTAAATTATGCTTTTCTCTTCCATACATGTTACCTTTGATGTTATCGATACAATTTCACAGCATCTCGTGGTCTTTCGGTGTCGTTACTATAGAAACGGTTTGTTGTCACGCCGCGTGTTTGACTGTTTCAACACCGAGAGAAATCCAGTTATACAAGTTTTTTTCAAAAAAATCTTATAGCTGCTAAATAAATTATTTTAGCAACTAAATGTTATCTGATCAATGTAAAAAGTGAAGGTTTTAAACGTTAAATGGGTCTTTTTTTCAAAACACTCATTTTGTTTTGAAAAGGTTACCTCTTAGTTTTAATAATGGGCACGATTGTGGTTAAAAGATGGAATTGAAAAAACAAACTGTTCAGCCACTATAATTCACATTTTAACTGTTAAACGATACTTTGTAACCACTAAATAGTTGTCGTTTAGTTCTGGAAATGTAACGGTTTTGTCCACCACCTCTGATCATGCATCTTCTTCGTCACATACGTGTTTCCTATGATGTTTTATTCCACTCACCACTAACAGGCCGTTTCATCATCGGGTCATCTACGTCATTTCAATTCTTTTTGTCAATCAGTTTACGTGTGGATTTGGTAGTGTTGTGCATGTGCAGAAATAAAGGTTAAATACGCTTTGTTTATAGTTAGTTTCTACAAGAACTACATTTCGGGAAAGTGTCTACCTGAGTGTGTGTTTTCAACAACAGATTTTATCCGTTGTTATTACTTGTGGGATGTTAAAATCAAACAAGTAAGTATTGGGTGAGCTTCAGGGATGGTGCATTTTTATTTTAGATAATATTCATTTGTTCGAAAAAAATTTACGGTGATGGCTGGAATTGAATGAAAATATGACTTTTTTAGGAACCGAACGTGTTCAGTAGTACTAATTCCGGTTCGAACAGAAACGACACAATTTAAATATTTTTCAAAAGAAACATCCTATGTATTTTATAGTTTCTGAAGTAGAGAGCAAATTCTGCGAACATGCAGAGCATGTAAAGTTATTTATAAAGAGATACTTTTATCTTATGACATGATGATTATTGTTAGATGATTTTTTCATATGGGAACCTAAGATTCTAGTTCCTAAAATTTGCAAATTGAATGAAATCAACATTTTTAATATCTGTCGATTTCTTGTAGGGTAGGGTTGCCACAGATTTTGCCACGTTAAAAAATTTTCATGTACATTAAATCATTTATTCGTAATAAAATCTTAAATACTGAAAAATCGGTTTTTCGCCATTCTGACGGATAATTTGGAGTTATGTCGAACATTGTTAAATATAAACGTTTTTGATTACTTTATTATCTACAACTTTTTCATTGAACATTTTCCGCTAAGAGGTCATGTGGGTACTCATTATATTTGGAAGAAAAATAGCGAACCTACTACTAACACGGACTTCTATGAAGTATCTGTTTTCAAACCTCTGGAATTTCACATGAAAGTATCGTAATGAAACACTCCATTCCATACATTTGATTTTTGTTAATTCTTCTTGAGCAGAAATAAAATAGTATTTGAATATTAAGTAATGATTTTTTTTTGTTTCAGATGACTAGTTTATTGTATAATTTGAAGATTCTTCCCTCTTGTCAACTCTATCCGTGGTTACTAGAAATAGTGTATATTTTGATGTATTTCTAATGTTCCCAGATTTAAGAAATGCTTTATTTTATTGTTGATATGTAAGTTTTAAGACCTTCGTTATGATGACAGATTTTTTTCTTTTTTTAGGGGATTTGAGGTCATAAATTGAAGCAAAACATATTTCTTCAAAGCCGTTTCGTTAATTCATTTTGTCATCTTCAGGCTACTGTAAGATACTGAAAGAGGACTTTTTTTAATCAATAAAATGATAGAAAAAAAACAAATAATAATATACAAATCAATTTGCTACTAATACTTTTCCAGAAACAATCACTGAACTATGTTCTGGTAACAGTTAAAACTTCAGAGTAGATCAGAGTTAATTAATAATAATTCAATCTAAAGTTTTATACGTTACCAAAACATTGTTTAGTGATTGTTTCTGGAATAGTAGTAGTAGCAAATTGATAAGTATAGTATTAGTTATTTTTTCTATTGTTTTATTAATTAAAAAAAATCTCCTATTTGTATCTTCCAGTGTCCTGAAGATCTCAAAAAATTAATAGACGAAAAGTTGACTTTGAACAAATAGAGTTTTTTTCAATTTAAGGCCTCAATTCCCCCCCAAAAAAATTAAAAATCAGTCACTATATTTTAATTTCCTTAATAAATGTTGATCAATTTCTCAACGAGTTTCAATGCTGAACTGTCCACTGATACGTATGAACAACTAATGTGTTCATATTTCAGGAAATTAAATCAAATATGACGAATCTCTATAGCAAAAGTATCTTTTTCATGATATCTATACGATTGAAATGTTTAAAAGCGTGCTTGTTGAATTCTCATTCTGAGAATATGATACTGACACTCACCGTGTTGCATCTTCTGTTTAACATATTTTTCAAATGGAAAACATGTTCGCTTCCAAACACTTTGTTTCTAATCAAAACGCGTTTGAATAGCATACGCATGAAAATAACCTCCCTCTAGAGCTCTGATAACATCATCAACACCAAAACACCACATCAACTCCTTTAAGTTGAAAAATGTCGAATAGTACATGTGGTGATATTGAAGAGTTTTTGTAGATTAACAGTTGGGCAAAATTTTGAAATTTCAATAATTCAATTTTTGATAGCCTCTACCTTCATGTGTATCAATGATCCGAATTCATGATGTACTTCATGCACCATTAAAACTGTTTAAGTTTGTAAAATGAGGTTCAACAACTGTAAATCCTTACAAACTGTTCAAAATCAGCTAAATTGCCATTTAAGATTTTGTGGCAGTGTTTTGACGTCAATGCTATTTTCAGAACTGTAGAGAGAGAGAAATTATTTTCATGCAGGTTATACAAATCAAATACCGTTTAGCTGGTGAAGGAAAGTTTTTAAATGCAAAAATGTCCACCATTTGATTGTTATACAATTTTTTTTAACCACAATAAGATATGGTATAATAATGAAATACCAATCATTTAAGTATTACATCAAAAACAAGTCATCTTGAAATGAGCATCTTTTCAATTTCATACAGTCGTCATTTAATATAAAAATGTCAATCATTTAAACGTTATATTGAGAACAAGTAAGCTTTATATAAGCATCTTTTAATTTTTATGATAACTTCATATAATATTGAAACGCCAGTCATTTAACCATTATATTGGAAGCAAGTAATTTTGATATGACAATATTTTCATTTTTATACGAGTGTTCTTTAACAGTTATACAACTTTTTTGAAAAAATATCCTGATCATTCTGAAAAAGTTACTATGTTGGCGCCTATTCAATTCAGAAATCTTTTAAATGTTATACAATTTTGTATAACAGGAAATAGATATTTCTCTCGGTGAAGTTATTTTCAAGAAGATGGATGTTGATTATGATAGTGGTAGTAATACCCCATCAGATATATCTGATAAATCAAATGCAATAGTATCTAATTTGAGAAAACATATGGTTTATGAAAATGTGCTTATATGCTATTTTGAGGAAATATCAAAAATTATAAAACCTCCTACGTTATGGGGTGTCTACACCATGTTGAAAAATACATTGAATGTTAGGAAAATATTGATATAAGTTTTCAAAATTGGTCCCACTCATTAAGAACAAAAGCGTCGGATACCGAGGAAAAAAATCTAAAGTGGTGCTGCTACTGACTTCATAGACTATATATCAATGGCTGTAGATAGGAAGGAAGTAGTTATAGCAGTTTTCATCGATTTGAAAAAGGCTTTTGACGTGGTGAGTAAATTAATTAGAATGTGATTTGGGGGTATTATTTACAGCTTAATTAAAACATGTTTACTTGGCAGAAAACAATATGTAAAGCTTGAACATACAAATAGTGATTGGTTGTCCAGTGCTTACGGGGTGCCACAGAGGTCAGTTCTTGGACCGCTGTTGTACTCCCTATATGCACTCAACCTCAAACTGCACGATCTGTAGGCAAAGTATTTCACATTTGCAGATGATACCGTTCTGCTATACACCGGAACAGATGAAAATAACCTCAATAATCAAGTAAATAATGACCTTAATGCCTACCTTAAATGTCTGTTTTCAAATAAATTGATAATCAATATTGATAAAACCAAATATATAGTATTTAAGCAGAAAAATAAAATAATTAACGAATTTCATCCTAACATAAATGGTGTATAAAATATTTAGGATTAATTGTAGATGAAAATTTGAACTAGTCTCCACACATTAACAAAATCTCTGAAAAAATAGTTTCAATGCTATCCGCTTTGTATAAATGTCGAAATTATCTGTCTATGAAAAGTAAATTTCAAGTTTATAATTTTGTCTTCTTATCACACTTCAGGTATCTCTTGCCTGTGTGAGGAATGTGTGGAGAAGTTAATTTTGATAAAGCTCAGAAATTACAGAACAAAGCTCTTGAAATTCTATTCAAATATGATTGGCTCACTAGCAAAAATATAATTTATTCAGAATTGAATTTAATTCGATTAAAAAAACTTATTTATAAAATACATAATAATCAACAGAAATGTAACATAAATATTGAGTTTTGCTTTGATGTACATGATTACCAAACAAGGTCCCATGGTAACATCTAACAAATATATACAAGGACAAATATAGGTTTAAACAATCCGATTGTAGATGCAATCAAAACATTTAATAATTTACCGCAGTTTTCAAAAGATTTGAATAATTATAAGAGTTTTGTTAGAGAACTGAATGTTTATGTAAACGTTAATTAACTGCCTTTGCAGCCTTAAAATTTTGTTATTCTCGAGGCAAGTGTTTAAAGCACTGATTTGAGAATTTTTTAGATTAGGTCAATGATATTGTAATAAGAGTTGTTTAAATAAACGATATTTAAAAAAAAAGGTTTATCAAGGAATGATATCAATAAATTTATTCAATATGCTGGTAACGAAACCAATTTACTTTATAAGGTACAGATATAATCATAATTTCTTAAGATTAGCAGATATTTCAATATTTTTTATTTGTGGGTTGTCCTAATTTTAGGTGCATTTCACCGTGAAGAATTATGACATATAACTATTGATGACATTGAAGATGCTATATTGATTGTTGAAATACCTGGTACGAAGACCTATTGCGCAAGGACGTTTACTAATTCAAATTCTGATTATTTTGAGATATACCGCACTATGACCGCCTCATACAAAAAGTGACAGATTATTTTTGAAATATTCGAATAGAAAATGTATTAACTAACATGTGGGGATGAATAAAATAGGAGAAATTCCCCGCTTGATAGCAAAATGGCTTGGAAAATACATGTATAAGAGCTACACAGGTCACTGTTTCAGAAGAAGCTGTGTAACTCTTCTGGCCAATGCCGGGGGCAACGTTACATCTATAAAACGTCACGGTGGCAGGAAATTTGCCACCGTCACAGAAGCACATATGAAAATATCTAATAAAATTGTGGAAGCAACTCTTCAAGAAATATCTAACGTTTCTGATCAGCAGCAACATTGAACATCATCGGGAATTTATGTTGGAAGTAATTGTTCAAACTTTACTATCAATTATGATTTCAATAAATAAAATTGTTTTATGGTGAATAATCAATCAATAATAAAAATAAATCCGTCAAAAAGTAATGTTTCATGTCTATTTTGGGAATTATTTTGAAAGTCTTTTTTTTCAGTGTGAAAAAAAAGTAAACATTTACGCATCAATAGAGATGCAGAAATATCAAGTTTTTTTGACAGATGTACAAATAATATTTTTTTGATTCCCACAAGAAAGAAAATCCTTTAAAGTTCAGAGAACAGAGAGACAAACGAAAGTAGATAGGAAATGGTGTTCTTTTTGTGGTCCAGGGAACACCTTCCAAGGCACTGAGTACTTCTAGGATATTGAATATGGGCTCTCAAAATTCCTTTATCCCTTCTACTGGGATGAAAATTTCAGAGTACGGACATTATTCTTCATTGAGGTACATTCTTTATTTCAGTTTCCACTCTTTGAAATAATCGAAGCTTCATTTTATTTGACCTGATATCGGGTGGAAATTGATATTTGGATAAGTCAGATGTATATCATTTGATTTATAAAATAAAGTAAGTGAGAAGATTGCTCAGGTTTGATCAGCTTTGCAGAGAGAAATAGGAAGAAACAACATTGAAAGTGAATACGATGACGTTGAATTCAACAGGAATTCATTTTTCGGAAAAACAATTCAAATGTGAATTCCAATTGTTTACTTTTTGATCAAGCGTAAATATAACTTCTGTTCATGACAAGTTATAAATATAAAAGATAAAACCAAATAAAACTGTACTATTAAATTAGTATATATAAGATCACATCACATAATGATAAAAAGCAGTGTATGATAAAAGTGTAAAATAATTCACGAAATCCACTTCCATTCATAAATTTCCAGAAACGTTTTTCTCCTGGAGGAAATTTCAATAGAAAGTTGAAGTTGATTTTCCTCTAGAGGGGTTCGATTTGAGCAACTATGCAGCAAACAAGCATTTGCCTCTTTGTTACAACCTGTATGCATTGTCCAACCACACTGGAACTTCTAATAGTGGACAGTACACACACAGCTTACTGTAGACACCAACATGCAGGCACGTGGTTTGTATATAATGACTCGCGTGTATCTCCAATTGCAATGGGATCAATTGTGAGCGGAGACGCTTATGTCCTTTTTTATGAGTCTTGCTCATAGGATTGCTGAGTTTCATCGTTGATTGCTGTCAGGCGCGTGCCTAGGGTAATTTCATGGGGGGGGGTAATCACCCATTTCAGGACCAATATTTCCTACGTTTTAAAAAGTTAAACTTCAGTAACACTAAGGCATTCATATTTAATTCTTAAAAAAAATTAACAAAATGTTCTTTAAAACAATAGCTCGAATATGAGAGAGTGTAAAAATAAATAAACAGAATATATTTCAAAATGAAAACAATAACTCAAAAATAAAAAAATGTATAACTAAAAATAAATAACAGAATAAATATTCTTCGAAACGAAAGCAATAACTCGAATATAAAAGAATGTAAAAATAAATAAAGAGAATATCATTCAACACAAAAATAATAACTGAAAAATAAGTAAATGTGTAACTGAAAATAAATTAGCAGAATATTCTTCAAAACGAAAACAATAACTCAAAAATGAGAGAATGTACAACTAAAAATATATAAACATAACAAAACAGACAAAATAATAAAAACAGGTTACCTATAAATGATAAATGAATGGTATCAAATTGTAAATTCCATATTTCTTTGTTTTTTAGCACTAAATCTGTCAATGATATTATTTATATTAATTTTCATATCCCGATGTATATTCAGCAAGGCAAGTCCTGTTAAACGAGTGTCCGACATGGTTGATCTAATATAGGTTTTCAGTCTTCTTAAAGTCGAGAAACTGCGTTCTGCCGAAGCGACAGATACCGGTAATGTCACTTGAATTTGTAAAATAGTGTAAATTAAAGGGTAAATATTTTTATCACACTTCAATAATGAATCGATTCCAGCATGAGGTTTTTCATGACAATTCTTCCATTCATTTATCCATAGTTCCAGTTCTGATGATAATCTACGGAATAAAGACGTTTCAGATTCACTTGTAGTTATTTGGGACAAAAATGCTACCAAATTGTTTTTACAGTTTTCCAGCTGTACATGTGAATGTTCCAAGCAGATGGAAGGTACAACATTTGAAAAATAGAACACAGCTTTATTGTTGAATCTGAATTTTAAATCCTCTATAACACTATCAAGGACAGGAAAATAGACAGCGATTCTATAATAATCCTCAGGATTATTACATTGCACGTTTGTTCTCATGGTTTGTTTACCTACCACCCGTGGCATAGTAATGTCGATCTCTAACATTTCGTGAATCTTCGTTATGTCTTTGTAAATTTTATTGAAATTATCGTCACCTTTCTCTCTTTTATATTGCAATGTTTGTAAAACATTCGTAATGATCTTCTCAGCATACAAATTATCTATAGTTTTAGTCTGCAAAATTTTACTCAAGTTTATTGTGAGTCCTAATACATCTGATAAACAGCATAAACTTACAATGAAGTTGGTGGAAATCAAGGATAATTTCAGACAAGCAGCTTTAGATGCGGAATCTCTCTCCCTCCAATTTGATATGAAATCAAGGGATTCAATGATACTTGAAAAACTTTCTCGAAATCGCTGAATTGATTCATGTCTTTCAACCCACCTTGTATCACATAACTTTTTTAAATTCTTTCCATTAACGTGCAATAGAACACTGTGTCTCTTGGAAGATGAATTGAAAAAGGTGATGACTTCTTTCATGATACCAGTAGCATTCCTTATTGACTGAACATTTGAACTCTTCGAAATAGATAAATTCAAGGCGTGATTACTGCATGGGCACTTCAGAGCATTTTTCAATTCTTGTTGCAATTCTTTAACGGCGCCTTTCTGTTGACCCAACATTAAATTGCACCCATCGGTACCAATTCCCACACAATGATCCATATTCAAATTCAAATATTTCATTAGTTTCACGACAGTTTGTGCTAAAATTTTGCCTGTCATAACTGGTTCTATCGAAGGTTCATTGTAATTAGATGCGTGACAATTTATAAAACCGACAAAATCTTCGAAAATTTGATTTTTTGAAACATACCTGAGTGTGACAGACATTTGTGAGATATGACTAACGTCTGTAGTTTCATCAAATATAATACAGTAGTACTTACACTCTGTAATCCTCTTCAATATAGTAGTTATAATTTCCTCTTTACAATATTCGATCAGTTCATTTTGAGTTTTTGCGCTGATGTACGTTGCTTTTGAAGATGAGTTTTTCAAATGTTCTTTCAGTACGGTATCTCCACTTTCGACGCGAAAACGTAAAAGTTCTCTAAAATTCCCTTGCAGTGGGTGAAGATTCTACATCTAAATCTATATCTTCAGTTTCAGAACTTTTTATCCCAATAGCTCCAATATCTCTATGTCCTCTTAATGGAATATTCTGCCGACCCAAAAAGATAATGCTCTCAATAATAGAAGTGAGACGCTTCCTATTTTCGATAATTTGTTCTCGTCTTTCAGTGTCCAACATATTAATTACCTTGTTTTTTTCGTCACAGTAGTTCTTGGTGAAATTCCTTGCATTTATTACTGATTCTTTATGAAAGCTACTTTCTTGATGACTGACCAAATCCCCGTCTTTTCCCAGTAATTTGGAATATTTGCATAATGGAGTTTTAATTAGTTTGTTTAAAGGGGTCTGTTTGTGTTGACCACCGTACTTTGCGAATAACAGGCAGTATTTGCAGAATATACCTTTTTTCGAAACTGAAAATGTTAACCATTCGAACAGCTGGAAATGTTTCTGGGACAGATAGCATTTCACGTCCTTGTTTTTCTTTGTGTGTAATGAAAAAGGATATATGAATTCTTTGCCTGGTACCATAGCATATTTCAAAATGTTCATTTTCTGCAAGTCTGTAATCATATCCTGATCTAGAACTTTTCCAGCATCCATATCATTTTCAGACATACACACTTCGCCTTCTTCAATTTCCATTTCTCTGGAGCTGGAGTTTCGTAACTGATTACCACAATCTCCAGTTTTTGAAACTGTTGAACTTGTAGATGGCTGATTATTAATAATATCATTGATATTGATATAATCCACGCCCTCTGATTCCTTTTCGTTTTTAATTTCTTTTTCTTCCTCCTTTTGCTTTTTTACAACTATGAAGTTATCTAACGTGTTTTGGGACCTCTTCATTTTCGAATATCGACAATAACAACAGGTACACCAAAGTGTCGAAATCCTGAAAATAGTTAAAACAGTAAGTAATTATACCTACTCAGTACTCACTACTAAAATCATTATTCGGTTCCGGTATGTCGCGCCCAATGCTACAAAGTTAAAAATCTCACCTTCTTGTTCTAAACAACGATAACACTCATAAATTTTATTCCATATAAGAATAGATAAAAATGAAATGATGCACCCTAGCATAGCCAACAAAACACAATGAACGACGAACTTATTTCGGCGTATTCCCGACTATTTCATTTCAAGTATATAATGTATTTACATAAGCACCTGCTTCGTGAATTCGGCCGTCGTTGTGTCGGCGAACAATAACAAATAAAAACCCAGTTCACTCAACACTCAACTCCATAATGCGCCACCCTGATTGCGAAATTTATAATTTAATGTTGTGACTAGAAGCCTGAAGACTAGAAGACAGGTGTGAAAGCCCATCGTTGTGTCTTCATCATCATCATTTTTTAAGTTTGAAAATAAGGAATGTTCAAATTTTTTCATCATCATCGTGGTCATGGGGGGGGTAATTACCCCATTACCCCCCCCTCAGGCACGCGCCTGATTGCTGTTTGGTTTTGTCCTGGTTTTCATTTCACACTTTTATATTATTATACTTTTATAATGTTTATATATACATAATTTTTATTGTATTTATGTCGATATATTAAAAAAAATTGAGGTGTTCATTAGGCAACTATTAAATAATATGAATAGCTTTGTACCGCAAAATAAAAATTAAGTATAGAATGATTTTGACATTGTATAAATACATAAAATAGGAAATAAGAGTGCTTGATAGTTGACTACTAGTAATGAAAGATCACTTTACATAAATTCAAGATAAGATAAATACGATAGAAGACAAATTTGGTTCGCTAGGAAGTAGCAAATATACAAGTAGCAAATGTATAAGAAAAGTGTAAAATCATGACAGAAATTTACGGTAACCGGTGGTATGAGATAATACCAAAATGAATAAGTACAGAAATTATTGAGAAAGTTTTATCACCATTTTATATAGTGGTTCAATTACACCCAATATAAATATATTCGGAAATTGACCATTTTAACGAGGTGGCTCAAAGGACCGCACAGATGGAGAAACCTTCAAAGTCCAAAGAAACACCTAGAAACACTCATTCTTATTCTAGTTCTCAGCAACGAATAGTCTACAGCTATTTGCACCAGTTTTCCTTAATAACAAACTCAGCTAAGTGAAGGATCAGCTTAAGGTACACCTTAGGGTAAAGATGGTTTGCACCGTCGACTCCTGGCCTGAACCTTAGCTGAGTATTGGAAATGTTTGACAACAGCGCCAAAATTATCACGTACCCAACACCGACATATTATTAAACTAGACTGCCAATACCATATTATTGAAATTGATCCAAGTACGAAATTATGACTGGTGGCCATAGGACATGCGCATTGTGTCTGTTATCTGTCAGAATCACATTGGCGTACTTCAGGAAAAATTAATGGGTCTAGTACGGAAGCAAGTAGAATGTTGAAAAATTTAGTTTTCATTCAACGACCAGAGTATTTTATAACTGTACATCCATGAATCATATTTCCTCTCCTACTTTCACTTAGAAAGAGTAAAAGGAAAATAGATACCCAAGCAATACTCAGCAACTGACATTTCCCTTGGAGTAACACAGGGCTCAGTGTTGGGACCGGTACTATTTATTTTATATATAAATGACTTAAATATGTGTCAATATGTACTTACCATATAGGCTGATGATAAATATCAGTGATTGTATCTCAAAAAAAATATTATAAATCACTACAAAAACAGTGTAGTGACAGTTTCCGAAAAAATTCAGATTCCGGAATTACCAAAGGTCTTGCCCTGAACTGTATATCGAAATTAGTGATAATCAAGTGGTTCCAAATTGTACGAGTGTTCAATTTCTAGGTATCCATTTTGACAGTACGTTAAGTTGGAAACCTCACTGTGATAAGTTGGTCCAAAATCTTAATTGTTGTTTGTTTGTTTTTTTGTTAAAATTGTTTTTTCCGTTAACCAGCTGTCGTCCCCTTACGAACGGCAGCCCTCAAAAGTCGAAACTTGTGCGAGCCAAGGATTAACGAGGTCTTACCTTTTTACGTGCGATTCCTAGCACGATCCGAGGAGAATATCGAAAGGAGGTCCGTAGGTCACCCATCCAAACCACGGCCACGCATAGCATTGCTTGGCTTCAGATATCGGTGAACCGGCGCTTTCCGTTCGAGCTATCCCCGCGAATAAATTATCATAATTACTTCCTCAGAAACTTAAGGGAAGTCTTGAATACAAAACAAACACTCAACATTTACTATGTACAGGTGGAATCACGGGTGGGATATGGTGCTTTTGGGGTTGGTCCGCCCCTGTAAATAAAGTTTTTCATGCACAAAAACGAATAATCAGAACCATCTCTGGAGTTTCGGGACGGCATAGTTGTAGGAATTTTTTTATAAAATTGAATATCCTAACATTACCTTCACTTTATATTTGACAAAACACTTTATAAAACATTTTTAACAATATCTATTTACTCAAGGTAACAGGTAACGCCAATGAACAAATAAACAATATGGCTCCCCAGATTGTCAAATATCAAATTCGTGGTGGCTCTTGCACATTGCACGATTTCATGATGTTCAATTGGATGAGTTTTTCGAGAGGTGGGCATATGAGTACTAGCAGTCTAGTTTAAGGTTATGTCGGTGGTACCCAACGACGAGACTATTGAACACGGTATAGTTTTAAAATAATATGCACATTGCGCAAGCGCTGTCAGTTCTGTCTAATCTGAAAGGCTGGCGGGAGTATGGCATATGATTTGGAAAAATTGTCTCAACCAGGAAAAAATGCCGCAATATCGCCAAGAGAGGTGCGTGTACATTAGTTAAAATGCAAATTTAATTAGCTACCCTAACCTGACATACCTCAGGTAAACAGAATAGTATCCATCCAAAATGTTTACAATATAAAGATGTTAACAATTTTGGACAAATAAGGGTGGATTTAGTAAACTTCAGCACAAGCATTATTATAAACATCGAAGATTTTTAGCATAAACTTAAAACTGTTCTATAAGTGGCGCCATTTGATATAACAGATTCTACTTTCGCTTTTAACATATATTCAAGCACAATTTTAAAATGATGTTGACTAAAGGCGGATTTACTGGATTCATAATGCATAATTTATTACATATGCATAATTTTAAGGCGGATTCACCGGATTCAAAATGCGTAATTTTATTGCATAATCCATAAAACTTCAATACAGAGATATCTTTGTAAATTGTGAAATGGGTAAATCATTTCAATCGAGTCCCTGTATTGAACTCATATATATTAGGTATGCATTAAAATTACGCATATGCAATAAATTATGCATTATGAATCCGGTAAATCCGCCTTATATTCACCTTAGGAAAAATTGAAAATACTTGCCATTCCATTCCTTCAGTACAAAGTATAACAGAATATTTTTAAGTTCTTAAGTATAGGTAATATAAACTAACAATACATCAAAAGACATTCTGAATTAAGATTTAGGAACAGTGTTGAATCTGAAAATAATTTTTATACTTTCACATCATAGTGATATTCAATTTCTGCCTCAATCAGGTTTAGTGTATAGAGAGCTGTAGGTTTGGTCACCCAAAATCGAGGAAAAAATATAAGTTCATCAAACATGCAAATGATGTCCCCTCTCGTACACTTGTCAAGTCACATCATGAAAAAATGTATTCAAATTCTGTCATTGTCATCTACTATTGTACGTGATATTTTGTTAAAATACAGAAAAAGTGCTCGAAATACTTCGAACATCAAGAAAATAGGAAATCAATTCGTGTAGGAAAAGTGAGGGTAAGTAGTTAAGTGGATCCGAAGCCTGGAAAATCTGAGGCTATCTTGACTAAGGCTTACGTTGTCTTTAGGCATAAGATGTCCGGAGGACTGCTCATTGCTAATATCCTATACAATAGGAAAAGTTGGGTCGAAAATCGTTGTCCTTAAATAGCGGTGCAAACCAAAATCGTAATGTAAGGTCCACTTAAGTCAAATCAATCAAATATACCTTATTGTTCGAAGAACAGTATTCTCATTTACAAAAGCATTTCTTACTTACTATTCACACATTATGGGTTGGTAAAATTGTGGTATATAAAAACAATTAAAAACTCAGTCTTAGTCAATATAAATAAAAAGTATAAGTAAAAAATAATTGTGTATATACATTCACATACAAATTAAAATTTTGTGTATACGAGGTATCACAGTCACAACAATACAAAAAAAATGAAAGTAAAACAAATAAAAGTAAAGTAGAAATACATTCATAGTCGAACTCAGACTAACGGAAAATCCTGCCAAAGCATGGTCTTATAACTAAAGTAGAAATTAAAATACTAAATATATATTTATACATATTATGTGAAATCATTTAAATTTTTTTGAAAATGGAACTCAAAATAACAAGTACAAGTGGTAAAACTAAAAACGATAACGATCCAAAGATTATTGACATATATCACACCCACTTATCAATATGTACTCAATTTTTTTTTATCTATAAATTAAATTCTGAGCGTCGAGCACATTGTTATAAGGTTAGGTGTTCTGATAGAATTCGTTGAGATTATAACAAGATTTCACCATAAGGAACTTTTTGATAGATTTCCCAAACTTGTGCTCATTTTCAATATTTTTTAGGTGAAAGGGCAGATGATTGAATAACTTCTTGCTTTCATAGATTATGGAGTTCTTGGTTAGAGTTGATGTGGGAATAGGAAGTTTGATATTTAATGAAGAGCTGCGGGTATTATGTGCCGACGTCACATATCTGAGTTCCTTGTGTTTTCTTCGGACTAAGCAAACGGTTTCCAAAATAAAAATGCAAGCCAGTGGCAATATTCCATGGAATGAAAACAATGATCTACATGAGTCTCTCATGCTGGCTCTACACATATATCTCAAAGCTCTCTTTTGAAGTATAAAAACTCTTTCGAACAAATAGTTTACACACATGCCCCAGAAACAAATACCATAACGCAAATGAGACTCGATGTGTGCAAAGTAAACATTCCTGGCAGCAGTTAACCCTAATTCGTTACATGTTACTCGCACTGCATAACAGCCAGACGCTAGCTTTTTGGTTAAAGCAAATATATGCTCTTCAAATTTTAGTTTGGAGTCAATATTAAACCCCAAGACACATTTGAAGTTGATTATACCTGTCTTAGTGGTGTTCAAAGATAATAAGTTGGCATCATACCATTTTTTGTCTTTGTTCAAGTCTTCGTTGATGATATCTTCTAGTATTTTGTTGTCCTTACCATGCCAGAGGATGGTGGTGTCGTCTGCAAATATTGTGAATTGTCCCTCTATATCGATATATGTTAAATCATTCACGTAAAGTAAAAATAACAAGGGTCCCAGTACAGAGCCTTGCGGCACTCCATGTTTGAGGGCTAATTGGTTCGAGTTCTCATTTGCGAGGATGACACTTTGGAAGCGTTCTGACAATTACGACCCAAACCAGAGCATGGATATACCTCTAAAACCATAGGTGTGCAGCTTTTTCAGAAGTATTTTGTGATTTACACAGTCAAAGGCTTTTGATAGATCACAGAACACCGCTGCAGCTACCTCACCGTCATTCAACCTTAGGTACAGCCGCTCAAGAAATGCGAATATAGCATCATTAGAGTAGATAAGCTATGCCGATCCTACCACCAGCATAGGGAAAACAGTGTGTTAGAGAGAGATCGAATCCGAGCGTGTGTGTGTGAGAGAGAAAGAGCGTGTGTGACGTAGTTGAGGACTTCTCAGTCGAGAGCGTCAAATTTCAATTTGTCATCCGCCATCTTGCATCGTACCACGGAACACCTCCTACCACGGAACACCATCATGTCACTCTTGCATGGGCGCGCGAATTCAAATTTCATCGCGTGTGTGACGAGAGCGTATTTTGATGAATAAAAAAAGATCTCGGCCGTGGGGATCGATCTGACTACCTCCAGATGATGGAGCGGACATTGAACACACTCGGCTACGGACCTCGTTGTAAATGTAGATGAAAATGTTGGCTATACGACTGACGTGCCATTATTTTGTTGTTGGTTTGTCAACGTCCTGTATACAGCAGACATAAAAAAATATACACACACACACAGTGTAGTTGAAGGTGTAGGAGAAAAATACATCAGTGAGGATATGGTTCATTTGCGGTGTGTCGCATTGTCATTGGGGGATGCCTACATGGGGGAGTGCAAAATGGGGTAATGCAAAATGGGCCATTTGTAAACATGTAGTGGTGGGGTTGTAGGATGTGTTTGTAACAATGTCTCATTTGCGGTGTGTCGCAGTGTCATCAGTCAACTGTCATGTGACTGTTTTGTGTATTGAACGATAAACAATAAAATGAGCATTTTAATTCAAAGTATTTTTATTTTTCTGAGGATGAACAGGACTATTTGACATGCTTTCATAACATTTCAAATTCCAATTTGGAACATTATGTTTGGCAATTGACTTTTTACAAAAACAAAAATGCTTTCTACAATTTTCGCACCATTGTGTTCCATCCATGTTTGAGCGCCTTCGAAATACTTGGAGCAAATGCCTCAGACGTTCACAACTTTTTGGCTTCTTCCACGTACCGACCTATGAACCAGCATTCACAAGTGTCAGGACCTTCTGTTACATCAGGATATGACCAACAGCAACTTTTGTAATGTGAATTATTGATTTCTGTATTTTGTATTGACTCTAGGCTCTTCTTACGCTGTTCCCATTCTTTCAGAATCACTTCATAAATTTCATATCTATGTTTGTGTTTGTTGATGAAGTAATTTATTTTTTCACACGCGAATGCTATATCTGAACTTGTTGGAAGCATATCGCAAAATGAAGGGAATAGAAACATGATGATGTGCTATATATCAGCTTGCGTGCACACGTGCGTGCGTGCGTGCTTACGTGCGTGCGTTCGTGCGTGCACGCGTGTTTTCTTGCGTGCGTGCGTGCATGCATGCATGCGTGCGGCGTTCGTGTTTGCGTGCGTGTGTGCGTGCGTGCGTGCGTTCGTGCACGCGTGTTTGCGTGCGTGCGTACATGCATGCGTGCGTGCGTGCGTACGTGTGTGCGTGCGTGCGTGCGTGCGTGCGTGCGTGCGTGCGTGCGTGTGTGCATGCATGCGTGCGTGCGTGCGTGCGTGTATGCGTGCGTGCACGCTTGTTTGCGTGCGTGCGTGCGTGCGTGCGTGCGTACGTATGTGCGTGCGTGCGTGCGTACGTACGTGCGTGCGTTCGTGTATTCGTGCGTGCGTTCGTGTGTGCGTGCGTACGTGTGTGCGTGCGTGCGTGCGTGCGTGCGTGCGTGCGTGCGTGCGTGCGTGCGTGTGTGCATGCATGCGTGCGTGCGTGCGTGTATGCGTGCGTGCACGCTTGTTTGCGTGCGTGTGTGCGTGCGTGCGTGCGTACGTATGTGCGTGCGTGCGTGCGTACGTGCGTGCGTTCGTGTATTCGTGCGTGCGTTCGTGTGTGCGTTCGTTCGTTACAGATGCTTCATATGTTGGAAAAATAAAACAACCTCATCAAATTTTTCATTTTATTAATAAAAAATACACATTATTTAGGCAGTATTTCACACAACCATTTGAATAAGATATCAACGTTATGAAGACTACATTTGTATGAGCGTCCTTTAAAATGATGTGTACAGGATGGAGCCCCACTGGTATCATCGAAGACAGCTGAAACCCACATTGAGTCTTGATTTTCTTCCAAATTTACAACTCTCGTACGTATATTCAACTGTTGCAGTTTATTATCCAGAAATTGTTTCTTTTGATGGCCTTGCACGTAAATAATATCAACATCGAAAAGGTTGTCTTTGAGGATATCATCTAGCAGTTGATATTCCACAAAGCCAGAGGAGTATCTCAGACCATGAATGTTTTTTTCCATGTAACAGGCGGTTCGGCGATCATTTTTACTCAAAGAGGAAAACGGTACGCTTGAGCGTAGTAAAAAGTTGCTGCATTGAGCACCAATTCTAATTGCAATCTCCTTAGGATGGAATTGTTGTTCAATGATGAACCCTTGGATATCAACAAGTGCTACCCTCATGATATATACTAACAACTATTCTCGCCAACGTCAACGTTAGACTGACACCAAATGCAGATCAGTTGTACTTTTGGATAGTTTCGCTAAGTGGGTGGAGTACATACTTCATATCATGTACTATGATGCAATAAGCTGTAGTGTTTGCTGGAAATCCTTGTGATGTCTCTATCTCCAGCTTAACGTCAACAGAGGTATTTTTTATTGATTCATCTCTTCTGGAACAATCGATAGCGAAGAATGCTTTATCGTCAAAGTCATTATAACTCAACAGAGGATTGTGTCGAGAGGAATTTTTGTAGCTAAGTCCAAATTGGATGTAGTTGAAATAAGCTTGAGAAATATCTCTTTTGGTAAAGTTCAAGTGCATCATTTCTTTGGGGTAAGTTTCACCGTTGAGAGTTAACGTAATATTAGCAATATCGATGTGATTGAATGCGGTTGGATCGTTATTCACTTTGGTATGATCTCGATTCACTTGGAAGCATACAATAACATATCGGGGAGTTTCGATTTGCGAAGAAGTCTTGACGGCCCATATTTGATTTGTAGCACCAACAATTAGAGCATGCTGCGTATGCAAATCCCATTTTCGGAAATTAATCGCGACTGGAGTGTCAGCTTTGATTGCTTTCAAAAGTTGCAGCTTGAGTTGATCATGGGGGGAAATTCGCTTGATCTTCAGCTCAATATTTTCAATTTCCAATTTGACTTCAGTTGGAACCGTAGGCACACCAGTAGCTGGTTCAAGAATTTTGAAGCAGTTATTATCATTACCAACCCGAACCAATCGGAATGTATGTTTACCGTAGTAGATATTCTGATATTCGTTGAAGATGTTCAAAAAGTGTTTGAGAGGAATTCGCAAGGAGAAAAATTTATCAGTAATGTCATCATTGTTGAGGGGGTAAGTCCAACCAGCTGTTGCCAAATGTTTGGTTTCATCAGCGTCATAGGATAGAAATCCTCGAACGGTACTTACGATACCCAACTCTCGCACACTTTCCAAGTCGTGACCATTTAGCGCATAAGTGATGGATTGGAACATAAATGCTCCAGCGTTATTTACAAAAGTCACCCGCCCTACACCTGCGGTTCTGGTCACTTTTCCGCTGATAACTAGATCGCTGTCGTAGAGTGCATCGTAAGCATCAGATTGATTGATGTTGATTTCGATGACATCATTATTTCGAAAAGACTTCACGTATGGGTAGTATGTTCTCCAGTCTACCTTTTGGATGGATACGTCTTGTTGGGGTTGGCGGAAAATGTTGAATACTTGAGCCGACAACATGATAGCCAAGAGATTTGAGGAACTCTATATTTTCAGCAGTTAGGTGACGGGAACAGTCGAAGGTCTTCGTAAAGACTGATGAAGCAAACGGCAATGAGTTATTTTTATAGAAGCTCAAGACCATAATTTCTTCAGCTCCAATCTAATTATTATTTCTTCGTTTCGGAAATCAACCAAATCAGAGTTTTGATCGAGTACTCTGATAGTTATATTGTTTATTTCGTTTATGTGTGATACAGGTAGATAGATAAGGTGGTTGGGAGTTTCGTCGATTGCGAAACCTGGATCAGAATCAATAGCAAATTCGTATATTGTATGAGAAGGTCTTTCGTTGAAGAATGCTCCCGACGTAATGTTGCTGTCTATGTGTATGGTCCTTACTTTTATAATATTAACAGGCAGATCGGACGTGTAATGCACGTTTGGTTTTAGAACACTCGGAGAAAATCCCAATATGTTTGCCAGAGAATTTTCCTGCGAAGTGAAATCAATGGCGTATAGTAGACAAAATATTTCGCTTTTCAGCGTATTATTGTTCGGTTTGAGATAGAAGAATTCTTCAGGTTTGTCAACAAATGTTTTTGGTACAATACGTTTCTGAATCAACGCTTCAATATCCCCAATTTCGTAGGCTCCAACAGGAATATCGATACTCTTCCTCACCTTCTTCTTTTTATCCTTATTAATTTCGTAATAATTGAACTTGGTACCCTCTTTGACGTTTGCTATACTGTTGAATGAATGAAAACTAAGTAGAGCTAGACCGTATTCGGAATCATCTTCCAATTGAATAGGTGGTGTGAAATCAATGGAAAGCGTTGAAGAACGACTTTTCAGAGTCAACAGCATGGACATGACTGATATAGTACCATCAGCGGCATGTCTTTAATAATAGAAACAACATATTATGTTGAAATCGTTTATTCATACAATAATTACATTCGTTTTCAATCGCAGACATTGCGAAGTAAAAACTTTAGACAGAGATGACCGCAATTGAATTGATCAAAATTTTGATATCGTTCATTGTTATACATAATTTTAACACCGTTTCCCAAATATTGAACCAGTTCGAGCGGAGGTTTCAGATTGCCAAAACTGTCAAAATATTCCACAATGTTACCAAATTTCCTGTAAGCTACCCAGTGAGTACCCATATTTTCATCAGAGTCCAAGTTCAACACAGCACATTCCCTTTGTTGGGGTTGCGTTGGTAACGTATCACGCATAAAGACTCCTCGAAAATTAGGTATTTTCATTTTACGAGCAAATTTTTCAATTTCCACATCGTATAACGCTCTATTAGGTAGCTTCCTCAACAGTTTTTTTGTTTCTTCAAGTAGAGACCTCGTGCACGTTTTTGTTTCTTCAAAAATAGTCCGTATCCTCGAGGTGTTTTACGCAGATATAGTCCGGAACCCAAATGCTCCATAACCTTATTGTGACGGTGATCCTCTTCAAGCTTCTTTTTGGCACTCTTTGCATCCAATACCGTCTTTGCTACTGCGCTTGCCCCACCAACCAACGAACCCAAAGCTGAAAGTCCAGCAAAAATAGGTATGAGAGGTAGGATACCACCTGACTTGGATCCCAGCGGAATTATTCTCGGGATACGTATCCGTTTACGTCCTCCAGCTTTTTTGACTGCTTTCTTAGCCGCTCTCAGAGCTAATGTGATGGATTTTCCCATATCACTGCCAGTGTGGGATGACCAATCCTTGAGGATTTTTTCCAGGACATTGTTGCGGAATGATTTTGTAGCACCCATGCCAAACTTGCGTTTTGCTTTCATTGCACCGGTGACGAAGAGAGCGCTTGTTTTTTCACCAAGTTTTGCGTCTTTTGATTTTACTCTTGCCCAGGCCTGTTGTTGAAGAAGTTTATCAGCCTGATGCCGGCCCTCGAGAGATTTGTCTTGCGAATATGCAATATCGTGTTGTTTGCAAGCCGTGTCCAGTGGATTGATACCAGGATCTCCTCTTTCGAGTCTCTCTTTCAAATGAGTACCCGGTCCACAGTACTGATATCCAGGTATATGTAATTCGAACGGTAACTTATTGATGAGCGTATCGACAACACCTTCACCTTGATATGTCAGCATTGGGAATGACATCAAGTGTGAGGTGTCACCTTTTTTTATAAACATACACACACTTTCATCATCCCTCACACCATGAAGGTTGTTCAACAAGAAAACACGTTACCTATCGAAAACTTGGATTATTTAAATGATGATAATGTTATGGTGGGTCGCAAACATGGCAAATTGTTACCAAACGCATTTCGTGCTATCGTATGTGGTCCGAGTGGTTGTGGAAAAACGAACGCTGTAATCGCGGTGTTGATCCATCCCAATGGTGCGAAATTTGAAAATGTTTATGTTTACTCAAAGTCGTTATTTCAACCCAAGTATCGGTTTCTGCAAGAAATTTTGGAAAAAGTCAAAGGCGTTCATTATTTCCCGTTCACGGAAAATGAAAATGTTATTAATCCCCAAGATGCTAAACAAAATTCCATTTTCATATTCGATGACATTTCGTGTGATTCACAGCAAAAAATGCGCGAATATTATTCCATGGGCAGACATCGAGGTATTGATCCTATATACATAGGACAAACGTACAGCAAGGTACCCAAACAGCTTTTGCGGGATAATTGTAATCTAATCGTGCTCTTCAAACAAGATGAAGTGAATTTGAAACACGTATATGATGAGCATGTCTCTCCCGATGTTACATTTGAACATTTTAAACGAATGTGTGCTGCTTGTTGGTGTGAGAAGTATGGAACTTTAGTCATTGCAAAAGATTTCGATTTGAGTGATGGTCGCTATCGTCAAGGTTTTGATAAATATATAAATGTGTAATAGATGTGTATAACATCATTCGTAATCATGAAACCACTAAGCAAAGAGGTTGATGTCGAACGAAAGAATAAAATAAACGAAATTGCAAAAGGCATTCGAAAAAAGTATCTGGCTTTGAAATTGGGTAAATCTGAAGATGATGAGACATTACAAAAATTCTTCAAACCTCTATCTATTCCATTAAGGAAAATAGCAAATAAAACCACACCATCAGGTGCAACCTCAATCAAAACTGAGGTGAAATCTGAACCTAAACAAGAGAAAGTGGAAGAGCGAGATACGACTCCATTCCAAGCCCTTGAATATGTGGCAGGTACGCACAGTGATGATGAAGATGCAGACGTTTTTAGCGTAGATAAGCAAGATCAGAGCTTTGCGTCAGATATGGATGAACGAGTTCTAGAGGAATATATTGAACAATATCCGGAAATGGCTCAACCATTCATTTTGAAACATTTTGAAAATAACAAAGAAATCGACAAGGTCTACGGCCCCTTTTATGATTCATATGGTTCAAAATGGTTCCTTGGTCGAAAAGAAATAAATTTTGACAAACGCAGCGGTTACATTAAAATGGATGATTTGCAATGGAAAGGAACACCTGGTATATATGAATTGATATTTCTCAACTCACCTGAAAATTATGATGATGAGGATTTACAAGTATACAAAAAACTTTTAGATTTATCGAGTGCTCATAAAGACACTGTAGGTCGTTTAAAGAGTTCCCTAAAATACAAGTACACCGGCCTTATTAAACCAATGTTTTCCAAAGGGAGTCAGCGTAAGCCATCGACACGTGCAAAAATTCCTAAAACACCTCAGCCGCCGACGGGTAGCGGTTTATTTGAAACACCTATTGCAATGACATATAATAACAAACCCATGGAATATATTTACTGGGATGATCCCAACGAACTATGTGAACGCCTCAAATTATTGATAGCCTCTAGGAATGCTGGAAATACTTCACATAACAATGAGATAAGGGCCATTGAGAGTGAACTCGAAGAGGCAAATATAATTCGTCTCCCCTTTTAAGACAGCACTCGCAGATCCATCAACATATTCAAAATGGTTATCGATAAGTTCGGACGTAGCAGCTCAAACAAAAAGCGAAAATTGGAACCTTCTGCGTCATCTGGCGGTGGTTTGTTACACACGCCAGACGGAAATGTAGATTTCAATAATTTGAAATTGAGTAATGTCAAACGACCCACCATCGGTACGGATGCAGCTAATAAGGAATACGTGGATGAAATAAATAAAGTAATAACCAATCAAGTTAATGAAATGCAAGCTGATCTACAGAATATCCAAAATAAAATTAAAGTTATAGATGATAGAGATCAGCAGTCCACTGAGCAATTGGAGACCTCCATACGCAAACTAAGTTTCAATTCTATGGAAATGCGAACGGATATGCAAAATATTCAAACTGACTTGAATACGTCTTCGAAAGAATTCGAAAGAAAAATGCAAACTATTGGCGATAACTTGACTCAATCAATTCAAATAAATGATGAGCGTTATAAGGAGCTATTTGCTGTCTGTGATCAACTCGGTAAGAATTTTAAAACCGATATTGAAAATAATCGAGATTATCTATCGAAGAAAACCGCGTTATTGACTCAAGTGATTCAATCACACGATGAGGATATGAAAATATTCATGGAACAATGTGGAGCATCAAACAAAAAAACTGAGATGGAGCTAAATCGAATCCAACGTAACTTTAAACAACAAATCACCACAATGGAATCTGATATAGCGAAGTTAAAGGTTGGTATTGATGCTGTGGGGAGAATCAACAACGAAACGACATAAAATTAGTCTATATACCAAAATTATATATTGAAGCGTATTGCGTTGTCAACCTCAGTAATATGGCTTCCAAAGAGAAGGTTCAACTTGTTCACGAACTACATAAACCAATAAGAAAAAATTTTGCTCGACGACGTACCATCATCAAGGGGTTGGATGATTTGTGGCAAATGGATTTGGCCGAAATGAGACCGTACGCTCATCAAAATAGAAATTTCAAACTCATTCTAGTCGTTATAGACTGTTTCTCGAAATTCGTGTGGACTAGACCTCTCAAAACGAAGACGGGTGCGGAAATTGCTGAAACGTTTGCAGATATTTTGGCACATACGAAACGTTGTCCGAAAAATCTACAGAGTGATCAGGGAACAGAATTCTACAACAGTAAATTCCAGAGTTTGATGAAAAAACATGGAATAAATCACTATAACACATACAGCGTCATGAAGGCTGCCATGGCTGAACGAGTCATAAGAACGTTGAAAGAAAGGCTCTACAAATATTTTAGTTTAAATGGCACCTACAAATGGTTGAATATATTGCCTGAAATCACAAAGTCCTACAATGATACGCGGCACTCAAAGACGGGTGTAAAACCGTCAGAAATCAATAAAACCAACGAAAAACAAATTCTTAAATCATCATACAACCACCTGAAAATAGCTGGACCGAGAAAGTTCAAAGTCGGTGATGTTGTGCGCATCAGTAAAACAAAACACGTTTTTGAAAAAGGTTATACACCCAATTGGACGACTGAATTATTCAAAATTATCAAAATTAACATCACGAATCCTGCTACCTTTATGCTGGAAGACATGCATAATGTGCCAATCAAAGGAGCCTTCTACGCAGAGGAGTTACAAAAAACTGTGAATCCTGACATCTATCTCGTGGAAAAAGTATTGAAAAAAAAAGGAAACAAAATGTATGTCAAATGGCTTGGAATGGATAGCAAGCACAACAGTTGGATAGAAAACGTTGATTTTGTATAGAATCTTATGAGAAATACGCACATCAGCCAAAGATGTGGAGGGTCTTTTAAACATTTTTCCAATTTTCGCCCCACCAACTTCTATATATATAATGTTTAAAGTATTTTGAAGTCAGTTTTACTTGTCACAACCTGAGTGTGATCATGTACACCGACAGTGATAGTGGTTATGGTAGCAGTCAAGATTCTACCGCGTTTGAAATTGATATGAATGATGGTCCTGATTACTATTCGCTCACCCTCGAAAACCGAAATGATGAACTTAATCGAGCGCTCCAAAGGTATGAATTGGCTGCACGTGAAGAACAACACCAACTTCTACTGATGGCCCATCCTATAGATACTTACGAAATTCGTTGTGGGCTGAGTCCAGCCAGATGCTTCAGTCCATGCATCACTTTGAAGCAAACTTATTCTTATCGAAGCATACCATTCGGTGCAATCGAATGGAGTACCCTCATTGAAATTCTACATTCTATAAAAATTAATTTCTTCGAAGCAGCAATTGAATATCCCGATGAGTATGATTCCATTACAACGGCTTGCGGAGACTTTGTTTATGTGATACAATACATCGAAAGCGATGTAAAACAGATCACCATTACCAGAGGAGACACCAACTTGGACTTCCTCGAAAAAGACATTGATGCCATTCTGAAGTTACATAAAGCAGTGTTGTCACATCGCATTGAAATGTTGGATAATTTGAACTTTTGTGTATACTACAAAAACTTGTTGCATCTTATCAAAACCCAATTCAATAGTGACAGAACAAATTTAACGTTTGAAGAAATTATGAACATTTGTTTTGAAATTATACCATCAGACTCTAGTTTATATTCGAATGCTCTTAGAGAATATATAAATTATTTTAAAAATGATTTGTTCAAAGATTTGGAAATAAATGAAAAATGAGTTTTCGTTTGTTTTATTTATGAATAAAGAAAACAAAACAGGTTTATACATAATCATTTATTACATAAAAAAACATATACAATTGTGTTGTCCAGGGGGAGAGATAGGAAGAGAAAACATTTTTTTTGTTAATATTCGTCAAAATGATCAATATCGCTGTCATCATCTCTGAAACGACGTTTTCTAGGAGGCGAATGAAGGGACCTGTCGCAAGATTCATGATCTTTAATTTCAAATAGCACTTGAGAAAAACAGCTGTAGCACCAAAAATGCATGTTTTGATATAAATTTTCAATGATATCTTCACTTGGATAAACATCATGATAATGATCATTGATGACAATCAAACTTTTTTGCAATCTTCTATGAGTACGTTTGATTTTATAAAAACATGGATAACAAACACACAAGCGAAATTTGTCGATCCTGTAGTAATTTACCCATATGCAATACCGATCTTCGTCTTCAAAAACATAACCCCAATCGTTTTGGGTTAATATTGCATTTTTTAATGAAGATTTTATATCCTTATCACAATGTACAAATTCAATACCCTTCAAACTACAGAGATGATCATTTTTGGCTACATGACACAAATAATGCCACTTGAAATCTGCGTATTTTTTCATTATTTCCTTTGTTAACACCCAAGGTAGTGGCGAAGCTTCGAGAAACTCAGCTGCACAATAGACGTTTTCGCATATCGTTTTTATGCTTAGTTCTCGCAATGATCTCATCTGAAAAATTGAAAAAAACCCAATTACCCTTCTAAAGTATGATGGCCCCACGGTAATGTATCAAAAGAACCGGGAATTAAATAACGCTTATCATCATGTGGACTCAGAGCAATTTTTGATTGTTCAATACTAAAAACTTTGTGAGCATATGACCGAATACAACGTTGGGTTGTTGTTTTTTCCTTAAAATTCCTCAAACAATCCAAATAATCTTCAAAAACGATTTTGTTTTTCACAACATTATATTTCACCCCCTTGGATTTTTTTACAACTTTACCCCCCTGCACCTTATACGTATACATTTTTGAGCGTAAGCCAACAAAATGGGTCATTATTTTGCCATTCGCTTCATCCTTCATTATACCCAACTTTTTTTTATTAACCTGGGGCATCTTATATACATTGTCTGAAGCATAATCAGAAGTATCAAATTTGGAGAGATCCGCCTTTATTACTTCTTCATATGCATCTCCACATTTTAGTTCATAAATGAAGCTGTCAGTATCCATATATAATAATTTACAGTTTTCAATAGTCAATTTTGGAATCATATATCCATAGTGGAAATTATACATACATAGTTTTGATAGATCTAGAATAGCCATTCCTACATACAGAGGTTTATTGAAGATTAATTCGCTTTTTTGTAATTCGATAGCCATCAAGTTCTCATCGAAAATTGTACGACTGCGAAATTTGGGACTATTTATCAAATTTTTAGCTCCGTAACGACCCCCCCACTTTCTTACGAGTTTTACCACCCGGTGTTTCCGTATGTTTTCCATTGTTTTCCCGAAAACTGCATTGTTGGCTAATTTATAGAGATTTTTCTCAAAGGCATTTGTAGCTGCAGTCCTCAGACGTGTATTCAACTCGATGTAGGGTCGCAGCCATGCTGCTTGTTTGAATCTTAGAATTTTGTGAATTTTTTTCAATTTTAAACCGTTTGCCAAACATTGTTTTAAATTTCTGTAATGTAAGGTATATTTATTTTTATCATAAAGCGTTGTCATCAATTTTGATAGTTTTGAGCCGGGTGGTACGCGGTGTTCAGCAGCAAATGGAAAATCTTTATGTTGATTGTGTAAGTCGCGCGGATACTCCAAGTCCACTTGCAGAATGTAACCTTCCGCAGCATCGTCCACGATAGACATCACATCAAAATTTTCCATATTTTCCGCCCATGAAAATCCCCCATAAGGTAAACATTCCGACATAGCAAACCCATACAAATTATTGACATCCAAATACATGAGATATTTCGATGGATTTTTGGGGTCATATTCAGGCATATACTTGTTGTTGGCCTCCGAGTATCTACTACTACAAACTGATATTCCACCGCGTATTGCATTTTCAATAAACATGATTTTATCAACATCATTCAACAATTCTAAAGCACATTTGGTATACTTCAGCATAGCATCCCACGTGTAACCCGGCATTGTGTAATACCAAGATGGGTCCAACCCATAGGTTGCTAAACATTTTTTCCGAAAATTTTCAAATACATCAGCTAGCAACAATACATCTGTTTTCAAATATAGGTCCGAATATGATCCCAAGTCGGAAATTTTGAAAATCTCCCAAACATTCTGAGCATGAGCATACTTTTCGTCGGTAATGTGAGCATCGTTCAATTTATTATAGAAACATTTTTTTGGAGGTAATGATGTTTCATTTAACTTTTCCATACAATTAATATGATCGTAAGGAAATACCCCCTTCTTGGTCAACAGCGTGAATTTTTCATCATTCAAGTGAATGAATTCTGTTCTCAATATTTTCATATCATTTTGATCTAAAATTGATGATAATTCATCCAAAGATGCTCCCATAAATCGAAAAGAGTCAATGAATCGAAATTTTATATCTGTACCTTCATCGTACAGTGTGAAAGAAATGTATTTTTCCTTGTTTGTTGGAAGTATGCTCATACGTCCCCTCTTACTCAAATCACTTATCATGAAATGACTGTCGTAACCTGAGAGATTATGGAAAACAATGGGCACTACGAACAATTTTCGAAAATTGAGATTGCAAGATTGATGCGAAAGACCTCGGTACTCTCCGGTGAAATGGTTGTGGTCACGAACGATGATGTCATTGGATGAAAAAGGTTTTTCACAAATGTGACAAATAGTTGCCCCACATGTATTTGGTTTCTCAACCATCGGCACGATCGTCTTAATTTTTGATTGAATGATTACAGCTATCCTCGACATTTCATTCGCAAACCAATCCATGCAATCACTACCACGATGACTATTAAAAAACGATAACGAATCATCGAAGTCACATTTTACATAATATCCAGCACTATAAGCCACATGTTTTTGATACTTTTTTGTTTTGGATGATACTATATCATTAACATTTTCCAATTGACATTCAAAGTCCGCATAAATGACGAACGGAGTCGTTTGTTTGTAAGTGAAATTTTTGAATTCTATATGGTCATATTTTGGAAATGAAATTTTGCCTTGATTCAATTGGGAACAAAGCTCCTCATGATCTTTCAAGTTTTGTTCAGAACAAAAATAATTGAGACATCTATCGCAAAAATATATTTTATGTTTATGTTTATTAACTTGGGATGACAATAATTTAGACATATCTTTGATCCAGCAGTAATGGTATTTGATATCAGAATCAGTTTCATCAACTGGAGGAGCTTCATAATCATTCAATTTTGGAAAATATTCATTTTGTATTAATAATAGATTGACATGACGTTCCTGTTTACTTTTGGTTAATCGTGCTGGTACCACTATGTAAAATGTTTTTTCTTTAACTACGTTTAGTTCCAATGTGTAAACGTTCACAGAAATATCATTAGCTTTTTCAAATTTGGAAATTCGGTGTAGAGACATAGGTGTTTCAAGATCCTCTGTGTGTAGGACAGTACTGTAATATGGATACGAACCAGTGCGCTCTGCATGAAATTTTACAGGATAAAGAGCGCTCACAACACTCCAATAAAAACATGCTGAGTCAGTGTTCTTTACATTTATACATGCATGCTTTCTTGAAATCTGATCAGGTAGTCTAATGAACGAAGATCCGTTCCCCAATTCAAATTTGTTTACGTTTACCTCCATTGATATGATTTCATGCAACCCCCACCCTGAATCACGTTCTGAAAAATCACCCAATTTGTTGAAAATTTGATCACACACGTTATCACAAAACCAACGTTGTAAATCTGTTGATGCATCTATAATGACATTTTTAGTATTGAAGTATTTTAAATCCAAAATTTCACCATCATCTGATTTCTTTACAAATTCTCCACAAAATTTAATATTAACTTTGATTATCGGAAATTTTAACAATATTTTTTTAATTTTATTTCTAAATAAAATCAAAGCATCAGCAAAAAATTGCTTTAAGTCCTTATGAATCAAATTTAAAATGATGCCTGTTTTGACTCTACTTGAAAAACATGAAACAACATCTTCCCATTTAACTCTATCTCTCAATTTTGGTAAGAGACTCCCACCACGATGTCTATTTTGAATGATTTTTTGAAAATGTTTAAAATGACCAATGTTTGTTTGAAGCTTCGTCAACACACCTATGGGCAAATTATTTTTCCGGATTTCTTTGTTGCACAACCTTATGTATTTCCTCAAACGATTTAGCCAAACTTCCTCATCTCTACTTGTGAAATTATCGAATAAAATTTTTTTATTCTTTTTAATGAATGTCAGTAGATTATCAGATTTTTTTGCGATATCAATCATTTTGAAAAACAATTAACAAAAAAAATATTTACCCTCTCGCTCTCTCCTATGTATATGAATTAATTTTGGATAATTTCAAACGATGCCGCTGGATTCGTCTTGCCTATGTCGATAGCCCCTCGGAATATTATGGAATATTTCCCTGATGAAAATTCCGTCAGATGAGAACGATACTCCTCCGTTACACGCTGCGGCAGGAATGTCACCTTTTCCACCAAGTCTAGAAGTATGACGTCCCCAAACTTGCTTTTAACAATTTTTGCTAAGATAATTGATTGCGGCGCCCCCACTGGAAGATCAGCCAACTTGATAATGGGTTTCCTTTCTACCAGAGATGCTTGGTTCAATTTTTTCAAATCCATCTGAAACAACAAAAAATAAATAAAAAAGTTTTTTGTTTTATTCGAGAATACGCAAAAATGTACCACATTTTATTAATTTGAAGAACAAAACATTTTTTGACAGATTTGGAAATAACATTATACTTTCAAAAAACTCGAAGCCAACGAAAACAATCATAATTAACTTTTAGTCAAAGAAATTTGAACCGGAAATTATAATGAAAAACACAATTCAGTCCTCTGCAATGAGGATCATTGCACAAGTATCCGTTAGATGTAATTCAAGACTCGTCATGGTATTTGCTAAGGAAGTAAGAGTTGTTTGTCATAAGTCTACGTTGTCAGTATATATTGAAGTAAAAAGAAAGAATAGAAAAAATTATAGAAAAACTAGAATAAAATAAAATTCCATCAATTGGTTACAGAGAGCACTTGCAATTGCTTGCACACGTATCTGTTCAATATAAATCAGTTGTCGTCGTGGTATTAGTCAAAAGCAGTTAACCACATTTTATTAATTTGAAAAACAAAACATTTTTTGACTGATTTGGAAATAACATTATACTTTCAAAAAACTTGAAGCCAACGAAAACAATCATAATTAACTTTTAGTCAAAGAAATTTGAACCGGAAATTATAATGAAAAACACAATTCAGTCCTCTACAATGAGGATCATTGCACAAGTATCTGTTAGATGTAATTCAAGACTCGTCATGGCATTTGCGAAGGAAGTAAGAGTTGTTTGTCATAAGTCTACGTTGTCAGTGTATATTGAAGTAAAATAAAAAATTCCATTAATTGGTTACAGAGAGCACTTGCAATTGCTTGCACACGTATCTGTTCAATATAAATCAGTTGTCGTCGTGATATTAGTCAAAAGCAGTTATTTTTCTGTCAGGTATCTACTAAAAGCTCACGTTGTAGGTGAAACATCGGTCGGTAACGAATACTATAAATGAACAACTCACAAAGAAAAAATAAGCACCGGTGAAACAATAGAAGAAAAAATAATTCGAAACACTTACCTTTCAAACGAAGTTGGTACACTAATGAATATTTTACTTTATGCTTCTGCTAGCACTAGCGAAAATGAAGTGGTCGTTCTCTGTGCTGCGCGGTATTTAAGCGAACGAAATCCGATGACCTTTCGCAGAATGCGGCGTACAAAAGTTGTTTTCGAGGTTGCGTGATTTCCATAACACGAGTCGGTTTCATGATAATAATCTGCTATTTCTCAACTAACCGCTATCGCTGGCCGTGACTCCGAGGTTAACTTGTTTATATGAACGCCTGTTATTCAAATATATGCTAATCAGTATTTTTATGTTTCTCAACTAACGCTTTCGACCGCCCGTGGCTTCGAGTTCAACTTGTTTTAATTGAACGTCTGTAATTTAAATATATGCTAATCAGTATTTTTTTTAATCGGTTATTCCTATGCTAATGCGTTCCTCCGATATCAATGGACTGTGACCGTGAGATCACCGCTGTTATTACCAACTTGTTTTTGAGTGGATATCTACTTTGGATATTATTTACCTCGAAAATGAAATACAGATTATTCATTTGAATTTATTTTATTTGGAGCAAGTATTCCACAAATATTTGCTATTAATTATGGTTTTCAATAATAATATCGAAATAAATGTTAAAATTATGCACACTATAAAGAAAATTCTACACAATTCATTTTCCACTTCTTTCAGATGTTCTGTTGGCCTTTTCACGGTTGCTGCAATATTTTCCCAATGTTCAGTATCTCTTTCTGTACGGTCTTCGAATATGAGTTTTAATTTATATTTGAGAGATTCATTTTTCGGTAAATCCACCTCGAATAACGGTAGCTTTCCTTCATTCACTTTGGTGAATCGCATCATCTTCCACTCGGTTCGATTACATTCCTTCAATTCCTCCTTGGGAAAACATATTGCTATATCTTTCACTCCATTTGGTGAGTTAACGTACAATACATTATCGATGATTGCAGTCAGAAGAATGAAATGTGTGGTTAACAACGGCATTTTGGTTGAGGTGTATGCTATGTAGAGGATACTGTGTTTGTGGTTTATTACGTTCGAATACGCTATCACAAATACTTAAATTACTCAGTAGACTCAAAGTGTTTTTGGTATCCTCGTAAATTTCAATGGCTTTTTTCAATTCTTGCACACGTTTACAAAATTCTTCAAGCTTACGTCTATACTCGTCAAATGTCATAGTGTCACTAATTATTTCAGCTGCTGGCTGTTGCAAAAACATCCTACAACCCCACCACTACATGTTTACAAATGGCCCATTTTGCATTACCCCATTTTGCACTCCCCCATGTAGGCATCCCCCAATGACAATGCGACACACCGCAAATGAACCATATCCTCACTGATGTATTTTTCTCCTACACCTTCAACTACACTGTGTGTGTGTGTATATTTTTTTATGTCTGCTGTATACAGGACGTTGACAAACCAACAACAAAATAATGGCACGTCAGTCGTATAGCCAACATTTTCATCTACATTTACAACGAGGTCCGTAGCCGAGTGTGTTCAATGTCCGCTCCATCATCTGGAGGTAGTCAGATCGATCCCCACGGCCGAGATCTTTTTTTATTCATCAAAATACGCTCTCGTCACACACGCGATGAAATTTGAATTCGCGCGCCCATGCAAGAGTGACATGATGGTGTTCCGTGGTAGGAGGTGTTCCGTGGTACGATGCAAGATGGCGGATGACAAATTGAAATTTGACGCTCTCGACTGAGAAGTCCTCAACTACGTCACACACGCTCTTTCTCTCTCACACACACACGCTCGGATTCGCTCTCTCTCTAACACACTGTTTTCCCTATGCTGGTGGTAGGATCGGCATAGCTTATCTACTGCCGTATAATAGTTCAACCACTTTCAGAGCATTTACAGTTTTCTTTAGATGTCGGCCCATACAAACCTACCAAAGTTAGGCTGATAAACATAAATCTTTGCACTATTGTCCGCTAGGTGTTGAAAGCTATATTCAATCATTCATTATAATACAGGAGCATACAGGAGCATCATATTTCAGAAAAAACTTAAAACCTTAATTAGCAGATATAGTTTCTTTGAAACTAATTCATTTATTGATTCTAGTTTTACAGGATTATTGTAAAAATAATCGTCACTATTCAGATAAATTATCATCCTTAGGATGTCACCGTAGCATTGCTTGTATTATGAACATCCTGCCTGGGATAGATACATGTTCAATTTTAATTGACCATGTTGGATGAAAATAATAATAACAACAGTAATAACAAGTGAGTGTGGAAATCCGCCTTTCGCTCGGAAATTCGGATGTCTATAATACGACACGTGTGAATCCACCTCTACCGGGAATCCACCTCTAACGGCAATGTACCTCTAACGGCAATGCACTTCTAACGGGAATCCGTCTAGATCGTAGAAATTTGAAGTGCCTATCAAAAGTAAAAGCTCGGAAGTTGATGTTTATACCAATTTTTTAAACTATAATTATTTTACAATAATTATCTGATAATACGACCTGCGTGGATCCACCTATAGCTCGGAAAACTTCAACGATACCCATTTTTTAAACTATAATTATCTTACAATAATTATCTGATAATACGACCCGCGTGGATCCACCTATAGCTCGGAAAACTTCAACGATACCTATTTTTTTTTTTAACTATTCTAAGTCCCGACCTCAATTTGTTTTTTTTTCAAAATTTGAAGGAAATTCATTGGAACTTTTTATAGATCAGTTCCAGTACTATGAAACTGTACATATACATTTTTTCGATATCTCGTTTCATTTTCGAATTGTCGGTATTTATCACAAAAAAAAAAACAGAAAATTCTGTTTCTCAAATTTTTTTTTTCAAGATATGAAAAAACTCTTCAGACACTTTTTGTTAGTCTGTTTGAGTACAATAAAACTGTTCATATACATTTTTTCGATATCTTGTTCCGTTCTCGACTTTTTGGTGTTTGAAAATCCAAAAAGGGCGATTTTGCTCCCACGTCCAAATTTCAATTTTTTTTTTTTTTGAAATATGAAAAAATTTCATTGAAACTTTTTGTTCATCTCTTCGAGGACGATAAAATTGTTCAAATACATTTTTTGATATCTTTCAATTTTTGATTTTTTCAAATTTTTTTTTCATGATATCAAAAAATTTCATAAAAACTTTTTGTTAATCTCGTCGAGTACAATGAAGTTTCAGGATTCATTTTTTGATATCTCTCAATTTTTTATTTTTTTTCAAAATTTTTTTTAAGTCCCGTCAAAAAATAGTAACTTTTTTATGTTCATTCGGTTTTCACAACTTTATTTATCGAGATATGGGAAAAGTTGATTTGACTTTTTTGTAGAACCGTTCAAGTTCAACAAAATAGTATTTTTCTATTTTTGTGATATCTAGCACCGTTTTCGAGTTTTTGGCGATGATAGACACAAAATACACACTTTTTAAACTTTTTTCGGTTTTTCCATCATTTTTCCACTTTTTAATCGAGTCGGAGAAAAACGGTTTGGAGCGTCTGTAGAGTTCGTAGAGACGTATTCGAGGCGATTTTAAAAATTTCAATTTTATCATTAGTACGGTCAATATATCGATTTTTCCGTTTTTTTGAAATATTTCCTGGGCCATTGATTTTTCCGAAAAAATTTTGACATTTTTTGTAGATTTCTTTAAGGCGGTCAAAAAAGTACTCTTGGTAAATTGTTATGGTATCAACCGTTCGTCGTATATCTCGTTTTTTAAAAAAAGCAAGTTTTTTCATTCAGTTTTCTTGGGTTTTCCCAGTTTTCCGATCATTTTATCGAAAACTTCAAAGAGGGAAGGAAGATTCGTTTGTATGATTCAGTTCTATCTATTATGACAATTAAAATTCAGTTAAAAAAATCTGTGCGGTTTTTATTCAACTTTTTCACTTTTCGGAAAATCGCCCGGAAAACCTGTAAGAATTTTCCGATCTTACCCAAAAACTCTAGGCTATATCGCGGCATATAGGAGTATATTTTCAGGAAATATGAAACGAATCAAATCACTTGCCTGACCTGTATCGTTAGAAGTTGAGAAAAACGAAAAAACGCCGTAAAAATTTTCCGGATTTTCCGATCGGAAAAACAAATTAATTTAATTTTATTGTCCTCGAGTTATTGACGTAGTTTGAATTTCAAAGCGATATCTCCAAGGATGCGGAAATGAGAGCGTTTGTCGTTGCCGACATCGTACAGACACGAGGTTTTCAAAAATTTTGATTTTTTTTCGTACTTTTTTCACCCCACTCATATCTATTTTTTGACGGGGAACATTTTTTCTCTCATAACTTTTCTTGTAAGTCTCCAACTAAAAAAGTTATGGCACTTTCAAAAATTCATTTGTCATTTTGACAGGGAAATATTATTATTATTATCTTTTTTTTCCGTCTTCCCTCCTGATTTTTGACGAGGATCATTTTGGTTTTTGTTTCGTGATCCTACGACTTCAAATAAAGATTTTAGGGCCCCTGTGTACTCTCAGCGAAGATCGTAGTATAATACTCCTAAAGTCGTATTATAATAAATGAATGAAGAATAATAATACGGTCTCAGTTTTACTTAGTTTGACATGTTATGATTTGGAGAAAATATTTGGGGAAGAAATGACACTTAGTCCGGGTTTCACCAAGATTTTAATTTCAGTTTATGGGATAACCGACAATTTAAATTGAGCGCATTGCTCAACTCGCCATTAACCCATTTACTGCCATGGTTGCGATAACGCAACATCAAAAATATAATTTTTTTAATGAATGAAAAAACGAATTTTTGATGATCTTTCAGTGGTATGTAATTAAACAATACTTGAAAATTCAGAAATTGATTTTTTGAATACATGAATATATTTGTAATTTTCTATGACGGTAATCATTCACTGCGGAATTTCTACCGGAAAACCTGATAATCATGAATATTCATTATAAAATAATCGGTTCACTATTTTCATCATCCAAAATGAGATTCATAAAGAATAGTATTCCTGAAAAGATAAACAAATGATAAATAAAAATGAAATAATTGAGAAATATTTTTTTGAGCTGTATGAATATGAGGTTGCGAAAACGCAACATTGGAAGGAACAGTGCAATTATGGTGGTTCGAAAAATGTTCCTGTCAGAACTTGTATTTTCATGTCTGGTAAATTTCTCTATTATTCCGATGATGTAGGGCTGTTTCATTCTCATTTACGCAGTGCTACAGAAAGGTTGAGGACGTTATCGTGCATCAGAATATCGTCAAGAGAACGGTAAAGATATCAATGGTGAGTAGTTTTTTTCTGACAACGTATGGGCTTTGGATATTCATAACAAATTTTGCAGAGTAAAATGAACAATAACGACTCGAAGAGACCATTGACTCTCAGAGAATTAGAAGCAATTGTTGAAGATTTGGATTTGGATGAGGAAAATGAAATTGATATTTGTTATATACCACCTGAGGTAGATGATCTTATGGATGAAGAGAACATCGACGATGATGTGATAGGTGATCGATTACCCAACCAAACATGATTGCCCAGTATAACAAATATATGGGAGGCGTTGATTTGCATGATAACGCGATTGCACATTACCGAATCAAGATTCGTGGAGAAAATGGTGGTGGCCATTGTTCATAAACATGTTGGATTCTTCTGCAGTAAATGCTTGGAAACTTCATCGACTTGTGTATAGTGATAAGCCAATTTCGCAGCTGGATTTCAGGTCCGAACTTGTAAGGAGCCTCATTAGTACCGGCAAATGTAGGACACAATCCATTCGAGGACGGGTTTCTACATCATCTCTACCATCTCCTGCTCGACTTGATAATATTGGTCATATAATCGAGAGAAATTCAGAAAACTGGAGGAGACGATGCAGATTATGCAAGAGTACAACCGTTTTTATGTGTAATAAATGCAGAGTTCCATTACATTCGAACTGTTTCAAGGAATATCATGACAAATTTTTTTTAATGCATATCTTGCCAATGTTGCGTTAACGCGACGCAAGAAATCTTGTTTCAGTTCTTAATTTTTTTTTGTTCAAATTATAAAGATGTTTAAAAACATATAAATAAATATTTATCCATTAAAAAATTGGTGATTTTTGGAATATTATTGGTAGTGGTTTTAAATGGGTTAATGGTCAGTTGAATCGTGCGTTAAAAGTAGATAGCGCTAATTAAAATTACTTCTAAACGAACAAAACTAGCCAGGATTCAATCCTAATTTCATTCATCAAACAATGTCAATTTAGTTGCAAATCTATTTTCAGAAAAGTTGAAATATTACGTCGATATCTGATGGCCAATTGTAGATGACGAGGAATGATTCTGGTTTTCTTGTTGTCGCGAGCTAATAAAACAATTAAACTAAAAAGAAATTAGCAGAAAAGAAAATCTTGGATAACTGGATTTATAAAATCTACAAAGAAAAATCGGGATCTATATGTAAAAATGAAAAGGAATCTTAATGAATATAATATAAAACTGTATAAACAATATCAAAATGAACTCGATAAACTAATTAGATTAGCTATGAAAAACTTTTACCAGAACATAATACAACGGAACAAGACTGTGGAAAGCTATCAAAGAAATGTCAGCTACTAAGAAAAAAGAGAAGAATCTACTTAAACTGAAATAGAAGACGAACTATAACCAGTGATAGACTATCAATAGCCAATAATTTTTGTGAATATTTTGCTTGCCAAATGAATCAAAACAGACAGAAAAATCCTTCTTGTAATATCCCTATGTGCGCCAATCTAAATATCCCGAGGAAACCAATAAGAAAGAAATTTCGGAAATAATTCCTAGCATAAAAAACAAAAAAGCTCCTGGCATTGATTCGTACTTTTAGCCGAAACCATCAAAGAGATAGAAACAGAAATTGCGTATCCACTTGAATGGGTTATAAATTTATCACAGTTATCTACAAGGAAGGAAACACCTTTTGAAAATTGGGGATGAAAGCAGCATATTTAGAGAAGTTGAATATGGTGTTCCTCAAGGCACCGTACTGGGTCCAATGTTATTAAACACATATCTCAGTGATTTGTATTGAATAACACAGCCTGGTATAGAATAACAAGTCTTGCAGATGATACAGCAATAGTGTATCATGACACGGACGAATTTCTCAGAAAAATAAAGTGAAGAAAGATTTCTCATTGACAGCTTTTCAAAATCTCTCATTCATCCAAAATGAATCATTTCAAATCTCTTGTGTTGAGACTTTGAAATACTTGGGAATTTTCATAGACATGCTTCGTATATTTTCAAAAAAAAAATTAGTCTTTAAATTCAGACAAATCTCTCAGGTCCTTGAAATTCAACAAATATTCTGTAAATTGTCGGGGCGTGGCGCAGTGGTTAGAGTGTCCGACTCTGAGTCGAAAGGTCCGGATTTCGAACCCTAGTTGGGCTGGGATTTTTAAATTTAATTTAACCGGTTAAATTATTGAAATCTCGCGGCTAGACTGTTGCGTTCCAATTAACAGTGCTGCACCTAATGTGGCGTATGGAGTCAGTAACAATGCCTATCCAGAACACATGGCTAATGACCTTAGCAGTCGATGCCAAAGTACCAAAGAAAAAAAATATTCTGTATAATTGTCTCGTACAAACCCATGTATACGAGTATTATGGAATCACAGCATGGGGTGGAGCACAAAACATACTCTAAATCAGTTTAGAGCTAGTACAAAGGCGTTTGCTGAAAATGATTTACTAGAACTGAGAAAGGAATACTATGCTGTAATTGACTAACATCTGAGATACATAATATTTTTTTGGGGATCTTGCAGTGGATTTTTTTTTCGACACGATTTTCATATAGCAGAAAGACGCAATTAGATACATGTACAAAGCTAAATTCACTGAGTTTTGTAAGCCTTTATTCATAGCACAACGAATCTTGCCTTACTTTGTGAGTATACAGGGTGAGTCAGAATAAGACCGACAAACTCCGACTACAGATTCCTTGCCTCATTTTGAGATGAAAAGTTTCTATCAAGGTCCTAAAATGCATCCCCTCTGAGATACAGGGTGTCAAAAGTGCGAAAAAAATTTAGATACATTTTTTTCTCCAAAACTCCTGGAGAAAAAAAATTTCAAACTTGGTGCACTAATCAAGTTTTATCAACGTGATAATTTGAAGTTATAATTTTCAATTTTCGTAAACCAGAGGCGTAGTTACGATGGTATGTGGTCATATTTTCCTTCATATTTTCTTTGGACAACTGAATTGACAAATGAGCGTTTGACATCAGTTAGGGTAATCAATACTCAACCTAAAAGTCATAACATTCCATTTGCCTAAAAGTGAAGGTGTCTGAAATATTTGCAAAAAACTGAAGATATGTCCTGAGAAGAGGCATAACATCCTGTGTGCTATAATCGCATGATGCAACTTTATTATAACTTATACGAATAATTGTCAACCTCTTGAACGTTTTTTAATACTGGGAGTATTCATAACATTGTACAGGTAAGTCAGAATGAGACCGACAAACTCCGTTTTTTATTCATCATAATATTTGAACGAATCGATTTCGTAAATTCACCGATATGTGACCATAAATTGTTGCATAATGATTATTCTGAAAGATCCACTGCATGACAAACCCAGCCTCAAATTATAATACTCCTGTTAGAGGAGAGTTAAATCCTAAAATAATATTTGCGAAAAACTATCTACTTTTAAATTTGTTAAATTTTATGTTGGAGTATCATTATCAAAGTCATTTCATACTGAATTATCTAGGAAAATATTTTCCAATCATCATGTTTTTGGTGAAGAAAAACAATTATTGCGTATTTATATCTACTCAAATGATAGAAACGGTTTATAGGGTACACAACATAAAAACAAAAAAGGCTCAAAGTAAATGTTCAAATGGACCACCATTTTGTTCGATACACAATTGGCATCTCCGTATCATTGATTGTCGCACGCTTTGGAATATTCCTGGTGTATCCTGTATTAACGTACATGCTGCTAAAATTCTTGCCGTTAAATCTTCAACAGATTCTACAGGTGTCGAATACACCAGGGATTTAAGGTATCCCCACAAAAAAAAGTCTAGTGACGTTAAATCCGGAGAACGTGCAGGCCAGTGTATGGGACCACGTCCACCTATCCACTGATCATGGAAAGTTTCATCAAGAAATTGACGAACGATTCGTTGAAAATGGGCCGGTGCTCCGTCCATAATCCATTTTGAAACGATCTTCACTGAAATATGACAGATGACTTGACAACAATACAAACTTGTTTGGGTTACTATCAATAGTGTCAATCATATCTACTATGCTGCGTTCGAGTTGACGCCCTAAACGATCCGGGCGCGCTCCCAATAACCTTATCGCATTTCTTTTGAAAGTCGGGTCAAATTCTGTTCCATTGTTTTCAATGGCATCAAAAGCCCCGCCAATGCACTGATTGCCCTGCTCGCTCGATCGGGCTTCAACTCAAACGTAGCTCTAATGTAAGTATCGATATATCAGTTTGTTTCTACCGGAAACAATGGCTGTCTAATTCAGACCCATCCGAACCATCTTTTCAATTCTTCCAACATTAGCTTCAGCTTTTAGCATCTGAGGATGCTTACTATGTCAATTGACTGTACTGTTCCTAAATTATTTTCTTTCGATTCGTGATAACTAATTGCAAAGTCGAACCTTCCAGACTAGTTCATATACCATTGATCAATGAATAAAAAATACACAAATTTTTTATTCTTGTTCTTTTTCAAAACCATATGCTGAATGGATTAATTTTCCTCGATACACCAATTAGAAAAGGCTCTAAAAATGATACTCCAACATAAAATTCAACAAATCAAGAGTACTTCTCTTCGGTTTTTCGCAAAAATTGGTTCAGATCTAAACTCTTATTTGAGTGGAGTATTAATAATTTGAAGTTGGGTTTGTTTTTTTTTTTTGACTATTGCACATAGCAAATTACGTTGATACTCAGGACATATCTTCAGTTTTTCTCAATTATCTCAGACACCTTCACTTTTAGACACATAGAATGTTATGACTTTTAGGTTGAGTATTGATGACCCTAACTGATGTCAAACGCTCATTTGTCAATTCAGTTGTCCAAAGAAAATATGAAGGAAAATATGACCACATACCATCGTAACTACGCCACTGGTTTACGAAAATTGAAAATTATAACTTCAAATTATAACGTTGATAAACCTTGAATAGTGCACCAAGTTTGAAAATTTTTTCTCCAGGAGTTTTAGAGAAAAAAAAATTATCTAAATTTTTTTCGCACTTGTGACACCCTGTACCTCAGAAGGGAAGCATTTTAGCACATACCTTGATAGAAACTTTTCATCTCAAAATGAGGCAAGGAATCTGTAGTCGGAGTTTGTCGGTATTATTCTGACTCACCCTGTATATTGGAAAATGTATGCCTAATTACCAGTAAGTTAAGAGTTCGAATTCATACCACAGCACAATATATCACAAGACAAGCCCTTAATATAACTTCACCACTTCCAAGATTTTCACAAACGACACAAACAAAAAACTGCATTATAAATATTTGCATAGAAATTACTCGAAATAAAAACGATTTGGATGAAAGAAAATTCAAAGTTTCCTTGAAAAATAGTTTACTTGGCAGAGCATTCTACTAGCTGGACGAATTTCATTAAATGAAATATCATATTTTTTTTTTTGTGTATTTTAAATCTACTGATACGTAATAGTTTACACTAGGTACATGCTATTCTATTTAATTTTTATCTTATTTCAATATGTTCCCTTGAAACAATCAGAATTTTTTGTTTATTCTTCATTATATTTATACTTTTATACTGTAAATAAAACCTGGCAATTTAATGAACCGACGACGTCTAGTGAATAACAATACTAATACTATGAATTTTTTGTATATGTTTTTATATATTGTCACAGAATTTTACTTGAATAAATTGACGTGAAGGTACTCTATGTATCTTTTGTTATGAATTACATGTACATGTTTTAATATATTTTGACCATGTGGCATTTTATGTAAGGAAAATGTGCTGTTATTCACTTGCTATTGATGTTTACTTTTTACTTTTCATTTCACTTCGTCTATTGGAATTATCACTCCTCAGAAAATAAAGTATATATGATGTGATATGATTTGATAAATTTGATACAAATTCTACAGATTATAAAAAACAACGTAGACGAAACTTCATAACATTAAATACCAGAAATATAACAGAAAAACGGTTTCTATCTCAGTCGCGTATCGGACCAGCTTATGCCAAAATATTCACTTCACCCTCGGTATACAAAACTGTTCGCACGCCGAACAATGCCTAGTTGCAAAGGGAGTTTGACTTTATAGGCTCATAAATTTTATCTTGACAGCTATCCCTTACAGCTCTTGCAACTCATGTTTCGGAGATCAGTGCATATTCCACATCACACGAAGCTATGTCTAGCGATGTGGTTTGATGTTTGGACGAAAAACTAGTTTGTTCTACAGTGAACGAAGAAAACAGTTCGATATATTGCGGATGGAATTGAAAACAGTTTGACAGAGAAAACAACTATCCATGGGATGACTGATGGTGGAAGGAATGATCAACATGCTTTGGTAATTATTTCATTTAGAATTATTGTAATTTGTTGTATTTGTGAATGATAGATCCATGTTGTCAAGAATCCGGGAATCATCAGTTCTCAATTATTTCTTTGAAATGTTAGAAGTCAATAACTAGACAACATTTTTTCATTCAAAACAAAATTGTAGAGGAAGTATTTATATTATCATGTTGAGGCAGATTTTTCCTTGTTAGCATCTTCAGGAGCTAAAAGCTTACTGAATTACTTATTCTACGTTACTCTTTTTTTTACTACTTACTTATCTGAATGGCTACCAGAGCAAATCATCTAATATTATTTTTTTATCTTATTTTCCTAGTTTACCTGCTCTACTACTTATTTATTTATATGACCAAAATAGGGCTTATAAAAATATATTGAACAATCGAAAAACAGAACCCTTTACATAATTAATCAGTTTAGTGGGTTGTGAACAAGAAACAAGGATGAAGAAAAAACATGAACAAACAGAAAGTTAATTATACAACAGGCAATATTAAATTCAGTTATACAATGAGTGTGAAATCATTAAATGTGTATTTCGCTTATTGGTCGATAAAATACCTCCTAATTTAAAATGTCAAACAATTCAAATTTAGTTCGAATCTCATGTCATTATAAATTCTTTTAAATGTTCTAAGCATCCTACAAAACTGAGAAAGAAAAAAAGAAAAGAAAGAAGTTTACTAAAAGAAGAGCGACACATGTTTGCTGAAGTTGTGTCGATAACTTCATTTAATTCGTAAATTGTTTAAAAAAAAGACTTTCAATGTTTTTCTCTAACTAGCGACAAAAAAGCTATAAATTATGAAATAATCCGTTGATTTTTTTTTGAAGTTGTCTCGCTGACTTCATACAGTGATGTTAACTTTTGAACGGTTTGACGTACGAACATGAAACAAAAATCAATTTGAATGGTATAACTAATACTACTTTTTGAGATAAAACACATTGCGATTGCTTTTGGTGTTTGCTTATGGGGCAACTCAACCATGAGCAGACATTTGCATTGTACAGAAATCCATTTTACAGTGAATATTCAATGCTCCGATATTCATGCCTTTAATACGCTTTATAATATTTGAACCAGTTTTTTTGCCATTTTAGGTAAAATAACGAATTTGAAGTCTTCGAAAGACTTGTAAGAGCTAAATTCAGTGATGCCATATGTGGTTGATAGTGCCTATTTAGTGATTACTACAATCTTGCATTTTTTATTTTCATTTAATGCAAACTATTTTCAAAAAAATACTTTCCTTTGCACTCGTTTATCCCACAAATACACTTTTTCAAACCACTATGGTAGAATTATTCAATATTTTTATAAATATATTTTCTGCACATCACATCCCCTACCGAAATAGATGACGTAAATATGTAAATTCTACTTTCGAACCACAAACAATATTGAAATACACTCTTGGATTTTCAATAAAATGCAAATTTAAGCACCGCTTGATGTATTCCGCAGATTTCGATCAAAAAAATACTGAAGTGTGGAGAGCAGACAACCGCAGATGATGAAACATTTGAATATGATATTGCCATTTCTGTCTGGAAAAGTTATCGATAGGAGTTCCCAACGATTATTTTCAGAATTTGTCAATAAGGTTTATGTAGACTATTATAATTGCATTCAAACGATGGGTACGCATGATGAAAGATTATATTTCACTATCTATTGTAGTTCAAATGAACGATATAGTCAAACACTTCCCCTTTGAAAGATAGTAGGTGAGCTAATTAGTTATAACTTGGGAATCTACCACCACCATGCCCCCCTTAGGTTAATGCCCGGAAGGATGAACTCCCCAGCACTCTACGTACTCGAAAATTCACCTCCCCTTTCCACCACCCCCACTCGTTAGAACGGTTCCTCATCCTGTTGACTGGCGATCAGCACAACAAAATCTGATCATTTGATAAGGACTGCTCAGCCTAATTACGATCTAAAGCTCCCTTTAATTATATTTTATCTGACATGGGTTGACTTTTATAAAAACAATGACTTTACTTTATGTGCATGATGCCCCCCCCCCCCTTAAAACTGGCTAAACTGGAAAAACGCTTGGCTGAGGGTCAAGAGTCTGGTATCTGAAAGATGAATGTATGATTAATCGTGCTGTAAAGCCAGTCGAAGTTGACATTGGCGTCATCGTATGTTCTGCTTCCGTCGAACTTCTTCAGGGGTGTCTTGGTCTCCCTAGTTTACTGGTCGTCTGTATTTGTCTCTGCCTCTGTCGTCTTGCTCACGTCTGTTCTTGTGGAGCTCCGTGAGCAGCGGGTTCATGTGGGTCTCTACTCTGTCTAGAGTAGTCCCCGCATTGTGTCTAATTAGTCTGTCGATATATTCCGGACGGATGTCTAAGTCTTGGTATATAAACCTGTTAGACATACCGGGTGGCTACGGAAGTATTGCCTACGGAATATCTCAGTTATTGTATGAAGTAGGTTTGTGAAATTTGGAGCGTCGATATAATGACATAAGAGCTAGAATTTGAGCATATTGACATGTCGAAGTTAACTTCCGGTCTGACCGGAAGTAACATCAACTTTCTTATTTTAAATGGAAACCCTTTTTTTTTCGCTTTATTCAGCATTCAATTCCCTTTCTAATGACATATCACAAGTTGGTATCTAACCAGAAACTAGATCAGAAAAAAATTATTATTGAAATTCACCGAGTAGGCCGTGGAAGCAAAATGAAAGCCAAAAATTGAAAAGTTGGCTATGGAAACCATACGTCACTTGATAACAGTTGCTACTACTGTGATATTTTATTTTCATTCGTCGGCGTTATAAAAAGCCGCCAAAAAAAATATTGGAAAAATTGGGAAAAAAACAATACTCTGTAGGTCCATAACTTAAATAGGAACATACAACTTTTTCTTGCCTGTACTATTAGCATAACCATTCCTTTCTAATGATATAATAGAAAATAATTTTTTGAACTGAGATACCGAAAAATCCAATTATTATTCTTCAAATAACAAAACAGATTATCGCCATACGCAAAAATAAAATTAAAAATAAAGTGGAATGATAAATTATATCCTGTAGGTTCTAGGTTAAATAGGAACATTAACGTACTTGGTCTGTGCCATCGTCCATAGATATTCTAATATCTACCTATGGACGATGTTTGTGCTATTCAGAATAATCATTCCATTGCAATAATCATTCGAACCAAAATATTAACAAGTAGGCTGATTAAGATGTATTTTGGAATGAAACAAAAAAGAAATGAGAGCTGTCACGAACGCTGCTATCCATATTATTTTGACGTTCGAAGTAGTGTTTTTGATTCTGAAATTTTAAAAGGGTTTGGAAATCGAAATCAGTTAGTGGACTATTCAAAAAATGCCCCGTTATTCACGAACCGAACAAATTGACATGCTTCTCATTTATGGTGAATGTTTAAAAAATTCTTATGCCGCTGAACGATTGTATTTAGAGCGATATCCAGGGAAGCAGCAACCGTCAAGAATGTATTTCCAGTGGCTTGAAGAAAAATTAAGAACTGATCCTGATGTTCACGAAGACCAAGAAGCATTTGTTATTAATGAGGAAACTGAAATTAATGTACTAGCTTTAGTACAATATGATAGCACAATTTCCTCAAGGCAGATTGGCGCCGAATTAGCTATAAGTAAGGACTCTGCTAGGAAAATTTTGAAAAAACATCGATTGAAATCCTTCAAGTATCAGTTGCATCAACATTTGTATGAAAATGACGGTGAAAGGCGCCTGGAATATTGTAATTGGTTTCTTCGACAAAATGCTGAGAATCACCTATTTAACTATTATATCTTGTTTACGAACGAGTCAAGATTTACCAACAATGGATTATTTAACAGGAATAATACAAGGTAGGTTACTTTATTTGGATTATTGTCGATAGTCGAAGTGTAAAGTGCAAAAAGTGTGAACGGTCTTTTGTTCCAGGTACTGGGCGATAGCAAACGAGCACCGGTTTCGACAAGGCAGCTTCCAGGAGAGATTTGGTGTGAATGTTTGGGCAGGAATAGTTGGAACTCATATTGTTGGCCCCATTCTTTTTCAAGGCCAACTAACCGGAGAGAGATATTTTAATTTTTTAACGAATGAAATTTCGGAATTCATTAACAACCTACCAGCGGAAATAACTGGAATGTACTTCCAGCAAGATGGCACCCCTCCGCATAATTCAAGAACAGCGATAAATTATCTTCAAAATCGCTTTCAAGAGAGACTTATAACAACCCATGGTCCAGTCAGGTGGCCACCAAGGTCACCTGATCTTACTCCGTGCGACTTTTTTCTATGGGGGCATCTTAAAAATAGGGTGTATTCCACACAGCCTATAACTCTACATGAGCTAGAAGTAAAAATTCGTAGAGCTTTCCAAGATATCACGCCCCAACTGTTGAGAAACGTTTTACATGAAAATATCACCAGAGTCAATAAATGTATTGACTCTGAGGGAATGCATTTCAAACATTTGTTTTGAATTTATTTTATCTTTAATCCTATGAATTTGAATTTTTTTTTTCGATAAATCTGTTTTTTCGTTATTTGAAGAATAATAATTGGATTTTTTGGTATTTCATTTCAAAAAATTACTTTCTATTATATCATTAAAAAGGAATGGTTATGCTGAATAGTACAGGCAAGAAAAAGTTGTATGTTCCTATTTAAGTTATGGACCTACAGAGTATTGTTTTTTCCCAATTTTTCCAATATTTTTTTTTGGCGGCTTTTTATAACGCCGACGAATGAAAATAAAATATCACAGTAGTAGCAACTGTTATCAAGTGACGTATGGTTTCCATAGCCAACTTTTCAATTTTTGGCTTTCATTTTGCTTCCACGGCCTACTCGGTGAATTTCAATAATTATTTTTTTTCTGATCTAGTTTCTGGTTAGATACCAACTTGTGATATGTCATTAGAAAGGGAATTGAATGCTGAATAAAGCGAGAAGAAAAAAAAAATAGGGTTTCCATTTAAAATAAGAAAGTTGATGTTACTTCCGGTCAGACCGGAAGTTAACTTCGACATGTCAATATGCTCAAATTCTAGCTCTTATGTCATTATATCGACGCTCCAAATTTCACAAACCTACTTCATACAATAACTGAGATATTCCGTAGGCAATACTTCCGTAGCCACCCGGTATATCGTTGTGCGTCCGTAGCCACTCTTAGGCAGACGTTGAAGAAGGCCTGCATCCTTTGCCTATGCGTGTACGCGCATTGCCCCCAAGCAGTCGACGCGTATAGCAAAATTGGCAGAAGAATTGTCCTGATGAGGCATAGTTTCAAGTTGAGTGCCATGTTGCTTTCGCTAGGGCTAATCTGTAGGAGACGTGCCTCTGCAACGTGAGTTTCTTGTCCAAGGTTACTCCTATAGGTAAACGGCTTCATCTACCCAAGAAATTATCTCGTCGTTCATAATAACATAGCCCTCTGTTGTCCTACGTCGCATCGTGAACATGATGGCCTTGCCTTTGTCTGCGTTAATTCCGATTTTCCAACGATTGAACCACGGTTCCAGCTTATTGATCTGTTGTTGAAGCTCTGATGTAACTCCTCTCTCGTGGGATGACTCGGCATAGATGGTCGTGTCATTTGCATGGAGCGCAAGTTTGGCAAGTTAGGCATGTCTGTGGTGTAGATAAAAAGCAGGTGTGGCGACAGCACTGCTTCCTGTGGGATCCCTGCTTCTAGCCTACTTCGTGAAGAAACAGCATTTCCGACTAAACATCAGTAATGTCGTTCTCTTAGGAAGGAGTTTATCAGATCAGCCATTGGTGTGGTGTGTATGGCTCACTAACTTGGTGATCAGCCCATCGTGCCAAACTGTATCAAATGCCTTGGACACGTCTACGAAGTCGTGCGGTCCAGCTCTGGATAGTGGCGTCCGCTATCCGGGTGCCCTCGATTTCCGTTGAGTGCTCACGTCTGGATCCGAATTGTTCGTCTGGTAGAATGTTCAATTACTTAGGCATTGCCTATAGTCGTGTACGGATCACTTTCTCTGCTACCTTCTTCATCGCAGGTGGTTTTGCGGAAACGTATGGTTCTTATTGGGTTTCGGAATCATGGTCTTGGCCATATGAGTATCCAAAAATCATTTCAGCTTGAACTATTAATTCCCAAGATCAACACTCAAGTATATATCCAGAGCCATCTCTAGGTTCTTGAAAGCACTTCTTAGCAAACTAAATCCATTTTTTATGATCAGATCATTGTTTGGTTCTGGTAACATAGCACTATGAACCGTCAAAAGTATACGGATAACACAAAATAAACAATTAATTCAAGCGACTGTTTTTTACTAGACAGTTTAACGAGAATAACCATAATTATAATTATTGTCTACATATAGATTGTAACTTGGAAATATTTCATTAGCCCGGACAAATGAGAGAGGAGGAAAAGAACTTACTAAATAATTGAATTTGTCAAACTTTGAGGGTTGCCATCAAAACCATTTTCCATTCAATGTTTATTGGAAGACATATTGCTTATGGAAAGAGGTGGAAACGTCAAGTGTGGCGTCTGGGGATCGTATATATTTTAGTCGTATTCACCTATTCATTAAAATTCATAAAAAATATGTTTCATCTAGTTAAGAAACGGGTGAAGGTCGACCTCTCCCCGGATCTTAGACTATAAGTGAAATTTAGAATAACTGATTTCACACAATTGTATAACTGAATTTACTATTGCATACTCTCTGTTACTTTCTGTTTGTTCATGTTTTTTTTTCTTTTCTTTTTTCTTGTTCTCAACCCACTAAACAGTTTTAGAATTGTTCAATTTGTTTTTAACTCCTATTTTGGTACATCCATGAAAAAAAATTATTATATAGTCCTGAAAATGTTTTTTCGTTCGTTTTTTAGGAACAAACTTTGATATCTCTTACTTCGCAGTTAGGTATCTAAACACAACATTAAAAATCAGAAAATAATTATTCAATTTATTAAGTATATAAAGGGACTCAAAAGAATACAATAATTTAACCTCGCCTCATACAGATGAACCCCATACAGATTGTTCTGATTATTTGTGATTGTGAATTTTCAAGGCTACGAAAATACTTGTACATACAGGGGCGCATGCAATAGATGATTGATCCAACAATTGTTCACCAAAGTAACTAACAATAATCATGTTCTGACACACAAATTATCCAGTGTAATTGAAAATATAGTTTTCTCTCAAAAAAATCAATATTATTGAAAAATTAAACGAATTGGTTCGAAGTTGCCCGGTCATAACCTGCTGTTTCTGATTGTGTAGGATCCAATTAACATTATCCAATCTTCCATATTGGCGATAATTGATTAAGAGACATACTTCTTTTTTTATTTATTTACGCTAGTAATTCCTGGTAAAGTCTGACATTATTGAAATGTCTATTGTTAATTTTCACTTCAAAATTGATTGCAGCTGTATTAATTGATAATTTGTACTGGTAACTTATAAAAACGTCTGCCATCAAAGAATTTGTTTATTTTTATGATAGTTTTGATGAAAATATCGATGGCAGACATTAGTTAGTTGTACAAACTTAACTTACGTTTTCATGCGCGTCTGCCACTCATTTACACTCGTGCGAAATGTCTGCCTGTGAGATATTTTGATTACTCCACAGAAAAGTACTGAAATTTCAATTGGCAGACATATGCTTATTGTTCGTAATATCAAATTTTTGATACGACTCAATAAATATTAATATTATTGTTGTACCTGCGCAAATCGTCTGCCGGTGATATTTCTTCCATTTAGATGGTGGGAAATTGACTGAATGTATCTTTGACAGACATTGAATAATTGTTCATAAATTCCACTTTTCGTTAGATGCACATTTGCTCCTCAATTAAAAAACGTCAAAATCTTGATAAAAAATTTGGAAACTCTTGTTAAATGCTAAACAAAATAATTTGGAATGTTATAATAAAAGATTCTAGACTATTTCGTATTTTAGCATGGTGAATGTATTTTTGAATATATGCATTGTTGTGTTTAACGTGTTAAAATTCAATCCCAACCCTTAATGAATGCACTAATGGTCGCTGATCCAAGCTACCTGTGCATATCAAGCAACCATCACAAGGTGAAATAAAGAGTCGTTGGATAGCCGTCCCAGTCGGGTTTTCATCCCTTTATTCCCCCTCCCCACGTGCGCGTCTCGAACCGCCATCATCTGCGGATCAATACCAGATTTTCGGTGCACTCGTGTGGATTATACAGGATGCAGGGGATTATGTGTACTTTTCAAACTTCGAGTGATTTGCTCCGAATGGCGTGCATTTGTTTTCTCGAACATGAAGTAGGCTGAGCTAATAATTAAGTCTACTGATGATAACTTCGGTGTTGCCGAGTGAGGGTACGGGAGGGGGGATGGGTTAGAGTCATGTAACACTCAGTGATGGTAGAAAATATGGAATTGAATTTCCGGTTTAGGTTCATATCAGTATGAGTAATTGTAGGTAACAACAACAATGTAAATTATCTTGTTGCTGTTAAATTATCAAATTGTTATTTTTGTCAATCGGCTGCACCTCAACGCGTAACCCTGAAATGAATACGAGAGACTTGTGCGAGCTTAGTGATGTAAATACCCAGATGAAACACAGGTGAAATACCCAAATAGAAATTGTTTTGGTAGAATTACCAGTGACCCAATATGAAAAACAGTTTAAAACTACTCTGAACAAGAAAAACATGCCTTATAGTGTACTCATACATATCACTACCAGGAGACCTCGACGACTTCATAGGAAACATGGGTCAAGTTTTAGATTTTATTGCTCTATATTTATCATAGCATTTTGTGATTATAATGTAGATTTTTAAAATCTGATAATGACTCGTTTTCTGTGCCACAATCGGTTTGACTCCAAGAGTAAACTCCCCTACTAGAGTAAGTAAGATTTCATAAACTATGACATATAACATTTTCACAAATATACCCTCGAATACAACAGAGTACATAGTTTATAAAATTATAATATCTAATCATTTTAGCCAAAGACTGAACATAATGATTGATATAGAATTGAAAAAGCAAACTCATTGTAAGGAAATAATCTTCTCTGATGCAAACATATCAAGATTTATTACAGCTAATACTTGGGATGAGGTTTATTAGGCAATAAGCAGCTCAAAAACAGTAAATACATCAACTTTCAAAATACCTTTTATCCACACTTTGATCTAGCTTTTCCTCGGTCCACTTGCAAACAAAATTTGATAAATAAAAATTGGATAATCATCGAAATAAAACAATATTCAACCTATGTTCGCGATCTCTATCATCTTCATATTGAAACAAATAGCGAAAAAATATACAGTAAATATAAACAAGAAATGGGTGTATATAGAAAATTCTTTTCAGATTATAGAACATGTATAAATGATATTCGCAAAACAAATTCTGAGAATAAATAGGAAACAATGTGGAACATTCCGAAAAATACAAATAACGAGTACCAAATAAAAGCTATATCACATTTAAAACAGAAACCAATAAAATAATACCTGACCTAAGAGAAATTCCGACGATATTTAATAACCACTTCACAATTCAAACATGCAGTAAGAACCCAGGTAGTACAGGGTTAGCAAAGAATAATGCCACACTATTTTTGGAACCGAGTACTCACTACGGGTGGCGGAAATTTGATCGAAACACAAATGATAGAAAGTCTTTTGATCGAAAGTATTTTTAATAGAAATACATTTGATCGATTTTTTTTAGATAGAAAATACATTTGATAGAAACATAAACGGCAGAAAATACAATTGATAGAATCACTATTTGATAGACAATACATTTGATAGACACGTCATTACATCGAAAAAATAAGTAATCTCCAATAGACCAACAAAAAGACAAAATAAATTTTAGAAATTGAATACTTCCGTTGCGGACATCCATTGTCTAGAGTGTTTTTATTGGCAAGACGTTTCAATCTGTACAGTATCTCCGATCGTTATCAAGTGTTAACTGGTGCAACTAAAAATAAATGCTTATTTTTGATCACTTCATCTTAAACAGCAGTGCCTGTGAGCTGCTCAGATTGGTACAGGAGGTCGTGGGTATCGTTATCTGCAGAATAAGAGATGGATTTTTGACAAATATTAATAGAAATAGAGATAAAAGATACTATAGGTAAGATGATCTTTGTGCTTCTTAACAGTAAAAAGCAAGAGTTTCAGAAAACACTATATTCACAGGAATACACAATTTGAGTTATGATTGGAGAAACATGTTTTCATACAAAAAATACACTGGTTAACAGTTTACACTTGATAACGATCGGAGATACTGTACCGACTGAAACGTCGGCATCGTGCTAATTAAGACACTCCAGACAGTGGAAGTTCACAATAAAGAAATCAATTCACAACATTGTCTAAAACTTTCAAACGAACCTTTCAAATATTGCAAGAAAAAAGCATCATTGTCTTTTGATCGAAATTAATTTTAATAGGAACGTATTTGATCGATTTTTTAAAGAAAGAAAATACATTTTATAGAAAATACCATCAATAAAAACACTACTTGATAGACAACACATTCGATAGACATGTCAATATATCGAAATAACAATTAATCTTCAATGAACCAACAAAACGACAAAACTAATTCTAGAAACTAAATGTTAGAAGCAACAGCTTTCAAATATTGTAGGAAAAAATCATCATTGTCTTCAAATTCTTCATGGAATCGTCTGACAACTACAGACAGTCTTTTATTTTTATCTTTATAGAACTTGTTCGTTCTTTTTTGTACTTCAGCACCCCCACAAATTTGTTGTTGTATTTTCAGCTCCATAATGCTCTGTTCTCGAAGTAGCCCTTCTATAAATTTCCAGATAGATGGTTTTTTCGCATGAAATTGCCCCTTTAAACTTCTATGCCATCCTTCAACGATATTGTTAGTTTTATAGCGATTTTCAAGTGTTTGTTGGTAAAAATTCCAAAGTTTATGATCAAAACTAGGCCGTCTTCTATCTCTTCTCTCGAATTTTCCTATCCACGTATCCTCGAAGTAGTTAACAAAACCCTTAGCGTCTTCACGAATGACGTTTTTATTGGAAATTACTTCAAATGCTCGGACAACAAATTCTAAAGGTACAAAGGCTATTGCTGCTAAGAGTTTGATTTCTAACTGAAAATCTGCATCGGAGTCATACTGCTGTTTAAGCCCATGTCTTTGAATTTGTCTATATAGACACTGTTTGAAATGGAAAAAACATCCTTGATTTTCAGCCATTGGAAAAAGTAACCGACAGGCTTTTATTGCTGCCAATTCAAAATCAGTTGTAATTGTTGTTACTGTAACTGTTTCCATTTTCATTCGCAATTGCTCAAAAACCTTAGTGTAGATGTTTTCCGTCTTGGAGTTAAGCAATGCATATGTTAATGGATAGGTTGTTCCACTTACACATCCATGTACGGTATATAACTGGTAAAACAGTTCAGGCACAATCGAAAACGTACCGTCCATATGCCAAGCAGTGCAATTTCCAAGAAGTTCCAGGTTTCGCTTTGTTCCGAATATAATAAACTTATCCACAGTACCTTCTGATTGAAAAACAACAAAGTTTTCGCCTTTCTCAGTTTTTTGGTATTGTTCTGGCAAGAAAAAATCCTCAATTTTTAGTGGAACAGTTGGACCAATACTTTCTTTTTCTCTGGTAGACCTAATACTGCGTCCCAGGCTTGAAACGGAAGGCATTCCAAATGACGCAGATTCACTCAAGCCAGCACTATGTCTGGAAATTATAGCTCTAGGAGCATCTCTGCTTGTTCCTGCGTCCTTTTTCATTTTATTGATACACTTGCTCACCTCAAGTTTTACTGCGGATCCTTCGTGATTGTGTTCCTTTCTAATAAAAAATCTTTCTACTTCTCCGACAATGCGACAGGAACATCTCAATTTTCGCCATTCCTCACACCGCCAGTAAGACTTAATTGGATCGGATTTTTCCTTAATGTAAAAATATCCATTATGATAAAGCTTTTTTTTCCCTTTTGTGGTATCAATAAATTCAAAATCTTTGATTTCCATCTTACAAGAAACTTGTATTGACAACTCAATTACTAATCAAAGTTGACGTTTCAGACCTTGACAAACAAAGCAAAATTCAAAATGTATCAACAATCAAAAATTGTTTCGATCAAATGTGTTTTCTGTCAAATGGTGTTTCTATCAAATGTATGATCTATCATAAAAATTTCGATCAAATGTATTTTCTATCATAAAAATAGCAGAAAATTTTAAGATTTGGTTTATAAAAGACCTAAATGCCTACAGACTATTCATTGAAAAGATTGAAAATGGGCAAGATACAGACACAAATTAATTTTGGAATTTTGTGAGTGTTAATAGTTATTTATGTACCAAGGGTATAAATAGATGTTTATGCCCTGAGGGTGACGTTTTACGAACCCGAGGGCTTCTGGCATGAGGGTTTCTAAGCCGCTTGAGGGTATCTGTTTATGCCCGCGGTACATACATACTTTATGTCATACTAGTTCGTTATTGCAATCCAATCTCAATACAAATCAGTATTTTAAAAAATCCGGTTTGAATTAATAACATTGCCATTTTTCGTAGTAGACACTATCGTTGCTAGGTGAATGTTGACAAACGTAAATGCCATAAAATAACAATCATTTTTATATGTGTCAGAGTTAAAAGTCAAAATGAACGAAGATTTTGGAATTCCTGACGAAGTTATTTCTCTTTATGCTCGCGCGGGCCATAAAGTGAACTTTATGCCCGCACAAACACAATAATGAACTAGTATAACATAAAAAAAGTAATAATAACACTATACTTCTTACAACATGAGAAAAAACATGAATACAATGAGACTGCATTTGCAACTTTTTTCTTTTCTATTTACTCTACTACCAAATCATCGTATTGTTCATATACTGATTGTGTAAGCGATTTTGATTTAACAAATGGTACTCTCAACATGCAATCAGTGATACATTCCGAATTGGAAGAAGCAGTAAAAAAAATTGAATACTAATACGTCGGCTGGATTAGATGGTATTCCACCGTATGTACTGAAAGGTGTGAGTGAGTGGTTTGGAACAACTCTACTACCTATATTATTCATCTTGAAAATATCAACGAATGAATTTAGGCGTTTGTGGAGAACAGCTGTAGTTACTCCCATTTACAAATCTTTGCAATTTAGGAACCTTCTAAATTATTTGAACAAATTGTATATTCAAGGTTCTATACAGGGAGGGCCAATGGAAACTTTCCACCCTAATTTGTAGGATTTCAAATCAAAATTTTGAAAAACGCTTTAACACATCGATATTTGATTCGAGGGGGAACTAATTTTCAGTTTTTTTCACCCCCGTAACTTGAACCCTGTAGCGGGGGGGTGAACAACCCTCAAAATTTGAATAGGGAAAAGGGTTCGTGCTATACCTCTTTTTGAAGGTCTCATTGAGTTTTTCATGACCCTATAATTTTCCCTTATTATTTTCATCGATAACGAAATGACAGGTTGTCAAACTCTTGGAAATAGACTACTTATTTTCTGAATAAAAATACCAAATAATTAGAGGTGGACACGTCAAATTTAAACTCCAAGCTGTTCAAAATGTCAGCCATGAACATTCGTGCTATAATAAAATCACCCCGGTTTTCTTAGGCGTGACATTAGGGAACAGACAATAATTAAAAATAATCTCCGCCGCAGGAATTTTAGTATTCGTCTATTGACATAAAAACTAACAGAAACATCCGATTTTTTGGCCGTTGAAGAAAAAAGTATGTTTTTTACAAACTTTATTTCTACTAGACATGGTCGCACCATCATTTACATAGCGTTAGTTCGAGAGTTTATAGCGAAATTTGATAAGTATGGTTTACACTGTAGCTGAGCGGGTCGAATTGGTGTCTATTTATTTCAAAAACAATGACTGTGCAAGACAAACAGCACGACTATTTAATGAAAGACATCGGGATAAAAATGTTTCACATACTTACGTTAGACAACTGATTGAGAAGTTTTTGGAAACTGGAACAGTGCAGAACCAAAAGGATAATCCGGTTCGTGTCGTTAGGAATGAAGCCGTGCAAATCGCAGTTTTAGGGCACATTACAATGAATTACACATTGAGTACGAGGCAATTGGCCGAAGTTTCTGGTGTTTCACGAACAAGCGTTAGAAGAATTTTGAAGGCCCACAAATTTTACCCCTACAAGATAAAACTGCTTCACGAACTTAATGAGGATGATTATGATCGACGGTTACAATTTGTAGAAGAAATGAGTGAACGCTGTATTGGCGATCCAAATTTCCTGTATAATATCTGCTTTTCAGATGAATGTTCCTTTTTTCTAAATGGATTGGTCAATCGACACAATTGTCGATACTGGAGCGATTCAAACCCACATTTATTTAGAGAGAGCCATACTCAACATCCTGAAAAGTTAAATGTCTGGGCAGGTATTTTAGGAAAGCACATCATTGGGCCATTCTTTTTGCAAGGCAATCTGACGGGGCAGCTGTATTCTTACTTTGCTTCAAGAAACTATTTGACACACAATAATTTTTTTTTCCAACAAGATGGAGCTCCACCACATTTTGCAGCACCCGTTCTGAACGTTCTAGACGAAAATTTTCGAGGACATTGGATTGGTCGTAGAGGATCTATTGAGTGGCCTGCAAGGTCTCCTGATCTTTCTCCTCTTGACTTCTTTCTCTGGGGCCATTTGAAGTCTACTGTTTATAAAACACAGCCGTCTTCTCTTCAAGTTCTGCAAGAACGCATAACTGTAGAGTGTCAAAGAATAACTGCTGATGTGTTGCAGAATGTTAGAGAAGAGATAGAGCAGCGATTTTATTATTGCATGAATGTTAATGGCGGACATTTCGAACAGTTTGTACGATAACTTTGACGTGTACACCTGATTATTAAACTTGAAACTTTAATTATTTGGTATTTTTATTACGAAAACAATAGTCTCATACCCAAGATTTTGACAACCTGTCATTTCGTTATCGATGAAAATAATAAGGCAAAATTATAGGTCATGAAGAACTCAATGAGACCTTCAAAAAGACGTATGGCACGACCCCTTTTCCCTATTAAAATTTTGAGGGTTGTTCACCCCCCAGCTACAGGGTTATATCTACGGGGGTGACAACCATTGAAAATTAGTTCCCCCTCAAATCAACTATCGACGTGTTCGTGTACAATTGTGATTTTCAATCCAACAAATTAGGGTGGAAAGTTTCCATTGGCCCACCCTGTATATACGTTGAGAACAATATAATATTTCAAAAACATCTTCGTTACCAAAGAATCTGTTTGTAGCAATTTAATCAGCTTTGTTTGAACGAGATTAAGTCACAACTTGATGTTGTAATCGCTCAAGATGTTCGCGAGTTACCTTGAAAATAGATTTCTAGTAGTGAAGCATGGTGGAAATACCTCAAGAAAATTGGTAGCTGTTTCTGGACTGCCACAAGGTTACAATTTAGGACCCCTCCTTTTTGTAAAGTTCCTCAATGATTTGCCATAACAGACGACACTAAAGTGTATTATTATTGCTGCTTACGCAAAATATTGAATCAGAAAGTCATATCACAAAGAAACAGAGTTAATGTGTGCCTGCAAGAAAAACACGAAAACCCCTTATATTCAATACAGGCCGTTTCTTTTATCATGTGGTAACATTGCTATATTCTAAACCGTAACAGATACGAAGACGATTAAATGGGAGAAAACGTAACTATTGTGGAGAACAGTACAATGGTCAAAGGAAATTTACAGGGAGTCTCGCCCTTCCCGAGTTATACAGGGAAAACCAAAAATGCTGTTATTAGTTTTTTACGAATAGAACTGTTATTTCTGAAAATATAAAAAAATGTATAAGGAAAGTTTTAATGTATTTAAAATGTACTATAAAAATGTAACAATGAATCTTTGATTAAACGTTTCGTGTCAACACGGCCACCATCAACATTTTTTTTTCAAATACGGACCTGTCTATTTTAGTACAAATATTGATAAAGCGATAAAATCACAATTCAGTGGTATATCACACTTGATATTTTTATAACGTTTCATTTAAAATAACTAGCATCCTCAGTGACAACAATTTTTAATTACGGTCCTGTCGTTAGTTCTTCTGTAAATTATTTTGATTTCTTCAAAACCTATTCAACTATTGGCATACTTCAGACTTCACCCAATAATTTCGATAAGAAGATACCCCAACACAACGAACATTCGTATTTTTCCTTCTTGGGCATTTTTGTATTACAGAAATCCTTGTTTCAAGGGTGATTTCTTCTGAATCAATTATCATATTGAATATTTCTATAATTCTCAATCCTGGAAGTAACGAAAATATTAGTTTTTGGTCAAAATACGACTATTGTGTGATATGGTACAATTAAATAGCATCTCACTTCATTTACCATTTTTAAACAAGTAGGCTTTGCTTGGTTTCTATGGCAGGACAAATAAATGAGTTGTTGATACGTGTTAAGAACTGTCAGTCGTTTATACACTCAGTCATATCAAAGATGTACTCAAATGACGAAAGGACTGATATGCTATTTGCTTATGCAAAATCAAATAGAAATCATCTTTTGGCAAAAAATATGTATGGTGAGCTATACCCAAATCGTCGTATTCCAAACATTCAAATGTTTAGACGATTAGAAAGAAATTTGAGAGACTGTGGTGCATTTGATAGAAATAAAACTAGAAAATGTGTTGTTACTGGAAGTATGCGGAACCAAATAAATGTTTTAGGTAAGCAAATATTACTTCACAAAGATTAACAAAGTGACGAAAATATTTTTTTTCAATTTAGGATTGTTCAGTTACAAAAATATTTCTAATCAAGATTGTTCTTTACGAGAAGTTGCCCACTAACTAGGGATTTCTGTAAAATCTACCAGAAATATTTTGAAAAAGAACAAATACAAATGCTACAGGATACGCATAGTTCATCACCTCAATGAAAGGGATTACGGAAGGAGAGTACGATTTGCGATGTGGTTGAGACGTAGAAATAGGGAAGTTGGAAATATTAGTAATAAAATAATATGGACGGACGAATCAAAATTCACCAACAATGGTTGGTTTAACAGAAACATCCATTATAGGTGGAATAATACAAATGAACATTTACATAGAGAAACCAATTTCCAGGAAAGGTTCGGAATAAATGTTTGGTTGGGAATTTTGGGAACAAACATACTAGGTCCTTTCTTTTACGACGAGCATTTGAATGGTGGAATGTATTTACATTTTTTATCCAATGAGTTTGATGGCTACTTAGATGAATTGCCACTGAACATCCGCCGTGAAATACAATATTTTCAACAAGACGGTGCCCCTCCCCATAATGCAGCAATAGTAAGGGAACATTTAGATGCAATATTCCCAAGAAAATGGATTGGAAACAATTGACCAATTGCCTGGCCAGCTCGATCCCCAGACCTGACTCCTTTAGATTTTTTTGTCTGGGGATACATAAAGGATAAAGTTTTTTCGACAACTAGTACAGATATCGACCATCTCAAACAATAAATAAGAGATGCATGTAATAACATTACACCCATCATGCTAGAAAATTGCCACAGAAATTGTATGGACAGACAACTTATGTGCATTCAACAAAGAGGTCGGCAATTCGAGCATTTAATGTAGATTATCATGAAGAATTAATTTTCTGTATTGGTTTTATTTTCACTCAAAAATTCAATATGAAATAAATTGTTTTCTGTTTGTTTGATTTCTTCTACTCTTAAGTAAGTTTATTTCCGAGGTAAATTGCTATCGTTCGTCTCTGAAACTACAGATATCTTTTATTATAGTGTAAACATAATTTTAATAGATACATTTATTCAAAGCGTCACTGATAATTTTTATATCGGAGAGTTAGGTTTTGTGGAATCCATAAACGACCTAACGACAGGACCGTAATTAAAAATTGTTGTCACAAATGATGTTAGTTATTTTAAATGAAACGTTATAAAAATATCAAGTGTGATGTACCACTGAATTGTGATTTTATCGCTTTATCAATATTTGTACTAAAACAGACAGGTCCGTATTTGAAAAGAAATGTTGATGGTGGCAGTGTTGACACGAAACGTTTAATCATAGATTCATTGTTACATTTTTATAGTACATTTAGAATACATTAAAACTTTTCTTTTCCATTTTTTTATATTTTCAGAAATAACAATTCTATTCGTAAAAAACAAATAACAGCATTTTTAGTTTTCCCTGTATAACTCGGGAAGGGCGAGACTCCCTCTAAATTTTCTTTGACCATTGTACTGTTCTCCACAATAGTTACCTTTTCTCCCATTTAATCGTCTTCGTATCTGTTACGGTTTAGAATATAGCAATGTTACCACATGATAAAAGAAACGGCCTGTACACTCATAATTTGTACAGCAGTAAAGGTTACGGCTTGCCAATACATTCAACTTGATGATAGGCATGGATTGAAGAATGTAATGAATTTCTTCAAAAATTCTTTTCACAGAATATCAGAAACTTCAATTAAAATTCAACTGTATCTATAATTAGCGTAGAAATGTCGGGGCGTGGCGCAGTGGCTAGAGCGTCCGACTTTGGGTCGAAAGGTCCGGAGTTCGAGCCCCAGTTGCGGCTGTGATTTTTTAATTTAATTTAACCGATTAAATTATTAAAATCTCGTGGCTGGACTGGGGTGAGTCCTGCACGATTCACTGTTGCGTTCCAATTAACAGTCCTGCTCCTGAGGTGGCGCATGGAGTTAGTAACAAGGCCTATCCAGAACACGTGGCTAATAACCATTGCAGTCGATGCCAAAACACCAAAGAAAAAAAATGCCTAGAAAATTATGGAATTTCAAACTTTTCATTCATGTAATAATGCCTTGTAGCAAGTTTGAGTAATAACTGTATAAAAGATAACTGTAACATCTAAACATTTTCAATAAACAAATGAACTAATTTTCACTCCTTTCAATGATATCTTGAACCATTCAATTCAATTAGTTTATTGACACTTTTACTACTAGTAATTATTAGTATTATCAAAAAACAGAAAATAATATCAATACTGTTTTGATGCCTCTCATTGATAAGAGCAATAAGAGAATATTTTATACGAAAAAATGTATGTTAAAAACGTATTTTTTCTACAAACGTCAAAAAATGACAAGGTACACGCATTGATAACAATATGCGAAGTGACCTTTTTTCCTACATTACCACGACAACGTGCACGAAATAGTGTGCGAAATACATATTTCTCGCACTGCATGTGAACTATATGAGATTTTTATATTTTATAATCTTTATGGTACTTAACGATAAACAAAACGATAAAAGCATATTACTCATTTTAGTAGAACAATGTCGTATACATTGTAGAAAAAATTTTGTTTGCATCTCATGCGCGGAATACTTTGGTGATCTCGACTATTTTTTTAACTCGACTGCGCCACGTCAAAAAATCAGCTCACGGTCACCAAAAATACCTATTAAAAGTTATAACAAATATATTTGATATTTCAATTCGACAGAATTTCAAATAAAACTCCATAAGTAAGTAGAATTTCCCATAATTAGTTTTCTACATTCGACGCTTTTTTGACATTTTTTTGGCTTTTGAGTTACTGAATATACAATTTGAAATATAATTATAAAAAGTTTGATGTTTTTAATCGTCGTGAATATGCAACAAATCGTTTCACAGAATATCAGAAACTTCAATCAAAAGTAAACTCTATCATAGCGTAGAATATTATGGAGTTTCAAAGTTTTTATTAATGTAATAATGCCGTGTAGGGAGTTTGAATAATAGCTGTATAGCTGTATAAAAGATAACTGTAACATCTAATATTTTTAAATTTATTCATTTGACAATTGAAATATTTTCACTTCTTTCAATGATAACTTGCAAAATCCAATTCAATTACTTTAATGTTACTTTCACTACTGGGAATTATTAGTAAGTATTATCAAGAAACATAAAATAACGTCAATTTTGTTTTGGTCCCACTTTAACTGTCAACATTGATAAGAGCAATGAGAGAATATATTAAACGAAATATGTATGTTGAAAATGTATTTTTTCTACAATCGTCAAAAAATGACTAGGTTCGCGCATTGATAACAATATGCGAAGTGACCCTTATCACTTTCATACATTACCACGACAACGTTCGCGAAATAGTGTATGCGAAATCATTTATATCTAAATATTTAAGGATAAACAAATGCCATTTTATTGCCATAATTAAAGTTATTACTTGATTTGAAAAACATTTTAAGCCAGTTCAACACTTTTTTTATATCAAACCAAGCACATAATTTTAGAACAATATTTTTTGACGCATGTAGAAAAATGTTTGTATGCAATTCATGCTGCGCCTCCTCAAAAAAATCAGTTCTCGATCACCAAAATAGCATTTTTTTAGCAAAAATATATTTAATTTTTAAATTCTACAGAATATCAATAAATAATCCAAGAGTAGACAGAATTTCCCATAATTGGTGTCCTACTTTCGACGCTTTTTTGATTTTTTTTTGGCTTTTGAGTTACTGAAATAAACAATTTAAAATACAATTATGAAAAGTTTATAGCTATTTAATCGTCAAAAATGTATTCAAATCTTGACATTTCATAGCTGGGTTAGATAATAGTCATTTAACCAAGTTTAGTATCACTGAAGGAGATTAATGATTGGGATATTTTAATGCGTTGGCGAAGCGAACGCGATAATTTTCGAGATCATTAATCGTATTTTAAAATAAAAGTTGATTGCAATATTTTTCTGTCTACCTCACTCTTGTTGAAATAAAATAATTCTAATTTTTTCCAGCTAATAATTAACCTGAAACTGCTACTTTAGCAGTTTCAGCACCATCTGGCAACATAAATTTATCGACAATATGAAATTTAGCGTCCATATCATCTGGAATCGTTTATGTTTGGTTGCCTATGCAACAATCATGCATTCGACAAATCGACCATTAATAGAGGTCATTAATGGACGATTTCTCGAAATCATTCATTAATAACAAATCGTTCATTATTAGGGGTAATTAATGTTCGATTTAATTTGCATTGAAGAACATTAAACAGACATATTAATACGCTGTAGACGGAAAAATATATTAATAAATATAAATGTTCCAGTTTTTACAACATATCGCAACAGAAATTAATTTAGAGCGAATCATTTCTCTGCTCTATATCCCAACTATGTTGCCGTCCAATTCTACATATTCCCTTACAAAAACTTGCCAACACTCATCTCTCTCCTAATTATAAATAATATCTCATTTACGTCTACAGGACTAATACGGAACATATTAAACTACTCAGAACACATTTAATGTGATGTCACCAGAACAGGACGTCGTTTAATGGATGCTGCAGCGTAGAGAGCAAGGAATCCACCCTTCTCCCGACCCCCTCGCAGAATCCGAGCTAACAGACGCTGTCGGGCGTCGGCGTCGATACCAGCGTCCTCTCACACTCTGTCACCGCCATGTCAACCAGTAATTGTTTGTGAAACACCGACGAATTTCTTAGATAAGTATCCTTGAGTGATGTTTCAATGCATGTGCATGGTTTTTTGCAAGAGTTTCATGTGATACTAGCAGGCGTTTAAAAACATCCTTGGTCCATAATTTATTTCTATAAAGCTAGCAGAGCAAGGTGAGCAGGATTTATTTTTCATTATCGCATAATTAGGATCTAGTTAGCAGCTATTTGAGTGCTCTTTTCCGAAATTTTGTAATACTTTTTTTTGATTTGCCATGTTCTGCTAGCTTATCAAAAAGTCAGCAGAGCAAGATGGCGTCTCCATACTTTTTCAGTAGGGAAATTTTCAGCTAATTTGAAGCTATTTAAATGCCCTATTCCAAAATTACTCGCTCCATTTTCTGAAATAATATGATATGTTCTGCTCGCTATCAAAAAGTCAGCAGAGCAAAATAACATATCTATTCTTTTTTTAATCAAGGAATCATCAGTTAATTAGGAGCGATTTAAGTGCTGTATTCCGAAATTTCGCTTTTTTCAATATGCCATGCTCTGCTAGCTTAACAATGAGTTGGCAGAGCCGGATATCTCTAGAGTCTTAACAATGCAAAACAGGATAATAAGAATAATCTTCAACATGGGCTACAGAGATTCATGTAGAACGGTTCTGAAAAATAATAAAATACTGTCCTTAACGAGCATCTACATATTCAAAATATCATGGTATATGTATAAAAATTAAAATAACTTCCTTAAAAACAGCAACGTGCATAATTATAAAACTAGAAATGCTTAACATCTATCCAAATACAACTTGAGTAAATCAAAAAAATCACCAAACTATGCAGGTCCCGAAATTTTCAATAAACTCCCTGAGAATATAAAAAGCTTAAAATCGTATCAAGCATTTAGAAAAGCATTAAAGGAATACTTAGTTGAAAAATGTTCTTATAACTATATAGAGTTCATGCAATGAATAGCAACTGAAGGTACTATCATTTTCACTCAGAATTGACTAATAAGTTGCTTCACACTTTTATTGAACCATGTGTATATACTTTGATGTATTTCTAATAATAGTTTTATGTTTTTAATGTGTAATATTATATGTATGTATCAATTTATTATGTAATTCTGTACATTAATACTTTACGTGTTTCTTATGTGTTATTTTTTATATGTGGAACAAGTCAGTTTGTACTGACTCTTAATTGACGAAACCTACTTTATGTGTTTTTTGGTAAATAAAGAATAATTATTATTATTATATATTATGACAAATCCTTTTTTTTTTCAAGCGAGAAATTATCAATAAATTATCAATTATCTATTCCGAAATGTTGTGCTCGCTTTTTTTTAATTTGTCGTTCTTCTTGCTTAACAAAAAGATAGCAGAGCAAGGTGTCTTATCCATATTTTTTCAATAGGGAATTCATCAATTAATCAAGAGATTTAAATGCCCCATTCCAAAATTATACTGTTATTTTTCTGAAAAAATATGACATGTTCTGCTAGCTTAACAGAAAGTATGCAGAGCCAGAATTTCACATTTTTTTAAATCGAGGAATTATCAGTTAGTTAGAAGCTATTTTTAAGTGGTGTTTTCCAAAATGTCTCTTCTTTCAAATATGTCATGTTCTGCTAGCTGAACAATAAGTTGTCAGAGCAATATGGCAAATCCATATTTTTCTAATCGAGAAATGATCAGCAATTTTAGTGCTATATTTCCAAATTTTGTGCTGCCTTTTTATTAAATTTGTCATGTCCTGGTAGCTCAGCAAAAGGTTAGCAAAGCAAGATGGCTTATCCATATTTTTTCAATAGGGAAATTATCAGCTGATTAGGAGCTATTTAAATATCCTATTCCAAGATTTCACGCTCCATCTTCTGAAAAATATGACATGTTCTGCTAGCTTAACAAAAAGTCAGAGTAAAATAACATGTTATTTCTAATCGAGGAATTATGAGTAAATTATGAGCCTTTTAGATGCTGCATTTCAAAATTTCTTTTTTTTTAAATATGACGTTCTGCTTGCTCAACAAAAAGTCAGCAGAGTAAATAAAGTTATTTCTAATCGAGGAATAGGGAATATGCATATTTTTTAAAATTTGTTTAATTAATTTTTTACTTCGTTACAACATAGTAAAAAATATAAATACTGTTGAAAGTCTTGGAATTAATTTTTAAAATGAAATATAAAATACCGATTGAATTTGACCTGTTTGAACGCCTCCATTTTCCGCGCGCTTGACGTCTCATGGTGCGATCAGTGTTCTTCTTCTTCAATAGTTAAGTGTTGTTTACAATATGCATTGACACATTTGACAGTTTTTAATTAGGTTGGGGATTTGCAATTTTAATCGCTCTTACGATAATGGAAAATGCTAAAAAAACATTTTATAGGTATTGTCTAGTACAGGAATGCCAAAACATAATTATAAGTACACCAAATAAAGTATTTTTTCTGTTCCAAGAGATGCGAAAATACGTAAACAATGGTGTAAGGTTATGAGAAGAGACGAAGTATCACCAGTATCACCAGTATCACATTTACATTGTTGTGAAGATCACTTTATGTTTGGCATGATAACTTATTTAGTAAATTACGGAATATCATGTATTACAACAATTACCTTGCAGCTTTCACTCCTTTGACCTCAGCAGACGTGAAATCTGGATTGGATACAAAATATGCTGTCCTCATAAAAACATCTATTTTTGGTAGATTGTCGGATTGTGCTTTGACAAAATCACTTTCAGTCATTGTTCTTGATAATTTACAATTGTCACCAGACCAAAATCGCACTATGTAATGGAAAACACTACAGATATATAAATTAAAACAAATTTTCTATGAAAGACGACTTGCACAGTAAGAATATCAACACAGAAAAATGTCATAACCTGCCATGTGACGTCATTCTTCGTTTCGACCAATGGTGATGCGTTTCGCAAATTTGAATTCCGCGCGCTTATTTTGCACTTTTTGATTAAATTTTTATGGAGATAGATACATACTGACTGATGAACTAATGGTTTAGGTGTAATGTCAAGACAGTCAAGTATCGAATGTAAAAAAATCAAGTAAATTTTAATCACTTGCATATTCCCTATTATGAGTTAATTATGAGCTTTTTAGATGATGCATTCCAAAATTTCCTTTTTTTTTAAATATGACATGTTCTGCTAGCTTAACAATAAGTTGTCAAAGCAATACGGCAAATCCATATTTTTTCAATGGAAAATTATCTGCTAATTAGGAGCCATTCGAGTGGTCTATTTCGTAATTTTTTTCTCGTTAAAAAAAAGTTCTGCTAGCTCAACAAAAAGTTATCAGAGCAAGATGGCGTCTCCATATTTTTTCAATAGGAAAATAAGCAGCTAATCAGGAGCTATTTAAATGCCCTATTTAGAAAATTATCGCTTCATTTTCTGAAAAAATATGAAATTTTTTGCTAGCTTAACAAAACATCAGCAGAATAAAATAACATTTTATTTCTAATCGACGAATTAACAGGTAATTAGGGGTTATTTAAGTGCTGTTTTTCAAAATTTCCCCTTTTTTAAATAAGTTACGTTCTGCTAGCTTAACAAAAAATTAGCAGAACAAGATGGCGTCTTTATATTTTTTCAATAGGGAACATATCAGCTTATTAGGAGCTATTTATATGACCTTTTCCGGAATTTCCAGATCAATTTTATGAAAAAATATGCAATTTTGAAAACACAATCGGATTCCTTTCTGAAATAGGTTTTGTCAACAATCTGTAAAAAAATTTAAGTACCATACGATATTCCTTATTCATGATCACTAGCTTTGATTTGACACCATTCAAATTTTATTTTATGTCATAGTAAAGTTACTAGCCTAATTGTTAATTTATGTCACTGTTATTTTAGGTTGCTAATAACCCTAGTGGTGGATGCAACAATAATTTTCTAAATAAAAGAAAAGTCTGCAGTGCCAAAATCACATATTTTTAGTAATCGATGACTTATCCGTTAATTAGGAGCTATGTAAGTGCTGTATTTCGAAATTTCACTTTTTTTTTCAATCTATCATGTTCTGCTAGCTCAACAATAAGTTGGCAGAGCAATATGGCAAATCCATATTTTTTAAATCAAGAAATTATCAGCTAATTAGGAGCTATTTTAGTGCTCTATTTCAAAATGTTGTGCTCTCTTTTTTAAATTTGTCATCTCCTGCTAGCTTAACAAAAAGTTTGCAAAGCAAGATGGCGTATCCATATTTTTTCAGTAGGGAAATTATCATGTAATTTGGAGCTACCTATTTAAGTGTTGTATTCCGAAACGTTGTGCTCCTTTTTTTAAAGTATCATGTTCTATTAGTTCAACAGTGAGTTAGCAGAGCAAGATGTCGTCTCCATATTTTTTCAGTAGGCAAATTACCAGCTAATTAGGGGCTATTCAAATTCCCCATTCCAAAATTTCGCGCAGCATTTTCCGAAAACATATGACATGTTCTGCTAGCTTAACAAAAAGTCTGCAGAGCCGGAATCACATATTTCTAGTGATAATTCCTCGATTAGAAAAAAACATAGATATGTTATTTTGCTCGGCTGACTTTTTGTTAAGTTAGCAGTTCAAAAAATGAAGCACTAACTTTCGGAATATGGCATTTAAATAGCTCCTAATTAGCTGATAATTTCCCTAGTTACAAAATATGGATGATCCATCTTGCTCTGCTAATTTTTTTTCAAACTAACAGAACATACATATTTTTTTTTTTAAATAACGAGCACGAAACTTCAGAATAGATATTGAAATAGCTCCTAATTAGCTGATAATTTCTCAATTGTAAAAAATGGAATAGCCATATTGCTCTGCCAACTTATTGTTGTGCTAGTAGAGCATGAGATTTAAAAAAAATGCGAAATTTTGGAATACAGCACTCAAATAGCTCCTAATTAACTGATAATTCCTTGATAAAAAGAAACATAGATAAGTCATTTTGCTCCACTGACTTCTTATTGAGCTAGCAGAACATGTTGTAATACTTTTTCAGAAAATGGATCGCGAAATTTCGAAATTGGGCATTGAAATATCTCCTAATTAGCTGATCATTTCTAGATTGAAAAAATATGGATTTGCCATATTGCTCTGCCAACTTATTGTTAAGCTAGCAGAACATGTCATATCAAAAATAATGAAGCGAAATTTTGGAATACAGCACTAAAATAGCTCCTAATTGACTGATAATTCCTCGATTAGAAAAAACATATATATGTTATTTTGTTCTGCTGACAACTTGTCAATAGACCTTCAGATAATGACAGATTTTGCAGTCAACAGAATGATATTTGATATCTTTGGGAACCCGAAAAAAAATTCCCATAAGCTGGTTAGCATTTGAGGTAAAGGACCCCGCAAACTCCTTATGGAATTTGGGTCCCGGTGGATTTTTTTGAATTTTTGGTATGATGTAGTCCCTGTAATTCTCAACCAATGTTAGCATTGCGCCAACCCAAAAAAATGAACAGTTTTGCTGCTAGGGGGCGTTGAAATCACCCCTAGCGCAGATTAGACTATTTATTTTTGAACCCGGTAACAATATTTTCACTTGTTTCAACACCCCCTAGCAGCAAAACTGTTCATTTTTTTGGGTTGGCGCAATGGTAACATTGGTTGAGAATTACATGGACTACATCATACCAAAAATTAAAAAAAATCCAGCGGCACCCAAATTCCATAAGGAGTTTGCGGGGTCCTTTTCGGGCCGGATAACATTTTTTTCGTTTCCGGCAGACTTTTTCGTATATGGCATTTGAACTGAGCGACCGGCTTATGGGAACTTTTTTCGGGTTCCTAACAATATCAAATTTCATTCTGTCGATTGTCATAAGCGAGAAACTGCATCAGCAAAAGAGTATTTTTCTACAAAATCGCGCCCTTATTTCGAACCCTTCTGTACGTCCAAATCTTGTGGCTTTGGGTTTTCACTATTAGATTTTTATAAATGTTATGGTGTTGAAATGCCAGAAGCGAGAGATAAAATCAAACAGTTATTTTCTGCAATCGTATAATAAAGCTTTCATATGCCTAACAAACGTCCTATCGCAAAATTTTTATTTTTCGAGCTCTGGTATCATTTTCAATGGTTAAAATCCCAGAAATCAAAGAGAAAATCAGTCAACAAAATCTGTCATTATCTGACGGTCTCTAAGCTAGCAGAACATGTCATATTTATTCAGAAAATGGAGTGCTAAATCTCGAAATAGGGCATTTAAGTAGCTCCCAATTACCTTCTAAATATCCGATAATAGAAAATAAGTTCTGCTAACCTTGCCTGGTTTTATATAGACATCCACGATTTTGCATGAGGATTGTGTGTAGTTTTTGGTGATTTGTCTTCATTTGTCGCTGTCAAAAAGTACAAAGCAATTTCTGGCAATATCGGGGTTCAGGTATAAAGTATAAATGAGTCTTGTGAAAGTTCGACCTAGTAGTTTTTGTCGAATGTGCGTTGATGAGGGATAGTGGCACCCCCAACACCTGCAGTGCTATAAGTTTTCTGCGTCCTTTTTCACACGTTCATCTTTTTCTTCTGGCCGATTTATTACTGTCTAGTTGTTTTCCCTTTTCTCTGTGATCGCCAGAAGTTCTTGCCACTTTGCCTAATAGGCTGGTGCAGAAACTAATTTTATACGCTCAAAAAATAAAAATAAACTTAAAAACTGCTTTTTAGAGAAAATCTTTTATTTAAATGCACTAAAAAGAAGAAAATAAATTTCAAAGTTAATTAAACCATCATCATTTTGTTACATTATTGAATTTTAAATGATATGAAAGCTTGTCTTGGGATCTTGTCAACATGATAATCTCTTGAGAAATACAAGACACAACACAATTCGCCATTTAATAGCAACTGAACTTTCCAATAATTTTGAAGTTTATGAAGAAATCAAATTGTTTTTGCTGTAATTTTTGACGTCCAAATCCTTCAAAAAACTTCCGAAACCCTACGCGTTCTCTATCTATTTTTCCGGGGGTAGGAGGGATAATTTCTTCGAAATTAATGTACCTATTGTCATTGGAAATGAACCAACATGTAAAATTTCAATTCCATGGGATAAGAAGAAGTGGTTTTATCAGCTTGAAAGTTTTGTAGGCATCTACCAATCACACACACAGAGCAAGTTAAATAAAAGCTTTTAATTAGAAAAAAAGTGACAGGCGAGGTCCAGGAGGAGAATGTTTTTGAGGTGCCAACTTTGAGAAAAAAAATATACACCAAAATACTCAAACTGGTGAAATGGTTTGGGGGTTGAAAACGGTTTTTTGCGATTTGCGGCGAAACGTTACCTCTTCGCAGAAAATGTTTAAAGAAAATGTAGACAATAAAAAAATTGAAAACTTTTTTATTGAACACTTTCCGACATAACCTCAAATTAAACGTCAATAAAAATACGTTTTTCATATATATATAGTGAATAACAAAGGACCCACCACCGTCCCTTGAGGCACACCACATGTTTATCCTTTTTTTTCACTGATTTTTTCTCCAATTTTGACCAGTTGTGTTCGATTTTTTTCATTGATTAATTTTTAATAAAATATTTGAATACGTAATTACACTACAATAATAATAATAATAATAAAAGTTTTATGCCGGGGCGTGGCGCAGTGGTTAGAGCGTCCGACTTTGGGTCGAAAGGTCCGGAGTTCGAGCCCCAGTTGCGGCTGGGATTTTTTAATTTAATTTGACCGATTGAATTATTAAAATCTCGTGGCTGGACTGGGGTGAGTCCTGCACGATTCACTGTTGCGTTCCAATTAACAGTGCTGCTCCTAAGGTGGCGTATGGAGTTAGTAACAAGGCCTATCCAGAACACGTGGCTAATGACCATAGCAGTCGATGCCAAGACACCAAAAAAAAAAAAAAAAAAAAAAAAAAAAAAAAAAATAATAAAAGTTTATTCGCTACGATACAAGAAATGTTTATACAATAGAGGAAGTTACAGCAAATAAACATAGGGTTACCACAGAAGCTTTAGTTCCGAAGGACTATTGCTTGTTCGTGGTTTCGTATGTATAAAGTGTAATATTAACAAAGATAATAGTTGGTAATAATTAATATATAACAAGAAGTAGTGTAAGTAGAGCCATTCATATCGTACTAATTGTATTTTTTGAACTCAATATGTATTGGTATGGAATATTGGAGTATTGATTGGGCGTAAGGCCGGATTTACCATTTTTCTTTAGCATAGGTATTTCTGGTTAACAAAGTCGTGTATATTATTTCTTTCAATACTAGTAATCCAATATTTGATTTTCTTTTTGTATGAGTTTAAGTTTTGTATGAGTTCAGATAGATAGATAGATAGATAGATAGATTTTATTAATCCTTTTTGCTACAGGTTATGTAGATGGGACAAGTCATAGTTTTGTGTATATCGATACAGATGTAGTTAATTAAATCTAAGATGTACAAGCACTTTAATATATACATACATAAAAAACTCGAAGTATAAATAAAATATGAGAAAACAGGACATTTAAGAATAAAATTAAATATATTGACAGATAATCATCATAGGTATGTGCTCGACCTTAATGTAAATGTATGTAGAAGTGTAAATATAAAAAAAATATATACATGAGTCTAATAAAGAACATAGAACAATACTGTGACAAAAACATTTTAAAATAAAATAACATTTTCAGAATAAATACGGTCGTGCATTGCTCACTTCAAGTGTAAATTCATCCACTGTATAAAAACATTTTTCTGATAAAAAAAGTTTCAATTTTTTTTTGAAAGTGTTAGGTGACAAGTTCTTTATATCATTTGGCAATAAATTATAAAGGCGAATGGCAGCAAATTTAGGAGATTTTTCATATTTAGCGTGATTATGTTTTTGTGTAGTTAACGTATTTTTATTCCTTATGTTATAATTATGCATTTCAGCTCTCATTTGTAGGAGTCCTTTGTTTTCATGTTTCATGTGTTTTCATGTTTGTTTTAAGTTTTGTATGTCTTTTATCGGGTTAGGTATTAAGCTATAGAGTCTGGGTGCAAGGTAGTCACAGTGACGTTGACCTACTGTTTTTTCACAACGTGGTAATAGCTGCGATTTATGTCTGGTGATGTATTTGTGGGTAACTTTTTCTGGATTTTTTTGATGTTTTTTGAGGTTGGTTAGCATAGATACACAGAAAAGTTTACTGATTAACTATTTGAATGCAGACTTTTTAACAAATAAAATGATCAATTATAGATCTTTGAAATACAAAAAATCACCAAGACAGTTGTTCGTGGAACATCAGGGTATTTTTTTCGAAAAATGTACCTAACTCGAAAACTAATCATATTCTGAATTTCGAAAAAATCATTTTTACCAGAGAAAATAATTGACAAATGAAATATCGGGTTTTCGTCATTTTGACGGTTAACTTGAGATTATGTCGAAAAGTATTGGGAACAAATGATTTTGATTTTTTTATTATCTACAACTTATCTTCCAAACATTTTCCGCTAAGAGGTCACATTTCTCCGCAAAAAAACGTTTTCAACCCTTAAACTGCATCCCAATGTCAACATTTTCAGTGTTTTCGTGTTTAAATATTTTTTCCTCAAAGTTGGAACCTCAACATCATTTTCCACCTTGTCCTTGCCTGTTACTTTTTTTTCACAAAAATTATAGACACTAGTCTATAATGATGCCGGTTAGATTCTTTTTAGAGTAGCGGATTGCTGGATTCATAGTCATGCGCAAAAGTAACGATTTCAACAGCTTTGCATGCTCATCGAAAATTTAAATCAAATATGCTAATGCTGGCCGGTTGTGCGCTTTAAATTCGGAATTCTTCGGCGTTAATGTAGTCGCGAATGATGTAACGAGGGTTGGGGAAGGCGGGTAGGTATACGAGAGATGATTTTCAAAATAATTTTACAGGTTGAAATTTCAAGTACGGTTATTTTTGGAGGGGTGTTTTTTTATTTTGAGGGGTTGAATGGTTTACAGCTCAAAGTATAGCAGGCGGATAATATTTTTAGTTACAAAAATATATCGAGTATTTCTCAACCCCAACCAAATTCAAGCTTTCATTAAAAAAACAACCCGCCCTGAATCACTGCTGGACTTGTAAAGCTGTAAAACAAAAAAAACATTTAATTTTGTCATGAAAAAGAACCCGAGCATTGAAAATTGTGTTAAATATAAAAGATATCTTAACTTTCTTTTGAAAAATACGAAAGCTCAGCATTACAAAAATAAAATTTCTTTAAACGTCTACAACTATGTTGGGTATTGAACAGGAGTCAATGAAATGAGTGGTAATGAAAATTTCTGGAAGACGATCTGAAATAAATGAAATTGAAATTGAAAGGAGGCAATAAATGAATAAACTGAAAGCTTAAATCCTGAAATGTCTAACTGATAAAATAGTGGAACCGTTAGAGTTTATTATGAACTGGGTAAATTTCCAACTGCTTTCAAATCGGCCATAGTAAAACCAGTAATCAAAAGAGGATGCAAGCTGAATTTTTTGAACGATAGCATAATTTCATTAATCTGAAACTTAGGAATCATTTTTGAAGCGTATTCTTTACTATCTGAACATATATGAAATTACGGCCTTCAATCAATTTGGGTACACAGAAAATAGGTCGATGACGTAATCAATTATTTAACATAAAAAAATCGTGAACACATTGATATGAAAAGACTAGCAGTATGTATACATATTGACCTCGCAAAGCCATTCTATACGGTCAGTCATCCTCATCTCCTGAAAATGTTAGAAGGCATAGGAATAAGAGGGCAAGTATTCAAATTGATGCAAAACTACCTGTAAGAATCCAACTAGTCAAAATAAATGACATCCAAACCAACTCAAGACCAGTTCTTATCAACCTCTATATAAATGATTTATTTGAATCACCGTTAAAAGGTGAAGTAGCGAGTGTTGCTGATTATACGGCAATTCTCCTGAATGATGATGACTGGAACTCACTAAGAGCTAAAGCAGAAAGTGATACAAGTAAAATTCAGAAAACGCCTTTTAACAGTCAACTTCGAGAAACTCACGTTCTCCTATTTACGTCATATACAAAATACTTAATAAATTATAACTCATTGATAATCTAGACTTTTCTATCTCACGTGTGGAAAATACTAAATAGGTGTATTCGTAAATAACAATTTGAAGTAGGATATACATGTTAACCACCTTATCCAAAATCTTCGCTCGATTTTATATAAAATAGATTCAAATTTTCACCCAATACCCTCACATCGGACCACTTGTGGGTATAATATAATAAGTGTGTATAGCCATTTGAATTATGTGATAATAGCCAAGGGAGCCGCCGTCAACAAATATATTTCAAATCTAGAAAAAATTGTTATTTCCGTCAACCGATTGCACCCCTACGCGCAACCCTCAGAAGTCTTCGAGAGACTTGTGTGAGCTAGGGAAGACGCAGCCCTCACCTTTTAACGTGTGATGCCATGCACGAGACCGGTGAATCGGTGGATGGAACCCACGACCCCACGCATGCGAGGCGAACGCACTACCAGCCGACCACCACGGCCCAAAGAAGATCCAAAGAAGATTCTTGAAAATCACTCAATGCAAACCACATACTCACCCAACGAAAAAATTATATAAGGAAACTCAAATACTCGATACCCACTACTGTGACTTGACAACAAAATTATAAAAAAGATCTCATTCAAATTACCCATGAATATAACACCAGATAAAGAATAAATTCGTCATTCGTTCCAAATCTTGAAAAAATACCTTTCAACTGAGCTATTATTACTTTGGACCTAAGATGTATAATATTATTTACCCGGAAATATGAGACAACTGAACTCACTGAAAATGTAATAAATTAAACTAGAAAAATGAATACTTTCCATGCCTCGCTTGATGATCAGTCAGTATGTTGATCAAAAACATTTATTATGTGTAGAAAAATAAGACAGAAACAATATAAAAAATAAACATATTCTTTTGTGTGTCTGTAAGTATGTCTCGGTATGTATCAATGTTTTGTTTATAATTAAAATAATTCAGTTGTAACGTAATTAGTAATATGGATGTGTATAATTCGACCCACCAAGACATTCAATTTTTTTTATTGATGATTTTCCCCTACCCCCTTCTTCGGGCTACCACAATGTCTTCTATTTCAAAAAGTAGTAGTATATAATGGTTTTTGTTTTATGTTTGTAAAGCAAACCGTTCAAAAGTTAACAGGAGTAGGCTAACAAAAGGCCGCACTGTATTCTACTGATATATTATATTCCTTCAATTCTTTACAACTTTCCTGCTATTATTCTTAGAATTGGAAACACTATCGAAGATTATTAGACCGTAAAAAACCCTACTCTCGCTTGAATTGATAAACTGTCTTCACAGTCTTCCAAGGTACATATAGTGGCATACGCAGATGATACCAATTTTCTCGTTACTTATCACAATGCATTAACACATGCAGAAACCATACATGAGAGTGTAATGACATGGGCGAATAAAAACTAGTAATCACTCAATATCAGTAAAACAGCATTGGTGAAATTCACAATGCACAACACCACCGAGACTTTCAAAGACAGGCAACCAGAGGTGATATCCAACTCAGAGACGAGAATGTTCATCAAAAGAGTCATCTCTACCTCGGACCGAAACTATATGACAAGTAAGATGCTTCTATTAAGGATTCAGTGAATATTTCCATATTCAAGAGAAAACTGAAAACATATAGGAAGAAATTGCTACACCGTTGATGAGCTACTTTTCATAAAATGCAACTCAGATTTATATGTTTTAATCAATTTTATTATGTCATTTTGTTGTTTTTATCTATATATCATTCAGTTTTACACGGGTAACCTTTATTCCGGAAGTAGGAAAGAAGGACCCTACCCTCCCGAAGTCATTCAGACCAATCTGTCTCTCATCCCTCTTACTGAAGACACTGGAGAAGATGATAGATAACTATATTAGAATCGAGATACTGGAAGGGTTCATTGCACCCCGGGCAGCATACAAACAGGGCGGGCAGATCAACGGAAACCGCTTTGTACGTGCTTACCGAAAGCATCCAGAGATCACTCGACCATATGCGCCTTCTTAGACATAGATGGGGCATTCGACAACACCTCTCACGAAACAATAAATAGGGCCCTAACGAACAAGGGAGTGGACAGAACCACATCCAGATGGATGTGCCAAATGCTGGCTACAAGAACTGCTGAAACGAAAGTGGGCGATATCTGCTAACGGATCAGCACAAACAGGGAATGCCCACAAGGGGGGGTACTATCACCGCTGATGTAGAGTCTCGTAGTAGTCGAACTACTCGGAACACTTACAGGGAACGGAGTCACTTGCCTTGGATATGCTGACAAAATAGTCATTATGGCCAAAGGCAATTCGTAGCAACCCTCTGCGATCTCATAGAAATAGAGCTAAATACTAACAGAAGATGGTGCCTCTCTGTGAGGTTGGGAATTAACTCATCAAAAACCACAATGGTACCATTCACTAGAAGAACAAAGTTTCAGCACCTAAGGACTGTTCGCCTCGACGGAGCAGACTTAGAATGGCAGCAAGAGGTGAGACACGTAAAAAAGATCGCTAACAAGGCAAAAATCATCACTGATGGTGTGCAGGAACATTGCAGGAAAAACGTGGGACTGTAACCCATCAATACTGCGATGGATGTACACCATGGTAGTGAGACCTATGATAACCTACGGAGCAGTAGTGTGGCACGGCAGAACAGAACTTGCCACAACAAAGAAAATCTTGGAGAAAGTGCAAAGAGTATTATGTCTTTGTATAACAGGAGTAATGAGGTCGACTCCAACAGCAGCTATATAGGTCATTCTGGACCTCACTCCTCTCCATATCATGATGAGGAGAACTGCTTGGGGAGCAAACCTCAGGTTGGCTGGAGTTGGACTCGAAGGGACAGCTGGCACACAGTATAAGGGGCTCAACCCTCACCGAAAGTGCACACCTTACCGATCTCGCAACTGATGAAATTACCAGGGCATTTAGTTTAAAGATACTTTTTCGAACGGGATTAAATACCAAGAGAGAATGGACATGGAATCCATTCGAGCACTGGGAAAGAATACCGTAACATGGTACACGGACGGGTCCAAAACTCCCGAATGAACTGGAGCAGGAGTTTTTGGGCCTCGCACCAAATACTCCGAACCCAAAGGCCACTTCCCCAGCATTTTTCACGCCATAGAAAGGTGCATTCAGTCCAACCTCGACAGGAAATACTGGAACAAGGAAATCGCAATCCTCTCTGATTATCAAGCAGCCATCAAAGCGTTGAGCTCATATAACATCTTCTCGAAGATGGTCTTTGAATGCCTAGACAAACTTAATGATCTGGGGATGCATAGACAAACTTAATGAACTAGGCAGGAACAAGAAGGTGATTCTCCTCTAGGTGCCTGGGCACGTTGGAGTGGAGGGCAATGAACAAGCAGATACCCCGGCACGAAAAAGTGAAATCAATGCCACTGATCGGGCCAGAACCATTCTGCCGACTTGGAAAACCTTACTTCCAAGAAGAACTCAATAAAACTGACGGAGCAATGAGAGCTGCATACTGGCAAAGACTTTCAGGGCTAAGGCAGGCCAAAGATCTCATCGGCAATTTCAACCGAGCAAGATCGAAGTCACTAACTAACCTCAGCATAACTAGTCTAAAGACAATCACGGGATTTCTGACGGGGCACTGCAGACTCGAATAACACCTAAGGAAGCTAGGATTAGAGGAGGACAGCACCTGCAGATTCTGTGGGGAACATCCAGAAACACCCTACCATATTTTGATGGAGTGTTGTGCTGTTCATCTCAAGAGATTGAATATACTGGGATCACACCAGCTGACTGGAAAAAATACCACGAATAGTCCACCTCATAATCCTTAAATTGAGGCTTGAGAGGCTGCTGTAAACGAGAACACCTTGAGATAGCAGAAGAAGATGGGGCAAAATAGATATAATCAGGTCGCAGCGCATCAGTCACCATCCACACTTACCATTACCATTACTTTTACACTGACGTATTCTTTGTTATTGTATGCAAATATTTCTTGTGATAATTTAATACTTTTTAACTAGCGAAATAAATATTATTATTATTATACATTTCACACGATAAGTGCGCCAAAATATTGTTTCCCGATGTATTTCGGTTACCGAGCAACAGATGGCAGTAATTGTCAGCAAGCAAAGAATTTTCTCATCAGTTCTAAGCAAAACACATGTGCAAGTTTCATAGATGGTCCTTGAGATGTACCACTAGGACGCAAAGGGAAAGACTGAATTCATTACATCAATTATAGGATTCATGATAATATCATTAATTGTTATCAATGTTTTGTTATCGAGATTTCCACAGGCTAAACAAAAAAAAAGTGTAAATGGAAATTTTATGAAATTCAATAATTGTGAGTCTGAGGTTAAAGATTATATGTTATGTAACATTTTTTAAATTATGCCCTAAATAGGCAAAATTGATTGCGGCTTTTACACAAGGGCATTTTATTCGCATTTTAACCTAAGAACTCCTAAAATCGTGAATGAAGGGATTCAGTGACATTTGTTAATTCTTCTTCATGATAAATGTCATACGTTCTTCATTTGAAGTTACCATTGTTATTATACCCAAGCCATTCACCACAGATAATGATTGCTTTTTATATGAATTTTGATACTTATTTATTGTGTGTAATATGTGTACTGTTTTAGGATAATGATGAAACATACGTTGAAAATAGGCACATTCGTGATCTACCCTGTAGATCCGGGCTTTTGTAGAATATTTAAATCAGAAGCTCGTCTCTACAGGTATCTTACGGATGGAAGACCGCTCAGCTGTGACCGCGTATCGTTCATGATGTTTATACAGCATCTGACAAAAATTAGGAAACAAGGAGACATAAAAAACAGGACGAATCTGGAGAAAGAAGGAATTGGTAAGTATAGTAAAAGAATATACCGAATATCTTGGTTTCTAAAGTACATCTTAGAATATTAATTTGTTTGAGCAATACAATGAATAAGGTTATTGCATTTATTTATTTGTCAAGTACACTACAGAATTGTAATACAATCCCAAGTGATACATCAGGACAGTTTCAGTTAAGAAACCAGTCAAATACCAACTAGAGATAAGTTATACACCTAGAAATTAAAAACTTGAAAATGAACGAATTAATTTACCTGAAAATAAATGAAGCCATTCATTTCTATTGGTCAAGTACTTACACTACAGAGTTTTTATAAAATACCGGATGGTACAAGAAGGAAGTTTCAATAAAAGAATACATAAAAACATTCAAACACTCGAATAAAGTTATCAGCATAAAGATATTATTAGTACATAGCAGAATTGTAATAAAATTCCAACTGAATCAAAAAATTATTCCTTCACTAAGTTAAGTAATTAAAAATAAGTAGTTCAAAAATTAATGATTTCCTTGAATACATTGATAAAATCAAGAAACTGAACAAAAAAAATATTTGAATATAGGAGGTATCAATATAAGGTTACCAATTATAAATATATAATAGAAAGTAATGGTTTTCAAATCATAAACAAAATAAATCCAAACTGATTTACCAGAAAACAAAATAATTCATCAATCATTCTTGATCATATCCTAACTGCCACCAGTTGGATTTTACAATGAAATTAGAAGACACTTCAATAACGGATCATCGCATAATATATACCTCTATTCGAAATGCTAATGTTGAGCTGAAAAAATAAAAAAAAAGGAAAATTATATAAGTTTTTCTGAAATCGTTCAAGAATGCCCACTTTCTCGGAACAACTGTAGGTCTCAAAATACGCTAATCCAGTATTTTAGTCCGTTGCTAAGCAACGAACTTTCCCGGACCGTTGAATACTTTCCCGTATCGAAAACGATAAGGGAATAGTAATTTACGTAACAAGTCCGGAAAATACTGTTTTTTTGGACGAGTAGACCAAATTCTAGGACGAGCGTTAGCGAGTCCTGGAAGTCTTCGAGTCCAAAAAAACTGTTTTCGGACGTGTTGCGTACACTATTTTTTCGGCAACCATGTAGAATAACAAATCAATGAGACGCATTTAGTCTAAGAGACGAGGAGAGGTCGACTTTCACCCATCTGTTAACCGGATGAAACGATTCCAAATTTGAATATTTCGAACATTTCAGTTCTTATTTGTATTATATATTGAAATTCGAACAGAATATAGGTACCAACAGAAACATTCTAATTCTTATTTATATTAATATTTGTATTGAAATTCGAGCACTTCCCGGCCTAGTCCGGGAAGTACGTACTTCCTGGACTAGGCCGGGAAGTGCTACTTTCCCAAAGAAAAAGTGTCCGGGAAGTGAACACTTCCCGGATGGTTGCCGAAAAAGTACTTTGCCGGCATAGGCCGTCAAAATCGGTCTTTGATTTATAGTTGTCACTTTGACGTTTCAGGAAAGCACGTAATTTCGAATCTTCAATTTATGATAATGCTGATTGCGATTTCAGAAAAAATAGTATGTGTACCTCGTAGTAAAAGCACATTCCAAGACTTCAATGCTTGTTGGCCGAGGCGTTAAACCGAGGCCAACAAGCATTACATTGTCGTCCGGGAATGTATTGCTTTTACTACTAGATACACTAAATTCAGGAAACTTATTGCTGATGATTTAAAGAGAAATCAATGTGAAATTTTTGAAGAGTTATTAAAATTAGTTTCAGAAGCTAAAGTTCAATCTTTTATCGTTGTATGAGGATTACTACAACGCTATTATTGAAACATATTACAGAACTCCACCTCGCGAGCAGAGGGAGAACACTCCGAATCTCCGGGTTGAGAGATTGATGTCAAAACAGAGTTCATTTGGGAGATCTTTCAGTAACGAACAGTCGTTGCCGACCGATGATGAACCATTTACTCCCATATATACTCTTATGGTGGATTTATGCAGCAGTCATAAGTAAGTTTTAAGGAAGAATATTCGTCGATCCGACTTCCGGCAGCGGTAGAGGTCAGATGACGGCCTCGTGGTTGAAGTCAGGTTAATGTCCATCGCCTAAAGAACGTCTAAAGAACGTGCATTCACCCAAGATTTAAGAGTTTGTGAAGTCCGCCGTAAAACTATAGCGTAAAGGTTATGGTTAAAACGTGCCAGCAAAAATATGAAAAAGTGCCAATATAACATGGGATGCAGCATTGCCTAGAGCAAGACTCTGCATTCCCCGATACAGCGTCGCTGTCTACGCCGGTTAAAGGCCGGATGGGAACGGACTTCTCACAGCGAGGCATGTCCATATAGCGCCGAAAGGAAGCTTACGGACAAAAATTAAGAGAGAGAGAGAGAGAAGAATATTCGTCAATGATTGGTTGGAATTAACGGACCAACCAATCATTGACGAATATTCTTCCTTATGACTTAAATGTTATGACTTATGGCTGCTGCATAAATCCACAGTTACTATGTAGGCTTATTATGACAAGTACCTGCCAGAAAACAACTACTCTCCTGGCTAAGACCACGACGGCCGTTGAATTAAATAAGCCTACGTAGTAGGTGTAAATGGTAGTAAAGGGTTCATCATCGGTCGGCAACGACTGTTCGTTACTAAACAATACAATAGTAATAACTTTTATTCGTCAACATAGCATAGCATTATGAAAATGAATGTAAAGTCTGAGTGAAAAAAAGTTGGGAAAAACGAAACGTGTTTTGAACTAAACATTTTTAGTGGTATCGTATGCAACGTATTGTACCCACATTATAGTAATATACACTTTACTTATTATTTCAAAAAATTTCAGGCCATCCTGTACTGTACGGAACATTGGATATTGGATAAATAACCAAAATTACACAAATAAACTCACCAGCTGTACATGAAGAGGAACCAGCGAACAAGAATATGAAAAAGTATGTCAAGGAGCATTTTTCACACCTCCACAAGAAATTACTTTGATTCTGAAGACTTCTAATTGGAAATTATTACAGATATGGATATTTGGGATGGAAGAAAATGTGTATTTATGCATAAGAACCATTTCAATGTTTCAACTTTTTTGTATCTGTCAATTAATAGCAAAAATTATCTACATCATAGTTTATCGTAGTTTATATAGAAAAAATAGTCCAAAGGATACGATCCATTACAGATAGTTGAGGAAAATGAGAAAACAAGCCATAGCCAAGAAGATATTGATGCTGCTGAAGGCTACAGCTAATACTTCAGTCCCAACCTAATTATACTGGTCTAAAATAATTCAGGGATTTTCAAGTTTAAGTGTATACTCCAAAAGTGTTGACATTATGTGAACTTTTGACAAGCGACCCTGCTCTCAATAGTTTTACTGGAATCAGTAGTTTTCATATATTACATACAATAATTGAAGCTGTACAAATTGTATATAAATATAGGTTTGAACGTGAGTGGGCCCGTATCAGGCCCTCCACTGCGGCCAATGGCCTATTGTGGCTTATATAAATATAACAGATCTTATCGTTTAAGTATAAAAGAGGGCATTGTTTTGGTATTTACTAAACTCAAGTGCGAAATGTCATATATTACACTATCAATTCTTTTCAATATATCTCATGAGCTTCGCAAAACTTATATACGAGGATATATTGAAAAATTATTTTCCTACTATAGAACCAAACAAAATTTCAATGTCAAAATATTTTATTAATCAACATATTAATTGGATACATCTATTACAGCGAACCGGCAACGTCTCTAGACCTTTCAAAAAAAAATATTTCTTCTTGCTCTGCAAACCAGACCTCCACAGCTTTCATTACCTCCTCGTTGGAAGAAAATTTACGACCTTTTAAACTTTTTTTCAGTTAAGGAAAGAGATGATAGTCGGACGGAGCCAAATCTGGTAAATAAGAGGGGTATTCTAGTAATTCAAACCCTAAATCACGAATTTTTTGCATGGCACATGAGATTTGTGTGCAGAGGCGTTGTCCTGCAAAAACAAAACACCTTTGAATAGCTTTCCGCATCTTTTCTCTTTAATTTATTCCCGTAGAGTGGTCAGTCATGTCGAATAGTAATCTCCAGTTATTGTTCTACCCTTATCCAAAATATCAATCATGATTACTTCAAGGCAATCCCAAAAAACTGAAGCAAGAACTTTTCCAGCAGATTTTTGGACACGAAACTTCTTAAGTCTTGGAGAACCGGAGCGTCGCCATTCCATCGATTGTTGCTTTGTTTCTGGATCGTAGAAATGTACCCAAGTCTCATCCATAGTAACAATTCGGTTTAAGAAGTCTACATCGTTTTCAAATCGAGCACAGATCGAACGCGATGCTACTACCCTTGCACGCTTTTGGTCAACATTCAAACATTTGGGGATCCATTTTGCAGCAATTTTTCTCATGTCCAAAATGACGTGAACTATATGATGAACGCATTCGTATGAAATATTCAGTGCTTTAGATATCTGTTTTAGCCCAATTCGACGGTCTGTTAAAATCGTGTCAAGAACTGCATCGATATTTTCGGGGACTGACACAGAAACTGGCCTTCCCGATCGGTCATCATCTTCAATGGAAAATTTACCTCTTTTGAAGCTTGCAGTCCAATTTTGCACTGTCGCATACGAAGGACATTGATCACCAAGGGTATTAGCATATCTTCGTAAATCTGCTTACCTCTTAACCCTTTTAAATGCAGGTACTTGATGATGGCTCGATACTCCAATTTTCGATTTTCACAATTTCGGTGGACATATTTTTTCTTTTAATTTATTGCGTAACTCTGGTTTACTTTTTTGACGTCAGACTTTACAGTGACACTTCTAATAAGTTATTGTTCGTAGCTATGGTAACGCAATATTTTGTTTATGCAGGGAACTGGTCTAGGCTAACTAGATATCAATACATCCTCGTATTAGACATGTTGCCAATTTTGGGTCAGGTGATAAAATCCTGCATATAGTTTCCTGATTCAATAGAAATAAAAAATAATAATGATCCAAATGTTTCGGAGGTTTTCAGGATGTACGAATTGTTCTAGATTGTATAGGAAGTATTCAGACACCAAAATGCTGTCGTATACAATTTAACTCCCAGTATAAGTCACACGAAACAGTGAAGTTTATGATAGGTGTATCACCTGGTGGAAAAATTGCTTTCATTAGTAAACCATGTGGAGGCCGTGCATGTGATGAGTTGATTTTTGATCAAAGTAATTTGATTAAAACAAAGCAATTATGGTACACAAAGGATTTATGATTGATGATACATGTGAAATATTCAAAATAAAGTTGGTCAGACCACATTCCTTGCATTACAAAAAAACAATTGAATGTTGAAGAGGCCTTACATATCGAGAGAGCAAATCAACGTATCAAAATTTTCAAAATCTTAAACGGAAAACTGCAGTGGTTATTGATTTCCATGATTCACCATATTTTTTGTATTGCCTGTGCTGTTATGAATTTATCAAGCCGGAGTTAAGCAGACAAGTTTTTATGCTGATTATCCCTACCACTGTGATGTATTGAACATGATGAACATATAATTTCAGAGTTCGACAAGCTAACAAGTTAAGTGAGATATCCTGCATGCTTTGTCATTTATATCTGTTCCTATCTACGTAAAAATTTGGGTCTTCTCTCAAAATGTTCGTATTCTTGTGATGTTGCTGTTGTGCCAAGGGTGAGCTCCATCACCTCCTATTTAATTAGCAATTTGCTGTTCTTCTTTGCTTTCTGTAGTTGTAAATTTGTTTGATCGGAAACAAAAACTACTATCAACGAGTATCCAAGATAAGAAAGCTATCGCCTTAACTCTACTTTTGTTAGTACGGGTGCTCGCATCCCAAAACAATATATGCCATAAATAATGCCTCCCATACCGATCGAATTTGAGGAGCCTTCCTTGGCTGATATTTTGAATATCCTCAAGAATCTGGACAAGAAATTCGATAAAACGTAGGAGATACTTGCTGAAATTAAATCAGAACTGCATGGTGTAAATGCCAAAATATCTTTGCTCGAGGTGGAAAACTCTAACTCAAAGAAAGACATCCAGTCTCTGGACCGCAAACTGCACAGAAAAAATATTGTTGTATTCGGCATCGATTGCGAAGATAAAATAGAATCCCTTGCTATTCTTAGTGACACTCTAGAAGTGCCCCTCAAATTGTCAGATATTGATAATATATTCTCGTTTGTGGACAAAAATAATAGAAGAATCCTAAAAATAGAGCTACTTTCTTACTGGAAGAAAATCGAGATACAAAAAAATTTGTTCAAACTCAAAAATAAAAACATCTTTGTCGCCAACGATTTGAGCCCTGAGGATCAGACTGTTCATAAAGCCTTAAGAAGCCATATTAACACTGCCAAAAGTAACGGAATCAAAGCTAGCATAAGAAAAAATCAACTGATCATTGAGAAAAACGCATACACACTAGCAGACCTCGCATCTGAACCGGAAGTACCGAAAGATAAAAATTACAACGCCGATAGTGGGGAAATCAGAAATAAAAGGAAGGAGCTTTCTTCCCCAGAGGAATCCAAGCCGAAAAGGGCTCTAAGACCTAGAGCCAACACAAATATTTGATATATTATATAAATACATACTTTTCTTTTCTGATTAATGTACATGTGAACTCCCCTTTTTATGTTTGCTGATAATCATACATTTATAGATCCATATTTAGATTCGCATAAGTTTATTCTGCGTCCAGTTGTAATTTACCAATATATTATTTTCTGAGCGTTCACCTGTCCTAATTTTATATCTTTTTGCATTACTGTTTTCTGTTATCGCGATGTTGAGTTTTTTCAGCTTTGCCCATTTGAACGTGAGATCTATATTCACTGGCTTCGACTTGCTTTCACAATATATATCCTCCACTGTCTCTAGCGTAACGGTGCAAACCCATCTTCACCATATTAGGAGTAATGCTATTGGCTCCGATGACATCTCTCTCCGAATGATCAATCTCATCGAATCATTTCTGTTGAATCACATCACGTTTCTCGTTAATAAAATAGTAACTACCGGGATATTCCCAAATTGTTGGAAAAATTGTATGATCCTACCTTTAGCCAAGTGTAATTCACCCTATGACTACTCTGACCTTAGACCTATTACAATCTTACCTTGCTTCTCAAAAGTTATGGAACTGATATTGAAAGATCAGATGAACCATTTTGTGAACGAACAGCCCTCTTGTCCATTACTGATGACCTTTTCAAAGCTCTTGACGAAGGTAACTCGACATGTCTGGTACTCTTGGACTACAGTAAGGCCTTTGACACTCTTGACCACGACATTTTGTGTGACAAACTCATATTTTTTGGCTTTTCTACCGAGGCAGTATTTTTAGTGAAAAATTATCTCTCGAACCGTACACAAAAGGTTGTTCTGGACGGAGTCGCCTCGGCGGCCTTACCTGAATACAAAGGTATTCCACAGGGCTCTATACTCGGTCCCTTATTTTTTAGTTCATATATATGTGACTTCCACCAACACGTAGAAAAATGCAACTTACATCACCATGCAGATGACACCCAGCTTTACTTCTCCTTTCCATTCCATAGTATTGATTCTGCGGAACTCCATATTAATAGTGACCTACAAACTATTTTTGATATTTCTTCCGCCCACAAATTAAAACTTAATTCTAAGAAATCTGCTGTGATGCTATTCGGGCCAAAGAAAGACAGAATAAATGCTAACAACTTACTACAAATCCGCATTGAAAATGACATCTTACCTCTTGTCTCTGATAAAAAATCTAGGTTCGTGGTTCGGCTACGCTTCACCAGGCATGTTAACCATCTGATTCAATCCTCTTGTAACGTTCTCAGACAATTGTTCCCGAATCGGGATTTACTCACCACGAAACTCAAACTCAAATTGTGTGAATCACTAATATTCTCCAAAATTTCTTACTGTGATAGTATTTATGGACCTGCCTTAAGGCAATCTGATTCGATGCGCCTGCAACGTATTCAAAATAGCTGCTTACGCTTTTCCTTTGGGGTGCGCAAATTTGATCATATATCCGCTGTAATGAAGGAATCAGGCTGGCTGAAACTAGAGAAGCTTAGAACATTACACTTGTTGATCAATACGCATAAAGTTTTAAACACCAGGAAGCCTGACTATATATTGAACAAAGTCAAAACTTTTTCGAATATGAATAGATTCGCCACACGTAACAGGTTAGTTCTAGTCATTCCCAAACACAAGTCTTCAATTTTCACACGCAGTTTCTCGTATAAGGCCCCGAAACTTTATAACTCACTTCCCAGTGAATATAGGTCTTTCACAATCAAAAACTTCAAAAAAAGGTTGAAAGCATTTTTACTTGGTTAGTTTTTTTTTATGCTGACTAGGGCTTACTCTTTATGACTCACCACTATAATTCTGAAGATGTTTTTGTATTTTGTATACAAACTTTGTGTTTACGAAATTAGTAGATTAAGATTATTGACTGTTTCTTTCTCATTTGATTTGTTTATTGTAAATGTGTTGTCAAGGTTGAGTTTAAAAACAGCGCAGGCTGACACTCCGCCTATTCACTATGATTATCTTTTCTCACAATCTCTGTCATTATTTGTTTATTTTTTGTAGTGAATAAAGACGCTTTATTATTATTATTATATCCCCTCCTAATAAGAGTAGGTAATTAATTATAGGTTAGGTATCTTGCAACGTAGATGACATTTCAGAAAATACAGTTTTAATAATATTTAATTATATAATTTTTCATACTGGGAAAGGAAAAATGAAACTGGAAAACATTTAGAGCAATAAAATATATCTATCCTAACTAAAGAACACTGTTCTCACAAAGAATATCTAGTTTCACAATAACAGTATAATATAACAAAAAAATCTAAAAACCTACCTCAATTTCAATAAGGATTCATAAACATGTTTGCATTTTCCACTGTTTTCTACTATACAGGAACAATAATTAATCTGGGCAATTTTCATATTTGCTCTTCCTCCGATATGCAACATTTCATTGATATGATGTGGAGCAAACTTCAAAGCACTTGTTTGTAATCATAGTGCACATAACTTCACATTTTTCATGTCTGTTGTGTATATTCTTCTTAATGTGATAACATGCCCGGCATTTACAAGTTCCTTACCTTCATGAACACATCTTGAAGACTCTGTCCCTCCCATATAACGCATATACTTTACAGTGCTCAATCTAGCCATTTCACCTCAATGTGAAATTAGTAATTTTAATTTTGATATCATGTGAAAAGAAGATCCATTGATAGTTTTGAAACAAATGGATTTTTATATCGCCTCAGTTTGATACTATTGAGAACACTAGAAAATGCCCGAATAATTAACTTTCACAAATAATGTCGATTTCCCTCCTCACTATACGAATAAACAAACTGAATGAACATTCTACAACAATATTGACTATACTGACTTTTTATAGTTCGCCTTTTGTCCGCACTGTCATCGCATTAATAAAAGCATGGTCGTCTACCAGAAATGACAAAATTGATGGAAGAGCAAGCTCGAATCTAGTCTATGACTAGGTGAGAGACTGAATCCTGCCATTTGATAGTATTCATAGTTGCCCTGTTATACAGGGTGTATCTAAATAACACCGAAAAAATTAAAGGGGGGATTGTGTGATGAAAATTAATGTGAGTGTTTGGTATACATTTTTTTGAAAAAACCCTCCCCGGAAAAGTTACACCCCTTCGATAATTAAAAAATGGTTTTTCTTTTTTATTTTCCCTGTATATCAAGCTATAGACACTAAACTTGGTAAACATTATCTGTCAATAAGAGTACACATTTTGAAATTATTTCAACCCTGAAGTATGCTTAGAAGGGGTTGATTATTTCAACCCCTAAGATATTTTTCTCACAACTTTTTTTTAGATGAAAATTTTTTCTTTAAAAAAGTATGACAGAAAAGCCCAATTCATTGACTAACTTTTTTAACTCTACAAGTTTCTTCTAAAACTTGAGCATTTACGAGAAAAAAAATCTAATGCAATGCATTTTCAAAAAGATGATCTAACGCGAAAACTTAAGCATTTATGAGAAAAAAATAAATAAGCTCAGGTAAAATAGCATTTTATTAAATAACAGCCAACCAAATTATGATTATGATTATGAGACTTCTACAACTAAAAACAAAAGTGAACAAACAATGAACAAAAACCTGTCGAATATCGACAAGACAATTATAATAAATGTTGAAAATGACCGCCTTCAGCTTCAATACAAGCATCTACCCTTTTCCTCATAGAATTGCGTATACGATGAAATATTCCTGGAGAATTTCTTATAGTTTCACACCCTGCTACAATGCGGTTTCGCAGATCATCGATATTTTCAACGGGGTTTGTGTATATCAAAGATTTCAGATATCCCCATATGCAAAAATCCAAAGGATTAAGGTCAGGGTTGCGGGCTGGCCAGTTTACAGGTCCTCCTCGACCTATCCATTGATTGGCATACACCTCATCCAGGTGAGTTCTTGCACGTATACTAAAATGAGCTGGTGCACCATCGTGCATAAACCATGAATGTTGCCTAATTTGAATGGGAACCTCTTCAAGAAGAACAGGTAATTCTTCAAGGAGATGACAATATGCTTCACCATTTAATCGTAGCGGAAGAAAATGGGGACCAATTAAATGATTATCAATAATTCCGAGCCACACGTTTAATGAAAATTGATACTGATGATTTCCTTCAATGAGGATTTTCGTCAGCCCAAAGGTGATTGTTGTGAAAATTTCTAATACAGTCTCTTGAGAAACTCGCCTCGTCAGTAAATAAAATATTACCTAAGAACTGTGGTGCTTGGCCAATCATATTAATAAGCCACTGACAAAAAATCACACGGGGTAAAAAATCTCGAATCATTAACGCCTGCACCCGTTGAAGATAATTGGGATACAACATTTGTTCTTTTAAAATTCTAAAAACAACGGAATGGCTTACATGTAGGACACGAGCTATTCTCCTGGTACTAGTTTCTGGGAATTCTTTAATTGAATTAAGTACGGCTTCTTCTACTGCTGCAGTTCTAACTTCTCTAGTACGACCAGAATCATAACTTCTTTTTTCAAAATTACCACGTTCCCGCATGCGTCGGTGAATAGTTGTGAACGTAGTATGATGGGGTAGTCTACGCTGTGGGTACTGTTCAGCATAAAGTCTTTGCGCTTCCAATGAATTACCGTTAGCACGACCGTATGTAAAATGCATATCTGCCATTTCCAAATTCGAATATGCATTCATATTTTCAATCAACTAATATTTCCTACAATACACTCATAAAACTTGTGAAACAATAAGATGGGTGACAGAAAATGACACTACACAATCCTAGTGTCAGTATTAATGACTTGACGCAAAATACACTCGCGTTAGCTCATCTTTTTGAAAATGCATTGCATTAGATTTTTTTTCTCGTAAATGCTCAAGTTTTAGAAAAAACTTGTAGAGTTAAAAAAGTTAGTCAATGAATTGGGCTTTTCAGTCATACTTTTTTAAAGAAAAAGTTTTCATCTAAAAAAAAGTTGTAAGAAAAAATATCTTAGGGGTTGAAATAATCAACCCCTTCTAAGCATACTTCAGGGTTGAAAAAATTTCAAAAAGTGTACTCTTATTGACAGATAATGTTTACCAAGTTTCGTGTCTTTAGCTTGATATACAGGGAAAATAAAAAAGAAAAACCATTTTTTTTATTTTCGAAGGGGTGTAACTTTTCCGGGGAGGGTTTTTTCAAAAAATTTTATACCAAACACTCACATTAATTTTCATCACAGAATCACCCCTTTAATTTTTTCGGTGTTATTTAGATACACCCTGTATATATGTATATGTCATGTATGTTTTACTATCAATAAAATCAATCATTATTATTATTATTTCACATGAAGTTAATAAAGTACTGAGCTCATCTGAATGTTCCAAATATTAGATTTTATAAAATCTGAGTGATATATAGAGTCAATGCTGCATCGTTTAGTGTGAAGTTGTAATTTTTCGGAAGAAGTTGGTTTGAGTGAATAGCTCAGATTTGAATGAATAACCTAAAGTTTGAAATTAAAAAAAAAATCGATATTTTCACAAGGAATGATACACTTGGCACAATTTTTTAAGATCTTATGGTTTCCCGAATTCTGAGGTGTTTATCTCATGAAGTTCTCAGAATGTCTTAATTTGGTCGTATTTAGTCAGTTCATTATCGAATAAAATAGAAAATGAGTTTAGAGAGCCTCAGTGTAATGTACTAGGTCCCATTTTATTCAACATATATACAGTGCGGCTTTTAATAGTCCCCCCTCTGTTAACTTTTGAACGGTTCGACGTAGAAACATGAAAAAAAAACCGTTTCGAGGGTTTCACCAATACTACTTTTTGAAATAAAAAAAATAGTGATTGCACGATAGGGGGCGCAGGGGGGCCCATCAACTCAAAATTTTTAATTGGCATGTGTGGTCAAGTGTCACATCGTTGAAAAGAGAATTCAATTCTCTTGACAACCATTTAAATATTTTTGAATTTTGTTTATAATTTTTTTCCCAATTTCGATTTTTATACCTTTCGAAATTTTTAAATTAATGTGCCCCCAGCACCATCTGTCGAGTAATTGCAATGTTTCTTCTCTCAAAAAGTAGTATCGGTAAAACCCTTAAAAAAATTTTTGGTTTCATTGTTCCACATCCAACCGTTCAAATTTATCGAGGTATGAGTAGTATTCAGATCCGCCTTTATATTTGATATTTCGATTTTGAATTACAAAAAAATATTACCGAAATTCAAAAATATTTAGATGGTTGTAAGGAGAATTGAATTCTCTTTTCAACGATGTGACACTTGACCCCACATGCCATTTAAAAATGTTGAGTTGATGGGCCCCTCTGCGCCCCCTATCGTGCAATCACTATTTTTTTATTTCAAAAAGTAGTATTGGTGAAACCCTCGAAACGGTTTTTTTTTTGTGTTTCTACGTCGAACCGTTCAAAAGTTAACAGGAGGGGGGGACAACTGCTCTCCTCCATATTGTGGATGACCTAATAAGATCTATAGATCAAGGAAAATGTACTGTTCTAGTTTTATTAGACTTTAGTCGTGCAATCGACATTATCAATTACGATTTACTATTAGCAATCTCACACTATATGGGACTATCTGAAACTGCCATCTTACTGCTAGATAAGTATATGAAGAATAGACAACAAAAAGTTATCTTGGATAAAAGTGAGTCTCGGTATCTTCCACTTAATTCTGGGGTACCGCGAAGATCAGTTTTGGGTCCTTTATTATTCTGCATGTACTCTTCAAATATATTGAGAAACATTAACTATTGTATTATTGTATTGTAGTGTTCATCTGTATGCAGACGACACTCAAATTTATCACAGTTTTTCTCCTCAAACGACTTAAATTGCTTGTATACAGATAAATGAAGATCTACAATCATTTGTAAACCTATGCACAGACCATTGTCTCAATATCAATGCCAGCAAATCTAATGTCATGTTATTCGGATCCACGAATAATCGTGATAAAGTGAGTATATCAATTGATATTCGCATAAATGGTGAATCTCTTGAGTTGGTTCAAGATGCCCGGAGTCTCGGTGTATTACTGGATGACAATCAACGATTCGAAAAACATGTCAATAGATCAGTTCAATGGGCATACTCAACATTAAAAGTGATCTATGGCAATAGGCATATTCTCTCCAGCAAATTGAAATCCACTCTATGTGACGCAATGGTCCTATCACTTTTCAATTACGCAGATTCCCTATATAGCCCATGTTTAACTAGCCAATATGTGAAAAAGATACAGAAGGTTCAAAATTCATGCATGCGATTGATATATGGAATTCGTAAATATGAAAGAATCTCACATAAACTAAGTGAAATTGGTTGGTTAAACATGAAGAATAGAAGGATTCATCATGCAGCTAATTTATTCCACAAAATATTATCAACCAAAACCCCGCTAAACCTTCATCGAAAAATCACGCACCGTAGTGATGTCCACACCTTGAATATAAGGTTCAAAGGTACACTAACACCACCTAAATTTAAAGCAGAACAATTCAAGAGGTCATTCAGTTATCAAATATGTGAAATCTATAACTCAATTCCAAATACTATCAAAAATGAAACATCATTAAACCTCAGGAAAAAATACAGAGATTATTTGTTTGACAGTCAGTGACGAGGAGATCCTACGATCTCCCATGCGGTCTCCTATTCAATTCAATCGTACATTCATACCAGTCTTCTTTTTTTTTCAGTTTTGTTTTTCTTTACCATATTGCATTTTGGAGATATGTTTAAGGTTAAGTGGAAGAGCAATTTGGTGACGTTCGCGGAATCCAAATTGAACTTCGCCCTTTGTTTTCTTGTGTCCATCTAGTTATGAATATTATTTATGTATAGTTTGTACAAAATTGAGAAAACAATAAAGTCAGTTATTATTATTATTAAAAGCCGCACTGTATGAGTGACATGAATCTTCATACAGAATGCGAGTTCACAAACTTGTTTGCAGACCTCACTAGCATGTATTGACTCAAATTCGAACAGAGCAGTTAATGAAATGAACTCCGTTTTCAATGTAGGAGTTCATACTGAACTAACGCAGAATAGGAATAATCTGCATATGACAAGAACGAATCATGCTTCTACCATGAATTCATTACTCTTAGAAGGTTTTAACGAATACAATAAACAGCCTATTTCATTGAAAAGTTATAATTCACTGAATACTTTCAAAAGGGATTAGATCGAACTCATAAAAACAAAATAAGTGATTGCCTAAACATTTTCTATGTTTCACAGGCAATTGTTAATATTTACAGTTTTATCCTTGCTTTGAACTGTGTTATATACGTACCTATATTGCTAATATATTATGTATTTTGTAATTGAATTGCGTTTCCTTGTTGTTTTCAAAAAAAATCATCCTCGATGTTTTCTTTGCATATACGGTTTTATATCTTTATGTGCTGCTTTTATTATATAGTTTTAAAAAAATTACTGTATATTTTTGTAATAGTTTCATTGTATTGCATGTTGTTAATTGAACTAAAGGTAAATGCAATACAGATCCGACCCAGAGAAATTTGGATAAGGGTCAAAATCACCTGAAAATCAACTTTGAATGACATTGTATGATATATTGTTGAATTCAGCGTTAAAGGTTATTTCGAAATGTGTCATAAAGTATTGAAAAAAATGAGGTTGAGGATAGCCCAGAGAGTACGAAACGTTGGATACAAAATCTGAATAAGTCAAATTAAGGATAATTCACTATCGAATAAAAAATTCCTATATCATTTTTTGATAATATTTGAAATAAAGTGGGAAAAAAAGAAAAATCAAAATGACAGAATTTACTTTTCTTATGATATCTCAATAACCGGTCCTGATAATCTCGATTTGTTTGAACCACTTGACAATGCTTCTATGAATGCAACTTTTTCTCCGTTTGACCGACCTTCTAACTCTTATGGTTTAAAAGTTACCAATACAGTCCCATTAAAAAAGTGGCCACTCTGTATATGTTGATAATTTTACTATAATTATATTTACAACTTCCTCATACCAGAACTTATTCTGACTGGAAGGTATTCACCTAATAAATGAATAAAAAGTAGTGACAAAGTGTTTAAAAACAATCTATACAAGTATCTAGTGAAAAAAGCTTCTGTACAGAGACATAAATCCTAATCTTGTGACCTACTCTTCACACAAGAAGATTCTGCTGGTTAGTTAAATGGAGCTATTGCAATAAGTCCTCTGCAACGACGAGCGTTGCACAAATAACTGTTCAATATAGTTCAATACCCGCCGTGGTATTAGCTAGAGAAGAAGTTTTTTCCTGACAGGTACTTGTCATAAAAGCCAACACTGTAGGAAGATGGAAGTAAATAGGATAGCATATTTGTGGTTAACGACTTCTGACTGAGTGTTTTATTTTTCATCTATGACATGTACTTACACTTTTTCGAGTGATGAATAAAATTGAGTTGATTTGAATAAATATATCGAACTTTCAAAACATTACCCTTAGTTCATCTCGGTACTAGGTGGAGTGAAGTAAAATAACGCAGAGCTAATGATAGTGATAACTATTGGTCTTGAGTAACATAAAGTTTGTAGACAGGTCAGTATATCAAAAAAAGAGGTACGTTTGACTGTAGATTTTTGACGATTGTTTAAATATAAAACAGAGTTTAAAATGACATTGAATTTCGGATCGAAAATAGCAAATCATGAAATAAAATAAAAATGATCTCCTAAATTTCGCACCGAATTAAATAATGACATGAAAGAAAAGCAAATGATCATTTTCTTTTTCAAAGAGCGCGAAGTAGTTCTTCTAATTCTAGAATGCTCTGACAAGAATCTGTCAGATATAATTTAACAGTCTTAGGGCACTGTTGGACGTTTTCGGATGAAAATACATTGTTGCATCTATGGTGAAGTCCGAGTTGTTAACAATTTTGGTGCACCCTGCTTAAATGACAGACTTAAAGTAATTTGATTGAACGAGCGAAAGTGACTGAGGCTGCTCATTAACTATTAAATTTCTGATCCTACTGCAAGTTGAAAACTTCCAATGCACGACCTAGGTACGTGAACCTTCCTGTATATACAGTGTGTCTCACTTCTCATGGAAACACCCCCGTATCTTCCGCAACAATAGAGGTAAAATGATGAAACTCTCAGGACTGATGGAAATGCTCAAAATGCACCTACCACCTGAATGGGGTTGGCCTAAGTGATATACACTGCCCGCCACTCGCGATGGAACAACCCATTTTTACGGTAAAACATACTAGGGGGCAGAATAGGCTCAAAATTCCTACAGATTCGTGACCACCAACTTACTACAGAGACACATTTTCCCTGAAAAAATTTCAGTCCTGAAAAATCCGAATTTGTCTCACTTCTCATGGAAACACCCCCGTATCTTCCGTAATTTTTTACGTAGAACCATGAAATTTCCAGGATCGATAGATACACTGGAAATGAACTCACTGCACGGGAATGGTCAATCTACGTAATATACACTGCACGCCAGCAGCGAAGGAACCACCCACTTTTCCATCGCTGCTGGCGTGCAGTGCACATCATGTAGGATGACCCGTTTTGTGCAGTGAGTTCATTTCTAGTGTATCTATCGATCCTGCAAATTTCAGGGTTCTACAAATAAAATTACGAAAAATACGGGGGTGTTTCCATGAGAAGTGAGACAAATTCGGATTTTTCAGGACTGAAATTTTTTCAGAGAAAAAGAGTACTTATCTGTAGTAAGTTGGTGGTCCTGATAACAAATCCGAAGGAATTTTTAGCCTATTTTGCCCCCTAGTATGTTTTACCGTAAAAATGTGTTGTTCCATCGCGATTGGCGGACAGTGTATATCACGCCAACCCCTTTCAGGTGGTAGGTGCATTTTGAGCATATTCATCAGTCCTGAGAGTTTCATCATTCAACCTCAATTTTTCCGGAAGATACGGGGGTGTTTCCATGAGAAGTGAGACACACTGTACATAGAAGTACATGGTATGAGCAGATGGAAAAACATAACTTTTCAAATCAAGTAGTCTGTTCCAAAAAATCTAATTATTGTTTCAAAAAATGGTTGTTTCATTTTAATAATACCTATACAGCGTGATTTACGTAGGACGTGCATGAGAAGTTTTTCAACTTGGAGTTGGACTAGAAACTTGAAATTTAGTATGCTGTCATAATTGATCATGTGCGTTCCACCTCAAATGTTTTTAGTCCCACAACTTTACAGGGTATGAAAAAAGTCGGTACCAACTTTCTTTTATTTTAAATGGAAACCTATTTTTTTGTTATGGTTCGATTGGCCTTCTAATTATGACTTTAGAAAACCTGATTTATGGTAACTTATCTATTACAGTATTTGAGATATGTCTATTTTACTGAAATATAATTTAAAAAATAATGTAATTCAAAATTGGGGAAAAATGTCTTAACAAAATTCAAAAATATTCAGATGGTTGTTAAGAGAATTGAATTCCCTTTTCAACAATGTGACACTTGACCCCCCATGTCATTTAAAAATTTTGAGTTGATTGCCTCCCCGCTCCCCCTGTCGAGCAATCACCAAATTTTGTATTTCAAACAAAGTATCGGTAAACCCTCCAAACATTTTTTTTCTTCATGTTTACATGTCGAACCTTGTAGGCAAGGCATTAGTTGTCACCAAGTATCGAAAATTTTTCCACCTTTTAATCGGATTGAAGAAAAACGGTTTAGCAAAATCGATGTAGCTTGTAAAGACGTATACGAAGCAAGTCTTGATTTTACGGAAAAAATGTGATCGATATTTGTAGTTTTTTTGAAAAAAAATGTCTGGGTAAAAAAACTGATATATTTCGCATTTTCTAATTCAAGAAAAAGTGCATTTAACCGCCATCTCTGAGCGGAACTCTCACCCATCTACCACATTGATTATTGTGTGAAAAGAGAAATCTAACTCTGTAATACCAGCTACCGCTCAGTAGATGGCACTAAGAGCTTCACATTTCAGATTTAATCGGATCTTTGATAATTTAGGAAGTAATGACATGAATGATGTTTCATTCGTAAGATCAATTTTACTGCTGTCATGCAGTTTTAGTGTTGAAAGGAAGAATCACTTGATCATTTTGATATGAAAAATGGGATAGTGGATGCCTGTGGAGTCTTTCAATGAGAACAAAATAGTATTTGCTCCTTTACCAAGTATTTTCACTCCTAGATCCGCTTTTCGATACCCAAGTTATCTAGGCATACTAAACAATATCATTCATCAACTTTTTTTCCATTTCCCCATCGCCCTGTAGACGAATTGTGTATTGTTATACATGATGTGGTCACTCTCTAAATGTTTTCTCTTTTCTCCCTTCCATCGGCTATTCACATTAATTGAAAAACGTGACGAAATTTCGCAGATTCTTGCGGGAAATAGTTAATAAAAATGAATTGATTCAAAGCTATGATGCAAGATTGAAAACGAATTTATTTTCACAGAACGAATAATATTTTTTTATACGAAAATTCCATATTTTTCTAAATGGAAACCCCCATTTTCAAGACACTGATTCATTGTACAATTTTTTTTTCAAGCAAAGACATCAGAATGCATATCTACAATATTTTTTGCAGAATTCAACGTGAAAATTATCATGAGTTGTTACATGTCTCAAACAAAAGGTATAGTCAAGAGTAAATAAACTACAAAGTCTACAAGCCCATATAACAATTTGGGGGGGTCAGTTGACCCAGGATGAAACATATTCAGAACGATGCTGCTTTGTGAAAAAATAGTTTTAGGCACTATGCCGTCAATTCTTGGTGGTGCAAATGACTGTAATAATAATAATCATAATTTTTCATCCGAAGATGTGCTTTTCCGACAAAATATTCTTATACGGCATTCTTCACGTTGGTAGATTATGAAATAATTTTCTCCCAGAACCTACTCCCGTACAAAAATAATGGGACCGAAAGCCAGAAAAAAATTTCAATTTCCGAAAATAAAAAAAATCCTGGAAGAGCACATCTTCAGATGAAAAATTATTATTATTATTATTACAGTCATTTGCACTATCAAGAATTGACGGCATAGTGCAAATGACCTCCCCAAATTGTTATTTGGGCTTGTTTGTAGCCTAGAAGACCATTTCAAAATATACATAATTTGGAGAATACTTTCATCAGAGATTGTATTATGTAAATAATTTTCTTCACGATCATCACAGAATTTGCCAATTCTGAAATCAAATTTGATTACAGAATGCTGGAATTCTCTCTCTTGAGATTGAAGAAATATTCTGCAACACCTCTGCCTGCCCCCATGCAATTTAAATAATATAATAATTTAATAAAATAATATTCTCACACTGGTTAGCAATAATAACATTAGCCTTGACGCAGTTGATTGTCATCGTAGTGGCAAAATTTGAGTAAGTGTCAAAATTATTGCTGTCACGTTTCCAGTCGAAAATATAAGATCTTGATTGATTTGTCCGATACTTGATGGATATCCATAATTACTCAGAATTAAATAAAAAACACTTGTTTTTTGATATCCACAATATATTACTAGATGTAATATGTGACGCGTTTCGCTGTTAATACAGCTTTCTCAAACATAAAATGACGCGCGTTTCGCTGTTAATACAGCTTTCTCAAACATAAAATTTTTATGTTTGAGAAAGCTGTATTAACAGCGAAACGCGTCACATATTACATCTAGTAATATATTGTGGATTTCAAAAAACAAGTGTTTTTTATTTAATTCTGAGAAAATATAAGAAGTATCATGAATGTATCCAGTGATTCAGAATCAGAGTGTGAAAATACACCACCTGAAATTACTAAGAGTGCAAATAATATACTGGAAAGTTTACTACCAAAAAAATCAAAGAATGAATATGAAAAATATTACAAACTGTTCATGGATTGGAAACAAACAAAGCAAACGGATTCCTTTTCAGAAAATATTTTGATTGCGTTTTTTGCTGAATTATCGGAAAAATGGAAATCTTCAACAATCAATTGATTGAATTATTGAGTGTTTACCTAATATAATGTATTGTGGTTGAGTCCAGTAATATAAATTATCTTTTGTTCGTTTCCATTAAAAAATATATATTTAATATCTTTGATCGTGGAGAAAGTGTAGTCTGCTACTCGGTTAGAATGAAAATTCGTGATGCTCGTGGTTCCTCACGCTCGCCTTCGGCTCGCGCTCGGAACTTTCCACTCGCATCAAATTTTCATTCTAACCTTGTTACAGAATATACTATTCTGATGTATCTCACAGAAAAATGCTTTCAATAAAGTTATTTCATTTCGTTGTTCAATTGGAACCTTCTGCCTGTCAATGAACTTGCTACAACTGGGATTGCTTCTGTAAATATATAATAGTGAAATTTCTCTTCATTATAAACTCTACAACAATTTGAGAATTTTGATGATAATAATATTTCCTGCAATTTCTATAATTTTAAGTAATTGTTATTTTAAGTTTTTCTATTCAATCAATATTCTTCTTTGTAAAATTCTTATATTGAAATAATCAAAAATTATATGTATTTTTCTGAGATTGGACATTAATCCGTGGTCGAAGAAAAAAATACTATACAGTACTTTTTTGGAAAGTACCAATTCACACCCATGAGATGGTCGCACTTGTTGGAGTAGGTATCACTCTGCATTTGGACATGGGAGATGTCAGATGACTTTGGTGAATTAGTAATGTCAAGAGATGTTATTCAATTTTGAATGAATGAAGATTATTATACTCTTGAACATATCATGGCGCAGTCGGTAGGATACTGCACTGGAGATAAGGAGATTATAGTCGTAATGCTGCTGGGTTCGAGGAAGAATTAAAGAAATGCAAGTGAAGATATTGAATCTTCCATATCGTCGACGTAGGATGCTGTGAAGGTATTCGAAGAGACTTAAGACTAATATATATTGGAGATAAAGTGAGGTTACAAGATCCGATTACAAAAATGTAGGACCGAATTGGAATAGTCACAGAACTATGACAAAACCGTAACAACACACTTAAGTTACCAAGTGGTATAGGGTATTGATAAGAAATAGAAGATTTCTTCGGACAATATAAAATAGAGAGGAAATAGAAAAATGATGCGCGAAGGGGAGATGTTGCAGTATCACTCTATATTTGGACATGGGACGTGTCAGATGAATTTGAAACATTAGTAATGTCAAGGAATGTTAATTTTTGTTTTTGAGGAAGGCAACCCAGCTAATATTTGTTCTACAATTGATTCTTTTCCCTTCGGATACTGTTCTTGCCACCAGCTGAACCTCAGCCTCTTGGGCTTTTTGTTCCACAGCACCCACTCCGTAACTCTAGTCCACTGTACCAGTCTGTACAGGTTCTTCAACGGTTGACTGTTGTATTCTTCGGGATTTAGTCTGGGTTTCCCGAATATTGCCTGTCTCTTGCGGTCTGATGCCTCGCATTCTGACAGTATATGTTTGGCTGTTTCTGTCCCTTTACCACATTGTCTGCAGGAAAGTTCTCCGTTGTACAGCCCCATGCTGTTTCTGCATTTCTTTAGATCTAGCAACATAGAATATACCAATTGAACATTCCTTGTTAATTCATTCGTATTATCTGCTAGAGTTATTCGTTGAACAATAAAAGATGGCACATGTCATTGTGTTTGTGCATCTTCTGCTAAAAGGTCTTGATCATGATCATGAGGAAGTAGTATTGGTGACCGAGAAAGAGCATCAGGACATAGGAGATGTCAGATGACTTTGATATTTTAGTAATGTCAAGAAATGTTATTTAATTTTCAATGAATAAAGATTATTATATTCCTCTAGAATGGCTCACGTTCCTCTCTAGTAATTTAATACACTATTTCATTGAGACAACAAACTTCTTATATCGCACACCAACCAAGTTGAGAGCGGCATGTGCGGACTATTACGAGTTTGTTGGAAACTCCTGCCGAAGTTGACAGTCATCATCGATGAAAACTCGAAGCAGCAACGGATTCGCGAAAGAGCCCTTGCTATAAACAACTACATTGTAGTGGCGGTAGCTGCCGGCAACGGGGACACCCCTCACCGTCTCCTGCTAATAACTGGCGTGACTCAGCAAAAGATAGGGTAGAGATGGGCACTTACTACTTCGACTGTATTTCAGCACGATATTTTTTATTAATGCCACATTGGGCTACCAAGTAACGAGAAACTTTTTCTTGAATGTTTGTAAACTGCGCTGGTGTTCCCGACTAACTCGGTATGAAAATGAAGCAAACAGACAGGCGAAATGTCTTTAGTAACCAAAGGACCACGCACAAAATAAAGGAAAATCCTGTTTCAGTGAAATTTTTTTGTTTAACTCAAAGTCCAATGAAAATCGTCAGTTTGAAAGCAAATGACCGAAAACAACCAATCATACCAATTACAACGAATATTTCCATCACATTAATATAATACAGAAATACATTTAAAATATCGAGGAATTTGACAATCCTGAGTTTTCAGGAAGTAATGAATAGAACAGTATAAAAAAATACAACAAGATTTAAAATTACAAACATAATAAGCTCTCTGAGACAATGTATAGCTATCAATATCATAAAAACAATGACTAAGTAGAAATGTTTTTACTGCCTTTTTAAATGCCTTGAACTCCAATACCCAAGTAACAGTTTCAGTTTTGTGATAGCCCTCAGAAGGTTCTGAAGACCATAACAATCACAGCATCGATAAAACTGTTTTGCTGTAACCTTAAAACCTCCTTAAAGCTGCTATAAATCTACGAGGGCCCACTTCTATGAAGGTTCTCAGGGCTATTTTGAAATGCAAGCATGAAACCTGCTTGCCTTATTCGCAGGATTCTTAATAACCTCCTGAGGATCATTATAAAACCAAATCATGGGGCTGTTATAAACCTGTATGTCATTAAAAAAATCTATTTGGCATCAAAATATCTTTTTTTGGATGAAATTGGGTTAGAAAATATTCCATAAATAACTACAGCCAAAACGGACTTGAACTAATCTAACTCTTCAGCGAAAAATAGGGCGACTAATATACAAGCAAAAATATAATGATGGCGTCCTGGCAGTGATATATGAAGAATATATAGGTATTCAACAACCTGAAATGTCGAATATCATCTGCGAATGAATTTTTTTTGACAAAATGACATCAGTTAGGTGGTAAATCTGCAACGCGCCCCAATAACAAAGCGAAATTAAGAAAATAAACAAAATACCACATAAAACTAAAAAATTATTTTTACTCATATCTTTCCCGGAATGATTTGTACTATATCTAAATACAAACGAATACCAATAATTGTGTATTTCCTTTCCGTCATACACACCAAATTGCAAGAAACATGAATTGAAATTAGGCTCTCTTTAGTTTTCCCTCTGGTTGTAATAAAATATGGCTACCCTACCTTTATCCTATTTAGCTGCACATATTGCCGTCATAAAGTCGTTTCTCCTCAAAATAAACCATTTTATTCTAAAAAAGTACGTTTGGTATTATTTAATCCAATTTCCAAAATATTTCAAGTGTCAATTGTCAATCCCTCCTGACATTCGTCTTTTCGTGATCGACGTGGTCAGTATACTCAGTGTCTATACTCCCGTGATAAGTATTTGGTATCTAAGTCTTGTGAAACGTTTAATTACTATTTATTTTTTCCAGTTATCTTTCCCCAATGTGATTTATTTATTACCGGTTAGGGGGAGCTACTAGAATTTAAGTAGAAATAGTTTTATGCTTTGATTTTATAGCGGTTCTCGAGAGTACATCTCAAAACCTTAATAAAACCTCATCGTTTGTTTTATTACAGAACCATTGCATGGACTAGAGGAGTGCTATAAAACCATCACAAAACTGAGTTTCTATGTGGATTATTTAAAAACCAAAGGTTTATCGTGTTTGTGTATAAGCCATTGTAAAACCATCATAAAAACAAATATACTTAAATGCTGAATGGTTTTATCTTATAGCCTTCAGGAGTGTTTTGAAACTGATTCATAAATCTGTTTGCTCTGGTAGCGTATTAGGAATAATATGTGACCTGCATAAATCAAATTGGGCATTACCTAACCTTTATAAAACTTTCATAAAACTAGGATAAATCCCAATAACATTTACATTGTTACTTGGGATACTTTGACTGAGCTATCAAGGATATTGTAGAGTTTGAGATTCAATGAGTTTTTGCAGCTTACAGCTAATCTATGTCGGGGAATAGTCAGCAGGTCGGCAGATCTTGTGTTATGGCAATGTGAGTCTTATGTCTAGAGAAATTGCTCGCATTTTTGTGTATTTCTAAAAGGACTGTAAATATGTATAACGTGAGCAGAGGCATGATACCAGTTCAATAAAGTGTTGTTGACAATTATCTCTAAAATCCAAGTTTGCCAAAATTCTGATAGCTTTTTTCTGACATTTGAAAACTGCTATAGCGTTTTTTGAATTTCCCCAAAGTAGAATACCATAAGTGAGCACAGAATGAAATAAAGAAAAGTATGTCATTCTCAATACACTGTGATTTGTGAGAGGTTTCAATTGTCGTAGTAAAAACAGAGTATAAGATAATTTCCGAACCACGTGATCTACATGATTGGACCAATTCAATCTATCGTCAATAACGTGACCAAAAACGTTACATGGTTTCCATATTGGTACGTCGTGTTAGAAGAAATAGGAGTACAATCTTTCTTTCAGAATATATTGAATGATTTTACCGATGATGGAAATAATGCTGATTGGACGATAGTTATCTAACAAGGACTTGTCTCCTTTTTTGAATAATGTTATTACTTTGGAGATTTTGAGTGCGTCTGGGAAGAAGCCATCATGAAAAATTTGATTTATCAAGTCTGTAAGAGGTGGAACGATTTGTTCTGCTACAGACTTTATTAGACGACTGTTTAAATCATAGATGTCGCGAGAGCTAGATGAGGTCAGTTTATTGATTGCAGTAAATACTTCTTGTGAATATACATCAGGTTCCAAGAAGAAAGAGTGGGCAGGAGAAGGGAAATTTCTAAAGTTATATGAGCTATGAGAGTTTAGCATCGGGAGAGATTTGATGGTTTTCTCGGAAATTGTACAGGAAAATACATTACAATCATTTTCTGAAAATTCTTTTATGTATTTCCTGTGATGTGATTTATTTCTTTCTGAATTTATTATATTCCAATACGCTCGAGATAAGTTTGGAGAGTTGACAATATATTCATCATATGCCTGTTTTCTTTGCCAGCATCCTCGGGTCGTCTAGACGCTTTGGATATTATTTTTATTGCTTCTAAGCCACTCTTCATGATTTTCAGAGCATCATTATACCAATTCAATTTGAAAGTACGTCTTGTTCGTAATTTCGTTTTCGGAAAACACACGCTTGCTGAATTTTGGAGGTTATCAATGAAAAATTTACATTTTGAGTTAAGGTCATAATCTTTAGAATCCAGGATACTCCAATTTACTTCAGAAAGAATCAATTTGAATTGATCCAAACCTGCTTGTGTTATCGTGAGTCTATTAGTGATTTTTTCATCATTACGGTCATCAATAGATTCATTCATTATCAAGAATTGACCTTTGTGGTCAGAAAGGCTGGGATCAAGAACACCAACATCAAAAAGGTGATCGCTCAAATCTGTAATGATATTGTCAATGCATGTAGAAGATGATGGCGTGACTCTGGTATAGTCTAAGATTTTTGAAGAGAGTGCAAAAGACTATATAACTTCCCTAAGGTTGAGAAGCGTAGGAGTTTGTGACATGAAATCTATGTTGTAATCACCAAAGAGCACAATTTGGGTATTCGTCATACATGAAATTTCTTATATGACACCACAAACAATACTGAAAAATGTCAGATAAACGTCAAAAGGCGAAAAATTGTCTCGTGTCTAGCACAATTTTACTTACAGTCTTGTCAGTACAATGATATTTCACAGGAAAAAAAGTCAACATTTCTTTACTTGTGAAATATTTCAATCAATTACACTCGTGCATAAAAATTAGCAAATGAATTTATATCCATGCATGTTATCTTATAAGAACTGCACTCGGTATTTTCATATTTTGTAAAAGATTCCTCCTCTTTCAGAATTTCATCAAAATAAATATGAAAATAAACCGTTGCAGCTTTTACATAACATACCTACTTTCTTGCAATATTATCGTCCACTTTTTGTACTAGTGCAGTTACAACCGAATATTTCCCTAATATACATATAACACTTCCCACAAGAAGAAAACAATTATCGAAAAATTACAGAAGCGTGTTACCTCATAATAATTGTACTCGGTAATTTTCAATGGAGAATTTCCATCCTAATTTGTGGGATTTAAAATCAAAATTTAGGAAAACGCTCGAACACGTCGATATTTGATTTGAGGAACTAATTTTCAGTTTTTTTCACCCCCGTAGCTTCAACCCTGTAGCTGGGTGGTGAACAACCCTCAAAATTTGAATAGGAAAAAGGGGTCGTGCCATACCTATTTTTGAAGGTCTCATTGAGTTCTTCATGACCCTATGATTTTGCTCTATGATTTTCATTGACAACGAAATGTCAGCTTGTTAAAATGTTAGAAATAGACTAGTATTTTCTTAATGAAAATACCAAATACCAAAATGAAGTTACAAGTTCAATAAGCAGGTGGGCACGACAAAGGACCCCGCAAAAATCAAATGGGAAATGGATGCCTGTTGATTGGGAAAAATTTGGATATGTTGTAGTTTATTCCCTTCTGATCAAAAGTCTCCATTGGCCCGATACCTAAAAATGGACAGTTATTGAAAGTCAAAAGTTGCAACTTGTGCAAATCTCCCAAGCGATAACATTTGATTTTGACCGTGTATAACAGGAATAATAACAATTTCTGAATTGTCAATAGATGTCAAGTTTCTACAAAAAGGTAATGTTTTCAAGATTCTTATACTCGCATTATTTTGAATAATATGGGTTTTAGAAGAAAATGCCGACAAATAAAAAATCGCCATACACAGACGAGAGCAAAGTAAGAGATGCAAATTCTTTTTCCTCCTACCCCTATAGAAAGTACACACTTTCCTCCCTCAAACCAGGGAGGAAACTCATACTTTTCCTCCCTAGGGAGGAAAGTACTTTTCCTCCCTAGGGAGGAAAGTACTTTTCCTCCCCCTCATTTCAAGTAAGTTGAAACTTGTGAATCTATTATAATCAAATTGTTTCCGTAATTTCTAGAACATCTTATATATCCTGTATTCTGGTAAAAATCAAACATGAATGTTACTTCTTCTCTAGTTCTTTAATAGCTATTTGTGTATTTAGAGCGCAAAGTGATTGATTGTTGCTCGACAAAGAGATTAATCTTTGGAGAACGACAATGACAATGCTCGAAATACACACATTATTTTTTCTACAAGCGCAGCTCTTAGAAAAAATTCTTTAATGTTAAGAATGTCGCATGGTCATTTCATATATATATATATATATATATATATATATATATATATATATATATATATATATATATATATATATATAGAGGGTGAGTAAAAAGATACAGTCCAAGTTTCTTGCAAAAATGCGGATTTTTTCAATTAATACCCTGTATTTCGAAAAAGAATCAGTCAATTTTCTTGAATTTTTGATATTATGTTTGATTTGAGGAGTCTGAGATATTGTCGTTAATCTCAGCATAGGTGTCCGGACTCGTTTGTCGGATATATACTTTTGAATGTACGGATTTTATTGATACCCGATATACTTCATTGGAGACCGAAATGGGCTATTTTCCAATAATTCTTGTTAAAAAATATTCGGGCTAGATTAGTGCGGTTAGTATTCCAAAAATGCATTACCTTATATACATGGTGAATGAAATGTTTTTCATTTGAAAGCCATGTTTCCGAAGAAACTAGAGAAAATTGAAATGTACAAGAAGCAACAACCCTCTCAAGGTTGGGGCTAATTTTACAGTATTCGAAAACTATTTCAATTCAGATGGAGAAATATTTTATGATTTCTGTGAAATGTTCGGTTTCTACAAAATTGGAATATTTGGTACACAATGAACAAATGAATGGTGAAGGTATTATACCTCCAAAAATTCTACAAGTCCGCGAAAAGAAATATGTACTTTTTGTGGTCATTTCATCTTTGAACCAATTTTGAAACGTATTTGAACAATTTTTCCCACAAACAAAGATGAATAAATATAAATAAAGAAACTTTTTAAAGATAAGCTTTTATTGAATTGCACTGAAAAGGAAAAAATAATTTCTTTAGGGGTGTACCTACCAATCATCCCAATTTTGTAGAAACCGCACATTTCACAGAAATCATAAAATATCTCTCCATCTGAATTGAAATAGCTTTCAAATACTGTAGAATTAGTCCCAATCTTGAGAGGGATATTGCTTCTGGTACATTTCAATTTTCTCCAGTTTTTTCGGAAACAAGGCTTTCAAATGAAAAACATTTCATTCACCATGTATTTAACGTATTGCATTTTTGAAATAGGTTTAAAATTAATCGAATTGGAATTTTCTTTGTTCACCCTGTTGTAGAGCACGAAACGTAAAAATTTAATGGATACGAGATCCAGATGATTTTGTACGATCGTTCAGGCACGTTATTCCATGAATGAATGAGCGATTTGTCAATTCTCGGAGTTGTTAAAAATTCTGAGCAGAAAGGTTCACTTTTCATTTTTGACACCCTGTATCTCGAAAACTAGTCTGCCGATTTTTTTGTGCCTGTAGACACTTTTGCCGAGGAAGTCAAAATCTACAACATACCAAAAATTCAGGGAATTTAACCGAAAGCCATTTTCCATAAGGAAAGTGCGGGGTCCTTTCTGACAATTCGACAGAGATCCATTTCTCATTTGATTTGTGCGGGGTCCTTTATACTAAAATAAATTTGACGTGTATACCTGATTTTTAAACTTGAAACTTTAATGATTTGGTATTTTTATTACGAAGATTTTCCAAGATTTTGACAACCTGTCATTTCGATATCGATGAAAATAATAAGGCAAAATTATAAGGTCATTAGGAAGTCAATGAGACCTTCAACAAGAGGTAATGCACGTTCCCTTTTCCCTATTAAAATTTTGAGGGTTGTTCACCCCCAGCTACACGGTCAAAGCTACGGGGGTGAAAAAAAACTGAAAATTAGTTCGAGCGTCTTCCAAAATTTTGATTTTAAATCCTACAAATTAGGGTGGAAAGTTTCCATTGGCCCACCTGTATATTGCAATAGATCACTTTTCCTTCAGACTCGGGCTCTTTCGCCCAAATTTGAAAATAAACTAGTGCAATTTTCAAATAACTTGCTCTCTTGCAAAATTATCGGAAATTTTTGTGCACTTGTGCTATTATAACCGATAAGGGATTCCATGGGTTGTTTCCGCTTATATACGTTACTATGGAAATATTTTAGTTTTGTCGTTGATTATTAACAGTTGAAAAATGAAGAAATGTCACAATTTGGATCTGACCTGGCAACATAATTGATAAAAAAATAAAATAAAGATTATCTTATCTTATCTTATAAAATGGTATAGGCAAATATACCAAAAAATATTACTAATAGTAAAACATTTGTATGGAAAGCATTTATGGAATTTTGTAAGGTCTGAAATCAAGTAATAGACGGAAATAAAACGGCTGAGGAGTTGGTTGTAACAAGTAAACTTCTACAAGAAAAATACTATGAGGAATATAATGTAATTATTGATCCATTTTCAAGAAGCACTTGCTGCCCAAAATGCAATGAGAATGAAATTGCAATCAAATCCGTGTGAAGGACAGCAAAGTTCAACAGTATTGAGTTCAGCTGAAGTGATTAATTTGTGAGATGAAAAAGAAGCATAGGGAAATTTGAATATTCCTAACAACGGTCTACTATGATATTTTTACAAGTGTATGTCACCAATTATAATTTACTTTACTTCTACGTTCAAAGATTTTTAAAAGTTTGGTCATAAAATTTTCATACCGAGTCCAACGCGTGACTAAAGTAATTGCAGGAATTTTTTCCGGTAAATAAAAAATATTACCAACTTTAGTTACACCGAATGCTAAAACTCAGATGGGTATTAGTTCAGTCTAACGCCCTTTCATAATTTTAGGTCACTAAAGGTGGTGGAAATGTATTTTTCTACGACCGTGCGTTTTTACCCACGTTCCCGCACTCATTTTAGTTTAGAAAGTGTCACTTTCCCGCGGGAAAACTCGCTTTCCCGCACTAGTGCGGGAAAGTAAAATATGTCAATTTATCGTTATTAAATGTACATTTCATTGTTGCTGAGAGTTATTTGGAGGACTCCGTAGAACAGAAGAAAACCATCTCGAATAAAATTCTTTCATGTACTGGCAACTTGCAACCGATGCCGTCTCCGTCATCTTCATGCACTTTGCAATCTACGAGTATTACTCTTAACAGCCAGTTACCACCAACTAACTACTCTGGACCGGCTATTCTGACTATTTTTGAATCTTTATGCGATCGTAGAAAAAATAATGTTCCTAATTCATGCGTAAAGTGTCTTTCCCGCCCTTGACTGCTTGCCCGAACTCCGCTTTGCGTCGTTCGGGTCAACGGCAGTCGCGTGCGGGAAAGTATCACTTTCTGCACTTGTTAGGAAAATAACTATTATCCAAGAAAGTCTGCTGCAGATGTCAAGTAACTATGGCATTTTGCGTAAAAGAGATTTGAACAAAATTGTTTCAAAATATTACATATATGTCTTAAAACACAGACATCTAATTAATTCGTCACCTTCCTATTCACCATTAAGAAGAGAGGATGGGTTAGAATTCAAGCAACATTTATGTTTGTAGATCCTACATTTTTTGAAATATAAATTGTTAATGCATAATAATTAAACAAATTTGTGTTTTCTGTTTAATGAAACTTTATAGCGAATAATAAATAATAATGTTAATTCTTATAGAAATTTTGCTTTATTCACAGGTATATCTACAATATTTAATGGTTGTACATCATATGTTTACCTTTTCAACTGTCAAAAAATTTCCACTTAAATATCGTTGCGCTACGAAAAAATTTCCGGAATTTTTTTTAGTTGCCATGGTAACTAGTCAAAATTAAGGCATCTTATCGGTTAAAAAGTAGAGATGTGCATGCAATCTTCATTATAATGTCAATTTTATATCACACATACAGCGATATCGGGGTTAATTTTAATAAGATTTCTAGACGATTAGATCGACTTTTCCCATCTCTAGAATGGCGAGGTGTGGGTGCGACTCGCGGTGTCAACTGTCAGCTAGCGCCCAGGTGGCCGTGTCAGCTGCCTGGACGGGCGACAAACATGCTCTTACCTGCGATCGCCTCATTTCAATATTGATAATGCGTGTTATGCGCGGACCACACTGTCAACCTGATGTACAGTCAATGTGGTCGAATTCGGTATTATCGTCTCATGAATATCACCACGTATTTTATTTAATATTCAAATTAGGGAGAAGAATATTTTAAAGAGTGGCTGCGTTGCTGGTAGGAAAAATACAACGGTCAGAAACCGATTGAATCACGAAACAGAATCGATCCAGACAAGTAACAGAGACAGCAGGTAGAACTGAGGGACAGCAAATCAGATTAGTATCAAGTGGACCTAGGAGTCCCACAGGGATCAGTTCTGGGACCATTCATATTTCTTCTGTTCACTAAAGATATGCCATCTCATATGAGTTTTGATTGTCTAGTCTTATTGCTGTCCGATACAACCATAGCTGAGGAAGGATCTACAGATCTACGATAGGAGGCCAGTTTACAGCCTGGTGTAATACTAATACATCAGTTCTAGAGTATTGGCATTTACTACGTTCAAATTAATCTCATGTCATAAATAAATAAATAAATAAATAAAAACTTCAAATTTATACAAAAATATATTGTATAACAAGTAACAGTAGCACCCACATTATTTTAGAATATAACAAATGAGAACGAAATAAAATTATTTATTTCTAAATTGAAAAACAACTGAACGCCAGGACCAGACTGAATATCGTAAAAACTTATTAAAATCATCCATTACCAACTACTGAAACCACCTATTTATGTAGTAAATCTGTGCTAGAAAAACGGTAATATTCCTCATCAGTGGAAAGATGCAAGAGTAACTCGAGTGTATGAAAGTGTCTAACAAAATCTCGTTAGTAATTATCGACCGATTTCTGTAATACAACAATTCGTGAAACTATCAATAAACAATTTCGTGAAACTATCCGAGCAATCAGTAAAAAAAAAGTTACTTGACTTTTTCTATAAACTTCACGTGATAACGGGACAGCAATGTGGATTTATAAATAACAAGAGTACTGGAAGTGCCATACTAGATTTTGTGGAACAAGAAAAGGAAGCCTTGGAAAAATCGTCAAAATGCCTAGCGGTTTTTATTGACCTTGATTTTTCACAGGCAAACTTTTCCATAGATGGTCTCAGTTGTTTCAGTGAGTTGATTTTGCTCCGTGATAAGAATGTTATTATCATCTGCAACTACAACATGTACTTTGAAAATATCAAGAAAATAATTCATCAAATCATTGTGGTAAATTTAAAGAAGCAGCGGTCCAGGAATAGATCCCTCTGGAACACTTTGTTTAATTTCTGAGGACTCATACTTTACACTATGAATCAAGCATTTTTGTGACCTGTCTTGAAGGTACGATTTTGTCATAACTAGAGCAACTAATAAAATCAGGAACACAAACCAGTATTGAAAAAATAGAAGCTGTTGAGCTGATATACAGTGACCGGCAGATTTATGGCAACAAATGGAAAAAAAGTTTATTTAAAATTTCACAGAAAATTTTATTCTTCATAAAGGTACCAGCATCCTCCCAAACTCAAATTGCAGTATCCACATTTCAATTATATCCTTTCGTATACGAGGGAGGTGAAAAAAAGTGGCCCAAGAGTATAAAGTACCTTTATTTTTCAAAAAACACAAAAAAGTTATTCAAAGCAAAGACTTAAAATTTAGAGAGTGTTCCAAATTTGAATTCACAGCCTCCTATTCCAAAAACAAGTTTTCACTGATTTTCTCCTTTTTTTTTATCTCACCCGCCCTATGTATTATGAGGATTTGTAATATCAGAGTAGACTCATCATTGAATATTATCTAGACGACCGGATAAACTTAAGTTTCGCCCAACTAACATCTAGAAAATTGCATTAATCGTACTTGGTGCTGACAAAACCTCATTTATTGTGGCCATTCAGAAAAAAACAAGTATTTTTCGAAATCAGCTGCAACAAACGACATCTGCAGTACAAAATCAATTGAAAGCAATCCAACTGTGTTATAACCAACGTGAAAACATGTCTCCCAAATGAATGGTAACCGTAAATGATCGTTTATTATCAAAACGAAGCTCTACAGTGAACAGAAAATTGGTATAATACGCAAAGTTGGCTTTGAAAAACATTGGTAAAATAGTAGGTAAACATTATCTTGACATTTCATTTATGTGTTGTTACAATGGCTGCATACCTTAATCTCCAAGAAAGAATTGAAATAGTTTTAATACACGGCGACAACTATCGAACTTGTCGCGAAACTTCAAATATATTCAATGAGAGGCATCCAAATAGAAATCTCCATTATGCAACGGTGGAAAAAATTGTAAAAAAGTTCAAGAATTCTGGGTCAGTAGAGAACAAACATAAAATACCACACCAAGGAAATGTTATTGTAGATGAAGACGCTGCTCTGAATATTGTTTTATCTGTTGTGGAGGATCCGAGACTTCCGTTATCTCAAAGGCAAAAAAAGATTGGCTTCTCCGAACGGTCAATTAGAAGAGTCTTGAAAACGAACAAATTCAGACCATTCAAACCGAAATTCGTTCATACACTCAAAGAAAGAGAAGAAGATAATAATTTCTCCACAAAAATAATGTACTCTGATGAAGCAACTGTCACATCGAATGGTACAGTAAGTTCACAAAATTGTAGATGGTGGGCAGATGAAAATCCACATTTCAGAATCGAATGTAAGGATCAATTTAATTTTAAAATAAACGTCTGGTGTGGAATTTTGGATGATAAGATTGTGGGTCCACTGTTTTTTCGACAAAATTTGAATGCAGAAAGGTATTTGGAAATGTTAAACACGTTTTTATCCGATTACCTTGACATCCTCTCATTACGTGTCAGAGCCAACATGTTTTTTCAACAGGATGGTGCATCTATCCACTCAACTCAAGAGGTTAGAGCATGGCTGAATACGGAATTCCCAAATAAGTGGATAGGGCGATACTCAAACACTCCGTGTCCTGCTAGATCCCCGGACCTAACTCCTATGGATTTTTTTGTGGGGGTACCTCAAGGAGAAAGTCTAGAGACAACGGCCATTTAGGGATATCGAACATTTGGAGGATATAATAAGAAATTGTTGTCTAATGATCACCCCGCAAATGCTCAGAAACGTACACTACGAAATGCATAGATGAACCATCTGGTGCATTCAAAATGAAGGACGACACATCGAGTGATACAATAGGAGCTCCGATTTTTATTATGTATAGTATGGACTATGGAGTTTGCTTTCTGGATATTTCTTCATTAAAAGTGAATTAAGAATGAAGTTGTTCCCAGTTGCCTTCTAATCTTCACAGATCATAGTATAGTCATATTTACAATTGTTACGACCTGTCTTTTCACGTTGGTTGCAACACAGTTAGATTGCTTTCAATTGATTTTGAACTGCAGATGTCGTTTGTTGTAGCTGATTTCGAAAAATACTTGTTTTTTTTTCTGAATGGCCACAATAAATGAGGTTTTGTCAGCACCAAGTACGAATAATGCAATTTTCTAGATGACTGGGCGAAACTTAAGTTTATCCGGTCGTCTAAATAATATTCAATGATGAGTCTACTGTGATATTACAAATCCTCATAATACATAGGGCGGGTGAGATAAAAAAGGGGAAAATCAGTGAAAACTTGTTTTCGGAATAGGAGGCTGAGAATTCGAATTCGGAACACTCTCTAAATTTTAAGTCTTTGCTTTGAATAACTCTTTTGTGTTTTTTGAAAAATAAAGGTACTTTATACTCTTGGGCCACTTTTTTTCACCTCCCTCGTATACGAAAGGATATAATTGAAATGTGGATAGTGCAATTTGAGTTTGGGAGGATGCTGGTACCTTTATGAAGAATAAAATTTTCTGTGCAGCAATATTTCATCAGACCTTTCTTTCTACTCAATTCCTTCAAAGTTGCTTGACATATTGTTTTCAACCCACCATCTGAAAACAAAGTAATAATCAAGAAAACCTATGAAAGTTTGTTCTTTTGCACTATTATAGAATTTTAGTTATTTTGTGTTTTCAGACTGAAAGGTCATATATCCATGATAAGAAATGTTGATAATATCCACAATGTCACATTCAATCAATACTTGAAATAACTTTTTCGTGTTTACACTTTTCTGGTATCATAAACAATACCCCTCCTCCTCTCCAACAAACTAACCAAAGGAATGAATATTTACATTGACAATCACCCAAAGTTTTCTACTTGTATATATCTACCTTTATGGATTATGATTGCAGTTCTAAAATGGACTAATTTCAATTCGTATCGATCAATTATATTAGTATTATTATAGGTAATCTGTAATAAAAACATTGCACTTATGCTTCCCTCAGAAACTGACTTTTTATTTACTCTGTACAATTTACTATTTTCACGATTATGTATCAGAATGACGGAAAAACTGCAAATTTTTCGTATTGAAGTATTCAATCTGGGAAACGCATTTGACTAACTTTTTTTCCATTTGTTGCCATAAATCTGCCGGTCACTGTATAATGGAATCGTGAAAAAGATGTTGAATTACAGAATATGTCCACAAGTAGTTGCACCTGATGTTGCCGGTTAGGTAATTATGATCTATTTGATAAATTAAGTTATTTTGATTATTTTTAATCGTTTTGTGTAAATAAATGATACAATGATATGTGAAACGACTTTCTGTAGGCTGTAGGTATATAAGGATACTTGTAGCAGTTTTGGTACTGTTGTTTTCTATCACCACTATAAACTTGGATTTAAAAACAACGTATCGTTTATATTTCCTGCACCAACAACAATGCGTGCTGCGCTTGGACCCTGCTTGATTAACTGTCAGCCGATATGAGATAGATACCGAAACGTAGCAACGACAAGTGCGTGGGACCGTGACATGTGTGTAAAGCCAGCTTTTGAGACAGGTAAAAATAAGCTCCTGTCCATTGTAGCAGTCGTACAAAAATACGAGACGAAGCCAGCACTATTACAACACCAACATTTTATCGACTAAGCAACTGACGACGCTCATATTTCATTTCGCTATTCTTCGGTTGGCAGGGCCGGTCTCGGGTTTTTGGTCAGCCCCGGGCAAGTTCTAAAGTTTACTGCACCCTTTCCAATACCTCCAATACATATAACTCTCTCAGTGGGTACGCTGCTGTGAAAAAAAAAGGATTCTGAATAAAATAGAAAACACAAAAAATTAATATTATTAATCTTTTCAAAAACCTGGCATTTATGTAAAACAATTTAACTAAAGAGAAAAGATAATATTTAACGTGTAAGAAACAGAGAACTCTTAAACATTCAAATATTTATTGAATAAAGGTTGTTGGGGTAGGTTGTCCAGTATTTTTTAACAGCCCAACGTTTCGGCAGTGTTTTTTGCCATCCTCAGGCTCTCAAATATAAAATTATAGACAATTATTACATGTAGGTAAAAGTAAAATTTCAGAAAAAATCTATTTAAATTTTTCAATATAAAATAACGTGTGAACGTCCGTGCAGATATGTACTAACTACTATCACTAGCCAAATTCAGAAACCAGTCTGTAGATATAACTTTAATAGTTATTAAGTGGACTTACTTTGGTATTGATTTTCCTTCGTCAAATTAAGTATAACACTCAACATAAAAATAAAATAAAGAACTAGATACGACATAAAATTGAACAGAAGTTTCCTCAAAATTGGAAAATATCATCGAGCATTGGAAAGCAAACTTCGAAAGACTACTAAAGTGAACATGGGTCGAGTGTGTCGTTTTATGAACATAAAAACCTAAATGGTCATTTCATTTTTTTACACGATAAATCAAATTTATACTTATAGATTTAGATTTTCTGTATCTTTCCTATAATTGACAGAATCATATTTCATACTTCACGATACTAACCGTCTCTTGAAAAGTACGTTTGAAATTATAGTTTTGATTTCTCACCACTTTTGTTGAAATTATGATTATTTTTTTGGGCATGATCTACAAGACATGTGGGATTTTTTAGTCCATCTTTCTTCTACACGGAATTTTATATGACATTTGATTTGTGTTCGAAAGGTGTGGTAGTTTTTAATTTCTTTGAAGAATGTTTGTTTTGATGTATTCTCATTTTTAAATGAACTTTCATATTATTGTCATCTTACATTTTCTTGAAAACTTGAGGTCTTATTTCAAGTGTAATAACGTTTCATGTTTAGAGCTTTCGAGAAAGTATTCCATTGTTTTAAATTTCTTTGTTTTTAAACTCTGAATATCATTTTTTAATATTTATTTCAATAGTTTATAATTTCATAAAGGATAGATACTTTGCTACGAAATGTAGTCGGTTGAGCAGGACGATGTTTCTCATAGATACGCGATTTGTTCGTAAATTTTAGGAAGGTTATCCGGAACTGACAAGTCGAAATATTTCATTTATTACTACGTGTAATTTTATAGGGGTCTTTTTGAAGATGAATAGACTACGTTCGTTAGTTTTTTGAGAGAAGGACTATGCTTTTTTTCGAAAATGAATATATAGGCACTTCTTTTTCAGAGTGGTTATCTGATTCTGGACTTGGGAAGAAAAGAGTTCAGTACAGTTTCTTTAAATGTTCTAGAAGTAATTTTTTCGAGTTCTTTGAAGTGGACGAAGCACCTCTAATCTCCATTTAAAAAAAATATATAATAAATTTCTATTGGCTATCTAAGGACCATAGAGTGAATGTGAATGATTATGGAAAAATGTAAAGAATTGTTTTTTATTTAAAATTATTAGTTAATGTAATTATTTTTCTTTAAACTTTATGACAAGTTGCCATCTCATATCTAGCCTTCAGGGGGAAGGGGGTGGGAGTAAATTTTTTTTAAATAAAATTATTCGACGGTCCGATAGTATTTTTACGAATTTTTCCGATTTTAGTTTTGCGAATGTTCGAGAGGGAGGAGAAAACGAGATCGATAAAAGTAATAATAAAACAACACACAATGCACATAGTTTCTATATTTAGTTGAATTTCGTTGCTTACGAGGAGAAAGGTCGAGGTAACCCGGGGGGATATCAGACTGAAATTCGACGAGGGAGGAGGGGGGTGACCCTCAGGGAAGCTGACTCTCTCTCCATCTAAGGTACATTCAATGTTCTTCAGTCCTGTTACCCCGGAACAGGTATCGTCTATAATTCATAATTTGAAAAACAAGTATTCAACCGGAATAGATGGTATTCCTGCATTACTACTGAAAGAATGCGTAGATGAACTCAGCCCTTATCTTTCCGATATTATCAACCTCTCGGTAACTTCGGGTCACTTCCCCGAAAATTTAAAAATTTCAAAGGCAGTACCAGTCTTCAAAAAAGGCGACCCACTATTAATGGAAAACTATAGGTCTATTTGTATCCTTAGCTGCTTCTCTGAAGTTATTGAAATTGCCGTATACAATCAAATGATAAATTACCTGAATGAAAATAACATAATTACACCTTGTCAACACGGATTCCGTCAAAATTTTTCAATTGAAACCGCCTCGATAGATCTAGTACAACACACACGAAAATATTGATAAAAATAAATATGTAGTAGGTTTATTCTTTGACTTGTCTAGGGCGTTCGATACTATCGACCCTTACTTTCTGGACATAAAACTGGAAGCGATGGGTATACGCGGTCCCCTAAAAGAATGGTTGATCTCTTATGTCACTGGAAGAACACTCAAAGTTAAAATTGATAACGACTACTCGGATATATTTGCCCTTATGTTAGGTACCCCCCAGGGGGAATCTTAGGTCATCTATTGTTCCTGCTCTACATTAACGATCTACCCCAATCAATGCGCGATGGCAGAGTTTTAATCTATGCCGACGATACAACGGTAATTGTTTCGGCTGTGGATCTGCAAGAACTTGAAGCAAAGGTCCTATCTGTTCTAGAAAATTTTAATTCGTGGCGCGAACGTAATCACTTAATAAATTATTTGAAAAAAACAGTATGTGTAGAATTCATAAACAAGAGCAAAACTCCAAATGCTCTTACATTCAAAATTAACAGCACCAAACTAGAGGCAATCAATTCACCAAGTTTCTAGGAACTGTAGTAGACTGTTATTTGGAGTTTAATGTTCAAGTTGTGGCAATCTGCAATAAACTGGGAAAACTATATTATGCATTTAGAACGCTTAAAGAAAACTTTAATAGAGAACATATAGTCAACATTTACTACGCACTCATTTATTCAACCATAAGTTCAAATATAATAGTATGGGGACGTGCCACTGATTTTTGTAGAGTATCAATAATGCAAAAACGATTTATATTTGACCTCGGTTACAACGAGTCATGTAGAGAAACTTTCGCCCGGAATAAAAGAATGGCATGCACCTGTGTTTATTTATACAAATTGTTGATGCATACTATCCATTACATTGACATATTTAAAAAAAATAAAGATGTCCATGAATATCAAATAAGAAAAAAAATTACATTCATTTAGAAAAGGCTAACAGAATGCACTTCAGAAAGTCTCCTGCCTACGCTGGACCTTTCTTCTTTAACATTCTGCCACCAAAATTGAAGAATATCCCATGCGAAAGAAAATTCAAAAGTGAGTTAAAAAAATATCTCCAGGAAAATCCGTATTATTCCCTAGACGAATTCACTCAAGCTATTCAATCACTGCGCTGACTCATTATTCTCATCTCTACATTGTTTTTACATGTTTATTTTTAACATAACTTTTTATTTATACTTCTTTTCGTAATTCTTTATATATACGTATTAATAATTTCAAATGTCACTGCTTTTATATCTTGGATATTGTGTTATATTGTATATGACCCAATAGTAGTCTTATTTATTTATATTTATATTGCCCTATTCATATTTATTTTGACTTATTTACATGTATACTGACCTATTTATATTGACCTATCCTATGTCATGCAAATGATTACCAAGGACAAATAAACATATCTATCTATCTAGTCCATCAGGTCAAATACCTGTGGGTTGTCATAGAATCCAAACTTACATGGAATCCGCATATAGATAGAATAATTCAAAAGTCGGTAGCAATCCTATGGCAACTGGGGAGAATTGTAGGAATCAATTGGAGTACCAACACAGAGATCATGCGCTGGCTATACACGGCAGCCGTAAGACCAAAGACCCATTATGGGTCAGACGTGTGGTGACCAGGCGAACAGAGCAGCACAATAAGCCGAAGACTTATCGAAGTCCAGAGGTTGGCCTGTTTGGTATTAACGGGTGCAATGAGAACCACTCCAACCGCAGTGTTGGAGGTACTGCTGAGGATGCCACTGCTACTAGTCTGGCTCAAGAAGGGGGTAAAAGCAGCCCATTCGAGGATGCGGGATTAAGAAGTCTGGGTAAACAAAGGATCGATGATAGGTCATGCGGAAATTCGCGAAGTGGGCGGAGCAACAGATCCCAATTTCCTCCCTGGGAGTGAAAAGTGCACAAGATAGACTGCGATGGAATAGAGAGTTCACTCTCACTATTCCGAGCACAGAACGAAGGGAAGGAAATACGGTGAAGTTTCGTACGGAAAGCCTATAATTTGTTATACGGACAGTTCGTGTCTGACAGACAGTCTTCGGTTGCAGGCATCTACCTGCAGGGAAAGTACGAGAAAGCTACGCTTTGGATAGATATACAATAGTTTTTCGCGCTGAAGTGTTCGTCCTTTTAACCGTAGCTACGAGGCAAGAGGTAAAAGAAGGGGCCAAGAAGAGAATTTATATCTGTTCGGATAGTCAGGCAGCGCTCAGAGCCATATGCCACCCTCCACTTGTACAGGAATGCAGAGATGCTCTCGAGAAACTAGCTGAAACGAAGAAAGTTCAGCTGGTATGGGCCCCGAGTCACAGAAGGGTGCGAGGAAACGAGGTTGCAGACGGACTTGCCAGGATCGGTTCTGCAACGCCTTTCTTTGGGCCGGAGCCCGTACTAAGCATCGCAAGAAGCCAAACCTCTTCAGCCCTTGACGAGTGGGCGAAAGAAGAGCTGGAGGAATCAAACCGGCTGCAGGCAGTCGAAAGACTTTCTGGCCGGCTCCAGTAAGTCAAGGACAGCATGGCCCTTAGGCAGAATCCGCCTAGCACTACGCCTCCTTATAGGAATACTAACAGTTCATAACACGTTAGGCAGACACCTATCACTAATAGGTATAGAAGAGAGCCCCACTTGCCGCAAATGTGAAGAAGACTTCATCTCACTTTCTTGGCGAGTGTGAAGCTTCATTGGAGTTGAGAAACTTCAACAAGAGGAACTGACCGACCTGGAGTAGGCGGAAATACTGACTTTCATAAGGAGGTCACGAATGTTCGAAAAGGACGATTAGGAGGAGGAATGTAGATAAGTGGAGAGCAGAGGGGATGGCAAAAAGGGTCTATGTGGGCCTACTTGCCTGGCAGTGGCAGCGGCCTCCCAAAGAACTACTACTACCCAGTAACCACAAACATCTAGGAGATATTGATTATTATGCTAACAAAATAAGTTGCATCTAGACATTGCTGGTACCTCTTAGTGATGCCAAATGTTATCAATTGTTCACAATTTTCTTCTCGTGAGTGTTGCTTTGAGGCACAAAATGTGAAGAAAAGTGCAAAGCACATTAACATGAATTTTAGTTTCATTGCGATTTTGTCGATATACAAGGGCGGATCTAGACTGAAATCCTTGGGGGGGTCATGCAATTTTCCCTGACCTGACTTCACTCAACTTAACCTACCGCCCTCTGCTTAATTTAACTTACTTTGACCTGAGTCTCACTCATTCTCTCATTCATAGATCTTGAGTCGTACATGTGTGAAATCGGGGTTTGAGTACATATTGTGAAGTAATAATACCAACTTCTATTTATAATATATATATATATATATATATATATATATATATATATATATATATATATATATATTATAAAAGCAAATCCAGGCGCCGTTTTCCTCCTTTAGCAAACCTTTGTAGAATATTTTTTTGGTCCAGAGAAATATCTCGGTGAACTGACAAGAGTGCTAGGCCAGTGAGTCTACTTTCACCCATAGTATTCCTTGGCCATGTTTTCAATCGACGCAATGTAGAAAAACTGCGCTCCGCAGTAGCTGCACTTATTGGTAAGGTAGCAAGAACAGTTAAAAGTGTATGGATAGTAGGATACATATCCACATCACAGTTATCCAGTACTTCCAAAATTGAATGTGGCAGTCTTCCTTGGTTCTTCGCTACTCTGTCCCACTTAGCAAACCACAATAAGAACTCATGTTTCACACTTGCAAATGTAGTACCATATCCAATAAGTTCTTGATATGAATTCACGATTTTCCTAAGAGAGCATTCGTCCCCCGGTTCAATTTTACTCCTAGGTAAAAGCACTCTCAGGCAGAATAAGTCCATAACTTCCGCTGAAAGTCTATTGTTAAGTTACTGTTTTCTCATCCATCCATGTAGAAATTTCCTCTAGGACACCAACGATTTGAAGTATAGCCTCTCCATGAAACTGGAAGAACCCATCATGCCTCTCGACTCAACGAGTTTCACAAATTCCTTGAACAGCAGCACCTAAAAAGTTTGTGTCTTTTCGCAGAAGCATTAGCGAAGGCAACTACTTTCTTCATCGTTCCAGAAGCATTTCTACATGATGATACTTTTGAGGAGCTACATGATGAGTTATTTAAAATGTGATTGATACACGGACAACGTTGAGCATGCTTGGCCACTTTCTTTAGTTCCTGAACCGCGCCCTTAACTTCAGATGCCATAACTGAACAATTATCCGTTCCAAAACCGACACAAGAGTCTAAATCCAAATCAAAATTTCTGGCGATATCCTCAACAATATGAGCTAAAGCCACTCCCGTTAGGCGACGCTCCCCTCCTCGTTGTTCCGTGTCTTCAGGTCGAATGTTATCATAGGCATCAACAAATATCAGAAAATCTTCTCTTATTGTACCTCTGTAAAGATATCGCACTGATATACTCAATTGAGAAATCTTGGACACGTCGGTAGTCTCATCAAATATGATAGAGAAAAATTTTGACTCTTTCACCATTTTTATAATGGTACTTTGCATCTCTTCCTTACAGCAATCTATCTATCTATCTCGCATAGTTGTAGAAATTTCTCTTGATTTGCTTGATTAATGCATCGTTGAATTTTCTTCCGTTTAGCGAGATTACCAGGAAATAGGAAATAGTGAAACTTGGACTGGTCTTGGGGGGGGGGGGGGTCATGACCTGCATGACCCTCCCCTTGGATCCGCCATTGTCGGTATAGAAGGAATTAGGTTGGTTACAAAAATTCACGACACAAAATGGCTAGAGATGTTTGTCGAGTCGAGAGTCAAGAAGAATTTGTATTTGGTGGATGCCATTCTTTAAATATTCTATAGGTACTTCTGATAGTGTGTAGTGTTCTGTTTGATTCTATTTCAAATAGTTAAATCAAATGTGTTTATTAACATTGGCCAATTATGATTTCTACCAAGAACTGTAACTCTTCAAGGACCGCAACGGTGAGTAGAAACTTAGAAAGGTAAATTTTGTGATTTACAAAATTTGTCATTTTCAGGATAGGTATATATACTGATTTCGCAGCGAAGAAAATGCTGCCCAGAGGATTGGAGTTGAATATCTGTATATATCTGTATAAGTACTGTTTTTTTTCATGATTTAGACATAGTTTTTTTTTTTGTTTGTGAAAGGTATTTACTACGGAATCAGTTCACGCATTTGTTTTCTAGCATTCAATTCCATATGAACAGTGATTCATCAGTAAGAATAAAAATATTGAGGTACAATTTCTATTTATACTGATACATGGTGAGCTTTGTTATATTCTTGACATACAGGAGAATCAGAAAGTGAAGCGCATTTTCAAATAAGTACCAGTCCATTCAATTTCACATTGTTACATCGAAAGGGTCTCAATGTGCATTCGATTCCGAAGTATAAATGGAATGTCACATTGGGCTAATTTTGAGTCACATTTTGCATCACATTTTGATGTCTCGACATGACCAACGGGGCACCGAATAGACGTTTATGCGTTAATAATGGAAGTCACTTTGCGATTCACTGCGGTGTGATCTGATACATGAATGTGAATCCCACTACCATCTCTGAGACCATTCTGTGTTGACTGGGTACTACTACTAATGTCGGTTTGTATTGACTCACCCCGTATGCTACTCAAGCCAAATTCTACAATGGACTCATCGATTTTCCAAACCCCGTTTCAACGGAAAACAAACGAGAATAACCAAACCCCATTATAAAGTAATATTCCATAAGGTTCGAAAGTTCCAATTTCGGAAGTTGTCCCCGAATGTCAGAAAGTAACGAGATTGCGGCTGATGGGACCGAAACGAAGCGAAGGGTATCAAACTCGACCCGTCTCATTATCCTCGAGTTCGTATGCAGGGCGCCATCTGATCACTCGATAAAATATTAGTGTCATTTTTCATCCTCCTTCAGCAGCCTTCTACTTGTCAGACAGAGTTGATCATTGGGGGCATTAAAAGAGCCGAATGATTACGCACTTTTTCGATATTTTGTAACAATATTCAAATTTTTTAATCGACGGCAGCTTCGAGTGTGCATGAGGAATGATCCTCGATGAAGATTCGGGATCATCAATTTCATTTCGATGCAATCGGGAAGTATGAGTCGTTTATCAGTTCGGTGGAGAGTACGGGTACTATCGCCATTTCCTGATTTTATCTATTTATTTATTTATTAACCAATTCGGGGTACAAATAGGTGAACACCCGAAAGAGTATCCGCTAATGCATTCTTAATTCTACGGTTTACAAACTCAAATAATTTTAACAAAATACATCAATATATAGTTACGATATACTCTGAAATAAAAAAACTGAAAGTAATAATTAATGATTTAGAGAAAAATTTGTTTAGCTTTGTTCTTAAAGGAAGAAAACGATACACAGGAGACATCAATTCCGGAGCAATATTTATTAAAACTGTCACTGAGTCTGGGAATGATAGCGTTCTGGCCCAAGTTGGTATTTTTAAAACCGACGCTGAGGAGTAGTTTACTTCTTGTGTTCCTGGACGGAACGCGGAAAGATATCAAAGATAAGAGCTGGGAGGTATCGTACAAGTCCTTGAGGATCTTAAACATAAAAACTAAGTCTGGGATGATTCTTCTGCTTTTAAGTGGAAGAATTCTGAAAGTTTGTCTTGCCAAATTCATACTATCGATGTTATACGTACCACTGATTCTAAAATTCAAAAACCTGAGAAACCTATTTTTGATCCTCTCTAGTCTTACTTTATGAATATTATATTGTGTATTTCATATGACTGTGGGCATAATATAGAGATTTCATGTAGTTTTGGGATCGGAAATGTTTACAGATTCTACATATGAAACCCAACATTTTGCTACATTAATTAACCAGGTATTAGCAATGTGGATTGCAGTTCATCTTCTCATCAAATATAACACCCAAATCTTTGATATTTTCCACTCTATCGTTGTCACTTCCAGACAAATTATAGCTGAATCTAAACTGAGTCCAATTTCTTGAGAATGAAATAGTAGAGCATTCATTCAAATTAAGGAACACTCGGTTGTAGCTACAGTTATCAGCAAATCGAGCAAGATCTGACTGTACATTGGGGCGATCTGTATCTGACTGTATTCTTGAGAATATTTTCAAGTCATCGGCGTATAATAAGAAATTGGAGAATCGAAAACATTTTTCTGCATCGTTGATAACTATCAAGAATAAAATGGGACCTAGGTGAGAACCTTGTGGTACTCCTGAAGTAACAATAATTGGTGCTGATTTGAACCCATTTACCGTAATAATTTGAGACCTGTTATGTACGTAGGAGGCCAACCATCGAAGTACATCGCCATGTACACCGATATCAGCAAGTTTAGACATGAGTATATTATTGTCAATTTTATCAAACGCTTTGCTGAAATCAGTGTGATGAATAGGATCTGTGATTAAATACCTACTGTTCTAAAATTATTTGGTATTCTGCGTACCTAGTTGAAGATATTGCTTTTGAATAGAGAAATGTCCTAATTGTTCCATGTAACTAGAAGGCTTTCGAAAACAATGGAACATCTTTATTAATTTTTTGCGTATATGTTTGGTTGTGGCAATTATTGATTTAAAAAAAATCTACCTCAAAAGAGATGTTTTCTGAGACTCTATCGAAAATTCAAAGTAATGAGCGTGATTTTACCAAACCAAGTACAAAAAAGAATTTAAAACCGGGAGGCAACAAAAATTGCTATTCTTTCATATTTTAAATCTATCGGAATAATTCAAAACCATCTATTGTTGAAGGGAAAATATTTTGGTAGTAGTTACATCCACAAGTTTGTTTCAACTTTAACGTAAGGTTCGTTAAAATTCCCGACCTAACCACACTTGCTTTATTTTCATGGGGTTATCCAAACAACTGAATTTTCAAACAAAAGTACGTTGGCATTTTAAAGACTACAGGGTTAGAAAAAAGATTAAATATTGCAAAAATTATAGAAAAATAATGGCAATAAGAATGCTTAATCATTTAGAGCACACAAACATTCTGACAAACAGACCGTTCAGATTCAGGAAGGGAGTACCACATTATTCGATTTCATAACTAATGACTTCAAAAACAAACAATAAACACTTGGTATATTCTTGGATTTGAGCAAGTCGTTCGAATGCGTCTTTACTGATATTTTATTGAAAAATCTAATATTCCATGGCTTTGTGGGTGTAACACACAATCTACAAGCATCATATCTAAATGAGAGGAAGCAATGTGTTTTTTTATGGCTTTGACATTTCGTCATTCGGCGAGACACATGAAGTAGAGTATGTAGTGTTGGTAGTATAGATGATAGAAATATTCCTAATTAAATAAATCCCTACAAAAACAACAAGAGATATGAGCTCGAAATTGAAGTCCGTACAACAAGAATAGACAGGAACACACGCTTTACGTCCCGGGGTCCTTCGGGACGACTTTTTCTAAGACACACAACAAATACACCACGGATTGATAGGTACATGTCACACAAGTCTACACATGGATACCAACTCTATGTCCTATTAAAACTGTATATTTTATAATGTAAAATAAACTATCTCGAATGTTGTTTTTACCAATAACCAATCAAACTCGATGATGTCATTCACAATGCTATTCGCCGATGACATATTCTTCGCCATTTAAAAAACGTATTGAGGAGAAATCTCTGGAATTAGAAAAGCAAGTTATTCAGGAAGTTACAAACTGGTTCAATGCGAGTATTGATCCTTGAGGCACACCACAATAAATCTTTGATTTCTGTGAGGTCACATTTTGCTTTCTGACCATTTGCATTCTTTTTCAGAGATATGGTTCTATCCAATTATGGGCAGTAGTTCTGATCCCATAACAGTTCAATTTTTGAAGCAGTATTTCGTGAATCACACAATCAAAGGCCTTACTACTGTTCCAACAGCAGAGGTGAAACATACTTAGGTAAATGTGCATATATCAGACACTTTAAGGCAGATAGTAGTACATTCGAATCGTTTGTTTCAGGAGGTAGTCATCCACACAGTTGAGGAATACTTCTCTATTATATCCAACTTTTACCAAGAAAATGCAAATATGGACAAAAAAATCATGACTGAAATTCCGACAGGTAAATTCTGTCTTTGTCCGAAAATTCGACATAAAACTGTACACAAGTTCGACAGTGACTTCAAATTCGACACCTTGAGGTTAATAAATCAGATACAGTGAATGATAAATATTTGATTATTTGTTAAAAGAATTGTAATGCTTAACAAAACATCAGTTACATACTGCAGAATACCATAAGAAAAGTTACTCCAAATTTCCTTTCGAGTATATATTGATCTCTTCTACTTCAAAGTAGAATAACAATAACAACAACAATAACAAAATCATCGACATAAAAATTTATTTATTTATTATGTCGGGGCGTGGCGCAGTGGTTAGAGCGTCCGACTCTGACTCGAAAGGTCCGGAGTTAGAGCCCTAGTTGCGGCTGGGATTTTTTAATTTAATTTGACCTATTAAATCAATGAAATCTTGACTGGGGTGAGTCCTGCATGATTCACTGTAGCTTTCCAATTAACAGTGCTGCTCCTAAGGTGGCGCATGGAGTTAGTAACAAGGCCTATCCAGAACACATGGCTAATGATCATAGCTGTCTATTCCAAAACACCAAAGAAACAAAAAATCATTCACATTCTCCACTAGAGGCTTTTTCCCTTTAATTTTGTCCATATTCGCAACTCAGTATTTATTATACTTCATCTGATGTCTAGCTATCTTCGCTTTAGTAGTGTCCTTTTTCTCTTCTCTTATTCGTTTCCTTCCTTCTGTTTCGTAGGCTATCTGGATGTAGTTGCTTTTGGCCAGAATAAAGCCTTCTTGATTCACGGAGGGATTATTATTCCCGATAAATTGATTTTCTGGAGACTTGTGATCAGTTTGGAGAATTACTGCACAGCACATTTTGAACGGTTTCTTGATAACCTTCTTCATCCTCTCTTGTGACTTGAATACCGCTCAATATAATCCTATTTCCTGTATTTGTGGTACCTTCAGGAAGAGAGTCTTATCTGTTTTTTTTATCTAGTTTGTCTCTAATGTTGTTTTCATGTATATCCTTCTCCGTTGTGCTTTCAACAATATCTTTTTTGTCACGTTATCTTCAGCAATGTCCTTAAATAAGTAGGTAATTTTTCATTGTGATATAGATTTTGCTGCGTTTCTCCATCTATAGCCTTGATTGATATATTATCATTCATGGGCCCTTCTGAATTGATATTCACTTCGCTGACTGTTTCATTTGCAGTTTCGTTTTCTTCTTTAACAACATGAATGTTTTGAAGGATTCGATTTTCAACCCTGCTGTCAACATTCTGTTGATTTCTGCTTTCTTCTAATTCTTCTTTAAGAATTTCTGAGGTCTCCTCAATGTCATTCTTGTTTACTACTCGTCATAAAGGCGAAATAAGTAAAATAATTGCTTATTTCTTCAAACCTGCTTTGAATTTTGCTTTCGCTTACTACTGCTTGAGAAGCGGTTAAATTTTCAGTAATTCTTTTTGAAACTTGGAGATGCTTTTGAAGAAATATTCCATACCAATGACGCCGTGGATATCCATTGTTGAAATCTCCATATCCATAGGCTGCAGCTTTGTGGCGGGGAATCCCATACTTGCCATATTGAGGATCCATTTTCTAAAAAAAAATCCTACACAGAAGTCATTGCGATGACATACTTCAGGGTAGGAACAATCAATTTTGCCCATTCATGTTGTCCTGGGCACGTTGAAAAATTTGCCGCAGTTGCACGTGGCATGTCATATTTAATGGCTTCCAAGTCAATTCTCATTTGCAATATTTGCAATATTTTTTTTTAAGAGATTAATCCTACTTCATTTGAGTTTACCTATAGCAAGAAATTAGCGTTGTTATCTGAATTGAGAAGAGACGACTGTAAATCAGACACCCGAGGCACATGAATTCGACGAATCTAATAAATAAAACCTCTGAGCAAGAAACCCCTGAAAAAAGATACCCGTAATAAAACCGGAATAAAAACCCCCGGAAAAAAAACCCTTGATCATTTTGAAAATATGCTTGGTGAGGTGTAATGTTTTAGTATGATCTAACCAGAACGAACTAACCTTGCGTCTCAGGTAGCACATCATATTGTTATGTTGGGCCAATATAGATATAGTGTAAATGAAGAAATAATATTTATCCAATATGGGTGAATATTCAAAAAATAATATTATAATAATAATATTTGTGGAATATTGGAAAAAAGCTCAATCTACTTGAGACTCAGGAAATGAATATGGCAATTAAAAATTCAGAAGTTCAATGCTCAAACGAACAAACTAATTTTGACAGCTTAAAACTTTTCAATTTCTTACTATTTTGATCGATCGATTTGTGAATCATTTTCTTTTCTTTATCAACTTCCTTCACAGTTTTACAAGTCACACTCGTTCAGAACCAATGTTCCACATTACAATTTTTCCATTTCTCTATTTTTCTAGTTTAATATAAATTTCCAAGATTACTGATAGTTGATGTTGCACTTTACCATGGGTCCATAGGTCCACAGGACAGTCATTCTGTCACTTTGAGTCGTGACGTCTCACTCGACGGATGACAGATGTCAACCTCAAACTTCAAATTTCACTTTCATCCTTTCATAACCCTTTTGTTTTGCGTTAAGAACACGTGCATGGTCACAGTTTAACAATTTATTTCAAAAATGATTTATTTGGCTTGGTCAAATCACAACCCCTAACTGTTAGGGACCTGCTCATCTTGCGGATAACGTCATGTTGACAACAATAGTTTTGATTTTTCTACATTTTCATAGTTTTTCATAGTTTTTTTTTTCACCACATATGGTAAGTTCAAATTTTATTACTGTTATTCTCAATAATGTAATATTTCTCTTTTCTGTAGATCTTAACTTGTAACTTTTTCCGCTGAAGATGAAGGATTAATCCTTCGAAACATGTCCTGCTGCTGATGTAAGTCTTCCGACTACATCTCGTAATGTGCTGATGTGTGTCCTCTGACTACACTCAAATTAACAATAAAGATTATATTTGGTGAAGGGATGTTTACCTTATCTGTTCCAAAAAAGTCCCCATACAATTCAGCATCGGGCTTTTCTATTCGTTCTATGAAAGCGATATTTCATATTCATACTCGCCAAGAACATCCTATCACTCAGTCTCTCATTGCCGTCTCTCCATTCGAGTTCTTTCAGAGCCGAAACGGCGATAATCAAAAACACAGTACGTCTTTTATACAAATTTAAATATTGTGTGCAGCGGGGCACAATACAGGGGCGGCGTGCGGAGGGTAGCCGAAAAGGGCCCAAAGACATGTCTAAAGCTCTACGGTTAGGAGCAAGCTGACGTGGAATCATTAATCATTGCCGGGCTCACAGCCGGCTGCAGCATCAACCTAAATACGGATCCGCGGTCTGCTATAGATGTACAGGGTGGCTCGACAGACAGAGCATGGGATGTAACGAAGGATTGTTGATATATTTACAAAACAAGGCACTACGAGCACTAGTGGGGTTGTCGAGATCAAAATCATGCAGACAGCATTTTCTATATCAGAAATTATATACAGTGACCAATCTTTACATACATATAGAGAGGTCATAACTGCATTTGAACGAAAACAAAGCTTCACGAAATTTGCAGATGTTCACAGCTGTCACTCGAATTCAGTAGCAATTGCTCATGCCAGCCTTGAGCTACAATGTTAATCGAAAGGGACCGCTACAAAAGGGAATAAAAACTCTCAATAAACAAAATAATGCCTTAAAAATCATTTAGACTTCAACTTGATCGAGTTTTTTTATCACTTTTGATGTGTTAACCCACAAAAAAAAATTGTTTTCTTTTCCTAATTTACTGTAATATTTTTACATCATGGTCCACTCAAATGATTTACTTTTCATTTCTCTCTTCTCTTTCTCGATTCTTTTTTGAGCGATATTCAATTTTACTTTGGAATGTTATAATTGAAAAAATTGTTACTGTTATGTAAAATGCAGTTTCCTGAGAAATAAATGTCTGTCTGTATTCCGAGATTGATGTGTTCAGAACACAATAGATGTAGATTGGAATATGTTACTTGTTAAAATGTACAAATACCAACATTTCTAAAAGTATAATAACAAGGAAAATGTCACAAATTACTCAGTATAGTTGTAACAATTATTACATTTTTTTTAAAAACTATTTTTACAACTGAGAAAGCTTCTGTAAGTACGTTGACCGCAGAAAGAGAGAGAGAGAGAAAAAATAATTGATGTTTGTCACGTGATCGACTGAGGAAATGAAATTGTTATGTAACCCGTCAGACTGTTATATACGTACCCATAAATGTTACAATTACTATAACATGTATGTTGTTCAAATGTAACAGAGTCTAAAAATGTCGTAGCTTATGAATGGACACATTCCCTTGTGGGTACACATTTTTGGCTTTGTTACATTCGCACACCAACACCATTTTCATAATTATACCTCTGTAAGTGAAACAAAAACATCATAACCTCACAATAGCAGTAGCGACAATATCGAAAAAAAATTAATAATTACAAATGGATTATATATAATCCCTTCTTTATCTTTAACATACACAATAGGTGTACTCGTCGGCAAGTCTCCAACAGAAAACAACTACTGTTCTCTACTACCGTTGAATTAGTTTTATTGACTTTTTGGCACATTTTTTTTGCAGTGCTCTTCAAATACCGTAGATGAAATTATTTCTTGATTTGAATGGGGAACGCTTATGTACCGGTTTCATGGTTCTTGCAACTCATCAGCGAAGGCTAGTTCTCCCAATTAAATCGAAATACTACTTCAACTTTTATTGGGATCACTGCAAAGTAGTTCTTGAAGAAAACGTTGTCGAAACATGATGATATGAACTAGATCGTCGTGAATCAGCAAAAAAAACTGTCAAGAGTCCCGAATTTTGTTCTGTTGAATATCAATTGAATCAACATTTACATGAAAATTATGGTGATCGAAGGTTAAATTATTGCAACTGATTGCTATAGAAATATGACGAAGACCAGAGTTTCGTGAATTGTACATGTTTTTCTCTGACGATTCACGAATAATGGTATGTTCAATAGACAGAATACCAGAAATTAGTCGCAAGACAATCAACATCTAATGAGACAAGGGCAACTTTCAGGAGAAATTTTGGAGTTAATGTGTGGGCAGGAATTATTGGTACAAGGATTATTGGACTAACACTTTTTCAAGGACATCCAGATGGTCAGCCATATTTCGATTTTCTTCAGAAACAGAATGGTCCCATACTTTCCTATTCACTTCTATCCGTTCAAATTGTAAAATTTCCTTCCATCAATTTTCAAAGGAACATTTTTTCTGAATATTTGATGGTTTTCAACACGATTCACTATTTCACTTTTTTATTTTCACTTCATACACCTTGAGGCAATCTAATTTTATTTTGTATAAAGTCATCCGTACTAAACATTGCTGGCAACGACTCCAAGATATCGTTCATAGCACATTCGTTCCTAACTTCACTATATAGGCCAGGGTCGATCATTTTTGAGTCCAAAAGAATTAAGAACAGGATGATACCCATTGGAAAAGTAAGAAAATATAACAAAAATAAAAGAAAAAAATATTTATGGTCGATTTTTTTTCACATAACCTCAAAATGTATAGTAAAAATCTGAAAATTGACCTGTTAGTTTTTTAATTTTATCTCCCACAAAAAAATATCACGCAATTTGGTGAAAACCTATCTTTTTATGTCCCAAACACACTGTAATGTTTTGGGTTCAAAATATTTATTATCTCCCCTCATTTTGATTTAATATCGAAAAAGCACCCTAATTTTCAGTCGAAAATTCTCTCGTTGGAATATCTGCTTTTTGAAAAAATTCGGTAGGCTTTTTGTTTGCTGAAATGTCAACTTTCAGACGGTATAAAAAAAAAGTATATTGCTGAGGCAAATTTTCTCGGAGAACGCAGAAATGCGAAAAAACTCGAATTAGACAAAATTTTGTTCAGCCATTATGTAAAATTTTGAGCTGTTCATTGAAATTTATACTTTAATTACTCGAAAACTATAAGTTTACATGTTACATTGATTGGATTGGCATAGGCAGTTTGTCATACTATGAAACTCTTGTCTATGGGTGTCATTGTGCAATTTGACTTCGAATAATCCAGTGACTCCTCAAAATAACGAATGAAAAATTCTAAGAATGCATTCTGGCTACTGCAATATCATTGGGCCACATTATATTAGCCAAATTATGTACTAATGAATTCTCCCTGTTACCATATCCTCGAATCTTTACAAATTCGCGTCGGTTACGCCATCTCATGACGACGTAAAATAGATAGAGTTTATAAGTGCATGTGTATTAAAGTTTATATATTTGTAATGCTGGAATTGTAAATATATTGCCTTTGATCAGAAACAAATATATCGGAAAGCAAAATAAAAAATATTGCAACAACAAATAAACATATTGACACAAAATTTTATACATTTGCAAAAACACTTTTTACCCAAACGGCACATCATACTTCATACACATGATTCTGTTAAAAGTTGCGTGATTCGAAAAACATCACTATAGTTTCTGCAAGACACCCTGTTGGCTAGGCTGTGAAAAAAGTACACGGATTCGGTAATCAATAAAATTAATTCGTTTGGATTCTTGCCGACTAGACCGATGCCGATGCCGACCTTTCATTCAGTTCGAGTAATCATTATCGGAGTCTCAATGTTTATCCATAAATTTCTATATGATCGCATTTATCATAGTCATAGTTCTGTGGGAGGTAGCAAGGAGTACATACATCAAACATCGATTCGTGAGAATTATTCTGTTCATGATGATGAGAGATTCTTGAAGTTCCTTGTATTGAGGATCCGTATGAAAAATACTTGTAAAATCCTTTTTGCTCAGCTTAATAAAAAGAATAAAATTTATTTACCAATAAGTTATATACAAATGAATAGGATTAGTCAAATAGCAACAGCAATAGGAAAATGTCAGAGCCTACTGTGAGTATAAAAAGTATTAAAATATATAAAAGTTAACAAATAGGTACAGTGAAGAGGTAAAAAGACCTACACCCCCATCAACTTTAGAACGAAACAATCCGGGTCAAGTAAAATTCAGGTAAAAAAGTACCAATTTTTCTACATAGTGGCATGAAAATGATTGTGTTCACGTGGCCTAGTGTTAGGCACCACCATTTTTTTGAGATTTTGCTGCAATTAAAATATATTTAGGTTTCTAATTTATTTGCATAATATTTGAAGCAATTTGAAAACGACTTGATTGAGAATTGAAAGGCCTTCAAAATCACATGTCACGTGACTCCTCTTTACAATTGAAAAAAAAAGTTGATGGTGCCCTCCTGCCACTAGTCCACGTGACCACATTTTAAAGGCAAAAAGTAGGAAAAGAGCTTTTTACCTGAATTGTTCCTGACCTCGATAGCTTGTTAAAAATTCCTAATTATTGCAATAACCTGTGAATGGTATTGGGCCATTAGCTGAGGAATTTCAAATATATTATTTGAGAGTTCTGAACATGAAACATGTAATTCAATCTCTACTTCAAATTTTGACAGTGACCATTATCAACACTAAGACCAAGAAATTTGGATTCGTCTGAACTATCAATCGTTACATCATCATTTATGTGAATTCTAACAGGAGCGCGCTTTCTTGAAAATTTTTTGCTAAAAAAATTATCCTATCAAATTTGTCTATTTCTAGTCATGTGTGTCGGAATAACCAATGAAACCATCATTACACTGATAACTACCCATGGATAGTTTTCACGGGTAGTTATCACTTATGTCATGACATTGCTAAGCAACCAACACAATAAAGTTGTTTGACATTTCAGTAATTCAATTTATTTCGAAAATGTCACTTCCTCGCTTTGGTGTACAAAATGATGCGGCAATTGACAAAATCATTGAAGAAAATACACCAAAAAATGCCGTCAATAGTAAAAAATACACTTGGAAATTTTTTATGGAGTTTTGTGACGCCAGAAAATATGAATTGGATGGAAATCGTACTCTCGAAGAACTTTCATTAATACTCAAGGATTGGGAGAGTAATATGAGAAAAAAGGATAGCACAGAGTTTAAGGAGGCTACTGTTAAAACTGTATGGAATATAACAAGCAAATTATTACAAGAAAAGTATTACAAGGAGTATAATATCATGCTAGACCCCTTTAAAAGTGTTGCATTCAAACAAGCGCGGAATGCACGCGACGCAGCACGAAGAAATTTACAAACAGATCCCACTAAACGCAAAACAATACCATTACCTTCAACGGAAATGAGTAAAATTATAAACTTCTGGGATGAAAATACCCCTATAGGACTCCTACGCAAATTTTATCACATAGCAGCGGTGGAATTGGCTTAGAGAGAAGGTGAAGGTGCTGCTTGCTTAGTTGATTATTTTCATATCGAAAAGGACAACAATGGATCTCCAACTAATAGGATAGAATATAATCCAATTTTCAGTAATACCTGCCAAGGGGGTTCAAAGAACTGCGCCTCTAGCAAATGGTTAGTTCAAAATAGTGATAACAATGCTTGTCCTGTCAGATTATTCATTAAATTATTATCAAAACGAGGCACAAATATCAAGTCAAATAGACTATTTTTAAGGCCAAATCGTCACTGGACGACAGAAAGCGATAACTGGTACGACAATATGCCTCTGGGTAGAAATATAATCAACGAATGGACGAAATCTTCTGCTGAAGCAATTGGCTTGGATACGAAACAGAGGAAAATAACCAATCACTCTAATAGAGCAACTGCAGTCAGTCAACTAGCAAAGAGTGGAGTTCAAGAACAACAATTGTTGAAAATTACTGGGCACAATAATGGAAATTCCATAAAACCTTATTTGAATATTAATCAGGAACATCATAACCAAATAATCAATAGTATGCGTAGAAACAACTATGCAGTAACCGAGGCGAATACAGCAAGATCAACGGAATATCATTATACGAATTGTTCTTTTAATAACTGTGTGTTCAATAAATAATTTTGTTCGAATTGCAAAAAATGTTCTCACCGAATATCCCTCGAACATTGATAAATAACTCATAATTTTATCACAACTTCCTCAAGCACGTTATTTTAGGTAACATCCCTCCGCTTTCGGCGTCGGGATGTTACCAAATAACGTGCTTTCGAAAACTGTGATAAAATTATTTCGTTAGTTGTCCTTGGAATACAGATAATTGGTACTGCACCAGTTTTTGTGAGATATTATCAATTGCGTGTCGTCTGTATACATTGTTACGTGAACATCTCGCAAAAATTTATTCAGATCATTGGAATAAAGTGAGAATAAAATAGGCCCCAGGGCGAAACCTTGTGGCACACGAACATTAATAAGTTCGCTCTTCGAATTGATGTAACCAACTCTCTGAGATTGGATATTTGGTACACATACGTAGTGATGGCGATGTTCCAAAAATAGGGAAATCCGTTCTAATGTCACACCACGTATTCCATAATTATATGGGTATATAGTTTCGATTTTAGCCGAAATCACAAAAAATTCTAGTAGGGCACTACAAAATGTGGAACCAATTCAAAAACGCATTAATGGCAGTATTAGTGGTACGGTTGGCTAAAAATCCATGTTGATTTTCTGTGAAGATATTGAAACTATACCAACATGTCAGAAGATGGGTGAGAAGTTGATCCTCAAATACTTTAGAAAAACTTGATGTTACAGTAATTAGACGAATTAACTTTGATGTGGGTTCCAGGACACTGCGGTATCGAGGGCAATGAAAAAGCTGATGAGCTAGCTAGAAAGGGCTCATCAACTCCATATATTGGCCCAGAACCCGCACTCGGGATTAATAAATCCGACATTCGAGGATGCATTCGGGACTGGGTCAAGCGAAAACAAAAGGAGAGGTAGCATGAAGCCCCCCTCATGCACCACGGGAAAACATACATTAAAGAACCGTCAAAACACAAAACTGAAGAACTACTCAAGCTGAGCAGGAATCAAGTTAAAACAATAACGGGTCTTCTCACTGGTCATAGTCCAATGAGAAAACACCTGCACAAAATGGGTCTGTACAACGGAGAACTTTCCAGCAGACAATGTGGTAAAGGGACAGAAACAGCCAAACATATACTGTCAGAATGCGAGGCATCAGACCGCAAGAGACAGGCAATTTTCGGGAAACCCAATTTAACTCCCGAAGAATACAACAGCCAACCGGTGAAGAACCTGTACAGACTGGTACAGGGGACCAGAGTTACGGAGTGGGTGCTGTAAAACAAACACGGAAAACACAAAAAACCCAAGTGGCTGAGGTGTAGCTGGTGAAAGGACCAGCATCCGAGGAAGGAAAAAAAATTAGACGATAATTATTTATAGTTGTTGTAAATACACGCCCTGTAAAAATGGAAATAATTTTTCTAACTTACAGACATTGAAGAATCTCACCATTCATAAAGGACAAATTCACTGAGTGTGTGAGGGATTCAATAATATTTTCTTGAACAAGCATTGATCATAAAAAGTGGAATTTCGACATGCAATACATTTTTTCGAAGAATATTCAAGTTAAACAACTCTTGAATAGTATGGCAAAATAAAATTTGGCGAAGATGACATTGACCAATTTAGGAGGATGTATTGATATCTAGGTAGCCTAGACCAGTTACCTGCATAAAGAAAATATTACGTTACCATAGCAACGAACAATAACTTATTAGAAGTGCCAGTGTAAAGTTTGACGTCAAAAAAGTAAAGCAGAGTTACGCAATGAATTGAAAGAGAAAATATGTCCATCAAAATTGTGAAAATCGAAAAATTGGAGTATCGAGCCATCATCAAGTACCTGAATTTGAAAGGGTTAAGAGGTAAGCCCTTGGTGATCAATGTCCTTCGTATGCGACCGTGAAAAATTGGACTGCAAGCTTCAAAAGAGGTAAATTTTCCATTGAAGATGATGACCGATCGGGAAGGCCAGTTTCTGTGTCAGTCCCCGAAAATATCGATGCAGTTCATGACATGATTTTAACAGACCGTCGAATTGGGCTAAAACGGATATCTGAAGCACTGAATATTTCATACGAATGCGTTCATCATATACTTCACGTCAATTTGGACACGAGAAAAATTGCTTCAAAATGGATCCCAAAATGTTTTAATGTTGACCAAAAGCGTGCAAGGGTAGTAGCATCGCTTTCGATCTGTGCTCGATTTGAAAACGATGTAGACTTCTTACTTTGGATGAGACTTGGGTACATTTCTACGGTCCAGAAACAAAGCAACAATCGATGGAATGGCGATACTCCGGTTCTCCAAGACCTAAGAAGTTTCGTGTCCAAAAATCTGCTGGAAAAGTTCTTGCTTCAGTTTTTTGGGATTACCATGGAGTAATCACGATTGATTTTTTGGATAAGGGTAGAACAATAACTGGAGATTACTATTCGACATTACTGACCACTCCACAGGAAAAAGTTAAAGAGAAAAGAAGTGACTTATGGTTTGAATTACTAGAACACTACCCTAATTCACCAGATTTGGCTCCGTCCGACTATCATCTCTTTCCTCAACTGAAAAAAAGTTTAAAAGGTCGTAAATTTTCTTCCAACGAGGAGGTAATGAAAGCTATGGAAGTCTGGTTTGCAGAGCAAGAAGAAACATTCTTTTTTTGAAAGGTCTAGAGACGTTGCAGGTTCGCTGTAATAGATGTATCCAATTAAGAGGAAAATATGTTGAGTAATAAAATATTTTGACATTGAAATTTTGTTTGGTTCTATAGTAGGCTAAGAGTTTTTCAATATATCCTCGTATAATACAAAATCAGTTGAACTGATCTGATATTGTGAAATATTTCTGAGGATTTGAATGAGTCCCATTTGGTATTACTTATGCACACTAACACATGTTATCTGTTGTTATAAAATTAATTAAGAAAACACACATTGAAATACTGTTCAGCCGCAAACAGTAAACATAATTCTATTTTAAATAATCTCCTTCCATAGATCGAATAATACCGCTGTTTTTGTTTAAAACTATTGTTACTGAATGAATATTAGAAAGGATTATGAAAATTAAAAGTAATGATAGGCAGAAATTGCACTATGATTATGATGATGATGATGACGATGATGATGATGATATGAGAATCTATGAGAGATTTCGAAAACAAACAGTTATTTTCCAATGGTTGAATTAATACGAGGCAAATATCTGAAATAAATTTCTTTCTCGAAGGTCCCCTGTCAGTGAGCAGCCATTTTTACTAAAATCATCAAGTACCATACAAGTGAAAACTTCGAAACCTCCAACATTTGATGGGAAACTTTCGTAGGCAATGTCAATTTGAAGCGGCAAGCGTCTGGTTCCAAGAGGAAATTGCCACTAAACTAGTGTTGTGTCTAAGAGGGCAATCAGGGAGAATTTTTCAGAATCGTTAAAGGTTTGGAGATAAGATAAGGCAGTGACATCTGAAACAAGTGTTCCAGAGCTAACTGAAGAGTAAATGTCCTACCCACAAGAATCAAAGGAGTTTATTGAACGAATTAATGTGCAGACTTTCATTGACTTCTTGAGATATACTGACAAGCGGCAATCTATTCAACTAAGGCGTTTTCAATCCATGTGAGAAACGCTAATAGCATCACTGAAATTCAAGGTTTACAAAAAATGTACCAAGGGAACACTGGGCCTAAGTTACGGTTAGTTATTTCTGGAGAAGTTTAGTCCACTAGCGAGGCGCTAATGAATAAGCTATTCGACTTGTGCAAACAGGTTTTTTCTAAGGATAACAGTAATGCCTAAACTGAAAAACTGGCCATTTACAGAGAAGTTAATGGGTGAGATATATAAGACAACTGTTATTATCAAAGTGAGAATAGAAGAGACCCAAGGACGGATCCTTGTAGCACTCTATATCTTATAGGTGCGGTTTTTGATGAAATACTAGTTTTAACTTCGTGTTTGCGACATGTAGGAGAGGTTTTGAATCATCGAAGGTTGTTGTGAATGAATTGAGCAACCATTTTTTTCATAAGGAAAACAGAAATGTCTCAACTAAAAAACTGGCCATTTACAGAGGAGTTATTGGGTGAGATATATGACACAATTGTTATTATCAAAATAAGAATATACGATGCCTAAGGACTGATCCTTGGAACATCCTATGTCTTATAGGTTCGGTCTTTGATGAAATATTAATTTTAACTTCGTGTTCACGACAGGTAAGAGAGGTTTCAAACTATCGAAGGTTGTTGTGCATGAATTATTTTCTAAATGTATGAAATAAGCTCCCAATTGTAGGAGAAATTAAAAATTGGTGATCGAACTGAGGGGTAGTTTGGGGAAAAAATCCTCAAGAACAATTAGTGAACTCACGCCATTCACCGAACAACAAGTAGAACTAACGCCTTTATGTTGATCTACACTCAGCAACTCTCTCTGCACTAATCGGACGGATTCAAAAATATTTTTAGCCCCCGGTACATTTTATTGCTCTATCGAATAAGTGGTTGTAGCTCAAGATATTTCAGAGAGAAATAATCTGTTTCAGACAGAGCGTATAAGAAACTACAAACCGTGTGACAAGCCTCTGGTTTTGTAACAATCACGTGTAATTAATTATACTTTAATGATGCTTGCGTTAAACTTAACATTGCCTCGATGGGCCTAAACGGATTACACGGCAAAACAATCACCGAATACGGTGTTTCGTTCCATTTTATTACATTTTCGCTTGTCACATTTTCCAAAGATTAGAAACGGTGTCCCTTTATACTTCGCTTATTTCCAACATTTGATTTGGATTTATTCCTTTTCTTCTTAACCAAGCAGCTCTAAGTGAGAGAATCACTGTCAGCATCGATGGATATAAAATAATGGTTTTTACTATGTTTACAATTGAACCAAATTCAAATATTTCATAGAGAGGTAAAGAGTCTCAGTCTCAAGACTTCAGACCTAGAGTGAGACTCCACTGATTCACAGGGCTACTCACTAAAATCTCCACCTCTAGGCCCATCAGTTTATTGCTCCCGGTGACACTTAGGCTCATTGGCCCATTATACAAGTCCTTTACTGGGTGCGATCTGTATAGTTCTGGATCGCCAGATAGCTGCCCGAAGATTGCCTGTCTTTTGTGGTCTAGTGCCTCGCAACAGCACAGTATGAGTTACACTGTCTCTGGATCCTTACCGCGTAGTCTGCAGGTCGTATCTCCATTGTACAGTCTCATTTTGACGAGTTTCTCTTTTACTGCATTACCAGTCAGGAGTCCTGTAACGGTTTTCAACTGGCTCCTGTTCATCGCTAACAAATCTGCTGTTCTTCTATGGCACGGTCCTTTAATGTATTCTTTACAGTGTTTGTTTCCTGGGATGCTTTCCCAGTAGATTTTGTGACTGTCCCCAATCCAGTCTCTTACAGACGCTCTTACTGCTCTTACTATTCTCACATATGTACAGCCGTGGTGTATGAGAGAGAACCTTGAGCCAACCCTCAAAATACCTCGAATGTCCCTTCCACCAGAAAGAGAAACAGAGCTCTTTGAATCTTTCGTGGAAGCCTACAGGTGTCAGGAGAGACAAAATACCTAGGGTTGAACCTAGACTCGAAGATCACCTGGAACGAACATCTAGAAAAAGTGCTAACTAGGGCAAGGACATAATAGATGATAGCCAAGCACTCCTTTGTCATGACTTGGGGACTCGGACCCAAACAATACGTTTTACTATACAGAGTGATAGTGAGGCCCTGTGGTAGCCAAGTGTTGAACAAGTGACAAGAGGAAGACTGGCTAGTTAACAAAGAGTGGCCATGATCGGGATCACTGGTGATGTGTCTAGCAAGCACATCTATGATTAGCCTGTAGGTGATCCTAAAGCTTTCCCCTCTGCATTTGGATATTGCAGCGGAGGTGAGGAAAGAAGCCTACAGGCCCTGGGATTTTACCTATAAGGAAATCTTAACAACATCTTCAGTCAAACAGTCAAACACGCGGCGTGCCAACAGACCGTTTCTATAGTAACGACACACAAAACTGGATGCTGTGAAATTGTATTGGAAGTATTGATAACATTAAAGATAAGTATTATTTAGTTATTTTGGACTTATTTTTTTCAGACACGAAAAATGTTTGAATACTATTTCACCGAAAATATTGAATAATATTCTCAAAACAACAGTCGTTTGATAGCGAGAACTTATCGGGACAAAAAACCACGTCAAGATGTATTGGAGGTATTTATTTTTATTATATTTCAGACGATGTAAATTCACATTCAAAGTTGTACAAGAAATTTTGTTCGTAATTTGTGTATGAAATTGGTGTTTTCATGGAACATTCGAGATAATTTTTGGCCTCGACCTGTGGTCTCGTCCAAAAATTAACACTATTACTTATTACAAAAATAATTATTTTTAATTTAAATGTTTATGACGAATTAATAAATTACAGTTATACGAGTCGAGAACATAACGGAATATAACTTCGAACTGTCTTTCAAGTGATAGCACAGTCGGTTTCCTGCTAGAATTTTTGTTAAAAAATTGTATGCTCTATTGATTGGTGTAATATCAACCCCTCAAACTACAACACATGTTCGAAAGGATGTTTGTGAGCAGATGGCTGAAAAAGTTAAATTTATTCTATCATTTACCTACATAGTAACTCCTATGTTCAGTTATACGTTTTTCGTAAGTTCTACCAGTTTGTCCGATGTTTTATATCGGTACCGTTTTTTATCTCAAAGTAGGTCTCTTTTTCTCGAAGTTTAAAAAAACTGTTATTCCCTTCAACCCTCAGAAGTCTACGCGCAACCCTCAGAAGTCTTCGAGAGACTTGTGTGAACCCGGGAAGACGCATCTTTCAACGTGTGATGCCATCCATGTACGAGACCGATGATCATGCCGGGATTTGAACCCACGCCCCCACGCTTGAGAGGCGAACGCTCTACCAGACCGACCACCACTGCCCATGATACAAATAAATTAATTTCCCAAATCCACAACATACTAGGCAACACCGATAATTTCACCGAATCCTATCCACGCACATATCTGATTCAAGGAAGGGTGAAATAATGAGAAAGCAACTCCTCGCGAGGTTCATATCAACAGCGAGTCGTATCAGCGACAGCCTGGGGCTGGATTACTACCCTCTCATCTCATCATCGCAGAGTCGAGGGGTTGTAACGTCGTGTGTGTTGTCGCATTGACAGACACTCGATTAGAGCTCCCGGTCTTGCCGAATTTTACCGTCTTCCAGAGAATTTTCTACGTTTTCGTCATACGATTTATCCGGGAAAGGAATTGCGAAATGTTCCAATATTTATAATGAAAAATTTCCACCTAGAAATCTTTAATCGGGGTATACGAAAAGTGATATTTCTACGACAAAAATTATTAAATTATTAAATACAATACAACTTGAAGTGGTTTCTTGTGTCGATAAGTAATCGCTTTTGAGCGACTGTTGCCTTGAAATGTTTTCACTTATAATCTCCCTAGAGCATGAATTATTTCCGGAAATTTTCTCGAACTGCGAATTTTCTTAAAAAATTCGCAACCCAGGAAAATTTCCGGAATATTAATTCATGTTCGCGGGAGATTCGATAAGAAAATTTTAAAACAAAACTTTTTTTAAATAAAAATTAAATTGGTGACACACTTAGGTGACATATTATTATCCATGTAACGGACATCATAGTAGGCCGTTGTTAAGGCTTTGTCTCACAACAGTGAATTGCGAATTTTTTTTTTTGTGGATTTGATATCATCGGTTGAAAATACACAAAAAGTAACATTTTGTGTATTTTCAAATTTCAACCAATGAGTGTTGCATAAAATGGCCATGATGACGAGTTTTTTGACGTTTTGCATGACAAGTTTCAAAGTCAGTAGGTATGTGTTTTGTTTTCAAAAGCATAGTCGCTTGGTCGCGTTTCATCTGTTATGTACATCAGATACAAAATTAAAATGTCGCGTTTTGGTACAGAAAATTGTGAGACGATAAGAAAAGAGGTGGATGAATTAATTCCAGTTAATACAAAAAATTCTAAAGACAATGATATGGAATCATTTTCTTGAATTTTGCAAAGAAAGAAAATACAACATCGAGTTATCAACTTCTGTCGAAGAGTTGAATAGAATTTTATAAGATTGGGGCTTCAATATGAAAAAAAGGAATTCAGAAGATTATAAAGAGTCTGTTGTGAAGGTAGGAGAAAATTTCCTGGAAATTACTATTTATTTTAAGCAAGAAAGTTTGTTATTATTTCAGGTTATGTGGAATTCTGCAGCCAAGCAGCTCCAAGAAATGTGCTTTGCCAAATTTCGATTCAAATTTGACCCATTTTCTGATGTCGAATTTGTAGCAGCAAGAGCTGCACGGGATGCGAAACGAAGAAGCCTACAAAGAGACCCAACCAAATGGAAGTCTAGTGCAGCTGCCCTTACCAATGATGAATAGACAAAAATAGTTGAAATATGGAATGAAAATGAACCTGTGGGTCTACAGCGAAAATTGTTTCACATTATTTCACGCGAACTAGCCTGGAGAGGCGGTGGAGGAGTTACAGCAAAGGTAGACCATTTTGTTTAATCTTTGTTCCTTTTGTACAGAATGTGAGCATATTCTGATTTGGTGAAAAATTCTGGCAAAACCTGAACAAGAAGATATATTTAAGAACATGAGCAATATTCATTGTCAGACTATTCCATATTTCACCCATAAATCCTGTGTGGAAAAGAACAAAATGGTGTGTGTCGAAGTATTACTATTATTTCATGGAGCATAGATATTTAATGGAAAAAGACAACAGATCCACACCTTACTCGCCAATGAGGAGAAAAGACGTGGAAAAGGAATTTCTAATACATTTGAAATTTGTAACAGATAATAACATGTACCTATAATTGAGTTATAATTAAATATCTATCAAAAATATTTTACGCCACTGTGTTTATGACAGCTGTCAAGCCAGAGGGAATTTCCCTCTACTTAGCAACATGTCAAAATGTAGGCATTTGATTGGCCAAAATTAACTGGTATAAAATTTTCAGTTAAATCTTATTCAAAAATTTTTCCTGTCTGAAAAAAATAAGTCCAATATAACTAAATATTACTTCTCATTTCATGTTATCTTTAATGTTATCAATACTTCCACTACAATTTCACAGCATCCAGTGGTATTTTTGTGTCGTTACTATTGGCACGTTGCATAATTTTCAAGATGGACATTGATTATGATAGTGGTAGTGATACCCCATAAGATATATCTGAGAAAGCAAATGCAATAGTATCTAATATATGTTACCGGCCAAATCCGAGTTGATAATGAGAAAATATATGAACAATTTCGTGAATGTTGCGACAAAAAAACATATAAAAAAGGTTTCTGAAAATGAAAACTTTGATGGCATACACGTGTGTTCCTGATACTCCTCCCCAACCAATAATTCCATAATGACTAAAATATTGAATCATTCCATATAACTGACCCGATGACCATATACTTGGTGATCCTCTACCTTAGTCCTGAAATAATGGTAATAGTAATTATGTGATTCTATGTGATTCTATATACGGGGTGGAATGAATAATTGTTACACAGGAAACCAGAACTTCATCACTCAACTACGGCATCAGACCAGGGTGTTGAAGATTACTTCGCTCACCAAGGACTCAGATTTTGGTTGACATACACTTGCGCATTATTATCAATATCATTTTGAATGAAAATTTCCAGTCTGGTCCTGTCTTCGAAGTTTCGACTCATTCTGAGGGCGCGCTGGTCTTTTTATTACCTCAATAACGACTTCAATTTCATTATTATTATTATTATATTACAGCTTAGTGCTCTTAGCGTCCAGAACAAAATTTCAAAATTTGGACCACAATTAGTTTTGATTCTATAAAATTATATGTGGCTCAATTTTGACTCAAAATCAAGACAATTTCGAGTAATAACTAGAAATTGGGAAAAAATTTAGAATGTACGAAAGCGTATAAGGGCCACTGAGTTTTTTTTCTATTTTTCCGACTTTAAAGTCGGAATTTATTTTTTCCGACTTTAAACTCGGAAATTCCGACTTTTAAGTCGGAAATTCCGACTTTAAAGTCGGAATTTTGTTTTTCTGACTTCAAACTCGGAAATTCTGACTTCAAACTCGGAAATTCTTGTATCGCGGGTATAATTGCAAATCTTGCGTGTATTCTGGACTTGTACCTGCCAGGAATCGCTAGAGACTGTTGTCTATTATTTTTAAAAGGACATGTTTTTTGTTGTCAATGTATTGGACAAAGCTTCTTGAATATAATTTTTTTTTAATGAAAACAATATCATCTTTAAGAATCTTTGTGGTAAATAAAATCAGATCAGTATGTCATTCATAACTTTAGGAACACCTATTTTTATGGATCGGAAAAAAGTATCACACAATCATCTCCACAACTTTAATTATAAACAAATTTCAAAGTAGGGGTTACAAGTTTCGGATTCAGCATTCAGCAAGAATCCATCTTCAGCCTTCTACAAGTTAAGTAGAAAAAACGTCTTTTTTCATATACATGTGAAAAATTGTGGAAAACTTGAAATCAAATATGTCCAATGCCCAAGAATGGTTAAACTTAGTTGATTCAAAAAGAAAATATTTGAATTTGGTAACTATTACATGGTTTGATGATCCGTGTCACCACTACACTTGCTGAAATGGACTCCTTTGGTGATTTGAATTGAGATGAAAGTACATATTATATGTGTGATTGTGGGTTTCTTTACTGAAACCACTAATTTTGGAATGATCTGGATACTTTTTAATTAATACACCTAGTAAAAATTACGACTTTCTTTTATTTCATTGGTGCATCTGATCGTCGGTTCCATTCCAAAAATATAACTGAATGTAGTTGGTAAATCTTGTCTGCCATGTGGCCGAATATATCTCCACTACCTTTAAGACATTTCTGTTATGTTATTTACCTACAGTCATTTCGGATTTGGTGATGGGTGAATAATCACTTTAAACCTTTTATCTACAACTGTCAAGTAATGATTATGAGTTGTCACTTGAATGTCATCATGACGTTTATTACTACACTAGTGCTTTTTTGAATCTATTACCGCACTAGTCTATATCCCACTTGTCACGTAAATAACTATTGTCTTATTTTTCAAGTATTTTTTGACAGTTACAGTCGGAAGTAAAATCACCTCATCAAAATTGACTAATATAATATCATAACTAAAATTTGTTTTACGAAATTTTTAAAGGAGGTATTGCTTGGGTATTTGGTATGAGTCACAACAATTCAAGTGATATTTATTCGAAAAATATTTTGTTGAATTGGCGTAGAGTAGAGAAATGAAAGAATTTAATTTTTATTCGACTTGTAATAAAGCCCAAAAAGTATGAAACGGCTAGCTGTCACTCCTCTCGGCGTTACACTTCCTTTGGCCTTATTGAACGTTTGATACAATTCAAATTTTGATGTCATATTTATCCAGGTAACATACAGGACAATGTTATTCTTCAGGACGGCAACAAACTAATTTTTCATCAGTTTATTTGTGATCAATTCTTTTAAAATGATGAGGAAATTATAGACCGTCAGATAGTGACAGATTTAGGTGCCCCATTTTCGCATACAAGCCTCGAATGGGGTTGAAAAGTACATCGATAATGAGTAAAATGGAGGGATATTTACGAGTGGCTCCTGGGAAGAACATATGGAAAGTTCGATTGTCCAGAACAGAAATAAAAGGAGTATGTTGCCCATATTTTTACGCGAGCCGTGTTCACCTAATTATTAATTAATAGAACCTGGCTTCGGAATACTAAAGGCCCTACTGTTGCAGGTGGCTAAAAGGTCAAAATGAGGGTGTAATCTTGTAAGAAAATATAGGAAACATCCTCCAGTTATTTCTGTTCTGTTTTCCATGTGTTTCCCCCAGGAGCCACTCCTAAATTTCCCTCCATTTTACTCAACATCGATGTACTATTCAACCCTATTCGAGGCTTGTATGTAAAAATGGGGGACCCAAATCTGTCTGAATTGATTTCATCAACTACTAAGATTCTTAGAGATGACATTGGGTCTCTAGTGATCAACATAAAGCCATTCCTGGTAGGTGGGTACATGTCCAGATTGCACGCGGAATTTGCAATTATACCTGCGATATAGTTTCCGAGTTTGGAGACAGAATTTCCGAGTTTGAAGTCGGAAAAACAAAATTCCAACTTTCAAGTCGGAATTTCCGACTTTAAAGTCGGAATTTCCGAGTTTAAAGTCGGAAAAACAAAATTCTGACTTTGAAGTCGGAATTTCCGACTTTGAAGTCGGAATTTCCGAGTTTAAAGTCGGAAAAACAAAATTCCGACTTTAAAGTCGGAATGTCCGACTTCAAAGTAGGAATTTCCGACTTTGAAGTCGGAATTTCCGAGTTTAAAGTCGGAAAAACAAAATTCCGACTTGGAAGTCAAAAATTCCGAGTTTGAAGTCGGAAAAAAGAAAACTCAGTGGCCCTTATACGCTTTCGTAAGAATGTCTGTCTTACGCCTCAATATAAAACAACTATATTCTTTCGCACCTGGTATACGTCGAAAGCATATCGAATTTTGAAAGTGAAAAATAATGAGAATTTACGATAGAAACGTTCATTAACATAAGCTTCAGTGGAAATAAGACTTAAATAAACAAAAAATAAACAAATTATCCTGCAGGATGTGGTAACTACTGCTGGTAACCACCAGCAACTAAATCGTGCAAAATTGCAAATTTGCAACAAAATGCCTCAAAATTATCATTTTTTTGTTTACAATGAACTGAAACTTAATTATTCTTTCTGGTATCAGGTTGACAATGTTTCACTTTGAGTAAGGTTATTCTGGACTTTCAAAAGAACAAAGAAAAATTCAATTTTCTGCAATTTTTAATCACGACGTTTCAACTGTTAAAATCTACAGTCGTTATCAAGTGTATAATGCGACAATCTCAAGGATACTTCTTATATATGCTATGGATAATTTTGTGTCATTAGCCTAGGGGTAATGTGCCGGTGTTCAGGTAAGCTTGTTAATTACAGTGCCGGGTCCTCCGGTGGTTGAAGCGACATGTTCCAATCACTTTGGCTGCCAATCGGCGGTGGTTCAAACCATGGCGACTGCAGAAATTTTTCTAATGGCCAGAGAAAGTGCTAGGAATCGCACGTAAAAAGGTAAGACCTCGTTAATCCTTGGCTCGCACAAGTTTCGACTTCTGAGGGCTGCCGTTCGTAAGGGGACGACAGCTGGTTAACGGAAAAAAACAATTTTAACAACAACAACAATTTTGAATGAAACAACGCAAAACAGTACCTGTCTTTATTTAGAAAGAACCCAACTTGGCACGTTAAACATTTCCAAATTTTGGGCTCGAAACGCCATCGATTCTACATGATATAAATGTCACTAAAGACTACCAAAACTCGTTGCAATCGGCAAGAAGAGTAAAAATGATGCGTAGGCAACACAATAAACGCTGTGGCTACGATGTAAAACCGGTAGGAAAATAAAAGTATGGCTTTTAGTAATGTGGTTTTCACTGATAACCAGTAGTCCTCAAAGGGTTATAGAAATCTTCAATTAATTTGATAGAAACATCTAGAAGCGCTCATAGATCAAACGTCGAATATTCTTAGTGTATTCTATGATTTTCCTAATGGTTCGAGAACTATATTTTCCTGTATAAGTAGCGGAATTGTGAGATTTAGTAACTGACAAATCATGATTAACAAACTTTGGAAGTGACAAGTATTGTACAGATTTGTCAAATTCAGTTGAGCTAATAAAAGCATAGTTATACAGAACCGTTAAACGAAACACTATTTTTGTAACTTTTTAACTATTCTTTTCTATATTTAACACCAGTATTTGAAAACAAAATCATTTCAAAATCTTTATTCTCAAATCTTTTTCATCAGAACCAAGACCATCCATTCAAACATCGGTAATTACTTAGGGACCACACTGTATATTACTTCAATTTACTTACCATTCTCTCGAAGTAAAGTAATGAATGCGCTTCCACAATTTGCATACTAGACAAGGTGCAATCTGCAACAGGATATCCTCAATCCAGAGATAAAGAAAGAATGTAGCAATAAATCACGATTTTGAATGAGAGCATTTCAGATAAACAGGATAAACTCTAATGGAAACTTTTTAAAGACGTCTAGAAAAGGAAGTCTAGCAAATGTGGGCACTTTTTGCAAGATTCATCGGATTTGTTATTATAACTCAAATCGTTAATAATTTTTCTACACAATCGACATGGAAATGTTCCTTCGTAAACTGTTTGTAGAGGTCCCTTACATAATAAATCCAGATAAATCGTTATAGTGAGGATTGGTTTTCCCTCTTTAAAACCACTCTTTGGGTCAAAAAAGCCTTCGCCCTTAAGTGTCAACCATTGAAAATATAGAAAAAGTATCTATTACAAGGAAAGGAAGCTTGATGAATTCTTAATCCAAAAAAATGTATAGCTTACGAGAAAACCCATGTTGAAATTTTGTCAAAATTCCCTTTGTGGATTAACGCCAAATTGTTCAATTTGAATTTTACGCGCGTTGCCTAGCGAAGAAAATAAATTGCTCGAAAATTAGGCAAGCTACAAATTGGGTTTTGGAAGTGACAAAAAATGCATGCAGTTCTTGTCATATTTGATGTTCACACGTTTGATTAATTATTTAATAAAACATAACAAATGTAATAATCTCGTGAAATTTTTTTTTTTTTATAACTGATCAGCCCCACTAAAAATAAATGGCCTCAATATACTTAATTTATAAATGCGTTCAATCATAGTTGAACGGTATTACTTTGATACACAAAAGGTAAAAAACGAATTATTGAATAAATTAAAAATGGAGCAGTTTTTGCAGTTTCTTTTTAAATAATATATCTTCCTTAATATCAATATTTTCCCGGTGAACATTCAAATTTACAATTATCAGTCATATAATGGTTTTCATTAGATGTCTCATGGGTTCTGTTGAACCGATACGTATTGCAAAAATCGGTCATACTCATGACTATTTGATATACCAAAATTAAATAAATATAATATACTGCATTATTATGAATTTATCATTTGAATGATGATAACTTTGGAGATTGCATATAAACATATTTTTTATGTACTCTTTCAAATATTGAATCTCTCGAATAATTTGCAGACATCAAGATAAACATGATTATTTCACTTAAGTATGCTAAAATAGCGTGTTACGATTGGTTGAAATTTTTGTGTTGATAAATGAAAACATCATGTTTTCGATTTTGTAGTTCGGCTCTTGATTGGCTACTGGATATGTATATGATGTGTTTTCGATTTTGTAGTTCGATTCCTGATTGGTTATTATCAAAACAAAAACTTACCACTAGCAAGCTGCTATAATGACACAACACCAAACTTTGACCAAAACTAAATAAGCACTCACTATTAATTCATATCAACTTCACAATTTTCGACAAATTTTGCATACTCGTTGATTAATCAAATCACTAAATGTTATCAAAACATAACCTCAGCAGTAGACTAGACATGCAATGACAAAACTACGAATGACGCGCTCTGTCACTGTCATTGGATATCAAGTAAATGTTTTGTTAGTTGGATAATTTCAGAACTAAATGCGGGATTATTGTTCCTATAAAATAGTTTAATTGAATAGTAATTAAATAAAAATGGTTTCGATTTTATTCATGAAATAATCTTAACAAATACAACTCGTGTTATCGGCGATTATCGTTAATTCCTTCTCGGTTTCGAATCAAATTATGTTGCTTTACGCGAGTGTGGTTGCCAAGCAACATAATTTGATTCTCAAATTCAAAGGAATTGCTATTTCGATAATCACCGATACACTTGTGGTATTACCTACGAAAATTTATTATTTTTTAAATATAATCGTAAATACATCTTCGTCAATATAATCAATATTATGACCAAATAACTACGTATTATTGCATATTTCGCCACACGTAAGTTATATGCCCCAAAAAATATATATATAATTATTGTTGAAAATAATCGAAAAAAATTATTAAATCATTAATATATATCATGAGTGATGATAATTTTGAAAACCAAAAATAGACGTATTATTTATATGTGTTTCCAAGAACCCTCTGTCCAAAGTTTTCCTGACATCAGGCAAAAAATGAATCTTCCACATATTTCCTACTATAGGAATGAAAATATATTGTTTTCGATCCATTTAACAACGTTAGTTGAATATCTGAAAAAATATATTTATTTATTGATCAAAATAATCGATATAAACAATTCCATTGTGTATATATCTCCTGGGTGATGATAATTTCGAAAATCAAATGTTACAATATGAAGTATTCCACCCAACGATAGGTGAACGAAACAGTCTAAAAATATTTTATCAAAAGCTTTTGTGAGTTGTTCATTAGTTATTGGACCCCGTGGGCTACCATAATAACATAAAAAGTCTAGTAGGCTGCTTAGCCTGTACTTACCATATACCATGATAACCATTTTTAGTCTTTGGACATTTTGATAATGAAAATATGATCAATGAAGAATGACATTGATGCAACGCTGAAACTTGGGACATATCGCCTCAGAAAGGACCATAGTATTGGGAACATGAGTTTTGAATCACTTAATATTTGTCATTATAATAATTATGATATGTTCTTTGGACATTGTGCATAATACGTCATTTTGATGATGAAAATGAGATCAATGAAATATGACGTTGATACAACGCTGAAAGTTGGGACTTATCGCCTCAGAAAAGACCGTTGTATTGGAAACAAAAGTTTCGAGTCAGTTACTTGACATATGTTATGATATACTATTGGGACATTGAGCATGAAAATATGATCATTGAATTATGACGTTGATACATCGCTGAAAGTTGGGGCTTATCGCCTCCGAAAATACGTATAATGGATACGTATTGATGATGTTGACCATCATTCATAAGACATTAAGTTTATATTCCACATATGTAACAATTCATAATATGTTCACCGGGTAGAAAGTTCTTTGAGTATTAAAAAATTATATCACTGCATTCAGAATTTTAAAAGCATCCCCAAGAAAAATCAGTTAAGCTTAAAATCAACTCAATCATTTTTTGAGAAACAAACAAATTCAGTTCCTACTTCAAAATTACCCCCCATAAAATTGACATGAATGAAAACAAATGCTTGTGGCACATTTCAGAAGTTTTTTAAGCAAGTTGCTTTTTAGTAACATTTCAAAATAATTACCCCCCACCCCCACACAACCAACGACAGATCTTGGCTACCTCCTTGCTTACGAGTATAAAACGTACACTGATGCTTCTTTTAGATGTATAGGGATACGCGCGTACTCCAATACACTCTAAAAAAATCTTTTGTTTCAATTTACAGATGGAAACCGGAAGTCAATACAGGTAAGAACATATACTGTTTGATTGTTTGGTATAAATTCTGTAATCAGTTTAGAGCTAGAGACTTGAAACTTGACAGGTGACAATGCATTATGAAAAATTTATTGTAAAAAAAAGTAAACAGCAAGCTCCAAGATGGCTGAAGAGTTTTGTAATTATGGTTCGAATCTATTCAAAATTGGTGTGTGGGGGGTTTTGTGGTCAGAGAGTATATTCTTTTTCTATTAGTCTACGATGACGGAATGACGTTTGATGAAAATTTTTTACATAATTTTTTAAATAGATTTGAATCCAAACTAATTCTGCTGCTGTTTTATTTAGTAGCATTTCAGCAAGAAATAAAAAAAAATGAAATAAAAAAATCCATAAAACTCTAGTGACTTTTAATGATTATAGTAATGATTACAAAATGAAGGTTTTGAATGTATCTTTTACTTGCTTTCGAGACTTCACGATATGTCAACAGTTGTCACAGATATTGACGAATTGTCTTTAAAACAAATTGACTTTCATATGCTCGAATGTACAGTTGCTAGGAATCAAGTTATTTTTATGAATTTTTATGATAAAAAATCAAATGTGTTGACTATATCTTTCACCAGCTTCGTGATTTTTGACAATATGTCAAATATTTACAGAGATATCAAGGATTCTATAGGACAATTTCCAATTTGCTAATTTATTCGATATTTATTAGTGCCATTTTCTCGTAAACTATTACTTATACAAAAAATTACATTATCAATTCTTTCCAGGACATCAAGCTATTTTTTCAACAAATACTTGTTCGATATTTTCAACGTTATAGGCGAAAACAAGCTGTTTCGACCCAAGTGTTGAGTTTTTGCGAGGAAAACCATGTCCCCTCAAAACGGAATTATGTGGTATCTATGAAGTAAAATTTACAAGCCGATTTACTTTAGCGACTGTACTAATATTTCAAATCCTTCGAGTCGCATAATGTCAAAGTCCATCTCTGTGGAAGAAGTTCACGGATTCAGAATTCAACCCACCGGAAATTAAAGCAGAAATTGAGTTGCTCGTTTCCGCTGGATTTGATACTGTTTGATTGGATTCGAAATTCGGTTGTCCAGTGAAATCACTGAAATTCAGCTCGTGTTTCTTCATTCGAACATTGTATCTAAAGGAAGGGATGATAAAATTGCGCTTTTGTTCACCAGGAACGTTACTTAGTGATTCCATGACATCGATTTGATCAAATAATATGATGAATGAACAAATGGAGTTGTCGGTCTTGTTCTAACTCACCAGTACTATGTTTCCGATCCTTCCTACATCAAGAAATGTTCAGGAGGATGACAAATATTCTATTACGTTGTAAGAAATTGGGTTTATGCTATTATTGTACAAAGAAAATTATGTTGGGACTCAGGACATATCTTCAGTTTTCCTCAATTATCTCAGAAACCTCAACATTTAGGTACATGGAATGTTATGACTCTTTTAGGTTGAGTATCAATGTGCCTAACTGATTTCAAACGCTCACTTATCAATTCACTTGTCCAGAGAAAATATGAATGAAAATATGACCACATACTAACGTAACTACGCCACTAGTTTACGAAAATTGGAAATTGTAACTTCAAATTATCACGTTGATAAACCTTGATTTATATATATATATATAGGTTATTGGTAATATTGAATTTACGGGATTAATACTGTTGCCCACCTGATTCCTTTAATATATTTATTCTTGTTACAGTTGTCTTCATTTCATTAAGTGTTTCTTTATTTCAAAAATTTTAACTTAGCAAAACTGGATGGAGCACATTCAACAAAAACACTCAGTAACTATCAGAATTCCACCCCATAGCCTCTATAACTAAAGAGCTGCCGGAGCAGACCACACCAAAAGGGGGGTCACCACTATAAATAGAAAAACACAATGAATTTATCCACCAAACCGGCTAAAACACAGGTATTTGCACAAATATTTACAGAGAAGATTGATGTTATCGTTACTGATTTTGTGATTTGTTACTCGCAAATGGCTATACTCATTATTTATCCAGCAAAATAGGTTCACGGAATCTTATAACAAAATTTCTTCCTGCTTGACCTGTATCGATAGATAGATAGACAGATTTATTTAAAGCTTTCAATTAAAACAGTTGAAAAACTCAAGTCTTAAAAAATCATCAATAATTTACATCACAATTATAGATAATACAAACACAAAGTACAAATGTCTCTTAATATAACTAAAATACCTAATTACAATAAGTATAAAATTATATATATATATATATGTATATATATATATATATATATATATATATATATATATATATATATGTTCCAGTGACTGTAAAACAGTCGAAAACAATCCTTTAGGAACTCACTATACCTTTGTATAGATTGTATGGCATATGTCCGACAGAAAACAACTACTTCTCTGGCTAATACCTCGACAGATATTGAATTATATCTGTCAGACATATGTGCAAAGATCCTTACTTTGAAGGAACAACTTTGCAAGAGCTCTCCATGCCATGCCATACAATCTATACAAAGGTATAGTGAGTTCCTAAAGGATTGTTTTCGACTGTTTTACAGTCACTGGAACATTTATTGCTTCTTGAAACAAGTATTCAGCATATACCATTTCGCATCCGAAATGTTCTTCTGGAGCGCTCTCTAATCTGTTGCCGTGGTGGATCCTGTAAGCGATTGCAGTGTTCATCCCGGCGAACGATGACGGGCACCGGGCCCCCGCGTGTATACAACCGTGATAACCAGGACTGCACTGATGAGGGACTTCATCCCGAAACCGGTCTGCAGTTGGTTCTTTGTTTGGATCAGGCGGTGTCCTGCTGTCTGTCTATGAGAGCTCTTGCAAAGTTGTTCCTTCAAAGTAAGGATCTTTGCACATATGTCTGACAGATATAATTCAATATCTGTCGAGGTATTATCCAGAGAAGTAGTTGTTTTCTGTCGGACATATGCCATACAATCTATAGTATAGTGAGTTCCTAAAGAATTGTTTTCGACTGTTTTACAGTCACTGGAACATTTTCGTTATTTATTATCATAGACAAAAATTACACTAACATGTATGTAAATGGCATATACGGTAAGCATTTTGTTGAATTTGAAGGTACCACGACAAGAATCTGTATATTTCATATTCAACATGGTCTTCAAGATACGTTTCTGCATGATGAAAATACGTTCAAGTTGTGTACTTCCTCCCCATACTAATATCCATAATACGCGGTCTTCAGTGCTTCGAAATTCAAGTGTTTTTTTAAAACTCTAATTGCATAACACGTACTTGCTAGTTTTTTGAGAGATATTCAATATGTATCTCATAATTTAGTTTGTCATCTATATAGACTCCTAACAGTTTTGTACTGGTTGAAAAAGACAATCTATCGCTTTCGAGCTGAACATATTCCGGAATAGTAATAGTTTTGTGAACAGTTTTAAAAAGTATGCAGTCTGTTTTAGAGGTGTTTAATAATAATTTGTTAGTACTAAAGTAGGTAGATACTGTTGAAATGTTGTTTGATATCGAGTTTTCCAGATTAAGTTGCCTGTTGATGGATAAAATGATATTGGAATCATCTGCATAACTCACAACTGTAGTACTTGATCATTCAAAAATTTCTAAAAAATCATTAATATATACAATGAATAGTAAAGGACCTAGAACACTTCCCTGTGGTACGCCTTTTTTGATTTCAGTAACACCTGAGAAGAACTCAGTATTTTGTTTCCTAATACTCAAGTAAGAATTTAAGAGATTCAAGGCATTTCCTCTAATTCCATAGAACAGCTTTTGAAGTAGAATGGAGTGATCAACACAGTCAAAAGCTTTACTGAGATCGAGAAAAATACCACATGCACAAGAGTCTTGTTCGATTAACTGTTGAATTTCATCTATGAACTTGAACAAAGCTGTTTCAGTACTTTTTCCTTTTCCTTTGCATATGCTGGTAAATATTCCTCAGACTCCAATCTGTATATACTTACTCGTATGGGTTTTGCGTTCAATATAATGTTTCCTAAATTATAATAAATTTGGAATATTATCTTTTATAATTCCTGAGAGTATTTTTGTGTTATTTATACTATTTTCCCTGGATTTCTCTTGGTATCGATAGAATTTATCAATTATCATCTTCTGGAGTTTTTTTTTTTTATTCGATATTTTCTAATATGTTAATTGAAATATAGGTCTAGTCAGATGAAGGAATTTTGAAAGCCATCTGCATTCATATCCAGAAATTTCTATATAATAAGTATGACATCAATCGTACAAATGAATATTTAATTCAAGTTTCGTTCATTTTCCACTCCCACTGTATCGTTGGCTCTAGTTACCCAATTAATAAGTATTTTTTCCGCAAACGTCAAAAAAAGTAGACATTATTAACGTCAATTCATGATGTTGAAGTATGATTTCACAGACGCCACTTTTTTGTAAGGCCGTGAGCGGATAAAAAAGTACTTTTTTGTACGCTGGCGGCCGTACAAAAAAGTAGAATTTTTAACAGGGAAAATAATTATTAGTTGAACTTTTAAACTTTATTAAGGATAATATACAACAAACGAAATTTTGATGCTCAAGTACTTACCAAAAATGCACAGTCCAATTGTTGCTTTAATTCACTTACAATATTTCTGACATTATAAAATATTATTGAACTGTCAGATTTGTTTTTGACTTGGCAATCACAAAACCAGTAACCACGGAAATGTAGTGCGCAGTTTTATAATTATTATTCTCTGAATTTATCAACTTTGTTGCAATCGTTTTGAATTTTTATTTAAATATTAATTAGTTCTATAGTCTGGATGCCGTTTGCGGAAAAAATAGCATGTTTCATTCGGAGCAAAAGCATTTTTTGTGGCTCGTCTGAAATTGTCGGCCTCACTAACGTTCGGCCATCAAACATTCAGACTCGCCACAAAAAGTTATACTTTTACTCCTAATAAAACAATATACTATTTTCTACGACAACCTCGATAAATGTTCATTTTATAACCGTAACTTCAATCATAAACAAGCACATTTTATACAGAATTTCATTTTGCTAGGCAAGTTGCTAAGCAACAAATGCGAAATGTAATATTTCGTGCAATTCGTGTTAGGTCTAGGTTCACTCTAAAATCACGACGACTACGGCTTGTCAAATTATGACGTCCAGCGACAAATTGATGAAATGTCAGCAGATCGTTTCTGTCAAAGTTTTAGTAGGTAACGAGTAATTTCATAGTTGTTTGCTGTAAAAACTATTGATTAAAATGGAAACTGATAGATATCGACTTAGATTTAACACCTCCGAACATAATAGAAGCAGCGAAGGTAACAACACTGAATTTATTACAGGAAAAGTCGAAGAGTATGTATCAACGCGATTATAACCTTTTTTGGAATGGAAGGTAGATCAACAGACAAAATCGTTTTCCGAGAACGTTTTAATGGTTTATTTTGGCGACTTAGCCAAAAAATTTGAAAGTTCCACTTTGTGGTCACACTTTTCAATGCTGAGAACCACTCTTAGTATCTATAATGATATAGATATTGCCAAATATTTGAAACTGGAAGCATTCCTCAAGCGGCAGTCTATATTCAATAATTGCACATTCAACTTCAATTAGATCCATACATACATTTATAGGCTTCTATTTCTGTGTACCTATTAGAAATAGCAATAAAGAAAATATTTACATATTTCTTCAATTTATTTTTTAATTCTGATAGAAAGCCCGTTAGCGACGAATTCGAAGTAATGAAATATCACCAGTTTATTTCTTTCAAAGATTTTGCAATGTATGCATGTATGTGAACGATATGTTGTCATAGAAAAAGTATAGTAGGCAACTCGCAACAAAATGGGCATCATTTTGTGCTCATTTCATAATATACTATTCCTGAAATCTAATGCCATATTTGAAAGAAAAGCTGCATGGAAAATTCAGGGACCATTCAAACTAGTCTCAACCATCATTTCCCCAGTGGGACACGCACACACTAATTTCACTATCTTTTTACGCTAGATGTGACAAATGTATACCCATTTAATGATTAATGAAACTCTTTGGCTGTCTGTGAAAAGGAACAGATCATGAGAATTTTCTATTTCAATAGTTGACCCAAATTCGAAGATTCTTCATATTGTCCATTGCTGATGATGAGCAGAAAGAATTTATTTCACACACAATAGAAAGGAGACGACTGTACAGTCACAACCCTATAGCACTATTCAGATGTAAATGACCATAAATAACTGACTAGTTCAAGGTGCAGCAATTAACTTGAGGATTTCAATATTGTGAACTAGTCACGCCGGTGATAAGTAGCAAAAGCAGCTCGGGAGTTAGTTGAGGTTATACAATGAGAATATGATTGGTAAAACTAATGATGACTGATCATGAGACTATAAAAAATATAGAAAAGAATGGAATATAGACATATAAGTTTGAGGAAAATCTGACTGAAAAAGAAAAAATACACACTGAGTTGTTGCTGAATTATTTCTATTAGTCATATTGTGAATTGACTTTTAACAGACGTTGACCTAACAATCCTTTTCGGTAGTACTGGTTGGTTTGTGCTTCGATATAATTGGACTATAGATGAACCTGTGTGTTTCAAATCGAGTACCAAAAATTTGAGAAATTGACAGCCAAGTCGCACATCATCTACTTTTAATAAACATTTAATCTGGTTACATCAGCAAAAAGGACCACCTGTCTACAAGACAGGAAGGAAATCAACAAGCAGTGTCGATGACACAAAATAGTGATATTACAGGAAAACTCAGCTCTTGCAGGACACTGTACATTTAACTTGTCAAGTTTGACAACGGAGGATACCAAATTCAGCTTTACCGCTTTTTGAAGGTATGTTGGCGTGGATCTTGAAACATTGATTCATCAACTCTATTTATGGATTCAAGAACGTATATAATGCTTTTTTATTGCAATTTATGAACATTTCCTCATCAAATACAGTGCAGTTTTTCAGGTAAAAAAGAACTGCCAGAATATTTGCAATCTATCAACAAGACATAATAATTGACTCTCGCACACACGATTAAATCAATCAATCAATCAATATATACTTGTCATCAAGAAAAAATACATTCTTATGGACAAAGTGTTTACGTTAATCTAAAAACTATATCTATAAATATATTACAGGGACATGAACATTGAGAGAGAGGAAAAAACAAAACAGCAAATGTATATGGTTGTACAGTTAGGATTATAATTAAAAATAGTAGTCAGACATTAAAATTTGTCAGAATAAAATTCTTCAAGACTATAAGAAGGTCGATCACTTAATAAAACATGCACAGCCTTTTTAAAAAGGTCGGAATTGCTTATATTTCTTATATTCTCAGGTAAATGATTAAACATCTTGCAACCATTATAAATAAGTGAGTCCTTCACTAGGGATGAGGTTGGCCTTGGTAGGTTAATATTGTTTTGCTTGCGTATTGAGTAATGGGAAGAAGTAGTATTAAACTGATGGATGAAGATGGCAATGACTGTATGTGTTTTATGGGCTACAAATAATGGTTTACAGGGATCACGTGTCTTTGCTGTGGATAAGTATCTAATTGCTCGTTTCTGTAAGATGAGTGTGTTTTGCATATGAGTTTTATTGCACACTCCCCAAAAGGGGATTCCGTATCTTAGATGGGACTCTATCAAGGCATAGTAAGTTGTTTTTGCTGTTGTGAGTCCTAGCTCTTTTGTTACTCGTCTCACAGCATAACATCCAGAAGCTAATTTCTTATTTAAGCAAACATGTTGTTCGAACTTCAATTTACTGTCGATGAGAATTCCCAAAAATTTGTTGTTATCCCGGCTCTCGATATAACTGTTATCCTATTTGATATTTTTTATCTCGCACTTAAAAGAGATTAGGTTGGTTTTTGTTACGTTCAGGATCCGACGATTTGAATTACACCACTGCTTTAGAGTTTTTGTGTCCTTGAGGATTTTATCCTCCAGAGAGTTAGTGTCCTTGTCTTGCCATAATATGGTTGTGTCGTCCGCAAAGACCGTAAACTTTCCTGGTATGTTTATTCCAAGCAGATCATTAATATATAATAAAAATAGAGTTGGGCCCAATATGGATCCTTGTGGCACACCACAATTTACCGGTGCCGTAGCTGACAGGGATGTCGTTTTCACTATTTGGTAACGATTAGTTAAATATGATTTCATCCAGTTGAAGACTACACCTCTGAAACCATAGCGGTGAAGCTTAGCCAACAGTATCTCATGATCAACGCAGTCAAATGCTTTTGAAAAATCACAAAAGACTGCCGCTCTACAAAACCCAGGCATGCAATTGACCAGGATTGGCTTTGAACAATTTTATAAGACCTTTTCCAACATATTGCATAATTCTCGATCCTATTGATAGAAAAGATCCATGTATCTATACGCAATTTTAATTTGAACATTTCATGAAAACAAAAAATATGTTCATTTTTGTAAGTTCTTGGAATCATAAATATTTACAATATTATCATCATTGATGCGTGCATCGACAGATTTCCCCATCATCGCAGAGGCTATGAAACAATTGACTAATAATGCTACTTTGTCATTGAGAGTTGTTGAACGACTTCGTATGGTGGATTTATAAACTCAACTAAACTAAGAATTCAAAATTATCAATTAAGAATCAACAATAAGCAATTAAGAAGGTGTTTATAAACGTCAACTGAGAAATTAAGAATTATGTCATGTGGAGAAAATCGTTACAACTATAATGAAAGCCGTCTTGGTCAACATTTCTTCTCGATCCATTGTATTGTTATTGCAAGAAAATATTCGACCAAATCACTGCAAAATATAAACAAATTCATTTTCAAACATTCATTCACCGATTTTGCGCATGCCCGTTTCCATTTTCAACTAAGACAATTCATTATTAGTTGAAAAGATAAAAGATAACCATCTTCTTAGTTGCAAATTCTTAATTTAATTGACAGCTGAAAGTTTATAAAACACTTATGGGGTTTCCTTGTATTCATCTTTCTTAATTCTTAGTTGTTAATTTAATTCTTAGTTTAGTTCAGTTTATAAATCCACCAGTAGTGTTATTATTTACCGAGATATTTCTATCATTTTTTTTCATGTAAAAGTTATTTTCATGTTATATTCAATGTTTTGTTATCGGTCACAGAAAATCCATATCAGATGGTACTATCGCAAAGGCAGGAACAGGATATATTTGAAAATTCCGTAAAAAGAATTTGGAAGAATAATAATTTTCGTGCATACAAACCAAAACTCCTCCACACCTTACTAGATAGAGATTTCGTTGCCCGCATCAATTTTTCATTGTGGTTCCAAGGTATGATTGAATTATGCCAAAATCTTCCTAGAATTTTTTTTTACTGATATCCCGACTTTTACTTCTAACAGCTTTGTCAGATCGCAGAAATGTAGATGGTGGTCTAATGAGAACCCAAATTGAAAGTCAATTTTCCTTCAAAACTAATGTTTGGTGCGGCATATTAGATACTCAAATTGTTGGGTCTTACTTTTTTCGGGGGAACCTTCATTCCCGAAATAATTTAGAGTTTTTAAATAACGAGTTTTTTTATTTTCTACATGGATTACCGTTGCAAAGAGGAAATTAATTTTTTTTCCAACAAGACAGTGCGCCTATACATAGTACCGACTCTTGAATGGATAGGATGATATTAAAAAAATACATGGCCTGCAAGATCCTCAGATTTAACGCCATTGGATTCTTTTTTATGAGGATACCTTAAAAATGAGGTTTGTAGACATCAGCCATTTCATAATATAGACAATTTAGAAGAAATAATAACACAATGTATCAATATCATTACTCCACAAATGCTGAGAAATGTGACAAGAGAAGAAATCCTGAACAAATATACATATTTTTAATGTCAGGTATGTGTGTACATTCGAGTATGTATCGAATTGTTTGGTTTATAATTATTTCAGCATCTAATTTCATTACAAAGTGTATGAAAATAAAAAGTTAAAAATTTTCAAGTTCTTGTTATGTCCAAAATTTAATAATTTTTTAGTTGTAATGAAAATTTTCTTATTTAATGAATGGGGAGTTTGTGTCTGTGATATAAATATAATAGAGGTTTGCGGCATTCAGACAGATTTTAAAATTCCAGAAAAAAGATTTTGTTGCTCTACCAACTGAGCTACCGAGAAGACATACGTTCCAACTGCAAATCGGGATACCGCTTTTTCCTAGAATTTTGGTGTTAGTAATGTCACCTACAAACCGGCAATCTGGAGGTCGTGGGTTCGAATCCTGCTCGAGGAGAATCTTTTTTCTGGAATTTTAAAATCTGTCTGAATGCCGCAAACCTCTATATTATATTTATATCACAAACACAAACTCCCCATTCATTTTTCATATTCGGCTACTAACCTGGTTCAGTGGTCGGAGATCCACACCCGATCCCTGCTGAATATCGCTATATGTCGACGATGCTACGTGTGAAAGGTAAATAGGATCTTGATGATCATTGGAAGCGAATGAGTTCCCCACTAATAACTAACTTTCCCAACACCTACAAACGCCGTAGTTTGTAGGTGACATTACTAACACCAAAATTCTAGGAAAAAGCGGTATACCGATTTGCATGGATGGATCGCATGTCTTCTCGGTAGCTCAGTTGGTAGAGCACCAAACCGGCAATCTGGAGGTCGTGGGTTCGAATCCTGCTCGAGGAGAATCTTTTTTCTGGAATTTTAAAATCTGTCTGAATGCCGCAAACCTCTATTTCTTATTAAAATTGTTTGGATACTTGATCCTTTCATTATTAATAAATAGTATCTAGATTACAATGTACTGAAGATATTTCAGTGACCTCTTATGAAGAAGCTGAACTCATGGCAAATTCGGAGATTTCCAATTTTCTTTGAATAAAATAGAAATAGCTAGCGAATCATTACAAATTATTATTCAAAATATTCCCGTTGGCTTTACCAAATATTTCAAATCATTTTTTATGGCAAATAAATTATTTGTATTTTTATAACAAATTTTTTTCAAAACTTGTACGTAGCTATAAAATATCGTTCTGAACAACTTCTCCAAATAACATTTTTTTATATTTTAATTTTTGAGAAATTATTTTTAAATTTTTGTAATTTCCTGCCAAACACGAAGGAACAAACCGCACTGTACAACTCCTTCGGGTTTCTTTTGATGCAGAAACGATTGCACGTATCGATATTTACCAAAATTTATCAATACAAAAATTTCCCAAATTATGCGTACTTTCTGCCGGTCACTGTATGTGTATCTATGTATGTATGTATTTACATGTGATTTTATGTACGAGTATATCCAAACACTTGTTCAAATACTATAAAATGTACAACATTTTTTATCTATTCTTGATACAACAGTGAACCTCAGAATCACTCATAACTACTTGAAGATGATGATAATCTACTTGAAGACCAGCTCACCTTTCAAAAAGATGGAGCTCCTCCATATTTTGTTGCACCTTTCTGTTAAATTTTAGATGACAATTTCCCGCGGATCTGGATTGGAAGGTGAAGACCAATGACCTGCTAGATTTCCTGATCTTTTCCTGACTTTTATTTAGAGTGACATTTGAAATCCAAAGTTGATGAGTAGTAGATAGGTGTCGTACAGTAAAGTATGATGATAACATATCAGGTAAGGAAAAATAAATTTATCTTCCACAACACTTGATCGTATGTCAGTTGCATCACTCGTGATTAAATTCCCATCAAACTGATGTATCACGTTGAAGTTCTGAAGAAGGGGTGCTGGGGATGAGGTGGTTGACATCATAATGATGACGTATTTGGTGGAAAAGTTTCCCCTCGAAATAAAGAACGACGAGTCTGAGAGAATTTAACTTTTCTCTACGATTTCTGAGATAAAGAGGGTCTCAAGTTTCAGCTGGGACACAATGTATGTAAAGAAAGTAGTGAGGCAAGTGGGAGAAGAATATATTATAATTCGCTCATTAGGGTCTTATAGATTTTCTTCCTTTCTTCCTAGATTGATAACATTCATTTCAAAACTGTAGAGTAAAAACCAATAAAGTTCAACGAAACGTTATATTTTTCCCCGAGAAGTTACTTGATCTAAATATTCATTCCACGAAAATTTCCATTCATTGTTCATCGATCCTTGTAAAAGTCCTCGGACATCGTCTAATGTAATTAAAAGAGGGCAGCGGTGGTCATCCGGGACCAGCATTCAATGGAACGAAGCCGGTTGATTACCGGCCAAAATACTGGTTGATTAAGTAGAAGAAGCGCGATTTGAGAAGGGTGCAGACCCAAAGATTGACAGGCAATCACCTCAGTAGCTCACTGGGAGTTAGAAGCGGACTCCCGCTGAATTCTAATTCCCCGTTCGACCGATTGTCTCCTCTCCTGCTTTCATGGCCGACGCGATTGACTGCTCATACTCGTTTCTCTGAAATATGTATTATTCATAAATCTGTAATGGAAAAGCTTTCGAGAAATGGAGACATTTAGTTATAGAAATTAATGGAAGGTGTCTTCGTTAGAGTGGGCGATAAAAGGTGGTGTAAGAGATGAAAAGCTATTTTTGTTATTAGTTTTTCAGATCACGCGACGTGGTCAATCAAAGAACGATTTTTTGAAAGTTTAACCATACTTGCTAATCATAATGTTTGCAGATGACGCTGAATTATTTTGTTGTAGGCAAAAATATTTTGAGGCTCAATAGTGTTATCGAAGAAGTTAGAAATCCAACAAGAACAATAATAACAAAAACTGATTCACTGATATCAACAACCCCAATGAATAGGGCAGTATCTCATTTTAACCGTTTTGACAGGAAAGGTGAACAAATATAATTTTCATTTGGAAAGAATTTTAAAGAAAAAAGTAAGGCACTAGGGTTACGTATAAAGTCTTCTAGTCTTTGTGAGGTAGGTACTGTTTAAGATGTTTGGATTCATAGATTATTTTACGTAACTCTTTCACCGTATAATTTATGTTGAAATCCCATTTCAACTGCTTGTAAAGATATTGTTATGAAAAGATAGAATGAATTTATGCAGATTAGAGAAATTCAAACAAGATATGTCTGTTTTTCTTTCTTTCTGGTTATATAATTTTTTATTCTTGTTTATTGTTTGGAGTACGATGCATTTCTTTTCTCATTTGAAATCTTACATTTATGTAAACGTACAACTATCTGTTATTGCAACAACGTCTAAATTTCGCGATCTCTTTAGAAAAACAAAATTAAATTAAAATTTCGTGATAGGAGTCAAAATTAGCAGACATCCAGTATAGAATTTGAAGGAAAAAAAGGCAACAGGAAATGTCAAATATTACCATTGTTGGAAAAACATGAAAAAGAGATGAAGAAAAAAAACAACAACAAAATGATTTTAAACTGAAATTTATAAATTGTAAATGAATAGATTATCAGGTAAATATAAATATGTGAACTAAAAACAGTGATAATTTAAAAAAATATTCAATAAAAAGTGAAATAAAAAGATTGTGACTGGTTGAGAAGCAAAAAAATTAGACTACAAGTTACCTGGGAGAGTAGTAAAGGAATTCAGAAAAAAATTATGAAGGAAAGATGTATAGAAATTCAAAACCGAAATTTGAAGAAAATAAGCAAAAAAATAATAAAATAAAAAAACATCCAAGAAGAGAAGTAGAGCAATTAAGAAGAAATAAATGAGAAAATCACAAATAACCAAAGAAATCTGAAATTAAAGGGAGGTACTATCTACCAGAGAGAGCATTATAATCCAAATAAGCACCAAGCAGCTAGAATCCAGAGGAAATTTCAAGGTACTCATAAGTCTGTTCATTTGTATCCTGAGTTAGGCGGATTCGTGTAGCAGAATTGTAGCCACAGACTTTAAATCAACAATTATTAACTTACAAACTCTTTAATATAAACCACAAACTTCATATAAAGCTTTTCGAACCATTTCATTTTGAGTTATTAGTATTTTAACAACAAAGAGCATTAATTATACATAACAAAGTCCACCAATGTCTATAAACTAAAGCCATCTAGTGGACAATTGCCAAACTTGTATAGATTTTGTTTAGTATATAATAATTTAGTTAATAGGGGGTGCTAAGGTCATATTTTAGAACAAAGTTAGAAATATATTTAAAAAAATACGTTTTGTCTCTAAAAAAATTAGTATTCTGAACGCATGAACTTGTAGCTATAAAATTGTTATTTGTTTTTTGTTTTTTGTTTTTTGTTTTTTGTTTTTTGTTTTTTGTTTTTTGTTTTTTGTTTTTTGTTTTTTGTTTTTTGTTTTTTGTTTTTTGTTTTTTGTTTTTTGTTTTTTGTTTTTTGTTTTTTGTTTTTTGTTTTTTGTTTTTTGTTTTTTGTTTTTTGTTTTTTGTTTTTTGTTTTTTGTTTTTTGTTTTTTGTTTTTTGTTTTTTGTTTTTTGTTTTTTGTTTTTTGTTTTTTGTTTTTTGTTTTTTGTTTTTTGTTTTTTGTTTTTTGTTTTTTGTTTTTTGTTTTTTGTTTTTTGTTTTTTGTTTTTTGTTTTTTGTTTTTTGTTTTTTGTTTTTTGTTTTTTGTTTTTTGTTTTTTGTTTTTTGTTTTTTGTTTTTTGTTTTTTGTTTTTTGTTTTTTGTTTTTTGTTTTTTGTTTTTTGTTTTTTGTTTTTTGTTTTTTGTTTTTTGTTTTTTGTTTTTTGTTTTTTGTTTTTTGTTTTTTGTTTTTTGTTTTTTGTTTTTTGTTTTTTGTTTTTTGTTTTTTGTTTTTTGTTTTTTGTTTTTTGTTTTTTGTTTTTTGTTTTTTGTTTTTTGTTTTTTGTTTTTTGTTTTTTGTTTTTTGTTTTTTGTTTTTTGTTTTTTGTTTTTTGTTTTTTGTTTTTTGTTTTTTGTTTTTTGTTTTTTGTTTTTTGTTTTTTGTTTTTTGTTTTTTGTTTTTTGTTTTTTGTTTTTTGTTTTTTGTTTTTTGTTTTTTGTTTTTTGTTTTTTGTTTTTTGTTTTTTGTTTTTTGTTTTTTGTTTTTTGTTTTTTGTTTTTTGTTTTTTGTTTTTTGTTTTTTGTTTTTTGTTTTTTGTTTTTTGTTTTTTGTTTTTTGTTTTTTGTTTTTTGTTTTTTGTTTTTTGTTTTTTGTTTTTTGTTTTTTGTTTTTTGTTTTTTGTTTTTTGTTTTTTGTTTTTTGTTTTTTGTTTTTTGTTTTTTGTTTTTTGTTTTTTGTTTTTTGTTTTTTGTTTTTTGTTTTTTGTTTTTTGTTTTTTGTTTTTTGTTTTTTGTTTTTTGTTTTTTGTTTTTTGTTTTTTGTTTTTTGTTTTTTGTTTTTTGTTTTTTGTTTTTTGTTTTTTGTTTTTTGTTTTTTGTTTTTTGTTTTTTGTTTTTTGTTTTTTGTTTTTTGTTTTTTGTTTTTTGTTTTTTGTTTTTTGTTTTTTGTTTTTTGTTTTTTGTTTTTTGTTTTTTGTTTTTTGTTTTTTGTTTTTTGTTTTTTGTTTTTTGTTTTTTGTTTTTTGTTTTTTGTTTTTTGTTTTTTGTTTTTTGTTTTTTGTTTTTTGTTTTTTGTTTTTTGTTTTTTGTTTTTTGTTTTTTGTTTTTTGTTTTTTGTTTTTTGTTTTTTGTTTTTTGTTTTTTGTTTTTTGTTTTTTGTTTTTTGTTTTTTGTTTTTTGTTTTTTGTTTTTTGTTTTTTGTTTTTTGTTTTTTGTTTTTTGTTTTTTGTTTTTTGTTTTTTGTTTTTTGTTTTTTGTTTTTTGTTTTTTGTTTTTTGTTTTTTGTTTTTTGTTTTTTGTTTTTTGTTTTTTGTTTTTTGTTTTTTGTTTTTTGTTTTTTGTTTTTTGTTTTTTGTTTTTTGTTTTTTGTTTTTTGTTTTTTGTTTTTTGTTTTTTGTTTTTTGTTTTTTGTTTTTTGTTTTTTGTTTTTTGTTTTTTGTTTTTTGTTTTTTGTTTTTTGTTTTTTGTTTTTTGTTTTTTGTTTTTTGTTTTTTGTTTTTTGTTTTTTGTTTTTTGTTTTTTGTTTTTTGTTTTTTGTTTTTTGTTTTTTGTTTTTTGTTTTTTGTTTTTTGTTTTTTGTTTTTTGTTTTTTGTTTTTTGTTTTTTGTTTTTTGTTTTTTGTTTTTTGTTTTTTGTTTTTTGTTTTTTGTTTTTTGTTTTTTGTTTTTTGTTTTTTGTTTTTTGTTTTTTGTTTTTTGTTTTTTGTTTTTTGTTTTTTGTTTTTTGTTTTTTGTTTTTTGTTTTTTGTTTTTTGTTTTTTGTTTTTTGTTTTTTGTTTTTTGTTTTTTGTTTTTTGTTTTTTGTTTTTTGTTTTTTGTTTTTTGTTTTTTGTTTTTTGTTTTTTGTTTTTTGTTTTTTGTTTTTTGTTTTTTGTTTTTTGTTTTTTGTTTTTTGTTTTTTGTTTTTTGTTTTTTGTTTTTTGTTTTTTGTTTTTTGTTTTTTGTTTTTTGTTTTTTGTTTTTTGTTTTTTGTTTTTTGTTTTTTGTTTTTTGTTTTTTGTTTTTTGTTTTTTGTTTTTTGTTTTTTGTTTTTTGTTTTTTGTTTTTTGTTTTTTGTTTTTTGTTTTTTGTTTTTTGTTTTTTGTTTTTTGTTTTTTGTTTTTTGTTTTTTGTTTTTTGTTTTTTGTTTTTTGTTTTTTGTTTTTTGTTTTTTGTTTTTTGTTTTTTGTTTTTTGTTTTTTGTTTTTTGTTTTTTGTTTTTTGTTTTTTGTTTTTTGTTTTTTGTTTTTTGTTTTTTGTTTTTTGTTTTTTGTTTTTTGTTTTTTGTTTTTTGTTTTTTGTTTTTTGTTTTTTGTTTTTTGTTTTTTGTTTTTTGTTTTTTGTTTTTTGTTTTTTGTTTTTTGTTTTTTGTTTTTTGTTTTTTGTTTTTTGTTTTTTGTTTTTTGTTTTTTGTTTTTTGTTTTTTGTTTTTTGTTTTTTGTTTTTTGTTTTTTGTTTTTTGTTTTTTGTTTTTTGTTTTTTGTTTTTTGTTTTTTGTTTTTTGTTTTTTGTTTTTTGTTTTTTGTTTTTTGTTTTTTGTTTTTTGTTTTTTGTTTTTTGTTTTTTGTTTTTTGTTTTTTGTTTTTTGTTTTTTGTTTTTTGTTTTTTGTTTTTTGTTTTTTGTTTTTTGTTTTTTGTTTTTTGTTTTTTGTTTTTTGTTTTTTGTTTTTTGTTTTTTGTTTTTTGTTTTTTGTTTTTTGTTTTTTGTTTTTTGTTTTTTGTTTTTTGTTTTTTGTTTTTTGTTTTTTGTTTTTTGTTTTTTGTTTTTTGTTTTTTGTTTTTTGTTTTTTGTTTTTTGTTTTTTGTTTTTTGTTTTTTGTTTTTTGTTTTTTGTTTTTTGTTTTTTGTTTTTTGTTTTTTGTTTTTTGTTTTTTGTTTTTTGTTTTTTGTTTTTTGTTTTTTGTTTTTTGTTTTTTGTTTTTTGTTTTTTGTTTTTTGTTTTTTGTTTTTTGTTTTTTGTTTTTTGTTTTTTGTTTTTTGTTTTTTGTTTTTTGTTTTTTGTTTTTTGTTTTTTGTTTTTTGTTTTTTGTTTTTTGTTTTTTGTTTTTTGTTTTTTGTTTTTTGTTTTTTGTTTTTTGTTTTTTGTTTTTTGTTTTTTGTTTTTTGTTTTTTGTTTTTTGTTTTTTGTTTTTTGTTTTTTGTTTTTTGTTTTTTGTTTTTTGTTTTTTGTTTTTTGTTTTTTGTTTTTTGTTTTTTGTTTTTTGTTTTTTGTTTTTTGTTTTTTGTTTTTTGTTTTTTGTTTTTTGTTTTTTGTTTTTTGTTTTTTGTTTTTTGTTTTTTGTTTTTTGTTTTTTGTTTTTTGTTTTTTGTTTTTTGTTTTTTGTTTTTTGTTTTTTGTTTTTTGTTTTTTGTTTTTTGTTTTTTGTTTTTTGTTTTTTGTTTTTTGTTTTTTGTTTTTTGTTTTTTGTTTTTTGTTTTTTGTTTTTTGTTTTTTGTTTTTTGTTTTTTGTTTTTTGTTTTTTGTTTTTTGTTTTTTGTTTTTTGTTTTTTGTTTTTTGTTTTTTGTTTTTTGTTTTTTGTTTTTTGTTTTTTGTTTTTTGTTTTTTGTTTTTTGTTTTTTGTTTTTTGTTTTTTGTTTTTTGTTTTTTGTTTTTTGTTTTTTGTTTTTTGTTTTTTGTTTTTTGTTTTTTGTTTTTTGTTTTTTGTTTTTTGTTTTTTGTTTTTTGTTTTTTGTTTTTTGTTTTTTGTTTTTTGTTTTTTGTTTTTTGTTTTTTGTTTTTTGTTTTTTGTTTTTTGTTTTTTGTTTTTTGTTTTTTGTTTTTTGTTTTTTGTTTTTTGTTTTTTGTTTTTTGTTTTTTGTTTTTTGTTTTTTGTTTTTTGTTTTTTGTTTTTTGTTTTTTTGTTTTTTTTTTTACGAAACTCCCAGGTTTTCGGAGAAAACCCCTCAAAAGCAGAGCTTGTGCGAGCAAGGGAGATCCGGGACCTACAGTTTAAATAAAAGTGGAATCCGAACCACTTCAGCTCAGTGATACACGACCGGGAATCGAACCCGGACCATCTGGGTGTTATAATACAGGTCAACATTTTACCAGCCCTGGAAAAGTGTATAGTCATATTTATCAACTTTGGGTTCTTGAAAAGTATATCATAACAACAGATACTCATGTTACAGGCATAATACAACAGTTTATTTGCAGTAAAGCTTGGTGTTCCTATGAAAATGTAACCCGTTCACCTGTTCAACAACGTTTTCGCAAAACTGGTCTCATTCCAATTCCAGCATTTGAGTTAGTAGTTGTATGTGGAAGTGTTACATCGTGTGCCGGAATTATACTATTACTGTTGTGAGTTGTGTGAATAGTGTTAGTTTGATTTATGTAATGTATTTTACTTGATGGTATGTAGAATGTGGATTTTGACCTCACATTTTTAGAGTACTGACATTTTATGTATATGTAATAGAATCAGGAGAATTTTCCAAAAGACTGAAAAACAGTTTTGTTTCAATAAAAATATCAAAAATTTACATATTTTTATTTCCTTTCTTCATTATCTTTTATTTTCAATTTTCAGAACGTTCTAATTCCACTTTTATGTTATACATAACTTCGATTTGTTATGAGAAAAGACGTTAGCTTGCCTGCTTGGTCATCCATTCATACTGATGAATACAAACAGAATCAGCGAAGTTTTGAAATTCTTAATTATGAAACAGGTTTTACTGGGTGATCCCGTAAGGGTGGCTAGAAGCGATGATTTATTTAAAAGAACCGTCAAAGTGTTGTATACTTCCTTCCACATCAACTTATAGAAAAAATATTGTCATAAACTGCAATCTCTCTCTCTCCAGTTTTTCTTAAGTAGTGTATTTTGCTAGACTGTATATGCCAAGCAAGTACGTTTTTTCATAGTTTAAACTGAATCATTGCTTCCTTGGTGCAAACGAACCATTCACATCATTTTAAATTCAAGAATGAAATGATTGTATTGAAAATAAGGCTTTATAAGGCTAATAACTCTAAACTGAGGGCAAGTGGATATTTCAAATGAGTCCGTTGTATAAGGCTAATAACTCTAAACTGAGGGCAAGTGGATATTTCAAATGAGTCCGTTGTATCCTGATAACAAAGATGGAATGAAAGCCATTAAAGGTAAGACAATAATAAACTACCCCAAAAGTGAGCCATTTGATAGGGCCAAGTAAACTAAAATTACTTTAATAATCTAAAAATGTTGCTGCAGTAAAGAATACTGCATAGTAGCTACTTATACATTTTTTAGTATATTTGAGTATATGAGTTATTTGAGAGTAAATCATTCTTCATCAATGGTAAACTGAGCACCTACTGCAAATAAAACGTTGATTGAGGCTAATGAAATAAAAAGTTTGCTTCTAATAAAGAGTTTGATATAGATAGGTATATTGTGTTCCTGAAATTAAATCAATAACAGCAAGTGATCAAATTCAGGAATCTAATTTTTTCTTGTGGCTGATAAAGCGTGAACTTGTCCCATACAGTATGCAAATTTTCACTTGGTGGTATGCAAATTTTACTTGCTACATTAAATTTTTTTGTGTGGGTTTTGAACTAGGGAAATTAAGGATATTTCTATCAATGAAGAAAAGTTAAATCCATTCTATTTTTCATATCATCTGAAATCAATATTCATTGTCACAAAATCATAACATTATATTCCTAAGTACTTGATTTCTTTCTCAGCTTGTATAATATTTAAGGAACCGGATATCTTTCTTATTTGATGCGTTACAGCTGAATGGTAAGAATTTTGGTTTGTTTGGGTCGATAGGGTAAACAGTTTATGATCGAACCATTTTTTTACAACTCTGATGTAATTTTCTACCTTAGTTATCAAGTTTTTCCAAGTTATCTGATTCATAAAATATGGCACTGATATCAGTGTATCCTATTATATCCCCTGTAGTGTTTAATTTGAATAAATTATCGAATAATATGGACCTACAACAGTGTCTTGTTCTACGCCGTAATTTATGAATCTTTCACAAATTTTCTTACCATTCACTATCAATGTCTGTTTTCTGAAACTTATTACATTACTATGAATACCTGTCCTATCAAGGGGTTTTAGCAGAATCCTATGGTGCACTGTGTCGAATACAGATAATAACCCAAGTTTTGTTATGAAATTAGTTAGCCTATTTTTGTTCAATTTCTTTAAAAAATTTGATAACATACATACATACATAACATACATAACATACATAACATCCATAACATACATAACACACATAACATACATAACATAAATAACATACATAACATACATAACATACATAACATACATAACATACATAACATACATAACATACATAACATACATAACATACATAACATACATAACATACATAACATACATAACATACATAACATACATAACATACATAACATACATAACATACATAACATACATAACATACATAACATACATAACATATATAACATACTTATATGATTCTTTCAAGTCTTTATTTCTTTGAGATTTGCTATAAGTATTCGGTTTAATTTCTTGGTGCTATGTCATTTATTTGTATCAGTTTAATAGTACTACTTGGTAAATAAGTGCTATACTTCAGGAATTCCGAGATTTTACAATATATGCGTGTCTGTGCAAAATTTGTTTATTTTAAGAAAAAGAGTAAAACGAGCTCTGAAAAATATAAATCAGATCACTGGGTACGGAGATGTATTTAAAGAAGAAATCTCACAATATGGCGACCATTTTTAATTATATCGACCAAACTACCATGTGTTGTTCAGTTGTTCCTGTCCTCCTATATATAGGTATGCTTAACAAAGCCTTGCTACAGAAGTTTAACAAAGCTCGCACTAGAAGTGAATATGAGACTACATTCATATGAATGGAAGAATCAATAGATATTCAGTTTATATTCATATTCACAAGGTACCTGATTGTACATTTATTTTTAGTCCTGGGTAAAAATTACCCATCATTACTAACATACTATAATATCACGACAATATTTTTTCATTTCAAATAAATTTTTTATAAATATGAGTAAGCCAGTATTATCTCTTTGTGTACAATTAATCTCGTATGCTAATTATTAAAAAGGATTAAGCAATCCAGATTTCTGCCTTAACCTATACAATAGGTAAAATCGTCGGCAAGTTTCCAACAGAAAACAACTACTGCCCTTACGACTATTGAATTATATCTGTTATATTGTTGGCAAAGTATTCTCCAAGAACTACTTTGCAGTTTTCTCCCAATTTCAACGCCAAAACATGTCTCAACCCACATGGGGGAGCACCAACAGAATATTTTCTTTTGTAGTATGTTTGCAATGTTCTCAATAAAAATTATATTTGCGTCATCTGGATATTTAGACATGTTTTCTTGGAGACTTCAATCATGTAAGTAACTATATATACGAGTCGATTCGCAGTACATTCTGTTCTCATTTTTATTCGGATCGTTAAAAAAATCTCCGGACCTCCGCCGAACCCATAAAGGAATATAATTTCTAATTTCAATCCAGCACAGACGAAAAAGTATTTTCGACCGTGGGTAAGCAGCATATGCGACTATGCAAGCCGAACATGGCGTGTTTTTGGTCCGTATTTAATAGGTTCTTGTCAGCCATTTTACAGAGTCCGGGATTGGACGTTTGGAATCCGAACGCTGACCGAGGAATTCCAGCGATGCGCCGAAATCCGAAAGCTGGTCAGAACGCTCAGAACGGCGGGGTCTCGCCAAATTGAAAACACGAACTAATCTTGTCCGAGATGCTTTATCGGCCGAGTCGGCCAGTTTATTTAGCATTTAGGTACGCACACAGGGTGAATTGGGTGGAACTGCCTTTCTGGGTTTTGTTTTATTGTTATTAATTAATTTTTTATTTAATTGACCCTGTATGAACTAAGGAAAAATATATCAGGTCATCAGAGTTGGGTCGGATACAGGAAAAAAGGATCCGAATACCGGATACGGATACTTTTAATGTATCCGGATACTTTTTAAAAAATTACGGATACTTTCACCAAAAAATGTACTTGGATACAAGTATTCGGTTACTTTTTTCGTATACTTTTTTCGGATACTTTTACGGATACAAGTAAAAATACTAGGCATGAATATCAAAAACAAAAAGTGATAAAAAAAGATAGAAAATAATAAAAAGAAAGTCAATAAACTATTTATATTTATTTTGTTCGCTAGATATGACATTTATATCTATAAAAGTACCTTTGAGTTTGAATTTGCCTTCGTCAGTACCAATACCTCAAAGTGTTCATCACTTAAATTTTTTCTCTTTGGCGTATCAATCATAGCCTCAAAAGAGAAAAGTCTTTCTGCTGGTGCTGACGAAGGTAAGCATGTATTATACTTGAGTGTCACTTTTTTTAATATTGGGTATTCATGTAATACTTGTAAATTTGTTCTTTTATCTTCCAGATATCTTAATAATTCCAACTGAATTTTTGTAGTTTTATTGCTACTTTCACTGGTACCCTCAGTATCCTGTTCGTTCATAGTACCACTACTGCCTACTTCTTGGTTATCTTGGGTATCCGTGAAATAAAAAAAGTCGTCCACATTTTGGTCCCCGCTTTCATCTGATTCGTTGTAAGATTCATATTCCATCTGTTTTTTTGCAACATTTATTATACATTGTTTAGTATCTTCCAAAGATAACTCATTTTTCGAGGTTGCAAAGTGCTAAAATTGTATTTCACCGTTTTCGATGATGTCCGACAAGATGCGCCTACATAAAATGGGGCTGTTTGGCCTGGTTCTCACTCATCGAATAATTTAAAAGTATCCGAAGATCAAAAAAAGTATTCGGTATTTGGATACACGATATACGAATACAGCTATCGAATACACATAAAATATCCGGATACTGTATCCGAATACAGAAGTATTCGGATACTACCCAACTCTGCAGGTTATGTTAGATTTGAAATGATAAGACGTTTTGCACCGAAAAGAAATAAAGATAAATAGTTCTTTTTCTGTTGAACTGAATTTTGCTACATTTGGCGACATCACATACTTCAGCAATATTCCCGAATACCGGGACGTGAACATAACACTCGAAAAATGACATCTCTATATCATTCCATTCATGTCCAAAATGTCTTACTCTTATCTCGCACCGAGATTAAACAACACTATTCCAGAAAACATAAAACCACTGATCAGTATAAATCAATTCAAATGTCAGCTTAGGAATCATCTATTTGAGACTATAAAGATAGATCTGTGCGTCATTCGTTTTCGTTTCTAGCTTGCGATTCTTCGTGTTTGTTTGTTTCTTTTCCTATGTGTTGGTAGCCATCTGGTAACTCTTGAAAAAATTCTCTTCATCTATTCATTGTCTCTCTGACTTCCCTTATAATTACTTCATTTTTGTCTTCAATGCTATTTACCTCCAGTGTTTCTCTTGCCTCATCAGTGTTTTTAGCGTTTAATTAAATAATTTCTGGTTTGATTTGCTGTCGGCTACCAATTTTTCTTTTTTGTCTCAGTTACTAGCTTTTAATCTTTTTTTCATTCATTTTTGTACTTTTTATAATTGTCTATAGTTTTATTATTCAAATAAGTTTTACGTTTCTTTTTATTTATCTTTAATTGGTCTTTTATTTCTTCTGTCCACCAAGCAGTTTGTTTTTTATGTTAATTTTTTTAGTCCACATATCTCTGTCGGCAATGATAAGACCATGTTTTTAAAGTAGTTCCACAATGTCTCTAGATTACTGAGTTTAACTGATACCATTGACTTTTCAAATGTATCTTTTAGTGTCTCTCTATATATTTATTTGCAATAGTTTTGTCTCGTAGGTTGGAGGCTTATATTGATTCAAATTCCACAATTTCTTTGTTATACTGCTCCTTTTTTAAATACTTGTTATTTCTCTGTTATTTTTATTACTAACAAATAGTGGTCACTGCCAGTTTCTGGTACTCTTCTCACTCTCGTGTCTACTAGGTTTCTTTTTAATCCTTTTTCAACTAAAGTATAAGTACAGGGTGTCAATTTGAAAACTTCCCACCCTTAATATCTTCCTTCCAGTAAACAATATGAGTAATCGAAAAAACAGGTCAATTTTATTGTCAAGGGGGACACTTTCAAGGACTATTTGTAGCCCTCGTGGTTCAACCCCCTAGGAGGGGTAGATGTTACCCTTAGAATTTTAAATGGGAAGGGGGGTCAAGTGGCACATCATTTTGAAGGGCGTTCAATTCTTGTTCCAATGGTACCCTGACTTATTATTTTTTGATGAGCATTTTCCGAAAAATTGCGTTCTAAACTAACAGAAGTAATTATTAGAACGCCTATACTGAGATGCATGGTTTCGCCAGAACTGGTTAGAATATTAGGTGGTACCGTTCCAACCCTGTATTAGGGGTAACATTAGCCATTAGCTCCAAACACTTTACATAAAAAAGTAGTCTAATAGTAAAACGTAGATGGTAGTAAAGTTGTGTTTATTAAATGCTGAATTTTTAAGTGTCATCGCAAAAATTGTACAGATAGCCTTCCTTTTTTGCTACTTCTGCTGTAAAAAGTTTCTGTTTTCCGGCAAAAAATTGGTCAGCAAATTTGAACTATGTGGTAATATTGTGAATACCGTTGTACCTGTTGGGCTGTTTAGGAATTACTTTAATAAGTGTATAAAAGAGTAAAAATGGTTTACATTCTTCAAGACAGAATTGAAATGATTGTAATTTATGGAGAAGTTGGAAAGTGCGCACGAAGGACGGCATGTCTTTTTAACGAAAGACATCCAAATTGTAATGTAAGTCACCGGTATGTGCTTGATTTGGTGAATAAGTTTTACGAAACTGGTTCAGTGACAAATAAAAAAAGGAATAACCCCAGAGTACTAAATGAAGCAGCTCAAATTGAAGTTTTGGGAACATTTGCTGCAGAGCCCACGAGCTCCTTACGATCAGTATCAGAACAGACGGGAATGTCACGCGAGACTATAAGAAAAGCATTGAAAATGCATAAATTTCATCCATATAAAATGCAGATTCTTCAAGAGCTCCACGAGGATGATTATGATAGAAGAATAGAGTTTTGTGAAATCATGTCTCATCGAGTCAATACCATCCCTAATCTTCTGTTAAACATCTGTTTCAGCGATGAGTGTTCATTTTTTCTGAATGGCAATGTTAATAGACAAAATTGTCGCTATTGGAGTGACGAAAACCCAGATATTTTTCGGGAAGGGCATACACAACACCCACAAAAAGTTAATGTTTGGGCTGGTATTCTTGGAAATGCCATTCTTGGTCCATTATTTCTGGAAGAAAACTTGACTGGCAATCTGTACCTTGATATGCTTGAAGAGACTATCGATCATCTTATAACTCACGAGCTAGAAACTCAAATTGATGCAGAAGGTAATGAACTTTTGCAGGAGGATCTGTTACATTACCAGCAGGACGGTGCTCCACCTCATTATTTTCTTCCCGTCCGACAGTGGTTAAACGAGAGATTTCCGGGTAGATGGATTGGCAGAAGGGGAGCAGTTGAATGGCCTCCGAGATCACCGGATTTAACACCCTTCGATTTCTTTCTTTGGGGGCATCTTAAATCCGTTGTTTATAAAACACAACCTTCTGATATTGACGAACTTAAAAGACGAATTACAGCAGCATGCCAGTCAATTCCTAGTGAAGTTTTCCGTAATGTTAGAGGGGAGTTCGAAAAAAGACTGTATTACTGTTTAGAGCAAAATGGACAACATTTCGAACAGCTAATAAGATAAGCGTAAGTAGATTTTATGTTGGAAATGTCTTTCTCGCAAATTAAATTTTATTGTGTAGAAGGAAAATAACCACCAAATAAAAAATCCCATGCGTTATAAATTTATTCCTGTCATTCAAGGGTTGGAGCGGTGCCACCTACTCTCCTAACCATTTTTATTAAAGGGAGTCAATACAATAATGCATCTCAGTATAGGCGTTCTAATAATCACTTCTGTTAGTTTAGAACGCAATTTTTCGGAAAATGCTCATCAAAAAATAATAAGTCAGGGTACCATTGGAACAAGAATTGAACGCCCTTCAAAATGATGTGCCACTTGACCCCCCTTCCCATTTAAAATTCTAAGGGTAACATCTACCCCTCCTAGGGGGTTGAACCACGAGGGCTACAAATAGTCCGTGAAAGTGTCCCCCTTGACAATAAAATTGACCTGTTTTTTCAATTACTCATATTGTTTACTGGAAGGAAGATATTAAGGGTGGGAAGTTTTCAAATTGACACCCTGTATATTAAAGATAGTAATTGATTTAATTAATTGAATTTAAATTAATAATAATTATAAAGTACATTAGAGATACTCCCTACCATCCGCACATCATGCACGAAGAGAGGTAACACCACCACTAGGTATATGCGCTCCGGGGCGATTTGACAAGAAAAAAAGGTGGCGCTTTTGCTATTTTAACTGCAGGAAAAACCAACAGTACCACCATATAGTCCTTGGAGAATGAGGGGATGGAAATATCCAATAATTCAACACAAATACATCAAGGACACTCCATCATCTCTACTACTCTCTGCCATTCCAGTCTGCGATCACAATTTCTTCATCACATGAAACGTATACACATGAAATCAAGAAAAATGTAAATCAAAGTGTGGATGATATAGATATTAAAAAATTGTTAATACTCTAACAGATAGTCAAGCAGCACTGTAAGCGCATGAATCCAACTGCTTTAAATCTGGGGCAGTATGGAAATGCAGAGACACCTTAAACCGACTGACGCAACGCAACAACGTTACCCTAGTCTGGATACCAGGTTACACAGGCCTAGAAGGAAACGAAATAGCGGACACCCTAACAAAAGGGGGCCGAAACAACGTCCCCTGGACCAGAACCGGTAATCGGTTTAGCATATAGCACTGCCAAGAATGTCATAACAGCTTGGGCAGACAATAAAAGACTCGAGTACTGGCGTAGTCTACCGGCCCTAGCCCATTCTGACAAACTGCTAGAACTCAGTAGCGTGAATCTCAGTTATAGTATAGGTTTGCTTACTGGCCACTGCAAACTCAAACATCACATGCATAAAATCGGACTTGCACAAGATGCAGAGTGCCGGCTATGCATGGAGGATGATGAAACGGCTAAACACATTCGGTGTACATGCCCTGCAGCGGCCAGAACCAGATTCTCAATATTTGGCGACACGACAGTAAGGCCAGAAAACCTGGTAAATTATTCTCTCAATGCATTCCTCAATTTCGTCAAGAGATTGGATATACTGGGAGAAATATAACCCTAGGGTGTGCCACAATAGGCCAGTGGCCGCAGTGTAGGGGCCTGATACGGGCCCACTCACGTTCAACCTAACCTAACCTAACTCTAACTATGCTCGATTCATGATCAAACTATCATCATAAAATTCTTGTAGATTATAATACGCTTTTTCGGATAACAGCATTTCACATCTTTTTTGAAAAAGTGATGTAATTATTTTAATATTTATTGGAAGGTAATTGAACATCTTACACCCACTATAAATTATCGAGTTTTTGATAAGTGTACTTTCAGGAATTGGAAGTTTCAAATCATGGCTCTTTCTGGTACTATGATCAGAAGAACTGCTGGCAATAGAGAACTTTGTTTTATTTTGTGTATCAAACAAACTGCTTCAAGTATAAAAATTGCAATAACTATAAGAATTTCATGTTTAGGGAAAAAACACAAAAATACGAGAAAAAAAAATCCCACAAAAAAGAAATGATAATAAATTCATGAGAACTATTTAGATATCTCGTTTTCGTTTCGTTTTCGACTTATTGGTGTTTTTAGAACATTTTTTTTGTTTTATTTGAAATATTTCTCGGACTACTGATAATACGGAAAAAAATCAAAAAATGTATTTATAGGTTTTCAGGAGGTGACCATAAAATATATTCTGTGAAAACTGAAAATTTGTCGCCATTTTTGAGTTTTTGGTGGTTCTATAATAAAAAATTCAATATTTCGTTTATTTTTCAAGATATGAAAATATTTCATGGTATTTCTTTGTAGACCTTTTTGAAGAAAATAACTGCACATACACAATTTTCGATTTTTTTGGTGTTTTTAGAAAAAAATGGAAATATTTTTGTTTTTTTTTTTATATTTCTTGGATGATATTACGAAAAAAATATATTTTTGTACATTTTTACGAGGTGAAAAAGAAAGTTTTCTTGTAAAATTTGAAAATTTCGGTCCTCATCTTTGAGTTTTTGGTGGTTTAATGAAAGTTCAATATTCCGTTTATTTTCCAAGATATGAAAAATTTACGTTCAAACTTTTTGAAAATCTATTTGAAGACCATCAAACTGTTCATTTACATATTTTCGATATCTTACTTTAAATTCAAGTTTTTGGTGGTAAAAAAAGAATGTAGAAGTCCATGTAATTTTTTTTCGTTATATGATAAAACTTCAAGTTTTTTTATAAAAAAATAGTAAAATTTTCCAGTTTTTTGGTACTATTTCCCTAACTATTGACTGTACGGAAAACAAATCTATCGAGTTTTTTGTAAGTTTCTAGAATGCAATCAAAAAGGGGATCTTGTAAAATTTGAAAATCTGTCGCCATCTTTGAGTTTTTTGTGGTTTTATAAAAAAAAATCAATTTATTTTTCAAGATATGAGAAATTTCAGAAGATATTTTCGTAGACACGTTTGAGGTCAATAAAATTTTTCATATACGTTTTTTCCATATCTCATTTAGTTTTCGTGTCTTTGGCGTTTTCTGGAAAAATAATTTTGTTAAATATTTTCCGGAAAATTGATATTATGGAAAAAATGTTGTTGTACATTTTCATAGTACGGTCGAAATAGTTTTATTATTTATATTATTTATTTTATTTATTGGGAAATTTTAATAAGAAAAACTTCATAAACATTTTGTATATTTGTTCAAGGACAATGAAATTAATATTAATAATAAAACTTTTATTTCCATATGACAACACAATTGAATTGGAAAAGTCAATATATATATATATATATATATATATATATATATATATATATATATATATATATATATAAGTACATAATTCATATGAGTAGAACAGAAAGTAAGTAACATGACAACATAAATTTATTTCAGACACAACTCAGATTTTAATCACTTCTTCGCTAATTAGTAGGTAGTGAAATATTCTTTTGTTGAATAAAAACATTTCGATATCAGAAACTCCTTGAGTTTTCTTTTGAGAGTAGTCAATGAAGAACAGTTTCTGAGTTCCTGTGGTAGTTTGAAAGCCCGAAGGCCATTTTTATCTGGAGAATTAAATTCAACATTATTTTTGCTATGTGGTACATAGAATTGTTCTCGATTACGAGTGTTCATTTAATGAACATCAGAATTTTTAATAAATGTTGATCTGTTCCTAAATACATGAAGACAGTTCAAATAAATATAAAGATGGAAGCGTTAATATTTTCTGATAATATATAGGTTTCAACAGCTGGTGGTATTAAACACATTAGCAATGCACCTCATTATTTTATCTGTACTATAAACACATCATCAATCATAATGGACCAACCCCAGAAACAAACACCATATCGTAGACGACTTTCCACTTATGCATACCACACCACCTGCAGTTGATTGAATGTGAGAACTGTTCGTAGATTTTTCAATAAGTAACATTGCGAATGAAGAATCATTCCCAAAAATGTTGCATGTGTAGCTGTGCTTGATATGGGCACATTATTAACGACAAGATTAGATTTATAGCAAACTCGTTGTCTATTATGAAATCGAAGATATTGTATCTTTTCAATAATAAAGAAAGAGAGTTTTCAATTGACCAAAACGCCAAGGACTGGATCAATTCATTGCAGTTTCTTTCCAGAATCTCATCAAATTTATCTACAACAGGGACAGAAATAGCATCTGCATACATAGTGACGTGAATACCTTCACTATGCATAATTCATCGATACTATTCACATATAACTAAAATAAGACCGGCCCAGAATGGAACCTTGTGGAACACCCATGTCAATATCGACAAGCGTGGATTTTGTAACATTTACTTCATCATTTTGTTTGTTTCTGAGGCATACATTGTCTATATGAAGTTTACCGATATCTTGTTTAGTTTTCGAGTGTTTGAGGTTTATAACATTTTTATTTTTTTTTTATTTCTTCATAGAGTTGAAGTGTGAGTGAGGCTTGTGAAGACGTATCCGAAGCAGTTTCGAGATTTTCATTTTTTTCATAACTCAGGTCAATATCCCGATTTTACATTTTTTCCCAGACGGTTTCTCTGACTATTGATATTCTGAAAAAAATCCATTTACATTTTTTGTAGATTTAAAAGACAATGAAACAATGCATCTCGTGAAATTTAAAACTATGTCGCCTTGTTTGAGTTTTTGGAGGCTTTATAAAAAAAAGATTCTGTTCATTATACAAACTTCAAACTTCAGTGAAACTTTTTGGGAGCTAGTGATTTGTCTTGATGGCATGTCCAGTTTGTGGATGTGCGAAAGACCGAAGAGATAAGATGGTTTACTATAATGTAGCGACAAATGTGACCATTCCTTTTCTGGAATGGAAACAAGCAATGGAAACGATGTGAAAATATGAAAGAAGTAAAAAAGAATATTTTCATTCAGATGATGCACTTCCAAAACCTGAGTTATTAACACTAACTAATTTTAAAAAATCCCACCTGCTTCGGATTGCAACGGTGACATTTTTTGATACTAACAAATACAATTCAATATCTATCGAGATAATATCCAGGCAAGTGGTGTTGCTTTCTGTTGTTGATATTTTATAGTTAAATGTATATTGAGAAGCCGCTTGTTTCAATGTCAACAGGACACTTTATATAAAAATTCAGTTAAAACACTATTTTGTACGTCCACATGCAAATAGACACCGTAACGATCCAAGCCACCGCGTGCTCATTGATTAGGAATCATTAGCCCTATCAAAGCGCTACCAAAACAAATGAAGTAAAAGCGTTAATATTTTTTATCGCCGAATTAAAAGAATATTAATCACGCTGAGGAATATCAAAGCGCCTTTTATCGAAACAATTATTCAGATATTATAATCGAAAGTGATTCCATTAGTGGAGAATTGTGCAGAGTCATTCCAAAAAAACTATGAGATTGATTATGATCGGACATCGTTACATATGTTTTTTTGTGTACGGCTGACAGAGCCATATCGTTTAAACAAGGACTGAAGTTTCAGAATGCATTTTGAAATATTTTATGACTCTGTTATTGGAAAAATCGGTTTTTGTTACGCTTCTTTGAAAACACCTTATTTTCATATGTAATAGTAGTGGTGTAGGGCTAGCGCACGGAAACAGCGAACGGAAAATGTTGTCCCAATCTCCGATTCTTTCCATGCGATGAATGAAAATACCTGTTATACGGCTATTACATAGAAATATACAGAAAAGTAATATGAATTTAAAAAAGTCCATATGATAAGTGATATTTACGTTAAAATGTATACCTTTCAGTATATTAATTAATTAAATGTTAGAATATTAATTTTTGTAACATTTTTTTACGTTTTGTTCACCTTATCTGCAAGGACTAATTTGAAACAAATCTGTGTAGTAATACGAATCGCACAATAAACATAAGCATTAATAATAACAATTCAAACTAAAAACATTACTCGTTGGTGCTGTTATTCTTTTTTAATTAGTTATTGTTCAATATTCACATCCACATCTAAGAATCTCCTGACATTCTCTCATCACGTCCTCAGTCGCTTCGACAACAATAAACAAGTCGATGTGATATATATGGATTTTAGGAAGGCGTTTGATAAGGTAAATCATGATATAATCTTAGAAAAAGTTCATAAGTGTGGCGCTAACTCAAAAACTCTAAAGTTCATGGCCTCGTATCTGAACAATCGATACTTCAGAGTGAAATATGCTGGTAACTGCACGGGAAAGTTTCATGCCAACTCGGGAGTACCCCAAGGATCCAATTTAGGTCCATTACTATTCCTTATATTCATTAATGATCTTCCACAAAGTATTAAATACTGTGAATGCCTAATGTTTGCAGACGACCTGAAATTCTATAGGAAAATTGAATCTGTGCAAGACTGTATCCAGCTTCAGAAATTGATAATGTCCATCAATGGAGTATAAAAAACGATCTCCCGTTCAATACATCTAAATGCGTAGTGCTGTCCTGTACCCGTAAAAAATCCAAGACTATATATGGATACTCGATGGATGACGTACAATTATCTAGAGTTGAAAATGTTAGAGATATGGGAATTTCTTATAACTCCACACTCTCGTATAAACCACACATGGATCATATCAGATCCAAGGGACTACAAATGATGGGTTTCATAATTAGACAAAGTAAAAATTTCAAAGATTCCAAAACGACTATAAGACTCTATGATGCATTAGTTAGACCAAAACTTGAATATGGCTCTGTAGTGTGGCATCTGTCTCATTTCCTTTATAAATATATGCTGGAAAAAGTTCAAAATAAACTACTTGGACACCTTTATTACAAAAAATACAAAGTTTACCAGGATTACAATTCCGTTAGGACAATAAACTTGAGAAAAGAATTTGAAATCACCAGTCTCGAGAATCGCAGAAATATCAATATAGTCATAATGTGCTATAAAATATATAAAAAATACTACAACTGTCCCTTCCTACGCTCCTTATTGAAAAAAGATCACCTAGCAGATCAACAAGACTCGTCCAGTTCTTCGAAATTCCATTAGTATCCACAAATAATTGCTCACCCATTTTAACTATGCTCAAAATAACAAACAATGCCCTACTATTGTCAGAACTCAGCTTTGTTCTCCCCCCTAAACAATTTTATCGTGGCTTGAAATCATTTTTCTCAAAACAAGATTAGTAATACTGATTTATATTATGTACTAGTAGTTTTGAATTAATTTTGAAATTGGCAGATATAAAATTAGTTTTCTCATGTTAAAAGGTTCATACCTGATTGAGAATAAATAAATAAATATCCTTACTCTAGTAGTTATGTTTTATTTCTATATAACTATATGAAAATGAAAATATTCCAAGTTTCTTTTGTTATGTTGTATTTAGCTTTTCTGTTTTAATTTTCAAAGAAGTACCTAGCTGCAAGAAAAATATCGTTCATTACACCTCACACGACAACTTGTCATATGGAAAAATACTTATTTTCAGAAGCCTAATGAATTGTACTATTTCAGTAATATGATGAAGTTTCTCACTCATAAAGGTATTTAGAACAAATATCCGTTAAATTAACTGGATATATGATCATGTCAGAAATATAGAGAGTAATGTTTTGGCGGTCAGAACAATAAATAATTCATGTTTCACATCTTCAAGATCATGGCGATGACTCATTATTTGGTTCGAAAAACGCCAAGAAAAATGTGCGATCGTTTTATATTCGCACGTAAACAATTGCTTAAGTTATTTGCGAACAATGCGAAAAATAGGAACGTGGGGAAAAATAAAAAAAAACCATAAGGTGGAAAAAAACTTACAATAATCGATTAACTTATTTATACTTCCAATGATGCTGACTGTAGAGCTTAAAAAAATTGTTCAAAAAACTAAAAGAACACACTTTCTGAATATGAACTGCATTCTTTTCATTTTACATTACTATAAAAGCGTATTTCTTTATTTTATGCAAACTGTATTTCATCTTTACAACTATTATTACATTATTAATATTATAAAAAGCAATGATTTTACATTGTCATCCATAGTATTGAGCAATATTTAAAGTAAGATCAAAATCGAATTTGTACTGAACGTCAAACATTGTTGCTAGGATTATCCTGGTCTGGCTCTGCATCCGAAGCTTTGATACATTCGGAAGGTTCGCTGGTGTGAGTCGGTGTGATAAGTAGCATTGGGTCAGAGAATCCTGTGCCCTGAGCAGACAAAGTAAACCAAGGATGACGGCGTTCTGTATTTGTCCGGCTAAGGTTTCTGCCATACTACGGCAAGCCACAATAACTTTCAGATTTGAGACAATATTCCTATTATCCGAACCACCATTGTAACAGAATGGTTTGGGTAAAGCTTGTGGAGTTCAAAGAGTACATTTCAATTCCGTCTTTCCTGCTCTTTCTGGGCGATGTTCGTTTCATCGAAAATTTTATGACGAAAATCGTCTTACTTTGATGATCGAGAAGAAGTAACATCAAGCTCATTGGCTTGTACTTGTCTAAGGGTGGGAAATAAAAAATTCTAATATAGATTTGGCACTTCTCATTCTCCATAACGAATTCAAAAGCCTTATCCTTTTCTAACTTCGAATTTGAATTCTGAAGTATTCAAATATTTTCTTGAGAGCGTGAAACGTCAAACTTGAAATAGGAGCTCAATATTTCAAGAAAATATTAAAATTTACGATTGCGATCTGAACATATCTTTTAATTCTAAGCAACTTTTCAACATATTTCTATATTTTTTGAAATAAGGGTACATTACTCTTGAACGAACTTTATATTTTTTGGCCTATCCTGTATGGTGTCTGTCATAAAGCCATTTCAGGTACACTTGGTATAGTTTTGGAACATGCACCAACTTTTGTCAAGAATAAAATTTTCTGAGAAATCGATAATAAACAAATTTCCCATTTGTTGCACACTTAGTGGATCACACTGTATATAGTTTCCGTTAAAATATTATAGAGAGTTTTATATTATTCTCGTGTATTTTCTGATGCAAAATGTGAGATTATGGAATTATGGAATTAGCGAGTGGTGAGTTATTTTACGGAAACATTGAGAATCGTCATTTCTCTGGCGTCATTCCTCTGGCTCCTTGTCAGACAGTGGAATGATGTTAATATGACCTAGGTCTTTTTTATGGTAAATATTGGTAACTTGAAGCCATTGATTAGACCCAAGTTTTTAACTGCTGATACCATTGGGAGTGATAGTGTCTTTGGAATTGGTGAATTCAGTTGGCAATTTTACCTATTCTAAAAATTTGTTTTTTCAAGAATAAAATAAAAATTTATTGATGAAGCTTTTTTCAAAATCACGTATAAAACTCGAAAACTCGAAAATTTAGAATGATCCATATGTGATTTCTATAACTGAATAATAAACAATTATAACTAATATAAAATTCAGGCGCCACGGCAATTCAAATTTTTTAGAGTTTTCATGATACAAGTAACATAGTTTCGGAATTTCGACCCAGTTCTCTTTCAATACCTGGAAAGAAGAAACTGCTCTTTCACTCAAACCGTTACTAGGACTCAATTCAAAACTAATAATAATACAATAACACTCTTATACAGCGAATGAAAAAATCGAGAGAACGGCAAGAGAAAGGAAGAAAAGAAAAAGAAAACAAAAGAGACCGAAAAGATGGGAAACCTTCATTAATATTTAATTTCCTCCACAGAGGTAGTGATTCCTTTAGGTTATGAAACCGCTAGGTTGTGTGACGACGCTGTGAGAATTTTATTTATTTATTTCTTTGCTCTGAGTTGGGCCATATGTTTGATTTTGTAGTTCACGTTAATATTCAACCATTTACTTTTTTGAGGAGAAACAAAACCTACGGTAATCGTCTATCTTCAAAGTATTCATGTAACTAGCAATTTTATATTATAAACTTTTTTTGAAAATTTCTTTTCGAGTATTTATATCATTTATCTACATCTCTTTTAAATATGACCTATCGTGGAGACAGTTGACTTGCTTGAATTTCAATAGTAGGTAGAAATTGCAAAGAGTATGTATTTTACGCCTGTCGGACATCTTGAGCCATTCAACTTCAATTTTATGTGAAATTCTCTGCCTTCTATTTATTCCAAAAATAAGTATCCAATAGCAGTTCTGAACTTTCTGAATAATATTCACGCTAGTTAGACAAGGCCCACAACGATGTCGCAATATTTCAATTGGGAAAGAAATAAAGAATCGAAGAGCATTTTTTAAAAATTGTGTCTATTTGGGTAAATCATCTTCAAGCTTATGTAATTCTTTAATTTCTTCAATTTGATTTTTTTGTCAATTTTTGATCTAGACTCAATCCCAGATGTTTTGCGCTCACTGAAAAATATTGTGTGATTTCCCATCCTCAATTCAATATCATAACATACATCGTTCCTGACATTATCATTACAGAACAACATAGCACTAGATTTTTGAGGATTCAATTTGAGTAGATTGTTTTCACATATGTCCGTTACAGATTGCAAATCCATGTTTATATCTCTGTTAGATTGAATACATGTGGTAGCTACAGCATTGCAATTTGTTTGCCATGTTTTATTTTCTTTATATTATCTAACTTTTGATCACCCTCATTGAGTTTTTTTCTTGATGGTGAAAAATTATTATTGTAATTGTTTGAAGAACTTTGAATATGATTGATGAAGTAGATGAAATTATTAGTATTTCTTTATATAAATAAAGAATATGTGAATAAATCATAAATCAAGAAATTATTTTATTTCGAAAGACTTTCTATAACACTGCACACAATATTTATTGTGTTTCCTTCAAGCAACGCCTGCATCCCATCAAACACTAGTGTCGAAAGGGTTTGACTTCTATACAAGATTACATGATTTGTTGCCTTGTAAAACATAAATATCCCTCGTAGCCCAAATCCCCCAAATGCATGTAAATCCAGTTACTTCCATACAGATTTACAACACTAAGTTTTTTGCGGTAAATCCTTCAATAGCCCAGAGTCTCGGAATGAGCAATTTGCATACTTTACAAGGCATTCTATGTTTTTATCGCAGAATCATCGACGGGAGCTCCAGATATTATGTGTCAAATCTTCTAATTTTGTTGATTCTATCTGGTACACTATAGACTTTGAATGATTTCATAGAAATAAATCTACAGGAGTGAGATCCGGAGATCTTGGAGGCCATTCTGTAGGGCCTTTTTTGCCAATTCAGCGACCAGGAAATTGGTCATCCAAAAATTGGGAGCTACATCATGAGGAGGTGCACCATCCTGCTGATCATCTATTTCGTATTCGGATAAATTTAAATCATCCTCAATTGTCCTATTGATGCACGGTATTATTCGATTCTCCAACACATATCCACATATTTCGTAGGTACTGTTAATTTTTTTTTTCTTTAATGTTTTGGCATCGACTGCTATGGTCATTAGCCACGTGTTTTCGATAGGCCTTGTTACTAAGTCCATGCGCCACCTCAGGAGCAGCACTGTTAATTGGAACGCAACAGTGAATCGTGCAGGACTCACCCTACTCGAGCCACGAGACTTTGATAATTTAATCGGTCAAATTAAATTAAAAAATCCCAGCCGCAACTGGGGCTCGAACTCCGGACCTTTCGACCCAAAGTCGGACGCTCTAACCACTGCGCCACGTCCCGACATGTTCAAATTATTATTATTATTATTAGACCATTATATCTATTACATGTTTCAATGTCATTGGTAGCCAAGTAAACACTTTTGTAATTGTGCAAAAATAACCAATCTTAACTTTGGTTAAGCAATATTTTATTTTCTCAAAAACAACCAATGCTAATATAAGTTGTGGAAAAAGATAGCGTGCTGTTGACATTGGTTGTAATAAATTAGAGAAAGTTTTGTCTAGTTATTAATATTGTATTATAAGTAAAACAAAAATATGTTTAAACCATTGTACTGTATTTCCTTCTTTATAGAATTTGAATAATTTTTCTAAGTGTTGATGGCGTTAATAATTAGAATTCATTAATATTTGAAGTGAAAATATAACCATTGTCATGAATTTTTATTTAATTTTTTTATTGGATCAACCAATGTAACATATTTTTCAAAAACAGAAAATAGTAACCCAAATAATTGCTATCGTTGAAGTGTCTTATATTTCAATTGAAATTACAGTTAAAGCTTTCAAGATAAATGAAACGTTCATTTACAATTGAATATCATATTTTGTTTAATTTTTCCAATTTCTCCAAATATCCTTTATTGACATTGGTTGTTCTTTTTCTAAGGTACAGATTTGTTGAAAGTACTTAAACTATTAGATATTAGTGAAAAATAAATCATGAATCTGAATAATTGTGAATGAATGAATGAATGAATGAAACCATCAATGTTTCTCTGTTCTTTGGTCCAGCTCAATCTTATGAGGTTATAGACGTAATAAAGAACATGAAAAACTCTAATTCATCAGGCTGTGACGAAATATCGAATACAATACTTAAAAAAATAGGCGAAGTAATTAACGAACCACTTACCCATATAGTCAACTTATCTATATCTCAGGGAGTTTTTCCATCAAAATTGAAACAAGCCAGTGTTATCCCGTTACATAAAAAAGGCAATACGGAACAAATCACCAATTACAGGGCCATAACCTTATGCTCAAGCTTTGGGAAAGTAATTGAGACTCTCGTGAATAAAATGCTTTTGAAATTCCTGATGGAACATAAAAGGCTTTCAGATTGCCAGCATGTTTTTTTTAAAGAATAAGAGTACCGACACAGCACTGTGTGAGTTTGTTGATGTGATTACTAAGGCTTTAGACAAGAAAAAAGTTGCGTTAGGATTGTTTATTGATTTCTCCAAGGCCTTTGATTGCGTGAATCATGAAGTTCTCCTATACAAATTGCAGAGATATGGCATTAGGGGCCTTGCGCTTCAGTGGTTTGATTCTTATCTTGGAAATAGATACCAACAGGTCAAATGCAACGGCTTTGTCTATGATTCGATTCCAGTTAGGGTTGGAGTACCACAAGGATCCATATTGGGGCCCACTCTGTTTCTCATTTATATCAATGATTTACTAGAACAGATGAGTCATGCTACTACTCGACTCGTAGCTTATGCTGACGATACTAATTTTCTTTTTGTGTCCGATAACATCGGTGATGTTATATCCCAAGCAGATCAAGTGTATCAGAATGTGAGGAATGGGTTGAGAAAAATTGTCTGTGTCTCAATAATGAAAAATCAGTATTGATTACTTTTGGAACTGGTCATTCTCAGGTTGTAAGTCCCAATACTATTGCTCTGAACAACGCTGATATTTGTTGCTCTGACACAACAAAACTTTTAGGTCTCACCCTCCACTGTAACTTGAAATGGGACACACATATCAATAATTTGGCCTCGAAACTTTCTAAAACCTGCTTTGCACTCTGTATATCATCCCAACAATGTAGCAAGAATATTGTCAAACATTTATATTTTGGATGTTTCCAATCAAACCTGAAGTATGATATAATGCACTGAGGGAACTACACGGATGCTCATAGAATTTTCATGTTACAAAAAAGGGCAGTTCGTATCGTGTCAAAAATCGGATCACTAGAATCATGCAGAGAATACTTCAAGAGCCTCTCAATTCTTACAATGATATCGATTTATATCTATGATGTTGTTTGCTTTGTTTTCAAAAGTAAATCATATTTAGAATCTGAAATAGTAGAACATACCTATGAAACTCGTATGAAAAACAGATTGCTTCCATCGAAACATTCTTCCAGCCTATATCAAAGGGGTATCTTTTATAATGGTTGCAAACTATTTAATACCCTTCCTAAATATATACAGAACTCGAGAAATATTCACTTGTTCAAGAGGGAGATGAAACAGTTATTATTGAAGAAAACCTACTATTCGCTGGAAGAATTTTATGGTGATTTCTGATCATTTCTATCTGTTTTTAAATCTCTGTTTTTATTTATACATTTATATGTCGTGTTCTTTTTTCTTTTTTTGCCAAATTGGTTAGTCTTCTGGAATGATCCACCTTCTGACATGTTACTGTATTATATTCTTTCGTGACTGTTAATAAATGAAATTAAATTAAATGAAATGAATCATAATTCAAAAAATATTTTATTTTACACGACTTTCTATACAGCACTGCACAAAACATTCATTGTATTCCTGTCAAGTACGTCTGCATCCCATCAAACACGAGTGCCGAAAAGGCTTGTCTTCTATACAGGATTACATGATTTGTTGCCTTGTAAAACATAAATATCCCTTGGAGCCCAAATCCCCCAAATGCATGTAAATCCAGTTACTTCCATACAGATTTACAACACTAAGTTATTTGCGGTAAATCCTTCAATAGCCCAGAGTCTCGGAATAAGTAATTTGCATACTTTACGACGCATTCTCTCTTTTTATCGCAGAAGCTCCTGGAAGCCGAAATTGTCCCTAAGGGCGTAATCCAACCCTTTCAGTGAAGCGGTCAGTTTGGTCACTCCCCGATAATTGTCGGACACGGTCGAATGCACTGCTAATTGTTCTAAAGCCGGCAAGTGTCCCTCAGGAGCTCGATGTTCAGCAGAAATTTGTCAACTCTTATTTTCGCCTGAATGGAGGGTTTAGGGATGTTTGATGGGATTATCCTTTGCAATTCACCGATATTAAGTGTATTGTTCGACTGTTGCAATAAACTATTACCTACTCTATCTCGGGTAATTTCAAACACGAAACAAGATCTGGCGCACAGGTATACTGAAATAAATCAAATTGTAGTATGTGATATTGTGTATTTTTTGTCAACGACCATAGTGAAAAATTTACAATCAGATCTGTAATGAAGTGAAGTTGTAATGATTTTTCTATTCATATGACTTTATCTTCATATTCACTTTATAAAATCACAATCACTGCATTTTTGGAATTGTTGCATACTATAAATTCATAATACTTCACTCAGGTATTTTCAGTAATATCACAAAAGAGTGAGAATTAAGTGAAATTAATTTGACAGATTTTTCGAAATCTTGTTGCCTAGCGACAAGTTTGAGACAAAGTCTGGAAAATTATTCTCTATTTTATCAAACTGTCTTGTGGAATTCGATAGATCGTTTTGTGATGCCCCAATCATAGATAGAGAATTATATTATCAATACAGGGTATCCTATATGATGTCATTAATATCAGGTGGTGATTGGACAATTGAAAAATATGGTGAAATACTGGCCATGGCATTAAATGTCTCCAAGGCGTTTAATCGCATTTAAAACCAGGGACTCTACCTCATGCCCAATGCATACCTTCGCGGATAGTAGTACCCTTCATACTGCTTTCTCTTTCAAAATTCCGTTATCAGCCCCTGAAACTATGAAAGAGCATGGAAAAGGGGAACGTGAACGATTTAAAAATAAACCCAGCAAAAATTCTAAAATCCAACAACTTGGTAGAAGTCTTTACTGAGTGATTTCAATGGTTTTTCTATCCAATTGGGAAATTCAAATTGTGATGTCGTAGGTATTACGGAAACATGGCTCCATTCTGAGGTGGGTGTTAGAATTGTCAAACTTCTTAAAATTGTTAAAATAGTTAAAATTGTTAAAATTATTAAAATTGTTAAAATTGTTGAAAGTGTTAAAATTATAAAAATTGTTAAAAATGGTTAAAATTGTTAAAATTGTTAAAAAATTTAAAATTGTTAAAATTGTTAAAATTGTTAAAATTGTTAAAATTGTTAAAATTGTTACAATTGTTAAAATTGTTAAAATTGTTAAAATTGTTAAAATTGTTAAAATTGTTAAAATTGTTAAAATTGTTAAAATTGTTAAAATTGTTAAAAATTATTAAAATTGTTAAAATTGTTAAAATTATCAAACATGTTGAAATTGTTAAAAAATTTGAAATGGTTAAAATTGATAAAATTAATAAAAACTGTTTATTTCGTCAACCTTGCACCACTACACACAACCCCCAGAAGAATTCGAGAGACTTGAGCGACCTTGTGAAGACGCAGCACTTACATTTTATCGTGTAAAGCCATGTACGAGACCTGTGACCATGCTGGAAATCGAACCCAGGATACTACGTTTGAGAGGCGAACGCTCTACCAGCCGACCACAACGGCTCATATCAAATATAACAAAAAGTTTGAAACACTTGTTGGAGATTGTTCGGAATTCATCAAACAAATATGGATCGTAGTCAAAGCAGGATTTTTGTCAAATCTTGTTGCCAGGCAATAGACAAGAGAGCCCGAAGGGCTCGAGTGACTATTGCCTAGCGACAAGTTTGAGAGGAAGTCTGGAAAATTATTCTCTATTTTATCAAACTGTCTTGTGGAATTCGATAGATCGTTTTTTGATGCCCCAATCATAGATAGAGAATTATATTATCTATACAAGGTATCCTATATGATGTCATTAATATCAGGTGGTGATTGGACAATTGAAAAATATGGTGAAATACTGGCCATGGCATTAAATGTCTCCAAGGCGTTTAATCGCATTTAAAACCAGGGACTCTTCGTCCGTCAAGGTTCGAAGGATCCATCTTATGACTTATCCCCCCAGATGTACTCTTTGCTTATTAGCATTCTCTCAGACAGATCTCTCCACGTGATTGTTGATTGAGTTTCATCCGACTCTATAGATATTAATGCTGGTGTTTCACTGGGATCCATTTTAGCACCAACACTGTTTCATCATCACACATCGAATTTTTGGACCTACCTCATGCCCAATGCAAACCTTCGCGGATAATAGTACCCTTCATGCTGCTTTCTCTTTCAAAATTTCGTTATCAGCCCCTGAAACTATGAAAGAGGATGGAAAAGGGGAACGTGAACGATTTAAATATGAACCCAGCAAAAATTCTAAAATGGGGATCCAACAACTTGGTAGAAGTCTTTACTGAGTGATTTCAATGGTTTTTCTATCCAATTGGGAAATTCAAATTGTGATGTCGTAGGTATTACGGAAACATGGCTCCGTTCTGAGGTGGGTGTTAGAATTGTCAAACTTCTTAAAATTGTTAAAATAGTTGAAATGATTAAAATTGTTAAAATTGTTGAAATTGTTGAAATTGTTAAAATTATTAAAATTGTTAAAATTGTTAAAATGGTTAAAATTGTTAAAATCGTTAAAATTGTTAAAGTTGTTAAAATTGTTAAAGTTGTTAAAATTGTTAAAATTGTTAAAATTGTTAAAATTGTTAAAATTGTTAAAATTGTTAAAATTGTTAAAATTGTTAAAATTGTTAAAATTGTTAAAAAATTTAAAATTGTTAAAATTGTTAAAATTATCAAACATGTTAAAATTGTTAAACAATTTGAAATGATTAAAATTAATAAAATTAATAAAAACTGTTTATTTCGTCAACCTGTTGCACCCCTACACACAAACCCCAGAAGAATTCGAGAGACTTGAGCGACCTTGTGAAGACGCAGCACTTACATTTTATCGTGTAAAGCCATGTACGAGACCTGTGACCATGCTGGAAATCGAACCCAGGATCCTACGCTTGAGAGGCGAACGCTGTACCAGCCGACCACAACGGCTCATATCAAATATAACAAAAAGTTTGAAACACTTGTTGGAGATTGTTCGGAATTCATCAAACAAATATGGATCGTAGTCAAAGCAGGATTTTTGTCAAATCTTGTTGCCAGGCAATTGACAAGAGAGCCCGAAGGGCTCGATTGACTAATGCCTAGCGACAAGTTTGAGAGGAACTCTGGAAAATTATTCTCTATTTTATCAAACTGTCTTGTGGATTTCGATAGATCGTTTTTTGATGCCCCAATCATAGATAGAGAATTATATTATCTATACAGGGTATCCTATATGATGTCATTAATATCAGGTGGTGATTGGACAATTGAAAAATATGGTGAAATACTGGCCATGGCATTAAATGTCTCCAAGGCGTTTAATCGCATTTAAAACCAGGGACTCTTCGTCCGTCAAGGTTCGAAGGATCCATCTTATGACTTATCCCCCCAGATGTACTCTTTGCTTATTAGCATTCTCTCAGACAGATCTCTCCACGTGATTGTTGATTGAGTTTCATCCGACTCTATAGATATTAATGCTGGTGTTTCACTGGGATCCATTTTAGCACCAACACTGTTTCATCATCACACATCGAATTTTTGGACCTACCTCATGCCCAATGCAAACCTTCGCGGATAATAGTACCCTTCATGCTGCTTTCTCTTTCAAAATTTCGTTATCAGCCCCTGAAACTATGAAAGAGGATGGAAAAGGGGAACGTGAACGATTTAAATATGAACCCAGCAAAAATTCTAAAATGGGGATCCAACAACTTGGTAGAAGTCTTTACTGAGTGATTTCAATGGTTTTTCTATCCAATTGGGAATTTCAAATTGTGATGTCGTAGGTATTACGGAAACATGGCTCCGTTCTGAGGTGGGTGTTAGAATTGTCAAACTTCTTAAAATTGTTAAAATAGTTAAAATTGTTAAAATTATAAAAATTGTTGAAAATGGTTAAAATTGTTAAAATTGTTAAAATTGTTAAAATTATTAAAATTGTTAAAATTGTTAAAATTGTTAAAATTGTTAAAATTGTTAAAATTGTTAAAATTGTTAAAATTGTTAAAATTGTTAAAATGGTTAAAATTGTTAAAATTGTTAAAATTGTTAAAATTGTTAAAATTGTTAAAATTGTTAAAAATTTTAAAAATTATTAAAATTGTTAAAATTGTTAAAATTATCAAACATGTTGAAATTGTTAAAAAATTTGAAATGGTTAAAATTGATAAAATTAATAAAAACTGTTTATTTCGTCAACCTTGCACCACTACACACAACCCCCAGAAGAATTCGAGAGACTTGAGCGACCTTGTGAAGACGCAGCACTTACATTTTATCGTGTAAAGCCATGTACGAGACCTGTGACCATGCTGGAAATCGAACCCAGGATACTACGTTTGAGAGGCGAACGCTCTACCAGCCGACCACAACGGCTCATATCAAATATAACAAAAAGTTTGAAACACTTGTTGGAGATTGTTCGGAATTCATCAAACAAATATGGATCGTAGTCAAAGCAGGATTTTTGTCAAATCTTGTTGCCAGGCAATAGACAAGAGAGCCCGAAGGGCTCGAGTGACTATTGCCTAGCGACAAGTTTGAGAGGAAGTCTGGAAAATTATTCTCTATTTTATCAAACTGTCTTGTGGAATTCGACAGATCGTTTTTTGATGCCCCAATCATAGATAGAGAATTATATTATCTATACAGGGTATCCTATATGATGTCATTAATATCAGGTGGTGATTGGACAATTGAAAAATATGGTGAAATACTGGCCATGGCATTAAATGTCTCCAAGGCGTTTAATCGCATTTAAAACCAGGGACTCTTCGTCCGTCAAGGTTCGAAGGATCCATCTTATGACTTATCCCCCCAGATGTACTCTTTGCTTATTAGCATTCTCTCAGACAGATCTCTCCACGTGATTGTTGATTGAGTTTCATCCGACTCTATAGATATTAATGCTGGTGTTTCACTGGGATCCATTTTAGCACCAACACTGTTTCATCATCACACATCGAATTTTTGGACCTACCTCATGCCCAATGCAAACCTTCGCGGATAATAGTACCCTTCATGCTGCTTTCTCTTTCAAAATTTCGTTATCAGCCCCTGAAACTATGAAAGAGGATGGAAAAGGGGAACGTGAACGATTTAAATATGAACCCAGCAAAAATTCTAAAATGGGGATCCAACAACTTGGTAGAAGTCTTTACTGAGTGATTTCAATGGTTTTTCTATCCAATTGGGAAATTCAAATTGTGATGTCGTAGGTATTACGGAAACATGGCTCCGTTCTGAGGTGGGTGTTAGAATTGTCAAACTTCTTAAAATTGTTAAAATAGTTGAAATGATTAAAATTGTTAAAATTGTTGAAATTGTTGAAATTGTTAAAATTATTAAAATTGTTAAAATTGTTAAAATGGTTAAAATTGTTAAAATCGTTAAAATTGTTAAAGTTGTTAAAATTGTTAAAGTTGTTAAAATTGTTAAAATTGTTAAAATTGTTAAAATTGTTAAAATTGTTAAAATTGTTAAAATTGTTAAAATTGTTAAAATTGTTAAAATTGTTAAAATTGTTAAAAAATTTAAAATTGTTAAAATTGTTAAAATTATCAAACATGTTAAAATTGTTAAACAATTTGAAATGATTAAAATTAATAAAATTAATAAAAACTGTTTATTTCGTCAACCTGTTGCACCCCTACACACAAACCCCAGAAGAATTCGAGAGACTTGAGCGACCTTGTGAAGACGCAGCACTTACATTTTATCGTGTAAAGCCATGTACGAGACCTGTGACCATGCTGGAAATCGAACCCAGGATCCTACGCTTGAGAGGCGAACGCTGTACCAGCCGACCACAACGGCTCATATCAAATATAACAAAAAGTTTGAAACACTTGTTGGAGATTGTTCGGAATTCATCAAACAAATATGGATCGTAGTCAAAGCAGGATTTTTGTCAAATCTTGTTGCCAGGCAATTGACAAGAGAGCCCGAAGGGCTCGATTGACTAATGCCTAGCGACAAGTTTGAGAGGAACTCTGGAAAATTATTCTCTATTTTATCAAACTGTCTTGTGGATTTCGATAGATCGTTTTTTGATGCCCCAATCATAGATAGAGAATTATATTATCTATACAGGGTATCCTATATGATGTCATTAATATCAGGTGGTGATTGGACAATTGAAAAATATGGTGAAATACTGGCCATGGCATTAAATGTCTCCAAGGCGTTTAATCGCATTTAAAACCAGGGACTCTTCGTCCGTCAAGGTTCGAAGGATCCATCTTATGACTTATCCCCCCAGATGTACTCTTTGCTTATTAGCATTCTCTCAGACAGATCTCTCCACGTGATTGTTGATTGAGTTTCATCCGACTCTATAGATATTAATGCTGGTGTTTCACTGGGATCCATTTTAGCACCAACACTGTTTCATCATCACACATCGAATTTTTGGACCTACCTCATGCCCAATGCAAACCTTCGCGGATAATAGTACCCTTCATGCTGCTTTCTCTTTCAAAATTTCGTTATCAGCCCCTGAAACTATGAAAGAGGATGGAAAAGGGGAACGTGAACGATTTAAATATGAACCCAGCAAAAATTCTAAAATGGGGATCCAACAACTTGGTAGAAGTCTTTACTGAGTGATTTCAATGGTTTTTCTATCCAATTGGGAAATTCAAATTGTGATGTCGTAGGTATTACGGAAACATGGCTCCGTTCTGAGGTGGGTGTTAGAATTGTCAAACTTCTTAAAATTGTTAAAATAGTTAAAATTGTTAAAATTATAAAAATTGTTAAAAATGGTTAAAATTGTTAAAATTGTTAAAATTGTTAAAATTATTAAAATTGTTAAAATTGTTAAAATTGTTAAAATTGTTAAAATTGTTAAAATTGTTAAAATTGTTAAAATTGTTAAAATTGTTAAAATGGTTAAAATTGTTAAAATTGTTAAAATTGTTAAAATTGTTAAAATTGTTAAAATTGTTAAAAATTTTAAAAATTATTAAAATTGTTAAAATTGTTAAAATTATCAAACATGTTGAAATTGTTAAAAAATTTGAAATGGTTAAAATTGATAAAATTAATAAAAACTGTTTATTTCGTCAACCTTGCACCACTACACACAACCCCCAGAAGAATTCGAGAGACTTGAGCGACCTTGTGAAGACGCAGCACTTACATTTTATCGTGTAAAGCCATGTACGAGACCTGTGACCATGCTGGAAATCGAACCCAGGATACTACGTTTGAGAGGCGAACGCTCTACCAGCCGACCACAACGGCTCATATCAAATATAACAAAAAGTTTGAAACACTTGTTGGAGATTGTTCGGAATTCATCAAACAAATATGGATCGTAGTCAAAGCAGGATTTTTGTCAAATCTTGTTGCCAGGCAATAGACAAGAGAGCCCGAAGGGCTCGAGTGACTATTGCCTAGCGACAAGTTTGAGAGGAAGTCTGGAAAATTATTCTCTATTTTATCAAACTGTCTTGTGGAATTCGATAGATCGTTTTTTGATGCCCCAATCATAGATAGAGAATTATATTATCTATACAGGGTATCCTATATGATGTCATTAATATCAGGTGGTGATTGGACAATTGAAAAATATGGTGAAATACTGGCCATGGCATTAAATGTCTCCAAGGCGTTTAATCGCATTTAAAACCAGGGACTCTTCGTCCGTCAAGGTTCGAAGGATCCATCTTATGACTTATCCCCCCAGATGTACTCTTTGCTTATTAGCATTCTCTCAGACAGATCTCTCCACGTGATTGTTGATTGAGTTTCATCCGACTCTATAGATATTAATGCTGGTGTTTCACTGGGATCCATTTTAGCACCAACACTGTTTCATCATCACACATCGAATTTTTGGACCTACCTCATGCCCAATGCAAACCTTCGCGGATAATAGTACCCTTCATGCTGCTTTCTCTTTCAAAATTTCGTTATCAGCCCCTGAAACTATGAAAGAGGATGGAAAAGGGGAACGTGAACGATTTAAATATGAACCCAGCAAAAATTCTAAAATGGGGATCCAACAACTTGGTAGAAGTCTTTACTGAGTGATTTCAATGGTTTTTCTATCCAATTGGGAAATTCAAATTGTGATGTCGTAGGTATTACGGAAACATGGCTCCGTTCTGAGGTGGGTGTTAGAATTGTCAAACTTCTTAAAATTGTTAAAATAGTTGAAATGATTAAAATTGTTAAAATTGTTGAAATTGTTGAAATTGTTAAAATTATTAAAATTGTTAAAATTGTTAAAATGGTTAAAATTGTTAAAATCGTTAAAATTGTTAAAGTTGTTAAAATTGTTAAAGTTGTTAAAATTGTTAAAATTGTTAAAATTGTTAAAATTGTTAAAATTGTTAAAATTGTTAAAATTGTTAAAATTGTTAAAATTGTTAAAATTGTTAAAATTGTTAAAATTGTTAAAAAATTTAAAATTGTTAAAATTGTTAAAATTATCAAACATGTTAAAATTGTTAAACAATTTGAAATGATTAAAATTAATAAAATTAATAAAAACTGTTTATTTCGTCAACCTGTTGCACCCCTACACACAAACCCCAGAAGAATTCGAGAGACTTGAGCGACCTTGTGAAGACGCAGCATTTACATTTTATCGTGTAAAGCCATGTACGAGACCTGTGACCATGCTGGAAATCGAACCCAGGATCCTACGCTTGAGAGGCGAACGCTGTACCAGCCGACCACAACGGCTCATATCAAATATAACAAAAAGTTTGAAACACTTGTTGGAGATTGTTCGGAATTCATCAAACAAATATGGATCGTAGTCAAAGCAGGATTTTTGTCAAATCTTGTTGCCAGGCAATTGACAAGAGAGCCCGAAGGGCTCGAGTGACTAATGCCTAGCGACAAGTTTGAGAGGAAGTCTGGAAAATTATTCTCTATTTTATCAAACTGTCTTGTGGATTTCGATGGATCGTTTTTTGATGCCCCAATCATAGATAGAGAATTATATTATCTATACAGGGTATCCTATATGATGTCATTAATATCAGGTGGTGATTGGACAATTGAAAAATATGGTGAAATACTGGCCATGGCATTAAATGTCTCCAAGGCGTTTAATCGCATTTAAAACCAGGGACTCTTCGTCCGTCAAGGTTCGAAGGATCCATCTTATGACTTATCCCCCCAGATGTACTCTTTGCTTATTAGCATTCTCTCAGACAGATCTCTCCACGTGATTGTTGATTGAGTTTCATCCGACTCTATAGATATCAATGCTGGTGTTTCACTGGGATCCATTTTAGCACCAACACTGTTTCATCATCACACATCGAATTTTTGGACCTACCTCATGCCCAATGCAAACCTTCGCGGATAATAGTACCCTTCATGCTGCTTTCTCTTTCAAAATTTCGTTATCAGCCCCTGAAACTATGAAAGAGGATGGAAAAGGGGAACGTGAACGATTTAAATATGAACCCAGCAAAAATTCTAAAATGGGGATCCAACAACTTGGTAGAAGTCTTTACTGAGTGATTTCAATGGTTTTTCTATCCAATTGGGAAATTCAAATTGTGATGTCGTAGGTATTACGGAAACATGGCTCCGTTCTGAGGTGGGTGTTAGAATTGTCAAACTTCTTAAAATTGTTAAAATAGTTAAAATTGTTAAAATTATAAAAATTGTTAAAAATGGTTAAAATTGTTAAAATTGTTAAAATTGTTAAAATTATTAAAATTGTTAAAATTGTTAAAATTGTTAAAATTGTTAAAATTGTTAAAATTGTTAAAATTGTTAAAATTGTTAAAATTGTTAAAATGGTTAAAATTGTTAAAATTGTTAAAATTGTTAAAATTGTTAAAATTGTTAAAATTGTTAAAAATTTTAAAAATTATTAAAATTGTTAAAATTGTTAAAATTATCAAACATGTTGAAATTGTTAAAAAATTTGAAATGGTTAAAATTGATAAAATTAATAAAAACTGTTTATTTCGTCAACCTTGCACCACTACACACAACCCCCAGAAGAATTCGAGAGACTTGAGCGACCTTGTGAAGACGCAGCACTTACATTTTATCGTGTAAAGCCATGTACGAGACCTGTGACCATGCTGGAAATCGAACCCAGGATACTACGTTTGAGAGGCGAACGCTCTACCAGCCGACCACAACGGCTCATATCAAATATAACAAAAAGTTTGAAACACTTGTTGGAGATTGTTCGGAATTCATCAAACAAATATGGATCGTAGTCAAAGCAGGATTTTTGTCAAATCTTGTTGCCAGGCAATAGACAAGAGAGCCCGAAGGGCTCGAGTGACTATTGCCTAGCGACAAGTTTGAGAGGAAGTCTGGAAAATTATTCTCTATTTTATCAAACTGTCTTGTGGAATTCGATAGATCGTTTTTTGATGCCCCAATCATAGATAGAGAATTATATTATCTATACAGGGTATCCTATATGATGTCATTAATATCAGGTGGTGATTGGACAATTGAAAAATATGGTGAAATACTGGCCATGGCATTAAATGTCTCCAAGGCGTTTAATCGCATTTAAAACCAGGGACTCTTCGTCCGTCAAGGTTCGAAGGATCCATCTTATGACTTATCCCCCCAGATGTACTCTTTGCTTATTAGCATTCTCTCAGACAGATCTCTCCACGTGATTGTTGATTGAGTTTCATCCGACTCTATAGATATTAATGCTGGTGTTTCACTGGGATCCATTTTAGCACCAACACTGTTTCATCATCACACATCGAATTTTTGGACCTACCTCATGCCCAATGCAAACCTTCGCGGATAATAGTACCCTTCATGCTGCTTTCTCTTTCAAAATTTCGTTATCAGCCCCTGAAACTATGAAAGAGGATGGAAAAGGGGAACGTGAACGATTTAAATATGAACCCAGCAAAAATTCTAAAATGGGGATCCAACAACTTGGTAGAAGTCTTTACTGAGTGATTTCAATGGTTTTTCTATCCAATTGGGAAATTCAAATTGTGATGTCGTAGGTATTACGGAAACATGGCTCCGTTCTGAGGTGGGTGTTAGAATTGTCAAACTTCTTAAAATTGTTAAAATAGTTGAAATGATTAAAATTGTTAAAATTGTTGAAATTGTTGAAATTGTTAAAATTATTAAAATTGTTAAAATTGTTAAAATGGTTAAAATTGTTAAAATCGTTAAAATTGTTAAAGTTGTTAAAATTGTTAAAGTTGTTAAAATTGTTAAAATTGTTAAAATTGTTAAAATTGTTAAAATTGTTAAAATTGTTAAAATTGTTAAAATTGTTAAAATTGTTAAAATTGTTAAAATTGTTAAAATTGTTAAAAAATTTAAAATTGTTAAAATTGTTAAAATTATCAAACATGTTAAAATTGTTAAACAATTTGAAATGATTAAAATTAATAAAATTAATAAAAACTGTTTATTTCGTCAACCTGTTGCACCCCTACACACAAACCCCAGAAGAATTCGAGAGACTTGAGCGACCTTGTGAAGACGCAGCACTTACATTTTATCGTGTAAAGCCATGTACGAGACCTGTGACCATGCTGGAAATCGAACCCAGGATCCTACGCTTGAGAGGCGAACGCTGTACCAGCCGACCACAACGGCTCATATCAAATATAACAAAAAGTTTGAAACACTTGTTGGAGATTGTTCGGAATTCATCAAACAAATATGGATCGTAGTCAAAGCAGGATTTTTGTCAAATCTTGTTGCCAGGCAATTGACAAGAGAGCCCGAAGGGCTCGAGTGACTAATGCCTAGCGACAAGTTTGAGAGGAAGTCTGGAAAATTATTCTCTATTTTATCAAACTGTCTTGTGGATTTCGATGGATCGTTTTTTGATGCCCCAATCATAGATAGAGAATTATATTATCTATACAGGGTATCCTATATGATGTCATTAATATCAGGTGGTGATTGGACAATTGAAAAATATGGTGAAATACTGGCCATGGCATTAAATGTCTCCAAGGCGTTTAATCGCATTTAAAACCAGGGACTCTTCGTCCGTCAAGGTTCGAAGGATCCATCTTATGACTTATCCCCCCAGATGTACTCTTTGCTTATTAGCATTCTCTCAGACAGATCTCTCCACGTGATTGTTGATTGAGTTTCATCCGACTCTATACATATTAATGCTGGTGTTTTACTGGGATCCATTTTAGCACCAACACTGTGTCATCATCACACCATCGAATTTTTGGACCTACCTCATGCCCAATGCATACCTTCGCGGATAATAGTACCCTTCATACTGCTTTCTCTTTCAAAATTCCGTTATCAGCCCCTGAAACTATGAAAGAGAATGGAAAAGGGGAACGTGAACGATTTAAATAAGAACCCAGCAAAAATTCTAAAATGGGGATCCAACAACTTGGTAGAAGTCTTTACTGAGTGATTTCAATGGTTTTTCGATCCAATTGGGAAATTCAAATTGTGATGTCGTAGGTATTACGGAAACATGGCTCCGTTCTGAGGTGGGTGTTAGAATTGTCAAAGTTTTTAAAATTGTTAAAATAGTTAAAATTATTAAAATTGTTAAAATTGGTAAAATTGTTGAAATTTTTAAAATTATTAAAATTGTTAAAATGGTTAAAATTGTTAAAATGGTTAAAATTGTTAAAATTGTTAAAATTGTTAAAATTGTTTAAATTGTTAAAATTGTTAAAATTATTAAATTTGTTAAAATTGTTAAAATTGTTAAAATTATTAAAATTGTTAAAATTGTTAAAATTGTTGAAATTGTTAAAATTATCAAACATGTTAAAATTGTTCAAAAATTTGAAATGGTTAAAATTGACAAAATTAATAAAAACTGTTTATTTCGTCAGCCTGTTGCATCCCTACACACAACCCCCAGAAGAATTCGAGAGACTTGAGCGACCTTGTGAAGACGCAGCACTTACATTTTATCGTGTAAAGCCATGTACGAGACCTGTGACCATGCTGGAAATCGAACCCAGGATCCTACGCTTGAGAGGCGAACGCTCTACCAGCCGACCACAACGGCTCATATCAAATATAACAAAAAGTTTGAAACACTTGTTGGAGATTGTTCGGAATTCATCAAACAAATATGGATCGTAGTCAAAGCAGGATTTTTTTTCGAAATGACTCATTTACATACCACTTCACTCAAATATGGGTACTTTTTTTCATATTTTCGAGGACGTTTTGGCCACCATGTTCGCAGAGTTCATTGAAATGATTTGTTTACCAGATTTGGATAAATTTATTAACAAACCATATTGCCAGTGACTCCACAGCTGCTCAAGCTGTATATGGCTTCCTTAGTATATCAATCGTCAGTTCCTCATCATGTACCGGTGTTCTGGTAAATACAATTCTACAAAAATGTAGAAATCCACTAAAATAATTTTCTCCTGAATCCATAACCTGTGAACAGAATTTACGAAAAAAAAAACAATGCACCTATCCAAATTATTTTCAGTGTTCTGATGAATAAAATTGTACAAAAATGTAGTAATCCACTAGAATAATTTTTCTCCTGAATTAACACCTGTAAACAGAATTTTCCAGTGTCCAAATTATTTCTGGGGCCCCAATAAATAAAAATTCTACAAAACTGTAGTAATCCACTAAAATAACTTTTTTCCTGAATCCATACCTGTGAGCAGAATTTTCGAAAAATAAAAACAAACTGTCCAAATTATTTTCGAAACTGGATGTTAACTGAAGCAGGTATCGCATTCAAAGTCAATCGATTCCAGCGACAAACACAATGATTCATCGTTTTTTCATTTACCTACCCATCGTTAGAATCCCTCCAGTTAAAACTGAATTATCATCGTTGTCACTGAATTTAAAGTTTTTGCCGGTTGTAATAGGTGGGGAATTATCGATGATAAATGCACTCATGCTGTGAAATATTTCGTGAAATACTTGCACTAGTGCATTTTTCGCGAAAAAATCATGTTTCACTTGATTGTTTATTTATTTATTTATTTATTTATTCAAGGATTCACGATTAGAAACAATACAATTACTATTACAGAACAGTAAAGTACTACTCTAAGAAGTTATACATATATTATACATTGTTTGTTGGTTATTATTTTTGAAATTGCTATTTTGATATTTTGTTGTTGTTGTTTTTGTTAGAAGTATTAAAAATTTTGTTTAGTCTTACTTTGCCCAGTAGTTATACTTTCACCCGTATTTCTTTTTCATAATTACCTCTTTTTTCTAGCTCAGTTCGGTGCCAATGAACATGAAAATTTCCCTGGCTGGTTGCTTGGTTTCTTGGTGTCATGTATCATTCAAATGAAAGAACCAAATAAAAGAATAGATTCAGGTTTTCTAGTACCAATTCTATTTTCATTTCCCTTTAAAATCCCAAAAATTTTTAAAATTCAATTTTAAACTTCTTGATAATAGTTTCCCCAGTCTAGGAAAAACCTAACTTATTTCTAATTGTCAATAATACTTTCTTCAAAAATTGAATTAATGAAAATAGAATACATTTCTGTACAAATCGGGACTGTTCTATGCAAGATTTTGAAAAGAGCTACTTTTCTATCTCTCAAGGCCAAATATATTCTAAATAGTCTTTTGGAGTTATGTTATAGATGAAATTTTTTTATATTTTTCGTTTTAATAGAGTCTTGGAGGATCATTTTGATCAAATGGAACACTCAGAAAGTATATTGTTTTTGATAAAATAGCAGCAAGATGGAGTTTTAGCAGCTGCCAATGTCAGAAGTCGCCTTTTGTGGGATTTGTTGAATCAGTTGGTCCTATAAATTCTTGATGTCTGGTACATATTCCGTTTTGTTGTTCTATTGTCTATGAAATTTTGCTAGTCTGGCTATATCTTCTTGTTTTTAATTTCCGATATTACTTTATCTAAAAATGTTGATGTTTTCTCTCGTTCAAATTCAAAGAAGTGAATGGTGGTAATTTTGAACATATAATTCAACTGCAATATAAATTGAAATAAAAAATACTACACATTATGTAAATTTTCAAAATTTTACATTTTTAAATTATTAGAATATAGAATATAATAGAATAAATGTTTCTCCACGATCATCACAGAATTTGCCAATTCTGAAATCAAATTTGATTACAGAATGCTGCAATTCTCTCTCTTGAGATTGAAGAAATATTCTGCAACACCTAAGCCCCCATGCAATTTAAATGTATTTACATTCTCTCTCTTGTGATAGAATAATATTCTCACACTGGTTAGCCTTTACGCAGTTGATTGTCATCGTAGTGACAAAATTTGAGTAAATGTCAAAATTATTGTTGTCACGTTTCCTATCTTTGATCGTGGTGAAAGTATAGTCTGCTACTCGGTTAGAATGGAAATTCGTGATGCTCGTGGTTCCTCACGCTCGCCTTCGGCTCGCGCTCAGAACTTTCCACTATCATCGAATTTTCATTCTAACCCTGTTACAGAATATACTATTATTGACTAGGTATCAAACAAAAAAAAATTTACAAAACAGAATATGTATAAATACCAAGTAAATAAACAGAAACCCCATGTAGTCCTGGAAAGGACTGCCTATGGGAGTGGTTTATGTTTTTTTGCTTTCATGAAAGTGTGATATAAAAAAATATTAAATGTATAAAAAAACTTATTGAAATAGCATGACAATAAATAAGTTAAATATATAGGCAACATAAACTAAGTCTAATAGAAAAATATATATAAATAAAGTTAAAATTAGAGAAAGAAAGAAAGAATTAAGGATTTGAGAACACTTTATTTGTTACTCAATCAATGATTGAATGAAAGTATGGTCTTCCACGTTGCAGAATCCACTTCTTAATAGTTTTTTTGAAGATCGGTTTTGATTAGATATTTCTTATAATTTTGGGGCATTATACTGGGTGTATCTAAATAACACCGAAAAAATTAAAGGGGTGATTCTGTGATGAAAATTAATGTGAGTGTTTGGTATAAAATTGTTTGAAAAAACCCTCCCCGGAAAAGTTACACCCCTTCGAAAATTAAAAAAAAATGGTTTTTCTTTTTTATTTTTCCTGTATATCAAGCTAAAGACACGAAACTTGGTAAACATTATCTGTCAATAAGAGTACACTTCTTGAAATTTTTTCAACCCTGAAGTATGCTTAGAAGGGGTTGATTATTTCAACCCCTAAGATATTTTTTCTTACAACTTTTTTTTAGATGAAAATTTTTTCTTTAAAAAAGTATGACTGAAAAGCCCTATTCATTGACTGACTTTTTTAACTCCACAAGTTTTTTCTAAAACTTGAGCATTTACGAGAAAAAAAATCTAATGCAATGCATTTTCAAAAAGATGAGCTAACGCGAGTGTGTATTTTGCGTCAAGTCTATAGTGGCCTGTGCTTTGCATAAAAACGTTAATACTGACACTAGGATTGTGTAGTGTCATTTTCTGTCACCCATCTTATAGTTTCACATGTTTAATGATTGTGTATTGTAGAAAATATTAGTTGATTGAAAATATGAATGCATATTCGAATTTGGAAATGGCAGATATGCATTTTACATACGGTCGTGCTAACGGTAATTCATTGGAAGCGCAAAGACTTTATGCTGAACAGTACCCACAGCGTAGACTACCCCATCATACTACGTTCACAACTATTCACCGACGCTTGCGGGAACGTGGTAATTTTGCAAATAGAAGTTATGATTCTGGTCGTACTAGATAAGTTAGAACTGCAGCTGTAGAAGAAGCCGTACTTAATTCCATTGAAGAATTTCCAGAAACTAGTACCAGGAGAATAGCTCGTGTCCTACATGTAAGCCATTCCGTTGTTTTTAGAATTTTAAAAGAACAAATGTTGTATCCCTATCATCTTCAACGGGTGCAGGCGTTAATGATTCGAGATTTTTTACCCCGTGTGATTTTTTGTCAGTTATGATTGGCCAATCACCACAGTTCTTAGGTATTATTTCATTTACTGACGAGGCGAGTTTCTCAAGAGACTGTATTAGAAATTTCCACAACAATCACCTTTGGGCTAACGAAAATCCTCATGGCTTTTTTGAAGAAAATCATCAGTATCAATTTTCATTAAACGTGTGGCTCGGAATTATTGATAATCATTTAAGAGGTCCCCATTTTCTTCCGCTACGATTAAATGGTGAAGTATATTGTCATCTCCTTGAAGAATTACCTGTTCTTCTTGAAGAGGTTCCCATTCAAATTAGGCAACATTCATGGTTTATGCACGATGGTGCACCAGCTCATTTTAGTATACGTGCAAGAACTCACCTGGATGAGGTGTATGCCAATCAATGGATAGGTCGAAGAGGACCTGTAAACTGGCCAGCCCGCTCCCCTGACCTTAATCCTTTGGATTTTTGCATATGGGGATATCTGAAATCTTTGATATACACAAACCCAGTTGAAAATATCGATGATCTGCGAAACTGCATTGTAGCAGGGTGTGAAACTATAAGAAATTCTCCAGGAATATTTCATCGTATACGCAATTCTATGAGGAAAAGGGTAGATGCTTGTATTGAAGCTGAAGGCGGTCATTTTCAACATTTATTATAATTGTATTGTCGATATTCGACAGGTTTTTGTTCATTGTTTGTTCACTTTTGTTTTTAGTTGTAGAAGTCTCATAATCATAATCATAATTTGGTTGGCTGTTGTTTAATAAAATGCTATTTTACATGAGCTTATTTATTTTTTTCTCATAATCGCGTTAGCTCATCTTTTTGAAAATGCATTGCATTAGATTTTTTTTCTCGTAAATGCTCAAGTTTTAGAAAAAACTTGTAGAGTTAAAAAAGTTAGTCAATGAATTGGGCTTTTCAGTCATACTTTTTTAAAGAAAAAATTTTCATCTAAAAAAAAGTTGTAAGAAAAAATATCTTAGGGGTTGAAATAATCAACCCCTTCTAAGCATACTTCAGGGTTGAAAAAATTTCAAAAAGTGTACTCTTATTGACAGATAATGTTTACCAAGTTTCGTGTCTTTAGCTTGATATACAGGGAAAATAAAAAAGAAAAACCATTTTTTTTTATTTTCGAAGGGGTGTAACTTTTCCGGGGAGGGTTTTTTCAAAAAAATTTATACCTAACACTCACATTAATTTTCATCACAGAATCACCCCTTTAATTTATTCGGTGTTATTTAGATACACCCTGTATATTAGAGATCGTTGCCATAACGCTTTATATTCTCATGCTCCGTGTATTATGAGAGTAGTCAGGTTTGTTGAGATAGTATGACTTATTTGAGAATATAAACATCAGCACTGACTTGACATATATTTGTCTAATATCTAACATTTCAAGATCGTTGAAGAGGTTATTAGATGGTATCGATATGGTTTGAATTATATTATTTTAAGAATTCTCTTCTGGTGTACCAGCAGGGGTTCCATCAGAGTTTTTCGGGCCCCGCCCAATCCTATTATACCATATCTCAATAACGACTCTCCGATCGCAAAATATATCTCCTTTAGTTTTTGAAGTGGAAGTATATTTCGAAATTGGTAGAACTTGTACTATAGAGAACGAATTTTTTTCTTGTGGTTTTCTGTGTGGATGTTCCATTTCAGTCAAGAATCGATAAATATTCCAAGGTAACGTACACTACGGGCCGTTGCAACATATTCTCCATCAAAAGAAATAGAGTATGTTGGTAAGCTGGTGTCATATGAGGAAAAGGAAATAACCTTTGTTTTTGTGACAATTACTGTTAACAAATTTTAATTGTTCTCTTTCATCAAATCCTCTTCAACCTTTTTCTTCACGTCATCCCACGAATCAGCAACATAAATGATAGCAAATGAGACAATTTCCCGAACAATATCTGAAGTAAGCAAGGAGCATAACTATACTATGAATAGTATAGGACCAAGAACTGTACCCTGTGGTATATCACGATTAGTAGTTATGATTGCACCAAATTTGAAAAACTCAATATTGCTGAACAGACAATGAAATTACCTTTCCAACAAGGTGTCATACGCCCTCCTTCTACTTAAAAAGTTTTGAGGGTGTGCTCATAATTTAGAGGGGGTGCAAGAAGGGGGTAATATTTTCATTCTGTTAATTATTAAATCGAGAATAGAAATCGACGTGTTTCAGGGTTTTTCAAACAAATACATAATAACGCTATGAATTGATGTATTCCATACCTGCACTGTATAATAATGAATAATTTTCGATAAAAATCAAAACTGCTTTTCTTAATTATTTTGAAACATATATGTATAGTGCTCGTTGGATGTTTATAGCACAACGGGGTTCAATGGACCTTTACATTTATAAAAAATAAATTGCAAAAAGCTTTTAAATCGATAGATTCTAGTCTGAAATGTCCATTTAACAAAGAGTTCCACTATATTATTTTCATTTTGAAAGAATATCTCATTTGAAAGTGTGCCGCTGACGTCACGTTTATCGGAAACAACCCCCACCATAATCCATGTTGCCAAACATTCAATACCGTTCTCCTCAAAAATGTAGATTCTAGCTTGGTATAAGCCATTGATAAATAATTGAAACCGTCACTTGATCAACTCATAGAAAAAAATACACATATTAGCTACTTTTTATAGTATTTGTAACTTTCAAATTTCCTGAACGAGCATTGACAACATCGCAAATCATTATGACAGTACTCATGCAACAAAAGTGATCTCGAGATTTGTGGTTGATGTTTGTTTTTTTACATTCGACATTTAACTGATACATTCATTAGTACTGTGGCGAGGTGTTATTGTGACCGATCTGGTATGAAATTATTTGTGTATTAACTGGATGCTGTTATGCAACAATGTGTCAAGCCACATTTTTTAATAATTGAGCTATCACAGTCATTGGAATCGCCAAAGTGTTAGTCTACAATAAGCAAAAATGATTCAACCCGCAATTGTAAGGGGGCTCCATCACTGACGACAGTATTAAGCCAGATTTCATCATTCCATGATCTGCTAAACTATTTTGTATATCTTTTACGAAACTAGCTGACTGTGGCTTGACCTATTATTGCATAACATCATCCGTAATATGGAAAGGCTTCGTGAAGGGAAGTTCGGATAATTAACCGAGGGTAGATTATGAGATGACTGACTCTTTGTATTTAACAAATATGAATTTATTTTTTGCAATGACTTAAATTTGAAATCGTTTCTTGAACGCTACTTGAATACAGTAATATTCAGTTGGTAATGTTCTTCACAAAAACATAATTATATTTCCGCTTTTTACACAATGTTTATTTACTGCTTTGAACCACATTTTACAATTTTAGGAGCATAAAAAAATTGTTTATTAGAATATCCACTGCTGTTTAGATAACCAGGTACGAATCACCTTTTCGACATGTTCACAGTTATTGCAGGGATACATATACAGGAATTAGGAAAAAAATTTAGAGCACAAACAACAAAATCATTTCAAAACTTTCAAAACCGCATTAACCTCAAAAAAGAAATCAAGTAGGACCTGTTCGTTTGCACCATACATATTTGATGGAACTGCTCTACTTGTATTAAATATTGAAGTATGCAAACGAGTTAAACAGACAAACGATTCTTATTTGATGCTCCGTGAAACAGACAAACGAACCCAACTGGTATCAAATGACAACTGTCATACGACTCATTATATTCATATGAGAGTTTGAGATTCCACGGTGCACAACTTTTACAACGTTGTCAAGTCTAGTTTTGATGAACGTGACGTCAAGAAACCACTTTTCTTCTGATTATAGAGAAACTGTCGGTCAGAAAGAATAAATAAAAATTCCCGAGTGATATTAGCGTATACTCTTTTTAACTACAGTATTCTCTCATATGTCGTGGAAAGGTCCATTGTAGTTGAAAAGCCAATAAACTAATTTATTTCTCCAAATCCAAATAAAAATTACAGTAATGTCTGTTGGCTTCTCTGCCACCTTTTTCAATAATTGATGATATAATCAACAGCAAATTGCCTCGAAGCCACGAAAATGTAATTTGAAAAAACGGTCTCAATAAGTAAATATTTATTTTTCATCATCATGAGTCCATTAGACGTGTTTATTTTCAAACAATCCCTCCAATAACCCTTGGAAATATCAATAATGTAATTTAATGAAGTAGTTCCACAAAAATTCCAGCCGGTGATGGCCTGTAATTGGAATAAAATATGATTATGATGTTCATGCAGCGAGATATCACATAATCGAATTTTCGTGTCTCATACATTTTGAATGCTATCTTTCTCTATCGGCCATGCTAAGGGTTAATGGGATTTTGAGTACTCCCTAGAAAAATATGAATTGACAAAATAACAAAATAATTTGAATAACTAGATACAAGTCTTGCTTTTAGACCAAGCTATAGAGGTTTTTTACCAACAAATTGAAAGACGCAAGTGGCATATACTAATTTTTATAGTTTAATAGTTCGTTAATGAAAAGCTCAGTTTTCTCCCTAGCAAAATCGCTTTGTGGCATATTTTAAACAAGCAATAGTAAAAAAAATTAAAACTTTTTTGGTTTTTTTTTGAAATATCCCAAATATTATTCAAGGAATCGTTTTACAGCCAATGGAACTTCTGTAGAGATTTATAAAACCTCCAAAATGGATTTTCATACTACTGGATTTTCCACTGAGGAAATTAGGAAAAAACTCGAAATAAGACATTATAAAAAAAATTATAATTGGTATGAATCTGAAGCTGGACTAACAATATTGCGGAAACTGATAAATAATAATATGTGGTTCAACTGTGCTCAAGATATTTTCTGTCCGATGTGTAGTTTTTGCACAATCGCGTTATGAACAATTTAAGGGCACATCTTGCAAGATGCGCCGATTTAAGGGAAATCGTCGTATATTCTGTAAACGGCATCTGCAAGTAGAGATCAATATCTACAATTTGTATATTTTGGATTTCCACCTGAGAGGTGGGAAATGTTTTGAAAATGTCACTGAAAGTTGATCAAAACGCTTCAAATTGCGTCCGAAGTCACCCGAAGTCGCACTGAAGTTAACTCGAGTTGAGTTCCTACTTTTCCTACCTGTCAGGTGGAAATCCAAAATAAACAAATCGTAGATATTCATCTCTACTTCCAAATGCCGTTTACATAATTTGAATAAGATGATTTCCCGTAAATCGGCACATTGAGAAAGATTTGCAGAAACCATCTTGAGCACAGTTGAACCACATGTTATTATCTATCAGTTTTTTCAATATTTTTTGTTCAGATTTGTTAGGGGCGAAATTTAGGAAAGGAGAGCAGTGAATGTACAATGATGTTTCACGCCACTAACATACCCAGGAGCACGTGGATTCGACAATAAAAATTGATTTCGATAAGAGTGAAAAATCCTAAACCACCCTGATGGAATGGGACAGATGTTTTACCAATGATGCTACAGGCTCTAAAAATACATTACGAAAAAGGTCTAAACATCAAGAGACAAAGGTCAGTCAGATGTGCTTACCTTCTAACCTCTAAATCCGCAATGCGAAGAAATTTTCTCGAATATATACAGCGTCAAATTTCGCAAACAATATGAGAAAATCTCCTGATCTGAATTTTCCCAAGATCCATCAACGATGATCAAATATTCAATTTGATTCAGGAAAATTCTAAATAGGTCAGTAGTCATGACGTCACTCATCAAAAATCCCACCGGAAAAACGTCACTCAAAATATGTCTCAGACGTCAAAGTCAAAAACTGTCACTATCAGACAAGGCGCTTTCTTGTTCTTTTGTGTTCTATGAGATCAGTCCAGGAACTACCTCGAGTTACTCGGAGCTACTCCTTGGTACAATTGGACAACGACTCAAATGAAAAGAACACCTAAAGATTCAGTGTTGCCAACTGAACCAAGACGAAAACGCAAACCTCTCAATCTCAGAACCAAACACAAACAAGGTCAAGTATTCGAAAGTAAAGTACACAAAACAGAGATAGAGTAGGAATGTTACGGTTTTGTGTTCTAAGCACTAAACAATAGACTTACCAAAATTATGTTTACAAAACAACGCTGTCATACCGCAAAATAGTACAACATAACTGTCATTAGCTTAAGGCCGGTTCATGTCCTCTAAAACTAGTACGGCAAAAGTAAGTACTAACATTCGGAAAAAGCTGTACATGACTACGATCAAGTTGTCAGTTTAAAACATTGGCGTACAGAGTGGAAAGTTTATATCAATGACAGATAATTTCTGATGTTATTGTATTAAAACAGAAAGGATTTTCTAGTGCAAAATAAACCCGTAACAGATTTATAAAAATTATGAATTTTTGAAAAATGGTCACTTTTTCGAGGTTTTTCTGGATTTTCTCAGTGAATAATGCACCAATCTGGTCGTATGAAATACTATTTCGTAGGTTTTATAATTTTGTACAAAAGTTGTATCTACTGTAAAACGATTCCTCCAATACTGTTTGAGATATCACCAAAAAAACAAAGAAGTTATAATTTTTTTCACAATTTCTTGTTTAAAAAATTCCAGAAAGCGATTTTGCTGGGGAAAAAACCGGGTTTTCATTTACGAACTATCTTATAAAAAGTAGTATAGGCCGTTTGCGTCTTATATTTTGTGTGAAAAGAGCCAATTATTTTTATCTACAGCTTGGCCTATTTGGGCGTGGGTCTGAAAAATATTCTTCTATATATGTATTTCTACAAAAATAATAAAAACCATAGGATGTTACATTGCAGAACCTCTCACATATTTCATCAATTCCTGTATTGAACCAGAGGTATTTGCTCAGAATTTGAAAATTGGAACGGTCATACAAATCCCAAAAAAAAATTACTCCCAACTACTGGAAAATTATAGACCTATAACTGTTCTTACAAGTATATGTAAAATAATAGAGAAAGAATTATATAACCGACTCATCATATATTTTGAGAAATATGAAATCATCAGTAAATGTTAAAATGCTTTTTATATAGGGAGTCGACAGAGAGTGCCAACTACGGTCTTCACAAATATTTGGATCACAAAAAGCATGTAGGGTTACTATTTTTCGATTCAACCAAAGCTTTAGACTATTTGGACATGATATTTCTAGAAAAGAAGCTATATTCTATAGGCATCAGACGAAAAATACTATTATGATTAATGTCGTACCTAGAAAATAGTTAAATTTTCATCAGAACGAATGGCATCGAAACAAAACTTTATGATGTGAATCTTGGAGTTACACAAGGATCAAGACTGGGGCCATTGTTGTTCCTCAACGATGTTGAGAAGAAAATGAGATCAACAAGAGAGAAAAATTCAATGCACATCCATGCACTTATTTTCATCGTATTGATGAGAGCCTTGAGCTCGAAACACGTGTCTACGTTGCACGTTTACTAGAGGGCGTTGTCCATTAAATTTTCCTCTCTTGTTGATCACAGATCACAGTTTCCCCTCGAAAGCACACCTTTTTCTTGCTTATAATTATGGACCCGGATGTCACGCAGGCAGCTATTGCTGCCTCTGTGGCAACGTCGGTTCTAGCCTCGTAAACACGAGGTGTTCCGACTGAAGCGACAAATTTGTGGTTAGCTTCCTATTGGTTGACTTCCTTTGTTTGTCGTTTTCACCTGCGATCAAGTGTTGCACATCATTGCACTTGGTTTCACCGTACTTATGCGAGCTTTAAGCTCGAAACACGTGTCTACGGTTGCACATTTACCAGAGGGCGCTGTTTATATAAATTTCTCTCTTGGCACTCGAAAGCACACCTTTTTCCTTATGTATATATGTTCATGGGTTGAACTGCATTGAGAGTTTATAACTCGACGTTTCGGCTCCTGCTTTGGGGCCATTTTCAAGAGAATGACAACGAGGCCTGTATCTGCCTACTCCTCGTGTCGTGGTCTGATGAGTGTATATATGTTTATTTACATGTATCTGTAGGTATTCATAATGTCCATACAGCTGTTTTGTTTATGATAAAATATTTACTTCTTTGACATGTCCAATACCATGTATATTATGGTTTTAACGGAATGAATAAATATTTGTTTTTATTATTATTTTCAGAAAACTTCAAAATGGCGCAAGCCAAATCGAACTCATTTGGCGAGAATCGGTAGAACAACCAGCGAAAATACTGGCTATTCTTTAATGTCATGCCAATAGTTCAGGATGTGGTTCCTCTAGTTATTTTGTAATGAAAAACTCTGCAACGTTTTGTTTTTTTCTGCTACAGGATGTTCAATTTTTTTTCATTCATTTCGTCATTACTTTCACTTTTGGTATGGACTGATTGGATGTTTCTCTTGAGGAAGTTATTCAGTTTTGTCTTGATATTTTTCACGAAAAAAGTGCATTTTTCATGTGGATATTTTTGCTCATTTGCCTGCTCAATTCTAAACTTCTCAAATCAATAATACCTTGAGATTAAATTTAGAATGTACCGAACCATTCAAAAATTTAGACAAGTCACTAACCAATCATACTCTCTGTTTGAAGCCATTTTCTCTTGTTATGACAGAGGTGGTCCAAACAAAACATGAATTATTATGGTCGTTTTTTTACAGAAAGAGCCAAAACATACCATCTTCGATCCTCCGTTTGTAAAAATTCTTATTTTTCAAAATATGCTTCCACACATAGCGTAACAAATGTATTCCCTGATTTCACAAGACAAGCATTCCTATTAATCATTATTAGCACGATCTCTGCGATCGTACAATGTTAATTCAACGTAATTACAGGATAGCATCTCCATCCCCATCGGTCACATCTGTTTGGAAAATACTAATCTGAATTCCAGACGTAATTTTCAACAGGCAAAAACGCAACTCTGTTAGACGAGGAACTTTTCTCGACATATAAATATAGTTGGCCTAAAGTCGTGTTTTCAAAACACAGTTAGTTCTCCACTAAACTTCTGGGACAGAGGTTAAACTGCGTAGGAGCATTGAAGGAATGGTTAGGAGTGAAAGTTGACGTCTTATAAAAATCATAATAATAATAATTACAATAATAAAAATTCTTCATTCATCAAAACACTGACAGTAAGTTCTTCGAAAACAGTCAGTACAAACTGTCAGTAGTAGTAATTTATATTGCAAAAATATGAAAACATTTTTCTACTACGTATTTTTCAATGATTTTTTGCATGCTTGACATGATTTTAAGTTATATTTTCTGGAAGTTTTTCGAAAACTTGGGGACCTGCATAGTGATTTTTTTAATTTACTATGATTGCATTTGGTGGGATGTAGGTATATAGCTTTTTGTATTTCTAGTTTCAAAATTATGAACGCTGCTGTTCTTAAGGCAGCTATTTTCATTTACTAAACTAAAATATTCTCCTTACGGGGTGGTTCTACACGGAAAGAATGGCTTAGGATGACTGTCCTACAAAATTGATTTAAATACCAAATATATGAAATTCCTGTATTCTGTAAATGATGTGTCGTTGAAACAGAAAACCAATCGGTAAACGATAAAAAATATGGTCACACAAGAAATCGTCATTCAAATACAGACTTCCGGCGTAGATATACTTTCAAAAATGCCTTATATGTTGTGTCCTACAAGAAATTCCATCAATACTCCCGTTCTCTGATAGGAATCTTCTAAGAAATTCAAAGTGGTGTTCTGCTTTTCTAGATTAGAGGCCTTTCTTAGGAAGTACTGTGCTTTTCCATAGTAAGTCAAAATTGAGGATTCGTCCATTTTTCTCAATTACTGTGGAAATCAATAGAAGAAAGTTGAGCTGAAGGTTGAAAGGTAGATATCTTACTTGCACCTTTTCATGTATTAATTTTTTTGTATGGCATTGGTGGTGCAGGGTCGTCAACAGCATTTTTTAAAATGGAACTATATGTCATGTTTGGTATCGTTACAAACCTTCTTTTTTTCTTATTTCAGCAGCACTAACTTGTTTGGGAGATACAGAGTATTTCAGTAACTCAGTCCTGCTGCTTCTTTGTCTGAGACTTGACTCACTGTGGAAATGTAGCCAGACGAAAACTCTAGCGATATGAAAATTTGAATTAGACAGTGGCATAATTAGATATAACTTTCCTAGATACTAAGTTTTCGAAGAGCCTTACTATCTATTTTCATATTGAAAAATTTCACTCGAAAGTGTTGCTATAAGAACACTTTATGTGTCAAAACTCCCAATTTCTTTTCTAACTGAAATAAAAGCTAAAAATTGGTGTGTGTGAATCACTACTGCAAAGAAAGGAAATAAGTTTTCTGGATGTTTTTTTTGTGCAAATGAAACTATTTTGATTTTTTCTATATATTCCATTTAGGAAAAATTCAATATTTCTTCACTCGAATTGTTTTCGAACAAGTTTTTCGAGTGCAATTTTTCAACAGGAATAGCATGGCTCTTCGAAAAATCAGCTTCCGGAGAAGTAGCGAACATATTTATAATGTATGCTACCGTTTTGATTCATAATGTCTCATTGCCAGAATATCCGACTTGCTATATTCCCCGTTCGATTAAAGTTTCGAACTAATGAAGCAATATATCTATAGGATAAAAAAAACAAATGAAAGTATAGCACTGTATCTATCGAACGAATCTATCTGTTGAAAATAACATTGGTACTGCTGAAATGAGACGAAAACGAGCTTTCTAACGATACTGAATATGACACATACTGAAAAATGGCGATAAGATCAAATAAGTACCTATTTGAATACATGAAAAGGTGCAGAGTAGAATACCCTTCAACTTTCACGCATTCTTTTACAACTAAACCTGTATTCAGGCAAACGGGCTACTATTTTTCTATGACATGGTTACTAGCATGATATGAATATGGACCTGGGTTCATGAGAAAAGCATATACTAGTTTCATAAATAGTTATATCGGACGGTAAAGCTTTCATAATACGGGAAAACTGGTTTGATAGGAAAAGCCATCCAGTTCTCTTCTCTTGGTTACCAAACTTCATACTACTAGGTTATCATTCTTATACGCCACGGATTTTTGTAAAACGAAGTTAATATTTTTATATGTCTAGGGCAACTCATCTTATACGACTGGTTATTGGATTATATCTGAATGTAGTACAGTTATAGGATACCAAAGTATAGCTGAAATAGTGACTAGCGTCGGATAATGACGAGAAAGCGCCCCATATGTTCGCCATTCAGATAAAGAGTATATGAATTTTGGTTACTAAGTAGGTATCAAGATTTTTTTTCGTGTAGAGGCAATTCAAAATAGTCGTAGAAAAAGTATAGTAGATATAAGGAGTAGTAATTAAGCAGCTAGACACAACTTAGTGGTATTTCAGATCTTTCTCCGAGTTTCAATTCGTAGCCCCCCTCACCTCTGCCACTGCCAGGGCCGCACGTATGTTGATTCCAACTCAACATAGTCATTCACAATGGTCGCCGGCCCTTCCGCTTGCTTGATTTCGCAGGCCATTTCGGATCGAGGGGCGAACCCTCGCCCGTTCTAGGGGAACATGCTTCGCTGCACTATTTTTACACAAGGCCGTATAATCTAAAATGGCGACGGCGGTTCGCTGCATGGGGAACAAAGACGTTTTTTGTTCCGACGGCAATTTCGATTCGAGCGACCGGAACTGGAAAAAACGCGGCGTTGCGGCTTGGAATTTTTGTGTTGGGGCCGATGAAGCATGCGAATCGTTGGAGGCCGAACAGACGCATTTATCTGGAAATGTATGAGATGCAAAAAATATTATCGATTTGAAAAATGAAATAATTCAGGCTCTGAAAACTGAATGAGTTAGTTATTTACGTACAGAGTGAACCTTCTAAAAGTGGGGTGTAACAGAAATTTACGAAGGCTTAACCTGATATCATTTTTCAAATTCCGACGTAGTCACTCCAAATTTCATAACTCCTACTTTGTATATTGGAATCCCGAATTCAAATTTCGGAATTCTGCACTGCTAGAAATTGTTACACACTTTATCGTTGACAATTCATTACTACTACTAGATAGAAATTATATCATAATTTTTCCACACCCTCAGTACTATAATATATAATCAAATGTTTTATGTAATTTTTTAAAATTATTTTGCATGTGAAATTACTCAAGCTGATGGAAAATTTCCATAACACATGGGGTATTTTTCCTAGATCAATATTACCTATTCTGTGAGCTTCGTAAAGCTTTCCATGTTCCACAACGGATAATTAGGACTATTACAATGTATATTCCAGCTTTCCATATAGTATCCTCATGTAATCAGACATTCGGCCTGATTCTCTAAGGAAGTGGTTATCTAAACAACTGTCATTTCGGTGGCAATGAGGAAGGTCAGTGATTATTTGAATCACTTCCCGATTTTCCAATTCTCTAAGGTCAAAATGGAAAAAAAATCAACAACTAGTCGTTGGAAAAGAGTGGAAAAATAGACCACCATGATTCAAAATGGCAGTAATGATTGCAGGAAATTTGTTGCATTTTTTAATAATGGTTGTTGCTCAGGAAATAATTCAACAGTAAGATAATTTATTTCTAAATATATATTTTGAACCTTATTCAACAAACTTATTAACTTTTCAACTGGTTTTATATACATTACTGATTTTTTGAATTTCAACATATAAATCTGGAAATGAAAGTTAGGTGAATAAATTTCATGATATTTATATTCAACACATTTAGTATAGTATTTCAATAGTTTGAAGTACTGATACTGCATAATTATTTTGTTCCATGTTTTGGTCAATTGTTGCTCTATAACATGGATAACTTTTTGATACACTTTGAAATTGATAAAGTGAAGACTGCTGTTGAGGAAAACCTTCAGCTTTATAAAAATTTGATCACACATAATACACAAAATAATCAACAACATCTCAGTATATTTCAAATGAATATCAGAAGTTTAAATAAAAATATAGATGAGTTGGTTGTATCACTAAGGTCGGCAAAATTGAATTTTGATATCATAGTACTGTCCGAAACATGGAAAATAACCGATACATATTTGTACAATCTGGATGGATATCAAAATATCTACAATGAAGGTCAATACAATCAAAATGATAGGATCATAGTTTATGTCAAAAACAATATTGAATGTTCATACGAAATAATCCTTCTCGATCAAATTAAAATACTGGAAATTAAGGCCAAAGTTTTCAATAAGAATTTTGTGCTTAATGCAATCTACAGACCCCCTCCAACTTGTGTTAACACTTTTATCTCTAATATTTCCGATTACTTAACAATTGCAAAACCTTGTGACTTTCATATAATTACAGGTGATATCAATATTGATATTTCAACACATAACGATAGTACACATGAATACCTGAATACTTTAAGTGAGAAAGGTTTTATCAGTACAATAAATGAGTACACCCGTATAAAAAACAAGTCTGGGCGTGGGATCCGCCTACGCTAGGATCCACCTAACGCTCAGACTTGGCCTCCGGCGGTTAACTCTCGCGCAAGCGCTCGACCTCGCGCTTCGCGCGAGCACTTTTCGAAAGCTCGGAACTTGAAATGCCTAGAAGTTGTAGAAATTTTTTAATACAACGACCTCAATGTGTAGTCTTGTTTTTTTACCTATAATTGGACACCAATAATATGAATACAACGAACGACCTTAATGCCTTTGAAACTACAATTGGATACCAATAATATGAATACAACTACCTTAATGCCTTTGAAACTATAATTGGACACCAATAATATGAATACAACGACTTTAATGCCTTCACAACTATAAATGGATAACAATAATATGAATACAACTACTGTAATTTGAAACTATAATTGGACACCAATAATTTGAATACAACGACTAATGCGAGACCTGAGAAAAAATCCAAGTATATTTTTCAAGACATGACTGATTTTCCACAAAAATACATATTTTCAATACATGGCTGTCTTGAATAATTTCCCTCAAAAATACGTGTTTTCAATACATGACTGTCTTGAATAATTTCCCACAAAATACGTGTTTTCAATACATGACTGTCTTGAATAATTTCCAATAAAAATACGCGTTTTCAATACATTACTGTCTTGAATAATTTCCCATAAAAAAACGCGTTTTCAATACATGACTGTCTTGAATAATTTCCCATAAAAAACTCGTTTTCAATACATGACTGTCTTGAATAATTTCCCATAAAAATACGCATTTTCAATAAATGACTGTCTTGAATAATTTCCCATAAAAAACGCGTTTTCAATACATGACTGTCTTGAATAATTTCCCATAAAAGTACGCGTTTTCAATACATGACTGTCTTGAATAATTTCCCATAAAAGTACGCGTTTTCAATACATGACTGTCTTGAATAATTTCCCATAAAAATACGCGTTTTCAATACATGACTGTCTTGAATAATTTCCCATAAAAGTACGCGTTTTCAATACATGACTGTCTTGAATAATTTTTCATAAAAGTACGCGTTTTCAATACATGACTGTCTTGAATAATTTCCCATAAAAAACGCGTTTTCAATACATGACTGTCTTGAATAATTTCCCATGAAAAACGCGTTTTCAATACATGACTGTCTTGAATAATTTTCCATAAAAATACGCGTTTTCAATACATGACTGTCTTGAATAATTTCCCATAAAAAACGCGTTTTCAATACATGGCTGTCTTGAATAATTTCCCATAAAAGTACGCGTTTTCAATACATGACTGTCTTGACTAATTTTCCACAAAAATACGTGTTTCAGAAAATTTCATGAAAACTTCTTGCTAGTGAAATATTTCCCAGACTATCGATATCACGGAAAAAATGTTCAAACAATTTTTGTAGACTTCTATGAGATGATCAAAAAAGGTATTTTTGTGAAACTTGAAAATCTGTCGCTATCTTTGAGTTTTTGGTGTTTTTAAAAAGGCCCAAATTTTTACAAATCGCAATTTTTTTTTCAAGAAATGGAAAATTTGGAAGATACGGTAGATACGAAAAAATCCAGGCGCTTCGCGCATGGAAAAATTCGAAAGATGTGGAGGGAAGTAAATATTCAATAATCCGGGCGCTTCGCGCCCGGGAAAATTCGAAGGAGGGGGGAATTAATATTTCAAAAATCCGGGCGCTTCGCGCCCGAAAAAATTCGAAGGAGGGGGGGAAGTGGATTTATTAAAGTCCGGGCGCTTCGCGCCCGGGAAAATTCGAAGGGGAGGGGGTAAGTGGATATTCAAAAGTCCGAAAGTACCAAATTTTTCGTTTTTAGGAAATATTTCCCAGACTATTCATTTAACGGAAAAAATCTTGTTAACTTTTTTGTAGACTTTCATGAGATGATCAAAAAAGGTTGAGTAAAACTTGAAAAACTGTCGCTATATTTGAGTTTTCGGTGTTTTTATAAAAAAAAATCAACATTCTGTTTATTTTTCAAGATATGAAAAAATGCCATTGAAATTTTTGGTAGACATCTTTGAGTTAAATGAAATTGTTAATTTACATTTTTTCGATATCTCGTTTAGTTTTCGAGTTTTTGGTGATTTTTGGAAAAAATGGGAAATTTTTTCTAAGTCCCAATTTTTTCGTTTTTTCGAAATATTTCCCAGATTATTGATATAGCAGAAAAAATTATTGAACATTTTTTGTAGACTTTCTTGAGATGATCAAAAAAGATAAATTGTGAAATTGGAAAATCCGTCGCCATATTTGAATTTTTCGTATTTTTATAAAAAAAAAGTCTATATTTTTTTTATTTTCCAAGATATGGAAAAATTTCATCGGAACTTTCTATTGGCATCTTTCAGTATATTAAAACTGTTTATATAAATTTTCTCGATATCTCCTATAGTTTTCGAGTTTTTGGTGTTTTTCGAAAAAAAAGCGAAAATTATTTCCAAGTCCCTAATTTTTCATTTTTGTGAAATATTGTCCAGACTATTGATATTACCGAAAAATTTTATTTGAATTTTTTGTAGATTTTTATGAGATGATCAAAAAAGATGATATGTGAAATTGGAAAATACGTCGCCATATTTGAGTATTGATAAAAAAATTGAAAATTTTCAAAATATGGAAAAACTTTTCAAACACTTTTGGAAGGTCTGTTGAAGTACATCAAAACTCTTCATATTCACTTTCTCGATATCTTGTATCGTTTTCGAGATTTTGAGGTTTCAAAATTTTTAAAAAAATTTTCAACTTTTTTTCACTTTCTAATAAAGTTGGAAAAAAACGGTTTGGAGTATCATTGAGGCTTGTGAATACGTACCAGAAGAACTTTTAAGATTTCCATTTGTTTCAATGGTACGGTCAATATCTCGATTTTCCATTTTTTTGGAATATTTCCCGTACTATTGATTTTACGGAAAAAATGTATTGACATTTTTTGAAGGTTTTCTAGAGGCGGTCAAAAAATAACTCCTGATAAATTGAGGTAATATCGACCGTTTTTGAGTTATTTCATTTTTTCAAAAATTCAAATTTTTATTTTCAGTTTTCTCGAGTTTTCCCGGTTTTCCGATAATTTTGGTGAAAAATATTTCGTATATATTTTGTTCCTCTATTTGAGCTCTACCTATCGCAGTTTTCAAAATTCAGTTTAGATCATCGGTTTGGCGTATTTTTGAGTTTTTCACTTTTCGGAAAATCGCCCGGAAAAGCCGTAAGCATTTTCCGATCCTTCCCAAAAACTATACACTTCTGTAGGACAAATATGCGTAAGAATTCAGGAAATATAGAGCAAAAAAAATCAATTCCTGAACCGCTATCGAGGAAACTATGAAAAGCAGGAAAAACGCCGTAAAAATTTTCCTGGGTTTCCTATCGCAAAAAAAAAATTTGAGAAATATTGTCCTCGAGTTATTGATATGGTTCAAATTTCAAAGCGATATCTTCAAAGGTATGGAAATGCGAGCCTTTTGAAATGCCACGACAGACAGACGGACAGACAGACAGACAGACAGACAGACAGACAGACAGACAGACAGACAGACAGACAGACAGACAGACAGACCGACAGACAGAATTTTCGAAAAATTTTTTTTTTCGACGGTGATCATTTTCCTAGAAGTAACTATGGGTCTAAAACGTCAAATAAAAAAGTTGATGTCCGTCTGGGAAGACGGTAGGAAATACAACTTCCTAAGAGGTCGTTGTATAATTATGAAAAATCTTGTATAGATCATTTATTTATTAAAAGTAACAAGTCAAACAATATTTTCAATAGTATACCGGCCATAATCGAAGCACTGACCATTTTTCAATTGCTAATGTCTTCCCCATTTCCAAAGAAAGAGAGAGAGAGATAATGGTAGTGTCAAAACTATCAAAACTCTAGATAACCGCAAAATGAGGGAAATACTGCAAAGAGAAAATTGGATTGATGTCTACAGTGAAATGGATGTTGGAAAGAGCACAATTTTATTTATCAACAAAATCTCAGAGGTAATTGACACATGTACCAGACTAACGAAATTGAGGTCACAAGACAGAAAACGAAATGACTGGATCACCAAAGGACTCATCAGGTCAATACAAGAGAAAAATAGACTACATAAAATAATGAGAAAACAACAAAATGAATTGAATGTTTCAAACTATAAACGCAACAGGAACAGTCTTAATAACTTAATAAACACAACAAAAATGAACTATTTCATTAAAAAAATTGAAAATAATAAAAATTCTAAAAAAAATCTATGGCAAGTTGTGAATGAATTAACGAGAAAAGCAAAACAAAAAGCAACACTTTCTGAAATAAAACTGGGAACCCATAATACAACTAAAGATGAGAAAATTATAGCAGACACATTTTGTTCATATTTGACTAACCTAGGTCCAGAAATGGCAATCAAAATAAAGAACGGCAATGATTTCAAACGTAATGAAACACCTCAGAAAATTGCTAACTCAGTATTTTCCATTGAAACCAATGTTACAGAAATCACAGAAATAATCAACAATTTAAAAATGAAGAAATCACCTGGTCATGAAAACATGAAAGAGGAAAGCCTTAAAGTTATTAGCGATATTGTAGCGCCCCCATTATGCCATCTAGTAAACAAAAGTTTTGAGAAAGGAATATTTCCATCTATTTAAAAAAAAACAATAATTACACCAATATATAAAAATGGCATGAAACTAGAAATAAAAAACTATAGACCAATTTCTGTTATTTCTAGCGTAGCTAAAGTTTTTGAAAAAATCACCCACAAAAAAAATAACCGGTTTCACTGAAAAGTATAAATTGTTTTCGGATAGGCAATATGGATTCCGTAAGAACAGGTCAACATCAGATGCCATTGCACGACTGATAGCCGCAATAAATGGATCAATCGACAAAAAAATCCATCTTTGTGTGTTTTCATAGACCTCGCAAAAACGTTCGACACGGTTGATCACAAATAACTGCAGCAAGCACTGGAAAGTAATGGTATCAGAGGCATGCCTCACAAATTGATGGAAAGTTATTTATCAGATCGAAAACAATGTGTGAAAATCAATACAACCTTGAGTAAAGAACATGTTATTCAATTTGGAATTCCACAAGGCACAGTACTTGGTCCATTACTTTTCAATATTTTTATGAACGAACTCTTCGAACAAAACGTTATAGGCGATATCATTAGTTTAGCAGATGATACTGTGATATACTACAGTGGACCAAACTGGAAAGATTTAAAAATTAAGGTCAAAAATGACTTACCAAAAATATTTCAACTTTTACAGAATAAACTGCTATCAATCAACTTTGAAAAAATAACATATTTACCATTTACTTCTTATCAGTCAAATTTATCATCTTTCAAAACACTAAATATCAAAAGTGGTTCTAACCAAACTATCACCTTAAAGTCCACAGAGAAAGTAAAATATTTGGGTACCTATATCGATTCACACCTGAGATGGAAGGAACAGATTAATTATGTTATAAGAAAAATGAGATGCATTATACCAAGAATGAAATATCTGAGTAAAATCTTAAACATTCAATATCTGCGTGTCTTATACTATATGCTTTCGCCGAAAGTCATTTGACATGTGGACTCATAGCCTGGGGAGGAGCAGCTTGGACTTTAATGAGTAATTTAGAAAAAACACAAAAATATTTACTGAAAATAATGTACAAAAAACCAAGAACATACACAGAGAGAAAAGACTGCAGCAGGTTCATTCACAACGTTGTGTAAGACACGGTTGTGTAGATATTTTACACAATTGTCCAATCTTTCATCATACGTGTTTTGTGAAATTCAATAAATATTCAATTTGTATAGTATTCATGCACTTCTACATTGGCTAAAAATACACAAAAATATGCACATCTGCCATAACACAATTTATATGGAAAACATCTACAACGCATTGAACTCATCTTACACCTGTTGTGCACTTTTTATTTGATATGCACAAATTGTATACTATTTCAACACAATTGTGTAATTTGCCACAACTTGACCAAGGCGTCGTCTCACCCAACTAAATACGCATGCGCGGCTCTCCAAATGTCCAGTCCATCATTGTTTGATTGTTTTATGCTGATCGAAGGGCGAAGCTGGTTAAGTTTACTTACCTATTATTTATTATTTGCTCATGTGTATGTGGTTTTGTGTCAAATAGTAGTGTTAGAATATTTGCAAACTGATACCAATATTTGAAGGTTAGTATTGCCATTATTTTTTGTTATTACATGAAACCTACAAACTACATTTTCATCATTTTTAACGGTTTGAAAGGTGCATCCTCGTACCTACTTCCTAGTTGAATAAATATAAGTAGTTTGACACGAATATTACTATAAACTTTATTATTAGTCAACTGGTACAAAATAACAAAATGTACCTATGGTTCATTTATGTTATGTTACGTTTGGTATTTTGTGTTTCTGTTATTTTATTTGTAATCAGAGCTTATAGTTCAGTTATCTTTGTCATTAGTTCTTTGTGATGAAATAAACATTATTTGAATGACATTTAATTTTATTTCAACCTTCTGGATAATGAAGCTTATAATTTCTGAATAGAATAAGATATGAAGAAGCGAGCAGGTTGAAACTTATGCTTATTCTTAACTTATTCCATGTGGATGTTATGTGCCTCCTATATCCTTTCTTAAAATTATAAATGGTACCTATAAAAATTGGCCTTGCTTTGCGTACACGAATATGTATAATATACCTACACAATGTGTACAAACTAGGTACACAAATTGTTGCCATTCATTACAATTTATCCATAAACAGAACACAAGTTATTGACATTCGTTACACAATATACCGATTAATTTTGTATATTTTGTGTATAAAATTAAAACAAAACTATTCAGAATAACACAACACTGTAGTGTATCGTTTATACACAATATCTCTAATACAATATTATAGAAAAAAAATAAACAAATTGGTGCTGTCAACTTTTTAGAAACAAATTGTGCTGAAATTATTCACAATTGTGTAGAAAACATACATTTTTTTCTCTCTGTGTACCCAACTGAAGATCTTTATAGAGAGACGCAAATTTTTAACATGCATCAACTATATGCAAAAACATTATTATTAGGACAATTCTGAGAAAAAGACAAACTTACTCCACTTCAGCACAACTATGCTACGCGAAACAAAAACTGTTCAGTGAGAGTACCCAAAGTGAACAAAACTTCAAGCCAAAGACATTTCCCCTATTTAGCCCCAAAACTATACAATAATCTCCCAACAGAATTGAAAGATATCAAATCTTATAGTTCATTCAAATCAAGATTGAAACGTTGGATTCTAAACTTCTTCAGTACCGATAATCGTATTTTTTCATTTAGAGTGTAGGATTTCCTCAACACCAGTTTGACTATTTCATAAACGGTGTCTTCATATTTATGTATGTGTATCTGTATGTGTGTTTATTTGTTCGTCCTGTATGATATTATGTATAGTTTATTATCAATTCATTTTAATCGCTGATTTTAAATCAATTTCTTTAATATATCAACCAAACTTATCGAGAATTATATAAACCTTAACCCACGCACAAGTTTTCTTATGTGGGCTCAGTGTTTATTTACCTACTCGTTAATATTTTCTTTGTGAATTGATTATTTGTAAACCCTTGTTTGGTATTTGGTAAATAAACGATGTATATTATACCTACCTACTTAAATAATATTTTCAGGAGACAGGTAGCATCGAATAATAAAGCCTTACGAGTCTCTACAAACCAATTCAGAATGATCTACCACATGCCAAAAATATTGGTGTTGGAGGTTTTGATGCCTTTGATAGAACCCCACGTTGTTCAATATGGTAGAAGTGCTACTTTTATACCACTCCACTACACATTTTTAATTTCGTAGGTGCTATGCTACTCGAATACATTTATTCTATCACCACAAGTTTGCTCTGGTAATTGCATGCTGATGTAATTCACCGCAGTTGAGATGATTTCAGTTATACTTCCATGACTTTGTTTCATTGAGAAATCACCCAGTATATTTGTTAAATAAATATTTTCAAAATTTCACTTTTTATCAGCAATATAAACTAACAAATATTCCATTTGGTCTGAGGTGACTCTTGGACCTCGTGTAGTTTTGGGAGGCATTATACTTTGTGTTGCTACTAAAAGATCACATAGATAAAGCAATGAGCAGAGATCCTGTGTAATAAAGCTATGCATTCCAGGATACCTACCTTTTACCAATAAAAAAAATATAACTTTTGTAATTATTTACAAAAAACTTTTGTCCCGGATATAAGATCACTGAAAGTCATAAAATACCTAAGACAAAATACTTATTTATATTTACAACTCCAATATAAATAACAAAAATGAGGTTATTTACTGTTAAAATGACAGAAAAGTAACAAACTTTTCCGCATTTATGCAAATGTGAAAAATTAACCACCTTGATAAATTTCGTATTTGAAGAATACCAAATATAAGTAGTGGAATATCTAGGGTGGTTAAAAAAGTAGTTGTTAAGAACGTTATTAAAGTATCCACTGTGTTAACCACTTTTGTTGTTTTTTTTTTGTGGGGTTCAGGAACATATTGATAATGCACCTAGTTCTGAAAAATAGAATCATTTATTGAAACAATGGTGGCTACGAATTTATTTACACACATATACATAAATCAGGACATGGTTTCTTCCAGCGGAATGATCAAATATCAATAATCCACAGAATTATTGGGTAGGCTTCAAAAAGACTGATATCATGAGCCAAAACACAATGGATTCTCTTTAACAATGCTAGAGCTTTTTTTCAAATCAAGCAAATCTCTTTTTCAATAAATTCATAAAAATGAGCTGATGAGTCAACACTTTGACTTGCAACTTCTCACACAGGCACGTTAGTAATTATTATATTTCCAATACAGCTCACAGACATGTAACTTCTCACACAGGCACGTTACTAATTATTATATTTCCAATACAGCTCACAGACATGTAACTTCTCACACAGGCACGTTACAAGTCCTTCGCTTCTCGAAAATCCAACAAAAGCAGCCAACTCCTGACCAAGCCACGTTGCAAGCCAATAAACACTCAAATCAGTCTAATAATAGGTAACTTCACACACAGGCACGTTACAATCACTAGGCTGAAATGAATACAACGGTGATATGCAACTTCTCACACAGGCACGTTGCAAATCACCGAATGACATGTAACTTCTCACACAGGCACGTTACAAGTCCTTGAATTTAGCTAAACTGAATATATTCACTCAATTCCAATGTGCTGAGACTCATGTACAACCAATAAATACTCAAATAAAACCCCTTTTCAAAACATTACTTTTGTAAACATCAATACAAATATCAACAAGTATTAAATATTCAGTATTGAAGGAAAGCTCCGTACCAATGATCGTAAGAGCAAAACACAAATTCTTCAAAATGTTTATGCTGCCACGAACGGAACTCCCACATGATTTTCTTTGTTTAATAATCAACAAGCAAAGGAAAGTACATCCAAGAAAAATATAATGAAACATACTGATTATGAATAACAACCTGCTTTTCTTTCATTGAAAGTGAACTCCAACAATTACTCACTCAAACAGGTATTATATCCATTTGTCGAAGATAATTCCAAGCAATTTCAAACAAATATAACTCCTACCTTTTATTCCTACCACAGGCATCACCTCAACACAAATGAATATATCCAAACAATCACCCCAAGAACAATGACCTCAGAAACTCCACACCAACTCTCGAGTCAACACCAACTTACCTCCCCCCATGCTATTTTTCTCGCTTCCCGCCAGCCAAACGTTTTTGTTGAAGATCCCTAAAAACCGGCATATGACGATGCGCGGCACATGGCTAATTTATACTGGACGTACCATCATAGGCTGGCGTTCGGCAATAGAAAACTCCTTACACTTTTTAGAGAATCAGACCGATTGTGTAATTATTACTCTTTAGTTTTACACCTTTAACATGTGAAACTACATTTTTAGCATGGATCTCCGAGACAGCTGTAAACCTGTATTCATTAGGGGAAAATTTTTATCAGCTCCCTCCATAAATATTATCGAATGTATAGGAACTGATAGATTAACCTTCAAGAACTCAAAACAAATGCACCGGCCCACATGACATGGTGATCTTTTGCGTAGTCAGTCACAAGAGAACAAAATATAAAATATCCCTTTGTTGTAAAGAGAAACATTCTCAATTGAAAATTGAACCAAAACATGACTCCTTTGGGAATGGAAAAAAACCTACGATAAAATTGAAGTTACTTTTTTGTAATATCTAACAGAAAACAACTAATTCCCCGGCAAAAGCCACGCTGGACATTGAACTACATCTGATAGATATTGTGAAAAGAAACCTATCTTGATTGAATAAATCTGAAAATAAAAATTTGCATTTTCATTCAGAAAGTTGATTATTCATTATGTCCAATTTCCATTGGAGATTCATATCTATAAATGAGATAGGGGAGAATATTACCCAGAAGTATCACTCACAGAAAATCGCTCATTTCATTGATGCGTGAATTGCATCACTTTCGTACGACGGCGTTCTGGTGACACGGCGAAAATAAAAAATCTGTCAATTGACACATTTAATCTGTCAATTGACACATTTAATCTGTCTATTGACACATTTAATCAGTCAATTGACACATTTAATCTGTCAACTGACACATTTAATCTGTCAATTAACACATTTAATCTGTCAATTGACACATTTAATCTGTCAATTGACACATTTAATCTGTCAATTGACACATTTAATCTGTCAATTGACACATTTAATCTGTCAATTGACACATTTAATCTGTCAATTAACACATTTAATCTGTCAATTGACACATTTAATCTGTCAATTGAAACATTTAATCTGTCAATTGACACATTTAATCTGTCTATTGACACATTTAATCTGTCAATTGACACATTTAATCTGTCAACTGACACATTTAATCTGTCAATTAACACATTTAATCTGTCAATTGACACATTTAATCTGTCAATTGACACATTTAATCTGTCAATTGACACATTTAATCTGTCTATTGACACATTTAATCTGTCAATTGACACATTTAATCTGTCAACTGACACATTTAATCTGTCAATTAACACATTTAATCTGTCAATTGACACATTTAATCTGTTAATTGACAAATTTAATCTGTCAATTGACACATTTCATCTGTCAATTAACACATTTAATCTGTCAATTGACACATTTAATCTGTTAATTGACAAATTTAATCTGTCAATTGACACATTTCATCTGTCAATTGACACATTTAATATGAGGTGATTAGAGCATATCGATGATGAAAATTGTTGATATCGTTATATCCGTCAACCTGTTGCACCCCTACCCTGAACCACCACAAGTCTTCGAGAGTCAAGTGCAAGCTAGGGAGCAACCCTCACCTTTTAACGTGTGATGCCGTTCATGAGACCGATGACCATGCTGGGAATCGAACCCAAGACCTAATGCTAGAGAGGCATACCAGCACGACCACCACGGAATGGGTAGTTTGAACATGACCAGTGAATAACCATGAACCAACTCAGCCTAGGTACTTTTCGATTGGGTTGAGTAATAACGAAATTTTATTATTTTTGGAATTACGTGATGATGATTTGATTCGTAAAAGAAAACTGAAACGATGATTGAAATTTTTAAATTTGTTCTGGTGGAGAAATTATTGAGATACTGAAACGCTTCTAACGTTTGTAAATAATGAAATCTGTAAATCAGGGCAGTTTCATGGATGCATTCGAAATGCGTGCAAGCTGTGGTTTAGTTGTCACACAAAAAAAAGTACCGTTTGTACGTTTGGTCTTGAGCAACAGCGTATGAACATGAATAGGAGATTGAAAAAAAATCACTTGACAAATAAATGAGTAAATTGACAGATTAAATGTGTAAATTGACAGATTAAATGTGTCAATTGACAGATTAAATGTGTCAATTGACAGATTAAATGTATCAATTGACAGATTAAATGTGTCAATTGACAGATTAAATGTGTCAATCGACAGATTAAATGTGTCAATTGACAGATTAAATGTGTCAATTGACAGATTAAATGTGTCAATTGACAGATTAAATGTGTCAATTGACAGATTTTTTTATTTTCGCCGTGGCACCAGAACGCCGTCGTACTTTCGCTAGGCCTCCAATACATTTTGGTCGACAAAAATCTATTTCACTCTTCTAAGATCATCAGGGAGGTCGGAAGAATTGGAAATCATATACTATTCACAAGAAATTCCACACTGTAGGACTATTTTTTGTGCGGTGACACTTTGAAAACAATTGTTGACATAAAACCTGTCATGGGTAAGTATGTTGATTTTATTGAAAATATGAACAAGATGTTCATAAAGTCAGTTGTGGAATCATCTGCGACTGAAAGACAAACTAGTCGCTATTTTCCATCGTACAAGATAACCTCTCTTGGAAGGTATTCATCATTTATAAATATCAATCTCCAATGGAAACTGGACATGATAAATAATCAACTTTCTGAATGAAAATGCAAATTTTCACTTTCAGATTTTTTCAATTAAGTTAGATTTCTTTTCACAATATCTATCAGATGAAGTTCAATGTCCAGCCAGCGTGGCTTTTGCAGGGGAAGTAGTTGTTTTCTGTTAGATATTACAAAAAATAGCTTCTTTTAATTTCAACTATCTGAATGAAAATGCAAATTTTCACTTTTAGATTTTTTGTCTCAATTTATATAGGGCCTTTTCACAATATCTATCAGATGTAGTTCAATGTCCAGCGTGGCTTTTGCCGGGGAAGTAGTTGTTTTCTGTTAGATATTACAAAAAAGTAACTTCAATTTTATCGTAGGATTTTTTTCCAATAACGAACGAGTCATGTTTTGGTTCAATTTTCGATTGAGAGTGATTCTCTTCACAACATGAATCCCTTCCAAGAGAGGTTTTCTTTTACGATGGAAAATAGTGACTAGTTTGTCTTTCAGTCGCAGATGATTCCACAACTGACTTAATGAACATCCTGTTCATATTTTCAATAAAATCTTTAAAATATCCCCTTTATACAACGCGATGAATCTGTATAATAAATTACCAGAACAGATCAAACAAATTACATCTCTGATCAAGTGTTTCATGGCAGAGTAAAGCAATTGCTGCTGAAAAACGGTTACTATAGTTGTGATGAATTCCTGGATGATGATTCACGATCAGCACTGATTTTATTTATTTTTTCTTTTATTTTATGTTTCATTTATTCTTACATGCGACGTTTGTCTATATTTTTACTAGGCAATTTATATTCACAATTTTCATAAAAGCATATTGACCTTTATATTCCTATTTTAATTATATTACTTTGTGATTTTATTTTATACATTGGTATTATAAATCATTGACATACCATATCGTATCACATTGGCAAATAAAATTTATTATTGCTAGAATGAAAAATCACCGTGAACTGTTAATTCAAATATTTCAATGGGATTTCAAAAATTTTTCATTGAACAAAACATTTGTAGTACAAAACTGAATAAGTTTGAAGAAGAACAAAAACGAACAAAAGGATTTACAGCAACAACAACAACAGTTCTTTAAGAGCTAATAACAATTAGACTCAATTGATTATCACGGTAATTTGATCTTGAACAAATGTTATACTTCTAATTATTTACTATAAAGCTTCGAGGGAACTTATAATAGGACATATTATGTTCATACTTCGACTCGAGTTTAGCAAAGATGGGTGTGACTGTTTTCTGAGAAATAATCCTGGACAAAATCGACCAAATCATTTTAACTCCAGGTGAAGTGTCTTGATGATTCTGTATAGTAATGAAAATATTGTAAAAATTGCTTTATCGCTGACTTGCACCCCAAAACATCAAGTATCTCGACATTTCTTTACCTTAATTAACACCTCTTTGTTCGGGTATTCCGTGACAAAGTGGTACTGAAAAAACTATTTTTATTATACTTTTATTGCATTTAACTAGCAATGGTATGGTGGTAACTGTACGTATAATATCTCACCCACGGCATAAATTGTAAATTTATTTATCGATTTTGCAATAAAAAGAGGTTCTGATTTCAATATATTTGACAAAACATTTTGTTTATGTGCTTCAAGCCTCTCATGAATATCACTTTCTGGTCCGGTTTTGGAGAAATCAGCTCTAAATTACTTTAATGAAACGAAAGAAACACAATTTTTGTCTTATTTTCACTAGTTTTTTATATTTACGACCGGTTTCGGGCTTTATCCCATTATCAAGTATAAAAACTAACGAATACAATTGTACTCTTAAACCTAGTTATATAGGGAGTTTGCAGGTAAACTGGATGGAGAGGTAATTAAATGAAAATAAATGAAATTAAATGAACATGGGTGAAACGATATAAATTCAATACTGGAGGTTATGGAAATTACCAGGGTTGTCAAAATCACAAATTCAAAAGTGGAGACCTACATAAATCGAGTTGCTCGTTGAGGGTTCTATATTTCAGGTTTTTAATTGATTTATTGATTTCCATGGCTTCCAACAGATTCATTTTCTTTCCTTTATTACATGTGTGTAGGATTTTGAGATTATCTTTATCTATCTTGTGTTCGGATTCGTGCAGATGTTCGTACATTGTGGATTTTTTGTGGAAACAGACGTGTTCACGGAGCCTTACGTCAAAATTTCTACCGGTCTGGCCTGTATATACTGCCGAGCATTCCCCGCATTCTAATCTATATATCCCTGATTTTTTCATTCTATCTCTTTAGGTTTTGCATTGAACAGAATTCTGCCTAAATTATTATTACTTATGAAAGCTGTTATTTTGAATTTAGAAACATAATTTTGAATGTTTTCTGAAATTTTACCTGAGTAATTAATGCTACCATATTTACGTGTATTGTGTTCTTCGATATTTGGGTATAGTTCACTCATAACCGTTTTATGAGTTTTACTTGATAATAATTTCTCAATTTAAGAAACTGGTACTTGATTGTTTACCGCAATTTGTTTAATGATGTTTAGTTCATCAAATACGAGAGGCTGATGGAAGCGAATCATTCAAGGTTTTCTGATTGTTTATTGTTTGTTATCTAAATCAAATGTGTGGTTTTTGCTACCGATTGCGCTTTCATTGTTCTTCTATACAGGGTGTCAATTTGAAAACTTCCCACCCTTAATATCTTCCTTCCAGTAAACAATATGAGTAATCGAAAAAACAGGTCAATTTTATTGTCAAGGGGGACACTTTCAAGGACTATTTGTAGCCCTCGTGGTTCAACCCCCTAGGAGGGGTAGATGTTACCCTTAGAATTTTAAATGGGAAGGGGGGTCAAGTGGCACATCATTTTGATGGGCGTTCAATTCTTGTTCCAATGGTACCCTGACTTATTATTTTTTGATGAGCATTTTCCGAAAAATTGCGTTCTAAACTAACAGAAGTAATTATTAGAACGCCTATACTGAGATGCATGGTTTGGCCAGAACTGGTTAGAATATTAGGTGGTACCGTTCCAACCCTTTATTAGGGGTAACATTAGCCATTAGCTCCAAACACTTTACATAAAAAAGTAGTCTAATAGTAAAACGTAGATGGTAGTAAAGTTGTGTTTATTAAATGCTGAATTTTTAAGTGTCATCGCAGAAATTGTACAGATAGCCTTCCTTTTTTGCTACTTCTGCTGTAAAAAGTTTCTGTTTTCCGGCAAAAAAATGGTTAGCAAATTTGAACTATGTGGTAGTATTGTGAATACCGTTGTACCTGTTGGGCTGTTTAGGAATTACTTTAATAAGTGTATAAAAGTGTAAAAATGGTTTACATTCTTCAAGACAGAATTGAAATTATTGTAATTTATGGCGAAGTTGGAAAGTGCACACGAAGGGCGGCATTTCTTTTTAACGAAAGACATCCAAATTGTAATGTAAGTCACCGGTATGTGCTTGATTTGGTGAATAAGTTTTACGAAACTGGTTCAGTGACAAATAAAAAAAGAAATAACCCCAGAGTACTAAATGAAGCAGCTCAAATTGAAGTTTTGGGAACATTTGCTGCAGAGCCCACGAGCTCCTTACGATCAGTATCAGAACAGACGGGAATGTCACGCGAGACTATAAGAAAAGCATTGAAAATGCATAAATTTCATCCATATAAAATGCAGATTCTTCAAGAGCTCCACGAGGATGATTATGATAGAAGAATAGAGTTTTGTGAAATCATGTCTCATCGAGTCAATACGATCCCTAATCTTCTGTTAAACATCTGTTTCAGCGATGAGTGTTCATTTTTTCTGAATGGCAATGTTAATAGACAAAATTGTCGCTATTGGAGTGACGAAAACCCACATATTTTTCGGGAAGGGCATACACAACACCCACAAAAAGTTAATGTTTGGGCTGGTATTCTTGGAAATGCCATTCTTGGTCCATTATTTCTGGAAGAAAACTTGACTGGCAATCTGTACCTTGATATGCTTGAAGAGAATATCGATCCTCTTATAACTCACGAGCTAGAAACTCAAATTGATGCAGAAGGTAATGAACTTTTGCAGGAGGATCTGTTACATTTCCAGCAGGACGGTGCTCCACCTCATTATTTTCTTCCCGTCCGACAGTGGTTAAACGAGAGATTTCCGGGTAGATGGATTGGCAGAAGGGGAGCAGTTGAATGGCCTCCGAGATCACCGGATTTAACACCCTTAGATTTCTTTCTTTGGGGGCATCTTAAATCCGTTGTTTATAAAACACAACCTTCTGATATTGACGAACTTAAAAGACGAATTACAGCAGCATGCCGGTCAATTCCTAGTGAAGTTTTCCGTAATGTTAGAGGGGAGTTCGAAAACAGACTGTATTACTGTTTAGAGCAAAATGGACAACATTTCGAACAGCTAATAAGATAAGCGTAAGTAGATTTTATGTTGGAAATGTCTTTCTCGCAAATTAAATTTTATTGTGTAGAAAGAAAATAACCACCAAATAAAAAATCCCATGCGTAATAAATTTATTCCAGTCATTCAAGGGTTGGAGCGGTGCCACCTACTCTTCTAACCATTTTTATTAAAGGGAGTCAATACAATAATGCATCTCAGTATAGGCGTTCTAATAATTACTTCTGTTAGTTTAGAACGCAATTTTTCGGAAAATGCTCATCACAAAATAATAAGTCAGGGTACCATTGGAACAAGAATTGAACGCCCATCAAAATGATGTGCCACTTGACCCCCCTTCCCATTTAAAATTCTAAGGGTAACATCTACCCCTCCTAGGGGGTTGAACCACGAGGGCTACAAATAGTCCGTGAAAGTGTCCCCCTTGACAATAAAATTGACCTGTTTTTTCGATTACTCATATTGTTTACTGGAAGGAAGATATTAAGGGTGGGAAGTTTTCAAATTGACACCCTGTATAAAAAGTCAAAGTAAGTGAAAGGAAGGTATCAAAGCATGCTAAGAAAAGGTGCTGTGTCCCTGATGCTGACACACTTTATTTCAGCGCTGGTTATTTATTGTTTTTTTTTCCCTTGGTGTTTTGGCATCGACTGCTATGGTCTTTAGCCACGTGTTCTGGATAGGCCTTGTTACTAACTCCATGCGCCACCTTAGGAGCAGCACTGTTAATTGGAACGCAACAGTGAATCGTGAAGGACTCACCCCAGTCCAGCCACGAGATTTGAATAATTTAATCGTTCAAATTAAATTAAAAAATCCCAGCCGCAACTGGGGCTCGAACTCCGGACCTTTCGATCCAAAGTCGGACGCTCTTACCACTGCGCCACGCCCCGACATGTTATTTATTGTTTATCAATTTTCAGAATAGAAAGGCTTTTGATATGAGAAATTAGTAATATTAAACAGTTTTGTCGATGTGTATTTTTGAATACTTTGCCTGCTGTTAGTTAAATACATGAAAAAATAGATACAGTCATTGATAAAAATAATCAATATAAAGTATTCCACCAAACGATAGGTGCCGCTGCTATTGAAGTTACGAAGCAATAGCTCAAACTCAGTATCTAACAGTAGGTATATAAATACGAGGATGTATTGATATCTAGTTAGCCTAGACCAGTTCCCGGCATAAACCGTAGCAACGAACAATAACTTATTAGAAGTGTCAGTGTAAAGTTTGACGTCAAAAAAGTAAACCAGAGTTACGCAATTAATTAAAAGAAAAAATATGTCCACTGACATTGTGAAAATCGAAAAATTGGAGTATCGAGCCTTCATCAAGTACCTGTATTTAAAAGGGTTAAGAGGTAAGCAGATTTACGAAGATATGCTTAATGATCAATATCCTTGGTATGCGACCGTGAAAAATTGGACTGCATGCTTCAAAAGAGGTAAATTTTCCATTGAAGATGATGACCGATCGGGAAGGCCAGTTTCTGTGTCAATCCCCGAAAATATCGATGCAATTCATGACATGATTTTAACAGACCGTCGAATTGGGCTCAAACGGATATCTGAAGCACTGAATATTTTATACGAACGCGTTCATCATATAGTTCACGTCAATTTGGAAATGAGAAAAATTGCTGCAAAATGGATCCCCAAATATTTGAATGTTGACCAAAAGCGTGCAAGGGTAGTAGCATCGCGTTCGATCTGTGCTCGATTTGAAAACGATGTAGACTTCTTAAACCGAATTGTTACCATGGATGAGACTTGGGTACATTTCTACGATCCAGAAACAAAGCAACAATCGATGGAATGGCGACACTACGGTTCTCCAAGAGAAGTTTCGTGTCCAAAAATCTGCTGGAAAAGTTATTGCTTCAGTTTTTTGTAATCATGATTGATATTTTGGATAAGGGTAGAACAATAACTGGAGATTACTATTCGACATTACTGACCACTCTACGGGAAAAAATTAAAGAGAAAAGACGCGGAAAGCTATCCAAAGGTGTTTTGTTTTTGTAGGACATCGCCCCTCCACACAAATCTCATGTTGCCATGCAAAAAATCCATGATTTAGGGTTTGAACTACCAGTACACCCCCCTTATACACCAGATTTGGCTCCTTCCGACAATCATCTCTTTTCTCAACTGAAAAAAAGTTAAAAAGGTCGTAAATTTTTTTTCCAACGAGGAGGTAATAAAAGCTGTGGAGGTCTGGCTTGCAGAGCAAGAAGAAACATTTTTTTGAAAGGTCTAGAGACGTTGCAGGTTCGCTGTAATAAATGTATCCAATTAAGATGAGAATATGTTGAGTAATAAAATATTTTGACATTGAAATTTTGTTTGGTTCTATAGTAGGCTAATAATTTTTCAATATATCCTCGTATACAGTGCGGTCCAAAGGTATGGAATAAATTCATTTTTAGCGTTATTATGTATTTTATGAAAAAATCCTGAAACAGGTCAATTTTTATTGGCAATTTGACAATTTACAGTATGAAAATATTACCCCCTTCTTGCACCCCCTCTGAATTATGAGCACCCCCTCAAAAATTTTAAATGAGAAGGAGGGTCGTGTGGCATCTTGTTCGAAAGGGATTTTCATTATCTGTTCAGCAATACTAAGTTTTTCATATTTGGTGCAACCATAACGAAGAAAATTTTTTATTAAAATTTAAAAATATTGACACTGTAAATTATGTATCCGTTGAAACAACCTGAAGCAGGTCGATTTCTATTCTCAATTTGACAATATCACCCTCTTCTTGCACCCCTTCTGAATTATGAGTACCCCCTCAAAAAATTTGAATGAGAAAGGGGGTTGTGTTGCACCTTTTTCAAAAGGGATTTTCATTCTCTGTTCAGCAATACTGAGAAAACTTATTCTGAATATGTAAAATGTTGATAGACTGAAGGAAATAATGTAACATAATGTTTAGGAAGTATATTTCAATTTGTTTTACAGTTAAATTAAATGTTCAAAATGACCACCATTCACTTCTTGACAATAAGCAAGGCGATCTTGGAATTCTCGTAGAACATTTTGTAGGACCTCAGGGGTTATGTTGTTAATTTCTTCCGATATCCTAGTTTTTAAATCCGCAATATTGTCTGGTCTATTGAAATATACTTTTGATTTTAAATAACCCCATAAAAAGTAATCGAGAGGAGTCAAATCGGGGGATCTAGGCGGCCATTCAATCGTTCCACGTCTGCCAATCCACCTATTGGGAAAAACTTCTGTCAAATAATCTCGAACAATACGTGTGTAATGCGGTGGAGCTCCGTCTTGTTGATACCAAATTGATCTATCTATTCCATTTGGATCATTAACATCGGGAAAAAGTATTTTTAATGTAGGCACAAAAAACCTAGATAAACCTCACCATTAATTGTGCCTTCAAAAAAATAGGGGCCAATAATTTTGTTTTTAATGATACCAGCCCAAACGTTCACTTTTTTGGGATATTGTGTGTGAGCCTCACACATCCAATGAGGATTTTCTCTGCTCCAATATCTACAGTTTTGTCTATTAACCGTTCCATTTAAATAAAAAGTAGCTTCATCAGAAAACACAATTTTGTTTATGAACTGCAAATCTGCTTCGATTCTATCCATCATCAGTTCACAGAATTGTTGCCTTCTATCAGGGTCATCCTCATTTAACTCCTGAACCAACTGAACTTTATAAGGATGGTATTTTTCTTTATGTAAAGCTCTCAATATCGATGATTTACTTACATCATTGTCGGCGGCAAGTTGTCTACTTGTCATATGCGGATTTTCCTCAATCGCTAACAGTACATCTAACTTTTTCTCCTCATCCAATGCAGCATTTCGACCTGGTTTTTGACGAGTTTTTACATGTCCAGTTTCACGGTATTTTGTTTCTATTTTGCTAACTGTAGATTGTGATACGTGTTGACCAGGGTATTTATTATTGAACATTTCACAAACTTCCGTTTGAGTTCGTGTTTTATTACCGCATCCAAGCATAATTAAAATGTCTATTCTTTGAGTTTCGGATAAATGAGCCATAGATGAATCGAATAAACACAAAAATATTTTTCAATACACCGACGTCTGCCAGCAACTCACAAATATCAAAATAACAGTAGTTTACTAGATTGACATTATATTATTTATGGGTTTTGTGAATAATTTTTTGGTGTCTTCAACGACTTTTTCCTGACTTTTTTAGCAAGACAGATAAGAAAGTATAAATTGTCAAATTGAGAATAGCAATCGACCTGTTTCAGGTTTTTTCAACGGATACATAATTTACAGTGTCAATATTTTTAAATTTTAATAAAAAAATTTCTCAGTTATGGTTGCACCAAATATGAAAAACTTAGTATTGCTGAACAGATAATGAAAATCCCTTTCGAACAAGATGCCACACGACCCCCCTTCTCATTTAAAATTTTTGAGGGGGTGCTCATAATTCAGAGGGGGTGCAAGAAGGGGGTAATATTTTCATACTGTAAATTGTCAAATTGCCAATAAAAATTGACCTGTTTCAGGATTTTTTCATAAAATACATAATAACGCTAAAAATGAATTTATTTCATACCTTTGGACCGCACTGTATACTGATGCCTTTTGTGTCACTTATACTGTGAAATAATGTTCCCTGGACATTGAGCATAATACGTCATTTTGATAATGAAAATATGATCATTGCCTTATCGCCTCAGAAAACAGGCGTATAATGGAATCGTATCAATGATGTTGACCATTATTTAGATTACGTTAAGTATATGTTACACATATGTAACAATTAAAAAAATGATTGTCTTGTAGGTACAAGTGTTTCTAGGACATGAAGAAATACTCCCATCTGTCTGTCATACGAATCCTCTAATCCACGACCTGGACTAGGATGCTGTGGGATAAATCGAGTATGGAGAATTTTTCTTCAGAAATGCTTAGTAGGAGTCCTAGCAAGTGGTTTGGACCTGGGTGAACATCCGCCACCTGGTACGTTTTTGAGCTATGACGTCATTAAATATGGCGGCCGTTCGATAATTGAACTGCTCATATCTCAGACAAAACTTGACCGAATTGCATGCAATTTTGGTCAATTTGTTGGTATTCCTATTGGTAAGATGAATAGCAATGTGGTTCAACTGTCACTATACATAAACGTACGAAATTTTTTATTCTGTTGTCGTTTTCATTTCCACATAATTACACATTAAATGCCATGATAAACATACTTTATCATGGCTAGAAATACACAAAAAATAGAAAAAATTTCAATGGAAATATGTTCAAACGAGTATTTAATAAGGATTTTCATAATTTGACCCTTTACTACCACAATTGCATAAAGAGCAACATTAACTTAATTTTTACTACAAATGCAGGAGAATTTGGCTCATGTTAAACAGTTGCAAGCACCAATAAAATCAGTGGCATATTTTTGTGAGTTTCTGTCGGGCACCAAATCATCTTTCTATCAGTATAAGACCGAAATCACATGGATCTGAGCCAACAAGCACATCATCAATACAATGTCGCTAAAGATATGTGTAGAACTATGATCTCAACAAATGCTTGTTGGCGGCAAATCTTCAATGTCCATATTCTTGGCATGGTAATACAGCCACAATATAAGTTCGTCTAAGGAGTTACAAGATGACCCTTTTCGTAATACTATAGCACTAGGTATTCTTCTGCAGATTTGAGGCTTTGTTCAATGCCTTCCCAGTCAGATGATACGCCAAAGTGTTCCAAGTGTGCCAAAGATACATTATTGATTGCTGCTTTTTTGGTGCGGATTTGCTGAATTATCTCGTATAATCTGATCCAGATAGTGCGTGGATTTCTGGAAGCAAAGAGCATAAGTTTTGTTCAATTTGTTCGTAAATATCAAGCAGCAAAAAAAAAATTAGTATTTTTGCAAAACCTAAAGAGGTTTTGCAAAAACAATGCTATCTCCAAAATGATCACATAACATAAGTTTTAGTACTTTGTTACCAACTGACATGTCTTCATTTTGTGTGATAAACTTGTCTCGAAGATAACTGAGGGTGTATCCATAACCAACATGTAATCCAGATTCAATATCGTTAGCTATACGAAAAAAAGCTGCAACCCTTTCAGAAACTTGAACTTGTCACCTGCTTCAAGTTTTCCAGTTGTACCTCAGTAAATACCCAGAAATGAAGTTCACGTGACACAGCAGATTGTCACAAAAAACGCTTAACACGACCTCCAAATCACAGGTATAGGTGAAAACGTCATCTTGTAAATATAACGTGGCTCCTTAGCACTCGGAGACTCATAGATTATGTGATTTCTTTTTACAGATAATACATAAAAATTATCGATTGCAAGTGACACCTCCTCGAGGACTGTGGTAACTTGCACGTTTCCTTCAAGATTTTCCGGTTCAGAGGATTGGAAAGTGCTGCCTTCAGCTTCAGTATCTATTATTTCCTTCCTACTTTCAACCTTCGAATGGAACTTTTTATCATAATAATGTTTGTAGCACGCATTATTCATATGATAGTAGAACACTGCTTCCTAACTTAATGGGTTCAAATGCTCAGTAATAATGTCATTTCGTACTTTCGCAGCAGCTCTGACTTTTTCTTTGACATTTTCTGTACTTATCTCACTACCTTCAGTTTTACTTCATATAAATGCATGCTTTCCCGGCTGGAATAAAATTTTTGACACTGTCTCTTGAGATTCTCTTCAATTTTATAATATTCATATGTCCATTTCATTTGAGCAACCTGAAACAAACTTGAAGAACAATTATCACCTTCAATTCAGTGATTTCAAGTATTTATATCTATTATTTGCATCGAATGCCTCTTCACTTACATTCATGAATGACAAATACGTATAAAAGTTTACATTTTCATGCAAAACGATCAAGTATTGCATGAGAAATGAGCAGTTCAATGATCGAACGTTTGCCATCTTCGATGACGTCATAGCTCGAAAATGTACCAGGTGGCAGAAGTCCACCCAAGTCCAAAATACTTACTAGGATACCTACTAAGCATTCCTGAAGAAACATTCTCTATACTCGAATTTTCCCACAGGACCCTAGTCCAGGTCCAGGACTTCTCATGTTATTGATAAAACCCCATAAAAAAACTGGCAAATTCTACCCGTTTGTATCTCAGAAAATGACAAGGTTTCATTATCTTCAATGAACACATGGATTTGATAATGAATAATACGTTCTAAAATTTGTATCAATAGGTGTATAGTCTATACGAACTCAATTGAACCAAGCGATCATACGAGGTTATATCAATATACAAATTACCACTGATAATTTGCGTAGGCATAAATAGCTCGTTATTATCTAACCACTCCCCGTCTCAACTCGATTGCAGTCCACGTAAACTAGATATCTTCTGTCACATGAAAAGGAAGGGCAAAATGAAAAACGAAAGCCTTTGATTGGCTGCTGTCAAATCCTAATTGGTCAGACACCGAACGTATTTGAATGGCCGCTGAATATTTTTTATTTACCAAACAGTGCCGGTACAGCTTCGCAGTGTCACATATATGCATATATCGTTATTTAGTTGTCTTAATTATATTATCTGTTTGGTATGGCATCAACACAATTTCAGTACACAGATGTAAATGGGATTGAATTCTCTTCAAAATGATGTATCACAAGTATAGAAGTCCCATTGAAAATTCTGAAGTAGGGGGTGCTGGGGATGAAGGGGTTGACAACACCATGATGATGTATTTGGTGAAAGTGTTCCACCTTGAAATAAAAATCGACGGGTCTGAGCGATGTTCAATTTTTTTCACGAGTTCGGAGATTTGTGGATGACAAGTTTTAGTTGGGATGCGCTGTATATAAATTATCATTACATCTAGGTAAAGTAACTCTCATCTGAGGCCACCCTGTATCAGCACATCGCTTTCAGGACCAACGACGTAGGTACATTTTTTATAGGAATTCTCCGATCTTCGTCCTGTTTTTAATTCATTCTCCTCTGGGGTTCGATGCAAAGGCCGAGCATATTTTCTGTCAGATTCTTTGATATGTGTCGGGATGCCGACCAATTATGTCTGGGCCTGGGCCGAGTGGGCAGACCCGCTCGGCCTGCTAGATGGTCGGATCGGAGCGGGAAAATATTAAATTAACTTTGCCTAATAGGACGAAACAACGGCATGTTCGGAGTATTCGGATTTCGGAGTGGCCTGCCTGGCACGAACGTGCTCGCGATGCATGGATGACCCATAATGGGTAAATGGGGTTTTGGCCATTTTTTCCACAAGGGCGGATATTCGAGACGCTGTTTCTTGTGGCCAATTATAGCTTATAGAGTAAAAAACTCGTTCAAGTTTTTTTTTATTGTGAGAAATAAATTTGTTATTCACTGTTCACTCTGTAATGATGCTAAGAAGAAATTCTGTTTCAGAAATATACGTTTCAAGATCAATTTCTTAGACTACAACATTTTACCACCAAATAATATGCACAAAAATCAACCTGAAATTGTCCTGAAATTTGCATCTGGAAAATAGACAGAAGAGATCGTTTTTAACACTAACAATGAACATCAATTATTGCTGTGTGCTTATTTCAGTTTGAACGTGTTCTCACCTTTTTAATTATCAAAACATCCAAGATTGATGTGGTTGGAGTAATTCATACAAATCAGAAAATACTGCAAGCCCCACAGATACTCTGAAAATACTCCACAACAATTAACCTAATTAAAATTTTCAATTAAAGTTTTTGAGTACAAATAATCAAAAATCTATTGACCCTTTCGGTACTGCATTTTGATTTTTATTCAAATTATAATATTTGGAATTCAAAGTTCTTGATTTTTTTTTTAATTTGGCAAAATATACAACTCGATAGTGACACCATCAGGTTAAAAAAAACATGTGTACTACTACAGTACACACTGAGAGGAATATTTTTATCGCCAAAGATCGCAATTGTTTCATAGCCTATTTAACTTCAGTTATCTATCTCGAACACATTTTGCTGAAGACGGTGATAGATGATGTCACTAGAAAAAATATCCACTAATTTTCATTTTCAAGAAATTACATTTTGTTGCACAACCCTAATAGCACCATGAAGTCCGATGGTAATCCATAGGACATCCTCTTAGGACGTTCGGGACGTCCTTAGGACGTGCAGAATTGGTTCCGCGGACGTCCAATGTACATCCGTGGGAAGCACCAATGTCTCGACTTCTCACCAAAATTGGACGTTCTTTTAGGATATCCAGTGGACATCCACTTAGGATGTTAATTGGACGTCCCCGAATTACATCAATCGAAAGTACATCTGGGACGTCCTTAGGACGTGCGATATTGGTACGTCCTTAGGACGTGCAGTATTGGTACCGCGGACGTCCATTGGACATCCGTGGGAAGTACCAATGTTTCGACTTCTCACCAAAATTGGACGTTCTATAAGGATATTCAATCGACATCCACCTGGGATGTTCATTGGACGTCCCCGAATTACATCAATCGAAAGTACATCTGGGACGTCCTTAGGATGTGCAGAATTATCAGATATGTTTGTTCATACATCTCTTTCAGAACTGATATTAAGATATTGTTGTGGATTACTGGAGATACCAATTTGGATGGAACCATGCAGATGTACTTACTAGGTAAGTTCAGCACTCTCTCAGAGTCATTCAATTCAATTTTGGAAACATCAGATACATCTGAATCATAAAGTTTCTGACAATCGTTTAGCGATTCTATTGCGCTGGCTTGTTGATATATTTCGTTTTTGTTTGTACGTGTTTGAAGGATACACACAACTCTACTTACGGAAACATCTTTTTCAAAACAGTGTTGAATAGGTTAGTAATAAGTATTGAATAGTTGAACAAAACTTTTATTTTCATTTATAGATATAACCATACTAAATGAACACAAAATAACTTCCACAACAGTCACTAAACTCATATATCACAAAAGATGATAGAAAAGCCGCCATAGCTGGTAAATAATCAACAATTGTCTGTCATTCACTCGATTCGTCAACACTTCACTTGAACACAGAACACAAAACACAGAAAACAACTTTATGAACGGAATCCATACATAGAGGAATTGTTCGGTTTCAATTCGTATACGAACAATAGAGACAAACACAAGGAGACTAAAATTTAACAAGGAGAGTTTAATCCCCACAAGACAATGGAGACACTAGTAGAAAGAGATGAAAGAACATTTGTGACGAAATGTGACGTAGTTGGACGAGTCATGGCCGCCGTTCTCTATAGACAGTGACGGACTAGCTCTTGGTATGTGAGAGTTACTGCTGATAGTTTTGTTGCTTGGTTCGATTTCGACTCTGTACTCATATCCAAGTACGTCACTATGACGAGTTGATTGGCTAGAGCTTATTAAACCCTCCTTGTTAGTTTAGTCTCTTTGAGACAAACATACATTTTTTTTTCATTGTTGTGGAACAGTGAATCTTATTGGCTTACGCACAAACTCGATAATATTGCCCCTGATGACCTTATTGATAGTGAAAAGGGTTTTATTTCAGATGGGTTGTTTTCGCTGTAATGTTTAGCCCTATTGTAAATATGAGATCCATTTTATAACTCTTCTGTAAAACCACTAGCTGAAATGTGTACACGGGTACTGGGTACACATGGAGGCCTGATTATTGTAACTGTTTTCGAATTTCGTTTTATTTTTATGATCATCCATCCTTCATCTTTGGCTGGATGCACCTAGGACACTTTCCAAAAAATGTTCAATTCAGGACATCCCAAGGAAGGCCTCGCAGGGACATTTTCTAAAATTCACTGATTGGGACGTCCGATGTACATCCATCAGGGACGTTCCAGAAAGTCCCCATACCAGGACAACCTAAGGAAGTCCTTTTGAAGACATGCCAAATACATGCCAACCAGAACATCCAATGGATATCCTAGAAAATTTTACAAAGTATATCCGAACCAGAATATCCCAAGAAAGTCCTCGCAGGGAGATATTCTAAGATTAACCAACTGGGACGTCCAACAGTCATCCATGCGGGATGTTCCTGAATGTCCCGTACCAGGACAACCATGGGACGTCTTTTCAAAGACATGCCAGAATACGTACTAACAAGGACGTCCGACGGATGTCCTAGGAAACATTACAAAATATATCCGATCCAGGACATCCCAAAGACGTCCTCTCACAGACGTTTTATACGATGTACCGATTGGGACATCATTGGGATATCCATAGGAATTCCTTTGGGGAAATTCATGAAAATGCACTGAATCGGACGTCCCAAGGACAATGATTTTAAGTCCCGGACATTCGGACATGTACCAAATAGGGACGTCCCTGGGACATGGTGTGCTATTAGGGAATGCAGATATCGTATATGATTTCTGAACTCTTCAAATTTAATACCATATCAATATACCATATGAATTACGCTGATGTTTTACACGGACCATGTCTCACAAATGATAATCTCCGACGGCTGCAAACTATTCAGAATAGATGTGTCAGGTTCATTTATAGTATTGGCAGGAGATACTCAGTGTACAACAAACTCTGGGTTGGGCTGGCTGGAGATGATCAAAAGGAGGTATCTACATTCTGCTTGTTTATTTCATAAAATCCTTAGAAACCAAAAACCCATCTATTTAGCACGTAGAATTACCTTCAGGTCTGATATTCATAACATAAATATTAGAAGGAAGAATAACCTCTCTCTACCTCGTCACACCAGTTCTTTATACCAGCGATCTTTTTCCTATACGATTTGCAAATTGTTAAATGGCTTACCGACCGATTTCCTAGAAATGAACCCCAAAAAATTCAAAGATAGTGTGAAACAAATATTAATGAAGAATGAAATCATAATTAATTTCAATGTGTAAACGTATGTGTGGTAATGAAGTAAAAAAAATGTTCATCTGGTTCCTCAACTTTACTTTGTTTCTTATTTTATTTTTGTTTGTTCTTCACTGCTTTGGAGCAAGTGTCCCATTCATTTTGATATGATTTAATTTATATTATTATATGCGATGTATATGTATATGATGTGTGTGTATTTTTTTAAGGGTTATAGGGAAGATTGGGTTCATTGTATCTGATATAATGGAACTAACTATAACCCTTTTCAGCTGTCTTAGGTACTACCAATGTTTCATTTACCATTATCATCATTATCATATTTTATTTTATTTTAAATTTGTATTTCATGTATATGTACTTAAGAAGACTGAATAAATGACTATATAAATAAATAAATATAAATATTATCTGTTGGCCGCTAGAGTTAGCATATGTTACTAAATAATATTAAACTGATCGAATATAAGTACAGAAAGACTAGTTTTAGAAAACATCAGTCCCCAATGGCAAATAAAAAAGCTCAGAATTGTTGTGTGTGTACCGGAGTACATACATGGTGAGCGAAAGGGTTAAACCTCATGGATAATCAAAGGTATCAAAATAATAGCAAAAAATATTAGATCACTATACAATAAGAAAATCTCCGAATTGTAATTTTTTTGAATCACATTACAACAAATACAGGAAGATATATAGGAGTTTAATAAAATATGCTAAAGAAATATTTTCAATCTAGATTTGAAAGAGTTCCCAATCAATCAAAAGAACAATGGCAAGTGGTAAATGACTTAGAGAAAAACCAACTCATTGTCACCTCCTTTGTATATCGATCCCAACACTCTTAATAATTTTCACTGTGCAATTACAGAGAAACTCAGATGAAATCTAGATACACAGAGAGAAAAAACTGCAGCAGGTTCATGCACAACGCTGTGCAAGACACAGTTGTGTAGATATTTTACACAATTGTCCATTTTTTCATCATACGCGTTTTGTGAATTCAATTTGTATAGTATTCATGCACTTCCACATTGCCTAAAAATACACAAAAATATGCACATCACCCATAACACAATTTATCTGGAAAATATCTACAACGAATTGAACTCATCTTACACCCGTTGTGCACTTTCTATTTGACGTGCACAAATTGTATACTATTTCAACACAATTGTGTAATTTGCCACAACTTGACCAACGCGTCGTCTCACCCGCGTTCAGTCAGAACGTAAAAAAAATCTAGTGTGTAAGATCACTTTATTCAACGGATCAGTTAAATAAAAATAACATTTTGGTCACAAAGGTACACAATTCACCATTAAATAAATATACAATTCTTGCAAATGATAAACATGTGCATGGGATGTTTCATTTATAAAAATATCTACCATAAATTATTATAAAACAAAAAAGAAATAGAAAAATGTGAACGATACATCAGAGTTTTAACTAACCTATAATGAGCATCAACTCAAATCAAGTCAAAATCAGTCTTTATTCATGTCTACATTGTACCTACTAATGGGTTTTTCATATTGACATATTGGTATACCTCAACAAATAATAGTAGGTATATTTTTCGATAAGAGATGAAAATGCTGTTTTTTTCGTGAGGTGAGAATTTGCCTACGAGCTGAGCGAGTATGGTAATCTTATGAGCGAAAATAACAAATTTCATCTCGAGTAGAAAATACTATTTTTTCTACGATAGTTGTTTATAAAATACTGGATTACAATTTTTAGAATTTTAAACTGTCAAAGGAAGTGACGTTCGTTTGCTGATTCAATTGCCAAGTAGTGAGATTAACTGTCATTAGTGTCAAAAATGCATCAAATTGTTATTAGTATGTAATACGCATGCGCAGCACTCCAAATGTCCAGCCCATCATTGATTGTTTTATGCTAATCGTAGGGCGAAGCTGGTTAATTGTACTAACCTAATATTTATTATTTGCTCATGTGTATGTGGTTTTGTGTCAAATGGAAGTTTTAGAATATTTGCAAACCGATACCAATATTTGAAGGTTAGTTATAATATGAAACCTACAAACTGACTCAATTTCATAATTTTTAACGGTTTGAAAGGTGCATCCTCGTACCTACTTACTGGAATAAAAATAGTTTGACATGAAGATTACTTTAAACTTTATTATTAACAAAACAAAAATTTTTATACAACGTGTTCTGTTATGTTCTGTTTGGTATTTTCTGTTTCTGTTATTTTATTTGTAATTAGAGTTTATAGTTCAGTTATTCTTGTTATTAGTTCTTTGTGATGGAATAAACATTATTTGAATGACATTTAATTTTATTTCAGTCTTCTGGAAAATGAAGCTTATAATTTCTGAACAGAATAAGATATGAGGAAGCGAGCAGGTTGTAACTGATGCTTATTCTTATCTTATTCCGTTTGGATGTTATGTACCTCAAGTGTATCATTTCTCAAAATTATATCAACGTATGAAAATTGGCCTTGCTTTGTACACAAATATGTACAATATACCTACACAATTCATGTATGCGGAGAACACACATTTGTGATATTTTTTGCATCCTATATTTAAAATACCTACCTACACAATTTGTGCAAACTAGGTACACAAATTGTTGCCATTCATTACAATTTATGCATAAACAGTACACAAGTTGTTGACATTGGTCGCACAACATACCGATTAATATTGTATATTTTGTGAATAAAATTAAAACAAAACTATTCAGAATAATACAACACTGATGTGTATTGTTTATACACAATATCTCTTATGCAATATTATAGAAGAAAAATGAACAAATTGGTGCTGTCAACTTTTTAGAAACAAATTGTGCTGAAATTATTTAGAATTGTGTAGAAAACTTACATTTATTTCTCTCTGTGTAGTCAGAAAGATTCATCCTTCCTGATAATCCATCTTAAAACTTCCTCTTATGCCATACTGACGGTGACGAACTGAAAGAAACTTTTAAAGAGATAAAAACAAGAAATCTGTGGGAGTCGATGAAATTACTCTCAATATATTTGAAAGCCTACCAGATATTGGTTTGAAGATCTTAGCAGAGTGCATAAATGAATCTTTTGAGTCAGGGTAGTACCCAACATTTCTATTTCTAAATCTAAAATCTTTATATCACTCACAACGGAGGTTGAAACAGACGATCCTGCAATTATCACCCAATATCACTTCTACCTATTCTTTCAAAAATGATGGAAAAATAGTAAAAAAGAAAGTTATGAAATTTCCATAGAAGTACGACATTTTATCTCAGCACCAATTGGCTTCCAAGCTCAACAGAGTACAAGAGGCGCAATTTCTTTATTCTTAGCGATGTTTAGTTAAGCCTGATTCACATAATGGCAGTAGCAGTGGCACTAAAGGCAGTGACTCCGCTCCTTTTGACGCTGTTATCCGAATGAGTGACATTGGAATGGAAATTTTCAACTAATTGTTTGTTAAAAGCAGTAGAAAGGAATCATAACAGCAATCTCGATTTCATGATGATTTTAAGGTTAGAAATGCGAACACTGCCAGATTTTACTGCAAAAAGTTTAAATGAATCAAACTTTCAGCAGCGTGACCTTGAATTTTCAGCGTCGTCTAAACATGTTTGCCATTGGTTATTTTATCAATAGAGGGGGTGACGCCACTGCTACTGCCATTATGTGAATCAGGCTTTAGATGTAAATGTGGATTGTGGGTGAGGTAGGAGCAGCTGTATTTTGTAATTCAAAGGCGTTTGATTGCTCAGATCACGACCTAATATTAATTAAGCTGTACCATTATGGGGTTTCGAGGAATCGTTTTGAAATGGGTTTGTTCATTTCTTGTAGCAGAATACTCTTTGATCAACCAGGGCTTTTACTAACAAAAATGCGTATACAAGCTAAACCTGCATTGAATATATAGTGACCAACGATTTCAAAGCTGATTTCAAGTGTAACCTAAAACAACCTAACATATTGCTGATCATATAGCACACATTTCTGGTTATCAAGCAGAAAATATCTTAGAGACTAGAAAGGTAAATTCCTTCTACTCAATAGGACGTCAATTTCACTCTGAAAATATTGCTTAATTCCAAAGAATGAAAATTGGAATCAAACCTATCTTTCAATGTTATATGAAGCACAACTGGAAAATTGGTCAACAGTTTATTTATCCGAAAATCTCGATAAAGCTACTGATAATTTCATAGAACTAATCAAAAAAATAACAGAACAAAGTACGAATAAAGTAAAAATGAAGAAAGAAGAAACCAAAAGAAATCCTTGGATGACGAATTATCTGTTGAAGAAAACTACAGAAAAAAATAATTTATACAAAATATGGAAAAACAATCCATCAGAATACAATAAAATAACATTCAGAAAATCAAAAAATGATCTAGACCGTTCAATCCAGGATGCAAAAAAAACTTCTATCGGAAAGAAATTGAAAATAATAGCAACAACGCAAGTGATTTATGGAAAGTTGTGGGAAAAATAACTAGTAAAACAGAGAAAAAAATAGTACAAGAAATAATCTGCACTGAAGATGGCGAAATAAACAAAGATAAGAAAGTTATTTCAAATTGTTTTGTTGAATATTTTTCAAATATTGGCGAAAAGTTGGCACAAAAAATTATCCAGAGAAAACAAAATTATTCCTTTCCAAAAACCAACAGATAATAATAATAATAATAATTCGTCTTTATTCACCATAAAACAAACAGAACAAGTACAGTTTAACAGTGGAGGTGAAAAGGCGGAGTGTCAGCGTGAGCTGTTTTTAAACAGATGTAACTCAATTTTCTTGGAAGAAACAACAAAATCAGAAATCATACAAACAATAGAAAAACTTAAAAATAAAAAGTCTCCAGGTATTGATGGTATCAAATCTGAAACTTTGAAGTTGATCTCACAATATATTTCAGAATCCCTAGCATTTATTATAAACTGGGCATTTCGTACTGGAAATTGCCCAAACGCTTTCAAAACCGCCATAATAACACCAGTCTTTAAGAAAGGAAACAGACTTGAAGTAGAAAACTACCGACCAATATCTCTGATATCTAATATTGCAAAAATCTTCGAAAAAATATTTAAAATGCGAATAGATAAATATCTCAATGAATACAATATATTATCAGAAAGACAATTCGGTTTCAGAGAAAGCAAATCAACGCAAGATCCGATAAATTACCTGACATCAAAAGTGAGTGAATACATTGATAAGAAGTCTCCAGCTCTATGCATTTTTGTTGATCTTGCGAAAGCATTTGATACTGTCAGTCACTCTCAACTTCTCGAGATATTAGAAGGACTTGGATTTAGAGGAACATCTTATGATTTATTCAATAGTTATCTCGGTAATAGAGACCAATACGTAAAAATAGACGATGAAATCAGTGAAAAAATAACAGTAAAGTATGGTGTTCCCCAAGGTACTGTTCTGGGTCCCATTCTCTTCAATATATATCTGAACGATCTCTTTAAACTACAAATGGAAGGAGACGTGATTAGTTTCGCAGACGACACTGCAATTATATACAAAGCTGATTCCTATGAAACGCTCAAAACCTCTTCAGAACTAGATTTCAAAATTATTATGGAATGTTTAGATAGTCGTTTGCTTTCCATTAATGTTGATAAAACCGTTTACATTCCATTCACCTCGTACGCAAAGTATTTACCTACCTATAACAGCCTAAACATTTCTACTAGACATGGAAATTTCAAGATACAATCAAATGCAAGTGTAAAATATCTAGGTATTTATGTTGACTGCAATTTAAAATGGGACATTCATGTCAATTACGTTGTGAAAAAAGCCAGGTTTGTATTATATAAAATGAGATATTTTTGCAAAGCATTCGATATCAAATACTTATGGATTCTTTATTCTGCACTCCTTGAAACCCACCTCAATTATGGGATAATCGCGTGGGGAGCTACAACAAAAAATCATATTTCACAACTAGAGATTATCCAGAGGATGGCAATCAAAAGCATCTATCGAAAACCATATACTTACCGCACAGAAGACCTACATAAGGAAACCAAAATCATGGATATTAGACAGCTATATTTTTTTCAAACAGTAACTGGACAACACCTTAATAAACATGAATTAACGCCAGTTGACTACACACATGCTACTCGGTACAGAAATAAGTCAGTATGTGTACCAAAACCAGAAAAAAATACTTTACGGAGATCTTATGTTTACTTGGGACCAAAACTGTATAATGCAATACCACCAGAATTGAAGGAAATCAACTCTATTCCACTCTTCAAGAGACATCTAAGGACTTGGATGACAGAAATAGAAAGATTGAAAATTCACAAACTCGTTGATCCGACTGTAAGGCTACATTTCTGATGAGAAATTGCAGTTTTCTAGATACAATGTTATATGTGTAAACGCCTCTGAATATGTGTGTATATTTATGTATCCAAGTACTAATGTTTCTAAATATTTGTGATGTTCATTATTTTCTATATTGATATTATTATTATAATTTTTCCTGTTTTTGCTTTATCATTATCGATTTTAAAATAAGCGTTTTCCCCATAATGAGGAAAAAAAACATTTCATTTATCTTTAATATTTTTTGTAATTTTAATATATAATTAGTTATTTATCTTATCCCCCATATGTTATGTCATGTATCATCGTTGTTTTTGAAAACAACTGATATATTTATTTATTATATTTTCCCCATACCCATGCTCGAGGGCAACCTTTTATGGGTTCACTATATTTGTTTCCTTTCTTTCTACCAATAATATTGTAAAACAATGAGAAATAAATATTATTATTATTATTTGACTACTTATTTGACTCGCTTCTCTAGCGATTTAATGTATTTTGCCTAAAAAAGAAAACTCGTTACCAAATCAATCCAAACGGATATTCCCAAAATATAATTGAGGCAGGAAATCACTTGAGAGAAATGTTCAGGTTTCTTTCAACTCGCGAAATATTGATTCTAATCTAAATAAAGGGTACAAACTGATACTACGAGAGCACAAACACAAATTCAAGATAACAAAGAAGAATTTCTTAGCGCGGAAAGGAAAAATGTAGAAAACAAAATTAACTTGGAAAATCATAAACAATGAACTTGATAGAAATAAAGATAAATTGAAGACCCCCATCCATCTGAAGCAAGTTGCTCATCATGAAACACTCACAAATAAGGTGTTCTAACTGTTTGCTGAACACTTCTCAAGCGCAGCAGAAATTGCTATACCTACCTACTGAATTACTTTGGTCATAAGTCAAAATATGTCTTTACCATGTTCTGTAACCGAACATGCACTAATTAGCAAAGCTTTTAGCCTGGTTATGCTGCACGAGTGTTATATGACTTTAATCCCAAGTTGATAATATAACTTCAAAGGCCTTTGCTGATTCGGTATCATATTTTTACTCGTTTCTCTACTAAATTCTCTTAGACAATACATGAAATATCATACTTTACTTATAGTAGATATATTACTATAGTAACATCAATCGAATTCCTGGTTATGCTACACAGTTTTCTATCATTTTCATCTCACATTGATAATATAACTTCAATAGAGTTTGCTGATTCGGACATAGATTTATCAATCGTTTCTATACTAAATTCTCTCACACAGCACTTGTAATATCATTAAAATATAATACTTTACTTCAGATAGTTATAGTAGAATATTGCCACTCATCTGAATCCTTTTTATATCTCATACCTTATTTAAATTGGAAGTTCCCAACACAAGTTTTTGAGAATATATTACTACATAATATATAGGTTTTTTTTTTGGGGGGGGGGTTTAGGAACTTCATATTGATAATGCACCTAGTTCTGAAAAATGGATTCATTTATTGAAACAATTCACTACGAATTTAATTACACACATATACATAAATCAGGAAATGGTTTCTTTCAGCGGAATTATCAGATATCAATAATCCAAAGAATTATTGGGTAGGCTTCAAAAAGGCTGATATCATGAGCCAAAACACAATGGATTATCTTTAACAATGCTAGAGCTTTTTTTCAAATCAAGCAAATCTCATTTTCAATAAACTCATAAAAATTAACTGATAAGTCAACACTTTGACTTGCAACTTCTCACACAGGCACGTTGCAAGTCAATGTACCTCATCTCAGCACTGTACATATAATAACACGTAACTTCTCACACAGGCACGTTAGTAATTATTATATTTCCAATACAGCTCACAGACATGTAACTTCTCACACAGGCACGTTACAAGTCCTTCGATTCTCGAAAATCCAACAAAAGCAGGCAACTCCTGACCAAGCCACGTTGCAAGCCAATAAACACTCAAATCAGCCTAATAATAGGTAACTTCACACACAGGCACGATACAATCACCAGGCTGAAATGAATACAACGGTGATATGCAACTTCTCACACAGGCACGTTGCAAATCACCGAATGACATGTAACTTCACACACAGGCACGTTACAAGTCCTTGGTTTCTCGAAAATCCAACAAAAGCAGGCAACTTCTCAGAAAGGCACGTTGCAAGCCAATAAACACTCAAATCAGCCCAATAATAGCAAACTTCACACACAGGCACGTTACAAACCATCAGGCTGAAATGAATTCAACGGTGATATGCAACTTCTCACACAGGCACGTTACAAGTCCTTGAATTTTCGATAGCTAAACTGAATATATTCACTCAATTCCAATGTGCTGAGACTCATATACAACCAATAAATAGCCAAATAAAACCCCTTTTCAAAACATTACTTTTGTAAACATCAATACAAATATCAACAAGTATTAGATATTTAGTATTGAAGGAAAGCTCCGTACCAATGATCGTAAGAGCAAAACACAAATTCTTCAAAATGTTCATGCTGCCACGAACGGAACTCCCACATGATTTTCTTTGTTTATTAATCAACAAGCAATGGAAAGTAAATCCAAGAAAAATATAATGAAACATACTGATTCTGAATAACAACCTGCTTTTCTTTTATTGAAAGTAAACTCCAACAATTACTCACTCAAACAGGTATTATAGCCATTTGTCGAAGATAATTCCAAGCAATTTCAAACAAATATAACTCCTACCATAGGTATCACTTCAACACAAAAATATATTTAAACAATCACCCCAAGAACAATGATTTCAGAAACTCAATACAAACTCTCGAGTCAACACCAACTTACTTCCCATTCCCATGCTAGTTTTCTCGCCTCCCGCCAGCCAAACGTTTTTGTTGAAGATCCCTAAAAACTGGCATATGACGATGCGCGGCACATGACTAATATATACTGGACGTACCATCATAGGCTGGCATTCGGCAATAGAAAACTCCTAACACAACTATGTCGAAATCAGAAATGCATTCATTGTGATGACCACGTTTGGCTTATATGTCTCATACAATCTCATATCTTATGAAATAGATTGATCTGAATAACTAGAATGCTTCAATCTGAATGGTTCTAACCGTACCAGGTGTAGGGAGCAGTTTTGGGCTCCTTTTCATTCATTAAACTATGTATGAAGGGATAAAATGCAGTCACCATCATCAGAATAATATATTGGTTCCTGCAGAAACAAATAAATTTTGGTAATGACTCTATGTTCCAGGGCTTCCACATTTTTTGATTTTCAAAGTATGGAACGTAAAACACCAACAGATCATGTCAATCTTATGATGATCATGTCTGTATGTCAAACTAGAAAAGGAAAATAAATGAATCATTTCAATCTTACCGAATATATCTATCGACTTATAACCGGAACAGAAAGCTAAGAAAAAACTGGGAAGGGAGTATAAGAAAGGAAGAAATTTTCTAAATAATTAAACAAAACAAAATTTTTGTGATTCAATCACAATTATTTAGATAGGAAGCAATATCTCGTTGAGGAAAAAATCAGAAAATGCCTATTTTTGAAATATTTACTTTTTATTCTATAAAGCAAGTCTGGAAGAGCATTATTAATTTCAGATACAGAATATTGCTTGTATGTCTCAATGATTTTTACTATCCTTCCTGGGTTTGTTTGAATGTTTTAGACGATGTAGTAACTTGATTACTTATATTTCGGACGTCCATCATCTTAATGGTTGAAAGATTTCTATCTCTTTCAAATTTTTTCACAACCTTTCAATTGCTTAAATCCGCAATCGTCTTCTGGTGAATAGTACAAAATCAGATGCTACGCGACCTTTTATAGGTCTAGAATTAAGTGTAATTACGCGCGGTCTTGTGGCGCGCGTGGTTTCGCGCTTTTTCTCCCTCCAAAACGGTCCATGAGCGGTTTCCATACGTTTTTAATTTCCACGCTTGGTTGATTGAAGGCGCCATTGGCTTCTGTGTAGGTGGTTTCCATAAATTTCCGTTTGAGGAACATTGGTTTTAAAGGAAATTTATGGAAACCACCTACATAGAAGCCAATGGTGCCTTCAACCAAGCGTGGAAATTAAAAACGTATGGAAACAACTCATGGACCGTTTTGGAGGGAGAAAAAGCGCGAAACCACGCGCGCCACAAGACCGCGCGTAATTACACTTTTATTATAGACCTATAAAAGGTCGCGTAGCATCTGATTTTGTCACCCCACACGAACCCGCTGCTCACGGAGCTCCACGAGAACAGACGTGAGCAAGACGACAGAGACAGACAAATACAGACGTCCAGTAAACCAAGGAGACAACGACACCCCTGAAGAAGTACGGCGGAGGCGAGACCTTCGGCGACGCCAACGTCTACTTCAACAGGCACCAAATCATGATTAATCATGCCTTTATGTTTCAGATACCAAGAAGAACCGACCAAGTAGTAAATTCTATTTCAGTTAACTCAGTACACAGCACTCGGCCCTCAGCCGAGAGTTTTTTCAGGCCTGCAGCCAGTTTCAGGGGGGCACCATGCACAGTAAAGTAAAGTCATTGTTTTAAAAGTCAACTCATGTCAGATATAAGGGAGCTTCAAGCCGAGAATTGGCTGGGCACTCCATATCAAACGGTCAGATTTTATTCTGCTGATCGCCAGTCATCAGGATGAGGAACCGCTTTAACGAGCGGGGGTGGTGGATAGGGGAGGTGAGCTGTCGAGTACGAACGAGTGCTGGGGAGTTCATCCTTCCGGGCCTCAACCTTAGGGGGTGTATGGTGGTGGGATTTTGTCACTATTCACCAGAAGACGATTGCGGATTCAAGCCATTGAAACGTTGTGAAAAAATTTGAAAGAGATAGAAATCTTTCAACCATTAAGATGATGGACGTCCGAAATATAAGTAATCAATTTCCTGGGTTGGTTTACCTGATATTATATAATTTTTGTATGCATAATCATCTCCTTTGGAGTTTTAGTGGAAGTTGAAACAATTCAACTACAACATATGGTGTTAATCAATTCTCAAATTATGCAGGTACATTTGGGGTTAATGAAGTCATCCTTTCATCAGAATGTGTCTACAAGATAGGGGCCTGATATTTCAGTTGTCATCACATTTATAAGACATGTGGGTGCTAATACATGTAATTTTCTTTCAAGTATAATGCCCCAGCATGAGCAATAAGTAATTTGTTTCAGTACAAAGTATATAAGTGTTTCCGTACGGTAGACTTCAGTAAGTAATTACATTATTTTTATTTCTGTGAATATGTGAGGAAATATCTACTCACAAAGATCCTCAAAGGGAAGACACTATTCGTAGCATTTTGATATGAATTTAATCAACAGAAAGTTATAAAATCGAAAAGATTCAATTTTTCTTTCACAAAATTGTTCAACCAAATTTCATAAATGTGGGTAATGAAATGAACACCATTATGCAAGTCATGCAGTTGCTCTCAACAAATCTTTTATTTAAAGTAGAAAAAGTGATGGAGGTAGAATGGATTCTTGAGAAATATCAACGGTTACCGATAGAGTGTAGATTATTGTATTCAAGTTAATTCAATGATGGAAGATCAGCAAGGAGTGAGTGTTAGCGAAACCGTTGAATAACAATGCTTTCTACATGTTTGTAAATTGAAGTCCACGACAACAGCCGAAGATTTATGAGATGATATCAAGGGATCATTTCCAGAGGCAAATATCGAGAAAGTCAAATCGATGTTTCCTGACCTGTATTCTTCATTCAAGGTATCGATCCACTTTCCCAATCTAGAAAAAGCCTGGAAAGAATCTGTATGACCAATGGGAACACACGTGAATCGTTTTTTTTTCACAAGAGGAAATTAAAAATACTAGAAGCATTTCGTAGACAACTTCTCCGTGTGTGAATATTCTTCATTTGAATATTCGAAAACTCTCAAACAAGTTGGACAGATTATCCCCTTTTCTTGGGAACCATAATTGTGAGCTTTTCTGAACATTGGTTAAATGTGTCTACAATTGCACTTAAGCTGGAAGAAAGCTAGATTTGTATCTCAGGTAAATTCGAAAAATAATACTTCTCGGAGATTTCAATACAATTTTTTTTAAAACTAACTAATTTTATATGTCTAACTAATAGTTTTGGATTGAGGCCACTATCTCAGAGTATATATACATGAGTGGACAATGAATCGAAAACCTACATTGACAGTATATTAACAAGTGAGTGCTCGGATCCACGAAAAGTTCGGAAGTTTTCAATACTACGACTCAAATGTCAATACCACGACAGAAATACTAGTTCACGAATTACTCAACTTAATCATTGAGCACGATTGAAACTATAATTGATGGTCATCAATAATTGGATACTACGACCGGTTACGGCACTCGACGTTTTCGAGTTTCAGAAAAAACAAAATTTTCAAAGTCAAAATCAATTTCGTTTTTTCAAGATATGAAATAACTTCATAGAACATTTTGTAAACCTGTTCTCTATTAGACTGTCAATATACATTTCTTCGATATCAGGTTTCTTTTTGCAATTTTTGTTGTTAATAAAAAAATTGTAAAATTTTCCACATCCTGATTTATTCGTTTTTTTTTTAAATATTTCCCGGACCATTGATATTACGGAAAAAATTCAGCCACATTTTTTGTAAAACCAATAAAGGTCAATAAAACTGTTCATATACATTTTCTGATATCTTTCAATTTTGAATTTTTGTCATTTTCAAAACTTCCAGTTAAAAAATGCATTTTTTAGGTACAGTAGATTTTCAAGAGTTTATTTATCAAGATATGGAAAAATTTGACATTTTTGTAGAGCTGATCAAAGACAATAAAATTGTAAGTATAAATTTTTGTGATATCTTGTTTCGTTTTCGAATTTTTGGAGATTTTAGAGGGAAAATTCATATTTTGTAATTTTCTTAAATTTTTTTAATCTTCTTTCACTTCTCAATCAAGTTGGAGAAAAAGGTTTGGATTTTCAGTGAGGCTTGTGAAGACGTATTCAAAGCGAATTGAAAAATTTCAATTTTATCACTCGTTCGGTCAATATCTCAATTTTCCCGTTTTTTGAAATATTTCCTAGATTACTGATTTTTTTAAAAAAATTGATGAAAATTATTCATAGATTATTTGAAAGAGGTCAAAAAGATGACTTGGTGAATTGTTAAAATATCAACTGTTCGTGAGTTATTTTGTATTTTTGAAAATTAAAATATTCATTTTCAGATTTTAGGAATGTTCACCATTTTCCGATCGTTTTTTCAGAAAACTATTCTTTTCCGGTTTTTTGTCTAAAAATACCAAAAACTCGAAGAATAAACGAAATACCGAAAAAATAAATATGAAAATTTTTATAAAGTTCTACAAAAAGTTCAAATGAAATTTTTCCGTATCTTGAAAAAAAAATTGCGATTTTGAAAAATTCGGGACCCATTTTTTCATAAAAACACAAAAAACTAAACGAAATATCGGAAAAATGTATTCGAACATTTTTATTGAACTCAAATATGTCTACAAAAAGTTTTTATGAAATTTTTGCATATTGTGGAAAATAAACAAAATATATGGTTTTCCTTATTAAAAACAACAAAAACTCCAAGATGGCGATAGATTTTCAAATTTTACATATAAACTTTTTTGATCACCTTCTAATAGTTTGCAAAAAATGTGTCGACAATCCCCCCTTCCACGAATTTTCCCGGGCGCGAAGCGCCCAGATTTTTGAATATTCACTTCCCCCCCTCCTTCGAATTTTCTTCTAATTTTGAAAAATAAGACAGTCATGTATTGAAAACACGTATTTTTGAGGCAAATTAGTCAACAAGTCATGCATTGAAAATGCGTATATTTGTGGGAAATTAGTCAACAGAGTCATGCATTGAAGACACGTATTTTTATGAGGAATTAGTCAACAGAGTCATGCATTGAAAACAGGAATTTTTGTGGGAAAATAGTCCACAGAGTCAAGCATTGAATCTTTTATCATGGTGGTGAGTGAATTCAACAGTAGAAATAAAAATGATTTCGGGTGAGTTATTCTATGATTCAATCTTGCCGAAACTACACCATAGATTTGTGTTTGAATGCAAACGATTACTCAGAAAGAGTATATATTTTCTCAAGATTTTTATAAAATTTTAGGTATAAGTTAAGGGCATAATTTTAAATGCAAAATAATCCACATGAACCACATGAGTCAAAGGTGAAAATCCAAAATTATATTATACAAAAAATTTTACTTACTTACTTTACTTACTTCCTGGCACAAGTGAACGGATTTTGAAGCTCCTGCACGAAGGTATCTCAGCTTCGCGCACACACATCTTTGGGTTCAGCTTGGCATGTCAGATTTCCTGGCAAGCCAGTTGAAAATACGTTTTTTAGTAGGTATTATTATACTTCTGCTATGTTTGAGAAATTTCTATCAGACCTTCCATTGCGCATTTAATTTATACAGGGTGTCCGGTAAACCTTGTACATTATTTAAACTGGTGATAGACCAGGTCATGACTGTTCAGAATATCGGAATTTCACCTCAGTAAAAATATCACCGTTTTCGAGATATTGAGCATTTTTTTTAATATCTGGAAAATCACCTTGGATTTTTGAATGCCATGTATACAAATTGGGACGAATTCAAATATATTTGCTGCTGAAGATTACTGATGAGTGATGCTTTCAGATGTACGAAAAAGTTTCTCAGAAAACAATACAATTTTTCAAGAAAGGAGGGTAAAATGACGAGTAAAATAACAGATTTGATGATTTCATTGAAAATATGAACAGGATGTTCATAAAGTCAGTTGTGGAATCATTTGATTTCACCAATTTTTTTAACAACAGTTTGACATTATTGTTTGAAAAAACATAACCAAGTGGAACTGGATATTCATTACAAAAGAATGCCTATTTCGTTCAGGCTCTACTATGGTATAAAACATACGATCATTATTATTGGAAGGAGTAGAATTTCGATAATATTAGAGTGTGATGTTATTCTGAGCTAAAATCAACTCCATTAGACTTTGTCAGTAATGTCTTTTATTTTTATCCTATCAAGATGAAATGATTAAATAGTTGTGAGTAATAACGAATGAACTGCTTAAAAGCATTCAATGAGATGTAATGAAGTAAATACTAATTCAACGTTTTTTAAATCAACAAACACTATAAACCACAATAACGATTATTCAACATCGCTCTGAATAATATTATAAAAATGTTATTTTCCATCCACTCGTACGCAGAAACGACATATTTTCAAGAAGAACCATTTCAAATGCGTTATAGGTTATAGCCCCCAAATCAGCGATTCTATGAGCGGCATTGTGCAATCGGATATAGTTCTGCATAAAGCGCTGCTGCAGCAGTAGCACTACCTCCACATTCTTCATAAATGTAGTGCATATGCGCATATTCTAGGGGAGTAGAACGTATGTACGGCATGACAAAGAAATAAATACCACTGAATGAAACAAGCGGAATAATTTCAAAAAACTACGACAGAAGTCACAAGTTGTTCAAACAAAAGTTTTTAATTTTCGACAAGGATTCATCTCTTAAAAAAGTTTGCACTTATTTGGTTACACCCTGTATATCTGTCGGTCTCTGAAACTTCGTTGTAATTTGGATGTTGGACAATTGCGACATTTATCACAAGAATTCGTATTAATCGGTGCCTTGTCGGATAATCGACATTTCATTTCGATAATTTTATTGGGCCTAATTACATGAAAAGTTAATTTCATTGACACACTATTTAATGCTACCAAGTAGTCCATTCTTTATTATTAATGATTATTTCCACATTTTATCTTGATAAAATCTAAATAAAATAATTTTTGGGCGTAAGTATAAAAGTTGATCAAATAAATGAATATTTTGGAACCTTTGGTGGGAATACAATTCAAGAAAAAAATAAAATACCCAAACACCAAAACTACGTCACAATCTTAAAATCATACTTTTAGCTCCTGAAGATGCTAACTTTGTTGGCGAAACACGCGTCGAGTGTGATTGTGACGTAGTTTTGGTGTTTGGGTAGTTTCCTTTTTTTCTTGAATAAAATTTGATGGAAGCCTAGATTAAAACCACGCCTAATTCAATGGAAATCACTTCTTCCAAAAATAATTATAGTTAGAGTCTGGACAAAATGAGCATTCTTTTGAAACGAATGTCCACTTCCAATTGGTTATGTTTCTTTCTGATAATAATGTTAAACTTTTTTTAAAAAAATTGATGAAACTCAAATCTGTCATTTTACCCTCATTTCTTGAAAAATGTTTTCACTTTCTGAGAAACTGTTCTGTACGTCTAGAAGCATCACTCATCAGTAATCTTCAGCAGCAAAGATATTTGGATTCGTCCCAACTTGTATATATGGCGCTCAAAAATCTAAGGTTAGGTGGCGATTTTCCAGAAATTATTAAAATGCACATTTACTCGAAAACGGTGAAATTCCTATATTCTGAACAATCATGACCTGGTCTATCACCAGTTTCAATATTGTACAAGGTTTACCGGACACCCTGTATAGTACAAATTCACCATTTTTGTACGCAGGGTCAGTCTAACAACTTGAAAAATGACAAACTTATGATTTAAAAATTCTGGTTTTCTCTGTTTTTCTAAATTGATAATGATCTCATCTAGAGCTGAACAGGCCAGATCTTTTAATTTTTCAAAAAAATGTATATTCTATGGACCCCTTTATAACTGAGTGATGTATCACTTCAGACTTCAACCATTCTGATAAACTTCTGTTATATCTGCTGAATACTGAATTAACACGATTATTATAATTGAAAATATTTACCAATAAGTATTTGAAACACAGTAAATCAAAAATATGGTATAGAATGGTAATGCGTCTAAGCGAATTGAATGGTATATTTGTCAACAGTTAGTTCATAAGATTTTTTTTCAATTGTGGCATTCACAATTATGTTATCCATTGTCATATATCGAGAACATTTATCCTTCATTAAATGTTTCTTTGGTAATATTTTTGCATTCATATTTTTTTCTGTCATTGCATATGGATATAAACAAATCACCTATTGCTTGCCTTTGGATTTTTTTATTAAAAAAATATTTCTCCTCGAATAATTAAGTTGCGTGGCACCTAGTCATTTTTTTTTTCAAAGCCTACTGAATAGCTGCCGTTCGTATGTTCCACTCGTTTTTTTTTTCATCTGAAATAGCAAATCAACAATCTTATTAATAAACCAAAAGTTGGGGTTACAATATTTTCACAGCTTTATTAAAATATAGAATAAAACAATTACGAACGTAGGTATGTTTTTCTTTATCATGAAGTATATGCTTGACAAAACATTTCATCAGATCTCGCACAAGCCCTTTGGCGCCATTTTAGACTTTAGCCTGGAGCTGAAGGGGTAAAACTTTGGCAATTATGTTTTCAAATTTTACTTTCCGTATCTACCAAAATAAGTTGTCCTGCTTGATTCTATTGTAACCCGTTTTAAAGATATTCAAAATCAAAATTTCAATTGAGACGCACTGTTTATGCAGGTACAAATAAATTTAACGGTGTGGTGAAAATCCTTGTGTTATGTTGCTAAACGCTCAGCACCTTTCATTTCGATGACTTCAAATAAATTTCATCTTTAGAAATTATTGAATAGACATCGATCATTGATTTAAACGAGTTTCTAGTCACGAATGCACTATTGTAAATGTTGGATACAATCAAACAAGATAGGTTAGAAGTATACATATTTATTTCTAATATTCATATATACATGTCTATTTCTACATAACTTATACTTTCTTAGGATCACACTGGGCTTAACAACCGTAAAAATACATGCACAATATCAAAGTAATAATACAGAGTGAACGTGAATGTTTACCATCCCACTTTCAAACTGTGAAAAATGAAATAATGGTCTGATTTCATGTAGAAATTTGATGAATAATTTAAAGCGAACGTTTTTATATAGGGATGTTCTATTTACATAATATTTTTATGATCGCTCTCGATATTTGCTTCTTTGTTTTGAAATGAAATGTACAAATCTTGAGAAAATTGAAAATATAACACACTCTCCCTTATTATTATTGTAGAAAAGTAATTGAAGACACATTTTTTGAGTTTGCAATAAAGATTGAGTTTGAGAAAGTGACTGTTTATCTAAAACGGAACAAAAACTTGGATCTTATTGTTTCAGGTAGACCATTATATATCACAAATGAAAGAACTTTTATATTCCAAAAAATTATTTCTACGTGAATTTTTCCCTCGTATATAAAAAGAGGAATGGAATTGTCGAAAAATTGGAGAGGTAATTGAATTGCAGAGCGATAACTGATGCACTGCGAAAACATCATGTCGCCATGACATCACAAATAATACTAAAAAATGAAAGATAAACTTCAAAAAGTGAAAAAATATCGCGTGTCTAGCACAATTTTATTTATAGTCTTTGTCGGTAGGTACTGACATCAAAGGACCCCGCACTTTCTTTATGGAAAATGGCTTTCGGTTAAATTCCCTGAATTTTTGGTATGTTGTAGATTTGGACTTCCTCGGCAAAAGTGTCCACAGGCACAAAAAAATCGGCAGACTAGTTGTCGAGATACAGGGTGTGAAAAATGAAAAGGCTTTCTGCTCAGTATTTTTAACAACTCCGAGAATTGCTAAAACGTCCATTTATCCATGGAATAACATGCCTAAACGATCGTAGCATATCATCTGGATATCGTATCCATTATATTTTTTCGTTTCGTGCTCTACAACAGGGTGAACAAAGAAAAATCCAATTCGATTAATTTTAAACCAACCACTGTAAGTTCGTTCATGAGAATTAAGGATCCAATTGAGCCTGGATGAACTTCCTCAATCTCGATCGAAGTTTAATGACATTTTTTTTATATACTGGGTTTTTCGAAAATAGGGGTACGTCAACCCCTAGTTTTTTTAATCGGATAGGGGAGAGCATACCATATATATATCAAACATTCTTTAATGTTAAGAACGTCGCATAGTCATTTCTTATATATAGGGTGAGTAAAAAGATACAGTCCAAGTTTCTTGCAAAAAGAATCGGTCAATTTTCTTGAATTTTTGCTATTATGTTTGATTTGAGGAGTCCGAGATATTGTCATCAATCTCAGCATAGGTCTCCCGACTCGTTTGTCGGCTATATACTTCAACAATTCTTGTTGAAAAATATTCGGGCTAGATTAGTTCGGTACCTATTCCAAAAATGCAATACCTTATATACATGGTGAATGAAGAAACTAGAGAAAATTGAAATGTACCAGAAGCAATATCCCTCTCAAGGTTGGGACTAATTCTACAGTATTTGAAAGCTATTTCAATTCAGATGGAGAAATATTTTATGATATCTGTGAAATGTCCGGTTTCTACAAAATTGGGATAATTGGTACACAGTAAACAAATGAATGGTGAAAGTATTATACCTTAGTATTAATTTCTGTTGCCTTAGTTCCAACCACCCTCTTATATCGCGGTTTTCAAGTCATTGAATCTGTTATAGAATAAGCTGACACCTCTAAAGAAATAATTTTTTCCTTTTTAGAGCAATTCAATAAAAGCTTATCTTTATAAAGTTTCTTCATTTGTATTTATTCACCTTTTTTGAGTGAAAAATTATTCAAATACATTTCAAAATTGGTTCAAAGAAGAAATGACCACAAAAAGTACATATTTCTTTTCGCGGACTTACAGAATTTCGGGAGGTATAATACCTTCACCATTCATTTGTTCATTGTGTACCAAATATCCCAATTTTGTAGAAACTGCACATTTCATAGAAATCGTAAAATATTTTTCCATCTGAATTGAAATAGCTTTCAAATACTGTAGCATTACTCCCAACCTTGAGAGGGTTATTGCTTCTGGTACATTTCAATTTTCTCTAGTTTCTTCGGAAACAGGGCTTTCAAATGAAAAACATTTCATTCACCAACAAGAATTGTTGAAAATAGCCCATTTTGGTCTCCAATGGGTATCAATAAAATCCGTACATTCAAAAGTACATAGCCAACAAACGAATCCGTAGACCTATGCTGAGACAATATCAAAAATTCAAGAAAATTAACCGATTCTTTTTCGAAATACAGGGTATTCATTGAAAAAAACAAGCATTTTTGCAAGAAACTTGGACTGTATCTTTTTACTCACCATATACAGGGTGTATCTAAATAACACCGAAAAAATTAAAGGGGTGATTCTGTGATGAAAATTAATGTGAGTGTTTGGTATAAAATTTTTTGAAAAAACCCTCCCTGGAAAAGTTACACCCCTTCGAAAATTAAACTAAAGTGGTTTTTCTTTTTTATTTTCCCTGTATATCAAGCTAAAGACACGATACTTGGTAAACATTATCTGTCAATAAGAGTAGGTACACTTTTGAAATTTTTTCAACCCTGAAGTATGCTTAGAAGGGGTTGATTATATCAACCCCTAAGATATTTGTTCTTACAACTTTTTTTTGGATGAAAATTTTTTCTTTAAAAAAGTATGACTGGAAAGCCCAATTCATTGACTAACTTTTTTAACTCTACAAGTTTTTTCTAAAACTTGAGCATTTACGAGAAAAAAAATCTAATGCAATGCATTTTCAAAAAGATGAGCTAACGCGAGTGTATTTTGCGTCAAGTCTAGTGGCCTGTGCTTTGCGTAAAAACATTAATACTGACACTAGGATTGTGCATAGTGTCATTTTCTGTCACCCATCTTATTGTTTCACAAGTTTTATGTTTGTGTATTGTAGGAAATATTAGTTGATTGAAAATATGAATGCATATTCGAATTTGGAAATGGCAGATATGCATTTTACATACGGTCGTACTAACGGTAATTCATTGGAAGCGCAAAGACTTTATGCTGAACAGTACCCACTACCCCATCATACTACGTTCACAACTATTCACCGACGCTTGCGGGAACGTGGTAATTTTGAAAAAAGAAGTTATGATTCTGGTCGTACTAGAGAAGTTAGAACTGCAGCTGTAGAAGAAGCCGTACTTAATTCAATTGAAGAATTCCCAGAAACTAGTACCAGGAGAATAGCTCGTGTCCTACATGTGAGCCATTCCGTTGTTTTTAGAATTTTAAAAGAACAAATGTTGTATCCCTATTATCTTCAACGGGTGCAGGCGTTAATGATTCGAGATTTTTTACCCCGTGTGATTTTTTGTCAGTGGCTTATTAATATGATTGGCCAAGCACCACAGTTCTTAGGTAATATTTTATTTACTGACGAGGCGAGTTTCTCAAGAGACTGTATTAGAAATTTTCACAACAATCACCTTTGGGCTGACGAAAATCCTCATGGCTTTTTTGAATGAAATCATCAGTATCAATTTTCATTAAACGTGTGGCTCGGAATTATTGATAATCATTTAATTTGTCCCCATTCTCTTCCGCTACGATTAAATGGTGAAGCATATTGTCATCTCCTTGAAAAATTACCTGTTCTTCTTGAAGAGGTTCCCATTCAAATTGGGCAACATTCATGGTTTATGCACGATGGTGCACCAGCTCATTTTAGTATACGTGCAAGAACTCTCCTGGATGAGGTGTATGCCAATCAATGGATAGGTCGAGGAGGACCTGTAAACTGGCCAGCCCGCTCCCCTGACCTTAATCCTTTGGATTTTTACATATGGGGATATCTGAAATCTTTGATATACACAAACCCAGTTGAAAATATCGATGATCTGCGAAACCGCATTGTAGCAGGGTGTGAAACTATAAGAAATTCTCCAGGAATATTTCATCGTATCCGCAATTCTATGAGGAAAAGGGTAGATGCTTGTATTGAAGCTGAAGGCGGTCATTTTCAACATTTATTATAATTGTATTGTCGATATTCGACAAGTTTTTGTTCATTGTTTGTTCACTTTTGTTTTTAGTTGTAGAAGTCTCATAATCATAATCATAATTTGGTTGGCTGTTGTTTAATAAAATGCTATTTTACATGAGCTTATTTATTTCTTTCTCATAAATGCTTAAGTTTTCGAAAAAATCTTGTAGAGTTAAAAAAGTTAGTCAATGAATTGGGCTTTCCAGTCATACTTTTTTAAAGAAAAAATTTTCATCTAAAAAAAAGTTGTAAGAAAAAATATCTTAGGGGTTGAAATAATCAACCCCTTCTAAGCATACTTCAGGGTTTGAAAAAATTTCAAAAAGTGTACTCTTATTGACAGATAATGTTTACCAAGTTTCGTGTCTTTAGCTTGATATACAGGGAAAATAAAAAAGAAAAACCATTTTTTTTAAATTTTCGAAGTGGTGTAACTTTTCCGGGGAGGGTTTTTTCAAAAAAATGTATACCAAACACTCACATTAATTTTCATCACAGAATCACCCCTTTAATTTTTTCGGTGTTATTTAGATACACCCTGTATATATATGACATGCTCTCCCCTATCCGATTAAGAAACTAGGGGTTGACGTACCCCTATTTTCGAACCACCCAGTATATAAAAAAAATGTCAGTAAACTTCGATCGAGATTGAGAAAGTTCATCCAGGCTCAATTGGATCTTTAATTCTTATGAACGAACTGGTTGGTTTAAAATTAATCAAATTGGATTTTTCTTTGTTCACCCTGTTGTAGAGCACAAAACGTAAAAATATAATGGATACGAGATCCAGATGATATTGTACGATCGTTCAGGCATGTTATTCCATGAATAAATGGGCATTTTGTCAATTCTCGGAGTTGTTAAAAATTCTGAGCAGAAAGCTTCACTTTTCATTTTTGACACCCTGTATCTCGACAACTAGTCGGCCGATTTTTTTGTGCCTGTGGACACTTTTGCCGAGGAAGTCAAAATCTACAACATACCAAAAATTCAGGGAATTTAACCGAAAGCCATTTTCCATAAGGAAAGTGCGTGGTCCTTTCTCGATATTTCTTCATTCGTGAAATATTCTAATGGTGCATAAAAAGGTCAAGATAATTTTTCGTTCAAGCGTGTTAACTTATAAAAATTGCACTTGGTTATTTTCATATTTTGTAAAAGAGCCCGCGGCCTTCGTGTAATTTTTAGATAACACGCTTTTTTGCAAAATTATCGGTAATTTTCATGAACTTGTGCACTTATAACGATAAGATTCTTGGAAGTGTTAATTACTCTATATTGAAGTTATTTGCCTCTCTTATTAAAACTGAAAAGTATATGTGTAAAAAGGGCCAAAAATCCACTCTAATCTCCAAAATAACAAACAATTTTCTTTTTATATAACAGGATTTTTATATACAAACTCTCTCTTGGTTAAGATACTTTTCATGTGAATTTTGGGAAAGAAATATATTGATTTATTTCAGTTTAGGGTAAACTCATTTCGAAAATCAGACTGTTTCAGCTGCAGTGAAAATTGATGGGCGTACAATTATTTGGTTGCTCCCTGTATATCGATTGGTATTTGTTAACCGAGTTCCTCAGATACTGTATGGTGGCGAACAAATAAAATTTTCAATTGAACTATACCGTACTATTAAAAAGAATTCAAAATCAACACTTTTCAAAAACTGACATTCGAATTTGAGAATTCACAGTATTCAGTTTCATTCTATTGGAATATCTAGTACTTCTGGTCACCCAAAAATATTTCATCATGTCAATTTCCATTGAGATTTATCCAGTTTAAGGGCTTGACCAAGCATACCTTCCAGATGTTTTTCGATATCAGATATTACAAAAAGGAAATTTCAATTGACTGATGTTATCAAACAGTTATTTATTCTATTATGAAAATTATTATTATTATTATTAATATGTTCTGAACAATGAAAACTCATTCCTTAGGAAGCTTGGATGATTCTTAACTTCTTGAAACAATTCTCAAATCATTGTTAAGATCTATCAGCATCGTGAAAGTTTTCGTTTCACAGAAAAATGGTTAAAATTGAAATCAATATAAAAATTATCAGGATTTCTGTTGGCATTACAAATCCTTCATTATTAGACAATGGAAGTGGCTTCACAAAATTATCCTAAATAGTTACATGACTTCTTTTTCAATTCTGAACACACTCAAACCAACTTTGATCCGAGTTACAACTGCTTTCGAGGTGTGTTTAGATCACTTGGAAAATCAATCCAAAGACATTTTTTACTAACGCTACAATTTCATTTAATATTGACTATGTAGAGAACAAGAGTTTAGTTTCTGTTAACTGAATACTTTTCGGAGTTTTCACTATAAAATTATTTTGAATATAATGAATATGGGAATGGTAGATAACAATATATAACCATTATACGTCACTGGCTCGCAGACTATTGATATCACAAAAACGTGTTATCAGACTCATATTTGGTATCAAATGTACAGACTCATGTAAACCTTACTTTAGAGATAATAACATCTCAACGGTCCCCAGCATTTATATTTTGAAGTGTATTTTGCTTATAAGGAAAAATATAGATTCACTTTCGCATAACTTTGATTGTCATAATTATAGTACTAGACATGGCAGTTTGCTACAAATTCCTCACCACAGAACTTCCTTATATGAAAAAAGTTTTCAATACAGTGGTATAAAGTTTTTTAACATTCTTCCTGAAACAATAAAAATTGAAAGAAATGAAATACGTTTCAAAAAACAATTGAAAAGTTACTTGATTGAGAAATGTATATATAGCATAAGTGAGTACTTGATTCCTTAACTGTAACTTTATTGTCTGTTAAATTATAACATAGTGTGTCCGAAATTCTAACTGTAAACATTACTCATAAAATAACTGTTATGTATTATGGGTCTGTATATATTTTTCGGGACTTATTTACGGTCTCGTATGAGTATTTTTATGTATATATTGGATTATAAGAGTATAGATGTTCTGTATTCATGTTTTGACATGTCCAACACCATGTAATTTGGTCTTACTGGAATAAATATTATTATTATTCGTTTCACGTAGACTTGGGGATTTTCCAAGGAGGTGTTTTCAAAATAGTCCTCAAGATATTTTGCAGAAATTGAATGGTGTTTAACTCGAAACTCACTACAATTCCGACAAGCACATTTACTAAATGTAAATCCTACTCCAATCACTTTCGGTATTGCGATAATAAACAAAAACAAAAGTCTGAAATGTTTCATAACCTTTGAAAATTAGTTCCCTCTCAAATAAAAAATTCGTGTTCGAGAGTTTTTCCAAATTTTGATTTTTAATTCTGAAAATTGGGGTGGGCAGTTTGCATTGGCCCACTATGTATTTAAATGCCACCATCCAAATTGGTGAAAAATATATCCAAATACAACTCGTTCTTCGAAGTTTATGGGATAATTTTTTATTTTTGTCACTCAAACTTCTTTACTTGGGGCAAAAACATCCAAACAAACCGAATTTAGATGAAACCATTCGTCCTGACGGGCTCGTGATTTTATCAATCGGTTTGTTTTTATATTTTTGCTAAATGAATGAGTATTCGTGTGAAAAAATTATCTATAAAATTTAAAGGACTTATCTATTTATCTATTGTCTTTAAATATTCCACTATTAGTTGCAGCAACTAAAAATATGTTATTATAAAATTTACTAAAATTCACTGAATTCTAATCTTATATATGATTTAAGTAGTTTTTATTTTTGGAAACTAAGTAAGGTGGGTTTTTCTATTTAGGTTCTATCCTATCCCGCCTCTGATTAAAATTTTTCAGAGCAGTACCATTCACGTTCACTCTGTATTAGGAAAACAATAAATGAAATGGAAAAATGTCATAAACCAAAATGTAAAAAATAAAAATACCCTGAGTAACCTGTACGAAAATGCATTTACTGGGTGCTTACCATATTTACGCGAAAAGTGTTAGGGACATGTATTTTAGGTCTTAAAATCATATAACAAAAATAGGTAACAATAAAACAATTAATTCAAAATGGCACTGTTACTAAACTGAAAATCAAAGATTCGAGTAGGTTTCAATTTGATTCAAAATATTTCTTTTTTCTCAGAGAGATTGCTGTATATCATTGCAACAAATAATCATGACAAATTTCAGCAAGCATTTCAGAAAGTCAGCTATCGGAGAGTTGAAGTACGTATTCAAAATATGGGAAATAGTTTTTTCAGGAACTCTAAACTTTTTGAATCACATTCACTGAAGAAAACATCAATAATTTTTCAAGTCAGACTAGTTCGGAGAAAAGAAAATTAATCGAGTTGAATAGATTTGAAACTTATTCTTTCCATAATGAAAAAAAAGGGGAAATGCAGAACTTTGATAAAGAGAAACCTTTGATTTTCAGATGATTCCAACAAACAATCTAGTCCACATCCACAAACAAAATAATAACATATTTCCGATGAGTTTCCTCATCAGAGCCACCTTAAATAAGATCCAATCTGGTAAATTATCTGGAAAATTAGTGAACATCAATTTACAACAATGTATACGGGCTCTGAGATTTCGATTTTAACCACATTATTACCGCTATTCAATTCCAAAATGAATCATCGTTGGTTCACAATTAACGGTTAAAAAGCGAAAAAAATTCATATTGTCGGCGTTTATTTATACACAGTTATGCAGGAAGTTGTGTGATTGTATGCAGTCATTTGAACAGCAGTTTAATTGCAATTTTCTGGTATTTACCAGCGTAAAACCTCCTTAATCACGAAGAAACAAATATTTACAAAGTATTCGTGTCAAAAGGGTAGTTGTTTGAATGAAGAGAATGGTTTGAGAACATTTTCTCAGTCTGAATAACCTATCAAAATAATTAAATATTTTCAGTCGTTCACTTTACTATTCTCAATTAATTTAAATATCCATCAAAATATTTAATCGACTTAGGTGAATCATTTACAAAAGTTTGATGGTATCAAAAATGTTGAGCGAAACATCAAATATTGCTTGAATATGTACAGTATTATATTACTAAATCACGAGAATGGTGATACTCACACAGTTTTCTGTAAGTTTATATCATTGAGAAACCGAAAACAAAGCCATCGTCAACATGGTTCCACAAAAATATTCATTTGCTCAAGGGCAAATGAATCAATTAACCCCGATACTACGTTTACAAAATTATTCAATTTCATCAGTAACATAACGTTACTGAAAGAATGTTCAAGATAACACAGAAATAAGTATTACCTTTTTTCCAAAAAAAGTTGATGTTTCAAAGATTACATCTGCCGCAGTTATCGAAATTGTTGAAAACACAATTTTAAACCTGTGGTAGAAGTCCATTGTATCTTGAAATGGAGTGGTATTGATTCACAATATAGAAAAACTCGAAGTCATCTCCACAATTTTTTAATATTTCATCTGGTGTAGTGTGATGGCGAAGCCATCAATCAAAAATCAGTTTATCGAACATGTTTCGAACCTATATTGGTTCATCATCAGCGAATTAGACAATTATGGAGTAGAAAATTCGATATGGATTTATGAAATAAAGTATCCCCATATTTCAACAAAATTAAATGGGGGTTGGGTTGAATTATGGAGAGTAATAATACATAATTAAGATTAAACTATTGAAAAATGAAAATCACCACATTCTAACAGCAATGGGGAACATGGTGACAGGGATAAAAGGTTTGTCCAAGTGACAACAATAGTTTAATCTTAAAATTATGTATTTTTCCTCTCCATTTAGTTTTGTTGAAATGTGGAGACACTTAATTTCATAAATCCATATTCAATTTTCTTCTCCATAATTGTCTAATTTGCTTATGATGAACCTATATAGGTTCGAAACATGTTCGATGAACTGATTTTTTATTGATGGCTTCGCAATCACACTACACCAGATGAAATATTAAAAAATTGTGGAGATAACTTCGAGTTTTTCTATATTGTGAAACACAATTTTAATTATATCTGAAGACGATAAGATTTTTCTTTGACAATGTCAAAGGAAATCTCACAGGAAATTCTTTAGGTTGACATTTGCTACCTTGATGGATACAGGGCTCGGTGTCAGTCAATGACAATTCTGGTATTTCTCACTTCTTCCTTGACAAGAGGTAACCATGCGTAGTTCTTTTCGACTTTGTTTGTTGAACGACAGTTCTTCGTTAAAAAAAAAAACAAAGTCAGTTTTTTTCAACTTCTTCTATTTTAGTTTGATTCATTTACACCAAAATGATTTTTTTTCAGATGGGCAAATTCAGAATACTAATAAAATTGGTTACTTTTGTAAACGTAGTTGTTTAACGTGGCAAATTGATTAATTTGCCCTTCTACACTATAATTTGTTGAATAAATTTTTCATCATTTTTCAATTTGTGGACGGTTAAAATACCCAGAAAACCATGCCAAGATATGAATTTCCTTCACAAAATCAAACTTTCAAGCTTGACCTGATTTACTATTGTCAGTGAGAAAGCGATGACATTTGTATGATGTAGATAAACGCCGAATTCAAAAAAACACTGAAAACTAACATTTGCAAACATTCAGTTATTGGAAAGATGAGGTCGTTCGCGATCACTTTCATTTAACAAAGAATTTCAGAAGTTAGGCGCATGTGACATGCAATATTTTTCTGACACGATTCATAACTGTCGAAATATCTCTTTCCGTTCAAATCCAACAATCAAAGAATTGTCTATTTTCGTGAATACGGGGGCACGCTAACCAAGGAATCTAGGTAATAGTACCATCTCTTTCAACCCCCTATCTTCCGTAGAAATCATTTTTTTCTGACTGAATGATAAACTCTTGACAGCATCAAATATGTACAGTTGCACAATTCAATAATTTTTATATCAACCACAGCAACAAAACTAGGTCAATAAAAAGTTCAAACATGAGAATATTACCCAATTCAGTAAGCGTACATGTCGCCCAATTTACATATAAGCTCATTAAATATTTGCAGAATGAGCAGCAGTAACTATTTCTCACCTTTCTTTCGTGTGTAATTGATAATACTATTATTGACATAACATATTGTGTAATAAATTCAGTATGTATTTCTCTCATTGTTCAGTTTTTCTTGAAATTGGTTACTGAAAAGAAATATGATCACCTATTGTTTGCATTATCGACAAATGTGTTTTCGCAAAATTATCGCTTATTTTGAAAATATTCTCCAATTTGACAAAGTTTGCTTGTTTAATGAACTGAAGAAGTTGAAAGGCATATCATTTTTGCACAACACCAGCATTGTATATTCAGATGTTACTGATATATTAAAAATAGTAATAATAATTTTCGGCTCCCAAACAAAGTTTCCAGTACAATGTGTGTACATGGCAAGGATTAATTGATTATCTGGAAACAGACAAGTTTTCGGAAAAATCCTCGGATACGTCAACATTTGTTTCAAGAAGAGCATTTTTTGACGTTCTAGTCGCATTGATGACATCATTGCTATTCCGATTATGAAGTCACATTCTTTTTTTTTAAATAAACTCTGTTTTTATCAGTGTTCTCTGAAAGTGCATATTTTTCTACAAACTGCATATCCAACTTTACGTCATTTCACATAAGGAAATGTTCAGGAAAATTAACGTTATATTGATTCAAAACTAATTTACTTCATTCAGTTAATTGAACAAACTAATTTTCAATCTGGAGTACTGATCGACAAGCGTAAGGATGCCTCCGAGAATTGGTTGCACAGTAGACAAAACCCTGGAGTGGGGCAGGAGCTCAATCGCTCTGCCAGTCGTAAACAGTCGCACATCTACTCACGCTTTCTATCGTTTGCGCATCTCAGAGGCACCCTTACGCTTGTACTTCCTAGTTTTCTAAAGGTATCTTTCAGCTCGCCACTGACTGGTAAGACCAAAAACTTTTGGGAGCTCATTACATTTCCAGTATTTGGAGAAATGCTCCATAAAAGCACCCCACGACATTGAACCCATTGGAGTATCAAGACAACTCATTCGTCTTTAAATGGTTTGAGGCATATCAACTTCCATGTTTTGTTTATAATAATAAATTCTAAATTCTGTATCGAACTTGTATATAGGATTTTTTTTTTATCTGCTGATGTGTGTACACAGTAAAAACGTCTGCTGTGATGAATATAAGCTCCTAGGACTATTATGAACAGAATATATTAATGGCACATTCAAAACCGTCTGCCACGATGTTAGATGCGCGATAATGGTCTGCCATTGTTATTTACCAATAGTTATATGTTCAAAAATATTACAAATGGCAGACAAGGTCGAATACAATGATAAATTAGTTGAATTTTGAGACCTGTCGCACCTGCGCACTAGCCGCGTTGGGATTAGTAAGTTTCGAATTGCATTGTCAAAAATGAAAGTTGACAATTGAAAATAAAATGTCGATTCTGTCAGATCAGGAAAAGTTATAATGTTACCAATGCTACGAGAACGTCGAAAGGTGCGCATTGTATAGAACAAAGGTTGTATAGAGGTTTTCTTGTATTTTTCTAAATAATGAATTTATTCGCCACTTCACGTACACACTTTATATTCATGAATGCTAACAAAAATCACCAGCTCAATTCATTGAAACAACTCTTTATATGTTGTAACGATCAACTCTGAATTCAAAATAACCATCCAATCACACAGCATCCCTACAAAACTAACCTTTTTACACATTGAGCTTCACTTTCACTCACTTTTAAAGGGCGGTGAGTCCATAATCCGATTTAATAGCGGGCTGCGGCGTCCCCGGCACCCCGCACCCCGGGGACGAGGAGAGAGGGGCGAGCGTCTGCCCCATCGACCCTATGTGCATGCCGCCGTCCCCATGAAGCATGTTCCCGTGGTGCAAGCTAGTCGGGGGCATCTGATGAGCCATCGGAATCTGATGAGCAGTCAGCGACATGTCCAGCATGTTCTCCCCCAACCCCTCCAGGTCCCTGCACGCAGAAAAAAAAACATGGTTGAATCAACAAAGTATTATTCAATTGGAATACATAAAAGTGTCAGTATCCCACAATTGAATATTAATTCGAATGAAACAAAGGACAGGGCACGAAACATTATAAAAATGGTTTTCAGCAAAATCTGATAATTTTTTGATATTTTGTTTGTTCCAACCCAGATAGCACATGACGTTTTAGGAACGTCCAGTTTGTGTCCATTTTTTGTCAGAATGTCCCAAACTATTAATGGGACGTCTTTAAGACTTCCAGAAACGGATATATTCTGGTCGTCCGAACTTGTACAGTTGTGTGCATAAAAAAGTCGTACAGCAGTTATTTATTTATTTATTAATACCCGAACAGGCTATTGTAGCCTAATTACTTGGTTAAGTCTGACAACATTACAAAATTATAAATATTAATATTTTTCTTACATCAACTAAATTCATATACAGAAATAATTATAAAAATATAAAACATAATTGATTGTTAAGAGTTATAAACCAGAATTGCAGGAGAATATGTTTCCTGGAATATTGACGAATTGGTCAGAGAGCTATATTCACTATTTGATTTAAAATGCATGTACGATAAAGCGCTGGGTGTAATGTCCAGTCTAAATCAATGAACGTATTGAAATTGTTGGCTAATTTCAGTACAGATACCAGCGGTGCCTTCGTTGTTTTACCTACTGCTGAAACATTGAACAAAAGGGAGGATCTTGTTCGACGTGGAGGTGCATTGAAGGGAATCATGTCGAGAATTTCTGGGGAATCCACTTTGCTATTTATAATTTTGTGCAAAAACATTATAGAAGTTAAGCTTCTCCTTTGCTCCAGGCATAGTATCTTATATGCGGACCTCAAATGGCAAGTTTTAATAGTATTATATTCGGGCCATACATGATGCTGCTTAAAATATAAATACCTCAGAAGTTTATTCTGGATTTTTTCACAACAAATGTGATTGATGTTCTCCAAACCAAATAATAGAAGCAAAATCTAGTTTTGGTCTGACTAAGGAATAATACAGTGACTTGATCGTATTTATATTGGAAAAACATGACGTCTGATTACAAATCCTAAAATCTGATTGGCAGATTTCACATTTTTGTTAATATGGCTGGAAAAGGAGAACTGTGAATTGTAAGTTACCACAAGTTCCTTTATTTCTGTTTTTTTTTCAAGAATCCCACTATTCATTTCATACCCAAAAATAACTGGTTTTTTCAAGCGAGTTATGGAGAGTACAAAACATTTCGCAAAACTGAAATATAGTTTATTCTTTTTATTCCACTCCAAAATACTATCAATGTCTTTCTGTAGTCCTATACTCTTACTGTTTCGACTCTCTTGTAAAGTTTCAAATCATCGGCAAAAAGTAGACAGTCTGAAAATTTGAGACTCAAGGGTAGGTCATTGATAATGACAGTTGAAATTTTCAAATTGATGTGCCTTCCCACGCCCTCTATCGGGCAATCGTAATGTCTTTTATATCAAACTGGTTTTTGTTTCAAGTGTGTACGTCAAACCGTTCAAAAGTTAACAGAGGGGGGAGGGACTAATAAAAGCCGCACTGTATATCTTCTCATAATAACAACATAAAATAATATTTGAGTGAAATATTTTGTTCGCTCAATAAATACTGCTAGTCTATTCAAGCTTGTTTTTGCTGCAGCTGCAAGTCATTTGTTTCATTCGACAATAAAATATTAACAAAAATAAAAGGTTTGTAACAACAAAATTGTTTTTACCGTGTGTTGTTGTTTTTCCGTTTGTCGTTGTTATTGCCGGGAGCGCCGTTGTGTGTTTTCCCCCGAACTTTGCCTCCCGACTTGGTGGTGGTGGTGACCCCGGCGGGGTTTGTTTTTCGCCGGACGTTTTTCGTGTTGGGCAATTTGTTGTCTTTCTTCCACTTCATCCGGCGATTCTGGAACCAGATTTTGATCTGTCGTTCGGAGAGGACCAGCGTGTGCGCGATCTCTATGCGGCGCCTGCGCGTGAGGTAGCGGTTGTAGTGGAATTCTTTTTCGAGTTCGAGGATCTGGTGGCGGGTGTAGGCGGTGCGTTGCCGTTTGGGTTCCATGCCGGGGGCGAAGGCTCCTGTGGCTGAAACAAAAAAAAAGTTGAAAATATGTAAAGAGTTCCCTGAAATAAATTGATTGATTCCGTCATTTATTGATCAACTATAGCCATTTACAATGAAATGGATAAATGTCGTCAGTACACTGATAAAAAGGATTTTTTGCAACGCATAATTGCGTTAATTCAAAGAGATTGTATTCTTGAATAGGTCCAAGCAAATATTAGTTTGATTTTTTGACGGATTCCTTTTGGTCACTTACAAGGAAAATATTTTGAAACAAGTGAACACCTGCTTCATAAGTTGGTTGAGGCAAGAATATTTTAGCTTCAATATCGGGCACCTTTTTTGTTGAATCATGGGAGTAGGTTGAGACAAGAACATTGCGATTTCAATAATGAATGCTATTCTTTTATCAACTTGGAGGTTGAGTTCCAATCTGCACTTTGCACTTGGTTATAAAATATAGAATGGAAGCCATTTTTATTTTGGTAACATTGAATAGATTAAAGAAAGCATAGATTCACAACTACGAACAATTTAGGTATAAATAATGGTTTTCTATGAGAATAGTTTTAAGTTTAATAACTATATTCTCAATAAAACCAGTTAGTAGTGACGCATATTGCAGTTTGATTGAATACATAAACAACGCTACTCAAGACCAAATATATTTCACTCATTTTCACAACTGGCCCGTAATGATCCAAATTAAATTTTTGATATTGGATTTTTATTGTATTGAAACAGTTTCTACTAGGCACACAACTAACATTCATATAGGTGCGCATAGCCTCATAACCTCCAATCCAAATGGTCAAACTAGATGAAATGGTCGAAATAAAAGTCGTATTCTGCCGCCACCTGTTTTGATTGCTCATTGGTTGAATGTGTCACATGGCATGGATAGTGATATCTACCAAGGAATTATATCCTTGTGTCAAGAGGATTATGTTTCACAATGAGTTAATGTGAGTGTTTTCTTGGATGAACAGTAGAATGTTTTCACTGCAAGCAAATTCATTTCAAGAAAATTTATGTAAAGAGGCAAACATCTCAATCAGTTTGAAATGGGAGTATATTCATTAATAAGAAATAATTATTCTTCTCTGAAGATTATTTTATCCAAGAGTATGTATATTTTTGATTAAAGACATCTTTCTTATCGGTGTATCATTGAATACAATAGTGCGGTTGGATTCTTGAATATTTTCCCGTGCATCATCAATTCATGATCAGAGATATCACGTACACTCTATGTAAAATCTTGTTTTATCAACCGCTATGAGCAGATCAGAATTCGTGCTGAGTAGGTACAGATGACAGTTTTTCGCGTTTCAGCTTTTAGCGTTTCGGATTCTGATTGGTTCCAAACACAGCAAGTTCGAATCAAGATCAATAAGTGAAAAGTTCTAACTGTTAGAACATTTTACAGAAAAAGCTGATATCTGGCCAGTATATAACCATAAAATTATGAATGTTTTCATTTCGTTAATTTTGCCTTAAAAATTGAGAACATGTTCAATATTGGAGTTAATGGAACTGCAGTGTCTTTCTCGGAAGATTTCTACATCTTCTGAAATGGTAAGTAACATCGATGTTATTTTATCCTTACATCACTTCAATATTTCTTTTTCAATTGACAAGATCCTGGATATGTTAAAAATGCTGTCAGAAGGGAAAGTTTTCCTAGCGTTGGTCAAAATGTTTCTGAGATTGTTGTGAAGCGACAAACTGATCTTTATTTTGAAGTTACTTCAACACTTCAGAATCCATCAGAGAATAGTGGCAGTAGTGCCAGATTGGAAACAACACTAATATCCTTTCATACTATAGCCAGCATTATGAATTCACTATTCCCTTACAAAAAAAGGACTCTCAATATTCGGATTAATATCTGGAAAAGTATATATGAACAGATCACTGATATTGGATTAAGATCTTCTCTAGAATCAATTAAAAATAAGTGTTTGTGAGATATCTATGCAACGTTGAAAGCAGTGGTTGAGAAGGACGATCCGTCTGGTAGTAGTTCCAAAAGAAATTGATAAGACAAAGCCATGGAAGTTTTATGAGAATTTGACTTCCTTCGACTTAGAACAAAACACCACCTTCTAGTTCTTCACTTGAGGAAACAGAAAATATCGGTGTAGCATTCACGTCAAGAAGCAGAAAAAAGAGAAGGGTTACGAATGCTGCGAAAAGCATTCGTTATTCTAAGTCGCATATTTTCGGATGAAGTTGGTGGCTTAACGTAAACAATATTTTTTTATGTATCCCCATAAGAAAAAAAATCAGTTTTGTTGAATCTGATGATCTAGCAGGCCACCTGACAGGACCATTTCGTCCTATCCATTTATTGGGAAATACCTCATTTAAATGATCTCTCACTTCTCCTGAATATTGACCATGTTGTAACCACATTCTATGGCGAAGATCAAGAGAAATATCCTCCAACAAACCTAGAAAATCATCTCGTAGGAAATTGAGGTACTTTGCTCCATTCAGATGTCATTCAAAAAAGTATGGCCCAATAACGTATTTTCCAACGATTCCTCCCCACACATTTATAGTCCACCTATGTTGAAAATCCACATGCCTCAATAAGTGGGGATTTTCTGTCGAATAATAATGATAATTATGTCGATTTACAAATCCATTCTTGTGGAATGTCAATTCATCCGACCATAACATGTTATTGAAAAAATGTCGTTTCGACGAATTATTTCCATGGCACAATTGCAAAATCTCAATCTTTTTTCAAAATCTGCATGTAGTAGTTCCTGATGTAATTGAACATGGTATGGATGAAAACGATGCTTCTTCAAAACTCGTTGCACTGATCTCTCACTTATATCCACCATTTCACCAATCTACAAAGATCTTCAACAGCAAGGGGAACTCTCAATTCATTATCCTCATTAGTGACTGGTTTGATGCGTTCATGTTTAGAAGAATTGATACATCCAGTTTCAACAAATCTAGTCAGGACCTTTCGGAATGATCTTTTATCTGGAATCCTTCTATCTGGTTACTGTTGAGAATAAATTCTACTTGCCAATAAAAAATTCCTTTCTGATACACCTAATATGAAAATCAAATCAACCAAATCAGTTTTTGAAAACAACATTGGATCGAAACTTCTTGATATATCACTAAAGATTTAAATTCGTACACTGGCATTGACTAAAGATTTCAATACTTATACGAATTGGCAGGCAAATATTTTTACCTGCCAAACTGATTGATTTTCAAAATATCATTCATTCGGTTTTCCTTGAAAGTTGTTCTCCTAAAAGAGTAATTATAGGCATGAAGCGATAATTCAAAGAAGGGGTTAGACAAAAACTATGCCCAAATGAAGGAATTAGAAGGTATTTCATTACTAGAAATGTGTTACAAACATCGATCGTAGTCGTCAAATATGAATTTCGTCGTTCATTAAAATTATTGCCAAGGAATAGGAAGAATTACTATTTTTCGAAAAAATAGCTTTTTAAGAAAAACTATTGATAGTAACCATAGGGAATATTCAATGAAATATGTAGAACCTTTGTTGGCGCTTCTTACGGATCGATAATATACCGGCTGTTCCATTTGAAATAAGGATGATTTTGCACATTTTTATTTAGAATGTTTGGCAATGTTTCGCACTCTGTATATCACAGGTCGATTTTAGATATATCATTTGAGAGAGTCACCAACGGACATTATTTGGCCAACATCGAATTTTAATGGGACTTTACAACTTTATAATTTCAAATATGATGAGCGAACAATTTAAAAAAAAAAGCTCTCGTGCTTAAAAATCTCGAAAAACGGCAATATTTTCGAAAGAAATACTTCGATAAAGTACCTTTTATTTTCCATGTAGAAACCGAAAAACTTATAATAAAATACAGGTTTCCATTAAAAAAAAAAGTTGAGACCCGCCCAGAAAAAACTGATCACCCTGTGAAATTTTTATTATTTTCATTTTGTAGAGCTCAGAATATAATATCATTTTGATCATAAAATCATCCATCTGTCCTTTACCGTAATGGAGATATGGAAGACCGCGCCCTTGTTGCAGGACCCTGTATATTGCTTATAGAGTCATTCTCTATATCTACTATACAGTGACCGCCAAAATGTATGTACCATATGGGAAAATTTTTTATTATTGGAGTATTGGAAAAAATATTCTGGGGAAAAGTTTGTGCATGTCCGATAACCTAAAAATCGATTTTGACACATGTCACGTGATCGCTAGAATGGCGGCAAAATGGAAAAAATTGCAATGCAAAGGCAAAAAAAGGGGTAAGATGGCATGATATCAAAAAAAGTTATTTGAAAAAGTCACTTAGAATTCAATTTTATACACAAAAACGAAGTTCCAAGAGATAATTCAAAAAAAATTGAAAATAGCACTTTTTTTAAAATATTTTCCCATCTATTTAAAAATATTATTATTTTTTCTTATGAATAGCTTGACTATACTGAAACATTTGCATTTTAATGATAATGATAAAACTTTCTCATTTCCTCCACACCAGAGGGCACTAAATTAAAAAAATTGGTTTTTGCCAGAACCCTCGCTGTTACATTGGTTCTTATCTAACAGTTATATCAGAATTCCAAGACTATTGTGTTGATATGGCAATCTAGAAACACCATGTTTCCTGATTTTAATCAAGTTTCAATAATAATACTGTATGAGCGTTTTACTTTGCACATAAACTTTAAGAATCTTTAATTTGACGCACTATTTTCAAGTTTATGTGCGAAGTGAAACGCTCATGCACGATTATCATCGGAACTTGATTATAATCTGGAAATTACCATGTTTTTGGAGTGTCATGTCATCACCATGGTCGTGGAATTCGGATATAACTGTTAGATACGAACCGATGTAACAGCAAGGGTTCTGACAAATTCCCATTTTTTCAATTTAGTGCCCTCTGGTGTGGAGAAAATGAGAAAGTTTTGTCATTATCATTAAAATGCAAATGTTTCAGTATAGTCAAGCTATTCATAAGAAAAAAAAAATATTTTTAAATAGATGGGAAAATATTTTAAAAAAATTGCTATTTTCAATTTTTTTGAATAATCTCTTGAAACTTCGTTTATGTGTATAAAATTGAATTCTAAGTGACTTTTTCAAATAACTTTTTTTGATATCTTGCCATCTTACACCTTTTTTTGCCTTTGCATTGCAATTTTTTTCATTTTGCCGCCATTCTAGTGATCACGTGACATGTGTCAAAATCGATTATTAGGTTATCGGACATGCACAAACTTTTCCCCAGAATATTTTTTCCAATACTCCAATAATAAAAATGTTTCCCATATGGTACATACTTTTTGGCGGTCACTGTATATCTATATATCTACTATATACTATATCTACACATAACATTTCAGAGCCCATACTTTATGAAAAATCTGCCAAATGGGTGAGGTGAATAAAATCTAGCAAATGCTTATACTATATATCTATCCCTTTCATTTCTTCATGAAATAAATAAGTCTGTCTCAAGAAAGTATAAACATTTACTTGAAATTTATGGAATGAAGACCCTCATCCAATTGTTTGTCACAATTCATTCGTTGTAATCTTGAAGATCAAGTGAATCAGAGCGGAAAGCAACATTACAAGTCTAGTCAAAACATCAAAATTATTCAACATAAAGAACTATTCGCGAAGTTAAATGAGCATCACACCGTGAAACTTAAAAAACGATACAAAATTTCAATCAGTTGAGGAATTTGTAGTGGGCAGACATTTAGAGTAACCTGGACCACACCAAATATCGTTACTGACCTTGGCGCAACCTAGACTGTCGGTGCAATTGTTGTTTACATCCATAATGTGCACAATCATGATCAGTAAAAAAAGAATGTCGGCTAGTGAAGACTGTAGTCTCTTTGAGAGTACCTACCGACCAGTGGCGTCTGCACTGAGATTTCTATATTTTTTTATGCACTTGCGGGCGTTAAAGTACACTTAACCGCCCGGTTCCCCGGGCGTAAAGTGACACTTTACCGCCCGTGGGCGCATTATGGCCCGGCGGGCCGTAAAGTAGACAAAATTCTCAAATTGTCTATACTCACACATCATTTCATGCAATTCCTAACACGAATTAGAATCATTTCAGTTCAATAGAGCAATACTCTTTCTAACATTTGTTCATAATCGTAGGCAATTTTTTTCGGTGATGATCTATTTATTTGAAATAGATTCTCCAACATAGCACTCAGCTACCATAGTTTCACATTCCTCATATTATGTTACCCTTAATTATTGTATGCATAACGTATGAAACGTGTAGACCATTGCAATTCAAGTAAGTATTTGTGATTCGCGCTATAAAACCGCTAGTGCATAAAATTTTGTATGTTTCACATGCGTAAGATGCGTTTGATGCGTGTGATGGCCCTCGGCTAACGCCATCGGGCCATCATCCACGCCACAGGCCATAAACGCCTACTTTACGCCCTTGATACATAAATAACTATTATGTTCTTGTTCATACGAAAGGTAAAAATACTGTTATAGAACACCGTGGAAGCCAAGGGAAAAATGGTGAGAATTAGTGTTCTGCTTGAATTTCTGCATGCTGTATGCATCAGGGGCCGTGGCAGTGAATTCCAAAGCTCTGCCGTTCGTATTTCATACCAAGAGTAAAAGTCATCATGTACAAAAAAGACAACTTAGTGGTTGCAATTTTCAAGATTTCGAAAGCAATTTTCCAAGGTCCTTCAAAGTATTTTCTATTATCATAATCAAACAATACAGTGTGTCCCACTTACCATGCTCACCATGGGTATCTTTTTAATGGTGAGAGATACGAGGTCGGTTAAATGACACCAAATGTGGAGTTTATCAAGGCCAACTATAACGTGAAAAAATTTTTTTTAAAAATCCTTTCGTTTTTGTTTTATACGCAAAAAACAGATTACGATCATTTTCATATCTCCTCGTAACTTCTTTATTTATGAAAATATTCTTATAGGAGTTTCACATTCTCATGAAAGTTTTTCATTGAGATTAAGAAAAAAATATGAAATTCATACCAACTCTTCTAGAATTTGAGATATCAGCACCAACTTTTATTTTTCAAATATAGGTCATAGCTCATTATGACCATTATGAGACAGTTTTTTGTTGATAACAACGGAGTTACCGTCATTTAGACAAAAACAAGAACAATTTTGAAGTCGCCATCTTGAATTTATAAATTTTAACAAAAAAATCATGATCTCCGACCTCAAAAACCCCCACATACCAATTTTGAATGGAATCGGACCATAATCACAAATCTCGTCCTCCATATTGGAGGAGCCGCCATTCTTTATTTTTTATTTCAATAAAAATTCCATTGCGCATCGTCACCGGAATTATGAACATCTGCAAGAGACATGAAAATAAAACAAAAACGAATAGATTTTATCAAAATATTTTTTCACATTATAGTTGGCCTTGATAAACTCCACATTTGGTATCATTTAACCAACCTCGTATCTCTTACCATTAAAAAGATACCCATGGTGAGCATGGTAAGTGGGACACACTGTATAGACCATGGTCCCATGCCTATTTCCAAAAATTATTAAAAACAGGATGAATCTTCCTGGGTAGCTTAATTTTGCCGAGACGCACTAATCTTTCCTCCACGAAACTTCTCGATAGTGGTAGCTAACAAACTGAGCAGGCGTCAATCATGTCGATTTGGTGAGTGCAAAAAAGTCATTAATAACAGTTAGTTTTTCAGTTGAATCTCGAATTAATTCGAAGAGGTACCCGAAAAAACTTTTGTCCTACAAAATGGATGGAGGGACTGAAGAGTCCCCCACTCCCAAATGTACCAATGACGTGGTCATAAGAAATCATGAGTAACCAGCAGATTTTTTTACCGTTGCTTGGTTAATATTTGTATAATTGATTGGTCATATTGTCCTACAAATTGAATGGTAGGTGTTTCCAGTCCTACGCTCCGAAATTGTAAATTCCATGGTGAAAAAGAATTACTAGTAACCTGCTGAATCTTCGTGAGTAGCTTCGTTTTGATGAGACTCCCAACTTTTTTTTCTAGGAAAATTCTAGAAAGCGGTAGCTAATAAAATGCGCATGCGTCAATCATGTCAATTTTGGATTTTGGAAAATAGGCGTGGGATCCTGGTCTACTATTCATTAAGCACAACGAGAAAAAGTGGTATACTGCAGAAATGAAGCAAATGCATGTCCAGCTTTGTGAAATGAATAAGTCAAGTAAAGTTCTAATGGCATACAAAAATAAATAAATACAAAAATAAACAATTCAGAAAATAATACAGAGTGCATGTGAAAAGTCATAAGAGAAAAGCAAACAATTGATGTATTCTAAACTTAGGTTAATGTCATGTGCGAATGTTTGAAAATTACTTAAGAAACTGAAGATAGTGGATCAGCAAGGAAAGCTCTTGCTGTATTTATGGAAGCAGGAACTTCTTATGAACAAGCAGATCATGAAATGACTATTTCACTGGTTGCATTGCAATATAAATCATCAGATACCAAACTATGATAGGTATAATGAGGGAGCTCCTACAAGTTTATTTCTAACACCAACAACGCCAGAAGAAATTTCTTAAAGAATAAGAAAACCACTGCCAAATCTTCACCTTGTTCAGACGATTAGATTAGATTAGTTGCCAAATTCATTACTGAACCGCTGTGTCATCTGACGAATGAGTCGTTTAGAATATTTCCAAACATAACAAAATCCAAATGAATACCAAGTTTTGAGAACAAAGGATCTGTTGATGACATAAAAAATTACAGACTGAACTGTACCCAAAATCAGATTCCTGAAATTTTTGAGTCAGCATACTGTCAAAGGCTAACAAATTACTTGGACTGTATACAACATGGTTTTGGAGAGAAAAAGTTCACTACCACTGCTATCCAGGATACATTAGAATATCTTTACAAATCACTCAATGGTAAACAAAACACATTATGTCTCTTTTATGATCAAAGCCGTCAGAGTTAGAGGCTGCTGGCGTGTGTAGAATACCTCTTGACTGGGCCTGTATATCTGAGCGTACCCAAATAACAACATTCGATAACACAAAATCACAAACAAGAGAATCCCACATAAGAGTACATCAAGGCTCAATATTGGGACCTCAGTTCTTCATAGTAGTCACATCCGAAATAAAAAATGCTGCAGTTACTATGACTAAATCATATTATATGCTATTGATACTAATATTTTGATGTCTAACAGTGTCATCGAACAAGTAATCACAAATTGTAATGAAGCTTCTATTGAGTTTAATGAATATTGTACTCAGAATGGTGTTCATCTGAATGTTACAATTTCCTCGAATTAACGGGATCGAGGATTCCAGCTCCATCCAGTTTTTTGCATAACAAACAAATGCCCGTGATAGGTCAAAGAATACACCATAAGGATATAAAAGTTTGTCGATTTTCTTATGAATAGCCTGAGCGAACTCTTCCACGGCCATTTCACTTGAATATCGACGAAACCCGGGTTGTTTATTTGTAATTATAGTTTTGCTATTTAAAAATGAAACGATAGAATTGATAACAGATTTTTCGAAAGTTTTTGCAACGATACTTAAGACAGTTATGCCCCGATAGTTGGCTAAATGGTAGCACGCCTAAATATCCCCTCTAAAAATATCCTGTCAAAAATCCTGCCAAAAATCACCCGTCCAATAATAAATATCCTAAGACAATAATACCCTGACCAATAATAACCTTCCAACTTGCGCGATAGGTTAGTTCGTTCAGGTTAGATCATATACTAATAAAATACTACCCTCAAAATAAATGTTTCTTCAACTTCCAAGCTCCCAACTTGAGAGCTAGGTTAGTTTGTTGAGGTAAGATCAGACTAATTATTGGACGGGATGATTTTGAATAAGGTTATTATTGTCTAAGGATATTATTAGACGGGAGATATTTGGCAGGAATTTTTGGACGAGATATATTTAGTCGTAGACTGGGCTAAATCGTGTTTGGCCCTTTCTTGTGGATGCTTAACTTTGGCTTTGTCTGAGAATTTTCCAGAAATTACAGAATATTTTATCATTATCATTCATGAAAGTGTGTTAGTGAGAGTATATAGAAAAATTAAAAATGATGTGACGGGTTTCCTTCAATTAGAGAAGCAACCGTTTTGGCTTCCTGGCCTTCGTCAGTATGATTTGGTCAAGTGAAAGACTTGGCTGATCATTTTCATTTCTATTAATAAACATTGTACACCGATCTATAGAACCTGACCATCGCCGACTTCGATATTATGAAAAACATGGAGTCAAATACAATTATGTCTTTAAAAAATCCTCTTCAGACGCCACTGATACGTCGGCGGCCATCTAAGGACAAAAAGTGAATCATTTACAATCCTTTCTCCTTCATACACACATACGCGCCGCTAATCCAACAATAAAATCATTCTATTTGTTAAGTCTCTAATTAGCGCGCATTCAAGTTGCCGTTATTGAAAATTTCCTTCAATAAACAGTGCTTCTTCTTACTTCTTTAGTAACGTGTTGAGGTGCCGAGTCAATTTTTAAAATTCATTAACGTTCGATGACTAGGCAGAAAAACAGCTGCTTCGGTTGTTTTGTTATGCCTTGCCCCTATGTGGGCTAAAATTTGCCTGCATGCGGACGACTTTTGGAGATGTTCGATGTTTTTGTTGTTAGTTGTTGGTGTCAACAGATTCTGATAGTACGAGAAAGAACCATTTATACTAGTAAAAGTATTTTTAATTGGTCAAACTCAGAGTTGAGTAGAATCCGAATACTTCTGTACTCGTACACAGTTTTCGGATACTTTATATGTATTCAAAAGTTGAATCGGATATTTTTCAAATTTTGTTATATAGAGTAAAAAATGAGGATGACGACGATGAAGGAATTGACGAAGTTGAAGATGAATTTAAAATTTCGCATTTAGATATTGATGAAGAAATAAACAAAATGTTATAAAACTACCCAAAAACTTTTGCCACACATACTGTAATCCGATTTTAAGTACATATTTAGCCTGGCTAGCTTTTTGATGTTCGGAGGCAAGGGCGTAGGTCAACGTCACTCGATGATCCTCAAAAGGTCCAATTTGTGGCACAGATAATAAGTTATGGTGTTTATTGGACGCCATCTACAGTGTTAAATGATTTCAAAAACGTATTCCCAGCCCAATCACTGTAGAAAGACCTTAACTATGCTGAAAGAAAGATTCAACCCCAACTTCAAACAAAAGACACATTAAAATATAAATATTCAATAATTTTCGTAGTTGTCTATTATAATAAAAATAGAATTAGATATTCTTGATATGTAACCAACAGAATGGGTCCTCCAAGTAGTAATTTGAGAAATTATAATAGTTATTATCTTACCTAGCCCGATTACATTCAAACCTTACACAATTAGACTTTTACTAATGAATCACGACTCTTTGGCTTCGTTGCTCCTTTTTGGTCTACATAAATAAATGTTTCCACGAAAATCTCTAGCGTTGGGTCTGTTCTTCGGCTTTATAATACCACGTCAGACTTTACAATACCATTACAGGTTTTACCATACTTCAGCAGGCTTTACATTACCATAAAAAGCTTTACGATATCATAACAGGCTTTACAATACCATCACAGGCTTTACAATACCATCACTGACTTTACAATACCATCACATGCTTTACAACACCATAACAGGCATTACAGCACCATGTGAGCTTATATTATTATTTAGTTGAATTGGCATTTAGTATCTCTATAAGAGCTGTGAAAATAAAACGATTATATCTCATGTGAAATAGGATTGTGCGTCTCTAGGAAACTTATTTCATGTGGTGATGGAATGACAAGTGTTTGGAAAATTCATCTTGTGACCTGTTTATACGAGGAAAATAACCACTGATCATGAAAATACTGTTAGATAAACTTCAGCAATACGTACAAGAGAAAAGAATGCATTTGATGAATGTGCTCAGATAGAGAAAAAATCTAATAAACCAAAAAGCAATGGAATTTTGATTAAAAATTTATAGCATAGGTAAACTGAATTCTCGAAGGGCAACTAGATGGAACTCCGTTTGTAATGCAGTTGAAGCAAAAGAAAAACTTCAAATGCTGCTACAAAGATTATGGTAAGAACGTTTAAAGGAAACTTTAACGTTATATTTGTTACAAGGCTAAAAAAATGTGTCTTATGGAACTTCTTGCCAGTTCAATTTCTTTGATCAACAGGTCTAAAAAACCTATTACCCATACCCAAAATGAATTAAAATATGGAGGAGAACTTTTAGCAAAAATGTGCATAAACAGTTTTGTACCAAGTTACACCAAGTCGTGAACGCTTGTTATTCATTAGGGCATTGCTAAGTGATCTAAGTGTGTTATTCCTCTTTTAATTCAATAACATAATGGAGTATATCCCTAGGTATTTACGTTTTGGTTACAGCTATAACGTAGTGGATTATACCAACCGGAAGAACATATTGTAAAGATTGACAATATGTTAATATTGCAATTTTACATCATAAATGACATAGTGACGTTCAGTATTATAGCAACAGTTCTGATTCCAAAATTAAAACTAAATTAGGACAACATTGGAAAAAATCCAAAAAAATATTTGTAATATATTACAAAAATTAATATAAATGTTGCGTAAGAACAGATGCTATATGAATCTTACAACGAATCAGATGAAAGCGGGGACCAAAATGTGGACGATTTTTTTGATTTTACAGATTTTCAAAATAACCAAGAAGTAGAAGAATAGTAGTACTATGAACGACCAGAGTACTGAGAGTAAATTCAGCTGGAATTATTAGAATATCTAGAATATATAAAAAAAACAATTTACGGGTATTAAATAAGTACCCACTATTGATAAAAGTGTCACACAAGTGTAACACATGCCTACTTTCGTTAACACCAGTAGAAAGACCTTTGTCTTTTGCAACCATGAATGATAAGCCAAAAAGAAAAAAAAATTAGTGATGAACAATTAGAGTTATCGGTGCTGACGGAGGAAAATTCAAATGTGCTATTGATATACATATTACATCATCCAGTGTAACAATGTGGTGAAAAATTAATTTTTTTTTTACAAATAGTGTTTCATTATGGCATTAAAATATTATTTTAATTGAATTTGAGAGTGTCTGTAAAAATATCTGTAGAAGTACTCGAAAAAAGTATCCGAATGCTTGTATTCGAATACTTTTTTAGGTGAAAGTATCAGCAATTTTTTTTATTTGATTACATTGGAAGTATCCGAACCGGTATTCGGATACTTTTTTCTATATCCGACAGCTCTGGTCGAACACCAGGAATTTCGGTGTGCCCAATCTACTGACTAGAAGTTATTGTGCATGAAGTTGGCAAGGAATTGGACATAAAAATATTTGCATTCATTCATTTTCAGAACATATATCTCGAGAAAAAGGAATGAACCCACCGTGGAATTCAACCAGATGAAGGAAAATCATATGATCTCTCCAATTATTGTGTTCGAGGAAATCTTAAAAATCCGGACGGAAAGTCGAAAAGTAATAAAAATCATATTCATGGTTTTTGCTATTTTCATGACTCGTATCTCGAAAAAAAGGAATGATACCAGCGGAAAATTCAACAAAAGTATGGAAAATTATATGGAAAAAGTAAAGAATATGGGTCCAGCTGGGATCTTGAAAAAAATTTTACAGATGCTCTAAAACAGGATAAAATGAATAAAAAAAATAAATTTTGGCGCGGAAACACATTTTTCTATTTTATTTTTGAAAAAATAAATGTGGATACTCACTTTCAAGACAAACAAATTCAATTTGTTGCATGGGTTATTTTACGTATTTTTCAATGTTAATGAACTGTGTTGTATTGATAACACTTTCTACATATACAGAAGTATCAATTCATTTGCAGAAAAAGCTTCGAATAGTATGGAAAAGGTTAAAAAAGCTACTTTTAATTAATTTATAATTTGTTGACAAGTGAATAAATTGAAACTGCGACGTTGCCAATAGAGATTTCTGATAGTCTAAAGGCTTGTTCATACCCTCGCGAATTTCACAATTTTTCTGGGAATAAAATGGCTGTCAGTCATGCCGGACCATTCATTGTTGTCAGCCATTTCATTCGTATAGAAATTGCGAAATTCGCGAGGATATGAACGAGACTCAGTACCGCAAAAGTTTTAATCGACCAGACTGATCCGCATGGACCAATTAGAACATGCGTAAATCATTATCCAACTTTAACCCAACCTAACCTAACCTTATGTATACAGAATAACCATTCGAATTTGGATTAATTTCCAAATTAGACAAATCCAGTGTACCATCGTTCTGAATAGCCAATGCAAATTGCCATATGAAGTCTGGTCGATTGGAACTCTTGCTCTTAGACTTCGATATAAAAAACAAAAGTTCTTATTTTTTTCCACCCTTGTTGCTAGGGGATTCGCCTTGTGATTGGTCCCTATAATGGCGGGAATTTTAAATGCCAAGACTCGTTATCATCATAGTGAACAATGACAGAGCGCGTTCTCTGGCAACAGAGATGGAAAAATTTATAACTTTTCTCTATTTTCAATAAACGCACACACAACATTCATTGTCGATTCAAAGAAAGACATTGATAATGATTAGTTTTTGTTTGTTAACAGGAATATGCATTTTTGTTGGTAGCTAGCTAGGTATCTGGATTGTTATGAAAAATATTTTAGGATGTTAAATTTCTTTAGATCAAATTATTTGTGGCGAATTTTTAAATGTCTCACAGGAAATGGCATATAACGGGCGAATAAATATATAGGAAATTAATGTGTTGAGATGAAAATAAAAGGGTTTGGAATAGGGGAAGAATGCGCACATTTTCATTACAGGTTTACTTCATATATTCATATCTTCCCCAATCTATAATCTGATTTGAAATAGGAGCTATTATATAAAATAGACCATATGCGAGCGAAGCGAGCGCGTTCAGCCGACAATGTCGGCCGAACGCGCGGCTTTTCCTAACTGGTCAACAATTCTGTCAATTCATCTTACACGAACATATGATATAATTTTAAATGAGAACCATGACATAAAATAGACGATGCGAGCGCGTTCGGCCGACATTCGGCAAATCCGCGCGCGCGGATTTACCGAATGTCGGCCGAACGCACTGGTTTTCCTAACTGGTCAACAATTTTGTTAATTCCACAAACCAATGTTACAATTTGAAATGAGAACTATAAAACAAAATAGACCATATGCGAGCGAAGCGAGCGCGTTCGGCCGACATTTCGCAAATCCGCGCGCGCGGATTTGCGAAATGTCGGCCGAACGCGCGGCTTTTCCTAAATAGTCAACAATTCTGTTAATTCCACAAACCTATGTTACAATTTGAAATTAGAACTATAGCTCAAAATAGACCATGCGAGCGAAGCGGGTGCGATTGGCCAACATTTCGCAAATTAGATCTTGCGGATTAATGACAGAAACCTTTAATAAACTCGATTGAGAATTCGATACATTTTTTACTTGCTTGTAGTTTAACTTAAATTTCCATGAATACTTGTTCGTATCCTCGCGAATTTCGCAATTTTTCGGCAAATAAAGTGGCTGCCAGTCATGCCGGACCACTCGTTGATGCTGAACCATATCGGCAGCCATTTTATTCATAGAAAAATTGCGAAATTCGCGAGGGTATGAACGAGACTTAACCGTCACTATTCCATGTAATAGAATTGGCAACGTGGCATTACTAACTTCGTGTTAAAAGTGTCCTGTCATTTCACATTTGTCAAATAAACTGGTTGTTTATGTACATTGAATTAAAATCTTTTTGCGTATTTTTTTTATTTTTGAAGTTTATTAGGTACTATGAATTACTCCATATGGTTGGATAGAAGTGTTTGAAGTTCAAGACAATGGGTTTGAAATGAAAAATACGTTTGAACTCCGTTCAACGGGTTGTAATTGTGTCTCTCAAAAGTAAGTTCTCACACATGTTTTATCAAGAAAAAAATAGAAAATGCTCTTTCCGCGCCAAAATTTCGATTGCTCAAATGTTTTTACGATATTTTAAAACGTCTGTAAAAATTTTATCAAAATCCCAGCTGGACCTATATTCTTTACCTTTACCAATTATATTTCTTTTCAGATAAATGATCTGTAAAATTCAAAAAACCAGGATGGAAAATCAAAAAGTAATTAAAATCCAACTTAGAAAGGAAATGCAGTGTTGGGCAGGGATATTTGGAGAAATGACCACAAAACTATATATTTGCTTCAATTTTTCAAGACACCTCATAACAAAATATTATCTTTTTTTTTTTCATGAAACTGCGTGAGACTATTTTTGTTGATATAATTCATTTTTGAATTTGTATTATGTTGTTAATAATTGTACTTCCTCATAAACACTCGAAGAGTGTAACGAAAGGCATTACATCTCTGATTTTGATGATTTTGTTCAAAACTGCTCCATACAGAAATATGCAGATGACAGTTATATATCCATTTTCCAGCCGAATCAATGATGCAGACTCGCAACAAAACCAACAGTGACCTCACACGCCTATTCAACATATCCTCAGCTCATAACCTCAAGTTGAATGCATCGAAATCTAAAGTTATGAAACTCAAGTCCCAGCTTCTCGACATTACATAGGTTCAACTCAATAAATTATCTAGCCAGATCCAGGACAATCTCTTATAGAATACTGGATGCGTGAAAGCAAATGTTATTACAAAACAAGAATATGTCAAACAGCACCAGTACATAATAATATTATCCCATACAAACAATCATCCAAGCACAGTTTTTAAAAACATATAAAAATATCCACACTATACTGGTAAGATAACAATTCAAATAAAAACATGAAAATATTGCTGCTGTGTATAAAGAAATTAGTATATTGAAGTATGAGTGGATAAAAAGGTCTTTCAAACACGCGCAAATTTTTCGAGCACGACGGCGCATTTGTTAGTCATATTTTATTTGACGTTACAAGGTACTCCTGTCAGATCAATAATCAAAAAATTGCCATTTAGACGCCTTCACGTTTCTCGAGTTGTTGATGTTGCCATGGTTACTTTAAAAAACGCGCGTTTTGAAAGTTCAATTTAAACACGCGGATGCGTGCTTGAAATAGGTAAAATGAGGCACCAATAAAAAAAAAATATTTTACAAAATATATCAGGGATTGCTTCCCTCCAACAATTGTTTTCCAGGGTAATTTTGAAAGAATTTTTATATTCTTCTTCTCGTTTCATAGTGGTGATATTCAAAATTACGGTTTACTTTATCTTTATTTTAAACACAAAAATGTGTGCATGATATAATGAAATTTATTTTACCGACAACCACTCTAGTCTGCTCAACATTGTTGTAATAGGAGAACATCTATTGTACGAGAGACTTGTGCGCATTGATCGGTCTTTAATTTCTGTTTAATTTTTTCCCGTAGAGTGGTCAGTAATGTCGAATAGTAATCTCCAGTTATTGTTCTACCCTTATCCAAAAAATCAATCATGATTTCTCCATGGCAATCCCAAGAAACTGGAGCAAGAACAGTTCCAGCAGATTTTTGGACACGAAACTTCTTGGGTCTTGAAGAACCGAAGTGTCGCCATTCCATCGATTGTTGCTTTCTTTCTGGATCGTAGAAATGTACCCAAGTCTCATCCATAGTAACAGTTCGGTTTAAGAAATCTACATCGTTTTCAAATCGAGCACAGATCGAACGCGATGCTACTACCCTTGCACGCTTTCAACATTCAAACATTTGGGGATCCATATTGCAGCAATTTTTCTCATGTCCAAATTGACGTGAACTAAACTATATGAAATATTCAGTGCTTCAAATATCCGTTTTAGTCTAATTCGACGGTCTGTTAAAATCATGTCATGAACTGCATCGATATTCTCGGGGACTGACACAGAAACTGGCCTTCCCGATCAGTCATCATCTTCAATGGAAAATTTACCTCTGTTGAAGCTTGCAGTCCAATTTTTCACGGTCGTACACGAAGGACATTGAGCACCAAGGGTATTAGGCATATCTTCGTAAATCTGCTTACCTCTTAACCCTTTTAAATAAAGGTACTTGATGATGGCTCGATACTCCAATTTTTCGATTTTCACAATTTCGGTGGACATATTTTTTCTTTTAATTTTTTGCGTAACTCTGGTTTACTTTTTTGACGTCTTCTATTAAGTTATTGTTCGTTGCTATGGTAACGCAATATTTTGTTTATGCAGGGAACTGATCTAGGCTAACTAGATATCAATACATCCTCGTATTTCATTTTGATTCAGTAAATACAAAATAGTTGAGCAGTAGTGAAATGCGGAAGTATGTTAGTGTTTTATATAATTCTTTTGTTCCATTGATTGAGACAGTTTAGATAGTTTACTTTAAACTATATTGCTTTTATTAAATAGTCTGCATGTTATTTGAAAGTTTGAAATTATCAAATAACTTTGAGAATCATATGATTCTGATAGATGTAATTTAAGTACGTTTCTTGTATTTAATTTTTCTTTCTATACCAAGGTATAGTTGAAAAATTCAATATAATAATTATAAACAGACGTTTAATTTGTATATAAAAAACAAATGTGTTAATGAAATCGTAGGTATTATTATTATTATTATTATTTCGTCTATCATTTAAAGCTCTTATGACCTTACCTTTTATAGAACTTATCAGTTTGAACACATATTGTATTCGTAATTGAAAGTACTGAACTAACAAACGATTTAAAAATTGCTTTTTCACATCGCGAGTATAATGAGAAGTTGTAGTAATGTGCACTTTCCATTTATATCAATGCTTCATAAACAGTTTGCGTGTGTCTGATTGCCACACGTACATTAGTGGATGGAAATTGTCGTTTTTCTTTTCCGGATCGATCGATAATACATGGTCATTTCAGTGGCAATCTTGTTTTAGGTGCCCGGAAAGTTTTATCATGCTATTTTTATCAACGACGATTTTCGTCCATTCTGAATGTGACAGAAGTTACATTTGGTGATTGATATTATCCATTTTACTAATCGACGTATTCTTTTCAATGATTATACTGTGTACATTTCTACATTTGACATTTATTTATTAAATTTTACATGGTGAGCAGTGTTTCACATAAGCTCATGGTCGTTGCTGAATTATCAAACTGACAATTCAATTCATGCACTAAAAATGCCATATGTCGCTGTGTTTTGTCATTATGACAGCGAAAAAAGTTTTCCCTAACTTTTCCAGCGACAAAACGGAATCTAACTTTTGAAAGCATGAGAACCAGCATTGTAAACAAATTTTTGATGACGTTATGTCAATTTTTCTCAAACTTGCGTTGTCAGAAAAGTATCTTATTTGTGGAAATGTCGCGATTTGGACAGTCTTCGAGTGGAGAAATTGAAGAAGCCCTCAATAATAATGTGCCTCGCAATACTGTGAATTCAACTACGTCAATTTGGTGACAATTTGCGATGTTTTGTTTGTAAAAAAATATGAACTCATTGCAGAAACTTCCACTGAAGAGTTAGTTTATGTGACTTGGCATTCAACATGAAGAAGAACAATGGAGAAGACTATAAAGAGAGTGTAGTCAAACCGATTTGGAACACTTCAGCAAAAATGTTATAAGAGAAGTACTTCAAAGAATATAAATGAATTTTTAATCCGTTCACGAACATACAGTTTAAGAAAGCGAGAAATGCACGCGACACAAAACGCAAAATTTTGCAGCAATCCCAAAAAAAAGGAAGGTGAGTTCTAAGACTCTCACAAAACAAGAAATTTTTGAAATGGCACTGTTCTGGAGTGAAGAAGAACCTGTAGGTCTTCAAAGAAAATTTTATCATATTGCTGCCTATGAATTGGCTTGGAGAGGTGGAGAAGCAGCAAATTGTAAGGTATTCTATTTTAAAATCGAGACAGACAACCGTGGAAGAGAGACCGGAAGAGTTGAATATAACCCAGTGTTTTCGAAGACAGCACAAGGTGGAAATCAGAAGTTGACTGACAGTAAATGGTTGGTAGCAAACACAGAAGAAGATTGTGTATGTCCAGCAAAATTGTTTGAACAAATTATGGGAAGACGGGGAAACCATATCACATGTGAAATTTTTTTTTTAACTCCAAATCCTTTCTGGCAAAAATCAAATTCGAAAGGATGGTATAAGAATTCTCCTTTAGGGATAAATGAAATACCTAAATGGACCAAATCCTCGGCGAAAAATATTGGACTTGATGTCAAGCGGGTGAAAATTACGAACCATTCTTAATCGAGCTGCCGCCGTAACTGATTTGTCCATGAGTGGTATAGGTAACAAAAGACAAGAAAGTTATGAAAATAAAGCTTTTTTAATAATTGTGTTTTTAACAATTGTATTTTTCCGTTAAATTAAATAAACTAATTTACATCTTATTTTTTAATTTATTGATTCACATATTTATAAAATTGTCTTACAGAATTACACACTAGCTTTTTTTTTGTCGAAGTAAACTTGACATTTATAATTAGAATTTTGTTGCCATTAGGCAATTCAACTCAAAAAACTGCCAGAAAATTTTTTTTCGGGGGCAGTTTTTTCGTTAAATTGCCAGGCAATATAATTCTCATTAATACATGTCAAGTTTACTTCCATAAAAAAGCTCTCGTGTAATTATAAGTGAAAAAAAATTGTCAGAGACGAAATAGAAATAAAAGTGGAAAATAATTTCGTCAATGAATCATCGACTGTAAAAAACTTATTCAACAATTATTTCGTAGATTCGGATTTCTTTATTCAAAAGATGGAAACATCATGTAACTCTTTTTCCCTCACTACGAATGACCAAGCAGATCGATATGATCTACTATGACTGAAAATGAAAAATAAGTTACTTTTCACCCACGTCTGCCGTACAGGATAATTGTTTTAGAATTGATTTGGGAATTAAGTTTTCCCCTTTTTTTCTTGAGTATTTCATTATTGCTTTTCTATCATACAAGTAGTGATGATTGATGATGTAAGTGGGTTTGTACAAATCTTCCAATCGGTTTTAAAGTAAATTCCAGTTAGGTAATTAACAATTAATAGTTATTTAATCAGCTAGGGTATTAATGAAGGCGCATTTTAATATAGGAGTTGATTACAATACTTTTCCGTCGACCTGATGATAGTATGAAAGAACATAAAAAAAAAGTTGAGAAATTTTCTTGGTTCAGGATTCGAACCCCCGATCTATTCATCCGGATTGCCTTCGTTCACTCGCATTTCACCTCCGTGCTACGCAGCCCATGTATGAAATGTCGCGTTTTGATGAGTTGAGTATTTGCTACATTTTCCAAAATTACTTGCTATACATAATAATGAAAATAGATTTTTCTGCTTTTATCAGGCAATAAACTTTAAGCTGCCACTTTAGCGGTTTCCGCAACATCTGGCGGTTTCAACGTGAAATTATCTTCAATATTCATTATTTATATTGGAGAATTATGTGTCAAAATTTTACAGCGCACATAAAATCTGAATCTGTTGATGTCTGGTTGCCATGCAACGCGCAAAATCATGTATTTACAGAGAAATCGATCATTAATGATGAATTGAGCATTAATAGGGGTCCTTAATGGTCGATTTCGTTTGCATAGAAGCATATTAAACAGACATGTTGATACGAGGTCGGCGAAAAATGAATTTTATTGCACTGCAAATGACATTGACTAATTTGTGTGATTTTTCTCAACGACAGGTACTTCCTGTCATATTTGCAACTATCTAGTGCATGCGCCCCATGTTATTCGTATTGAGTAAATCTTACAAGTATTTTAATAGCTTTTATTATAAATTCACAATCACAGGTTTTCAGAACAATCTGTACGGGGTTGGAAATCTATATTGGGTTATGAGTCTTTATGGGACGAGGAAACATTATTTATTATTTTCAGTCCGTTCTAAAAATAGAATTTTAAAAATGTATTCAAATATTTATTTGACATTCAAATCAAATCAAATCAAATCAAAATATACTTTATTATCAGAAGAAATTGATTCTTATTGACAAAGTGTAGAATGAGTGAATTGATAAAATAAACATATACCCATATATGTTTATTTTATCATGTTGAAATGGTGAATTTTCTGAAAATATAAAAGGTATAAAATATGTGTATAGACACTAAAACCAGACTAAAAGGAGTCACAGTTGAAATAGGCTAATTACAGTAGGTATAAGATGACAACAAAGTAATTGGATATAAACATGAAAAACTAAATGAAGTATATTGAAACTGTAAAAATATGAGATCCTAATAAAGGTATATCACAGTTTAAAATGCTATCTGTAACTATAGATTGTCTCTATTTGGTAAAATTATTGAAAAGTGGTCTGGAAGATATCCTGAACATTATAGAGAGCCAGTTTGACAATAATATTCTTCATAAAAGATATAAATGGATTATACTCTTCAATATTCTTGTATTGTATGTAATGTAACCATATAATCTTGCAGCATTATATTAATGAGTATAAGATCATGGGAAGTTTCAGATTACTTTTTTGGTGAGTGGTTCCCCAATTGACCTTGTACAAGAATTATTGTTGGAGACCAAGCAAACTGTTTCGAGTACAAACAACAATGGAACAGTTGATAAATTATTTTCTTCTAAGAATGGCCTGCATGACACTTGCTGCCCTATATTTCATGAATTTCGGATTGCGAATTAGTGGAAGTTTTTTTATTTTCGTAGTCCCCAGAATGCTATTTATGTGATTCAATCAGTGTATGGTGAACTACCTCAGCTGTTGATGTACCCAATTCATTGTCCACTAGACGCAAAACATAAAATACTGATGCAAGCTTTTTTTCCAATTGATTAAACTTCAATATTTGGTATCAAAATTGTTCAAACTTGCACTGACTATAGATTCATTTCCTGAAGCGATATCAGGTTAGACACACTGTATATGCTATACAGTGTTGATGTTGAAGGAGAGTAGGTAAGCATCACACCATTCTTTATTTTCGAGTGTAGACCATCAATGTTTTTGTCATGTCTTAGGATTGTTGAATCATCTGCGAAAATTGTAAATAATCCATCTGTTGTTATACTTGTCAAAGTCACTGAAATACAACAAAAACAAGATAGGACCAAGCACAGATCCTTGAGGAATGCCACCACGAATTGTCCCACTCTCTGATAACTTGTGAGTTTTAACAAGTTGGGTTATTCTCCTTACTGTACCCACTTGTGACTCTGATTCCCAAAACCACAAAGTTGCAGTTTGCGCAGCAAAATTCCATGATCTACCTTCGACAAATCACAGAATATTGGTGCACCCATTTTCCCCTGATTCAGTTCAGTGTATAGAGAGAAAGAGAGAGAGAATATACTTTATTATCATAAGAAATTAAATTCTTGTAGACAAAGTTAGCTTATGTTTAAGTACAAGTTTCAAAGTATGTCTAATACCCACTAGTCAATAATTAAAATAAAAAGTACTAAGATATTATAATATGTCAATTTCATCGTGTCTACGGTTGCACAACAATGTGAGGGCTATACCCAATAACTTTTCTATTTATATTTTTATATATTGCCCCTCGATAAATCCATCCTGATTTAAAATAATAACAATACAATATGTTTACACAACCCAACACGCAACAGATTTTGTAGATATAAACAGGTAACAAATAAATAGGATATAATATAAGTTTTAAAATGCGTCGGAATAAAATTCCTGTAAATTATAATAAGGTTTATGTATCAGCAAGTTTTTGACGGATTTTCTAAAAATGTTCAAATTGGGGGTGTTCTTGATACAATTAGGTAGGTGATTATAGTCTGCTGAGATATAATATAATATAATATAATAACCGTTTATTCAAAATTCAGCATATACAGAACATAAAGTAATTTTCTTATAACATTGGAATAAACGTGGAGAAACCTGAAGTACAAGTTACTTGTATGGTTGATCTAATTTTCTAATTATACACACATATATGCCGGTGATCATCCATCTCTAAAAGAACAACGTTCTTGACAATGAGCATGAGTGATCGGACACCTTCACAATAGTTAATACTAATAGCAACTATGTATAGGGGAATAGAAAATTTGATCCGCTAAGCTATATCAAATTATACTTAGAGTGAGTTAATAATTAATTTAAATAATATGAATAATGTAAATAATGTAATATGTAAATAAATATGTAAATAATATGTAATGTAAGCAACAATGTAAATTATAATAAATACAAACACTAATAACGGATAAAGGAAGATAGCACATATAATATTAAGGATATATTTATTTATAAACGTGTCAAGACATGAATGGTACAAAGAGTATGTAGTTCAGTATTATATGACTACAAGATAATCACTATTTTTGAATTTCGAATTCTAGTTCATAGCATTGAAAATGTCATGTATAACACTTCTAGGTGTTTCATGAAGCCATTTTTTAATTTGTTTTTTAAATTTGAATTTGATATTCTGATTTTTGATTTCGAGTGGAAGAATATCAAATATTTTCAGAGCTAAGTGGGCATGGTTTCTCAGACCAATTGTTTTTTTAACATTTTGTTTTTCTGTTACGAGATTTTTATTTCTGATACTGTAGAGATGTTGTTTATAACGAATTTTGTGTTTGTTTTTGAAAGTGTTCATCAACAGTGTTTGTCCGTATATTTGTCTCAAGTCGAAAATTCCTGATTCTCGATATAGCTCATCTGTGGGGTATGTACGTTTTTTATTGAACATTATTTTTAGATTCCATTTTTGTATCACTTCAACATGTTTCATATATGTAATGGTGGCACTTCCCCATCCTATTATGCCATATGATAGTTGGGACTGCACAAGAGCGTAATACATCATTGTGAAAAGAGATTTCTATTGCTGAAATCCAAATTGTTGGGCATTCTACTTTTTTGTGAAACTCAATAATCTCGTTTTTACCATTGTCTCCAGTCAACTTGTTTCTATTTTTGGAATGTCTGCTTATAATTCTTCTGATAAAGGATCATCTTTCATATTACAAGATCTGGTCAGTTTTTGAAGTCTATTTTACAGTAATGGCTGAGCAAATTTGTATTTTCACTGTTTTTTCTGTAGGGTTTTTGACAATAGTAATTTACGTAACAAGTCCGGAAAAAACTGTTTTTTGGACGAGTAGACCAAATTCTAGGACGATCGTTAGCGAGTCCTGGAAGTCTGCGAGTCCAAAAAAACTGTTTTCGGACGTGTTGCGTACACTATTTTTTAGGCAACCATGTAGAATAACAAATCAATGAGACGCATTTAGTCTAAGAGACGAAGAGAGGTCGACTGTCACCCATCTGTTAACCGGATGAAACGATTCCAAATTTGAATATTTCGAACATTTCAGTTCTTAATTTGTATTATACAGGGTGTTAATTAAGTACGTTGACAAACTTCGGGAGGTGATTCTTTGAAGGTTTTCAGGACGAAAAGTTCATATAAACATATGTCCCAAACGGCTTGGTTTTCGAGATACAGGGCGCTAAAAATACATTTTTTTCAAGATTTTTTAGAGTTAACTTCGACATTTTCGACAATAATCAGTTCAAATTAGGCAAGTACAATCCATTCAATAGGGCGCACGATACAAAATAATGCATTTCTTAAATAATTCACAGGGTCCTCCTTTTTTCAGAGTCAAGCTTTGTTCAACCCTTTAGAATTTTTTTTTCCGCCGCCACTGACATATTATGAGAAAGGAATAATCAATGTTGTTTCATTTAACATCTTTTTGATATCTTGCATTTTTTCATTTACTTGTACGGTTCAGGGGCTATGATGAAAATATTAATTTAAACATTTTCCAGTGTGGCATAACATTAGAAAATTTGAAAATTAAACATTTTCAATTATTGTAAATTGATGGAAATATTTTTTCAGAATTAGAAAAATCTACGATGAATAAAAATTATACAATAAAAAATATAAAGACAAGCTTTTATACAAATGCACTGAAAATGAAAAAATAATTTGTTTCATTTTTTGTAGGTTATTCTGTGAGTATCAAAATCTTTCTGTACAAGATTACCTAGATCAAACAATGAAATGAATTATTTTTTCCTTTTCAGTGTATTGTATAAAAACTTTAAAATGTTTTCTTTTTATAATTTTCATTTTTAACATTTTAGTTTATTTTTTATGTGAAACTGAAAATCTCCAACCCAAAAACCATCACATACCAATTTTGAACAGAATCGGATCATAATCACAAAACTCGTCCGCCATATTGGAGCCGCCATTTTGTTTTTTAACAAAAATTTTTTTAATGCATTGTCACCGGAATTACGGTAACCTGCCAAATTTCAAATTAATCGGAGTATTAGAAGTGGGTCAAATTCAACTTTTATTAAATTGTTTGTCAGTTAGTTACAAGTGAAGCTAAATAAAAGCTTGTTATTGTAAAGATGTGATTTCTTTTTGTGATATCTAACAGAAAACTACTATCTCCCCGTCACTGCGGTACGCTGGATATTAAACTAGATCTGACAGATATTGGGAAAACCTTAACTTTCAACCTGAAGATTCTGATGGTAAAAATGTGCATTTACATTGAGATATTTGATTAAAAATGTTTTTACCCATCAGTCTTGATAGAGAACTCATACAAATTTTTTGTTATTTTAAAAAAAGATATTTTTTAGTTTTCAATTGAACGTTTCCTTTTCAACATAAAAAACTTCCGAAAGGTAATCCTGTAATGGAAGATAGTTAATAGGGTTTATCTAATAGTCGCAGATCATTACACATTTGATTTTCATTTATGAATCTCTGGTCATAACTCCGAAAAACTAAATCAAACAAATTTTTGTTTCCGTGCGGAGTACATTATTTTATCAGAAATTTCGGATTGTTTTTTCTTCTGCAGTAACGCAGAAATTTTGTAATCAATTTGAATTCATAAAAATAGCAAAGTGGGCTTTGATATTAATTCATTTATTTAAATATCAACAACTTGACAGTTATCGAAAGTTGAGAAACTGTCTCATTGTTAATTCTTCATTATTGCAAGCTATAAAGCAGATTCATCCAATATTCCTTTGGATAAAATGGTTGAATATACAAATTCAGAAATGGCAGACATGCACTTAATGTATGGAATGGCTGATGGTAACGCTCGTGCCGCCAGACGAATGTATCTAGAAAGATTTCCACAACGTCATATTCCCAGCACACAAATGTTCATCAATATTCACTCCCGTCTTCGTGAAACGGGTACTTTCAAGAGGTCTGCTGTTCTCATAGGAAGACCCAGGAGAGTTAGAACTGTTCAGATAGAAGAAGCTGTACTTAACGAAATTGAGCAGCATCCAGACACCAGTACAAGACAAATTGCGGCACAGTTTAACGTAACCCATGTATTGGTATGGCAAATTTTAAAAGAGCAACAACTTTATCCCTATCACATACAGCGTGTTCAAGCTCTTCTGCCAAGGGATTTTCCAAAGAGATTAACTTTTTGCACTTGGATTCGAAATAAATTGTTGGAAATTCCATGGTTTTTATCTCAAGTGTTATTCACCGATGAGGCATGCTTTTCCCGTAAATCCATTATTAATTTTCACAACAATCATATGTGGGCTGATGAAAACCCACACGCCGTGATTGAGAACCATTTTCAAGAGACGTTTTCTGTGAATGTTTGGGTTGGAATTGTAGAGAATTTCCTTATCGGGCCACATTTTCTGCCTCATAGACTCAATGGTGACCATTATTGACATTTTCTTGAATTCATCTTACCTGGACTCCTAGAAGAGATCCCACTGAGGGAAAGAATTGGAATTTGGTTTATGCATGATGGTGCTCCAGTACACTTCAGATTGGTTGCACGCCAATATTTAGAAGAGAATTATTCTGATCGCTGGATTGGGCGTGGTGGGCCACCAAGGTCACCCGATATGAATCCACTTGATTTTTTCCTCTGGGGGCACCTTAAATCATTAGTGTACCGAACTACAGTTCAAAGTGAAGAAGACCTGAGGAATCGCATACAGGAGTCATGCGGAATTATAAGAAACACTCCTGGTATTTTTGAGCGTGTCCGCCAGTCTATGGTTAGGCGCATAAACGCATGCATTGAAGTTGGCGGTGGCCATTTCCAGCAGCTGCTCTGACATATCAATTTCAATAATGGTCCTTTTCTGAACTTAATTTTATTCCTAGGGAATTTATGTTACTTTGCTCTAGTATTTGATAATAAAGTTATTCACTATTGAAAATGTCCAAAATTATTTTGCCATAATTAACTTTGTGCAATACATATTCAACCTGAGTTATGGTAAAAAATGTATGGGAGCTCCATAACATTACATTTTCTCTACACGAGCAGAAAATAGCTATTTGTGTAATGAGAACAAAATGACGTATTGCGTCACGCGCTAATCTTTGGAGAGTGGTAATGACACTTCGAGAAATTAATTATTTTATATCATGCGCACTATTGAATGGATTGTACTTGTCCAATTTGAACTAATTTGGATCGATTATTGTCGAAAATTTCGAAGAAAACTCCAAAAACTCCTAAAAAATGTATTTTGATCACCCTGTACTTCGAAAACCAAGCCGCTTGGGACATGTTTATATGAACTTTTCATCTTGAAACCTTTCAAAGAATCACCCTTCAAGTTTGTTAAACTATTTGCTTCTCAAATTTCTTTATGTTATGCGTTACTGGAAAATGTTTGCGTTAATATTTTCATTGTAACTCCTGAACCGTACAAGTAAATGAAAAACATCAAGAGAGCAAAAAGATGTTAAATGAAACAACATTGATTATTCCTTTCTCATAATATGTCAGTGGCGGCGGAAAAAAAAATTCTGAAGGGTTGAACAAAGCTTGACTCTGAAAAAAGGAGGACCCTGTGAATTATTTGAGAAATGCATTATTTTGTATCGTGCGTACTATTTAATGGATTGTATTTGCCTAATTTGAACTGATTATTGTAGAAAATGTCGAAGTTAACTCTAAAAAATCTTGAAAAAAATTATTTTTATCACCCTGTATCTCGAAAACCAAGCCGTTTGGGACATATGTTTATATGAACATTTCGTCCTGAAAACGTTCAAAGAATCACCTCCCGAAGTTCGTCAACTTACCTAATTAACACCCTGTATATTGAAATTTGAACAGAAGATAGGTACCAACAGAAACATTCTAATTCTTGTTTATATTAATATTTGTATTAAAATTCGAGCACTTCCCGGCCTAGTCCGGGAAGTACGTACTTCCCGGAATAGGCCGGCAAGTGCTACTTTTCCAAAGAAAAAGTGTCCGGCAAGTGAACACTTCCCGGATGGTTGCCGAAAAACTATATTGTCAACAATATCAGTTTGGTATATACAACATAAAAAATGCTGGTGAATGCTAATCGACGAATATATATTTGCGAATAAATTATGAAGATCATTTCAGATGACAATTTATTGAAACTTGATGTCACAATTATCCTCCCATGAAGTCACACATGAATACTCACCCATAGTTCATTCAAATATCAAACTTTGGACATGATACAAGCGAACAATTGAAGGTTAAATATGTAAAATGAATAACTTCCATTCTATGGTAATATAAGCGAATTCGAAACTGGAAAGATGAAAATAATAATTATTACGATAGTATACGCTTTTTTGGTTTCATTATGTGTAATTACAAAGTGAAGTCATGGATATTACTACATTGTAGATATGATAAATGGTGTGTGTTCATGCATTATTCAAATAGTTATATTTTATGCATATATCCGATGAAAACAAGTTAATTCATTAAGGTAATTGAACTACTGACATGTTTTTAATCACCATATAGTTTGTTTTTTGTATTTCGTTGCGTAATTCAGTGCGTAATGAAAAATAGTTTTTCTCTTCTCGAGGGCAAATCTATTTGAATATTCCTCATATTTATTTATTCGCTGGATATGAATTCATCTTTCATTAGGATGGGAAGCGAAGTTGAAAAAGACTGGATTTAGTGTCAAATTTTTCTCGAAAGTCACCATTTTTTGTGAAATTGAGGAATATGAAAATCTCTTCTAGATCTCGTTTCATAGTGGTGATATCAAAATTATAGTTTACTTTATCTTTCAAGTATTGTAAGATGCGATTTTCTGGAAATTCATTGAGTTTGAATTTTCTACTTCGATTGTGAATATTATTATTATACTGATAAAAAATATCCAATTGTCTATTGGCACCTGTTAAACATACCAAAACGTCATCCACGTATCTTTACCAATACAAAAAATACTTTATTAAAAAATGTTTATGGATCAAATTATCTAGGTTGTCCATGAAAATGTTCGCAAGTAACAGACGATTTTTGTCTAATAATTCTCTGACTAAAGATATAGTATCATCAGGAGGTATACTAGGAAATTGGTTCTGAAAATTGAAATATAACAATTTTGCGTTAATTAGGAGAGTAACAATTTGTATTTTGTTTACCAAGTCATATGAGTTCCGTCAACTAAATTTAGATAGAAAAATGAAATGGTTCCTGATAATAATAGTGATCAATTTGTCTGATAGTTTCACTGATGGTGTAGTGACAAAGGAAACTGCAATTCTAATAGGGTACCTAGGTACTTTCGATTGTACAATTTTATAGGTTAATATAATTTAGGAGTTTGAGTTTTCAATAAAGTTAATCTGAAATTTTCTCTCTCCTCGAAAAGTATATGATTTAGAATTCTTCAAATAGTGTTTCACTAGTTTTTGGTAAGAAGTAGTGGGACCGAGCTTCAGTATTCCAAAGTTTCATGTTTTCAAGAAATCAAGAGTTTTCTGAAGGAATAGTCATTCCTATTAATAGCAATAACCGTGTTCACTGCTCTAGTAAATGTAACATCTTTATCGCTAATTTTAATTTCTATAGATTCAACAAGCTTCATTTCATTCTTACAACTATCATTAAAAAATTCAGATTTTATGATATGTGATTCCTGGTATTTGTCATTTATATTCAAAGTTCCACTCAATGCAATTCCTGCTTCAATGCATAGAATTTCAAAGTTGCTAGTGCTTTTTTCATATCTGATATTATATATTTGAAGCCTTTCCCTGTCAATGAATTTTCAGTGTCTTGATGATCAGTAAATTTATTGTTGGTAATTAAAGAGCTGGTTTCTTATTCAGTATATATTTCTTTAGGTATGTATTGGCATTATCTCACATGATATAATAGGGGTTAAGTCTCTGCAATTTTGACCATTATCATTAATGATTGCAAAGGGCTATATCAATTATTATTTAGCTAGTACAGGGTGATTCAAAAGTACTTCAGGAGGCGATTTTTCGCAATATTCTAATATGAATTTTCCAAATAAATATATGTCCGGCAACGCTTCCTTTCCAAGATACAGGGTGTTGGAGTTATATTTTTATTGTCGTTTTTTTAAATAACTTTCGAAATACTGACCTCAATTGAACGAAAATTGGTATTGAGAGGTTTACCTACACGTCTTTTTCTCTTTCGAATATTCATAACATTTTTGAACGTACTTCTAGCATATTTTTCATCAGAAAAATCTATTCCATTATCACATCTACGTAAAGAAGCTACCATTACTAGAAGTTTAAGTAGTTTTGTTTTCTGTATAGGAGCGTCACCTATTCTATCACTATTTCCTAAGCAGACTTGTGAGAAAAGCAGAATAATGGTAATAACTTCAATATGCATCGATTATCAAAAAATCGACTTGAAATTTTCAATTCCAAATATCTAAAAAACGGTTGCTTATAGCGATTTCTAACAAGGGTAGCTTTTTTACGTAGAGCGATAGATTTTTTTACTAAACAATGTACTAGAAGTACGCTCAAAAAAGTTATGATTTTTTTACCAAACAATGTACTAGAAGTACGCTCAAAAAAGTTATGAATCTTCAAAAAAGAAAAAGACGTGTAGGTGGCGCTTCTAACGAGTAACAGCAATAATAACATCAGGTTTGAATTCGACACTACAATAAGCCTGTCAATATTAATTTTCATTCGATTAAGGTCAGTTTTCGTTGGTTAATTGAAAAAAAAAAAAAAAATAAAATTTTGACACCCTGTATCTTGGAAACGAAGCGTTTCCGGACATATATTTATTTGGAGAATGCGTATTAGAATATAGTGAGCAATCACCTCCTGAATTTCGTAAAAGTACTTTTTAATCACCCTGTATATTCAATTGAAGAAGCTACAATGTCAGCGAAACATGTGATTAAATGAAGTTTCTAAAGATACGAGGATATATTGAAAAATTCTTATCCTACTATAGAACCAAACAAAATTTCAATGCCAAAATATTTTATTACTCAACATATTCTCCTCTTAATTGAATATATTTATTACAGCGAACCTGCAACGTCTCTAGACCTTTCAAAAATAATATTTCTTCTTTCTCTGCAAACCAGACAGCTTTCATTACCTCCTCGTTGAAAGAAAATTCACGACGTTTTAAACTTTTTTTCAGTTGAGGAAAGAGATGTTCTAGTAATTCAAACCCTAAATCACGAATTTTTTGCATGGCAACATGAGATTTGTGTGCAGGGGCGTTGTCCTGCAAAAACAAAATACCTTTGGATATCTTTCCGCGTCTTTTCTCTTTAATTTTTTCCCGTAGAGTGGTCAGTAATGTCGAATAGTAATCTCAAGTTATTGCTCTACCCTTATCCAAAAAATCAAGCATGATTACTCCATGGCAATCCCAAAAAACTGAAGCAAGAACTTTACGAGCAGATTTTTGGACACGAAACTTCTTAGGTCTTGGAGAACCGGAGTGTCGCCATTCCATCGATTGTTCCTTTGTTTCTGGATCGTAGAAATGTATCCAAGTCTCATCCATAGTAACAATTCGGTTTAAGAAATCATCGTTTTCAAATCGAGCACAGATCGAACGCGATGCTACTACCCTTGCACGCTTTTGGTCAACATTCAAACATTTGGGGATCCATTTTACAGCAATTTTTCTCATGTCCAAATTGACGTGAACTATATGATGAACGCGTTCGTATGAAATATTCAGTACTTCAGATATCCGTTTTAGACCAATTCGACGGTCTGTTAAAATCATCGTCATGAACTGCATAGATATTTTCGGGGACTGACACAGAAACTGGTCTTCCCGATCGGTCATCATCTTCAATGAAAAATTTACCTTTTTTGAAGTTTGCAGTCCAATTTTTCACGGTCGCATACGAAGGGCATTGATCACCAAGGGTATTAAGCATATCTTCGTATATCTGCTTACCTCTTAACCCTATTAAATAAAGGTACTTGATGATGGCTCGATACTCCAATTTTTCGATTTTCACAATTTCGGTGGACATATTTTTTCTTTAAATTTATTGCGTAACTCTGGTTTACTTTTTTAACGTCGAACTTTACACTGACACTTCTAATAAGTTATTGTTCGTTGCTATGGTAACGCAATATTTTGTTTATGCAGGCTAGGCAGGCCTAGGCTAACTAGATATCAATACATCCTCGTATAATCGTTTTCGGTATAACCCTTTTTTATATATTGCCCCTCGATAAATCCATCCTGATTTATATAATCGTTTTCTGTATAGTTTGTACAATTACTACGGATCAAGTAACGGCAGGGTCAATCAGCCAATTAGTAATGTTACTGGACCCAAATTCTCAACTTGATTGAATACGGAGGTTTTGGAAAATTTAACCAAAAACAAAATTTCACAAGGAGAGAGAAGAGGGAAAAGGAGATGAACTTTGTTGGAAATAATCATTGTGGATTATTTTCAAACCAGGATGAGTGAATAGGATTTGTTGGAAATATAGAATAAAAGAAAAAGTACAAACAACTAAAACAAATCTTGCAACGAAAGATTGAATCGATGATGCAAAATCGATGTAATAATCATAGTAAATTACCAACTTTACAATTTGTGGAATGGACTCAAAAATCTCAAAAGAAAACGAGAGAGATTTCTTGGTAGTAGTTGAAATTTTTCAGACATTTAGCGAGGAATACAAGACATAACAAATCAATAAATGAAACAGGAAAATAATAATCGAGTAATAAGAAATAGAGACTTAAAAAAATTAAAAATTCATTACAGAAGAAATTACTTAGCAAGTGAGTACCTACTATTTATTGTAATAACAAAGACAGGCCAACATTTTCCGTCGGACTGCTGTTGTTTATAAACAGTTGTCGAATACTCATATGTGGTTCTATAATATAATAAGTTTTGAAGTGTTTCAAATGTAGTGGGGTAAGTTTTGTTTATACTATACGCGTTTTGCTAAACAATTGTTGAATATGCGGACATCCCGTTTTTTATAGTGTCAAAAAAGAGATCGTTAAATACTGCCAACAACTCAAAAAGATTTATATGTTGGTAGTGGTACTTATATGAAGTTATTTTGAAGCTATGGTATTATTTGTCCAACCCTCCATGTCTTCGGAAATTTTGTAAGCTTCAGTGATTGGTTGAAAATAATTGAAAGTGGTTTCACACGATTTAATAAAAATAGCACAAATACCATCAAGGACAGGGACCTTTTTATAACCTAATCTAATTTGTTTTTTTGATTTGAAAGTGATGCTGAAAGAGTTGGATGATGTTTTTCTTGGTACCAGACATTCCTACTTTCAAACACGATAACAAAATAATCAGATAAACTGTTACATTACACCTGAAAGTTTTATTGTCATCATCAGAACAGTCTTGTAAACGAAGTAACTCAACGAGACAAACATTTGCCAATATACACATATATGGATTTTTCTTGAAACTACATTTTTTCATTTTTAGACTGGAAGGTTGAAACACCCAAATGAATGAAATTTCGTCCACAAAATCAAACTTTTATTCAATTTAGTACTGCTTTCGCAAAAGAAGTGAATAAATAATGATGCTACCGTCTAAACAATTTGGAACTTGAATGTTTCTCGTGTGAGAAAATTTACAAAAAAATGAGTAGTCTTGATTCCAAATATCACATCAAAAATTGTAACCACTATTGGTTTACCTGTCTGTTATTCATTCCTGAAAGGAAAATAACCTGTTTATTTTATTCAAATGAATAATGTGTTGAAAAGTTTACTATATTGAACAGTTTCATTTGAATCCTTATGCCCTGCCATACCTTCTGAAGTTTGCAAAACATTTTGTTATTTGTTCGGATATATTTTTTCATCACAACAAGTGTAGAAACAGTACCTTCTCTGTACACGTCGTTTATTTTTTTATAGTTATCTTTACTAAAATCTGTTAACGATCTCTGTTGCATATAGGTATCTGAACCCATTACTTTATAGAAACAGTGCTTCAGGGATTTTTTCTACATAAAAATTAGCTTGGTACTGAAATTTTTTATAATTTCAATACAAAATAAATTATAAGGCATACCATCTATAAAAGAAGAATAAATTGGTTTTCCATTAAAAATAAAGAAATTTAATTTTGACGAATATGACTAGATTGTGCTTAGTTTCACTATACTTGGATGGAATATCGATCATATTGAAGCAAATACCAATTATTTTGAATAGCATTAATCCAAATCCTTTCATCTTCATTTCAGTTATATTTATTCTTGCTCTGGGATTTAGGAAATAGTCCTATACTCATTCGAAGTTTACTTAGCTTTCAGATGAGTGAATAAAAATGTTTATTACAAGAGGTTCTACAATTGGTTCAATTAAATTCATTTTTAGTAGGAGTAAAAATAGTTTTTATAAGTCCATTTGCTTAGAGAGAGTATTTCTCATTCCTTCGGAAAATAAGAAAACTGTTGCAGAAAGACACTGCTATACAGGGTGTTTCCTAAGTACGTGTAGAAACTTTAGGCGCATGTTGCTGACGTCGAAATAAGAAAAAAAGTTCCCATAAACATATGTCCGCAAGTTATTCGTTTCTAAGATACAGAGTGTCAAAGTTTTATTCTCATATTTGTTTTTTGTGAATAAATTCCAAAATATTTGTGATATTCAAGTAAAGTTTGGTATCTGGGATGATTTTTCAATGACAAAATCAAATTTTATGGTAATTGTGAAAAAACTAATTTCTAATTGAATTTATTATAAATTTAAATATCTTGTCATTCAAAATCACTTGCATCGATTATTTCAAATCTCAATAACTCGAAAACAGTTGCTAGCAGCAACCAAGAATATATTTTTTCAAATTTGATTTTCGCATTGAAAAATATTACCAGATACCAAACTTTACCCGAATATCAAAATAATGTTGAAATTATTCACAAAATATAAAAATAAGATTTCAACTTTGAAACTCTCAGAAACGAATAACTTGCGGATATATATTTAAAGGAACTTTTCTTCTTATTTTGACGTCAGCAACAAGTATAATTCAATTTGGCTTATTCTCAGTTGAAGTTTTGTTAGATTTTGAAATAATTGTTACTATATATTGTCTAGTTTGTTCATTTTTATTATGAGTCAAGTATAAAGATAGATATGTATAAGAATAACGTGCATTTTGAATTGAGTATGGTTCTCTTTGTGGATATTTGAGTCTATCTTAGCTTTCAGTCAAGATTACTACTCTTGTTAACAGTGAAATATTTTCTCTAGGTATTTCCTTTACCTTAACACTATTTTTTTATATGTGTTACTAAATCGACGTAATAATAAAGTTACTTTGCACGGCCCCAAAAAATTTACTCAACCTGAAATCCCATTTCGTATATTAATTAATTCTCATTCCCAATGATATTCTTCCGTCGGATAGCGTTTGTTCAAGTGTATATCTATATATTGAAATCTGCAGTTGTTGCTGTCCGACCATGACTCTCAACTTTACAAACTGCTAGTATCTAATGTAACAAAATCTCAAATTAATAATTAAATAAGATGGAGACTAATATTTCTTATCTACGGTCGAGACAAATTTCTAACTTCATCATATCTGACAACCAATAAGTTATCCATTACACCACGAACACATTCTTTGACAACGTGTCCATTAAAATTCTTGGGAGGTGTGATAAAGTACAGTAGTGAGAATTACATGAAATTCTTGATTATATCTCAAGGCTTCTGTATATCTACTGACCACTTTTCAAGAATGCCCAATGGTTTTGAAGAAAACTATATCGCTTTATGATTTTTGCAGAAACGATTGAAAAGAAATATATTAGAAAATAAAATATGTCTTACTTATATGGATATGAAAATTTAAAGGAAAAAAGAAAAATAGAAGAGTTTTGTAAATGGAAGTGGAACAGAACTCAATTTTTTCTAGGAAAATCTTAAACTTATGCAGGTATTATTACGGGGTTCCCAGAGAGTCCATATTGGACCCATTACTCTTTATGCTAATACGACCCACAAAACCCACCCACAAAAAAAGTATTCCAAATGTTTATGAAGACGATACCAAATTTTTTAATATGCCGATTGATAAAATAAATGATATCTCAGAATTCCTTTTAATATATTGCTTTACCATAAGACTGAATAATTATCTCAAAAAATTGAATATACTTGATCCAGCACAGCGCGGTTTCAGAGCAACGAGATCCACGATGAGATGATAACACATTTTCGAGGTTCTCTGAATGGGAAAATTAAATTAATCATCCATATTTTATTAAAAATCGTCGTGGGACATAGGATATTGAAGTACCTGTATTTCTTGAATTAATCGTTTTAGACCACAAGTGTGATAGTTCGTTGAAATTGATTCATCGGGAGGAACATGAAAATGCCAAAATATACAGAATGTCCCATTAAAGATTTTGAATCAGATGTCACGTGACCGAAAACAAAAGGTTCACTGGGTAACATAGTATCAAAAAAATCTGCAACAATTACTTTAATTCAGAACCCCAAAATTACAATTCTCCACTACTTTCGAGTTCCGAGATATTCCCTGTCCAAAACTTCGTGGGACACCCTGTATATAAAATTAATTCTGAATAATGGTATCAGCTACTTCAAAAGATCAATCCATATACAGTATTGTATGTTTGTATTGTGATCTGTTGAGTTAGCCGTTTGTCTTGTGTTTCATTCAAATTTTTTTGAGGAAATGATTTATATAATTATATCTCTACGTTAGCATACTGAAAATATATTATTTCAGCAACAGAAAGCTTATAATCCTGGACGACTTATTTCGTTTTTATTTCAGTCTTCATTCCTAAATCTCATCATTGTTGAAGGCAATACTCAATTTATTCGAAAACATTGGCGAAACAATATTTTTTCTACGTAACGTGATCTTAATATCAAATATCCTCGATTGAAAATGTACTTATAAACCTTCTGGAAAACTATCATATCGCAGCAATATCCAAGAATGTTAGTAGTGCACCAAAAACTAATTATAGTTCCATGAAAAACTATTCCGTTTATATCATTCGCTTATAAAGTGAAGTATATGTATGTTACGTCATAGTATCTAGTTGAATATTTGAGGAACAATTTGTCTGTCATGGCCCACTATATCGATCCACTACGCACGCTTCAAAATTCATTATGTTTGCCACATCCTCATTATGATCTGAATTCCATAAAGTGTTTCGGTCTACACAGTGAAACACGAAAATAACAGACTAGCTGTTGGGAAAATTTTGTTTGCGAAGCAAAATTTGAATTTGTTATGAAGAATCGTTTGGAAGACTTGCTAAAGATAGTCTAGAAAAACTACTGAGTGTTTTGAACCACAGAATATGAAAAAATACCACTCCTAAAGCGATTCATTTTTAAAATATATGTTCCAACTGAGGATGAGCTTTTTACCATTGGCTAGGTATTAGTGTACCTTATTCTTATTATTCTTATTTTCATCATATTCCAAGACTTAATTCCTGAAGTGTGGTAGAAAATATTCCAAGTGATTGGGTCAAATCATATATCAATATCTGAAGATGAGGCAAATTAACAATTACTTCATTTCTATTGACGATATAGTGGTAACTCAAAAGTTTTTTTTCGAATATTAAGAAGTTGATTCAAATATAGTCATATTCTCCAATATTTCAAATGGAATAATTAATATTATTAGTATCACTATAGCTATTTATCACCAGCATTGACTTTAAAGACGTTGCCAATGGCTATTTTTTTCACTTCGGCTTATGATTATAAGTCTCCCGAAGATTTCTGAGGATTTCTCGTATGGATGTAGCTGGTTGGTGGAATGAACAAATTTTGAACAAACAAATTTTAATTAAAATATGAGGGACTCGTATTACAGTGGTTTTTGAATGTTTCTTCTGATCTTCTTCAATTGAACCAATAGGCTATTTGAAACCTTTCTTGAATATATTGGCACCCAAACATTAAACTCACAATTGAAATTGTGTCTAAAAATTCAGTAAAATTCTTAAAGGACCCCGCACAATAGCATAGGAAATTGGCCCACAGTGGGATTTGCCTGAAATTTACATATGTCATTGGTATTGAATTTCTGATCAAATGTTCTCATGGGCCCAATCCTTTAAGACCAATGATTTGGCTCTCAGGGCCGTATTTAGTATAGGTGCCAAATAAACAATGACACCTTTTTCTCAAGTCCATACATTTTTTATTTACAAAGTTGAAATCGATATTTCCAGGGTAGTGGAAGAGAACAAAAAAGTTAAGCACTCATTATCATAATAATACTCGAACTCTTACATATGCTGGAGTATCGCATCTTGCACTGGACGATTTGCAGCATCTTTAATATGCTGCAACACAGAAGTCGATGGATTTCACATTTTGATTATGGCGAGCAAATCCCAAATACTGCAATATGCTACAAACATGCCCCTGATTTGCAACTGCAGTAGTATCCTATTATCAATACAATACATCTTTTTCATTATTCTCGTCAGGCTGGTTTTCATGCATAGTGTATTGAATAAATACTTGATATTTTTCTCTCCTTCTGCATAGAGAATTCACTCTGAAATCCTGGTTCATTCATTTGTATTTTTATTGTTAATAAACCTTATGAAATTAATACTCTAAGATCAGATAATAGAGTTATATTTAAATTATAGAGTTATTGTTACTATCTTCCTTGAAAAGTGGTCATCATGGATATTAAGATGGGGACCCCTTTTATTATATACACAAAGAAGGCTACATTCATCGATCAAACGAAGCTATCAACCACTGACCGATCAAGAAATAAGAAAGTTATAACGAAATCAAACTGATTCAGTTTTTAGTTTCACTAAATACGGTCCTGTAGGACAAAACATGTTTCACAGAGTACTTGTGCTAAAAGACAAATGCTGAGATTTTGCAATATTTATTATTTAATTAAATTTTAATAGGAAATAAAAAAATTATGGACTTATTTGGCACTAATACTAAATATGGACCTGGGAGCTAAATCATTGGTCTTAGAGGATTGAGCCCATGGGAACATTTGATCAGAAACTCAATACCAATAACATATGTATATTTCATGCAAATCTCACTGTGGGCCAATTTCCTATGCTATTGTGCGGGGTTCTTTGATAATATTCAAATCCAACAATAAGCAGCATTATTCAATATATAATGAACTTTCCCATATACAGATATTACCATTCATAACAATGAATGTGAATGTTAATATCCCATTCTCAAAAGAAAATTTCGAAAAATTGTTCGATGTTATAAAACAGATAGTAGTCCTTGATACATACCATGTTGACTTCATAAACAAAATTCTAGCTAAGAAACTGCATGAAAAAGCCATCCAAGAAGTTTTTCCACCACTAGAAACAGTGATATCAATTACAGTATTTTATCTTCTTCACGATCAGCAACAAAAAAGCTTAACCTTTAGATAAAGACAATTTAAGAGTAGCTTGGACTACAAGTAATATTTCTAGAAGGTGAATCAAAAATAATAAGGACCGAACATTTGAAATGTCGACAATCACGAGTCAATAAATTGAGTTGAGGTTCCTGCCCAGAAGTATCTGTTGACCAAACAGGAAAATCAATTAAAAACGCATAGATTATCACTCTAACGAAGACTTCAAAATTTTGCATGTGAAAATGAAGGAATCCTTAGACATCGACTGGAAAATTCTTGTTGCTAACCAAACGTCCATCTTTTGTCACCAGTTCACCCTTGGATTTAATTTGTGTTTTGGGTAATAGCATTTATAGTTGATTGGATTGTTATTTTTATTTTCGATATTAAATCTTAATAGATTGAAAGATTGTATCAATGTAAAATACCTGTATGAAATATAATCTAAATGTACTTTATATTAAATAAATGAAATGAAATAGATGAAATGCTAGGAGTTAGGAACTATTACTTTCAATTTGTTAGATGTATTGATTTACTTGAAAAAGGTGCAGTGTTGCGAAACATATATGTTCAATAAATATTTGTGGAAATCAAGCCGTTTATACCTTAATGTTTAGATACTATAGATTTCCATTAGGTAACGGATAAGTAAATTCAAAATAATAACGTTTTTTTGGACACACGCAGCATGTACATTTTATATCATCTTATTTGTATTTCATTTTATTTTATTTTACAAAAATAGGTTGCCCAACAGATTTTACAATCCTATTATAAGGCAACGCAAAGAAACAATGGGTGTAGTGAATAAAATCTAGCAAATGCAAATACTATATATTCATCATTTTCATTCATGTATGAAATAAATAAGTCTGTCTCAAGAAAGTATAAGCATTTACTCAAAATTTCTTTAATTCACATCCACCAATATATAATAATTATGTGAGTAAACACTCGGTGGACTAATCTAACTTAACCTAAATATCTGAGTATCGTGAATATCCGATTTACCAATGTTTTGTGTGACTTTCCATTTTGAACAATCTGTTGTAGGTATACTATTCATTGATAAAATCGGAAATTCGTGAATTTAAAATTATGGTTATTACAAATTTATCTCTCATATTATATACTGAATTATTGTTAACAAAAAGAGGCGTGACCAGGGATATGAAGTTAAAAACTGGATTCCAAATTCTATGTTTTTTTCTGAATGGAACCATTGAAACTGTCGTTTCGTATGTGTATTATCAAGTCACACACGTCTTATTTATCAGTATTCATGGAATTCATAGTAATATTTAGTTGTAATCAATTCCAATAAACAATGAATTTTCGAATGCACTGAAAGAAAATTCTTTAGTTAAAGCTAAAAAAGTTTGATAGGAATTACTGAATAAATATGATGATGTTTCGACCTTCGATATTTTTGTTGAAAAATATTGATAGGGTTAGGTTTCTTATAGAAAAATTCGTATTTCTCAATAAGCCAACGTTTCTGCAATATATTTCACCATCCTTAGGGTTCTAAAACATGAAATTATGAACAATTACAAAAGAAAAATTACACAAAAACAAACAATTCTCAAATAAGTATGATATGTTAGATTTACCTAATTATCATGTGTAATTTGGTTCCCGAGGTTTTTAAAACAGTTTTTTATCTACTAACCTTACGAAGACATTTGAGTGCGTGGATATTGATAACATAGCATGAATTGAAGAACAGAGTTGAAAATGATTTTAGGATCCTGAAAAACTGGTTTGACAGCAAACTACTGACAATGAATATAGACAAAACTAACTTCTTTCGTTTCAGTTGCTATAAAACTGGAAATTCCGCATTTCAACAACTTGACATGAAAGTTCAGTTAGGCACTTTCAAAATGAATGCCGCAGAAGAAATAAAATATCTTGGAGTTTATCTGGACTTACATATGAAGTGGTACATACACATCAATTACATCACAAAAAAACACGGACAATGGACTAGTTTAGTGATGTTGAAAATACTATACTTGACGCGATGTAATTAAAATATAGATCAGAACTAATAAATCAGTGTTTTTATTTTTCTAATCCATCAATAAATGACTGAGTATAGATTATTTAAATTTACGTATTTTAGCGCGGAACGTCTTTGGTCTCCGACTCGTCTGTGACGTCACGCCACATGTCTGAGATCGCCACGCCACAAATAATTACGTATTATAACCTTAGCCGCGCCAAGACACACATATTATGTAGTACATTTAGGTCCAATAGACGAGGAATGTGTTGACGTCAGAAATGTCATTCTTGTCAAAAACTGATTCCAAACAAACATCCGTCAAATTTAAATCAGCTTGTCCGATTGTTTCCGTAAAGATTTTTCAACTTCTTTTGCATGCGAAAACAAAATCTAAACAACCAAACACAAACTAATAAGCAGAGCAGCAAATCATCAACAGAGAAAGTCACCTAAAATTCTTTGTTTGGAATCAGTATTTGACAAGAATGACATTTGTGACGACACACTTTCCTCGTCTATTAAATCACGCATCATTAGTTTGCACCACTTCTTCCTTATGGTACATAAAAAACAATTTATTGGGTTTTTTAATTGTCGTGCTTTTACACATAGGCACAAAACAATATTTGTAAGATATTTTTTTTCATTTCAGACATCGTGTAATGAACTCCGAGCAATAAAAGATATAGAGAGGGCTTCTCTGTCTCATTCTGGAAAGCAACATACCCGACGTTGTTTACAAACATCTCAGCCCGAATCATGTTAAAAATGGGCATTTTCGGATATATCCGTTTGCACTCGGGGACCAGGTTGGAAATCCATGTTATATTCACTCTTAACTTGGCGATCATGTTTGTTTACGTCCGTTTACGGCTTATTTGTCATCTTGTCAAAATAAACCATGGGCGTCGCAGCATGGTAATCATGGCATAATCCCGATTTTGAAACAAAAATACACTATTTGTTGAAATAGCTGTATAAAACATTGTTACTATTCAAGTCGACCTCAAAAACGATTACTTATCAATAATTAGAAAAAAACTTGTTGCAGTGTAGGTATACTAAGAAGTGAATAAGCAAACTCAACTCTTCTGTCTTGTTGGAGTGTCTTTCGAGTACTTAAAACATAGCGTCGTTGATACTGCAATACGAGCTATGTCACGAAACATTTATTTCACAGTAGACTGTAAAATGATGATAGGTACTATATCAAAATTTTTACGAGCGATTATTTGAAACTTTGAATTCCAAAACAATGACCGGTAGAAATTCTTATGTGGTAGTTATTTTTTTTGGTGTTTTGGCATCGACTGCTATGATCTTTAGTAGTTATTATCTACAGTCTTCTGTAAAATAAATGTTTCTGGACATATTGCTCGTATTGCAGTATCAACGACGATAGGCAGTTTAGTAATATTTTTTTACTCTGAATTTGTTGGACATGGAATTTACTTCACTGTTCTGCAAACTTGGCAGTTATGTGTGTGTGTGTGTGTGTTTGAAATGTATACTATTTTAGAGGAATTCGTTATTGTGAAACCGAGGATTTGGACACAGATGATACCAGAAGAAAGTGTTTAAAAGTAGCAACGAGAACTATAATCCGTCAGATACAAAAAATTAGACTACTCCAGTAAAAAAATAGAAGAATACAATACAAAATTTTAATTTGTTTCAAACTGGACAGACGATTTACAATAAGCAAGTCATCGCTCCAACCTGTGAGCAAATCAAGACTACATCAAAATAAAGCTGTTGTTTGGTATGTCTGCAGAGATATCTTCAGATACATGTTACCTGTTTGATGTTTAAGAAACAGAAGTAAAATAATAACAACATGAGAAATTCTCGGTTTCCTACCAGGCAGACTTGTAATATCGATCGCTCCCTGAGCCTAACTCTACATAAGTAGAGACATTACTTTTTGACAACTCGAAAACACTTTTTGATAATCTGCCCCAGGATACCAATAATCTAAATTTTGAAAAAACATAAGAGTTAAAGAGCTATTAAGGCTTGTACTACACTTTGAATGAGTATTTCATTGATACACTTTCAACATAAATTTGAATGTAATCTGTTATGTGTATCATAGTGTGTGTAAATTATTATGTGTATTATAGTTTATGTGTAAATTGTTATGTGTATTATAATTCATGTATATCACATATATAGTGTAGGTATAATGTATAGTTCACTGATGTGATCCAACAATTTGAGTATATTTACTTTTTGACTTCAGCACATTCATTTATTTATTCAGTATATTATTGTATGCTTTGTCAGCGAGAATCTAATTTTTCGCACAATACAGTATTTTTGATTGACATCTTGACAACACTCGTGATTTCCAACCAGGCATGTTGTCGTCTAGAGATAAAAATATAACATGAAAATAATTTATCAGCACGCCGCCACTGGTTCTAATCTTACATCCGAATATCATAACAATAACAAATCTCCCCCTCCGAAGTCGAAGGTTACCCCTCACCGACAATCTATCACAGAGGATAGTGATATGCAGCTTTCATAACAACGTGTGTTGTTTATATAGAAATGGCACCTCTATATCTTTTATTGCTCGGGGGTAATGAACAACACACGACACGAACGGCGCAAGTGATTGTACACCGATAATCTTGTAATCACTCTGCGAATACCAGTCGCCTCGTTCATGTGGCGTGACCTCACACACTAGAGCGCTGCCTAATATGAAATCATTTTTCAAAGCGCAACTTCAAAGTCCCATAACTTTATCATTTCTAGAGATATTTCAATGATTCTTTCACATTTTTGTTTCATTTTACTTAAATTTTTAGTATTAATCCAAATTAAAAAAAAGTAAAACTAGTCCATTCTATATAAATGCAAATTCCTCAATAATCATCTGCCATTGAAGTTAATGTATTATACAACACATTAATGGAAAGCCATCTCCGATACGGAATTCTATTGTTGGGAGCTGCTCTTCAGATACACATAAATCCACTCGAAGTATTACAAAAAAGGTTCCCCAATTAATCATGATGGAAAGCACAAGATATCCCTACAGAAAACAATGAGAAGTCATGGATATAATGCAATTATTTTAGTATTGTGTGAAAGTGAAACTGCACTCAACCGAAGTTGAACTAGGACCCACTCACGACTATAACACAAGGAGAAAAAACTTATCAGCATTACCACAGGTAAATGAATCGTTATCCCAATGGTCGTATGCATATACATTACAAAAAAATACGTAATATCCCTGACACTTTCAAATGTGAAACAAACAATTCAAAGTTCAAAAGAGAAATAAAAGAATATATTCTGAAAATCGATCTTATTAGAAATGAGATCATGAAGAAGCAAAACAACACCAACCATTGATATCTATACCTGGTTGCTACGGAAGTATTGCCTACGGAATATCTCAGTTATTGTATGAAGTAGGTTTGTGAAATTTGGAGCGTCGATATAATGACATAAGAGCTAGCATTTGAGCATATTGACATGTCGAAGTTAACTTCCGGTCTGACCGGAAGTAACATCAACTTTCTTATTTTAAATGGAAACCTTATTTTTTTTCTTTTCGCTTTATTCAGCATAATGACATATCACAAGTTGGTATCTAACCAGAAACTAGATCAGAAAAAAATTATTATTGAAATTCACCGAGTAGGCCGTGAAAGCAAAATGAAAGCCAAAAATTGAAAAGTTGGCTATGGAAACCATACGTCACTTGATAACAGTTGCTACTACTGTGATATTTTATTTTCATTCGTCGGCGTTATAAAAAGCCGCCAAAAAAAATATTGGAAAAATTGGGAAAAAAACAATACTCTGTCAGACCGGAAGTTAAATTCGACATGTCAATATGCTCAAATTCTAGCTCTTATGTCATTATATCGACGCTCCAAATTTCACAAACCTACTTCATACAATAACTGAGATATTCCGTAGGCAATACTTCCGTAGCCACCCGGTATTTGCTATATTTTGTTAGCTCAGGTACTAAATTTTGCTTCTATATTCCATTTATACTTTGTATTTTTCAGACTTTTATTACTAGCAATATGCAATTATATCTTGTAAGCTTTTGAATTTTAATTACTAATTTTATAACTTTGTATTCTTTTAGTGTGTTATCTTATTCTAATTTTGTTGAGATAATTTTTATTTATACATCCCGTTTTTATTTGTTTGTAAATATCGACAAGTCGTAGATCACTTAGCGATTTCTACTTTGTTCAACCCTACAAATTATTTATATGTATATTAATATTATACTGAATGAATAGATAGATTTTGCACCATTTTTTTTTTGTGAAAATACATTTTGTGAGGATTAATTTTTTAGTACGATCTAACCAGAACGAACTAAGACATTTGAGTGCGTGGATTGATAACGTAGGTAGATTTTACACCATTTTTCTATGTGAAAATACATTTTGTGAGTAATATTAGTATGATCTAACCTGAAGAACGTAGACATTTGAGTACATGGATATTGATAACGTTGGTAGATTTTGCACCATTTTTCTTTGAAAAAATACATTTTATGAGGAGTAATTTTTTAGTATGATCTAACCAGGGGTGGAATTATGAACACTCGATAGGAGAGCGGTCTTGATACATAGGCTAGAACGTCGGTTGTTCCCGATCCGAAACAAAGTCGAAATTATGAAATTTTTTTGAATAGAGATAGAATGGAATTATATCTACCACATAGACCATTGATATCGACTCAAGTTGCAATATATTTTGAAGTGTATTCGTAATTACACCCCAGAACGAACTAACGTCACGTAGACATTTTAGTGCGTGGAAATTTGGGCCATCTCAGTGGTCGGTGTCCGAAACAAGAATCCGAAAAGTGAAATTTGGAACTAAATTACATATTATTATCAAGAATCTCAAATGTATTTTTAATTCACTACCTGACGGGAACTAAACTACCAACACCCATTGCACCACACACAAAGCCACTCTCAATAGATAACTAATATGCCAAATCAATCAAACCGTTGAAATACCTTGAAAATTCCACATCGGATTTGAGAAAATGCAACCGCAACAATTGTTTTGCCCAAAGCTCTTGTCGGACACAAAACCTCAAGCACCTCCAATTTATAATCTTTTATTCGATAATGGCGACCATTTGTAACTCTGCATCTCGGTGACCTCGGACTGTTTACATCGATAGCATAAGCATCCTATTGTGCCGGAGATATGCCTAAATGGATGTTAAATGCGCCCAGGACCTTTTAGTGGGAATCAAAATGAGCCACTTCACTATTTTGACTGAATAATCTGTTTGGCGGGACCGTGAGACAAATGACTTGCTATCAATATTGTTGATCCCGAAGGACTCGAGTCGATAACGTGACACCGTTACAAGGACGAGGAGATTTGGAAGAGTGTGTGTGAATAGGATTTGTTATTCATCACGTTGTGTTAGTTCTTTGAAGAATTTTCGAGGTGTTCAATCTTACCAGAAATACATGATATGACATTTCTAGAGAGTCTGTTTGGGGTCATATATTCCATATATATTATATCTTGAAAAGAAGTTGTTTGGCTATAAAATACAAAAATTGCAAAGAAAAACAATTTTTATAAAAATAAAATCGTATAAACGTTTATGAGTATATTAAAATATAAAAGGATAAAAAGGTCTTTCAAACACGCGCGATTTTTGAAAGAGAAGTTATCCACGAATACTTTACATTAATTTTTTTATCGGTGCAATTTGAAATCATAAATAGTGGTATTATTTCTACACAAATGTTGATATATACTAATAATGTAAAATGGTTGAATTCGTGATGTGACAACGGTATACCATTCGTTGTCATGGAAATGAAAAATCAGAGTCAAATTTGCATTTTGTCATCAAAGAATAATTGCTGTCACTGAAGTGCCTAAAAATCAATTCTTATATCGATTCTTTCAATGGTAAGGCGGAGTCGCGGTTAATATGGCAAAAATCTAATGATGCGCATAAAAACGAAATCGAATGGATGAAACAGCAAAAGGTAACAGATATAAATGAACGAGTTGTTTATTTGACGTTACAAGTTATTGCTGTCAGATCAATAATCAAAAGTTGTCATGTAGACTTCACGTTTTTCCGAGTTGTTGATGGTAACTTTTAAAAACTCGCGTTTTTGAAAGCTCGATTTAAACACGCTGAGGCATGCTATAAACAGGTAAAGGGGCATCAATAAAAAAAAGGTAATTATAATTTTTGAAATTTTTCATTTGAATAGCAGATAAAATTCCGAAACCAGTTTTGAGATTTTTTTTTTCATTTTCACTTTATTTTTGTGTCACGTTGATTTATTTGTGAGTTAATGGAATTGCAACTGATTTTTTTCAAAAACAATCTTGAGTATTTTAGCCAATGGAATATGGCTTTCAGTTATTTGATTCTCAACTCTTTGAGTCAATGAAATTTGATTTTGAGTCTTTTCAGTCACAATCTTCAGTTTTTCAGTCACTTGGATTTGATTTTGAGTCTTCTCATTCCCATCTTGAGTCCTTTAAATATTTTGAGTCTTGCACACATTTTGGCTAGATATTTTCCTTGCGCCTTTAGCATTTCAACTAAAAAAAAACTGACAAATAAAATAACTCGTCCCACGGACTCGATTTTTTTTCAAAAGCAGTTTTTTTTCTCGTAAAATAAAAGTCTCTTGTACTATAAATGATAAAATTATAACATGGTTTTCATACTGGTTACTGTAACTAATGCAACTGTTTTTACTAGAAAAAAACGCATGTTTTGATGAAGCTCCAGATTCGGCAATAAAATAATGCAAAGAAATAATTGCTCCCTAATTATAAACCTATCAGTCAGTCAGGGTGAATATCAATCTGGTCTGAAATTATCTTCAATTATACTACTGTACAAAAAAGAAATCCCGGAATCGTCGAAAATTATCGCCCCACAGCACTGTTGATTTTTTAATTATATAGGAAGAAGTTGCAAAAAAAAATGGAATCTCATCTTGAAACAATTGGCCACCGTGGCTTTAGAAGCGATTACTTAATAGACCGTCAGATAACGACAGATTTTGATGGCTCATTTTCTCTCTTCTGGGATTTTAACCACTGGAAATTATGTCAGTGTTGAGCCCAAAAAATGAAAATTCAGCGATCGGACGTGTGCTAGGCATATAGAAAATTCATTTTCCTTTTGCAGAAAAAATTTCCTTTTTTTAAATTGTCTCGTTTATGGAATTTCAACACATGAATAGGTATTACAATCTAATAGTGAAAAACCAAATCCATAAGGTTTGCACGTGCTTAAAGGGTTGAAATAGGGGCGCGATCTTGTGAAAAAATGGTTGGTTGCTAATGCATTTTCTCGCTTATGGCAATCAGCAGAATGAAATTTAATATCGTTAGGAACCCGAAAAAAAATTCCCATAAGCCGGTCAGCTGTTAAAGTATATTTTCCGGACGGAAAATTTTGTGTAAATTGTTTTCGTTTTCCGGCAAACTTTCTCGTTTATGGCATTTGAACCATATGATTCTGTTGATGGATAAACATCATAATAAAATTCCTATAAGCTTTGCATGTACCTCAAGAAAAGCCGCATAAGTTGTAAAGTTGTAGGAAAATTTGTAGAATTTTTTTTCATTTTCTCGTTGATGGGAATTGGCATGTGAAATAGTATTTCAAGACCAGAAAAAAAAAGCCATAAGTCGGAAACATGATATCGATGTTTTATACAGTGTGACCCATTTAAAATGGAAGCACCCTTATAAATCATACTTTTTTCAACTGATTGGAATGCTTTTTTTTTCATTAGGTAGAAAATCAAAAAGTCCACTAGGACATCAAATTTCATGAATAAATCTTTATTTTCAGGGACTATTCTTTTTTTTTTTTCAAGGTAAAAAACTGAAAAATTTACTAGCAATTTTTTGAGAAGAAATCTGACTACACCACTGGAATTGTGACATTTTCAAATGGTTAATTTTGGAATTTTGTTAAAATTCGTCCATCAATAAAAAAGTTATGGAAGAATTAAATTAAAAAAATATGCCGTTAAATCAACCCACCCACCATTTCAATTTCTACTCTTATCCAAAATTCAGAATACACCACTGAATTCATGGAGTCTCAAAATATCACTGATCAGAATTTCATCAAAATCTATTGATAAATAATAATGAAAAATCATTAAATAAAATGATGTTTTCATGAAATTCCATCAACATATTTTTCAAATTTTGTTATCCTGTAATTTTCTTATCTATGAATAGATGTTGATGAAATTCTGACCAGTTATATTTCGAGACTTCTTGGTGTATTCCAAATTTTGATAAGAGTTCTGAAATTGAATTGTTGGGTTGATTAAACGGCATAATTTTAAAATTAAATTGTTTAATTTTTTATAACTTTCTTGTTGATGGACAACTTTCAACAAACTTTCAACAACAACTATTTAAAAATGTCGCGAATCCAGTGGATTGGTCAGATTTTTTCTAAAAAAATAATGTTAGATTTTCAACCTTGAAAAATGAGAACAGTTGGCCCTGAAAATGAAAAATTACTCATTAAATTTGGTGTCCTGATGGACTTTTTGAATGTCTACCTATTGAAAAAAAATCATTCCAGTCGGTTGAAAAATTAAAGTTTGATATGAGTGCTTCCATTTTAAATGGGTCACACTGCATAAATAAATACAATTATTTGAAAATTCTGCTGCGAGAAATTAAAGAAGATAAAATTGCTCATTTCTTCTTCCATGGGATTTGGCATATGCATTGCAAACTTCATTCTTAGGCCATAAAAAAAGTCGGAAGTATGATAGTAATATTGGAACCACATAATTTATTTTTTTTAAATAATTTTTTATAGAGTGAAAAAAAAATAGTTATGGGCATTATTGTGACAAGCTGATAGGGGTTGTAAAGATAATTCAAGCAATTTCGCCTCAACCCCTATAAGTTAAAAATCAAAACTGCGTAATTCCCCCACGCCTACTGGCTTGCTGTGTTATAATCGGATGATCATTCGAATTTGAATACGGAACATCAGATTTTTGAAATAATGTGATTATGCCCATTACCTGTTTATTGTGACTATGTGACACGATGTGGCGAATCAAAGTTCACAAAAAAGTAAACACTGCAAGCCAGTGTGCGCAGGAATATAATAAACACTAGTTCGTTTCCCAACCACCTTAGAGGCAGAACTTCCAGCACTTTTTTTTCATAGTGGCTTGCCCATCAGGCCTAGTTCACTCTTAAGAAGTGAAAGTTCCAGAATAATAAAATGCTTCTATGTCTAAATGAAAAATCGAACTCATTTCCAGATTAGAAGCAGGTCTGGACCATAGATTGAAATCGATTTGCAGTGTCTTCGGTACAATTTAAATGGTGAACAGAAGGAAATGTAATATTTTGTTGGTTCCCATGTATCCTAGGAACCATATCACACTGGATATGTGTGCACATGTCCTAGCACTGGACTTCATCCAAGTACCGTTGTGACCTAAGATGGGCTGATCTTCTAGATTATCATTCTCGGTTTCTCTAAAAACTACCCATAAAATAGGTTCCTTGGATTTTCTGAAAATATTTGAAACCCCAAAAAATTCTGTTCTTCAATGGATTGGTGAATCTCAAGGGTTTTCAACTGACCCCCTGCTTCATTAAAAAAATTGGATGAATGACTGTCACTTTAAAGGGGTGCAGGAGGGGTGATTTTTTAATGTCACAGAGTGTCTTTTCGAAAACACAACTCGACGTTTTTCTTAAAAATTAATAACGTAGAAAATTAATGTATCCGTTACTTCAGTACCTCACTGTATAAAACATCGTAATCATGTTTCCGACATATGGCTTTTTTTTCTAGTCTGGAAATCAGTTTTTCCTCCTACATACAATTCCCATAAACGAGAAAATGAACAAAATTTCCTCCGTTTTTCTGTTTCATATAGTATGATAAGCACGAACTAGACTTATGGTTTTTTATACGACAGACTTTTACATTAATAAATTTCTATTGCACATTATTTCGTCCACGAGAAATTTTGCCGGAAAACGAAAAAAATTTTCACAAAATTTTCCGCCCGGAAAATATACTTCAACAGCTGACCGGTTTATGGGAAATTTTTTTCGGGTTCCTAACGATATTAAATTTCATTCTGTTGATTGCCATAAGCGAGAAAATGCATCAGCAACCAACTATTTTTTTACAAGATCGCGCCCCTATTTCAACCCTCTAAGCACGAGCAAATCTTATGGCTTTGATTCTTCACTATTAAATTGTTATACCTATTCATGTGTTAAAATGCCATAAACGAGAAAATAAAAAAAATATATATTTTTCTACAAAAAAAATGAATTTTCTATATGCCTAGCACACGTCCGATCGCTAAATTTTCAATTTTTGGGATCAACACTGACATAATTTCCAGTGGTTAAAATCCCAGAAGAGAGAAAATGAGTCAGCAATATCTGTCGTTATCTGACGGTCTAAAACCCAAACTATAGTGTAAGCATGAAGTCGATTATATTAGTATGAATATCAACAACAATATGGACGCTGATGGATCCGTTTTATATCAATTCTGTTCGATGAAACCCAATCATTCGATGAAGTCGATAAAGAAACCTTCGTTTCTACAAAACACGACTCCCCTGGAATAGGTGTATTCGTTAACAACTGGTGTCTATCCTTACCGAATACGATTTGTGAATAAATGGATATAGGCACCTCAAGGGTAGTGTTCTTAGCCCACTTTATATTTGAACGATCCAAGAAAGCATATACCGACTCCATTTCAAATTTTGCCTCAATACTTATCCTAGACCCCGTAATAAATAAAATTCACAAAAATAAGTAACTTAATCTGAAAAAAATAATGTGAGTTCACATTAGAGTCGATTCAAAATATACAAACATTTTCTCACTATTTTGTACTTTTGAACATAAATTTAGTACACTGTGAGCTAGTGGGTCATATGCATAAAGTTGAGTGGACTCTCAGAAGTAGCGACACCATATTGTAGTGAGTAACTACTTCTCTTAGTGAGCGCGAACTCCTTTTTGGTTTGCATTAATAAAATATATAAGGAAAAACGGAAATGACACTGGGGTCTAAATGAAACAGTCGAGTGGGCACTATGATTTGCAGGTTTCGACTTGTTTTTTTGTAGTCTCCCTAAAGTCGCATATATCCCCGTCATTTAGACATTTAAATTTTTTACGTCGATTGTGTATGTTTTATAAGTTAAGATTACAAGATGTAGAGCTGTTCTGGAAAGGATTGTTCTGAAAGTCAAATCGTATTTGTGAAGATAATTAAACGATCTCCTGTTTTGTTAGAGAAATCTAACATCCTGGAAGTTAACAAGAAACGACGTAAATCGGTTGAACAATTGAAAGAAAAGTAAGAAGCTGAATTAGGAGTAAAATATAATGAAGGGCAGATTTGGAAGAAGATTCCAAACATAAATACCAGACTAAAAGAGAATACAGGCAGAAATCGAACAGAAAATAAACTAATAAAATTGAAAGGATGGGAGCAAGAGCTGTTTAATTTCCTGCACGAAGAAACAAATCCTACTATTGCTCTACTACAAGGTCGGTATAGGAACATGAGTACAGTCTACTCTAAGGAAAATTTAACTTTTTTTGCCACTTTCATTTTCAGCATTCTGTAGATTTTCATGTGAGGATGGAAATTGGATTCAAACATTTGATTTCTGCACAATACATGCTATGACGTTGGTAACGGTTCGGGATACCGTCACCAATATCTTCTGCTACTAATGTAAAAGAATCCTCATTATTTCTTCTTTACTTTAAGCTCAGTCCCTACATTCTTCAGTATTTCCAAGAAAATAGTTATCCACTGAACATTTACTCTGCTAAACCTATATAAGAGACGATACTCTACTTCTCTTGAATCCCTACGAACCTTAAACACCTTGGTAGGCTGATATACTGGCTTAAATTCAGCCATCGCGTACGGGCATCTACTTCTGATGGAGCTAAGTCTGTTACTAAGGAGCCTCGCATTTTTTGAAGTAGATACTCAGTCGACGGAGTTGACGCTCGCATTTAAGCATATAAAAATGAAAGTCAGTACTCACGGAAAGAGTAGACACTCACAAGTTGGAGCTTATACCTTCATTTTTATGTATATCAAATGGAGTAGCTTCTTTAAAAATGTGAGTAAAAAGTAGCCACTCAACTTTATGCATATGACCCAGTGGCATTGCATAGTAAACATAACCTTACTTTATATCATTAAAATAGTTATTTATGCAACAAGTGCAAAAAGTGAATGTTTATTGCACTCGACGTGAAATTGTCCGACGAGGCCGTTAGGCCGAGTTGGACAACACGTCGAGTGCAATAAACAATTTTTGCACGAGCTGCACACAGCATTTTTTCTACGTTCATGCAAAAAGCAAAAAATGATTTATTGAGGTGCGGCACTAGGTGTAGGAAAATGAAAAGCGCAACTTGAATACTTTATTATTAATATCGATTTGCATTAAAACAGGAACTAATACGTTACGAACAATTTAACTCAAACTTTATTTTTACCCTCAATGTTGAAAGTGAATGAACAATTGGTGCAATTTTCAATATGAATATTTCGTAGTGAAGTACCTATTGCCAATCTCACAGAATATCTGCTAAATATGTAGTAGGTTTAAACGTTTATGTTTGTCATGATGACAGCACGTTGAAGTAGAATGACAGATGAGTGCAATAAAAACTTTATTGCACTAGTGCAATAAAGAACTTATTTTTCCACTGAATGTAGTTCAATAAAGTTTTGCTTTTTGCATGAATGTAGAAAAAATAGATTTAATGCTATTTTCACAGTACCATTGATTGACATGGCTATAAGAAGGGCCTTACGTAATCAGAATCTATTATAAATATTAGAAAACAATTTATCTGATAGAATGTCAGTGAAAACGGAACTGACTTGGGTTAGGGTACTAATTTGGAGGCTTCTGGGGGTAAACTTTATAAGTACGAAATTGATTCAGGATGCACGTTTATTTACTTGGACATAGGTTCAGAGGAAGAACAAGAAAACGGGGAGTTTCATTCGCACAAAATCTTGCCAGAATCAATTGAAGTACTTACATTGTGATTGATGCATGAAAGAAATCTTGAAATAATACAGAGTAGGCTGTGACATATTAATTTGTATGAAACATTTTTACTGAATTACAACGTGTTGTCTATTTCGAAAAATTTGTGTTCTCATATTATCATTTCCCATATCATAACGTTTGCTCATGGTGTTAGCACAACCCATATCACAAAAATTGACTGTCACGATTTTTTTTCTATATGCTCAATGATTTTAGAAAAATTTATTTATTATGTTTGCGAAATCAAAAATTTTTATTTAAAAAAAAAACTCGTGAATGAAAGAGTTGAAGAAAGGTTCAGTAAATTCGTGAAAAGTCAAGGAAGATAACCTTCTTCTACATTGACTCAGCAAGAAATTTGCGACAGCGTTACTATCATTTAGGTCAAACATTAGTGATGTAACAAAACGTGAGTATTTTGCGTCAACGACATTCAAGCTTTTGGAGTAATAACCATTTACAACGTATAATTATGTAATTAAAGAGGACACTCTTTGTAATCCAACTACCAGGTTATAGGTAATTGCAGCTAGTGTATACAGCTGTACTAATGATGCAAATATGTTCAAATTGGCAGCCCGATAAAAATAATGAAGGAAAGCAAATGTAAAATATCGCAACGTATCCATGGCTTTACATTTAAGCGTGAAACGACGGTTTTTTTGATAAAAGAGTCGATAACTCAAAAATGGTTCGTCTTATCGATTTCAAACAAGGACAGGCTTCTAGAGGACGTTGTATTCTATGTATAGTTTATTGAATCTCAGTTGAATGAGCTGTAAAATCGGATTAACACGTCGATGACTTCGCCTCTTTGAACGTACTTGCCGACCATAGGCGGAGATATTTTCTCTTACTTGGTTATTACTTTGCGTATTGCTTGCTGTATAGAAATTTGAGAATATAATGTTTCTTGTTCTTATAATGAATAGAATTGAAGGATTGCGCGTGTATGGGTAAGGTACGTTGCTCGTAACTTATTGACAAGTTATCTGACACACCGAAAACAATTCGTTCAAAAAATAGAATAAGAAAACATCAGGAAACATTGATAATTTATTTGCTGGTACGGCTATCTTATATACACATCAAAGTCGTGGCAAGACTCAATCATCATAATCCTCCGAAACAGACGAATCACTCATGTATATGATTACTGGTTGAATGGATGGCAAAAGGAAATATTCACGTTCTTTTGAAATCACATGTAAGATGCATTCTCTCCAAAGATCTTTATATTCCTCTCCTAAGATTCTACTAACATTTTCTGCTACTTCTACGCTTAGATTTGGACATTGATTGGATTTTCTCAATTGGATTTTTATAAATGCCCAAACCAGTTCAATGGGGTTGAAAACACAATAATTCGGAGGTAACCTCAGAAGCGCATGACCAGAATGTTTACAAAGTTCTTCAATAATATATTCTTTTTCAAAATTTTCATTTTTAATTATACGTAGTAAGTAATACCTCCTTCGTGGCGTTTTGGGTATATTAAATTTTTTATAAGACATAAATTCCAAAATGTCTCCTTTTTTTTGTTGCTTTCGTCGGTATTTTTATCTTTTGACGCGAGTGGTATGACGCATTAACCATTACAATAACAGAAGTTGGTGGTATATTTGGTAATAATTGTTCACTGAACCATTTTTCGAATCAAGTTGCAGTCATATCCTCATGATAATCTGCTGAAATTTTTTTTTATTTGTTTTCTGACAACAGCAACGCGTTCGATACAAAACCATCTTTACTACCCGCGTGTACAATAATTTTACGTTTTCCTCTGGAACATGGTGCTTGGAGACAACAGTTTTGGGAGTTATCTACCCATCCATACCGAATCACATCATGACTATATCGAACCAAGTCTCGTCAAGATATACTATATGTCTCTTCGATTCCCGATGTTCTTTTATTTGTCGCACGTAATCTTGCCTTAGCAGAACGAGCAGGGGGGATTCCATTATTGCCATTCGCTGATTCAGTTTTTTGTGTTTGAAACCACAGTCTAAAAGAATTTGGCGTAGTGTTTCCTGAAAAAAGTTGATTAAAGTTTAAAACTCCGTTGATATATTCTATCACACTCACCTACAATGAAAAGTCAGGATTTGTTATGTTTTGTGGTAGAAAAATGCAATTCTAACATTGAACACACCATTCAAATAATTCAAATGAAAATAATGTATTAACTTTTTACCTCTCACTGTCCATTTGCACCGACATATTCTCCTTCGGTTTGCATACAGTTATTTTAGAAAAAAAGTTTATTTTTTAACAATCTTACTATTCAAGAAACAAAAAATATAGAATTTTCAATTTCAGTAACATTTTCTTTATTTTCTTTATCCATTTTGCTTTAACATCAAACTCAAGTACTTTTCTCATAGGTCAATTTAATAATATATAAGTTTCTAATATGAACGAACTGAAGAAAAAAAATATGAAAAATAACAAAACATGACTTGTTATTGTAGATATTAGGTGTATTTGGATATCTGAACGTAGTTTTCATTTCACATCAACTTTTCTCAATAACTGTCATTCTGTCAAAAAATAAAGTCCACTCGAAAAAATTTCATATTTTTTGACAGACCTCGTATACGGCTCAAAGTAATTGTTATATGCTTATCGTATTTTGAGTTTTAGACCATGAAGAATTTTTTTCGTAAATTCAGGGCTAAAAAGTTTGCCATACTCATTTAGAGAAATTAAGCAAACATTTTCATCTCAATTGGAACAGAATTTACAAAATATTACGGTTCTAAATTATAGAAATGAACTTTATTATAGTCAATATGTAAGTAAAAATTTTGATCGTTTTACAAACACCGCATCAATCCGCTTTTCTCATGTAAAGTTACTCACAAACGTTGTTCTCAATAATTTTACTTCAATGTTGGATCCATTGAATGAAATTTGACTGCCAAAGGCGTTTTTGACAAGCTGTAATATTCTATGCATACGGTTTTCGTCAAATTTATAATAAGCCTATTTCTAGAGCACCAATTTTCAAATTCATTAGAAGTTTTCTCAATTTTTTAAAAAGATTTTGTTTTGAATCAAAGGTAAGAACCATGCTGGTATCATCTGCATACATAAATAGGTACTTCAGCTTGTGTTACATAATGAGGTAAATCATTGATGTATAGTAAAAAAAATGAGCGGTCCAAGGACACTGCCTTGTGGGGTACCAATAATAATATCATAATTATTGGAGATGACGTCGTCAATTTTCAAAGCAATTTTTCTGTTTTTCAGGTAGTAGAGGAATCAATCGTTAACACAGCCACGTATACCCCTATATAGCATCAAACTTTTCAAAAACGAATGATTTATCAACTGTGTCAAAAAAATTATCAAGTCTAATATAACAGACAGAACGTAATTACCACTACCTAATTTTTTCGGTATAACTAATACACTAGTTTCAGTTGAAAATCCCTGTCTGAAACCATGTTGTCAATTTGTTAGTAGGTAATGTAATAGGATTTTTTCCCAACAGCATATTGTTTCGATGAAAAAACAGTCTTAAGAAATTAAGAAACACACTGATATAACAAAAACTTACAAGCTCCCGCCACATGGACCTTTTTCATCCAAGGATAAATATAGGCCTATCGCCATTTTCGTCGTCATCGTCATCTTCGTCGTTATTGGTCGAGCTGCCTTGATCGTCCAAATCATCTGGTCCATCGGACGCACTATCTTCTACCCTAAGTCCTAACTCCTGCGATGAGGAGTGTCCTGGGGGGACCCCCTCGACTCCTGTCCATGTCCGACAGAAGCAGGGCTACACACACTAGAGTTCACATCACTAGGTTCCGAAACATTTGGCGCAATGTCAGCAATGTTTTACAAAATGTTCGACGAACTGTTCTGGTTATGACTATTCGAAAGAGACCCACAGTTGACCAGGGATTGCTGCGTTTCGTGCAGCTGGATCGACGGTCGGATCTGATGGGAATGTAACGGGGGTGCATGGTGCAGTTGATGGTGATAATAGTTACCATAGGTTCCGTACTGGTTGGACAGGGGCATTCCACCAGAACCGTACGACGTTGTTTGGTGGTGGTTGTGATAGCCATGCTGTATGTGGTGCTGGGTCTGACTGAGATAGGGGTTGTCAAAGAATTTCTCAGTAGGCGACGGGATGTAGCTGTTCTGGCTGTACTCCTCGCTAGGGGGGAATTTGGGGTCGACACGACACCGGCGGAAATAAGCTGAGCCTGCTGATAGCTGGACGGGAGCGATCCAGAAACGATGCTCACCAAAACCGAGCTCATGATCATTAATTTTTCTAAATATCTAACGCAAAAGCTCTGTAAGTTGCCGGAGTTACGGTGGGGACTTCTGACGCCCTACCTCATTGCATAGAAGTTATTTCTTCTGTTCCCCTATCATCGGTGGCTCTCTCTCTCGCATTGGGCATCAGTATTAGGATAAACCGGATTTAAATCCTCAGATGAAGAGTGGGCTTGGAATACAGAGACAAACGGTATTGCACGGTAGATTTTTATAACTAATTAGTATCTCTTTTACCACCCATACATAAAAAGGATAGAGGCATTGGAAATATATCTCCTTCATATCGTGGCTGACATCATCCAGGCTACAGATGAAAAACGAAATACAATAGGTACTGATACCGTTGGATTTCTATATAGAGCATTTCCTATGATTGCTAAATGTAGTAGTCAATATTTTGAGGTATTGCAGATGATTCTTCAGTATTGAAGATTGTTATTTCATTGATTCATAACAGGAAGTGTGTCTGGTGGTGAGAAATCAATACATTGGTTGCTCAACTACGAGGTTCCACGAGATTCCATTCTAGAACCAATACTAGTTTCTTTTGCCGTCATGTGACTTATCTTTCACATTGTTTACCGGATACCATAGCTGTTCCATGGCTAAACCATGGCGGGCACTGTATAAACAATGTTGCTGCATCAATTTCAAAGAATATTATTTTATATAGGTACGTTGTAGCAATTTTATAATAAATTTGTTGATAATTCAGTGTTGTATATATTTTTGATAAAACTTCAGAAGGAAATCGAAAATGTTTTTCATGTGTATAATTTTAAGTACATATTTGTGGACAGAAGTGACTGGTTGCATAACATGATCATAATAAAATCAATATGATCCACCCTAGGCAATAATTCCATAAGACGAGATAAAATTAAATCATGATTCGTAAAACATGACAACATCTTCACGTCAAATATATTCCTTAGTATTCAAAATTTATGTAGGGGTTTTTCATAATTTTGTTTGTTAGATCAATAGTTTGAGTTTTCCATATCAAACATGAATGAATTTAAATTCCCAAGTATTTGATTTCAGAAGTTTTATCTATTTTATTGAAATAGTCACAATGTGATAATGATTTTTTCATCCATTTCAAACTATGAATTTTGAGTTTTGTGAAGTTTGGTTGATATTTGGTATGACAAGTGAAAGTCATAAATTTTGTTTTGTTCATATTCAATATGAGGCGGTCATGATATAATTTGTTTTTCAAAATAGACATTTCATTTTCAACACGTATTACAGTGTCTGTCCTGTTATTCCCTTCAACTATATATACTGTATCATTAGTATACGAATAAAGATTACTTATTATTTACATTCGTTTTTAAAAGATCATTAATAGATATATAAAGAACAATATAGGTCCTAATATTGTTCCTTGGGGTACGCCACACTACATAATTTCTGAATTACTATTAATATTATTTACTGTAACTATTTGTTTTCTGTTCATAAAATGAATTTCAAATAGTTTGAGTCGAATACTTCTTATTCCATAATCATTTAGTTTTTTTGAAATTTTTGGATGTGATATTAGTAGTGTCGAATGCTTTCTTCAAATTGAGAAAGATGCCAAGAACTTTTTATTTTCATCAAAACACTTGCAAATAGGTATTATGAAAGACATTGAAAATAGCATCACCAGTGGGTATTGCTTCTCTAAATCCCTATTGTGTTGGTGATATAATTTTTTCAACTTTTAAAAATGTAACTAATGTTTTTTTTGTGCCTTTCTCTAAAACGTTACTTTACAATTCGTTGATGCTGGTTAATAATAATAATTTTTTGTCTCTATCTTTATGAATTGGTATTATATTAAACTCTTTTAGGATTGTTGGAAATATTCCTCTTAAACAAAGGTTGAAAATATGTATTGAGGTTTCCGAAATACACAATTTTATTTTCTTCGATAAATTCGTGCTAACTGATTTTGTCTGGACCTGGTGAAGAATCATTTTTAAAATCATTGACATGTCAAGTATATTATTTTCAACAATGGGAAACCAAAACAAACGTTTCTAATTCATTTCTACTTTTAAATTTTAGTAGTCTTCAGTTTTTTCGAGTTTGTATGCTAACTCCCTACTTATGTCACGAAAATGCATACATAAATAATTCTGATTGTGTTTTATAATGAGGTAAGTCATTGATGTGTAATTAAAAAAAATTGCGGTCCAAGGACAACGTCTTGTGGGATACCAATATTGGTATCATATTCTTTGGAGATGACATCGTCAATTTTCACGACAATTGTGTTTTCCAGATAGGAAAGGAACCAATCGTTAAGATAACCACTTATACCTATTGTATAAGGCTTTTAGAAACGAAAGATTCATCAGCCGTGTCAAAAACTCTTGTCAAGTCAAATAAAACAGACAGTACGTAATTAGCACTACTTAATTAATTGGTAATTTCGTCGGATTTGACCACACCAGTTTCAGTTGAGAATCCTTGTCTGAATCCATATTGTGAGTATTTTAAGTGATAAGATATTTTTTTCAAATCGTATATTCTTCCAAGAGTGGTGTAGTTGAAAAAATAATTTTAAGAAATTACGAAACAAACTAATACAGCAAAAACTTACAAGCTCCGGCCACATGGACCTTTTTCATCCAAGGATAAATTGGCCTATCGCCATTCTCGTCGTCATCGTCATCTTCGTCGTTATTGGTCGAGCTGCCTTGATCGTCCAAATCATCTGGTCCATCAGACACACTATCTTCTAACCTAAGTCCTAACTCCTGCAACGAAGAGTGTCCTGGGGGGGACCCCCTCGACTCCTGTGCATGTCCGACAGAAGCAGGGCTACACACACTAGAGTTCACATCACTAGGTTGCGAAACATTTGGCGCAATGTCAGCAATATTTTGCAAAATGTTCGACGAACTGTTCTGGTTATGACTATTAGAAAGAGACCCACAGTTGACCAGGGATTGCTGCGTTTCGTGCAGCTGGATCGACGGTCGGATCTGATGGGAATGTAACGGGGGTGCATGGTGCAGTTGATGGTGATAATAGTTACCATAGGTTCCGTACTGGTTGGACAGGGGCATTCCACCAGAACCGTACGACGTTGTTTGGTGGTGGTTGTGATAGCCATGCTGTATGTGGTGCTGGGGCTGACTGAGATAGTGGTTGCCAAAGAAATTCTCAGTAGGCGACGGGATGTAGCTGTTCTGGCTGTACTCCTCGCTAGGGGGGAATTTGGGGTCAACTACGACGCCGGCGGATATATGCTGAGCCTGCTGATAGCTGGACGGGAGCGCTCCAGAAACAGGGTTCATCAAAAACGAGCTCATGATCATTAATTTTTCTAAATCTCTAACGCAAAAGCTCTGTAAGTTGCCGGAGTTACGGTGGGGACTTCTAACGCACTACCTCATTGCATAGAAGTTCTTTTTTCCGTTCCCCTACCACCGGTGGCTCTCTCTCGCGCTTGGACTTGTCCACGCCCACAGCGGCGAATCAGCTGAGCACGTGACTGCGGCGGCTCCAATGGAAGCTCGTGACGTCACGCACCATGATGGATGACGGCGGACTGGCGCCTGGTGGGGTAGCCTAGCACGCGGTGCAGCTAATACACGTTTATCTACTCAGATTCCTTATCGTTATCAATGAAAAGGGTGTTAGTCAGATGTAGAAGTTATTATCGGTAACAATTTTGTCACAGTAGCTCACTACCCACGATTATCAGTCAACTAGCACAGTCCAAACAACTGAAACACTGCCTACATCGTAAAAAAACGCACGTTCAGCAACAACAACAACACAAAATAATCATGGAACACAAAACTCTCTACTGTACAATTGACACAGCGTTTTGACTATGCTCTGTGACCGGTACGTTGCGACTGGAGGCTGGTTTGAAGTCCTGGAGTTGGAGGATTCTTGGCTCCGCCCACTCCGCTCGTTGCCACTTATCGGGCAGTTTTACCTTTCTCTCAGGCATCTCCCTACCGACCCCTCGGGAGCGACGGAGATGGAAGATGCTCTTTAGCGTGGCCCGTCATCATGTGCGTCCCGTGAGATGAGAGAGCTTGATCGTTTTCAGGAAAGAAGTGGATATATGTATGAAGTTTTTTTATTGGGAATTATTAATTGTAAGAGCGTTGGTTTTTTGTTTTTGTGGTTGGAGTTTGATCGCGAAATGATGGGAATGTTGTAGCGTGTGATTATAGGTGGGCGAATGTAATAATCAGTGGATTGTAGGATTCTTAGTCTTGACACATATATAATTTACTTGAATTATCATGAAAACAACGCTCACTAAGAAGTAAATGTACAAAGTTTCAAAAATTGTTACGAAGTTTTGTGATTTTTTTTTACTCTTTTGTCAGTCAATTTTAGAATAGACTAGAATAGAAGAGAGAATAAAATAGTAAAGCCTTTATTCACCAAAATATGCAATGTGTGCAAGAGCACACGGATAACACAAAATAAACAAACAATATTTAAGAAATTAAAAGTTTTTCACTTGTCAGTTTCACTAGAATAATCATAATTGTAATTTTTGTCTATTATTGTTACTTAACTTGAAATATTTTTTTATTTGAGTTTGAAGTCAAATGCTAAAAATTCGTCAGTACTGTAAATAACATTTTTCAAGCAAATATTTCTCAGGTAATTTTTAAACGGAACCGTATTTAAGTTTTCTATATTATCTGGTGGTTTATTGAATAAAATAGGACAGTATCTAATAATTTTTCGAAAAATGGTTGTCGTTAAGGCTTGTGAATTCAATTCTGATTTGTTTTGATGGTTTGGTATTATGGAAATGAAAATTGTTTATTAGGATACAAGTGGGGATTTTTTTAACATAATTCATATTTATATTATTATTGTAAAAAGTCGTTTATCATCTTCCCGATAACCCAGTTTGAAAATAACTGTCAACATTTTTCTTTGCATTCCAAATACTCTGTATGGGGAGTGTCCCCAAAATACTAGACCATAAAAGATAAGGGACATAAAGAGTGAACAATAAGCATCGACAATGGTTTCAATAGTTGATAATATGTCTATTGAACTTCTTATAAGGTAAATGCTTTTTGCCATTTCTTTACAAATAAAATCCACATGTCTTTCCCAAGATTGTTTTTGATCCATAAGGAACCCAGTAAATTTCATGGATTTATTTTGATCTATAGGCAGTTGTCAATGTGTAAAAAAGTTATGTTGCATTTTGTTCCGATTCAATTTTAATGTATCATTTATTTTGACAACCATTTATCAGCAATCGATTCAGCTTCCATCATTTCATTTACTGAAACCTCGTAGTTTGGATTTTGGAGTGAAAAGGATCAATCAGCAACAAATTGCATAATCTCAGATTGATCAGAATCAAAGTACACTTTTTGCAGAAAGTCAACAACGTAAGGAATTCTGAAGGAAAGAACAAAAAGTATAAAATACATCAAAAATCAAAAAATATATCAATTGTTCTCACCCACTTTTTTCAAATAATTTTTTCAAATGATCCATGGCAGACAATATGCGAAACAAATATCCCTATCAATATAGGTTTCAAGTTTCATCAAATTGGAACAGAGAACAATGAATTGCAACAGAAGAAAAGTATCATGACTAAAATATGTTTTTCAAAGCATAATAACTTCATATTATTTCATTTCTTTATTGTGTCATTACAAAAGTTTACACTCGTCAATAATTAACTATTTTAAATATAAATAAAAAAATTATAACAAACACATGACTTAAAAGAGGGTATACAGTATACCTATATATAAAAAATACAAATACATATACACATACACCTGTTTGCATTGTATAAAAACTAACAATAATACTATACTATAATATTAGTGTTCATGAATTCGTCAATGCTGTAAAAACATTTCTTTATTAAAAACTTTTTTATTATTTGTTTAAAACTTTTTATCTCTAAACTCTTCACGGTGGAGGGAATTTTATTGAACATTTTTGGTGCCAAGTATAAAGGTCCAGTTTGGGTTTTTTTTAGTCTGTTGAATTGTGTCTTTATTCCGTTACAATTTCTTGTGTCATAATTATGAGTTTCTTTGTGGGTAGTATAGTTTGATATGTTGTTTTTCACATACACCAGACATTGATAAATGTATAAAGAAGGTAACGTCAAAATATTTAGTTCAATGAATGTTGATTAACAATCTTCATCATATTTAAGATTTCAAATTATTCTAATTGCTTTACGCTGAAGGCAGAAAATTCTGTCTGCAGCAGTCGAGTGTCCCCAGTTTATGTGACACTGTATAAGAGAGAAGTATGCGGTGAGCAGTACTTTCATGGAAGCGATCATTTTGAGATTTCTCAAAAGATATATGGAAGATGCAATTTTCTTACCAATTGCGTCAGTGTGATGGTACCACATAAGATGATGGTCTATTGATACACCTAGAAATTTTACAGATTGAGTATTATCTCCATATTTCGATAGAGTGAAATACACTTGTTCAGTTTTTTCCTCGTTCAAGCTTAGTTGATTAATATTGAACCATCTTGTAACATTTTCATGTGCTTCTTTCAGTGTTTCAAAAACATTAGTTTTATTTTCATGTTTATACAACAGATTAGTATCGTCTGCATATAGGATGAATTCTGTTGTAGGGCTGCAAACAACAGAATTCAATTTATACACTATCTTCCATGTAAGTTATCTGTAATAAAGTAGAGTATTTTTATATTTTTTCAATATGTACAGTTAAATACAGTATAGGTACAATAGGACAATTATAATTATACTTTTATTGCAACAAAATTTCATTTGAAACAAAAAAAACAACAGAGAACAACCTCACAGGTCAACTTTTGGAAATATAATAACATTAAGGGAATTTTACAATTGAAATTCTATATCAAATGTGAAAGCCAGTTCTGATACCCACATACATTGCGCATCATTACTATTTTGTTTTGAAGTCTTTTGGAGACATCTCTTTGAATATGAAAATTATTGATCTGTTCTGTTATTATATTTTTCTTTGTTCTCTAAAACCAAGAACAAAAATCTACGAGAGTCAAATCTGGACTCCTAGGTATTCCTACACACATAAAAATTACTTCTCAACTTAAAAATTTCAAAAGTATTGAACCAATTGTCTTGAATTGATAGAATATCGTTTATAATCAAGAAAATTTCATTATTGTGATTAAATCGAAAGTTTTCTTTCAAAACTTTAATATTCTTGAGCAATTTTCTAATTCTGAGAAAATATTCTTATATTGAGAGAACTAAAGTATTCGTCAGAATATTTAGGGCGGGTTGTACAATACAAGTTCACCAATAGTTCATCTTAACTAAGTTCAGTTGTTAAGGAACTAGAAATTTTATTGGCTAATCCATAGCAACTGAAGCGAGTTTACCTCAACTGTTCACCGAAAGAAATCCAGTTATACAAGTTTTTTTTCAAAAAAATCTTATAGCTGCTAAGTAAATTATTTTAGCAACTAAATGTTATCTGATCAATGTAAAAAGTGAAGGTTTTAAACGTTAAACGGGTCTTTTTTTCAAAACACTCATTTTGTTTTGAAAAGGATACCTCTTAAATTCAATAAAGGGCACGATTGTGTTTAAAAGATGGAATTCAAAAAACAAACTGTTTAGCCACTATAATTCACATTTTAACTGTTAAACGATACTTTGTAACCACTAAATAGTTGTCGTTTAGTTCTGGAAATGTAACGTTTTTTTCCACCACCTCTGATCATGCATCTTCTTCGTCACACACGTGTTTCCTATGATGTTTTATTCCACTCACCCCTAACAGGCCGTTTCATCATCGAGTCATCTACGTCATTTCAATTCTTATTGTCAATCAGTTCACGTGTGGATTTGGTTGTGTTGTGTAAGTGCAGAAGTAAAGGTTAAATACGCTTTGTTTATAGTTTGTTTCTACAAGAAAAGAATTTCGGTTAAGTGTCTATGTGAGTGTGTGTTTTCAACAACAGATTTTATCCGTTGTTATTACTTGAGGGAAGTTGAAATCAAACAAGTGAGTATTGGGTGAGCTTCAGGGATGGTACATTTTTATTTTAGATGATATTCATTTGCTCGAAAAAAAATTACGGTGATGGCTGGAATTGAATGAAAATATGACTTTTTCAGGAACCGAACGGGTTCAGTAGTACTTAATTCCGGTTCGAACAGAAACGACACATATTAAATATTTTTCAAAAGAAACATCCTATGTATTTTATAGTTTCTGAAGTAGAGAGCAAATTCTGCGAACATGAAGAGGTTGTGAAGTTATTTATAAAGAGATACTTTCATCTTATGACATGATTATTGTTAGATGATTTTTTCATATGGGAACATAAGATTCTAGTTCCTAAAATTTGCAAATTGAATGAAATCAACATTTTTAATATCTGTCAATTTCTTGTAGGGTAGGGTTGCCACAGATTTTGCCACATTCAAAAATTTTCATGTACATTAAATCATTTAATCGAAATAAAATCTTAAATACTGAAAAATCGGTTTTTCGCCATTCTGGAGTTATGTCGAACATTGTTAAACATAAACGTTTTTGATTACTTTATTATGTACAACTTTTTCATTGAACATTTTCCGCTAAGAGGTCATGTGGGTACTCATTTTGTTTTGTAAGAAAAATAGTGAACCTACTACTAACACGGACTTCTATGAAGTATCTGTTTTCAAACCTCTGGAATTTCACATGAAAGTATTGTAATGAAACACTCCATTCAATACATTTGATTTTCATTAATTATTCTTGAGCATGAAATGAAATAGTATTTGAATATTAAGTAATGATTTTTTTGTTTCAGATGACTAATTTATTGTATAATTCGAAGATTCTTCCCTCTTGTCAACTCTATCCGTGGTTACTAGAAATAGTGTATATTTTGATGTATTTCTAATGTTCCCAGATTTAAGAAATACTTTATTTTATTGTTGATATGTAAGTTTTACGACCTTTGTAATGATGATTGATTATTTCTTTTTTTTTTGGGGGATTTGAGGTCATAAATTGAAAAAAAATATATTTATTTAAAGCCGTTTCGTCAATTAATTTTGTCATCTTCAGGCTACTGTAAGATGGTGAAAAAAGATTTTTTTAATCAATAAAATGATAGAAAAAAAAACAAATAATAGGATAAAAATCAATTTGCTACTAATACTTTTCCAGAAACAATCACTGAACTATGTTATGGTAACAGATAAAACTTCAGAGTAGATCAGAGTTAATTAATAACAATTCAATCTAAAGTTTTATTCGTTACCAAAACATTGTTCAGTGATTGTTTCTGGAAAAGTAGTAGTAGCAAATTGATAAATATAGTATTATTTGTTTTTACTATTGTTTTATTAATTAAAAAAAATCTCCTATTTGTATCTTCCAGTGCCCTGAAGATGTCGTAGATATTCATCAAATGGCAAACATTTTCTCTTCCAAACACTTTGTTTCTGACCAAAACGTTTTTGAATAGCAAACGCATGAAAGTAACCTCCTCTAAAGCTCTGATAACAACATCAACGCCAAAACATACCACATCAACTCCTTTAAGTTGAAAAATGCCGAATAGCACATGTTGTGATATTGAAGAGTTTTTGAAGATTAACAGTTGGGCAAAATTTTGAAATTTCAATAATTCAATTTTGATAGCCTCTACCTTCATGTGTATTAATGATCCCAACTTCATGATATACTTCATGCACTATTAAAACTGTTTAAGTTTGTAAAATGAGGTTCAACAACTGTAAATCCTTAGAAACTGTTCAAAATCAGCTAAATCGCCACATGTGCTATTTAAGATTTTGTGGCAGTGTTTTGACATCAATGCTATTTTCAGAACTGTACAGTAAGAAATTATTTTCATGCAGGTTATTCAAAAACCGTTTAGCTGGTAGAGGAAAGTTTTTGGGTGCAAAAATGTTTACCATTTGATTGTTATATAATTTTTCTTAAACCAATATAAGATATAGTATAATAATGAAGTACCAATCATTTAAGTATTACATCAAAAACAAGTCATCTTGAAATGAGTATCTTTTCAATTTTATACAGTCGTCATTTAATATCGAAATGACAATCATTTAAACATTATATTGAGAACAAGTAAGCTTTACATAAGCATCTTTTAATTTTTATAATAACTTCATATAATATTGAAACGCCAGTCATTTAACAATTATATTGGAAGCAAGTTATTTCGATATGACAATATTTTTATTTTTTTACGAGTGTTCTTTAACAGTTATACAATTTTTTTGAAAAAAATACCCTGATCATTCTGAAAAGGTTACTATGTTGGAGCCTATTCAATTCAGAAATCTTTTAAATGTTATACAATTTTGTATAACAGGTAATAGATATTTCTCTCGGTGTTGTTGAACTTGTTTTGTTCAACCTGCCCTTAGGGCCGGTTGTTCAGTCCATGGTAAAATCCAAAGATTTATCAAACTTGGTTTGGAGTCGAATCCTAGATCACCGTCAAATGTGTTGTTCAGTAGAAATTCGACCATGGATAATGAAAACCAAGATTTTGCAGTTCATCTGAACTATTTCATGAAAAGTCAAAGTAGAAGTCAAAATTTACTTTAATGTCAGAAGTTTTTCGACTTATCGACAAAGCTTTTCAGGTATGAATAAAAATGTAAATCGAAATATTTATGTATTAAAGACTAAAATGGTGATGGTCTCACCGATCTGAACATAAGTGCAGACGAAGGAGAGTACCACCAAGTGCGCTCCGGGGCTACTCAACAAATAGAAGGTGGCGTATTTTCTATTCCAACTTTAGAAAAACACCAGAAAACCCCACCGTAACACCTGAGGAGACACTGATACGAGAACGAGCGCATGTACGCTCATCATCACATCAATGAATAATAATAATAAATGCTGTTTATTGAATCAGAATTACATTCAATTCAAATGGCTATCGACCGAGGTTCTTCTGCCCAAAATGAAGAAGATTTCACTAATTCATGTCAAATATAACCAAACTAGCTGGTTCCCACGAAAAGGAAAATCCTGTAATAGAATGTGCCATTGTAATATTTGGTGTAAGTAATGTCTACCAGAACAATAATTTTCAGTAAATCAGCACAAAAATACCTAATAGTATCAAAATACATAATGCACTTACCTATCAGTGTCATAAGCCATTTCATCAGAAACCATTTCACAATAATCCTCACAATATATTTTGATAATCTAAACCTTAATACAAATTCTTCGTGTGACCATTTCTCAAAATGATTTTCACGTAATCTATAAGTACGAGGTGCCCTAATAGGAGCTAGGATTTTCACCAATTCAATAATATCTTAATCAATTATGATATATCATAAGCATTTTTGTGAAAGTGATTTCCGATTATTTTCCCATTCTATTTCATATTGCAGTTCTAATGTCATGTCAGTCAGTTTTGTCAAATTGAGTGCTTAATCCATCGATTTTGATGGTTTAGCGAAACCTGGAATCAAACCAGGATTAAAGTTCTAACTATGCACTGAACAACTCGATAAACCAAGATTCACATAAAACTGCAGATTATCTCTGACTGAACAACCGGCCGTTAGTGTATTTTAGTTCAAAATATTGAATTCTATCCTTTCAAGATAATATTATTCTCAAAGTATACTTATATTATCTTCAGATAACATTTCTGATGATTTAATTTTGAAATTTTTCAAATTCTCAAGACAAATAAACATTTTTGCTGGCTGAAAATAGGAATATTATTTGGAGAAATCGACTATTCTTCAATCTGGTTGTAATAAAAATTTCTATATTTTCCGATGAATTACTCAACATGCACCTCTTCTTTCTCTTCAAACCTGCTGCAACCTATTTTTGACCAGGACTGCATTTGTCATTTGGAAATGAATTCACAAAATTATTACAACATGCGGATTAATAATCAAAAACTTATCAAAATAATCATTCCTTGCAGTACATGTACATAAACAGGTTTTGATTCAGATTTGCATGAACACAAACAAGTTTTCGAAACAATGCATCTGTCGTTACTCCAAGAATATAATTCTTTTATATATAATCGATAAAATTATTTTTTCTAATGGAGATTTGAAGTACTCAATTGTGGATAATTTCTTGGATAAAGCAAATGTATTTCTTGGATATGGAAAACGTAATTTCCTGGTCAGAGAAATCGTAATTTCTTAGAAAGAGAAAATGTTATTTCTTGGACAGAAAAATTTAATTTCTTGGCTAGAGTTAACGTTTTTCTTGGATAGAGACAACGCAATTTCTTGGACAGAAAAATCGTGATTTCTTGTAAAGAGAAAATGTAATTTCTTGGACAGAGAAAACGTAATTTCTTGAACGGAGAATACGAAATTACTTGGAAAAAGAAATCCTAATTTCTTGAATAGAGTAAACGTACCTATTTTTCGGATAGGAAAAACGTAATTTCTCGGACAGAGAAATAGTAATATCTAGGATAGAATAAACGAATTGCTTGATTTAAGCATTGCTGATTTTTTGTTTTAATGTAAATATTTTTCATTGAAGTAAATCGCAGTGACAAAATAGATTTCTTCGAATGAAGACACATTTTATAGATTGTATATAAGAGGTTAATTTTCTTAGGATAAAGCAGGCTGCTTTATGTTGAAAACTTTTTATTGTGTGTAGACATTCCATTATTATCGATCCAATATCCAATGTATATCAAAACTCCGATTCGAAAATGTCCATACTTCAAGAATATATTTGGCGAGCGCTATCTAGGTAGTTACTTCACCAGATTGTTTCAGTCATCTAAGAGGAAATCTTTTCAAAATGCTTCGATTGTATATTCTTCAAAAAGTCTCAATATCTATATCTTTAGACAAATAGTGGTTTAGTAATTTTGACTTTTGTGATTCCATCCCACTTTGCCTGCCTTTAAACTGGATCTCCTGGAAGTGCATTGGATTAATTTTGTCCAATAATAGGTATTTTTTATTGAATAGGTATCTATACACTTAGTCGCAGTGATTTTTAGGGATATGCTTCAAAATAAGCGACAATATAAAAGCTGATTTGTCTCCACTACATTAGGCATATTAGAATAACAATCTCTCTCTTTCTTAGGAATGTAAACAGAAGTTGAAAACTGTATTCTGTACATCCCAAACTTGTCAGAATATGTAAAATAAAAAATATTAAACATATATTTTTCAGTTTGAATAAAGAACGACTTTTGATTTAAAAATATCAATAATTAATGAATTACTATAGTAGAAATGATATGATGAACAAAACCTTTCCTGTATCTTCTAATATTCAAAATGAAAATTCAATTATTTCTATTTAATTTGCCTGTTTTATTATGATGAATATAATATTCGCACTTATTTAGATAACCCATCCGTAGAATTTATTACAAAAGTTATTCTTGTGTCTTCTCAGATACTTCGTACCCTTATTTTATTTCAAAACTCTTGGTCCAAACTAAGAGAAAGCCATAGATTAATAGATGCAATCACTGGTTTAATTGCCTAACTCAGGCATATTCAACAATACCAATTATTTTTCATTGTGGAAACTGATATTCAAGGACAAAAATTCTGCATCAGCTCCTCATGCGAACCGCCCAACTAAAAAAAAATAAGTTGAAGCTAAAATCGGAATTGAAATCACATAATAAAATAACAACAAATAAATTTAACATGTAGTATAAAATAGTAAAAATAAAAAGTGTGAAAATAATTTATAACACTATACAATTTAACGAAAGAAAACCCACAAAAGCCGAAGCCGCGCGTGGGACTTTCCTTGCCTAAATGTTCGTTAATTTTTTAAACTAAATCTTCTTTGCATAATCTCAACTTGAATAGAATTAAAGTAGAAGAAAGTTTATATCTCAGTGATAGGCATTGTATCACAGTAGATTGCTAATGATCTTGAAATTGGTGCCAAGTACAAATTTTATAAATTTCTTTTTGTACAGATTACGCGAGTTTATTTCATATACTTCGTTTTTCAGTTTTTTGCGTAGAAAGTTGAACGCTTTGACGCCTTTATGAAGTTTTCAGTTTTTCATCTGCAGTTGTTTGGATCATCAGAGGCACCGTCTTTGTCCAGTGGTATAACTATTATTGCGGTCTTTAGGCTTTTATTTTTTTATCAAATGAAAAATTTAAATTTTTGAGTTTGTGAATCCATATTTTTATTAATTCCAACAACATTTAGCACAAAGTTAAAATTCTGATTCATACTTTTCTATATAGAGTGTTCATTTCAGGACTTCCCATCCTAATTTTCTCGAAATGTGTTTTTTTTTAAATTCCCGAGACACGTCAACAAATGCATCAGAAAATGAACGCCCCCCATTTCATCCCCTGCAAGGGGTAGCTACCAGCTTCAAAATCTTAAATGCGAAGGAGTATAGACGTAAAACTTCATTTTGAAGGTCTTTTTAATCTCTACATGTGTTTCTTTTTTAAATTGATCTATCGGTTGTCGAGATATTTAGGAAAATATGTTTACTACTTCCTACCATTGAAATAAAAACTGTAACTGTTTATTCTCATTCCTTTTACTTCAAACCTCAATTACAATATTTTACACTACTGTCACTTCAATATTTGCTCAAACAATGGTGTAATCGCTGTTCAAATGTATATGACACTAAGGTAAATGCGATTAAATTTCCACAGATTTATGTCTACGCGACATGTTTCGATACACAGTATATTTGACAAGAGAATGTAATACATGCGTGGCGCACATTTTCAAACACTTCTGTTCGAAGTGCTTGACATTCTGCAGTTATCCTTTCTTGAAGCTCTTGTAAATTTTGCGCGGGGATGTGTAAACAACTGATTTTAAATAACCCCATAAAAAACAATCTCATGGTGCTAAATCCGGAGACCTGGCTGGCCACTCTATAGGTCCTCTTTGCCCTTTTACCGGGAAATACGTTGAGTAACCATCGATGGGACAGAAGCAAATAATGGGGGGGAGCTCCATCTTGTTGAAAATGTAACACACTTTCGCCAAGAAAGGTGTTTCTATCTCTATCCAGTTGATTTTCAACTGCTTCAGTAATTAGCGGATTGGTCGTATTTTCTAATATATTCAAGTACTACCTCACCTTCTAGATTCTCATTGACTAACAATGGATCAATTACATGATTTCCTATAGTATACCGGCCCATACATTCAGTTTTTGGGGATACTGGGTAGGCCCTTCGACAAACACATGGTCATTTTCATTGTTCCAATATCTGCAATTATGTTTATTGACAAATCCATTCAAATAAAACACTCATTTGGGAAGCCGATTTTTTTAAACATTCTATATTGTTATTAATAATTGTTGTCATTTGTTCACAAATCTCAATTCGTCTGTCAAAATCGTCTTTAATCAACTCTTGACATATCTTCTTTTTATATGGATGGCATTCATTAATTTTTGTAATTTTGTGGACAGAGCCTAAGGAAACCTCAGTTGCAACAGAAATGACACGTAACGAAGTATTAGGATTCATACCAAAATAACCCCTTCAATTTGAGTGGCTTCAGTGAAAACTCTTGGCTGATCATGTTTTAAATTTGCAACAGATCCTGCTTGAGTAAATTTGGCGATCAGATTTAGGACATAGCGATAAGAGATGTTCTTATCTGGGTGCCTTTCGTTAAATATTGCAGCAGTTCGACGAGCACATTGATTTTCAGGGCCGTAAATAAACACTATTTCGACTTTTTCATCTAAAGTGTAAACCATTTTTAAGAAATTGCTTTATCACACAACTATTACACAACTGGTAACTATGGTAATCAATTAAATATGTCTTTTATTTTCTTTAACAAGTATACTTTTGCATACCTTCCAAGGCACCACTTGGTATGTATACAAAATAATTGGAAGTAAACAGAAGGAAAAACAGTAACAGTTTTTATTTCCAAGGTACGCAGCAGCAAATATCTCTAACAACAATATCTCGACTACGGATCGGTCAATTGAAAAAAGGAAACACCAACGTTAGAGATTAAAAAGACCTTTAAAATGAGGTATTACTCGATACCCCTTCGCATTTAAGATTTTGAAGTTGGTAGCTCCCCCTTGCAGGGGATGAAAGGTGGCGCGTTCATATTCTGATGAAAACTTATCCCCTGCGATACCTTTGTTGATGTGTTTCGGGATTTTTCAAAAAAATACACACATTTCGAGAAAATTAGGGTGGGAAGTCCTGAAAAGAACACACTGTATGTGGATCTTAAAAGGTTAATATAAAAAAATCACAAGCATGGAACACTAAATGCATATTTGGATTTGGATAATTTTTCGCGAGATACTCATGATGAAATTGGTTCTGACGATCATGAAATTTTAAGTGCGTCCAAAAATGTTGAGTGGTCGATTTCTACTCTAGTCTCTCAACTCGACAATAACGACACTATGATCTCCTGCACTGATAGGTAAAGCGTATTTCTTCCATTTCACTACATCGAAATCATTTTTCTGCATGGCTATTCTCCGACAATTCCCCGACGAATTCAATAGCCCCATGGATATGGGCCAACATTATCAATATCTATCACGCCACGTCAGTTATCCATTCCAGCGGTGTCAGGAACCTTTCATAATTCCGCTCACCTGCATGACTAATCAGTATTGTTGAAGAGCATATACATTTCGGTTGCAGAAAGTGACTTGCACGACTCTCCAGAGACTACGTTGAATTCTCTGCGGATCGATATCGCTGTGTTTGGAGAAAACGTTATGTGCAAACATTTATTGTTGTTTGCGATGGATGCGTGGATCTGATCCATCATGCAAGTCATAATATTGAAGTGGATGCAAACGAAAAGTGAAAATTCCCGAGTGATTGAATTTGAGTTGTGTGATTTTTCGGTTTGAAAGGCGAAGAAACGGACCCGTATCAAAATATCCAATTTCTTTTCTGATTCTGAAAAGTTCTGTACATATACCTACGAGTATAATGAGTATAATTATAAATATCTACATATAAATGAATATAAACGATAGAAAAATTCAACAAAAAATTTATAAACTTCAGAATTAGGATACTCACAAAGAAGAACATTTATGCCCATCTGCTCCCAATAATTTTTGATATAATTGATGACACACGAGAATCATTGTACTCAAGCCACGTGGCTGACGTGGCTGCGTAAAAGTGTCTATAGTAAGTCGTGTAGTGACCAAAATTGGTACTACTTCTGTGATTGGACAATGCACAAAGGTTGTATCGATGAGGGGCTACACAGTCCGGTGCATAGTTGCTCATATGCAGTCCTTCTAAAAGAAAATCAAGAACTATGTTCAATTTTCTTTTTAATCTTCCTCTATGAGAGAAACGTTTTAAATTGATCACTAGACTCTTAAGAAATCTACAAATATATAGGTAATTCGTGTACTCATTTTTCTCTCTGCACTTTGAACATGTAGGTTTTTCATCATCGTCCAAAGTGTCTTCATTGGTAAAAGAATCCAAACAATGAGCCAAACTCATTTGTCCTGTTATTTGCGGAATCGGTAAGAAAAGGTACCAGATTAGGTCAAACGTCACTGAACAAGGATCACAATATGTACACTTTAAAGTAGATTTCAGTTGGCCAACAAACATAGCTATAATCCTGGAGTTATCCACTATCAGTAATGTTGACCATAACTCTTCAGCTTCTTCAGTGTCACTTAATTTATTGTAAATAAATAAATAAATAAATCTACGTCTGTTAAGATGGGTTTACGCCTGTCTGTAATTCTGTTTGAGTCCTCGTGCAAACTATCCAGTAAAAATCGTGGGAATTATTGAAAATCGTGCTTGGCGCAATCGACGAAACGTGGTGCATACATTTTAATTTCACTTTTTATCGAGACAGTATTGACTACACAGTCTGATGAATCACCCGACTATATAGCTTCTCGATCACTATTGCAAAGGCTTTGACTGAAGCTTGTTTCATGTTTGTCATAACCTCGAATCACTTTTAACAGACTTACCAGTTAATTCCTCTCTCATATTAGCTGGGGATTTGAATATAGATTATAATATTATGAATGGCCAAGCCACTTTACTACTGAGAAATTTATTGAGTTCTTTCAACTTAAATATGCATGTTACTTCTGATACACGAATCACTAAATCATCTTCCACTAGAATAGATTACGTTTGCAGTAATATTGAAGAAGAAAAAATTATGTGCACGGTAATACCCGGAGTATCTGACCATGAGGCTGTAAAATGCATTGTAGAAATCAACTTGGAAATAAAAACAAACAAATTCAAATATGGCAGATTGTACAGCACAAAAAACTATAGTAGATTTTACGATAACTGTTTGCGGATTGAGTGGGACTGTATTTTAACCCAACAGGATCCTTTTCGTGCCTTTCATGACCAGTTAATCCTTATATTCAATAAATCGTTTCCCTACCAGAAAATCAAACAGAAAACAAACAAAAAATTATGGTTGACTAAAGGATTGAAGAATTCATCTAAAAACTTAAGGTCTTTGCACTACATAAAAAAATTCACTAATGACGCAAGTTTCCATCAGCACTACAATGACTACCGAAAAATTCTTAGAAAAGTTATTAGAAACGCTAAAGAAATGCACTATAACAATAGACTCAAATCGGCAAAAATTAAAGTGAAAGAAAGCTGGTCGATAATAAATGATCTTAGAGGAAAATCTTGTAAGATGTCTAATACTCCTTTGGACCCAAATGAATTGAATGAGTTCTACTGCACCATTGCAGGAAAGTTGAATGAAAGTCTAAGCTCGCGTCTATATGATCCCGTGAAAAATCTTGAATCATTCGAGATATATGACAACTTAATTTTGTACGATACGAACATTATGGAATTGGCGGAAATTCTCCATGAATTAAAAAACAAAAATACGGCAGGTATTGACGAGATATCAGTTTCTATCATACAGAATCTTCCTGAGAATGCATTGAATACATTAGTAAAAGTCATTAATATTTCGTTGCAAACTGGCACTTTCCCGGACTTCTTGAAAACGTCAATTGTTATTCCTTTGCACAAAGGTGGTGACTTGGAAAATCCTTCTAATTATCGCCCAATATCTCTCATTCCAACAACAGCAAAACTTATGGAAAAAATCGTTAAAAGAAGAATGAATGCATTTTTAATTTCTCATAATATAATTAGCGAGAATCAGTTTGGATTCCAGAGTGACAAAAATACCCATGATGCTATCTTCTCCGTCTTATACGAAATCTATTCTGAAATTAACAATGGAGAACTTGCTGCGACGGTGTTCTGTGATCTTTCGAAAGCTTTCGACTGTGTAGACCACGGAACATTATTAAAAAAACTCCATGTTTATGGCTTCAGGGGAAAAACACTTTGCTGGTTCCAATCATATTTAGCTGATAGAAAACAGATAGTGAAAACAACATCACACTCGCAAGAAATGAAGGTGAACTTTGGAGTTCCGCAAGGATCTGTATTAGGTCCATTATTGTTCCTCTTATATGTAAATGATATTAATGTCCTTGGTTTAACAGGAAAACTCACTCTTTTTGCGGACGATATAACTATCATGTGGCATAGCAAAACGGAAAAAAATTTGAATAATGTAATGACAATAGATCTCAATAGAATCAAAGATTGGTGTGATGCTAACTCGCTCTCCTTTAATATAAAAAAAACGAATGTTATATCTTTCAAATGTACCTTAGACAACATATCATTGAACAACTATATGGTTGAAAATAAGGAGTGTACGAAGTTTTTAGGACTCCTCCTGGATAACAAATTGAAATTTGAAGGTCACATTCATAATTTGAATAATAAATTATCATCTGGATGTTACGCAGTTAGAGTGATTGCAAGAGAACTGGGATTTCAGCCCGCAAAAATGGCATATTATGCCTTAGTGGACGCCCACCTTAGGTATGGTATACCATTTTGGGGCGCATGTAATAATAGATTGATGAGTTCAGTCTTAATCATACAAAAACGAGCTGTGAGAAACATATGCAAAGTTCACCCTAGAGATTCGTGTAGAGAGCTTTTTAGAATAAACAAAATACTCACAGTTATTTCAATTTTTATAATGGAAACTGTGTCTCTCATACACAAACATAAGTGTAAGTTCTGTAGTAATCCGGGTCATCATGTTACACGTCAAACCAGTAATAACCAACTGAATCTTCCAATTCCAAAATCGAAACTGGTAAAAGATTCAATTTTCTATAATGGACGTAAAATGTACAATCATATACCAAAACATATAAGAGAGATTGCTCAATATGATCACTTCAGACATGCCCTAAAAGATTTGTTCTCTTCCAGACCATACTATAATATACAGGAGTTTTTTGAGGAGGAGTTTTGATAACTATACTATTATTGATATACGTTCATTGCTTTTTATATTTACATTTATCCATTTTAAATAATTTTTATATATACACATTTTTTTAATTTAATGTTTTCATGTTTTTTACATTTAGTTTTTGACAAATATGTGCACCGTACATTTTTATATGTGTATACAATGTATGTATGTATGTATGTATGTGTATCTGTGTATATATATATATATATATATATATATGTATGTGTATATAGATATTTCCATGTTTTTATACTTATTATAATTTTTTTTTGACTGTTATGTACACCGTTACATTTTCATATATATATATATTTTTATTTTTATTGTCCATATTTTTATATCTTTTAAATTTTGACTGACGTGTATATCGTCATATCGCAATTATTGTCTACCTACGATGCTTTGTCTACAAAATTGATAATTTTTTTGACAATAAAGTATATTTATTATTATTATTATTATTATCATACTGGAAATGGGCGTTTTTATATCCCTTGTATAGGCATCATTTCTCAAATACTGCAACAGCTATATTGTTTTAAATAAGCATGAAGAAAGTATTAGTAATATTTTCAAGTACATTGGAACCGAGAGTTTTACTATTGCAACCCTAAAGGTATTTGTGCTGCATTCATCACTCATATTTTCAACTGAGTGGTCTCTAAAATGGTGGTTGTCTCTGACATGGAAGCAGCGTGATAATGAACTCTAGTTGAGCTATTGACTATTGAATTGAAAAGAGATATTGCAGGTCTTGAGAGATTTGGAGAGATTGATAAATCTTTCTGCTGTGATTTTTTTCCAAGATAACTATCCTCATTCTCCACATCATTTTTGAATCTGATCCGCCATGCAAGTCATAATATTGAAGTGGATGCAAACGAAAAGTGAGAATTCCCGAGCGATTGAATTTGAATATCAAAAAATTAAATACAAAATCACTCACAGGGGACTTCCATCAATTTTGTTCCTGATTCTGGAATAGTATATTCTGTAACAAGGTCAGAATGAAAATATTTGATACAAGTGGAAGAACCACGAGTATCGAATTTTTTCATTCTGTGTAACAGACTATATTTTCTTCACGACCAAAAAGTATGAATCAAAAACAATTACATTAAATCTGAATGAAACAAGTTATTTATTGAGATTTATGTTACACTATATTAATATTTATACAGAATGACAATTTAAAAACTCACAATGGGCTATATCTCACGAACGAAAGATGATATCAAAAAATGCTCAAAACTGTTTCTAGGGTAGGAAGAGGGAACTAAAATGACAAAAAAGAACTCGCCTCCATCAACCCCCTAGGCTCCACCTACCCCAACTGAAAAAGTTTAAATGGCAGACCCCTACTTGTGATACATCATTGAAAAGCCTACAAAAATGCTATCCAACGATATGAATAATAATGGTACAGGGTGAATAAATAATTACAAAACCTTGCCTTAAAAGGAAAATTTAATGAAGTTTTTGTTGAACTACAAATTTGTTAAAAATGTCAATGAAGTAAATGTTCAAATTGGGTTTCATTGTTTTGTAAACAATAGTACAGCCTATTTTCAAATTCTGCACGAACTTTGCTTGAGTAATTTTTTCCCGCAAGTCCCCAAGTGACGCAGGTCGAGTTTTATACACAACTGACTTGAGGTAACCCCATAAAAAAATCAGGAGGCGTTAAGTCTGGTGACCTCGGTGGCCACTCAATAGAACCTCTCCTTCCAATCCATTTGTTCGGATAATTAGCATCCAACCAGTGCCTAACTGCAGCGGCTTAGTGAGGAGGTGCTCCATCTTGTTAGTAGTGCAGCAAATCTTCTTCCAGAGCTGGATTGCCTTGGTCATCTCCTTGATTCTCTAATTCATGCACAATTAAAGGTTGGATGTTGTTTTCCAGCATATCCAGATAAATGTCGCCACTTAAATTGCCTGGTATAAACAAGGGACCAATTAAAGAATTCCCTAATATCTCTGCCCAGACATTAAGTTTTTCAGGATATTGAGTGTGACCTTCTCTAAATCGATGCGGGTTCGTATCACTCCAGTACCGACAGTTTTGTTTATTCACATTGCCATTCAGCATAAAAGCACATTCATCACTGGAACAAATATTTTTCAATAGTCTAGGTTTAACGCGAATTCTTTCAGTCATTAGTTCACAAAACTCAATTCGTCGGTCTGGGTCATCATCGCCTAGTTCTTGAAGAATTTGCGTTTTGTACGGGTGAAACTTATGTAATTTCAACACCTTCCTGACTGACTCACGTGATAGTCCTATCATTGTAGATACCTGACGTGTTGATGCAGTAGGCTCTATTGCAAATTGCCCAAGGACCTCAACTTGGCTTGCTTCATTCAGTAATCTTGGGGCATCCTTTTTTTTATTTTGCACTGATCCCGTTTCTCTAAATTTTTCAATTAAATCGCGGATGTACACGTGACTTACATGTTTGTCCGGATGCATCTCATTAAATATTTGAGCTGTTCGTAAATAACACTGGTTCTGGGAGCCAAATATGAAAATTATCTCCACAGTATACCTGACTGTAAACCATCGTGACAACTACAGCGAATGACAGTACTGATCGTACACAATGATGACACTAATGACATTTAAATGTCTCAAATAAACAAAAAATTATTGACTGCGACTGAAACCAGAAAACAGATGTTTACAACTTGTTTTTGCAAAGACGGCAAATTAAAGTTTTTATTCAACAACAAAATAATTCTCTGCTAGTTATAAATTTTTATTTTGCACTTGTCCAATACTGCTTTATAATACCTTGGCAACGATTGCTATGAACAGACCCATAACGTCCGGGGCGATATAGAGGGCACTATGAATCATAACGCTTGCCAAATGTTTTTTTCTGTAGTTCAATAAATTAATTACTTAGAAAAGTTTTATTTATGACTAGTTCTATTTATAAATAGAAATTACAATTTTCAAATGTTCCTGAAAAATTAGTACCAAGTTTGAAGTTCTGAGAGTTGACCGATGATGAACTCCTCAATGTGCATTCGGTTTCGTTCGGAACGTTAACATTTTCTTTTTCGGAAACGGAATGGGCTATCATTGTAGCAATTTTGTTCTTCGAGGAGATACTTTCTTCAATATAGCTCTTCGCTACTGCACTACTCTTCCATTTTCCATGTAATTTTAGTGTTTCAAAGGAAGCACCACCTTGAACAAGAAGCGTTGACAACGTTCGGCGTAGACAATGTTCGGTGTAACCTTTCGGGTTTTCCAAATTAAGGTATTTCGCTATGATAGAAGGAACACTTACTATAGTATTTTTACCTACAGGTATATTAGGCGCCGTTTGGGTAAAACGTGTTTTTGCAAAAATATAAAACTTTGTGTCTATATATTTATTAGTTGTGGCAATATTTATTATTTTGATTTCCGATATATTTAATTTTTGATCAAACCCAATATATTTACGTTTCAAGCGTTCCAAATATAAAAACGTGAATTCCCATATATTTATAAATTCGATCTGTTTTATGTTGTCAAGAGATGGCGATTCATTACACTCTCGAGAATATAGCAGCCGCCAGAATATATCATCAGAATACTTTTTCATTAGTGGTTTTGAATAATCATTGGATTATTCAAAGTCAAATACCTTAGAACTGAAAAAATTAAAGAGTGTATTGAATTGCGACGGCTACGCCATCTCTTGTCTACATAAAATAGATCGAATTTATAAATATATGGGTATCACGTTTTAAATATATTTGCAACGCTTGAAATGAAAATATATTGTGTTCGGTAGAAAATAAATATATTGGACAGCAAAATAAAAAATATTGCTACAACTAATAAATATATTGACACAAAATTTTGCATATTTGCAAAATCACTTTTTACCCAAACGGCGCCTCATACAGGTAACTCAATGCATTTATTATTTGTGTAGGTTTAAAAAAACCTATGTTATTTACATCCTTTTGGTCGTAGTGCACCCAAGTAGCACACTTATATTGGTAAAATATTGGTACAATATTGTGAACATATTGGCGAAATATTTGAAATGCAATATTGGCGAGAAAAAAAATGGGAACATTCGTCGATATTGGTACAATATCGCTGATACAATATTCTGACAATATTGGCACAATATTCAAAAGTTATATTGTCGAGAAGTAAAATGTAAACATTTTCCGATATTGGTCGAATATTGTTTAAATATTCCAAAAATAGTTTTGGTGAAATATTCTTGAAGCAATAATTGCCTTAAAATATTTATCGATATTGGTACAATATCATTTGGTTATATTGGAGGACGTCAATATACCTTGGTAAATTATTAAATGTCTTTTAGTTGATGAAGGTGACACCAGAGTCTGCCTTTTGATCGCCTTAACCACTGAGTGAGCTGTCTTGAAAACAAGTTAAGAGAAGTATTTAATAAACTTTCGTAGGTTTTAGAAGACGTTCTATATGTAGAGCCACCTAGCGGATTTTTATCCAGGTTTGATCATGAAATAATTTAAATATGTTTCATTGAATATTCGGCCAATATTCAAATTTCATCTCAATCTAGATGTAGGAAACAATATGAAGACAATATTGTTTTAACGATATCGATAACTATTATTGAACCAATATTGACCCAATATTAATTAGTAAGATTTGTTGAATATTGGCGAAATGATATTCAACCAATGTGTAATTACACTTGGAGATACAATATAGTTTTTATTCCTTGAATCGATATGAGGGGAATATTGGGATTGCAATATTTATTCTAGATGTTGAAAACGATGTGAAGACAATATTGTTTTATCGATATTGGTAAATATCATTGAACCAATATTGACTCAATATGAGTTATTACAATTTGTCAAATAAAGTGGAAATGATATTCAACCAATATGCTATCAAACTTGGAAATACAATATAGTTTTTTTTCCCTATAATCGATATGACTGGAATATTTGGATTGCAATATTTATTCTAGATGTGGAAGACAATATATAACCAATATTGTATTGTCGATATTGGTAGAAATTATTCAACCAATATTGACCCAATATTTCATGTGATAATCTACATTCAAAACTAGTTCAACCAATATTCCACCAATATTATTATTATAATATTGTTTTTTTTTAATATTCACCCATATTGGACCAATATTGAATTTTCATTTACAATATATCTATATTAGCCCAATATGGAACCAAGATTCAGCCGATATGATGTGCTACCTGGGCAGTGTACTTTTTAATTAAGTTCAAGGCTCCAATTTTGCTTTCTTCCAATGTAGAAACTTTTTGAGGTACAGGTCTTGGTTTCTGGTACCTTGATTAGTAAAACGGCTCCTCTGTCTTCAATGTCATCAAATGTCATCGTGACCATTTCATCACGTCTTAAGCCTCCAAATACGACAATTACTAGAACAACTTTATGTAGCAGAAAAGTATCATCTGGAGCTTTTCTTTTGAAAAGTAATACTTGTCCATCTTCCAACACCTTTGATTTTTTAGGAGTGTATCCTTTTGATTTAACTTTCAGAAAGGCCATCAGTTGACTGAATGCTGATATATTAATGTTTTCTTTAACAATCAATGTTGATTTCAGCTGTGATTATTTGGTCCATAGAGTATTTGCACTATATTTTTCAGACTGAACTAATGTAAATAAATAAAAAATATTAATATTTTTCACGAGATAAACTCACCAGTTCCTGGAAGTTTCATTTATGGAATTCACTCTGTCACTCTTTCCATTTCAAAAAATGGTCATACTCCTTCTCGTATAAGTATTTGTATTTCACAGGCAGTAAATTTCCTAACGCTTTTTCAGCTTTGAGCATCACATTCTGTGGGATCTCCATAATTATCATGATCACAACCGTTTTTAGTTTCCTCCACTAACAAGTTTGTTCATTCTTACCTCTTCGATGTTTCCATGGCAATTGCATAGAAGCTCATTTTGCCGACCAGGACGCAGTAAATACTATGAGAAGAAATTTATCAAGTAAACAACGTCGTTTAAGATAATTTTTTCGTGAAAAATGAAATCTTGTATGCACCACGCGCGTTACTAGATCCTAACGCCCATCGGGCAACATTCATCCCTCGGGCCAAAGGCCCTCGGGTGAATGTTACCCTCCGATCGATAGGATCTATAAAACGCACTTGGTACATAAATAGCTATAAAACATTTCAAGACGCCTATACAGCAGCAAAACACTCGGAAAAACATGCAAGTATCTATGGGAAACAATGCGTATTTCAAGTGACCGCTTTTCGGTGGTGACTTGAAAAAGTACGTATATGTTCAATAAAAAAGAATTCATTTTACTGAATCCCTTCATTTCAATCTAGATTTTGAAATAAAGATATAAATTTTCGTTTTTCAGATATTTTTCAAATATTTATTATTTCTGAAAGTTTAAAACCACCCTCGAAGTTCTTTTAGTAAAAAATTTAAATTACATTTATTCTCTGAGTTCCTAACTTAATCATTCCGACTTTGTATTGGTTTGTTCACTTCTTCTTGTATTTCATGCAAAGAATATACCGGGTGGCTACGGAAGTATTGCCTACGGAATATCTCAGTTATTGTATGAAGTAGGTTTGTGAAATTTGGAGCGTCGATATAATGACATAAGAGCTAGAATTTGAGCATATTGACATGTCGAAGTTAACTTCCGGTCTGACCGGAAGTAACATCAACTTTCTTATTTTAAATGGAAACCCTATTTTTTTCTTTTCGCTTTATTCAGCATTCAATTCCCTTTCTAATGACATATCACAAGTTGCTATCTAACCAGAAACTATATCAGAAAAAAATTATTATTGAAATTCACCGAGTAGGCAGTGGAAGCAAAATGAAAGCCAGAAATTGAAAAGTTGGCTATGGAAACCATACGTCACTTGATAACAGTTGCTGCTACTGTGATATTTTATTTTCATTCGTCGGCGTTATAAAAAGCCGCAAAAAAAAATATTGGAAAAATTGGGAAAAAAAACAATACTCTGTAGGTCCATAACTTAAATAGGAACATACAACTTTTTCTTGCCTGTACCATTCAGCATAACCATTTCTTTCTAATGATATAATAGAAAATAATTTTTTGAACTGAGATACCGAAAATTCCAATTATTATTCTTCAAATAACAAAACAGATTATCGCCATATGCAAAAATAAAATTAAAAATAATGTGGAATGATAAATTATATCCTGTAGGTTCTAGGTTAAATAGGAACATAAACGTACTTGGTCTGTGCCATCGTCCATAGATATTCTAATATCTACCTATGGACGATGTTTGTGCTATTCAGAATAATCATTCCATTGCAATAATCATTCGAACCAAAATATTAACAAGTATGCTGATTAAGATGTATTTTGGAATGGAACAAAAAAGAAATGAGAGCTGTCACGAACGCTGCTATCCATATTATTCACGAAGACCAAGAAGCATTTGTTATTAATGAGGAAACTGAAATTAATGTATTAGCTTCAGTACAATATGATAGCACAATTTCCTCAAGGCAGATTGGCGCCGAAATAGCTATAAGTAAGGCCTCTGCTAGGAAAATTTTGAAAAAACATCGATTGAAATCCTTCAAGTATCAGTTGCATCAACATTTGTATGAAAATGACGGTGAAAGGCGCCTGGAATATTGTAATTGGTTTCTTCGACAAAATGCTGAGAATCGCCTATTTAACTATTATATCTTGTTTACGGACGAGTCAAGATTTACCAACAATGGATTATTTAACAGGAATAATACAAGTTAGGTACTGTACTTTATTTGGATTATTGTCGATAGTCGAAGTGTAAAGTGCTAAAAGTGTGAACGGTCTTTTGTTCCAGGTACTGGGCGATAGCAAACGAGCACCGATTTCGACAAGGCGGCTTCCAGGAGAGATTTGGTGTGAATGTTTGGGCAGGAATAGTTGGAACTCATATTGTTGGCCCCATTCTTTTTCAAGGCCAACTAACCGGAGAGAGATACTTTAATTTTTTAACGAATGAAATTTCGGAATTCATTAACAACCTACCAGCGGAAATAACTGAGAGAATGTACTTTCAGCAAGATGGCGCCCCTCCGCATAATTCAAGAATAGCGAGAAATTATCTTCAAAATCGCTTTCAAGAGAGACTTATAACAACCCATGGTCCAGTCAGGTGGCCACCAAGGTCACCTGATCTTGCGACTTTTTTCTATGGGGGCATCTTAAAAATAGGGTGTATTCCACACAGCCTACAACTCTACATGAGCTAGAAGTAAAAATTCGTAGAGCTTTCCAAGATATCACGCCCCAAATGTTGAGAAACGTTTTACATGAAAATATCACTATAAGTCAATAAATGTATTGACGCTGAGTGAATGCATTTCGAACATTTGTTTTGAATTTATTTTATCTTTAATACTATCAATTTGAATATTTTTTTCGATAAATCTGTTTTTTCGTTATTTGAAGAATAATAATTGGATTTTTTTGGTATTTCATTTCAAAAAATTACTTTCTATTATATCATTAGAAAGGAATGGTTATGCTGAATAGTACAGGCAAGAAAAAGTTGTATGTTCCTATTTAAGTTATGGACCTACAGAGTATTGTTTTTTTCCCAATTTTTCCAATATTTTTTTTGGCGGCTTTTTATAACGCCGACAAATGAAAATAAAATATCACAGTAGTAGCAACTGTTATCAAGTGACGTATGGTTTCCATAGCCAACTTTTCAATTTTTGGCTTTCATTTTGCTTCCACGGCCTACTCGGTGAATTTCAATAATAATTTTTTTATGATCTAGTTTCTGGTTAGATACCAACTTGTGATATGTCATTAGAAAGGGAATTGAATGCTGAATAAAGCGAAAAGAAAAAAAAATAGGGTTTCCATTTAAAATAAGAAAGTTGATGTTACTTCCGGTCAGACCGGAAGTTAACTTCGATATGTCAATATGATCAAATTCTAGCTCTTATGTCATTATATCGACGCTCCAAATTTCACAAACCTACCTCATACAATAACTGAGATATTCCGTAGGCAATACTTCCGTAGCCACCCGGTAGATACGGCACTGACGCATAATTTCCGAACTCCATTCTTGGAAACCAAATCGTCAAAATTCCTAACTACCAATAGCAGATGATTTTGAGGAAAAGTTTCTCACAGATTCCGAGTTACCCTACCGCTGGAACCATCTCAATATGCCAGTGTTTACACAGGCCTAAAGTTATTTGGGTTGGGCTTTCAATACCATCATTCACGATTCAGAAATCTAGTTGTGTATGTTATCTTTCTCCCATTTATTTCAGAGTACGAACTTTAATAAGACAGGGGCCAAATGCGGCGTAGTTTTCAAAATGTCATGTCATTATTAATGATCATTTAGAGAAGTTGACATTTTGACTGAATATTTCTGACGACTGTTTTGGATGTGATCCAGAAGCATTTTTTTAGTATTAATTAGTTTCATCAAGTGACTTCAAATGTGTCTGTTCGGTTTGAAGTCAAATAAAGCTTGTCATCTGCTAGCTATTTTGACATGTGTTTTTTATGTTTGTTGTTACTTTGAAGGTGTATGATATTCAGTGAACTTAGTGTTCTTACCAGCTATGTTGGGAAGTGAATGCATCTACATACATTCGTATGAGTTTTTGTGACCAAAATTAAAAATTGTTTTTCTGAAATCGTTCAAGAATGCCCACTTTCTCGGAGCAACTTCAGGCCTCAAAATACGCTAATCTAGTATTTTAGTCCGTTGCTAAGCAACGAACTTTCCTGGACCGTTTTCGGACCTAAACGGTACAGGAAAGTACTTTCTCGTAAAGAAAACGATCCGATAACATTTTTGCCGGCTTGTTTACATTTTAGACAGTTATTGAATTCACGCAAACAATATGTAGAATTCCTTAGTTTTTGATAATGCTGATTGCGATTTCAGTAAAAATAGGATGTGTACCTCGTAGTAAAAGCACATTCCCAGACTTTAATGCTTGTTGGCCTCGGCTTAACGACTCGGCCAACAATTTACATTGTCGTCCGGGAATGTATTGCTTTTACTACTAGATACACAATATACTATAGCTCAGTATAAGTACGGGAACCATTGCATATTCCTCGTTAACAAGTTTTTGAACTGGAATGTTCATTACCAACAATTACGTTTGAAGTAAATCCCTTGAAGTTTGCAACCATGAGTTTATGTACAGTTTCAATTGGAAAGTTCTTATCAAATAGTTGATTAAGAAACATTCTAAGAGTATTTTTGATTTAGTGCAAACTATAAATGCAGTGGTTCCCATGCTTAAAAAATTCACACTTTGACATCTTCCGTTCACTTCTAAAACAGGGTATAATTTTTCTGGAGTAATTTCTGAGCTTCCATTTAAACATTCAGACAACAGAAAGAGTTTTTGGAAATAATAATAAACGCTGAGTACATACACTACGTAAACTATTTTTCAACGACAAAGTTTCACCTTTACCATCTTTCCACATTTACAGCACAGTTCTTGAAATCCGTAATTTTTTGAAACATCAGAAAATAATTCCAAAACCGCTTATACGAGGATGTATTGATATTTAGTTAGCCTAGAACAGTTCCCTGCATAAACAAAATATTGCGTTACCATAGCAACGAACAATAACTTATTAGAAGTGTCAGTGCAAAGTTTGACGTCAAAAAAGTAAATCAGAGTTACGCAATAAACTAAAAGAAAAAATATGTCCAACGAAATTGTGAAAATCGAAAAATTGGAGTGTCGAGCCATCATCAAGTACCTGTATTTAAAAGGGTTAAGAGGTAAGCAGATTTACGAAGATATGCTTAATACCCTTGGTGATCAATGTCCTTCGTATGCGACCGTGAAGCTTGCATCAAAGCTGGTAAATTTTCCATTGCAGAAGATGACCGATCGGAAAGGCCAGTTTCTGTGTCAGTCCCCGAAAATATCGATGCAGTTCATGACATGATTTTAACAGACCGTCGAATTTGGCTAAAACGGATATCTGAGGCACTGAATATTTCATACGAACGTGTTCATCATATAGTTCTCGTCAATTTGGACATGAGAAAAATTGCGTGCAAGGGTATAGTTGTCGTCAAACATATAAGATAAATAAAAAAAGCCGCAAAAAATGGTCTTATCTTTTCCTGGAACGTGCCACATAATGTTGGGGGCAAGTGGTGCAAGAGTTTGAAATAGCTAGTGCATTATAGGTAACTTCGCCATGGGTAAAGAATTTTTCAATTGCATCAAATTCATTATTGACAGAGGATTAATTAATCCAATTTTATTTAGATTAATGAGTATACTAGAGAGATCGATACTAAGTACATAGATACGAGTAATTCAAAAAATATATGCAGTATAATGATTCAATTTATCATTAATTAAAAAGTTATTCAACAAAAAAATTACAAATAAAATACATTCTTGTATATACAGGGTGTTCATTCAGTACTGCATTCTTCACGACTCAACATCTGGATTGTCAGGAATTCAGATATTTTTGTTCAGATAATTTATAAAGAGGCAGCTTCACGTGCAGTTATTTTTCGATTCCCGACGCGCACTCCCTTCGCGTCACTCTCGGAGTGAAGTTGCATGCCAAACTACACGCACATTCAAATATAGTACGCCAACTTCATTCCTCGAAGCTTCTCGATAGCTAGTGGGCCTTTTTTCGCGATGTGTTCTTTACATTTAAAGAGAAAAATTGCATGTATAAAATTAGAAAATGAAGATTCCAGAAGAAAGACACAGAGTATTGGTCCAAAAATGGTACTTGCGCCGAAATCACATTAAGACTACTCGATACAATTCGACTGTTCTTCTCTATAGTCGGAGCGGCGCGGGAATTGTCCCATCACTTTCAGTTTTGGATGACTCCTCTGTTCGAATCGCGCTAGAAGTTTAAGAAGGTTGGAACGTCTCGCGCCGCGTCAGATACGAGAAGCGCCAGGCGCATGTTGACACTTCACGTTCGAATTTGGAGTGGAGCGATGGAGTGTCACTTTGGAAGTCACGAAAAACTCCACGTGAAGGGCCCACTTAATTTCAACTTCGCACTAAATCAATAAATAAAATTATTGACATCTCTACCTTTATTCAAATTATTCCACCTATCGCCCCCACGTAACACTTGGCGCGGAAGATGTAAAGGCCCGCACAGCAATTAGGTATGTTTTTTCCATGCAGGGTCGGGCGTAGTTATAATAGAAATCACAGCTGTTTGCGGTACGCCCAGCTATTAGCAAATTAGATTTCGACGGGGCAGTTGTTTACCCAATCTAAGGATACTAATAATTATAAAAATGGATTATTCTGAATACAAAAGTTACAGTGCTTTTGTTAAATTAACTTGAATAATCTGCACGCATCACAATATTTAGCGGCATATGTACAAGTCCGACCCTGGTTGGCGGCATGGGAGTCAATTTCATGCTAAATCGACCATTTTTTGCGCCTTTTTTTATTTATCTTATATGTTTGACGATAACTATAGTAGCATCGCGTTCGATCTGTGCTCGATTTGAAAACGATGTAGACTTCTTAAACCGAATTGTTACTATGGATGAGACTTGGGGTACATTTCTACGATCCAGAAACAAAGCAATGGCGACACTCCGGTTTTCCAAGACCTAAGAAGTTTCGTGTCTTAAAATCTGCTAGAAAAGTTCTTGCTTCAGTTATTTGGGTTTGCCATGGAGTAATCATGATAGATTTTTTGGATAAGGGTAGAACAATAACTGGAGATTACTATTCGACATTATTGACCACTCTAAGGGAAAAAATTAAAGAGAAAAGACGCGGAAAGCTATCCAAAGGGGTTTTGTTTTTGCAGGACAACGCCCCTGCACACAAATCTCATGTTGCCGTGCAAAAAATTCGTGATTTAGGGTTTGAATTACTAGAACACCCCCCTTATTCACCAGATTTGGCTCCGTCCGACTATCATCTGTTTCCTCAACTGAAAAAAAGTTCAAAAGGTCGTAAATTTTCGTCCAACGAGGAGGTAATAAAAGCTGTGGATGTCTGGTTTGCAGAGCAAGAGGAAACAATTTTTTTGAAAGGTCTAAAGACGTTGCAGGTTTGCTGTTGAGTAATAAAATATTTTGACATTGAAATTTTGTTTGGTTCTATATTAGGCTAAGAATTTTTCAATATATCCTCGTACAACCTCGTTTTAGACTAACAAATCGTCAACAAATCTCACTCAATATATAGGCTAGACTTTTCTAATCATGTACAAGAATTGGTTTAGCGCACAATTGACAGGTCTGGAGCCTTGAGGTAAAATGACCTCACTTTCCCATTTTTGTTGCATTTGAGATGTCTAGTTGCATTGCATTTCATGACAGCATGAGGCATAAACATTTACTACTTCAACATTAACACAAGAAATGCCCAAATATGTGTTCAACAAGAATGTAGTATTTTTGATCATTTACTTCATATTATTTTATAGCGCTTTATCAAATATGATTTTTATAAATATTTTCTATTACTAAAACTATCTTATTTTCAACTTTAAGAATAAAAAAATCATTTGAGCTCTGTTGTCAAATATGTAGTGATAAAATATAGTGTGCTCCATTTGAACTTAAATCATTTTATGAAATATTTTGAAAACACAACTGTTAGTAAATTTTATTCTTCGGCAACGAGAAGATCATTAGAAATGCCACTAGTGTGCCCATATTATAACCGAATTCGTCATTAATAACGGAGTTGGCAGTGGTGGTGGCAGTGGTGCCAACTTAATTTGGAACACCTTGTATACTCTCCTTAATTTTCTTATTTGACACCTCTATAGTGATCAACAAAAAATTATGCTTCAGACATTATGTTTTATTCATCCAGGCTATATATTCTCTTTATACAAGAAAATAGAAATGAATTGTATAACAAAATAAATATTGTAAATTTGATTATGTATCAATTTCTTTGTTCTGAGAGTTCGTATGAAACAGAAAAAGTCAATGAGAGAGTTTATTCTGCTGTCATTATTAGCAATTCAATCGCAGCTTATTGTGAGTAAAATTTGCCTTCATGGTTATTTTGTATTAATCTTACCTAGGCTGATATGTAAAATTACTATTAAGAAACTTGAACAATTTTTCAGAGTGATTGTACATTTTGTGGTTTTACGTTTGAAGTCTACAGTATTTATTACCGTACAGCATTAATTTGGAGAGGAATTATGTAATGTGATTTTACATTCTTACTAGAGAGTATATGTAATAATACCTCACACAACTTTACCATTCGCGTTCAAAATATATTTCAGTAATAAAAAATAAAACTAACTTTGTTCGAATTATATGAGATTATAAAAATGAATACGACAATAGTAGATGCTGACACAAGAGAAGACAAACCAAGGATTAAAGAAAGATGTAAAAAAAAATTATATGAAAATAATAAGTTTGATTACAGAATGAACTAAACACGTGTCGACGAACACTATCAAACTGATGAGGAATAAAAACGAAATAGTTTGCTTAAAATATTGAAGACAGAAATAATGAAAACGGTAAACTATACTTAACAAAAGCCAATTGTTTATTTCGAACTCTCGCATTATTCAAAGCTGGGGATTACGGACGCAGAAGAAGATTACGGGACATTACCCCGCAAAATCTTATTACTTCTTCAAAGCCGAAGTGTTCAGTAAACAATCGATTTGTCGTAGAATTACAATACTATTAAAAGAATGATGGAATTACACGAAGATAAACTAAGAATCCTCATCCTCTGAAGCAACATTTGAATCAGAAATTTAAGTGACTTCATGAATTTTCCAAGAACAAATTATGTATTTCATTCAAAGATTGAATCATCGCATTGTTTCATGGAGAAAATATTCAATGAACGCGTGTCCGCCACTTTGCTTGGGATTTTTTATACAGAGTGATAAATGACATATAACGAATTTTTTTTTATTTCTTAATAACTAGCAAAATGAAAATATTAAAATTAATTATCAATGGTTTAAAATTCTGTACAAGTAGAAATTAATGTGATATTTGCATGGAATTTATATGAAAATTATATAATAATTGAAAAATGCAAAATTATAACATAAAACATGTAAGTAAAATGGCTCTTTTGGACATAATCCGATAAAAAAATGTTGTATGAAGTGATGCTCAGTCGAACGTCAAATGAATGTATAAATAAAAAAAACAACAAAATCATCTCGATCACAAAATATAAACCTAAAAAAATGAGTATGAGTATGAGTACATTGACTTTTAAAAATATAATCAGGATATATCTAGAAATAATAACTGTGTACCATTTCAGGAGTTGTACATAGTTTTTCAGCTGCGTTACTGAATAAATTATAGAACAAAACAGTTTTATTGCGTCCTCAAATGTTTCGGAGTATTATCGTGGGTATTACCACGAGTGCTCGCAATACTATCGATAGTACCTAATTCTATATCAGAAATCAACGAGATCGAATTGCTTGGTAACACCACGAGTCCTTTACCTCAAAGCAATTTGATCGAGTTTAAGATTTCTGACAGAATTATCGATAGTATTGTGAGCACGAGTGGTATTTACTGAGATAATTTCACGAACCAACAAAGTAGAAAAAGTGGCATTGTCGTGAATTCTTCAATAGACATGAAGTCTGTCAGACTGACATTCTGTCTGTTAGACTGACATTCATATTAGTAATAAGATGTTGTTGTTTTGATACGTGATTGCAGGGCAATTATTTGAAACAACGAAAAAAATAACCGAGTGCAGATTTTTATAAAGAAACACGTTTTTTTCAGAATTATCTGATTAATTTTCAATGCACGAGTGGTATTCGGTAGGAAAATTCACACCTCACTCTTTTAGCCAATCAAAAAATTCGTTCTTGTTTAGTGAAAATTTCAAGAATGCACAATGAATTTTCATTATTTAATGTTATAATAAACAGTACAATTATTATAAGTAACATTATATCCCAAGCTTCCTCCTGGCGTGCCTGGTTCTAGATTTTTATTGTTTATGATTTCCACAGAACTGCTGCCTTTTTCATTGTGTCGCATTTTTTCAACGATGGCCTGATGGTGTTCTTCATCCATTTGCAAATAGCTTCCAATAGATTTAGAGTTAGCATGTCCCGTCATTTTGATGAGTTCTTGCTCAGCAACTCCGCTCTTTGCCAGATTTGACACCGCTGTTGCCCTCAACGAGTGATTAGTAATTTTCTTTTTTTCCACTTCTAATCCCACCTGGTTTGCTTGTTTCTTAGTCCACTTCGCTATCTCGTTTCGCCCTACAGGTATGTTTTTGAACCATTGATTTGTTACTTTCCAAAATGGATTTGCAGTTAAAAATAAGCGGTCATTTTCAATGTGTTCTTTTTTCGATTTTAATGCGTGAAATAATCGAACTGGACATAAATTACTGTTACTTCTATTCGTTACTAACCACTTGGATGAAGCACATTGTTTGGATCCACCTTGGGTAGTTTTCCCAAAAATTGGATTGTACTCATTTCTCTTTGTTTTTTGACCTGCATTATCGAGTTCTTCTTTGAAAAACTGTAGTTTTGCTCTGCATCCTTCGCCACCTCTCCACGCTAATTCATACGACAAAACAAAGAACAATTTTTTTTTGTAGTCCCTCTGGGGTACCTTCGTCTCAACTGTTTACTAGTTTTTTCAATTCTTCAAACTTCAGGGCAGTTGAACCCACTTTTCTTTTATCTTCCTGAGCCTGTAGGTCTCGTCTCTTTGCATTTTTTGCGTTCTGTGCAGATTTAAACGCGACATCTTGGAATGGGTCAATTTTCATACCATATTTCTGGAAGTATTCTTCCATAATCATTTTGGCGGTGACATTCCAAATAGTTTTCACGGTGCTTTCTTTGTACTCCTCACCATTATTTATTATGTTATGAGCCCAGTCCTTCAAGATTTTCGCAATTTCGCATACTGGCGTGTCTTTTTCTAATTTATACCCTCTTGCGTTACAAAAATCCATGAACTGATTCCAAATAAACTTCTTACTTTTCTTAGTATTCGCTGGAGTCGTTTTTACGATATTCTTATCGATTTCGGCTTCATTAAAAGTTCCGAAACAGTTCATTTTAGACGAGAAATATGAAAACAATGATATTTGTTTACTTCAGATTAGCGTTGCTATGTCCGTAAGCTTCTCAGTTACTTCCGTAGCAATCGCGATATGAACACTTGTAGGTAGATGACACATTTGAAGTCTCACATTAAAATCGCGCGACTTCACTTGAATTGACATCTAATGCGATAATTGCACTGCCGTGACGCGAAACGCGTCACTACAGTGCAATTATCGCTGTGAGCCAGCGGTAATTGCATTCCTCTTATGGACGATTTTACACGTGAGGGAAATTTCCAGCTAGAATGCTAGGAACTGCGTATTATCGAGGCATACGTCCCTCATTGGTCCTAATATTGCAGGAAAGGAGGGTTTCATACTGCGAGTGAAATTATCCGATAATAATCTTCTCTATCATGTAGTAGCAAGGTACATCATCTCATTATAAAATTGAGAACAACCACTTAAGTTTTTTACTTTTTGATTTTTTGCCACACACAGTAAAATAACATAAAAAGCTGCCGTCATGGAGGATGTTTGCTTGTTAACTAAGAGTTCGTGATGATTTGGCAAGTGATCGTCTCAATTAGAGTATGTATACATCATCAAATTATATAATCAAAGCTGTAGTGGCGAAAAAGCAATCAAAAGTGTAATTGTGTGGATATTCACAGTATACGCTTATAGTAGATATACAATATGTTATATCATCGTCGTTTCTGGATATGCAATCATCAACGAAACTATATTTTCAAAGATGAAGATATAATTATAGTGAATATCACAGCAGAAGGTCAACAAAATCACAATCACAGTTTGTAAAATTGCATCAGTTTTTTGTAATGTGTGATGACAAAAACTTTCATTAAAATTAGGTGTCTGAACTATTTCAGAATTTAATAACTCCGCTCTTTTATTGTCATCAACATATTTGAAGTTCATCAAAACAATGAATACAGTAAGCACCACATGTAACGAATAAATTCATTTTCTACGTTATTAGCCATTGTCAAGAAAAATCCTGAAACATGTCAATTTATGTATTCGAAAATATACTCTGTGGTATAAAAAAATTCTATCTGCTTCACCCCCCCTCAACGTAACAGCCTTCCCCACAATTTTTTTAAATGCAATAGGGGATCAAGTGACACACCATTTTGGGGGTAATCAATTTTCTAAACAGTCATAACTTTATCTTTCAATTTCGTTCATCCGCCATAAAAAACAATTGAATATATTGTTATTTAAATCATTTATTATAACGTTATCCATCATTGTACTAGTAACGAAATATTTCAGAACAAATGTTCAAACTGACAGCCATTTGTTTCTCGACAATAATAAAGGCGTTGCTGAAAGTTTTCGACAACATCTTGAATGATTTCGGGAATCATACGTTCTATTTCCACTATAATTCTGATTTGCAAACTTTCAATATTGTTTGGTCTACTGATTTATTCTTTGGATTTCAGGTAACCCCACAAAAAGCAATCATGCGGTGTCATGTCGGGAGAACGGGCTGGCCACTCTATGGCACTTCGTCTACCAATCCATTCGTTGGGAAAAACTTAATTCAAAAATGCACAAACTTCAGCTGCAAAATATGGTGGAGAACCATCTTACATACCAGATATTCCTATGTATTTGATTTGGATAATCATTATTAAATAGTCTTTTCAGCGTTGGAACTTAAAATTAATTCACAGTTTAATATTTCGTTGAAAAAATGTGGTCCAATTATGCGATTATTTTTAATCCTTGCCCAAACATTTACTTCTCTGGGATCCAGTGGTGATTTTCTTGGCTCCAATATCGACAATTCTGTCTCTTGAAGGTTCTATCAAAAAAAGTGACTCGTCGGAAAAAAATCAATTTTTTTTAAACGGTGAATCCTGCAGGCTTCCATTATTTCGCAAAACTCATTTCTGCGATCTGGATCTGGATCTGGATCTGGATGTTCATATACCAATTGTACTTTATAGGGTGGTACTTTCCAATAAAAAATGCAATATTGAACTTTGACTTAAGTCGTAATCGGCGGCAAGTTATCTGGTAGGTTTATGTGGATTCTCCTCGATGTCCACCAAAATATCCACTTGACAGCACCAAATTCACAAATTTTTTTATCTATTCTACTAACGGTAGATTGAGAAATGTGATGATTAGGATATTTATTATTGAACATTTCACTTACAATCTTCTTGGTTCTAGTTTCGTCACCACATCATAGCATCATCTCTTTGACGATCAGCCCATTGTCTGAAAATAATATTGAACAAGAAACACAAACAACAACTGCAAAACAGTTTCTCATCGGAAAGTTCACAGAAGACACACAATTTTTCACACTACTGTCACGGGTGACCAACAATGGTTGATAAATAAACCAAAAATATTGAAGGTGAATGGCATGGCATACGAGGATGTATTGATATCTAGTTAGCCTAGACCAGTTCGTTGCATAAACAAAATATTGCGTTACCATTGCAACGAACAATAACTTATTAGAAGTGTCAGTGTAAAGTTTGACGTCAAAAAAGTAAACTAGAGTTACGCAATAAATTAAAAGAAAAAATATGTCCACCGAAATTGTGAAAATCGAAAAATTGGAGTATCGAGCCATCATCAAGTACCTGTATTTAAAAGGGTTAAGAGGTAAGCAGATTTACGAAGATATGCTTAATACCCTTGGTGGTCAATATCCTTCGTATGCGACCGTGAAAAAGTGGACTGCAAGCTTCAAAAGAAGTAAATTTTCCATTGAAGATGATGACCGATCGGGAAGGCCAGTTTCTGTCAATCCCCGAAAATATCGATGCAGTTCATGACATCATTTTAACAGACCGTCGAATTGGGCTAAAACTGATATCTGAAGCACTGAATATTTCATACGAACGCATTCATCATATAGTTCCAAATTGGACATGAGTAAAATTGCTGCAAAATGGATCCCCAAATGTTTGAATGTTGACCAATAGCGTGCAAGGGTAGTAGCATCGCGTTCAATCTGTGCTCGATTTGAAAACGATGTAGACTTCTTAAACCGAATTGTTACTACGGATGAGACTTGGGTACATTTCTACGATCCAGAAAGAAACAAAGCAACAATCGATGGGATGACGATACTCCGGTTCTCCAAGACCTGAGAAGTTTCGTGTCCAAAAATCTGCTGGAAAAGTTCTTGCTTCAGTTTTTTTTGTATTGCCATGGAGTAATCATGATTGATTTTTTGGATGAGGGTAGAACAATAACTGGAGATTACTATTCGACATGACTGACCACTCTACGGGAAAAAAATTAAAGATAAAAGCTATCAAAAGGTGTTTTGTTTTTGCAGGACAACGCCCCTGCACACACATCTCATGTTGCCATGCAAAAAATTCGTTATTCACCAGATTTGGCTCCGTCCGACTATCATCTCTTTCCTCAACTGAAAAAAAGTTTAAAAGGTCGTAAATTTTCTTCGAACGAGGAGGTAATAAAAGCTGTGGAGGTCTGGTTTGCAGAGCAAGAAGACAATTTTTTTTTGAAACGTCTAGAGACGTTGCAGGTTCGCTGTAATAAATGTATCCAATAAAATATTTTGACGAAAAATGAGAAATAAAATTTTCTATGTTTTTATACCACTTCTATTTGTAACCAACGTTACTGCAGTTTCGTCCTATATGGACATTATCAAACAATACAATAAAATAATAGATTATTGTATTGTTTGATAATGTCCATATAGGACGAAACTGCAGTAACGTTGGTTACAAATAGAAGTGGTATAAAAACATAGAAAGTTTTATTTCTCATTTTTCGTGATGATTTCCTACCACGTAGTAACGGCTACATCCATCAAAATATTTTGACATTGAAATTTTGTTTGGTTCTAATGTAGGCTAAGAATTTTTCAATATATCCTCGTATACAGCGGATTCAATAGAATACTTACTTGATACCTTTCAACCTTTTGAAAAATATATTTTATTACGGCACATGAACGAAATGAAAAAAATGGATATTGCTGAATAGACAAATGAATACCCTCCGAAAAGAGGTATCACTTGAATCCTTATTGCATTTGAAAAAATAAAAGGGTGGCTTGGGTGGCAGTTACATTGAGGGGAGCAACAATAGGCCATTGGCCGCAGTGGAGGGCCTGATACGGGCCCACTCACGTTCAACCTACATTGATGGTGGTGAAGGAGGGGAGTTTTTTATGACACAGAGTGTATTTTCGAATACACAATCGACATGTTTCAGGATTTTTCTTAAAATTGGCTAATAACGTAGAAAATTTATTCATACGTTAAATATGGTGCACACTGTATAACATTCGACTAAAGTAAGTGATATTTGAGAATCTATTTTACATCCCAAGTCCGTGACTCCGGCAGTCTGACTTCAGCAGTCTCTTTGACGAGTACGAATAATGCGAATAATTTATGATGTTCATAAACTTACACCACAAGAAGCAATCACTTTGTTGCACACAGGAGTCAAAGGGTTATATTGCATTTCTGCGATGATTTATTGCGTTTATTAGTTCCGGGTTTGAATGTTGGTCAGGGTTTTTCTTAGAACACTCTGTAATTTATTCATGTCAATTCGTGCGAATAGGCTTTGCAAGTATTGCCTGAAGGTACATCGATTCCAGGAGAACGAATTGGCTGTATTGATGAGAATTCAACGCTTTGCTGTGTGTGTTTACACTCTGATGATATTCGACGCGCTTTAATTTATTCATTTATTCAATTGGTTGTTACAGGATTAGTGCATCAATGAGTAATACCCACTCATAGTTTAAGGGGATGATTATAATCAAGTTGAATAGTGAATATGTTATAGATTTTTTTCTACCACCCTGTACGAAAAGACTTCATTTTGTAAAAGGATACCCTCAATGAAAAGTGAAAACGTGATTTCCATCGCAAGTGAGAGAAATTATCATAACGTTAACTTTCGTTTCTAGTGACGAAAGTTAAATTTATATGTTCAATCATTTCCCGCCATCGTAGGTATATAATGTTTTGAATACTTTAAATTATTAAGAGGCCATAAGCGCGATCATATTTGGGACGGTTTATTTGGAGAAAGAGTCGATAACTCAAAAACGTTTCGTCATATCGAACAAGGACATGCCTATGTCACGCCTCACGAAGCTTTTCACATAATATAATCGAGGTAGCTGCAATGGTATTTCTCTTCCACTATAATTTGAAACAATCTTTATCCAATCGAAATGAATTCGGTATCAAAAGAAAGGTAAAATGTTGGTCTATGTTCGGACTGTAATATTTTTTGGAATTATTTGTTCATCTATCCAAAAAATTGCTTCAAAGTAACTGCATTTGATCTGCATTTGTGGGACATTTTTGAGAATTTTTTTGTGAAAAAGTGGATTGAAATTTCAATTTCCATTACAGCACGTACCTTCCTAGAATCGAACGTCCTCTAGAATCCTGTCCTTGTTTTAAATCGATACGACCCTAAAAAGCGCGCCAAATTTGATCGCGCTCGTGTCCTCTTAATAAATAAAGTCAGGAATAATTTCTATAATTAGAATGCATTTTTTAACTTCTAGTTTATTAAAATTTAATCGTAAATATACCGTGAGATTTAAAAACAATCTATATCTAGTTGCCTAATTTGACGTTCCTCGTTAATTATATAGACTTGTCACTGAAAGCATTATTAGCTCAAAATTACCATGATATCTGATTCGGAAAATGATTCAGATTTTCCAAATACACCACCAGAAATAGCAAATCAAGCTGAGGAAACCCCATTGGATTTATTACCAGTGAATTCTAAAAAGAAATTGAAGAGTTGGTTATTTTCAGAAACTGTGCTGCTTGCGTATTTTATTTCATATATAATAATAATAATAATAACTCGTCTTTATTCATCAGATGCAGGAACAAATGAAAATATATATAACATCATATTAATACATATATAAAATATATAAAAATATATAAGTAAAATGATAATATGAAAATGATAATATGAAATTACCTTAATAACTAATATTTTAGAAATCTCGTAGATCCCAGGAATGTGGAAGGATCGCGGTACTTTTATTTTTGTATTACGTATATATTGTAACTAAGAGCCTACTGCTGGTATCTTTTACATCATTTACTGTCAAATGTTTTAATTCATGGCAACGACAAGCCCCCGAAATTCCAAAAGCAAATGCTTCTTACAAATATCAATATCATTAAGAATTTGTCGCAAAAATAAAGTAATTAACTTGCCTTATTCATTAAGTGGTCAGAGTCGTGTGCATTCTTCAAGAAAGTATATATCTCACCTGAAGAACAATATTAAACCACCAGATTTTCGTTTAAAAAAAAATGTAACTTGGGATATTTACTAATATCGATATTGTTTTTAATCGTTACAGATTAGGTTTTCGTAAGGACCACTCTACAGGGGCAATCTCGAGTACCCACACAAATATTACGTTCTGCGACCTCTCAATGTCTTAAGATTGCGTCACTCATGACATTTCATGGGAAAAACTACATTATCATGGCCTGAGGGGAGTAACTCTATTACTCATAACATCATATTTAATGAATAGTTCTCAAACAGCAGTGATTTTGTTTCAAATTTCAAACCTTTCAAAGTTGGTGTTCCCCAAGGACCAGTATTGGGACCACTTCTGTTCATAACTTACGTAAATGATATCTGCTACTTTATGCAACCATATAAATCTGTTTTGTTTGCCGATGACAAAACTTTTATTTACTCTGACAGAAGCGTGATTGAACTATCAGAAGAATTACAAAGGTACTGTTGATTTTATTTATTGTTACTTATTGCTGGATTTTTGTTATTGATAATAACAGAATTCCTGTGAAAGTCGAGATAACAATTTTGGTCATCGCATCATTTTATGTGGAACTGACGGCTCCAATGGAAAAGTAATAAAAAGTTTTTGTATGAGATCCTCTACAATTTTACAATCCCCACATGAAATTACCATGAAACATACCATAAAGCTAACTGGAATATATGGAATAATATGGAAAATTATTTTACTTCTCAACAAAGAAAAATCATCTTTCAGAAAGTGCTTGATGCAAACAAACATATACTTTGAGATAGGTTTCCGTATCTTCAACATTGTCTGCCATTTCTTAAATGGGATTCGAAGGAAATTTGTGTGAAGAATTATCCGAAATACCGTATGATGAGAATTGAAGAACAGAGCAGTTTTCGTGATCTGATCTCCACATTACCTCCTCCAATCTGCTGCATTTCTAGATGGTATATAGTTTATTTAAAATAAGTGCTCATAAAATATTTCCCAACTATAATAGTTTCAATACATAAATGACCCAAAATCACGTAAAAAGATCACATTTCAGCAATATAAACACACATACAGGTTACTTTGTTGGTCACAGCTCGAGTATTTACGCAAATTATCCAATCACCTACAAGAATTACACTTCTTCTGTCTCGCTTATTGATTTAATAATTACTTCAAACAATGAGAATATTGTAAAAAATTCAGATGTCGTTCCTGTAAATCATATCTCGGATCATGAATTCATTTGTGTAGAATTAGATGTCGCTAGAAAGCTTCATAAACCCGTATATAAATATATAAGAGATTTCAGATTCTTTGATAGCGATAGATTTCAACATGAACTCAGACAAATAGACTTCCATGAAATTTTCCTTGTTGATAATATTAACGATAAGTTGCGATTTTTTAATGATAATGTAGTCTCGATTTTTAATGCACATGTACCATTAAGGAGAATCAGGATAACTAAACAATATGCACCTTGGATTACAGACAATATCAAGCTCCTTATGTCACTTAGGGATAATGCTCAGAAAAGATGGAAAAGAACCAAATTGCAATCGCATTATGACTATTACAAAATGCTCAGAAATTTCACTACATTGGCGTGTAGAAATGAAAAGAAAGCTTATTACCAATATAGTTTACGAACACAAGGAGTTAATAAAATGTGGAAAAATTTGGATTACCTAAATATTCGGAAACATAAAACAACATTACCAGAAAATTTTACAGATGTGAATGCAATAAATGACTTTTTTGTTAACGGAACCAAGGTGCTGTTGATTTTTATCGCAAAAATCACTTGAGAAACTCCGAGAAACTTACTTTTCAAACAGTTTCACAGGATGCTATTCAGAAGTCTTTATATAACTTTAGATCTAACGCATAGGAATCGGATGGGATAAATTTGAAGTTACTGTTGATGTGTTGTCCATATATTCTACCGCCCATAACTCATATTGTAAATTTTTGTATTTTGAATAGTGTTTTCCCGGATGATTGGAAGCATTCCTTTGTCCAACCACTACCAAAAAAACGTTTAGTAGAGGAGCTCAAAGATCTCCGTCCCGTTAGCATTCTTCCTACTCTATCGAAAGTTCTCGAAAGAGAAATCGATTTACAATTGAGAACATATGCATCACAGTTCAGTATAATCCCTGAGGTGCAGTCTGGGTTTCGAAAGCAACATAGCTGTGAAACGACTCTTTTATCTGTTACAGATGATATCTTGAGAGGGATTGATAAGAAGCAATGCACGATATTGGTTTTACTGGACTACTCAAAAGCATTTGACACTCTGGATCATGACCTTTTATTAACAAAATTGAAATACATATGCTTGTCTTCCAGACCGGAGTTTTTCAAGAGTTACCTTCGTGAACGGAGTCAATGCGTCAAAATAAATGAGAAAATATCAAACCCCCTCCAGATACCATCAGGTGTTCCCCAGGGATCAATATTGGGTCCATTGTTATTTGCCCTTTATATATTCGATTTCGATAATGCAGTGAGCCATTGCAAAGTGAATTTTTATGCTGACGATACTCAGTTACATTATTCATTTTTTCCTCGAGATCTTGATGATGCTCTTGATAACATCAACAGTGATATTTCTACAGTTATAGGCAAATCCAGAACTCACTGTTTGAACGTAAATGGTGATAAAACGACAATAATGGTTTTTGGCTCCAAAGCTCAGAAAAATCTTCTGAATGACAATGTGCGAATAATTGTGGAAAATGCAGAATTAACACCTAAAAAAAGTAGTAGGAATTTAGGGCTAACAATGGATGACGAACTGAGGTATAAATCTCACATTTGCAAAATTCGTCGAGTAGGATTTGCTAACTTAAAAAAAATCTATAACAATAGGCAGTTTTTGAACAAAAAAGTAAAATCTATACTTTGTGAAGCTTTGGTATTATCCCGTTTCAACTATTGTGATTCAATTTATGAGCCAAGCATCGACTCCGATGACATACGCCGCATACAAGTGATGCAACTTCGACTCATATATGGAATCAGAAGAAGACATGGTATATCCCATAAACTGATAGAACACAATTGGCTCAATATGACAAAAAAAGGTTTCTTCATTCAGCTTGTCTATTTCACAGAATCATTGTCTCGAAAACACCCCCCCATTTGATGAAAAAAATAACTTTCCGTGAAGATGTTCATAACATAAATATTCGGTTCAAGGGACTTATAACTCCCCCCATTCACAGAACAACAATTTTCAGACGGTCATTTTCCTATCAAGTATCACGGATTTATAACTCAATTCCACAACACTTGAAGTGTTTTAGAGGAGTCAGTTTCAAAAAGCAAATGAAAAAATATCTCCTGAACGATCAGATGCATTAGGATCCCATGATGACGAGCAACGACTTGGTCACTCTCATATAAGTACATCGTTTTATATCGTTGCTCATAACTACACATCGAAAAATATGACTTTGCCCATATGTATAAAATTTGAATTTTCTTTTGTATTCTTTTTAATGTTTTTTTTTATTTTTCCTGCTTAAGAATAATAACAGAGGTTTATGTATTGTGCATTTCATACATGATGCATGACAACCTGATCTTCGGCATTTTCCCATGAATATGTATTTGTGTATTTTATGTACTTTTTTGTGACATTTATATTGTGGGAAATAAAGACCTATTATTATTATTATTATTATTATCATTTCAAACAATTAATGGTAGATGTCGCCCACTCCGAGATTTTTCCCTATACTAACAGGACACAACAAGTAAGGCAGACAACTATCACCAATAGGTATAGAAGACCGCCCCACTTGCCGCAAATGCGAAGAAAACGAAGAAACCTCATCTTCTTTCCTCGGCGAGTGTGCAGCGTACGGGAGGCTAAGATTTGAAATCTTTTGAGTTGAGAAACTCCAACAGTAGGAACTTGCCGATTTCAAGTGGACGGACATACTGACCTTCTTTAGGAGGACACGACGATTCGAATAGGAAGATTAGGAGGAGGATTGTAGATATGTGGAAGACAGGGGGTGGCAAAAAGAGTCCATGAGAGCCTAATTGCCTGGCTGCAGCCTCCTCAACAACTACTACTACTACCAGTACTACTACTACAATGGACAGCATTATTTTTACCTTCACGAGTCTGAAAGGCGTACAATATCCTATTTCTCTCAGCCCATATACCGGGAGAGGAAAATCAAACTGATTATGTTCAGAATTTGCTCTGGATTCCAAAAATATGAAAATATACAAGGTGTTCCATTCGAAAAACTAAAACTAGGGCAATTTACGGTGGAACCGGAAGTACTACAGAATTGAATTCAAAAAAATCATCTCTCAGTTCTCCAATATGACTCAACAGGAATATGAAAGCAGACAACACATCTGGTATATTGGCATTGTAATAAATATGTTCGTAAATCCGGTCCAAAAAAGTAGAGATGCGTTATTAAAAAATAAAATATTGAATGGCCATTTTTCTTCAATTAGAATTTTCTGTTTTCTTTTCAAATGTTATAAATCTCACCAGACGTCTCTGGCATCAATAATCAAATCAAATTATTTCCGTTTTTGTGAGCTTTTCTATTCTTAATACAGAAAAATAGATTAGATTAGATGAAAATTCCAAGATTGCATCCTCGAATCCACCCGAAATCCTTTTGTCAGCGTTACGAAGGACCGACAGGACCCAGCATCCTGACCCTACGCTCGTTCTTCGATATCGCCAGCGCATATAAGTAACAATCGACGATCGGGCTCAGCTTGAACGATAGAGCCTACTGAATGCATAAAGCCGCATCGGGCCATTGTCGAAAGTAAAAGAACACAATTATTATTCATTTGTAAATGTCAGTGGTGCCCGATATTCAATATGGTGGGAGTCGCTGGACCACACGACAAGTCTGATAAATGATGCTCGATTCTCGGGACGGAGTTGTGTTTTTGAACACTTTTGCGATGTGTCGTTGAATATTTAAAGTTCTCTTTCCTGGGACGTGCTTCCGTTGCTTTTTAGATTCTTGGTGGAGGCTGGAGGAGGAATTGACATATTTTCCTTCGGTTCTGCTATTAATCATATTTTCTTGCGAGCAAACAGGGTCGGTTTTGAGGAATTTTCTAGTATTATGCGAATTTTGGCCTTTTTCATGAAGGGTGCGTGTATTCCTGCGACTCCGGAGACACTGCATCTATATTTATTCATTCAAATATGAATGAAAAAGTTATTGGGTATAGCCCTCAAAATGTTGTGCAACCGTGTGCAACACGTGTTTCGAGCTTAAGCTCTCGTCAGTACGGTGAAATCAAGTGCGAAGATGTACAACACTTGGGGGTAACAATAGAAACAAAGGAAGTCAACAACAGGAAGCCAACCACACATTTGTGCATCGGTTGGAAGACACAAGGCTCACAAGGCAACAACTAACGTGTCCACGGAGGCAGCGTGACAATCCTATCCAGGAAAATACAAATTAGGATGGATTTAGCAAGGGACAATATATGAAAATCTAAGTGGAAAAGATAAAATGACATGTTGCACATGCATATTTCTTGAAATATAAAGTAGGTGAATGAGATTTGACATGAAACTTTCAATAAAAAGTTCCCAGCAAATATCATAGTTGATCACTTTGTGGCCTAGTCGGACATAAATAAGTTTCGAAGCAAGCAACGTATATAGAAGGTCTTGAACTTGTTGAAAACATGAGACTACAAACTGGGATTAAATCCGTGGGATAAATTGAAGTTGAGATGTAGACTCTCAGATAGAAAGGATTTCTTTAATAGAATATATACATACATACACTCTATTAAAATAATAATATTCTGAAAATACTCTTTATTTCAAACTGATTGAGATGCTTCTTTACACACATTCTCTTGAAATGAATTTGCTTGCAGCGAAAACATTCTACTCTTCTCCCTAGATAACATTGAAATAACTCATTATGAAATATATTCCTCCTGGCTCGAAAATATAATTCCTTGCTGATGGTCTTCAGAATGCACTAGGATAGGGCAGATATCAGTTCCCGGCCAGATGACACACTCAACCAAAGAGCATTTGTCTGCATAAATTACTATTTGTTGCTAGAAAAATTTAATCTCGTTTCTTATCTTAAGATTATAATGAAGTCAGTGTGCTTCAATGATAATTTCACTCGCCGTATGAAACCCTCCTTTCCTGCAATATTAGGACCAATAAGGGACGTATTAGACCGTCAGATAACGACAGATATTGCAGACTCATTTTCTCTTTTCTGGGATTTTAACCACTGGAAATTATGTCAGTGTTGAGCCCAAAAAATGAAAATTAAGCGATCGGACGTGTGCTAGGCATATAGAAAATTAATTTTCCTTTTGCAGAAAAAAATTGTTTTATTTTTATTTTCTTGTTTATGGCATTTTAACACATGAATAGGTATAACAATCTAATAGTGAATAACCAAAGCCACAAGGTTTGCATGTGCTTAAAGGGTTGAAATAGGGGCGCGATCTTGTGAAAAAATAGTTGGTTGCTGATGCATTTTCTCGCTTATGGCAATCAACAGAATGAAATTTAATATCGTCAGGAACCCGAAAAAAATTTCCCATAAACCGGTCAGCTGTTGAAGTATATTTTCCGGGCGGAAAATTGTGTAATTTTTTTTTGTTTTTCTGCAAACTTTCTCGTTTATGGTATTTGAACCATATGATTCTGTTTATGGATAAACATCATAATGAAATTCCCATAAGATTTGCATGTACCTCAAGAAAAGCCATAAGTTGTATAGTTGTAGGAAAATTTGTGGATTTTTTTTTCATTTTCTCGTTGATGGGAATTGGCCTATGAGAAGGAAATAGTATTTTAAGACCAGAAAAAAAAGCCATAAGTCGGAAACATGATATCGATGTTTCATACAGTGCGGCCCATTTAAAATGGAAGCACCCTTATAAGTCATACTTTTTTCAACCTATTGGATTGCTTTTTTTTCATTAGGTAGATAATCAAAAAGTCCACTATAAAACCAAATTTCATGAATAAATCTTCATTTTGCAGGGCCAACTATTCTTTTTTTTTTGAGGTAAAAAACTGAAAAATTTATTGGCAACTTTTTGAGAAGAAATCTGACTACACCACTGGAATTGTGACATTTTCAAATGGTTGATTTTGCAATTTTGTTAAAATTCGTCTATCGATAAAAATGTTATGGGAGAATTAAATTTAAAAAATATGCCGGTTAAATCAACCCACCATTTCAATTTCTACTTTTATCCAAAATTCAGAATACACCACTGGATTCAGGGGGTCTCAAAATATCACAAATCAGAATTTCATCAAAATCTATTGATAAATAATAATGAAAAATCATTATATAAAATGATATATTCATGAAATTCCATTAACATATTTTTCAAATTTTGTTATCCTGTAATTTTCTTATTTATGAATAGATGTTGATGAAATTCTGAGCAGTGATATTTCGTGACTTCCTGGTGTATTCCAAATTTTGATAAGAGTTATGAAATTGAATTGGTGGGTTGATTAAACGGCATATTTTTAAAATTTACTTTTTTTATATTTTATAACTTTCTTATTGATGGACGTGTTTTAACAAACTTTTAACAAGAACTGTTTAAAAATATCGCAAATCCAGTGGATTGGTCAGATTTTTTCTAAAAAAATTATTTTAGATTTTTACCTTGAAAAATGAGAATAGTTGGCCCTGAAAATAAGGAATTACTCATTAAATTTGGTGTCCTGATAGACTTTTTGAATGTCTACCTATTGAATAAAAATCATTTCAATCGGTTGAAAAATTAGTTTGATATGAGTGCTACCATTTTAAATGGGTCACACTGCATAAATAAATACAATTATTTGAAAATGCTGCTGCGAGAACTTAATAAAGATAAAATTGCTCATTTCTTCTTCCATGGGATTTAGCATGTGCATTGCAAACTTCACTCTTAGGCCATAAAAAAGTCGGAAGTATGATAGTAATATTGGATCCACATAATTAATTTTTTTCAAATATTTTTTTATAGAGTAAAAAAAAATTGTTATAGGCATTATTGTGACAAACTGATAGGGGTTGTGAAGATAATTCAAGCAATTTTGCCTCAACCCCTATAAGTTAAAAATCTTAACTGCGTAATTCCCCCACGCCTACTGGCTTGATGTGTCCCAATCGGACAATCATTCGAATTTGAATACGGAACATCAGATTTCTGAAATAATGTGATTATTCCCAAAAAAACTGAAATGCCTATAAATTATAGTGTATGATCCATATTTCTAGAAACTATTCGCAATGGAGTTTAGGTGGACACCCAGTATTTTTGGGTTGAGTTAAGATGTTTGTTTCATTTTTCCAGAATATATAATCATATACTCTGAAGAATAAAATAACTGCCAACCTCATAAAAATTCAACTTTTTTTTGAAAATTTTTTGGACTTCCACTCCGTTGAAGTAGGAGTTTTCATTCACCACTGTACTTGATATACAAACACCAATAATACTGCTGAGAGTTTTTATCCACTTTCCATTTTTTATGTAGCTACCAATATGAAAATGATTTATTTAAAATTCTGATTGAAATTAAGTTAAAACACACTCTTGAATGATCCAAATTTACTAGTAAAAAACACAACAAGAATCCTAACTTGTGGTTCGAAGTTGCCAATGGAAACTGTTTACTTCTTTAATGACCACTGTGGCCAAGATAGGATTGACCAGCAGTGTAGGTATTTTGAAATGGCATTTCGGAGATCATTTCTTGGAGATGGGAAAAGTGGTCAAATATTCGTAATTTATTGATAATCTTCGGAATAACGTCAGAAATGAATGAAAGTGAATGTAGTAAAAACATCTTTCATTCATATTGTCGCGACTAGGGCTACTAGGGTAGCAGCCTGAGCCGTATAAGGGGTTGTTTCCCTTATACTAAATGCGACTTGGGGTGTAGCTACAGATGGTAGCTATTGAAACTCAAGGAGTAGCAAAGGAATATAAACATTTATTATACAACAGGGATACTGGGGAAAGTTATATACACATTGTAACATAAGGGACATTCAATAATATAATATGGGAACAAATAAAACTCTTACCTAAAACTATCACTATACAATACGTAGAGCTAAGGCCAAAAAGGCCTAGCCTATAAGGCTATCTGGGCACTAGGGCTCTTTCCTCTATAGGAGTCTATTCCTAACTATCTCATCGTTCCATTTCTCTTGTATTTATATACGGAAATATGTTTATTTCATTCGGTCAACGATTTTTGCTCGTCACGCGACTTCGCTAATTTCAATGTCGGTCGCATATGACAATGAACTTCTATATCGTGGACGAATTAATAAACAATAAGATGAATGGATCAATGCACTAAAACAATTCAAAGGGCAGTACTCAATATTTACGACAATATATATAGAAAACAAAATTCGCATTTCAGATGAAGAAATTATTTGTCGAAGAATAAATAAAAAAAATATTTAAAAATTAAATCCAGAAATTTTGTGTCTGAATACATAATTTTGAAGTCATGGCTTTAGTATCAAATACATTATATTTATGAGGTTTAACATTGTCACCAGCAATAAGCAATATTTAAGTACACTTTAACTTTCTACAATGCGAGGTACTCTCTGTTTCTAGGGGTAAAACTTTGATGTCGGATTCTAGTAAAAAAAATAACCACATTGGAGAATATAATAAACACTAGTTCGTTTCCCCACCACCTTAGAGGCAGAGCTTCCGACGCGTTTTTTTCATAGTGGCCTGCCCTTCACTCTTAAGAAAGTGAAAGTTCCAGAATAATAAATTGCTTCTATGTCTAAATGAAAAATCGAACTCATTTCCAGATTAGAAGCAGTTCTGGACCATAGGTTGAAATCGATTTGCAGTGTCTTCGGTACAATTCAAATGGTGAACAGAAGGAAATATAATATTTTGTTGGTTCCTGCGTATCCTAGGAACCATATCACACTGGACATGTGTGTACAAGTCTCTCCTGTCCTAGCACTGGACAAGTACCGTTGTGACCTAAGATGGGCTGATCTTCTAGATTATCATTCTTGGTTTCTCTAAAAACTACCCATAACATAGGTTCCTTGGAATTTCTGAAAATATTTGAAACCTCAAAAAATTCTGATCTTCAATGGATTGGTGAATCTCAAGGGTTTTCAACTGACCCCCTGATCCATTAAAAAATTGGGTGAATGACTGTCACTTTGAGGGGGGTGCAGGAGGGGTGATTTTTTTTATGTCAAAGAGTGTCTTTTTGTAAACATAACTCGACGTTTTTTTTAAATAGTAAGGTAGAAAATAAATGTATCCATTACTTCAGGACCTCACTGCATAAAACATCGTAATCATGTTTCCGACTTATGGCTTTTTTTTTCTAGTCTTGAAATCAGTTTTTCTTCCTACATGCTTATTCCCATAAATGAGAAAATGAACAAAATTTCCTGTGTTTTTCTGCAAGTTTTTCAGTTTCATATAATATGATAAGCACGAACTAGACTAATGGCTTTTTTATGACAGACTTTTACATTAATAAATTTCTATTGCACATTACTTCGTTAACGAGAAAGTTTGCCGGAAAACAAAAAGAAATTCACAAAATTTTCCGTCCGAAAAATATACTTCAACAGCTGACCGGCTTATGGGAAATTTTTTTCGGGTTCCTAACGATATTAAATTTCATTCTGTTGATTGCCATAAGCGAGAAAATGCATCAGCAACCAACTATTTTTTTACAAGATCGCGCCCCTATTTCAACCCTTTAAGCACGTGCAAATCTTATGGTAAGCACGTGCAAATCTTATGGCTTTGGTTCTTCACTATCAAATTGTTATACCTACCTATTCATGTGCAGGCCCGGATTACCCATAAGGCCAACCTAGGCCATGGCCTAGGGCGCACGCTTGCGGGGGGCGCAGCGCAGGATACGGGAAAATCCGCATAGCGAGCGTCCGAGCACCGGGTGACTCACCCGACGAAGCCGATCACGTGACTGCCGCCATCTCTCCAAAATTAGAGGAGAACAAGAAATACTTTGGGACAATAAAAAACTGGCTGTCAAAAGAAGACGAAAAAAACCAAACCAAAACAGATGACTGCTTATTTTTAGACTGCAGTACTCCTAGTACTAGTCCTAGCACTACTGTTCATCGTTTATTTGAAAGTGGTTGATAATGTTTCACTTTGAGAAAGGTTATTCTGGACTTTTATTTTCTAAAAAAGAACAAAGAAAAATTCAATTCTCTGCAATTTTTAATTGAATTTTTCTTTGTTCGTTTTTAGACAATGAAAGTCCAGAATAACCTTACTCACCACTGTTCATATGATGCAGTCTTTTACTTCAGGAACAGAATCGGAACCAGACACAAAATTTGAATCTGAACCACAGGAAGACACTGAGAGCCCCTCCAAAAGCATTGAAAATCCAACTCCAATTCAACAGAGTTTATAACGTGAACCTGAAACATTTAGTTTTGATCCCGTCGATCCCGATCCAGCAAACTGGGTTGTGAATAATGAACTACGTGATTACGTATCCCAACATGAGTTAATTCAAAATAAAGAAGCTAATTTTTCAAAGGAAAAGAAGGATTATGGTAACCGTTTTTGAAGTTTTTTAGGTACTCATTTTTATAGATATTTAGCAAATGGGAAAAAACAAGACAGAGCATGGCTTGTGTACTCTGAAACTGAATGTGCAGTTTTTTGTGGTTCTTGTCGTCTTTTTTATTCGGAAACACAATCGGAATCATATTTTGTGAAAAATGGTTTTAGTGACTGTAAAAACGTTACATCAAGGCTCAAAGAACATGAAAACTCCCTTTCACATAAAACAACACCATCACTTTAAAAGAGAGATGAGGAAACTAGGCAAGGTTAATTCCCAACTTACTAAAATGATAGAGATATCGAGAAATTAGCTACTGGCAAATGTTATTGCGAAGAGTTGTAGTGGTGATAAAAGCTCTAGCATCTCGAGGATTACCATTTATCTTAACGCATTTCTTGATTTTAATTTAATAACCCGATAGAGGTTGAACTTGGGTATAGGGAAAGCTGAAATCCTAAAATTCAATTTTCTTTTGAATGGTTAAGAAAAAAATGGTAGGTGCCATTTGAAAAATTTGAGTTTTTGACAATTTTATAATGCGACTTCCGAAAATCGCCTGCGCCCATATGGTACAAAATGGGACCGTCGATGGGACATCGGGTGTTAGCCTGGACTACCAGCTAACTGCTCTTTAAATTTAGTTTCCTAATTTTGAACGGTTTGCAGGCTACACGTGTTTTTGTAAACGAATACAGCGGTAATTTTTTAAAGAAAAATAGACATATCTAAAAAACTGTAATAGATAAGACACAACTGAGGTTTCCTGAAGTCATAATCAGAAGGCCAATCGAACCATGACAAAAAATTAGGTTTCAAAATTCAAAATAAGAAAGTTGCTACCGACTTTTGGCATACCCTGTATAGTTGTAGGACTAAAAACATTTGAGACAGAACGCACATGATCAATTATGACAGCATACTGAATTTCAAGAGTCTAGTCCAACTGCAAGTTGAAAAACTTCTAATGCACGGCCTACGTAAATCATGCTGTATACAGTGCTGTTTATTAAACAGTGTGAGTGTGTTTTATTTTTAAACATGTTTTTTCAGTCAATATTTGCTTTTCATACATTTTGAAATTTTAACCACTGTTATTGCGGATTGATACAAATTATTTTCTTGGAAAACAGTTAAAAAGAAGCTCTAGAACAAGGTTTACAGTTAAATATGCCAAAAAAATTCCACATTCTCCAGACCTCCAGGAAGGGGGAGAAATTTAGAACTCTGGCCTAGGGCGTAAATAACTGCTAATCCGGGCCTGTTCATGTGTTAAAATGCCATAAACGAGAAAATGAAACAATTTTTTTCTGCAAAAGGAAAATGAATTTTCTATATGCCTAGCACACGTCCGATCGCTAAATTTTCAATTTTTGGGCTCAACACTGACAATTTCCAGTGGTTAAAATCCCAGAAGAGAGAAAATGAGTCAGCAAAATCTGTCGTTATCTGATGGTCTATATGCCTCGATAATACGCAGTTCCTAGCTTTCGAGCCGGAAATTTCCCTCACGTGTAAAAACGTCCATAAGAGGAATGCAATTACCGCTGGCTCACAGCGATAATTGCACTGTAGTGACGCGTTTCGCGTCACGGCAGTGCAATTATCGCATTAGATGTCAATTCAAGTGAAGTCGCGCGATTTTAATGTCAGAAGTGAGACTTCAAATGTGTCATCTACCTACAAGTGTTCATATAAGAGTGAGGTGTGAAATTTCCTACCGAATACCAATCGTGCATTGAAAATTAACCAGATAATTCTGAAAAAAACGTGTTTTTTTTACAAAAAAATTCACTCGGTTATTTTTTTCGTTGTTTCAAAAAATTGCCCTCCTCCTTCGGAGTCGGGCAATTTATGCTTTGAAACAACGAAAAAAATAAACTCGTGCAGTTTTTAAAAAAAACACGTTTTTTTCAGAATTATCGGTAATTTTCAATGCACTTGTGGTATTACCCCCGTAATACCATTTTGTCATGGCAACCACGTATCCAAACAACAACGGAGAATATAATATCATCATGTTACTAATGTGAATGTCAGTCTGACAGACTTCATGTCTATCAGGCATTATCTATAGCTATTGAAGAATTAACGACAGTGGAACTTTTTTTACTTTGTTGGTTCGTGAAATTATCTCAATAAATACTACTCGTGCCCACAATACCATCTATAATTCTGTCAGAAATCTTAAACTCGATCAAACTGCTTTGAAAGGACTCGTAGTGTTACCAAGCAATTTGATCTCGTTGATTTCTGACAGAATTACTATCGATAGTATTGCGAACACTCGTGGTATTATCCCCGATAACACCTCAGAAGCCATAGCAATGAAATATGGGTTACCACAAGGTTCTGTGCTCTAATTCATCATGTGGGTGAACGACTCATTTTACCACCTAGAAGAAATATGATTTTTACCTTCCTAAAATAGGTTCTATTGCATATTTTAATAACTAAATGCAAAGTGCACATTTTTTTGTATTCAATCTACAAGTTGTTAGAAGTACACTCATTATTGATGTTGCAATATTCTTGTATCACCGACTCTTATTATTGAAAAAAATAAAAAGTGTTTAGAATTGTGTCCATATTTGATGAAATATTCTTGCCTCGATCAACTCAAGAAGCAAGTATTCATTTGTTTAGAACACTTTTCCTTTCCTTTCCTTAAGTAGTTAGGATGATTCCGTCAAAAAATCAAACTAATATTAGGTTGGACCTATTCAAGAATACCATCTTCTTTAATCCTTTTCCTGTATATGGATGTATGTGAAAGAATAAAAATCATGCACTGGATAAATGGATGGAAGTCTCAAAAATATTAAATACCAAAAACAATGAGTACCAAAAATTGAAGAAAAAAAATCAGTTATGGCATTTTTTCTGTAAAATAACTGGAACTGGATTTGATATTGAACCTCATTCATGTCCATTTTTGCCACGAACATCGCATCTGAAACTGTTTTATTAATTATTGTGAATGCAATGGATATTTCATACCAAGAATAGTAATTGAAAATACATCTAAAACAGACGTGGACGCAAAAATGGCCTCAATCATAAACGATATTCTTTTTTGAAAACCACGCGACAGATGTCTGAGAGACTACCATAAATATATCATTGCCAACTAGTGGGCCAAGGTCATTCGATTTCTTTCAAAACTGGCATCTTCTATGTATGAGTTCAGTTAGTCTAGATTAATGGTCACCCAGATTTATCACCCTGACTTATTCAAGCTAATGATGTTCGTGATCTGAAAGCATTCAGTAAAAGGGGTTTTGCAACCAGTAGCTTGCAAATTAGGTCCTTTGTACGTTTACTTTCTTCTGTGAGGCTGCTCCTTATTGACAACATTGAGACAGCTTGCTGCTTTTTTATTTTTTCATTAAGAAATTATTGCTTTTACGGATACAACAAAAGTTGAAAAAGTTTTGCAATAAATCTTTCTTTTCAATAAATAATTACAAGTTGAGAATTTTTGTTTCGTGAATAGTTCTGGTAAAAAATGGAATAGGGGTTGAATATTTCACCCCTTTAAGAGATCACAACTGAATGAAACAAAAAACATTCATAAAGGTAGCCTTCGAAATATCAGCGAAACATCGAATAACCACAGCAAGAAATAGAATGATCGTGAGTGGGTTCATTGAGTAGGTAATATTTTAGTGGCAAGTTGACAACAGTATTGTCGTAAGTGGGTGCTTATATGCGAGTAACCAGTTATCGTAAGCACCTTGCTATGAAAATGTTATGAAAATTACCTTGAGCGAAATAATTTTTGCTGCCATAGAATTTCATTCGATTTTTCTATAATAATAATATTATGATAATGATGTTTTATTCACTTAAAAGAGAATTAGGTAAAGCGTAGTGGTATTTATAAAGCTTTAGCAACTAACCAAAATATCACAGAAGCAAAAATGATTGAAATCTAATCAAGACTGGTGAGACCAGATAAGCATCAGATCCTTGTATAATAGTAATAATAATAATAATACTAGACTTTATTGACAGGTTTGTAAAAACAAAATACATTGAATACATAAACAAATAAGAACTAAACCTATCAAAAGGCAGAATTCAAGTTTAGATCACGTCATGTGTGAGATAAAGCAACCATAACTTGCTCTTTCATTCAAGTCTGTAAGATGTGAAATATGATCTAGAATTTAAAATTAAAATACAAAAATGTAACCATCATATCACGATAACAAAATTAAAATAACTTAATCTTTAAATATTCAAATGTCTTGCAAGTATTCGGTAGTAAGAAATATAAAATTAAAAACCCAGGAAAGAAAATGTTGAATCACATGGATGAAAATAAATAAAATCACTTAATCTTTAGAATCAAATACATTGCTACTATCACTTAGTCATAAGTTATGAAACTAAACTAACTCAAGAAAATAACAGAAATATTAATATTTAATCACAGAAATAAAAATGTTTAAAATTACTCAATCAAAATCATAATCTGAATATAGACCAAAAGTTTCAGTTCATAAAATTAAATAACCAGAATATAGTATCGAAAAGTATAACACTGAAACCATTAACATACATTCGTTTTTTTTTTTCATCTTAAGGAGAATTTACACAATTTGTGATAGTATTGTATTTCTTATTATGGTAGCAAGACATTTCTTAACAAAAACTTGAATAACACAATTTTCCTCTGTGAGGAGTTTTCAATGGAAAAGTATTGTAAAAAGTTGTTGTTTTTCATATAAGTTATAGGCTCCGATTGAATGGCTTTTGACAATATTATTGCGATATAATGCCTTCAAATGTGTTCTAAAAGTGATACACAAGAGCAACGAATTCAAAATATACGTAGTATACGACTTTAACTAATAAATTTTAACTTGCAACATAAATTTTTCTGAGTGAAATATGCGATATGAATACATATAGTATCTTGTAGCTTGTTTAGTCGGTAACACTCACTGACTGAGAAATATCCGTTGAAAAATCAGCTAAAAATCGAATGACGACAGCAATGTACAATTCATATTTTAGTGATAGGTACGTAGACACAGGCATGTAATTCACTAGTAATATTCAGCATAAAATTATGAAATTCTGATGATCAACTCCCTGTCCCAGACTGACTACCTAATAGCGACAGCATTATACATTGCTGCGACAAAAAAATTAACATATGGCATTAAAAGAGCATTGCGAAGTAGATCTTTTAAAAAACTTTGCAATGAATCTAACAGATATAATTCAACGGTGAAAGGGGGCAGTAGTTGTTTTTTTGGAAACTTGCCGACAAATATAACTATTGTATAGGTTAGAGCGAACAACTGGATTATTATTTAATCCAATTTTCATCAGTAGATGAATGGTCTTTCCTCCAAGTATCACCAATATTTTCTCATGAAAATTTGACTTACAAATATTTTTATGCTTACGAAATGTAAAGAAACCACAGGACTTTGGACACTGAATGGAACAGATTCGTATTGATCATTGTTCACTGCCAAAATGACAGCTCCGCCAATTATGTCATAAGAGCGTAATGAATAAGTGGTGAATTTTAATATCTCAACTATGTAATTTTCAATCAAACAACTGAGTAGGTATTAATTGTTTTCTACTGATCATTACAGTATTAAATCCTGAATATTTCTATGCTATCCTTTTCAAACTAGTTTCATTGCACTCAATGGAACCTCTCCGCAAGGTGTTTAATCCCAATTCAACACCACATCATACCGTTGCGGATGCTGCAAAGAAGACGACACAAAGATGTATCATTCGTACTTTCACTACATTATTCTTCATCCTCAGACACGAGGCACATTTCAACTTCAACTTGTCTTGGCTCCATAACAACGAGAACGAAGAAAAAATGCCATCGAACAAGAATATATGATTAGCAATTGATCACTGTCAGGGTACTGTTATGAGTTAGATACGCATTTGCATTCGTAAAAATGCCACCTTGCGTTGCATCACGTCCTGACAGTGTGAAAAATAATTTGCATCTTCGTTTTTTCTTTGAATGGCGTTCGGTTACCTTGGGCAAAGTATAATGGAACTGTGGATGAGATCGTCACAATCAATTGCTGTGACATTTGACATTGCGTCTCCTCGTATTGAGACCGTTGATATGTAATGCATAATTATGTTAATATGTGTCATAATTATTAGCAATAAACATTATATGGAGACATTCAAGGAAATATTGCATTATATAGGTATACAGTACCTACAGCCACGAAGTTACCAGTATTACCACTGATATTTCTAAAACAAAGAGAGAAATCGATATACGACAAAAGTTATTTGAAATGGTACAGAATGTAATGAATTTCTGTGACTATTTTCCCCACCATAAAATAGAAGAATCAGACACCACCATTTCTTGAATAAATTTTGTTTAGATCAGTGATCGAATCACAAGATCTGTTTAACCATACACGGTTCAGAGTTGGATCGTGTTAGATTTATCATGTGATATATGAAAACAAACTTTATAATGTATGTTCAGTTGTTAAATAAATATTTTCGAGTTACATCGTTTTACTCATTCATTGTATTTCCACCATAATTAGCAGTTAAACAACGCTTTGCTAACAGGTTATGGGCCCAGGATATTCAAGAGAATAAGTAAATCTGTATTCCGGAAATATTCATTGGAAAATAATATTTCATATTTTCCAATCCAATTGTATGACACTTGTGACAAAAAAAAGTGACACAGAAAGCAATTGAAACAAAAATTTTATTCAAAATGACTGAAAACTTGGAAAATATGGCCAAAGAAATAGCAGCTCTCAAGAAGCAATTGGAATCCCGAAACAACGAGAACCAGAATACATCTAGGACTACTACAACAGTAATTTCTAGTGCAGTAGGTGGATTATCGGAATCGAAGCATCTGGACGGCACAAATTTCAATGACTGGAAGTTCTGGATGAAAAATTTCCTAGTTGACGCTGGCCTGTGGTCTTGTATTGAACCAAAATCAGGTCAAAATATTGATTCAGACTTAGATCAACGTGCCCTAGCGAAGATTAATTTATCCTTGAAACCTTGTGCAGTAGCAGAAACGAAACGAGCTACTACTTCAAAAGAAGCCTGGGACAATCTGAAAAAGGCGTATGAAGACACTGGCATTGTTTGTCTGATTGGATTATATTCAAGCCTGTTCAAAACTAAATTTGAATTGTGTTCATCAATGCATGATTACGTTGACCGAATCATCAAAATCGCCGAACAACTAGAAAACATTGGAGAACCATTCAAAGATAAGGTTGTTGGGGGAATCATTCTTGGAGGACTCCCTATAGAATTCAAACCGCTTATCCTGGGAATCCAAGGATCAAAACAAGAAACTTCAACTGAGTTTGTCAAAAGTCTCTTACTTCAAGACAATGTCAAGGGACTGAGTACCAAAACTACTAGTGAAGCTGCATTCTATAGTAAAAAACCTATCACAAAACATCCTCAGAAGTTTAATAAAGGTCCAAGATGCTATAATTGTAATGAATATGCCAATCACAAAGCTAGTGAATGTCCAAAAATGAAGAAAACCCATAGACAGAATGTGAAAAAATCCGAAAGCAGTAATTTTGCATTCACTTGTGACTTGCCGAGTAAAGAATTCAATGGAAATTGGTTCATCGACTCAGGAGCAACTGCTCATTTCACATCACACGAAAGCTGGTTGAGAGATTACCATAAAGATTCTTCCAGAAATTTAAGCATTGCAAATGGTGTCAAACTGCAATGTGAAGGATTTGGAAAACTAGACATTTCTCTGCTGAATATGAATACCGTTACTATCGAAAAGGTATTTCATGTTCCAGATATATCTCTCAACTTATTATCAGTCAGTAAAATAGCTGAATCTGGCCGAACAATCATTTTTGATCAGAAGTCTGGGTGCCGTATCACCAACAAAGAAGTTGAACTTGATTCCGACGATATTCTTGCTACAGCCTCTGAAGTAAATGGCATGTACCGATTAGATCAAGTCCCACTGTCAATACATTCAGCATATTCAGATAAAAACTACGAGTTATGGCATCGTCGTCTTGGACATTTAAATTTTCAATCAATGAAGCTGTTGAAAAATAAATTGGCACGTGGAGTTGAATTTGGTCCTGATATAACTGAGTCCAGATGTGAATCTTGTATAAAGGGCAAATTACATCGAAATCCTTTTCCAAAAAGCAGTAGTCAGCGAGCGGAAGACGTCCTTGAATTGATTCACTCGGATCTTTGTGGCCCAATGCAAGAAACCTCCATAGGTGGAGCAAAATATTTCTTAACTTTCACCGATGATTTTTCAAGAAAAACCGAAGTATATTTTCTCAGAACGAAATCGGAAGTAACTGGAAGATTCATAGAATATAAAGCGATGATTGAAAATCAAACTGGTAGGAAAATTAAACGCCTACGTACAGATAATGGTAAAGAATACGTTAACGGCGGACTTCTGAAAGTATTAAAAGAAAGTGGAATTCAGCATCAGAAAACGGTAGTTTATACACCTCAGCAAAATGCAGTTGCAGAAAGGCTCAACAGAACATTGATGGAGAAAGCTCGAAGTATGCTCATAGATTCTAAACTTCCGAAAATGTTCTGGACAGAAGCTGTGGCTACAGCAGTATATCTGAAGAATAGGTGTCCGACAAAAACTCTTCAAGATATGACGCCAGTAGAAGCATTGACAGGTAAAATTCCAGATCTGTCACATCTGCATGTTTTTGGCTGTAAAGCACTTGTACACGTTCCTGATGAAAAGAGAAGAATACTGGATCCCAAAGCTGAAAACTTTATTTTCGTGGGATATAGCGAAAATTCCAAGGGATACCGTCTTATTCATCCTAAAACCAAGAAAGTTAAAATTTCTAGAGATGTAGTTTTCTTTGAAGATGAAACTATCTACAGTTCTGAAAATGATATTCTTGATTTATTCCCTACTCAAAACGATTGCGATAATAATGAAATCATTCAACATCAGTCTATCATCACTGAAACTGTTGTTGAAGAAGGGGAAGAAAGCTCACAAAATCATGTAATGTCTGAAGTGGAAAATGAATACCCAATAAATCAAGAAACTGCACCAACTTCAGAATCAGACGAACAAGGAGAAAATGATTCATCTTTAAGCGAAGAAACTGACGAAAATGTTTTCAAAAGTCTTAGACGGTCGTATTCCTTTGCCAAACAGAAAGATATTCAATTCAGAATTTCTTTATCAAGCTGTATCTGACATAAGTTGTGATCCGAAAACCGTTGAAGAAGCTCTTTCTGATGAAAATGCACTTCTCTGGAGACATGCCATGGAAGAAGAAATGGAAGCTCATGCAGATAATAAAACATGGGTGCTGTGTACTCTTCCTCAGGATAAGAAACCCATCAAGAGCAAGTGGATATTTAAAAAGAAATTTTCAGTAGACGGACATATTGAACGCTACAAAGCTCGTTTAGTAGCCAAAGGATATTCTCAGATTCCAGGAGTGGACTACGAAGAGACATTCTCTCCTGTGGTCAGATATAGTTCTATACGTTTACTTCTGGCCTTGGCAGCAAAATTTGACTGGGATATCGATCAGATGGATGTAGTCACCGCCTTTTTGCATCCCAAGCTTGATGAAGAAGTATACATAGAATTACCCGATGGAAGAATTGGTCGTCTGTTGAAGACCCTCTATGGGTTGAAGCAATCAAGTCGTGTTTGGAATCAAGAACTGGACTCGACACTAAGAGAACTTGGTTTGAAAAAATCGAAAAATGACCCCTGTGTATATTCCAAGAGAACAAATGGAAAAAATCTTGTTGCGATATACGTTGATGATATTTTGATTTTTTCTGAACACGAGTCACAGAAAACAGCACTCAAAGAGGAGCTGAAAAAGAGATTCAAGATGAAAGACTTGGGAGAGGCTCATTATTGCCTAGAAATGAGAATTGGAAGAAACAGGAAAGGAAGAACAATTACTTTAGATCAAGAAAACTACATTAATGATATTCTACATCGATTCAACATGAGTGAATGTAACGGAGTTCAATCTCCTTTAGATCAAAATCAGATTCTCACCAAAGATTTTGAACCAAAAACCGAAAATGAGAAAAATGAGATGAAACAAATTCCGTACCAGGAAGCCATTGGAAGCCTTATGTATGCAGCACAATGTACAAGACCAGACATCTCATTTGCAGTGGGAAAGTTGGCGAGGTTTAACAATAATCCTGGAAAAGCTCACTGGGTGGCAGTAAAGCGAATTTTTAGATATTTAAAGAGAACTGCATCGCTCAAACTCACTTTCAAGAGCTCCAGAGAAAATATTGTTGGCTTTTGTGACTCAGACTGGGCTGGTGACGTAGAAGATAGAAAATCTACATCTGGCTACATATTCACATTATGTGGGGGAGCAGTCAGTTGGTCTTCGAAAAAACAGACCACCGTTGCTCTATCGACTACAGAGGCCGAATATATGGCTCTCAGTCTTGCAACTCAAGAGGCCATATTCCTGAAGAATTTACTCAAAGAAATAATACCAGCTTGTCCATCTACTATCATAATATTTTGTGATAATAAGGGTGCCATTGATTTGAGCAAAAATTCAGGCTATCGACCAAGAAGCAAACATATCGATATAAGGCATCATTTTGTTCGAGAAAGACAAGCACTTGGAGATATCGATGTTCAAACCATTTCTACACATGATATGGATGCGGATGCTCTTACCAAGGGCCTGTCTGGTGAAAACTTGTTGATCTCCACTAGAGTGATGGGACTATACTAACTAGACGAATACCAGATGAAGTGAGGGTGTTAGATTTATCATGTGATATATGAAAACAAACTTTATAATGTATGTTCAGTTGTTAAATAAATATTTTCGAGTTACATCGTTTTACACAGTCTGACTCATTCATTGTATTTCCACCATAATTAGCAGTTAAGCAACGCTTTGCTAACAGATCGGATACAGGAAAAAAGGATCCGAATACCGGATACGGATACTTTTAATGTATCTGGATACTTTTTAAAAAACTACGGATACTTTCACCTAAAAATGTACTCGGATACAAGTATTCGGTTACTTTTTTCGGATACTTTAACGGATACAAGTAAAAATACTAGGCATGAATATCAAAAACAAAAAGTGATAAAAAAAGATAGATTGAACAAATTACCTATTGCAATTGGGTCATAAAAACAGTAATATTGGAAAACTGAAAAACAACAAATTAAAACGAATATTTTATTTTCAATTATACAGTTATTTAAAATTGGAAACAAAAAATTTTCACAAATGAAATGAATTTTATCAGGGTTCTTTATAAGGAATGGATAATTGATATGGGAATTATGAAATGGCCACGGACATACGACATAGATTCTGATTCAACGACATTGATTGGTAATTGGTATCTTGTACCGCCTTACCTCACCCCGTTTTCGATGATGTTGAACTTCGAATTTGGGTGTTCCAACCCCGTAAACGGAAGAAAACAAGCCCCAAAGTGCTAAAATTATATTTCACCGTTTTCGATGATGCCCGACAAGATACGCCTGCATAAAATGGGGCTGTTTGGCCTGGTTCTCACTCATCGAATAATTTAAAAGTATCCGAAGATCGAAAAAAGTATTCGGTATTCGGATACTTACAAATTTGGCGACGGATACGGATACTGAATACAAAATTCGAAAAATATCCGAATACAGCTTTCGAATACACAAGTATCCGGATACTGTATCCAAATACAGAAGTATTCGGATACTACCCAACTCTGGCACGGTTAAATTTTTATCCTCCATATAGGTTTTCGTTTTGACGTTTATCACTTATTCTTACCATTCTTGGCAATATTTTATAGAAAAACATCAATTTCTGAATCGGTTAAATGACCTAATAATGATTTTTACCAGTAAAGCTACATTTTTGATAGAATTCTTATAATAAATTTTGACAAAAGGCGATGAAAAAACGTCAGAATTTGAAATGTTTACATGCAAAGTTTGCTATGAAGGCAACTTCAACGGGTGTTGTTGGGATGTACAAAAATATTGAATTGAGGATTTTTTGTATATGAGAAAATTGCTAGAAAATGTCAAATTTTATTATCAAAAAATTCTTTGTTGTTGGCTTCAATCTAAGTTATTCAGGAAATAGTCCAGTCATATACCACTCGATTTAAATAAAACTCTCAATACTTTTTGAATGATGTTGCTTCTTGGCTAATAGATTCATGCAAAATCATTTTAAAATAAAATACCACGACTGCTTCCGGGTATCGGATTTTTATCGGATTTTATCGGATTACATTCATTTATTTTCCCACCTCAATCATGCTCAAAATATTTAGAGAGTTAAATAATCAATTAAATTCATTCGTCTTGTAATATAATATATGATTATTTTTATCACATGTCAAAATCTAACATTGATGTGATTTCAACTCATAGCAATGCATTATTATTCCTGCCAAATAATCGGTGTTATACCTCCGAGCAATAAAAGATGGAGAGGGCTTTTCTGTCTCTTTCTTGAAAGCAACATACCCAACGTTGTTCACAAACATCTCAGCCCGAATCATGTTAAAAAAATGCATTGTCGGATATATCCGTTTGCACTCGGTGTTCAGGTTGGAATTCCGTATTATATTCACTCTTAAGCTGGATTTATAAACTTGCCGTTCGCCGTTGGAGTTGGCGTTCGCGCTGGCGTCCGACTTAAAATGCATTTAACTTGAACGTCAGCCCAACGGCGAACGGCAACGCCGACGGTAGATATAAATGATCTTACGGATTTCTGTACTTTTAATTGGGAACGCCAGCGCGAACGCCAACTCCAACGGCGAACGGCAAGTTTATAAATCCAGCTTTAACTTGTCGATCATGTTTGTTTACGTCCGTTTACGACTTATTTGTCGTCTTGTCAAATCAAACCATGGGCGTCGCAGCATGGTAATCATGGGATAAACCATATTTGACCTCTTTATTGGTATAACTGGTCGACAAGCATGAGGATGCCTCCGAGAATTGGTTGCGCAGTAGACACAACCCTGGAGTGGGGCAAGAGCTCACTCGCTCTGCATTAATCAAACAGTTAACGTCGTGAGTGTACAGTCAGTGGAATAAAATTATTGTGGCGTTATTAGAGAGTTGAAGTGCTGCCGTAAACGTTAACGTACAAATTGACATCTACGCATGCGCATTCGTCAGCTATTCACGTTAACGTTGAAAATAGGTTTACGGGCATACGTAACCTAACGGTTACCTTAAAAATCAACGCACGTTAACCGAAGAATATACGAATCACACCGATGAGTTGCGAATGAGCAAGTTTTGACTTTAAAGCCATAAAATCAAGAAGTGACAAAGCAATATTTACAATTTTACATCAATCATCATTTCTTCAATGTATTTTTGATGATCTTGCTCGGTATTTCGCTTTATTTAAAACAATGAACATTTCGAAAAGCCAATTCCGGAAGAATTTGATTTGCATTTGGCAAGGGAGGTATATGGTCAAAATCCCTATTAAGATCCGCAAAGTAGAGTTCATCTTCCAGTTGTTCATAGAAAACAGCATAAAAGCGACATAAACACAAATTAACATGTTAGGGTTAGCGGTTGACATACGTTCAACTTCAACTCAATTTCATAACAACCCGTAAACATTATATTTCGTACGTTAACGTCTACGTGAAGGTTCACGTACTGTAATCACTTCAACTCTCTGCGATTGTGTGTTGAACTTGAAATCCTTGTGCTGTGTATAGTTTTGAAATATTATTAGATAGGTTATAGTGTAGTTTGTTGTGTTTGAAAATGCCTTCAAAGAGTAAAGTGAGAAATAAGATTCTGAGTGGACAAAGTAGGGAAATTGTCAGTAATGTCATCAAATTTATGCAGGCAGAAGCAATGATAGGTGAAACCAGTATTCCTCTTGTGAAGGTTCAAGAACGAGTTGCTGCCGCAAAGGGAGTTTGCGATAGAAGCATTAGGAAAATTAATTCAGAAATGAATAGAATTGAAAAAGGTGAAATGGAACAATTCTCAACTCCAAATAAAAAGAGAAACATTAAATCAAAAGTTACCTTGGACAATGCTGATTTGGCAGTGGTCAGAGGTCATGTGATATTGTTAGTCAACTTCTGTAAGTATGTTCCTCATGTTCTTTATTATATTTATTTACCTATTTCTGATATTGTGTGGCGATGCATTCTTTTTCTAGTCGTACTTTATTTACACTTATGGCTTTGGGAAAATTATGCAATTTTCATAAACGGTCCAGTGATCACAGACAATTATATTATTCGAACAGTTCATTAGGAATTAATGGAAATTCAGATAAGAACCTACGTTCCTACGTGTTGCAGAAAAATTTCTCTCCCGATTGTACATTCCGATGATTACCAGCCGTAAACATTAGTCGATCTTTGTCGCACATCTACTCACGCTTTCTATCGTTTGCGCATCTCAGAGGCATCCTTATGCTTGTCGACCTGTAAACAAGTTGATTTTTATTGAATTTGCTCGTTTACATTGCGATTTTTGAGACAAAAATACACTATTTGTTGAAATAGCTGTAAAAAAACTCGACTAAATTATTACCTATCAATAATTAGGAAAAACTTGTTGCAATGTAGGTATACTAAAAAGTGAGTAAGTAAGTAAGCAAACTCGACTCTTCATTAACCAAATTCAAACGATAAGCCACTAGCAATATCTAATGGGTATTGGAATGTTTTGTTGACATACATGGATTATCACGTAGGTAATCCGTACATCAGAAGTTGTCGATATTCCCATTTGAATGAAATTTTATATACACGAAATATCACATATATCAATATGAATAATCGATCTGGAACGTTGTCAGTGACGTATCGCTTCTGGTAAAACTTCTTTACTGTATATGGAACATACGGTGAATCATCGCAGGTTTAAAATCTAATCAATGAGTTGAGTAGTCATTTTAATCTCTTGAGGGAGCCCATACTCCTTCTGAATTTCGGGAGATACCTCATTGACTTTCTTCAATACTTTTGGAAGATGCAAGAAATTAAATAATAACTACAAAAGAAATTATCGATTTTCTACAGACAGACTTATAATATCGATCGCTCCCTAAGCCTAGCTCCACACAAGTTGAGAAATAACTTTTCGACAACTCTAAAAAAATTTCAATCATCTGCCTCAGGATATAGTTTATGCGTAAATTCTTATGTGTATTATAATTCATGTATATCGTATATAAAGTGTATAGTATAGTTTACTAATGTGATTAAAAGATTTGGATATTTTGACTTTTTTACTTCAGCACTTTTATTTATTATTTCAGTATTCATGACGTTGTTGTGTATGTCATGGTACTTCACGTGGCGTTTTAACAATTATCATGTCATTTACAATTGTCACTTATTTTTGAACCTATTCATCGTAATAAAATATGTTACTCGCTACTGACAACACTCGTAGAATGTACTGAAAGGCTTGCCTGAGGAATGACTTAGAAATTATTAGTGGCGCATTCACTTTTCAGCTTAGGGAAACCTACAGCACTTCCGCCAAGCATTAGACGTCAGGATTGACATATTGATAACACACGTGCTTTCTAACCAGGCATGTGGTCGCCTATCGATACCAATACATGTGAAAACAAATTTCTCTGCACCGACTGTGTCTAATTATACATATTTTTAATTAAAAATGGAACATGAGAAAATGTATTAGCACGCCACTGGTTCTACGCTTACGTCCGAATCTGTAACAAAGGATAGTGTTATGGAGCTTTCATAACAAATGTGTGGTATGATTATAGAAATGTTATCTCTATGTCATTTATTGCTCGGAGTATTATACCTACTGATAAAACTGCTTCTCAACACTTTTCCTCTTAAAATGTCCTATTTTTTTATTTTTGTAATTGTTTTATGAATTGTTCAAATTAGTTCTCAAATGAAATATCCTAATTTAGTATGAGGAACAGTTGTTTGTCCCTCAAAACAGTGCCAACATGTAAAAGTACGTAGCGGATATTATCATGGCAGCAGAGGTTATGATAGAAAGATGCATAAAAAATCGACGTGTTATTGCAATTTTGTTTTCACAACACATGTTTCTTGAAGAAATTCGATTTCTTTCATTTTCGGTGGCGCATCCTGTATATTTACATGCAACCATCCGAAATGGTGAAAAAAAAATTATCTTTCCAAGTACAACTCATTCTTCTAATTTTATCAGATAATTTGTTATTTTCACCAATCAAACTACTTTATTTGAGCCAAAAACATTTAAACAAGCCGAATTCTTAACGGAGTGATTTGATCAATTAGTTCATTTGAATATTTTGCCAGATAAACGAGTTACCGAGGAAAATAAAAAAAATACCTATGATAAAATTTGAAGGACTCCTGGTATTGTTTTTTGGTTTGAAATAATTTACCCATCCTCAAATGTATTTTATATTATATTTTGCTTCTCTTTCAGCCTATTGTCATCCTTCTTTTTTTTAATATTGTTCATAGTTCTTGGATATCTGAACACAGATAATAATAACAATAATAAAATTTATTAAATCCATTGCGATCATAAAAATGATACCTATAGGAGAAGACAGACAATACATACATACGTGTGTTTACATTTATACATAAAAATATAACATACAGAATAGTCTAACCAAATACATGTTGCAATACAATAACCTTTCATGAAGCAAGGCAATCTCAGAATAGTATATTAAAGTATAAGTGGATAAATAGGTCTTTCAAACACGCGGAAATAAAGCAAGTGTTTGAAAGACCAGTTATCCACGAATACTGAATACTGTACGCGATTTTCTTTATTGGTACACTTCTAAATCATTAATACTCGCAAAAATCTAATGATGCGCATAAAAAAGAAAATGACAAAGTTCATCAAATGGATATAAAAGGTAATCAAATATAAATGAACGAGTTGTGCTGTCTTGAATTTGTTAGTAATATTTTATTTGACGTTACAAGGTACTCCTGTCAGATCAATAATCAAAAGTTGTCATTTAGACGTCACGGTTCTCGAGTTGTTTATGTTACCATAGTAACTTTAAACAACTCGCGTTTTTGAAAGTTCGATGTAAACACGCTGAAGCATGCTTGAAATAAATAAAATGGTGCACCAATGAAAAAAACACATGGCCATAGCCAACAATATTTTATTATTTACAACACAAATAATGGAACCAACCCCAAACCTGAAACGAGAAGTTTGTGAAGTTTGAAGCCGTTCGGAATATTTCCAACCGAGAAAACCATGATTAATGAACCCTCCCATTGAAGAAATGTATCTCTTCAATATTACTACACGGGATTGTGCCTCGAAAGGAACAAAAGATGCCTGCCCTACTCTACTCATTTATATTGTTTCGAAACACAGACGAGTTTTAAATTGAATTTATCTGGGGAACAGGTGCGAAGCCATTCGAAACGTTTCATGGGATTCTTATACACCTTTTTCCCTAATTACCAGCGAACGCATCATTAGAAATAATGAATTATGGGAAAGTGTCAAGAGAATAATCATTCTCGATACGTACGACATGTCTTGGCTTTTATTTTGGTGAACTTGAGTGAAATAAATGCAATAGTTAGGGTGCCAACGGCAAAATTTTTACTGATAGATCCTCTCTCCAAACCTTCTGTATGTTTTCATTGGAAGTAGAGTGACACCGTTTTCCTCTATGACTTTTTTTGGTTTCGAAGGCGTTTTTCCTCTACATTTTTCGAAATACCTCGTTTTGATGACATATGTGAAAGGACATGGCACTGGATACATGTATTCCTAGGGCTCTACGGATTTTTTTTATTTTTGTGTATATTATTCTAGAGGTCAAAAGAAGCAACTTTCTTCATTAGACCTTTTTTCTGGCCCTACAGGGTGAGCTAAAAAATTAGGTTGAATGTCTAATGTCAATTGTAGAAAATACTGTCCGTAAATTGATTTTTCTTGATTTTTGAGTATAAAATGCTGTGAAAAATATCAATTGACTTTGATTGGTGTGCATACTTGCAGCATGAGGTAGAATACGCGATTTTTCTAAAATCTGTTTATTAACTTCTCGCCCAAGTGTGGACTTTTCATTGAATTTCTCGAAGCCAAGAGTTTTCCCGAGGTTGGTCGTGTTAGCATTTTTGTTATTTTACATGTATGTACCCATATACAGTGTGTTTCACTTCTCATGGAAACACCCTCGTGTCTTCTGTAATTTTTTAGGTAGAACCATGAAATTCGCAAGATCAATAGATACACTAGAAATGAACTCACTGTGCAAAAATGAACATCCTACGTGATATACACTGCACGCCAGCAGCGATGGAACCACCCATTTTTTCATCGCTGCTGGCGTGCAGTGTATATCACGAAGGATGATCATTTGTGTGCTGTGAGTTCATTTTCACTGCTTCTATTGATTCTGAAAATTTCATGATTCTACGTGGAAAATTAAGGAAGATACGGGGGCGTTTCCATGATAAGTTAAACACATTATAATTTTACAGGACTGAAAATTGTTCAGAAAACAAGTGTATCCGTGGTAATTCGGGGATCCTGAACACGAGTCCGAAGAAATATCGGACCAATTTTGCCTCCTAATATAACTTTCCGGAAAAATGGGTGGTTCCATCGCTGCGGGCGTAAAGTGTATATCACGTAGGATGGCCCTTTTTGTGCAGTGAATTCATTTCTAGTGTATATATCGATCCTGAATATTTCATAGTTCTACGTCAAAAATTACGGAAGATACGAGGGTGTTTCCACAAGAAGTGAAACACACTGTATATGGGTGCAACCATGTAAAAAACAAAAATGCTAACACGACCCACTTCGGGAGAACTTTTGGCTTTGAGAAATGCAGTGAAAAGTCCACACTTGGGCGAGAAGTTAATTAATAGGATTCATAAAAATCGCGTATTCTGCCTCATCCTGTAGTATGTACACCAATCAAATTCAATTGATATTTTTCACAGCATATTATACCCAGAAATCAAGAAAAATCAACTCAATGACAGTATTTTCCACAATTGACATTAGACATTGAACCCAATTTTTTAGCTCAACCTGTAGTGCCAGAAAAAAAGTCTAATGAAGAAAGTTGCTTGTTTCGACTTCTAGAATGATATATCCAAAAATAAAAAAAATCTGTCGAGCCCCAGGAATACATGTATCCCAGTGCCATGTCCTTTGTAGATTTATCTCTACCACATTTTATCAAAGCATGTGTAATGACACTTCCAAATTCATAGAAGACACCATACCTGGTACTGAAGTTTCCTTTAAATCTTATAACAACCTAAGCAACTATTTAGTCAGTTCTAAAAACAAAATTAATAAGTTGAAAAGAAGCGGAGTCTCTGCTTGACTGTTCTGATTGCTTTGCCTCCTACATTGGAAGAACTTGTAGACCCCTTATTACCCGAATTAACAAACACTTAAAAAGACTAGACAAATCTGCATTTGATAATCATTTTGAAATTTACAATCACAGCTTAATCCAAAACCGAAATTAAAAAAAAATTACATAAAATAGACAAGGAAAATTTCCTCAGATTGAATTTGCTTGAAGAACTGGAGATTTCCGAAGTACTTTCCAACCATGACCACTGCCTGAATACCCAAGTGAACTTGTACAGAGATTTATTTCCACTTCATCAAAGGATCACTAATTTTAATTAAAAATGTTATGTTGGTTATAATTCAAAGTTTCAAAATTCTTATTGGATCACTCTTCAAGTTGATACCATTATTTTCTCTATAACACTTGATTTGACACACTCTGTCACAAGTTGTCATCATTCATTTGACATACACACATGGAGTCATGCTCTAACCTGTCTTTTAGTTAGTTCTTAAGACGCGGGGGGTGCTAGCAACAAATCTTCCACTTTTAGTTGTCAACTTTCTTTGATCTTTACCGACACTCCGCGGGAAACCAAAGTTTAGTGGAAGATTTGTATCTCCACAAGTGGAAGACAGAAAAAGTTGCTGTATTTTGTAAAAAAAGCAACAATTTTCCGCAACTTGTGGAAAACTTAGTGGAAGACTTTGGTGTAAACGCGTCTTTAGGCTAAATTAGTTTCTTGTATTTAAACAAACAATGTTTTTACAAATTTCCATACTTCCTGTTGCTTGACTAGTGAGTACCTACTATCAATTTTCTGAATTTCATAACCTCTAACTTCACTTTCAATTTTTTCAATAAACTTCAACTCTCTTCAGAGTATTTACTTCCAGATAAGCACTGAATATGACTCAAGTCGAAAGCGCTTTGCAATAAATAAATTTTATACACTTATATACAAAAATCTTCGATCCAATTATTACAAAAAGTGTATTCAGCTTTCCACATTCATTCATTGTTGATTCTGTTTATTTTTTCGAAATTAAAATAACTTAAGAACTTGGACTAAAACCCGAAAATAAAATTATCTGATAATAAACATGGGTCATTGGCAGTATCGAACATGTCGAAAAAACTACTATATCGACCAGCTGATTTTCCCAAGATCTATTCATTAAAATCTACAAAAACAACTTTTCACTCTGCCTGACAAAGAATATTTTCCGATTTTCCAGTCTGATGCGTAGAACTAGTCGATCTCAAGACGAAAAAATATTAATAATAAACGAAAGACATTTAAAAATTATACGTAGAAAAGCAGAACTCAAATTTTGGTACAAGTGTCTGACAAGTACGAGGATGTATTGATATCTAGTTAGCCTAGACCAGTTCCTTGCATAAACAAAATATTGCGTTACCATAGCAACGAACAAAAACTTATTAGAAGTGTCAGTATAAAGTTTGACGTCGAAAAAGTAAACCAGATTTACGCAATATATTAAAAGAAAAAATATGTCCAGTGAAATTGTGAAAATCCAAAAATTGGAGTATCGAGCCATCATCAAGTATCTTTATTCAAAAGGGTTAAGATACCCTTGGTGATCAATGTCCTTCGTATGCGACCGTGAAAAATTGGACTGCAAGCTTCAAAAGAGGTAAATTTTCCATTGAAGATGATGACCGATCGGGAAGGCCAGTTTCTGTGTCAGTCCCCGAAAATATCGATGCAGTTCATGACATGATTTTAACAGACCGTCGAATTGGGCTAAAACGTATATCTGAAGCACTGAATATTTCATACGAACGCATTCATCATATAGTTCACGTCAATTTGGACATGAGAAAAATTTTTGCAAAATGGATCTCCAAATGTTTGAATGTTGACCAAAAGCGTGCAAGGGTAGTAGCATCGCGTTCGATCTGTGCTCGATTTGAAAACGATGTAGACTTCTGAAACCGAATTGTTACTGTGGATGAGACTTGGGTACATTTCTACGATCCAGAAACAAAGCAACAATCGATGGAATGGCGACACTCCGGTTCTCCAAGACCTAAGAAGTTTCGTGTCCAAAAATCTGCTGGAAAATTTCTTGCTTCAGTTTTTTGGGATTGCCATGGAGTAATCATGAATGATTTTTTGGATAAGGGTAGAACAATAAGTGGAGATTACTATTCGACATTACTGACTACGGGAAAAAATCAAAGAGAAAAGACGCGGAAAGCAATCCAAAGGTGTTTTGTTTTTGCAGGACAACGCCCCTGCGCACAAAGCTCATGTTGCCATGCAAAAAATTCGTGATTTATGGTTTGAATTACTAGAACACCCCCTTATTCACCAGATTTGGCTCCGTCCTACTATCATCTCTTTCCTCAACTGAAAAGAAGTTTAAGAGGTCGTAAATTTTCTTCCAACGAGGAGGTAATAAAAGCTGTGGAGGTCTGGTTTGCAGAGCAAGAAGAAACCTTTTTTTTGAAGGGTCTAGAGACGTTGCAGGTTCGCTGTAATAAATGTATCCAATTAACAGGAGAATTTGTTGAGTAATAAAATATTTTGACATTGAAATTTTGTTTGGTATTATAGTAGGCGAATTTTTCAATATATCCTCGTATATTGGAGCTATCCAAGAGTCTGACGAAAAAATATTCAGTTATCACAGAACTATACATTTTTCCGTTTGTGACAATCCTAAAGAAGTTTTATTTCGACACTACTAATAAAATGAGCAGTAGATAGGTGATTATTGATATGTGTTCTATTGAATAATACAAACAATACTATTAAAAAATAATTAAATGAAGAAAATATTTTTTCCCATTGTTCATTGCATTCATCTTCATCAGTGCTCTTATCATCTTCGTCATCAACTTCAAAGTAATCTTCTTCCTCATTATCATTTTCAGCATTGGAATATTCATTCTCAGAGTCTGAAAATTTAATAGTGTTTAGTGAAAGGAATTATTTTCGAACTAATTTTTTTGGATTGAGCTGAAAATTGATCTGGATTACTTTGTATCAGTGTGATGAAGGGAGTATAATTTTTTTTTTTCGGTAAAACTGAAAACTCCTTACACTCAATTTGAAATGTGCCGGAGCTCTATCCAATTGTAGCCACACCCGTTGTCTGATATTTAGTGGAACATTCTCCGGATGCTCAGGCAGATCATTTTCTAAAAATTGTAGAAATTTTTGACCATTCAAGTCTCCGTCAAAAAAGAATGGTCCTATGAATTGTGTACCTATAATTCCTCCACACGCGTTAACAGACTATCTATTCTGGTGATCCAGAGTGTGGAAAAATGAGGATTCATATCACTATTATAATAAAAGTTGTTTATGTTCACTAAGCCATTGTTGTGAAAAATAAATTTGTCACGAAACAAAACGGAATCAAAAAAATGTTTATCCTCATTAAACCTGTCCAGAACCCATAGACAAAACTCGATTCGTCGATGGAAGTCTACGAGGATGTATTGATATCTAGTTAGCCTAGACCAGTTCCCTGCATAAATAAAATATTGCGTTACCATAGCAACGAACAATAACTCATTAGAAGTGTCAGTGTAAAGTTTGACGTCAAAAAAGTAAGCCAGAGTTACGCAATAAATTAAAAGAAAAAATATGTCCACCGAAATTGTGAAAATCGAAAAATTGGAGAATCGAGCCATCAAGTACCTGTATTTAAAAGGGTTAAGAGGTAAGCAGATTTACGAAGATATGCTTAATACCATTGGTGATCAATGTTTTTCGTATGCGTCCGTGAAAAATTGGACTGCAAGCTTCAAAAGAGGAAAATTTTCCATTGAAGATGATGACCGATCGGGAAGGCCAGTTTCTGTGTTAATACCCGAAAATATCGATGCAGTTCATGACATGATTTTAACAGACCGTCGAATTGGGCTAAAACGGATATCTGAAGCACTGAATATTTCTTACGAACGCGTTCATCATATAGTTCACGTCAATTTGGACATGAGAAAAATTGCTGCAAAATGGATCCCCAAATGTTTGAATGTTGACCAAAAGCGTGCAAGCGTAGTAGCATCGCGTTCGATCTGTGCTCGATTTGAAAACCATGTAGACTTCTTAAATCAAATTGTTACTATGGATGAGACTTGGGTACATTTCTACGATCCAGAAACAAAGCAACAATCGATGAAATGGCGACACTCCGGTTCTCCAAGACCTAAGAAGTTTCGTGTCCAAAAATCTGCTGGAAAAGTTCTTGCTTCAGTTTTTTGGGATTGTCATGGAGTAATCATGATTGATTTTTTGGATAAGGGTAGAACAATAACTGGAGATTACTATTCGACATTACTGACCACTCTACGGGAAAAAATCAAAGAGAAAAGACGCGGAAAGCTATCCAAAGCTGTTTTGTTTCTGCAGGACAACGCCCCTGCACACAAATCTCATGTTGCCATGCAAAAAATTCGTGATTTAGGGTTTGAATTACTAGAACACCCCCCTCATTCACCACATTTGGCTCCGTCCGACTATCATCTCTTTCCTCAACTGAAAAAGAGTTTGAAAGGTCGTAAATATTCTTCCAACGAGGAAGTAATAAAAGCTATGGAGGTCTGGTTTGCAGAGCAAAAAGAAAAATTTTTTTTTGAATGGTCTAGAGACTTTGCAGGTTCGCTGTAATAAATGTATCCAATTAAATGGAGAATATGTTGAGTAATAAAATATTTTGACATTGAAATTTTGTTTGGTTCTATGGCTAAGAATTTTTTCTACGACCGTGCGTTTTAACCCACTTTCCCGCACTCATTCTAGTTTAGAAAGTGTCACTTTCCCGCACTAGTGCGGGAAAGTAAAATATATCAATTTATCGTTATCAAATGTACATTTCATTGATTTTACCTGTATATTACTACTCAAACTAATATATGTTTTAATATTCAATTTAACCCAGACTATTTTTCATTAATTGGAATGAAGAAATTGCGATACTTTTACATATCTAACCTATACATTTCTCAAAATCAATCCACATAACAATCAAACTAAGCTGAGTCAAGTGGTTTGGTGTGGTAACCAAAGATTTGTTATGAAAATCAAGTTGTCATCAAGACGTCAAAGTTTCAAGTCGAAGCGTTGTCGAAGTGTCCGATTCTGGCATTTTTCAAATTATTTTCAATAAAAGCAATATTTTAATGGATTCGTCAGACGAAGAGCTCCCAGAAGCAATATTAAAGGCCGCAGATGAGGTAAATTCAGACCTGTTACCAAGTAAATCACGAGAAAGATACGAACAGCAATACAACCAATTTTTAAACTGGTGTAAGGAAAAAGGAGTGAATAGCTTCAGAGAAGAGGTTTTTTTGGCGTATTTGGCAGAGCTGAGTAAGGTACTGAAATCCAATACCCTATGGTCGCGTTACTCGATGGTGAAATGTTTAGTTAAAAAACAAAACCTGGACATAAGCAAGTTTCATAAATTGACATCGTTCCTAAAATAGCCAAATGTTGGTTTTCGACCACATAAAGCGCAGATTTTTACCAAAGAAGAAGAAATTGTGTTTTCAACACTAATATTAATAATAATTAGTGGATTTTCATGGAATGTATTGTATGTTGGAATAAAATATATATATATATATTTTCAATGTGCTTTTTGAATCTTTATGCGGACGTAGAAAAAATAATGTTCCTAATTCATGCGTAAAGTGTCTTTCCCGCCCTTGACTGCTTGCCCGAACTCCGCTTCGCGTCGTTCGGGTCAACGGCAGTCGCGTGCGGGAAAGTATCACTTTCCGCACTTGTTAGGAAAATAACTATTTCAATATATCCTCGTATTTCATATAATTCCTGGTAGATCTGAATATGGTATTGAAGGAATCTGTAAATTTCATAACCCTAGAAATGCTCCATCTGCTGTATCTTTTTCGATCTTACGTTGACTCGTATGAGAGTTATCTATGATAGATCCCATAATGAGAAATTAATTCTCTTCATTTCCAATGAACGGTTTTGGTCTATTTGCTTTTCCATAAGCTATACTTCCAGTCCTACAAAATTCATGTAGAAATCGTTAGAATGCCAACTTTTTTAGATGATTCTGTCCCGGATATCTTTGGGTATACTCCCTCGACGCCAAAAGAGAATTCTTGACACTCCCCAATCGCTAAAATCGAATCTATTCGCTCTTGAATGGGACATCTTTTCATTTTCAACTGTAATCATTCAGATAATGATAGATAGATAGATATACAAATATACTCTATTGTTTAATTGAAAACATTTGTCGACAAAGTCAAAGCCACCACACTGACAATACTTTACATGTTGAGAAACTCTCCCATAAAGATAAAACTAATTAAAATTTCAAAGTTACAAAAAGGACATAAACAAAATAACATGTAAAATATATTATAGAATCATAATATCAAATACAGAATATTAAATATAGAACGACCAGAATGCATATGCAAGATACTCCTCTAAATTGTAGAAGCATTTCCCGATCAGAAGTGCTTTACTTAATTGATTTTTGGAAATACTTCATGTCGCTAATGTCTCTGACTTGATTAGGTAAATGATTGTGAATTTGCTTGCTTCTATAAATGGAAGACCGCTTCGTGAGAGTTGAAGTGTAAATCGCTTCGTATTGGAGTTCATGAATTTCTCCCTGTATTTGTGCATCAAGCAAGCTGTCTCTGAAATGAAAATTTCATTAAGCGTTAGTATTTTTTTATTGACGAAAATTGGCCTGCACGATTCATGCATCTTCACTTTGAAAATACATTTTGAAGCACGTTTCTGGAGGACCAAAACACTTGACTGCAAGAAATCCAGAATTTAATTGCATACCATAGGTGGGTCTCAATGAATGAGTAGTATGTAGTTAAGGAAGGTGACATTCCAAGTTCGCGAGATATTACATTCACAACGTCACAACCAGAGGTCAACTTTTTTTTTAGTGTCATTATATGAGCCTCAAACTTCAGATTGTGGTCAATTTGTACCACAAGAAATTATGTTTCGGGCTTACTTTTAATTACTTGAGAACCTAAAGGTAGTTGTTCTAGATCCATCTTGAAAGTGACCTGATTTGTTTTAGAAACATTTAATGTGAGCACGTTAGCCTCACACTACTTTCTTTATTTTTTCTACGTCAACAGGAATAGTTCGAACCAGAGCATCATGATCTTCATTGTGCCAGAGAATCGTGGTATCATCAGCAAACAATGTAAGATGTCCGGAAATATCTAGGTTGGCCATATCGTTGATGTAGAGCAGAAATAGAAATGGACCCAAAACTGAACCCTGGGGAACTCCACGTACAATTTTTTCCTTGTCAGAACGAATATTGTTCAAAACTACTTAAAGATTTCGATCAGTAAGGTAAGATCTGATCCAGTCTAGAGATGTGCCGCGAAATCCGTAATGTAAGAGCTTTTTTAAGAGTACTTCATGACTTACACAGTCAAAGGCCTTAGAAATATCAAGAAATATTGCTGGAGCCGACTCTTTCTCGATAAGGCTCATATACAATCTTTCAAGAAAATCAAATATTGCAACATTCGTACTCTTTTTGTTTTGGAAACCGAACTCTTCAGCCGCTTATATAATATGTCTCTGCAAGAAACCCATTATCCGACGTTTTACTAGTTTCTCAATAATTTGGACAGTGTTTGGCCAGTGAATGTTTTGAATAACGTAAAACATAATAAATGACAATGAGAATTCTTTCAACAAGTTGCTAAAACTATCTTGAATCAAGGTATGCATTGAAATAAGTATACTATTTGAAAAAATCAATGTATGAGAAACTATTCAGGTTAGGTATAGGAAACCCCAATATGAAAGGTAATTGAATTTTCTATTCCTTATACCAATAATACAGGAGGTTCTATTTGAAATGACGAAGTTATCTTTGTTCGAAATTATAAAAAAGCAGAAACGATCTTTGAACATTCTGCATAATTTTGAGAAACGGGTATCTATTTCATTTTGAGTAATTGATAAAAAAAATCCTTTTCATTATACAACTCATATCATAACATATTATAATATTATCCATATTTTCTTGTGAACCTGATTTGTAGAAAATGGGATGTCTGAAACACTTTTGTCGAGCACAATATCAGGAAATAAAGTAAATCCTTATAAATCTTCAGCGAGAAGTCTGCCCTATTGTACCACTAATGACCCGAGTCATCAGGACTACGGAACACGTGATAATTTGTCGAAAAAACATAATGGACTGATCATCCAGTGACCTTAACTGTAAAAGTACATTATACCAAATCGATAGGGCGTGATGACAACTCGGTTGTCAAAGTACAAAACAAATTCATCATCTCCGAAAGTATGACGTCACGATAATGTCATCGAAGCTGCATCCAATATCTAGGTATATTTCATCCGTCTGCGTATTCGTGAAATATGAATCGAAATGTCAAAATGTGTATTTCTAAAACGTGTAGGGTGGCTTGAGAGAGGAATTTTAACGTCGTCTGAAATAGGGTCCGGATGCTGGGACTCTTCGCAAGATCATTTCTCATCCAGTATTTGTATTGCGTTCGACCTGGATTTATTTTTGTAGCCGAGGACTTATTCAAACTGCCAGCTATTATGCCCGTTTTGTCATGTACAGTGAGTTCCGGAAGGTATTGAACTTGTGAATGAAGAAAGAGACTTGGGTATTTAGAAACCAGAAATGAGAACGATAATGAAACTTAATTTTATAACACACATTCATTCAAATAACCAGAAACAATGTTTCTTAATTTAATAAAACTTTCTTACAATTTGTTCCTTCCTTTATCTTTTATGCAGGATCTGCCATAAAGTTTGTAATAAGTAGCAAAATACTACATTTTTAGAGCAATCGACAAAAAAATAATATTTTCTATTGTAAATGTCCTTTATGTATAGATTTTCGGAAACCTAACATTTATCAATTGAGTTAGCAAATTCACTATTTCACTAAACTACTTTTCTACCCTAATTCTATTCAAACGTAGTTGATCCGGTAGTGTGTGTCATTGACAATGATTTGTCTAATCACCGCACTGCATTGATTGTTTGAGATTCCTGAACAAGATTCTGAAAATTGTAAAAACACTTTTCAAATTACAAGATGCTTCAACCAGCCAGCTATTCTTAATTCTAATAATGATTTCTCAAAAGAAAACTTCAACAAAATTCTCAGATACTCAAACTTCGAGCCATTTTACAGTTCATCCATGGATATTTCTCTATTTGATTCTATTATACATTTCTCTTTGAAAAAATATTTTGATAAGAATAATGACAGTAACAAAATTGGATTACAGATGAAATTAAGAATTCTAGTATCAAACCGAAAGATTCTCAAACTTAAAAACGATAGTGTAACCATTCATTACAAAAAAATCTAAAGAAGAACACTATCAGTTTTACTGAAAGACCCAAAGAAAAAATTCTACCAAAATAGAATCGCTAATTGAAAGCATGTTAATGACACGCCCTGGAATGTGATATCTGAATTCAGAAACAAGAAACGTAGTCACCTTATTATTATAGAAGGAGGTGAAATGACTCATGAAGACCCCAACGATGTATCAAATTTTTTAATGATTTTTTTATAAATGCTTTATTACAATGCTTACAAAATGTTGAAAAACGTAATATTTCCAATGATATCATGGTAGATATTTTTTTTTGTTTTTACGAAACTCCCAGGTTTTCGGAGAAAACCCCTCAAAAGCAGAGCTTGTGCTAGCAAGTGAGATTGATTTTCAACCAACAGTTCCAGTAATACTATGCCATTAATGCTTCTTTTGAAAAGTTCACACATTCTATGGAGGCAGGCGAGTGCCCTGCTAGAATTTTTTTTGATCTCAGCTAGGCATTCGACTTTGACAATTATTTAGACAAAATCGAACCTATATAATTATGGAATACGAGGTGTAACTTTTGAACGGATTTCCTCATTTTTGGAACACCGTTATCGTATGTGTACCAAATGTCTAATCTCAGAATGTTGGTTGCATCAATTCTAAGAGTAAACCCATTAATGTTGGTGCAAATACTCGAGATTCGTTTCATTAATTTCATCAAAACTCGAGAATAAGGAATAAAGCCATCTTAAAATTCTGACAGGGTGTGTAAAAATGCATGTCATTGCCGCTGATATCTCAAATGTCTGTGAGAAAGTGAAAAATGATGAAAAACCAGGAATGTTGAAGATTCGTTTCGTAAATTTCATTATAACTAGAGAAAAAAGCCATCTGACAATTTCAATAAGATGTGTAAAAATGCACTCTCTTTCAGAAAATGTAGAGCTGATGATATAAATTTTCGAGCGTAAGCGGAAAACTATGAAACACTGCGAATATTCCAGATTCGATTAATTAATTTCATCGTATCTCAAGAATAAGTAATGCAGCCCTATGGAAATTTTAACAGGAATGATAGCTAATCAAAATCAAAACAACTCGTTTTCACCAAAAATACAAAAGTATTTGATTTTGAATAAATTAGAAAGATAACAGACAATATTGTCCAAAACGAATTATTCTCATTTCTTATGCCAAGTGCAAATGTGGTCTATCAATAAAATGATTATTGTTTTGTTTTCCTTTCATTGAATTAGGAAATATAAAACTGCTTCATTTTCTGATGCGCAGACATTCGAATTCTTCTTTACCAAAACATCATCAGCCAAAATAACTTGGAAGAAATACATATTTCAATAATGTAACAATGACAATGTAACAGCAAAAAAAATATATATATAATTGGTACTCCGGGGCGGCTTAAATTAATTCGATGGCGCATTCGCTTTTACAGCTGCAGGGAAACCCGGAAAAATTTGCAACACCACATCATCTGGAGAGTTGGAATTGGTTAAATGATAACTCCTAAAGAGGTTCGTCGAATTTTGAATCTCTGCCTTCCGGCAAAACAGGATGTATGGGGTCTCCAGAGGGTGCAAATGGTCCAATTCGAAGAAAATTAATCTAAAGAATCCGTGGTTTTGAAGTACGAGACACTATAACAGGATGATTATTTTCTTCTTGTTTCCACGGAAAGCAAAATCCTGTAATGTATATAAAAGGTGATGAGAGCCGAGAGATAGAAGATAGGGATTGGCGAATTATTGAAAATATGAACAGGATGTTCATAAAGTCACATGTGTCTGCGATTGAAAGACAAACCTTAGTCGCTATTTGTTGTTTTCTAATAGATATTAAAATTAGCTTCTTTTCATTTCAGCTATCTAATTGAAAATGCAAATTTTCACTTTCAGATTTTTTCTCTCAAGTTATATAGGGTCTTTTCACAATATCTATCAGATGTAGTTCAATGTCCCTGTTGGAATGGAATTGGGCAATGTGCCTTAGTGGAATGTTTAGGTTTACCAATTCACTGACTTCAGATTTTGAAAAAAAAATACAATTAACATTTAAGAACCTGAACCAAAATAATTTGATTGGTTTCAGAATGAATTTCTGAAATGAAGTAGGTAGAAAATAAAAGAACCTACGAAAGAATGAGTTGAGGGTACTGAGGCTACCATTCCCAAACAAAGCTTACTACAAAATAGTGTCTTACTAAACTTGTGAAATACTAGGTTAACTAATGGGCAGAAGAGATTTTTTCAATTTAACATTCACAGTGAACGTTAAGTATATTTTTGCTCAGTCGTCTGATGATAGTTCCTTTCAATATATTCTTGAATAATTCAGAAGATCGGAATCGACGAGGGACTATTACCGCTCCACAAGGACCAGCGAGAAGGTGTGAGCAATGAGCATCTCTGTCCGAAAGGAATGGACAAGCATGTTAGTATATGAGTGAAATGTTATGTTCATAACATGGCATGAAATCGAATTGACATAACAAAGAATTCAAATTCGACATATACCATGAAACTCCAATTCACGTCACATCATGAAACGTTCGTTACTTGTTGTAAGTTTTCGCGTTATGTTCAGGAACCAAGTGGAATATTGGCCTGTGGACGAGGAAATTGAAGGCTCTTTGAAAATTACGTTAAATATTTTGGAAATAAATTGCGATAAATTGTGTATTTTTTTTAGCAGTGTACTTGTTCAGGATTAGGCCAGAGTTGTCAACCAATACTTTACATTTTTATGATGGACTTGCTCAGATTCTATAGAAAAGGAACAGAGAAAGTACAAAATATTACAATTCATTTTATTATTGAATATTTAATCGGCCTTTAACGATACCCAAACGTGGATCAACTAAAAGCAACTTGTCACTCCATACCCAAATTTGATTGTGTTATTACAATGCGTAACATTATCTATGTATTATATGTTATAAAGAATAATAATAATTATTTTAGATTATTATTTAAACTGTGTTGCACTAGAACAGAGGAAACTGAAAAAGCTGCATTCAAAACTGCTTATGATTCACCAAAATAAAGTACCCACTATTATTTGCAATACCAGCTTGTATTTTTTCTTCTCTTTCCTTTAGTACTATAAGGTTATGTGCGAACAACGTAGAATGTTTTCTACTTCATACAATTATCTAAACTCTATTCTACTATGGAATAGGCAAATTAAAATATTCCCATGCAACACTTACAATAACAATAGCCCACTGTGGTGTCCCTCATATGGGTATGTCACCAATTTGATTACAGAAAACTGTTGGTTAAAAAAATTGTTCAAAATTGATTTTTCCGTTAACCAGCTGTCGACGCGTTACGAACGGCAGCCCTCAGAAGGCGAAACTTGTGTTAGCCGAGGATTAACGAGGTCTTACACTTTACGTGCGATTCCTAGCACAATCTCGGGCCATCAGAAAATTTTCAGCAGTCGCTAGGGTTTGAACCTTCGACTGGCGGCCGTAGTGATCGAAAACATCGACGCTTTTACCACTCCGCTACCTGGCCCAATTATTCTAATACATGAATTTTAGGAGAAAATTACTACACTTTTTTTTTTTAATTCATGTGCTCGAAAAACTTCCTGCAATAATTCGAGCACTTCGGAGAATACAATTGAAAACTGCCTATCCTGTTTTTTGCAAACAAAAGACAAGCATTACTCCAAACGATACCTTCCTGGCGAAGCTAGCTAATCCGACTACATTCAAATCCAAACTCAAACTGAAAGGATTTGATAATCATCGAGAATCAATCAATCAAACGGAATACGAGGAGGAGGTACAGCAATCGGGAAAACTGAATGAGATGTTCTGATACCGAGGCGGAAACTCCCTTCCTGGAGATAAAACTTGCCACAACTCTTCGAGCAATTTAACCAAGAAATGCGCTCCACCGACTTGATTATGATTGATAAGAAAATTGGGCGAACAGTTGCGATGTCTTCATTACAGAACTATATTTTTTTGGATTTGAGACTTAAATGATTATGATTCATCTGTTTTCAATAAATGTGAGGGTTTGTGCATATCCAGATAATGATATCCAGAGAAAAATTATTTGGAGCATTTGAATAGATTATACTGTATTAGAGAACGGAAATGTTAGAATTGGAAAATTTTCCTCTCAGAATTTTTCCTCATATTTGGTTTTGACATTTATTCTTACTTGAAAAAATGACAAATACGACATAAAAAGACATAAAATACCACATAAAACCATTTCATAATGAGGCATTATTACTCGATCTGAAAAATTAACACAATTTTAAAATTTCCTTTCAAGGTATATGAAATGACAAACTATTGAAATGAACAACTTACCACTGTTTACGTCAGATGTATTTTTATTATACCTACTGTCTAGAATGATCTGTTTGCATGTCTTTATTGCATGTCTCTCAGCTTGGAATACTATGGTGTTATTGCCAAGAGAAACTATGACGTTCCCTTTTGGCTTCACCAGATTATGGTTCCAGATGATAGTGATTCTACTCCCGTGTTCCATTCATTCTACTTGAGCTGGATGGTTTTTGTATCAGTATTTGGGCAACATGTAGTCTCATATCATTTCCAGTTCGGTAATATTGTCGTGAATTGGGGTTTATTCACGACTAACTAGGTAGGGACTGATCATTTATACATTTAAAACACTTTAGAAAAATATATAAACATTTATTTTACTATATGCAAATATGAGATTAAGGTGATTGAATTTAAGGAAGGAATTAATGAATTAAAGAATTAATGAATCTGTCTTAAACTAGTTACTTTTATATAAATTATTTTAGAAAGATCTATTGTTACAATACATATTGGTATAAACATTTCAGAAACATTTTCCATCTATCTAAACTCTACTCTTCCAGAACTCCCCCCATATCACCCACTAGCTGTTGACACGGCGAACCTCTAAATTCGACAACTGGATCAAACTATCAGTGGCCTTTTTGGAAACTCTTGTTTACTGTTTATGTTACAGTTGAGGACAAGTTGTAATTTCAAAATATAATATCTTCGTTCACGTACTGAATAGTAAAATGCAAGAAGGTTACCCACGTACCGAATTCTAATAAAATATTTTAAAATACAGTACGTTCAATCTATTTTTGACAATATTGTAAGGTTTAGGATGGTTTCCATAGCAGCTGTTGGAATGGTATTCAAAGTGCTTATGGAACACAGAAAGGCATGCCTTTGGAAGTTGCCAAGGTTGGGTTTTGCCTGTCTTATATTTTTATATTGGGCTTCCAGAAAAATAAGCCATCCGTGATTCTGAGTCTTGTGATCGCGGTCTATAGGCAGTACATGACTTTCTGTTTCCCCATGTTTTTCCAAAAGCTCTTCTGCACCTCATGATCGACTATTTGCTTTTAATCTATGAGGGCCTACTACTCAGAGCTACTACTCAGAGCTATTTTGAGATGAAAAACCTTCTTGCCTTATTCGCAAGATTCTCAATAACCTCCCGAGGGTCAGTATAAAACCAAATCATAGGGCTGATATTGAAATCTATTTGGAAAAAAATATTATTTGAATGAAGTTGAGTTAGAATATTTTCCATTTATAATAGCAGCCAAAACGGACTCAAAATGATCTAATTTTGCAGTTGTAGATTAGGAAGAATAGGGCGACTATTTTACAAGTCAAAAATAAAATGATTGCGTTCTGTCAGAGATCGTTGAAGTATATTCGTGCATTTAACAACGTAAAATATCGAATATCCTTTGCCAATGAATTTTTTTTTGTACAAATTTCTTTGGATATGGAAATTATTTCTACTATATTTGAATACAAACTTGTTATATACCAAGAACTGTGTATTTCCTTTCCGTCATAAATACCAAATTACAAGAAACATTAGTTTTAATTATACTCTCATTATTTCTTTCCTCTGGTTGTGATGAAATATAGCCAACTTATCTTTATTTTAAATTGCTACAGGTACTTCCCTCTTCAAATGTTTTCGCCTCAAAATAAACCACTTTAAAATAATTTTCTCCCAAAAAATTATGTTCAATAAAATTTAATCCAGTTTCCAGCACATTTTGTTAACCAAGACTTGAATCAGGTCAATCCTGCCTGACATTAGTCATCTTGTACTCAGTATCTATACTCTCCTGACCAGTACTTGTTTCTAAGCTCTTATGCAACGTTTAATTACTATTTATGTTTTCCAGTCATCTAAAACTTTTGTTTCTTTCACTACAAGCACCGCTGTTGCAACAAAGAGTCTAAATATATTGCTGCCATATATTGTTAGGATTTTACGATCTAAGTTTCGGTCTCCATAAAATGAAAAATATGTGTGAGTGTTATTTTGGCAGTTTTTGGGTATTTATTTTATCGTTTTGAATGAGCTACTGGCATTTAAGTTTAAATGGTTATGTTTTGATATTATAGCGGTTCTCGGGAGTACATTACAAAACCTTAATAAAACCTCGCTATAGGTTTTTATTATTATAAAACTGTTATAAAACTAAGTTTCTATATGAATTATTCATTGGCAGAAAATATGTTTACATTGTTAAACCGTAATAAAAACAAAAAATATACTTAATTGATAAATGGTTTCATCTAATAGCCTTCATGAAAACTATTCATAAATCTATTTGATCTGGCAGTGCATTAGGAATATTTTATGACTAGCATAAAACGAATTGGCTATCACTTAACATTCATCATACTTTTATAAAACTAGGAAAAATCCAAATAACATTCAAATTTTCGCTTGTGCTATGTCATCTGTGTAACATAAGGAGTAGTATCCTGGATATTTTGATGATTCCAGTGGTTCGCCTACTACCATGTTCCACAGTAGAGAGAATGTGGCGATAATATTTAGCTGCGCGGAGTTCTCAAACATTTTGGTCTGGGCCTGTAGATTTTCGAGTATTGAGAGTATTCATCTGCAGGTCCTGGCCGCTGTGACTATGCACCATCTATACAAAGAAGGGTACATAGTACTTTTTCTTCTTTCATCAGTGTCCCCCAGCGTTGACACCAATTGGTGCAAATCCGTCTTGCAGGATTTTCCTGTAAGATAGGCATGCAGGTTCACATGTACAAGAGCTGCCTCCAGCAGGTCCCCGTCCTACAGTTTTTGCAGTCCTTTCAGGAGAAAGGATGATAAGCTCATCGGCCTGTAATCTTCGGCCTGTTTGTGTGAGTTTCGGCCAGGTTTCATAATGAACACCATGTTTTCCGATTTCCTGGTTTTTCGAAGCCAGCCAAAGTATCGTTCTGGTGCTAGTTCTTCAAACCCTTTCTGCAATAGATCTGAAAATATTCCATCTGACCCAGGCGAGTTATATGGGTTGAAGGACTTCATTGCCCATATAAAAACGTGTGCGAGCCAAGGATTAACGAGGTGTTACCTTTTTACTGGCACTTTTTCGGGCCAACACAAAAATGTCTGCAGCCAAAGAGATTGAAATAATGTCGCTTGAACCACTCGGCTACCTGGCTCCTAAATGGATGGAATATTAATCCCACTTACCAGTTTTTTCGCTTTATAACATAGTTTTTTCCAGAGTTTGTGAGTCTGATGGTCCACCAACTCACTTTTCCTTCAGTTTGTCTGCTTTTTAAAGGACAGGTGTTAAGAAGTTATTAGCCTTTTTAATTTATTTCGAGGTTCGAGATTTCTGAATTATTTTGGGGTTTCCCTAATTTCCCTCCGATATCTCAGCCGGTTGGTTGGTTTATCATTCCTAACACTATATTTCAAACATCAAAAACTCAAAATCAATATCGTGACACTAAAACGAAAGAAAAGGGCAGCCAGCAAATGCGTTGAGATAATTTGTTGTCCATCTTCAGAAGTTCAGGCAACTACATTGACTGGTTTCAAATTGGAAATGAGATCGACGTTTTCAACCTTAAGGGAGTGTAAGACATCGAAATAATTCAAAATTGGTTAAACGAGCTGAATTTTTGAGATCTCAGTTTTTTAAAAATTTCAGCATTAGGCTAAGAAAAGATTCCCGTCTTGTATTCATAATCCCTGTTGTTTTGACAACTGAATTTCAACTAATTATTCGACAAAAGATGTTTTTTCGATAGATACATCAGCATAGAACTATTTCCACTATCCACTTTATCCACAATGAAAGTCTGACGACAAAATTTGATAGAAATCTTTCGATCGACGAGTAGAATGTAATATCACCCTATGTACGAATATCGAAAAAAACTCCTCCACATTATTCCTTGCTGAAGGCGCCATCCATTCTAGGTATATTTTCATATCGACAGGAAATCTCATAAAGATTGTTGACGAGAAAAGCTCTATGCAAATTCCTATATTGGATTTTCTCTTCTGACGAGCTATTGATAGTTCAATTCATAATGCAACGTGTAGATATTGCTTCCTGCAGCCGCACCCATATTCACTGAATTCCATTTGAATGAAAATGGAACAGTAGTTCTGATGGAAAATATCCATTAGTACATCGAAAACAGGACGATGCAAAGGGATGGAGGATATTGGTAATGGATACATCAATTGGATTGAAAACAAGTTATACTGCAAAATTCACTAAAGTATTATTATTAAAAAATTTATTTGTCACACTATTTATTGGCAGTAGCTTCTGGAAGAAACTGGATATGGGTAGGAGGCCCGCACGAATTTACGACGTGGACAGTGTTAACAAATATATTGAAGAAAAATTTGGAGACCAAAATATGCATTACGACCATGAACCTATACAGTATTGTACTGGACCCAGCTGTTTACATCCTGGTCTGAAGTCATGGATGATCACAATCTGTAGTCGTGATATTGAGTTGGGCGTTGTCACATCTCGTAGGTGCTAGGTCTTTATCATAGACAAAAGTGTGTCACTACACGCATTCCATTCGATAACAATCGAAGAATGAAGGAGGTTGATGGTGACATTATCATGCAACTCAAACCTGTATTACTTGCAAGTTTCAAAATCCAAACTATCGAAAAAAATAGTGTGACCCTCCGAGCAATAAAAGATATAGAGAGGGCTTTCCTGTCTCTTTCTTGAAAGCAACATATCCGACGTTGTTTATAAATATCTATGCTCGGATCATGTTAAAAAAGAACATTATCGGATATTTCCGTTTCCACTCTTATTCACTCTTAACTTGGCGATCTAGTTTGTTTACATGCGTTGACAACTTATTTATCGTCTTGTCAGTTCAGTTTGGATTTGAGCCTATTTGTATAATTGTTTTAATTTTAATAAGTAGTAGAAGTGTTGTGTTGGATTGTTGAATTGTTATATAAGAGACCTTATCTCTGCGAAATGGCGAAAACGTGTGAAGTTTGTGGGCTGAAAAAGTTATCAAGCACTAAACAAACATTCCACAAGTAAGTATCAAATCAAACCATGGGCGTCGCAGCATGGCATATACCATGTCTGATGACATACCCTACTTAGTTTTTAGTAGTATTATTAAAGTTGATTTTTGTTGATTCCCGATTGTGAGACAAAAATATACTTTTTGTTGAAATAGCTTTAAAGAAACTTTGTACTTTGAAAAATGATTACCTATTCATAAATAGGAAAATACTTGTTGCAGTAGGTACACTGAAAAATAAGTAACTAAGCAAACTCAACTCTTCAAAACCGAATTCAAATTATAAGTCACTAGCTATAGACCCAACCTGCTGGGCACTGGAATGTTTTGTTCATATACAGGGATTATCACAAAACCCGTTCATCAGAAGTTTTCGATGTTCCTATTTGAATAAAAATATTGCTTCCGGTTAAACCGTACGTGGACATGAACTTCTTGATTGTAAACGAAACACTGTATATCATCACAAGTTTAAAATCTAATGAACGGGTTACGTAGGTATAATGATTGTCAAGAAAATGATTCCATTCTCTCATATTCCTTATGATACTTTGACATTGGTTCAGATTATATTTTCAGGTTACCAAGTAATAGAGCAATTGCCCAGTTGTGGTGTGCATCACTCTCTCAGAAATCCTCATTTATCTGTTCTAACCACTTTTGGCCTCACCATATTTTTTGGTCAGGTTGTAGAACTATAATCAGTAAAGGAGCATTACCAGTCTTAGCATTTTCTGATGAATCTTCATCTGATGCGATGATAAGGTAATATTTTTCAGTTTTCTTCAAAATATTATTCTTACCAGTAAGAATTTGAGCGCAGTTTAAGGGTTTCCGGAGTGCAAAATTCGTACTGATTATATCAAATCAAATACTTCCAGCACGTATCTGATTAATCACAATTTTGCACCTGTTACATAAATAACTATTTGTCCATTACATATTCATTATGAATTCCATTTATGAATGAGTTATTTATGCAACCATTTAGGAAATAAAATGTTGCCATTTGTATGATAGGAAGAGTTTAATCTAAAAATTCATTGTATTAACGTAAGAACATGTTACTATTTTTTGACTACACTCATAGAGTGTACCTAAAGGCATAGCCTGTGCGGGTACATGGCAGCTTTTATTTGCTGTGGCTTTCCATGGAGACTTTGTTTTCATTGGAAGCGCATTCACTTTTCATCAGTATAGGGAGTCCTACAGCACTACTACTGCTGGTGGTTGGTGTGCATTCCGAAATTTAGACGTCATGGTTGCAGCTAAATAACTTTGCTTTCCAACCAGGCATGTGGCTGTCTAACGATGCCGATACATGTGATAACAAATTTGTCTGTAGCGACCGTATCTAATTAATAATATTTAGGAAAATGTATTAGCACGCCACTGGTTCTAAGCTCAGCTCCAGTTTTCAAAACAAATCTTCCCCTCACCTACAAATCATAACAAAGGATAGCGGTATGCAGCTTTCACATCAATATGTGTTGTTTATATAGAAATGGCACCTCTATATCTTTTATTGCTCGGAGGTGTGACCCGTCCGGCTGGGTTTAAAAAAAAAGTTGTCGGAGACGAGATTTGAACTCGGAGCTCCGGGGTGGATGCCTGTGGCACTGTCCACAAACCCATCAGGCGTTACAAAGATATATCTGTATAATGGTGATTCAACTAAAGTAAGTTATGTTTTTACGTACCTTGATTCCGTAATATCTGAAGAATGGTCATCTGACCAAGCTAGCAGGTAGGCATGCGAACATAGGACATACTAACTCTACTCAATCGTAAACATTTCATTCGTTTAAAAATAAGTACCGTCTGATGGCCCTGGGATCTTGCTCTATCAAGAGAAAGCAAAAATTCAGTAGCGAAAATGTTCAAAATTTGTGATCTAAAATTCGAAAAGAAACGTGGGAAAAATATGCCTCTACCACACCATGACTAAACTTTTACGTGATTTTCGAGGACCTTGTTTTACTAGTTTGATTTCCGAAGGAAAAGAACCGAGTAAAACAAGTATCAATTTGAAATCAGAGGAATTACTATGACCATATATAAAAATTTGAACAGTTCAATAACTATTTCGTAAACACTTCACTTATTCCATCATCACAGACATTTTTTCTGATGAAGAATCAAAATGCAAAAGTCGTATGCATTATAATCATATATCAAACGGGAAGGTATGTTGCAGGTGAATTGAGTAGAACACGAAGAAGTAGTGGAAATGGTATTATTGGAGTTACCAATTGAATCACAAACTTTAATTTTGTATGAATTAGGATTGGTAACGAGGTAAGTAGAATTGGCGACTAGTCACTGACATCAGGAAAGCGTGTGGGTTGCTCAATCATCATTTAATTTGACTGTTCTGTCAATTCAATAATGATAAAAGCGTTTATAATAACTGATATCATTTGCATTGTTCATTTTTCATATCCTACAATACTGGATCAAGGATTCAAAATGGAGAACGATATTTTTATTGCAATGATTCAAGAATATTTTCTATGCTTACAATTCATCTCATACCCAATAACTATGATAAGTATATGTCATACGAATTTGTTTTTTAGGAAAACTTATGAAACAACAAAAATTATACTGAAATTTTTGTCAAGTATTTTTCAAAAAATTATCTACTGATAAATGAAAGACAAATTGATGAAAGAAACACAAACTGGCATCAATAACCGAAAAATTACAAATCCGATTCAAATTGGTTTCGTGACACAATAAACTACTTCAATAGCAGAATCTGTGTGCATTCGATTTAAATCGCCAGTCATTTCTGACCCTGGAGGAAAACAACAGTGAATAAATTGCATGTCATCCTTAGTTAACATAATCTCAATATTGCGATCTCACGTTTGTTGTTAGATATTGTTCTCTGGGAATTAATATTTTCTTCTTGAATGTTTCAAGAGGTTATTTCACAGCCTGCTGACCTTTTCTAAGAACATCGTAAATTAAAATGTTATATTCTGACATAGAAAGAACAAATGTTGCATACCTATAAATACATGGAAGCAGCTTAAGAAACAAGAAGAACAATGCTATACTGAATACACTACACGAGTACCGAAAAACAAGGATATTCTTCGTGAAATCAACTATTAATAGCGTCAAATGATGAACAATATAACATCCTGTATGAATTTAAAATGAGTTCTGTGAAAATGACATGTATTTAAAAACGTTAGTGTGACAGTTACTTATGTAAATAAAACAAAAGCTACATAATTGTCAATCAAAAGTATAATACAGTTTTTTCAATCGAAAAAGTTATAACAAATGAATGGACCAGTGGAAAAACGATGAGGTTCCACTTTTTAAACAGTTGAGAAAAGCGCAATCTAATGTGGGAGTTCCAGCGTTTTTCCACTGTGATGCCGCTAAAATGTCGATTTCGGAAAAAATGGAACCTCGTCGTTTTTCCACTGGATCCTTCAAATAGAAATGATATTTAAATGTCTCTAATAAACAGAAGAATGATGGTCTGTAAAGTTTATATTTAATGAAAAACATTACCAACTGGCACTTATCATTGGAAATGATATATGTGTTTGAGAAAAATGTGTGTAATGTAATTATTTTTTTCAGTTTGGACGATTTCAGCTAGAGAAAATAATCAACTGATTCAACAGATGCAGCTCCAGGTACCGATTTTGCGGAAATTGTAGATTTTTCTCTTCCCCTCACCAAATTGGTGACAGCAAAATTAGGAATAGCATTATTCAAAAAGAATACCAAAATTCCATTTAGAAATGAATCCTATATCTGAGATCCAAATAATCAGTTTTAAATAAGGTTTTCTATAGTTTATGCATTTTACTCTTGTAAATTCCTCTTAACTGATAAATAGAGAGGAAATACATACGAGGGTGGTCCCAGAAGTTCCAGAAGAAAAAATATATTTATTTTTCAACGCAATCTCCTTTAAGCTCCACACACTTTTCTCAGCGATGTTCAATGAGTTCGATACCTTTTTAATGATAAGAATCGTCAAGCTCCTCAAAATAGCCAACAACTGCCGACGTAACCTCTTCATTGTTGGAAAATCTTTGACCATCGAGCCATATTTTCAAGTCTGGGAACAGAAAATAATCTGAGGGGGCTAAATCTGGCGAATAGGGTGCATGAGGTAGCAATTCAAACTTTAATTCATTAATTTTGGCCATTGCAATTACGGATGTGTGATCTGGTGCATTGTCTTGATGAAACAACACTTTCTTCTTAGCCAAATGCGGCCGTTTTTGCTTGATTTCTTCGCTCAAACGTTGCAATAAGTTCGCATAATACTCGCCATTGATAGTTTTTACTTTTGCAAGATAGTCGATGAAAATTATCCCACGCGCATCCCAAAAAAACCGACGCCTGCTGATGGAACGGTCTTTACCTACTTTGGAGCCGATTCTCTCTTTTCAGTCCATTGTTTTGAGTGTTCTTTTGTTTCGGGTGTGAAGTGATGGACCCATGTTTCATCCATAGTTATGAAACGGCGAAAAAATTCAGCTTTATTTCTGTGAAACTTTGCCAAACACTCGATGGAAACATCTTCACGACGCTGTATTTGTTCCATTGTGAGCAAACGCGGCACCCATCTTGCGCACAGCTCTCTCATGTCCAAATTTTCAGTTAATATGCGATGTGCCGCACTTTTTGAAATGCCTACTATGTCTGCTAGCTCGCGCACTTTCAGTCGACGATAATCCAGTACCGCTTTGTGGATTTTCTTCAACATTTCTGGAGTTGTCACCTCATTTGGTCGATCACTGCGATGCTCGTCTTAGGCCAATCAACAGGGCTATCAACCTCAACTTAAATTGCTCCGCCGATAATTATTTTTTAAATTGTAGAACACAGTGTGCACATTACTTCTGAGAAAAGTTATCACCTCCAGGGGGTGAAACCCCCCCCAAAATACGCGTTGAAATTAATTTTTGAGGTAATTTCGAAATATCTCAAAAATTTCACTTTTAATCAAAAAAATAACTTGATATTCAGAAAGAGCACAAATTTTTACAAAAAAACTGTCCCTACCAAAATTTTGAGAAATCGCACGTTATTCTTGAAAAAAATTGTTGAAGTTATTTGCTTTCGCAATTGGGCAGGTGCTGCGCCGGCTCCCGCCAACGTGCATTTTTTCAACCAGCGCGTGAAGTAAAGTTCTGTAACTCCTCACATAAATGTTCAATTCGGATAAATCTTACGTCATTTTGAAGATGAAGATAGCAGCTTTGTATTCTGATATTATTTATATTTATACGCGCAGTTGCCAACTGCAAAATTGTAATTGAAATTCTTATTCTTAAATCTTATAATATTAAAGTTCCTGACTTCGTGAAATAATGCTTGTGATTATTGAAATAACGTCTTATCAATTGTAGCAAGTAAAATGAACAGTAGAGGAATACTTCATTGTCAAATTGCATAACGTTTAACCGGACCAAATTATGTTGGTTTTAAATACGGGTGTTTTCAATTCTTCCCATATTTTAGGTTACAAAATCTTGAGGGAGTTTATAAATTCAAATGCTAATAACTCAGAGATAAAAGCACGTATCAACATGAATGAAAAGCCAGTTTGCAGAAAAAACCCTGCTCTTATTGAAAATATTCATACAAATTTGGTTTCTTGTACAAATTTTAAATGCAATCCAGTCAATCTTTCAAGTACTTAAAATAGAGGTTACTCGGCATTTGATCGCATTATTGTTCTATGGAAAGAAAAATAAAATTAGTCCTTGATGGAATATGGGGATTCGAAACCGAGGAAGACAGTGCACCGAAGGAAACTGTCCCGAAGTGTACCTGCTTTAAACTCATTGAGATTCTAAAACCTAAAAAATATCGGCTTGGGACCTTGTCAATGCGGCAGTCAACGTTGCTCTATGTAAACGTCAAATATAAAAGTTCCTGTGCAGAAAACACTGGATACTGGGATAACATCGATAGTCGGAGAAGAGGAAACATCTCTTAGTGCTTTGTCACTGTTTTTAATTGAAAATGGTTAGTTTATTTTTGAAATATTTGTTTCATGTTCAACTCAGCTCTGTTTCAAAATATCGCAATGTCAGATATGACTTACATTTCCAAAATTCCAAAGGTCCTCTTCAAAGGAATTTAGGAGAAAATGCCAGTTTGTTATTAACATTTTATTGAATGGAAGTTGCTTAAAATGTCCAGACATGGTTGTCATATGAGATACATCCTGAAAACTGGGGCTGGGATTGGCCTGGGAAAAGAGAACCACTTTGAAACCAATCGAAATGACAAGAAAAGTCGCACCCGATTCAATTTTAAAAATGGTTTTTTGTAACTGCACGACCGGCTGCATCAGAGACTGCTGCACGTGCAAAAAGAGTGGTCTAAAATGTACCAATGTTTGTTAAAAATATACCACAGATACCTGTAGAAACTTGGCAGTGATTGTTCCGGATTGTGAAGATGAAGACGAGGAGACTGAAGATGAAGTAGATGATGAGTTGTATGAGTGAATAAATATATTTTCCTATACATTTCTTGATGATGATTACTTGTGGATTCATTTCTCCATACCCTTTCTCGCTATCATTGAAAAACACTATCATAATTCGTTACCTCCGGTCCGAGTTTGATTTATACGATAAGTTGATCTTCTCTCGAATATGCGAATAATTTTCATAACAATACTTCTAAATCTCAATAACAACAGTTCTCAACCATTATTTACCCACATTTATTTAAGAGAAGTAGTTTGAGAGTTTTTCCAAATATTCTCCCCCTTCCCTCTCACCAAAATTTTTCCGCGATGCGGGGGATATGCCCCGAATGCGGGGGCGGGAAAATCGTTTCTAATAATTTATACCTATTATTTTCACAAATTTTCGCTCAGTTTCGTTACTCAGGACTGACCATTTTACATATTCATAGAAAATACACCAAAAAACACGATTTCGGGAAGGGGTTGATGCCCCAGGAGGGGGTTTAATTGTTGAAAATAATTCGCCCCCATTAGTAATACCAATTTCACTCATATTTATTGCCCAGATCTGAAATGTCAAGTTAATACCTTCCATAAAAAAGTTTTTGTTATTTTGGGGGGGTTGCACCCCCCCAGGGGGTGATAACTTTATTGCTAATTATTCAACCCTCCGTGACGACCGAATTGCAAAAAAGAAATCGGCGGAGCAATTTAAGTTGAACTTTTATGACAAAAATTGCTCTGTTTATTGGCCTATCTTCGCAGGTCGTACGGCCTCGTTTAAACTCTGCTACCCAATATTTTACCGTTGATAACGAAGGAGCAGTCTCACCCAGAGTAGAATCTAGTTTAGCTTTTATATTGGTTGGGCTAAGGCCTTTCAAATAAAAGTATTGTATCACATAACGATGACCAATTTTTTCCATGTTTACAAATTCACTGAAAACGTTTACTATTGATGGCTGATGCCAAACAAATACTAAACAAGGTGGAGTCTTCAAACTTGAAACATATGCTGTATAGATTGCGTACTTTCTAATACAATGGTATTTTTCAAGCAACTACCGCCATCTCTAGGCCAGGTGCTTTTGGGAGCATTCTCGTACGTCCATTTTACTGCAATAAAAAATACTCACAATATAAAAATCATCCTCAGCTTGATTTCTTTAACTTCTAGTTACGAAATCGTGAATGACGACTGATGTCAAAGTGATAATATCCACTCAAGTCCAAGGTTTTTTGTTCGTAATTTACTTGTAAATTTTCCTAATTCCTTTTCATAATATGCTTCACTTTTAACTCACAATGTAAGTAAAATATGAAAGCAACTATATTGTAGATGTCTTTGACAATGAAATAAAGTATCCTGAAAATTCAGACATACCAAAGAGACCTCTTTGATTTGTGGCCACCCTACTGACTGCATCCCCTTTAAGACATTATTAATATAACTTTACCTATATAATAGTTATGTATGTAAGAAGGATCATAAAGACGATCATTATGGTACAAGTCGTGAATTAAGAATGGTGTTCTGCAATGAAAATCAAGAATATCACTCATGAAAAAGTACTGTTGAATGCTTATCTAAGGAAAGAAAACCATCTTCTCTTTGGTCGTATTAGGGTGGATTTAGTCAACTTTAGCACAAGCATTATCATAAACCTAACGGCAACATCAAAGATTTTTAGCATAAACTTAATATTGTTGTATAAATGGCACCATTTGATATAACAGATTCAACTTTCGCTTTTAACATATATTTAAGCACAATTTTAAAATGATGTTGACTAAATGCACCTTTATTCGATGACAAGAAGTATTTTATCAACAAGAAAAAACGTCGATATTAGTAAGTACCTACAGCTGGTTGCAGTACTAAGAGTGATTCGCACGAGACCAAGTAGACGAGATTTTCATAAAGTCTTGTCACGTCTCGCCGATGAAATGATAAGTCTCGTCTCAAGTCTCGTCTCGCAGCCTCCAGTCTCGTCTCGTCTCGTTTCTCGCACGAGAGTCTCGTAAAAGTATCGAAATCTCATCATTCATAATCTTATTGCTTCAGTGCAATAAGGAATACCTAAATACTTGCTATAATATAAAAGTCGGAAGAGAAAATTACAATTGTTAAAAAATAACTTATGTATTTGAAAGTAATACAACTAAAGAAAATAAAAACCTGACGTTATTTTATAAATGAAATAGCTGAAAAAGTCAAAGGTAAAACAACCTTTAGCCCTCTCTAAGCCATTAAACTTAGAATAGGAAATTCAGAAGCGTGAATTTTCCACCATTGTAGTATATCTGTTTCTTTATTACATCGGGGCATAGAATAATATTTTTGAAGCTCCTGCATCCATTCTCCTTCGGCATGCGTAGGATTTACTGCATACAAATCATCAAAATCAATTAAAAAATCTGACTTTTCCGGTCCAGGATCTTCTCGTTCCCTCGCCGCCATTTTTTTCGTACGTTGTCCTTCTGAATCTTGTGATAGATTAAATTAGGCTTTGTATTTATCTTGAAATTTCTGAATCGAAGTGTCTTTTAATTCTTGACCCCATGTTGTTATATCAAAAATATCGTTATTCGGTTTCACTGATGTAGTCTGAAAATAACCTTATAAAACGGACAGAAATCAAAATATAGTTATTTACGATACAAGTGTTAAAAGTGGCACTTTATATTGCGAAGTAAGCGTCCACGAGTGGAGCAACTTCACGAGCAAAATAAAATCACTTTTAACAAATGTATCATACAATATTCTTTGTCACGGAAGTATAATTAAAAATATTCTGACGAAATTTCAACGTTTGATTCGCTTTTCGCATTGTTGTTTTATGTTTCACTGATGTTTTTCCAGTTTTTCACTTCGAAATGTCAACTGAAAAATAGCATATTTTGGGTGTCAGTATCAAAATAGCTATTTGTGTAACCACCTGCGAAATCACACAATTTGTGTAATGCAATAGATAATTGATGCGTGAATAGTTCTTTCTCTACTCTCTTTTTTCTGCTTTTTTAGTAGTTATTATGGCTGGCGTAAATTGCAATCACTAAAAAAAACCAACGGCACCTGAAGTGTGGAATAAAAATCCAGGCCCATAATTAAAATATGAAAGATAATGATAGTTCTGAAAAAAACGAAACGTTGTGAGTACAATCATCGGACAAGACACATGGCTACGTAAAAAGTTGATACAAAAATGTTTTTAGATAATATGAAAATTTTGATAAATAAAAAGGACCTTTTCGAAAATGCGCCTTTTAAGTTTTTTCAAAATATCTGAAAAATAATCGTCTCTAGAATCACGCCATTTAATATTTAATTACTAACTAAATTGTCTAAAGCTTCTCCCATTTACTCGTTCTCCTATCTCTTACAGTTTCCGGGATCGCAATATATCAATCCATTTTGGACACACTGTATATCAAAATCTAAATGGCTAAAATTTAGAAAAGATTGTACCGTATAGCCGATTCTCACATTATCTATCTCTTATAGTTTTAGGATAGCAATGTAAGCCAAATTTAATCCACGCTGTATATTTCTTGAATATAGTTCATCCATTATCAACTATTGCAACAACTCGTATAAATTCAAAGGAAGGTCCGCGGTCCACGTGGACATATTGACGTGCGGCAAAATGCAGAATCTTTGGCTGGAGAGTATAAATCATCATTTAAATGACATGTCGGCGTATCAAATGAAATTAATATTAGAAAGACTATACTATACCTATTTCTCGCGGCGCTTGCCGCGGCTTGTTAAACTCGCTAAAGTGGCAGATTTTTTATAACGATAGATGCCTTTTGGAAAAGTTATAGATTTCACTACTCAAAACAAAAATATGCCGTAGTTAAAAATGTGGTCATCGATGGTATACAGCCTTAAAATAATTAAATTATAAAGGTATCTAACAGCTTACCTTCAATTGAGAATTCGCAGCAAACATTTCAGGAACAGTGAGTCTGGAAGTACTTGCTTCTGCCAGTTGATTTGGTTCATTTGGATATATTTTGAAATATGCTTTTGGATGTTTACTGCGTAGGTGGTTTCTTAATCCGGTAGTATTTCCCCGTGACATTTCAATTTCCTTCGAATTTAAACATATTCTACACCTGGCTATTTTATCTCGATTTGTCCCTTTCAAATCAATGTTGAAATAAGTATCGAATTTGATTTTGTGAGAGTCGTTTTGTATTTGCATGCGAGACGAAGAGCGGCTGCTATTTAACGAAGACGACAATTCACTTTCAGTCACAGTATCACTCAAACTAATATTGTCTGGTATGTAAATATCCTCAGTTCCACTAGAAAAATCACCGGAATTTGATTCATCTTCTAAAGTCAAAAGTTTGGTTTTTTCCTCTTGAATCGGCTCATTTTGAATTAACTTGGCACATTTCAGCACGCTCAAAAATTCGAACAACTACCACTATCCACACCGAACAACGAATAACTAAACTTGGAAGAAATTTGAACTTTTATTTTCAATAATGATTTTTATTTATTTCGATCACAATAGGACATTTACATATCGCAAAATTTATGGCAGTCGGAATAGGGTTCAAAGACGGCGGCGGCGCGCTTCAGAAAGACAAAGTGATTACCGTCAACCGATCCGATAACGCCGGCAGAGACTTTTAAAAGAAATTCTTGGTATTCTACTAATAATTTCTTATTAAAACAAAATGATGTTCATTCCGTTTTTTTAAATATTTTTATTGGCTTTTCGAGTCCGCACATAAAAATATTCACCTGCGAGACTCTCGCGCGAGACGCGAGACCTTATGCAGGAGACTCGAGACGAGACCAACAATAGTCTCGTCTCGTCTTGTCCGAGTATCGTCTCGAGTCTCGTCTCGAAAACGAGACGAGACCATGCGAGACTCTCGAAAACGAGAGTCTCGTACGAACCACTAAATTTACTAAAACGTAAACACAGCTAAAAAATCCAAAATTTTTACTAAACAAGATATTACAAAGTTTTTAGTGGAAGCATCAGATGATACATATTTATTTAAAAAAGTTGCTCTGATAATTGGACTAAGTGGAGCATGCAGAAGAGAGGAATTGACATATGCTTGTTGAAAATGTAATAGATGAAGGATCCGTTTTTAGAATTACTTTACCGAATACAAAAACAAAGGTAATGCGAGAATGTTTTGTAACTTCAGGGAATATCCCAGGATTGAATATGGTAGAACTTGTCAGACAATATGTGAAAATTCGACCTTGCAACACAAATCATCTACGTTTTTTTGTCACTTATGAAAATAAAAAATACACAAAACAACCCGTTGGAATACCGGGCATTGTTGTGTACCGTGAAATGCGATTGCGAAGGGAAAAGCAATACTGTTGCTGCAGTTTACATCAAAAATTTCGAAAGAGCAAAAGAAAAAAATATCAGAAGCAATTTTTGGTGCCAACAACCAAACAGGATTACAAGTTTACCAAAAATCATCAACTACTGATGTTAAAAGTCTAGAATCCATTGGAATTAATATTGCAAATTGTAGTAATTGCTCTTTTACCATTTATAATAAATAGTTTTGTACATAGTTATGCATTTTGAATAAACTTTTTTGATCTCACCATTACATGTTTTTCATATAGAATTTCATTATAGTACTTAGTCCCATAATTAATTCATTATGGTACTAAGTACCATAATAAGCTTCCTGATGTCATCAAAATTGAGTGACATAACGTTGTCATTATGATCATCAGATAAACATATTTTTTGAATATTTAAATTACCGCTATTGAATCAATACGTTTTTAAATCTTCCTAATTTTTTCTTCAGTTTAATGTTCCCAGCTTCCCATTCATTAAAAAAGAAACTATTTATTTTTCCATTTTGCAAAAACGATGAAAAAATTCTCGAAGATTTGAAATTGAATACTTATGTACCATTTCTGGATCACAAAAAATGATATTAGAGAACTGCTGCATTAGATTAGTTTCTATGTTATATCTATTAGTAGTTCACCCTGTATGGGCAATAATATTTACCAACGGACAGATATTTGTCGATATGCTGCTGATCATTAATACTAGAAATCTCATTGCTAATCTTGATTTTCCATGGTTCATTGAACCAATCGAAAAAAATCTGCAGTCTTTTCAAAATCCAAAACCTGAAAACAATTAATCATTCCGTCGAAACGTTCCCTTTCAGAACTTTTTTAAGCCGAATGTATCGAATCGCAAAATGATACATAATCCAAATTTTTTGAATAACAAAGGCGACAAAGGAACCTCAAATGAAGCGTGAAAATTGTATAAATAGTTTCTATTGGACGAGGGTACGGACTCTAGGAGGGTTTCTCGAGGGTGGGTCAAAAATAGCACAGACGCCCTAATGGCTAGGTTCGGCATTCTTTTCATAAAATTCCACATTTCTCATGAAGATGGCTGAAATTGGAACAGGGGAGGTAAAGCTAGTCACAGATTTGAAGGCCCATCTTGCAGATATAAATTGGGATGAGCGATGATAAATGGGTTGTTAGTTAATATTAAGAGTACTTTCTAATTATTTAAGCACTATTGCCAGCTACAACGCATTACCTCGTAATTCATATTTTGTTAAATTCTATCTACCTTGCGCCTGAACTGTGCAATTAAATTCGTGAAACCATTAAATCAATCTTAAAATATATCAATCGCATTATAAAATATTATAACAAATTACCCTTCGAAGTCAACGACTTGAACTTCTACATCTATTTGAATGAAAAAAAAGTATGTACTATAATGATTTGCTCTTTTTGATTATTATTATTATTAGTTTTTAATTTAAGATTTAAAATATTTTTGCTTTAAAATAAAATACTCTTGTCCAGAGTGTATACACTACCTTCTTAAAACCGTAGTGCCTTTCTCTGCTCTCAGGAGGGTCCTTCGGGAACTTGGCAGCTTGATGTTGATTGAATAAAAATGCTTTTGTGATAGAATGTCAAATTTCAAGAAAGAGAAATGTGAACGCCAGAGTAAAGTGTATATAAAAATTTTAATAAAAATGTAAATAAATAAATAAGTAATCTACAATAAACAATGAACAAACAAAAACTATGAACAAGAAACACATCCCTAATTAAATGATACCTGAACACTTAAAATTTAATGCACGGTCAATCATCTCTGTGATGACTTCATAGAGTAGCCTTTCGCCCCCTTGTGCAAACTATTTCAACTTTATTGTAGCATGTTATGCGCAGACTATCTAAAAAAATATCTCCACGACAAGACAAGTGATCTTTCATTAGAATTAAAATCTAACTAGATAGTCTTGGGCAATGAAAATGACGAAAAGTTCGGAAGGAATTGAAGTTTTTAATCCACATTCGCGAGAAAGCACATTTGGATCTTTCCACGGGTTTGAAAATTTGTGAAAATGTGAAAAGTTCTTGAAATTATCCGGAATACTGTAGTCAAATATGTTTTGTTCGAAGAAAAGGTTTGCAAACCGTTTTATATGCATATAAAGGCCTTTATAAATACCTGGGATATATTTCTGGTTTTGTTCTTCGAAAGCTTCTATAGGTTCTGGAAGCTAGGAGACCTGGAGACCGGCATCTTCGTCTTAGAAGTCGAATTTCTCAAGAACAAGAACTGCTAGCACTTGGTAAGTTCTGGAGTTTGTTCACATTCACTTTAGGTTTATTTTGAGATTGGAACCATGGGGTTTCTTTGTTTTTCCGGAGAAAAGTTTAATTATTCATGGAGCACATCTTATACATCTCTCCTTTTCCATGGACATTTTCTGAATCCCCTTTTCATTGTTGTCAACAATTGAAAGCCAAATTGCCTTAGCAACGGGTTCATTGTCTTGCATATATGAAGTTCACCAATGAATTACTAGCTAAATACCACATTATGAAATCTAAATTCTATACTAAACTAAACTCTAAACGTTCTAAATTTGGCATACTACCATAGGATTTTTCACAATGAACATTTTCATATTGAAATTTTATAAAATTTCTCTAGGTGTCATGATAGTGGCGTACATGACTAATTTCCTGCTTGGCAATTCCTATTGTTATTTGGTGATTCAAGACCTTTTTATAAAACTGATTGTAATGGTTAGATTCTCTGAATCTTTCTGTACTTCCTACTGACATTCAAATTCCTTAAACGATTACCAATATTCTTAAATTAATTGATAAACTTGGCAACATCATTGCCATGTGTGACGCCTTGCAGAGAGCTCCTTGCCTGAACAGGGTTGGCCTAAGTAGGATTTCGTTTTCTGATAAATGTAAATTGTTGATTTTTGATTGAAAATTTTATATAATGGTAAATTTATTTGATGACATATAGTGAATCATAACACTACCTACTTATAGTCTTATTATAATTCAAATACATATACAGGGTGAGTCAGAATAATACCGACAAACTCCGACTACAGATTCCTTGCCTCATTTTGAGATGAAAAGTTTCTATCAAGGTATGTCCTTAAATGCATCCCCTCTGAGATACAGGGTGTCAAAAGTGCGAAAAAAATTTAGATTAATTTTTTTTTTCTCTAAAACTCCTGGAGAAAAAAATTTCAAACTTGGTGCACTAATCAAAGTTTATCAACGTGATAATTTGAAGTTATAATTTTCAATTTTCGTAAACCAGTGGCGTAGTTACGATGGTATGTGGTCATATTTTCCTTCATATTTTCTTTGGACAACTGAATTGACAAATGAACGTTTGACATCAGTTAGGCTCATCCATACTCAACCTAAAAGTCATAACATTCAATTTGCCTAAAAGTGAAGGTTTCTGAGATATTTGCAAAAAACTGAAGATATGTCCTGAGAAGAGACATAACATCCTGTGTGCTATAATCGCATGATGCAACTTTAGTATAAGTTATAGGAATAATTGTCAACCTCTTGAATGTTTTTTAATGTTGGGAGTATTCATTACATAGTACAGGTAATTCAGAATGAGACCGACAAATTCCGTTTTTTTATTCGTCATAATATTTGAACGAATCGATTTCGTAAATTCACCGATATGTGACCATACATTGTTGCATAATGATTATTCTGAAAGATCCACTGACAAACCCAGCCTCAAATTAAAATACTCCTGTTAGAGGAGAGTTAAAGCCTAAAATAATATTTGCGAAAAACTGTAAATACCTACTTTTAAATTTGTTAAATTTTATGTTGGAGTATCATTATCAAATTCATTTCATACTGAATTATCTAGGAAAATATTTTCTAATCATCATGTTTTTGGTGAATAAAAAGAATTATTGTGTATTTATATGTACTAAAATAATAGAAAAGGTTTATAGGGTACACAACATAAAAACAAAAAAGGCTCAAAGTAAATGTTCAAATGGACCACCATTTTGTTCGATACACAATTGACATCTCCGTATCATTGACTGTCGCACGCTTTGGAATGTTCCTGGTGTATCCTGTATTAATGTACATGCTGCTAAAATTCTTGCCGTTAAATCTTCAACGGATTCTACAGGTGTCTAATACACCAGGGATTTAAGGTATCCCCACAACAAAAGTCTAGTGACGTTAAATCCGTAGAACGTGCAGGCCAGTGTATGGGACCACGTCTACCTATCCACTGATCATGAACTGTTTCATCAAGATGACGAACGATTCGATGAAAATGGGCCGTTACTCCGTCCATAATCCATTTGGAAACGATCTTCACTGACTGAAATGATGACAGATGACTTGACAACAATACAAACTTGTTTGGGTTACTATCAATAGTGTCAATCATATCTACTATGCTGCGTTCGAGTTGATGCCCTAAACGATCCGGGCGCGCTCCCAATAACCTTATCGCATTTCTTTTGAAAGTCGGGGCAAATTCTGTTCCATTGTTTTCAATGGCATCAAAAGCCCCGCCAAGGCACTGAATGTCCTGCTCGCTCGATCGGGCTTCAACTCAAACGTAGCTCTAATATTGTAAGTATCGATATATCAGTTTGTTTCTACCGCAAACAATGACTGTCTAATTCAAACTCATCCGAACCATCTTTTCAATTCTTCCAACATTAGCTTCAGCTTTCAGCTTCTGAGGATGCTTACTATGTCAATTGACTGTACTGTTCCTAAATTATTTTCTTTCGATTCGTGATAACTAATTGCAAAGTCGAACCTTCCAGACTAGTTTGTATACCATTGATCAATGCATAAAAAATACACAAATTTTTTTTTCTTGTTCTTTTTCAAAACCATATGCTGAATGGATTAATTTTCCTCGATACACCTATTAGAAAAGGCTCTAAAAATGATACTCCAACATAAAATTCAACAAATCAGTACTCTTGATTTGGTCTTCGGTTTTTCGCAAAAATTGGTTCAGATCTAAACTCTGATTTGAGTGGAGTATTATTAATTTGAAGTTGGGTTTGTTTTTTTTTATTATTGCACATAGCAAATTACGTTGATACTCAGGACATATCTTCAGTTTTTCTCAATTATCTCAGAAACCTTCACTTTTAGACACATAGAATGTTATGACTTTTATCATGCGATTATAGCACACAGGATGGTATGTCTCTTCTCAGGATATATCTTCAGTTTTTCGCAAATATCTCAGAAACCTTCACTTTTAGGCAAATGGAATGTTATGACTTTTAGGTTGAGTATGGATGAGCCTAACAGATGTCAAACGCTCATTTGTCAATTCAGTTGTCCAAAGAAAATATGAAGGAAAATATGACCACATACCATCGTAACTACGCCACTGGTTTACGAAAATTGAAAATTATAACTTCAAATTATCACGTTGATAAACTTTGATTAGTGCACCAAGTTTGAAAATTTTTTCTCCAGGAGTTTTGGAGAAAAAAAAAATTAATCTAAATTTTTTTCGCACTTTTGACACCCTGTATCTCAGAGGGGATGCATTTTAGGACATTCCTTGATAGAAATATTTCATCTCAAAATGAGGCAAGGAATCTGTAGTCAAAGTTTGTCGGTCTTATTCTGACTCACCCTGTATATGTTCCATTTTACTTATTTATATGTACTTATCACGTCCACTTTCAAAACTGCTATTTCGAATTATAATGTTTATATTTGATTTTGATAAGACATGTCTTTAAACTACAAATTTAATATGTCTCTATAACGAAACAAGTCTATCGTTGTCTAATAACATTTTTTGCTCTGTGAGTATTGTGTCTCAAATGATGTGAGTTACTGCTGCGGATAAAGTTCTATTCCATTTTATTCTAGATTTATTTATAAAAACAAAATTTAGGTAAAATCCTTCAAATTCAAACTAACGGCATGGCATATCTAAACTTCTATCTCCTTTACATATATGTCATTGCCCTTTCTTTTCTTACTATTATTGTGTTTACTTATATCTTTGTTTTTGTTTTTTCTTTTCATGGCATTAAATTTAATTTCATTTCACGCATTTCCTTGTCTTTCAAAATATCTCGAAATTGCATAATTACAATCGAATTATTATGGAAATGTATAGGTATCTTTCAATCATTTTATCTATTTTTTTTTCAAGAGTTCGCCCTTCTCGATATGATTTAAAACCAATTATCATTTCAATAAACTCCCTTCATTCGTATTTCCTGAAGTTTTTTTTTGATTTCTATGATGTAATACACTGTAATACTTTTACTGGAAATAAATTATTATTATTATTATATCACAACAAATCTTAGCCTTTAATAAATGCATATTAGAAATTATTGATGAAAAAGTTTCCCATATGGTACCAACATTTTGGAGGACACTATATAAAACATTTAACTCTTACGAAATCAAGGTGAAATAAACGAGTTTGATCTAACCCAAAAAGTCAATTCATATAAAAATAAAAAAATATAAATTGTATAAAAATTCACTGAAAACAAAATTTAAAATCACGTTGTATTGGAAAGATTTCATTTTTGTATATAATTTAAAACACTGATCATTATTTAATTTGTTGCGAAAAGTCTTGGTAAAAGTTAAGAAAACGGTAACCTCACCGATTTTGATGAAACTTTCACAGATGAGTCAAAATACAATAAAAACACGATTACAAACGAAATTATAACTTTGGAAGATATGACCTTTTCAAGTACCAAAAAAGAAGTTGACTGATAATTTCACTCTAGAAAAGTTAAATGACTAAAAATTTCCTCTATCTCTTAGCAACACACTAACTACACATTTATCCATCCATTATTGTCACTATTTTTATCTCAAATAACATTTAAAAATTCAAAAAAGGCACAAATATTTTATATTATGAATTTTTCTATACACACAAACGTCAAACTTTAATCATGAAACATCGTAGGTGGTTGAGATATCTGTGCTTGAGTACTTCTACAGCGTTGCCAAATGACCTGAGATTATTCCGAATTAATCAAACGTTAGTTTATAAAATATGAGTGAGGGTGACATTTCGCAACAGACTTGGGCTTCCTTCATGAAGATCAATGGAATCTTGGCCAACATTGGTTTGCACATTTTTTAAAAAACCACAACCGACTTAAGCTTCCTACATGAAGATCAAAAAAATGGACAAATGGGAAATGCGCATGCGCTCCGCGCGCGCTTTCTGCCAAGATTAGAGCCTTTGCAGTTTCTTATATGTAATCGGAACAGACTTAGTCTTCCTACATGAAGATCAAGAAAATGTTCATGAAAGAGGAAATGCGCATGGGTGTCATTTCGCAAATCAGCGCCCGCAGATTTGCGAAATGTCTGCTGAGCGCGCGCTACGCGCGCGCTCATCTGCCAAGATCAAAGCCTTTGCAGTTCTTACATGTAATCGGAACAGACTAAGTCTTCCTACATGAAGGAAATGCGCATGCGCTCGGTCGACATTTCGCAAATCCGTGCGCGCGGACATGGAGTTGGCCATGTCCTCAAATTGCAAACTCAAGTGAATGAATAAAACAACTGCAATTCAGTTTTAACAGTTCGTCTCATTCAAACTGATTAAGATGAATATCATCAAACTTTATAATATTTGTGAAAATAGACAGGATTTGATTACGAAATTAAGAAGCTGGCAACTTGTACGAAAAGAAGGGGAATATTTTTGTCCCAAATGTGGTAGACCTTTCACACTTGTTGACGATTCATCAAGGTATGAGATATTTGGATGCTATAAGCAGATCTTTTTTAGACTTCTCTATACAATTCGTTCACATTTTCACGTACAACGATCATATTCTTTTCCAATTGAATTCGAATAGATTCACTTTTCAGAATTCAAATATTTGATAGTCTCATTTAAGTACTGATTTTGGTTTTCTACAATATAGTTATCAACTATAATAGCATCAAAACTCATAGAAAAGGAATTTTCTATTAATTTTCGACAAATCAGTACTTCGTACTTAATTTGCTGGAATTTGAGAAATTTGACAACATCGCAACATTCTTTCTTGTTCATATTTGACAGTTGACAGTATTATTTTAGTCAGAATTCAATGATTTTTTATTTGTTATTAATGTCAGTTGAAGAGTTGAAACGTCAAACTGACGTTTCTCTATTCACAGAAATTGTTGTTACTATGAAAACGTATAAATAAGGAAGAAGCGAAACACCGATTTGAAAATAACACGGGCTGGAGATAGTGTTTTCGAAAAGTCATTTTCTCATTGGTTAGAATTCAAAAAATTATGGCATTTGGTTAGTTTATACAGTGCGCATCATAAGTGTTACCCCCCTATCTAACTCGTTACGGGACTCTTGTTAGGAAAATCGCCGAGACAGGTCGATTTTTGATTTCTACAGTGTACATTCTCGTATGAATAGTGCACCCCTAATTTCATCCCTGACTGGAGGGGAGCAACCCTGTCAAAAAATTTAAATAGCATGGGGTGGTGAGTGATAGCTCATTTGAAAGGGGGTTTTATTCTCTATTCAACCGTGCAAAGGAATTGAAATATGTTACATTATTTCAAGAGTCATGAATGTTTAAGAATAACGACAATTAACGTAGCGCACTCACCCTTCGAATCACAAAGTCGGCCCTGTATGATATCGGTGTTGGGTCAGACGTCAAGTGAGACGTATTTGTCGTGTGCGTAGATATTAACTGCACGTTTTTGTAGGTGTTTTTGGGTGTTTGCGGATAAATGGTCAAACAAGAAAATGATATCACGGATAGTGCGAGTCAGTGTAGTCTAGCTGTTAGTTGTGCTTGCTATTCATATTCAAATAATGGTTGCACCACGTGCGTTGAATGAGAAATGCGAAGCAATTGTAATTTTTGGTGAGGCTCATCGAAATTATCATGAGGCGGTACGAATGTTCAATGAACGTTTTCCGGATCACCCTATTGATAGACATTATTTCAAACAATTAGTGGCAAAATTTTATGAGAACGGCAGTGTGCAAAATAAACCACGTTTGTGAATAACCCGTCCTCATCGAGTAGAACTGTAGCCTAGAATTGTGAGGTTTCGCAGATGACGGTATTGAGAATTCTGAAAAAAAATAAATTTCATCCGTACAAAATAAAAATGGTGCATGAACTGACGGACGATGATCCAGACCGCCGTCTAGAATATTGTGAAATAGTATCTAACAATATTTTACAAAATTCCAGCTATTTAAAACATATTTGTTTCAGTGATGAGGCTACTTTTTTTTAAACGGTCATGTGCATAGACAAAATGTGAGGTACTGGTCCGATGAAAATCCTCGACTTTTTCGCGAAACTCATACCCAGTTTCCCCAAAAAGTTAATGTGTGGGCAGGGATACTGGGTGACCATATTATCGGTCCGATATTCATTGAGGAAAATTTGACGGGTGCCCTCTATTTGGAAATGCTGGAAACAGTGATAGATCCACTCATAGTGACAACTGTCGAAAATAATCCAGACGAATTTGACATGGAAATTATACTGCAACAAGATGGAGCTCCTCCTCATTTTGCAGTTGCTGTCAGGACATATTTGAATACTGTTTATGCAGGACGATGGATCGGGCGTCGTGGATCTGTGGAATGGCCTCCAAGATCACCAGATCTAACTCCTTTAGATTTTTTCCTATGGAGTTACACAAAATCTAAAGTCTACGAGACTCAGTGTCACTCTATTCAGGAGTTGCGTGCGCGGATTACGGAATTGTGTGCAACAATTACTCGCGATACCTTGCAAAGCGTCAGGACTGAAACACAAAATAGACTCTATTTTTGCCAGGAGGTCAACGGGGAACATTTTGAACATTTACTGTAATAACAGAAAAAGTTAGTGTTAGTTCAGTTGCTTTCCTGTTTGTGGTGTAATTCTTTGCACGGTTGAATAGAGAATAAAAGCCCCTTTCAAATGAGCTATCACTCACCACCCCATGCTATTTAAATTTTTTGACAGGGTTGCTCCCCTCCAGTCAGGGATGAAATTAGGGGTGCACTATTCATACGAAAATGTACACTGTAGAAATCAAAAATCGACGTGTCTCGGCGATTTTCCTAACAAGAGTCCAGTAACGAGTTAGATAGGGGGGTTAACACTTATGATGCGCACTGTATAATATGAGGGAAATTGTCCTGTCAATTCCATTCCTCTTTAGTCAGCACCACTACGTATTTTAATCCCAAATAATGTTACAACTCACCCAGTTTAACACCCTTAGAAACTTTATTAAACTAGTAAACTCGCTTGAGTCAGTGTTACTTACTCGTGACCTGCTTTCGATAAGAACATCAATACCGTCACAATGTCGTTCCTTGTAACGCAAAAGTTTCAAACGAGTTAGGGTGAAAATGATTGACATTCTTAAATGTTCTCTTAATTAAAATACATTTATCTCTGGATGAATCGCGAGACCTTATCAAAATTTCTCTTATTAGCAACTCGAAATAAGGGAGGAACGGTTCAGTGAAAAGTGATTTATGCGTGCAGAATTCTAGAAAATAATCAAAGAAACATTATTGCATATTATATTTCAGCGTGAACGTAAAATGGGAAAACAGTTCACTATTATCTCACTGCTGGAAAGTGTGGTTTTATCAGAATCGGGGAAAAAGTTTCTGATGTGAAGAATTATTTTTTAGCTCTGACGATAACACTAGAAAAATTAAGAATTCAAAAATTTAATTTTTTTGAAAATTATTCGAAAATCGACAATATTATTAAAAATTTCACATGTCCATAAAATCTTATGCAATTTTTTCCATTCTATCAAAACTTTATTATTACAGTTACAGATATCCCCGCAATGGACAACCTCATCTTGTATCTGTAGGTATACTATAGTTCCATATACAGGAGGTTTTCTAACTACGGGTCCTAACTGCAGGGGGTGATTCGTTAGGTCATTTTAAGAGGAAAAGTTCCCATGAACGTATGTCCGGAGTTGGTTCATTTCTGAGACACAGGACGTTGAAACTTAAAAAAAGCGGTAATTATAAAATATCATGAGTATCCCAAAACCAATTTTGTTGAAATTTGGTACATTTATTTGAACTAATTAATTAGCCCTAACCAGATTGAAATTATTACGGCCAGTGGCGTCTTAGTACGCCACTGACATTTTTCCGCAAATCTTCATTTTTTAAGATTGAGTAACTGAAAATACAACTTTTTGGTTTCGTGTATTTCCTTCATATCTTGCTTCGTTTTAGAGAAATAATAAGAAACATATAAGAAAAACCAAAATTAAAAATATAAACAATTGCGATATTACAGAAAATGAGCAAAATGACCACCTTAATAAAATACACGACCGCATTCGATTTGCAATTGATTGTCTGACACGTTTAAAAATTCCTGGAGTAGTCCTTATTACATTGCATTTGTAAATTATTCCACATGTGAATGACTTGAGGCATTCACATGTGGTATGGAGTTTTATGAACAAGTGTCTTCAGCTGATCCCCATAAATATAAATCTGGAGGATTCTTATCAGGACTGCAGGCTGGCCAATGTTGAGGTCCTGCACGTCCAATCTAGCGATTAGGGTAAGTGATGTCGAGCAAGAACACTAAAATTAGCTGGAACCCCGCCGTGCATAAACCACAAGTGTGGGTACTTCTACTAACAAAATGGGTAAATGATCCCGCAAAAAGTCCGTGTAAGATTCACCTGTTAATCTTTCTGTTACAAAATTGTGCCAATTAGGTATGGTCACCAATAATTCCTACCCAAACGTTCAGCGAAAATAATGTTGTCAAGAAGAACTGAAACGTAGAGTTAAATCGTACACTTGATGTAGGACTGGAGCGTAGAAGTGTAAAACTCGAGCTGCTAACTGAATAGTAAGACTGAATGATAGATAGATATCTAAATTCTGTCTGAACTATGTTTTGCTAACTCTTATAGTAGCATAATAACAAAGCGACATTTAATGGCCATGATTCATTATTATCTTGACATCCTGATCCGATTCCTTCTTAATTCTCCTCACTGTACTCTGCTTGATGACAAAACCATTCTGCTAACAGTTATAAGCCTAAGTGTCTAGAGTGTGAGGGTGTTTATGTGGGACAATAATAATAAGTTTATTCCCAGAAGAAAGAATTACAATTTTATATAACAGTTACCGGGTTCACCTTTGAGGTTTCTTTCAATACTGAAACCAGCTGGGATCCTCAGTGGTTCCGAATTGAAAAGGCCTGTGTTTTTCACCAGGTTTAGTAGTCTATTTACAAGGTTAATGTGGGAAGCTGAATACACTTGCGTAGAATGATTTTCAAATGATCAGCATTTGGAAACCATTTGTTATAAAATTGTTATTTCCATCAACCGATTGCACCCCTACGCGCAACCCTCGGAAGTCTTCGAGATACTTGTGTGAGCTAGGGAAGACGCAGCCCTTACCTCTTAACGTGTGATGCCATGCACGAGACTGATGACCATGCGAGGCTTTGAACCCTCGACCCTTCGCTCCAAATGCGAACGCTCTTACACTACGTCCCATCAATAAAATCAAAAAATCAATAATCATAACTTTAGCCCTAATAGAAATTCAAAAATTTTACACCATAATAATAAGAATTATTTGAGACTGGATTTGTTCGAAGAAATTTCCAATAATTAGTGCTGCTTGAACACTCAAGTGGACTTCTACAGAGATTTCCTTCTACTTCATCGAAGAATTATTCATCAAAATCAAATCAATATGTCCTTTCAGATCAACCAATTTCAAAATCACACCTATTTAATTATGTTGTCTACCATTTTATAATCAAACATTTCAATTTACTACTAACACAAGTTGGTATTACATTTTATATTCTTTGACTTTGACAGATGAAGTAATTTGTGTGTTTCATAATACCTGACATATTCACATGGCCTTCAATTTCCTAACTTGTAAGTACTCATCAAATTCAAAACCTTTTCCAAATTTCATAACCTTAAAATTTATTAAATACAAATTCAAGAATCTCTCACAATCAGAGTTTTTACTTTCAAGTACTGAAGATGACGAAAGTCGAAAGCGCTTTGCATATTTAAGAAATTATACACTCTATACAAAAATTCCCTCATCATTTATTTACTGAGTGTTTTGGATTCATGCCTGCTTCTAGGTTGATCTGTCCGAATATTATGTTGTACTTGTTGAGCAGCACGTCGCATTCGAAATTGATGTGAGAAGCTGTTTCTTCCTCGTCACCACATAGTCTACACTCCACGGTCTATATAACAGTAGAAATGCATCATTATAACAGTAATAGTAATAATAATGATAATTTGTTTTCAAAGTGAACGTTATTTTTCAAAAAGATACGCCGAACATGAAAGGTCCTTCAGACTAGAAAAAAAATGATTAGACGTTTTCAAACAATTCTTTGGAATGCAACCACAAGTGTCCGAATCTGAACGATACGGAAATTTTGCAATATGCCAGCAAGGGTTGGAAACTGAATTATTTAGAATCGGGTAGATTTGAGGGAACCAATATTCAAGGGATTTAAGGAGTTTCATTCATTAACATAGATTATGGTATTGGTTTGATTGTAACGTTGGCTACAAATAGAAGTGGTATAAAAACATAGAAAGTTTTATTTCAAATTTTTCGTGATGATTTCCCACCACGTAGTAATCCATCCATACACTCATCAATTTATGTTATTTTTAAATACAATCACTATCATCGTGTTATTGGATTTGTATTCTTTGGATGGTCTCGATTCAAATAACTAGCTGAAAAAAATTAAAGTTATTAATAAATATCTCCAGTTAATTTCCATTGAAAAATCTGTTGTGGAAAAAAGCGAGACTGAGGCGCAGAAAAAGCGCGACGAAACAATCAATTACTTTCCAATCTGGAAAGAGTCTCCAGCGGCCACCGCATCGTCGACAAACAATCTAATTACGCTAAAACAAATATCTTATTGTGGAAACGTATCGCCGCGTCATCGTGCCCACGAATCGTCCCTTTTATTCGAGAGTTCATCGGCGCTCTCGAGACGTTGCAATTTTCTGAAAGCTCCCCGGAGTTCTTAGAGACGAAAAGGGGCCTTTGCCGACTGTTCCCAGACGTCACTCACTCTCTCCGAAACTTTGGCCGTGATTAATGATCGGGCGGCGGGCGCAGCTTCGAACAACAAACTTTTCCCAGAGAAAAAATATTGTGTATAAGAACGAACGTCGGAAAAGAGTCTTTCTGTATCTACCCTTCAAGATTTCGTTTCGCCCTCCGGCCGGAGCAGGGGCCCACTCGGCATCAGCTTGACACTTCTCCAACTTTCTTTATTTTGAATGTCTGCTCTGAACCATCATCAGTTTCATTTATTCTGGGGTAGTCGCTTCTTTTGGGGTGATCAACGTTGTGCGTCAAGAGTGTTTTGTACTGAAATCATAAGGTCTTACATAATATTCTATAAGCGTTACGATATAATAATAATATGGGTGGTTGAAAAACTTACAGTCTAACTCCACCAAAATAATATTTATTGTTGTTGGCCCACAGACATACGAGGATGGTTCCAGAAGTACCTGGCCTTACCTAGAGATGGCGGTAGTTGCTTGAAAATACCATTGTATTAGAAAGTACACAATATATACAGCGTTTGAAGACACCACGTTGTTTAGTATTTGTTTGGCAGCCATCAATAGTAAAAGTTTTCAGTGAATTTGTAAACATGGAAAAAATTGGTCATCGTTTTATGTGATACATTACTTTTATTTGAAAGGTCTTAGCCCAACCAATATAAAAGTTGAACTAGATTCTACTCTGGGTGAGACTGACTGCTCCTTCGATATCAACAGTAAAATATTGGAAGGCAAAGTTTAAACGAGGCCGTACGACCGTCGAAGACGAGCATCGCAGTGGTCGACCAAATGAGGTGACGACTCCAGAAATGTTGAAGAAAATCCACAAAGCAGTACTAGATGATCGTCGGCTGAAAGTGCGCGATCTAGTAGACATAGATTTCAAAAAGTGCGGTACATCACATATTAACTGAAAATTTGGACATGAGAAAGCTATGCGCAAGATGGATGCTGCTTTTGCTCACAATGGAACAAAAACAGCGTCGTGAAGATGTTTCCATCGACTGTTTGGCAAGGTTTCACAGAAATAAAGCCGAATTTTTGCGCCGTTTCATAACGATGGATGAAACAGGGGTCCATCACTTCACACCCGAAATAAAAGAACAATCAAAACAATGGACTGAAAAGAGAGAACCGGCTCCAAAGAAGGCAAAGACCGTTCCATCTTCATGCAAGGTCATGGCGTCGGTTTTTTGGGATGCGCGTGGAATCTTAATTCTCATTGACTATCTTGCAAAATGAAAAACTATCAACGGCGAGTATTATGCAAACTTATTGCAACGTTTGAGCGAAGAAATCAAGCAAAAACGGCCGCATTTGGCTAAGAAGAAAGTGTTGTTTCATCAAGACAAAGCACCAGCTCACACATCCGTTATTGCAATGGCCAAAATTAATGAATTAAAGTTTGAATTGCTACCTCATGCACCCTATTCGCCAGATTTAACACCGTCGGATTATTTTCTGTTCCCAGACTTGAAAAAATGGCTCGGTGGTCAAAGACTTTCCAACAATGAAGAGGTAACGTCGGCAGTTAATGGCTATTTTGAGGAGCTTGACGATTCTTATTATGAAAAGGGTATCGAACTTATTGAACATCGCTGAGAAAAGAGTGTGGAGCTAAAAGGAGATTACGTTGAAAAATAAATATATTTTTTCCAAAATTTTTGTGTTTTGTTTGTTGTGCCAGGTACTTCTGGGACCACCCTCGTATGTTTCGAAGGATCAATCCTTCATCTTCAGTGAATGAGAGAGGTAAGTTACATAGAGATCTGAGGAAAAAGAGTTATAAAAGAATTGAGAGTAACATAATAAATTGTACTACATACCATTTCGTGTTGGAAAAGTTGAATTAGTTTGAAATTATTTTTACTAGTACTAAAAATAATGAAACATGAAAAAATAACAGGTCCTAATTACGACCTGGCCGCATTCAATGCGGTGCCCAATAGGGTTAGGGGACATGATTAGTCCACCTAAGTAACATTATCAAACAATATTTTAGAGAATTAGATTTTTCACATGCGGTGTAGCGAGATGTAAGATACAGAGGTTATAAAAATTGGCATGTGTCATAGGAAAAATTCTTGACTCGAAGTGACAGAGTTGGCCAAATGCGCCATATTGGAAGCAAAGGCCAATAAATCTGTGAGCGAGAAGTGACAGAGAAATGGGTGTTCCATGATTGCATGAAACTAGAACTAAATATTGACACCCCACCTAAGATATGAAATAGCAGTAATGGTGGATTTATAAACTCAAACAAAACTAAGAATTTAAAATTACCAATTAAGAATTTAAAATGAGCAATTAAGAAGGTGTTCATAAACGTCAACTAAGAAATTAAGAATTATGTCATGTGGGGAAGATGGTTACAACTATAAGAAAAGCCATCATGGTCAACATTTCTTTACGATCCATTGTATTGTTATTGCAAGAACATATGTAAACAAATCACTACAAAATACAAACCAATTTATATTCAAACATTCATTCGACGATTTTGCGCATACCCGCTTCCATTTTCAACTAAGACAATAATTCTTAGTTTAAAAGATAAAAGATAACCGTCTTCTTAGTTAATAATTCTTAATTTAATTGACAGCTGAAAGTTTATAAAACACTGATGGGGTTTCCTTGTATTTATCTTTCTTAATTCTTAGTTGTTAATGTAATTCTTAGTTTAGTTGAGTTTATAAATCCACCATAATCAGTTATTCCAAAGCAGTTTCGTTTTACAAAAACAAGCCCTGAGATACATGTGTGGGGCAAAACGTAGAACCTCCTGTAGAGATTTATTTAAAAATTGTAGAATATTAACGGTAGTTTGTATATGCATCTTAGAAACAGCTTCTCTGATTCATAAAAACAAAAATACATTCCAGCTAGTTTCGACAAATTGCAATACGGGCAAAATAGCCAGGTCAAATTGATAATATCCCGTACCATTATGATTAAGAACTCATTTAGTTACAGTGCAAAAAATATATATTTATATAATCATTTGCCAAGTTCAATCAAAAGTAACTCATGTATTCAAAAGTTCCAGATTAAGGTGGAAGCATTACTTACAAAATCGTTTTTATCGCATCGACTGCTCTGGTCATTAGTCATGTGTTCTGGATTGGCCTTGTTACTAATTCTATACGCCACCTTAGGAGCAGCACTGTTAATTATTAGCGCAACAGTGAATCGTGGAGGATTATCCCAGCCGACACGAGCTTCAATCATTCAGACTTTCACGTATGAAAATGAAAAAAACCTCTTGAAAATATTGAAAAAATCATGATTCAGAGAGATCTGTTTTTCTCAATTTTAAGGTGTTCAACAATCAATAAACCACCAAGTTACATAGACCATTTCATAGTAGACATTTTAACAGTTGAAGTTATCACTTATAGACCTTCGAAGTGCAAAAAAATACCAGGACAATTGCTTGTGGAAGATAAAGGTATTATTTATGAAAAATGTACATAACTTAAAAATTAGTCGTCTTCTGAATTGCGAAAAATCATGTTCAGTTGAAACCAAAAAAGACAGATCTCAACAAATTTTTATCTAAATTAAATAATTTGTACGAGCGAAAAAATTTAAATTGTGAAAAATCGGTTTTCCGCCATTTTGACGGTTAATTTGAGGTTATGTCAAAAAGTGTTTTCAACAAAAGTTATTGATATTTTTATTATCTACAACTTTTTTCCGAACATTTTTCCCCTGGAAGGTTTCGTTTTGCCGCAAATCACAAAAAACCGTATTCCATCCCTAAACTGCATCCCCATTTCACTATTTTGATTGTTTTCGTGTTTAAATATATTTTCTACCCAAAGCTGGAACCTCAACAACATTTCCAACCTGGTCCTTGCCTGTTACTTTTTCCTTTTTCACTAAAATCATAGACACCAGTCTAACAGTTTCAAATGTCCAATAACATCTTGAATAATCCGTAAAGTAACATTTGCAATTATTATATTTTTAGAAATAAGTTCATATAAATGATAATACATTTACTTGGTTTCTATGCCGTTCCGTAAGGTTTTTTTAATTTGCACTTGCACTTCAATGAGACTTTTATATTTTACCACTGATGAAATGAAACCAATTTATTCGCCTACGTTTGAATTTGAAAAGTTGGCGGTGCTTGGCTGAAAATTATTTTCATGTTTTTGACAGTGCTTGTTGACTAAATTCATCTTCATTTTGTTTGATTTACATCTCGTCGATATATACCATTGCTGATGCATTTTTGAGATAAAAAAAATTAACATTATGATACTTACTGGAAGAGAAGAAGAATATTGGTCGAATGACGGAAAAAATAAATTGGAGTCGACAAAATAGAGAAGGGCGGAACGGGGTGAACGTTTAGGGGTTGAAATTGAAATTTCACTGTTTTTCACGAATCACAACGAAAGTTGACCTCCTATCGAAAAAGGTAATTGGCAGTTATTGGTTATAAAAATATCCACACTTTTATATCAAATATTTCCACATCACATCAAATTTTCCGGGAAAATCGGAAAAACCGATTTTTCAGTTTTTTATTTTTTTCTCCAGCAGATTTTGTTTTCCAGAAAATTTGGGAAATATAACTCAATGTGTTGTAAGTAGACTGTAATCTTCTGTTAGCGAAATACAGATTTTCCCTTTTTTTTCTACAAATTCCGAATAAACGACCTCATTTTCAACTGAAAAAAAAGTTCACCAGTCAAATTCGTCTTTTTAGGCTGGCCAGTTGCCATTTTCTCTGTTGAAGCCTCTACTTTCAGATTATGTAATAAAAGAGTAGCACTACTATGGATTTTTTTTCCAGAAAACGCGAAAATATCAATTTTTGATTTTTTAAACTCATATTTAGATATTAAAATTATTGAAATTACCAATTGAATCCTTTCGAGAATATTAATTTCATGGTTACCTTAATAGGTACAAAAAATAAACAAGGTCCTAAATAAGGATTTGATTATGATAGAAAGGCGAAAGTAGACTTTTGGGGCTGAAAATGGTTTCCTACGGTTTGCAGCGAAAATTAACCTCCTACAAAAAAAATTAAGGAAAAAAGATGTTGGTAATAAAAAGTTCTACAATATTTGTGTTCAACATTTTTTCACATAGCTTCAAATTTTCCAGGAAAATTCGAAAAACAATTTTAATTTCTTTCTTGTCTAAAAATTGTATGTTTGTCGCAAAATTTAGTTCAAATATACTTTTTTATGTTCTGAATTAGACATTTTGGCATTTTTTGCACTTTTAAGAAGCTTTTTCATCAAATTCATATCACGTCTATAAAGAAGAAAACTGTTTATTACAAAAACGTATTATTATAATAATATATTCAAATTTAATGAAAATATTAACGTTCGAGAAAGTAAACTGAGCAAGTTAATTTTACCGGTGAAACTTTTCTATTGAAAATGAAGTAGTTTTTCGGAATTTGTCGAGAAAAAAAAAAGAAAAATCTGTGTTGCGCTCACTTGAAACATAATATATTACATTTTCACCAAGTTTCATGAAAAAAAAATTGCACGAGAAAAAATTCGATTTTTTTGGAGAACTTGATGTGATGTGAAAATATGTTGAAAACAAAGGTGAATCTTTTTATTATCAACAAATTTCCTAGTCAATTGTTTCTGATAGGAGTTCAACTTTCATTGTCAATCGCGAAAAAATGAGAAAATCCACTTTCAACCCCTAAAAGTTCACCCCGTTCCGCCCTTCTCCATTGACCGCTTTCAACCCCAAAACTGCATCACCATTTCTCCATTTTGAGTGTTTTCGTGTTTAATTATTTTTATTCCTCAAAGTTGGAACCTCAACTACTTCTTCCTTTTTTACAAAAATTATAGTCACTAGTCTATAATGAAAGCCTGTGAAATTAAATAGTGTCAGAATATTCAAATTATAAATCAACTTTGCTCGTTGGGTGTATTTTGAAATGAATAAACAATAAGACTATGTAAAAAAACTGGTCATATTCAAAAGGCAGACTCATTATTTGTACTTGTATCAAGTGTGCTTAGCCAATAAACCATTAATTCTGGCATGGTTTAATAAACCCTTTTTTTCAAGAATCGTTCCTTTTGATATAATTTATGGACTTACATTTATATTTAGAACATGATAAATCAGTATAGGACTATTGACTTTCAAGATCATATTTGATTGATCATATCTCAAAATTTTCCCCCACCACAATCTTCGGCTTGAGAAAGCAATTAAGGTAATACGCTGCGTTTCCTGCAAAACTGAAACCCATACAACTGTAACGAACAATAACTGTGTCATAGGCGCCGCAGGAGAACCAGCAGAAAGAATACTGAAATTAACTCGAAACGACTTGTGATTAATGATGGCGATGTTATTAATACCACAAATTACATATGTATGTTATCGTACCGTATATCTGGTTTCAGTTTTATAAAAAAGGCTACACACTCGATGATAGAGTGGATAATAAATTAATGTTGAATTTTCGCTTCATTTCACAGTTTTCGATTTTATGATTTGAATATAAATTGGTTTTTTGTACTTCCACGACGATATCAAGGAGGAGTTTTCTTTGCGGAAAATGAGAAAAAAAAACTTTCCATGTTTTTATACCACTTCTATTACTACGTTACTACTATATAGAATCCGTTTCATGAGGTCCGTATAGGACGAAACTGCATAGAGGTTTTTCCCTTACAGAATAAAAAACGCAAATGGCATATACTAATTTTTATAATATAGTTCATTGATGAAGAAAGTTTTCACCCCACCACAATCGCTTTGTGGAATTTTTTAAACAAGCAATAGTGAAAAAAATTACAACTCTTTTGGTTTTTTGGAAATATCTCAGATTATTCCAGGAATCGTTTTACAGTCAATGATTCGTGCATTTTCCACTGAGAAAATTCTGGAAAACCTCGAAAAAGTAATCATTTTTCAAAAATTTATAATTTTCCTAAATCTGAAGAAGCTGGACAAACGATATTGCGGAAACTGATAGATAATAATATGTAGTAGTAGCATAGTAGTAGTTTATTTGAAATAGATTAATTCTAACCTACAAACAAAGAAATAATTATTAAAAATATACCTACATAATTTTATAATTTTATGAAGATAATATTAAAACTATTGAAGTATTAAAAATATAAATAACATAAAAAAATATTAAATTACAAATCATCTAGAAATGCCACTGTACTCTTCTTAAAATTAACAACATAATTTGAATTTTTCAGATATATCGAAAGTTTGTTGAATTCATCCAAACCTTTGAAAAATATTTTATTCATTCATCTTCTCGAATTTGTTCTACTAATATGGAAGTTGTTATTGTTCCTGGTGTTATGATGATGAATATCTCTATTTAAAATCACATAATCATTAAAATACGCTGGTTGCAAACCCTTGACAATCTTAATGAAAACCATTGTTGAAAAGTATAACTTTTTCTTCACTGGTAACCACTGAAGAGAATTCAGCACAGAAATTGAGTTATAGCAGCAGCATTTTAGAATCATACGTATTCCGCCATTTTGGAGTTTTTTATTTTGATTGAGTAGAAATAGTAGAGAAGCATAGTAATCAAGATGTGGTTTGATAATGCAGTTGTAAGTCGTTATTTTAGCATAAGTGCTCAAACAGATCGAAACTCTAGAAAAGAAAAAGGGCTTCTTTGATATTTTTTTGATAATATACATGTTTGTTAAATGTCAAAGAACTGTCAATAATAAATTCGAGGTATTTGATTTCAGATACAATTTCAATAATTTTACCACTGATATGTATTCAAATTACTCAGATTTTGTTTTCTGTCCAATTTGTAGTTTTTGCACAATCGTGTTATAAACAATTTTGGGTACTTCTTGCAAGATCCGCCGATTTAAGGGAAATCGTCGTGTTCAAATTCTGTAAACGTCATCTGGAAGTAGAGATAAATATCTACAATAAGTATATTTTGCATTTTCACCTGAAAGGTGGGAATGTGTTGAAAATGTCCGAAGTCACCCGAAGTCGCACTGAAGTTAACTCGAGTTAAGTTTGGGCGACTCGGGTGCACTTCATAAGCATTCAGAGTAACTTCCAGTGACATTTTCAACACACTTCCCACCTCTCAGATGCCGTATACAGAATTTGAATAAGATGATTTTCCTTAAATCGGCGCATTTAGAAAGATTTGCCCTTAAATTGTTTATAATGCGATTATGCAAAAACTACACATAGGACAGAAACCATCTTGCGCACAGTTGAACCACATGTTATCAGTTACCGCAATATTGTTTGTCCAGCTTCAGATTTATGAAAATTATGAATATTAGAAAAATGGTCTCTTCTTCCAGGTTTTCTCAGATTTTCTCAGTGAAAATGCACCGATCTGGTCGTATAAAAAAACAATTTGTGCGGGTTTTATGATTCTCTCCAAAAAATCTATCGACTGTAAAACGATTCCTCCAATACTTTTAGGGATATTCGCAAAAAAACAAAAAAATTATAATTTTTTCAATATTTCTTGTTCAAAAACTTCCATAAATCAATTTTGCTGGGGCGGAAACCAGCGTTTTCATTTACGAACCATATTATATAAAATAGTGTAAACCATTTGCGTTTTTTATTTTGTGTGATAATAGCCTCTTATTTGTATCTACAGCTTGGCCTTGCAGTAACGTTAGTTAAAAATTGAAGTGGTATAAAAACTAAGGAAGTTCTTTTTCTCATATTCGCGATGAGCTCCTTCCACATGGTAAAGGCTACATCCATGAATTTATTGAATTATCTTTGATTTTTAAGGAGTTGGTATTCCAAATATTGAGAAAAGTACAAACCATAAATCTTTTACAATAACTGTTCCATATGACATACAGGATGTCCCTTAGTACCTCACGAAGTTGTAATTTTGTGATAGCCCTAAACTAATTAGATCATTTTGTTATAATGGAAATTGGAGAGTACAGGGAAAGTTTTAGTTAGTACTGTGGTTAAAAAACACAACTTTTATTCCTCATATGAAACCAAGGGCTTCTACATATTTTCAAATATACATTTTTATTTAATTGTCAATAATTTTATGGATAAAGTACTCTTGATTTGATGAAGAAAGTACCATATTTCAAGAATTTTTTAATTGATTCACGAACATCAGCTCCTTCGCCTTAATTTGAGATCTAGTTTATTTTAAGATATTTGAATACAAACACACTCTTTTCCAAAAATGTATTATTGTTTGTAGGAAAGTGTACAGTAAGTATAGTTAGTAGGGTAGTTACAGGGTTTTTCAAATTCGATCCTCACCATTGGGATCTTGGAAACTATGAGAGATACGAAGATGGATAAATTGGGGCAAAAGTTGCGCATTTACCTGACTAACAATATCCCGTTGAGAAAGTTCTAAAATTCCGAGTGTATCCGGACATATCCAGAAAAACAGAAATTTCGGAAAATAGTTTTTTTCTGACTTTATTTTTCGAAAGATTCGAAAATAAATTGCACTTCCACATTGCCACTTATTCCCTGCTACATAATGGTGTTTTCAGATTTTCTATCCGACGTTTCGTCTTCCGGCCACCATCATCAACTTTAATTTCTCTTACGGGCGCTACATTGGAATCTTTCTGTTCTGAATGGAACCAGATTTTATCTTTTTAATGATGTATCATAAGTTATCATTCTTTTTCGAAAAAATGGAGATATTGAAAAAAATTTATTCTAATCATAAGAGGCTTTGACTTTGATGTTTCTATCTTTGACTTCCAATTTGTTACACTCAATGACATTTTGTTATTCAAGAAGTCATTGAATTTTTGGCGAAAAATGGCTTTCACGAATGAAGAAAAATTATACAAATTTATTACAAATACCATAGAAAGAAACAGTGTTAGGATATCAAAAATGTATTAAAACTTGAATCCCAAAAGACGACAACCACACTGAACTATGTTCAAGTTATTAGGTCAAAATCTCACCGAGTTTGGTTCATTTGAGAAGCCAATGAAAAAATACGGAGACAGAATCAACAATTACAATTTTATGAATGAGGTGTGTATGAGGTAATTTACACCTTGTGTCCTTTTCAATGAAAATAGAACTTTGAACAAATAACAATAATTAACTAAAATGTATAGACAAAAGTAAATCATAGCAAATGCTCAAAATGCTGGCCTTGTTCATGATAACATAACTGTGCCCTTCTTCGAATATTATTCACTGCACGATTAATTTCCCTCCTCCTCAATCTTCCGAACTCTTTAACAATGCTGTGTTGAAGGTCCTCAATATTTTGATATTCCCTCTGACCATAAAGTATATTATTCAGTGTACCCCATAAGAACGTATCCATAACATTTAAGTCAGGAGACCTTGCTGGCCACCTCACCGGCCCAATATTTCCTATACACTCATCACCAAACCTTTCAGTCAGGTAATTAGATACTCGTCTGGTAGTGTGCGGATGTTGAAACCAGATGTTGTTATAGTTAGCCAAAGGTAGATCATCCAAATAGTCTTCGAAAATCGACATTAAAAACTGGTTATGGGTTCACCAATTCCATCAAATAAATGAGGACCCAAAATTCTATCTTTGTATATAACATTGTTTTTATCGTATATTTGTAATAAATTTGTATCATATGTCTTTTTCTTCATTCGTGAAAGCCATTTCTCGCCAAAAATTCAATGACTTGTACAATAACAAAATGTCATTGAGTGTAATAAATTGAAAGTCAAGTTTAGAAACATCAGTCAAAGCCTATTATGATCAGATAATTTTTTTTCAATGTCTCCTATTTTTCGAAAAAGAATGATAAGTCATGATACATCATTTAAAAGGTAAAATCAGGTTCTATTCAAAACAGAAAGAATCCAATGTAGCGCCTATGAGAAAAAATAAAGTTGATGATGGTGGCCGGAAGACGAAACGTCGGATAGAAAATCTAAAAACACCATTATGTACCAGGAAAAAAGTGGCAATGTGGAAATGCAGTTTATTTTCGTATCGTTCGAAGAATGAAGCCAGTAAAAAATAAAAACCATTTTCCGAAATTTCTGTTTTTTCCGGATATCTCTGGATATACTCGGAATTTCTGAACTTTCTCAACAGTATATTGTTAATCAGGTAAAAGCGCAACTTTAACCATCTTCGTATCTTCGTATCTCTCATAGTTTCCGAGATCCCAATGGTGAGAATCGAATTTGAAACACCCTGTATACAAATTGGGGATAGACTTGATTTCTGTCGCACTTCTTTATTTCAACACGAGTGAGGTAGACGGAAAAATATTGTGATCAACTCTCATATTAAAATGCGATTAATGATCTCGAAAATTAATAATTAATCATTAATCGCCTTCATCAATACACTAGTTGATTAAATTATTGATCGCTTATTGATCACTCTTGTTGAAATAAAGGAATTGTAATCTTTTCTGTCAATATCCATATTAGCATCCATGACATCTGATATGATTGTGTTTGGTTGCATATGCAACAATCATGCATTCATAGAGAAATCGACCATTAAAGTTCTTGAAATCATCCATTAATAACAACAAATCGTTCATTAATAGGGTCATTAATGGTCGATTTCATTTGTATTGAAGAACAGTAAACAGACTTGGTGAAACGAGGTTGCAGCTTTGGTATTAAGCAGAGGTTTTTATCAAGAATGATTCTTTTTGAGAAATCATTAATAAAAAAAATCCACATGCTGCTAACTTTATGCCGGACATTGTATTCACCCCTCCATGGATATAATATCATATACGGAACGCACAAACAGTAAACTACGTGAGTAATCGCCCTAATCAGATAAATAATTATCCGGATCCACGATCGTGTCGACGTAGAAGTTGAGAACGTGAGGTCCAACATATCTTTTTTATTAATTAAGTGCATTAAACAGCCAGCTTGTAGGATCTACCGTTGTAGGGGTTAGAGATAAGCAACTATTCTTCGGAGACACAAGATTAATGACTGTCGGCCCGAAGATTCAAAAGTGACACGAAAATCTCAGCCTCTGCCTCGGTCCCGACCGTATACTGTATCTTTAGTAGGTTTTGTCTGAGGTGCGCCTGTGTACCCTTTAGGTAAAAAAAACAGGTTCGGCGAGAGATTTTTTCTGTTAATAATCTGCACAGAAAGGGTTTGCGATGTCGGTTTTTGAGGTAATTGATGATGCCCGTTATCGTTTGTAATCATCTTGAAACTAATTCAGTTCGGAGTTATGAATACCGGGCATGAAAGTTGTTGAACTGAAACGTTACAATACATTTAGTTTTATATAGAAGTTTTAAAAAATCCTGGTAATTATATTTTTCTGATTGAATCGGCCATTACTTAATGGACAACCATAATAATTGTACAAACTACACCGAAAACGATTCGATCTTCACAAATTTTATTTAAGACATGTTTTAAGACACAGTAGCTTCTTCAAGTGACTATAGCAGCTGAATGATCGCACATATATACCCCTTTGCAATCATTAATAAGGACTACCTATCCTTCACAGAGGTAAGTATTATCAAAATTACAGAGAGTTTAAATAGTTCTCGTGCTCACAATACTATCGATAATTCTGTCAGAAATCTTAAACTCGATCAAATTGCTTTGAGGTAACACTACTCGTCCTAAAGAACTTGTGCTAAAGGACTAGTGGTGTTATCAAACAATTTGATCTCGTTGATTTCTGACAGAATTACTTTCAATAGTATTGCGCGCACTCGAGGTATTACCCACGATAATTTCACGAACCTAAAAAGTAAAAAAAGTTTCATTGTCGTGAACTCTTCAATAGTTATAGATAATGCCTGATAGACATGAAGTCTGTCAGACTGACATTCATAGTAGCAGCAAGATGATATATTCCCCGTTGTTGTTTGGATTCGTGGTTGTCATGCCAAAGTGGTATTACCTCAAAAGATAGGAACTGCGTATTATCGAGGCATACGTCCCTTATTAATTGTTCTTAATATTGCAGAATCGGAGGTTTCATACGGCAGGCGCGGCGAGTGAAATTATCAGTAGTAATACTATAAGTACTTCAAAATAATCAGGTTATACATCGATAACTTGTTGCATAATTATAAAGAGTGTCAGTTTGACAGTTTAAATAATCCGACCGCGAAGCGGGAGGATTATTCTGTCAAACTGACACGATTTGTAATTATGCAGGAAGTTTGAGATGTATAACCGTATTTATTTTGAAGTACGTATTGTATTTGATACGATAATTTTTTGAGTAAATTAAGTAAATATATAAACAATTTATTAATTTAAATACAAATTGGTGCAATGAAAGTTACAATTATTATATACTACGTTTTTTTAACTGAGTTATTTTCGGCGCAGGAAACGTGGCCACTGCTCATTGAAGTGCTGAAAATACTAGAGGTGTTATTACTTGAACCTGCAGCGTTTTTAAAATTGGATCTCATCTTATTTATTATGTTTTGGTGATGTTGTTCATATATCTGTAGGTAGGGTTTGATAGAATTGCTATTACCATGTCCTGTTATTTTAATAAGTTCTTGTTCCGATACACCTGCTTTTGCCAATTGTGAAACAGCAGTGGCTCGGTGAGAATGATTTGAAAATATTTTGTTTGTCATATTCAAATGTGCCAATTCTGCAGACTTTTTGGTCCATTTACTAATTTTATGCACTCCAATTGGCATATTTTTGTACCATCCAAGGGTTTTTTCTTTTCTCCAGTTGGGATTTACTGTCAGAAATAACCTATCTGTTTTAATATTGATGTTTTCGCTTCTTTTCATCATTAGCTTATCTAGAAGTCTCACTGGACAACGACTTCATTATGGTTAGGTACAAGCCATTTATTATTAGCACATGGTTTTGCTCCTCCCTGTGTGGTTTTGGTAAAAATAGGTTTATATTGTATTCTACCAGTTGGAGTATCATCATTTCCAGTTTCTTTTTGAAAATAATGAGTCAAGCATGACGCTCCTTCATTTCCTCTCCACGCAAGTTCTACATAAGCAATTAAGAAAAATTTTATTTGTGATCCTTCCGGTGTATTTTCATCCCACGCATTGCTATGTACTCGTTATCTTTAAATGCTGATGCACTAACCTTTCTCTTGTCCGGTAACATTTGAAGTTCCCTTCTTTTTGAATTTCTTGCGTTTCGTGCGGCTAAAAATATGGGACTAGAGAATGGATCAATTACTCTATTAAACTCCTTCATATATTTTTCTTGTACTTGTTTTTTGCCGTAATGTTCCACATCGTTTTAACCACATTTTCTTTATAATTTTCTCCATTACATTTTCGCATATTGAAAGCTCAACCTTTCAAAATGGACGCTATCGTTTCAGTGGAAATTGATTCATTTAGCACATAGTTTCTTTCACTGCAAAACGTAAGAAATTGTTTCCATACGTACTTTTTTGTTTTCACTATATTATGAGGCTCAGTGTTTTGTATACTTTCGTCTATTGCATTTGATGATATAAATCTCCGAATCGACTCATTTTTGAACAATTTTTGATAAACGTCACAATTTGACAGTTCTGTTTGTTGTATATTGATGTCGATGTGGTTACTATGAAAATGAAATTATTTTTAAATTTTCGATTGGTGGAGCTACTCTATGTATAATCAGGTATTATCGAAATTATACGAGGTAACTTAACTAAATTGGACATTCTGATTGGTTGAAATTCATACGAAAAAAATAATCGGAGGTAATACCACAAGAGCTCAGATTTTGCCGGATATTTTTTGTGGTCGTTTACGAATACCTTATTTCATTGGCAATTTAAGACAGCTGTTCTGACCAAATCACAAGAGCGTACACCTGTTGAAAAGGATGGTTAGAGTCGCAGTGCATTTTAATATCCATTTGGGGAGGTTTGTGGTAAATTGAAAATCACGCTTTCTTTTTATTTTACTTTTTGTCAAGTCCACAATATTATTTGAGTTTGAATTTTCTGCTTCAATAGTGAACTTTATGTTTTTGTGAATAATATTAATATGGTGATCAAAAATATCTAATTATATCTATTTTTACCTGTGAAACATACCAAATCTTCATCCACGTATCTGTGCAAATACAAAAATTATGGATCAAGTTCTTTAGGAGGTCCATGAAAATTTCCGCAAGTAAGGGACTAAAAGGACTTCTCATAATTTAACCTTATGAAGAAGAACAGATTTTGGAAACTGGACATAATTTCATTTGAGACATAAAGAAAAAAGTATTCGATACGATATCTTGTCCCTTGGTTGCGAAAATTTTCATGTACAACCTAGAGAATTTGAAGCATAAACATTCTTTGATAAGGTATATTTAGTATTGATATAGATACGTGGATGACGTTTTGGTACCAATAGACAATTTCCTAGATATTATTCATAAATATATTAATAATATTCACAAATATATTATTTGAGTTTGAATTTTCTGCTTCAATAGTGAACTTTATGTTTTTGTGAATAATATTAATATGGTGATGAAAAATAACTAATTATATCTATTTTTACCTGTGAAACATACCAAATTTTCATCCACGTATCTGTGCCAATACAAAAAATATGGATCAAGTTCTTTAGGAGGTCCATGAAAATTTCCGCAAGTAAGGGACTAAAAGGACTTCTCATAATTTTAACATTATAAAGAAGAACAGATTTTGGAAACTGAACATAATTTCATTTGAGACATAAAGAAAAAAGTATTCGATACGATATCTTGTCGGTTGACGGAAATAACAACATCAATTTAACAACAATAACTTGAATAACTAATATTTCTCTGACCAACGTTATAATATGAGTGGGACTTTGGATAATATAAATAACAAATACCAGGCGTCACATATTATAAAATGAGAATTTTTGAAAGACAGTAGTTTTATGAGTGAAATGAAGCTTGTTAAATCTATAAAAAGTAAAATAGCGATAATGAGGTTACATTTTATAGACCAAATAAAGGTAACACTGTTATTGCTATCAATAGGGCCACGTTCAGAAACCTCTCTATCACTTGAATTCAGGAAACTTCAGAATACTGAAGCGCGATCTCACTAATTCCTACCAAAAATAGGTGAAATACATTTTGAAGAGTTCAAAATGGCTATTCGAGTAAAGAAACAATTCAGATTAACTTTAATGAACCTTCAAACTCATAATTTATAATCACTAATAGCATAAACAAATTTACTCTATCAGACCTGTAGCTTCCTTTGTCACTGAACCATCAGCAAAACTCAGAGAAAATTATCACTATTATCAGGTACCAATGTACCATTCAACCCAAATTGAGTTAACGGAACTCACATGACTTGGTAAATAAAATACAAAGTGTTACTGTTCCAGATAACGCAAAATTGATATATTTTGATGTTCAGAATATATTTTCTAGTATACCTCCTGATGATACTATAACTTTAGTCAAAGAATTATTAGTAGACAAAAAAAAAAGAGACAATCCGGTATCCAACAAGAGATCATAGACCTCATTTCATTTTGTTTCGAATAAGATTATTTCCAGTTTGATAACAAAATCTATTCTTCCTCTAAAGGTTCAATCATGGGAAATTATTTGGTTGCGGAAATTTTCATGTACAACCTAGAGAATTTGATGCATAAACATTCTTTGATAAGGTATATTTGGTATTGGTATAGATACGTGGATGACGATTTGGTAGCAATAGACAATTTCCTAGATATTATTCATAAATATATTAATAATATTCACAAACACAAAAAGTTTACAATCGAAGTAGAAAATTCAAACTTAATTAATTATTTGGACTTGACAATAAGTAAAATAAACAACCACAGTTTTTCAATTTACCACAAACCTTCCCATACTTATATTACCATACACTGCGACTCTACCCATAATTCTCAACAGGAAATCGCAGCCTATAATAGATTAGAAAATACACAATTTTAATGCAGAACTTAACATAATGACACTAATTTCAGTAAACGAGTATAATGTTGAATTACTCTACTAAAGAGCTATTTGCAATGTTTTTCCTATCACAAAAACAGATAATCAAAATTACAGAGCTTTGACCTACTTTGGACAAGCCGCAGAAAAGTAGAAAAGTTATCTCAATTTTTAAGTGGACATGATAATATAAGAGTGGCAAACAAAACAGATAATAATTGGGAAGGTATGTCAAAAACAATAAAGACAGAACTTCCAAATTGTGAAACTTGCTCTAAGCCATATATTGGGCAACATTTAAAAATTGCACTCATGAAAATAATTTGAGTTATGTGAACAAGAAAACAAATTCGACATATTCAAATCATCTTTAAAAAAAATCACACTTTAGAGGAAAAAAATTTAAAATGTAGTTACATATAGAAAAAAAACGGATTTAAGTTGAATAATTTAGAATCATTAGAAGTTAACAGACTCAAATTCAAAAATATTGCTTAACGACCAACATAATTTGAATAACTCACCTTTGTTGAAATAATTTTCTTGGAAGTGTAGTTTATTAGAAACTTAATGTTTTTTTTTTATCTAATTTTGTTTATTATTCACCTGGAAGAAGTAGTTCTTATTAATCATTGCAAAGGGGTACATAAATGACTAATGTAGTTACATATAGAAAAAAAAACGGATTTAAGTTGAATAATTTAGAATCATTAGAAGTTAACAGACTCAAATTCAAGAATATTGCTTAACGACCAACATAATTTGAATAACTCACCTTTGTTGAAATAATTTTCTTGGAAGTGTAGTTTATTAGAAACTTAATGTATATTTTTTTTATCTAATTTTGTTTATTATTCACCTGGAAGAAGTAGTTCTTATTAATCATTGCAAAGGGGTACATAAATGACTATTGAGCTTGTATACTCACTTGAAGATTCCAAACGAGATGGCCAGTATATTTTGCAGAATTAAGTAATCTAAAAAATTATGCAATCAGATTCGAAATTTTAACAAAAGTATTTAATTCGACTACTTGAACTGTATATTTTCCATTCCTATACTGAAGAAAACCCAAGGGTTTTCTGTTATCTTGGGACTTGCACTTATGGCAAATTTCAGCTGGATTGAATTTGTCTCCATTGTTTTTTGGAACTACAAATGTTCTTCGTATTTTCGTTTTTGAATTAGGATTTTGATAGTTATCATCGCAATAATCTTAATTAACAAATAACACACCCTTAGACTCAATCTAAATCTGAAGGCACTTGGGAGAAACAGGATTCCTAAAAAGTCTCATTTATTTTTTTTTATATTTCAGTCAAATATTCAACAAAAAAGAACTACTTCTTTAATGCTGATGCCACGACGAACGTTGAATTGAATATGACAGATTTCAGTTACATAGCTGTTGGGGAACGTTGCACAGATATCTGACAGATTTAATACAACGTCCATCTTGTCTTAAGTCAGAAAAGGAGTTGTTTTATGCCGAATGATAGCCAAAAATAAAGAGGCAATGAAGATATTTTTTATCAGTTGTTACCCTAGTATCCTACTTTTTCATGGACCTGTCATTTCCTTGCTCTCTTTCACTACATTGCAAAAATATTGATAACGTATAAAATCATTAGATTTATATATTCTATGCCAGTTATATAAAGAAAAAATCTGTAAGCAATGCTAGTATCGACCGAAATCAAAAGCTGCCGAGAAACATCCACATTCAGTAACCTGGAGTGGCATCTGAAGGTCGAAATCATAGTTAAAATTTGAAATAATTCCTTCAATTAATGCCGATAGATGGAGATAGTGTCGCAGTGAAAAAAATATATCTCCCCACTTTTTAAAGGTTTTTGGATACTGTGAACGGCGAAATATTTGGTTTACTTACGTGAATCTTCAGAGAAAAGATCACGATTTCAGAACTTGGAAAGTAGAACATTCTGAACACCATAAAAGAAAACTTCTTTCAATTATCGTATGTACTCTTGAAACATCCAAAAATAACGCAAATATGATTTTTTTAATTTCGGCAATTGCAATTGTCAAAACGAGTAAATCGCAAACTCAAAAACTTTATTGTCAGTTTCAGTGACAAATATTTTAACAACTTTTTTATAACAAATTCTGGCTTACGTTTTCTAAATCTACAGAGTAAACATGATTCCAATAAATTAATAAATGAAAGTGATTGCACCTGTAATTTTTTGCTTTATTTGGATGCATAACTATGCTTTCACTTTTTGATTTAAAATTTCATGACAACATTGCAAATAAATGAATATCGTTGGTAAGGTAGCGCCATATTTCATTTGTCCGTGGAATTGGTCAGATTTATCGAAACTACACTCTTGTATTCATTGAGATTATTGTATATTTCAGATAATGACAATTTTCATATAACCTTGAGTTTACCAAATTGTTTAACAAAACTCTCCTATACCTGAGTGCATTTTAAATTTTTAACGATAATGAACTCTTATTAGAATACTAAAATACATTCAGACCAAAAAGATATACAATTGGTAATTTTTTACTTCGAGTATAGACTTGTTAAATGTTTTATGTCCGTAAGATAAAGAAGTGATTAATGACAAAAAAAAAGAAGAAATATTATATGTTTCATTAGTTTCATTTCATTTTATCACCTCATGAGAATAATAATAAAACTCCATCACAAACACTCGTAGAGGGCAACCAAAGGCAAGGCCTAAGCTGGTAGAGGACGGCTATTATTATTTTTTGTCGTGAATTGACAGTTCAGTACTGAAAGCTTTCAACATTGAGCTAACCATCTCAAACAGTAAAAAAACAGTTTTGAATAATCAAGAGAGCACCAAAGTATCCTACGTCTTCTTGTCATGGTTTTCACCTCTCACAGCATGAAAACGAAAAGATGTACATTCAAGGACAATTTATACAAGTGTAGAAGGGTAAAGGATCAATTTGCCCCGATAGGTTACTGCGTTGACAAGAGTGTTGTCTTGAATAAAATTATAAAATTTTGTCTGAAACGTATTTCATTAATGATTTTTTTTCACCGAAAACTCAACTCCAACGAAACTCTAGTTCCATCATTTTTGAAGGTGATGCGACCTTGTTTGACAAGGTCTAGACGCAGTCAAATAAAATCTGCCAAAAAAATCTCTAGGATGACATTTGCTCTCTTGGTACATTGAGGATGCCCGTTATCAATCAATCACGATTCTGTTATTTCTTACCTACTTCTTTTCTGAGAAGTAACCAGATGTAATTCTTTTTGGCAAAGTTTGTTAAAAAATTGTTTTTTGATCAAATAATGAGTCTACTTCAACTTTCTCCTTTCTTGATCTGATTCTTCCAATAAAATTTGGGAGTCACTCCATTCCATCATATAATGGCTATTAAGATCGGTTCTCAATAAATTCTGGTTTATTTACGTGATCTTAGGAAAGGTTGAACTAATCTCTATTCGGATTCCAAATGATGGGGATCAGGATATCCGAGGTATTGTAATTTTTTGGTAAAAATTCATTATATGTTTGTACCAAATTGTTGATATAAGTTGGAAATTCGACAAAACAAAGCTTCATCCTGTTTAATATGGTATAATGATATGAAATCCTCAGGGAAGCAAATTTTCACATGCTCCAAGATTAGCGTGACTGTTTTTCCCGTGTTCAAGGAAAAGTTTGCTTTGTGATACATTTTTATTCATGAAAAATTGTCAAATTTTTAAGTAAAAGAAAATATTACATTCAATTGTTTGGAATATTACTTAAATATTCTTGGACAGCTGGTCAACAAAGTTTCTCCAAAGATTGCAGGTCAATATATTTTTCTGCTGATATGTTAATCATTCCTAAAAAGACGAGAACGATCATAAAACCATGAAATAAATAAGGCAGTGCATCTCACGATATTTTGACGAGAATGAAAGTTGCTTTTGCTTCGATACTTTTATTCCTTCAGAGCCGCTATCTCTGAAGTTTCTATATCAAATTATACTAGGATGTACCCTCATTATTTCGAATTCTTGCATTGCATCTATTGATAATTGGCATTTTTTAACTAACAAGCACACATTGACGACAGAAACACAATGTGAAGCTGGTGTACCCTTGATTTGTTTCTTTAGGCTTAGCTTGTTCTTCTACTGTAGCGCCTGGACCTGCCCACTTCTGATCCATCAGAGAAAGTAGAAAATGTTCTCACCAGTAAAGCTACCGTAATTTTATTAAATATGGACTTATCTGATTTTTCCCCTTTACCATTCAAATGGCAAACACATCATCAACTTATCTCCAATGTTCCATGGAAATATTACCCATTTAAAGTATTTGATATTTATTCACAATTTATGTGATATTTATTCATACAGAGACTTTTAGGGAAGATATATAATATTTCTCATCAGTTCTTCGAACTCAAATATTTGTTCAAACACCTTCAGTTTTCCGAAGGATTTTCCCCTCTTTCTTCGTATGATTCCATAAAGTCTTTGAGACCTAATGCAATGAGTCAAATCCCACCACTTCTTCAGTATAAATGACTTTTGGAGGGAAAATCTTTACAGTTTCACGTTGCAGCAAATGCTGTATGAATAGCAGAAACTTCAGTGATTTGTTTTAACCTCCCCTGAGCGCTGATTAATTACATTTCCTGTTGTCACTTTGTTATTATTAACTTTTTGAATAAAGTTCCTTCCTATTTATGTTTAAATGATATCTTTTAATGGAAATGAAATTAACGAATATATTATTATTATGTCAACAAGCAAAAATCTTGATTGATTGAAAGTTTCAACGTAGAGATATTCTGAATTGATGGGGGTTTTGCTTATTCCTAATTCAAACACTATGGTGTATATCTTTTGCAACAATAGGACATACTTGCAACCTATACAGTTAACATTTAATTATTTATTGAGTGTAGATCCATAAAAATTTCTTGATTACAAGAGAAATGAAAATTATTTCATACCATGTTTCAATCAAGTTCCTATTGACCAAACTTTTTAACAAATATGACAATCGCATAGAAATGTGACGAGACCATGTCGTAGCTTTCACCAGTCACTATAAAAATGACTGTTCCACTCTTCTCAAGATATTCACGTAATCTGACCAATCACAAATCAAGTACAACTTGTATTATCGCAAAAACACCAGCTGCCTCTCAATTCTGTTTGGTCTGTCAGCGTTGGTGTTTTCAACGATGTAACCGTAGATGACAAAGCAAAATTGACATTTTGACAGATCGTAATTGTAGGCGAAAACGTCAAAATGAGTCGCATCGTAACAATATATAATAAATTATTCATAGTTATAATACATCTTTTGTGATTGATTATGGTTATGATGAATTGATTGTTCATGTTTATAATAATACTTTTAATGCTTCGTGCAATAGTCTAATAAAATCCCAGTCAACACAGAATGGTCTCAGAGATGGTACTGGGATTCACATTCATGTTTCAGATCACACCAGTGAATCGCAAAGTTACTTCCATTATTATCGCATAAACGTGTATTCGGTGCCCCGTTGGTCATGTCGAGACATCAAAATGTGATACAAAATGTGACTCGAAATTAGCCCAATGTGACATACCATTTATACTTTGGAATCGAATGCACATTGAGACCGTTTCGATGTAACAATGTGAAAATGAATGGGCTGGTTCTCATTTAAAAATGCGCTTCACTTTCTGATTCACCTGTGTGTCAAGAATAAAACAAAGCTCACCATGTCTCACATTAATAGAAATTATACCTCAATATTATTATTCTTACTAATGAATTACAGTTCATATCGATTGGAATGCTAGAAAAATGCGTGAATTGATTCCGTAGTAAATACTTCTCACAAACAAGAAAAATTATCGAACTATTTCTGAATCACGAAAAAAAAATAATATACAGAAATGTTGAAAAGTATATAATTCAACTTCAATCCTCTTGACAGCATTTTCTCCGCGGCGAAATCAGTACCTATCCTGGAAATGCAAAATTCTGTAAATCACTGAATTTACCTTTCTAAGTTTCTACTCACCGTTCCGGTCCTTGAAGAGGTACAGTTCTTGGTAGAAATAATAACTGAACAGTGTAAATGAACACAATTGATTCAACTATTGAAATAGAAAGAAGCAAACAGAACACTACACACTATCAGAGGTACCTAGAATATTTGAAGAATGGCGTCAACCAAATACAAATTCTACTTGACTCTCGACTCGACAAACAACTCTGGCCATTTTGTATCGTGAAGGTGATGTCACGATCAATTTTTTTACCAACCTGATTCCTTCTATACCGACAAAATCGCAATGAAACCAAAATTCATGGTAATGTGCTTTGCAATTTTCTTCACATTTTATGCCTCAAAGCGACACTAATGAAAAGAGAATTGTGAACAATTCATAACATTTGGCATCACTAAGTGGTAACACTGATGTCTAAATGCAACTCATTTTGTTACCATAATAATCAAAGTAACAACATCTCGTAGATGTTTGTGTTAACTGGGATTCCACTCGTGATTGAATTTATCTCATAAGTATGTCTTTTATTTCTAAATTCCTGCGGACTCGTGGTGTTTTCTCTATACAATTCAGTTTCGTTCAGAAATGAATCGACAGACTTATCGCGAAAATTCAATCACTTGTGGTATTACTACTGATAACTTCATTCTCCTTAAAGACATTACATAAATCTATAGGAGTTGTCAGTAGATATATACGTGATATGTACAAATTTGTAAACAATATACGTGTACATATATTAAAATAAACAATAAATAACAGAAAAAAATCAGGTCTTTCTCTAGATCTTTTTATAAATTCCATCATCGACTCTGAATTTCTAGTTGAAGATAAAGTCAATAACATGAGATAAATTTATTTCTCAGAATCGAGATAACATCAAGACCTAACTAATTCAACATTATATGTTGGAAATCACGAATTTTTTGCATGGCCACATGAGATTTGTGTGCAGGGGCGTTGTCCTGCAAAAACAAAACACCTTTGGATAGCTTTCCGCGTCATTTCTCTTTGATTTAATAGAGTGGTCAGTAATGTCGAATAGTAATCTCCAGTTATTGTTCTACCCTTATCCAAAAAATCAATCATGATTACTCAATGCAAACCCAAAAAACTGAAGCAAGAACTTTTCCAGTAGATTTTTGGACACGAAACTTCTTAGGTCTTGGAGAACCGGAGTGTCGCCATTCCATCGATTGTTGCTTTGTTTCTGGATCGTAGAAATGTACCCAAGACTCATCCATAGTAACAATTCGGTTTAAGAAGTCTACATCGTTTTCAAATCGAGCACAGATCGAAAGCGATGCTACTACCCTTGCACACTTTTGGTTAACATTCAAACATTTGGTGATCTATTTTGCAGCAAATTGACGTGAACTATATGATGAACGCGTTCGTATGAAATACTCAGTGCTTCAGATATCCGTTTTAGCCCAATTCGACGGTCTGTTAAAATCATGTCATGAACTGCATCGATATTTTCGGGGACTGACACAGAAACTAGCCTTTCCGATCGATCATCATCTTCAATGGAGAATTTACCTCTTTTTAGGCTTGCAGTCCAATTTTTCACGGTCGCTTACGAAGGACATTGATCACCAAGGGTATTAAGCATATCTTCATAAATCTGCTTACCTCTTAACCCTTTTAAATACAGGCACTTGATGATGGCTCGATACTCCAATTTTTCGATTTTCACAATTTCGGTGGACATATTTTTTCTTTTAATTTATTGCGTAACTCTGGTTTACTTTTTTGACGTCACACTTTACACTGACACTTCTAATAAGTTATTGTTCGTTGCTATGGTAACGCAATATTTTGTTCATGCAGGGAACTGGTCTAGGCTAACTAGATATCAATACATCCTCGTATAAACAATTCATAATTTGTAGGAGTGTCCACACTAAAAATGTATTCATGAAACTTCTCTGATCTGTGTTTAAATAATTTCATCTGTTGGCATGTCATAATGACATCGTGATGTCTTTTGGTGACATAATTCATTTCAAAAAGTCCTAGTACCATAATGAAATTCAAATAATATGAAGTTTGTGAATGTTTTGCACGAATAAATAGACAATGCAAGTGTAATACTGCCGTCCTAAGCAAAAAAGCCGTATCTGCAAAAACTCCGAAGCTGAGAATCTGTAGTTTCTACCATCTTAAGTACGAAAAGTCTTAAACTTGTGTACTAAAGGCAAAATGATTGATTAACTTTGACTATCCAAATCTACTTAACGTAATGTTTTCTTTGGAGAAAGTTAAATTTATAGTGTTTCAAGAATACAGAAACCAATATCTCCATATTCACATTTTTTGTAGATACGACTTTTTTGCTAAGGACGGCAGAATATCAATCAATTTGATTAAAAATACTTTCTGTTATTCTTTTACTTTCTTGTGTGACATTTTTCACAATACCTAATTAAAATTTAATGCAACCCTTACGCCAATCGTACTTTTTTACGTTCAGTATAATAGTAGAAATATGGATGTTTTGAAATTTTTTCATAGGCACACGAATAATTGATTTTACATGTTTATTCAATGAGAAATCATTTTTCTTGGGAAATTCACTCCTCTCTATCTCTCTCGATATCACGATTTTTACATGAATAGAAAAAAATATTGTTCAGTAAGAGGTTTTTCCATGTTGACCAGTGCACAGTTTCATTCAAATATTTTCAGATGGAGTTTATTTCCAACTGGTTTATCATATATCCAGTAGTAGGTACCATTACGCTAAAATATGATTAAATTGCAGCAACTGTCTACTTCATAACTAGAACATACTACTGAAATTATTTTTTTTGTTTTCCTGGATTTATGGTACAGCCAAAAATGGCTTCAGTAGGCATTTCCATAAGAATTCTTGCAAAAACGCACAATTTTTTTTTTCTAACATTGACATACAGCGTGTCTCACGGTCGATGGTAGGTTAGACGTTTATGGTAAACGCAAAGCAGGATTTAGCTGAAAATTTCACATCTTGCATTTTGTTACCTGATCTATCGATCTAAAATATTTTCAGCTTTGTGGCGTTGCCACGTCTATCAAAAAAAACTAGCAACTTTATTTTTATTAACTCATTTTTTGAATCGCTCTTTCATTATAATACTTTTTTGTTAATAATGTCCTATACCTATCTCTATCTCTTTTCGAAATAAAAAATAATTTGTGTTAAATATGTTCCAAAACATAGCCCTAATTAAACCTTAGTACATCAGTACTCTCAATTCATGAAAAGTTGATATTTTGATTATAGGTTGGACAAATTCGAAGTATTTACTTAACACCAAGAAATCGACTCCATATCATACAGGGCGTGCTAAAATTACTGTTATTTCCATAATGCATAAAAGTGGTCAAAAGTTCATTTTTTCAAATGAAACCCCCTGTATATTACTCGACAAATTGAAAGATGATGAAAAATGCTTCAAGATGATATATCATGTCCCTATACCTAAATCATCAACTTTTCTTAATAAAGCCGTTTTTGTGGAAAAATGGTTATTTATGATACCTACAAGTGATGGAAGTGGCATTTTATTTTGAGTGAGGAATATTGCGAAACGAACGTCAGCGAGTGGAGCAAATCCATGTATCATACACATTTTTGTGTACAACAGTTACAGCTTGTAATAAAAAAAAAAAATGAATGAGGTCCATGGGATTCGAACACACGATCTTTGGATTACAAAGCAGATGCTTCAACTACATACACCAGCGCTCATGTTTATTTAAATGTTATTATTGGTTATTCATAAAGGACTTTCTACAGTTGAATTGAATAGTAGGTACTTCGTCAGTTACTTCACAGGGAATAAATATTACCAATTGCACAAACTGCCAAATACATGTGTGAACTTTTCTAAATAATTCTTTCTAAGTAGATGTTCTGATTGTTTCTATTAAAGAGATTTTTAATGGCAGTTCGGACAGTTGTATAAAATATTTAAAGTATTTGATTTTAGGTGGCCGTGGAAGTATCAAGCTTATGACAGCTTGGTGACTTTTATAAGTAATTAACTAATGGTTATTGACGGTGTTTTAAAAAATCGCCAAAAATGAATGCTACTATTCAATCGAAGTTCTTATGAAATTATTTATTATACACGGGCAGTGTGGTCAAATCATTGCCAGAACTTGCAGAAAATTCAACCAAATGTATCCTGAATTAACACCAATGAACGAGAGGAAGTTTGTAAGATTACAAAATAATTTCCTCAACTATGGCTCAAAGTTAAAAGCGCCTTCAACATTACCGAAACCTGTTACTTTAAATGAGGAAAATACTGTTAACGTCTTGGCATATTTTTATGCATATCCATAAGCTTCCGTTCGCAGTGCAGAAAAAGATTTGGGTGTATCACATGCATCAGTACAACGAATTTTGGAAAATCACGAAATGCATCCGTATAAATTTACCAAAGTTCAAGCTCTCAAAGTAGAAGACTTTGAACGCAGAGTGCATTTTTGCGAATCCCTTCTAATACATATACAGGAAGATCGGGAATTTTTGTCAAAAATAATTTGGAGCGACGAATCAAAATTTACGAGGGATGGCATTTTTAATAGAAGGAATAAACATTTTTGGGCTGATCATAATCCTCATGTGACAAAAGAAATGGGTTTTCAAGAAAAATTTTCCCTGAATGTGTTTTGTATTTTGAAGAAAAATAAAATTATCTTTTTTATTTATGAAGACACACTGAATGCAGAGAGATATCTTCATATTTTAAGGACGACTGTTACCGATTTCCTTGAAAACTTGCCTTTAGAGGAATATAGGAATTCGTGGTTTCAACTGGGCGGAGCGCCAGCTCATTGCACTCAGGAAGTTTCCAGGAAACTTCACCAAATGTTTGACGATCGTTGGTTTAGGCGTTTAGGGCCGTGGGATTGACCACTGAGATCACCCGATCTCACGCCACTTGACTTTTTTTATGGGGTGTTTTAAAAGAAAGGGTGTACAGTACTCCAGTGCCTACCAAATAAGAACTGCGACGGCGAATAGTGCGGTGTATTGAAGATCTAGATCCCCATGAAATTGAAAAAGCAACGACAAGTCGCGTACAAAGGAATATTTTAAAATGTTTAGAATGTAATGGACAACATTTCCAGCATTTATTGTAAAAATGTGATATTTTGTTTACAATTTTGTTATTTTTAATCCTCCTAATTCTGTTTTTTTCTGTACTTTCACATGTTATATTCCAGAAAATCGTACTTTTTACCTAGAAATGCCGGGATTTTGGACAGTTGTTCACTGGAAACTTTCGGCCATAGTTAAGAAAATTATTTTGTAATCTTTCATACTTCCTCTCGTTCATTGGTGTTAATTCAGGATACATTTGGTTGAAATTTCTGCAAGTTCTGGCAATGATTTGATCACACTGTCCGTGTATAATAAATAATTTCATAAGAACTTTGTTTGAATAATCGATATTTGCATTCACTTTGGAAGATAATTTGAAACAAATTACTTATAAAAGTTAACAAACTGTTATATGCTTGACAAATCCACTGTTACCTAAAACCAAATTCTAAAAAAGCTATTTTATTAAGAAAATTTGATGATTTAGGTTTAGGGACATGATATATCATCTTGAAGCATTTTTCATCATCTTTCAATTTATCGAGTAATATACAGGGAGTTTCATTGAAAAAATGAACTTTTGACCACTTTTATGCATTATGGAAATAACAGTAATTTTAGCACGCCCTGTATGATATGGAGTCGATTTCTTGGTGTTAAGTAAATACTTCGAATTTGTCCAACCTATAATCAAAATATCAACTTTTCATGAATTGAGAGTACTGATGTACTAAAGTTCAATTAGGGCAATGTTTTGGACCATATTTAACACAAATTATTTTTTATTTCGAAAACAGATAGAGATAGGTATATGACATTATTAACAAAAAAGTATTATAATGAAAGAGCGATTCAAAAAATGAGTTAATATACGGGGTGTTTTATTTAAAAAAATAAAGTTGCTAGTTTTATTTGATAGACGTGGCAACGCCGCAAAGCTGAAAATATTTTAGATCGATAGATCAGGTAACAAAATGTAAGATGTGAAATCCTGCTTTGCGTTTACCATAAACGTCTAACCTACCATCGACCGTGAGACACGCTGTATAAAGTGACACTTTCCAAAATTGACGTGAATGACATAAAGTCCAACTGTTCATCACCACTTAGGAAATGTTTTACTTTCCTAACTGGTTAGGAAAAGTTCAATACATCATCAATTATGAAAAACAATCAATTATCAAATATAAAGAGAAGTGAATTTTATTTAAAACACAATACAAGTTTATGAGAAATTTAGTTTCCTAATTATAAACGTTGACAAAGCGGTTTATATAGCTTTTTAGGTTAACCTATTAATAAATTATGTCCGACTTTGGAATTGAATAAATAACTTTTGTCAATTTTAACTTTGAAGTTATGTGTTAGAACCATCAGTAACAAAAGTAACAAAGGAAACATACCTACAGAGATATTACTTGACTTTCCAGATATTTAAATCTCCATAAATAAAATCAAAATTTATTAAAAATCATTTATAGTCTACAAAAAATTGTACATAAAATGCAATCTCTTTCTGAACTTAGATTAAAATTTATTCAATTTCGTGCACTCTATTACTACTATGAATACAATCTGCATCAGTAGGTGTTGTTTGGTGTGTATTCCATCCCAATGCTACCTCTTGATATCCCGCGGCGTTCAGGATATGTTCGGAGTTTTCGGCAAGTCACGGTGCTTTGTATGCACCACACAAACCTCTCTAGAACCGAATTTGTCGCCTAATATCAAACAAATTCGGATCTACAGGGTAGATGTAGAGCATTAACGTGAAGCGGAGTCTGATCCAAAGTTGGATACCTGGAAAATACAAAGACATATTTAAAAAGTACTCTATATTGAGATAACGTGGATGATTTCAGTATTTGTTTTATTTTTATATCATATATCCTGTGTTGTTCGAGGTCCTAATTTTCCACAAACAATCTGATAAGTCCAGATTGAATTGGATAGTTCCATATAAAAAATGTTCCATAATCCAAAACCTTTTAGGATTATGTACTCCTAAATGAAAATCCCAAAAGGAAAGAAAAAGTGTGGAATGGTCTAGAATTTTCAAAAGAAATTACATAGGCAGTAGTGTAGGTAATAGTAGTTTATTATCTCAAGAAACAGTTTTGTTTATGGTAGGGATAGAAAACAACACAAACAAACAAACAAAACAACAAAAAAATACTAATCTATAATTGATACAAACAATTAATAAATCAATTGAACAAGAAGTTATCCATGTGGATTGAATTGAAAAAATAATAATTATGAAATATGGATGAATGAAATCTTATCAAAACCAACAAATAATATGCTTCTTGATTTTGTTCTTAAAAATTGATATTTTTTTATTTCTTTCGGGAGTGAATTTTAGATCACTATACCATCATGCTGTTATATTGATTTTTTTAAGTTATGTCTGAAATCTCTCAAGCTTAAAGAGTTTACTTCTCTTGCTTGTTTCGTGTTCATGATGTATTCACTTCAACAAAATTCAAATTTGAAATTTTCTGTTTACTTCGAATAAAGTGAAAGTCTGATTCGATTGAAGACTTTATAAAGTGATTTTAAATCTAGTAAACTTTTGGGTTCTTGCGGTTCCCCAGTTAGATGACAGATACTGTAAGTTTGAATGGATGAGACTATAGTAAATATTTTTTAAGTATCTGAAAGAAACAAATTTCCCAATTTTGAACAATGAATAAAATAATTTTTTAGTCGATATTTCAATATGTTGGTCAACATTAAGACCTAAAACTTTAGTAACTTGGGTATATTTTATAGAATCAGATCGAAATGAAAGTGGAATAATTGAATTAATTGTTTTTGCTTATTTTTAGAAACATACATGAATGTGTATTTATTAAAATTCAGAATTAGTTTGGAACGTTGTAACCGTGTTGAAATCTCGTTTAGATCACTTTCCATATTTTCAAGAAATCTCGTTGAGGTCATTGGCAAAATATATCAGTATGTTATCATCGGTAAATAGTATGATTTTTCTTTTCAGTTTCAAATTTGTTATGGAATTAAAATAGTTCAAAAATAAGACACGTCCCAAATTTGATCCTGATGGTACCCCACATTTGATATCAATCAAGGAACTGCCATTCCTTCTAGGACTCAGTCGGTTTTGTTCTGAGCTACGGTGATCTGTTCGTAAGATGAGAAATATTTATTTTTGGTTTGAAGAAGAATATTCCAATATGCAACAATTTTTCAAAAATAATCAGGAATGTATGCCAAAACGAACCAAAATTCCCGTAAGTTCAAACTGAATTACATTAAAAATATTAGAGAATCTTCGTACGATTGGTTCAATATATGATTGTAACGTTTGTTGTATCTTTCTGGTGGACATATTCATGCAATGCTTTTTTTCTGAATCTTACGTATTTTATCGTAATTGTCTGCATTTTCTTAGGCAAATGTAAGTATTTGTCTAGGTTTTGAGGAATTTATTGAATGAAATATTGAATACCGATTAGTTTTGGTAAGAAATTTCACAATTCAATTTCATTAAAATAAGTTCGAATCCCTAGGATTTTACGTGTATAATGGAAATAATTTTCGTTTTTAACATTCTTAGAACATTGAAAGCACCTGAAATTCTCCAAACCATTGATTTTATTGTACCTGACATAAGACTTAGAAGAAGAGACAATAATTCGATAAAGTGCAATAAAAAATGTTCCTTATGTTCTGCAGACAAGCAGCTTTGTTGGTATTGATTCATTTCATAATAGAGATTTTTTAATGGCGGTAGCTAAAATTGAAAAAATTTATTTATCCACTATAATTGCGACAAACAAATTAATTTAAATTTCTTTTAATTCCACTTTAGTAAGTATCACTCAACTGTTCTATTACCAAATATTCATATACATTATATTGTAGTTATAGCCATAAGAAAATAAAATTTTCAATGTAAAAATGTGGATAGATCTTGTGGATGCAGTTAAGTGTATACTAAAGATCTATCTATATTTTTCCTTAACTAGTCAGTCAAGACTACCCTATTTCTATATATCAAACAATCTCTATTCTATATACTTAATTGCAATTCTATTATTCATCAATGAATATAATCAAATCAATTTGTTTTCAAAGTATACATAAATCTTTTTGGAATCATATCCTGAAACTATTATGAAAGTGAAAGTGTTTAATATATAACTGTTTTTCTGAAATCGTTCAAGAATGCCCACTTTTTCGGAGCAACTGCAGGCCTCAAAATACGCTAATCCAGTATTTTAGTCCGCTGCTAAGCAACGAACTTTCCCGGGCCATTTAATACTTTTCCCGTATCGAAAACGATTCGGGAAAATTTTTGCCGACTTGTTTACATTTTAGTCAGTTGTTGAAATCACGCAAACAATATGTAGAATTCCTTAGTTTTTGATAATGCTGATTGCGATTTCAGAAAAAATAGTATGTGTACCTCGTAGTAAAAGCACATTCCTAGACTTCAATGCTTGTTGGACTCGGCTTAACGCCTCGGCCAACAATTTACATTGTCGTCCGGGAATGTATTGCTTTTACTTCAAGATACACAATATGCTATTGTTGTATTCTGATATTCTGATGAATATATTCGTGCAATGCTTTCTTTCTCAAGCTCATGTATTTTATTGTAATTGGCTGCATTCTTTTATTCAAGTATAAGAATATGTCTAGGGCTTGAGGTATTTATTGAATGAAATAATTATGATGTACCGTTTAGTTTTGGTAAGAAATTTCAATAAAATGAATTACTTATTTGTGAATATTCCGTTGGAATATGAAAAGCATGTAGATTGTATGAAAAAAGTTCTCTTTTGGTTGCTACGCATTGAGATTTGTATTAGATGGATAAGGATTTTCAGTCTCCAAACCTATGTATCATTTTCTTATTGAGTCACTTGTCAATATAGTAAACTATTGATTGCACTGAGGAGTGTCTTCAAATCTCCCATCATCTGAAACAAATTTAGCAATGGTGTTAACATAACAATCTTCCGTTGAATGCAAGAAAATGTTATGTTATGATATTCACACTGAGAAATCCATCATTTTTATATAATTACAAATAAATATATAGGGTAGTTCGCTGTGGTCATCGTTCGCAGATTGTCCCAATTTTGCCTGATCCTTCATATTTTTGCAGAGTTAAGTAGTAAGGAATCAGGGTTCATGCCCACCTCTCATTCTAAAACATAAAATTCCACCAGTTTTGCAATTTTGGTACTTGATTTTTAATACGAACATAAGTCAAAGTTTACTATTGTCAAATCTTCTGATCATAATAACACAGAGATTCATTTGACTTTACTAATTGTTTTAAGAAGTACACTGGTCAATAATAAAAAATTCTATAATTTCTAATTGACGTACGATGTTTATTCACTTTTCTAATAAATAAAAAAGTATCAAATATCTTTTTCGTTTCAGGACATATGTAGACATTCATCATCAGGAAAGGTACGTACAACACAATTTACAATCTTATTTCGATATGGTTGCAAAGTGAATGTCGAAGTTGCAACGAGCAATACAAAATTCAACTCACCCCTTTCACATTCATTATCGTTACAGGCAATTATCACCATTCAAACATTAAAAATTAAAATACCTTAAATTCAAATCACTCTGTCAGTTCCCTCATTCACTCAGAAGTTCAGAACTGAAGTAATTTTGAGAACGTATAATTAGGAAACAGTTGTCTACCCCTACCCAAGTGAAATGTGCAATTACCATTCAAAACTGAAACCCACAACGTGGAGCTATCTGTACCAATGGACCTTCACATTGACCATAAAAAGATCGCATTTCCTCCGAACGGGCCCAGACGAAATACAGTGCGACCTATTTGTCGCTAAACGTTGGCTGTTAGCCCCCAATTCTCTTTAATTAAATGATCTAATCCAATTAAGTCTGGCAGTGTCACGCTAGAGAAGTCACGCATAGAATTACAATGCAGCATTTGAACTTTAACCAGTTTTAATTAGGATGCGTGAAAAAGTTTAGACTCGGTATAATAATTATGGTGAAGTATTTGTCGAGATAGTGTCTTTGCAGTGCATATGGTGGATTTATTACAAGGTTAATGGGGTTAACTGAAAGCGGGAATACTGTTGTCACCGGAAGAGTGAATTTCTGTGTGATATTTGCGTTGTTCCTCGAATAGCTTACATACAGGGTGGCCAGTTGAAATCTAAACCACAAAAAGTATCCAAATCATCTATAACGACTACTTTCTTCCGTTTATACAGCAGGAAAATATTAAATCATACCCATTTATATATAATTGCCAGAACTACCAATCGAAACTGAAGAACACCCTCCTGAATGCTTTCTAGAGTCAGGAATTTGGAAAGTCTTTGAGAAGATGAGAATTAACCTCCTCAGTCCTCACATTGGAATTATTACATCCAATAATATATAGAAAGCATTCAGGAAGATGATCATCAGTTTCGCTTTGAAGATTAGTAGTTCTAGCGATTATATACAGGGTGGCCCACAAAGTTTAGGACAGGGAATTTTAATTTTGGGGTTCTGAATGAAAGCAATTGGTGCAGCTTTTTTTTGATATAATGTTACCCAATGAGCTTTTTGTTTGAATCAGATTCAAAATTATTAATGGAACACCCTGTATATTTTGGCATTTTTATGTTCCTCCTGTTCAAAGACTTTCAATAAACTATCACACTTGTGGTCTAAAACGATCAATTCAAACAATACAGGTACTTCAATGTCCTCTGTCCCACGACGTCTGAAACGAGCAATTGCCAAATTATTTAGGTTTAGGGTCACCCTGTGTATTTGGGCAGTCCTATATTTTATGTGATGATTAAAACAAGGCAAAATTAAATTAATCATCCATATTTTATTAACCCTCTATTGCATGAATTATAACAGGGATTAAATAAATAATCAATTAACATCTAGGTGACTTTATTTGGACCAAGATAACATAGTAAAGTCGAAAAAAAATTTGAATTTGAAACCATTTAGAAAAAAAATCAAAACCATATATGGTTTCGAATGCATTATCGCCAATTGGTACGAACCATTCATTGGACATATATGGTTTCGAATGCATAAAACTGAATGATATTTTTCAAATGATTAGATAACAGTGGAATTAAAAAAAGAGAGAGAAAAAAAATCAATCATGAAATATTGATAAACAATTTCGTTTGTCATTTTAGCATAAAAACACTTTACATTTCCTGCATTTTGTATGTGTTTTTTGTGAACACATTTGGCATATCTGCCGGTTTTTCTGCCATTCTGGCATATGTCCTATATTGTCAATGAGAACTGAATTCAGAGGCAAATCTTGGTGTCTCGTAGGAGTTTTTCTTTTTTGTACTGAAACTGGCGATGAAGGGTTCGAAACAGCAGGACTTCCTTGGCGGCTGGACGTCGGTGTTCCAATTCGATTCTGACCATCATTTGTTGAAACAGTGGAGGGACGACCTCTCTTTCGCGATAATGATTTTCCTGCTTTGCATAAATGCTCAGAAATTGCTTGTTTGAAATCAAACAGAGACATATAAGATTCGCTCCGGTCTTTCACTCACTGACCAATCACAAGGTATGGTATTGACCCATAAAAGCGAGCAGGCTCCATTCTGCGAAAAAAAAAACAGTATCCATCAATGCATACGAAACCATATATGACAGGTAGAATTGACGCCAAAATACGTATGAATGCATAAGAAACCATATTTGGTTTTGCTTTAGATTTCACCACAAATATATATAATTGGCATAATTCAAGGCATAAAACAGGTTAGACACAAAGGAGTTATAATACATTTGATATAAAAAATTTGTACGAATTATTACTTACCTTAATTTGTTGAAAAGAGATCATCAAACATGCACTTCACAGGTTCTAATACGATTGATTCACACGCTTACAGAAATTTGAGGTTACAATCGTAAATACTTTCAAATATAGACAACCAAAAATACGCTAGTGTGGAAAAAGACCGAATCATTGCATGTTTGCCACGTTTCTTTATTAGTGACAGTTTTTCACGGGAAAAAAAAGTTGAGAAACCATATATGGCATTGTATGCGGTAGATGGTTAAAAATCGTCGTGGGACAAATGATATTGAAGTACCTGTATTTCTTGAATTATTCGTTTTAGACCACCCACAAGTGTGATAGTTCGTTGAAATTGTTTCATTGGGAGGAACATAAAAATGCCAAAATATACAGGGTGTCCTATTAAAGATTTTGAATCAGATGTCACGTGACCGAAAACAAATGGCTCATTGGATAACATAGTATCAAAAAAATCTGCAACAATTGTTTCAATTCAGAACCCCAAAATTACAAATCTCCACTACTTTCAAGTTCCGAGATATTCCCTGTCCAAAACTTCGTTGTATAATTAGGTGAGTTATAATATGTTTCTACTGTATAAACGGAAGAAATTACATCCAATCGGATGTAATAATTCCAATGTGAGGACTGAGGAGGTTAATTCTCATCTTCTCAAGGAATCTCCAAATTCCTGAAGACTATAGAAAGCATTTAGGAAGGTGTTCTTCAGTTTCGCTTTGAAGATTGGTAGTTCTAGCGATCATATATAATTGGGTAAGATATAATACTTTTCTGTTGTATAAACGGAAGAAAGTAGTTGTTATAGATGATTTGGATTCGCAAACATTTCGTGGTTTAGATATCAACTGACCACCCTGTATGTGGCTATTCCAGAAACAACGCGAATATCACACAGAAATTCACTCTTCCGATGACAACAGTATTCCCACTTTCAGTTATCCCCATTAATTATTGATATTTCTGAGACAATATAGGTGTAACACGCCATCTTTGAAAGTTTGTTTCTTTTTCTTACATATTTCTACATATGTTATACGTAAACGAGCCATTGATATTGATGATACCCTGTAATTATTTCTGGTTTGTATTGTATAGGCTTGGATGGTAACATTTTTACAATGAGAAAATAAAACTCACTCCCATATAAAAGAGTTTATCGAGACAGTAGGTGACGCTTGATGACCGATTCTGGACCTTAAAGCAAAAAGGCTTAGATCAGCGAGACTTCTGACTTGCCAAGTGGCGAGATCAAAGAAATTAGAGGAGACAAGGTGAACATTTTGTGGATGTTAGATTTTTGTAGCCTTCAATTAATTTTTATTCCTTTGCACTGAAACTTCTGTCATTTGAGAATATTTCATATTCGAATATAAAACCATATTTACAAAAATGCATCAGTACCATTTCATGGGAATGCCACATTGAGTGCATTGCCAAAGGTGCCTTTCAAAAACTTGATGTTCTGTTTCATGTCAAGATCTATTTCAGTTCCCGTTAGTTCATTATTATTTATAAGTCCGTCCTTTGTTGGAATACTTTTCACCTAAACGAACACACTGAAACTTTTAAATTCAGTCCTTAAAAGTGCCATTTGTCTATATAAATAGTCGGCGATTTCCTGATAGATAATGTTGGAAGAGAGTTGAAGCAAATAATAATTTAAATGATTTGGCCAATAAAAGAAAGTCTAACACACACCAAGGGACCGAAGAGGTTAAGACAGATAATTGGATAAATCCTAAACCTGAAAAGTAAAAATAGGAAAAATTTTTAAAAACAATATTTTTTATGTAAACTAGTGAACTGAAACGTAAAATGTAAGGTATGAAAAACAAAGAAGTGATCCTAACTAAAATTTGTTAGCTTCTAACACACGTATTACCTTGTTTTTAGAAAGATTTTTGGGTTTATTTTATTTAGATTTTTGTACTTGTGTAGAATCCCTAATCATTCGTCACGAGTCTGACGTGTTTTCAATATTATATTTCCAGTAATATCAAGAATGCGTGTGTCTTGTATTTTATGTATTTGTGTACTTTCAGAACAGGCCTTATCTATTGTTCGTATAGCAACAAGATAAATAAACATGATATGATATGGTCACTAGAAGCCGTTATTCAACAAACGTTCGGACTCGTCAATTGTATATTTGATAAAAGCTACTTTCAGAAGTGGTTCGACTTTTCGCCACCCCAGCGCTGACCTCTGAAAAAGATTAAGACACTGCTGTCAATGGATCGGTTACAATCTTTTTTCCTAAATAGTTGAAACTGAATAAATAAATACGTGTATCATAATAATTCCAGTTTTCTCGAAATGTAATTTCTGAACAGTTTTGCCCAAGTGTTCTGCAAGCCCAGATTTATTTGTTATATTCAAGAGCTTTTCGAACCTAATGCTTTGTTTATGTTCGCTTGTCCTCGTTTTGCGATATCGTTTTGTCTTCCCTATGTACATTTTATTGTATTCCGCACAAGGTATTTACGGCTTTAATTTGGCGTTGTGTTTCTTCAAAAAAAAATCGTTTTCTGCAAAACATTTTTCAATTTTTCTGAGTGACCTGAATTATGTGGAATTTTGTAGAAGAATATACTTTCTTTCGGCACACCCTTAAAATGAAAATACTCTAAAGAAACTGTACACCAAAAAGACCTTCAGATAGTGATAGATTTAGGTGCCCCATTTTTGCATACAGTCCTCGAATAGGGTTGAAAAGTACATCGATGTGGAGTAAAATGAAGGGAAATTAACGAGTGGCTCTTGGGGAGAACATATGTAAAAATTAAAAAGAATTTCCATTAAATTTTTCGACGACAAAATCTACTTATCCATTCGCGCCACTCAAGCCATTATGTTTTTCGGTCTAATGACGATGAAGGTTTTCATAGTTTCGATGGGCTTGTGTGGGAAAATCTGTTGAAATCTTGATTTTTTCTTATAAGATTACGCCCTAATTTCAACCCTTCAGCAACCTGCAAAACTCCTTTGGTATTCCGAAGCCAGGTTCTATTAATTAAAGATTAGGTAAACACGGCTCGCTTGAAAATATGAGCAACACACTCCTTTTATTTCTGTTCTGGAAAATCGAATTTTTAATATCCCCAGGAGCCACTCGTCCTCCATTTTTCTCAACATCAATGTATTTTTCAACCCTATTCGAGGCTTGTATGTGAAAATGGGGCACCTAAATCTGTCACTATCTGCGACGGTCTAAAATTAAAGCCAAGAACTATAAAGTGGAGTAGTTTTGACAAAGAATTTGCTAAACAGAGTATCAGTTACAAATTGCCTACTTAATTATCGTACGTACTGATCGACAAGCGTAAGGATGCCTCCGAGAATTTGTTGCGCAGTAGACAAAACCCTGGAGTGGGGCAGGAGCTCAATCGATCTGCCTTATTAAACAGTAGTCGATCTTTATCGCACATCTACTCACGCTTTTTATCGTTTGCGCATCTCAGAGGCATCCTTACGCTTGTCGATCTGTACAGAAATCTCTAAGTTCTGATGAACTCAATCATAATAGATCATTTTGAAATTCTTGATGGATATACAAGTATTTGGAACGATATTTACCCAAACATTATTTTCCCTTTGAATGATGTTGAATGAGAAGAAATGTTCCTGGTATCTCATTATTTGCTTTTCTCATCATACATTCATCCCTTGCACCCGCTCTGACAGCTACAATTTTGGTTTCCAAAACATCTAATAGTATCCTTCAGGTTTTGGCCATTGCCAGTGTGTTGGTGGTTTAGCTCATTTTGTTCTCCAGTAGTGATAAATCCTAAATCTTCTCGGCTTCCTTCCTTGACTACAGCTACTTTATCATTGATAACTGTGTTTCATCTTCAGGTAATTTTGGCATATCATATCTGAAAACCAAAATAATAACTATTAATCACGATCTGCATATTTTGTCGAATGAAAATACCAATGCAAAACAAAAAATGGGAGTGATGAAGTGAGAGTTGTAACCGAACCCAAACAACAAACAAAACGCTGTCATAAAACCACGACTTTTATTGCTTTTCCCACTTCTCCCCCTTTCTCCAGCTGTGTTATTTTTAATTGAAACAACGGGAACTAGCCATTGCTTTCTGTATATTTTTATTCCACGCAGTGTTGGACTGAGGAATCTCCAAATTCAGATTTTTTCATTACATTTCAAAAATCAAAATTATCCAGCATGACACAGTATATTTTTCTGTGCTCATAGGTTTGGCCGCCCGATAAACTCTGTAAAAGTTTATAAGCTTCAGCTATCTATTATAAGGGGTTATTCAAATTCTTACCCCACTACTAATTCAAAATAAATTTGTGCTGTTTTCATACTTGTCTTGTCCTATCAAAGTTGCAATAAGGTTTCAACATATCTCGTTTTTCTTCATTTGAGAATGAAGATAGTTCGACGAAATTATGTCGAAATTATGTGTGCGAACTTGTGATGTTTGATGAGTTCTAATAAATAGTGGTTTGTTAACAAATTTATTATCGATGGAATCGTGACCATCTAAGATGATATTTTTTGTATAAATATCTGTTATTTCAGAAGAGCAAATCACAACAAATTGTACAATGAATTATTGATAGTAGAATGGAAAGTACTATAGTTCTAAAAATACGTAACTGGTCTGAGTATAGTATATGTTAAAAATGGCCCTCACTAGATTTTTCGAAGATGTTCGTTGAGATCGTCGATGGTAGGTTAGACGTTTCTGGAAAACGCAACTCAGGATTTTTCTGAAAATTTCGTATTTTACATTTTCTTACCTGTTCTACCGATCTAAAATATTTTAAGCATTGCGATGTTGCCGCTCCTATCAAAAAGTCCTAGCAACTTTATAATTTTAAATAGAATACCCCATATATTGACACATTTTTAAAATCGCCCTTTTATTATAATACTTCTATGTTAATAATGCCCTATACTCTCTCTCTCTCTCTCTCAGTTTTCGAGATAAAAATTAATTTGTGTTAACTATGGCCCAAAACATTGCACAAGTTGAACTTAACTAAATTAGTAGGTACTCTCAATTCATAAAAAGTTGATATTTTGATGGCTGTTTGAACAAACTCGAAGTATTTAATTCACACCGAGAAATCGACTGCATATCATACAGGGCTGAAATTACTATTATTTCCGTTATGCATAAAAGTGGTCAAAAGTTCGTTTTTTCAAATGAAACCCCTTGTATATTACTCGATAAATTGAAAGATGAAGAAAAATGCTTTATGATGACATATGTCAGCTTTCTTAATAAAGCCACTTTTTTAGGAAAAGAAAATTTTTTTTAAAGAATTTAATTTTAGGTAGCCCTGGAAATACCAAGCTATAACAATTTGATGACTTTTATATGTAGCTAATAAATGGTGGCCGTGGTGGTAGAATGTTCGCCTTTGGAGCGAAGGGTCGAGGGTTCAAAGCCTCGCATGGTCATCGGTCTCGTGCATGGCATCACACGTTAAAGGGTAAGGGCTGCGTCTTCCCTAGCTCACACAAGTCTTTCGAAGACTTCCGAGGGTTGCGCGTAAGGGTGCAATCGGTTGACGGAAATAACAATTTTAATAATTTTTTAACAAAAAAGTTATTGAAGTGTTTCAAAAAAACTCCCAAAATAAATGCAGATAGTGATTATTCAAATGTTTTAATGACATTATTTATTATGCATGGACAGTGTGATCAAATCATTGCCAGAACAATTTTCATCTCAACAACCGATAGAGATAGATATTGGGTATTATCAACAAAAAAGTATTATAATAAAAGAGCGATTCAGAAAAATCCTGCATTGCGTTTTCCAGAAACGTCTAACCTACCATCGACTGTGAGTCACGCTGTATATGGGAGATTCGTAAAAACCAATTTTACAAACTTTTTAAAAATAATGTATTTTGGAAATCCATTTAACTTGTGCTTGCACTGCTATTTTAAAAAACGTAAAGGAGGCAAAAAATGGCAAAAGAAGTTGTCAGTTGTCATCACTTCCAGTATGGTATACTGAAAAATATTTAAGAATCAAATTTTAAAATATTGGTGTTTGTCTCAACATTACTGAATATATTTCAAAAAACGTAAAGGAAGCAAAAAATGGCAAAAAAACTTGTCAGTGTCATCACTTCCAGATTGGTATATTGGAAAATATTTAAGAATTAAATTTAAAAATATTGGTGTTCGTCTCAACATTATTGAATATATGTAAAGTGGCAGAGCAAAAGTTGTAGGTTAAAAACTTCTTTGTATTGAATCAATGAAAAAACGAACATTTGTACCTGCTGATAACTCTCTTGAGAAATGTAAAGTTGATCTTCAGACAATTTTCTGTTATACAGAACATGGACGAAAAAATTTACCTCAAATTATTACTCTTCTAGCCATCTGATTTGACAACTGAATCACATATAAACTACATTAAATTCATCCACGTATTAATCTAGTAGTATGTAATAAAACAAAAAGGGACATTGTTATACAGTGAAGTTCGGTTTGGAAAAAAAAGCATTATTCCCGTAAACATGTCTTAAAACAGTATATACAAACAGTCAAGAAAACTTTTATTTATTCTTTTTTTTGACAGATTTAAATTTGCATAGAAAACATAAAAGCCAAAGCCTCAATCCATAACATATTCTTGGTTTCACGCAAGAAATGGAATGCTGTCTGAAATTTTATTGTAACGTCAAATACCTATAAAATGTTCCTAATATTTTCAAAATATCCAGAGATATATACATCACCGTGCACCATTTTGAAAGTGCCAAAAATATGCAAGTTGCTTTAAATTCTTCCAAATCTATAACCCCCCGTATATTTCATAAATAGTTGTTTGTAAACAGTAAATGGTTATGTTTCTGAACAGTAAATTATTCTAATTGGCACCTTTATTAAACCATTGATGAACTTGAAATTATACACTATATACCATTCACAGCATTCAATTTGGATACAAAATTGTCTCCCCCCAGTCCATCTCTGCGAAATCATTCCTGTAACTACTTTTGAATCCAAACCAGCGGCCATTCCCTTCACTACTGAAAATTGGCAAAGAGTGAGTGACAAGCTTGACAGGGACCATCCCCTTGTATTGACGACCCCATCATAGAGCGGTTGTTGTCTCTCTCTGTCTCTCGCTCTTTGACGCAATACTGGCATCATAGGTGTAAGTAGTAGTATGTCTATTCATTCCTGACGGTGGTCGTAACTCTCGACACCCCAGTTCATTGTGTTCGTTGGGGCATGTGAAACACAATAAGCACCGGATGTCACATATTTGGGGATTATCGTCAACGGTAGATTGGTAGCAATGGAATGATTTAAGAAGTTAGGCTTTTCTGTCCGAGACATTGTCCAATGAAACCGTTGGTTCACTTTCGTTTAGAATAAAACTGACTCATCATCTATACTACCTGCATCAGTTACTTCAAAAAGCATCTTGTTCTTCACTGAGCACATGGAAAATGTCTACGTACTAAGTTTTTGGTAAATACCTACATCAAGGAGAAATGGAAGAGCTCTCGTTTAGTTCTGCTAAACGAAAACCTGCTAAACGGAAACTGAACTTCGCCTTTTATTTCATTTGAAAATTATAAGCGCAAATTATGAATTTCTTGTCAGTTGAAAATAATAAATATGTATTATTATTATTATCAAGTCCTAGGATTCGTTATCTCATTCGTATTTCCTAGCTGGATGGCTTCTAAGGGTTGCTTGCAAGGGTGCAGCCGTTTGACAGAAAGAACAATTTGTTAAAAAAATTAGCAAACATGAATGAATAAGTCAATCAAAACTATGGTTTATAGTTCAAACACTATATAATATCTTTTGTAGACAAACACTTATATCACTGAACCTAAATGGTACGTAAAAAACATTAATTTTCATCCGATGAATGGTTTTGTTAACATAATGTAACTTTGTTCATTACTTTAAGTCTGATTTCATTAAATTATGACTGATCCTCATTCTAACAGACTAGAATCATTATATATAATAATAATAATAATAGTGTTTATTTGAATCAAATGGACATAATTTCAATTCATCATAAATGTACAGTACAATATTAATAATCTACAATACAATAAAATTGGCATAAAATTAATTCGCTAAAAATATGTATATATAATGACATACAATGCTGACAAAAAATACTAAAATGAAAACAAATAAACATGGTGAACCACAAAGCCATAGGCTGTCCGTGGTGTAGGTATGTTTAATAGATTTTTTCAGTACTACGACTAAAGTTAAAATTATAATTTACTACATTTAGTTTGCGATGTGCAATTTTAGTGATTCAATTTGAAAATTCGAATAATTGTGCAATTTCGTTTCTATTTTGTGCCAATACATATTTTTTCAATTCCTTTTTGAATTTATTCATGGGATATAAAAGTAGAATTTCTTGTGGTAAATAATTTAGAAATCTAGGCCCTAAAAAATTTAGGCATTTCTGTCCGATTGTTTTCTTTGCGATGTCTGTTTTATATTTGTTCGATTTCTTCGCTCTTGTTTCATATTTGTGTGTAAAAAATTCGAGGTTGCTTTTTCTGTTTCTATTTTTATAGAGATACGAAACCATTTTTGTGAAGCTAATTTGCCTAATATCCATTACTTCAATGTCCTTGAACAGCTGATCAGACTGATATGTTTTCTTTTTTTTCAAAATAATTTTCAAGAATAATTTTTGAATTACCTGTAATTTCTGTAGGTGAGTATTTGATACACCTCCCCAGGGATCCTATGTTTGAGTTTGCGCGGTAAATTACGAACGTGATATTTACATCGCCAAAAATTCGCATGTGATACTCTTCTCGTTCGATACGCTATTCCCGAACTGAATGCGATACAGAGTTGGTCGGTTTCGAAGGGTGTGAGGGAAGTCTTAGCTTGGGTCACGAATTCAACCAATAGCTTAAAGGTATTTAAATCACATGACGTGGCGCGTCACGTTGACAACTGTTCTGCTTGTATCTTGTGTTGTTTTACCAATCAATCGATTAAAAATATTTGGTTGATTTAAAGCATCAATTACTTTGTCAAGACACATTAAAACATGATTTACTGAATGCTACGTGTATATTGGAAGCTGAGTCTAGCTGGTATAGCTGCCACTTGCGAGGAATCCAAGACTCATTAAAACATTCATATAAGCATGTTTTATTATAAATCACATTCATTTACCTGCCTATTTAGACTGAAGGTAACTTACTTTTGTCTCAATATTTATAGCTGACTACCTACTTCCCTCCTCCTCAAAGTTTCAATGCATTCATACGAGGGTAGAAGGGCCTTCGCTGTTCTGCTGCTCCCGCAGCATCGTCTACTACTTCTGCTATAGCGATCATTGCAATGAATTTCATCAAAATTTGCCATTTCATAATATCACGAGTAAAATGTAAACAATGGATTATTATCGAGGTTAGGATTTAAGTCAATTTTTCCGATCGATAATTCTTATCGCATGCTAAATATCCGCTCGTTGTTTTATGGTCGATAATTATCGCTGGTGATATTCGAACATACCATTTTTGGGGTATCCTTCGATAAAGTGCAAAAATCGCATGCGATATTGCATCGAGTGAATTCAAACATAGCCAATTATTCCATATGAAATTCGTGATTCAGTTAGTGCATAATAGAGAATTTTCAAGTGGTGTGTATCTAAAATATTATTCAAATATTTGAATCTGCCTAATAATGATCTGAGGGTCCTAGAAATATTTTCGATATGGTGATTCCACCTTAAATGAGAGACTGTAATAATTCCAAGATATTTAATTTTTTCAGTTGAGTTTATTATTATTATGTTTTCATGGTTATTAATATGTAAACTATTGAAATTAGGTAGGTTGTTTTTGTAACTTGTGATGGGTAGGTACATAGTTTTCTCGAAGTTAATGGTTAATAATTTGTAGTTGAACCAATCTATTATTTTATTCATATCAACTTCTATTTGTTGTTTTGTTTCACTCCATGAGTTCGACGAATAAAAAATTATAGTATCGTCTGCAAAGCTCAATATGTCCCTTTCGGTTTCCATGTTTAATAAGGAGTTGATATAAACAACGAATAATATTGGCCCCAGGACTGTTCCTTGTGGTACGCCGCATTTTATTGTTTTCTCTGTACTTACTGTCTCTTCTATTTCGGTTCAACTAACATAAGATAATTAGATAAGATAATTTTATTGAACTAATGCTATAATTTAATAGAATGTTTTAAAGAGAAACATTCTCAATTGAAAATTGAATCAATACATGACTCCTCTGGAAATGGAAAAAACCTACTATAAAATTGATGTTACTTTGTTATCCACAATATAGAAAAACTCGAAGTCATCTCCACAATTTTTAATAACATCTGGTGTAGTGTGATGGCGAAGCGATCAATCAAAAAACCAGTTAATCGAACATGTTTCGAACCTATATAGGTTCATCATCAGCGAATTCTACAATAAAGAAGAAAAATATAACTATTGGTAATCCAGTAAAGGGTAGTGCTACTTACATGGAGACCAAAATTTGATATGGATTTATGAAATTAAGTGTCCCCACATTTCAACAAAATTAAATGGGGGTGGATAAAATTCTACAATAAAGAAGAAAATTATGACTATAGGTAATTCATTGAGTTCTGGTATTACTACATGGAAAGGAAAAAACATAATTAAGATTAAAATAATGGAAAAGAGAATCACTACATTCTACCCAACAGTGGGGAACATGTTGACAGGGTTAGAGGTTGTTCAAGTGACAACATCCCCGGAACAATAAGGGGGTTTGGGGGCTTTAAGCCCTTCATCCAAAACAAAACCAAAATTGGTCAACCACATGGATTAATTATTAGAAAACAGGTGAAACTACTGAGTTTTATTCTCCAAAATTTTTTATTATTTTTGTTTGCTATAAAGATTGTATCTTGATAGAAACATAAATTCATCAATTTCATTCATGTATGAATTATTTAATGGTAGAATTGACAGATCTGTACAATTGCTGCAAATTTGTATTCAAGTTTCTGATTCAACACTACCTTTAATAATATTATATTGTCATCCACTTCTGAGCTACGTTCAAAGATTCAAGTTTCAAGCTCATCAGGAAGTAAGTTTAAAATCTTTTGCAAAATTTGTACCGAACATATTGATGAACTTTTGAAAAAGTACATAACGAAAGATCCCAATACTGGATATAATCAAAAGGAATGAGTCAGGCCAAGATACTACTGGAAAACTACAACGACTAGAAATCATCAAATTACTGCACTAGCAAGAGTAAAAACAAGCTTACAATACTAACGGGAATCCTAACAGGACACTGCCGGTTGCGAGGACACCTTGACAAACTCGGATTAGTCGAAGAAGAAGAATGCAGATTTGAAGATGATGACGAAACCTCTATCCACAGAACTGAACTAGCTGAAAAACTATTTGTCTTTGATGGGTTTTGTTAAAAATAAAAATGAATATAATCGTCCTATAATCTTCTAACTTCGGCCCTATCTTGATTCTCTCACCCTGAATTGATTTCAATGGCATTCCTTGTTTTTCTCCTTGTTATACCCATATGCCATTGTTGGTACATAAGAAAAAAATTTGATTTTTAGAAATAATCATAAGACATCCACTTTGTTCCCTTTCCTCTCAAATGTGGATGAAAAATAGTTTCGAATTTCAAAGATTATTTTACTAGTTTCTCAGACGATGGACTGTGGCACTTTTTATATTTTCCCGCATGCAAAGAACGAGCTAGCTTGAGTCGTTAGAACAGGGATTGATATAGCCAAGAAATCTTATTATTTTCTACAAGTACCAGTCTAAAGGCAGCTGACTGGAATATCAAATGTGGATAATCACATACTCCTATATAAAGACATTGGGCAGTTATGCAACATGAATATTTATATTCTCTTTCATGAAGAAGCTCTTTCCTTGAGAATAACGGTAAAAAGTTATGTATTAAAATAGTGAACTTATTGATGAATACTTTGAAATATCTGTAATTCCATAGTTTTCTTTATGAAATAAAAGTGTAACTGACGTGATTCATCAGATACAAACTTTGTTATTCCATCATTTCAATAACCTATCTACTAGTCCGGAAACAAGTTCAAATCGGTGTTAATTAGTCATTAAGCTCCTAAAAATATGACGTGTGAAAAAATGTTTCTCAATTATTTTACATCACATAAAAAATTGCAATAAATTGTTATTAACAAAATCAAGATGAAAAAGAGAATACATTCAGTATTTCGCTATCAATTCAAAAGTTATTGATAGTTAAAAAATTCCAAAAAATAGTTGTTTATGCAACAAGTGCAAAAAGTGAATGTTTATTGCACTCGACGTGAAATTGTCCGACGAGGCCGTTAGGCCGAGTTGGACAACACCTCGAGTGCAATAAACAATTTTTGCACCAGTTGCATACAACATTTTTTCTACGTTCATGCAAAAAGCAAAAAATGATTTATTGAGGTGCGGCACTAGGTGTAAGAAAATGAAAAGCGCAACTTGAATAGTTTATTAATAATATCGATTTGCATTGAAACAGGAACTAATACGTTACGAACAATTTAACTCAAACTTTATTTTTACCCTCAATGTTGAAAGTGAATGAACAATTGGTGCAATTTTCAATATGAATATTTCGTAGTGAAGTACATATTGCCAATCTCGCAGAATATCTGCTAAATATGTAGTAGGTTTAAACGTTTATGTTTGTCATGATGACAGCACGTTGAAGTAGAATGACAGATGAGTGCAATAAAGACTTTATTGCACTAGTGCAATAAAGAACTTCTTTTTCCACTGAATATAGTTCAATAAAGTTTTGCTTTTTGCATGAATGTAGAAAAAGATTATTAAAGAGGAGGGAATTTCCAATAAAAAAGTCCCATCTACCAGAACTCTATCTCCATCACTTATAAATTTAATTTATTGGGGCAACGCTGCTGAAATAGCAATTTTAACATTCGAAAAAACTATTGAAAGAATAACGTACCATTGGAAAGATATTCTTATGTTGATTTTTCAAAACGTTATGCAATTGTCAAAAAACATTTATTTTCCGACTTCCGTTATCACAAACGGCGACATAAAACTATTTATAAAGTTTTTGCTTCTTGGCGCCATTCTCATATTCTTAAGAAGATCACGCGATGAAAGCTTATGAATGTTTTTTAATTTGTTTATTATAATTGTTTAGAGTTGAAAATAATTGAAATAATGAGTTTGAATGATTTTGTAAGTGTCGTATTTGAGATATAAGCGGCCAAGTTTATAACAACGTCGTAATTGGGTGGGATTGACGAAGAAATAAACATTTTTGTTAGGTAGTCGAAATAACACAAATTCAGCATCAAAATGTATTTATCGGAACTCGTTTACGATTTGATTCAAAATAATACTGAACTAGAAAATGTAGAACTAATCGATACCGAAGAAATCAAGATGAACCCGAAGAAAACGAAAGCTGCTTTGGTACTGATGATGAAGAGTGAACTACAAAGAAAATTAAATCAAAATTAAACCATTTCAACATTATTTTTTCACATTTGAAAGTAATAAAACAATTTTTTATTTCAATTCTTGAAAAGTGTGTTAATTATTTATAGTTTATTCTGAATGATTAGCATTTGTTTTCTGAAGATTTCACGTATTCGATTATTGTTTTGTTTGAACAATATCCTGAATTCAAGTATACCTTGGTGTGATAACAGATAGTCACCTCAAGTAGAATAAGCATTCTCAATTGAAAATTGAATCAATACATGACTCCTCTGGAAATGGAAAAACACTACGATAAAATTGAAGTTACTTTTTTGTAATATCTAACAAAACAACTACTTCCCCGGCAAAAGCCACGCTGGACATTGAACGGAGAATAGGAAGAAAGAAAGGAAGGACAGCAGATGTGCACAGCAGTTTGTAATCGTACAAACTTCCTTTTGTTCATTGGTTGTAAATTAGGGTACGTTTCATTGAATTTTCTGTACGTTCTTGCTATAATTCCCTCACATTTTCCATGAAGAATAAACAATTTCATCAGAACTTCGTTTGAATAGTTATTTCCCTCCATTTCAATTACTTTTTAGTCACTTTCGTTAAGAAACACTAATTGTCAAATTGTCAAATTTTCATAATGTCATGTACCATCATGACATTTAATAGCCACCTTAGATGAATATGAGAAAAATAAATCGATTTTTTTTGAAAATTTCACACCTCACTTTTGCAGCCAATCAAAAAATTCGTTCTTGTTCAGATACCATGGCAACCCTGAAAATTTCCGGAATTTTTTATCCTCTGGGTACCCTGGGCGAAATCAATAAGTGGACATTTTTCTGTCAAACATTTGACATGTGACAAGTTGATATTTTGCTTTAATGTACAAATAGAGTTCTAGTTTTCATATGAAAGGAGATTATTATGTATTTACTAGATATTTGGAATGTGTCTGAAAACATTTTCTTCACGATTATTGCAGAAATTGTCAATTCTGAAATCATATTTTTTTTATCACAAGTCCCGTTGCTCAGCGGTAGTGTTGCGGCCTATGAGTCGCTAGGTCGATGGGTCAATCCACGATAAAAAAAAATAAGATAAGAACACAACTTTTTTATTTATTTTTTGTTCCAAATTTAAACACATTTATTGATGAAAATTTTGTTATAGTAATTTTCCTAACAAGTGCGGAAAGTGATACTTTCCCGCACGCGACTGCCGTTGACCCGAACGACGCGAAGCGGAGTTCGGGCAAACAGTCAAGGGTGGGAAAGACACTTTACACATGAATTAGGAACATTATTTTTTCTACGATCGCGTAAAGATTCAAAAAGCACATTGAAAATATATATTTTATTTCAACATACAAAACATTCCATGAAAATCCACTAATTATTATTAATGAGAAATACGCCGAAAAAACCTCTTCTCTGAAGCTATTCACTCCTTTTTCCTTACACTAGTTTAAAAATTGGTTGTATTGCTGTTCGTATCTTTCTCGTGATTTACTTGGTAACAGGTCTGAATTTACCTCATCTGCGGCCTTTAATATTGCTTCTGGGAGCTCTTCGTCTGACGAATCCATTAAAATATTGCTTTTATTGAAAATAATTTGAAAAATGCCAGAATCGGACACTTTGACAACGCTCCGACTTGAAACTTTGACGTCTTGATGACAACTTGGTTGTCATAACAAATCTTTGGTTACCACAGAAAACCATTTGATTGATTTTGAGAAATGTTTAGGGTAGATATATGAAAGTATCGCAATTTCTTCATTCCAATGAATGAAAAATAGTCTGGGTTAGATTGAATATTAAAACCTATATTAGTTTGAATAGTAATATACAGGTAAAATCAATGAAATGTACATTTAATAACGATAAATTGACATATTTTACTTTCCCGGGAAAGCGAGTTTTCCCGCACTAGTGCGGGAAAGTGACACTTTCTAAACTAAATTGAGTGCGGGAAAGTGGGTAAAAACGCACGGTCGTAGAAAAAGTATTTTACATATCAATATTTCAGTGGTTATAAATAGTTCAGGTGAAACTATCGTTAGTTATTTCTTTGTTGGATGATTTTCATTTCTCGGTGTGAAATTTTCTTACCGAATCCCCCTCGTGCTTGAATTAATTGCCGTAAATTTATCTCGTACATGAATTTTCAAAGAAAATTACCCTCGTCGCTTCGCGACTCGTGTAATTTTCAAAATATTCATGTACTCGAAAAATTTCCGGCAATAATTCAAGCACTTGGGAGTACATGTGAAAATTGCTATTATCTCGGAATTCTGGCCATTTAGGTATAGGAACATGATATATCAATTCGAAGGGAATTTAGTCATCTTTCAGGATATTTCATAATATACAGGATATTCCATTTAAAAAACGCACTTTCAACCCTTTTCGTATCTAGAAGTAAGATCATGAAATTTGAACGACCCTGTATAACGCAGAACAAACTTCTCTATACAGAATCAATGTACATGATCTTGATGAACTAAACACAAAATTGCAACTTCCTAGGAATCCAAATACCGCAGAAATAAACATTCAATTCGAGCTATGTTTTGGATAAAAAATATGGAAAATAACCAATATCTCAAAAACCGTTAGAGATAGGTATAGGTGAGTATGAGGCAGAAATAATCAGAAAGGAATGACAAGTTCAAAAATGCGGTAATATACAGGGTGACCCATTTGAAATAACAAAGATGCTGCTACTTTTTGGTATAAGCGGCAACGCTGCATTGCTGAAAATATTTTAGATCGATAGACCAAGAGCAACTACTTGAGAAACCAAATTTTCAGAATGATGCTATTTCCCGTTCTCCGTAAACGTCTAAGGTACCATCGACCGTGACCCACCCTGTATAGCTTGGGGAGCAGTAGGAAAAACCATACTCAATAAGATGATAGTACAGAAAAAACTCATAAAATTTTTATTTTGTTAATCAAATCGATACTCTTCAGACCTTCTTTACTCTGAAACTGGTACCTTAGATTGTACCAGCTATTTTTCCTGAATTTGAATGTCGAACAGCATAAAACTAAATCCACTCTGATAATTAATGAACACCAATATGATACAAGACAGAAACATAACACTTGAAATATATTGGGAAGAAGAATTTCAAATTTTTAGGTCTGAAACTTTACAGCAGACTTCCTCAATACATCTCAAAAATTTATAATATGAACCAGTTCAAAAATAAATTGAAAGAAAACTATTTCGCGGGATGACATACATCAACAAATCCTCCCTTCAAGATATAGTACTTTGGTTAAAGTGAAATGTTTTCCTAATTATGTGTGATATATTCTTTTCTAAGGTATATTGATCATTCTGTTCCTGTGTGGGTGTGTGTGTGTGTGTGTATGTTTGCATATAAGTGAAAATGAAACTTGAGATATTTTCATATATTTGTTTACTTTACTTTCTAATCTCGGTAAATTCCATATACTGTTTATATATTTATTTACATCCCTGCATTTCTCCAACCTATATGCAAAAATTCAATTTCTTACAGGTATTTCCATTTTATTGTACATGTTTCGAAGTTAGTGTATGTATGTTTACGTGGTTACGAATTTGTTTGTGCAATAATTATTATTATATAATGTTTTCGGTAATTTCAAATCCATTAACAAATAATAATTATTAATTAATTATTATTTATTATAATTTGTAACAAATCATCTTACCCAACCTTACGCCGGCCTTGAGGTACCCTAACACCTGCTATGAATGAGCGCCGAGGGCAGTTGAAGAGGGATAGTTGACCTAATCACGCCGGCCGATAGGTTTATTTTGCATTTACACAATATTTTTACGTATTGTAAATTCCAAACCAAAACTGATTAAATTAGTAATCTTCGTGTTCTCAATTGCTTTCTGTGAACTCTACAATTCTATAAATCAACCTTTTATAAATTATAATCATTAATTAATTATTAATATTACACAAAAATTAAACTTTCTCAACAATTTCAACTCTTTTTTGCAATAAAAAATTCCCAAGATTACTGAAATATTATTAAAAAGTCGATTTCTGTATTTTTAAAGACATTTCCCAATGGAACAACATATTTTTTTTCATGCGAAAAAAACTTTTTCACTATGTTCCAAAAAGTTTTAAACAAAAAAACGGTATTTACCATTTTTCTTATCAGTTTTGAGGTAATGTTGAAAAATGGTTGATTCAAAAGTTCTATAGGTAGTGCTAATAATTTTCCATGAATTCGGGTATTTCAAACCGGTGTGGACCTGGTTTATCTAGATACTTGGTTTTTGATAATGTCTACACTTTCTTTTTGGATTTTGAGTATATTTTGTATGCAGGATTCATTTTTATTTGGTTGGTTTTGAGGTTACATCAGTATGATTAATTTGTTATTTTTATGAAATGATTACTTCAATTTCGGGCTTCCACTGTTTCAATTTTTACTTCCAACATGACATTTCAAGTGTGCAATCATCAATATTTATGCCATGAATAACAAATTGTTTTTTAAAATTAAAATTGTTAAAATTGTTTTTTCCGTTAACCAGCTGTCGTCCCCTTACGAACGGCAGCCCTCAGAAGTCGAAACTTGTGCTAGCTAAGGATTAACGAGGTCTTACCTTTTTACGTGCGATTCCTAGAAATGGACACATAGCTATCAACAATGCTTTCTATGGACTTTTGAAAATACCGAAACAATTCTGTCGGATAAATCTAGAATTACTAGCAATAGGTTGAACCGAAAACTGGACTTACCACTTTTTAAAAAGACTCACACACAAATGTACGTTTTTTATTATGGGCCGAAATTCTATAATTTACTAACACTTCAAATGAGGAAAATATCCAACATAAAAAAATACAAAATCAAAATCAAGGAACATATCCTAAATAAGCCCAACTTTTTCGACTTCTAATACCGTTTTCTTCGTAATTTCTATTTTTTATTAATTATTTTTCTCCACAATTCCTCGCAAAACTTCTCTCTGACACAAATTATATAAAAGGAAAGGATAACCAAAATTTTAAAAACATACAAATATTTTTAGTTATATAATATGATAGATAATCCATCTCACCGCTATAGAGTAGCACATCATAAGCAGACTTGCTTAGGTGAACCCTCACAGATGGGATGGAGAATATAAAAGTAATAAAATTCGTTAAGCATACTATCATAAAAATTGTTATACCGTTATATTACTTGAATAAACTTGAATTGAATTGAAAAATTGAAAAAGAGTATCTACATTGCATATGGAGGTAAATAAATTACTCAGCAAAAACTGTATATATGAGATATGTTTTTGTTTGATTCAGTTATATCACAGGGTTTATATTTTCTTTTAAAGAGTTAGTCAAATTATTTATCTTTCTGCCTTTGTACCTTTCACAAGAGTACAATCATTAATGATAAATATTATACAGTGTGTAAACTGAATGATTAACTCCATGCGGTGATTCCTTGTCATACTTTATTGAGAAAAGTTCATTTACACTAGTGATGGGCATAATCGAATTATTCTGATAATCGAATGATTAGTCCTCGAGCGATCCTAATAATCGAATGATCATTCGAATGATACATCACTCGAATACGTCACTCGAATACGTCACATGAGATGCGCTTGGCTACCTGTCAATACCGGCTACTTCAGTGCCTTCAGAAAGAGTATTTTCAAAATCGGGCAGCTAACAAATTTAAGAAGGAAACGTCGGCCAGGCCGGCACTCATGAGCAGTATGAGCACAGCGCAAGACTCTCGATTACATACCAACCTACTGCTTTCGAATCGAATGTTTCGCTCACTATTCGGCATTCGCTTCTCTTTCGCAGCTCGATGTTTCTTTACTACTACTACTTTTGAATGAATCATTCGAGCTTTCGGCATTCGATTTTCTTTGCATTTGAATGATCTGAATCATTCGAATGATTGCATTTGAATAATCGATATCTCGAATGATTTCAATAATCGAATGACCGATTATTTTTAATTCGAATTATCCCATCACTAACACATATATGCTAACTTGCTTTGCTATCAAAGTTTTAGTAAAAAATCGGTTACTTATTAATTACTCAACAGTCTTTTCGCTGATTTTCATGAAACCTGGTGAGTATATTGGCAGTGCCAAGGGTTTTCATAAGGTTAGATCTCAAATTATAAGCAGCGATGGGTCTCCTGTTTGATAGATATGGTGAAAATTATTGTACGCCACTGTTTTTGTCTAAGTTTAAAATTTTTATCAAATTAAACATTTAAAAATACAACTCTCTTATTATGCCGTGGATTTGAAATAGCAACACTTCATCAATCCATAGATTTCCTTAATTCATTTTTTTCTACTCTTTTATTGGTTTCGTCGTTGATGGACTGGTAGTTTGTTGTGTTCCAGCAGGGTTATTCTACTAATTATGTAGCTAGGCTATAAGCCGTAAGATTGGACTATATCGGCAACGTAGCTAACTTCACAGTTTTCTTCTAGCCCGTTTTGCAAATTCGGCATTCTCTTGAATTTTGTAGTCGTTTTTGCAACTATAAGTTGGGATAGAAGTGTAGACCGCTTTGTAGTCTGTTGTTTCTTGGTATGTTCTATTGAATTGCTATGGCTTTACAAGGGTTAGGTGTAGGTACTTCTACATTTACGCCAAATTGAAAGAATACGCCGATGAAATTTTAATATAGAAAGGAGATGTTGAAGAGACAATTCTAATCCATTTAATTTAACGAATTCTGAGTTTGTTCGACTATTCGGAGCAGACAGGGAAACTGCTAGGTATCTTTTAAATAGACTAGATTATTTATTGACACTGCGCTCAGATGGCATATCTCCAGAAATTACGGTAACGTTCCTATAATTTCAAAGTGAGAAAATCTCATATTTGCAAATATTAATTTTTCAGTTGTTGATTGCCTTAAAATTTTTGGGTTTTGGAAGCTATCAGAGAATGGCCAGACAATCATCAATCAGTCGATGTATAAAAAAAGTTACAAGAGCTATCAATAATGAGTTTCTACATGAAGCTATACGATTTCCTTGCACCGTTGAAGAGAGAACGGCAGTATCTAGAAGGTCAATTTCAGCAAAATTTGCATAAAGCCTTTATTTTATAGTAGATTTCTTGGACCAGCTGGATTTCCAGGTATATTAGGATGCATCGATTGTACGCCTTTTGTACAAGAAGATGCATATAAAAATCATCGTGAACTTGTTTTATTCTATCATGATGTCAACAAAAATAAATATTCCATACTACTGTTCTATTGACTTTTGGGGTCCTATTTCATTCAATTCCTTGCATAAACTTTGCCCACATATCATTCAGTCCATTCTTTCCTTGTACACCTTAAAATTATCCTCCCCCAAATTTTGGATGGCTTAGCATGAAATCAATTAAATGGTCCAATCGGAGCAACGTGTTTTTTCTTTTTATCGTCCATTCCAGAGACTCAAAAATCTTCGTTTAAATAAAAATGCAAAATATCAAAAATTGAAAATTTCAAATTCACTGAAATGAAGTTATATTATATTATAATTTCATTTCAGTGTTCAAATTTCTTCATTTGATTGTAGATTATAATACTTCTTCTGTTACACGGAAAAGCGATGTTGCCAATATATTTTCTAGTCGTCTCCTAGTAGCCGGCTTTGATTATAGCCGGTTCATTTCTAACGTTAGTAGAATATGGATGGACTATAAATATTGGCAAACAACTCTAGCCCCCTGCAGTTATAGCCCATGTTATAGCTTTTTAGTAGAATAATCCTGCTGGGCCTATTATTGTCAACTGTTTCTATCAAAACTTAACCATATATTTATGCATAAAATTAAATAGAATTTCAAGGAAATATGGAGTAACTGAAAAAGAGATCATTTACATAACTTTCTGAATTTTGGTGGACCGTAACTACCATTTCTACGCCAATGACTTTGATTTGAAATTCACAGCATTATAACAAAGCTGTATTTTAATAATTTTTTCTGAAAAAATATGAAACTTAGGGAAAAACAGTGGCCTTCATTGATTTTTACTATAAATATCAATCACCACTTACAATTTAAAATATAATTTCATGAAAAGAAGCCCCTTACTACTGCTAAGGACTTAATGACATAATTTAGTATAAACCCTGTATTTGGGCGACAATACAAACAACAAATCGAAATAAAGATATCAATATAATTTTTGTACATGGCACATTCAGTGTTGAAAAGAGATTTTAATTCATTGTTCCCCTCCATCACATTTGAAATTTTCAAATTGATTTGCCCCCCAACCCCCATTATCAATGTTTTTTCAGAAAGTATTATCAATGAAACCATTCAGAATGCTTTTGGTTTCATGTTTGTACGCCAAACCATTCAAAGGTTAACAGAAAGGATGGCTGCCAACAAAAGCCGCACAGCACAGTATACAGGGTGGGTCACGGTCGATGGTACCTTAGACGTTTACGGAGAACGGGACATAGGATCATTCTGAAAATTAGGTTTCTCAAGTAGTTGCACTTGGTCTATCGATCTAAAATATTCTCAGCAATGCAGCGTTGCAGCTTATACCAGAAAGTAGCAGCATCTTTGTTATTTCAAATGGGTCGCCCTGTATATTACCGCATTTTACTTCCCTATACCTATCTCTAACGGTTTTTGAGATATTGGTTATTTTCTATATTTTTTATCCAAAACATAGCTCGAATTGAATGTTTATTTCTGCGGTATTTGAATTCTTAGGAAGTTGCAATTTTGTGTTCAGTTCATCAAGATCATGTATATTAATTCTGTATAGAGAAGTTTATTCTGCTTTATACAGGGTCGTTCAAAACTCATGATCTTACTGCTAGATACAAAAAGGGTTGAAAGTGCGTTTTTTTTAAATGGAACATCCTGTATATTATGAAATATCAAGAAAGATGACTAAATTCCCTTCGAATTGATATATCATGTTCCTATACCTAAATAGCCAGAATTCCGAGATAATAGCAATTTTCACTTGTAATATCCCAAGTGCTTGAATTATTGCCGGAAATTTTTCGAGTGCATGAATTTTCTTTGAAAATTCATGTACGAGATAAATTTACGGCAATTAATTCAAGCACGAGGGGGATTCGGTAAGAAAATTTCACACCGAGAAATGAAAATCATCCAACAATTCATAAGAAATAACTAACGATGGTTTCACCTGAACTATTTATGCCCACTGAAATATTGATATGTAAAATACTTGACAAAATTTTCATCAATAAATGTGTTTAAATTTGGAACAAAAAAAATAAAAAAGTTATGTTCCTATCGTGGATTGAACCATCGACCTAGCGACTCATAGGCCGCAATAATCGTGGAGAAAATATTTTCAGACACATTCCAAATATCTAGTAATTACATAATTATCTCCTTTCATATGAAAACTAGACCTCCATTTGAACATTAAATCAAAATATCAACTTGTCACATGTCACATATCAAACATTTATTGATGAAAATTTTGTTAAGTATTTTACATATCACTATTTCAGTGGTTATAAATAGTTCAGGTGAAACCATCGTTAGTTATTTCTTATGAATTGTTGGATGATTTTCATTTCTCGGTGTGAAATTTTCTTACCGAATCCCCCTCGTGCTTGAATTAATTGCCATAAATTTATCTCGTACATGAATTTTCAAAGAAATTTTCAAAGAAAATTCATGTACTCGAAAAATTTCCGGCAATAATTCAAGCACTTGGGAGATTACAAGTGAAAATTGCTATTATCTCGGAATTCTTGAAATTTAGGTATAGGAACATGATATATCAATTCGAAGGGAATTTAGTCATCTTTCAGGATATGTCATGATAAACAGGATGTTCCATTTAAAAAAACGCACTTTCAACCCTTCTCGTATCTAGTAGTAAGATCATGAATTTTGAACGACCCTGTATAACGCAGAACAAACTTCTCTATACAGAATCAATGTACATGATCCTGATGAACTAAACATGAAATTGCAACTTCCTAAGAATTCAAATACCGCAGATATAAACATTCAATTCGAGCTGTTTTGTATAAAAAATATGGAAAATAACCAATATCTCAAAAACCGTTAGAGATAGGTATAGGGGAGTATGGGGCAGAAATAATCAGAAAGGAATGACAAGTTCAAAAATGCGGTAATATACAGGGCGACCCATTTGAAATAACAAAGATGCTGCTACATTCTAGTATAAGCGGCAACGCTGCATTGCTGAAAATATTTTAAATCGATAGAAGTGCAACTACTTGAGAAACCAAATTTTCAGAATGATCCTATGTCCCGTTCTTCGTAAACGTCTAAGGTACCATCGACCGTGACCCACCCTTTTTTGATACACAAAATTAAATGAAACATTTAACGAAGGATAGAATGTTACAGATACAGTGTGAATTATGCCCTGTTGAGTGATCAAATCATTGTATTTTTTGTTTTGAAACACACCTATTAACGATTTATTTAGTCACTACGCCACTGACTAGCCATCATAATTGCCAAGGTTGCTTAGGAGGGTTGTTCACTCGTCAAATACCAACAGCCTTTAAAATTGATGTTTATGACCTTTTAATGTTCATGTTTATTATTAAGTTTATGGCACCCAATGAAGTATAAAATAGTTCAACAGATGTTTTTGAGGTAGTCCGTAAAAGTGGAATTTAGCGATGCAGCTTCGATACTACCTGCGTGTGCAGTTACTAATTTATTCATCATTATAAACACTGGTCATTAGGGGTTGATTTATATGTGTTTCGTATGCAACTTAAACGATTTCCATAGAAAAATGACAAGTGTTTTACTGTGTAATATCAAAGGACTGGGCAGAAAACATTATAAAAATGGCTTTCAGCAAAATTTGAATTTTTTTTTATATTTTGCTCGGTGCAACACCCAACGCAACTTTAACAAGTTATAAGAAGATCGCATGTAGACCAAGCTAGAGGTTATTTTCCCCATAAAATAAAAGACGCAAATGGCCTATACAAATTTTTATAAAATAGTTCGTTGATGAAAACCCCAGTTTTCGCCCCAGCAAAATCGCTTTGTGGATTTTTTTTTAATGAAGCAATAGTGAAAGAAATTACTACTTTTTTGGTTTTTTGGAAATATCTCAAAGATTATTCAAGGAATCGTTTAACAGATTTATAAAACCTACCAAACTGATTTTCATACGACCGGATCGGTGCAAAATCCGGGAAAATCTCGAAAAAAAGACCATTTCTCATTTTTTTTTTATTTTTATAAATCTGAAGCTGGACAAACAATATTGCGGAAACTGGTAGATAATAATATGTGTTTCAACTGAGCGCGAGATGTTTTCTGTGCGATGTGTAGTTTTTGCACAATCAGGTTATAAACAATTTATGGGCAAATCTTGCAAGATGAGCCGATTCGAGGGAAATCGTCGTATTCAAGCCTGTAAACGGTATCTGGAAGTGGAGATCAATCTACAATTTGTATATTTTGGATTTTCACCTGAGAGGTGGGAAACGTGTTGAAAATGTCACTGAAAGTTGATAAAAAAAAGAGTCCGAAGTCGCACTGAAGTTAACTCGAGTTGAATTCGGGCGATTTCGGGTGCACTTTGAAGCATTTAGGGCTAGTATTATAAACATCTCTCGAACTTAACTTTAATTTTAACTTCAATTCTAAAATGGCAGTTTTATGAAAATTGAATGAAGAAAAGTTGTATTTCGTGCAGAAATTTATTTATAAAATCATAGCAAAGCGCTTTCGGCTATAAAGTCATCATCAGTGCGTACCTGTAAGTAAGTGACATTGAATTGAATTTAAGAAATTTTGATAATGAGAATTTTGAAAATTGAAAAGTTACTTACTCGTCAGGTGTACAAGAGCCAGACCATAAAAATATGTGTCCAGAGGACCATGTAAAATTTAAAAACGGGACATCATATCAATAACATTTAAAAAAAGTCCTTAATCCAGGATTAACCTGGATAAAAGTTTCAACAGGCAGAGTAACACATGTCTGTTGGAGCTTAGTCTACTGTTAAACTGAATGAATGATATTTACATTGTGTCAAAAGTTGACAATGACAGTGACGTTTGGCTTAGAACATTAACTTCTAGAAACACTGACCTGTGTTTTGAAAATTAATAAATGACCAAATAGTCAAATTGATCTGTAAATCTATTTATAGTTCTATCAATCTAAACCTAAGGAAATGTGACAAACCGGGAGAAAAGTCTAATGAGAACCTCAACCCGATGTGCACAGAACCAGGTTCAAGAAACAGTCTTTTGGGAATTTGTGAAACCAATTCTTAGCTCAGGATCATGGTACCGGTCTAATGAGAACCTTCACACTTCCCAAAGCGTAAAAAGGTAGCCCAAAAACAAGAGGCACCATTAACACAATCATAACAGATTTAAGAAAGTTTCAACAGGCAGAGTAACACATGTCTGCTGAAGCTTAATCTAACTAAATGAATGAAAATTGACATTGTGTCGAAAGTTGACAATCACAATGAAGTTATGATATAGAAAATGAACTATAATAAAAATATTGATTTGTGTTTTGAAATTGATAAATTATTATTATTAGTTCTGCACCCTGGGAAACCAGATTGGAACATAAGATCATGAGATAAGTCTTATGAGAACTTTCCCAATCTCAATAGTAACAAAGACGGTAACCAAAATGATGAGCCCATACCAGAAAATTTTTAAGAAATTTTCCAAAAATTGATCTGTGAATCTATATGTCTATATTTCATATTACCTTGGGTTTGGATCAACAGAACTATAAATAGAAATACAACTTTTCTTCATTCAATTACATTGGAACGTGCACACAGCTGGACAATTTTCACTTAAGTTTTATAAAAGTTTCATTTCTGCAATAAAAAGAAGAAGAAGGCAAATACGTAACCTAGATTTCTTCTCAATTTCTCTTGTGACATTTCTAATTTTCTAATTAATGATAAAACTTCCAACAATATATTTGAGAATCATCTAATATCACCAACAACTACCAAGAATGAACATGTTGGATGAAATCTGAGAGAAATTAACACTAGAATTACTGGCGATAGAAGATGATTTCTAAAATTGAAAATACCTATAATTCCACAGAACTAGAAATATTGACTCATAAGTAGGTCTTCGCAAATTTGCCCCACTATGTGCCCCATTGATAAGCATATACAGACTTTCTTGATGATTTGAATCCGTTTTCATTTGTTTTCAAATTTTATTTCGTTCCACAAGATAAAATGGTTTAACCGATTTCTAAATATCCTTCGACGCCGAGGGCCTTCAATAATAATCACAGCATCTCCAGTTCCTCGAAAATAACCAGGATATTGTTTGCTAACATTATTACGGGAAAAAAACATTCAAATTGAGGTTTTATGCTAAATTATTGATAGAAGACCTGTCGAAAACCACGATTTTCTAGAAAGTTAACTTAACATTTCGCAGTTAACTGTAAGATGTGACGTCATTCCTCAAGTTAACTTCTACGAGGATATATTGAAAAATTCTTAGCCTACTTTAGAACCAAACAAAATTTCAATGTCAAAATATTTTATTACTCAACATATTCTCCTCCTAATTGGATACATTTATTACAGCAAACCTGCAACGTCTCTAGACCTTTCAAAAAAAATTTTCTTCTTGCTCTGCAAACCAGACCTCCACAGCTTTTATTACCTCCTCGTTGGAAGAAAATTTACGACCGTTTAAACTTTTTTTCAGTTGACGAAAGATATGATAGTCGGACGGAGCCAAATCTGGTGAATAAGGGGGATGTTCTAGTAATTCAAACCCTAAATCACGAATTTTTTGCATGGCAACATGAGATTTGTGTGAAGGGGCGTTGTCCTGCAAAAATAAAACACCTTTGGATAGCTTTCCGCGACTTTTCTCTTTAATTTTTTTCCCGTAGAGTGGTCAGTAATGTCGAATAGTAATCTCCAGTTATTGTTCTACCCTTATCCAAAAAATCAAACATGATTACTCCATGGCAATCCCAAAAAACTGAAGCAAGAACTTTTCCAGCAGATTTTTGGGAACTTCTTATGTCTTGAAGAACCGGAGTGTCGCCATTCCATCGATTGTTGCTTTGTTTCTGGATTGTAGAAATGTATCCAAGTCTCATCGATAGTAACAATTCGGTTTAAGAAGTCTACATCGTTTTCAAGTCGAGCATAGATCGAACGCGATGCTACTACTCTTGCACGCTTTTGGTCAACAGTCAAACATTTGGGGATCCATTTTGCAGCAATTTTTCTCAAGTCCAAATTGACGTGAACTATATGAAGAACGCGTTCGTATGAAATATTCAGCGCTTCAGATATCCGTTTTAGCCCAATTCTTCGGTCTGTTAAAATCATGTCATGAACTGCATCGATATTTTCGGGTACTGACACAGAAACTGGCCTTCCCGATCGGTCATCATCTTGAATGGAAAATTTACCTCTTTTGAAGCTTGCATTCCAATTTTTCACGGTCGCATACGAAGGACATTGATCACCAGGGTCATATCTTCGTAAATCTGCTTACCTCTTAACCTCTAAATACGTGATGATGGCTCGATACTCCAATTTTTCGATTTTCACAATTTCTTTTAATTTATTGCGTAACTCTGGTCTACTTTTTTGACGTCAAACTTTACACTGACACTTCTAATAAGTTATTGTTCGTTGCTATGGTAACGCAATATTTTGTTTATGCAGGGAACTGGTCTAGGCTAACTAGATATCAATACATTCTCGTAGTTGTCTGTCAAAATAGTTGTATAATACCGGCACTTAGAGTAACTTCCAGTGATATTTTCAACACATTTCCCACCAAGCGTCCGGAAAAATTAGGGGGTGGAGAAATGGGGAGTGAATAATCAAACATTGGGTGGGTGGAGGGAGGAAATGTGGAGTAAATTATCAAAAACTCAGGCCGAAACGAACAATATTTTAGTGGGGTAAGAGGTGGAAATAATAAAAATTTCGGGCGCGAACAAATGGAAAATTTTAGAGAGGAGGGAAAATGAAAATTCGGACGCGAAGCGCCTGGATAATTTTGGGAAAAGGGAAATGGGGGTGAATAATGAAAAAATTAGGGGGGTGGGAAGGGGAAAAAGATAATCAAAAATATTTGGGAGGTGTCTGAAGACATAAAAAAATGTCTCAGAAACATTTTCGACAAATAGAAAAATTTCAAACACACTTTTTGCAGATCTTTTCAAGGACACTTAACAATTCACATTAAGTTCTTCTATATCTTGTTTTATTTTTATGTTTTGAGGTTTTTTAAATTTTTCCAACTTTTTTCCACTTCTCTATAAAGTTGGAGAAAACGGTTTGGATATATCGGTGTGGCTTGTGAAGACGTATCCGAAGCAATTTTGAGATTTTCATTTTTTTTATTAGTACGTTCAATCTAGATTTTTCCGATATTTTAAAATATTTCCTGGGCTATTAATTTTATGGGCGGCTAAAAAAGCTCTTTTGAAAAATTGTAACAATATCAACCGGTTCAGAGATATTTCGTATTTTCCAATTTACATTTTATCCATTTTCTCAAGTTTTCCCGGTTTTTGTGAAAAATGGTTTCTGTAGGATTTTTTCATCTAGTCGAACTCTATCCTATCCTATCTATCCATCGCACTTTTTTGAATTCAGTTCAGTTGAACAGTTCGGCGTATTTGAGTTTTTGAAGAAACCGACATGTTTCGGAAAATTTACCAAAAAAATGGTCCGATCATACTCAAAAACTATATACATCTGTAGGTCACATTGAAGTGTTTCTTAAAGAAATTGGGAATGGATTAAATCAATTCTTCAACATGTATCGAGTGAAATAGGAAAAACAAAGAATAAAAAAAGGAAAAAACGCTGTAAAATTTGTCCAGATTCTGGTGAGACATCGATTTTGTATGAAAATCGAGAAACCGGCGAGCATGAAAATAATGCGATCGTAGATCGCATAGCACATCTAGTGACGTCACGCATAAATAAAAATTCTGAAAATATATAAACTGCTAGATGCTCCAAAGAAATTAATTCACTCCAACCCTCTATCAATATCAAGAGATACGAAACAAACGAAATAATATCTACCTGGTAGTATACAGAGTAAGCAAAAAAGTTTCTTACCGCTAGACTATCCGAAAAACACAAAGACGGCACTTTTCATCATCGACGTGCACCCTGTTCACAGAGGACGATGGCGAGTAAGTTGAGGTTGAGAAAAGTTCTTTAAACAAAAATTCAATTTTATTTTTCAAGATATGAAAATACTTCAAGAGAACCTTTTGTAGACCTGTTCGAGTACAATAAAGCTATTCATATACATTTTTTCCAAATCCTCTTTTAGTTTTCGAGTTTTTGGAGTTTTTTTTTAGAAAAAAATGTAAACATTTTTCAAGTCAGTAATTTTTCAAATAAAAAAAAGAATCTGGGCGAGTTCCCCTGAAAAATTTGGGTGGTGGGAATGGAGGAGGAAATGAAGGGGAGAATGGAGGGGGAAAGGAGGAGGGAAATGAAGAGCGAATAATTAAAAATCAGGAGGCCAAAATGGGAAGAAAATAATCAAAAATCTGGGTTCCGAGCAACCGGAAAAATCTGGTGAAATAGCCCAGAAAAATGGAGTGGAGGAAGTGGGGAGGGGGGGAAAATAATAGAAAATTCAGGGGCGAAGCTCATGGAAAATTTTAAGGACGTGAGGAAATGATCAAAAGACAGTGCGCAAAGTTGCCGGAAATATTTGGGTGGTGTTCATTTTCCTAGATATGAATCAAATTCCATAAAAACTTTTCCTAGATCTGATCTAGGGCAATAAAACTGTTTAATTACTTGTTTTCGATATCTCGTTTCATTTTCGACTTTTTGGTGATAAAAAAAAATCGGAATCCGGAAAAATAATCTGGATCTCATTTTTTCCCGAGAAATGGGAAAACTTCATGTTCATTTTTTGTAGATATTTTTAAGGAAAATCAAACCTTTATATAGAGTTTTTATATATTTTGTTTCGTTTTCGGGGTTTGAGGTTTATAAATTTTCTTAAAATTTGTCAACTTCTTACCACTTTTTAATAGATTTGGAAAAAACGGTTTGGAAATAATAGTGTGGCTTGTGAAGACGTACCCGAAGCAATTTTAAGATTTTTATTTGTTTAATTGCTACGGTTAATATCTAGATTTTCCGATTTTTTAAATATTTCCTATTGAATTAACTGAAAGAATTCATGTACATTTTTGTAGATTTTTGCCTGTTTTCCCTGATTTCCGATAAGTTTCGAGAAAAAGGGTTCCAGTAGGATTTGTTCATCCAGTTCGGCTATATCCGTCGCATGTTTCCAAAATGATCAAAAATCCAGACGCGAAGCTCATGGAAAATTTTGAGGATGGGGGAGGGAGGAAAATAAAAATATGGACAGGAAGCGCCTGAAGACTTTGGGGGAAGAGAGAAATGGGGTGTAAATGATCAGCAATACAGGCGCGAAGCGCCTGAAAAATTTTGGCTTGTGAAGGGGAGTAATGAAAAACTTTGCGCGAAGCGCTTGGAAAATTTGGGGGGAGAAATGGGGGTACATAATCAAAAATTTTGGGAGTAGGAGAGGAAGAGGAGAAAATAATCAAAAATTCGGGAGCAAATCGACAGTAAATATTTGGGGGGTTGTTCATTTTCCAAGATATAAAAAAAATTCATGGTAACTTTTTTTGGATTTATTCGAAAACAATAAAATTGTTCATCTACATTTTTTTGATAACTTGTTTTGTTTTCTAGTTTTCGGCGTTTAAAAAAATCATAATCCGGAAAAGATATTTTATCAATTTTTTTTTAAGAAATGGAAATACTTCTAATAAACTTTTTGTGGGTCTTTTCAAAGACAATTGAACTGTTCATATAAAGTTTTTCTATATCTAGTTTCGTTTTCGAGGTTTTAAGATTTTTTTAAAAAATTATTGAGTTGGAGAAAAATGTTTGGAAATGTCAGTGTGGCTTGTGGAGACGTGTTCGGAGCAATTTTAAGATTTACATTTGTTTCATTAGTCCAATATCTCGAATTTCTGAGTTTTACAAATATTTCCTGGACTATTCATTTTACCTACGGAAATAATGAAAATTCTGTGTTGATTTCACAGGCGTTCAAAATATCTGTCCTGGAAAATTGTAAAAATATCAACCGGTTCTGAGATATTTCGCATTTTTTCAAATTGCAATTTTTTTCAGTTTTCTCAAGGTTTACCGGTTTTCCGATCATTTTCGTGAAAAATGGTATCAATAAGATTTGTTCGTCTACTCAAGATCTATTCGTCGCATTTTTCTAAAATCAGATTAAGTGAACAGTTCGGCGTACTTGAATTTTTGAAGATATCGACATGTTTCGGAAAATTACCGAAAAAAAAAAAATGTTCTGATCATACTCAAATACTACACACATCTGTAGGAAACAATGAAGTATATCTTCAAGAAATTTGGAATAGATTGAATCATTTCTTGAACCTGTATCAAGTGATATAGAAAATACAAAATGTAAAAAAACGAAAAAACGCTGTAAATTTTTTCCAGATTTTGGTTATCGATTTTGTATGAAGGCCGAGAAACCAGTGAGCATGAAAATAATGTGATCGTAGATCGCATAGCACATCCAGTGACGTCACGCATAAATCAAAATTCTAAAAATATATAAACTGCGAGATAGCCAAAGAAATTAATTCACCCAAACCCCCTATAAATATCTAGAGACACGAAACAAACGAAAGAATATCTACCTGTTAGTATACAGTGTAAGCAAAAAAGTTTCTTACCGCTAGACTATCCGAAAAACACAAAGACGGCACTTTTCATCATCGACGCGCACCCTGTTGACAGAGGACGATGGCGAGCCTTGTGACAGCGAGCCGAGCTTGAGACAAGTCGGGATAGGGATGACGGGGGGGCGGGGGAATCCACCCCTGATGCTCGATCGATCGTCTCTCGCGCGCTCACGCCCTGTTTTCCCGCGCACTTGTGAATGGTGCGCGACGTGCCCTCGTCGTCCTTGGAGTCTGGACGATCCGATCGCTCCTTCGAGGATCCTTTATTTCCCCTTCCCGGTGCCAGCTTCCTCGTTGTCGTCGGCGGCTGGAATTTTATGATTTCGGCGTTATTACGGTGAAGATTGAAGATTGGGAACGCAAATGAAAATTGAAACTTTGTTCTCGTTTGTTTTCGGGAAATTGCTGCGGTTATCGTGGGTGATCGCTACTTGATTAGGCAGAAAATGCGTATTTTATGAACTCGTATTGGATGATGAATTATTCGCAAACAACACATGATTTTCTCTGACTGTTCATCAAAGAGTTTGTCAAAATATGAAATAATCACTAATAATTCAATTCATGTATGCCAAAATGATGTTGAGAGGATCACATTCTAACCATTAGTTAATTCGTTATCTGACATTTTGTCATGTTTTGGTTTACGTCCGATGGTGAGGTGGCCGACACGGGTGACATATACCTCAAGTACAATTATTGACCAAATTTTCATAAATTTTGACAATGAAGGCTCATGCTGCGTTTTTGACAATGATATTTCTGACCACAGGACAGTCTTCCTTGAATTGGACATATTTTCAAAAATGAAATCATCTATAACTACTGAGATTAAGAGAAGTTTTGATGAAAAAAGTATAAATGACTTTCGTAATGCGCTAAAAAAAGAAAATTGGAACCAAACAAAACATGTTCAAGACTTGAATGAGGCATTCCTTAATTTTTATCAAATTTTCCTGTATCATTTCGATACATTATTTCCAAAACGCACCTACTATCACAAAGATAAAAGCAAAAAATGGGTGGATGAGGCAGTAGTTAGTTCCAGCACCAATTTGAAAGAATTATTTACTCTCAAAAAAACACATCCGAATTTTATACCGGCCTATAGCGAAGTAAAACGTAAACATTCTGCTTTGCTAAAAGATAAGCAAAAACAGTACTATCAGAGACGCATATTCAGTTCTGCAAATAGGATGCGTACATCATGAACTATTATTTCAGAACTCTCAAATAAGAATAAAAAAACTACTAATATTGTTATCAATAATAATGGTAATCTGGTAGAAGATGGAAAGGTAATAGCATCCCTCTTCGATGACTTCTTCATCAACACTCCTGTTAATCTAGTAAACAATATACCTAGAACTGACAACCACTTGCATTTCAATGAATTTGATACGAAAAGCATGTATTTGCAACCTTTCACAGAAAAAGAACTTTATTCACTAATAAAAAGAAGAATGAAAAATAAAAATTCTGCAGGATTTGATGAAATCCAAGGATTTGTATTAAAGGAAGTTCAGGATACTGTAATTGCCCCATTGACTCACCTGATAAACCTATCATTCTCAGAGGGTACCTTCCCGAAAGCTATTAAAATTGGAAAAGTCTTACCGATCTTTAAAATAAACGACTCCAAATTGTTGGAAAATTACAGACCTGTTACAGTTCCATCGACTTTCTCAAAAATATTTGAATATGCCTTTCTCGATCGCCTATCGTCCTTCTTAGAAAAACACGAAATTGTATCAGTTAATCAGCATGGATTTCAAAACGGTAAATCAACTTCAACGGCTATGTTCTCTCTTTATAATCAAATCATAGAATACATTGTAGCAGAAGAATGTCCGGTTGCCATTTTTTGTGACTTGAGCCGAGCATTCGACTGCGTTAATCATAACAAATTATTGGGAATTATAGAAAAGTATGGTTTGAGGGGAATCCCATTAAAATGGGTTCAGTCATTTCTCGAGGGAAGGAAACAATACGTTTCAATCCAGATGAAATCCGCTGACAAGACATATAACAAAATGTCAAATTGCTCGGACGTTAACATGGGTGTTCCACAAGGATCTATCTTGGGACCGGTATTATTTATATTATACATAAATCAGATTGATTCTGTCATAACGAGTTATCACCACTCAGCCTATGCAGATGATTTATCACTGGTGGTATCCGCCTCTGATACTGATTTACTTAAAGCCTGTTGCTCCGAATTGATGACTGAAGTTTCAGAATTTTTCAATAGTCGTGATTTATTCTTCAATACGAATAAAAACCGAGATGTTGAGAATTCATAGTAGGCAGAATATAACTGAAAATTTGGATATTACCGTGAATCAATCAATCCTGACAAATACTCATGAAAGTGTTAGATTTCTGGGAGTGTTCCTCGATGAATTTCTCAACTGGAAAACACATTGTAACAAGTTAGCAAACAAACTGAATTCGTTGAATTTTCTTTTCCTCAATCTCAGAGATCTCCTTAATCAGGAGCAGTTACTGGCAATGTATTATGCACAGATTGATTCAAGACTTAGGTATGGGGTTTCTTTCTGGGGAAGCTCTTCCTCAGCATCGGACGTATTTATCAGCCAGAAGCGTATACTGCGTACTCTGGGGCATGTATCATGTAGAGAATCATGTAAACCGTTGTTCAAAATGTACAGTATTTTACCTCTCCCTTGTTTATACATCTATGAAATATCCTTGTATATTTTCAATAACAAGTCATCATTTCACTTGAATGAAGACATTCACGGCTATAATACAAGAAAAAAACAATCTTACCATATTCCATTCGCGAAAGTGAACACAGCATATAATGCTCCAAACTATATGGGACCTCGAATTTATAATAAATTATCAGAGCATATAAAGCACCACACGAATAATTCGTTATTTAAAAAAGTCCTGAAAAACTATTTGTTGGATGAATGTTTTTATTCACTATCTGAATTTTTAATGTAAATATCAACTCTTCTATATATTATATATTTATGCGTGTGTTTATTTTTGTACTTGCATATATGTATGTATGTATGTATGTATGTGTGTGTATGTGTATGTATATATGTGTATATATGTATATGTGTATATATATATATATATATATATATGTTTATATGTGTATATATATTTTTATCTGTTTTTTTTTAAATAGATCTAGATTTAGGTACTGAGAATTCTCATACATGTAACTGTCGACGGGAAATAAAGATTTATTATTATTATTATTATTATTATTATTAATTAATCTGGAGGTTAACTGGAACTTGAAAAACCGATCCTAAGTGATAAATGCTTCAGATAACAATAATGGTATATTTCGGAGAATGTTTCAAATCATTTACTGGCGATCAATATATGAAACTTTAGTATTTCAGTAGTAATAATAAAAATTATAATTATTATTATCAATTTTTAATATGAAGAACCTACGACGACTTTTTGATTTATGCATTATTATCATGAGGATATACGGACAATATTGTCCTCCAAAAGGCATACTGAGTAAAATCGTGTCTCAAAATCTGTCACTATCCCCCGGTCTATTAATTTGAGTAGATAATGATCCATATCTTCTCAATGATGCCCAACGTAACCAACATGCATATTTGAGTTTTCTAATTTGATGTTGTTCCAATCGGATCATAAAAAAGATCGATGCCGTCCTCATACTCAACCATGTTCATACTCGATTCTTGTGTTGATTTATCATTACTTACAAAATAAAAACTATGAGTTTAATAAGATGACCTATATTCTATATCACCCGGTGCAGTGACAGCGATTTATTGAATATTAATCCAAGAATAAGGGTATTCATATTGATTACCAAAACCCCTTGGTAGGAAAAGTGTTTAAAGCAGAAGTAGAGGTACAAAATCAGACTGTCATTTATTATGACCGCTATGGCATTATAGGTAAGTATCACAGCGGTCATAATGACCGCTATGGCACTCAAGGTGTTAAAGAAAATGATTTTTTCCTTTAAAGTTTCTGTGTTTTGTGTTTTATTTGCTCTTATCGAAGACAAAACAACCATTTAATAGTCCTGAAGATGACTGAATATATAGTCAAAACGTCGACAAAATTAAATAAAGTGGTTTTCTCAGAGTTACCGAATTCACAATAATCTGTTCAGATATAGAATCTGTCAAGATCAGAATTACGGTACCTACATGATTTTTCACGTTTTAGTTCACTAGTTTAAAAATAAAAGTTTATTATTGAAACGTTTTCTCCACGTTTATTCTGTGTGCCTTAAAAAACGTTTAATTTTGATTTTATTTATATTTTATCTTTGAAGATATATCCAAATGTTGCCACTCAATCAGTGGTTTTGAGCTCACTCATCATTGAACGTTGAAAACAGCCTCTAGTGCACTCCAGATTCTGCCTTGCTCAACTCTTCCTCGTCTCGTCAATTTCCTCAAGATATATAGCCAATTTGAATATATCAAGTGCAGCTCATCAGTTTCAGTTTTCATTTCCATAACTTCCATTTCTCGCTCCAACCACTTCCGAGCTCATAAAGTCGGTGCTTTCGTCACCCCTGTACTTCGTTCCTATGCGACGCAGAAATTGAGAAGAACATGCTCAAGGGACGTTACATAAAGAACTCTCAGAGGACGGTCGTTTTCTCGGGAATCCAGAGTTTCAAGAATTTTCAAATTAAGGAAGACAAGATCCTGTCGAAATTAACTTTGAATTATAAAACGCCGTGGATACAACGATTTCCCTTTCGGCTTCGAGCTGATTAATGACGTATTTGGTTAGAGATGACTGCTGAAATAATCATTGACACAAACGAACTCGATCCTGGTTTATTTTCAGTCATTGGTAAATTCTGAAATTTTGGAGGATCATTCCTTATATCATTCCTAATATTTTTATTGAATTTCAGTTCGTGTTTGAAAGTCCTTTCGTATTCAGATTTTGACTTATGATGTATACAGGGTGACCCAAATTCGAGCCTCATCATTGGGATCTCGGAAACCAGAAGAGATACGTGGTAGGTTAAATGGAGGCAAAGTTGCGCAATTTGGTGCTCATTGTAACGCCGCTTTCATATTTGAAAAATTCCGAATACTTCCGAAGATTTTTGGAAAAAAACAATTATTCGCGATTTAATTTTTATTTTTTTGTGACTCTATTTTAGTAGATATAACAAAACAAATTTCAGATTCTCATTGCTACTTTTTTTGTTCTACAAGATGGTGTTATCAGATTATCAAACAGACGTTTCGTATTTGAGCTGCCATCATCAACTTTGTTTTTTTTAAATACGGCCCTGGATTTTTTTATTATAGATTTTAAAAGTTTCTAATGTCCCAAAACCAATGATGTATCGCACTTATTCTAAAAGTTTATATTAATAGTATTTTTCATAAGAACTCATGAGTTAGAGAGAGACAAAAATTTGATTTTTAATAGAGTTAGCATTATAGTTATTTTGCTAATATTGATAATAATTTAGCTCAGTACGGAAGTTTTGTTAAGCCAAGGGTTGAATATGGAACACGAATCGATCCAGAAGAGGAACAAATTATCTTGAACTTTAAATAAGCGTGGATATAAACCTTACAAAATCAATATTAGTCAAACACTAAGACCTGGCGATGCTGAGAGACGATTAGAATTTTGTAACTGGTTGCAAAATAAAATTAATGAAAATGATGACTTCCTAAATAAAACTTTATGGACAGATGAATGCAGTTTTTCAACAGATGGACTATTTAACAGACATAGCGAATACTATTGGTCAATAGAAAACCCAAGGCAGAATCAAGAAGTAAGACCTCAGGGACGACAATTACTTAACGTATGGGTCGGTATGTGGCACAATAAAATTATCGGCCAGTTTTTTATTCGAGGAAAATTAAATTCCGCTAGATATGCAGAATTAATAAGGACCAATATATTGGATTCCTTAATGGAAGATCCTTTGGGCATATTACGTCAACTATGGTGGCAACAAGACGGTGCACCACCTCATAATGGGAGATGTGTTAAAAATTTATTAAATGAATTATTCCCTAATAAATGGATTGGAAACCAAGGTCCCGTACGTTGGCCAGCTAGAAGCCCCGACCTAAACCCTCTAGACTACTTTCTTTGGGGATTTCTCAAAAACCGTCTTTATCGAAACACGCCACAAAATCTTGAAGTATTACGACAAGACCTAATAAGGGAGATCAGGGCTATCCCTGCAAAGACCATTCAGCGTGCCATCCATAAACTTCACAGACTGACCCGAAAATGCATTCAAGCAGGTGGATTACAATTTGAATATTTGCTTTAACTTTCATTGGGTATTCAATTTTATATTTTTTGTTTGACTTTTTTTGGAATAATTAAAACATCATGCCTATTGTTGAACATCACACATTGTTTTATATCAATTTTTAGGAGCTTCTGAGGTCCTTAAAACAATGATGTATCGTTCTTTTTCGAAAAAATTATTTTAACGATGTCCTGCTAAGATCTTACCAAAAATCTATTCTCTGTCTCTCTCTAACACATGAGTTCTTATGGAAAATGCTTTTAATATAAACTTTACGAATAAGTGCGATACATCATTTGTTTTGGGACATTAGAAGATTTTAAAATCCATAATAAAAAATCCAGGGCCGTATTTAAAAAAAAAAACAAAGTTGTTGATGGCAGCTCAAATACGAAACGTCTGTTTGAAAATCTGATAAAACCATCTTGTAGAACAGAAAAAGTAGCAATGAGAATGTGAAATTTGTTTTGTTATATCTATTCAAATAGAGTCACAAAAAAATAAAAATGAAATTGCGAATAATCGGTTTTTTCCAAAAATCTTCGGAAGTATTCGGAATTTTTCAAATATGAAAGCGGCGTTTCAATGAGCACCAAATTGCGCAAGTTTGCCTCCATTTAACCGACCTCGTATCTCTTCTGGTTTCCGAGATCCCAATGATGAGGCTCGAATTTGGGACACCCTGTACACTGCAGTGTACGATGAGTCTGAATGGTATCACCATGAAAGAAGAAAACGCAATGGGTATTTTTTTTATTTGAAAGAAAATTGTATGTTTCAACCTAAAATCTTTGCAGTGCACGATTTTTTGAAAATTATCCATTCATCTTATAAAGGAGCAACGCGGTCGGTAACGATAATATCTAGCTAAAAATTCGGTTGATGAAATATGTAACTTTCATCTTCAACAAAATAATATCAGCTCAATATCCAGCTGCGTGGAAGAATGCTATAGTTATTCCTCTCCCTAAATGCGATCAGCCCAGAACGCTCTCTGATCTCCGACCAATAAGTATCCTTCCATCTCTATCTAAGGCATATGATTTAACCTCAAAAACCAATTAAATGGATATAGCTTTAAACATAATATTATAACATCGTGTTAGTCATGTTTCCGCAGTTATCAAAGCACAAAACCACTGCTGTTTTCAATCACTGACCATATCTTCACTGAAGTTGATGACGGTAGTTACTGCCCACAGAAAAAAATAATTACTAACGATTTTTTCATCAATCAAGGGATAGCAGTAATAATAAGCAAATTCTCAGTGAATCTGAAAGCGAATCAAGTTTTGAAATTACTTTTCATTCAAGGTGGATATTATTCACCCGAATCCATTGAGTTTCGTAGTTATGCTTACAGAACAGAATGGTAAACATAAAGCTATTTTAGGTAAAATTATCGTTCAACGTTCGGTTGAGTTGCCGGGCGATGACGGCTGAGAGAGGGTTCGTACACCTATGAAGATTTGTTAAAGTTTAATTTTTCTAGGAGTTGACGTTTTAGTCGGGAGGTCTGAGTATATTATTATCGTGAGTGAGCAGTGAAATGTATTACTACTCTGGAAGGTAAAAAAATAGGCATTCATAAGTAGACAAACACAGAATCATAGGTTTATCAATTGAACTCAGAGTCTTTATTAATTTGATAAAGTTAATATTCATTTTATGATGATGATAGAATTTTTTTTATTCTTCGAAAGTGATGAAAGCAGTATCAAGTCACCTAATGTATTTTTTTATTCGTCATATTTATAAGATCTGAGTGACTGAATTTATTTTAAATGAAATTGTCACGTATACCTTTCTGACTTTACATTCAATTCAGAGTTTTATCAGTTATTATCTCAACTGTATAAGAACAGATATCAATGATTCAATCATGTTGCTGCTGATATGAACCATAAATGACAATAAACTTTTCAGAAAAACTAGAGACGAATTCGAACTAAAGACAAATGAGATCGTGGAAGCATTTCTTTAATAAATGTAAAATTGTTTCATTCCATCATAAAAAGTCAACACTATAAAAATTTACAAGAGAGGATCGTTATACGATCTTCACACGCATTATTGTGATACGAGAAAAAATCTGACGAACTCATGATGATGGACTCATTAAAAATTTCGTAAAATAAGATCAGATGGGTAAGTATACATTTCAATATCAAAGAATTAAATTTTCAATTGTAACCGAAAATTTCAATGATAACTTTCCTTCCAGAGGTTTTTATCCTAATGTCTACTAAACTCAAGTTAGAACTTTGTGAATCACTAATATTTTCCATTTCTTTACTGTGAGAAGATCATGCTCTAGGGACGTTACATAAAGAACTTTAAGGTCGGGTTTCACCGCGAGTTTATTCGCGGGGACAGCTCGAACGGAGAGCGCCGGTTCACCGATATCTGAAGCCAAGCAACGCTAGGCGAGGCCGGGGTTTGGATGGGTGACCAACGGACCTCCTTTCGATATTCTTCTCGGATCGTGCTAGGAATCGCACGTAAAAAGGTAAGACCTCGTTAATCCTTGGCTCGCACAAGTTTCGACTTTTGAGGGCTACCGTTCGTAAGGGGACGACAGCTGGTTAACAGAAAAAATAATTTTAACAAGCTGAGTGCTCGGAAGTTGAGGAGCTCGGAAGTTGAGGAGCTCGGAAGTTGAGGAGCTCGGAAGTTGAGGAGCTCGGAAGTTGAGGAGCTCGGAAGTTGAGGAGCTCGGAAATTGAGGAGCTCGGAAGTTGAGGAGCTCGGAAGTTGAAGAGCTCGGAAGTTGAGGAGCTCGGAAGTTGAGGAGCTCGGAAGTTGAGGAGCTCGGAAGTTGAGGAGCTCGGAAGTTGAGGAGCTCGGAAGTTGAGGAGCTCGGAAGTTGAGGAGCTCGGAAGTTGAGGAGCTCGGAAATTGAGGAGCTCGGAAGTTGAGGAGCTCGGAAGTTGAAGAGCTCGGAAGTTGAGGAGCTCGGAAGTTGAGATGCTCGGAAGTTGAACTGATTGACTCTCGCGCTACGCGCTCGAATTCGCGCTTCGCGCGAACTCTCCGCGAAAAGGTCGGAAGTTAATTGGCCTGGAAGTTGAATAGTACGACCTCAATGCGTTTTTAACTATAATTGGAAACCAATAATATGAATACAACGACCTTAATGCCTTTAAAACTATAATTGGATACCAATAATATGAATACAACTACCATAATGCCTTTAAAACTATAATTGGACCTTAATGACCTTAATGACTTAAAAACTATAATTTATAATTGGACACCAACAATATGAATACAACGACTTCAATGCGTTCACAAATATAATTGAATTTCAGTAATATGAATACAACTACTGTAATTTGAAACTATAATTGGACACCAATAATTTGAATTCAACGACTAATGCGAGACTTGGGAAAAAATCCAAGTATACAAGACATGACTGTCTTGACTGATTTCCCACAAAAATACGTGTTTTCAATACATGACTGTCTTGATTATTTTTCCACAAAAATACGTGTTTTCAATACTTGACTGTCTTGACTAATTTCCTATAAAAATACGCGTTTTCAACACATGACTGATATTTTGTTCCTCTATTTGAGCTCTACCTATCGCAGTTTTCAAAATTCAGTTTCGGTCATCGGTTTGGCGTATTTTTGAGTTTTTCACTTTACGGAAAATCGCCCGGAAAAGCCGTAAGCATTTTCCGACCCCTCTCAAAAACTATACACTTGTGTAGGGCATATAGGCCTATTTATACCTCTAAAAAGTATGGTAGGAAAAAAATCAATTCCTGAACCGCCTTCGAGGGAAGTAGGAAAAACCGGAAGACTTCCGTAAAAATGTTCCTGATTTTCCTATCGCAAAAAAAATTGAGAAATATTGTCCTCGAGTTATTGATATGGTTCAAATTTGAGAGCGATATCTCCAAGAGTTTGGAAATGCGAGCGTGCCAAAGTGCCACGACAGAGCTACAGACAGACACACCGACAGACAGAATTTTCGATTTTTTTTTTTTTTTCGATGGGGATCATTTTCCTAGAAGTAACTATGGGTCTAAAACGTCAAATAAAAAAGTTGAGCTCCGTAGGGGGGCAATCGTAGATAATACAACTTCCTAAGAGGTCGTTGTATAACAACAATTTAATTTAACCAAAACTTCAATCTCGCTTTAGGAGATATCCAACAATTTAAATCGGGCTTATTGTTCAACTGGCCATCATTGGTCAGTTAAACAATAAGCCCTTAAAGCGTAGGTTACTTCTAACTGACCAAAAACAGCCAATTTAGCAATACGCCCGATTTAAATTGTCGGTTATCTTCCAAGTCGGGATTAAAGTATTGGTGAAACCTGGCCTCAGAGGACTGTTCGTTTTCTCGGGAAAACAGATTTCCAAGAATTTTCAAATTAAGTATGACAAGATTCTGTCGAAATTAACTTTGAATTAAAACGTCGTGGATACAACGAAAATAATCATTGACACAAACGAAAATCGATTCTGATTTATTTTCTCCAAGGAAAATTCAGAAATTTTCTGGAAATATGATGCCGGTCAATCACACCCATATCCAAAACGCTAAATGTGGAAGAAACGGTTCAAATGACGAAATGACGCCGTGAGGCTCGCTTCGTTCAATTCGACTGTTTCCACAACCGAAGAATGTCGCGGAAACACCGGAACCAAAAAAGTTAACTAGGTGAACTAAGTGAATTGAGTACTACCCCAATTGCCTTGATCGATTGACGTTATTATTGAGATGGCTTAGGCCAAGTGAAGTTGTTTCAGATAACGATTCAGTAGTGGTAGGTATCAGTCTATCTACAATGAGTTTGGTGTGGCACTTATAAATATCGAACATGGAAAATATTTCGATTCGCTAAGCATTCTGATGAGTTACGGTAGGAACACACTTTCAGAAACATTGGTTCGCTTACTATGAGTATCTCATATTCCCACAGAAGGTGAAAGTTTACTACCCATAATTGACTTTTATTCAAGTAAACAATTTACTTGGCCGAGTTTTCTCTGTGTATTCATTGGTGGATGTGTTTTGGTCCTCTAACTGTTATTTTAATTATTCAAACACATTAAATGAATAGAAATAAATAAATGAATAATAAATGTCTGAAATGTCTGAAATCAAAAGCAAATTGAGGGGATTGCCGGTCAAACTGGAATGCACTGTATATACGTTGTCTGCAGTGACCGTTAATATTATTCTTCAAAAATCTCGCCTAGAGCATTGCATTCAATAAATTCAAACGCCTTTCCGTAATATATACTTCTAGTCATACGAGTTTACATGAAATTATAAACCGCTCCCCGAACAAACCAAAAAATCCTGGGAGTGGCAGTACGGCAAATCGTGTGAATCACCCTACATTAGGCCAATCATATTGGCATTTAAAATCAAAAATGGGGAAAAAATAGCAAAAAAAATGCAAACTCCAACAAATGTTCTATTTTGGTCAAAAATGTAAATTATGAAAAATTATAAGTTATTTTGTAAAAAAAATGCAAAAGAGTCGCAAAATGACGAAAACAAAGAAAATATCATCCTTCATCGTTCCACAATTTTGCTACCATATCCAAGATTGGCATCAAAGTAAATATAGCTATTTGTATTACTAGGAAGGAAAGTGCCACTTTTCCTCCCGCAGGATGTAGTTTACTGCCCGACGCGAAGCGGAGGGCAGTAAACATCCAAGGGAGGAAAAGGCACTTTACTCCCATGTAATACATTTGATTTTTCCTCCTTCCCACTCAATAAAACCTTTTTGTGACTTTGTTTGCAAATAGACCTATTCTTACTTGATGGAAAGTATAGACAATACAGTAATATGTATCTGAGAATCTGAGGTGGTGCAATGGCTAGCGTCTTGGGCTTGTAATCCGAAGGTCCCGGGTTCATCTCCTGGCAATTACAACTTTTTTTTTTCAAGAACGTTATTTTACTTTTTTCTTGTTAGTGATTTGAATTATTGGACATTTAGATAGCTTATATATTTTGGATTGCTATTGAGTGATTTTCTCATAAGTAATGTTATGTGCCTATTTGAATGAAGTGTCGATCATTTTTTTTCTAAGAGCTGTGCTTGTAGAAAAAATAATGTGTGTATTTCGAGCACAAAGTGTCATTGTCGTTCTCCAAAGATTAATCTCTTTGTCGAGCAACAATCAATCACTTTGCGCTCTAAATACACAAATAGCTATTAAAGAACTAGAGTAGAAGTAACATTCATGTTTGATTTTTACCAGAATACAGGATATATAAGATGTTCTAGAAATTACGGAAACAATTTGATTATAATAGATTTACAAGTTTCATCGTTTACAACTTACTTGAAATGAGGGGGAGAAAAAGTACTTTCCTCCCTAGGGAGGAAAACCATTACAGATTTCGGGAACTTTGTCAAATTTGAAAAAATTGCAGAATTTTTTTTAAAGTTTCCGAAATCTGTGATGGTGGCAAGTTTTCGACCATCCCAAAAATCTTTCAAAATATTTCCATAATCAATTCAACAATTAAACAAATAAAAATGTGTTGCTAAAATAATGCTAAAGTTTTTGAGTTGGTCGGAAACGTAGGTAATAATTTTCTAGATTCAACATGTTTTCTGGAAAATTACTTCCTACTTTTCCGAGCAATAAAAAAAGACTTTTGAATTATTTCCATATTTAATTCAGGTTACAGACGAAATTTTTTATTGTTGAATAAACAAAAAAATATGTTGCCGTCATCGGTTAAGGTGGCAAATTTTAGTATTTTGACGTGGAAAGAATAGTTTCTTTGCATTTGCCACTCTTTCAGATTGTTTTCGGCAGAATTATTAAAAAAAGGATAAATCAACGATTTATTTACTCGGATGCCAAACTTGGAAATGGTCACAAAATTGGGGAACGATAAAGGATGATATTTTCTTTGTTTTAATAATAATAATTCTATTGCCATAAATTTCCTATGAAACATCAACAACGTTAGCTACAGATGGTTATAATAATACACATAAACATAGGCATGTATATTAACAGCTACTAATCAGTTATATGCAAAAAACACTTTAATGTATAAATACAAACAATTACGTTTTACAGGCATTAAAAAATTCGTCTGATGAATGACAGGGATTTGCAATCGTTTGACGATGCTCGTAGTATTGATTCCTTTGAAATGAGAAGGCACTGCATTATATATTTTTTACAGTTACAGTTCGGACCCTTCTCAAAAAGACTTGTTTTATGTAGTGGAATGCGTAGATGATCACTTCCTATTATAACAATGTTGCAATTTGTTGTTTATTTGCAGGAAATGTTTACAAATATTTTTCAGCCTGATCTTTACAATGAACAAATAGTCATTATTCCTAGGTTGACGATAAACTGTCCGCAAGATTTGTCATTTTTGAGGTTTAGCATAGTTCTTATGATTTTCTGGTATATGAATATATCCTTAGATGTTGGTGAATGATAACAAAATATTACGCTTTAGTCAATCACAGAATGTTTATAAGCAAAGCAGAATGTTTTAATATTATGAATACTTATCTGGTCCATGAGATATCTTAAAAGACAACATGCTGACGATAATTTACTCATTATTACTTTCACCATCAGTCCAACGCAGATCTTTCTCTATCATTACCTCTAACAATTTGGTAGATTTTGTTTCATCCAGTCAAAAATTATCTACATTGATTTGAAGCTGGTCTATCATATCGTTTTTGAAAAACAAGTGATTAGTTCTATTTTTATTCACCAAGAGGGAGTTATTATTATTCCACTCAACAACCCGGGACACTGTTACATTAGATGTTTCGTTCAGAGTACATATCCGATACAACAACTGAAATGTCATTCGCAAAAAGAAATACTGAACTATGATGTCTATTTGGTAACATACGTCGTAGATAAATATCAAAAACAAAAAAGGGCCAAGTGTGGAGCCCTGAGGCGCTCTACAGACTTACAGTTATTTATAGATAAGACACTGACTATTTGATTAGGAAGAAAACCGTACTGATTCATCGCTAATATATCAATGAAATGATGCGTTGAATTGTTTTGGAAAAGGCTGACAATATAGTAGTTGGTCTATTTAGTTTGAAATTTCATTATTTTGCCCTTTCTTATTTACTGGTACAATTTTTGCCATTTTCAGTGTATCGGGAAATACTCCAGTAGACTAGCGGATGACAAATTAGGTTCCACACGTGTTTGACAACATCAGTCGGTATCTCATCAAGACCGACTGAACATTTTGGAGGTTTAGGGCGTTTATGATACGCAGTACTTCATCGGGGCAAATTGGTTTCAAGAACAGTACGTTGATTGAAGTTGTAGAAGTTGTTGTTTTTGTCATTTTGCGACTCTTTCGCATTTTTTCTCTACAAAATAACCAGAATTGATAAAAATTTACATTTTCAACTATGCTGCCGACCTCGTACGAAGGCACAAATTGTTATTGTTTCATTGAGCACCAAAATACAACTTTTGTGAAAGTTTGCATTCTTTTGATATTATTTCTTTCATTTGTGCAAAAGTGACTGGCCTAACATAGTTAAAATGTCTGCATTAGATTTTCTACGCGAGTAAACTGAATGAATTCGCCAAACCTTATTTGGATTAGGTAGACGGCATTGGCCGGATGCGTCGGATTCCTCTTCGGTCAACTAAAACTGATTCCGAAACCAGTTTGGCTTTGGCACGTCTGGTCCCTCCGTTCGATAACGGCGGTCCGGTATCGGCCCGCTCATGACAGCGAGGTTGCAGCCGTGCTCGGTGTGAAGTTCGGCTGTAAACAAAGTAGAGGTTAGGGTATGGTTCGTAGCCGAAAACAAGATTAAAGAGATATTAATTGGAAAACGGCGTTTTATTCAAGTTTTGGTCCATTGCCGCGAAACTGAAATCGGGTATGGCATCTTAATGGGATTTCTAAGGGGAATCCCAAACTATCAGTAATAATAATAACAGTCCATTTTGTAGAAATGGTAAGTCATATTAGACCAAGCTATTGAGGTTTTTTCTCCCACAAAATATAAGACGCAAATGGACTATTCTAATTTTTATAACCCCAGTTATCTCCCCAGCAAAATCGCTTTGTGGAATTTTTCAAACAAGTAATAGTGATAAAAATTACAACTTTTTTGGTTTTTGAAAATATCTCGGAGACTATTTACGAAATCGTTTTACAGTCAATGAAATTTTTCTAGATAGTTATAAAACCTACAAAATGGATTTTTATACGACCGGATCGGTGCACTTTACACCGAGAAAATACTGGAAAACCTCGATAAAAACAGCATTTTTCAAAAATTTATAATTTTTATAAATCTGAAATTGGACAAACAATATTGCGGAAACTGATAGATAATAATATGTGGTGAGAATTGATAGTGAAAATGCTTTATTGTGATTCAATTAGATCATTTGAATTAGGAAAAAAAATCACTGAATATTTCAGTTTTCCAACTAGTTCAATGTCACACCGGTATTTCAAAATTTCAATATCTCATAACATGGTTAGGTTAATTCAAAGATTAGATAATATACAGGGAAAAATTGAGTTATAGTCGTTTGTCAAAGATACGCATGGAGACGCATTTTTCAGATACTCTGTATGAAGTAAGGAAGTTTTTATGAAATGAAAACCCCTTCACCTTATGGTGAACGATGCAAGAATTTGAGTTGGTGTATTAGTTGAGTCATGCGATACTAAATTTTTTCTTTATCTTGTTGTGGTCATGAACAAATAGAAAATGATTAATATCTAAAGATGTGGAGGTGAAAATATTTTTGAAGGCTAGATCTCAACACTCTACGATAGTTACCAAAATTGACTGATCTTTTTACCTTGAAGATAAAATTTGTTTCGATTTTCCGTAAGGATTATTTTCATTACTGCTACTAGGCCTCGTAATATATTTGCTGAAAATCTTCTAAATATATTCCCATGGCACATTTTCGTTTCCATATTCTCCATTTGCTATCAAATTCAACCAACAAAAACCGACATGGAAGTGCTGTTGTTCTGGTGGCAGATTTCAGTTAATCGATTTTCTTCAGCATAGATGTCCTGTATACCTTCAAATAATACGCAAACTGTCAAAGTTGTCAAGGAAGTTGAAAGGAAAAACTACGGTTTTTTGTGACATATATTAACATCACTAATCTAGTTGATGTTTGAGGAGCTGATAATCAATTTATCTTTCCTTTGCATCTTCAAAAAAATCTTCCCCAGCGCTTCATAATTTGTTGTCTCAACAACCGAAACTTCTTGTTTCCTAGATAAGTCTATGGCTTTAATGATTTTCAGCATTCCCCACTTTTGCCAAATTTGACTTCCTCCAATGGACTAGTTTAGTGATGTTGAAAATACTATATTTGACGCGATGGAATTAAAATATAGATCACAACTAGTAAATCAGTGTTTTTTTCCTTTAATCCATCAATAAATGACTGGGATATAGATTATTTAAATTTACGTATTTTAACGCGGAACGTCTTTGGTATCCGACTCGTCTGTGACGTCATGCCACATGTCTGAGATCGCCACACCACAAATAATTACGTACCTATTAGATCCTTGAGCCACAATATGCCATTGGCCGCAGTGGAGGGCCTGATACGGGCCCACTCACGTTCAAACCTAACCTAACCTATTAGATCCTTAGCCGCGCCAAGACACACATAGGTCGTACTTTTAGGTCCAATTGAGTCACGCCTTATTAGTTTGCACCACTTCTTCCTTTAATTCATGTCATTTGGTACATGAAAATACAATTTATTGGGGTTTTAAATCGTCGTGCTTTTACACATAGGCACAATACAATATTTGTAGGATATTTTTTTAATTTCAGCTATCGTGTACTGAATAATACACGACACCCATTAATTTTGTAATCACTCTGCGAATACCAGTCGCCTCGACGACTCGTTCATGTGGCGTGACGTCACACACTATAGCGCTGCATACTATGAAATTATTCTTCCAAACGCAAAGTCCCATAACTTTTTCATTTTTAGAGATATTTCAATTATTCTTTCACATTTTTGTTTCATTTTACTTAAATTTTTAGAATTAATCCATAATAAAAAAAATTAAAACTAGTCCATTGAAGTGCAAGTTGGTTCTTCACTTCACAACGGACCCGCATTAAAAATGCAATTGCATTTTTGTAACCCTCTTCTGGTGCAGCACAATCATTCTTTCTTTACTGTGCTGTATTTCTACTAATATTGTAACATTGTATGATTTTGATCTCACTTTGTGTTCTAGATAAATCTCACACAAACAGACAAAAGAAAATATCAAATGCTGGATCTGAGTATCAATGTGTGCAAGTTGAAAACTTATTAAAATGATTACGTTCACTTACACCGAAGTTTTTAAGTTTCTGAACTCGAATGGAAGTCTGAATTCGACTTTTAACTTTGCCAATCGAAAAAACAAGACTTGTAGAGCATGGAGTTAAATTAACCAGCGGAAGTCGAGCTATATGAAGTACTTGACGTCGATCAGAAGGAAGATTTCAACATCAACTAATTTTGAAGCAGCTGAACCATCCCAATATCATCACTTAGGAGAATGTAAACAATAATTCAAATGCAGAAATTATTCTTCAAATTTGAAGTGTTATTATTGCGGGAGGCAAGGTCACATGATGGTGAACTGTTATAATAAAGAAACACTCAAATTAAAACCCAGTAGAGGATGAAAAACCATCGAAACCATACAAGTACATCCGCAGCGATCATCGCCAACTGACAAAACATCTGTGGTAAACAACAGAAATTTCAAAGAAACTGCCAGATCAAAATGACATTCAAATAATAAAACATTAATGAATCAATTTACGCTACTGTCAATATCAAAGCTTTTTCCTTCGCGATTTCAGGAACATCTTCAGAAGAATACAAATATAAGTTTTATATTGAAGACGTCCACCATTCTTGCCTTTTTCACTAAAAAAAAACAAACAGGTCTCAAATGACTCCGACAACACACTGGCAGAAGAGCTAAGCAGAGCGTCAAAGCAGAATTGTTAATAAAGGGTACGTTGACATTTCGAGTTTTGCATTGTTTGAAGGTTGCAAAATGTTAAGCAGTCACTGTAGATTCCGATCAACATCATTCAGGAGATATGTAAGTGAAACGAGTGGTACAAAATTGCAGTTGTCTAGAATTTCACATTATTAGTAACTCAAAGACGGAAATTGGCCATTTTCATAAACTCAGGTGAAATTATAGTACCTACTTATCTTTTAGAAAGGAGTATTTGTTCTTGAAGTAACGTAGAAGTTATAAATTGACTCCGTGAGAATTGATGATCGCCGAGAAAGGTATTACCTATCTATAGAGGATTTTCAATCATACATAAACATAATAATATGATGGTGTTTGTCTGAACAGATTGAAACCCGAGAGGTTTTTGATCTTAGATTGTGTCTAAAGAGATATCCGAATAAATTTATGTATGCTGGACATAAATTGAATAACTAATCTAGTAATATCTGTCTTAGAAAGTGTTCGGCAGTGTTTCTTCGTTAATTTTGGAAATGTAAACAATTGCAGACCGTCTCTTTAGTATCCAGGATATCAGTTGTATATTTTAGAAGGACCACAATGTTCAGATATTCATTAAAATTCAATATTTTTGTTAAAATTGTTTTTTCCGTTAACCAGCTGTCGTCACCTTACGAACGGCAGCCCTCAAAAGTCGAAAATTGTGCGAGACAAGGATTACCGAGGTCTTACCTTTTTATGTGCGATTCCTAGCACTTTCTCGGGTCATCAGAAAAAATTCTGCAGTCGCCATGGTTTGAACCACCGCCGACCGGCAGCCAGTGACTAAAACAATGTCGCTTTAACCACTCGGCTACCTGGCCCCATAATATTGGATGATGAGAATGAGATATAGAGTATTGTTGTTATACATATATCAGAACTTGCAATTCATTTCAAAAATGATAGCTGCAAAACTGAAATAAAAATACATGCTTCCTTCTGACAATTATTTATTCCACAAAAACAAAGGAGAAGGTACTCTAACAAATATCATTTTCATCATTTAATTAACAGATTTTTCATTTTTGTTGATATAACGGGTGAGTCTGAGCGCCCCACTGAGAGAAATAATTCGATTCTATGAACGAAAATTTAGGAGGCAATTCAAGAACTAGAATTCGATTTATTTAGATGAAACCGAATTCTATAGCACTTCTGGTTTCACCGGAAGTGACCACAGTTTTTATTTTTTAATGGAACACCTTTTTATATATTTTCCAATGTCATGTTGTCCATGAAAATAGAATCAGCATTTTGATCACAATACTCCGCCACCAGCCGGATTTCAATGTTGTAGTATCCCTTATTTTTAGATATCTAATTCGTTTCAAATCGCATCACTATGACGCACCCTGTATAAGAGATAGTTTCCAAAGTGACGAATTGCATGTTTTTTTGCATGACCAGTACAAAAATTTTGAATATCTGTACAAACTGAGTATTCCTACTGATGAAGATAACTTGGTTATCGAAATCTGCATCTAGGAGTGAAAATACTCGTGTGGTAAAGGGGAAATACTATTTGTTCTCATTGAATGACACCACAGGCGTCCAGTATCTCATTTTCGACATTCAAATGTTATCAAGCAGAATGAATTTGTTAATTTTGGTTCCCTCAATTTTTTTTCGTTGCTGTCATAATTCGGAATCACATGATTTTGAAGGAAGTATCATGAAAATATAATGTTTTTCAACAATTTGTTGTTTTCTAATATATTTATTATGCCCTCCAAGTCAAAATTATATTTTATCGCGGAAAAATTAACGCGTCCTCAAAACAATGAAAGAATCAAATAAAAAACTAGGTCATCATGTTTAGAGTTTGCTATAGATTTCAAAAATATGTAAATTCACAAGGTATTCTATATTCAAACACCTGACGCTAGGTTCATTTCCGGTAAAACCGGGAGTGCTACAGAATGATTTTTTTCACTGCCCAGGCTGAAGCATCGGGCGTAACGACCATCTTTGCCAGTTGCCAGTCCCCATGGGAGACCTGCTGTGTTGCCAGCGCTCGTTGATCGTCTTCGACACCACCCAGGAAGTTTACCTACTTCCAGCAGATATCTCAGCGAATCTTTGGAGAAAGTTGTCCATGTCCCGTCTGGGTTATTCTTCAAGGTTGTTATGGAACCTTCTGTCTCGTTGCTCAGGATTATCATGAGTCTGGTAGATTCCGTCTAGGAGTTGATTTCCCCACAGTAGGACCTCCAGCTAGCTTTTTCATTTTTCCTTAGCTCCTTTTTGAATTATCTTCTCGCAGTTTTGTAGTTTTTCCACGCATCGTTGCCCTCCTAATGGCTTGTTGTGGGCCTTTCTGGTCACTTTTCTCAGACCCTTTAACTGTTAGTTCCACCAACGAACCAGTTTGATGCTCAGTTTGACGTCGAATGCGTAGTATAGTTTTTTCTCGGTATTCCACATTAGAGATAATTGATCCATGTTTCTGGGCCGGTTCATATGCTTCTGGGAGCAGACATGTCTGATTTCATTTCGACAAGTATATATTTGAGTGCATCAATTCATGAGCTGAAAGTCTTGGAGACAGTATATGGCTGGGTTGTTATGGGAAAAATTGATTATTCCCACTCTAGCGCTCAACTCTCAGATCATCAACACGTTTCTTACAACGTCAAGTTACTCTTTAGAAAGTTCCATCAAACAATTAATTCTGGGAACATAAACAAGAACCGACTGCTTCCTCATTGTCTTCAGAAGAGATTCTTGCACAAAATTTCTTTCAGAAATAAACTTTCAGAACAAACTGAAAAAAAAAATTGTAAAATTTGTTTTTACGGAACTCCCAGGTTTTCGGAGAAACCTCCTCTAAAGCAGAGCAAGCAATATCGGATTAGAGCTCACGGTTCACGGTTGCCGCAATCCTTCACACCAATAAACTAGACTGACCTAGATTGAGCAAAAAAAATCGAAAACCGTTCATAAAAAGCGTGAATGAGTGTAACAAGCAGAGTACATTGACTGAAAGATTTAATCGATTTCAACGGTATTTACGATTAACACGAAGACACTACGGAGCTACGGTGTGAAGTATATTTGTGTTTAGGAAACGCAATGTCATTAATCTTGGCGGGTCGTTGAGGTAGGTCAAGATTGGAATTGCGCCGTGTCATGACATGCACTATCTGTGTTCTATTACCGGTACATTGCCACTTTCGGATAGGTCAAGGTGTCTCGGGGGATACTCTCGAATACTCTCGATACGTCGGGAAAGTTCAGAGTGATTGACAGCAGCGTAGGATGACCGAGAGTTGTTAAAGGGTTTGTTTTTGAAACAGATACTTGTTCAAAATACTGTAAAATTTATGGATGGTGAAAGTTCTACTAAATGATAATGAATATTGCCTAGGTTGGTTGGTTGGTTTCAGGCTGACGAGAGAAATACCGGGTTTACCCTGAGGTGTCCCTTAACAATAAGACCTGCTGGGGTCTATTGTGCTTCCTAGTCGAATAGGTTCAGGCGCGTGCCTGAGGGAGGGGGTAATGGGGTAATTACCCCCCCCCATGACCACGATGATGATGAAAAAATTTGAACATTCCTTATTTTCAAACTTAAAAAATGATGATGATGAAGACACAACGATGGGCTTTCACACCTGTCTTCTAGTCTTCAGGCTTCTAGTCACAACATTAAATTATAAATTTCGCAATCAGGGTGGCGCATTATGGAGTTGAGTGTTGAGTGAACTGGGTTTTTATTTGTTATTGTTCGCCGACACAACGACGGCCGAATTCACGAAGCAGGTGCTTATGTAAATACATTATATACTTGAAATGAAATAGTCGGGAATACGCCGAAATAAGTTCGTCGTTCATTGTGTTTTGTTGGCTATGCTAGGGTGCATCATTTCATTTTTATCTATTCTTATATGGAATAAAATTTATGAGTGTTATCGTTGTTTAGAACAAGAAGGTGAGATTTTTAACTTTGTAGCATTGGGCGCGACATACCGGAACCGAATAATGATTTTAGTAGTGAGTACTGAGTAGGTATAATTACTTACTGTTTTAACTATTTTCAGGATTTCGACACTTTGGTGTACCTGTTGTTATTGTCGATATTCGAAAATGAAGAGGTCCCAAAACACGTTAGATAACTTCATAGTTGTAAAAAAGCAAAAGGAGGAAGAAAAAGAAATTAAAAACGAAAAGGAATCAGAGGGCGTGGATTATATCAATATCAATGATATTATTAATAATCAGCCATCTACAAGTTCAACAGTTTCAAAAACTGGAGATTGTGGTAATCAGTTACGAAACTCCAGCTCCAGAGAAATGGAAATTGAAGAAGGCGAAGTGTGTATGTCTGAAAATGATATGGATGCTGGAAAAGTTCTAGATCAGGATATGATTACAGACTTGCAGAAAATGAACATTTTGAAATATGCTATGGTACCAGGCAAAGAATTCATATATCCTTTTTCATTACACACAAAGAAAAACAAGGACGTGAAATGCTATCTGTCCCAGAAACATTTCCAGCTGTTCGAATGGTTAACATTTTCAGTTTCGAAAAAAGGTATATTCTGCAAATACTGCCTGTTATTCGCAAAGTACGGTGGTCAACACAAACAGACCCCTTTAAACAAACTAATTAAAACTCCATTATGCAAATATTCCAAATTACTGGGAAAAGACGGGGATTTGGTCAGTCATCAAGAAAGTAGCTTTCATAAAGAATCAGTAATAAATGCAAGGAATTTCACCAAGAACTACTGTGACGAAAAAAACAAGGTAATTAATATGTTGGACACTGAAAGACGAGAACAAATTATCGAAAATAGGAAGCGTCTCACTTCTATTATTGAGAGCATTATCTTTTTGGGTCGGCAGAATATTCCATTAAGAGGACATAGAGATAGTGGAGCTATTGGGATAAAAAGTTCTGAAACTGAAGATATAGATTTAGATGTAGAATCTTCACCCACTGCAAATGAAGGGAATTTTAGAGAACTTTTACGTTTTCGCGTCGAAAGTGGAGATACCGTACTGAAAGAACATTTGAAAAACTCATCTTCAAAAGCAACGTACATCAGCGCAAAAACTCAAAATGAACTGATCGAATATTGTAAAGAGGAAATTATAACTACTATATTGAAGAGGATTACAGAGTGTAAGTACTACTGTATTATATTTGATGAAACTACAGACGTTAGTCATATCTCACAAATGTCTGTCACACTCAGGTATGTTTCAAAAAATCAAATTTTCGAAGATTTTGTCGGTTTTATAAATTGTCACGCATCTAATTACAATGAACCTTCGATAGAACCAGTTATGACAGGCAAAATTTTAGCACAAACTGTCGTGAAACTAATGAAATATTTGAATTTGAATATGGATCATTGTGTGGGAATTGGTACCGATGGGTGCAATTTAATGTTGGGTGAACAGAAAGGCGCCGTTAAAGAATTGCAACAAGAATTGAAAAATGCTCTGAAGTGCCCATGCAGTAATCACGCCTTGAATTTATCTATTTCGAAGAGTTCAAATGTTCAGTCAATAAGGAATGCTACTGGTATCATGAAAGAAGTCATCACCTTTTTCAATTCATCTTCCAAGAGACACAGTGTTCTATTGCACGTTAATGGAAAGAATTTAAAAAAGTTATGTGATACAAGGTGGGTTGAAAGACATGAATCAATTCAGCGATTTCGAGAAAGTTTTTCAAGTATCATTGAATCCCTTGATTTCATTTCAAATTGGAGGGAGAGAGATTCCGCATCTAAAGCTGCTTGTCTGAAATTATCCTTGATTTCCACCAACTTCATTGTAAGTTTATGCTGTTTATCAGATGTATTAGGACTCACAATAAACTTGAGTAAAATTTTGCAGACTAAAACTATAGATAATTTGTATGCTGAGAAGATCATTACGAATGTTTTACAAACATTGCAATATAAAAGAGAGAAAGGTGACGATAATTTCAATAAAATTTACAAAGACATAACGAAGATTCACGAAATGTTAGAGATCGACATTACTATGCCACGGGTGGTAGGTAAACAAACCATGAGAACAAACGTGCAATGTAATAATCCTGAGGATTATTATAGAATCGCTGTCTATTTTCCTGTCCTTGATAGTGTTATAGAGGATTTAAAATTCAGATTCAACAATAAAGCTGTGTTCTATTTTTCAAATGTTGTACCTTCCATCTGCTTGGAACATTCACATGTACAGCTGGAAAACTGTAAAAACAATTTGGTAGCATTTTTGTCCCAAATAACTACAAGTGAATCTGAAACGTCTTTATACCGTAGATTATCATCAGAACTGGAACTATGGATAAATGAATGGAAGAATTGTCATGAAAAACCTCATGCTGGAATCGATTCATTATTGAAGTGTGATAAAAATATTTACCCTTTAATTTACACTATTTTACAAATTCAAGTGACATTACCGGTATCTGTCGCTTCGGCAGAACGCACTTTCTCGACTTTAAGAAGACTGAAAACCTATATTAGATCAACCATGTCGGACACTCGTTTAACAGGACTTGCCTTGCTGAATATACATCGGGATATGAAAATTAATATAAATAATATCATTGACAGATTTAGTGCTAAAAAACAAACAAATATGGAATTTACAATTTGATACCATTCATTTATCATTTATAGGTAACCTGTTTTTATTATTTTGTCTGTTTTGTTATGTTTATATATTTTTAGTTGTACATTCTCTCATTTTTGAGTTATTGTTTTCGTTTTGAAGAATATTCTGCTAATTTATTTTCAGTTACACATTTACTTATTTTTCAGTTATTATTTTTGTGTTGAATGATATTCTCTTTATTTATTTTTACATTCTTTTATATTCGAGTTATTGCTTTCGTTTCGAAGAATATTTATTCTGTTATTTATTTTTAGTTATACATTTTTTTATTTTTGAGTTATTGTTTTCATTTTGAAATATATTCTGTTTATTTATTTTTACACTCTCTCATATTCGAGCTATTGTTTTAAAGAACATTTTGTTAATTTTTTTTAAGAATTAAATATGAATGCCTTAGTGTTACTGAAGTTTAACTTTTTAAAACGTAGGAAATATTGGTCCTGAAATGGGTGATTACCCCCCCATGAAATTACCCTAGGCACGCGCCTGAATAGGTCTGTGTCTTTCCAGTTTTGGTAGTCTATTTAAAGTAAAGAAGCAGAATAAAACCAATATATATATATATATATATATATATATATATATATATATATATATATATATATATATATATATATATATATATTTAACCCTCAAATATATATTTTACCCCAATGGGAAGGAGAAATTGTCAATGCAACTTTGGTAAAAATTGTCAAAAGATTTGCATCACAAGTAAATCAGTGAATAAAAACCATGTTTTCGTCCATGGTAATGCTCATCTTCAGTTGAAATAAACAGGAGTTGAACTGAAACCAGTAAAAAATAATATTTATAATTTTTGAAAATTGTATTAAACTAGCAAATAGTACAGGTGTACTTGGAAACCATAATGGATACTTACATGGCATGGGAAACGTTGAAGAATAAAAAACACGAATATTTTCAATTATGTTAATACATGTATGTCACAAAGTATGGCCAAGATGCTAATATTAAGGGAGATTGGTGGGCGACCATTCTCTTAGAACCACCATCAAAGACTTTGAATTGGCACAAAAGGTTGAAAAAAATTGTTTTCGTTCAGATGCCAATCAGATCGTTGTCTGAAGATGAATGAAAAGTAGTGGATAGGTCGATAATAAATAAAGATTTATGTAACATAAGTGTCATCTATCGGAGAAAAGACAAAACCTATTTCAGGACTAAATCAATGGCAAAAATTTAATAAATGTATCTAACTGCAAGCGGATGAATATTCGAAGAGAAACACAATAGTTGAGAAAGAAAACTGTGAAAGTGATTGGAAAATCTCATACTGGATTAATGTTGGCATTGTATAGCGTTGAAACAGGAAATACAATCAAATTCAAATTATTCATATAGTCGCTATTAATTGAATTAATTTAAATAATCTCCAAATTTTTTATTTGGAACCTGAACTGAAGATTTACATTGCTATGATCGAAAACCTGTTTATGATTCACTGATTTGCTTGTTATGCAAATCATTCGATAACTTTTTTGCCAAAGTTGCGTTGACAATTTCTTCTTTCCTTCGGTGTTGAATAAATATTGTGGAGACTAGTTTGAGTTTTACTCAGATTCTTTGCACTGAAACTCCACTTTGACTATGGACTTCATATATTTACTAGGTTTTTTGGATTCATGCCTTTTTCTAGGTTGATCTGTTCTGAATTTTCTGTTGTGCCTGATGTACAGCACCTCGCATTCAAAGAGGATTTGAGAGGCTGCCACCATAAGGTCTGAACTACACGTTTTCTCTATTTATTCAGTAGAACCTGCCCAGCGACAGATGTATCACGTAGTACAAGCGTAACCTTTCCATGGCCTGAAGCAAGTTTGCATACAGAGTATAAATAAAATAACACATAAATAATACTGTATATTTTCCACTGAAATGATAGGAAAAAACAGGGAGTCTAGAATATGCGGGGTTTAACAGAGTACTTTCCTGCCCTTCCACAGAATGACGGGCGGGAAAACCAACGTGGGAAGGACCTTTAATTCCAAGGGATGTTGGGGAACGCCCCAGTTACCAGACTTATCCATTTGCGCCTGTGTCTAAGGTCTTTTGAGACCTTCCCACCTCCTCTGAAGCATGTACGGGAACTTGGATATTCATAGAATTTTACCATCAGAATTTTGAAAATTTTGGTTGCTATTCTTCGTGCGTTTTAGCATTCCCGGAAAAATTTACGGAAAAACTGGGTCTAAGTCGTGTGGGGCTAAGGCAATGGACTTGACCTATCTTGGGAATTCGATAAAAATATCCTGGGTTGATAAATCTGTATTATGAGCTCTTATTCCCTCGTGTCAAACAGGCTTTCAAAAGAATCGAAGTACTGCTGATTCACTTGTTAATGTATTGGACGATATTGTGTTAGGATTGCACAAAAAAGAATGTTCAGTACTTGCTCTACTTGATTTCTCGAAGGCTTTTGATACCATTAATCACAATCTACTCTTTGCTAAATTGAAATCCTATGGTTTCTCCAGTGATGCATTACTATTAATCCAATCATATTTTAGTAATAGAAAACAGAAAATTTTACCGAATGGGAAACAGTCGGGTTATGTGAATATTACTACAGGGGTACCACAGGGCAGCATCCTCGGTCCTTTATTGTTTATTATTTATACTGCTGATATACTGAAATCTATAGATACTTGTAGGGTGTGTGCATATGCTGACGATACACAGATTGTCATCAAATTTCCCTTGGATAATCTTCAACGAGCCCAAATTTGTCTCAATCGTGATCTTAACACTGTTTTTGCTAAAAGTTCGGCACATAATTTGAAATTGAATTCTTCAAAGTCAAAAATACTAATTTTTTCCCCTCGTAACCAATATGATTACATTAAATTAAATTTTACGGTTAATATTGACGGTAAGCAGGTGAGTGTTGAGCACTCAGTAAAAAATCTAGGTTTGATATTAGATGATGATCTCGGTTTTAAAAATCATACAAATAATCTACTCAAAAGAACGTTTACTTCTCTAAAAATTTTATATTCCAATAGGGAGATTCTGAACAGTAAGTTGAAAATACAGTTGGTGGAGAGCTTAGTTTTATCCCAGTTTACGTACTGCGATTTTCTCTATGGTCCTTTCCTTAATGCTGACTATAGAAACAAAATACAAAAAGTTCAAAACTATTGTGTTCGATTCATTTTTGGGCTTCGTAAATTTGATCACGTAAGTCATAAATTGAAGGAGCTCAAGTGGCTCAACATGGAGAATCGTAGGATATTCCATCTGGCCACTTATCTACATAAAGTAATGTTGGAAGGCCCTGAAAATATAAAAACTAAACTTATGCCCCGTTCGCAAATGCATTCTGTCAACATCAGAAATAAAAACACCATAACAATGCCCCAACACTCAACAGCTCTCTTTCAAAAAGGTTTCACATACAACTCCATTAAATTGATCAATTCCTTACCTCCTGACGTCATACACCTTAGCAGAAATGCGTCAAATCATGGTTCAGACAGAAACATTTGGATAACCTTTAGAGTTTTCCTCATTTGGTTCACAGTTCCTTCTTGTTCTTTTTTGTTTTTTCAACTGGCTGTAAATTTTTTTAGCTTGTTCGCATTAACACTTCGGGATAAAGATCGTTATGGGGTTGGATGGAAGAGTAGCTTAGGCTAAATCTCGCCCACTAGCGATCAGCCACTGATTTTTTGTATTGTTTTTGTTTTAAGAAATAAAGACGATTATTATTATTATTAATACTAGTCATGTTTCTGGTCAAGGGACTTCCCAAGATGAAATATCTACGAAACTCGGAAAAAAATTCAATATGGTCGTCTGTAGTTTTGTATCTTGGCCAGCTCTTGTATCGTATCTAGCCGAATATATCTGTCACTATCCGTGACGGTACGGTGTACTTTGTTCTGCATCCAGTTCTGACAGCAGAACAGAACACGGGACAGGCGTACGTCATCGTTGGTCTGATTATTTGTTTATATATCAAGAATTTTTTCTCTATTGACTGCTTGGAGCTCCTGATGGTCAGCGGCTAGATCCTTTTGATTGCTGCTAACGCTCGCTGGATCACCAACTGACTTGGTAATTCATGTTCAGGCAGATATCCAGTTATACTCCAAGGTACCCAGCAGAGAAAGTCTCCCTTTTCGAATTATAAATGACCTAAAATTCCAACAAGATCTCTGTGTTCCTAAATTTCTTAGTGAAATTCATAAGTTCTGTCTTGTCCGGATTCATCACTATTTTATTATACGCTATGACCAACTTTGTTGGGTGCAAAAGATTTTCACGAACAGCTGCTTTGCTGAAGAATACGACATAAATTGTACCATTATTGGCTTAGACGGCTGTATTCGTTTGAAAGGATGTGGGAAAGTCATAGTTATATAGTGAATATATTAGCGGGAAGAGGCTTTATCCTTGGGTAACATCTGCTCCTGCCAGATTCGTACCCGATGGTTTGGTCGACCAGATATGAATCGAGCAGTTGAACCATGTGTTCAGGCCTGCTATTAACTTCTTGCAGACGAAATGAGCTGTTTCTCAAGTAGATCAATAAACTAGTAGATTAGAGTTAACAAGTTTTATATTTTCCAAGATTTCCATATTTTCTACTATGATCGGATCAAAGTCAGCAAGAACATCGATGATCAAACCTGAGTTCGAACCAAATACTTCTTTTAATCCTCGAAACGGAAGTCCACGAGAAGTCGAGGCGTTTATAAAAATAATTGTCTTTATTATTTTCAAATGAGTTGGTTCTACAAAAGAATGTTGATATAAATAAACGAAAATTTGAAAATTAAAGGCGAAGTTCAATTTTTATTATTATTATATAATATATTATTATATTATTATATATTATTAATTATCATTATCAATTATGACGGCAGCCATCAACTTTACCCAATTTCTCTTCTCTCCTTTTAGGCGTTGTTTCTGTGTTTTCCTTCTTTCTCAAAAGATGATTTAAACTGCGTTTCTGAAAGCAAGTGACGGCATGATGAGACCTTTGGTCTCGAGTACACCAATCAGGCTTTGTTTTATATTTCCTATTTGCGTTGCACTCACAATTTTTTATGGAGAATCCGGCCCCGTATCAGTCGGATACTAGCTGGGAAAATAGATTTTTCTACCAGATTGATGGAGATGAAGGTTGAAATATTTCTTATTTCTCATTTAACTTGCGCTTTATGATGGAAATTTGGGCTACTCATATTTGTGGAGGTAGAAATTTATCATAGGAGGCCTGTGAATGTATTGTGGTATTCATATCCAGCAAAGCTTAAAATATAACAAAACTAACAGCTGTACATGCAATTAATTCCTTTAATTTATTCGAGACATGAACCGGAATTACGGATTAAATGGTAACACTGTTATGATGTCACTGTATTTGAATGGATACCGACTAAACCGTTGAAATATAAAGAAATCCACGGTAAAACGCTGGAAGAATTATTCACAGTTCTTTCAGCATGTGAAATTCATCCTCGTAATAATGCAGATACAAAGTGTTCCTGACAAATTATTTCCACAGCTGTTTATCATAACATATTGTGCGTTGAAAGCATAACGACGTCGTTGATGAAGGGTATGAAATGTTTAATGGGGGCGTAAAATTAAAATTAGTTCACGCGACCCATTAACAGGCACAATGGTTTTGTTTGTGATTTTTTGCTGAAACAAAATATTTTCATGTGCTTTTGTGTTAATAGAATTATTCAGTGGCGGTATACAATTGTTATAATAATTTTTGAAAAGTTAGTGCTTCGCGACATCAAGTTAATTATTTTATCCAGTTTACTTTCTATGCAGGGTGTTTCATAATAAATGCGCTGGACTTCAGGATGTGATAGCTCGTCCAAAAATATGAAAAAAAGTTTCTATTAACTTACCCTCTAAAATGCACCATTTTCGAGATACAGGGTGTTGAAATTTAAAAAAATAATCGTTTTTTGCGAATATCTCTGGAACCGTTTATCGCACAGAAAACAGATTTTGTAGGCATTTTCTACTCATAATAAGCTATGTTTTGTGCAGATTTTTTATTTTTTTAAATTCATAATTGGTGGAGACTTTGAAGGGGTAGTGAGTGTTTTTTTCTCCAACTTCTACGCCACTGGAAAAAGTATGATTTTGAGCCACCTACTTGAACCGCCAATGTTTTCTACACAAAAAAGGTACTCCTGATCATAAGCTCTAAAGTTGACCGTTTTCAAGAAAAATCAACTTTCATGTTATTTAAATAAAGTTTTTTCCTCGAAAAATTGCTGCGTGCATTGAAGCTAACGGCGGACATTTCCAACAATTCAACTGAGTATGATTGTTATTGTTTTTTTTTTTATTTTGCAATTAGGAAGTGAACGTTTGGTTTTGCTACTTGTTCTAACGTTTAAATAAATATTGTATAATTAGGAAAAAAATTATTCAAAAAAATTTACCATGTTTTTCAACATGAAAGTTGATTTTTCTTGAAAACGGTCAACTTTAGGGCTTATGACCAAAAGTACCTTTTTTGTGTAGAAAATATTGTCGCTTCAAGTAGGTGGCTCAAAATCATACTTTTTCCAGTGGCGTAGAAGTTGGAGAAAAAAACAACCACTACCCCTTCAAAATCATCACCAATTATGAATTTGAAAAAATAAAAAATCTGCACAAAACATAGCTTATTATGAGTAGAAAATGCATACGAAATCTGTTCACTGTACGATAAACGGTTTCAGAGATATTCGCAAAAAACGATAATTTTTTTTTAAATTTCAACACCCTGTATCTCGAAAATGGTGCATTTTAGAGAGTAAGTTAATATAGACTTTTTTTCATATTTTTGGACGAGCTATCACATCCTGAAGTCCAGCGCATTTATTATGAAATACCCTGTATTCGTTCGAAAAATAGCGAAGATTTTGGTGATTTGAGTAACAAAACTTTGTCCTCGCGTTGACTGTGAAAGACTGGGTCCACAAATATTCATTTACTCATTCATTTATTTGTACTTTAGGATTAAAACCCATTCAATCATCCACTATTGCAATCAGTTACGAAACTTTCATTTAACCTCAAATTGATCTTGTTGCCATTTGGCAACATACCTAAATTTCTTATGATAAAATTCATAGGATTGCTAATTTCAAACTAGGGCTTCTCGAAAAATAAATGTAGTTTTGATCTTGGTATTGGTTTTGATGGTTCAAGACCAAGACTATACTGGCTCAGTCTTGGTCTTGAAAGTCTTGGTTTTTGTTCAAAATGGGTTTATTTTTTCAATTATTACATTATTAGTATATACACTGTAGTTGTTATATCTCAAATATCTTACTCAATTTTATTATGAGTTCCTAGCTTCAATTAATCTGCATTTGGTTGAAATAATATTGATACCGAGATATCATAAAGTATGCCAGAGTCAGATCGAGAACTTTTTGAATAATTTTCCCGAAAGTTTGAAAAAAAATTACATTGTTACTATGTTTTTGTTTGTACAATCCTACCTTTGTGTACTTATTTTTTGCATGAATTCTGAATTTTAATGTATACAATTTTTATTTTCCAATATGCGTATGTAACTATGTAATATCCATAATGCTGAGCATTCTAAGTTGTACTAATATGTATCTATGTTTTTCAATAAATAAATATGTTATTTACCGTCTATGTGATATTTTTAAATATAAATATAACCCATATACAGGGTGAGTTGAAAAAGCTGCGGTAATAGGATTTCAAAAATTGCAAAATCTCACTTCACCTGTCATTATTTCAAAAACAGTTGAACATATAGAATATTAATGAAATATTTAACCTAAAATTCAATAGGCATGCATCAACATACAGGTTGATTTATTTAAAATAAAAAATCGTTTAGCTTGGAGGTGACAACAACGCAGTATCAAAAATATTTCCAAAAAAATTCAAATAACTTTTTATTAGTTTTTTTTCTATCTTCAGTAGTAGAAGGTATGGACCACCGCGACCTTACAACATACACCTATTTGTCTTAAACTGTAAAACTGCATTACTGAATTTGTAAAATGTATTTTTGATTTTGAGTGAACAAAAATTAAAAACCTACCATATGAAAAATAAATAATTGAAATAAAATGCCATAACATTTTCCATCACATTTTTTTTAATATCGAGATATTTAAGTTCATTATTTTTCTTTGGAGACCAAGACTCTTGGAAGAGAGTCTTGGTCTCGAAAGTCAACTCATGGTCTTGATCTTGAGGAGATTTCTCTTGGTCTTGTATCAAGACAAGACCAAGACTAGTCTCTTGGTCTCGCGAAGCTCTATTTCACACTATCGAATGGTTTAGTCGACTTCCTACACAATGTTCATCTATAGAATATAGCTACTCGCGGACAGAATGGCAATTGGTAGTGATATTTCAGAGCTTGTCAATAGCTAATGTACACAGGTCAAGAAAAAAATTACGAAACGAATAATTAATTATCCTTATTTTGGAGTCACCTCGAATGTGGTTTTACGATTGTCCAGGAATATGCCACGTAAAAAAAAACTTCAGCTTATTACATGAAAATTACTACACAGCTTTGCCACTAATGGTACACCTAGCCAAATAAGGTATCATTTAGGTACATCAACTGTCAAGAAGTTTGATCGCAAAGAAAAGAAGGATTTTCATGTAAAAGGTCCACACATTATTTCTGAATAAAATAAAAATCTAAAGAAGCATAAGGTATATCCAAATATTTCATCGCCCATTAATAATAATGATAATAATAAAAATTTATTATTTAACATAAAAAAAACGATGCATTCAGAAATTGCTTATGTTTAGACATACATGGTAATATATGTACAGTGCGACGCTAAATTATGGAACACATTCATTATTTCTGAATATAAAGATATTTCGGAAAAATCCTCGGGCAGGTCGATTTTCTTTTCCGATTGGCCAATTTTTGAACCCCACCCAAAATATATAGGGTTATCCGCAATTGAGTAAAAATGACTTTGGTGATATTTTTAAATTGGACACCCAGTATATTTTTCCATATTTGGTTAGGGATCGTCATTATGAATCCAGTGATACTAAGTTTGATGGGATTATGTCAAACGGCTGCGGAGATATGGCCAAAAAACTTCCTCGTATGTCTAATGAGTATGACTGCGAGACTCCACACGATTCAGAAGGTTAAAAGTCTCTGTCGCACTCATTGGGTATATGGAGAAGTTTTTTGGTCATATCTCCGCAGCCGTTTGAAATAATCCCATCAAACTTGGTATCACTGGATTTGTAATGACGATCCCTAACCAAATATGGACAAATATACTGGGTGTCCCATTTAAAAATATCACCAAAGTCGCTTTTCCTCAAATGCGGATAACCCTATATATTTTGGGTGAGGTTCAAAAATTGGCCCATCGGAAAAGAAAATCGACCTGTCCGAGGATTTTTCCGATATATCTTTATATTCAGAAATAATGAATTTGTTCCATAATTTAGCGTCGCACTGTATATAAATAGCCTGGGTAAATAAATGGTTTGGTGCTAGGTCTATTGACCGATTCTTCCACACCAACCGATGAAAATTCACTAAAATAACATTTTAAATTCATCCATCGGAGACGATCCATCACATACAGTGGAAGTGAGATAAAACTGAAGACTGAAAGTTTGTTCACCCTCCCAGTTTTAAATTCATCGCCACATTAATTGTTAATAATAAATGGCTCATTACAGTTTAGCACCGAATAAATGTTAATCCTATGTAGAACATGAATAATACCTAAAATCTACCACTCCATTGATTATTATACTTTTTCAAACTAATGAAGAGATAGAGAATTAAAAAAATCTGCTTAAAAAAAACGGGTGTTCAAAAAGGTGCTGTTTCATTTTTCTTTTATAGGCATGAATTGATAGGGACAAGTTGCGTACATCTAGGAGGCTTCCATATGGTATCGAAATGATTTTTTAAAAATTTCTTTTTTATGCTGAGGAATCACGATCGATTTTTTTTCCTCAATTTCAAATTGTGTATATCTGTTCTGAAAGTTATTTTATTATGCAAATATTTGGGTTGTTGTGTCTTCAAAATTTTGTAAAAAAAAACATATAGTATGCAACCTAGTAAACATGTTCAACCAGCTCATTTCTTTGATTTTGGAAGAAATGGATATTCTGTCACGCCTTCTTATACCGTCTCACACAAGAGTTCTGAGTTTTTTTACCACGACGAGAGTCCATATTATCAAGTCACGGGGACTATACGATGTCACATTGATTGAAGTTAAAAAGGACCAAAGAATCACACATAATTTTTTCATGTTCCTATTCAGATAATATATTTCATTAAGTATATCAGTGTCAATAAACTAAAGGCTCTCCTAATATTTTCCGTGATGTGCCACTTGTTGTATCAACAATGAGTACTAAGTTTTTACACTCCCTATGAAACTCAATGAGCTCATTCCCTTTATACAGCTTCAAAGTATTTTCTGCTTGAGCACGCATGCTTTCGTTACCAAATTTAATATTGTAATAATAATAAGTTCATGTTTATTTGATAGCTGCTGCAGAGTTCTGAGGTCTTCATTAACTAAATTGTTAGTCTGTATAAAATCCAAAGTATTAAATGAGTAGAATAATTATTGGGTATCATATGCATAAAGATGATATTCGCAATGAGATAAATTTTTAACAGTCTGACTTTTCATGTTCAACGAATCTTTTTAAAAAATTACGTCTACATTGCTACATTTTCGAATTTAATTTTTAGTGCCAAAGATAGAATATACGAAATGGAAAAATCTGGAGTTTATGAGCGTAAATGTGTAAATGTAAATGAGCAGAACGGTGTTTATGTGGGACAATGTAGACGTATTTTTTAAAGGTATCAGATAGATTCAAGGGTTTTTGAGGATAGTTATTCATCAACTCATTTTATAGCTTTCGTTTGGTAAAGTCCATATACGACGAAACTTCATTAAACGTAGTTATAAATAGAAGTGGTATAAAAACATAAAAAAAATATTTCTCATTTTGGTGAAACTATTATTCTTGATCTAATCGAATTCAAAATCATACCTACATCATAAGAATGGAAATGATGGAAAAAAAATAGGAAGGTTACTTACTTATTGTTACAGACTGCATAATACCATGACATTACGAAATAAACATAGTTTCTTTCTTATTTTTTCAAGGAATATAAGAACTTAAAAAAATAATCATTGTGAAAGTAGCCACGAATTTCACCCATGAAATCTCAGTGGTTTTCCGGCGCGTACTAGACCGCCAGTGGTCCTGAAAATTGGTTGATATTTCAGGGCCAGCTATGAATTTACTACACAAACAAAACATTCACATACATGAGTGTGTTTTGACAATGGCATGAGTCTGCTTGTTGCAGAAATGACCTGAGAGGTCTTAGACTTAGAAAAATATTACATCAACTACTGATTTTCGAAATCCTTGCAAAGGAATATGAAGGGATTTTTCTAGACAGTGTGCTAATTAACTAAATCATAGAAAACTATATGTCATTCCTTTATTTTTCAGAAAATTAGCTCTCACCACCAATAATTTTGACAGATTTATAAAAAAAATACGATCGTTCCGTGGATAAGAATTATTGTTTTGCAAAAACCCGTATGGTACTGAAGTTGCTCTACAGACCTATTTGTTAAAATATTTTGTCGGGCGGGACTTTCAAACCCTCTTATTATAATAATAGTTCTGTTGTAAATGTAGAACTCAGGAATCACCGAAACATCGATTCGAAAATACCACGAGCTTGCTGTCATTGGTTTACATTGAGAAAATGATGACAATTGATTGGTTCATATAATATGAGGAAAATTTTCAAAAAAACTGTATTTCTTCGTAAAAGTTTTCGTGGATGGGGATTATTTTTGTTGCCCTACAAGATCTATTTGTCAGAATATTTAATCAAGCAGTATTTTAAATAATGCAAGACAGACTCATTTGACATACCTATATATGTTGTATCAACTTCGGTAGCATGGACATATGAATTTTTTATGTTCGGGAATTCACTGAGATATTGTTTTTCATTTTTCGGATTTGGCAACATTTAAAGTACCCAAATTGGCTGGATCATTTGTATATATGACTTAAAGGGTTAGCAGTCAGTTTTTTCAAAATTTAGTTTCAATTTAATTGTCTGTTTTTTTGATAACTTTGGAAGGTCTGGAAAACATGATGAGTTTCTTCGGGTACTCCAAAAGTAATTATTCTTGGTGTACTGAAATCTATACCCTCTGTTCCCGATCAGGCAGGAAGCTTTCAGGAATTTAGTAGAGATTTTCTCTAATTCCATCATCTCTTTGTATTTGTAAAAAGATATTTTGTTAAATAATTGTTTGTGGTACCATATTTGAATGATTTGAGAGTTTGAGTTATTTTCCTTCAATATATAACAATATATCACAATGTTACGATGAATAAAGTATCATTAATTCCGATTTTATGTCTTTTTTGCTGATCCCTTTATGTAAAGTTAGTTGACACTACTTGAAAACAATGGTGAAGACACTTTAACAGAAATGTAACAATGTAATTAGGGGGAAAATCACATGAAATTACAAGTGATTATCGGGGAAGATATGGAAAATCACATTCGAGTTATGTAAAAATGCATGTCAATCCAAGTTTAATTTACAATAATGATTGATATTCCTCATAAATACTATATATCTAACTAATAATACATACTGAATCATGTATGTCAAATGGCACTTCTTGAATATAATGGTAAAAACACCTAAACAAACATATAGAAATCACCATTGAATCTGGAATAATGGAGAATATCACACAATTATAAAAATTAAAATTATGAATTTTATGGTCTCTTTTTCGAGGTTTTCCCGGATTTTCTCTGTGAAAAATGCACAGATACTTTACAAAAGTTTATTTGTTTAAAAAACTCCACAAACCGATTTTGCTAAGGCGAAAACCGGGGCAATAATAGTTATTTACGTACCAAGGGCATAAATAGATGTTTATGCCATGAGGGCGACGTTTTACGAACCCGAGGGCCTCTGGCCTGAGGGTTTGTAAGTCGCCCGAGGGTATACACATCTGTTTATGCCCGCGGTACATACATAACTTTATATCATACTAGTTCGTTATTGCAATCCAATCTCAATGCAAATCAGGATTTATAAAAATCCGGTTTGAATTAATAACATTGCCATTTTATCATAGTAGACACTATCGTTGCTAGGTGAATCTTGACAAACGTAAATGTCATAAAATCACAATAATTTTTATGTGTCAAAGTTAGATGTCAAAATGAACGAAGATTTTGGAATTCGTGACGAAATTATTGAAAAAGCAAAGAAAGCATCTGAAAATCTATTGCTAAAAAAGTCTAAAGAAGCTTGCGACATGGAATACAAAAAATTATTAAATTGGATGCAAGAAAGCTACGTAAAAGATGTTAATGAAACTGTGTTGCTTGGATATGTATTATATATTCCGTTTGTAATTTCATTAATAAAGGTTACTAAATGAGTTAAACAAAATATTATTTCTCTTTATGCCCGTGCGGGCCATAAAGTGAACTTTATGCCCACACGGGCATAAAGTACTACATGAGATAGTTGGTAACTAAGCAATAAAAACACGTTAATTAACTAGTATGACATAAAAAGTATTATAGGCAGTTTGCATCATTAATTTTGTGTGAAAAGAGTCTCTTATTTTTTCTACACCTTTGCCTATTGAGAAAAGAACAAAAACAGTCTGTGTACGTCGAAATCAAATGCAGTTTTTCAAGGAAAACATCGCAAAACATGACAGCTTAAAACGATATACTAATCTAATTAATTGACTTACAATGTAGGTAAGTATTCAATTCAAAAGTGAAACCACGATGATACTACCTGCATAATTAGGTTAAGTAACCTCGTCTATTTATAACTCTCGCGATATTCGCGAATTGAAACACTTTCAACGAGCTGGCTTTTCCTGCAATTTTTTTTCGCTAAAACTGTGCCGTCGCCAGTCTTATTTAAAACAATAAAGTGACACCAGCAGCGACGAATATATTCCAGCGTACACCCACAAAAATAAAACTGACATCATAGTCTAAGTATTTGGCAAGAAGATAAATAACAATTTAAATCGTGTAAAATATGTCACCACCTACAACAATCATTGTCGCTTGATATTAATTTTAGTTAAGCAAAAATAATCAAGCGAATTAGGTCATAATAGGCGAGCGGAGTACAGGGTGGTTAGGTTGAATCTGTCAGTCAGTTCAAGAGATAGTTTATCCCAAGTCATACCAAGATTATTCCTCCACCAATTCTTCTGATCGTGGCGGATGAAGTCGAGGATCCATCTAAACCTTCAATTTGTTTGACAAAAATAAATCATTGGATGCCAAATGAGGATGTGCTTCAGAGACAATGAAAAAAGTATTATCAAGACAATGATTAATCACTATTATTTGAGTTGCTGATGAAAATTAAGACACGATATCCGTAATTCAAGATATAGAGAGTAACCAAAAACTGTCAATTTATATTCAGCGCGTGTTTTGCCAACAAATTTAGCATTTTCAGGATCATACTCGGAATTGAAGAGTATTGATTGTGACCTCAGGGTTCCATACTTGGGCCAATTTTATTTTATTTTGTATCAATAATCTATTGAATATACAGATTTTTGGTTCATTTACCGTTTTTTCTGATGACAGCACCATATTTTGGCACCACAAGAAAAAAAAAGAATATTGATGAATCAATTAGATAAGAAAACATTGAAAGATTGGTGTGATTCAAATTTACTCTCATTCAACATGAAGAAATCTAACATGATATCCTTCAGACATCATCCTGTAGATAAACCCTTGGACAATAACAATGTTGAAAATACATCAGATTTGACGGAGTTCGAGCCCCAGTTGCTGCTGGGATTTTTTAATTTAATTTGACCTATTAAATTATTAGAATCTCGTGACTCGACTGGGGGTGAGTCCTCCATGATTCACTGTTGCGTTAAAAATTAACGGTGCTGCTCCTAAGGTGGCGTATGAAGTTAGTAACATGCCCTACCCATAACACATGGCTAATGGCCATAGCAGTCGAGCCAAAACACAAAAAATAATCAGATTTGAAGTACTCAGGTCTATATCTTGAAAGTTCGATAAAATTTGAGCAGCACACTTGAATTCTTTGTATAAGCTGCCCTTTGGTTGTTATGCATTGAAAGTTGTCTCGAATGAATAAGGATGTTCTGCTCTAAACCTGTGTACTATTATATTATTGAATCACATCTGCGGTATAGAATAGCATTTTGTGGAGTTTGTTTTGGTCATTGATTTCAGAATGTTTTAATTTTGCAAAAGCGTGCTCTGTGATATTTTTGCAAAGCAAAGTATCGGGATTGATGTCTATTGCTGTTTTAACAGTTGTTGCAATTCTTATACTTGCAACGGTGTATTCGATTTGCAAGTAAATACCATATACTTGGTTAAACCGACATTGTTTCAATCACTTCAGCTGCTAGTCGATGGTTCAAACCATGGCGACCGCAGACATTTTTCTGATTGCCCGAGAAAGTGCTAGGAATCGCACGTAAAAAGGTATGACCTCGTTAATCCTTGGTTCGCACAAGTTTTGACTTTTGAGGTCTGCCGTTTCTAAGGGGACGACAGCTGGTTAACGAAAAAAAAACGAATTTAACCATTTTCAACAATTTTAACAATATTTGAAACATAATTCATATTACAAGACAAAATGATGAATTAAAAGTTCCAGTGTCTAAAAGTACTCTTATCAATCTAATGGATATTTTATTCATGAATGCTTTAGAAACATTTCAAAAGTTCTTGAAATTTTATCTATATCTTACTGAATCATTTGATAGTGCAGTGCCCTGCTTATAGCTATTTAGCAAATGAACTGTAAAAAATTAAAATCAACAAACGATTCAGTTGTACTAGAAAAGTCAATGTTATGACCAATCTTAATTCTCTATTATACAGTACGGGTTTTTTTAGTCCCGCCCCCCTGTTAACTTTTGAACGGTTCGACGTACAAACATAAAAAAAAACTAATACTACTATTTGAAACAAAAAATATGGTGATTGCTCCACAGGGGGCGTGGGGGGACACATCAACTCAAAATTTTTAAATGGCATGGTGAGTCGAGTGTCACATCGTTGAAAAGAGAATTCGATTCTCTTTACAACCATTTAAATATTTTTTTAATTTAGTTGAGGATTTTTTTCCCAATTTCGATTTTTATGCACATCGAAATTTTCTAGTTGATGTGCCCCCAGCGCGATCTGTAGTGTAATATTTCTTCTCTTAAAAAGTAGTATCGGTAATACCCTTCGCAATGTTTTTGGTTTCATTATTCCACAACAAACCGCCCAAATTTATCAAAGTATGACTAGTTTCAGATCCGCATTTATATTTGATATTTCGAATTTGAATTGCAAAAAAAATATTAACGAAATTCAAAAAAAATTAAATGGTTCTAAAGAGAATTGAATTCTCCTTTCAACGATGTGACACTCGACCCCCCATGCCATTCAAAAATTTTGAATTGATGTGCCCCCCCGCGCCCCCTGTCGAGCAATCACCATATTTTTTGTTTCAAAAAGTAGTATCGGTGAAACCCTCCAAACAATTTTTTATTCATGTTTGTACGTGTGACACTCGACCCCCCATGCCATTCAAAAATTTTGAATTGATGTGCCCCCCGCGCCCTCTGTCGAGCAATAACCATATATTTTGTTTCAAAAAGTAGTATCGGTGAAACCGTCCAAACAATTTTTTATTCATGTTTGTACGTGTGACACTCGACCCCCCATGCCATTAAAAAAATTTGAATTGATGTGCCCCCCGCGCCCCCTGTCGAGCAATCACCATATTTTTTTTTTTAAAGTAGTATCGGTGAAACCCTCCAAACGGTTTTTTATTCATGTTTGTACGTTGAACCGTTCAAAAGTTAACAGGGGGGGGACTAAAAAAAGCCGCACTGTAATAGTAATAATGATGATATAATATAATTCATTTCGTTTGTTGAAAGGTTCAGTTGTACAATAACGAAGAAATCATCTAGAATATGTAAATGTGAATTAAATTAAAAACAAAATTGTGACGTAGAGATATTGATCAAGTGATCAAACACAATTGAGATTATACACATGAATTATGAGAGAAATTCATCTACAGATTAGATTTTCTTGTTTTTCAACTGATTTTTTGAATATACTTATATTAAGGTCAGTGTTAAAACACTGGTACAATTTACTGTAGACTTTGCAGCCAAGAAACATGAGGCTTCTCTGAAATTTTTTTGTAAGGTGTTGGCTTGGAACACAGATCTTGTTTCGTGCAGATGATTTTCTCCATCACGAGCGAACTCATCTATACCCTGATAAACAAAAATACACAGCTCATATACACAAAAACCTTCTACAGTCAAAATGTTCAAGCATTTGAAAGTGTCTCAACAACATGAGACCCTCCATCTAAGACCTTCCACTGTCCTAACAGCTATTTTCTGTAGAACAAGAACTCTTTCCCTTGATACAGATGAACCCCAGTTGAGTATTCCATACCTCAAAATAAATGGCTATTGATGTTGGCATAATATAGACTTTAAAAATAGAAGTCAATGCATAACAATTCTTACTTAGTTTTTCATAGAGACTATCAATATGTGTTTCCCAGCTCTATTTATAATCAATATTGACACCAAGTAATTAAGTTTTTTCTGATGCTTCTACTCTTTTATCATAATTTTCAAAGATAGACAGGGTTTCAGTTTGAATACTCATTCCTAAAAAAACAATTATTACTCATTTTGTACATTTAAATTTAGGTGTTTTTTTGCCGACCATAGAGGCACTTCCATTGTAATCTCATCACTACAATATTTGATAAAGATTTTTTTGTTTAATCTTAAATGAGTTTTAGTTCATTTGTTTCGACCGGTTAGGCCCAAGTATGGATCCTTGAGGAACGCTTGTGATTAATTTAGTTGACTCAGGCAATTTGATTCCTAGTTTTACATTTGACACTTCACAGTAGAGCACCAAAGAAGAATATAATTTCAACATGGAATCTAGATACGAACCAAAGTTATAAGGCCAATAAGGGGATCATTTTTGTAAAACGTACCCTTTTTTCTTTCATAAATTACCTACTTAATTTTACTGATAGCAAAAATTTCATCCTTTGATATTCCCTGTAAAGCTCAGGTACACGAAAACTAGATTCACTTCACAGACTAGCAAACTAACGCGCTATTTCCAAGATTATTTATCAATCTTAATTTTTTATGTGTGCTAGGTCAAGTGGACTGGCTGACCTAAGAATCATCTCCCACATGTTTTAGTTATGTAGTCAGTAGTTTTTAACAAATATTTGTATCTGGTGTTGTAAAAATCTAAGAGGTGGTGATTATTGATTATAGTAGAATTCAAGAAAGCTAGTCTTTTACTTCAAAGGCATCCTTTTATCAATAATTTAAAATCAATTCATAGCGTAAACTGTCAGTTTCTACCAGTTTCTTTTATTTGTTTTCGAAAGAAACGCCCTATTTATTCTCATATTGTTTGATGCTGTGTCGGGATTTGAAAGTATTTTTTATCTCAATTTCCTACATGGCATTCTTAACCTATGTAATACAGCAGATCTTTATATATTCAATAAGTTAAGATAAATCATATAGTTCCAGCTTCCATAGGAAGGAATGGAAATCAAAGAGGAATTGCAAAGTAAACCAACGTTTAATTCTTCTCAAGTTTATAAAAGGTTTTTGAAAATTTTTACATAGAATGGTACAAAGAGTCCTGAAGTGGTATAAAACCTCAATTAGAAGTGATTAACAACTGTTCAATCTCGCAGAGCCAGGTTAGTACTAAAGAGGACCCAGACTTATACATACATTTCCTTGAAAAGATTATCATAGGAAGAATAATCACCTTTCGACAAGAGGTAATCTCCATTATATTCAAAAAATTGTATTGCCGATCTAATTTTGTTTAAACATCTTTGTTTGTTGATAGACAATCGGTTCACCAGTTTGAACTCAAAGAAATATATCGAGATTTGGAGTGTTCAATATTTCAGATACATTGAACCCTTAGGCTCGATGCACACGGGCGAGTGTATTCGCAGCGTCTGCGAAGAGTTCTCTCCGCGAGCATAACATCGCACAATGCACACGAGCGATATTTTCTCGGAGAGATCGCAACTACGAAACTTCAGTACGTATCTTCTTCAAGCAAGGATGTATCTCGTCGCGAGATCGTGGCGAAATAGCAGTCCCTGGCGAGCACCGGAGGGTAGCAGCGAGCACGCGGCGAATTCGTTGCGAGCTTGTGCCTCCGTGTGAATAGCACCATTTGTTTTTTTGATCCGCTACCTCGCGGCGAGCTCGCAGTGAAATTGGCGATGGAAATCGCCCGTGTGCATCGAGCCGTACATCCTTGCTTGGAGAATTTAACTTACTGAAGTTTCGTAGTTGCGATCTCTCCGAGAAAAGCTCGCCCGTATGCACTGTGGGATGGCGAGATCGTGGCGAGAACTTTTCGCACATGCCGCGATCCACTCGCCCGTGTGCATCGAGCCTAAGAGGTACTTTATTTTTATGTTTTGGTTCTCGCGAATTGGAAAATACTGTGATGTTCATAGAAAATCGCGAGAGCTGAGAGAAAGTTGGTAGGAATTGGTGTTCTTTTTGTATTTCTGCAGGCTGTATGGAACACCTCCCAAAGTAGTGAGTTCCAAAGCTCTGCAGTTAGTTGAAAGAACGAGTCCTGCGAAAGGGATATCCTGCATGTCTGGTGGGGCAAGCCATAAGATGAAATCTTGGCGACGGACGAGTCCCTGGTACCAAACGCGATCAGACGCCTTGGATATATCTAATACCACGGCCAGAGTTTCACCATATTTTTTAATGGATAGTTGCCATATTTGCGAGACAAGCATGCAGGTCGTCAGTTGGTCTCTGATGACGGAAACCACTTTGCCGATCATTAACTGTTCCTGATCGTTCTAGATATTTTATTAGCTCAATGTTGAAGGCTTTTTCCTTAGTTCGAAATAACAGATAGCAGTGCGATAGATTTGTATTTGCTAGGTAGGCTGGCATCAATTAAATTGAACCACAGGTCACTGTACTATCGAAGTTCAGAGTATTGGAATTGGGCTCCAATCTTTCTGGATCTGACGCCACTTGACTTTTACCAATAGTCCACTGTCAAGCAACAAGTATATGCATTTTCCATTTAAGTTGAGGTTGAAATTCATGTCACAAAAGCATTTGAGGCACTGACTACGTACCTATTACAGTCTCTCAATTTAATTGCATGAAATGACATCCCTTTGCCCCGCTGAAGGCTAAATAGATATCGCGTAAAACGTGGAAAATTGTTGAAATAGCTCGCGAAAATTAAATCGGAAAATACTGAAATAATTCAATTTGAAATAATTTTACTCCCCTGCCACCTGAAGGCTAAATAGACAAAGCGTTGGAATTCAGAAAAAATTCCGACGTGGAAAATATCTGTTGGAAAGCTCGTGAATACAAAAAAAATCCAAAACCCATGATAAGAAAATAAGACAAATCCGGAAAAATGGTCAAAAATATCGGGCAGTCGAATAATTTTCGTAGTTTTACCTGTATACAGTAAACTTACACAGTCACAGTGCACTTACTTAAATATCTTCACGGTTTTACTTGATTTCTCTAAAAGAACTGTCAAGAAAGGTCAAGTGTGTGCCATGTGGTATTTTTGAGTATGTATAATTGAACGACCTTTGAAATGAGGGATCACTCAACCCCCTTTTTCCTTTGAGATTTCAGGGGTTGTGGCTGCCCCCTTGATAATAAAAGTATAACATGTTTTTGCATATTTTTTTTTATTTTCTATATAGACCGATATACAGGGTGGGGCACCGAAAACGAAACAGATCGACTTTCTTCACACTTACGACTTTCCCTTTTCAAATTGTTTGGGTGATGGTGCCCAAGGGGTGGGGGGACAGGTATGCCAGTTGAGGTTATGATAGGAAGATGTCTTTCTTGGATTGAAGATCGACGTGTTTTCGTATTTAATTCACAACACATACGTTTTGGGTGCCCCACCCTGTATATAGAGGGTGGTACGTTTTAAAATTGACACCCTGTATGTATCCAAGGCTAATGGGCAGCTGGTGCACCTATTAGACAGATTATTGAACAAATTCTGACCCTAAAAAACCCTGAAAAAACTTTTTCAAAAGCAAGCTTTTATTTATAAAATAAGACGTAAAAAAATTAAATCTATTAGTGTATGTAAAACAAACATCGCTTAAAAATCTAAATGTTTTAAAGCTTATAGCTTTATTCCAAGAGTGATGACGTTTCACGCCTTTATTTCAAGTGGTTTTCTTAATACTTATTATATTTTTATTACTAATTATTAAAAGCTTTTATATAATATATATGTGTGTGTGTGTGTAAGATGGGTACAAATCTTGCATGCTGAATTAGAACCACTTTCTCTCATCCTATGGAATAGAAATTTCACATGTTGGTTCAGTTCCAATGACAATACATTAATATCGAAAGCTAGATAGAGACCGCGTAGGATTTCGGAAGTTTTCTTGACGGATTTGGACGTCAAAAATTACAACGAAAAAAAATCAGGTAGGGGGCTCGCCCTCCCCCCTTTTCTCGAATAAAGTTGGAAAGATAGATAAAATCGGAAAACTCCGTAAAAAATAGTGATAAATATTTGATCGTCGAATATATTGTTTTAAAAAAATTTCACCATTCCGGTCCCCCCTCAAAAGCTAAATAGAGAATGCAAAGGAATTCGTAAAATATTTCAACAGTTTCGAAGACGGAAAATAATGATGAAAAAAAATTTATCGAAGGGCTTGCCCCTCATTCCTGTTAGGAAAAAAATTAGAAAAAACTCGCGAAATAGAAATCGAAAAAAATTCCTAAATATAGTGAAAATTATCAGACCATTAATAATAGTTTCAAACATATTTACCCCTCTTCCCCCTCGTAAGCTAGATAGAGAACGCGTAGAAATTTTGACAAATTTCCAACGGATTCATAATGGAAAATAACGACAAAAAATATGTCTGCTGGTGGGTTTGCTCTCTCCCCTCTTTTCAATAAAGTTGCGAAAACAAAAATCCGAAAAATCCGTAAAAATAGAGAAAAATATCTAACCATCGAATAAGATAGTTTTGAAAAATTTTACACGGCTATCTAGATTTTGAATGCGTAGAAAATTTGAAATGTTTTCTGATTGTTTCGTACGATGAAAATAATGAAGAAAGGAAATATTGTTCAGGGTGCTGATACCCCCCTAAAGTAGCAAAATCTCATATGGTCACGGTACTGCTGAATGAAGAATGTTGTTAACTATATTTTGCTGATGACCATGCCGTTGTCTATCTATGCCCAAAGCTCTTCGCTGCTGGCGAAGCATATGTGGCCAAATTTAATTTACAATAGGAAATACATAGATACTTCTAGCGACAAGCTTTTATATCATTTCAAATGTATTAATGTAACTCAATGATGGGTTTAATCCAATATGAAATTTACTTTCTTCTTTTAAGTTCATTTAAATAAAGCTTTTCTCTAAAACGTTTTTTTTTTAAGTTTATTTATTTTGCGATCATTTAATTCGTCTGAATCTGTTCGTGGATTGAAAAAAAAGGGATCGATAGAGGTACTTAGAAAACGTAATATCGTCAAACAAGTCCGCCAAAGTCATTTTAAATATGTGGGATTTGACCATGGTTTGATTTTTTAGAAGTGTCACTGAAAGGATCCTATCATTTCGAAATTTCAGTATATCAACTGATATCCTGACGAAGCCGGTATTAATAAGGAAAACAAATCACGCAAGCAAAAAGCTGCGGGTGAGTGCACATACAAAAAATGCAAATGCAAATCCACAGTATTGATCACCGGAAATCACAGCACATGCGTTTTATGAAATTTGCGCGCGCCAAAAAGTATAAACAATGGACTATTATGGCGCCAATCGATGGAATCTCAGGATGCGTTATCAGAAAATGTCGATTTTACCAAAACCCAACGTTATTAGAAAAAATTGAGTACCTAGATACCAAAACAAATATTGGTTGAAATGAAATGTACGTCCATAGAGGTTTCATACTTCCTTTGTAATTTCTTAATTCGTTTTCAAAGGTTTTATCATCTCGTTAGAAATAATAATAATGTGATAAATTGGGAGTTTCCTCCTTTAGAATACAATGAAGTTATAATTGATAAGCAGTGTTGAAACTAACCTTTCAAAATGGCCTTTCAGGATAATATTCAGACTTCAATTTTCGTTCAAAAACGGTTCAATTCTCAGAGAATTCAACACAGTCCAGACGCCTTGCCAGTTGAACCGCGCGGCACTACCACCACGTTTCACAGTGTTTCGTTGCCAACTGCTCGCTCTCAGTTCCCTACTCTGAGCGTTGAGAGCAAGCTGGTCCGAAACCATTAACATAAATTATTAGGAGACAGTGAATATTGGGTCATAAACCTTCCTGGGCTTTGAAATCGGGGGTCCTTTTTCGTTGAGTTTCTGTGCTATTTTCTACAGATATCTTTCGGAATGTTATACATAAAACGATATTCTACCTGGGGAAAACGCTTTATAAAAATATAGAGTTGGTTTCTTTTCGGTCATAAGAAAAGTTGCATTCTGATGTTACGATATACGTTTGGGAAAATTATGGTTCAGAAACTATACTAACAAGGAATATGAAGAATTTGATGAATACAGTATGTTAAGGCCCAGTGGGAATATCTTGTAGTTAAAAAAATATTTCATAAAATGCCAAACCTTTTTTGAAGCAAGGTGAGGGGAACCAAAATAGCAAATGAGCCACCTCGATAATATCACCCCTACCTTAAAAGTGGTTGTTTGAAAATGCTTCTCAGTGTTATTGTCAGATACATACATACATAGTGAGGTCCTAAAGTAACGGATAAATTCATTTTCTACTTTCTCATTAAAATTATTCACCAGCCCCTTTAACCTCCTAGGAGTAACAGCTACCCCTAAAATGTTTTGATGAAAAGGGGTGTGATACCGCGTTGAAAAGACTTTTCAATTCTCTATGCAGCAGTATAGCACTTCTTGATTTTTGGACTTGGATACTCATGAAAAATGTAATTTTATTTCACTCAAACAAAAAGCACTTGATTCAAATACCTGTCACGATTGACTAATATATTTGTTATCTTTTTTCCAGAAGAGAAAATATCTTTTTAAGAAGACCACGTTAATAATTAGTAGTTATTAATCATTTATTTAGCAATTTCTGAACAACCAAAAATCAAAAAGTGCTCTACAGCTGAATAGAGAATTGAAACCCCTTTCAAACATGGTATCACACGCTATCCCTTTTCATTTAAAATTTGTTTATTGCCCCTAGGGGTTTGAAGGGGTAAGTGAATAAGTTCATTGAGAAAGTGTATATGAAAATTGACCAGTTTCAGGATTTTTCATTTGTATTCATAATTACGTAGAAAATAAATTTATCTGTTTCTTTAGAACCTCACTTTATATTTTATGGGCCGTGGTAGCACGTGGGTAAAGCGTTCGCTTCTCAAACCATTGGTGCGAGAGTTCGAATCCCTGCGCGGTCATCGTTTTCGTGATTGGTATCACCCATTGAAAGGTAAGGGATACTTCTTTCCTAGCTCGCGAGTGAAGTCTAAATCAAGTATCCTTTATAATAATAATAGTAATGAAAAAGCAACTTTCTCTACGGTGTCGGCAGTGGGTTTACTAGGTTAACCCCTCCACTCCAGTAATGGCGACAATGCATGTTTTGTGGTGTGAGAGTCCAAAATCTTATGAATTGAGTATCTCATCTTCGGATTTGAGGCTACGTCACAGCTCCTCCCCAGCCGGTAAACGAAGTGGAAGATTTGCAACGTGCCGGTCTGGCTACACGAGAGGCTCAGATCATACAACTAATGGAGGATATAAATAAGAACCCAATATCACCAATCCCCTGAAGCCACAACAACTTGCACAGGTGGATGCAGATATTCACGAAAATCATTCAGAAGGGGCTGAGATCTGGCATATCAATTCTGCCGTGTATAACACCGCTCTCAGTCTCTGTCCCAAACGGTGAAGAGGGATACCACACGCATGAGCTAATCATGCATTTTTTGCTCAGATGCCAAGTAGTGAGATTCTCCTAACCATGAGATCTGGTCGAATCCAGAGTCCAAATGGAACAGGTAATCTTTAGAAGAGGAGACTCTTCTGCATCTTCCTAATGCCATTATCCATTCCACACACGGAAACCCGTTTATACAACTGCGTCACCCACAGTTTTCAGAGGCATAAGGTCTATCATCTATTTTACATGGATGACCTCAAACTATAAGTATGCTTTTGAGAAAGACACCTACGTCATGCTATAGGAATAGGGGTCGGGATCTACAAATAATAATAATCGTCTTTATTCGTTCACAAGAAATGTAATATAAATTACAGAAATTAATCAATACATACAACCAAAATCCTAACATGAACAAATGAGGCGAAGTTTAGCTTAAGCTATTCTTCCACTTAACCTCATGAAAAAAGAAATAGAAAAATAATCTCCTAAATAAGTACTTAATATTAAAGTATTGAAAATAGGCGTACAGCAAACATAAGGCACTTAAAAAAGAATATTCATATAATTCGAAAGAAGAATGTCTAGTGATCAACATACAAATGTAAACTATACATTCATTGTTATGTTTTTCAACTCAATCCACACTTTTAACATTGCAAATTCAATATGTGTCTTTTAACTTTAGTTCGGAACTTCACCACCGGCAATGATTTCATTTCATCGGGTAATTCATTGTCCTGTTTTGGTGCACAGTATCTGAAGCTCTTTTGGAAAATTGCAGAACGATGTTTTGGAGTATCTAGAGTGTGACCAGCACGAATGCTGACACTATGAAGATTACGTCTGTGAATGAGAATCCTCTTTATATAGCTGGGCTCTGTAGTAACTAGTACCTTGTGAGTAAACTGTAATAGGTGTAATTTTCTTCTATTGGTCATGTTGAGCCACAGAAGTTGCTTGAATTTCGCGCTTATATGATCATATTTCCTCAGATTATATATGAACCTACAGCAGGAATTCTGTGTACGTTGAATACGTGTCTTATCATTTAGATCTAAAAATGGGCCATAAACGAAATCTCCATAAATGAAATATGCCACGGTTCATCTTAAAAGAGAATTACGGAAAGGATGTAGATGACAGCATCCAACATCGTCTTGATGCCGGCGAGCCGTATACTTACCTAGGGGTGGAACGACGCCACTACACTGGTAACCACAGTTGAAAATTTTCTCCTTGACAAGTTTCTGGACATCAGAACTGTTGGAGAAGAACAAAGTTGCTCCTACTAATATGCTTGCCGTTCCGATCTCGACTCCTTTGGAGCAGTGGAATTTACTCAAGAAGAGCTGCGACAACTCGACGTTGAAACTCGCAAAATGAGGCTTCTTCATGGGAGTTTCCATCTCAAATTGTCCGTTCCATGGTTATACTTCCCCAATCAACAGGGAGGCTGTGGACTTTTGACTTCGGAGTGTCTACATACCAGAATGGCATTGGATGGAGCATGTGAAGTCATCAGTAGTTTAAGTTCCTTTTTCTGCATGGTCCGCGACTATGAAAATCGATGAACTTGGTTTCGTATTCGACTCTGAACGGACGAACCCACTTTGTAACAGAGTTGGAATCCGTTCCGCAAAAAGCTCACATCGAAGCTGCGAAGACTCAGGTCCTTCTACAGCTATATAAGTATAAGCCAAGTCTTCTTCAATGACATGGAAGACCTTGGCTCACCTATAAATTTGACTTCTGCCTTCTTCTGATCAATTCGGCTGAAGTCGGAGACCAAGGGGTTCATGAAGGCCTACAATAGTTAAAGAGCTGCCTATAGGATTTACTGACAGGTAAAGAAACCGTCTGCTGGGAATGAAATATCATTCTTGGTGATGCCTGGATGTAGTTTTCGAATTTGTGACCGTTTTCTGGTTTTACATTTTAGTAGATATGGTCTTGTAAATACCTTCTCCCAAGTTTGACACGCGAACGAGGTCAAGATCCAGTTATGCCGAAAAAACGGCAATCGCGGTTTTTTCGTCATAACTCTGGATCCTGGATCGTAGTACGAAAGAAATCTTTGCTGGGCGAATGTAGAAGCCCGTCATTCTTGGTTTACTAGGGCACGTGACTCTCATGCTCAATAATACTTACTCCACGGACGTGGGTAGTGGTTATTTGGGCATAATAATAATAATTATGAACGTGAAAATCATACGGGCAAGTCGCAAGAAATCAAAGCCTGGCGAATGCAGAAGGCTGTCACCCTTGGTTCATTATGCCTACTCAGGGCAAACGATTCCCGGACCCAATAGCTGCTCACCCCTCCGTTTGGGAAGTGGTTATTAGGGAAACATGTTCCTACTGGAGAATTTCTATTCAAAATAGTAATAATGATAAAATTTGTCTGTGGGAACAAATTTTGCCATATCATTGCATGATATGGTAATAATATAATTATAGTATTGTTTTTCTGTGTAGTCCAAATTCCACAATCGGTATTAAACTAACTATTCAGTTAGTTAACTAACATAGGACTAAAAAGTTGAAGGCAATTATTTAATTATTTAAATATATATTTCAAATGTACCAAAAAGAATTGAACAATTTCTCCTCGCTCCATACAGATTTATAATCCCATACATATTCTTCTGAAATTTTGTGAATGTGAATTTTCTATAGTTATAGAAATGTCAGTAAGACTTAAAACGAAAGACGTGCTGCATTTAATAATAATAAATAATAATATCATTTATTGATGAAACAATAGAATGTGAACGATAATGGAAAAATGTATAAATGAAACATACTATACATAGTAAGCAAACATTTGTTTCGAAATAAAAATACCTTACCCAACTACATAACAAAATTAATATTCAACACAATGTCTGAACAACATTAAGAAATAAACATAATAGATAAATAAAACAGATATATAACAACAATTGGGTTTTACAATAACAACACAAAATAAAAACATTTTAAATGTACAAACGATTTGAAAAGTACAAGTTATCAGAGCGCATTTTTTTTTATTGTTAGAGAGAAGACATTGTATGGAAAAAAATTGTTATGGAAATGAAACATTACATAAAAGGTGAGTATAAATAAAATGACATTATTCAGATGAAGATATCTGGTAACACGATTTCATTTGAATTTTTACCTTATATCTAAACATGTTGAGATACGAAATAAGCAGGACCATTAGAAAAGGTAATCAAGATAATTAGATAATACAAAAACAACACAAAATAAAAACAAAATAGTTATGGAAATAAAAAAATATATGAAAGATGAGTAGGTACAAATGAAATGAAAATCTGGTTGAATGATTTCGTAAATTAATTTTTCACCCTATTTTTAAACATATTGAAGTTCATTATATGCAGTAAATTTTTGGTGCATCAAGTAATTGCACTGCCTTTGATATGAACTGTTCCGTTAATTATTTCGACTCTACTCTCTAGTTTTTAGTATCTACAGCATGCTACCACGATTTCATTTTGAATCTTGCATAGCTATTAAAGATTCACACTTACAAATTTTCTGAACAATCTGTATGGGGAATCAGTAAGGTATGTATTAATGTAAGGAGCGAGGAGAAATTATTTTTTCTTTTTAGTCTGTACAAAAAAAAAGTGTATTAAAAAAATTAAATAATTTTTCTCTCGTTTTTCTATTTTTCTCCATTTCTCAAAATTTTTCCATAAAATAAATGTCACTAAATAAACATATAGTTTTTATTCTCATAGCTTACTTGAAAACTGTTAACTACAATAGGATAGGTATTTACATCAAAAGCTTGAAATCAGAAAAAAAAATCCAAAAATTTCATAGTATGTAATGAATAAATGAATTATATAAATAAATACAGAATATCACATTTGAAAAAAAAAATTGTGGCACCTTAAATCTGCACGTTACCGTATTTTTGACACTATTTGATCAAAATTCAGTCATAAGACACAACTTTTACAATTAATTTGTTCATCATAAAGATGAAAACGTTTTGCTAATTTATAGTGAATAACCCTGTATATCTGAAATCCTCACAACCTCAGAATGCATGTTCTTGATTTTTCTATATTCACAGATGTAGTTGACAATCTCTTAAAAACTTTTCACTGTTATTTTAGTGTCCGTAGCCAAGGTAACGCAATATTTAGTCTCTCCAGCGAACTGGTTTAGGCCAACTAGAAATCGATACTCCCTCGTACATGGAGTAGAAGTTGGTCGGTTATTTCTGAATAGCGGAAGCACTTATTTGTAAAAAAACAGGCAAAACTTCTTCGAAATCCAGCCGACTTCAAGATCCCGGCCATTATAAAAAAGGCGGCTCTGAATTTGATCCCTTGACAGGTCAGAATATGCACCGGGATCACTTCTGACAGCTGCTTGAGAGATCGACGAGTGACGTCACGATGAAGCCATTCTCCGCGCTCTTTGTTAGGGGAGGCTGGTCATAAGTACAGATCAAGCAGAACAGCTCCTTATTTTTTATTGCATCATAAGTTCCCACGTTCGTATTTACTCATACAGGGTAAGTCACATTGCCACATAAGTCATGTACAATTTAATTGTACCTGGTTTTATGAAGATGATAATAGAGTAAGTCATCCATGTTTATCGGGAAAAACTGAATTATAGAAAACATCATACTTCATAATTTTGTATCTATTGTCATACACGCACGCAATGTACTTTGGGAAGTGTTATTTTCCCGCACACTATAATCTATTCCAAATAAGAATACAGTGCTGGAAGCTTGAGCTCCACGCTAATTGGTTGAAATCTAAGCCAGTATCGAATAGAGCAATACCATAAAAGCTGCTTTCCGAAAGTATAGCAACTTTTTTAAATTTGGCGCTATCTTTGGCCGCAATAAAAATCTAACTGTGTGAGTTTTCATCACTGATCACGGCGCCACCTACTGTATTCTTATTTGGAATGAAGTATAGGAGAATTTTTTCCGCTCTCACTAGCGGCAATTCATTTACTTTTAATTAATTCACCTTCGAGTAGAATTTTTCATGTCACGTGAAATATCACGTTGGAAATTTACCCTGAATAACTTTGTGCACTCCTTCGGTGTACCTAATCGTACGTTGTAACAAAATTTTACTATTGAACTTTACATTGTAATTTTACTTCCCAACAAAAATTTGCACATCAATTATTCTCGCATTTACAATTGAATTTTACATTCTAATATTACGGTTTTATTTTCTAATGTGAAAATAGTATATTCTTCAACGAGCGTATAATTATCCGAGAAAATAATAGCTATTATACGCGAGTAGAAGACTATACTTTCTCTACGACTATACAATAGTCAGAGTTTTAATGAAATCCAAATATTATTTATAAAAATAAGTATATATTATAAAGTAATATAAGGTAGAATAACAATTATATATGAATAATCAGTGTTCATTCATGAATGAATAAATGCCTTAATTCAAATTCAAATTCAAGAAGGATTTATTGGATTAAATAATATAAAAATATAAGCACGGTCTACAAACATATAAATATATAAAACACTAAAAATTATCGCTATACCACAGGGTATGTGGGGGTAATTGAGGGAACCCAAACTGCATGGAGTGATGGGTCGAAATCCTGCCCGTCTGGAGTATCCAGAGGCGGGTCAGACCACCTCACACTGCCCGAGGGCAGCCCCACGATGTCTTTACATCTATAGCCGGTTTAGTCGTAGTAGTAGCATGTCAACCTATCTCCTCGTAGTTATATAGGCCTTGTTGTTGAATTGTGTGTGAGACATCAGACTATTGAGTTCCCGGAAAAGCGACGAAAAAACCGGGTTTACTTCTTCATGTACACGCTTCTACCAACTGAGCTATAGCAGGCACTCGAAAATATGTGAATGAAATACCTCAAACCGATGACTGAATCGAAGATTTTATGACTGAAAATTGACTCAAAATTTCTACTTGTACGAGATTTAAAGGAGATGTTTCCCCCTTGGTTAGGATCCACGGTGTCTTGGAATCATCTTTATTCTTCAATTAAAAATCAATATGTAATGAACGTAGAATACAATAGTCGTAGAGAAATACATTCCAATGTAAATTTGCTATGGAATTTCATAACGTTATTATGAATTTATATTTTTTCATTGTACGAACGAACATTTTGTTTTTTATTCAATACATAATCGATGTATCCAACGGTTTGAGGAATTTTTCTCCAATTTACCAAAACGCTGTAATACATAACTCAACTTACGTTTCGCTAGGGAAGTTAACATCGTTGGGAGTAACAGTCTTCTCCTGATGAGTATAGCAGTGAAGTTTTTTTTTTTTGGTGAAGTGGAGATAAATAAATATTTTTTTTTAAGAAACCAACGTTTCGAAAATCCCCAACATATTCTCAATCACTTCTGTAATACCTTCATATACCACTCTAGCTGAGTGGTAGACAGTTGGATTGAACCCGTGTTGTCTGGATGAGAGGCAAACACTCTAGCACAATTAGGCCAATCAATAGAGCATTTTTTCCTAACAAAAATACTAGTAGAAAACTGACTGTGCCATCACATGGAATATAGTCCGTAGTTATATTCTTTTATGTTTTCGACTCGCAACTGTCATTTATCAATTTGTTCTAAACATTTAAATAACAAAAACGTGTTTTATAAAATTACTATGCTTATAAAATGAAAACTAAAATAGCAATTTGATTGCTTTGATGGAAAGAATTGTAGATAATTGAAATACGAACAAAATTTTATTTTTTACGACCTAGCGATAGTCCGATTTCAATTTATAAAACAGATTTTGATTTTGAGCTAAAATGCTGCGAAATGGGTGAAAAATGCTTGCAAACATGACTGAAATAGGCCGAGCTGGTGAAAGCGGTCGAGTGGTAGGAGTGAGCGGGAGACGAGGGGAAGCGTATTATCACGTAACCCATTCATAAGAAGAATGCCTCTCATCTCCCGGATTCTCCTACTACTTGGCAGCTAACGCGGGCTCGGCCGTTTTTAGTCATGTTTGCATGCATTTTTCACCCATTTCGCACCATTGTAGCGCAAAATGAGAATAAACGTTTTGTAGTACTATCCTTCTACTTTCATAATCTGTTTGAGAAATTGAACTCGGGCTCTCACTAGAGCATCCAACAATTTAAATTGCAATTGTGCCAAAACTAAGGATCCGACAGCTCCTGTTTTGTGCACACATAAATTACACACGATTCAATACTTTCACGAGAAAGGCCAATCATACTTCTTGAAAAATGGCGGAGTTAAGAATTTTTTAAATTACTACTACCTAATCTTACAAAATTATGATTATATGTGTACCATATAAAGTAAATTTGTTTCATTATCAACATCTTGAATAAATTTATTGATATCATCCCTTGACAAAACCTTGTTTCCTTGGTAACCGACGCTTTTGTTCTTAATGAGCGGGACAAATTTTGAAAACTTTCTTATATCAATATTTTCCTTATGAGAAAGCGCTAACTCTATCTTTTGGATGTATGTTATTACTACCAATAAAATCATTATTATTATTATTATTATTATTATTATTATTTTTTCCTTCAAGAGTGTACCAGTCAGGTCCTGTCTCCGGTGCTCCGACCCATCCGGAGTGATTATTGGGTCCGAGAGTCATGTGTTCTGAGCAGACGAAGGGAACCAAGGATGACGGCCTTCTGCATTCGAGCGGCTAGGATTTGTGCCATATTACGGCAGGCCGGTATCAACTTCAAATTAGAGAGCAGTGTGTCCATCATTCCACCAAGGACTCCTATAATCAGAACCACCATTTTGACAGAATGGTCCGGATACAACCTGCGGAGTTCAAAGAGAAGATCTCGATATTTAGTCCGTTTTTCCTCCTCTTTCCGAACGATATTCATCTCGCCTGGAGCGGAAAACTATTATTATTATTATTATTATTATTATTATTATTATTATTATTATTATTATTATTATTATTATTATTATTATTATTATTATTATTATTATTATTATTATTATTATTATTATTATTATTATTATTATTATTATTATTATTATTATTATTATTATTATTATTATTATTATTATTATTATTATTATTATTATTATTATTATTATTATTATTATTATTATTATTATTATTATTATTATTATTATTATTATTATTATTATTATTATTATTATTATTATTATTATTATTATTATTATTATTATTGAGAAGACACTCCATAACGTAGATTTTATAATTTTTTATTTTTCCTCAAAATAGCAATAAGCACATTTTCAGAAACCTTTTTTACATGCTTCTTGTCGCACCATTCACGGAATTGGTCATAGGTTTTCTCATATATTTACTTGAATTTGGCCGGTAACATATTAGATACTGTTGCATTTGCTTTATCAGCAACTACAAGCAAACACAGTCAAACACGCGGCGTGCCATCTTACCGTTTCTATAGTAACGACACAGAAAGACCACTGGACTGGATGCTGTGAAATTGTATTGGAAGTATTGATAACATGTATGGAAAAAAGAAGTATTATTTAGTTATTTTAGACTCATTTTTTTCAGACAGGAAAAAATTTTGAATACGATTTTACTGAAAACATTGAAGAATATTTTCAAGACAACAGTCGTTTAAAAGCGACTATGTAAATTCACATTTACAGTTGTTCAGAAAAACACTAATTTTACGCACTTAAAACAAAAGTACCTAACTATTTTGTACTCGCATGCATTGTTGAACTTCACGCTCTTACAAAAAATGCCTTTACGAACTTGCATCATAAATAACTATTTTCTACGACAGTGCGTAAACTAAGATTTTATGAACTGCTGACAGTGCGTAAATTAATACTAAGTAAAAAAATCACCTGTGCGTAAAATTATTAACTGTGCGTAATAGTATATTACGTAACAAGAGTTGTAAGGAACCCATTACGCACGAAATGAAAATGTTTATGAACGAAGCCGCACAGAGGCTTACAACTCGTGTAACGTACTATACTTTTTCTACGCCCATTCATTTTAACGTTATACTTGTGTCGCCAATCCATAAATTTTTGATAAGTAGGTAATTTCGTTCGTACCTTTCTTTGGATTTTAGCGGTAACAAGTTATGTGTGGCAGCTTGAGCTTTTTCTAAAATCTTCGGTGGAGTGCTCATAATTTCATCACTTTCACTACTATCAGACATATTCGTAGATGAAGTTGAGAAAATACAATTATATTTTGTTCAAGAAATTGACAATATAAATGACATGACATTTATTTTCATAGCATGCTACTTAAGAAAACGTGTCCTATTTTTAATGAAATTGCATAACGTGCTATCTACATTTAGGGGTATCACTCTTTCAATCCTAAATATATTTCGCTAATGCTAAAAGTTTATATGTCCATGTAAATAGTCCAAATAAAGTCTTACGTAAATAAAAATTTGATTGTAATTTACTTAAACCAAGAAGTTTAAGTTTTCTTCTCAAAACGCACGAGTATGTTATGAGATCTCATTACGTGCCTGTTATTGTTATATGTCATTTACAAGGAATGTTGACAGTGCGATTTTTGACATTTACAGACATGGGAGTAGAAACATTTTTTTCTACTCCCTTATGTGAATTACTAACGTCACACATCGATAAAAATGTGTAAAGCTTCATTTCACGAATCGGTGTGTGAAGTGCCATGCTTTTCTTATGGGATTTATTTCACGCACCGGTGCCATAAGAGTCAATACAAATTCACACACCGGTCGCTGGTCTAGGTAGCGGTAGCGAGAGAAATTGACAAATATGAGAGTTCCCGCAGAGTGAAGTTCAGAGTTACATCAGTTAATAGACCGTAAATAGTAATTAATTACCCTCTGAATTAATAAATAGTATTACGAAATTTTGATTTAAACCGATTAGCCGTGTATTTCACGCAAATTCCTGATGGACAGCATTGAAGTACTCCATCAACTCCTCCAAATATAACGTTAGCAGCCAGTGAAGCAAGTTCATCGTTATTGCCACAAAAACAAACAAAACACTTTGGAAAAGTTTATGCAATGGCGCAATACAAACAACGTCCAATCATTCTCCGAAAGGGTAATATTAGCCTACCTATCTGAATTATCAACAAAGGTTAAATCTTCTACCTTATGGAGTCACTACTCAATGTTGAAAAGCACCCTTAGTGTTAAGTACAACGTACAAATTGGTGATTATCCGAAAGTTCGCGCTTTCTTGAAACGGAAAAACGATACATTCCTAAAAAATCACGCGTTTTGGAAAAGGAACACGTATTAAAATTTCTCAAAGAGGCACCCGATGAAAAATATTTATTAACCAAAGTATAAATATATATTTGTATAAATATCGATAAATAATAATCTTTAAATTTTTAGCTTATTTTGTTGCCCTGCGCAGAGATGAGCTCTATAAATTAAAAATGGATGACATCCAAAATTTGGGAACAGTTCTTATTGTGTCAGTTAATGATACGAAGACTAAAGTTTCTAGAAAATTTACTGTTACTGAATACTTGGACATATATCACAAATACGTGGCTCTTCGTCCCAAGGATTATGCCGAAAATAAATTCTTTATTAATTGTCAACGAGGGAAATGTACTCGGCAAGTGGTATAAATAAGATAGGAAAAATCCCTTCAGAAGTTGCCACATGTTTTAAACTCTCCAATCCCAACGAATTTACCGGGCACAGCCTACGGCGTTCATCTGCGTCTTTATTAGTCGAAGGTGGGATAGATCTCCTAACGCTAAAAACACACGGCGGCTGGAAATCATCCTCAGTGGCAAAAGCCTACGTGGAAGAATCCCTAACTAAAAAGATAGATGTCTGCAATAAAATCTTAACAACTGAGAATAATCGTAGTTATGTTGTCAATACCAACAGTACAAGCAGCACTAATTTTGTAGAGAAAGAGAAAGTAAATGTACATTTTGACAATTCACAAAATTGCAATATAACTGTTCATAATAATTATTATTGTAATAAAGAAAATTAGTCAAATTTTCTTATAATTCAACCTCTAAGTAAAAGATCGTAGAAAAAGTATAGTGTGCACCACGTGCGTGAAGACTTTTTTACGCTCGTGCGTTCCACAAACTTCCACACTCGCGTAAAAAAGTATACTTCACGCACTAGATACACAATATACTATTTTACACACTGTTTATACATTTATGCACTTTTGAAAAATACAGTATTTTGCGTCAAATATAACTCAGAAGTCTATATTTGAGAATACGACGACAATTCATATCATTAAGCATTCAAATTAATGATATAATTGCTACAATTTGGCAATATCATAGCTAACCTGTGGTAGAAGTCCATTGTGTATCGAAGTGGAGTAGTCATAAATATAATAGCTGTTGAAGAAAAAAGTTTGCATGAAACACTTTCGTAAAGGGCTTGTTAGTACTCGCGTGTTTGTTGAACGCGGAACTTCACGCTCATACAAAAAAGTCCTACTTTACGATCTTGTATCATAAATAGCTATTTTGTAAACAATTTCAATTTTCATCAAATATCCATGCATCTTGTTACTACTTTTCTCAATGAGGAGTGTTAATAATTTTTGAAAACTAATACTTGATTATTACGGATCTTGAAACATTCAAAGATATAAAAAGATCACTACCCACCCACAATAATACTTGTCAGCTGCTTCTTGTTTTAAAAAATTGCAATTTTGTTCAACCACACGATGTTCATTGTTCAATATAATCAGGAATGAAACTACCACCTACATTTCAATGTTTGCAACTTTTTTTGTCCCCACAACTCTAATATTATGGAGTCCCTTTGAACGTTTTCTATTTTCAACCATACTCCATCTAGTTGTCCATCTGTTTTCCAAAGGACGAAACGCAAAACAAGCGCGAGCTAGACGGCACCTTGTTTTCAGGAAAACTATACAACCAACCACACATTCCAATGAGTTTGGAATGTTCAAAAACTTTGTCAACCGTAATGAAGATGGCAGGACAGGTCGAGTGATGATTTGTAGTGGAATAATAAATGAATCATGCTTCAAACGAAATGAGATTAGTAATATAATTATTTTAGATCTATTCTGTTGTCTATTATTACAAGTATTCCACAAACTTACATAATGTTCCAGGATATTTCAGTGATCAATATTGTATTCTCATAGGAAATTGATACAGAATATCACGAACCGTGCCGACAACACATTTTTCAAACAGCGCTATCGTATGAATAATTCCCAAACTAATAAGGATAACTGTTGAGCTAAGAAAAAACCACTTTATTCTGTAATTGTGTTCGTTCCACGAGTGACCGTTCCCGAAAAATACAATAGATGGCGACATGGCTGATATCTCAAACAACTCAGATTATACTGAGGCATTTCATTTTGTCGTGGTTTATTATTAAACTTGGTTTTGAAATTCGAGAATAACAATGGTAGAAAATGAAAAAGAAAACTTTATTTGAAATTTCATATGCCAGGCACGAATTGGATTTAAGGCCATTCGATAAATTTTTAATGGGTTATAATTCAGATTGCTTGTGATTTGCGTTGAATCATAAATATTTTCTATTCTTTTCTAATTTTGTGCTTAACCATTAAAAAAATCCAAGTTATTAAAAAATCTCTTACTTCTAAGTACCTGTATCATTGCACTGGTGATTGATAGAACTCTTTAAACGGAATCAACGTTTTGAATAAAAAACTATGGTTTCGATAATTTTTGACAAATTGAATTTTCCATTAAATAAATTAATATTATTTAATAAGAGTGAGTCATTTCTTTTTTCAATTGACTTGGCTGTTACTTGATGGCTGAATAACTTACACCTTCTGATTGGTTAAGACACTGAGAGACTTCCTGCCCTTATCCTTAATTCCCAGAACCCATACAATCTATCTTAATTAACAAAAATAGGAATTAGTATATAAATACTTGATCAAGAAAACATGTAATAATAGGGAATTAATAAATAAGATCTAGTTTGTCGCTGAGTTGATACTTTTGTTTAACTGGTCTGCATAAGTTAAAGAACTTTAATTAATGTCATCATTCACTTCTTGGATAGCCCTCTAAGAGCCAGTTTTTCATGTTCAAGTTATACTCCAGATAACTAACTAATTGTTGAGATGATGAATTACATTCTCCAAATGATATTGAATGGATCTCATTCTAAACTATTAGTTAGTTATCTGGAGTTTAACTTGAACATGAAAAACTGGCCATAAGTAATAGAATTTTTCAGCAATAATATTTTTTATTAAATCAACGTGATATCGACAGCTATTTGTTTATGTCATTGATTTCCTTGTTGAAATTTTCTTCCGGAAGAGAAACATTCAGTAGGCAGTGTATCATACTATGTTATGCTCATAATGATGTGCAGAATTATTATGAATTTTGAATCCTGTTCAATGCTAATTAAAATATTGTAAAATCTAAAAAAAAAAATTCTGAGTCTATTTCTATTCTGTATTTTATGTTTGGATAAATAAATAGTGTTGATGTATTCATGAAATGTGTTCAAATGTCTGTTGGTTCCTTTAAAACATACTACAACGTTATCTATAATATATCTGTACCAACACAAAAACTGTTTCAAAAGTGGATAATGTTTATTATTGTTTCAAGGTTGTTCTTGAAAATGTCTGCAAGTAAACGGATTTCTCATGATCGTACCTTAAGATGCTGAATATAATTTGTTGTCGAACTAATATTTTAACATATCGACTAAGGTCTAATTGTAGTAGATTTATACTCTAATTAACTGACTAAAATAATTTATTTAACGAAATACAATGATACAATAACACAATACTCTAATTTACATAACAATCACGGAACTAGGTATTTATATTCGACTTTCACTTCACTGACTGTCCCTCTGTCCGCTGCGTAGTTCTTTTTATATCCGATTCATCTTCCTAGAAATTTCGAGTAATTCTCGAATCGTCCAGATTCTTTTCGGTGCAAGCGCATCGACAGTTATTCGAGGTCATTCGCTGATTACGTGATTGATCAGGTCCGGCATCGCCCGCAGCTTCGCCACATAATATATCTTGTTCCAAAGAGTGTCTTTAGGAGGTATACTTACATACAAGGAAAAACATTCAGAATGTCCGATTGAATTAATTTTGTACTATCTGAAATCATCACATTTTAAAAATATTTTTCAATGTTCCCTCTCTGAGTAATGCTTGCGCCTCTTCTCCAAAATTTCCGTCGAACAAATTCGGGAAGAAACTCACACCTACATAGAATGGTGATAATGCAATGATAACTTTGATGATAGTTATTGATTTACTCACACATACAAGTATTCAAATTAAAAATAAAGGAAAAATAAAATACTTCATAAGTGTCATAAAATTAAATTTTTGTTAGAAAATGACTAGGTTAAGTTAACTGTATCCGTGGATGACACTTCCCAAGAAGCACACCTATATTGGTAAAATATTGGTACAATATTGTGAACATATTGGCGAAATATTTGAAATGCAATATTGGCGACAAAAAAAATGTGAACATTCGGCGATATTGGTCCAATATTACTTGAATAATATTGGCGAAATATTCTAGAACTAATATTGGCCTCAAAATATTCGGCGATATTGGTACAATATCGCTGATACCATATTCTAACAATATTGGCACAATATTCAAAAGTTATATGATCGAGAAGTAAAATGTGAACATTTTGCTATATTAGTCAAATATTGTTTGAATATTTTAGAAATAGTTTTGGTGAAATATTCTTGAAGCAATAATCTTCGATATTGGTACAATATCATTTGGATATATTGGTGGATGTCAAAATATACCTTGGTAAATCATTAAATTTCTTTTAGTTGATGAAGGTGACACCAGAGTCTGCCTTTTGATCGCCATAACCACTGAGTGAGCTGTCTTGAAAACAAGTTATGGAAAGTATTTAATATACTTTCGTTGGTTTCAGAAGACGTTCTATATGTAAAGCCACCTAGCGGATTTTTATCCAGGTTTGATCATGATATAATGTTTCATTGAATATTCGGCTAAAATTCAAATTTCATCTCAATCTAGATGTAGGAAACAATATGAAGACAATATTGTTTTAACGATATCGATAAATAATATTATTGAACCAATATTGACCCAATATTAATTAATAAGATTTGTTGAATATTGGCGAAATGATATTCAACCAATGTGTAATCACACTTGGAGATACAATATAGTTTTTATTCTTAGAATCGATATGAGGAGAATATTGGGATTGCAATATTTATTCTAGATGTTAAAAACGATGTGAAGACAATATTGTTTTTTCGATATTATTAAATATCATTCAACCAATATTGACTCAATATGAGTCATTACAATTTGTCAAATAAAGTGGAAATGATATTCAACCAATATTTTATCAAACTTGGAAATACAATATAGTTTTTTCCCTATAATCGATATGACTAGAATATTTGGATTGCAATATTTATTCTAGATGTGGGAAACAATATATAACCAATATTGTATATCGATATTGGTAGAAATTATTAAACCAATATTGACCCAATACTTCGTGTGATAATCTACATTCAAAACTGGTTCAACCAATATTCCACGAATATTATTAATATAGTATTGTTTTTTGAATATTCACCCATATTGGACCAATATTGATTTTTCATTTACAATATATTTATATTGGCCCAATATGGAACCAAGATTCAGCCGATATGATGTGCTACCTGGGTTATGCTTATTGTTATCCTATGTGATTTCAATGTATAAAAAAAATAAAATTCTGTACAGGTTGATGGTGTTAGCCGTAGCCGTCAGTGTTTAGCTTAGGTATAAGGCACCTAAGCCAAACACTGACTAGCTGTGCTGTGTCCTTTCATTTTAGTCCAATATATATTGTGTTCTGCTTTCTTCCACTCATTTGTAAGGTTTTCGTATTGGTGAGGCTGATACCTGTGAATGGTGATGCAGATGATGCTTGTCTTGCAAGTTGGTCTGCTTTTTCATTGCTTCCTATGTCCAGGCATCCCAACAAGTGTGACCTTGTTGTGTTTTACCAGTTTATTGAAACTCTTAAGGAATTCCCAAACTTATATATATATATATATATATATATATATATATATATATATATATATATATATATATATATATATATATATATATATATATATATATATATATATATAGTAGAAGGGTAGTCTTTGCTGACTAGTTAGGATACGAAACAGGAAATTTTTTGGGTATAGCAGCAAGCAAAACGTGTACTCTTTTAACACTGTATTTCCGATATTTCAACAGTGAATACTGTCATCTTCAGGGAAGCTACAAGTAACAAGCAAAATTGTACGATTAATGGAAAGAAAACTTTGAAGAAGAAACACTTACTGTGTTGATGAGAATGATTGCTATGGATGTAATATTTAAAATTATAAACAACATGTCATGTAAGTCACATGTGACAAAGATGAACAAAACACATTAAAATACGTCAAACAATAAAAATATTAAGTCATTGTTATAAAATTGTTTTTCATTAAAAAATATGTGGATGACTTGATTATAGCCTTACCACATCACGAAACTACAGAAGTAGTTGATGTATTCAATAGTTATGACCCGTATATACAGTTCACCATAGAACGTGAAGACGAAGAACATAGTGTTCCCTTCTTGCACACAAAATTTCGTCGTACAGTGGACAGTACCTTAGTCATTGACTGGTATAGAAAACCCATAAGTAGTGGAAGATTTATGAACTATCACTCATACCATAAACAATCCATGAAGGTTAATTTGGTTAAACAAATGAAACATCGAATACTCTGTATTTCTGACTCCTCTTTTCATCAACAAAATTTAAAAACCTTATATAATTTATTCATTGATAATTCATATCCTCCTTCACTATTTTATACAGTACGTCTACCATAGACACACATGATTCATTAAATAATATCAATAACATTTCGCAAAATAATATCACTACTACCAATGATGCAGGTAGGATCCAAATCCAATATTTTTTCACCTCTCTTCCATATATCGCAGATGTCTCACCCAGGCTGGCTAGAATTTTCAAAGATTTTGAGAACATAAAAATTGCAAATAAAACAATATTAACAATTAATTCCATTTTTACCAAAGTTAAAGATAAAACACCTTTAACTTCACAATCACAGTTGGTGTATTGTATTCCTTGTTCTAATTGCGATAAAACTTACATAGGTCAGGCTTCGAGGACATTAAAAGATAGAATCACTTCACTTAAAAGTGACTGTAGATGCCATCCTGAAAGATGTTCATTAAGTGAACATGTTAATAGCACTGACCATAACATGAACTATAGTAATACAAAAATTTTGACTAAAGAAAATAATACCACTAAAAGACTTTTCATGGAAATGGCTTTCATCTCTCAATCAGATTCTTGCTTAAATAAAAAAACTGACGTTAATCACTTAAGTGAAATTTATTCATATTTACTCCTCATCGACAATAATATTACACATAACTTAAATAATTCTCCCTTAGGGAACACTTCATCTCTTTTGAGTTGAGACAATTGGTTAATTTCACCCACTAGCAGCGGCCAATTCGTGGTTTCGTGGCACACTTCAAAAGTGTCTGACATCTAATGTCAATAATGTCAACTGTCTGTTGTCTAATAATCCTAACCAAATTTCTTACATTACATTTGAATCTCTCCACGTGTGGAGATAATTCAAATAAATGTTTAAACAAAATTTTATAACAATGAATTAATATTTTTATTGTTTGACGTATTTTAATGTGTTTTGTTCATCTTTGTCACATGTGACTTACATGACATGTTGTTTATAATTTTAAATATTACATCCATAGCAATCATTCTCATCAACACAGTAAGTGGTTCTTCTTCAAAGTTTTCTTTCCATTAATCGTACAATTTTGCTTGTCACTTGTAGCTTCCCTGAAGATGACAGTATTCACTGTTGAAATATCGGAAATATAGTGTTAAAAGAGTACACGTTTTTCTTGCTGCTATACCCCAAAAATTTCCTGTTTCGTATATATATATATATATATATCTATATATATATATATATATATATATATATATATATATTAACTTTTTTCATTGGGAAACGGGAACATAACTGGATGATGATGATGATACAGCCATACTTCATAAAACAGATAACTGGAAATAGTTGCTAACGGTTAATATTGATAAAATGCATTACCTACCGTTCTGTTGTAATGCAGCTGAAGAACGCCGATGAGCTGATAATAAGAAATGATCCACACTTCCATTTTTTCCTGAAAAGAAAGTAAAATCTCTTGACACTCATTTGAAATGGGATCTCCATATTGAAGATTGAATATACCTGAAATATCTCAAAATTTTATATTACTCACTTGTGGAAAGTCATATACGCTATGGAATTGCGGTGTGGGGAGTAGCTTCGAATGTTCATATTCATCAGATTGAAGTTTCTTTAGTGAATATTTTCTAAAAATACCAGATACTCTTCTCAACGTTTATACACCGTAACTCGTACACTGGATATAAGTCAGTAGTTTTTAGGCTGTAGCACTAAATATCAAACAAAAAAAACATACAGCATTGTTTTCCTCACACCAGTACCACACACGCCAAAGAGATCACTATACTACACCCCTAATGGTCAGGATCATTACTGAAAGATCCTACTTTGCGCCTAAACTGTACAATCAAATTCCTGGAACTAGAAAATCAATCATAAATATCAATCGCTTGAAAATAAATTTGAAAATAACATATCCTCCAAAGTAAACGAATTGAAATTCTCCGCCTAGTTGAAAAAAAAATCATATTTGTCTCTTCTTATTATCTGCTCTGTGATCTGAAAAGCCTTATATGTTTCAATTTTACTTATTTCTGTGTATCACTTCCACTTTAAAAAATTGTTGGAAGTTTCGCACTGTAGATCATAGACGTCCGAGATTTATAAATTTTGAACTAATTTATCACAACCCCCAGATTAAAATTTCAGATGCGCCACTGATTCATTTTTCCTAGTAACACTCTGTATAACGCATATCCTGAGAACATACGGAATTATCTGCACAATGAACTTATGAGACGACACAGACTCTTCTGAATATATCCACTGTTTGTATGCAAAAAGAGTTTATGTAAATTCTTCAGTGGACAAAGCTGCTATATAAACGTCGTTTCTGGACGAGCAGAGACTGACAGAGAAGACTTTATTTTGATGTTTGACCACCTGCCGGTTGATACGTTTCAACGTGAAATGCACTCAATTTACATTTGTTGTACGAAATATATGGAATAGTGAATGCGATTTATGTCCTTTTGTGTGTAGAATTCAATTTTTAATTCTGTACCCTACATGTATTTTTATATTTCTGTTTTTGTTGCGAATACGCTGCTGGAAATGCATGCATAATCTTTTTCATTGTGAACATGGATTAACATTGTGAACCTGTATAGGAAACACTTTTCAATCACCAAGAAAATATCCACTGATGGAACAAAATTATTGATGTTTTTTATTTAAATTTCCAATGTTTGGGTAATTTTCTCGAGAAATGATTCACAACAACTCAATGGAATTCGATGAAGACAAAACCAAAGTATGTCATTTCTCTAAAAAGGCCGATCTCACAATGGCCAGTGTAATCAAGTCATGAGTATGCGAATGGAGATATGCTCCGGAATTACTCCATGGACAATGACGTCATCATTGACTTCGAGAACAGTCCGACGCACTTTCTCTGGAATGGTTATAACCCCTCAACCCTCGACTTGGTGCTGAATAGAGACGTAATAAGCATTTCAGAGCTAAAAACAGTTTCCGAGCTTATCACGGATCATGATCCAGTGCTCTTTACAGTGAAGGGTGGACCGAGTCCCAAGGTGAAAAGAGTGGTCTACGACTACACCACCACTAACTGGAAAGAGTACAGGACAATCATGAATCTGAAAACGTCAATAACGCCCACATATCTCGGCAGATAAAGTGGACTCTAAGACTCGGAGGCGGATCGAAAACATACAAGAGACAAGAGATGTCACCACCAAGAAGAGGGTCTTCCAGGCTACATCCTAGACCTCATAAAGCTCAACAACATAGAGCGAAAGAAGTGGAAAATAACGCGGAGCTCTATACATAGGAAAAAAATGCAGCGTCTAGGAAGAGTGATGGCATGTCAACTCTCATAAAGTGATGGACAATTCACTATGGCGGATGTCCAAATGTCTCCAAGGATATCCCAGCTGTGAGGAATGGCCGCACACTGGTTATAGCGGACTCAGGGAAGGCAGAAATGTTCGTAGAGTATTACCAGAGCGAATTCCAAATGAGCGCTGACTCAACGCAGGAGCAGGAGACAGTTTCTAGCGATGCAAGGGGGTTTAGAGCAACCCCAAGAGCAAATATCAGCAACAGGACGTTCTCGAAGCTGATTACCAACTTCGAGGAGGATAAAAAAACATTAAAGAAGGTTCCTAAAAACAAGGCACCAGGAATGTATAAGATAGACTCAGCCCTAGAAGAAGAAGTCTCTAGTGCAGCTGGTTCATATTATAAATGGAATCATAAAATGGTAACAATATCTAGAGTGCCTAAAGCTAGCAGATATTATCCCAATCCCCTAACCGGGCAAGCCAGAAGCAAGGGTGTAGAGCAACCGCCCCATCTCATTGTTGAGTGGGCCCAGAAAAGTAGCTCAAACTTATCCCGGCGGAGCAGTTCGGAAAGGACATTCCACCTTCTCTCAGATGGACCTGAGTGTCCACGAGATGAGAGGCGGCTTCCAGATACGCCACAATACAGTAATGGTCCTGCTGGATATCTGGAAAGCCTTTGATATCGTCTGGATAGAGGGGTTGGTCATGAAGATGCTGAGTCAACAGAACTTTCAAGGTTAAAGTGAACAGCACCAGCTCAGCAATGATGTGAGCCGGAGCAGGTGTGCCAATGGTCTCAAGCTTGTCTCTACTTTTGTACTCGTCATATACATATACTTTCGAACGAATGAATCAACGAGCACGGCTGTCTATGCTGATGACATGGCAATATTTGCCCATTCATTTAAAGGCATGGCAGCCGCGTCTTGTGTTGAAACTCACTTGGAGGACTGTGTCATGCCGTATCTAGCGAATAACGAAAAAGGGTTGAATCTAGATACAGAACTCATGGATTTCACATGGAAACGCATTAATATAAAGATCCCTTGGAGATTCAGGGTTCTGGGAAATCAGAATGGCTAGTCTGCCTCTGTGCGGTACCTGGGAGTACAGCTGGACAAACGACTAACGCTCATTAGCAAGTCAGTTTCGCTATACAGAAAGCAGAAGCTGCAATTGAAAGAACGTACCCCCTTGATGGCAAGAAGCTAAAAGCTGAGAGCAAGATACTACTCTACAAACAGGTCATCAGGCCAGCGATGACCTATGCCTGTCCAGGTTTTTGCAGAATCCCCCAAGTATCAAATGTTGTGACTGGAGAGGATACAAAACAAAGTACTTCATATCGTCACGAACAGTGACAGATATATTCGGCTGGTAGCATTGCGCGAGCTGGCCGATATAAGTACAATCACCAGAAGAATATATAAAGCAGATCTCTGAAAAGTTCTATCGGCACTTTATCTTTGGAAGTCCGTTGACAAAAGATATAACAGCAGTCAGAGCCCACCATAAAAGGCCAAGAAAGCATGGTAGGCTCATTTACGAGGCATTGGATATTTTCCACGAAAATCTAGAAGAAGAGTGATAGACACTCAACACACCATGTCTAAATCCGGTTTTTTCATTGCTTTGCCGGACTGTCTCTTGGGCCGCCAGGATACTAAAACCCCGATAATGACCATCCAATACTCTGACTCATAAGTCAAGGAAACCTTCCGCATAACTTGGAGAAGGCGGAAACACCAACAAACCTGAGTTTAGCGCTTGCAGCGGAGAAGAGCCTACTTAACACCGTAGGGCCTGCTCTTGAGCAGGTGTGAGCTGGTTTGCTCGCCCTCCGAAAGCCTCAGAAGGGCAGGAATAAATCGCCACCCCCAGTGAAAACGTAGTTAAATTTCCTCCTTCACCCCAGCTCTGTGGCAAAGTAATAGTTTTATTGAGTTTTTATTTTTATTTCTTTGTCGTTCAAGTCGTTATACTATTTTATTGTAAATTTAATTAATATAGCATTTTTGCTTGCTTTTGCTGTTCTCGCAATATGATAATGATGTTTGCGACATATTTGCGACATGTGGATGCAAAACTGAAATTACGATATAATCTGAGTTGGCAATCAGCTGCCTAAGGGAACCAGTTGTCTACTTGGAACAAATACAATTTCATTTTCAAATTTTTAATGAATGCTATTGTTTTGTCATATATTCATATTATGTTCCATTACCATTCAGCTATTTTGTTGAGTAAAAGGATTCAACTAATATTTCTGTTATTCATCATAAAGTGATCCAATTAGGGCAACTGTCCCCTATGTAGTACTTGATATTTCATCATCTAGTTTTTAAATCTCAATATACGTTCCCGAAACAAAAGAAAGCATGATCACTAGTTTGCCCTTGACATGTGCCAATTTTGTCTTCGGAATGAGTTACTGGTTTCGTCATTCATCCACTTGAAGGAAGTGTCACGCAATGAAGCATTGAAGCACTTCACTTGCACGTTGATCGGTTTAGAAAAAGTCTGGGTACTTCATCTTTCCTCTCAAGTAATTATGACATTTCTTCTCATATATGATTTGTTGCGTGAAATTAAAAGAAGTTTTCGTTTTCTTGCTGGGCAATTTGATAATTTTCAATAAATTTTTCTTCAAACCGCTGTAGATTGAGCAACTTTCTAAATTTACCGAGTTTTGGGTAGTCATTCTATGTAGTTGGTTACAGGGGCACTTGCAATTGCGTCCTTTGCATTGGGGAATATTGGAAAAGTATCTGTTAGACATAATTCATTACCCGGCGTGGTCTTAGCATGTGCAGTAGTTGTTTTCTGACAGGTACTTGCCATAATAAGCCTACGTCGTTGGTGTATATGGAAGTAAGGGTGAAAGCATCGGTCGGCAACGACGATGTCACAAAAAGAACTCTGTTTTCAAATAAACCTCTAAACCAGGAGACTTGGAGTATTTCATGTTCTGCTCACTAGGTGGAGCCACCAAATAGCCAGAATGATGGGATGGTTCGGACTGGGAACAGATAGCTTCAGAGTTGTCTGTGCTGACCTACCCTTTCACTGATGAGAGGCGAAACCTCGAAAGTAGTATGCAGGTAGATCCCCTATTTGAATTAAAACATGCTTCTGTTAGTTGGTTACAGGGAGCACTTGCAATTGCGTCCTCTGATGCATTGAGGAACGTTGCACAAGTATCTGTTAGATATAATTCAATACCAGTCGTGGTCTTTGCTAGGCAGTTGTTGTTTTCTGACAGGTATTTGCCATAATAAGCTTACGTCGTGGGTTAAGAAAAACATCGTCGTGGGTAAAAAAAACATTGGTCGGCAACGACTATCGCCAGACTGTATATAGTTCCTATCGGCGAAAAAAAATAAGATCGCAGCGCCACCTATAGCAAGACTTTGAACTACGAATCACGGACAAATGTTTTTGACTTTACACGTGTATATATGGCGATTTGACGATCTGTACTCCTATTTTCAAACAATTTGTGAAAATTTGTGATTTCTCTAACTAAAAAGTTATTGTGTTTCTTTTAAAAGATAGTTTCAGTATAGTTTACAAATATTTTACGTGTTTTTTGAAGTCATGATTTGTGAGTTATTGATCTGATTCATTCTGTTGATATTTCCATACTCGATTTCTGTTTCTGTTCGTATTTTTTGGTTTATACTGTTGATAGAATACCAAATATGGGAAAATACAATCCTAGTTGTTCAGTCCCAGGATGCAGGACATATGGCAAGAAGGAAAATGTGGGATATCACAAATTTCCCCCAAAAATAAAAGCAATGTTAAAAAATCACCAATTGGTTCGACCAGATTGAAGAAATGGACCAAAGGAAAGCATGGATTTTGAAACTGAAAATTGGCAAGCTAAATAATATCGAAGTATATGCTTGTTTGACAAACAGACTGATGAATGAATTAGATCAATAATTGATCGCAAATCATAACCTCCAAAAACAAGTAAAATATTTGTAAACTACACTGAAACTATCGTTCAAGTCTTTTAATCGAAACACAATAACTTCTCAGTTAAAGAAATCACAAATTTTCACAAATTGTTTGAAAATAGTAGAACAGATCATCTAAACGCCATACAACCTTGAATTGCAGAAGCATTCAAAACTAATCGGAGATGAAATACCTTTGAATCACATTACTGAAACGTTCTTTAGAGTCTTTCAATAGAAACACAATCACTTTTTAGTTATAGAAATCACAAATTTTCACAAATTGTTTGAAAATAAGAGTACAGATCGTCAAAACGCCATATAAACACGTGTAAAGTCAAAAACCTTTGTCCGTGATTCGTAGTTCAAAGTATTGCTATAGGTGGCGCTGCGATCTTATTTTCTTTCGCCAATAGAGTATATCTCAATGTTTACCTATAAAATTAATCGGTAATAGCTATGAATTACATTAAATTAGTTTTGGGTGTGTTAAACCCATATTATTACACTATGCCTTTTTTCATGCCTACTTTTGAACCCATTTTCAGGGTTATTTGTTGGTGAAATTTCCCCAAATCCCTGGCACTATTACACCATGCCTTTTTGAATTATTGTTTAAGTCAGAATTTCAGAGCTGCAAACTTAGTAAAATTAATGACATTTACCTAAGTGATTTTCGTTTACTTTTAAGTAATAAGTAACTTAGTATACCTGGAATATTTGTTTCAACGTGTTCCTTACCCGTTACTGGATTTTTTCTTTTCTGTCATAACGAAAACTATGATTTTTTCAATTAATTTGTCACGTCAGACAAATAAATAATGGGTTGGCGACCGTGACATTTTCACATATGAACTTGAAATCCCCTCGATTCAGGGAAAAAAAAGAACCAGACCTATTCATTTTCACGCCTGAAACAGTAAAAAAAATAGTCTCGAGCGCATGCGTATTTGTTTTATATTTAAGCCACCGACAGTCAGGCAGACAAATAGGCACGAAACAGGCATGAGGGTTTTACTTCGTTAGTAGGCTGTTGAGATCTGATAGAAGTCTGTTGACTTGTCTGACTGATACGCATACTGGCGTTCGTTGAGCAGGCTTGTTTTTAGTACCTCATCGTCCTCATCTTTTATGTATCTATCAACCTTTCCAACGTTTCGAGAGGGAAAGACATTAGACTTATGGACAATATGCCTTGGGTGTCTTGTCACCCATTCTTCCTACTTTTGGGAGATATATGACTCTCAGCTCTTGCCACGTCGTAGGTTTATGTCGTGATGCTTTGCAAGACTCAAATATATGACACAAGTATGGAATTAGTGATTCCTGCATGCTTTGGAAAAGGATGGGATATATTCCATCTACTCCAGGGGATTTGTATGGTTTGAATTCATTGAAAGCCCACCTGATTCTGTGTGGTCCCGATATTTCCATAGCTAGTCTTCATTTTGAAGCTGTTGGCCTGTTTGACTTGCTTCTGGTGATGTTTGCTAATTATCGGATCATTAAAAATTACCAACGCTGGAAATTGTGCTTCTGAAAGCATCTTTCCTCAAATGTTGTTGTATGTTTGATGTCAATCTTTTTCAAGATACCTACTTGGTATACAGTACCATCTATAGCTGATACCTCACGAATTCTCTTCACTGAATTTCTACCACGATTTTCTACTATTCGCCATTCTAACAGTAGCTACGAGACAAAAGGTGAATGAAGAGCACGAGCAGAAAATCTATATCTGTTCGGATAGTCAGGCATTCTTCAGAGCCATCTGCCATCCTAAACCAAGCTCAGCAATTGAACAGGAATGAGGAGATGCTTTCGAGAAACTAGCCGAAATTAAGAAAGTTCAGCTGGTATGGGTCCCGGGTCACAGAGGGGTGCGCGGAATCGAGGTGGCAGACGGACTTGCCACAACCGGTTCCACAACGCCGTTCTGTGGGCCGGAGCCTGTACTGGGCATCGCAAGAAGCCAAACCTCTTCAGCCCTTGACGAGTGAGCGGAAGAACAGCTGAATGAAATTTGGAGGGATAACACAGGCTTTAGGCAGTCTAAAGGATTTGTGGCCTGGTCTAGTAAGTCAAGGACGGCATGGTTCTTATGCAGAAACCATAAACATTGTTATTAAAACTTCAGTGCTATGGCTTTAGAGGATTATCATATAGCTGGGTTCACAGTTATCTAACAGGCAGGAAACAAATAGTGAAACTCCAAGGAAATAATTCACATACTGAGAATAATACAGGTGGCGTACCACAAGGATCGGTTCTAGGCCCTATTCTTTTTCTGCTATATCTGAATGATCTGGTAACCGTTGACATCAAAGGAAAGTTCACACTTTTTGCAGATGATAACACCATCCTTTAGCGTGGAACTAACGAAGATAATATAACTCTTGATCTCTGTAAAATCAAACAGTGGTGTGATTCAAACTCTTTATGTTTCAACACAAATAAAACAAACATAGTTTGCTATAAGTTCAGTTCTGACGACTTACTTATAGAAATCACGCTATAGTTAACAAAACCCAGACGTTTTTAGGGGTATTTATAGATGAAAAATTGAAATTTGATAAGCATGTATTGAACCTATGCAAAAAATAGCCTCCGGCTGCTATGCAGTACGAGTTGTTTCAAATGAACTTAATCAATTCTCAGCTAGAATTGTGTATTTTTCCTTGATCGAGTCAAATTTGAGATATGGAATTGCCTTTTGGGGCTTATGTACTCAGCAACTACTAAATTTAGTATTCGTTTTGCAAAAAGGCCTGTTATATCCATATGTAAGGCAAAATTACAAGATCACTGTAAACTACTTTTCATCAGACAAAAAATTCTTACTTTACCTTGTTAGTTCCTTTTAGAAACCGTTTGTCTAATACACAAAAAGTATTCGAATTCACCAGTAGATAATGACAGACGATACCATACAAGAGGAAGTCGGAATCTACCATTGCCAATCCCAAAATTAGCAATTACTAAATTTTCTTTGATATATGAGAGCACCTTCCGATGCGCTACAGGGCAATAACAAATTTTAAAACGTTCAGGAGATTGGTTAAAAGGGTATTTCTGCAAAAAGCCTACTAGGACATAAAGGAATATTATAATGATAAATTTTAACGTTTAGTATTTCCGTTGTTTACCTATCTGTAATGTTTTAATTGTATTTGTTTCTATACATACGTTTTGACTTTTACTTAGTTCTACATTTACTTTGTCAATAACAAGTTAGGCAGATACCTATCCTTAATAGAAACAAAAGTCGACCCTAATTACGGCAAATCAACTGCATTCCGCATTAACCTATACAATAGGTATATTCATCGGCAAGTCTCTAACAAACAACTACTGTACCCTACGACCGTTGCATTATTTCTGTTAAATTCTTTGCAAAGTTTTCTAAAAGAACTACTCTGCAGTGCTCTTCATTATCACCATCATTCATTTTAAATTTGTGCTGATGAAGTTAAGTTGTATCATTTGAGAGTCTGTTTTTCTTAAGTTTTGAGTGTTACATTTATGTCGTTTCTGAAAGATCAATGGCAAGTGAACTTTATATGAACTTGGATAAAGTTCTTGCTCAAAAACGTATGGAAAAAGTTTCGAGTATAGGATATGAAGATCCATAATATATGCCGACCTGCCACCAGTACTGTATCCAGATATTTTCCATATTTTAGATTAGTATCTGACAAATCTGTTCTTATCTTGGCTAGATCATTTTGTTTTCCATGATTTTCATACCTTGACGGAATCCTATAAAGTACTACTTTACCTCTCAGTCCATTGCTGCCACAATTCACTACCATACAGAGAAATGAGGCATTGTATAATGAAATCAAAAGCTTTAACTACTTTAACTAGAACCAAAACACATGTAAAACGTACGACTGACATCAATTTTTATCTGCAACTGACCTAGAAGATTGTGAAATCAGCCGCAGATGGTCAATAATAGGGCACCCCCAAAGAAAAATTCTGGCTACGCCACTGCTTGTCCGTATTTCTATCGCGGACCTCTCAGGAGACTCACTGAGTGACGCTGAGTCTCTTTCCCGGTTAGTCACTCTTGGGTTATAACTGCAACATGCGCAACGTTTAAAAAAATGTTTAATTTTATAAGATGTGCCCATTTAGGTTTTGCAGTTGCTCTAAGAACGCCGTAGAAACGTTATTGAAACAAATGAAATTAAAGAAAAATGTTTTTGAACTTTCGTTCAGTATTTATAAATAGTTGAGTAGCAACAGGTTTGTGAACACTGTAGCAATAGAGTTTTAAAAATAATAATAATAAACGCTTTTATTGGTAGAGAAAAAAATAAGAAAAACACAATAACACTAATGAAAAAACAGATTCCTACCAAAAGGCAGAGTTAGCTTTTGTCTGAGCCAAAGGAAATCAGACAAGTGCTTTCTTCCACTCCATCTTAAACAAAAATAACGATAATAACAAAAATAGATATAACAGTAAGACTTAAATAAAAATAATTATAACAATAAAAGTGGCTAATGACCGTAGCAGTCGATGTCACAACACCAAAGGGAAAAAATAATAATGATAGCAATGAAAATTACCAAATATTATTATGGATAACTCATGCTAGGAGTTGGTGATATTCGTGTCAAAAGTTCAAAATACAATTTCGAAGAAGTTCTTTAAAATGTTTTTTGAAGCACAACATGTTCAACCTCATCAAGGAGTTTGGTCACCAGTTATACAGTTTTACGATCATGTATACGAGAAAGATGACCGGTAATGAGCAGAGGTGTGACTGGGTGAAGTAAGTCGAGATTTAAACCGGACGTTGATATTGTGAACGTCAGTAGGGAAAGTAATTTTTTTCGTAAAGATATGGTGGATTTTGAGTAGTTATTACTTTATGAAATTGGGTACAGGCATGCAGTATTTCCCTGCTCTCGATATGATTTTTTGACGAGCTGAATGCTTTGAAACCTTTTTTCGAAATGTCAGTCCATATATAATGTCGCCATAGTTAAGGTGCGAGAGAACAAGGGGTTCACATAAGGTAGATTTACTACGTTTGTCGAGTATTTTTCTATTGGCATATATCAATTTCAAATTAGAGACTGAAGAGTTCACCTCGACAATCAGCTTACTTTTAATTCTCATATAAACGAAATTACTAAATCAGCATATCGTATATATGGTTTCATCTTCAGGATCTGCAGGAACTTTAATGATATTACTGCACTCTCATCTCTCTTCTTCAGTCCAGTAAGGTCTAAACTAGAATATGGATTATTATTATGGAATCCCATTTATAGTCAATCATCAACAACTATCGAGAAAGTCCAAAAAAAAGTTTAAAAAATTTCTATGCTTCAAGGTTGATGGAGTTTATCCTCCAAGAGGATCTGATTATATGAATATACTCCGCAGATTCAATTTCGTTTCTTTAGAAAAACGCAGAAATCAAGCATCTATTATGTTTCTTCATAAGCTGTTGAATGGTGAAGTACCCCCAGTACAATTATCACAAATTGATTTTCATGTGCCGAGATTGGAGTCTAGATCAAATACCACTTTTAAATGCAAAAGAGCTCTAACAAAATTATGTCTACACCAATTAATGTGATGTGTTCTAATGCTAATAAATTATCAAATATATGTGATATTTTAAGAGTGAATTGAGAAATAAATCTCAAGAACATCTATAAGCAATTTGGGAATAAATAATGGACGAGTCTTATTATTTTTATATTGTATCGATGCCATCTTTTGTACGTTGTAACACTGTTACTATCCTTTAAAAATTGCCTTGTAAATGGTTTCTGTTGGGCAATAAATACAATATCATTTTATTATTAAATCGCAGAGAGCTCGTCTTATAACTAAGTTGACGTGTTTGGTGAAATTCAGAGAAGATTCCAAGAGAAACCCTAAGTTTTTAGCACTTTCGCTAGGAATAATTGTTGTGTCTTTGATTTTGATGTTCAGGACAATAAAACAACGGTTACGGGCTATTTGCTACAGATTTTCCAGGATTTATAGATAGGCAAAAAAATTCTGAAATTGTTATTATTTACTCTAAATCTCAGTTCAGTTGGGTGTTAGCTTCCAACAGGAAATGACAAATAAATCCGCGTGTCTTCCGCATAAAAGTGGCACTTGCTAAATTGTATATACTTGTAGAACTCATGAGTATAGAGAATGAAGAGTAAGGGACCCAAAATCGAGCCCTGTGGAACTCCATTCTCCACAGTTAAGAACTCTGAGACCATAACTGCTTGCATGCTGTCAAATAAATAGCAGTGTACTAATGGTACTGCGCTTGCAGAAAATCCAATAAAGTGTGAAATTGCTAACAGAAGCTGATGTTTAATTCTATCGAAAGCTTTAGTCAATTGTAAGTTTTCAAATAGACACATCAGATTTGTGGATATAAAAAAAATAGATACCGAGAAAAAATCTGACATGAAAGTAAAAGGGGCAAGGGGAATTAAAAGAAACATTTTTATTAATAGTTTTATTCAGAATGGACAATTACAACAGTAACTAATATCGAGATGTACAATCTAACTGCTTGTTCCACACACACATGTTATTACAAGTACATAAATAAATGGAACAAAATTCAAAATAATATTGAGCTAACGATATAAACACTATAGTACAATTTTACACATTATCCTTAGTACGGTATATCAATCATCATATTCAGAATACTGATTTGAAAGATTATAGAGGCTTCTATAAAGATAGGAGGTAATTTCTTTTTATTATTTGTGATCGGGTGCATCACCCAATTTTGTGAGGTGATATCCAACAGTGTTTCAAAAATAATTGATCAACTGGAACATTGAAGTATGGAGTAATTAAAAATGTCACTTTAGTTTTGAATAAATCCATTTGAAGACAATGAAGCAAATGTAAAAAATTGTCTTTCCTTATGAAGATAAGGAATGAATCTTAAAAAACGTCATTACAATGTATACCAGAAACTGATTTGTTTTTGTTAGTATTGGTATGGATTTGGGAGGTATTTGAAAATTAACTCCTAGGTGTTATTTCCATTTTTTTCATTAACTCATTACATGTGTTCTGGGAGATTATACTGACTCTATTCAGTTGTTTATTTTGTATTTCGTAATATCCATCCAATTCAGTTGATCAATTATATTATCTGACGAACTTTGTATATCACGAGTCAGAATCTAAGATTTTCATTTTATATACATGTACCTTATATAATCAGCATTCACTCAGTATATAACTAATGTAATAATTTATCCTCAACTGATGACAATATTTACAGAGAAGTGAAGAGTCTATTTTTATGTACACTTACGTCCTAACTATATAATCACACTTGTTTTTCTCAAACCATTATCAAATAAAGTGAGCACAATGTCTTTTCACAAAAATAAAAATATACAAGTAAGTAGTTTGAAACAACTTTTTGGGAAAACAAATTTCAACAATATATTGCACAAGTTGAACTAATTAGGTTTTCTGGAGTAAGGTATGGGGTGAAGGTACCATGTCACCAAATTAATTGTATATCAATTATAAATTTTAATTGCTGTCGGATTAGAAATAAGAGGACTTAGTGATCGCCAGCTATAGTCAGCTGAATTCACGAACGGTATACAGGGGAGAACAAAAAATATAAATTTTGGTCAGAGGAAACTGCCCTTACGTAATTAAATAAGTTTATTTGGGAAAGTTCTTTATATTTGAAAACAATTTTCAGATTTCAAATCACGCCATCATTACTGTAATAATATTTCAATGCGAAATTTCTAACTATGGATGGATTAGAAAATGTTGTTAGGCATTATTGTGCCAGTATACAGAAATTTTTTTTAGAAAATGTCAATAAAGAATTTGGTGCAGGAACAAAAAAATGTTTGGCGACGGAAGAAAGGCATGTAGAAATTTAATAATTTAGTGATTGCCTATTCAGGTTTCTGAACATTTTTTTAATTTGTTTTTGTTTTAAGTTCAATATATTTGTAGGTATATTAGTATTACCCTGTAAGGTAATACTATGATAAAAGATATCGTAAACTTACATATTTTTATTACCTACTTACTTGATCGGCATTAATTAATCCAGCTAATCATTTCTTGTCGTTACTGACAATATTATTATGGACATACATACAGAGTGAAATATCAAATTTGCACCAAAAAACTAATGAATATTCATTTTCAACAAACATAAAATGAAGAAGAAAACTGTAGTTCACGAACAATGAGCTTATGACTTGAGGCATAAGATGTCCGGAGTACTGCTCATTGATAATATCCTATACAATAGAAAAAGTTGCAGAGATAACCTTGTAGGAACTCTGCACGGAAATTTCATCAGATGTAATTCAATGTTCGTCGTGGCATTAGCCAGGAAAGTAGTTGTTTTCTGATGGATTTTCGACCCAACTTTTCCTATTGTATTGGATATTAGCAATGAGCAGTCCTCCGGACATCTTATGCCTCAAGTCATAAGCTCATTGTTTGTGAACTACAGTTTTCTTTTTCGTTTTATACGGTCTTGACGATCGTGGTTCATGGGTATTGCTTAGTTGGGTTTCCGGCGCTGGGATGGCGCTCGCTGTTTGGAGTAATCCACTGTGCGGGCGCGATCTCAGTTTCGGTCTTGAAATGGATTTGGTTATCGATTCATTCGTTGCAGTCATTAGTTATTGACTGCTAGACCTACCCTATACTGATGAGGGGCAACACCCCGAAATCGATATATGGGTGGTCCGAATGTTTCGATGAATATTTCCATGCAACAAGCAATTGCAGAGATAACCTTGTAGGAACTATGAACGGAAATTTCATCAGATGTAATTCATTCAATGTTCGTCGTGGCATTAGCCAGTAAAGTAGTTGTTTCCTGATGGATTTTCGACCCAACTTTTCCTATTGTATAGGATATTAGCAATGAGCAGTCCTCCGGAAATCTTATGCCTCAAGTCATAAGGTCATTGTTTGTGAACAACAGTTTTCTTCTTCGTTTTATACGGTCTTGACGATAGTGGTTCATGGGTATTGCTTAGTTGGGTTTCCGGCGCTGGGATGGCGCTCGCAGTTTGGAGTTATCCACTGTGCGGGCGCGATCTCAGTTTCGGTCTTAGTTATTGATTGCTAGACCTACCCTATACTGATGAGGGGCAACACCTCGAAATCGATATATAGGTGGTCCGAATGTTAAGATGAACATTTCCATGCAACAAGCAATTGCAGAGATAACCTTGTAGGAACTCTGCACGGAAATTTCATCAGATATAATTCAATGTTCGTCGTGGCATTAGCCAGGGAAGTAGTTGTTTTCTGATGGATTTTCGACCCAACTTTTCCTATTGTATAGGATATTAGCAATGAGCAGTCTTCCGGATATCTTATGCCTCAAAACATAAAATGGAGTAAATTTTGCATTGAAATATTATTATAGAAATATGCAGGACGCGCCTAAGGTCTATATGAGATACTAGTACTCTTTATGAAGCTAGATCAATTTTTTTTATTTTGTTGCGTTGGTTGCTGTGATTCCAAATCTGAATCTTGTCTCCAAACAGAAACAACTTTTCTAAATGAACTTTTTCAATAATGACGAAAATAATGGCAGTTTACTCCTGATCGAAATTTCTATATTTTGTTCTCTCCAAATCCAAGTTTCCCGCAATGCACCAATTTTTACCAAGAATAAAATTTTCTGACAAATAGATAATAAAAAAGTTTCCCATATGGTGCAAACTTTTTGAAACTCACTGTATATACATTTGAAAAAAAAAAAGTATATTCGTTTCATTTTGCTGTAACAGAAAATTAAAAAAGTATTTATTTTTAAATCTGAACAAATTGTTTTGGGAGACTTGTTTCGGTTAACAAAACTTTCGAAAATGTTACTAATTTATCTAACGTTATTTAGAGACAAATTAAATAATTAATGATTTCTGGATGCATAGGAACACAGCTAAAGAAGAAAATCAATACAATAGTAGTGTGCAGTGAAAATATCCAAACATTTGCATTTAGGTATTTCTGACGAAATTTGATGACTGTTCGTTTCAAATATTTTTTAATTGATATAGCCGATATAAATCATATAATGAAACTGTAAATAATTTCAGTTTTAGTTTTATTATAGATATTTCAAATATTTGTTTTATTATAACAACCTACATTTGATGCATATTAAAGTCGAGGAAATTTTTTTTTATTCAAATATTACATTCCCCTCGAATTGAATGATTATGATGCAGGTAAAACAGTAAAATCACAAGAGATTTTTTTTTAGATAAATTTCTTTTTTTGAAGAAGTAATTTTGCCAGTCTGTAATTTCACGAAAAAAACTGATAAGAAAAAATGTGTGTAGCAATTTTTCGAATAAAATTACCATCGGAAATATTTCATTTGAATAAATTTATCCAAGAAACTAAAAGTTCGAGTGTTTTTGGAACAATCATTTGTAGCAGCAATTATCAAAAACCCAATTTTAATGTTTATTGTAATCTACTTTTACGGCCAAGTTGAAGAACTGAGCTAAAAATTCGCCATTTTTATCATTATTATTTGTTCAGATGAACTTCACACAACACAAGCTTTAATCAAAAACTTCAAGCAAGAGCCCTATTGCCCTATTGATCCGTCTAGAAGATTCTACTTCACTAAGAAGGATGGATTACCGCATTCAGAATGGTTTGCATGTTCTATCAGTTGAGTCTCCTTGAAAATCAAGAGAAATCAAGGGAGAAGTTCATTTCAATAATTTGGGAAACACTTGTTATGTGAACAGCTTTTTTACAAGTGCTTTTCATGACGGATTCTTTCAGGTACTACATGTTATCCAACAATAATAATGTTTACCAGTTATTCTTAAAATTGAAGAATTTGTTCGAACAGCTTCAATTGGTCGAAAGGTTTTCTATTTTTCTCCAAATGATTGAATGCAGTTTTTGGTATCAATCACTTTTTTGTCAGGACAAGAGAGTCGCGAATTATTGGGATAACTGCAGAGCACACTTGGTGAGAAGGAGATGAATTCAAACAGTATTCAAAATACAAAATGACTTAAAACTCAGTTTTAATGGTCTTATCTCAACAGTTGATTTATCATAGAAAATAAACTAGGACACATCCAGAAACAATTGAATTTGATGACAAGGTACCGATTTCGAAAGTAAAGAAAATATTTACACCCATACTCTGAATACAGAGAAAATATCTGTGCCTACTGACAATTTCTAAAAAAATATTTTTCACACTTATCAATATAATATTTTTCAGAGGCATCAAAAAGATAACATTTCACTTAAAATCAGCAGTAGATTTCAAATTGTCAGTTTCCAGAAATAACAATTACATTGTATTGACATAATTTCGTATACACAGTGAATTTAAAGTATTTGCCGCATTTTTGCGCAATATAGGACACAACATCTTTTTTCGAGTGCGATTTTTCGAAATGTTCATCTACACGAAACCTATTCATTTAGCCATGGTACCTCACGATGGTTCATGGTTTATTCCGTGAAACTCAGTAACAGTTGCATTATGGATAACCTGATGGTTTCTGTTAGACTTCTGATGACACATCTAAGCGTTAACGATTTTATCATAATTTGTATAACTGATGACAGGAGAAAGCTATTTCGGTTGAATTTCTGCATTTGCTAGCTGGGGACCTCGCAAAAATCAAGTAATAGATCATCATTGACCAACTGTTATTTTTCTAACTCCAACGAACTATTAAGTAAATTACAGTAATCTAACAATTTTATTGGGGTCATTAGAAATATTATAGCAGACTGGTAGTAGGAGCTTTGAAGTGGATACAAAACTACGTTTGACTAATATTCACTATGTAAATACAGGGTGGATGCTTTTGGTTGCATAGTGTTATCCATATAAAGTACCCACACCCATTATCACCGTTACTATTTATAATTTCTTATAGAAAAAAAAGGTGAATATGAAAGTTTTTTGGTTATGACTGAATTTTAATGAATTGCTAGCAAAAATTCAGTGGCAGTTTTCATGGGATAAATTTCTATTTTTTTTTAATTGAATATCTCAAAATCTTGATCTAAAACCCGAAAATAAAATTATCAGATAAAAAAACACGAGTCATTGGGAATGTTCGACTCCTCGAACATGTCGGAGAAACGACTATAGGAAAATGTTTGATAACTTAATGATTTTTTCAAGATCCTCATCAAAACCTACAAAATCAAGTTTTTATATTGTCTGACAAAGCTTATTTTCCGATTTTCGAGTCTAAAGCTTCAAAATGGTCGACTTCAAGACAACAAAAAATATATTGATAATGATTATTTTGCAGATTTTTAGTTCCTAAATTAAATGTGAGTCATTGTATAAAAATTGTCTGGCGGTGAAATTTTTCAAAAACATATTCTTTTTGATGGGATTTTCTTCTTTGTGAAAGTCTAAGAGAAAGCATAGTCCCATCATCATACTGCTACTAAGTAATCCAAAACAATTTTCAGCTTAATCCAAAAAATTACAGCCAAAAACATGTTTCCAAAAGTACGAAACTTCTCTTTAAGATACCATTCCCTCAACTAAATAGTATTCAGATTCTAAAAATGACAATTCCGATGCTCCAAGTGATAATGAGGGAGAACATTACTTCGAAATTATTGAAGAAGATGAAGAATGAGAAAAAAAATGCATTTTTTTAAATTTTTTTGCATTTATATTTTTTTCACAAAATTATTTGTATTATTCAATAAAATACACTTAATGAAATATCAATCGATGAATTACCTAGATATTGTTCATTTTATTAATAATATCCTAATAAAATTAGTAATGATTATTATGAACTGTTAAATAATGTAAAGTACTGTGATAACTGAAAAATTACATTTTCTCGTTAGACGCTAGTTAAGCTCAAATATGACGCGTCAGACTGGAAAAGCAGATAATAATCTTTGTCATACAATACGAAAAGTTGATTTTGTAGGTTTTAATGCATGGATATTGGAAAAATCAGCTGATTATTAATCAAAATGGTTCAAAGTTAGAGAGAAAAAGTTCAAATACATAGTTCTAATATTTAAAACAACAAAAATAAACGTGCAGCAAAAAGTGCAAAAGAGCAGGTAATAATTTTTATTAGTAGAATTCTTCTGGTCTAGAAACAAAGAAAATATATTCTTTGCATGTGTTTTGAGTCACTCGAAACAGATGCAAATAATTTTTGAGTCCTCAAAACACATGCAATTAATTTATTTTCTTTGTTTCTAGACAATGGAAGTCCAGAAGAAGCCTACTAACGCTAATACATTGTCAAACACTTTCAAGCAAATATTTACTTTACTCAAGCGACTGTACTATTATGGTCATGAATACTTAGATATGAGGCTTTGTTTTCAATTGTTTTTAAGATAATTCAAAATAGTATATTGAAGTATAAGGGGATGAAAAGGTCTTTCAAACACGCTCGAAATAGAGCAAGTGTTTGAAAGACGAGTTATCCACGAATAATGTACCCAATTTTTTTTATTGGTGCAATTCGAAATCATAGATACTGGTATCATTACTACAAGAAATGTTCATATGTAATATGTGATATAAATATGTAATATAAAATGGTTGAATTCGTGATGTGGTGTGATATTAGTATACCTTTCGTTGTAATGGAAATGAGAAAAACAGAAATAAATTTGCAATTTGTAATCAAAGATCAATTGTTGTAACTGTAGTGCATAAAAATTAATTCTTATATCGATTCTTTGAATGGTAAAGCAGAATCCCGGTCAATATGGCAAAAATCTAATGGTGCGCATAAAAAAGAAAAGGATGGAACAGCAAAAGGTAACAGATATAAATGAACTAGTTGTTTATTTGATGTTACAAGTTACTGCTGTCAGATCGATAATCAAAAGTTGTCATTTAGACTTCACGTTCTTCCGAGTTGTTGATGTTACCATGATAACTTTAAAAAGCGCGCGTTTTTGAAAGTTCGATTTAAACACGCTGAGGCGTGGTTTAACTTGGTAAAATGGGTCACCAATAAAAAAAATAACTTTTGCACTCTGACCACTTGAAAAAAAATGTATAGTAATGTTTACAATAAATTCTAGTATACTCTAGCGACAGCTTCAAATATAAAATATTTCAATTTTTTGTCAGTATTTCACTAGTTACAATCCAAGTCTTCAGGGTTACCAACAAATGTATTTATTCTTATTATAATTTCTTGAATGTACCAGTATGTTCTCTAGATTCCTTTCAGTGCATGACTGACTTGTATCTTTGAAATCGCCATGATTGCAGCAATTCCCAAAATCCTAAACTCCTATTTACAGTTATGGTTAGAGAGCTGCCGGTATGATTTACTTACAGGTATGCTGGGCATGAAATATCATTCTTGGTGTTGATCCAAGTCGCCTGGATGTAGTCCAAGACAATGTCAAGGAAGGGGGGCGTTTGAAAACCAGTCAGTTTTTGACTGATCCGAAAACCGTCTGCTGGTTTTATATTTCTGTAGATATGGATCTGGACATACCTTCTTTCAAGTTTTACCCGCGAACGAGGTCAACATCCAGAGTATCTCCAAAAAAACTGTCACATGAGTGAGGTGACAGGTCCAGAAATCGCTCAAAACCTTTTGGGTTGTGTTAAGGCTTACTAGAGGTATGAGAAATAGCTTCCAGCAGACGCACAGCTGGTAAAAAAATTAGCTATGAAAATGTCTGCTGTTTTTGTTTTTACATATCTATATGTGTAACGAATAGAACAAACCAAACATCAGAAGGTTTTGTCATAATGGGCGACACTCGAAAATCGCGGTTTTTTGGGCATAACTCTGGATCTTGACCACGTTCGTGGGTCAAACTTGGCAGAAGTTATGTCCAGGACCATATCTACCGAAATATAAAACCTGCAGACGATTTCCGGATCAGTCACAAACTGACTGGTTTTCAAACGCCAACCTTGCTTGACCTTCACCTAGAGAAGTACGAAAACAACATCCATACGACTTGGGGCAACATTAAGAATCATATTTCATCCCCAGCAGACGCTTTCTTTACCTGTCAGCAAATCATATAGGCAGCTCTATAACAATTTTTCTAAATCAATTACCATCAATACGTCAACCGCCAGATGTCACCGTCAATCACACAGTTAACCCCACTTAACCCCGCAACTGCCACGTCAACCCCTTGAATGACCCATCGTGTTACCATGACCCGAAGACTGCATTAGTATCCGATGAGGGCCTAGGAGGGGCCGCAGTCTCCGTTGTAAGTGGCCCAGGGCTAGCTGTAGGGGCTCCCGCAAGCGTAGAGGCTGCGTTGCATGCCTCCCATACCTCCCATCCCCATGGCCTGGTGGAATGCATATCCTTCGTCCTGGAGGGACGCCAGGTGGAAATCTGGAACACGAAAGCAGCGCGTGAGTCTGCGATCAGGAGGCTCTCGTAGGGATGGGAAGGAAGGTTTTGTGTTTTTGTGTAGAAATTTGGTCACGTTGATTTTACGTTTCTTTCCGCTTTTTATTTTGGTGGTATGATCCACAAAGCGGTCCAAATTCAACATAAATAAATTGTCAAGTAATTGGCCTCTTATAGAAAATACACTGAGAAAAGTGGATAACTTCTGGTGTTATACAAGGTGGCCGGGCCTATAGCGCGTGGACGGAATATTACGCCTTCATCATTGGATTTAGATGAAAAAGTTTCAGATAATAGTCGTATACCCATTTGAAAGCGTGCCACCTCTCTAAATCTGTTGTTTATTATTTGGTTCAGAAGTTTTTTTCAATAGATAGATCATCAATAGTTCTAGTTCGGTGCCATAAATTCTAAATAAAAACAAAAATTTCAAGACCTACTACGCATTTTCATGGTCAAAAATCCAAAGAACATACTACCGATTTTTTTAAATAAAATTGGACGACGCCACTGGATTTGTGATGAAAATATTCCTAATCAGTGGATAGGACAAAATAGGGCATTGATCGAGTTTCCCTCCAGATCCCCTGATCCATTGGATTTTTTGTGTCTTCGTTAAAGAAAAATTTTACAGAACTTGCTCAACGAGCAAAGAGGAACTACGTGAAAGAATAAGACAGGCTTGCAGAAATATCACCACAAACCAATTATATTGGTTAACATTAGAAAACGATACGATAAATGAATCGAATTGAATGGAGATTTGGTTGAACAGTCCGAAATTTAATGTGTAGGCACTGTCATGTCAACACAATATTTCGTAGTAGTTCAATTATGTTCTTATTATTGGTAATTTTTTTAATTTGATGTAAAGATGTGCATTTCTATTGTTTTACAACAAACTGCAGTGTTCTAATAGAAACAAAACTATATCCCACTTAGGGCCAGTCATTTCAGTTCCAGTTAAACTCCAGATTAATTAACTAATGGTTAGAATGTGATCCTTCAACGTCATTTAAAGAATGTCATTCACCATCTAGACTATTAGTTAGTTATCTGGAGTTTAACTGGAACTGAAAAGACTGGCCCTTAGAGTTGTTATGTTCTGAAGGAGTATTTTAAACTACATCATTTACAAGATTGTGATTTAAATGACAACTATTTGAATTATTTTGATAGTGATATGAATAATTTACTTATGCTATATTTCTGTTGAAAAAGAAGTATTATGAAATTTTGGTAACACCCATTTCCAAGCATCACAAATCCAGTGGCTCCTTCAAATTTTATTTAAAATAATTGCTAGTCCTATATTTTTTTTAAATTTTGACCTTGAAAAACATTGGAAGTATGCCTTGAAATTTTGATTTCGAATTTATGGCACTCAACTATTTTCGATATATAACGGGTGCTCCAACTAAAAGTAACACATTGATTTTTATTTATTTTTTAATTTCGTTGTTTATTACTGTCATAAAATGCATGAACAATATTATTTTCAAACGTTAGTACCTGAAAACCAACATTGAATGTAGAACGTTAATTCAATCCGACATGTTTAGGAAATTGAATGTCCATTTTTAGAGAAATGTATCTCAAAAAGATCTGGAAAAAAAACAGAAGATTTATTGCTTGTTGTCATAACAACAATCAGCTTATCTATCTGACGTGAACGTCTACAAATTTAATTTGAAAGTTTTTCTGCAACAGCCAGCCAATGATAAAGCAGTAATTGGTCGTCCGCGCGCTATTGTATATGACAGCAATAAAATATGTCCACGCTTAACATTACTATTTTATATTCCTTCATCTTCAGGGTTACTGAAAAATATTATTATTTTTTCAAATATTTTCTATGTATTTTTTAGTACACCCTGTAATAGGCCGGTTGTTGTTGGGAACTGTACATCTGACTTTTTGCCCATTACGGCCATGAAGTTATCGATAATTTACTTATACGGAACTGTGAATTTTTCCAGTTTTGGAATCTGCATGAAGATTTAATTTCAAAATCCTGCTACACTTTGAGTCTAATGTTGGAGAAGATTGGGAAGTTTGAAAAGTCGTTGTTTCAACATCGGTAATAGTGTTGCTTCAATTGATCATTTATTTTCTGTTCAGTGTTCATCTCAATATATTCATTCATTTGACTGATAACCGAAAAATAGAAATGTTGAAGTAAAATAGAAGTAATAAAACAAAGACTCAGAAAACTGTGTGTGAAACGTTTAATAGTTGATCTCCTGAGTATCGCATTTTTCAAACCACTGTAAGTAGAAAAGAAAAGAAAATTCGAGAATCTGACATTTCATAAGACATTTCTGAACCAGGTGAAAATGTATTAATCAACGATGAAAATATATTGGTTGTATTTGTAGCTGTCGAATGAAATCTACATGAACAAATACGAGAAATTATTGCTGAAAACGTGAAAAATATCATCCTCATAAAATTCATTTGGTTTAGGAACACATTTTTTTATTTAAATGTTTATAACAAATTAATTAATGAGAGTTGAGAGTCCAAAATATAACAGAATATAACTGAGGACTGACTTCATGTGATGGCACAGTCAGTCTTCTAATAGTATGTTTGTTAAGAAAAAATCCTCTATTGATTGGCCTACTGAAGAATTGGGTGTTGCAAAATAATGCCAGGTTCCTGCAGGTAAAATCAAATTGTTTTTTCCAACTCATCAACATTCTTTTTGGACCTGTTAACCAACAAAACTGCCGATATTGGAGCCAAGAAAATCACCTATGAAGCAGAAGGAAAGTTGTTATTTGGACAGGGTAATACCTAATCAGACAACAACGTTAATAAGATCGTTAATTGGACCTTAATTAATCATTTAGTACCAAAATTGACATTACTTTTTCCTGATAATGGTTATTCTACCGAATCAGACAGGAATGTTTGATATCAGCAAGTTGGTGCTACTACCAATACTTGAATTGGCAGGCGAGGTACAATAGAGCGGCCAGCTTGTTAACCCGACTTGACGCCAATTGAATTATTTTTGTGGAGTTCTCTGAAATCAATAGTAAATCTCACCTGACCGAAATCATGAAAATTTTGATAATTCGAATAAAAAAGAATCATATCGGAATGTCGGTAATTTTCAGCAATGCTATTTTTATCGTCAAGAAGCGACCAGCTTTCAGTTTGAACATTTGATCTGAAATTATTAGTTTTCAGTTACCCACATTCACATTCGATAGTACATACTAGAATAAATTTTTTCAATTCAGATTAGAAAAATACTACATTGTTGGATAGACAACTGAATTTTCTTCAAAATTCTGTCGTCATTCATCTGAAAATACTAAAAAGGTAAATGTTACTTCAAGGGGGTGGGGAGTGGGTGACGATTATTATGTCAAAGAGTGTCGTTTCAAAAACAAAAATGTAACATTCCGAGTTTTTTTTTATTTGTCACTGTCCAGAAATGATCATTTTTAGCATACCTATTATCAAAGTCAGAGATTGAGAACTTTCTGATGTTAGTTCTTACAGATACTAAAATTTAAAAAAATTACAAGAGGTTTCATATAAAAAAAATATCGATAAGAGCATAGCTACAATGGCAGTAGAGTTAGAATCTAAAGATGTGCAGTTATAAACAATTTCATTCAATTCATTTGAACCGCACTGCATATTTGAAATACTTTTACAGTTAGCTTGTATTGATTGGATGTGAAGAGCAATCCCTTCATAGAGATAAGAAAGCGATTAAAGGGCGAAACAGTTGTTGAGAGCGTAAATCAAAAAACAAGGGACCGAAGGTATATAGTAATCCTAGATGTGTCTATCGGTACACAGTATAGAAATTGTTTCTTGAAACTTTACAGCGGGTTAATAATATCAGACTCATAAGTAGAATTATTCCTGCGTCAATTTTAAAACTCACATTGCGAGATACTTCTTTCACGAAGGCAATAAAAAAGGCTCATAAATAATGACTTCCTGCCAATCGTCTACATTATATAATTCTCAATACCTTGAGACACGTCATATTAGAAAGAATTTGGAATAGATATTCTGGAATTCCTACACATAATGAAATGTTTTAAAAATTGGTTTTTTATTTATTCGTATAAAACTACTGATCGTTCACTGAAAAATGTATTTATTAATATATTAATTTATAATGCCTTTTATGATGGTTTTGAACAATACACTACCAGGATTTTTGGCAATCGTGTTTTCTATATATCTCTATTATCATTATATGAATATTATTCGTTCGATCTTTTATCATAAATAACATTTTCATGAAAACTATTCTTGTTGGTATTAATTATTCATAACCGCTTATTTCCATGGTTCAAAAATTACTCGATTAATACTATATAGACCAGATGATTATTATGAGGGGTCTTGTGGAATAGCCTCCACGAATACCCGAACTCATCTCAATTGATTTTTTGTGGATTTCTATCAAAAAAAACTGGGAGGAACAAACCCTTTTGAAATTTCTTCATTATACTCTAGAAAATAACGGAAACCTTGTTAAACATTCAGTTTGAGATAGGATTATATATAAATTAAGATTCACTTTATCTATAATTTATTTAAATAACAAAAAAACTTCTCAATAAGGGAATATACTAAACGTAAAATCAACTTGACCAGTTTTCATTCGAAACAACAGCAAGCAGTGAATTTGAGAAAATCAACACATCGAGTGAACTACTTGAGATGGTGAATGCAGCAGACAGCTGAAGAGAAACAGATACAACTTATTTACAGACAGTTGAACATCGACATAAATGGTTCCCTGTATGTATCCGAATTTGTTCAAATTTCATGCTAAATAAAACGCTTTCAATACGAAAGCTGGACGGGATGTGGTACGAAGAATTTTCAAATTTAATTTTAGTTATTGTTATTATAATTAATTCTTGTAGGTTAGCAACATGAAAAAATACATTTCTAGAGTTAACACTGATATCTAGTATTCCAGTATGTCTGTATGTATGTGTAATTAGGGGCGATATAATAATAGCAGTGATAATAGAATTTGCACTAGTTGAAGACGTTTGTTGTCATATTTTGTGACGCATGGGCCTTAAACCGCATTGCAGTAGTTTATATGTGAGAAAATATAGAACTCACGCAATGTGGCTTTTATATATATATATATATATATATATATATATATATATATATATATATAGTTTGTAGTATTTGTGGGGTTGCAGTAAGGGTTGCGGGCTATTTCAAAGAAAACTCTTTGATACTGTCAAGCTTTCGGTATAATTCGATACCTTCCTCAGGACAACTGAAAATACGCTTTGTACAATAAATGTAGGAAATAATAAATGGAGTACTTACTAACGTGAGAATGAATAATAAAATTGCCAATTTTATTATTCATTCTCACGTTAGTAAGTACTCCATTTATTATTTCCTACATTTATTGTACAAAGCGTATTTTCAGTTGTCCTGAGGAAGGTATCGAATTATACCGAAAGCTTGACAGTATCAAAGAGTTTTCTTTGAAATAGCCCGCAACCCTGACTGCAACCCCACAAATACTACAAACTAATATACAGCCAGTCACGAATTTTCACCTCTATATATATATATATATATATATATATATATATATATATATATATATATATATATATAAATTCGATACTTGAAAAGCATTTCCTGATTACCTATCTCATTTATATGTTGCCAGATTCTCAGACATGTACTGATATACTACTATAAACACAAATTTTTTGTCACATTTATTGTTGATGCAGTTTTGCCATCGATTATTATCATTATATGTATGTTTATACTGATCGTTGAATTACTCTTAGTTTCCTGCGACCAAACAGCATAATTTGAGACCTTATAGGATTTATTTGAAAGCAATTATTTTTTAGATAGTCTATTGAGGCAGTTCAGTTCCTTATTTTTTATTTGGTTACTTTACAAAATGTTATTACCATTGAATGAAAAATAAATTCAAGTATAATCAGCATGGAAGTGAGGTATATATTAAAGAAAATAGAGGTTCAAATATGGATACCTGTGTGGCACTCCTGCTCCGGCTCGCATCATTGCTGAGTTGGAGTTGTTCACTTCAACCTTGAAAGTTCTATTGATATGAGCTTGCTGAGCTTTACCGTAAATCCAGGCATGTATGCCAACAGCATCTTCATGACAAACCCCTGTATCCAGGCGGTACCGAAGGCTTTCTGGATATCCAGCAGGACCATAACTTCATTGTGGTCCAGTTGGAAGCCCTCCATCACCTTGTGGAATCAGCCTATGGATTGCCGTTTGGGACATAAGGCAGGATATGAATTAAGAAAGTTAAGAACCCTCATCAATCTTCATGTGGAAGATGATAATGATAAGGCTATCCGACCGGTTATCAAGATATTTTCTCGAACTAAGTCGGAACTTTCTTAGTAGGGATTCAAGGATTTATCTCGCATCAGAGAGAGAGAGAGAGAGGAGATCCTTCGACTAGTAACTGGAATGTTCTTGCTGCTAGCATGGAACCTATCCACTCCACCAAACCTCTGGGAAAGCCTAGTAGATTCATTTCGTACAGACGCAGCCTTGGGAACATCTGACAAGAGTAGGATTTCGCACCTTGCTTCATTTATAACATTAGCATTAGTATTGAGACACTGATAGTAGGGGCACAATGAATAACAGCTATAGTATTGTATAGATATAAAAAATGGTGGAGAATATTGAAGCAACTTATATTGACCGGAAACTGAATCGAAATTTTACTAAAATTTCAGACACATCAAAGAATTTGCCAGTGTTTAAATTCAATCAGCAACATGCGACATGAAGGTTAAACAGCAGTCTGTTATTACTTTGGGTATTCCTTACTATTTTAGCGGGCAGGTAGTCCAGGTAATAATGACCTCTTTCCCTTTTGACTTTTGGCACCTTGGGGCAGAACGAAACCTGAAGAGAGGCAGCGGTCTTGGACCCAGGTAGCCTTCACTGTGTGTTCCCGTAGTCACTGGGGATGAACTTTATTGTTAATGCTTACAGTTAAAACTTTTCACCTAATTGGTGAAAAGGGTCCAGTGATCTGAGCATTTGAAACCGAGTAGAGGTTACGGCTGAGTAATCCACAGTGTCGTGTATAAAGGGGTTCTCGTGTGGTTTTCCGTGGACTCAGGAACCACCTCATTTTGATTCCGAATGTTCTTTTTGAGTTGGCTGTTACTCACGAACCAAAGTGCATTCACCATCATTCGTAGGTATTTGCTCATAACTTTTAAATTTGTAGTGCTCCATGCTGCTGAGGTGTACATGAGAATTGACTTCACCATGGTGTTATACCGGAACTTTTTAGTTGAATTGTTATTTTCGTCAAACGGCTGCACCCCTACGTGCACCCTCTGGAGTCTTCGAGAGACTTGTACGAGCTAGGAAAGACGTTTCCTTTACCTTTTAACATGAGATGCCATGTTTTAGCTATAGCTTACTTTTCCTATTCTACTCTACTGTCAAGATTTCTATTTATCTCGTTGATATGTGGGGCCAGGTGAGCATGGGATCTATGGTCGGACTTAGATATTTGTCCTAATTTGCCATATTATATTCTTCCTGAGATAGATATCCTTGTGCGTGAGACAGCTTTCTCGCTCCACAATAATATTTCAACAAAGTGTCAAGATTGCTCATAATAATTCTATTTTATCGAATCAAACACTAGTGGAATAGCTTTAAGATGGAAATGATTGATTTGTAAATTGATATGAAATACCACAGTGGTAACAGGTGAATGGTACTGACATGATAATCAAGGGTTCCACGAGTTTAAATCCCATAGCAAATTTTACAAAAAATATACAAAATAAAAAACTATAAATGATCAATTCTGTATAATACCTTTTCAATTGAATACTAGATAAAGTGTCATTTTATATTTCTCATACAATCTGGAAACGTAATCTGAATTCGGAAAGAGAAAAATCGTGTACCACAACCCACGTCGCTTTCGCAAAAACAAAAAAAAAGTAAAACAAAAATACCTATATAACAAACGAATCACATTCAATAAAACATCCTAAGTTGCGAGATGAGCAAACTGACTAGGATGCAAGTCAAACTGATAGGGATGACCGTAAGGAGACATGTGATAGGGAACGATATTCATACTGGCCATCTTGTGTTCCTTTTTCCACTTCATCCGTCGGTTTTGGAACCAAATTTTGATCTGCCGCTCCGTCAGACAGAGGGCGTGGGCGATTTCGATTCTTCTTCTTCTTGTCAGGTAGCGGTTGAAGTGGAATTCTTTTTCGAGTTCCAGGGTTTGGTAGCGGGTGTAGGAGGTCCTTTGTCGCTTTGTTTCTCCGTTGGCATTTACTGTACCTGGAAATAAAACATTTGTTAGTGCTGGCCATTTTAGAATTAAATTCATATGTAACGAAAGACGTCAATTCAAGGTTAGATGATAGAAAACGGTCACTAATAATAATAATCTTTATTGACTTCAAGAAACATAAATGTTTATAATAGAGACCTAAATCTATAACTATAATACAAAAAACAACAAAATTTCAAGTTGAAAATGTTTTCATCAGTTTAAAAAAAGTATCATTGTAATAAGTGTTTCTTCAAATGTAATTTGGAACTGTTTTTACTTTTGTATGATGTTTTTTAAATTATTGGTTATATTATTGAATATCAAAATTACATTAAATAAAATTGATTTTTATTCCGATATTCGTCTTTAATCTATGCGTGACTATTTGATTGTCTAGTTTGGTGATTGTGAAAAGTATCGGTTGAGTGAAATTCTAGATATGAATGTTTCCCATTACTGATAAGAGAATGTTTGAATAAACATATTTTCTTAGAAATAATTGATATCCAAAACATTGTTTGGAGCATGTAGATTCAATGAGTGTTAATTTCAAAATAAATCCCCACACTGATATTACATAGGTATTGTAATTTTGAATGAATTAAACTGAAATATATAATTTTGCATATAACCTTTGCATAAGTTTAAATTAAATTAATAACATTTTATAAATAAATGTATAAAAATAGTCATAAAATGTAAAGTTAAATTGAAGTAAATAATAATAATAGTAATAATTGTATATGTAAATGGTCACTTTTTTTTAAATATGAATATTGAAAATGCAAAAATTGAAAAATTTAAAATAAAAAAATCTAAAATTATATAAATTTAAAATTAAAAAATCTAAAAAATATTAAAAAATCTCCAAAGTTCCAGAATCCAAAATTTGAAAAATAAAAAAAAAAATGTGAGATTCAAAGATGTAACAGACAATAACAGGGTATATGGTATCAGGACACACGACACTCAGATACAACAGTTAGTTACCCCACGGACGTGGGAATGATTATTTGTATAAATGACACCAGCGCGTCCTCTAAATGTATCGCAGCTTCGGAAACAAACTAATAGAAAAAGTACATTTAATAATAATATTTTCCCGCTGCCGACACTGTAAATAGTCCATACATGCTTAGCAACAAAACAGGTAAATGGCCTATATCATTCGTTTACTAATTCATCTTGACAACGGAACTTAATAGTGTCATTTACATGCCTAGGGTAATAATGACTTTGACTTTGACAAGTAATACCTTCAGCTTCATTCATATCAATTTTTAGGTTATGAGACCTTTTGAATATTATTGTTGTCTGCTTATTCGGTAACTTAGTTACACGCACAAGCAACTTAGAATGAAATAGCGAACGAATAATCATGAAGGAAGGGTAAGAAAACAAACTTCAATTCAGGCAAATTTTGAGAAATGTCAACAAGCAGCGGGAAAAACGTAATAAGTAACACGGAATGTATCGACTGTTATCATCCTCGGCAAGCGACAAGCCTCGGCTTTGCCTCGGCTCGTACTCGCTCACCTCGAATGTTAACACGTCTTTACATTCCTTGTTACTTAAATAACTATTATTAACCGATGATATATAAATATAAAAACAGAGGAAGGAATTCAGGAAGTCATGTAAACTGTGGCCAGTTTGTGTGTGACTGAAAAATCAGTTATTTCTCATAAATGATTGAAATATAGTACTAAAGTGAGAAATTACAATAAAATTATCTTGATGGAATCCGATAATCAAGATGAAAGAATTTCTATAGAGAACAATAATAATAAATAAATTATGAAAATATAAAATTCAATAAAAAAATTGTAGTCAAAACATGTTCATGTACACATATACATGAGTAGTCTCAAATAATTTATGAGGAAAGATGTGCACAATAGAGCAGATCAAGAACAGCAATGTTTATTTCTAAAATACTAATAACTCTAGAAATAAACATTGCTGTTTTTGATCTGCTCTAGCGTGTATATCAGTTCTGTTATTGATTTTTAAATATTTGTCATTTCTTTTAATAGTAGTACTAATAGAACCTACACCAATTTATAAAGTACTAAACGAGGCAATTCAGTGATATAGTCATTCAATCTTTTCCTGAATCGAATTCGACCCATCGAATATTTCAGTTGATTTGGTAGAGCATTGTAAAATTCAAAACTGAGTCAATTGTAACTTCTCTCATACATGAAAGTTGTTTTGAAATTATTTTGTTTTGATCTGATGCTATATTCTTCTTTTTTTTGGGAACATTGTTTTTGAATGCATGTGTTTTTATTTGAGAGTTTCATAAAAAGAGCAGTACTGGGTCGAAGACAAAGGCTTCTTCATAGAGGACATTCAATGAATAATTCCTTTTTGTTTTTTAATTACTATTTTACATACCTAGTCTTATTTGTGTCACGATCAGTGTATTCAAGGTAGTCTTTCCAGCCGATCCCCATATCCACATATTATCTAATTTATATGAGATTTCCATTTGAGTTGATTATCAACAATGATGTTTAATTTTTTCCACAGGCATGATGGTGAAAAAGCTGGACATACTCAGAAAAGTGAAAGATGGCGAGCATCGCGTAGTGGTGAAAGTTCGTAAGTAGTATATGTTTTTCTATGTTATCAGTGCAGTCCATAATATATCATTATGAAAAATAGTTGAATTGTATCCATAGTTGGATATTTTTCCATTTGTTGAGATTGAAAACAGTCTATTGGGGTAGATGTTGAACAGAATTGGACCAAGGATGGTCCCAAGCATTCTTAAAGCAAGTGACTGAAAGATATTTAGTGTAGTTCCTCTTATGCCCATATTTCCTATTGATTGGAGAAGCAGCGGATGATGAAGTGTATCAAAGAACTTCGAAATATATATGAATACACATTATGTTGCCATATGGATATGTAATGCAGAGAACATTTCTGCCGTTATGTTATCGCTGTGGGTTATTCACATAATCGTTTAATGTCGTATCATGGGGTTGTAGTAACGTATTCTTTCAGAGTGTTTGTTGCCCAAAAACGTATTTTTGGGCTCATTTTCAATAAAAACCACTTGGACAGTTGTGAGCCAGTGTATTTTTAAGGAAAAACTGGTTGACGGCACATTCAGTTTTAAAATGCATTGGTTTTGCTAAGAGTAATTCAAAATAGCTAGGAACAAATTGAAATGTACACATCAGTTACAATGCAGACATGGAAATTCACTAAGAATTCTAAATCACAAAAGAGCCAAATTAAAAAATCATCGATTGTTCAATGAGATTATTCTTTATAATAAACTGCTAATTTCGATGAAGCGTATATCACCTGAAGTAATATTAAATGTCCAAATAAAAGAATTACTGCAACAGAAATGATATTACAGTCTGAACTAATACTTACACAACATTCAGAACTAGAAATTATTGAGGTTCAGTTTTATTTTCAATTACTTCGTCGGTATTAATTCAAGTAGCAATTTTTCTATACATTCTGACTATAACACAAGATCGATCGATATACTGACTAGTCCTCGTCATAGATCAGCTGTTAGCTGCAAAAATTCATTGCACCTCAACCTCTACAATATCCTTGAAAACTCAAGTCAAAGTATTGGAATTCAAAAAATTCAAAACCGTGGTGAAAAAACTTCTACTAAGTCATTGTTTTTATGATTTTGATAGCTATATTGTCTCAGCGAGCTCATTATGTGTATCATTTTGAACTTTGATGTATTTTTTATTATTGTCCTGATCTCTGCACTGAAAAACTCAGGATTTTACTTTTTATGTACCCTCAAATATGTTTTTTGAATATTTGGTAGATTTCCGTAATATTTTTCATGTAATCTTGTAGTATTTGAATAATTTAATATTTTATATTTTGACTTTTACATTTCTATATTTCATAATACCGTTTGTCAATATTGACCTTGAATCAATATTGTTTTTGTGACTTGCCACAAATATTTTTATATGTACATAGACATGGTCAAATAAACTATACTGTCCTCTACTTTACTCTAGTAAAGATAACTTAAACTGGTTGTGATGTGTGGAATGAAAGTCAAATGAAACTTCGCCTGTTTCCTTTTTTCTTGAAAGAATCAAGAACGAAATAGTGATCAAATGATTTTGTTGTGGTAAATCACGAGCTACCCTGGTAAAACTATTCCATGCACATTTTAATAATGCAACGAATATTGCTGGAAAGTTTGTTTATACAAATTCAAAACTGAACCGATTTTCAACACCTCTTTCGTATCGGATCGTAAATATAGAATAGCCTTTAACTTTTTTGAATACCAAGATTTACAGCGTTCACAAATGTTAGTTCATTTCAAAAGTGACAACATGCCAAAAATACAGTTTTATACGCATATGCTGGATAAAATAAAACATATTTGACAATTATTTTTCTTCCTCGAGAGCTCTGCCAAGAATGAAATATATTTATATAAATTAATCTTCGTAATGGTGAATCGTGAAACGACTTTATATATTTGAGTTGATCATTGCATTTATGATTACTATCATTAATTTCGGGTCTGTACCGAGAATGTTACGGTAAAAAGTTGAATAATCTTACAGCAGAGTTCGGCATATTTTATCCCAGACGTAGGCTCAAGTTGCGCACTAGCCGTATCGAGCCACGTGCTACAGCAAGGCTTTTGACAGAATTAATCATAGATTACTGTTAACAAAACTGCACAATCTTGGCATCAGCAAAAATTCCTCAGATCTGATGCGAAGAACTCAAATTGTAAAATACAAATACGAAATATCGAATCCATTACTTGTAGTATCTGGGGTACCTCAAGGATTCATGTTGGGTCCACTTTTATTTTCACTATACACCTCAGCCTTCAGAGAATCTTCAACATGTTGCAACAGTAATTTCTATGCCGATGACGCCCAAGTCTATTACTCCTTCAGAGGGGAAAAATTGAAATCGCTAATAATATTGTGAATGATGATCTCTCAGCATCATGTGCAATGCAATGAAAACTGCCTTGAAAACAACCCTGATAAATCACAAGTGATGTAACAAAAATACTCCAAGGGTGTGAATGTCCAAATCAAACTTGCCCTAACAACTGATGTTTATAAAATTCTAGGTTTTCAGATGGACTCAGATTTGAAATTCGAAAAATATGGTTATCAGATCATAAAATAATGTATCACAAATATGATGATTTACAGCAATGAGAATCTGTTAAGGCGGATTTACCTGATTTAAAATGCATAATTTATTGCATATGCGTAACTTTATTGCTTAATCCATAGAAGTTCAACGCACGAGATTTCTTTAAAAATTGTGAAACGGTGCATATTGTGAACGGGCGCATATGCAATAAATTATGAATCCGGTAAATCCGCCTTCAGATTCAAAAACTAAAACTATACTTTGCGGAACTTTGTGACTCTCTCATTCAGAGTATTGCGATGCGAAACCATTTGGCATTTAAGTAAATTTCTATTCATGAAGGTATTACAATGGACACGATACATCTTTTTACTCCGTATATGATCATCATCATCATTATCATCATCATCGTTTATTTACACAAGTGTTACAGTTTTAATAAAATATAATAACAAATACTTGTAATAATTCATTATAGAAACATGGTTCTATACCTAATGGTTTCATAGCACTACTCAAGTACATGCCGTGGTACTATTATAAAACTTATAATGAGATTTTATTAAGGTTTCGAGATGTTCTCCCAAGAACCGCTTCAAAATTAAAGCATAACTATTCCTGATCAAATGCCCCCTAAACGGTTATGAATAAATCAAATACTGGTAAAAGTTTTATAAGATCATTAAAATATGAAAATGATCTTTACTACGGCCATCATAAAACTAAACGGAAGTAATGATATGTCACAGGTCAAAATTATAACTGGGAAAAATTAGACTGCCGTCCTAAGCAAAAAAGCCGTATCTGCAAAAACTCTGAAGGTGAGAATCTGTAGTACGAAGACTTAAACTTGTGAACTAAAGGCAAAATGATTGATTAACTTTGGCTATTTAAATCTAGTATACGTAATTTTTTCTTTGGAGAAAGTCAAATTTATAGTGATTCAAGACTACAGAAACCAATGTCTCCATATTCACATTTTTTGTAGATACGGCTTTTTTGCTTAGGACGGCAGTAGAGTCCCTGTATGCAATTTGACATTTGATCGTATATTAGAGTCGGGACACTCTTTGACAGGACATCAAAAAAACGCGTTTTAAGTTTTGTCTAAAAAATTATGGCAAAACCAAATGTTTTTTAAATGGCGAATTCTATCAGTCAAACAAGAACAGAAAATATATCTATACCGTTGATGTGACAACGGTCGAACGATAGTATTGACAGTAGAAAATATATTTCCCTCTCTGTCAACAGTGGCGTTTCGTAAAAAGGGTGAGAAAAATCTAATTGATCAAAACACGTGAGTAGAATATCTGCACAGGGGAATTTTCAACAAAAGGGAGCTCAAAATCTGTAGAGTCAGGGAGAGACGACATATACAAACACAATACAACTTTTTTCTCATTTGGATTTCTGCTGGGAATTTTGTCACCAACAACTATGCAATTGTCTCCAGAAACGATAAAGACATCACAAAAAACTTTTGTCAAGACTGAATTCCAGAGTTTTGGTAAAGTCGGCAGACAAGTGAAAAGATTTTAGGACTAACAAACAGTTCAATCTGCAACAGAATAAGTGTGCTAGACTTGTCGACAAACATCTCTTTTAAGTTAATGGAGTGACAAAGATTTGACTGTCACATGCCGAATCTGTGAAAGACCGCAGACTTAAACCGTGCTGGATAAAGTCCTCAGACAAACCTCTCTGTATATGGCTGGCTATTAGATATTACTCTTGACCTATTATTTCAATTCACCTGAAAAATACGCGCTTTTGATGTTATATTCCACGCGGCTCTCTTGAGCGCCGACTTCCATGTTTGTAATGGAACTGGACCCCAGGAAAATGATATAAATCATTGGAATTGCTCTTACAATTCTGTATCGAACTTATTACTTTATGAACATATGTATTTCGTTTCTGAAGCTTCAGTTGACAAATATTCGATTTTGAAAGATACCGTCACAGTAACTAGGGTTACGTATACCTCAAAACATATTTTTACTCATTCCCTCCCTGACGATACGCCCTTGTGCTCATTCGGCTTCACAAAGTAGACATAACCTAAAACGCGTGTTTTCGATGCCCTGTCAAAGAGTGTCCCGACTCTAATATACGATCAAATGTCAAATTGCATACAGGGACTCTAGGAAAAATAAAAGGTAATAAAACGTTTCACAAGAGCTTTAAGACACAAAGTACTGATCATGAAAGTATAGACACTGAGTACTTGATCCTGAATCATCTCCATCAGGCGATGACAAATGACCGGCAGGATTGACATGATTCTCGATTTGAGGATTCATTTGGAGGTTAGGAAAATATTTTGTAATTGGGCTAACAAACATACTTTTTTAGGAAAAAAATTATTTAAAATGGTTTATTTTGAGGTGAAAAGATTTTATGATGGTAATATGTGCAGCTGTTCAGAATATTTTATATTTTACTCTAACCATAGTCTAATGTTTCTTGTAATTTGGTTTGTATGCCGGAAAGGAAATACACAATTTTTGGTATTTATTTGTTTAATGAAATAATACAAATAATTTCGGGAGAAAAGTAAGTCAAAATTTTTTTTTTTTTTGGTATTTTGTTTTTTTGTTAATTTCGCTCTGTTATTTGGGCGCGTTGTAGATTTAGCACCTATCCGATGTCATTCTGTAAAAAAAAATCATTCGCAGAGGACATTCGGTATGTTACGTTGTTAAATGGGTATATATAAATCATAGATCTTAGTCAGGACGCCATAATTATATTGTTGATTCGTAAAATAGTCGCCCTATCTTTCGTAACCTACACAACTGCATAATTAGATTAATTTGTGTTCGTTTCGGCTATAGTTATTTATGTTAATGTTTACATTTACTGTTGTTGTTAAATTTGTTCATATTTTTAAATTTATTTATTGTAAAAGTATTCAATTAACGCTTAATATTTATGTTTTTATTAATATTTCTATCATGTGAATTGTTCATCAATTTTTGACAGTAACATTACATCCATATACTGTAAATTTGTATACATGTGTACATACAGGTTTATATAACATCCCTAAGATTTTGTTTCATAATGACCCCCAGGAGGTTATTAGGAATCCTGCAAATGAGGCAAGAATGTTTTATATTGGCATTTAAAAAAGGGCCTGAGAACCTTCATAGTAGTAGGTAGGTTTATAGCAGCTTTGTAGAGGTTTTATGGATGTTGCAATAGCAGAACAATTTTATCGTAGCTGTTCTTATTATGGTCTTCAGAACCTCCTGAGGGCTATCACAAAACTAAATTTGTCACTTAGGTGAGGCAGATAGTAAGTCGTACTGGTCCAAGAACGGATCCCTGTGGTACCCCAGCATTACTCACTTACTTACTTACTTAGTTAGTGACAGGTGGATAAATTATGAACTTGGTAATTAAAGAGGTTTTAATTTTGGTAAAGGTAAAGTTATCGGGCTCATTCTCCTGAACACGAATCTGAAAGAATTTTGTGGGGGTCTCAATTACTTTAGGAGTTATAGCCATTTTAAAATCGAAAATTGTAGATTTTCAGACACGAATTTTGCAGTCAAAATTTGCACAAAATGCCTCCTTCTTTTTGTTGACACTGTCATTAAACACTAATCTATCCATATTTCACAAATACAAACACCAAAAATTAAAATTATACTCAAAAACTTGACCTTCTTTTACTAGCGATCCTAACCCAACTTTTGTTTGGTTTTTAGTAATTTTCATGATTGCAGTAGGTTGGTTACCTGAGATTTGCGCCGCCAACTATTTTATTACAAATAAAGCGCAATATGGCATAGATAAAACAATTGAATATAAGAATGAAGGGGAAGTTAATGCTCATATTTGAATTGGAATAGTTGACGGAGCAGATTCAGTGATACCAACTTCTTATGAGCATGTAAATAACTAACAAATAGGTTAGAATCACTAGTAAAAGAAGTTCAATTTTTTGTGTGAAAAAAATTAGTTTTTGTGTTTAAAAACGTGAAATATGGATAGATTAGTGTTTAATGACAGTGTCAACAAAAAGGAGAGGCATTTTGTGCAAATTTTGACGGCAAAATTCGTGTCTGAAAATCTACAATTTTCGACTTTAAAATGGCTATAACTCCTAAAGTAATTGAGACCCCCACAAAATTCTTTCAGATTCGTGTTCAGGAGACAAAACTACGTAAGTTTCACTTTTTTTTTTATTTTTTTGGAGAATGAGCCCGATAACTTTACCTTTACCTTAAGTTTTTGCATACTATACGATGATTATTGCAAAGAAATGAGTACTGTAAAAATAATTGCTGGAATGAGCCATTTTGCTGACTAAATTTATGATAACTGCCAAATTTTTTCAGCGAAATAAAACTCATCATATCCAGTCTCTTGTCGACCTAATAATAATTCAAAGCGAGACATCAATCTTTGGCCAACTTGAAGTTTGTAAAGTTCATCAAATCCTAAAGAAATACGTAATTCTAATACCACGCCATTTCCTTCATTTCGGAGTTAGCAAGTGGGCAATAATTGCTCAAGGAATCGAGTAAAACAAATGAGATCTTTGTAGGAGTTGGTTATTGGCCCGACGCCAACTTTTGATTTATGCGGTGGCAGTCGCGAGATCTTGAGGAGACGCGCTACAAAACACCTTTGCTCTAGGTGAAATACTGCCTCTAGTGTCATTTGGCCGTGTCCGCGGATTGCGAAACGTTTGTATATCATTTTGATGTCTGTTTTCATATTATACCGCCGCTATTAGGCCAATTACTTCTGGGTTATGCCGATGAGAGTGAATGGCGCTGGCATGGTTCAGTGGTTGCCGTCAAAGAGTCTTTGTATCATATCGTACGAATCTGTTATCTACTGCCAAAACTACAGAAGTTTAATATTGATCAGTTGGGTGGCACATATTGAGGGAAATTTTAGTAAGTATGGGAAATAAGTAAGAAAGCATGAGAGAAGATATGGGAAATATTAGAGAATATATAGGAAATATGTAAGAAAGCATGAGAAGATATGGAAAATATCATAGAAGATATGGGAAATATGGGAAGGATGGAAAACAATGGAACAAGACATGAGAGATAATACAGAAAAAATTGAAGAGAAAATGGAGAGTAAAATGGAAACAATGGAAGAAAATATGAGAAAGAGATTGGAAGAGAACGAAGAAGAAATTGTTAACTTACATAAAAAATTTGTGCAAAGAACCGAACAGAAAAATGGTGAATTTCATGAAAATACTAGAGGCAGATATATCACAAATTGATAAGGAAATAGAACAATATAGTGAACAAAATGAAGAATTACGAGTAGAATTTGTAGGCAATAAAGAATCCAATTCAAGTGAAATAAAGGAAATCAATAAAACAATTGAAGAGGATCTAAATTTTTGTAAAAATGAGTTTCATACAGATGAAACTGTATTTGATAAAGTGAAGAGTAATGTTAATATAACTGAGAATAATTTAGAATATTTAAATAAAATGAAGGAAATGAAAAACAAATAACAAAAATACGAAAAAATTAAAGAGAAAAATAGCTTAGAAATAGAAATAGTAACAAAGTATGTCAAGGAAACAATAAATTCGATGGTAACAAAGAAATTACAACCAATAACTTTTAATGAATCATTGAGAAATAAAACTGGAGAAATTGAAGATATAGAGGAATTAAGAGATTTCATAGGAGAAAATTTGTCAAAAGAGAAATTTGCGAACAATTATTTTTAAAACAATTTTGGGGTCAAAAGGGATGAATTATGATTTAGAAAATTTGGTGAAAAAAAAGAGAGAATTTTATAATAATTATGTCATAATTTTTGTTTTTTTTTCGAACGGTATCCGACACTTTTTCGTTTCAGAAATTCGTTCAATTAATGCTATTTACTTATGTAAACGTTTTTCTTGATTTTCAATTCTGCTTTCATAGTAGATAATTTAGACCATAGAGTTGATTACTTCTATAACTTCGATTTTTCTAAAAGTACTCTTTCAGTTGACTTGTCATAAAATTTTTCATGACTCCATTCGATTATACGCAATTTCATATTGTTTCCGTGATTTTTTAGGCAACAGATTTGAAGTTACTCTGTTGCAGCTTCTTGAATTTCTGGAGGAAGAGAATAATCTAAATCATCCATTTCATCTTCCATTGTAGTTATATTTGCAGCAGTAACAAAGAAGCTAGGAACTTTCATTATTTTTAGTAGCTAATAAACAATTATTCATTGTTTTTTACTTGTCTCACTGTCATGTCTACTACTAGATTTGAAGTACAGAATATCACAGTCAGTAATAAAGTGCATATTAGCGCATGTAGCTGGAGCCTCTGCCTTATAACCCAGAGATCGTGTGTTCGAATCCTGTGGATCTTTTGACCATTTTTTTCTTACTAACCGTAACAGTTGTACAAAAAAGTTGTATGATATATTTGCTGAAAGTGTTTTTATTTTGCTACTGAGGTTGCTCCACTCGCTAAGGCTCGTTTCACTTACCAAATTAAATTGCCACTTTTTACATTGTATCATCAATAAGTAGTATCAAACTGAACAAGAAAGAAAAGTCTGCAAAAACTACAGAAGTATAAAATTGATCAGTTGGGAGGCACTGCATTGTACTGCGGTACATTGCATCGGGAACATTTCTTAGTATCTGGGAAGTTATTCCCCGAAAACAATTCCTGATATTATTTTCCAAATGATGTATATTTTGAAGTGGTCTTCTTGAGCATACCTTCTGTTCGAGATATCTCCATAAGAAGAAATCCAATCGAGTGAGGTCCGGTAACCTGACGGGCCAAGAGTTGTTGCAATTCTCATTTCGAGCGTAGAATTCAAAATACGTTCCAGCTCTGTTCTCATTTAATTTTGTATGAAACTAAAAAAATATCTGCAAAAACTTCAGAAGTATAGAATTGATCAGTGGGGTGGCAAAAACATACACAAGTATATTTTGTGGAAACATTTCAATCAGTTCAATGACACATTTAGGCATCGCCTGACAATCTTGAACATAGCTGAAATCATTTTATGATAAAAACACAAGGGCCGGTTGCATAAAGACAAATTAAGCACAAATTTCATATTAGGTAATTGACAAATATCGAAACCTCATATAATATGATGTAAAGTCATAACTTGACTTTTAACGTAAATTTCCGATATATTCCAAGAACTATTTGTATACTGATGTAATTTTGTCCATTATTCCAGATTTGATGTCGATTTCTACATGATTGTTTAGGGGAAAATGCTGAATTTTCAAAAAATACTTTCACCCTGCTGTCACAAAACTGTGTTGCTTAGAAACACCACGAGAGCTTGCTTGAGTGGTGTTTTGTACAGCAACACAGTTTGAGCGACTGGCAAGGTGAAAGTATTTTGAAAATTCTGCATTTTGAAGGGATATTCGATCAGACAATTTCACGAATACATTAAATTATTATAAACTAAATGTGTATTGCAGGAACGGTTCATCATGTGTCATTAATGACAGTTGAAGAGTTGAACCGTCAGACTAACGTTTCTAAATTTACAGTGATTGTTGTAACTATGGAAACGTATAAATAAGGAAGAGGCGAAACACCGATTTGAAAATACCACGGGCTGGGAGACAGTTTTCGAAAAGTCCTTTTCTCATTGGTTTGAATTCAAAAAATGATGGCATTTGGTTGGTTTATATAATATGAGGGAAATTGTCACTATTATTTCAAGTAGTGCCAATTGACAAACATGCTCACGTATGTATTATGGGATGTATATTCAAGTTTTCTGAGCAATTTTTGTTGTAAAATAAACTTGGCTGAACACACATTTTCAATACCTCAAATGCGGTTTTCCATATTCCCCCTCTAATTAGGGATCAAAAGGAAATTATCACATGTTCGTTTAGGTGTCTTCACCATTATTTTCAAAAACTGTCATGAAACGAAAAATGTAAAATGAAGACTGTTAAATATATTTTGAGAAATTGTTCCCATATACAAAATGAGCCAATGATTCAGGCAAGATTAATTTATCCACCCTATGTCTTAATTTCGGATATAGGTTTATAATTATTTAATAGTACTGGAGGGGATGGGAAACCAGCAAAAAAAGATATAAAAATGTAATAAAAACACGTTATACATCAGAATATTATAATATATTGATATAAATTGAAATAAAATTACCAGAACTGACAAATCATTTGTGTGTCTAACAAAAACAGAAATGTCCTTGATTGGAAATATAAAATTCAGAAAAAAATCTGTCAAATATAGTTTCTCGGGAGAAAAACTACATTTTTCATTTATCGTCGTAATTGTTGTTAAGCGTATTAATTCAAAAGGTAATTTTTGTAATAAGCAGTAGATTATCGAATGTTGAGAGAAATAAACATAAAAAGTCAAAATTTGAAATTGACAAATATTACAGGATATTTCATTCACTTTATTTTTAATGTGAAAAATGGTAGGATTCGAGGAAAACGGACTATAATGATTTTCAACACATTTTATTTTGTAATGTAACATTTCTATCAAATGAAAATTGTTGCCTTTTTTCAAATTCTATTGCTGGGGAAATATAATCAATTTTCGGTTCAACTCAATTTTTACCAGCTTGAGTCATTGCAATATCAAATAATCTTTATTGGTATTGCTTTTATCATTTTTATTTCGTCTCATTGGGAGATATACCAAAAATGTGTTTTTATATGGAGCTGAATAATTTTTTAACCTAAAACCTGAACCTGAAGTTTGGTGTATGAAGGTTTCCAAAAAATATGTTTTATTTGGCATAAAATTATCGGTAATTGCAAGAACCTGTCAGATTTTTCTCTCAAGGAAAATATAAATATCTATTTAACGTTTTGTGGTGGCCTTATGAGACCACCTCTGTCTTTTTTATTCAATAATTTAAAGTTTTCTGCATCTGCAGAAGATTCTGTAATGTCAACTCTACATTTGATAATTTTTTAATAGATTTAACGACAAATCGTGATAAATTATGTGTAACCACATTTTATGTCAGAGTATTCAAAGAGGGATGACAGAAATAACTAGGGAAAACACAGAAAACAGCACAAATGGCAAGTAAAGCAATAATTACAAAACACGAAACAAACAATGCCAAAACCCAAAAGCTTGATACGTCACAATATGATTTTGGGGCGGAGTTGCCAAGTTTAGTGGATTTCCCACAATTAGCTGCCCTAACCACATATGATATTCCGAACTTCATATAGAACCTTACGAAAAAAAAACTTGTCTAAAAAGAGCATTAATGCGCAAGCGTAAAGGTTGATGATCACTCCCTATGAGGGGTTAATCAACTGAATCTCGGACAGCGTGTTTGGCGTTCTAGTGTTTAATATATTTCTATGCCAACTATTAAAACGAACCGATAATTCAACAAAATTGTCTGAAATTATTACAGTCATAATTGGGCTTGCACCTCGACTGATATGCTTTGTACGTGGGTGGGTTACCAGCTCTCGTGATTCAACAACATCCATCATTCGAGACCATCAGATACCATATCTTAACCTGAGCATATTAGTTTATTCCATTGTGCAGTTGATGCACATATATTTATATGACTGACAAGTCTATCTGAAGAATTTGCAGGAAGAAAATAATGCGGGAGATGGATATCACCTGCCGTGACTAATGAAGCACGCTTTTTTAATACGTTTTTTATGAAGATAGTGATTGTAATACAGATTGTAAGGATATAAGCTCATTTTGAATCAATTTTGTTTTATTTATAATGCAGGCGTTTTTTCACAAGATTCTTCAAACCACAAAAACTTTGATAGATGTTTTGTTATTCCAACTAATAAAATAGGGGATTGTGACCAGGGGGGAAGAAATGCTCAATATTGAAAGTACAAATGGGCAAATTTCCAACATATTTTACCTTCTGGGAATCATCACTATGCTTAAAAGCGGTATCTCCACTTTTTGTCAAAATAGAGAAATGTTCATAAATCGGTGAAATAAATGATTTTACTCCGTTCTCGTTCTCTACAACTTTAAATTAGTTAATCACTAAAAACAGAAAAGTACGGAACAAAAACAAAAGTAGCTTCCCCACAAATTGGACCCTTGAAAGTGGTATTGACTATAAAGTGGCATACTAGAAAAATATCTGCAGGTACCTACCACGTTTAAGTTATTGTTTCCTTCAGAAGATGTGTGAGTTTAATGTTCACATGATTTTTTTTTATAATTCCAAAATTAGCAGAAGTAAAACATTTTTGCAAATAGCCCTTAGAGAAAAAATGTCCAAGAAGAACCAAATCCCGTTTAAGATGATTCACAACCACAAATTTTTGACACTGGACTATCGGTTTCTGGTATAATATCAGTTAATGAAATATTGTCATAGGCACAACGGCAATTAGGAAATTTCCTCAATTTTGCGACCATTTCCAAATTTGACATCAGCGTGAATATATTATTTATATGCATACTTCTGTTGAAACCTCGACCGAAAAAAATCAAAAAGAGTAGCAAACTTAAAGAAACAACAACAACCAGTTTTATACATTTTTCGAGTCCTCGTTTCGTCTTAGAAACTCATCTTCATTTTTTTGGAGAAATGAAAAAAAAAATTAATGGGAACTTTTTGTAGACCTGTTGTCCTGTTCGTGGAAAATAAAACTGTTTTGAAACATTTTTTCGATAATATGTATCGAGTTTTTGGTGCTTTAAAAAGAACGGAATATTTTTCCAAGTCCATGAACATCTCAATTTTTTTGGTATGAAAAAATTTCCTGAAAATATTTTGTAGTCCCATTCAAGGACAGAAAAACTGTTCATACACAATTTTTCGATATTTCGTATAGTTTTCGAATTAATTGTTTTTTTTTCTCCCTATGTCATGTGTTTTGCCTAAGCTTTGCTATATCTGCTGGTGAGGACAACACATTTTTCTTGTTTACTTTATACAAAACAAATTGTTAGCAAACTGAATAGATTATGGAAATAATGCAAATATTTTTCGGGAATTTTTGTCAAATTTGAAAAGAACGATAAAATTTACCAATTGTTTTTTTTTATTTGACAAAGTTTCCTCAATTTGTGGTCATGGCAAATTTCATATGTTTGATAAGTTACAATTTTTGCATAAATTCCTTGAAAAATTCAGGTTGCAATCAATTTCTTTTAGTGTAAAATAAAAGAAAAAATATATTTATATAACATTGCGAAAAACGTTTCTTTAGATTTTCTTCAGCCGGGTAAATTTTTTTATTGTTTTATTGAGCACTCGTGTACAACTTTTGTGAAAGTTTGCATTGTTTTGCTATTTTTTCACCATTTTTCCTAAATGTTTGGCCTATGTAGCAGTTATCATATGATAAAAAAACTGCATGTAGACGGCAAAGTGCAAACATCTTTACTATATTATAATTAAAAAACTCCCGAGTTCTTTCAAATTTGATATAATATTGTATATTTCGCATTTTGAATTGCAATTTTCAAATATTAAAGTTTAGGATGATTCAAATTATAATATACAATCATTGTTTGCCATTGTATAGTGATGATATAATAACATTAACAGTCCCTTATAAACTCTCCTAGAGTTTACCCAAAGGCATAGTCCGAATTAATAAATCAACATTCTTTATACAAAAGATCGGCATAAATTTCGGTAATATTGTAGCTCCTATAGAAGTAATTAGCGATTTTCTCCATACACCAAGATTTTCTAGATGACTTCTTCTCCTCAAGTTCAAAACAATACCACAAATCTCTGATATGAGTATGGCATTTTTCAGAAATCAGTCAGTAACTTTTCAATAAGTTTACAACTCCGCACTGTTAAAATTACTGGAGAATTTGCAAAAGTCCTTGGAATAAAAGAATAGTACGCAGCACTTTACAAACAAAAATATCGGGATAGCCATGGCATAATTTAAATAAAAGAGTTGTAAATCTAAGCGAGAGTGAAGAAAATTTGCATCAATAGAACAAAGTTAATACCCTTGCGAATATTTCTGACAGTCAAAGTGTTACCTATAATTTATGACCCAATATTGTATGCAGTTCTTATCTTTGATGGTGCATGAAGAATCGTGGAAATTAGTGAAATATTCAAATATGTATTTTGATATGTAGCATCATTTGGAAAAAATAGCATGAATATAGTAATGATGTTTCGACCATCTATGTTTATATTAAACACAGGTAGTTGGGGTTGTGTTCGTTATGTTCATGTGATATGCCACGATTTAGATAAACTCCACATCTGAAGCTGATGTACTTCAGAAATCGCCTCTGAATACTTTCTAAGTTATCCAAATAAGTGCTTATTACATACTCTGAAAAGAACTTTGAACTCTGATGCCACTTTCTGTAAATGATGGCGGTGTATTGATGAATTCGATTGGTGATTTTTTACTAGTACATGTGACGACATTACACTATGTTATATTCAGAGGTAATGAATTGACTTTGCACCATTCATTCAATATGCTGATGACTTGATTACAGCACCAATCACCCAGAGAGATAATCTGACGATACAGCTTACAGTCATCTGCATACAGGATGATTTCCGAGTCAAAGTTCATATATGAAAATTATGAACAAAATGAACCAAAAACAGATCCTGGAGGGACAGACCTGAAACCAGATAAGACTCCAGAAAAAAAAAGATGAAGTATCGAAAACATTGACAAATTCTGTGTAAATGACATCGACCAATGCATCTGCTTTGAATTGAGTGACGCATATTAAATTACTTGTGGTTAATCAACTCTTAATGCCGATTTTATACAATCTGATATTTAACATGCACAAATGAAACATCTTTCAACCCTGTGTGGAAAGGTAGTTCCATAAGACACCATACGAATAGAATAATGTGAGTGGTCAAAAAGTTTGAAATTTGCAAACAAACAATTAGAATTTACAGAAGATTTTGATCTTAACAGGCCTGAAAATATCGAAACTCCAACTGACATATTCCTGTGCTTGGTGACAACAGGAACTTACGACAAAATAGTGTTCGAAACCAATGCATATGAAACGCAGCAATTTGGCGATCTTTTTAAAACTCATACGAAATCAAATGTTTTCTTGATATAAATCTGAAGATGAGGCTTACCAAGAAACCTAGTTACCGTGATTATTGGTATTCAAAATGCAGATGAGAGATAATTGCATATCATCTTCCAGGTCTCATAATCGTTTCAGTTGACTGTTGACTAATATATTTAAAATCCTTTATTTTAGTCATAAACTAATAAAAACATTGTTAACATTATACAAAATAATTAAAAAATAAATGACTCACTCATATGTGTATATACTTACGAACAAACATATAAACATATATAAACTAACGAACCAAACACAGAACATATAAAAAGAATGTTGCTACAATATATTTGTATCAGTCAATAGATGCTTCTTAAGTCTAACTTTGAAAATGTTTAGATTAGCAGAACTTTTTACATAAATAGGAATATTGTTGTACATGGTTACACCTTTAACAAAAATAGAGTTTTGGCTATATATGTTCTGCTAACCAGCGGAACACGAAGATTACCTCTACATCTAGTGTTGTGCTCATGAACATCCTGATTAAGGAGTAAAATATTCTGCAAATATTCAGGTGTCATACCGGTTTTAATTTTGTGAATGAATATATGGGAGTTAAATAATAGATAACTCCTAACTGGTAACCAATGAAGAGTATCGAGCATTGAATTTATTGACGTATCACGTGCACAACAAAGAATAATTCGCATAGCCCGATTTTGTAATTTTTGCAAGCGGCTTAGCACATTTTGATTCAGCAGATAAAGCACAGTGGCACGGTAGTTGAAATGAGGAAGTATAAGGGTATTATAAATTATAATTTTACTCCTCTGCGTAAGATGCGGGGAACATCTCCTCAAATAATAAATTTTCATGGAAATTGTTTTTATAACATTTTTCGCATGGTCATTAAAGTACAGTTGACGATCAACCAACACCCCTAAATATTTTAATTACTCAACCACTTCTATTTGGACACCACCGATTAAAAGTTTCGGTGCTGTTTTCATTACTTTCTTATACATTTTGTCTCTACTGATTAACATCCATTTTGTCTTGTTTGTATTTATTTTCAATAAATTTCCACAGCAATAATTGTGAATAGCTTCTAGACTTTGGGTGATTGTATTGAAGCATGTTGAACGGTTATTTCCAGTACAATAAATAACGTCGTCAGCAAATAGGTGTATGCAACATCCATTCACCACCTCAACCATATCATTAATATACACTAGAAACAATAAAGGACCCAGAACACTACCTTGTGGTTCTCCTATATTATTATTTAGTGTGCTGGACGTAACATGGTTAACTCGTAACTTTTGCTTCCGATTGTCCATTGTAATGCTGCATCTACAATTCCAACAGATTCATTCCACTTTCTTCAATAATCGTGTTCTGTCAATAGTTTCGAAAGCCCTTTGTAAATCAAGAAAAACGGTCACTGTCATTAGATTTTTTTCTGAAGTGTTCTTCCAATCGTGGAGCACACATTGCAAAGCAGTTTCACAACTGTGTTCATTACGGAACCCTGACTGAAAGCATGTAATGGCCTTATTGCATTCCAAGTGATCCGCAAGTTGATTGTATACTGTTTTTTTCCAGTACTTTTCCTATAACTGATATCATATTTATTGGTCTCAACTCACATGCTTTATTCGTATTTGCGACTTTAGGGATTTGAATAATTGTTGCAATTTTTATTTCATCAGGTACTTTATTAGTTCGAAAGAATAATAAATGATATTCAAAAGTGGTTTAGTGATAGTTGAGAAGCATTCTTTCAACAATTTTGTAGATATTTCATCAGTACTATTTTTATTTGTCATTAAAAATATCATTTCCTTCAGATTCTCAATGGTAATCATCTTGAAATATCTCAGTTTGTGTGAAACATGACCAACTATAATAGGAATTTCAACTTGAGGCACATTAATTGAATTACTGATCTGGTTAATACTTTTGACATAGTATTCATTAAGAGTATTTGACATTTTGATATTATCATTTTCAATAATAACATCATCGAATTCAATACTTGCATATCTGTTGGAAACATTATTCTTTGGTATGTATTTCTAGTCTGATCTAACCTAAACGAACTAACCTAGCTCGCAAGTATTGTATTGTATTGTTAGGTATGGATGGTGACTGATGCGCTGCGACCTAGTTAGATCTATTGTGCCCCATTTCTGCTATCTCAAGGTGTTCTCGTTTACAGCAGCCCCTCAAGCCTCAATTCCTTCAGGAATTTTAGGATTTTGAGGGGGTCCATTTGTGGTATTTCTTCCACAGTCGCAAGTTGGAAGGTTATTTTTTTTCTTTGGTGATTTGGCATCGACTGCTGTGGTCATTAGCCACGTATTCTGGATAGGCCTTGTGACTAACTCCATGCGCCACCTTAGAAGCAGCACTGTTAATTGGAACGCAACAGTGAATCGTGCAGGACTCACCCTACTCTAGCCACGATATTTTAATAATTTAATCGGTTAAATTAAATTAAAAAATCCCAGCCCAACCAGGGTTCGAACTCCGGACCTTTCGACTCAGAGTCGGACGCTGTAACCACTGCGCCACGCACCGACATGTTCAAATTATTATTATTATTAGACCATTATATCTATTACATGTTTCAATGTCATTGGTAGCCAAGTAAACATTTCTGTAATTGTGCAAAAATAACCAATCTAAACTTTGGTTAAGCAATATTTTATATAACAACCAATGCTAACATAAGTTGTGGAAAAAGATAGCGTGCTGTTGACATTGGTTGTAATAAATTAGAGAAAGTTTTGTCTAGTTATTAATATTGTATTATAAGTAAAACAAAAATATGTTTAAACCATTGTACTGTATTAGCTTCTTTATAGAATTTGAATAATTTTCCCAAGTGTTGATGGCGTTAATAATTAGAATTCATTTATGAAGGTTATTAATAGTCAGGATATTATTGTATTAGGATATTATTGGAAGGGTGATATTTGGCAGCAAATTTTTGACAGGATATTTTTGTACGGGATATTTAGTCGTTCTACCGTTTCCTTGTGGTCATGATTTTGAATGAAGGATTATAAAAAAATTGTATATTTTGAGAATTTTTATTACATCCTACAATCCAAAATAACAATTTTTCGAAAAAAAAAATCTCGTCTTGAAAGAGTTAATACGTTTTGACTATTTCTGAACCATAGGCAATAAAGCTGCATGAAGAAAAAAGCGCATTTTTGAACTTCGTGTTGCATGTCTGGGATTGCGCCCTAACAAGCAATCTTCACATAATCCAGTGTCAGCTTTCTCTACTAGATATGAAATATACTATTTTTCCAGCACAAAAAAATCCCGATGATTTGGTTCGTGTTAATGAGTGAAAAAATATGAATGAATTCAAATTAACTGTATCCAACGAACAAAATAACTATCTTCCAACCAACGACTAGTCATCTCAATTTCAAAGTTCAATATAAATAACGAATATGATTAGTTTGTGACGCGACCCAAATTCACTGACTCCACCTGTTAACTATGAATAACGACACGGGTCTTAGCGTATGTATAAATTCGGAACGGATCCGATAAATTATACGGCAAAGACGTCGCTCCAGGAGCGGACGCAGCCTCCGCTGGACCGCCGATACAGAGAGCAGTTTTGCCGACCGAGGGTCATCCGTCTCTTTTTGTCGCGTAGGTGTTCGATATTAATGGTCCAAGTACCGCGATTTCGTGTAATTGTTGTTCCGTCATATCGCGTTATGCAAGCGAATAATAACAAAAGAAGTGAAAGGAGCTTGGGTTAGATTTAATTTTTTTATTTCAAACAAATGTAAATGACTGAGATGTTGTCTATGATCGTTTACTATACTGTTGTCTGATTCTTGATAAAAAACCAACCCGGAATTCATTTCATCAACAAGAGGCAAACAAATGCAGGATAACAGTTATGATGAATAAAAGAGCTTATGAACAACCACATTTATTCGTTATTTTGGAGAAGTAACACGTGATCCTCTTGACAAAAATAACAAGCTGAAATGAGTATTCCAAATATCGAACATAATCAGATTTCTTTTACAAATCTATGATTTTTGTTATATCTTTCAGTTTATTCTTTCTCTACATCACGAGATAAACTATTTGTATCTGGCCCCAAAATTACTGAATTACTTACCAAAGGAAATCATAGATGAAACTTCTCTGAAACGCTTTAAAAAGCAACTCATAATATTTATAAAGAAAAATAATAGAACTGATATTCATAAATTGATAGAAAATTTAAAAAGAAACTTAAAACTGTATTTTCTTATATCTATTCCAATTCACTGAGCGTTTGATACTTAATTTTATTATATTTATTTTTTGTATTTTATTGAAAAAAAGAAAAACTATTATAACGTTTATAATTGTATTATCATTTTGTCTATTTTACCTCACCAGACATTATATTTATTTATTCATATTTTATTTTCATTTATTGAAAAAAATATTTAAACATGTGTACTTGCATTTTCGTAATTATCTATTTTATCACACCAGACACTTTAGTATTACTTTATTTATATTTATTTACATTGTATTTGCCACAAACAAGTACGTATAGTAATTCTGTGGACATTGTCACGTTTAGTCATAAATATATTCTTAATTCTCAATCTTTGTATCGATTTTATCACGAATAAACGTAATTATTATTATTAGTTATTGCATCTGTTTCCATAGCTACATGGTACAGGATTCGTGCAGCCATTTTTGGCAATCGATACAGAAAATCCAGTTCACAGGTTCTTACGTTTCATAGTAGCTCTGTAAACATTCTAGACAATCATCATTTCGTTTATCATTTCTTTGCCCCAAGCTCTCTTCATTTCAATGATTTAAGTAAAATCGACAAAGTCGAATTACCCTTTCTCTCCAAATATTTCTACCAAATCAAAAATATGAGGTAAAAATCTGACTGAAACAACTATACTTCTCTGGCTCATACCACGACGGATATTGAATTACATCTGACAGATATTTGTGCAATGTTCTTCCAAGAAGACTCAATTGCAAGCGCTTATTGTAGACAAACAAAAGATTGAAGAAAACAGGATTCTTTGGGAGATCGTTTAGTAACGAACAGTCATTGCCGACCGAAGATGAACCCATTACTACCATATACACCTACTACGTAGGATTATTATGGCAAGTACCTGTCAGTAAACAACTACTCCCCTGGCTAAGACCACGACGGGTATTGAATTAAATCTAACAGATACTTGTGCAACGTCCCTCAAAACATCATAGGACGCAGTTGCAAGTGCCCTCTGTGACCAATCAGCAGAATTATGATTTGATTTGGACAGGGTGACCACCTGCAGACTAGTTTCGAGGTTGTTGCCATTCATCAGTGCAGGGGTAGGTCAACACAGACAGCACTGAAGTCATCTGTTCCCCGTCCAAATCATTATACAGATGAGCCATAAACCATAAGATATAATAAGCCTACATAGTAGGTGTATATGTGAGTAAAGGGTTCATCATCATCAAAACATAATTCTGCTAGTTGGTCACAGAGAGCACTTGCAACTGCGTCCTCTGATGTTTTGAGGAACGTTGTACAAGTATCTGTTAGTTACATGGTGGTTCTTCGGGTTGTAAGGCCGACGTATGTTCAGAGAAGATCTCGACGTTTCGCCAACACGAGTGGTTAGCATTTTCAAGAAATATTTTACAAATTTCTGCTTTCTTAAGTCGTTGTCAAATGCAGAACATACTCTCAACAACGATAACCATAGAGTGAAATTTCAAGAAACCCAAGTCATCTCTTCCACATCTGCCTATTACCCAAGACTCTTCCGGGAAGCAATTGAAATTCAGAAACACCACAGCAACTTCAACAGAACCGAAGAAGGACTACAATTGAACAAGGTTTGGCTTCCAGTTCTCAAAAATTCTCAATTAGCTCCCTACCCACAAAATAACGGTACGAACGATTCTATAATGTCAGCTAACGCTATGGACCAATCAGATGTAAGAACGTCAAATCACAGGTATTTCTTGAGACAACGTATTACAAATGTCAAGCATTTGACAACGACTTAAGAAAGCAGAAATTTGTAAAATATCTCTTGAAAATGCTAACCACTCGTGTTGGCGAAACGTCGAGATCTTCTCTAAACATACGTCGGCCTTACAACCCGAAGAACCACCATGTAAGTGACGATGGCCGTGAAAGCCTTTCACAATTTATCAGTATCTGTTAGATTTAATTCAATACCCGTCGTGGTCTTAGCCAGGGAAGTAGTTGTTTTCTGACAAGAACTTGCCATAATAAGCCTACGTAGTAGGTGTATATGGGAATAAAGGGTTCATCATCGGTCGGCAACGACTGTTCGTTACTAAACAAATGAGTATCCTTCATTCGGCTGGGGATGACCACTAGCAGACCTGTTTCGAGGTTCTTGCCTCTCATCAGTGCAAAGGTAGGTCCGACAACTTCAGAGTCGTCTTGTCTCCGCCCAATGAATTATAATGAATTGTTTTTCTAATAGTTCCCTATGGTTACTGTTTTTTTTGTACCTACATTTCGTTTTCAATGGTGCCATTTCATGTGAGTACCAATAGAAGTCTCGTCTCGTCTTGTCCGAGTATTGTCTCTAGTCTCGACTCAGAAACGAGACGAGACCATGCGAGACTCTCGTATGCACCACTAATAAAAACAAGAAATGGAAGGCAGAGCGTGATATGTCAAAATTCTGGAATTTTTTCATCAGAATTACAATCTTCTCGACGCTGGCGTTCCATAATTAGAAATCACCCAGTACATGATTAAACCTCTAGTGCAGTTTTTGATGCTATGACGCTATGTTGCTAATTAAGATGTCACAAAGACACCTGCAACCTTGGCCGATCGGCCGTAATTGCATATATATTCAGATCATGTTTTCCGCGTCGAATAAAAACAAAATTTTCACGTTGACAAACCCATGTATGCAAGTTTCTTTACCTCGCCAAGGTGCGGGTAGGGGTTTCATGTTCGTATTCAGTGACGGATCTATTAATTAATTAAATTTCGCAGAGGGACGCCAGGCGGATATTAGATAATTGTTTTTTTATTCGTATTTTTATATCAGTTTATTCAAATGGAAAACTAGAAAATTACCCGCACAGAGCGTTTTGTCGAACCCTCATGCGCAGCGGGATTTTTTTCTTCTGGGAGGTTTCACTTACATGACTAAGTTCGCTAATTGAAGATTGAACGTATCTAATGAAGATATGCAATGTCTGTCACTTCGTGCGGGAGCAAAAAATACATATATATAGAATTTAATATATCAAATTTTGAATTACACATTCTCGTAAAACTTGAAATTCACGAAATCTAACTGTAATAATTTTGAAATAGTTGTTGTATTGCAATAAATTGAATACTTTTCCAGATAACTGACTTTATTCTTACATTCATATATCAAAATTGTTACTGAATCTGTGTTTCTAGTAATGGATGAATATTTTGAATATGATTCATAGTTCAAGTCAACTTCGCTTGATAGAAATGATCTAAAATTAGAAAATAATATACAACATTTTTTCTCCTTCTTATATAAGCTGATTACCAAGAAAACAGACATAGGAGAGATCATTTCAAGTTATAGATCCAGGCGAGTGGGTACTCAAGAGACCTTTGATAATCTCTGAGTTAGTTTTGGTGACACCGAGGTTGAGCTAGTGGAATTTCTGTCTTAATTGAAGAACTCATAGATGCTTTGGTACTGCCTTGTTCATTTTGAGAAGAGATTCCCTCTACTGAAACTGTTCCACGAGAAGTCTGTTCAGAAATAGGAGCTGATTCATTTTGAGGCACAACGGTACTTTCTCTTTGATTTCAGTGTCAGTAACTGAAGACAATTTTGATGGTATGAAATTGTCAGAGTGAATATTTCATACCCGTTCCAACTCTTACGAAATGAGTCACTCGACTGATAATCTTCAGAATCTGCCCCGATTATCACTCATTTTTTTTGCTCATATGAACGACCTTCAGTATAGAATGTGGTTATGGCCCTTCTTTTATTTTCATATTCCATCATTCTCTCTGATCCACTCATTCCTTTTTTACATCTTTATATTTCAGTTTAATGACATTCAACTCGATCCTAGGATATTATTTCAACATTATTTCCGATGGACTCCGTCTCAATACTGAATTTGGTGTGTTGCGATATGCAAAAAAATATCGAATTTACGTTGTAATGTGGTTTTTGTATGGCATTTATTTAACCATTATCTGATATTATCGACTCAGGCAACCCAAAAATAGCAAACAAATATCCTAATTTCACCATTGATTTTTTTAAATTTGTTCTCATTCAATACATATCTAGCCGTTTAAGGGTAGAATCAACAAGTAGCAAAAAATACCCCAGTATTTTGTTGATTTATTCCAAGGGGTCAAATATACTTCCTTTTTTTTAGCCGATTATATCTGTCATGACTCGCATTGAAGTATTTGTTCATTCAATCGAGGCTACCAAATATCATTTCTGACACGCCATACCATGATGTTGATCACGTAACAACTCCATAACTACAAATTGTAAGGACTCAGGAATTATTAGCCTATTACGTCAGGTAAGACAATCATTTTCCACTCCTAACTAAACTATTTTATGAGAATATGGTTTCACGCTGTCATCACTCATGTTATTTTGCCAAACTGTTTTGGTGGGCTCTACTACTTTACTCAGTATTTTGTCTCTTTTGGTTTCTTTAGGCACCTCTTCAGGTAAAAATGGCATATCGTTTATAAACGAAAAGGAATTCAAATAATTCACCAAATCCACTTCATCCAAATAATCTTCAGATATTTCAATCTCCTATTGAAAATCATTCAAAATTGGCAACCTCGACAAGCCGCCTGCTTGAGGTAGTTATATCTTTACCTTCTCTTTACTTCAATTCATAATCGTGTGCTGATAAAATCACTGCATATCTCCGTAGTTTATCATGAACATGAATAGGTAAGACTGATTTTGACACCAAAATTACCTTCAAAGGCTGATAATCCTCATAGAAAATGAATTTCAACCGAATATGAATTTGTGGATTTTTCATAGCGATTTGATAGCTAAAGCTATGTCTGGCATTTGTGCATATAGACCGTCAGATAGGGTTGAAAAGTAAGTCGATGTTGAGTTAAATGAAGGGAAATTTACGAGTGGCTCGTGGGGAAAACATATGGAAAAATCAAAAAGAATTTCCATTAAATTTTCCAACGACAAAATCTACTTTTCCATTCGCACCACTCAAGCCATTATGTTTTTCGGTCTAGTGACGATGTAGGTTTTCATAGTTTCGATGGGCTTGCTTGGGAAAATTTGTTAAAATCTAGATTTTTCTTTACAAGATTACAGCCTTATTTTAACCCTTTAGCCACCTTCAACACTCAAGCCTTTGATCTTCCGAAGCCAGGTTCTACTAATTAATGATTAGATGAACACGGCTCGCGTTAAAATATGGAAAATCGAATTTTCCATATGTTTTCCCTAGGAGCCACTCGTAAATTTCCCTCCATTTTACTCAACATCGATGTACTTCTCAATTCTATTCAAGGCTTGTATGTAAAAATGGGGCACCTAAATCTGTCACTATCTGACGGTCTAATAGTTTTTCTCAGTTTCGGATAAAGTAAACGATGCAAATAAAACTGGACGTTGTTCTTCATCGATGACTCATTACAGCACATAGTCCATATTGTGAGGAATGAGCAGTAATAGCATGATTTATTTAGATGGATCATAGTGAACTAATGCTGAGTACTTAGTAGTAGTTCTTGTGAAGGCCGCGTCAGCAGCCAGGAAAGTAGACCCTCATTGACCCTTTCTGCCATCTGCTGTTTCCCACTTATCTACATTCCTCCTCGTAATCTTTGTAAGCGTAGTGCTTGGCACTTTCTGCCTAAGAGCCATGCCATCCTTGACTATCTGGAGCCGGCCGCAAAGCCTTTCAACTGTCTGCAGCCGGTATCTTCCCTCCAAAGTTTATTCAGCTCTTCCGCCCACTTCTTGCTTGCTTCTTGCGATGCCTAGTAGTACAGACTTCGGCACACAGAACTAATGCCGAACTATTGATCGAAAGATATTTCAAGTTTTATTGAAAGCTCACATGAATCGTCCCACATAAACGGGGTCTATTTTTTTAACGATGAAGTAGATATAAATAAATAAACAATACTGGAATAAATTTCAAGTGACGTCTTTTGATGGTGGTGTGTCCTTTAGTGAGGTTCTAACGGATGCCCTTAAAAATTACAAACTTACATTTACTTTGATTTATTCGAATATTATGTTCACTCAGATGTTTCATGACTTGTTTTACTCTGTCGGAACATTCTCATTCACAGCGTCAATATATACACCCACATGAGGTATTCTTCTGAGTGCTTCTTCCATTCTAGAATGAAATATAGTAGGAGCACTCGATATCCCATACGGTTTAAGTATAAAGACCCTGGTGATTATTGATTGTGAAATGTATTGAGAGTCCTCTTCTTATCTAGAGTTGAATATATGCGTTTGCAATTTGCAACAAATCATAGAAATCTGGAAATGGATAGTGGTCAGTACTCGTAAGATAGGGTTCAATATTTGTATTTTTTAAATCCACAAAAACTCGTATGCCCCCAGTTTATTTTTTTAATATTACAATGACGCTATTAATTTCAATTTCACTTCCAGTACACGCCATCTAGTCTTCAAGCGTGAATATTGCATTTGCAAACGTTGTGGGAAATATTCAAAAAGAATATTCATCAAATTACTATTTTAGTCAGGTAAATTATTCGAAAACAAAACGTCACGCCACGGAGACCCTCGAAAAATACCCGAGATCGACATGGCGTCATTCCCGAGTTTATCCAACAAATGCCACCGCACTAAGCACAGAGCTGATCTGAAAATAATTCGAACAAGAGTGCCATTGTCCCTCCCCTGGGTTCGAGGCATTCACCGTTTGACTGTCACTCCTAACATTCTCCGTAAAATAACAACATCTGACAGATTCCCCATGTTTCCCATTCCAGGATAGCTCCAGACGCTGTCGCGACTCATCTCGATCCCAGACCTCACATATCATATATCTGACGGCGTGATTGGCAAGATATTCTTTTTGCCTGCCTTCTAAAGTATCTGGATTATTGCAGAGAAGTATAGGAGTAGTCTTCGTGCGTTGGGAATATAATGTAATCATGGTTTTATTCATTTCAATTATTTAATTATCAAGAAAATGTATACAACAGGTCATAATACCCAATTACAGCAGTATATAATACAAAATGAAAAGTTTATATTGATCATGGAATATAAAACAACATCAATATTATCATTACATAAAATATGGACTCAAAATATGAATATACAAAAATGTACTAAAAATATACAGTGCGGCTTTTAATAGCCCCCCGCCCTGTTAACTTTTGAATGGTTCGAAGTACAAACATGAAAAAAATCGTTTCGAGGGTTTCACAATACCATTTTTCGAAATAAAAAATTTGTAGATTGCTCGTCAGAGGGACACATTGTTTAAAAAATTGTTTTTTTCCCATTAACCAGCTGTCGTCACCTTACGAACGACAGCCCTCAGAAGTCGAAACTTGTGCGAGCCAAGGATTAACGAGGTCTTACCGTTTTACGTGCGATTCCTAGCTCTTTCTTGGGCCATCAGAAATATGTCTGCTGCTGCCATGGTTTAAACCATCGCCTACTGGCAGCCAAAGTGATTGAAACAATGTCGCTTTAACCAGTCGGCTACCTGGCCCCGTTCATCAACTCAAACATTTCAAATGGCATGGGGGGTCGAGTGTCACATCGTTAAAAAGAGAATTCAATTCTCTTTACAACCATTCAGATATTTTCCAATTTTGTTAAGAAATTTTTTTTCCCAATTTCCATTTTTATGACTTTCGAAATTCCAAGCTCATGTGCCACCAGCGCCATCTGTCGAATAATTGCAATGTTTCTTCTCTCAGAAAGTAGTATCGGTAATACTATTCAAAATATTTTTGGTTTCATTATTCCATATCAAACTGTTCAAATTTATCGAGGTATAAGTGGTATTCAGATCCGCATTTATATTTGATATATCAAGTTTGAATTGCAAAAAATTCAAAAAAATCAGATAGTTGTGAAGAGAATGTGACACTTGACCCCCCATGCCATTTGAAATATTTGAGTTGATCTGCCCCCCCCCGCACCCCTTATCGCGCAATGACCATATTTTTTGTTTGAAAAAGTAGTGTAGGTGAAACCCTCCAAATTATTTTTTTTTTCATGTTTGTGCGTCGAACCGTTCAAAAGTTAACAGGGGGGAACTAAAAAGAGCTGCACTGTATATGTAATCAACCTAATCAAATGAGCAGATACTTGTACTAGATTACATGACTCAACCTCTGGCGGAGGCACCAAACTTATACGAAGATTGAAAATAGATGAACACCTCAATCTAGCAGACCACAATTATAATCTTCATGCAGTAATTGTTCACTGTGGTTCCGGCGTTGAATGTGGCCATTATTACGCATTGGCGAAAGATGGAACGGACTGGTTTAAGTTTGACGATAGTTTTGTTTCTAAATGCTCTGACGATATCTTGGGTTTATTGGAGCCTCTGGAGACACCCTCCATTTTATTTTATGAGAGAGAGGACATTGGCAGATCAAGATCTTCAGATGATGTGGTGCTGCAGGTTTTTCCGGGTTTTCCTGCAGCTGAAAAAGCAAATGCGCCACTGGAATCAATCAAGTCGCCCCGAAGCGCCAATTAATTTTTGTTGTTGTTTTATATTTTTATATTTTTATATTTAATTATTTTGTATAATAGTTTATAAATAAAAGGTTTAGGTGATTAGGTGAATTTCATGAAAATATTAATATAATGGGAAGAAAATTCATACACACATACTCAGGTTATCGATATGAAGGTAATGAATATTTTGATATACAAAAAGACTAATATGCTCTAGATAATTTTTCTTATATAATTCGAACTTTTGTCGTTAATTTCTACTTTCAAATTTGAGTATCCTTCAGTTTTTCCAACTCCATATTTCGTCATATTTCGTCTTATCATCTATGAATTCTTTTCTTTTTCCATACGCTCTGTTGCTTCATTGACTACTTTTCAAACTTTTTTTATGTCACCCTCATTTTCATCATATTTATTTTTGAAATAAGTTTCTTTTGTTGTTTTTATTACTTGACTTGAGTTGCAATACTCTTTGTAATTTTCTAAGAGAGATGGGTTGTTTGTATTTATGTTAATACGTCTTCTCAGTTTATTTCTATGTTGAATAGATTTTATAAACCCATTAGTTATCCAAAGTTTCAATTTTTTGTTTTTTCTTCATTTCAGGTTAATGACTAGAATATTTATTTTTGGTTGAAATAACTTCACAAAATATTTTATATGAGTCGTCGGAAACATGGATAACATTAATCCATGTTTGTTTTTTTAAATTCTTGTAGTTGATGATGTTCTTAAATAATGTATTGGATATATGGGAGATTTTTTTCATCAGCGGAATATTGCATGAGAAATTGATCTGTAATATAATTTTCATAAACATTTAATCTAATTTCTTCAGTTACATAATTTTTATCAATATTCACGAATATGTGATCTATGCAACTCTCAGAATTATTTGAAATGCTGTTGGTATATTGATGTCTTTACTGTAGGAAAGAAAACAAAAAAACATAGATATCGTAATTCACACAATCTAATCTAAAGCCGTTTCTTTGTAAATACAGCAAATTTTGGTGTATTTTTTCTCATTACTTTGAAAAACATTTCCCTAAAAATCTTCAGTAAAAGCAAGAGCTGGGTTTCTTCTGAAATTCGCACTTCTAGTCAACATTTGAAAGATCTTTTCAAACTAAAAATCCTGAAATAAGATTGAAAAGAAGATACACGAAAAATTTGTTTCAATTGCTAAAAAAGAATACTATCAGAATAGAATAATTAGTTCTGATAATCCTAAGTCTATATGGAAGATCATAGCCGAATTATCGAACAAACTAACTAGAGTGAAATCTGATATTATGATCAGACATGACGACAAACTTCACGAAGATCCTTCAAAAGTAGCTAGATTATTCAAGTATTTTATCGATGATCCTAAGTCTCTGACTCAAAATATTGTATCACATAATACTGATCTCAATATCTTCATGAAAAATATCGCTTCTTCCTGTAATTAATTTTTTCTTGAAAATTACGATGAAACTTATATGTTCGACTTGCTGCAAGGTAATTTGAAAAATGAATACTCATCAGGACCAGACGAAGTGCCTCTGATTTTAGCAAGAAAAAGTTTAGGTGTGTTATCCAAGCCTCTAGCTATTCTGGTAAATTTGTCCTTCACTACGGGGACCTTTCCAGATCTATTGAAGAAAGGAAAAGTCCCTCCAATTCGTAAAAAGAGTAATCATCATCTTCTTGATAACTACCGTCCTGTGACTGTTCTTTGCAGTTTCTCCAAGGTTTTTGAGTATTGTTATCTACATCGCCTCTTATCGTTCATTGACAAAAATAACTCAATATCAAAAAATCAACACGTATTTTTATCCAGGAAGTCAACAACCACTGCAATATATTCTTACTACCACAAAATAGTAGATTGCATTGAGGCAGATGAATTCCCTGTTGGTATTTTCTGTGATCTCAGCAGGGCATTTGATTGTGTGAATCACACGATTCTCTTGGATAAACTCTACCATTACGGCATAAGGAGTACACCTTTTGATTGGATTCGATCGTACCTTAGTGACAGAATGCAATGTGTTACAGTAGAAAATAAGTCATCCGGGTACTTGAAAAATGACATGGGTGTTCCACAAGGATCGGTACTTGGCCCGATTCTATTTATAATCTATATCAACGACATAGACAGGCTCCAAGTGCCAGCAGCCCTCACAATGTACGCAGACGATACTTCACTAATTATATCCAGTCCCCATGAGAACTCCATAAGAGAAAATTGTGAGAGCACCATATCTGAAGTTATCAACTGGTTCTCGGCTGACCTTTCATTTTTGAATGTGGACAAAACACTGCCTGCGATTTCACAACCCCCAGAAAACTTCTGAAAATATTTCATTTGGAACGACAGTAATCTCCTCTGATGACACACGAGTGAAGTTCTTGGGATTGAATATCGATACACACCTCAATTGGAAGTCTCATTGTGAGGACCTTGTTTCCAGACTTCACTCAGCAGCCTATCAGATCAGGAATATCAGGGAAATACTGAATATAGATCAGTTGTTGCAGCACTATCATACACAAGTTGAAAGTAGACTGCGATATGGTGTGACCTTCTGAGGAACATCGACTTCGTCCTCTACTGTTTTTACTGCGCAGAAGCGTATCATTCGTTCAATGGTGGGAATAAGTTGTCGAACCTCATGCAAAAACTCATTTAAAGATCTGAAAATTTTAACTCTAGCGTCTCTACAGTGACCGCCAAAAAGTATGTACCATATGGGAAAATTTTTTATTATTGGAGTATTGGAAAAAATATTCTGGGGAAAAGTTTGTTCATGTCCGATAACCTAAAAATCGATTTTGACACATGTCACGTGATCGCTAGAATGGCGGCTAAATGAAAAAAATTGCAATGCAAAGGCAAAAAAAGGGGTAAGATGGCAAGATATCAAAAAGAGTTATTTGAAAAAGTCACTTAGAATTCAATTTTATACACATAAACGAAGTTTCAAGAGATAATTCAAAAAAATTGAAAATAGCAATTTTTTTAAAATATTTCCCCATCTATTTAAAAATATTATTTTTTTTTCTTATGAATAGCTTGACTATACTGAAACATTTGCATTTTAATGATAATGACAAAACTTTCTCTACACCAGAGGGCACTAAATTAAAAAAATTGGTTTTTGCCAGAACCCTCGCTGTTACATTGGTTCTTATCTAACAGTTATATCAGAATTCCAAGACTATTGTGTTGATATGGCAATCTAGAAACACCATGTTTCCTGATTTTAATCAAGTTTCAATAATAATGCTGTATGAGCGTTTTACTTTGCACGTAAACTTTAAGAATCTTTAATTTGACGCACTATTTTCAAGTTTATGTGCGAAGTGAAACGCTCATGCACGATTATCATCGGAACTTGATTATAATCTGGAAATTACCATGTTTTTGGAGTGTCATGTCATCACAATGGTCGTGGAATTCGGATATAACTGTTAGATACGAACCGATGTAACAGCAAGGGTTCTGTCAAATTCCCATTTTTTCAATTTAGTGCCCTCTGGTGTGGAGAAAATGAGAAAGTTTTGTCATTATCATTAAAATGCAAATGTTTCAGTATAGTCAACCTATTCATAAGAAAAAAAATAATATTTTTAAATAGATGGGAAAATATTTTTAAAAAATTGCTATTTTCAATTTTTTTGAATTATCTCTTGAAACTTCGTTTATGTGTATAAAATTGAATTCTAAGTGACTTTTTCAAATAACTTTTTTTGATATCTTGCCATCTTCCCCTTTTTTTGCCTTTGCATTAAAATTTTTTTCATTTTGCCGCCATTCTAGCGATCACGTGACATGTGTCAAAATCTATTTTTAGGTTATCGGACATGCACAAACTTTTCCCCAGAATATTTTTTCCAATACTCCAATAATAAAAATTTTTCCCATATGGTACATACTTTTTGGCGGTCACTGTATATATTTTAGAACTGTCTGAGTATATGTTCAAAAAATACATATATATATATATATATATTTTCCCCTCAAAATGATTGCAATCATGATTACAATACTCGAAACAAAAAAGATTTCATAGTACCATTCACCAAATTTCGAATAACTCAAAATACCCCAAGGCACCAAAATCTACAATTTCATACCGGTTGACATTAAAAAAAGTAGTACTATATATATTTTCAAAAAGAAGTTGAAAGAGTTTCTTGTTCAGCATAGCTTTTATACTATCGAAGAGTTTTTAGATCATATCAGAGAGAAAGTATTTATTTTTACTGTATTCAATTGTTTTCGGTTGATACTTTTTATTTGTGTAAATCTTTTACTTGACTGCAGTCTTGAAACAAACTGCATGTATTTTAATCTGTAGATATGTTTCCCAATCTTATCTTTTTTTTTTAATTTTTCCATACAGCAATTGTACTGTCTTAAGGAAATAAAACACATTCTATTATATTCTCATACACAACTCAATTTTTCTTCATACGCAACTATTATCCAGCCAAACCGACGAAAATGAACAATGCGTTTCAGATCAATTTATCAAAGCATGACAATTCAATTGCGAGTATTCCACCCGCCTCCATATTTTTCGGTATCGCCACATTTATTTCACGTTTAGCTGAATACCCGACCGCCTCATTGATATGAAGTTGTTTGTTCCCGCGCCTGTCTTTCACTTGTCACTCCATCTTGACATCAGCCCTGATGACCTTTTGCTCAACTGCAATAATGAGGTCGTCTCCAAGCAGTCACAAACACTCTTGTGCATCGTGCATTGCCGCCTTGTGATTCGATGTAGATGATATTTTGTTTATTTTTGGATGTCATTATCATTTAAGTTCGTAGACTATTCGGGTTCAATTCGATTTATTTGTGTATAGTCGAACGCGATAACTTTTCGATGACATGTGGTATATTTCATTGTCAATTTTATCAGTTTGGATAAATATTGGTTTTTAATGAAGAAAATATTAAACATCAACATAAAATGAGGTCTGAGCTAAAATATAGTGAACTGTAGCAATTTCAGATGGATATCGAACCATAAGCCTGAGGATACAGCTACAGAACTGGTTATGTCTACAGTACGTGTCCATAAAGTAATCCCCCCTGTTTACTTTTGAACGTATTGGATTTTTTTTGGTCATATGGTAGTTCATAAATTACTTTTTGAAAGCAAAAACAATTGTCTACCTTTCAAAATTAAATATTTTTTTAAAAGGCATGGAGGGTCAAGTGGTACCTCATTCGAAACGTCTTTCAATTTTCTATACGACATCAACATTTAAAAAAATCTTTCCAAAACAATGGCGGTACATAATGTTAAGAGCTCTGGTATGAGGATCCTTTCGAATTAGGTGGCTATTAATATTTTTGGTATCGTTAAATGAAAAATTTTTGCCCCCAAAATGAGGGTCATTGAATCTCAGAAGGCTTTGGCTTTCTTACGGGTATGGCCAATGGGTGGAGTCCAATGTTCCAAATAACACCTCAATTTCGGAACAAAAAATTAGGTCTGACGTTTGAACTACTGACACATGTCGAACGTGAATTTTTATGTCCTTTTGTATTATAATTGTGATATTTTATTTGATGTTTTTTTATAACTATTGACAATGTATTGCATGTCGCTTCAAATATATAGTAGGTATACCAATATTTACACTTCCTTTTTCATAATTGTTCTATACATTCATTTATGCGAACGAAATATCTTTTATTACAACTCAAGTCGACGAAACATAGTTGTCAATAAGTACCAAAAACTCCACTTCTCTTCTTTCTTGAATTTCTTATAAAATTTTTATTCAAGCTCTCTTTTTTAGGATTATAGGTGGAAACCTTGATGAAGCAATGGCTTTCAATATTGAATAGATCAGTGGAAAATTGTGACTTTCGTGTTTGCAATGTACGATATTTTCACTAGGACTAACACATTTTTTTTGAACTGTTCAGATTATCAACACATTTTATCAATTTTCAGATTCATTTTCGAACCAATGATAAGCACAGGTGTGAAAAAAAAATATAAATTGCAAATATGGAACCTTTCCTTTCGAACAGAAGTTTACAAATGAGGGGCCTAGTTCCAAAGTGTACAATCTCCAGTTTGAACAAATTTCCAGAAAATAGGAAAAACCTCGCATTTGAAGGTGATGCATTCTTCTTAAAATTTGAATAAAATAATATGAAGTTATCATTTTCTATAGATTTACAAAAAGATTTACAAAAAGATTTACAAAAATGTTATGAAGATTGTACTTTATGGAATTTTTTAATGGAGATTGTTCACTTTGAAAATGAAATATCGTTGTGTAATTGATATATTCCTGACTTCGTATCACCACTACGATTTTCCTGTGCCGGTAGCGAAGTCTGAAATAATTTTCTCCATGATCATCACAGAATTTTCCAATTCTGAAATCAAATTTGATTACAGAATGCTGGAATTCTCTCTCTTGAGATTGAAGAAATATTCTGCAACACCTCTGCCCCCATGTAATTTAAATGTATTTACATTCTCTCTCTTGTGATAGAATAATATTCTCACACTGGTTAGCAATAATAACATTAGCCTTGACGCAGTTGATTGTCATCGTAGTGGCAAAATTTGAGTAAGTGTCAAAATTATTGCTGTCACGTTTCCTATCTTTGATCGTGGAGAAAGTATAGTCTGCTACTCGGTTAGAATGAAAATTCGTGATGCTCGTGGTTCCTCACGCTCGCCTTCGGCTCGCGTTCGGAACTTTCCACTCGCATCGAATTTTCATTCTAACCTTGTTACTGAATATACTATTTTGTCACTGTGTAAATCCTTCTTGTAATTCCCAAAATTTCCATGAAAGATTTTTCACAAACTGGAATTTTTTTTTGTTTAACTAAGAACAAAAAAATGTAACTGTCCCGATGCGTCTGGAATTTTTTGGTCCATTCCGATTCACCGGTATAGTTTTACAGTATTTTAAAATAAAGTTATCTTGATAAATTTTATGTTATGGAAATTCTTAATTCCAGCTAATGTGAGCGAAATGCACCAGAATGCAGTAGTTTTGTGGCCACATATATGTTAGGTAAACTGGAAGGAAATGTAGACCATACCTATACAAACTTGAATTAAACCTAACATCTCTAATTAAACTAACCTAATCTGTTTCTGCTTATTTTTTCCATTGTGTAAAATTTTTTTCCTCTTCCGAGCCTTGTTCTCACTACTCACATGTATTACGTTAACATCCATCTTCAAATCTACCTTATTAATTGAAGTAAACAGTTGATTTTAGCGCGAAAGGAATAATGCTCATTTTGAAAATCACTCTAAATAATGTCTTAATATTCATTGGAGTTTGGAGTTTGTACGGTTTGGAACTAAATTATTATTTGAGATAGTACGTCATGGAAATAAGCTTAATTTTTACACCAATAAAAGACTGGCGATTGACCGTTTTGGTACGAAATTAAGGTTTATTTCAATTCAGATGTAAAAATTAAATTTGTAACGCCATCTACCTCATTTTTAATAGAAAATGGAGATTGTACACTTTGGAACAAGCCCCCCTCAAATTCTGTATTGAATTTTATCTTAAGAAAATTGGTTAGACTATTAAAAAGATGGTTAGTGTTAGTATTTTGGTAATCTCTTCAGAACAGCTTGTTTGAATTTTTTGCCAAAGCTTGGTAACATCTGAGAGGTTTTCAGCAAATGTATTTGACATGTTCACGAATAGTGCGACTTCAGTAAGTTTCAAATTCGATAATTGATATTATTTGGATTTTGAGGTGTTAGGAATCAACCACCCCTTTTTGTAAATCGACTTAATTGTACACCAGTCAATTTCAATCCATAAGGAAATTAGAAGTAGTAGCTGGTATATATCCATGCAACAAGAGGAAATGTTATATGTACCGACTTTTAAGAGGAATAACATTTTTTTTCTGAGAAAATAGCATAGAACTCCACTTTTTCCTCCAGAATTATCATTTCTATCTCTCTTGTGGCCCTTGCTTTCAAATTGGCGCGTTTGTTGGTTATTTGATATATTGACACTATGTAAAGAGATTGAACCTATCCATCGGTTTACCCCTAAGGAGGCCAAAGCATTGTTTATATAGAAGTAAGATAGTTAGCCAACCTTATGGGATTTATATTGGATTCAAATGGATGCGACATGTAGATGGCGACAGTGATCTCGCATCCAAGTCATGTCGTAACTTCAGTGATCTGGCCTCCAAGTCATGTCGTAACTTGATTAAAACAATGGAAAAGCATTAAAATCAATCAGGGTTTTTTGAAGAAACCTGCATTAAAATGATGTCAAATATTCATGTTTGTGACTAATCACGCTAGATGACACTCGCGTTTGTGTCCAATACCTGTTCCACAGGCATTGACTAACTATGTTCTATTTAAACAATGGCCAAAGTCTAGGATTCAGTGATGCTACTCAAAATGGAAGGTGATACAGCAAAATTAACAAAATCATGCACAATAAAGAACAATGTGTACATAAGTATGTGAAAAATTGAGATAAACAGGCAAATTTAGTGTTAAAAATGTTCGTCGTTCACTTCCTGGCACATGGAGAGACGATTTTGAAATTCTCTTCTCTCATATCCAAATATTTCGTATGCTTTCCTCTAATTAAATTATCGTTGTGGGGGAAGTTCTGTAGACCTGAGATATCCACAAAAAATTATATAAGGGGGTCAAATCAGGCGAGCGAGCTGGTCATTCAATTCCTTCCTACCGATCCATCTATCCGGAAAATGTTCATTCAAAGTCAGTTACTTGCCTGAAATAATGAGAAGGTCTTGTTGAAAGTGAATATTTTCCAGCCACCCCAATTATTTTTTGAAGAATGTCTTCTTGTAGCATCCTCAAATATCGAACTCCGTTCAAATTTTCTCTCAAGAGAAATGGACCAATGATACGGTTGCTCATTATGCTAGCCCAAACTTTTTGGATGTACTGACCTCATGAGAATATTCAGTGCTCTAATAACGGTGTCTATTGACATGTCCTTTCAAGAAAAGCGTGCTCACAAGAATACTATTTTGATGAAGTTTCTCATTCATCAGATCACATAACTGAATTATAAGATCAGGATCGTCTTCAGAGAATTCGTGTAGAGTTTTTATTTAATAGGAATGCAATCAGTTATTTTCAGTATTTTAATAATAATAAGTAAATTACAGGTACAGAGAAGTGTGCCTTAAAAAAATGTATGATTTTACTAGAATTCGTTAGGATTCGAAAGGATCCTCATAGCAGAGCTCTAACATTATGTACCACAATTTCGATTTTGGATGGAAGTTAGTCCATTGAGCTTGATATCTGCCCTGAATGAGATCCTTGAGGAACTGTGAAAGTCACCAAAATCTCTTCGATAAATTGAATAACTGCTGTAATGCCCTATATTGTCGTTTCGACATCTCCACGGATATCTCATGCAATCTGTCAACTATATTTATTCCACGGAATAGCTTGATCCTTGATATGTATACTTAATTTGTCGTGTTTCAAATTCACAACGAATACGTATATCTTTGTTATTTTTAACAATAAATCAGGACTTACGCACAAAACTTTGACAATTATCCAAGTCAGAAGTTGTTTCATTATTCATTTCCCATTTCTCTCCACTGAAGGGTGATATATAATAGTGAATCACGCAATTGAAAAGTACCAGAGATGGTTGTCGCGACGCTACTGAGTAGGAAAAATTGTCTTTGGAATGAGAAATCGCTTGCAAGTATTTTCTTATGCCTAACATTAATTTTTTTTCAATAATCAATATGGAAGGATATCTTTGCCTCGAGTCGAGTGACTATATTTTAGCATGCGTTAACATGCATGCGTATTACATATGTGCACTTGATTATAGTATAATGTTCCCAAAATTTTGTTTATATATGACGATTAATAGAGGGCAGAGATAGTGGCAATGCTGGGATGAACATTTTTCGGAATAACTATCAAAGTGATTTGTAGAATGTTTCCTTGTTACTTAGAATATATTTTTTAACTTTTGACTTCAACCTACTCAGTTTTTCAATTTTCTGAAAATGTACTGGTTGAAATTGTAAGGAGTCTAACACTTGGAGACAAAAAACTAAAAGCTCCCAAATACATAGGAGTTTTTAAAACTAGTCTATGTAACGAAGACAGGGCTAGATAGAGAAATGATCGCGCTGTAGAGACTTGTATAGCAGGAAAGCCCCAAACCAATCTAATTTTATATCCTCCCCAATATTGAGAAAACATATTCCAGATCATAACTTCCTAGTACGGGTGTGAAGTTATCCACATCCACAAGATACACGGAGAAAAAAATATCGATTTTTTTAAATTTCTATACTTGAGACATTGAATATGCTTTTCCCGGCGGTCATCTCATCAAAAACACATGGTACGGAAAACCTTAAAAAAACTACATTTCGGTAAGTTGACTTTGTACACCTTCCATTTTTGAATATGTTATTTCTTGTGGTCGAATTGTGGCCCTTGCTTTCAAATTGGCGCGTTTGTTGGTTATTTGATATATTGACACTATGTAAAGAGATTGAACCTATCCATCGGTTTACCCGTAAGAAGGCCAAAGCATTGTTTATATAGAAGTAAGATAGTTAGCCAACCTTAAGGGATTTATAATGGATTCAAATGGATGCGACATGTAGATGGCGACAGTGATCTCGCATGCAAGTCATGTCGTAACTTCAGTGATCTGGCCTCCAAGTCATGTCGTAACTTGATTAAAACAATGGAAAAGCATTAAAATCAGGGTTTTTTGAAGAAACCTGCATTAAAATGATGTCAAATATTCATGTTTGTAACTAATCACGCTAGATGACACTCGCGTTTGTGTCCAATACCTTTTCCACAGGCACTGACTAACTATGTTCTATTTAAACAATGGCCAAAGTCTAGGATTCAGTGATGCTACTCAAAATCAAATCAAAATGATCGCGCTGTAGAGGCTTGTATAGCAGGAAAGCCCCAAACCAATCTAATTTTATATCCTCCCCTATATTGAGAAAACATATTCCAGATCATAACTTCCTAGTACGGGTGTGAAGTTATCCACATCCACAAGATACACGGAGAAAAAAATATCGATTTTTTTTAATTTCTATACTTGAGACATTGAATATGCTTTTCCCGGCGGTCATCTCATCAAAAACACATGGTGCGGAAAACCTTAAAAAAACTACATTTCGGTAAGTTGACTTTGTACACCTTCCATTTTTGAATATGTTATTTCTTGTGGTCGAATTGACTAGAAAAATGCTATGCCTGAGTTTTCAGGCCGTCTAAGGGGTTGGAAATGGGGTTAATACTCAAAAAATCTATAATTCGGAAAGTTGTCTTTGTACACCATTCATATTCAAGTATGTTGTTTCTCGTGGTCGAATTGACTGAACTTTCCGAAAAATAGTTTTTTTAACTTTTTCAACCCCATTTCCACCCCCTTAGACGGACTAAAAACTCAGGAGTAGCATTTTTTTAGTCAATTCGACCACGTGAATTCACATATTCGAAATTGGAAGGTGTACAAAGTCAACTTTCCGAAATATAATTTTTTAAAGGTTTTCCACCCCATTTCCACCCTTTGGGACTGTTTGGAAAACCGAGGCACAATGTTTTCTTGATGAGATGACCGCGGGGGAAAGCATATTCAATGATTAGAAGTACACAATGTCTCCAGTATAGAAATTAAAAAAAATCGATATTTTTTTCTCTGTGTATCTTGTGGATGTGGATAACTTCACACCCGTACTTCCTAGTAATGAGAATTTTCACCTCTTGAAATATCTATTTTTAACACCGTTATATTGAAAAAGCAAAGGTTTCTTGAATAAGTTGTCACAATATCTGGAATCGTGAGAATTGACCAAAAGTTATACAGGGTGTCAATTTGAAAACTTCCCACCCTTAATATCTTCCTTCCAGTTAACAATATGAGTAATCGAAAAAACAGGTCAATTTTATTGTCAAGGGGGACACTTTCAAGGACTATTTGTAGCCCTCGTGGTTCAACCCCCTAGGAGGGGTAGATGTTACCCTTAGAATTTTAAATGGGAAGGGGGGTCAAGTGGCATATCATTTTGATGGGCGTTCAATTCTTGTTCCAATGATACCCTGACTTATTATTTTTTGATGAGCATTTTCCGAAAAATTGCGTTCTAAACTAACAGAAGTAATTATTAGAACGCCTATACTGAGATGCATGGTTTGGCCAGAACTGGTTAGAATATTAGGTGGTACCGTTCCAACCCTTTATTAGGGGTAACATTAGCCATTAGCTCCAAACACTTTACATAAAAAAGTAGTCTAATAGTAAAACGTAGATGGTAGTAAAGTTGTGTTTATTAAATGCTGAATTTTTAAGTGTCATCGCAGAAATTGTACAGATAGCCTTCCTTTTTTGCTACTTCTGCTGTAAAAAGTTTCTGTTTTCCGGCAAAAAATTGGTTAGCAAATTTGAACTATGTGGTAGTATTGTGAATACCGTTGTACCTGTTGGGCTGTTTAGGAATTACTTTAATAAGTGTATAAAAGTGTAAAAATGGTTTACATTCTTCAAGACAGAATTGAAATGATTGTAATTTATGGCGAAGTTGGAAAGTGCGCACGAAGGGCGGCATGTCTTTTTAACGAAAGACATCCAAATTGTAATGTAAGTCACCGGTATGTGCTTGATTTGGTGAATAAGTTTTACGAAACTGGTTCAGTTACAAATAAAAAAAGAAATAACCCCAGAGTACTAAATGAAGCAGCTCAAATTGAAGTTTTGGGAACATTTGCTGCAGAGCCCACGAGCTCCTTACGATCACTATCAGAACAGACGGGAATGTCACGCGAGACTATAAGAAAAGCATTGAAAATGCATAAATTTCATCCATATAAAATGCAGATTCTTCAAGAGCTCCTCGAGGATGATTATGATAGAAGAATAGAGTTTTGTGAAATCATGTCTCATCGAGTCAATACCATCCCTAATCTTCTGTTAAACATCTGTTTCAGCGATGAGTGTTCATTTTTTCTGAATGGCAATGTTAATAGACAAAATTGTCGCTATTGGAGTGACGAAAACCCACATATTTTTCGGGAAGGGCATACACAACACCCACAAAAAGTTAATGTTTGGGCTGGTATTCTTGGAAATGCCATTCTTGGTCCATTATTTCTGGAAGAAATCTTGACTGGCAATCTGTACCTTGATATGCTTGAAGAGACTATCGATCCTCTTATAACTCACGAGCTAGAAACTCAAATTGATGCAGAAGGTAATGAACTTTTGCAGGAGGATCTGTTACATTTCCGGACGGTGCTCTAATAATTACTTCTGTTAGTTTAGAACGCAATTTTTCGGAAAATGCTCATCACAAAATAATAAGTCAGGGTACCAATGGAACAAGAATTGAACGCCCATCAAAATGATGTGCCACTTGACCCCCCTTCCCATTTAAAATTCTAAGGGTAACATCTACCCCTCCTAGGGGGTTGAACTACGAGGGCTACAAATAGTCCGTGAAAGTGTCCCCCTTGACAATAAAATTGACCTGTTTTTTCGATTACTCTTATTGTTTACTGGAAGGAAGATATTAAGGGTGGGAAGTTTTCAAATTGACACCCTGTATATGTTTCCCTTTGTGTTTTTGTCATTGAAAAACTTTTGGAAATAATACTGTGAATGATTACCAAGGCTTCATTTGATTTTTCGTTTATGCAAAAATGATAAACTCCAAATCATAATATTGTTTTTATACCAGCCCATTCTGTCTTCAAAACCCACTTTTTGTAAACCCACTTTTTGTGAAGGACCAGAACCAAACAAACAAAGTACTAAACAGAAAATTATCACAGATCTTACAAAATTGTTATTAATGAGATCATTTAGTGGAATGAATGAACAACAAGTGTGAGCGGTATTCTTTGAATAACTATTTAGCAATACCGTCATATCAATTACATTTTGTATTCCAGTTATTTGCAAGTGTTAATTTCTATAATTAAATATGATTTAATAATCCATTAGATATGAACTTAAAAATAAAACAAAACAATCCATCATGAAAATTAGCGGTTATGCAATAAAATCGACAAGTATTTATATGAGAGGTATTTAATGGTGTCATTGTTAACATTTTCTCGAGAAACCGGTACATTGAACTAATAAAAAAGCACGTATAACTGGCGTTTAATGGACAAATAGGCAAATTGTGTGCTAGGGAAAAGTTATAATACGACAAATGTGATTTCTTATCTCGCTGCATTATTGTAAAACTCATTAATAAATGTCTTGAACAATTTTTCATGTTCTTAGTTTATGAATAGACACATTGAAGGTTGATGCAAATGAAGGAAAATGAGGATATAAACACGATTTCTACTCCAATGTAGATTTTTTTTAAAGAAAATAGGACAATGATTTGACACAAGATAATTTTACTGTAATCAGTTTGGCTTATTTTTTAAAACTAGATCTTGTCAGTTTATTTGATGTTCATCTCAGATAGCTGTATTACAAAAATAAATCTTTGATTATAATTGCAAAATTGCATAAAAATTATAGCCAATTTTTCAAGAAAATTTGTTATCTAAAAATAGCTAAAGTTTATTTTCAAAATTTGACGAAAGAGCCCGAGGCCGAAGGATGGGGGCTCTTTTGCCAAATATGAAAATAACCGTGAGCAATTTTCATAGATAACATGCTTGAATGTAAAATTATCTGGTAATTTTTATGCACGAGAGTAATTCATTGAAATATTTTACGAATGAAGAAATAACTTTTTTTTTTGAGATATGTCATATTGTACCTACTCATGAAGACTTTAAATAAAATTGTGCTAGACAAGCGACATTTGATCAATTCTTGAAGTTTACCTGACATTTTTCAGTATTGATTGTGTTGTCATGGCGACCGGATGTTTTCGCAGTGCAATTACCTCTTTAATTTTTCGATAATTGCATTCTTCTTATGAGAAATTTTATATGAGGGAACTGTTCTTCAAAATTGCTTCTGAGATGCCAGTGTTCCATCTTATGTATTCAAATATCCTACTGAATTTTATTGAAAATCATATGAACTTAATTCAGCAACATAATATATTTAACATATTTAGTTAAAATATTAATAAGAAAAAACACGTTTTTCGATTAAAAAAACAGAGTAAAATGCTTTATACAGAAGAAGTGAACCAATAAAAATTTGTTTTAAAAATAATAATAATAATAATAATAATAATAATAATAATAATAATAATAATAATAATAATAATAATAATAATAATAATAATAATAATAATAATAATAATAATAATAATAATAATAATAATAATAATAATAATAATAATAATAAAAGGTTCTAAGAATTTCGCTGCTCCAGGCCCTGATGGGTTGAATAACTATTGGTGGAAAAAGTTTCCAACAACCCACCGCCATCTGGCTAGAGTTTTTAACTCATGGCTAGATGGGGAGCAGCAGATTCCGGAGTGGTTTGTCGAGGGGCGAACCGTGCTCATCCCCAAAAATGGAGATTTGTCTGATCCAAAGAATTACAGGCCGATAACATGCTTGAATGCTTGTTATAAGTTGTTTACACGCATCTTATACACGCGCATTCTCTCCGCAGTAGATCCGGTGTACGAACGGATATATGAGCAAAGAGGGTCAAAGAAAGGGGTCGCCGGCTGCAAGGAGAACCTGCTCATCGATAGATGTATCACGCAGGACTCCGTGCAGTATAAGCGTAACCTTTCGATGGCCTGGATCGATTACCGCAAGGCATTTGATACAACATCGCATGAGTTAATCATGCATTTGCTCAGATGTCTTGAGGTACCCGATCAAATAGTGGGATGTATTGGACAACTGATGCCACTCTGGAGGACTCGCTTCACCATAAGATCTGGTAGAGACACAGTCCAAACAGAGCAGGTCATCATTAGAAGAGGCGTGTTTCAGGGAGACTCCCTCAGCCCTCTTCTCTTCTGCATCTCACTATTGCCATTGTCCGTTGTACTCAGGAATACCCGTGGGTACAACTGCGGCACCCCCAGCAACCGGAGGCATAAAGTCACCCATTTGTTCTACATGGATGACCTAAAATTATATGCCTCTGGAGAAAGGGACCTACATCAGTCCCTTAGGGTGGTGGAAGAGTACACGCATGCTATCGGAATGGAATTTGGGATCGACAAATGTGCCACGGTTCATCTTAAAAGAGGACGATGCGAGGAATACGGAGAGGATGTCCAGCTCGTAGACGGAAGCATCCTACATCATCTGGATGCCGGAGAGACGTATACTTACCTAGGGGTGGAGCAACGCCACTCCCAAGAGGTATTCACAGTTAAGAACTCTCTCCGCGGCAAGTATCAGCATAAACTCCGACAGATCTGGTCATCAGAACTGTCGGGGAAGAACAAAGTTGCTGCAACCAATATGCTTGCCGTTCCGATCCTTCTTTACTCTTTCGGAGTAATGAAGTGGACTAAGGAAGAGCTGCGACAACTCGACGTTAAAACTCGCAAAATGATGCATCTCAATAGGAGCTTGCATCCTAAATCGTCCGTTCCACGGTTATACTTTTCCAGACAACGGGGAGGCCGTGGACTTTTGAGTTTGGAGTGTCTGCATAACAGAATGGTTCTGGATGGGGCCTGTAAAGTCATCAGGAGTTCAGATCCCCTTCTCTGCATGGTCCGCGACCATGAAAAAGCAGGGATTGGAGCATTTCTTTTTAAGGCAGCAACCCGTGCGGCCGATGAACTCGGTCTCGTATTCGACACTGAACGGGCTAACCCAAACTCTGTCACCGAGTTGGGACCCGTTCAGCAAAAAGCTCACATCAAAGCTGCGGAGACAGAGGTCCTGCTACAGCTACATATGGATAAGCCAATGCATGGTGTCTTCTTTCACAACATCGAAGACATTGGCTTGTCCAAAAGCTTGACCTTTGCCTTCCTCAGGTCGAGTGAGCTAAAGTCGGAGACCGAGGGATTCATAATGGCCTGCCAGGATGGTGTCTTCAACACCCTCGTCTACCGTAGTCGCGTGATGGGTATAGACGTCCCTGACACCCGATGCAGGGCATGTCGTGGGGCACCTGAGACCGTAATGCATTTGCTATCAGCATGCCCATCTTATGCGGTCTCAGCCTATATCCACAGGCATAACGCGGCGCTACGAGTGTTATACTACCATCTACGACACTCGTACGGTATAGACGAGACACCGGTGTTGCCTTATGTTCCGGGGGATATTGAGTCCGTGGTGGAGAATGAGAGGTGCCGGATCTATTGGAACTGCTCATTCCCCACCCTCAGGCAAATACAAGCCAATAAGCCTGATGTTGTCCTCCTCGACCACCAAAGTAGAACGATATTCGTCATGGAGTTTTCCGCTCCAAGCGAAATGAATATCGTTCGAAAAGAGGAGGAAAAACGGACTAAATATCGAGATCTCCTCTTTGAACTCCGCAGGTTATATCCGGACCATTCTGTCAAAATGGTGGTTCTGATCATAGGAGTCCTTGGTGGAATGATGGACACACTGCTCTCCAACTTGAAGATAATACCTGCTTGCCGTAATATGGCAGAAATCTTAGCAGCGCGAATGCAGAAGGCCGTCATCCTTGGTTCGCTCCGTCTACTCAGGGCACATGATTCTCGGACCCAATAGTCACTCACCCTACGGACGTAGGGAGTGGTTATTGGGGTTAACGACACCAGCGCGCCCGGAGACAGGGCCTGACTGGTACATTCCCAACGGGAAAAAAAAAAAAAATAATAATAATAATGAATGCTTTTATTGGTAGTTATAACATACATCCAAAAGGTAGAGTTAGCGAAAGTAGTCTCTTACACTCAACCTGAATATGATGAAGGTTTTCTGGTATTAATGATTTTTTCTATTAAATTAGTGAAAATTGTGTACCATTTTGCAGAAAAAAATTTTCTAATAATTTTTGGGTGAAATATCGTTTGTTTAGGATTTTATATTCTCTGGAATGATATTATAAATACATTTTAGGTGTAAAAGTGATTTTTGAAAAATTCACGTTTTTACAAAGGGGTTGTGTGAAGCGTTTTTTGTTTCTTGTTATATTGACGAAATGGAAATAGGATCTCATTTTTGTATAAACTCTATTTAACACGTATGTTCTGTAGGAGATTCGTATTGTGATATTACTTATTTGACAGGTATGTGACGCGTGTTGTCACTACTATTTTCAGAAAACAGCTTTTTTGGCATATTCCAAGGTGGGTTAGATATGTACGCCAAGCTGGTTTCCATAAAGGTATTCCGTATCGGATATGGCTTTCCACTACTTGTTAAAATTTGTGGATTATTTTTTTTATAATTAAGTGAATATCCCATTTCAAATTTCTGTGTAGGTATGACCCTATATATAGATATGTTTTCATCTTGTATTTCGTAAGTATTTTTCATTCATACCAATTTAAAATATTTAATGTCTAATATATTAGATGTTCTATGAATTTTTATTTTTTTTTTGTGCCGTCCTCCATATCTGACCCATATCTACATTGTATGAGTATTCGATCAAATTTTGTATTGCAACTTATATCGGGATGTCGAAATATAAAGAGTGTTGATTAAGTACGTTGACAAACTTCGGGAGGTGATTCTTTGAAAGTTTTCAGGACGAAAAGTTCATATAAACATATGTCCCAAACGGCTTGGTTTTCGAGATACAGGGAGATAAAAATATAAAAAATTTTCACAATCCATTCAATAGTACGCACGATACAAAATAATGCATTCCTCAAATAATTCACAGGTTCTTCCTTTTTTCAGAGTCAAGCTTTGTTCGAACCCTTCAGAATTTTTTTTCCGGCGTCACTGACATATTATGAGAAAGGAATGATTAATGTTGTTTCATTTAACATCTTTTTGTTTTCTTGAATTTTTTCATTTACTTGTACGGTTCAGGAGCTATAATGAAAACATTAATTTAACCATTGTTAATTATTATAAATTGATGGAAATATTTTTTCAGAATTTGAAAAATCTACGATGAATAAAAATTATAAAATAAAAAATATAAAGACGTGCTTTTATAAAAAAAATTGAAAAAAATGTATTTTTATCACCCTGTATCTCGAAAACCAAGCCGTTTGGTACATATGTTTATATGAACTTTTCGTCCTGAAAACTTTCAAAGAATCACCTCTCAAAGTTTGTCAACGTACTTAATTAACACCCTGTATATAAATCCTGAATAACATGGTTTTGTTAGAAATAAATAAATGGACACCAACCTCTTAACATTCACCAACTGTGCGTACAAGGAATAAGAAAATAAATCACAGCTGGATACGATTTACACGGACTTTCGCAAAGCATTGTTGAATATTATTAGACTTATCAAAAACTATTTGAAAAACAGAGTTTTCATCGCTAGACATCAGGGAAGATATTCAGCGTAGTTAGAAGCTATACACCAGGAGTTCCTCAGGGTTCCATCCTGGGTTCTTTCTTTTGGTACTATTCAACAACGACTTTCCAGATGTGTTCAAACATTCAGAATGCCTAATGATCACGGATGACCTTAAATTTTTTTAACATATTCAAACAGTTATTATTACATTACATGAAGATTAAATCATCAAAATCATGCAGAAGTACAGAGATAAAGTCCTACAAAAATTCAGACGAACTCAGCTACCTAAACACTGGTATTATTACAAGCAATTAAGAAACTTCACAACTAACGCCATTAAATCTGAAAAGAAAGCATATCTGAACTTTAAATTACAAAACTGTAGCTCAAGAGACAAACGGTTAGAACTGAAAAAACTTAACATATAAAAAAACGTTCTGAAATCCCTTCTCATCTGAATTCCGTTGAAGAGATCAATAACTTTTTCATAAATGCTAAAAGGGACATACCGATAGACAATAATTTGCTTAATTATTATAAAAAACAATAAAAAAGGGATATTGTGAACGAATTCATATTTCAGTTAGTAAACGAAGAAACTATAACTAATATTATAAATAACATTGATAGTAAAGCCTTTGGAAATGATGAACACAATATTATTATTATCCGGTTATGCTGCCCCCTTATCGTTCCCATCATTATACACATTATTAACGTGTGTTTACAGGTCGGATATTTTCCTTCAGACTGGAAATTTGCTAAAGTGATTCCACTCCCTAAAGTTAGTTCACCCAAAGAATATAGTATCTTGCCAGTTTTTTCGAAAGTATTTGAACGAGCAATTGAATCTCAAATTAGAGACTTCGTTGATAAAAATAACATTTTACCACAAGCAATCCGGCTTCAGAAAGGGGTACAGCTGCGCCACGGCACTTGGTGATGTCGTTGACGATATATTAAGAGCCACTGATTATATAAAAATATCTGTGCTGATACTGTTAGATCTTTCGAAAGCCTTCGATATGTTGAATCATGATATTCTAGTAGCTATGTTTAAATACTATAATTTCATCGTATCTGAACGGACAAAAACAAATTGTACAAATCGGTACTCAGAAATCTACATCCCAGAGTCTCACATGTGGAGTGCCTCAGGGTAGTAGTCTTGGCCCTTTATTCTTTACCTTGTATACATCACTCTTCCCTGATTCGCTCAAGTTCTGTGACTACCACCTTCATGCAGATGACACGTAGCTATATTTTTCTGAATATTCTGATGTATCGGAAGCGATTAAATGCATCAACAGAGATCTTGAAGAATTATCGAACACCGCGCGACAACACTCTCTAAAAATAAACCCTAAAAAATCGAAAGCTCTTATATTTTGTAATGATGATACTTCAGCGCTCGTGAAGGATAGAGTCTTACTCGAAATTCTAGGTACTTCAATTCCAATCGAAACTCATTGCAAAAATTTATGTCTATGTCTAAATTAAGATTTAAAGAACATATATCCTCTAAACTCAGAATTGCGTATGTCTCGCTGAAAATGATTTATTCCCAACGGCAATTTCTCTCGTGTGAAATAAAAAAAATGTCATGCAAATGATTGGAGATGTATTAATAAACTATTCTTTAGCATTGCAAAATGTAGTGTTATGTCAATAACACGTACACAGAATCCTGTGATTTTTCAATATATGTTGAATGAAGAGATCCTCAAACGTTCTAAGGAGGTAACAGGCTTAGGTCTTGTCATTATCATTCAATGTTCTACCGAGAAGAACACTATCATGTTCGAAAAAGGACCCTCGTCTAGGTATGCTTCGTCTTGCCAATAAATTCAATGCTATGATAGACCTTAATTGGACTCTATAACAGAAAGTGTATAGGGAAGCAGTTTTTTTTTAAATTTAGTTTTAGCGCATCTACCATGAAAGGTGATTAGCGCGATTCGCTAGTTGAATACGTTTTTGTTTCCAAAAGTTTACAAATTCAAGATGAGTTCATCATATTTCATTGTAAATATCGGTTTTCTTTAAATATCTTATAACATTCTTGATAGATGTGGGAGGAAAGCATTTGTAACTCAAATTATCGATATGACACTTCAACATCAATATTTCAAGAATCCGCGTTCGTATTCAGTATCAGTCCTACGGTATTTGACTGACATAATAGTCATTTTATTTAATTTTTCTTAATTTTTTTTGTATTCTAGTCCATGTTTTTCTTTTTTCCAATATTGTTATCTAATCACGCATTTATCAAGATATATCTATGTAATTTAGACCAGTATGGCGTGTCTGGACGAAATAAATAAATAATCTGAATGTTTTCTGAGGTACATATAGAATAATTTTAGTAAATCACCACAAAGATATCCTATACAGGGTTTCTATTTGAAGCCTAATGAATACCTCAATGAAGTCAGTGAACAAACACAAATATGGTGCCCTGTTCTAATTACTTATGTTATGCATTTTTGTTGTTATTGTTGTTGTTCTTATTTCTGTCAACCGGTTGCACCCTTACGCTAATTCACCAGAGCTCTTCGAGAGACTTGTGCGAGCTAGGGAAGACTCAGTCCTTACCTTTTAAAGTGTGATACCATGCGCGGGACCGATGACCACGCTGGGAATTGAACCAACGATCCTTTGCCTAAGAATCGAACGCTCTACCAGCACGACCACCACGGCCCATGAGTGTCAAGTGTAAAGTGCAAACGGCAGAAACAGTAACAGCCGTATGTATAGTCAATAGACAGCGACTCGCCAGAGTTTCGCCGTTCGCTACACAAGGATTATAATGCACAGTCGAGCTCCAAAAAAGTGTCAACTACCCGATAATTCACATTTTGGCGAAACGCTGACGATGTACCATTCTTTTGGAGCTCGACTGTGCATTATAGTTCGTCTGTAGCGAGCGGCGAAACTCTGGCGAGTCGCTGGAATTGACTATGCATACGGCTGTAAGAGTTTTTGCTTACAGTAAACAACCTGAAATTTGTCCCCTCACAATTCGCAGTTTTTTCTTCAATTGAGGTCTAATTGTGTCAGGCTTAGGTGAATTGTCGAAATCAAAATAAATTTGCTGACAACCGTCAAAGTCACCCTAATTTGTCTGGACTATTTGTCAAAAAACATCTCCAACCTCAATACTGCGACGCACGTTTCTCGTACAATAACAGCCAACGAAAACAGAATTGCCAAAGGATTTTGATTAACGACATTCAAATACTAAAAATTACCGAGCTTTTAACAATTCACCCTCCGCGAACGCGATGATCGTTCCCGACTCAGGGGTGAGGGAGGAAGCATCAGAAAGGAAATAGACAGACAGATATAAATGGATAGAAAAATTATCGGAGCATTTCTTATTCGATCACAACACTATACAAACATTGCATTAACTCGTGCCAACCTTCGGGATGAAATTCTTTCCCGAATTGTCATTCACCCCTGGCGGATTTTATAATAGGTGACTCTCAATGCATCAAAACATCGCTTAGTTGTCGTAAATATTATTGTATTTATTCTTGACGATGTGTGATCTCCGGGGATCTAGGCAACATCAAATGGTAATAGTCGGGGTAAGTATCATTCCATGAAATTGACAAGTGGGGGATGAATGGAGAATGCTCGACGTCATCATACTGGCCATCACTTTTTTTATAGAAATTCAACATCAGCAACAGAACTAGAAGATAATTTTGAAAAAAAAATCATAAATTTATGTAAACTAAACTAGAAGAAGAGGTCATTCGAAATTTGGAGTCATTATTGATAAATCTTACATCTTGGATATGACTGATCCTTTCCTTACCTCATACAACCGCTCGACTGATATTTTTAACGTTTCATTTCCAAAACAACTAAACAAAGTGAAGCACAAAAAGAACTAGTTAACAAAAGATATCAAAGTTTCTTCAAAAAATTCACAATCAATTTAATATATACGTAAATTTACAAACAAACAAGTTTTTCATAACTATATGTCAAGAACTATCGAATTATTTATAGACGAGTAATTATTGACGTTGCAAAACGTAACCATTTTAACAAAAGGATATCGCAAGCAAAAAATAAATCGAAGGAGACATAGTCCATGATAAACGAATTCAGAGGTACGCAAATAAAACCCAAATTAGATATAGGATACCCTTTATGAACATTCCTGTGCGATAGCAGAAAAGTTGAAAAGCAACTTACAAACTACAAACGATCCACCTATATATTTCGATAATATGCACCTTGCTGAGAATTTTGAAATAAATAAAACACATGTCTATGAATTGATAGATAGATATCATTGGAACTATCAGAATTTAAAATAAAAACTGACGAAATTGACGAAATATCAATGAAAATATTTGAAAATTTACCCGTTACAACTCTGCATGCCTTAGCAACCGTTATCAATGTTTCATTCTTTCATGACTTCTAAAAACGTCTGTGGTTATCCTACTACACACGGGTGGTAGGCAATATGGAAGATCCTCCAAACTTTCGCCTCATCTCTCATTTCCAGGCCAGCAAAAATTGTTGAAATACTTATGTAAAGGCGTCTAACTGAATTTTAAGGAGCGAATAATTTGATAAGTAATGCCCAGTTCGGATTCCAACCAAGGAAAAATACTCACGATGTCATATTTTCGTTCGTATACAAAGTTTACAACTCTTTGAACGGAGATGAAGTGGTCGTAAAAGTGTTCTGCGGTTTATCTAAATAAAGCCTTTGACTATGTTTTAATCATGGAATATTGTTGCGGAAACTATCTCAATATGGCATAAAAAGAAATGCACTTAATTGGCTTCAATCTTACCTAATGCGGCAGTCATAAGTCATAAATTTTAAGTCATAAAGAAGTATATTCGTCAATTATTGGTTGGAATAAACGGTCCAACCAATCATTGACGAATATTCTTCCTTATGACTTAAAACTTATGACTTATGACTGCTGCATAAATCCATCATGAGTGTATTTTATTCTTCTTCTGAAGAGTGTTTCGATGAGTTTAAAATAAACTTAATATTCTGTAATATAATACACCAATGTAAAAAAAAATGTTTTTACGAAACTCCCAGGTTTTCGGAGAAAACCCCTCAAAAGCAGAGTTTGTGCGAGCAAGGGAGATCCGGGTCAATAGACATAGTCAGGACAGAGAAAGAATATCCTCAAAGAGCAGTTCAGTATAGTTTTTACTATAAAGTGTTTCGCTTCTCATGGCAGTTTCAACAATTTTTGACGAAGGATTGTAAATGTTTGGAGTATCTACCGATTCTGCAAATGTATCGATGATACACTTCTCGGTGATTGACAAATTATTTCGCATCTAAACTTCGAAACATTTGCCTTTTTGTAAACATATTTGAATAATGCATACAATGATTATTTAAAATTCTTCGTTGGGTGAATAACAACACACTTCATTCATTTGTGTTGATAAAGTGAATTGTTGGCATACCGTTTTTTTTGTTGCAAATTCTTCTGTTGGATATGTCATAGTGGCCTGGTGAAAGTGAAAATATAACGCACATAGTTGTACTCAACCTTGTAATTTAAATGTATAATAATAATAATAATAATAATAATTTATTCACACATTCTGAACAAAAAGAAAACATATCATTTAAACAATACATGGTGAACAAATCGAGACAAGAAACTTACGAAGCAGCGAACTGCTTGTGTGTAAGGAAGGCTAAAATGTCAGTTAAAATTGTTTGTATGGGAGACGATTACAAAGTAATTAAGATATATAAAGTAAGGGACATAGTACAGTAAACTTAAATTGAAGATTAAAATAACTTATTAACATAGTATTACATTAACATAGTATTACATATACATGATATAAAGATCGTGGAATCAGGGGGAATATACATGGTGTAATGGAAAAACGGCAATAAAAATAAAAATATAGCATTAGGAAACGATTACAGTTAAATTAAGACATGTTTAGTAGGGGCTCAATATAGTAGACTACATATTTAGGAATAACATCATGATAAAAATCATATGGTGGCGACATGCACATGGTATAGGACATACGAGGACTCTCAATACTTAATATCAGAATGAACATACATGACTTGACAATCCATTGTTTATATACAATAGTAGAAAACAGACATCATGGTATTGAGGGACCTGGGATTGGGGTAAGATATATGTGAGATATATCTATAAAGAGATGTATTTGGAGAGTGTACTACAGTAGAGCTTGAAAATTTCAAGTTAATGCTCAATATTTTCAGTTATTTCTGTACGGGGTATTAGTTTCATATATTTTTTGAGATTTTTTTTGAACATTTTTGGATTTGTCTCACATTTCAGGTTTATCGGTAGTGAGCTAAAGAGTTTTGGGCCTAAGTATCTATAATTTTTTTGACCTACTGATTTGTGCATGACTGGTATCACTATAGTTTTTTTGTGTCGGGTGTTATGTTTATGGTCCAAAATGATCAATTCATTTCTGTACTTATATTGGGTTGTGGTTATACTAATAAAGAAAAGCTGTCTTGGATCGAATATCTCCGATTCTTCGTATAGGAGGTCACTTGAGTAGGCATAGTCTCTATGCAGAATACATCTGAGAAAACGTTTTTGCATTACCTCAAGGGAATGCAGATTGGTTTTGGAAACTCCACTCCAGCCAATGATGCCATAATTTATATGTGATTCTACTAGGCTTTTGTATATCATTATTTTTTGTTCGAAATTGAGAATGCTGGTTATATTTTTGAATTTATACAGAATGCATCGTAATTTTTTAACCAGGTAATGAATGTGATGGTCCCATCTGAGGTGACTATCTAGGATTATACCTAGGTACTTAATTTTTTTGACATTCCTTATGACGGTCATATCGGAGAGAGCTATTTGGTATGTAGGCAAGGCTATATCATAACTACTGAAAGGTAAGTAGAATGTTTTTTCAAAGTTTATTGATAATAGCCTATAATCGAACCACATCTGTATCTGTCTCAAATCCTGTCATTATCTTTACAGATCAAGACTGTGTCATCGGCATAACTAATAATTTTGGAGTAAGTATTCAGGAGGAAAAGATTGTTGAGGTATATGTTGAATAATATTGGTCCTAACACCGTCCCCTGAGGCACACCACACGATACGATTTTTTCTTCACTCACTCTGTTACCTATTTTTACAATTTGTTTTCTATTCAACAAATAGCTTGTGAAAAGATCATGTGGTGTACCTCTTATTCCTATATCTTCGAGGGTTTCTAGTAGTATAGTATGATCTACAGTGTCGAACGCTTTCCTCAGATCTATAAAGACACCAATTGATGGTGTCGATTCATCTAAGGATTGATAGATGTTTTGTGTTAATATTTTAATTGGATCTTGCGTGGACATATTTTCTCTGAAACCATACTGCGAATCTGACATTAAATGGTTTTTTTCTAGAAACTTATTGATTCTTCTTTGAATAACCTTTTCCAAAATTTTTGCTAGGCAAGTTATTAATGAGATTGGCCTGTAGTTAGCAACATCACTCTTATTTCCATTTTTATGAATTGGAGTGACCACTGCCATTTTGAAAGATAAAGGAAAATATCCCTGTTCTAGTGATTTATTGACTATGAATGTAAGTGGTTGTGCTATGTATTTCGAAACAATTTTGAGGGTTTCTGCTTTCAGATTATCAATCCCGGGAGCTTTCTTGTTCTTCAGTTGAGAGATAATTTCCTTTATTTCATTTTCTGTGGCAGGGTTTAGAAATATTGAGTGGTTACACATCTTTTTTTTTTCTGAATATCGAATGTTTCTATTAATTTTTTTTGACAAATTTTTTCCAACAGAGATAAAATATTCATTGAAGTTGTTGGCTATTTCGACAGGGTCAGTTATTTGTTCATTGTTTTTGGATATTATTGACTTAATAGGTGAATTTTCTTCATTGGTCAATACATCATTGATAGTTTTCCAGAGCTTTTTAGGGTCATTTCTTACTTCTACAAGTCGGTTTCTGTAATATGACGTTTTGGTATCCTTGATAATTTTATCAAGAGATTTCTTATAATTATTATATTCATTGATAAGGGCATTATTATTTGGGTCTTTTTTTAATCTTTGATATAAATAATTTTTTTTGTTCACAGAATTCACTAGAGCTTTGGTTATCTATTTTTTCCGTCTTCTGTGTTTGTTGTTTATTTTTACATACCTTGTACATTCATCTATTTTTTTTGTTATAATTTTAATGAAGTCGTTTGTTCCAGTGTCGAGATCGCAACAGTGATAGATTGCATCCCAGTTAACATTTTGTATTTTATTGAAAAACCTTTTTTCATCTATTTGTTTATAATAATGAATATTATTTTTTTCATCGCATTGTTTATCCTTGAGAACTATTTGGGCTAGTGTCGTGAAGTGGTCTGTAACGATTGTTTCAAATATAATTGGTAGTATTGTGTCATAGGTGTGGTATTTTGATTTTATAAATATGTGGTCCAAACATGTGCTAGAATTTTTCTGTAATCTTGTGGGTGAATTAATTGCAGATACATATCCGTTTTCGCTCATGGTATCTAAGTAGAACTCGGAGTCACGAGAAATATTCAATAAATCAATATTTATATCGCCAATTATCAAATTGTAATCGAAATTTTCATTTTCGTTGTTTAAAATGTTATTTAAATTATCAACAAAATATTCAATATCTGTTGCTGGTGATCTATATATACCATTAATTAAAAAAATTGAGTCATGTATGTTCATTTTGACTTTCAGAAGGAAACTATTGTTTAGTTTAATTGTGGTATGGGAGTCGTACATTTCCGATTTAACAAACATTATGACTCCGTCGTTTTGGTTCAGCTCTCCGAAATTATAAAGTGTTTTGTATCCAGGGATATTGTAGATTTTGATATCGTGAACGATGTGTGTTTCAGTAAGGACTATACAATCAAAGGACTCATTTAGTGAATTTAGGAGGATCGAGAATTCATCGAAGTTTTTTGCTATACTACGGATGTTGCTGTGTATAATTTTGAAATTTTCATATCGTTGTTGATTTCTAAAACTTCCTTTACTTCTTCAACAGTTTCCAAAGAGAACGAATCTAGTTTGGTTATAACAAAGTCCCTTATATAAGGATCCATTTTGAGCTTTGGACTCTCTTAAAACATGGAGTGTGATTGACAGATGATTACATAAGGGAATTTACCTAATCTAGCATGAAAATATAAATGTGGTTTGATTTGAATTTATAAATCTGAAGATGAAATGCGAGAGGCCGGTGGTTACTTCGATATCGAATTATGTCTAGTATTTGGACGTTCGGTGGTGTTTTCCTTGATCGGTTTTTTTGTTGCATCTGTTTTCGAAGTGTTTCTAGGGTTGTGTATTGCTTCCGTATGTTTAGAAGTTTTTCTTCGTGGATTTTGGATATTGAGGGGTATTTCTTCACTTTCTTCTTTCTGGGTTAGTTTTCGTGTATTTAATGGTGTACCTGGGTCACTATTTGCTTTAGTATCTTCGAATATGACTGGGGTTGCTTCTAGTTCGGCAGCTGTATAAATTTGGTTGCCAACAAACAGCTTGCTGTTTTTTATAAAGCAATTTTCCTCGTTGTTTTGTTTAGCAAGATAAAGATGTTTTCTGAGGATTTTTCCTTGCGAGGATATATTGAAAAATTATCAGCCTACTATAGAACCAAACAAAATTTCTATGTCAAATTATTTTATTACTCAACATATTCTCCTCTTAATTGGATACATTTATTACAGCGAACCTGCAACGACTCTAGACCTTTCAAAAAAAATGTTTGTTCTTGCTCTGCAAACCAGACCTCCACAGCTTTTATTATCTCCTCGTTGGAAGAAACTTTACGACCTTTTAAAAAAAAATCCAGTTGAGAAAACAGATGATAGTCGGACGGAGCCAAATCTGGTGAATAAGGGGGGTGTTCTAGTAATTCAAACCCTAAATCACGAATTTTTTGCATGGCAACATGAGATTTGTGTGCAGGGGCGTTGTCCTGCAAAAACAAAACACCTTTGGATAGCTTTCCGCGTCTTTTCTCTTTAATTTTCTCCCGTAGAGTAGTCAGTAATGTCGAATAGTAATCTCCAGTTATTGTTCTACCCTTATCCAAAAAATCAATCATGATTACTCCATGGCAATCCCAAAAAACTGAAGCAAGAACTTTTCCAGCAGATTTTTGGACACGAAACTTCTTAGGTCTTGGAGAACCGTAGTGTCGCCATTCCATCGATTGTTGATTTGGTTTTGGATCGTAGAAATGTACCCAAGTCTCATCCATAGTAACAATTCGGTTTAAGAAGTCTACATCGTTTTCAAATCGAGCACAGATCGAACGCGATGCTACTACCCTTGCACGCTTTTGGTCAACATTCAAACATTTGGGGATCCATTTTGCAGCAATTTTTCTCATGTCCAAATTGACGTGAACTATATGATGAACGCATTCGTATGAAATATTCAGTGGTTCAGATATCAGTTTCAGCCCAATTCGACGGTCTGCTAAAATCATGTCATCAACTGCATCGATATTTTCGAGGACTGACACAGAAACTGGCCTTCCCGATCGGTTATCATCTTCAATAGAAAATTTACCTCTTTTGAAGCTTGCAGTCCAATTTTTCACGGTCGCATACGAAGAACATTGATCACCAAGTGTGTTAAGCATATCTTCGTAAATCTGCTTACCTCTTAAACCCTTTTAAATACAAGTACTTGATGATGGCTCGATACTCCAATTTTTCGATTTTCACAATTTTGGTGGACATATTTTTTCTTTAAATTTATTGGTTTACTTTTTTGACGTCAAACTTTACACTGACACTTCTAAGAAGTTATTGTTCGTTGCTATGGAAACGCAATATTTTGTTTATGCAGGGAACTGGTCTAGGCTAACTAGATATCAATACATCCTCGTAGTTCCGCTAATATCAGAAAAACTTCAAAAAATAATGTTCGGATAAACAATATAATGAGTAAGGAATTAAATTTTTTGACACATCGTTTTGGGTTGTCAGAATAATGAAGATCGTCTTATAATTTCTATTGCATAAATAAATTCAGCTTCATCGCTTTACTTGGGCATTGCTAAGGTTACTGAATAAATAGTATCTGTCAATGCTTGATGTGCTATTGCAAAGTAGGCCTACTGTTGATATGCCTTCAGTTATAGTATAGAATAAATATGAGTGATACGAGATTAAAGCAGCATTCTCTCATTGATACGTATATTTTGATAGATCTCGAGTCAACTGACCTGTATGAGCCTCCCAATCTAAACAATGATCTAATTTCACTCATAAAAGGATATATTGCTGGATGTTTCAATTACTGCATTGTCTCCACTATGTTCTGGTTGTTGGTTTGTTTATCAAAATGCATCAGGATTCGTGTTTTATCTACATTCAAGAAAATATTATTGTCTGATAACCAGCCATTCAACTTTTGCAAATTTTCATTGACCTTTGCAGCGGCTGACAAGAACTTATATTCATTAAAAAGAAAATCAATCAATCAATCATCTGCATCGAATATTGCAGGTTGTTTAACTATTTCCAGAAGTCCATTCGTATAATATCGTTGACAGTTTTGATACAATTTTTTGTTTTTTTTTCATCGCTGTGTTAGACCTGTAGCCATGCATTTCCATGCAATTAATAATAATAATAATAACCGTCTTTATTACTTTTTTTCGCTCAAATAATACAAAATAAAATTAAAATTATTACAATGGTACGAAATGAAAATAAAAGGCGAATTTGAATTTTCATAGAGATTAATCCTGAGACCAGCCGCTATTAACTGTTCTTCCACTTAACCTTAAACACGGTGCAGTATCCACATATTTTTTTTTATTTGTCCAATATTTACATAGTCTTAACTGAAGCAGAAATGACAAATGGCAAAAAAGGTCGCTATTTTATTGTAAATTCAATAAATGACTTTTTTACTTCAGTCGAAATCGCTGTAACCAACTTCATTTTATACGTGGATGTATTGATATCTAGTTAGCCTAGACCAGTTCCCTGCATAAACAAAATATTGCGTTGCCGTAGCAACGAACAATAACTTATTAGAAGTGTCAGTTTAGAGTTTGACGTCAAAAAAGTAAACCAGAGTTACGCAATATATTAAAAGAAAAAATATGTCCACCGAAATTGTGAAAATCGAAAAATTGGAGTATCGAGCCATCATCTAGTACCTGTATTTAAAAGGGTTAAGAAGTAAGCACATTTAAGAAGATATGCCTACTACCCTTGGTGATCAATGTCCTTCGTATGCGACCGTGAAAAATTGGACTGCAAGCTTCAAAAGAGGTACATTTTCCATTGAAGATGATGATGATCGGGAAGGCCAGTTTCTGTGTCAGTCCCCGAAAATATCGATGTACATGATATGATTATAACAGACCGTCGAATTGGGCTAAAACGGATATCTGAAGCACTGAATATTTCATACGAACGCGTTCATCATATAGTTCACGTCAATTTGGACATGAGAAAAATTGCTGCAAAATGGATCCCCAAATGTTTGAATGTTAACCAAAAGCGTGCAAGGGTAGTAGCATCGCGTTCGATCTGTGCTCGATTTGAAAACGATGTAGATTTCTTAAACCGAATTATTACTATGGATGAGACTTAGGTACATTTCTACGATCCAGAAACAAAGCAACAATCGATGGAATGGCGACACTCCGGTTCTCCAAGATCTAAGAAGTTTCGTGTCCAAAAATTTGCTGGAAAAGTTCTTGCTTCAGTTTTTTGGGATTGCCATGGAGTAATCATGACTGATTTTTTGGATAAGGGTAGAACAATAACTGGAGATTACTATTCGACATTACTGACCACTCTACGGGAAAAAATTAAAGAGAAAAGACGCGGAAAGCTATCCAAAGGTGTTTTGTTTTTGCAGAACAACGATTTAAAGAAAACAGAGGAATGGCAGTATATCAAAATACCTTGCAAGAGTGAAGACTTTTTGAGTTGAAAAAAAAAAAATAGTATCACTTCAAAATTCTATAGTTCTGAAGCTTCCATTAAAAACAGACTGAATGAACATAAAACATTATTTTTGAACTGATTGATTGTGAAGATTATGATCCTGAAAAAATGATAAAAACATAAGGTAGTGTTGGGGAATAAGGACCGGCGGTAAATAAGGCCCAATGTCATTTTCCTTGAAGACTGGCAAATTTTTTCAAATCTGTTAACATAGTTAGTTTCATCATCGTAATGGTAAAGCTTTATTAAAAGATCGTTGACTTCATTTCGCCATTAACAACACTAGGTAAATGTGCAGTTTTAGGCTGCACAGATTATAAGTTCGCAAGAAGGTGAGACGTCGTTTTTAATTCAACCTATTTTACTTGAAGAAACAAATAGTGCTCCATCAGTTACCATAATATTGGTACTATATTTCGCACTAAGAGAAAAATTAAAAGAATTGTTGATTTTTCTGGAAATTGCAAGTTTAAGAAAAAGTGCTCGCCCGGTAATAAGGCCCTACCAACGATCGCGTAATAAGGCCCGCGGGCAACATGCGAAATTGTCTAGAATGTGGAACTTGCATAGGACTGACGGCTGAAGCTGTTGAGGATTTTTACGGTAGGGAATGTTCTTAGAATTCAGTTTATTAGATTTGTTTTATAATTTAATTTCCTTGTTTGAGTTTTGTTAAGTTTATCACTTTTTGTAGAAAATAATGTTTACTTTTGTTTTTCCATAAGTATTTCATTGAGTTTCTATCATTTCTGATTAATAAAAATGATCGGTATATATTTATATATACAATAAATAAACGAAATTCTGTATAACTTACTATGGGCTTTATTACCCTCATAGGCGGGTAATAAGGCCCAACAGCAAGTTTTTGAAATTTGTCTTATTTTGGTTACTGAGGTATTGAAGGAGACGAATATTGATGTGAACATATCGGTAAACATCACAAGCAATCGACTCATCAAGTTTCGGAATTTTTTGAATAAAATATAAAGGATAAAAAAAATTGCAAAAGTAAGTGGGCCTTATTACCCAACACTTCCTTATTATTTATTGATTAAAAATTTGATTCTGTGGAGGATAACCTCTCTTAGTCTGAAAAAAAAAATGTTGATTCAAGAAAATCGGTACAAGAGTAGAAGTACATGGAATTTGCCCCTAAAAGTTAGTGCGAGACTAAGACTATTGTATTAAATGAAGTTAGCAAGTTTTTTCAGTAATGTATATCGTATTCTGAAAGCCTATCTGAAAAAAAATAAGTTCAAATTACCTAAAAATTGTTATTTTTTCTAAAACCGTTGACGTTTCGGAGACATTATCTGCCTCCGTTATCAAAATTTACTGTATACATTTCCTCGAATGAAACTTTATTTATATTCAGACTGTGGAATGTTAAAACACTCAAAAAACCATGTGAAGATACGTATTATTTATTTTAGCATCCCACTTAGTTCTTTTGCGAAGATTCAAGATTATCGAAGTTTAATGGCTTGGATGATTGACTTATTAATATATAATGTATAAGTAGGTTATATCAAATGAATACAGAAATATGGATAATCTACTTTACAACTCTGCTTTCTTTGAGATATATTCAACTTTCCAGAATTTTTGTTGATATTAGAAGAGAATGAATATATTTCACCTGTACTAAAAACTTTTTATACAATTTTCTAGATGTGCATTTCAATATATTTTCATCATTCCATTTTACATCATACACTTGAATAATATTCAGTGCCACCAACTACAAATTAACTGGATTTAAATTTCTCAAAATTCATCGTTTTAGTATACGTCAGAACATCTGTTGCTTGCCTCATAATAATAATAATGAGATTAATAACTTGTCTTTATTTTTCTCAGCTATGAGAAGCATACAAACAGAAAAAAATGGATAATGTCATTTTGCTACATATAAAAGGCGAACTTATGGCACTAGTGCCACTAAGTTGCTCTTAACCTTAAACATTCTCTCAAGCAATAGCAGAAGCAAAAGAAAAAGAGGGTAAAGGAAAGGAAAGTACATTAAAGTATCATTTACAAATAATATGATGCGACCAAAAACAATCAATAATCATCATCACATTATAATATAATTTTTAATTGTAATTGTTATAATTGTTATTACCGTCAACCGATTGCACCCCTACGCGCAACCCTCGGAAGTCTTCGAGAGACTTGTGAGATAGGGAAGACGATATAAAACAGATAATTGATTCATTGATTTTCAACAAGAATAGTTTGAACTTATTTCGAAAAAGTTATGGCGTTTTGGTTTTCAGATTTTTTGGTAGAAAATTGATAACATGGCAAATATTATAACTAAATGAGCGTCTGAATTGTTCCGTTTTGAAAGTCTATTTGAATTGTGCATGTATTCAATCAAACTGCAATATGCCTCACTACTAACTGGTTTCATTGAGAATACAGTTATTAAACTTAAAACTATTCTCATATAAAATCATTATTTATGCCTAAATTTTTCGTAGTTGTGAATCAATTCTTTGTTTAATCTATTCAATGATGCCAAAATAAAAATGGCTTCCATTCTGTATTTTATAACCAAGTGCAAATTGCAGATTGGAACTCAACCTCCAAGTTGATAGAAGAATAGTATTTATTCATTATTGAAATTGCAATATTCCTGTCTCAACCTACTCCCATGATTAAACAAAAAAGTGCCCATTATTGAAGCTGAAATATTCTTGCCTCAACCAACTCATGAAGCAAGTGTTCACTTGTTTCAAAATATTTTCCTTGTAAGTGGCCAAGAGGAACCCGTCAAAAAATCAAACTAATATTTGGTTGGACCTATTCAAGAATACAATCTCTTTGAATCAATGCAGCCATGCGTTGATGCAACAAATCCTTTTTATCAGTGGTACATCAGTTAATACGGTCTGTCAATATGTAATTACGTTAGCATTTTAATTATTTTTTATTATATTTCTATAAAAGTTGGTGGCATTGAGTTTTCGCCTGATTTCCATGTTTAAACACCCAGTTTCATTATATTTTTTTTCTAATTCCATGTATGGATCTCAAACGGTATTTGTGCACTTTTTGGATTTTTTTCACAAATTGTGTGGTTAAACGTATGCGTTACAACAAGTCTGCGTAATCGAATCTCAAAGATTTCTTTTTACTTGTGCTGGCAAAACGTGCCTGTTGCAATATAACAGTTTTAGTGTAGAATATGCAAGCTGAATTTATTGATATGTGTTGGAATATTGAATTGAATGAAATATATATCAAGTCACACTGTATTTTAAATTTTTGTTTGGAGTCAAGTTGCTGTGTATTTTTCAATGAATGTTTTTTAGGGTTGTTGAAATAAAAAATAATTCGAAGTTGTCAAACAGTTTCTTCAAGTAAAAACCCAATTTATAACAGGTTATGGGCCCAGACATGTTCTGAAGAATTAGTTAACCTGTTCTGATTAGTCTCTGCAAATATGGAAAGCGAATTAACAAAAATCGAAAAATTGCAAGACAATAATTGGGGTCAGTGGAAGTTCCTGATCAGTATCTATCTCAAGGCAGCTAAACTATGGGAATTCGTGTCTGGACAAAAGAAGAAACCATCTGAAACAGTACAAGAAGCCGAGATCGGCAAATGGAATAAAAGCGACAGTAAAGCTCAAAAAATAATAGTATCCAATATCGACACAAAGATATTAGTGCATCTGATGAACTGTAACTCCAGTAAAGAAATGTGGGACAAATTGTGTCAACTGAATGAAAATAAAACTGAAGCGAGTATCCATCTACTGCAGTCTGAATTATACAAGTTCCAGAAATCCAAAGATGACAACATGTCAACTCATTTAGCCAAACTTGAAAACATCCGACAAAAATTATGTTTGATGGGAGAAAAGATATCCGACTCAATGATGATCACCACGATTTTGATGACAATGCCAGGACAGTTCAACCATTTCCATACGGCATGGGAGTCTACTGGAGAAGATAAGAAAAATCTAGAAAATCTGACATCACGACTATTATTGGAAGAATCTCGACTGCAAATTCAAGAATTATCCCTGACAGAGGACAAAAATGCCCTGATCGGAAAGAAACAGAATAGTGAGACAAGAACCAATTCAAGAAAGAAACCAGGAATATGTAATTATTGTAAGAAGGACGGCCATTGGAAGAAAGAATGCAGATATAGAATCAAAGCGGAGCAACGACAAGAAAAATATGGAAGTAATTCAAGAAATTTTAAATCAGAAAATACCCCTACTTTCAGAAAAAGTCATTTGGCGAATTCATCAGCAGACGATTTTCAAGCTCTCATAACAACCCAGCGAAACAGAGCAGAAAAAGACACTTGGTTTTTGGATTCAGGTGCTACAGACCAGATGATGTCAAGAAGAGAATGGTTTGTTGACTATCAGCTATTTACAGAACCTAAAAATGTCAGAATAGCCAATGGTACATTCATAAATGCAGTAGGAATTGGAAATATCAATATAAAACTGAAAGTCGGCAATAACTACTCGAACAAGCAGCTCATCAATGTTCTTCACGTTCCAGAAATATCTTTGAACTTATTCTCGGTGAGTTCAGCACTTGCAAAAGGCCTGACTCTGCAATCTGATGATAGAAAGTGTGAATTTCTGAAAAATGGTGTAGTGATTGCTGTAGGTCAACGAATTGATAAACTGTATCAAATGGATTTCTAAATTTCAATGTCAGAAACACATTTGGCGGACGTAAATCAAAGAGAAGATCCTAAGATTATGGCATGAACGCATCGGTCATCAGAACATGAGCCAGGTGGTCCACAATATGAAAAAGTCCGGTATACAGTTGACCTCCAGACCAAGTAAGCAGTTTTGCAATGGATGTTTGTATGGCAAACAACACAGATTACCTTTCCCAAAGAGCAAACACAATTCGTCAGAAAAAGGCCAGTTAATTCATTCAGATCTATGTGGCCCTATGGAAGGAAACTCCTTCGGTGGATCGAAATATTTTCTCCTCTTCAAAGATGATTTTACTTTATAAAACATAAAGACGAAGTCAAGCATAGAATGAAGGAATTTTTGAAGTTTATGACAAATAAATCGCCAGTTCAAATTTTGAGAACAGATAATGGAAAGGAATATTGCAATTATGAAATAAGTTCCCTCCTCAAGGAGTTTAGGATCGTCCCCCAACGAAGTGTACCTTATACGCCAGAACATAACGGTTCCTCAGAGAGGACAGTGGTAGAAATGGCAAGAACTCTTCTGCAAATATGGGCTGAAGCGAAAAATTCTGCTATTTATATAATAAACAGAACAGGTACGAGTTTAGTTTTTGGTAAAACACCGTATGAACTTTGGTACGGAAAATCTGCCGATTTGAATGTTCTGCGTGTATTTGGAGCAGAAGTATTCACACATATCCCTAAGGAGAAACGCAAAAAATGGGACCCAAAAAGAATTTATAACAATATGTTTCTCGAATTTCATGTCAGAAGAGTCAGAACGAAGAATCTCTTCAAGACTTTAACAGCCGTATGCATAGTCAATCGCCAGCGACTCGACAGAGTTTCGCCGTTCGCTACACAAGGATTATAATGCACAGTCGAGCTCCAAAAATGTGACAACTACGCGATAAGTCACATTTTGGCGAAACGCTGGCGATGTACCACTTTTTTGGAGCTGGACTGTGCATTATAGTTCTTGTGTAGCGAGCGGCGAAACTCCGGCGTGTCGCTGGAATTGACTATGCATACGGCTGTAAGACTCGCTCGCTGACAACCTCAAGCGAGTTACCATCCACTGTAATTTTCATAGATTCCAAAATTTTTCAACGACTTAACTTGTTACCAAATATAACATTCGATTTCGAAGCATTAATAAGTAAACAATGATTCCTAGCTGAGTCTACAAAAGAATGCAAATCGTTGTTTATATGAATAATTGAGGAGCAAAACTGTGCTTAAGTTAATTATCATCGGCGTTCAATATATGTGCATTACAAGATCTTGGGCAATGAAAAATGTTTGATGGGTACATAGTAGATAGCAAGGGGCCCTAAATTGATCCTTGTGGCACTCCTGACGTCTGATTAAGGTAATCAGAGCAAGTGCCATTCCAAACCCTTTGTTGTCTATTTTTCAAATAACTTTTCTTTAATTCTACGGTATTGTCGGATAACCCTATATAGTGCAGGATTGCTGATAGCAGATCATAATTTATTGTGTCGAAAGCTCGAGTGTAATCCAGTAAAACTAGTATTGTACAAAAAACCCTATCCACTTGAATTCAAAGACCAATAAGTGTAATGCCGACTTTATCGAAACCATATTGACCAGTATTCATTATTGCCTATACCGCAATCTGGATTTCTGAAAAACTATAGTTTTTAGCAGAGCTTTCGACACCATCAACCACAATCTAATGCTAGAAATTCTACATTACATAGGACTTTCGAATAATGCTAAGAATCTCATGGGGCATCATACCTTCGAGGTCGTGAACAAATGGTTATAGTTGTTGGGCAATCATTCAATTATATGGATTTGAAGTGTGGAGTCCCTCAGGGTTCCATTTTGGGGCCATTGCTTTTTGGTATTTACAGGGTGTTTCTTAAGTACGTGTAGGAAATTTAGGAGCGTGTTGCTGACATCAAAATAAGAAGAAAAGTCTCTATAAACATATGTCCGCAAGTAATTCGTTTCTCATATACAGAGTGTCAAATTTGAATTATTATTTTTACTTTTTGTGAGTAATTTCAAAATAATTTTAATATTTGGGTGAAGTTTTCTATTTGGGAATATTTATTATTTAGTTTATGTGAAAAATATATTCTTGGAAGAGGTCATAGCGAGCAACTGTTTTCGAGTTATTGAGATTTGAAATAATCTATGCAAGTGATTTTGAATTACAAGATTTCTGAATTTAAATTTAAATTAGAAACTAGTTTTTTCACAATTAACATGTAATTTGATTTTGTCATTGAAAAATCATCCCAGATACAAAACTTTACTCGAATATCACAAATATTTTGGAATTTATTCACAAAAAACAAATCTAGTAATTAAACTTTGACACTCTGTATGTTAGAAACGAATAACTTGCGGACACGTGTTTATGGAAACTTTTTTCTTATTTCGACGTCAGCAACATGCTCCTGAAGTTTCTACACGTACTTAAGAAACACCCTGTATATACTTCCTGTCTGGTGAAAACACTTCAGATGTGAAATGTGCACCTGTATGCGGATAATGCTCACATTTATTATAGTTTTCACCCCAGTACGGTAGTGGAGTCATGTGACCTTATAAATGAGGAACTTGACAAACTCACTGAAGGTGCAGAAGATCACTGGCTAAGCATTAATTGCAGTAAATCTAATGTTAATGTTTTTGGCAACAAAATCAAACGAGATGAGATTTATGATAGTGTAAGTATTGTCATAAAAAATGAAGTTCTTCAAAATGTAAGTGAACCTAAAAGTTTAGATATAATATTGGATTCCAATTTAAAATTTGAAAAGTACACGAATCATGTTGATTTCATTGGAAATATGAACAGTATCTTCATAAAGTCAGTTGTGGAATCATCTGCGACTGAAAGTTGGAATTTAGTCGCTGTTTTCCATCGTACAAGATAACCTCTCTTGGAATGGATTCATGTTTTAAAGAGAAACATTCTCAAATGAAAATTGAATCAATACATGACTCCTCTGGAAATAGAAAAACCCTACAATAAAATTGAAGCTACTTTTTTGTAATATCTAACAGAAAACAACTCTTCCCCGGCAAAAGCCACGCTGGACATTGAACTACATCTGATAGATATTGAGAAAGACCCTATATAACTTGAGGGAAAAAATCTGAAAGTGAAAATTTGCGTTTTCATTCAGACAGTTGATCATTTAATAAATGTCCAGTTTCCATTGGTGATTCTTATCTATGAATGAGATAAGGGAGAATGTTATTCAGAAGTATCACTCACAGAAAATCGCTCATTCCATTGATGCATGAATTGCATCTCTTTCGCTAGGCCTCCAATACATTTTGGTCCACAAAAATCTATTTCTATGTGATCTATGTGAAATTGCTTCTAAAGAGTATGTTTTCCAATTCTTCCGACCTCCCTGATGATCTTAGAAGAGTGAAATAGATTTTTGTCAAGCCAATATCAAACGAAAATACAAAAAGTACAAAATTCATGCTTAGGATTAATATTTGGTATCCGCAGAAGAGAACATATTTCAAACAAATCGATAGATAATGGTTGGCTAAATATGAGCAGTAGAAGGATATTACATGCTGCTGTTCTATTACAAAAAATAATTTTTAATAAAACACCTTCATATTTGCACAGAAAAATCACCTATCGATCCGATATACATAAACTAAATATCCGATATAAAGGAACCCTTTCACCGCCAATCTTCAGACTAGAAATCTTCAGGCGTAGTTACACTTATCAAATATGTTCAATTTATGATCAGGTCCCTATATGAGGCGCCGTTTGGGTAAAAAGTGTTCTGCAAATATGTGAAATTTTTTGTCAATATATTTATTAGTTGAAGCAATATTTTTATTTTGCTTTCAGATATATTTATTTTCTGCCAAGCAAAATATATTTAAATTTCATGCGTTGCAAATATATTAAAACGTAAATGCCCATATATTTATAAATTCGATCTATTTCATGTCGTCAAGAGATGGCGCTGCCGACGCGATTCATTACACCCATTTAATTTTTTCAGTTCTAATGTACTTGACTTTGAATAATCCAATGATTATTCAACAAAACTATTGAAAAAGTATTCTGAGAATATTTTCTGGCGGCTGCAATATCATTCGGCTGCTATATTCTCGAGAGTGTAATAAATCGCGTAGGTAGCGCCATCTCTTGACAACATGAAATAGATCGAATTTATAAATATATGGGAATTCACGTTTTTATATATTTGGAACACTTGAAACGTAAATATATTGCGTTTGATCAAAAATAAATATATCGGAATGCAAAATGAAAAATATTGCTCCAACTAATAAATATCCCTAATAGCACACTATGTCCCAGGGACGTCCCTATTTGGTACAAATCATGTCCGAATGTCCAGGACTTAAAATCATTGTCCATGGGACGTTCGATTCAGTGCATTTTCATGAATTTCCCCAAAGGACTTCCTATGGATGTCCCAATCGGTACATCGTATAAAACGTCTTTGCGAGGACGTCTTTGGGATGTCCTGGGTCGGATATATTTTGTAATGTTTACTAGGACATCCATCGGACGTCCTTGTTAGTAAGTATTCTGGCATGTCTTTGAAAGGACGTCCCATGGTTGTCCTGGTACGGGACATTAAGGAACATCCCGCATGAATGAATATTGGACGTCCCAATTGGTTAATCTTAGAATATCTCCCTGCGAGGACTTCCTTGGGATGTCCTGGTTCGGATATATTTGGTAGAATTTTCTAGGAAATCCATTGGATGTCCTGGTTGGCATGTAATTGGCATGTCTTCGAAAGGACTTCCTATGGTGGTCCTGGTACGGGTACATTCTGGAACGTCGTTGATGGATGTACATCGGACGTCATCCCAATCAGTGAATTTCAGAAAATGTCCCAGCGAGGACTTCCTTGGGATGTCCTGGATTGAAAATTTTTCGGAATGTTCCCTAGGTGCATCCATCCAAAGAATACATCCCAGCTAGTGTTTTTACAGAAGAGGTACAAAATGGATCACATATTTACAATAGGGCTAAACATTACAGCGAAAACAACCCATCTGAAATAAGACCCTTTTCACTATCATTGAGGTAATCAGGGGCCATATTCTCGAGTTTGTGCTTATGCCAATAAGATTCACTGTTTCACAACAATGAAAATAAAAAAATTATGTTTGTCTCTCATCTAGTTCGTATATGGATTGAAACCGAACAATTCCTCTATGTATGGATTCCGTGCATAAAGTTGTTTTCTGTGTTTTGTGTTCTGTGTTCAAGTGAAGTGTTGACGAATTGACAGACAATTGTTGAGTATTTACCAGCTATGGCGGCTTTTCTATCGTCTTTTGTGATTAATTAGTTTAGTGACTGTTCTGTAAGTAATTTTGTGTTCATTCAGTGTAGTTATATCTTTAAATGAAAATAAAAGTTTTGTTATACTATTCAATAGTTATTACTAACCTATACAACACTGTTTTGAAAAAGATGTTTCCGTAAGACAAGTAGAGTTGTGTGTATCCTTTAAACATGTACAAAACCGAATTGAATGACTCTGGGAGAGTGCTGAGCTTCCCTAGTAAGTAAATCTGGTTCCATCCAAATTGTTATCTCCAGTAATCCACAACAATATCATAATCTTAGTCCTGAAAGAGATGTAGGAACAAACACATCTGATAGTTCTGCACCTTCTAAGGACGTCCCAGATGTACTTTCGATTGATGTAATTCGGGGACGTCCGATTAACATCCCAGGTGGATGTCCATTGGATATCCTTATAGAACGTCCAATCTTGGTGAGGAGTCGAGACATTGGTGCTTCCCACGGATGTCCATTGGACGTCCGCGGTACCAATTTTGTACATCCTAAGGACGTCCCGAATGTCCTGAGAGGATGTCCTATGGATTTCCATCGGACTTCATGGTGCTATTAGGGATATTGACACAAAATTTTACATATTTGTAAAAACACTTTTTACCCAAACGGCGCCTCATATCCCTACCATGTTCAAATCTTACAGTTTGCAAAGATTCAAGAAGGCCTACAAGAAACATTTATTTTCATTGCAATCCTAATATACGTCCGATAAAATTTTTGCTGTGATGGTTTGACTTTCATTCTTTTCTTTTTTTATTTGTTAAGTACAAAATACCTAGCGATACAATAAAGTTTAAGTGGAAGAACAGTTTATGAGCTAATTTCATATCATCTTATAAACTGAACTTCGCCTTTTGCTTTGTGTCAATTTCACATTAGGTGTATTCTTTTCAATTTATATATGGAAGCAATAAAGACGTCTATTATTATTATCTGTGGCTCTGACTCTCTCACCTCTGCTTACATCCCCTCACCTTGAGTGATTATAAAGTACGAATAACATCGTCAATTATTGTTTCAATGATGTTATAAAGACGCGTGATACATCATTGCAAAATGAACGAACATGCTCATAAACAGACTGAACGTTCTTCCAAAGTTAGTCAATGACCAGTTGCGTGTCAGAAGCCTGGAGGGTTAACGACTCTTTTGAAGGATAATAAATCTTCCCTAATTCTCCTATATGTGTTTACCTCGCTTTTCCAATGTTTCATATTTCTTTCGCTTATTTGTCACGACTGAAACTATACGTTTGTCATCAAGTTTGAAAACGACTTTCCCAGAGTACGGATTTGATAGAAACAGATAACTAAATAACATTGTCAGGTATTACTTATGACATCTACAGTCACCAGTTGAAACTCAATTTGAACTAACTTTTTGTAATATACTGTCTTGCCTTGCGGTACAAATTTTGATTGGACTCGTTTTGATTTCGAGAGCTTCCGTAAATTCTTTCTGATGAGTGGGTAACCCCGAAACAGCTGTCAAAGGTTGGAACTCTGAAGTAAATCTAAAAATACTCTCTCTTCACTTAAATTATGTTTACGTTCCTCATAACGTACTAAAAACTTGATTGAACCTTGGGTTGGTCAGAACAACAAAATTGTTGGCTGATATGCCTGTCAATGAGTAGATAATCATCTAACTTTGGATTCCTTGGTTCGTGTCAAATTGAGTTTCAACTAGTGAGTGTAGATGTCATAAGTAACTTTTTGAGTGAATTCATTTTGATTTCGAGAGCTTCCACAAATCCTTTTTGGTGTGTGGGTAATCACGAAACAGCTGTCAAAGGTTGGAACTCTCGGAATCAAATCGAAAAATACTCTCTATTAGTATATGTTTGATCATGGAAAAGCTGTAATTTTTCGGAATTCTTCGGAAACAGACAAGTAAGACAATTCTTTAAATTCAGTGCACGTTGAAAACATACTTTTCAATTGGAATTTTTCCGGAATCTTCGTCTATAATGTTAACTGCAGAAGCACTAAAACCTGCAGAGCTCATTGTGCACATTGTTATTTCATTCAGGTTGAGCTCCAAATCGTGAACTTTTGAAAACTCAAGACCGTACAGTATGACCCTGTGACTCGGTGGCAGACTTGTATGTCTCTTGCGGTGCCTCGGGCGCCAGCTTTGATTGGTTTGGATCTTTTTTGTTTCTTTATCATCATAACCAACAAATCTGGTAATGGTTGGATGACGTCATTTTCCAAAACCTTTGTCAGTGCTGCACGAGTTTGTTGCTGACGCATTATTTGTAAGTTGTGCATCATATTCATTCTGTGTATGCCTTTCAATTATCCATGTCAGTAGACACACAGCTCAGCTTTGGCTCATGATTTATAACTGAGCCAACAGCACTCCATTTATAGAAAAATAACAATGCTATACCGATTGTCAATTTTAATTTCGATCATAAATGACTCAATTATTGAGTTCGTATCAAATGAACTTTATGAGTGGTACATGCATTGCAGTGGTTGAAACCTTTGGTGTAGCAATGAATACACCACACTGCTATTTTTCATACCTCGAAATGTGTTTCAATCACCAAGTGACCACCTTTTACTGGAGGAAGATGGTCACTAGTTGACTGAAACGCGTATCGAAGTGTCAAAACAAAATAAGCGATTTGGTGTTAGAATAAAACACCAGTGTATTCTTTATGCGTGTTGATGAAGTGAATGAAACCAAGAGCTAGTTAGGATCACTGATATTAATGTTTCAATAATAAAACAGAACTGATATCACAATGGAATCATAATTCAACCTCCAAGTTTTCTATGTGTCGTGAAACACATGCATGAAACAAACAACCCAATGTGTTTATGAAAAAGACATCTATTGACTCAAAAACTTCCACAAAGTGACTACAGATGGATGTTTTATATAGGCTAGTTTTGGTAAAAGTTGCGAATGTGGACATGTGCCCGATTTTAATGAAACTTGCACAGATTGTGTAAAACATAATAATCGAAATTTTTCCGCGGAAATGTATGTGAGAACCTTTTTTTTGGCGAAAATCCTTCATAGTGTTCACTTCACAAATACTCCCCAGTCCAAGACAATTCACGTAATTTCCAATCCAAATAACTGGTCATTAACTATAAACATAAACTCTCAGAAGTATAAAGGAGATTAATTGACTGAATGAAGCTCAAGAAATTACGGAGTTCAAATTTTAAACTCGATTTTCAAAAATATTTGACAAATTCAATGACAGCTCTCATGAACATGATCGGATCAGGTGGATACATTCAAATGCAATGTTGCCAATTTTCACTTCCTTAGCGTGCGTCCACCTCCTAAAGGCTCGTTCATATCCTTGCGAATTTTCGCAATTTTCTTCCGATTCGACGTACACGGAGAAAAAATTGCGCTGAATGATGAATGATAACATGTAATTTTTCAGTCTGGAGTTAGATATTACTACATAACAATTATTTTTTCGCCGTATAAGTCGAATCACAAATATTTCCAATGGTTCCAATTTAGGTTAGGTGATTTTCCCTTCTTTTGCGTTAAAATATTGAATCTGTGAGCAGTTATCGAGGCAGAATATGAGCGAGCGAAGCGAGCATAATGACGGCGAGCGCAGCGAGCATCTATTTTTATTTAGGGTTTCAATGCTAAAAAGTGATCGGATCGTAAGCAAGTTCTGTAACAATAGTGCCAAAGTTAGGTTAGGTGGCTTTCCCTTCTTTTACGTTAGGAAATGGAATCTGTGTGCAGTTGTCGGGGCGGAACAGGGGCGAGCGAAGCGAGCATAATGACGGCGAGCGCAGCAAGCAACTATTTTTGTTTACGTTTTCAACGTTGAAAAGTGATTGAATAGTCAGCAACTTCTGTAACGAAAGTGCCAAAGTTAGGTTAGGTGGTTTTCCCTTCTTTTTACGTAGGAAAATTGAACATGTGTGCAGTTGTCGGGGCGGAATAGGGGCGAGCGAAGCGAGCATAATATGATGGCGAGCGCAGCGAGCTACTATTTTTGTTAACGTTTTTTGTTAAGTTATCGGACCGTAAACAACTGCAGAAAAATGACGAAGTTAGGTTAGGTGATTTTCCCTTCATTTACGTTAAAATATTAAATGTGTGTGCAGTCGTCGTTGCCCAATAGGGGCGAGCGAAGCGAGCATAATAACCGTGAGCGCAGCGAGCAACTAGCTCAATTCACTGTTTCAAAGCTAAAAAGTAAAAGGATCGAAAGCAACATCTGTAACAAAACTGCCAAAGTTAGGTCAGTTTGTTCTCTCTTCTTTTACATTAAAATATTAGATCTGTCGTATCGGGACGACCCCTCCGTCATTTCATCAACACAAAAATCAGCTTCAAATTCAACAATTTTTTAGTTATTTACAACATAATTTCAAAAAAAAATAACCTTCAAACTGATCCCGGTTTGCAGGAATTAAAATAAAACTGGCAACGTCGCTTTGTTCTCTTTGCAGACTTCACCGTGTTTCACATTTGACAATTGAATTGATATCAATGTTATCGATTTCAATTTCAAATGAATTGAAACTTATAATGATAATTTAAAACCGTTCCCTGTATGAATTGTTTCTTGTATGGCTTGAAATTAGCATTTTATAGTTACTGGTATTTGTTGAAAGTGAATAGACAGCACAGAAGCAGACAGTTAGTTCAATTTAAACTGGTTATAATTTGTATAATTATGGGGTATGTCGAAAAAGTCCAAAAAACGTGCTTTCCGCAAAAAAAAACTCATTATCAATTATTCGCTGTTTTAAGGGATGTGTGAAAATTTCGTTAAAATCGGCCAAATGTCCATATTCGAAATTTTTTCCCTAGTTTTTCAAATTTCAATTTGAACAACACAATGATTTGAAATACGTACTTGGTGTTGAATATAACCGAAATGCGAATGTAAATAATATCGGTTGAAGTTGAAATAGCACTCACCAAATCCTTCCAGAGACTAATTAATGAGTTGGTAACTTCTTCAACTCCAGTGTTAACTTTATTGCGGTTTTTATAGCGGCTAGCGATCGACAAGTCTTCTAAAACGTCACTCTGACATTCGGTTCCAAATCATTTGACGCCGATCTGTCACTTTGTTCTTATGAGTAAACAGAATACGTCGATTTAACAATATCAGCATTCTCCATAAAATGTGCGTACTTCAACTCAAAATACGCGTAAAATAGTAATAATTTTGACATTAGAATTACCGCCTAAATTAGTTTCATCTTTGCTGCTGGGTAAAACACCTATATTACGCTTTTACTATCTAACTTATATTTAAATTAGTGGAGTAAACTGAACACTTGGTGTTGCGGGCATTTCGTTGCAAAAGCGAGCGGGGTCAACGTTTCTGGTACATCGCTTGAGAGGTTTTAGTCGCAAAGTTACATCCATAGTACTTCACAGTTACTTCCCAGTGTTTGCTGGGGAGTGATCAATGATAATAAATAGAGCAAAACAGGTTAGGTCATAGGATCTCAGTAACGAACCCCCAAAATATGTTTCCTTGCACTAATTCTCGTCAAAAAATAAAATATAAAAATGATTTGAGTAACTTTCGAGCAATACTGATGAATCATCAATAAAAAAAGACAAATTAAAAGCTATAAATATAATTGAAAAACACTGTATAAAAATAAACCCTAAAAAATTAATGTGGGACTGGTAGGAAGCTATTAAAATTGTTCCTCCGTCATCCGTGATGCAATAAATAATTTTATGCAACCTTAAATTTATTTTTGGCTTTAACAAGCTACTCAGAATACCTCGGATTCTTTTAGGAATACTTCTGCGGCAATAATTCCCACACGTCAAGTCTGCCGTCCTAGATTTATGTACCGACGTCGCATAATTAGATATTGATTAATTTTTATAAACGCTCAGTGTAAAAGAGGACGGATAGATCCGACACAACAACAAGCTGCCCGCGACATCGGGTATTAGGAAAAGCTTTTTATAAGCCACTTTTCAAGAGTGTATAGGTTAGCTTGCCTATCGCACATTGAGTTATTTATAATCTGGAATATTTAACTACAACTGTTCGTAATTTACGAGGTCGACGCTAGATTTATGGCTCGGGATTCTTATACGTTTCGGATTAAAACAGACTCCGATTTTTATATAACCAAACAACAGGTATGTGCATAAATTATGGCTTCTAGTAGCGTTCGCTTTTTGAAGAAATTTATGCATATTTATACTTTATTAGGAGAAGCGACAGAGATTGTTATCTCTTGATTTATTATTTGTCACTCGAGAAAAATACATCACTTAACATATTACGAAATTTTCGGATATTTGTCGAGATGTTTGGAATTGGAATCCAATAGGCGGTTTTCTCAATATGGCGGAGCTCGTTACAATATAAAAGTGTGAAATTTCCTAGTTAGGAAACGACCTAAAGAGGAAAACATGTCAGACTGATCTAGAGTTTCAAATGATCCTAAGGCGGCTTTATCTTTGCCATAACCTTTTCTGGAAATGGGAAAGTGACAGGGCACAGGAATAGTTCTCTATATATATATATATATATATATATATAGAGGTGAAAATTCGTTACTGGCTGTATATTAGTTTGTAGTATTTGTGGGGTTGCAGTCAGGGTTGCGGGCTATTTCAAAGAAAACTCTTTGATACTGTCAAGCTTTCGGTATAATTCGATACCTTCCTCAGGACAACTGAAAATACGCATTGTACAATAAATGTAGGAAATAATAAATGGAGTACTTACTAAAGTGAGAATGAATAATGAAATTGGCAAAAAACGAAAATAAAATATACATGAAGTGAAATGAAATGACTGATGTAAGAATGACAGTGACTTAATTTATTTCAGTAATCAAGTTGGAAGATTCTAATTAGAGGGTGATTTTATCCCATGTTTATCTACTTAATTTTGAGAAACATAGGATAAAATCACCCTCTAATCAGAATCTTCCAACTTGATTACTGAAATAAATTAAGTCACTGTCATTCTTACATCAGTCATTTCATTTCACTTCATGTATATTTTATTTTCGTTTTTTGCCAATTTCATTATTCATTCTCACGTTAGTAAGTACTCCATTTATTATTTCCTACATTTATTGTACAATGCGTATTTTCAGTTGTCCTGAGGAAGGTATCGAATTATACCGAAAGCTTGACAGTATCAAAGAGTTTTCTTTGAAATAGCCCGCAACCCTGACTGCAACCCCACAAATACTACAAACTATATATATATATATATATATATATATATTGAGTTTTTCTAATCTCACTGTAAACTTTGTGGAAATTCAAAATGAATGTATTTCTTTCGCTAATTTCACGTTTGAAACAAATTTAAAAAATTAACTTCGGCTCCTGCTCCATTCCTATGACAGATTGTGACACATGTTCAAAATTTTTATTGTCAATTCCATATAATTTCTCAGAATTTAGAAGCACGTGTATGTATTTATTAGAAATGTAAAAAATAAATATGTTTCTCCACGATCATCACAGAATTTGCCAATTCTGAAATCAAATTTGATTACAGAATGCTGGAATTCTCTCTCTTGAGATTGAAGAAATATTCTGCAACACCTCTGCCCCCATGCAATTTAAATTTACATTATCTCTCTTGTGATAGAATAATATTCTCACACTGGTTAGCAATAATAACATTAGCCTTGACGCAGTTGATTGTCATCGTAGTGGCAAAATTTGAGTAAGTGTCAAAATTATTGCTGTCACGTTTCCTATCTTTGATCGTGGAGAAAGTATAGTCTGCTAATCGGTTAGAATGAAAATTCGTGATGCTCGTGGTTCCTCACGCTCGCCTTCGGCTCGCGCTCGGAACTTTCCACTCTCATCGAATTTTCATTCTAACCTTGTTACAGAATATACTATTATTTTACAGTAATACATTTATTATTCGTAAATATATTACAAATTATTGTTCTGTATTGTACAAAACATCATCACACTAGGCTTGAATACCTTTCTTGTGATTCCAGTTATGTATGATACTCCAGGCTTAAAATGAGGTATTTTGTTAAAGCAATTATTAGTTGGTTACTGTCAATGTTCAATAATATTGAAGGTAAGGAATATTGGACGAAAGTTTATAAGCGGGTTGATCATTAACTCTCTAAATGAAAATATAAAATTGTAATTATGGAGAAAATTTCACACCTCACTTTTAGAGAGAACCAAAACATTCGTTCTTGTTTAGATGCCATGGCAACCCAAAAAATTTCAGGAAATTTTTATCCTCCTGGGTACCCTGGCCGAAATTAATAATTTTTCTGTCAAATATTTGACAGGGGATAGTTTATATTTTGCTTTGATGTACAAATGGAATTGTATTTTTCATTTGAAATGAGATAATATTTCATATTTATGTATTTATTAAATATTCCGAATGTGTCTGAATATTTTCTTCACGATAATCGCAGAATTTGCAAATTCTGAAATCAAATTTCAGAAACATTTCAATACACCAGTTGTCAACATGTAAATCAAAGGCCCCGTGGCGAGTCGGTAAAGTGTCCGCCTCGTGGTCGCGTGGTCACTAGTTTAATTCCCAGTGGAGCAAAAACATTTTTACTTTTTTTTTTATTAAAAAAATCAAATTGAAATTTTGTTAAGTGTGTTTTACATATCTATATTTTCATGCATCTTTTTTGTACTATGCATATAAACTACTCAACACTAATTTCGTCGCACCCCAAAATTTTGACCATATTAAAATCTGAATAACTTTTTCCTGCATTGAACAATTTGAATTCTGTAAACACTGTTCGCTAGCCCAGTCTTTCAGCTATAATCTCGTACTTCTTCAAAACATAAGGTTTTCCGCATAAAATCGCTACAGGGTATTATCTGAAACTGTGCAAAATTTCTGAATTTTCAAAACAATCCCAAATGAAGAAAAAATTTTTTTTTCAAATTTGACAGCAGTGGCATGAAGATGAACTCATTACCTCAAGATATTTTTCGAATTGTCTTATTATCTCTTTTGTTTACAGGGTGATCTCAAAAAATTAACATTTTGGTTTTGCAGTCATAACTTTTTTCCTCGTCAACTGACTTTCAAAATCTCCGGCTCAATTGGGTTTTTTCATGAACAATTCTTGACTACTGACAGCAAGAAAGATCTGGACGTATTCAGAATGGATGATCATTCCGAAAACAAGTTGATTTTCATTTAATTCTCCTCCCAACCAGATTTTGAGGGTGCTTCAAATTTAGGTCACCTTTGAGGAAACCCTTGATCTTCAATCTTCATCTTGAGTCTATTCTGATCTTCTTATCTCTTCATCTAAAGTTTCAGCTTCAAAATGAGCCGGATATTTTGAAAATCGGTTGACAAGGAAAAAAGTTATGACTGCAAAACCAAAAAGTTAATTTTTTGAGATCACCCTGTAAACAAAAGAGATAATGAGACAGTTCGAAAAATATCTTGAGGTAATGAGTTCATCTTCATGCCACTGCTGTCAAATTTGAAAAAAAAAAATTTTTCTTCATTTGAGATCCTTTTGAAAATTCAGAAATTTTGCACAGTTTCAGATAATACCCTGTAGCGATTTTATGCGGAAAACCTTATGTTTTGAAGAAGTATGAGATTATAGCTGAAGAACTGGGCTAGCGAACAGTATTTACAGAATTCAAATTGTTCAATGCAGAAAAAAGTTATTCAGATTTTAATAGGGTCAAAATTTTGGGGTGCGACGAAATTAGTGTTGAGTAGTTTAAATAGTTCAGGTGAAACCATCGTTAGTTATTTCTTATGAATTGTTGGATGATTTTCATTTCTCGGTGTGAAATTTTCTTACCGAATCTCCCTCGTGCTTGAATTAATTGCCGTAAATTTATCTCGTACATGAATTTTCAAAGAAAATTACCCTCGTCGCTTCGCGACTCGTGTAATTTTCAAAAAATTCATGTACTCGAAAAATTTCCGGCAATAATTCAAGCACTTGGGAGATTACAAGTGAAAATTTATCGGTGTGTCTCAACATGTTTGTCTTTGTTAAAACTATGATTTTTTTTTATTTCTTTAAAAAAATTTCAGGTATTAAGTATAGATTTTTTGGTCCATAGTGAAAATATGTATTTAGCTTAACAGTTTTTTATACAATATTCAATTCTAGGATCTGAGTTTGTTACTGATCAAAGTGTCTCATGAGTGTTGTTGAGTGAATTTGTATTGTTCTCGAAAGATTATTTTTACACATTGATGACCACAGATTGAGCGAATGTTTAATATTTTGAATTCTTGATATAGTTGATTTGTCCAAAAAATTTAGGTTTCTTTAAAATGATTTTCAGTAATAAATTTTGAGCATTTTCCTTAGGATTTTTTTTATACTATTTCACGTAATTCATTGATTTTATGCATAAGGACTAGTAGTCGTTTTGTGACATGCTTAATATGTTCTGTCTAGTTTGAATGCTGGTCTAGAGATATGCCAAGGTATACAACTATAAAGATTTTTTTGTTTGTTGTTGTTAAAATTGTTATTTCCGTCAATCGATTGCACCCCTACGCGCAACCCTCGGAAGACTTCGAGAGACTTGTGTGAGCTAGGGAAGGCGCAGCCATTACCTTTTAACGTGAGATGCCATGCATAGATTAGCATTTACAATTATCTTTATTAAAATTTATATGCAGTTTCAGTATCAAGTTATCTGGTTGATCTTGTAGCGTGGGAGAGAAACACATAAACTTTGTTTTTGTAATGTTTAGAGAAAACACTGCTGTTTAGCCACGCGTGGATTTATTTTAGATCTCTTCCTGCAATTTTTTACCATTTTTTTCCACATTGGTCCTGAACAGATAATTGCAATATCATCTGCACTGGGCATAACTATTCATATCATTCATTTTTGTTATATTGTCAAAAATATATGGAACATCCTGTACATTAAAATATTTCATTATCATTCAATACGTGGGTAACCTTTTTACCTTCTATAATTCAGTACGTGAGCGAAGATATTTTATTTTTGAGACACAACTTGTCCTCAACAGAACATAAACAAGAGTTTTCAAAAAGGCCACTGATAGTTCGATCTGGTAGTCGAGTCGAGTTTAGTGTTCTGCCGTGCCCGCAGCTAGTGAGGGCTATGGGGGGAGTTTGGAAGATCAGATATTAGATAGAAGGAAAATGTTCCCTAAATGTAAATGCCGATATGTATTGTAAGTAAAGATCTTTTTAAAATTATTCATTCAATCAATAACTAGTCTAGGAGAGATTCTTCAATTCTTTAATTCATTAATTCTTTATTGATTATTTCCTTCATTAATTTCAATCGTCTAAATCGCATATTTGTACATAGTAAAAGAAATGTTTTTATATTTTTCTAAAGTGTTTTAAATCTATGAATGATCAGTATCTACCTAGTTAGTCGTGAATCAACCCCAATTCACGACAAGTGGTGGAGGCTGCCGTGGTTTAGTTTGTGGTTTCATTCTTCATAATGAACCAATTTTTATTTTGTTATAAATTTGAATAGTGGTACAATCAACTCAATATAGTTGTTTAGCTTGAAGTTCATAGGCTTTGAACTTGACATAGATCCGGTACAACTAGGTAGAAATTGCTGATCCATATGTTTTGTTTCTGAATGAATCTCCCCAAGTATTGTGCAACAATAGCATTTCTAAATAAAAATATTATTTGACGAAAGTACGCTATTTCGTACGCAATAAACTCCAGAGAATTTTATGAAGATTAAATAAAAATGCTATTGATGTTAAGTTCTAACGATTTATTTTCAGTATAATTATTTGAATTTTGTTGTTTTCCCTATTGATTTTTACAAGAATAATTTGTGTAAAATTATTATATCTTGGGTATACGGTTAATGAGAGTAACTACGAGTATTTACAAATTTAATACTACTTTACACTGAAACTTCAGCTCCCCCCTAGCCCCTAACAGAGATCAGTACGATGGCAGAAGCAAGAAAGGTACGGCCGCTGCCTTTCCAGAAGTCGTGGCACCATATGGATTTTTTTTTAAGAATCACAAGAGATGAGCTTAGAGAATGCATGGAGATGCACTATTATTTTGGAGTTTACCTACCCAATGTGCAGTAGGTATACGACTTGGCAGAAAAATGAGAGAGGAATTTGTTGAATCCTTCCTTTATATGCTAAATACACGGTTTTGTCAGAGAATTTGACAATTAAGTCGCTATTGGAAGTCGTATTGAGTAAGCTCATGAGAAAGGAATTCGTTGAATCCTTGTTGTATTGTAAATTCTCAGTTTTGTCAGAGAATTTGACAATGAAATCGCGATTGAAAGTCGTATTGATACTATGATGATTTATTTTATGTTGTAGGAATACCGAATACCTATAATGAGAGAAGTTTAGAATCATAAGAGATGAGCTTCAGAGAAAGCATGGACAGATGATTTGAGAAAATATTATTTTGGAGTTTACCCGATAGATGTAGAATACCATTGGTCAGAATCATGAGAAAGGAATTTGTTGAATCCTTGGTGTATTCTAAAATACACGGTTATGTCAGAGAATTTGACAAAGAAATCGCGATTGGAAGTCGTATTGAGTGAGCGTATTATGATGATATATTTTATGTTGTAGGAATACCTATGACGAGAGAAGTTGAGTCCAGTTACAGTAAGAGTTACAGTAAGAGATGTGCTTCAGAGAATGCATGCACAGATGCATTTTTATCTTGGCGTTTACCCAATAGGTGCAGTAAACGATTTGTCAGAATAACGAAAAAGGAATTTGTAGAATCCTTGGTGTATTCTGCATACACAGTTTTGTCATAAAATCGCGATTGGTAGTCAGTCGTTTTGAGTGAACGTATTATGATGATTTATTTTATGTTGTAGGAATATCTATGATGAGAGAAGTGTGCACACAATAGTTCTTCAGAGTGATTTGGAACTGGAAGAAAAAGAAGAGTTCATAGGAAAACGACATGATGGTGTAGGCAATGGCCGACAATTACAGGGTGGAGTATGAAACTGACTAATGATAAAATTGTGCACAGTGGTTTAGTGGGTAATGACTGATGAATGAAGTCGAACAGAATGAAATAGAAATTGTTGATTGTGAAAAGCGAGTGTGAAATTGTTTTGTGATATTCTGTATTTAATCCTAGGAAAAGAATATCAGGGTATCGCATCACAAAATTAGCCTCGTTATATGAGAGATGTTGGTATTATTATAAGTTATGAAAGAGAAAAAGAATGGCAAGGATAAATGGAACTTGAGATAATTACAAGAAATAGAACGGGATGTTATTACGATAATTTGAGAACAAAAGTATGATTATATTATAATTAGTAAATATTTGATGTCAATGAGTTCCTTCGAAATATTTGAAAAATATTTTTGATCTTTATTGTGGGCATATACTTTCATAATAATTTTATAATGAGAATAAGGTTGATTGGTATTTGATATATTTTGGGGCACGGTATTTGTTGTAAAATTAGATGATAGCAGTATGTTTACCTAAGCTTTCATTTTTGTATTATAGGAACTGTACCTCCTGTAAGGAACGCGGAAGAGTCTTCAGCCTTGTACCACTCCAAGAGAATCCCTAGGTGAATCGTGATGAAGCCACAGTTTCCACAGCCATGTCGAGTTGAGCCTTCTCACATTCAATGAGATAGAGCAGAGCCAAGTTCTACCATGTCAAGCTCCATGTTGTCTAGTAAAGCTGAGCCAAAATAGGGTATCCAACCAGACCAAGCAGTGCCAATGTCCAGTAAAGCCATGCCAAGTCCCGGCAGGCCGATACATGCCAAATACAGGGAAGCAGAGCCAAAATGGAGTCCAACAGGACCAAGCCATGCCAAGTCCCGGCAGGCAAATCCATGTCAAGTCCACTGAAGCCATGTCAAGTCTCGGCAGACAGATTGATGTCAAATACAGTTTGTCCAGTATGTTTGGGTCATACCATACCTGGTCCAGCCAAGCCAACCCAAGCCTGACTAAATTGATGAGCCAATTATTGTACCCAGGCAACGATGAACCATGGTATAATGGAACGGAACCGAAATGAACCAGTCAAAGATGGAAAAGGCAGCAAGGAGGGGAATAATTCAAATGGAGATGGTGCAAGCAGACTTCTTCTGCGCATATTTATTTGTATATTTATATTTACATGGTATTAATTTCATAGTTTTTGTAAACCTGTATCGAATTGTCAGTTGGTTTTAATATAATCGCTCGAGGCGCGCGATTTTGAACGGGGGGGTATTGTCAAAAATATATGGAACATCCTGTATATTAAAATATTTCATTATCATTCAATACGTGGGTAACCTTTTTACCTTCTACAATTCAGTACGTGAGCGAAGATATTTTATTTTTGAGACACAACTTGTCCTCAACAGAACATAAACAAGAGTTTTCAAAAAGGCCACTGATAGTTCGATCTGGTAGTCGAGTCGAGTTTAGTGTTCTGCCGTGCCCGCAGCTAGTGAGGGCTATGGGGGGAGTTTGGAAGATCAGATATTAGATAGAAGGAAAATGTTCCCTAAATGTAAATGCCGATATGTATTGTAAGTAAAGATCTTTTTAAAATTATTCATTCAATCAATAACTAGTCTAGGAGAGATTCTTTAATTCTTTAATTCATTTATTCTTTATTGATTATTTCCTTCATTAATTTCAATCGTCTAAATCGCATATTTGTACATAGTAAAATAAATGTTTTTATATTTTTCTAAAGTGTTTTAAATCTATGAATGATTAGTATCTACCTAGGTAGTCGTGAATCAACCCCAATTCACGACAATATTGTTAATGTACACAAAGAAAAGTGTCGGACCCATACTGTTCCCTGTGGAACTCCTGTATGAACTTCTTTATCATAGCTTATTTTATCGATAAATCTAATGCAATACCTCTAATACATAATGGTTTAGTTTACTCAGTAATATTTCATGATAAATGGTGTCGCAAGCCTTAACCAGATCTAATTGCAAGTAATTTAGACAAAATCCATCATGGCGCTTTCGGTATTTGGTTTTTTTACAAGTCCCAATTTTTGTTTGGTTGACATTTTTCTTGATGAAGAAATCAACAAGTCGTGTTTTATCACATTATTCGAAAATTTTAGCGAGATTATTTATCAGCTATAATAGGTCTGTAGTTATTTGATTAATACGATTTTTCCATTTTTAAAATAGGGGTAACATTCGATTTTTTTTAGGCTGTTTTATCTGGTCTAGATGAGGAGTTATTTTTTTAAATTCAAATTATTAATATTAATTCATTTTTAGTTATAGGTTCCAAAAATATTGAGAGAGATAAAGATAAAGTTTAAATGTGATAATCTGATGTGCTGGTACTACGTTGCCGGTACTATTAATATCTGTAGTTTTCTGGAAAATGCTCTTTGTTTGTATTATGATTATATCATAACAGCAATGAATTAAAATGTGTTTCCTTGTTCGACTTTATCAAATGGAGAAGGTCAGTAATGCGCTCAGTCGAAAGGAGAAAATAAGTTATGGTGTTCCCCGAGGTAGCGTAATCGGTCCACTATTATTCAGTATTGACTTCAACGGCTTGTTCACACAGTGGAGTGGCGAATAAATTATTGGATGGCTAACGACTGGGATGATTTAGAAACAAAAGTACCAAAGGACTACATGAATACACCGACCTTAAACACCATTTAAGTAGAAACTAAAAAAACCTCACATGATTGTGTCATCTTGGCTCTGTATTGCAGTTTTATATTAATAAGGATAGTACATTTTCAAAATTAGTATTATCGGAGTTTATTAATTCGAATTGAAAATTTTGCAATTTTGTATTTTCACAGTTATTCCAAAAGCGACTGATATCAATAAATTATTATTATTAAAATGACCTGTTTGGTGGACTACCTGAATCATCAAAAAACAGTCATCATTATATGTAATCACTCTCATATAGAATTAAAATTTCAACTTTTAACATTAATTGAGGACCTAACCATTGAGTAAATGCTCCAGACGCTTGATGGCTTTAAGAGTTTAGATTTTTCTATTAAGTATGCCAGAATTTTAAAGTATGCACATTTTTATCATTGCTCCATTTTTTTTATAAATTATGGACCAATTGATACCTCCCTCTTGACTTTACCGGCAATAATTCATAAGTAGCCGCTTTAGCAGATTCACTAATCTCATATGAAATCATTTTAGAACAACTTTCATTCCTGAATTCCATTTTATTGATTTGAAAAGCGACAAACACACACCAATGTTACTTGACAAGCGCTGTCATAATAAATTACAAAGTTATTGTTATTGTCACAGTCGCATACAAAGATATCCAAAATCGTCCCGAAAGTAACAAGAATCGTCCCGAAAGTAAAGAAATCGTTTCGAAAGTGAAAAAAATTTTCCCGAAAATAACTGCTTTTGGTAAAATTTGCGCAAATCATACCAAAAATTTTATTTTCGAAACGGTTGCAGAAAAAAAAATTCCCGAGTTTCTGGAGGAATGAATTCCTAGCTCCAGGTAAGAGAACCATTCTCATATTTGAAATTTCTTACCTATTCTCAATTCGAACGCTCTCCGCGTCAACACCCAATAAAACATTTTTTCGTGTTTTCAGTCACGAGAAGAACAAAATGCGTTCTTTTATTTATCGCTGGGCGCATTAAAGTCGGACCCGACATGATAACAAAAAGGACTCAACATAACCGAAACATGCAATACTGCTTTGGAAGTAAATATTTTATAAATGCGCCGCGGACGTTTTCACGGAGATCATATTTTATGCTTGTTTGTCAAGATGGTTAGCAGTTCTTGTTGGAAATTAATTCGGGTCTTTATGGAATGCCGACCCTACCTAACAACAATGGAGAAAAGTAGTTCGACATAAAATGGTATTTACCAAACGAGTTTTCTTTTTTCTTACTTTTTCCCGAATATCATAAGTGGTAAAATTTTGTCGGCAAGATCAAGGCGAGCGATTTTTGATCAATGTCACGAGTTGAACTGGTAACAAATTCGAGTAATTAAAAATCTTGGCACGACAAAGTTTTACCACGAATGGTTTTCAGATGATAATTTCACTCTCCGTATGAAACCCTCCTTTCCTGCAATATTAGGACCAATAAGTGACGCATGCCTCGATAATGCCAGTGGCGGCGATAAGGATTCGGGGGCCCCCCGCCAAATTTTGTTAGGATATTCATACATGTGGCAATAAAATCTGGAAATACCAGAAATAATGGGACATAATTCCACATAACACACAATATACGAGGGTGGTCCCAGAAGTACCTGGCCCAACAAAGAAAACACAAAACTTTTGGAAAAAATATATTTATTTTATAATTTTCTATGAAAGCATGTTGTCTAAAAATTGCATGAGTTAATTTTCATATTTTGTCGAAAGAGCCCGACTTCGAAGGAGGAGGGCTCTTTTAGCAAAATATGAAAATAACCGAATGCAGTTTTTTACTGACAACATGCGGTAGAATATTTCCGGAGTTAAAACAAAAATGTATGTGCTGAGTTTGAAATTTTATTTAAACGTGACATTTCAACGACGTTTAAAATTCAGTATTTATGACTGTCAAGATGACAAATGTTCATTTTAACAATCGTTACTATAGATACACGGACCGAGCGGGTAATTTTCGATACCTACCGGGTAATTTTCAGCCTGAAAATGTCCCCCCGGGAATTTTTCGCTGTAATTGATCGAAAATGTCCCGCTTCATATGGGATTTTTAACATACGATGGAAATATTCAACATAATCTCCTTTTAGCTCCACACACTTTTCCCAGCGATGTTCAATAAGTTCGATACCCTTTTTATAATAAAAATCGTCAAGCTCCTCAAAATAAGTTATTTACTGCCAACGTAACCTCTTCATTGTTGGAAATCTTTGACCACCGAGCCATTTTTTCATGTCTGGGAACAGAAAATAATCCGAAGGGGCTAAATCTGGCGAGTTGGGTGCATGAGGTAGCAATTCTAACTTTAATTCATTAATTTTGGCCATTGCAATAACGAATGTATGAGCTGGTGCATTGTCTTGATGAAACAACACTTTCTTCTTAGGCAAATGCGGCCGTTTTTGCTTGATTAATTCGCTCAAACGTTGCAACAAGTTCGCATAATATTCGCCGTTGATAGTTTTTCCTTTTGCAAAATAGTCAATGAAAATTATCCCACGCATATCACAAAAAACCGACGACATGACCTCGCCTGCAGATGGAACGGTCTTTGCCTTCTTTGGAGCCGGTTCTCCCTTTTCAGTCCATTGTTTTGATTCTTCTTTTGTTTCGGGTGTGAAGTGATGGACACATGTTTCATTCATGGTTATGAAACGGCACAAAAATTCGGCTTTATTTCTATGAAATCTTGCCAAACACTCGATGGAAACATCTTCACGACGCTGTTTTTGTTCCATTGTGAGCAAACGCGGCACCCATCTTGCGCTCAGCTTTCTCAAGTCCAAATTTTCAGTTAATATGCGATGTACCGCACTCTTTGAAATGCCTACTATGTCTGCTAGCTCGCGCACTTTCAGTCGACGATCATCCAGTACCGCTTTGTGGATTTTCTTCAAACATTTCTGGAGACCCCATTTGGTCGATCACTGCGATGCTCTTCTTCGCAGGTCGTTCGACCTCGTTTAAACACTGCTCCCCAATATTATAACGAGGAGCAGTCTCACCCAGAGTAGAATCTAGTTCAGCTTTTATATTGGTTGGGCTAAGGCCTTTCAAATAAAACTATTGTATCACATAACGATGACCAATTTTTTCCATGTTCACAAATTCACTGAAAACGTTTACTAATGGCTGCCAAACAAATACTAAACAACGCGGCGTCTTGAAACTTGAAACATCAAAACTAGCAAAAATGTGTTATGCACTCTGCATAACTTCTCAACAATGTAGCAAAGGTATTGTTAAAAGTCTTTATTTTGGCTGTTTCCATTCGAATCTGAAATATGGTATAATGCACTGGGGAAATTCTACAGAAGCCTATCGAATATTCACTTTACAGAAAAGAGCTATCCGTTTTTTAAGTAAAATTGGACCAGTGGACTCATGTATAGAACACTTCAAAACCCTGTCAATTTTAACAATGATTTCGGTATATATCTATGAAGTTGTTTGTTACATTTTCAAAAACAGATTGCTACCGTCTAAAGATTCATCTACCCTATATAAAAGAGGTATGTATTATAATGGCTGTAAATTGTTCAATGCCCTTCCTAAATCTGTAAAACACCTGCAGAATATATGCATGTTCAAAAGAGAGGTGAAACTTTTTCTGTTGAATAAGTCCTACTACTCCTTAACAGAATTTTATAGTGATTTTTAATTATTTTATGATTCAAATATTCCTATTTTATATGTTAACCTGTCTGTCATTATTTATTTTTGTGTTTTTATATCTACATCTTATTTATAGAGTGACATTGTCACATTAGTCAACTATATAGTATCCCTACTGTATTGTATTTCTTTTGTGACTGAAAATAAATGAAATCAAATGAAATATGCTGCATAGATTGTGTTCTTTCTAATACAATGGTATTTTTCAAGCAACTACCGCTATCTCTAGGTCAGGCCAGGTACTTCTGAAACCATCCTCGTACTAATTTATTATGTTACATTATTTATATTGAACAATTTTCCAAAGAAATTAGCAATATTCCGGTTACGGAAACGAATCAAGTTAGGACACACGTTTATATGAAATTGTCTTCATAAAATATGACAAGGAATCACCACCTGAAATTAATGACATCATTTAAATTACACCCTATATAGTTTAACGAAACAGTCTGGATTTAAAGATGAAAAGTAGCTCATTACTTCGTTCATGCTGATAAATCGTGTACTGAGTTGATTAATTATTATATCGAGAGACTCGTAGAAAACTTTAATTTGGAATCTCTTTAGATCTATTCTATTGTTTTGCGCTTAGATATCAACGTTGACTGAATGTCCCACGATGTCACCGAATTGGAAGCTTCTGCATGCAACGTTTCGAAATCGTCTCAAAAAGTTTTGAGATTATAATACTGTGGAGCTCAATATCTCGCATGCTCTGCACAGATCAACAGTAGAACTTTGTAGAAGTTTAGACAAAAAATCAATATTTTCCAAAATTTTGCTTTGGTATACAAGGAGCAAAATAAAATCATAATTACTCACACTCCTTTGCAAGGAGTTTGCTTCCGCTTTGTCAGCTGGTTTTTTGCAAATTAAAGTAAATGTTGACAAACAATTAGAATCAGAAAGCTGTAGCAAAGAGGTCGAAGGTGCCCCTTGTGGAGCTGGGGCCTCCCCCGCACGGCGGGCTCTGCGGGCCCCTTATCGCCGCCACTGGATAATACCCAGCTCCTTCCTTTCGAGCCGGTAATACCGCTTTGTCATGGCAACCACGTATCCAAACAACAACGGAGAATATCGTCTTGCTATTAATATGAATGTCAGTGTGACAGACTTGCAATACTATCAATAGTAATTCTGTCAGAAATCAACGAGATCAAATTGCTTGGTAACACCACGAGTCCTTTAGGAGGAGTGGTGTTACCTCAAAGCAATTTGACCGAGTTTAAGATTTATGACAGAATTATCGATAGTATTGTGAGCACGAGTAGTATTAATTGAGATAATTTCAAGAACCAACAAAGTAAAAAAAGTTACATTGTCGTGGATTCTTCAATAGTTATAGATAATGCCTGATAGACATGAAGTCTGTCAGACTGACATTCATATTAGTAACAAGATGATATGGTATTCTCCGTTGTTATTTGGATACGTGGTTGCCAAGACAAAGTGGTATTACCGGCTGAGAAGGTAGGAACTGCGTATTATCGAGGCATACAGTAGAATTATTTTATCTTTACCCATGCGTCATCAATTTATGATCTAAGAAATAACACACCCTCTATGTAACATATCTGTCTATCAACCGCTATGAGCGAATCAAAATTCGTTGACATTTTTCTTCTAAGCAAATAATTATGGTATTGTGATGATCCATTGAAACTCAAAACAGTGAAAAGAGATAGCCATAAAGCTGACAGTGTTTTTACATTTCAACTAAACTTGCCAAATAGTGTATTGACTAGAGCAGTGCCATCAATCACGTCATTATTTTCTGTCATTGGGGATTGTTTGTCACCACTTTTACTTCGTTTTGCAGTCAGACACATTATAAAAACTGTTTTTTCAAAACTAAACGTCTCTTACAATAATTAATTTCAAAGTAAGTACAATACAATGTGTTTTTTTCACAAATAATCTTTGAAATTTCTAACCCCACAATTGATATATGTGACTGTAATTCCGTATTACCGGGATATTCACACAACAGTAATTCAGAGGTTGGAAACCCTATTGAGAAAAAAACCTTACCTAATTCTATAAATAAAGACCAAAAACATTCACAATATATTTTAACTCTTTTTTAGATTATGCCTGGTTAATTTAGTTAATTTAATAATTCATTATCTTATCTCATTATCTACACGTTGTAATTTTTATCGGGATATCAGCCACGTCGTTTTACATTTAGACTTTGTTTTGACTAAAATTTCTCTACTTATTTCATATGCATTACAATGATGACGCACTGGTAAAGATAAAATAATCGAACTCTACGTTCCTTATTGTTCCTAATATTGCAGGATAGGAGGGTTTCATACTAATGCGAGTGAAATTATCAACAGTAATACCACAAGGGATTGAATTTTCGGGATAAGTCTGTCGAATCATTTCTGAACGAAACTGAACGAAACTGAGAAAACACCAGAAGACAAATACAAATGTTTACAACATCACAATACAATTATTGAAGTATCAACTATAACAATAAATTAAATGAATCTTTTTGTATTCTTGAAATTTTCTGCCGAAAACCATGCGTGCTTCAAAAATAAACCAAATATTTCTGAAAAAAAAGGTGTTATTTTTGTTCGTTGTTTTGAAAAATAAACTAGTACAGTTTTAAAAAAAACACATTTTTTCGGAACTATCGGTAATTTTTAAAGCCCTTTATGGTATTATCCCCGATAATTCTACTCATTTGTAAAATAGTCCATTAGAAACGTCAGTTTTGGCAGGTTGATATCGGATAAATAGGATCGTAACTATTTGCAAGTGGATAAATTTCCATTTACCTTCCCCTCGGCAACAATTTTTACTGTCGTATGGGTTTGTTGCAGCCGCACGCTGTACCCTAGGACACGTTGCTATCAACAAGGCAAAATGTCAACAATTGTTCATACTTTTTGTTAAAAAATTTTAATAATTCATTATTATTTTCAATGATTTGCAAATTATATTTAGATTGTTTAAGTTTTCCCTGAACTACCTTATCTGTCACTTTTTTCAAAGAGTTTTCATTTGCAGTTTCTTTAATATTTGCAATTTCGACAATTTCTGCAAAATCTTGTGCTTTTCACCGTTCTCAAAATTGTCAACTAATCACCTTTAGAAAACTTCAAATTTTTCTTCGATGTCAACTTTTCATACCCTTTCAATCATTATAACTCTTTCAACACATCCAAAGTTTTTTGAAGTATTTCCTAATTACATTCCACGTTATCAACTTTGTTAACTCCTTATAAAATTCTGCAAATTTAATTCTTTTTTCAGGTTCTCAAGTCAGCCTGCACAACCTCATCATCGTACTTATAGCAAATGGTTTTTCAAACTTATAATTCCTCAACTCTTAACTTTTACAAAGTCTCATGGTTATTCTATGACATTAAAATGACTTAAACTCTCTTTCAACTCCTCCAATTTGTTCTAGTGTTTCAACTTCCACAACTTTTTCACCAGCTGTTCTCAGCTTTGTTTAACTTTTGAGCAGTTTTCAGTCTTTCAAATTCCTTTAATTTGTCTTTATTTGAATTTACAATTTGATCAGTTCTATCCATCTATACCCCTACCTAAATTAATCCTACAAATTAATTATCTGTTGCTTTTATCATTCCAACTCAGTCAATCATTGCAACGTTTTGTACTCTGAACTTTCTTCTTGTTTTCTCTCATTCAAGGTTTGATCTTTTGATACTTTTAAATTACCTTCAACTTTCGATTCTTCCTTAACTCTCAAATTGTTCACAATTACTTATATTTTCTCCTCAACTACTTAGTTCTATAAACTTTGTCAATTTTAACAACTTTATCATCAATATCAACCTTCTCATGGTTTTCAACAATTCATTATATTTTAATTTTATATTTTGGTTCTTAATCTCTTCACTTTGAGCAAATTTTTTTATGCTACATTGCCTAATTTGGACCATTTCTCAACTGATTTTCTTGAAACTTTTGTCAAATCTGCAATTCTTCAACTCCCAAGCATTGTTTGTTAATAGTTATTTAATCATTTTCATCAATCACAATTTCAAAGTATCAAAATAAAAACTGTGAACATTTGCCAAATTGTTTAAATAATTTTAGAGGAGTATCTCAAGAACATGAAATTTGGATACTGCCTTTAAGACAGTCTTCCGGGTTAGTCACGCGATTAAAATGGAGCCACCAAATGACACTGACATGGAGATGTTGGTCGCATTCAACATGTATATAGTTTTATAGCTGTTTGAGTAATTTTCCCAAGCTTAAGATATCTGAACAGAAGGTGGTACATGTTCGATACAAACCGCGACATAAACGAACCATTTGCTCTGGCAAAGAGCCAGTGTATTTTGTTGTTTCAATTTTAATAAAGACGATTAACCTTTCTGAATATCTTCGCTAGATTCCAATCTTTGAAGTGTTGATCCATCCGGTTTTTGGTGATAGGAATTGAAATGAAGTTAGCTTGTTTTACGAAAACGTTGGTGAATCTGTACAGAAATCAAAAATTCCTTCCAAACGTGGTGAGTAGGTACATGCAAGGCTGAAATATTCAGTTTTTCTGTAATAAAAATCAGAAAGAAATAAAAGGTTATGAAAGCAGTTGGTATTCCATTGGAGTCAAACAACAAAGATTAGTATGTGCTACTGACAAGTGATAGAAAATGATCGTGGGGTCCCGCAAGGTACTGTATTGGGGCCCTTAATTTTTTAAATTCATATGAATGATATAAATTATGTACCTACATGGAGATCACGTAATTAACTAATTTGTAGATGATACATTGATATATACCTACGATGAATCCTTACAAGTGTCTGTTCAAAAGATGAATGATTCATTGAAAAATATCAAGTGATACCTTGGAACAAATAAACTGAAACTAAATATCACTAAAACTAACGCGATGATCGTTACAACGAAACACAAACAAAATAATATTGAAGGGAGCCTAATGAAGATTAAAATCAGAAAAAATAATCTAAAGTATCTAGGCTTTATTGTAGATAACACAATTTCCTTGAATGAACGTTGACTATGTAATAAGCCAAATGTAAAAGAAACTGTATTTTTTCTCTACAGTGTCTTCTTCATTATCAATGTGTACATCAGAATAACATGCAATAATTGCATAATTGAACCTCATTATGATGTTGGTGGTACTCTCTTATATCTTCTTAATCGTAACAAATTGAACCAATTACAGAAAGTGCAGAAACGTGGAATGCGAATAACACTACGCTGCCACAGAATGACACCTATACAAGATATGCTTTGCAGATTAAGATGGCTTACGGTTTCCTATCTAACTATGATATTGATATTTAAAATAATGAATTGCAACAAACATATTTTAATAACCTTGTAATTACAAATAATGAGGTACCTCTACTAATTTCCACATCGCAAGAACAAAGTTATACTGCACTCTTTGTTTTCAAGGGTTTCAAACTACCACATAATACAAAAAATTCCACTTCTGCCTGTTTGATCAAGTTTTGATAATATTTTTTAACGGCGAAATTAAGTCTAATTTAGATTTAAAATATATCAATAACTATAAGGCTGTGTTAAAATGTAACTATAAATTTCTATCCTACATCAAATATGTATGGTTTTTCTGCTATTTTGCTATGAACATATTTAAGTATGTATATAATATAGGTGAATACAGAGTATATTAATTATGTTTATATCAGAATCCCCTTTTGAAATTAAGTTCTTCTTCTTCATGAGTAGGTTTGAAAAGGATCAGCAATATGATACCAATATCGCTGAATTTTTGATGCCAATAATGCTTCTCAATTGAAAATTGAATCAATACATGACTCCTCTGGAAATGGAAAAACCCTACGATAAAATTGAAGTTATTTTTTTGTAATATCTAACAGAAAACAACTACCTCCCCGGCTAAAGCCACGCTGGACATAGAACTACATCTGATAGATATTGAGAAGGACCCTTTATAACTTGAGAGAAAAAATCTGAATGTGAAAATTTGCATTTTCATTCAGATAGTTGATTATTTATTAAATGTCCAGTCATGTATTGATTCAATTAACAATTGAGAATGTTTCTCTTTAAAACATGAATCCCTTCCGAAAGAGGTTATCTTGTACGATGGAAAATAGCGACTAGATTCCAACTTTCAGTAGCAGATGATTCCACAACTGACTTTATGAACATCCTGTTCATATATTCAATGAAATCAATATTTCCATAATATTGTACCAATATTGTCCCAATGTTGTGCCAGTGCAAGTCTGCTACAGGGGTATTAATTGTACCAATATCTCTGAATTTTTTGAGGCCAATAATGCTTCAAAAATATTTCACCAATATTATTTTAGTAATGTCCAAATAAAATTGGCCAATATCGCGAAATTTGTATATTTTGTTTCTCGCCCATTTTACGTTTGAATATTTTTTCAATCTTTTCGTAATATTGTACCAATATTGTCCTACTGTAAGTGTACTACAGCGATATTGTACCAATATCGCTGAATTTCCAAGAATTTTTCACCAATATTATTTCAACAATATCCAAGTAATAATGGACCAATATCGCAAATTGATCACTTGTTGTTTCTCGCCAATATCCGTTTTATTTTCTTGATATTGTACCAATACTGTCCTAATATTGTGCCAGTGCAAGTTTGCTACAGCGGTATTGTTCAAATATCGCTGAATTTTTTGATGCCAATAATGCTATGGATATTTCACAAATATTATTTTGATAATGTCAAAGTAATATTGGTCTAGTATTGCGAAATGTTATCATGTTTTTTATCGCCAATATTTCGTATTATTTTCATAATATTGCAACAATATCGTCCTGATATTGTCCCAGTGTAAGTGTGCTACAGCGAGCGTTACAATAATGCCGAATTTTTTGAGGCCAATAAAGCTTCAAGAATATTTCACCAGTATTATTTCAGTAGGTACTGTCCAAGTAATATCTATAAAATTATCTATTTTCAAAACTGCCGGAAAACTTTCTAGATAACCCTCTTTTTAAGGCAACAAATGATTTGAGTAAATGTCGCTAAATATTTTAAAGGTAATAATGCTTCGAGAATATTTACCAATATCATTTTAGAAATTGGAACGACCATTATTTAATTGTATCTCAAGTTTTAGTTAAGAAAGGGTTAGGTTTGAACGTGAGTGCGCCCGTATCAGGCCCTCCACTGTGGCCTATGGACTATTGTGGCTTAAGCAAGGGTACCTACCGAATACAATTTCACCATTAATTATCGAATTCTCTAGTTGATTATTTCAATCAATACTCGAGTAGTTCATCCATCGAGGCGAGATCAAAAACCTTAATTGAACACTGATAAAGCCGCTCAAAAATGTCCATCGAACGAAAGACGACCCAAGACCTACCGGGCAGACAACACAAAATAAATCATCAATCACCCCTGCCTTGGAACAGTTGAAACAAAGCCGTATAAGACCAGCGGGAAATACAAACTAAGATTCTAACGAGACTATACTTAGCGAAAGATGCATTGTATCGGACTTTTTATTTCGTACAAAAACTACAACTACAGTTTTCATAAACGGATGATGGATGGATCGTTGTTGCAGATGTTTAGCCGGGATTGTTTCATTCAATAAAAGTGATTTTCTGTCGGATTTAATGAATATAAATTGAATGCCAACCTTGACTCTTCCTCGATTTTCTTTATAGAATTCATGCATGAGCACGTTAAGATGGGGGCATCGGTTCGGTAGCTGGTGAATCAACAATGATGAAGTATTCAACACTGACAAGGATCTCATCAGGTTGAATAATTATTTCGGTAACTTTTTTTGTTGGTCCGATCGCGCAATCTGCTCTTTTGAGTTCGTATGCCACCCATATGGTAATTCTACTAAGTCATATACTTACAAATTGTTCAGGCGGGCTTGATTTGCTATCATGATTTTTTAAAACTACTGTGAGTAGGGTTTGTTATCCTGTTTGTCTTTTATAGTTTGTACATATTTATTTAATTTAGGAATTGTCATCTAGTTGGATGTCACGATTTGTGAAGAAACAGAAGCAGAAAGTGATTTGGGTGTTTCAATCCACAGCCTGAAAATGGAAAAAATGTAAATTCAAGGATATAGAAGTGTAGAAAGGCAAATGATTCTATTTTATTTAAGTTTCTCAGTAACGTATCTAATTCTGAATATGCCAATTTGAAAGAAATTAAATCAACTGAACCATACTTCTCTCTTCCAATAAATTATGACGTTTTGGAGCATATAACTGACTGATTTGAAGAAAATAAGATCTTTTTGACGAAGTCGAGCCAAAGTTAAATGAAATGAAATATGGTGTCTGGTATCAATCTTTGTATCAAGATGGCAACATTTTTTGGCAGATTTCATTTGAGTTCATCTCGACTTTGTCTTAAATGATCTTATTATCTGCAAACCTGATAGAAATTGAGTGTTCAGCCAGTTTTGATATAACGGAGACAGATATAGTCTCCGAAACGTCATACAAAAAGAGAAGAATGTATTTTAGTTAAGTTAAACATTTTTTGTCAGATAGGCTAAAGCAGAATAAGATTTGTTACTGACAAAATTTTATAATTTTATTCACGAGAACGGTCTTGTAAACGTATTAACTTTTCTGGGCAAGCTGATTCTTCACTAGTACAGTTTTTCTTGAATTTAATTTGTTTTCAATTTCAGTCTTAGGTTAAAATGACTGAAAGTCCATTTGAAGACAATAAAAATTAATGAATGGTGAATGTTACTATTGGTCTTTGCGATAGCATCACCGTTTATTGAGAAATAGATTTATTTCCCAATGAAACATTACAGTATTTTCCTTAGTACTAATACAATTATAATTATTTAGTTGGTGCAAATCTCTTGTAGTAGGCTCAGAAACAGCTGGTTGATGTATTGAGGAATAATGCTAAAACAATTGTTCCTGTGGAGAATACAAACTATAGTTTTATATATACATGTTTACTGCAAAATGTTAGGTTTTTGATTTTCTTCACATTATTTCAAATTTTATTTTAATGTTAGAAGAATTCTTTCAGATCATTAGGTTTTTTAAGGATAATTTGGAATTTGTTCGTAAAATTTTCAAAAGATGATTGTAGATATATGTTTATACATTAGTCCATTACATGTTTGATTATCTATATGCAGGTAAAGTGAAAGATGGATTTCTTGTTGAATATGAGTGTCTATCTGATGACCCAGTAAGAGTACCTAATACGATTTTTATTTATCAATATAGAAATCTTAAATATTTATATATTGAACAATGTAAGAACACCGAAGTTTTTAAAGTAGTCGTGAAACTGGTTTTGGACTAAACCGCGGTTCCCCAAAGTTCCTTACCGTATTGTGAGTGACTCTGAAATATTATACTTATTGTGCAACAAGTGCAGAAAAGTGCTAATTTCTCACGAGTTTGAAAAAGTTGCGGCACGAGCGCAAGCGAGTACTTTTTCTACAACACCCTTTTTGCTAAAAATAATACTATACTATAAGACGGAATGAAATATCAGTGACTCATTATTAGTTTTGTGATGCCCAAGCAAGGGAAGAGGGAGAGGATTTTGAGCCGCTCTCATTCTTGTTTTTTCTGATATTTCTAATATTAATAGTCGATTTTAGCATTGAATATATTCACCAGAGAGTAGAGGCTTTTCTTGATTTGGATAGTTCTTCAAAATATGCCAAAATTATATTTTCAGAAACACTTTTAGTTTTGTATTTTTCCTTCCAATCCATAAACTGTTTGTATGCATTTTCATATTTTCCTCTTGAAATTAGTAAATTCAATGACAATGAATTAACTTGTTCTCTTATTTCTGGCGGAGTATTTTCAACTTCAGAACTGTCGCTATCCATTTTAGTTCAATCTCATTAAAAAATGACGGGACAAGAATATTTTACGAATATTTTATTCTTGACGTTTGTTGACATTCAAATGATTCGATAGATGTTGCTTCGTTGATGCCTAGCAATGGATAGTGTGTATGTGGGTATTTGAGACAGCAGATGTCTATGATTTTTGTTCAGAATATTATGAATTTGTACGACAATTTCCCTCATATTTTATAAACCAATAGACTTTGTCTATTCATTCTTGAAGTTGCCTGATCGAATATCCCTTCGAAATGCAGAATTATCAAAATATACTTTCACCTTGCTGTCACGAAAACTGTATTGCTTAGAAATTAGGTACTGAAAAATTTTGGAACAGAAATGTCACTTTGTGGCACAGAAATGTCACTTTGCGGCACACTAATGTCAAATTTCAATTATTGTGAGAAATAATCATGTTTGCGAACGTAAAACTATGCAGAAAAGCATGTTTTGGAGTGTGGTTGTAGAAAAATATACAATTTAGACTGATTAGGCAGTTTCTAAATGTGTATTATGTGTTATCGTTCTAATGGAAAGTAAATATTTACATAATTTTGTTTTCAATTGGTTAAGATGACCACCTGTGGTGACTATCAATTAGGATCTCTAAGAATGTCGTTGAATTTGTAGAAATAATAGTTTTATTGTTTATAGTGATACAAGGGATACTCTATGACTCGATACCGATTGAACATGACTATGTGTTTTGTTAAGTTTATGTTCAAATTTGTTTGCCAAAAATTCATTTCGATAAACCGTCTACTGTTTTTTTGGGAATAGAAGAGATATTTAATATTCTAATAATTTGGAAGAGCTTGGTGGTAAGGTAATACCACTATAGTTATTGATATACATCGCCCTTTTTGATACCTGTGGATATACACTCTTTGAGTTTTTATGAGGGAGTATTATTATTATTATTTTTATTATAACAATCGATTTTTTTAATATGTTAGGAAACTCCCCACTAGTACGGGATATGTTGAATCGGAAAATTACTGGAAATTTGAGAATATCAACAGTTGTTTTTATAAAAGTTATTGGAGTATCATCAAAGCCCGTCGACGTCTTTTATTTTACTGCCCTGATACAATCTTTCACCTATGGTTTTGTAACTGGTGTAAAATAGAATGAGTTTATGAAATTCAGGTTAATATTTTCGATATATTCATCGCTTCATTTTTCACTTTTACCGTTTGGTATGTATGGTAAGGAGCAAAAATCTTTGAACTGCTCAGCAATTTTCAGCTGGTCGTTCTCGTTGGAATCCCCTACTTTAACAAACAATTCAATTCAATATTTTTTCCTTTGGAATGATTTGGTGAAGACTTATTCGAGTTCTTGCAGTACTTAGTTCTGCTTAGTTAATTCGATTATTTTTTTCAAGTTTTGATTATATATGAGTTTATGTATTCAATAATGGTCATCATAAACCATTTATTTTTGCATGAATCATTTACGTCTATTGTGATTCAACCTCTAAACTTGCTCTCTTCTGTGAAAGTTAATTTCGCCAGGGGAAATGCTATTAGAAAAGGGGAATTAAATATAAAATATTTCGAAAGCATCGGACAGATCTGTAGTATCGTGAAGCTGTGACCACTAAACAGCCATGAATTTTGAATTGTTTTTGGCATTCTGCAATCGTGTGATGGTTTTGAGATTTCTAGAATTTGTTTTGACTTCGTTTTGTAGCTGTAAAAATGTTGCTGAATTATCTGAAATGCGGAAAATGGTCTATTCGATTTTATCAGGACATTATATCATACAGTAGTACTGTAGTGGAAGAATATTTCGATATTCGTGTGGGATCTGATTAGTTTTCGACAACTCGAACAAATTGAGGATATATTTGAAATTACTCGAGATTTTAGTAGTACAGCAAAATTTATTTTAAAATCTCTGCATACGATAAAGTCCTACTTTTTATATTTATATCTTTTCTTTCTATTCTTATTACCCTTGTTTTATTGAAATATTTCCGGAACGTTCGCCGAATTTAAAAAAAATTGTCAATAGAAAAATAAACACGTTCGTTCTATATCCAATATATATTTATTATGAGATACCATCAGTTTTTGCTTTGCTGAATACTACAATCACTATTCTGCCATTCATTAGCTATTCAACTTGAGAAATGACCCTCATACTAACAGTAAAGTATACCCGATCTGTCTAGAGGTTGAATAACAAGGTGAAGATATATGAAATGACAATTTATATCAATTGTATCGTACCAGCGTGTTGTACTACTTGGAATTTAAATAACCATAGCGGTTGCTTTATTTTCTGCATGATATATTGTTTCATTAGTTATACTTTTCTTGATGTCAGCGTTTCCGCCATTTTTTGTTACTCGGATATAATACCTAAGTCTATTCTAATGAAAACTAAATTACCCGAAGTACGTTTCCACCCACGTCTATAACGGTTATAGTAATAAATTACTTGAAACAAATAGCAAATGTACCGCTCTAATTCATTGCAGGTAAGTATGTACGTGGATTTGTTTACTTGAAATATTTGCGTTGGAACAAGAATTTGGCGGATGTGTCAATATTTAATTCTATAAATGAGATCAAGTGTGGAGAGTGTTAGGACAATGTTTGATTCAAGGTATTTAGTGAGGCAGATTTCGCTTCTTTTGATTTATAAACAGATGAGATATCGAGAAAACTGATCATATTACAGAAATTAAATGACACTGTGCGAAATAGTATATTATGACACAAGTGTATAAATTTGCCTTTAAAACGTGTTCAACGAGTTACTTTAAAGGCCCTCAAACACGTATATCGTACGCTATATTCGTCCTTGACTATTGTATAAAATATTCATAATACATCATATTGCCAAAAAAATTTGAAAGTCGCCGAATATCAAGATTAAATTAAATTATTAACATTGAATTATGTTATGTGAGATCACAATAAAATGTCCCATGCTAATCTTCCCCAAAGTATTGTCGATTGACAGCTGTGTAGAATAGTGGAGAAAATTTGAGATTTCAATTTATAAAAAAAAATTGAGATAGACATAATTAACAAATGAAAGTAAGTGTCTCATTGAAATAATGTGGTCTAGAGATAGGATATCAGAATAGTACAGAGTTAGAAGTTTTGAGCTGTTAAAGTGGGTCTGTTAATTTATACATTGAAAATCTGAATTTTTTATTGCTTCATTTATTTCAAGAGTCTCTCGTATATTGAGTTTTTTGCCTTCATCTCAAACGTGTAAAATTTTTAAGTCAGAATTGGAATCAAAATTAATTTTTATGATGTGATTAGGAAAAACTGAATTTGAATTAATTTGTTCTTTTTCGGAGTTGGACGTGTTCAGCTAGTCGAGTTCTAAACTTGCGGCTTGTTTGGCCAATATAACAAGCTTTACAATCAAGGTGAGAACAGTTCGATTTATAAACATTGGGATTTCATCTTCAGAATTGACTATCTAATGTTTGGATTATTAGAAATTTTGAATGAAATGGAGAAATTTTAAATATCATTGGCATTGAGTTTATTGAGCAAGTTATTTCATAGTTTTAAATTTAGGGTACCAAAATAGGATAAAGGGAAATATTTATTTGGTGAATTTGATTGAGTTGATCTATAGTTTGAGAATTTATTAACATATCTGTAATGTAATATATCGATTAGGTGGATTGGAAAATCATTATTATAGGCAATACATTTAACCAAATTGAGTTCTGTGGAAAAGTTTGAGCCGTTATTGTGAACAGACGGAGAAAAAGATAATGAAATGATGAAAATTTCTGATTATGTGGATGGTTGGAGTGAAAAGATATGATATTGTTAGTGGAGGACGGTTTTCTATATATGGAAAATTGTGGGGTTTCATATTTATGAATCATAAGGTTAAAAAATGGAAATTTATTGTCTGTTTCAATTTCCATAATAAGCTGAATTCTTGGGTTGAAAGAATTGAGAAAGATTAAAAATGTATTCAGGTCATCAAAATTTTGTATTTTTTATATATATACAGGGTGTTTCTTAAGTACTTGTAGAAACTTTAGGAGCATGTTGCTGACGTCGAGATAAGAAAAAAAGTTCCCATAAACACATGTCCGCAAGTTGTTCGTTTCTAAGATACAGAGTGTCAAAGTTTAATTATTATATTTGTTTTTTGTGAATACATTCCAAATTATTTGTGATATTCGAAAAAAGTTTGTCATCTGTGATGATTTTTCAATTACAAAATCAAATTTTATGTTAATTGTGAAAAAACTAATTTCTAATTGAGTTTATTTGAAAATCATGTTATTCAAAATCACTTGCATCGATTATTTCAAACCCCAATAACTCGCAAACAGTTGTTCGCAGTGACTTCTACTATGAATATATTTTTTACACAAACTAAATAATAAATGTTCTCAGATAACAAACTCCACCCAAATATCAAAATATGTTGATAGGAACTTTTCTTCTTATTTTGACGTCAGCAACATGCTCTTAAATTTTCTACACTTAGGTACTTAAGAAACATATTTAGAGAAAGAATAGTCGATGCTGGGTTAGGAATAAAACCAGTTCATATTGGGGATAGCAGCAAGTCAAAAGTGTACTCTTTTATAGAGTTTATTCCAAGCTTTCGTAAATTTTATTTACATCTTCAGGGAACCAACCCAGATATTCTTTTTACACTCTTTTCAAGCAATGCTTTTCCACCTAGCTTACTGAAAAGTATTCTGTTCAGCACACCATTAAATATTGAAACAGATATTATAAACAATCTAAACATATCCACCAATGGCAATGTTACTAATACTAATCCTACAAATCCTACATTCACTTCACTTCCATATATAAAAGATATTACACCAAGATTGTCCAGGCATCTTCATTCAGTGTGCAGTATCAAAATAGCAAATAAAACTATTTTACCGATTAGATCAAATTATTCAAAAGTAAAATATAAAATTCCATTAACTTCTACTTCAAATGTAGCGTATAGCATTCCTTGTCAGGACTGTGATAAAAATCAAATCGCCGGATTCTAGATGCCTGAAAAGTAGAATTTCCTCAGATAAAAGTGATTGTAGACTTCATCCTGAAAGATGTGCTCTTGCTGATCACGTGAACAAATGTGACCATCGAATAAATTATAATTCAACAAAAATATTAGCTAAAGAGACACATATGACTATGAGAACTTTTTGTGAAATGGCCTTTATATCTCAAGAGAAAAGCGGTATGAATAAAAGAACTGATATAAATCATTTAAGTGAGATGTAATCCTTCTTACTGTCGTTGGACCACACTCTCCCTATGAACAATAATAATTCCATAACTACTCAATTGGAAATGTAATTTTTCCTAATTTACAAAATAACAGTCGTATATATCAATTTTCAACAATTGGTACATTGACTTGAAAATTACAGATTTCTTTTCTATTGACACCCGATGTATATCCCTTGGATATAATCAACAAGTCTTTTGTTTTTCGACTGAAATTTAAAAAATTTCTGTTATTTATATTCGTAAAGCCCATTTTTATATTTAATTTACAAATTTAAACTGTGATATCACTATTGAATGAATTAAGAATATGTCAACCAACCTCACTATAGTTGTAAGTAAAATTCAAAAACATCAAAATGTTAAATTGACATGAATTATTCTTTGTAGTTCCCTGAATATGTAAATAAAATTTACGAAAGCTTGTAATAAACTCTATAAAAGAGTAAACTTTTGACTTGCTGCTATTTCCAATTTCAACTGGTTTTATATATTTTTATATAAGAAAAAGGCAATTCATTAAATTTTCTAGAAAAAACTATAACCATATCAAAAATTAAATAAATAGTGATTTTCAGTGTCTCATAAACCTTCACAAACGGATATACATAATAGCACAACCTACCCTTACCAACATAAAGTAACATCTTATGAAAAACAAATTATACAATTCGACGTTGTGAAGAAAAAATTCAACATATATCAGATCAGAAAACAACTCGTTCACAGAACAAATATTTGCTTATCAATCAATAAAACAAGTCAGGTTATGGCTGGGAATTCCTCAAATGATCGCTGCTATCGTTTACAAGTTAGTGGGGTTGAACGCATAGGGGGAAGGGAGTTTAACAGATGCTTTCGAAACCATTAAAACAGTATTTTAAAAGCATTAAAGCGTGGCAAGTTTTATCCTGTTCCCTACATTATGTAACAGGAATGATAGAGGGAGTGCCATTATTCTACTCGTATTGGAATTGTTTAATTAAGTTTTCTGATATCGTTATATCATTGTATGTTTCAGCATTTTGATTTAAATGAATACAAAAAGAGTGCGACTTCAGACTTCAAACAAATCGAACTGAATGGCCTCACGGAAATAGTAAATTCTATGGACATCAAATCCTGTAGGAAAATAATAGCCAATACATTTCTTAAACAAACATAACATGGTGTAATTGCTCACGATCTTTTACATTTCATCAATATTTCATTACATTATGGAAATATCAACCAATCAAAGACAAGCATACTTGTGCCGATCCAAAAAATTCCACATACAAATAGATCATGAGAATTCCGTCCAATCAACGCCCTACCAAAAAAAAAATTAAAAAAATTGGTATCGATGGTATAGGAAACAAATTACTAAAACCAATGAGGTTTCATCTCCACCCATTACGAATTATTATGGGGTGCCTCAAAGGAGTGTTCTGGGCCACTTTTATATTTGATTTAGATCAACGATATATATCACATATATCCTGTGACTTCGTAAATCTCTTCGCAGGTGATATCCTGTTATCAATTTATGGTAACAACTTGGATAATGTCATAAACAAAATTAATGACTCATTACAGCAGATTCAAGCTAACTTGAATTCTAATAAACTGAAACTTGATTTTGTAAACCTTTTCAGTAAAAATAATTCCATTGATAGTTTCATTATACAGGCAATTCAAATTCGACCCCCACCATTGGGATCTCCTAAACTACAGGAGATACGTCGAAGCTTCAATTGGGGCAAAGTTGCGTATTCTGGTGCTTAACAAAATACTGTTATGAAACTTGGAAAATTCCGAGTGTTTCCGGAAATATCGGGAAAAAACTGAAAATCGGAATTTTCGTTTTTATTTTTTTCTATCGTTATTTGACAACACAGCTCAAAACCAAAAGTACATTTTCATTGATACTTTTTTTCAGCTACACGTTTTCATGTTCAAATTTACTATCCAACGTTTCGTACTCTGGCATTCATCATCAACTTTTTTTTCTGTTATGGGCGCCATATTGTTTTTATATACAGAAAAATAGTGATTCTCATTCTGATTTCATTGATGTATAATTTGTTATGATTTGCACTTCTGAAACCACAGATATAAAAAAAAAACAACTTCATCTGTGATGGTCATGACTCCATCGAAAAAATTTGTTTAATAAACACTAGTTGTCAGAACTCATTAAACATCATATGTTTGCACAAATACTTCAGTCGAAATGTCCTCATTCTCAAATGAAGAAAAACGAGATATTATAAATTTGATAGGAATAGTACAAATTTATTTTGAATTATATCCGGAAAGACAACAGCCGGATAGAACATTATTCGGAATTTTGGACATACGAACTTGGCTGAGTACGGTGCGTTTCAAAAACCAAGAATGAAATATGGAAGCAGAATGGAACAAAATATTAGACGTAACTTATTAGCCGAGGTAAAATAATTGTTCATTCCATATTCGAAGAAGTATAATTATTTTTGGTACTTTTTAGATAAATGCAGATCCTTCCAAATCAACACATCAAGTCTCGGCAGAAATGGATGTGCCACAGACGAGCGTTTGGAGGGAATTCAAAAAAAGTGGTTTGAAATGTTATAAGATACATATTTCACAAAAATGACATCCAGGTGATCCTGAGAGAAGGATGGAATTTTGTAGCTGGTTCTCGAATAGGGTAGACCCTACAAACTCCTTGAAAAACATTATTTGGACCGACGAAAGTACTTTTTCTGTGGTGTTTTTAATAGAAATAATGAGCACATTTGGAGTGAAAATAATCCACGACACTTCAGAGAAGTCAGACGACAAGTTCGGTTTCATTTGAATGTAGGGCTGAAATTTATGACGACCGCATACTTGGACCTCATTTCTTCTCTAATACTTTGAACGGGGAAACCTATCTTCGGTTCTTAAGAAACGAATTCGAAAAATATATGGATACGTTTCCCCTTGTTAATTATAACAGCTGCTGGATTTAGCATGACGGGGCTCCTCCACACAATAAGAGAGCAGTTTGCGAATATTTACACCAAAGATTTCCTAATAGGTGGTTAGGAAATTCTGGACCAGTGAGGTGGCCGGCAAGGTCACCTGACCTTACAGTTTTGGATACTTTCTTGTGGGGCACTTTAAAGAACAGAATTTATGGAGAGCAAGAAAATGACAGAGTAGATGAACTTAGACACAATATCATCACGCAATTCAGGTCTATCAGAAGAAGGGAAATTGTTAGGGCTGTTCTTAATTTGAGACGACGAGCTCGGTTATGTATTCAAGAGGAAGGCCTTCATTTCGAACACTTGTTGTAATACTTTTTGTGCATTTTTTACAAACTCATGATTTCATTCTTGTTTTTTGAAACGCACCGTACTCAGCCAAGTGTTTGCCCAAAATTCCGATTAATGTTCTATCCGGCTGTTGTCTTTCCGGATATAATTCAAAATAAATTTGTGTTGTTTTCGTACTATTCCTATCAAATTTATAATAAAGTTTCAACATATCTCGTTTTTCTTCATTTGAGAATGAGGATATTTCGACTGAAGTATTTGCGCAAACTTATGATGTTTAATGAGTTCTGACAACTAGTGTTTATTAAACAAAATTTTTCGATGGAGTCATGACCATCTCAGATGAAGTTGTTTTTTTTTAATATATGTGGTTTCAGAAGTGCAAATCATAACAAATTATACATCAATGAAATCAGAATGAGAATCACTATTTTCTGTATAAAAAAACAATATGGCGCCCATAACAGAAAAAAAAGTTGATGATGAATGCCAGAAGACGAAACGTCGGATAGTAAATCTTAACATGAAAACGTGTAGCTGAAAAAAAGTATCAATGTAAATGTACTTTTGGTTTTGAGCTATGTTGTCAAATAACGAAAGAAAAAAATCAAAACGAAAATTCCGATTTTCAGTTTTTTCCCGATATTTCCGGAAATACTCGGAATTTTCCAAGTTTCAAAACAGTATAAGCTACATCAATTGAAAACGAAAAAATTGATTGATAAATGCCAAATTGACAAACTTCGACTATTGTGCCAGAGTGTATTGTACTTATTTGAAATATCATTACATAACAGTGTTCAGAAAAGAATCCATTATTGAAGTTGAAATATTCTTATCTCAACCAACTCAAGGAAGAAGTGTTCATTTATTTCAAAAAAAAATCATTGCAAGGGGTCAAGAGGATTCCATGAAAAAATCAAACTAATATTTGCTTGAACCTATTAAGAATACTATCCTTGAATCAATGCAATTATGCATTAATGCAAAAAAATATTTTTATCAGTGTACTTAGAATGTCATAATAGTTAAGTTTTCGACCGTGCTTGGGTGAGAGAAGTCTCTTGTTTTCCCTAGTTTGCACAAATTCTTCTGGAATTACTCGAAAGAGTGCAGCTGATGGTTGACAGAAAAACAAATTTTCGAACAAAGTTGAATAATAATAATCTTGCACGGTATACTTATTATTTTGTCATTCTCCGACAAACTTTTTGGGACATGTCCATATCCTTCAAATGTAAACAAAGATAAATAACTTCAGTGGAATTTAAAATTGTCTACACTTTAAAATTCAAAATGGAATCAAAAAGTGTAACCACACTTTCCCTTACTTGATTATGTTTGATTTGAAATTACCTACTTATAAGTTTTATTTATTTTATGTCATTTTTAATTTCTTACTGTCTCAATCTATCAATGTTGTATTAAATTGTATATCAATGTAATACTTTATACTTGAAGTTTGAACGTTTTGTCGGAGAGTACAAACAAATGATGAGAATAAAATCGACAAAGCCGAAGTACCTTCTCTCCAAATATTTCCACAAAGTGGTGAATACGAGGCAAAAATCTGAAAAAAAAACAACTGCTTCCCTGGCTAATGCGACAACGGATATTGAACTATATCTGACAGATATTTGGGCAACTTTCTTCCGACAAGACTCAATTACAAGTGCTTATTGTAGACAAACAAAAGATTTTCCTTAATTTGGCTGGGGATGTCCACCTGCAGACATGTTTCGAGATTCTAGTCTCTCATCATTTGGAAAGAAGGGTACTTCGACTTTGACGATTTTATTCTTATCAACTATACAGTGTGGTCATTTAACATATAGGAATTTTTCAATTAATTGCACAACCAAAACACAAATATCAGGTGCATTCAGAATGGTTGCAAGTCAAACAGCATACAGTGAAGTTCAACAAATATAAAAAAAAAACTCTTATTTCAGAAAATTCAGCAAAATTTTATTGAGAAAAGCTATTCACAATTAAAAGTTATTTCAAAATACCAATACATTGCGTCCAAATAAATTTTTAATTGTTTAAAAAGCAATAAAATCCCCAATTTTTTTATAGTATTTATTTCAATTATAAAAGTATGTAGTATCGGTGAAACCATTCAAAATGGTTCCTGTTCGATATTCGTACGTGAAACCATTCAAAAGTAAAGAAGTGGGGGGAGGGCGGAGTATAAAAAGTCGCACTGTATAGTATTCGTTTAATAATGCCCTGCGTTAACGTTAGTTACAAATAGAAGTGGTATAAAAACATGGAAATATTTATTTCAAATTCTTCGTGAAATAATAATCAATGGTCTGAGACGAATTTGAATTTGTCGGCCTATATTCAATAACTAATCTCAGGGACACTCAGAATCGATAGCCATCCAACAACAATCACATCACCATAAGCGATGAAAGTTTCCACAGAAAAATGTTATATCAGCTCACAGATAGACACCATATGATTATGAAAAAGCTCCAACAAATATTTATATATTTTCAGCAACGTTATGATATAATTTTAGAAAGCAAACCTCAGTTTATGTCGGGTAGACACAATCCCCACATATATCTTTCAAGACTGTTTGAAAGCTAGGCAACGTTTCGATTTAAACAAATTATTTTCACTTTTTGAAAGTTGTTATAAACCAGGAAAGAAATTTATATAAATTGATACGTGATTGCTGATTGATTTATATATGTAAACTAGTCTATTACATAAACTTGGACGCATTACTCTTGATCTCGACCTGGATAAATCATCGTTAGGTACCAAAATATAAGAGCGTATTAATTGGTTTGTTAAAATACCTGTCTAAGCTAAGTCTGCTAACTGGGAAAAACTGAGATTGGGAGGATCCTTGACCGTAATTTCTGAAGGTTACTATGTACCTATCGAAAAGTACATAGTTTGATGTTTTATAATCAAATTGGATAGTATTTTTCACAGAAATGTAAGATTTTTCCATTTAGTAGAATCAATTACTGTTAGTCTAATACAAAATCCAGAAACAAACGATATAGTTCAACAGTATTAATTAAAATGAAATATTTGGAAAATTATTATACAGTGTCCTTCATAAAGTCCGCATCATATAGGAAAAACTTTTATTAATGATTTATTTTGAAATTCGACTTGGTCGTTAAGTTGTGCTTTGAAAAATATGGAAAATGACCTACTCGGATGTGGTCACGTGACTTTCGCTACCTGTCAAAAGTAACATTTTTTCAAAGTAATCGCTGAAAATGGGCTTATTTATTCGAATTTCCAAAAATTTTGAAGGAAAAAGTTGTTTCTTTTTCGATTTTACAACTACATCTCGAATTTGAACGTTCTATTGCAACTTTCACTTTTTGCCATTTTTTTGATAATTACATAGATTTCTGAATTGAGTGAGGTTGATAATATTTTTTTTTGTTGAATTGTTCAAATATATTTAATTTTCATCATAGATTACCCCTTTCAATTGTCTACGAAGCCTACTTCACAAAATTGATGAAAGTTTCATAGCCGAATTAGTATGAATTTAATTTGATATTTGTACCGTGAAAAGTCATAAACTTTGGTTAGATAGGTAAAGAAGTTTTATGATGTTTTGAATTATGACGTTGGTATCATTTTAATACAGAAAAAATCCACTTAAATGAATTATTATCCTACATGCCCGAAGATACAGCAACTTTGCATCAAACATAACAGAAATGTTAACCAGTAATTCTCATTTTCTTGAGAAAAACATATTTCTTTTTGATGATTCGTGATTGAAAGTTAGTCGCATATTAGAGCTACTAGTATAAAACAGTTTTGTCGAAGTTACGAATTTTTTAATGTTCCAGAAATTTTGTAATTATCAAAAAAATGGCAAAAAGTGAAAGTTGCAATAGAACGTTCAAATTCGAGATGTAGGTGTAAAATCGAAAAAGAAACAACTTTTTCCCTTAAAATTTTTGGAAATTCGAATAAATAAGCCTATTTTCAGCGATTACTTTGAAAAAATGTTACTTTTGACAGGTAGCGAAAGTCACGTGACCACATCCGAGTAGGTCATTTTTCATATTTTTCAAAGCACAACTTAACGCCCAAGTCGAATTTCAAAATAAATCATTATTAAAAGTTTTTCCCATATGATGCGGACTTTATGAAGGACACTGTGGAATATTTGAAATTTTGGATTCACGTGGCCGTTACTTGATGGAAATTCATGGTATCACTAAGGTAAACATGCACGATTAAATTTCCACAGATTTATTGTCTTCGCGACATGTTTCGATATACAGTATCTTTCTCGAGCAAATGTAACATTACATTATATTAATACCCTTCTTATCAATTGAGGTAATTAGGACCTACCTATAATGAAAATAAAAATTGTCATTACAATGTAGGTAAGTACCTGTAAATCTCAAAACATAGCTACTACTCAATTAATTGAAAAGGTTTCAAAGGGGAACTATTAAGGTCCAATTGATAATTTACTAAACAATTCGAATTTTTCAATTTACTAATTTCCAAGAATTATAAATAATTAAGTCTAATATCCTTATTTTTAACATGAAGGATTTCGAAGTTTCCATCGAAGTCATTGTCATCTTCCAAAATATGATTGACATATGTTGAATGTGTTTTATTCTTTACATAATTCATACGGTGTTCACGTACGCGGCTTTTGAATGGTCTACCAGTCTGGCCTACATATACTTTGGAACAAGATAAACAATTCAATTTATAAACTCCTGAAATTTCAGATTTTTGTGTTTCATCTTTATTATTTTTGATAAACATTCCCAACGTGTTATCTGTTCTGAATGCTACTCATAAATTTTGTTTTTTTTTCCAAAATAACACTATTTTTTCTGAAACGGATCCTGAATAAGTTAAAGTTCTGTAGTTATTGTCAAGGTTCCTCATAGTGGGATACACTTCTTGGATAGCCTCTCTATGTAATTTTTTAGCAATAATATTCTTGTTCCCCCTTGAAATGAAAATCAACGGGTCTGAGCGATGTTCAATATGTTACACGAGTTCAGAGATTTGGGAGGTGACAAGTTATAGCTTGGGACACACCTTATCTGACACATTGTAAATTTATTTCAGTTGACGTTGACCTTCAATTTGATATTTGAATTGCATTGCCACAGCTTGATTTTGATGGTGTACCTCCAAAATCTATGTACATTCTCTCTGATTTCTTGGTCTTTGCTACCAATATGGCGCATTTGGCAAACCTTTTTACTTTCTCAATATTTTTGTTATATCCTAGAATTATAGGTAGTCATGTTACATTAACTTTGAAACTTTTACACATCACAACAGGTAAAAACACACAATAGGACTGATAAATCCTAGATAAACCCTAGAGTAAGGACCATTGTGCCACAGACTCATACTGTCTGAATTATTTATAATTGTTTCATTTATACAGGGTATGGCTCCGAAAACGAAACAGATCGAATATCGTTAAAACGCATGTGCTGTGAAAAAAATGCAAAACCACGTAAATTTTTAATTCAAGGGTGACATCTTCCTTTCATAATCTCAACTGTCATACCCATCCCCCCACCCCTTGGTCCCTATCACCCAAACAATTTAAATAGGGAGAGTAGTAAGTGTGACACATCATTAAAAAGATTCTTCATATGGAATTCAGCCATGTCGATTTTCGCAACCTAACTTTTTATTTTGGCGCCTTCTTGAGAGAAAAACAACTGTTCCGTATTCCGAATTATGATACTTCATTTGCAAGCTAATTTGACAAACATTCGGTGACATTGCATTATGAAATTTCTCTAAACGAAAAAACAAAGTTACGGCTCCAAAATGGCGGACAAGATTTGCAAATTGATATGTTGGGGTATTCAGGGTCGGATATTATGATTTGTTTATCAGTGCAAAAAAAACAAGAAGGTGGCTCCAAGATGGCGGACTAAATTTGTAATTATGGTCTGATTCGAATCAAAATCAGTATGTTGGGATTTTCAGGGTAGGAAATCATGATTTTTTTTCCAATGCAAAAAACCAAGATGGCGGACGAAATTTGTAATTGTGGTTCGATTCGATTCAAAATTGGCCTATGGGGGTTTTACACTTCTCCAGTATGACTAAAATTAATTAATTAAATTGATAAAAAAAAGCGGTAAAAAGGAAATTCAATTTTTTTTTTATTTGTGACGAAGGTTAATCACGTAACTGAAGCAAAATTTTATTGCGCAAGAATACATATTTTGTACTCGCGGCAAGCTTTTGAATCTGTTACGCACAGAATAACCCACGTCACACATCTAAAAAAATATTTTTTTTTCTTTTTATCGCATTTGCTTAAAAGCTTTTTATCAATTTCAATAATTTCTTTTCAGTAATGCTGAAAATCTGTACCTAAAACCCCCACATTCCAATTTTGAATCGAATCGGACCATAATTACAAATCTAATCCTGGAGCTGATATTTTATTGTTTTTTTTTTTAACAAAAATTCCATAATGCATTGCCATCGCAATTATGAACATCTACCAAAGTTCAAGATGATGCGGGACAACTAAAAGTGGGTCAAAAGTCAGCTGCAAGATTTGTCCCACACATACATACATAATAACAAGGCAAGTTGATTAAAAGCGTTTGAAAAATAAAAAAAGTTGGACATTGGCATTAACTTACAAATTGAAAAACCTTGCATAAATTCAAATCCAATCATTTCAAAGTACATTAATTCACAATAGATACTCAAAGTGTTCGCCATGAGTATAAATTAGTCTCGAAACGCATGTTTTTGAGCAATCTTTGCAAAATTTTATAATTTTTAAGTTCATCAAATGTTCATTTTCTCAATTTTTGTTATGTTTTCGTGTTCACATTAGCTTTCAAATCAAATATCATAAGTTGGAATACGAAACACTTGTTTTTTCTGCAAGAGGTCGCCAAAATGAAAAGTTAAGTAGCGAACACTCACACACTGTAAATATTGATTCCATATGGGTAATGCGTTGCCATGCATATACATGTAAAGTTACATACCTCATGTAACATAATGTGAAGTCATAACTTGACTTTAATTGTAAATTTCTAATATATTCCATGGATTATCACTTGTACACTTATGTAATTTTCTCCATTATTCCAGATTTGATGGAGATTTCTACATGTTTGATTAGGTTTTTTTACCATTATATTCAAGTAGTGCCAATTGACATACATGCTTTAGTATGTATTATCAGATATATATTCAAGTATTTGTGAGGAAAAATACATCTTTTACATACATCAAATGTACTTTTCCATATATTCCCCGATAATCACTTGTATTTTCATGTGATTTTTTCCCTAATCACAGACTTAGTAAACTTTGCATATAGGCTTATAATTCCTTAATAATGAAGAGGGTGGAAGGAGATCTACAAAAAGACATAAAATCAGTATTAATGATACTTTATTCATCATAACATTATAATATATTGTCATATTTTGAAGAAAAATAACTCAAACTCTCAAATCATTTGAATGTTGTAACAAAAACAATTATTTAACAAAATGTCTTACTCTATACTTCAACTAACAACTTACAACAAATATTTTAGCTACCCTAATAAGACTGCCCACTCTACGATTTCAGGTTTGAATTGAGATTATATCTATCCACTTGTGATTTGAATGTCGAATAAATTCTCAAAATTATCTCACAGTTGGGTCTGCGACAACGAAAGTTTCAATTCGATTTCCTATGAAAGTACTGGTATTATTATAATATTTTGCAGCGATCAATGACAAAATGAACAAATGACTATAATTTCATGATGATTGTTTCATATTTTTTTCTCAGTACCTATCTACTCACCTGATATATAATCCGATGACAATTACGCACCCACATACTCACTTACATAAAACACAAAAGACGGCTTGTTTGTTTTTAAAACCTACCTTCGCCAGATGCCCAACGATGTTCATCCTACCAATATGAACTGTGAATGAGGATTGAGCCGGCCGGTAGGTGCGCATGGCAATAGCGTTATGGAGAATTACTTTTAAACAAAGGAGAATTTACACTTTACCTGTAATATTCTGTAAATTGGCGTCATTTAGCTGTAACAATACGTCGTTTTACTGATTATCACATTCATTTACAGTCATCATGTAAACCAGTGGAAATTACATGTAGTAAAGCATTGAATTACATGCTTACTGTAAAACACTGGAGAAATGGAGGATATTTACCTAATTTTACATTAAAATTTGAAATTACCTGTACAATCAAGTTATAATACTAGTAGGATTATGTATATATTACATTTTGGCATGTATTTTTCCATCCACTTTTTACTGTGCATGTCTGGATTCCTTATGGAATTACCTTTTCAATGTTGTGTACTTTTTCTATTCAAATTGTACGAATGACCAATGGGTGGGGAGAGTGGTATGACAGTTGAGGTTATGAAAGGAAGATGTTCCGCATGGATTTAAAATCGATTTTGCACTTTTATCACCACACATGTGTTTTGAAGAATTCGTTTCGTTGGGTCAAATATAACCATAATAAAAAATTTCATCCGCCATCTTGGACCAACCATCTTGTTTTTTTACAATGATAAACAAATCATAATTTTTGACCCTGAAAAGCACTGCATATCAATTTTGAATAGAATCGAACCATTATTGCAAATATTGTCCGCTATTTTTGAGCCGCCATTTTGTTTTTTCTCTAAGAAAAATTCCATAATGCATTGTCACCAAATTTATGCTAAATTAGCTTGCAAATGAGATATCATAATTTGGAAGACGAAACAGTAGTGTTTCCCGCAAGAGGGCACCGAAATGAAAAGTTAATTAGGTAAAATTGACTTGGCTGAATTCCTTATGAAATTACCTCTATAATGATTTATCACACTTACTACTTTCGCTATTCAAATTGTTTATATATATTCAAGCTTTGTCAACTTGAATCCTGTTCTTTGGACAATAAGCATATTTTGATTCGATCTGATTAAACTTACTTTTTTCATAAAACGGAAAATAAAAAGTTTTTCAAATGTCGCTAACTTAAGTATACAAACTGTACATACATTCCAAAAAAAGATACACTGGTAGGATAAAGTCATCTTCTTTTTCCTGCAAGCTCTAGTTCCTGTACTCCTGCTATAATATCATTCAGGCCGTAAATATAAATTCAAAGAGCCATTTAAACGGCACTAAATGTATCTGTATTTGATGTCTCAATGCACGAGACTCCCCAGAAGCAACAACTTGGCTCCAACAGGTGTATATATTTTGCTAACGTCTGCACAATCGAATATAAACCCTGTCGGGTAATAATGCGGGCAAGAGCAATGGCTTGTGACCCCACGGCCATAAATATCCCCGGGAGCCTTCGGGAAAGGCTCGGAATCGCGCTTCTCCACTATTCTCTTCTCTCTGCTCGGGTCGGACATGTGTTCGCAGTGTTCCAGATGCATTTTTATGTGACTAATTTTAACAAGTACGATTTTGGAAACTTCAAATTTCCGTTTCCGTTTCTTTGTTGGGGTTTGAGTTATTGGATTGTGCAATTTTGGTGACCGTTTGTTTATTTGCCCTTTTATTGTAGAAAAAGGGCCAGTTACCGAAAATAACTCAATATATTTAAAATCCACCGAAGCAAGAATGCAGATTTCCTGGCAAAAATATCTTTTATTTCACAATTGTCAAAGGAACGTATTTGCATCTCTAGATTATTGCGTAATCGTTTTCTTTCTTTCACCATGAAGACTTTTCATCACTGCCAAAATGATTCACAAAAAAAACTGAAATAATACGTCTAATCCAAATGAGTTTTTTCAAGTTCTGATAACGGAGACGGATTTAGTTTGCGAAACGTCTAAGTCGCTTGGAAAAGAGTAGTATTATTCATAACACTGAGGTAAAGACGATAAGATTTCCACAGATTCAATTACGTTCGCGACAATTTTCTTCAAAGTTAGGATTTTCTAGAATAAGATTGGCATATTGGCATATTGAGACTGGTAGATCATTATTTCGATAACTGAAAAGTAGATGAATTTTAACTTATAATTTTAAATGCCCACTACTTTACGTTTTACACCCTTACTTATTTTACTCAACTAACCTACATTTTAAACATTTACTATTTTATATTATATATTTGAAAATTTTATTACCATATTTTATACAAATAAAACTGTTATTATTATTACTATTACCATTATTATTATTAGGTTTCTATGTCCTCATTCTGAAACAAGTGTGTATACACTTATCTGACTCTACTTTATTTCACAAACGTGAAAAAAAACTTGTATTTGTATTTATTTATTTATGTGAATAAAGTATTTATTATTATTATATTATTATTATATGTTAAAATTCTGAATGGTCTACCTGTCTGACCAACATATACTTTGGGAAAAGAGCCACAATTATATTTATTTACAAATTGTGAAAGGCTTTCGCGGCCATCGTTGAATGAATGATGGTTTTTCGGGTTTTTAGGCCGACGTTTATTTAGAGAAAATCTCGACGTTTCACCAACACGAGTGGTTGGCATTTTCAAGAGAAATGTTTACAGTTTCGATCACTGACCACTACTTGTTTGAACAATAAACAATAAACGATATTTCGAAAACGTTTATGATTTGTTTTCGAAAGGGATGTATATAAAGAAACGAAAAACTTTCAAAGAGGACATAATTTTGGCTTATATGGCACAAAAATAAAAAATTGTTTAATGTACACTAAAACTGAAACTACCCTATGAAGCCTATACCACCCAATAAAAAGTATAATTTTACTGAATAATAATGATGTTAACAAAGCCACGTTCCAGAAGATTATCGTATTTCTCAAAAGGAAGAATGTTGGTTGTGAAGCAAAGAACTCATTAGTCTCCAGTAGCGAACAGATTCATAAATGTATTAGGGTAGCAGACAAATGAACCTACCTAGTCCTAAAAGTAATTGCGACAAAAAAATTACGATTATCACAAAAAAGTTTCTACTTGTGAGAGAACATTTGTTAGATGTTGGAATTGACAAGAAAATTTGGTGTGGGATTGACGACGATCCCATCCTCCACACAACAAATTATTTGTAGAAAACATAAAAGATAAATGAACGATTCAGCCTATTGGTATCCACAGTTTTGAAAATTTGGGACTGAAGATTGTCGAATTTTTATCCTGAAATTATATAGCCCATTGCCTCAGTTGATCTTCGGCAATGTTATTTGCTGATTATGTTGGAAATATCAGGAATTTAACGATACACGGAGGCTAGAAGTCTACCGATGTTACTGAAAGATATATAATATACAAATATTCTATCACAAAGAAAATTAAAATAGCCAAGACCTTTCAAAAGTTATCACATGAATGCCTTCAACTTTACCTTTATGTTCTGACTTCAAAAACAGGCATTTAAATAAACCAATCAATTCAGAAATATTCGATCCATTTAATATAAGCGATTTTTAGAATTTCATCATAAATATTAATACAAAAAACAGTTAAAATTTCGAATATACATTTTATAAAGAAACCTACTTTATTGATTTGTTATTCCACACAGTTGGTCAAAAAATGTATGTACACACATCACTGTTTTTTGGGCTTACACGACTGCTCGTCCTACAGAAACTTGTATGCTTGTCAAAAAAAACATCATTTTCCGGACACGTTAGTTGAATTACTATTTTCACTTCGAAGAAATGAGTAGTGAGATTCAATGGCATTGATGAAATGCCAATAATTTATTTGCATCCAACACCACAACTATTTACAAATATGTAACTATGTTCTCCAATGAGAACTATTTTCTTTCGAAAATTTGACAAGGATATAAGTGAGAAGCCAGTATTTCTTATCAAAGCCTTATATTCTATTAGACAATATAAATTATCTTTATTTCCAAAATTTCCGCTACAATTTTTTTTACAATTTTATAAATTCTGATAATTTTAGAATAATTTTCGCCCATCTCAATAAAGGAACGATTGAAATGGCGTAAAATCATCTGATATGTTCAATGGTAGGTTTTGAATTCGAAACAAACTTTCATAACCCTATTAAAACCCCTCGAGCCGCTTCGCTGAATTCTAAAAACTCAATAAAAGAAATGTCAATAATTAAGCCATAAATTTCATTCTTTTCTTCTTGTACAATCTCACCATAGGTTTTTATTTTGATCTGAAGTGGGTTAGTAACTTCCAGAAAACATCCATTCAAGCTCCAAACAGGAAACACAATATAATATCGGTAAATCAAAGGTCCTCTTTTTTTAATAGATTCCATGAGGTGTCTTGCGCATTATTACCTGAAAAGATACCGTAGATCTTGCGGCTTGTAAATAACTCCCGAGTGGCTTCATCCCTTTGTTTGACGGTAATTTTAACTGGGGCGATACAGTCTCTAAACTTTACGACGTGTGAAGAGCCCAATGAAATTTTCACCCCATTTCAATTTGAAATACAATGAGTGCTTTAGTTTGAGGAAGATTTATTGAAAAAGGAGCGTTGTTGGATAAAAAGGATGCAGGAGGCGACTATTTCTCTTCGATACGGACCATTAAACACGTTTTTTGGATTACGGACATGTGCTCTGGTACGAGAGATTGAAAAACTGTATTGGAATAATTTCAATAGTTTTCATTTTAGGTGTAATAATAGGCAAGTATAAATTCGTCAAGAATTCAAGAAATTACACTTCGGTTAAATTAAATGAAAACTTATCGACTGTTTCACTATGTGAAAAAATTTGTTTATTATTCTTTTTTTACTCGAATCTCCCACATCCTAAAAATGAAAAAATAAATGAATCAAGGAAATATATACGATTTAATAATACAGGCATACCCTGTGCAGGTGATGAAAGCTAATATTATGATTATTATTAGCCGTAGAATTTTGGGATTGACGGTTGACACAAATGATGATGAAATATTAAAAGAACAGATAAAAAATTTATTCTCAAAAGAGCTAAAAATAAAATAAATGTAACACTAAAAAAGGTATACTACGGAACAAAAGTCAACTATGAAACATTCCCACGTAAATTTTATCTGAATTAACAGAAAAAAAGCAAGAAATACTAAAACAAATAAGAAAAATGGCTAAGAAATGAAGAAAAAATGCAAAAAAATTGATATAGAAAGGTGACAATGAATGGGAAAATAAGGAAATGAAATGACGAACAGGGTGGACTGGAAGAAGAAAATGGAGGAAATGCTTCAAAAAACTAAAAGTAAATAAAGAACAGGCGATGAAAGGGGAAAACGACAAAGCAATGGTGAAGGAAAAATGACAAAGGGAAATCGAGGAAGAAGACAATAAAAATGGCAGAATAAAGAGGCAGGAAAGCAAAGAGAATAGTAAAATGACAGAAGAAAAACAGGAGAATCGGTAAGAAATCTACCAGGAAAAGAACAAGAATTCGAAGGAATTTGAAAAGACTGTATTGAAGATACTAGCAATAACAGAAACAAAAAGAAGGGACAATGATTATTAGAAACAAACAAAGGTCATAATACTAGTGTATAGCGGGGCATCGAAAGATAGAAGAATAGCAATGGGAGTAGCATGTTCCAAACATGTTCAAAACATAGAAATGTAGAAGAAGAAAAGAAGGGCAGAGCGAATATTCACAGTTGGAGTGAAATGAAATAAGAAGAATACAGAAACAGTCGTAATAGTATATAGACCAAATGAAGACGATACAGCTGAGATTAAAAACAAGTTTGGAAAGATTTAACGACAAATACAGAAGAAGCATGAAGAAGAGTATTCATACTGGGATATTTTAACAGCAGGGTAGGAAGAAGAGATGTAAACTATAATACAGTAATAGTACAACATGGTGAAAATATCAGGAACAAAATCGGAGAAAGAATGCTGGAATTCTATATATTGCATAACCTAATCGTAACAAATGTGTTTTTCGAACATCAAGATATACACAATTATACTCGAGAAGTTAAAAGTAGAAATGAAAAATAGATTATTGATTATATTTTGGTTGAAACAGGATTGAGAAGAAATATGGTAAACAGGAGAGTAAGAAGAGGGCCAGAAATCTGCAGTGACCACTATTTGTTAGTAACAAAAATAACAGAGAAATTACAAGAAGCGAAAAAAAGAACAGTACATAACAAAGAAATTGTCAAATTTGAATAAATTATAGCAACTAAAGTACAAGACAAAACTATTGCAAATAAAATATAGAGAGGCACTAGAAGATACATTTGATATGTCATTAGTTTCAGCAAAAGATGGTAATCTAGAGACATCGTGGAACTACTTTGAAATCACGGTCTCAATAGTGGCGACAGAGATAGTGGACTTACTAAAAAAAGTAAACATAAAAAACAAACTGTGGACAAAAGAAATAAGAAACCGAGTAAAGATAATGAACTGGAACACTTATTTGAATCATAAAACTGTAGACAATTATGAAAAGTACAAAAATGAAAGGAAAAAAGGAAAAGAGCTAGTAACTAAGAAAAAATATAAAAGTTGACAGAATTTAAAAAAAAAATTAAAACTGATAGCAAATAAAACCAGAAATTTTTCTATAGCACTGAGGCAAGGGAAATACGGGAGGTATATAGCATTAAAGACAAAAAAGGAGAAATTATAGGGGAAGACAGAGAGGTGATGAATAGATAAGAGAATATTTTCAAGAGTTATTATATGGCCAACAATAAAAAGAAGAAGAAACAAAAAAAACACGAAGTATCAAAACATGGAAAATCACCTGGAGAAGCCAAACTAAGAACTGAAATGTTAAAAAATATGAGGAAAATGGCTAAAAATTCTGTTATTGCCTCAAAAAAGCGCTTGACAAAGTGCCAAGGACGAAGTTATGGGAAAAGCTAAAGAACAAAGGAATTAATAATAAAATAATCAATATAATAAAGAATAAAATATAAAAATAATGTCAACTGTGATCCGCAAAATGTAAGAAAAATGTACAAGAGGAGGGTTAAGACAAGGAGGAGGACTAAGTTCATTGCTGTTATCTGTATTCTGGATAAATTAATGAAACTATAATCGGAGACTGAAATAATAGTCAGTGACGTATTCTTAGCTTTTTGGTGCCCACGCGGGGCAAGTGAAGAGAAAGAGCAATTTAAGCCGCTGTTATTGGATTATTTCTGAGCTAGTGACCAACGTCACTGACTATTATTTCCGTCTCCGAGATTTTTATGGGTCCAACTTGGAACAGACATTTGTATAGTAATCCCATACACATGTCTACGCAAATCCAACGTAGTTACTCCTATCACGCGGACAATATTTCATATCTAATTCCAGTTGATATTAAACCAAAAAAAGCTTTCATATTATCAGAAGACGAATAAATTCCGGGATTGAGTCCAACAGAACAATCGCTTGAAAAATCAGTAGAAGCAAACACATTTTCTCATTGTTTATTTTTCTTATTTTATTATTGTTGTTAATTTTCTATTCTTTATAAAATGATGATTTAAAATAATTTCATTCCCCTGTCCCTCCTGAAAAGCTAGAAAATGATGAAAAAATCGATCGGGGGCTCGCCCCCCTTTTTTGCCATGAAAAAAATTAGGAAAACTCCCTCTAAAGCTAGATAGAGAGAGAACACGTAGAAATTCGGAAAAATTTCCAGACAGAACAGACTAAGAAACAGATCGATCCAATGAAAACTAAAAAAGAAATAAATAAATAATAAATACAAAAAAAAAATTTTAGAAAAAAGTTTTTATGTACCAAAAAGAAGAAAATTAATTTTAAAGCAATTGAACGCATCATTTTGTTACATAGTAAAATGTTAAATAATGTAGAATCTTGTAGCGTGAATAAATCTTGAGGTAATTTTATATTTAATGTACAAAAAGAAATACATAGATACTTCTCACTCTCATTTAAAAATTTTATAATTTAACAAAATGATGGGTTTAATTCTATTTAAAATTTATTTTCCTTTTTCTTAGTCCATTTAAATGAAAGCTTACCTCTAAATTTTTTTAAAGTTTATTATTTATTTATTTTAATTCTGGGTTGGATTCAATTTTATACTCAACACGTCATGGAAGACTCATTTCAAATTGCATGAGTCAAATCATGCAATGTACAAAACTCGCTCACTTCGTTCGCTTGTTTTGGCAATTACGTTTGTTCAAAAAATAAAATTGGCCTCTTTATAATTGCTCACGTAAATGACTATTACTATATCAATAAGATATGTATTACAGTCAAGGTTTTCCACTGTTTATCAACAACTGGAATCAGCCTTGGTAACGATACTATCGGTAAAAAACGAACAGTTCAAAAATTAACGCAGGCCCAAATTATCTGCCTCAATGAAAAATGACAAGTATCCGGTGAGTGCAAAACGATCAGGCCAAAACGAATCATGATTGGAATTATGATATCAGAGATAATTTTCGCTTATTCCTCGGTGAACGTAGTTATCAGAGAAGAAGAAGAATTATAATCGCCGCCGTCTCCTGGTTGGTGTTGGTAAACAGATGGGCGGTCAAATTGCCAGACCTGAGAATCCGCTCCATGCTAATTAAGATGTTAAATGCAAATTTTCAATGTGTAGACTGTGTGCAATTTCTTACGAACTTGAGTTTTGAGGCAGCGAAATTGCAGATTAGGATAATTACGCAGAAAAATAGCTGGTTGAATTATGTGCGTTGACGGCGGAATTTGACCAACATAAATTCAAAAGTATTGCTAAAGTGGATGTGAGCAAGTTGAGAAAGTCCACCTCACTCTTGTTGAAAGAAAGGAATTCTATTTTATGTCTGGCAATTGAGTTAAAGATGCTACTTTAGCAGTTTCCCCAACATCTGCCAACATAAATGGATCGTCAATACCCATTTTAGCGTCCATAACATCTGAATTCCTTTATGTTTAGTTGCCTATGCAGTAATCATGCATTCAGTGAGAAATGGACCATTAATGACAAATCGACCATTCATAGGGGTCATTAATGGACGATTTCTCGAAATCATCCATTAATAACAGGTCGTTAATTAATAGGGGTCATTGTTGGTTGGAACAACATCACACAGACATGTTAATACGAGCTATGCGGAAAAAATAGGTTATAAATAGAAAAATTTTGCCTACAGAAATACCATGTGAGTGAAATTTATTCGTTACTAAAGTTGAATCAAGTAGTGAAAAGGGTTTGGGTATTAGTTTTATTTCATTTACATGTACTGAAATTTGAAAAATTACCATCGAAAATTGTTACCTAAATATTTACAAACATTTTTGATGAGTGTAAACGTGATATTTTTGTACCAGCAAATGTGACATTAACTTGGCCAATTATATAAATAACAAATATCAGAACGTCGGTTGCTCTTTGAATTCCAGATTTTTTTTTTTTTAATATTGAATCTATTTGAATCATCCAATAACTTCTATTGACAGTGAGGAATAGAACAAGTACACGAAATTTCATTAATTCCCTGAATACTAATTTTGTTTAAACAACAATTTCAAACTATGGTGATTTAACTAAGCAATATCACTCCGCTTTGATACTGACAGAACACGTGTGTCCATTATTTGGTATTCCTGGTTAATATTTGATCATTTATTTTTTTAATAAAAATCGATTTCTTATACTCCAACTACCCCAAGTTTGCCAATATTTAAGTATATAAAATACATTTCCTCAATAACGGACAACATAATTATCTTTGATTGTAGATCTCTCGGTTTCACTCTGGACGGATATAAGGGGATTTCTTACCGGAGGGCAGTATAATCTTATATTACAAAGACCACAAAATAATAATAAAGGCGTGTTGTTCACCATCAAACATCACTGTCGTGAAAGGATACGAATGCTGATAGCTGCAAAGATGTCACTAGTGAAGCGGGCGAGAAGCATTGCAAACAACATGAAGATCCGCGATCCGCTTATTCCAAGAACCTCCACGTGTTGTCGATAACAGCCGGCTGCTGATCGGGTGGAAACTTTCTGGAAGAACATCTTCGAGTATCTGCAACCACTCAACATAGATACTCTATCTAGCACTGGCACGGTTCGAAGTTTTCTGCAGGAGGCTTCGACAGCCTGAGCTCAATGATCTGCGTAATCCTATAAGCCCGGTAGAATTTCGACGGGACCTCAAAGGCTCGAAGAACTACGCTGCTCAAGGCCCTGATGGGTTGAATAACTATTGGTGAAAAAAGTTTCCAACCACTCACCGACAGCTGGCAAGAGTTTTTAACCCATGGCTAGATGGGGAGCAACAGATTCCGGAGTAGTTTGTCGGTTATTTGTCAGATCCAAAAAATTATAGGACGATAATATGCTTGAAATACCTGTTATAACGTGTTTTAACCAGAATACTAACGGTAATCCTAGCAGAGCATTGCCGGTTGAGAAGACACCTTAAAAAACTTGGAATGGTCGAAGAAGAATGCAGATTTTGTGAGGAAGATGAAGAAACTTCTATCCACATTGTTTCAGATTGAATTAACCTGCAAAATCCGAAAATAAGATGCCTAGGTGAAAACCATAAACCTTCCGATACTCTGAACTTCTTGAAAGCCAAAGGACTGAAGTAACTGCTCTAATCGTTGAGACATCCTAAATGGCTGAGCACCAGAATGGGACTCAATAAATCTTATAGGTCGCAGTTTATGAGACCTCCATTAACTAAAATAGAATAGAACGTATTAACGCTCATTTTATAGTCGCGAAATACTCTCAAATAAAATAGTGAGATGCATTCAAATGGACTCGAGGAGGAAACGTCTATCTAAAATATGTACAAGACTCAAAATAGTTATACTCAAGACTCTAGATCGGGACTGACATGACTCAAAATAAAATTTAAGTGACTCAAACAGCCGTATGCAGAGTCAATCGCCAGCGACTCGCCAGAGTTTCGCCGTTCGCTACACAAGGATTATAATGAACAGTCGAGCTCCAAAAAAGTGACAACTACGCGATAAGTCACATTTTGGCATTTTGGCGAAACGCCACTTTTTTGGAGCTCGACTGTGCATTATAGTTCTTGTGTAACGAGCGGCGAAACTCTGGCGAGTCGCTGGAATTGACTATGCATACGGCTGAAAGACTCAAGATGTGGAATGAAATGACTGAAAGCCAAATTTTATTTGCTGAAAGACTTAAAATTGAGATTGAAAGGAGTCAATTGCACTTTCAATGACTCAAAGAGACTCATAAATCAATCAACGTAACTTGAACATACCAATCATTCATTTGTCATATTGAAAATGAAAAATCGACCAAAAAAGCGATTGCTTCGATGGTAAATTACTGGGATGATTGGTATTACTGCAAAAACAAAAATTGAGAATTCTTTTTACCATCTGTATTAAAAATATTTATAAGATACCTCTATTACAAAATTTTCAACTTTGGTGAGATCTTCCACGGTCAAGTTGAACAGTACTATTTTATTATTCATTCCATTTATCTCAACGATATTTGTAACGAAATCTGGAATATTTTATTCCATTTTGGTCATGATAAATTTCCATGGTTTTTCAAAATCAAAAATGATAATGACAACTGACAAACTCAAGTGGGAAATGAAAAGAGACCAAAGTACGTTGATTGATCATATACACCTTTATTACTAGATTTAGAAAAAAAATTATAAGATAAAAGTTGTAGTTATGCATGGGAACTACGATCTGAAAATATTTTCAAATTATACCTACTGTGTGCTCTACCTAGAAGTAACAGACTGAATTTTTATACTTTCAATTGGAATGCCGGATAACCACAACTACTTCATCAACCTATACTGATGAACACGTTTATTTTCTCGTCCTCCATCTCTTTTCCTAATTTTTCACTTTCTTGTATCAATATCTGTTTCTCTCCCTCACCTCCCTCTATTTAACAAGATTCAAAAGAGGCGCAAAGATTGTCTCAGAGCCAAAGACTCAGCCGACGACTAAAATAATTAAGCCGATGATTTAAAGACTGAGGCGAAGATTTAAGTACTGAAAATTTACTCAAATTTCTTGTTGTACAAAATTTAAAGTAGATATTTTCCCCTCGAATGGACTCAAGAAGAGCACAACAATTTGACGAAACTTGCCAAATGTTGCACCTTCATAGGAGCTTGCAAATCGTCCGTTCCACTTTAATATTTCCACATACAACAGCTTTTTTTTTAAGGCAGCAACCCGTGCAGCCGACGAACTTGGTCTCGTATTTGACACTGAACGGGCGAACCTAAACTCTCGTCACCGAGTTGGAACCAAAAAAGCTCATATCAAAGCTGCGGAGACTGAGGTTCTGCTACAGCTAAATACTAGGATAAGCCAATGCCTGTGGTCGTCTTCAAGGAATGACCTTCTCAAGTCAAATGAGCTGAAGTCGACGACCGAGTGATTCATAATGGCCTGCCAGGATGTAGTCTTTAACAACAGAATAGTGTCCGCTGTCGAAATTGAAAAATTATTGCATCAGCCAACTCAAGAAGCAAGTGTTCAAGTGTTTCAAAACCTTTTCCATTCAAGTGGTCAAAATGATTCTGTCAAGAAATAAAACTAATATTTGGTTGGGCATAGTCAAGAATGCCAACTCTTTGAATCAATGCAATTATGCATTCATGTAAAAAATCCTTTTTATCACTGTTGGCAAATATAATATGAATTGCAGTCATCTATTAGTTTCCTAAGTTGCTTCACACGCTGTTTCAATTTCATTAGAGAAATTATCATTTTGTGTGAATCTCAAGATATGACAAATTATATTTGCAATTTTCCTCTTGCTGTCCAATATTTCCTCTACATCTAATTTGCATTTAATATATTGAAGTTATGTTATTCGCTTATTCATTCAATTCAAATGAATGGTTATGTCATCTCCAAGTATGTTAGATATTGACACAATGAATCTTGCATTATCAAAGTATAATTTCTCCATATATTGCGCGTAATGATTTGTCATTTCCAGTCATACAACGTTTAATTCCAAAGTTTCAGGGCTAACAATTTCTCATTACTATTTTTTTAATTGGCTTGCATAGATATTTGATGGCGCCAACTATACCCAAGTACTATTTAATTTGACAAAGAAACTGAACGCGATATGAAAACAACGAATGGTTTGTTATAAATAATGATTTGACTTTTTCCATAATCGTAAAGCTGATTGTGGCCATTATCATAATTTTTACAGCGGTAACGAGTATTAAACAAGGCTTATGAATCATTATTTTCCAATGATAATAGATTGTTATAAAAACATTGGCAGCATGTTGATAATATTTTTGTAATTATCAATGAAACAACATATCGTGTACTTTTTAGGGTTACATGGATATTTGAGTTTGGATCCTATATTCAAAATCGTCCCATATGTTTCCAGATGTTGAAGGTTTTGTTCCGCAAATTTCTATTCTTCTTGATTTACCAGAACCCGAAAATTGTCTCGAGATTTCTATTTAGTTTCTGCATGGGTCTACCTACTTTCAAGTTTGCTCAATACTACAAATAGATTTTTCTGCAACCGCTTACCAATGTAGCCTTTGGCGCTCTCAGATCCCAACGCGAAGTTGACGTTTACCAGTAAATGTCATTTTGTGACAGCTTTTTCGCTCCAGAGCGAAATAATTGAAAAAAAAACGCTAGATCTACATTGCTTCTTTCTTTAATTGAACCTATTCTTGCATGATGGAAAGTACAGACAATTAATTTGAAGCACTCTAAGTAATTTTGGTGGTGCTGAGGGTAACCCCGGTTTTTTCTACCTTTTTCCGAAAAGCCACCCATTGAAACTCCCCCCGATAATGAAATCCAATAGTCTGATGCTTTACTCATAATCATAGAAAACCCCCCGTATAACTTTGAGGAGACGGAGAAGCTCCAACCTAAGATCGACTTAACACCAGTGCTGCCGTTCCTAGTACAATTGTACTTTTCTAGTACAATTTGCAACGATTTAGTACCCTAGTACATTTTCATGAATTCTAGTACAATTTCAGTAAACGAGAGTGTGAGTCCATTTACTAGAAAAAGTTATATTTCTTAATAAATTTTAGTTCCAAAATATCAAAATTCGTTTAATTTCAATTCACAAAATCCCATCAGGTATAAGATGGTCCACACTCCACATTAGAAAAATATTTTTTTTATAAAGAGCCGCTTTGAAACACCTCCCGCCTCAGTTAGAGACATTTGAATTTGAACAACCATCGGTGGCAGCAAAGGTTCAATACGCATGCGTGTAATGTTTAAAATGATAATATAGGCTGTCACTTGTCAGTCTTATTCTTTGCGCATGCGTTCTCGTCACATCCAAAATCTAATACAATTTCATCGAAACTAGTACTTTTTTTTTCAAATCTGGTACAATCTGATATTTCTGAACGGCAGCACTGCTTAACACTTACGATAGAGAAAAACCTACCATCGTATGCCTGCAAAACGAGTGCGGTGTCCCTCGCTCGCTGAAGGCCTCAGCCACTCCAAAAACCCAGCATAATTCCCTCCTTTCCCCTCTGTGGCAAAGTGATAGTTATACTGTGTGTTTTTAAACTTTTATCTATTTCTTTGTCGTACCCGTGTTATATATTTTTTATTGTAAATTTAATGTAAATAAACCTTTTTGCCTTTTGCCTTTGCCATTGCTGAGGTTAACGTCACTGCCTAGTAAACTACCTGGGGTTCGATCTCGGCATTCGGTACTTTTTTTTCTGAAGCAAGTTATTGGGTCATATGCATAAACCTTTAGCAAATGTTTTTATTTCGATTTCTTGAAACAGACGTATTCATTTTGTTGAGTTATGAGGGAGAAAAACCCGTAGTAAAAGCATTTGCTACCTTTTATGAATACTACCTATTCCTTTTTTCCTTTCGTTAGAGATGTAAACTATTGGATTGTATAGCTTATACATTTATTGAGAGCTAATTTTCTCATATGTAATATTATGAGCCCATGTTGGATGAAGTGTTTATAGATTTTATAACTAGGAGCTGCGTTTGTAGAAAAAAATCAAGTGTGTATTTCGTGCACAGTGTCATAGCTGCTCTCCAAAGATTTGCTTTGCTTTCTTAGACGAGCGGCAATCAATCATTTTGCGCTCCAAATATACAAATAGCTATTATATAGACTATCAAAATATTATAGTGACAGCCATCTTGTTTTCAATTTCAATTTTCTTTTAGTAGGTACTGTTATAATATGTAATTTTTTAAAATATTTTTCAGTTGATAGTTTTCATAATGCACTGATGGAAAGTGTCGACAGATTTAAGGATAAAGGATGAAAACAACTGGGACACCTATATTTGTTTCCAAGCAGATTTTTCATTCTGAATAAGATTATTTCACTTATGCTAAAATAGCGTGTTATGATTGGTTGAAATTTTTGTGTTGATAAATGAAAATCATGTTTTAGATTTTGTAGTTCGGCTCTTGATTGGCTACTGGATAGGTATATGATGTGTTTTCGATTTTGTAGTTCGATTCCTGATTGGTTATTATCAAAACACAAACTTACCACTAGCAAGCTGCTATAATGACACAACACCAAACTTTGACCAAAACTAAATAAGCACTCACTATTAATTCATATCAACTTCACAATTTTCGACAAATTTTGCATACTCGTTGATTAATCAAATCAATAAATCAAAATGTTATCAAAACATAACCTCGAGCGAGAAGCACTAGACTAGACATGCAATGACGAAACTACGAATGACGCGCTCTGTCAAGTAAATGTTTTGTTAGTTGCATAATTTCAGAACTAAATGCGGGATTAATGTTCCTAGTTAAATTGAATAGTAAATAAATAAAAATGGTTTCGATTTTATTCATGAAATAATCTTAACAAATACAACTCGTGTTATCGGCGATTATCGTTAATTCCTTCTCGGTTTCGAATCAAATTATGTTGCTTGCGCGAGTGTGGTTGCCAAGCAACATAATTTGATTCTCAAATTCAAAGGAATTGCTATTTCGATAATCACCGATACACTTGTGGTATTACCTACGAAAATCTTTCTAGTACAGCAACTTTGAGAACTTGGTAATGCCATTTTTATTCCATTTTATTTAAAATTATTAGAATAATAAAAAAGAACTCTTCTATAAACATATAACAAACGTGATTCAGTGAAATTTTCGAAAAACTCTGAAAAATATTGTCAAATATTGTGATACTGCAGAGAGGAAGACGATATCCAAATTCAATTGCCAAATTTCGAGGAATACAGGAGACAAAATAATGTTTTCAGTGGACCAGTTACTAAATTATCTATGTAAAAATTATTTAGTACTGCGTTTATACGATTTCACATAAAATTAAAATATTTACCCCATTCTTAATTCTTTTTGCAACAAATAGGTTACTGGTAGATATCCCCATGAAAAGGGGCTAAGTACCACCTGCTTTCATACGTTAATAAATATTCTGCTCGAAACATCCGAGCATTGTCGATATTTTCTTGATTCAGATATTCTAAAGTCGCAGGTTCTGTTCTGCAGATTCAACTTTTCTTGGTATTCACATAAAATAATCGATGGACAACAAATCTGGTGACCGAGCCATTCAAGCCGAGCCGTGGTGGCCGTGCTGGTAGAGCATTCACTCCTCAAGCGGAGGGTCGAAGCTTAGAATTCCTGAATGGTCATTGGTCGCGTGCATGGCATCACACGTTAAAATGTGAGGGCTGCGTCATCCCTAGCTCACACAAGTCTCCCGAAGACTTCTGATGGTTGCGCGTAGGGGTGCAATCGGTTGACGGAAATAATAATTTTAACGTTGCTGCCGCTTCTCACACTCCATTGTCTCCGTTTTATGATCAATAAAGTCGATTTATTATTATTTGATTATCATTGAATGATATGAATAATTATAGACAAATTTCTCTAAGTACACGAATACAGCATTTTCTGAAATTAAAACACTGTTATGTAGTAACCATCAACAGGAAGTACCATTTCATGGATACAGCACCTAACTATCTACTCAATTTCATTTATGGACAAATAGATTCGGATAATCTTGTAATAGAAACATATTGTCTTGTGAGTTCTCTTCCTAAGATCAAATATATGGACAAACGTTTTATGCCTGGTAAATATGTCATTGTAACGTCGAATGAAAATGGGTGTACCTCAATGTTCGGTTTTGGGTCCGTGATTATTTGTGACATTCGCCAATGACCCATTCCATTTGGTGACAAACCGGTACATGACTATGTTCACTGACTAGTAAACGGCAATAGATTTTTATGCTGATAAATTACTGGTAAAAGTTATCAAAATCATTTATACAAAGCGAAGTGGACATGGTACTAGAGCATTGACTTTTCACCTAGATTGTTGTTAAAATTGTTTTTTTCGTTAACCAGCTGTCGTCCGTTAACGAACGGCAGCCATCAGAAGTCGAAACTTGTGTGAGCTGATTGTTAATGAAGTCTTACCTTTTTACGTGCGATTCCTAGCCTGTCTTCATTATTCTAGGTTTTTCTGTCAGGAAATACCTTGTTTTCAGACTTTTGTAGGTACAAGACTTTTATGTTCGCTCTAACAATGTGAGTTTGTTAACGTTTAGGTCCTACTTGCTCGAATCGAATTCTCAAATTGACTCAAATTCGAAAGACTCTTACAACAAAATGCCGTTCCCAACAGAGAAACAAGAAGAAGACGATTCCACACGAACCGAATTAATCAAAGCGTAGAACACCATCGCCGTAACAGACCCGCACTAAAATTATCCGGTTCACACTATCTGCGATTAAGATGTAAAAGTATACACACAATTACAGACGGAGCTAAACGAATACGATAATAATAGAGTGCGGGATCCTGAGGCACGGTCCGGTATATAAAAAACGATCGACGCCCCTGCGAATCTCGACACTACCTCGTATTGCCTGCATCGAGCGCCTTGTATACGAGATGCAACAAAACGAATCAAAGGAGGCATTGCCCCTTGTCCCGGCAACATAATAATTACTGGAGGAGTCCATTGGTTCTTGCTGATTGTCTGATTCACCAGTTTGAACAGACAATAAACGCTGGTACACTGGGAGTTTCGCGAAATTATACCATGGTATGTTTATTATATTATTATATTTGTTATTGATGTATACCAAAATGACGCCAGGCTGTCACGTAAACAGTATTTTCAGAGTTTTCTGGCGGAAAACTGCATAAAAATGGTTTCATCAGAATTTACCATCAGAGAATTCCTCTCACACCACGTGGTAAATTCTCCTGACAATATATTCAATTTTAATGAGCTTTTCAGGCATATCTGCATCTGTGGCAAAAGTGGCGTCATCAGCATATAAAATGAGATTTTTGTGCTGACGTATATAGGAAGATCATTTACGTTCAATAAAAAAATCAGCGGTCCAAGAATCGATCCTTGAGGTACACCAGCATCCACGTCATGTGGAAGAGATCTTTTATCGATACATGGTGTTAGGGCGGTAACAATCAGTTTGAAGTAAGCAAAATAATCATGGAATTCAGGAAGCCCGAACAGTTGATTCTCGATGATAGAAATGTTAGAACTGGAAAATACTCATCCAGCGATTTGAGTTATTCATGGATGCTAAACATTTGGATGCCAAGCCAGAAAGGAAGGACAGTTATTCTGAATTTGGTTGGTGATCAAAGACTTGAACTTCATAATTCCTTCTCGTGCGAGGTTAAACCGCAACCAAACAAGGCTTTAAGAGATGTGGAAGGATGAAGGAAAGCTGTGAATATAGCGGATTTGAACATAAACCTGCCTTTGGAAAAACTTGTGCAAAGTGCAGAGGAAGAAATCATTTTGATAATGTTTGCAATATCTCTTATGCTCTGTTGAGCGAGTGTTAATTATTTTATCAGCAATAATTTTACATGGGTTGTCCACGTAAAGTTTGTTGTCAAACACATGTCTTTGTATTTCGAAAAATATCGCTGTTCTTATTTTCATATCCCAGAAGAGACATAATCTTGGCTCTCAACTTTTACCAGGACGATCCTGGTCAAAATCTCAAAGTCTGGCACCAAGATAATAGTGGCTGAGATGTCATTTTCACAAAAGCAGTAGGTTTCGGATATCTCAAGCTCGTACGTGATCTTAGTTTTCGGAAATCTGGGGGTACGTGAAAATAAATTCTGAAGACATTTGCAAACGTGTGGATGAAACGTAACAGTCTTCTGTCATAGATATAAAAAAAACTATAGCTCTTAAGTGAGTAAAACTTCACCAGACGGATGAGTTCTGAAATAGAACCTTGTGGTATACTAAGAAGCTGAACTTTGTACACTGTGAAAATGTCACTGATACTATAAATATCGAAATGTTTGAGAAAGACCAACTGAAGAACATCCTTTACTCTAATTTTGGGCTTCATGTGGAATGTTTCAAATTTGAGTATTTGATGATGGTTTCAAGTTGAATAAAATTCAATTTCAGTAATTGAAATTCAACAAGGTTGGTGGTACCAATTTGAAAATAAATAATTCAACCATGGTTGTAGTAATAATTCTTAGCAACTTCATTCAATAGTCAATTTATGGTTCAAGGTCCAATTCATAATGTAACATTTAACCCTGAATTATTGTTATTATTTTAATTATTACGCAAATAAAAAATATATAATCATTCAGTGACATGGTTGTTATTTCACCAAAACAACAAAATTGATTAAATTTTACAAAATGAAGGATACGATTTTTGGGAAATGAAATTGTATAATGTTGAATCATGTAGATATAAACTCCAAACGATTCGGGAACAACTCTACAATATTCTCCAGAAAGTGAAATGATATAAACAGATAAGTATTATTCGAATTTATAATTCTGCCTCAAATTTCCTAATGTCCATGAATTGTCTCAAAAATCAGGGTGCATGCATTTGTCAGGTTTTCACCAAAAAAACAAAAAAACAAATGGAAAATCCTGTAGTATTCAGAGAACAACGAGAAGCCGAGGAAAAGTAGATGAGAATAATTAGCGTCCTTCCTGAATTTATGCAGGCTGTATGCCTCAAGGAACACCTCCCGAGGCAGTGAGTTACAAACCTTTGTCATTCGTTGGAAGATTGAGTCCTGGTAAAGAGATAATCGGCACGTCTCCACAGTGACAACAAGGGGATGTAAAGACTGAGCTCGACGGGTCAGTCTCGATGGGACCGCTAACAGTAGAATGAGTGATGATAATGTCAGAAGGGCATCTTCCATGAAAATATCTATAAAACAGAAACATATCGCCTACCTTTCTGTGATATTCCAGAGAAGTGAGAGAGTTTGGCAGCGATTCATTACCGACAAGACAAATGGCTAAAAGTTTGGGTGTGTTCAGGGGCTGTATACATGCGAACAGTATTGCAGGTTAGGTCGGATCTGTGCGAGGGGAAAACATCTCCTATACATTTCGTGCAACTAGAAATTTTGAGTCATTTAAGTCAATTTCAGTCACTAAATCTTCGCTTCATTCATCGGTTTGAGTATTTCAGTCATCGGTTTGAGTCTTTCAATCTTTCAAATATTTTAATACTGGAAGTGAAATATCTTTTGGCAACAGAAAACTAAGTTTTTAGAGGTACTTTTGGTAATGGACCTCACGTGGTTAACCCATGAAATGATACTGCTGATGGTAATATCGAGCAAGGAAATCGAGGACTTCATTCTAGAGAAAAGACATGCTTTTGTTTTGTTATTGTGAAAGCGACAATCAATTTCATTTAATAATTGTCAATATTTCTAGTGAAATATTATTCAAAGTAAAGTTTGTTACAGTCAAAGCGAATATTCATTATAAAAATCAAATATGAAAGATACAAGGTCAAAGTATGGAGCCTTAACGAACACTAGTAGGTACTGTTGATAACAAATAAATTGTTTGATTCAAACGAGTATTTTGTTTGACCAAGTCCAATTATTTTTTCCTTTGTTTGATTCATTCAAACATATTCAATTATATAAGTGGCATCAGAAAAGTAATTGATAGCAATATAATGCGAAATACGGCGCCGAGTACTTTTTATTTATAATTATGAATATTTCAACTTCTGACAGCCTGAAGGAGTGTTCAATATTATGTCGACATATTGCTACCAAATGTGTAATATTTTCAGTCTCTCATTTGCTAAGGAAAGTTGTGCAAATGTGTTACACAATAAATATTATCAGGGATGTGGATACTTCCGTGAAAGGCTTACGTGAATGAAAATTTGAAGAGAGGAAACTGATTGAATTATTAACAGTAAAGTTTGTTGAGGATAAACTTTGACGCAATATTATAATCAAATAGTGACTAATTGATTAAAAACAATAGAGACTTGACGCATGATCTCATACAGTAATGACATTTCCGACAGCAAATCCCCAATAGAAAACAACTATTGCCCCCTACTGCCATTGAATTACATCAGTTCGATTTTTGGATAAGCAACTACCTTACATCATTCATGGTTATTGTCAACGAGGCGGAGATATCTCGCTAAAATGTGTACAAGACTTAACATATTTAAAAGACTGAAAGACACAAACTGATGACTGAAAGACTCAAGCCCATGACTGAAAGACTCAAACCGATGACTAAAGCGAAGATTTAATGACTGAAAATTTACCTAAATGACTCAAGATTTCTAGTTGTACGAGTGACAGAATCATTCATTAAAATCTTCATAGCAAAGTAAATAACAAATTAGTTTGAGACTAGTAAATGCGCATTTCAAATAAAAGATTCAATTCGTTTAGTTGAAATTTTGAGAAAAACTGCTTGACTCAAATGAAAGAAATGGCGCAGTTCATTTATATCTAATATATTTTTATGTGAATGATTCATTTGTTTCAGAGCTTTTTTAAGGAATTGGTGAATTAGTCGATTTTTGAATAAATGAAAAATTAATAAAAAACGAAATCTCAAATTGATTATTTCAAACTAGTTAACGAATATTTGTTAAACAACATATTTTCCTTTGGGCTGAAAATTTGATTTAAACAGGTTATCATCCAATATCGTCCATTCAAGTTTAGGGCATTAACTCAGTCAAAAATAATAATAAATACTGCTTATTTCTAATTTGGTGTTGTTGTTAGTATTAAACAAAAATTATTTCATTCTTTTAATTTTGGAAATATTTATATCAAAATTCAAGAATGTTCGAATAACATTTATGGGATATGGCAATTCAAATAAATCATACTAAATATAAATAAATTAATTCTTAGATGCATTACAATATTTATTTGATAATTTTCGATTAACTTTCATCAATCACTATTAAAATTGTTTCATGGAATACAAAGAGAAACAGATTAGGTATTTAAAAAAGGCATAAAGATCAAATTATCTGGAAAACAAATACATATTTTGATCGTAGAATTTCACATGAGAACCAAATCTCCATCGTTATTTATTTATTCATAGCCAAGAATCCACTAGATATAATTCAAGTGTAGGGGGCAGTAGTTGTTTTCTTTTGCAGAATTGTCGACGAAAATGTCCAATTGTATGCGTTTATATTCGTCATCAATCAATAATAAAGGCCATAATTTCTTTCAATACAAATAATAATAATTGGTTAAAGAAAACTAATGTCTTTTAATATTTAATATATTTAATAAATATATATATATATATATATATATAAAGATGGATATAGCGAGGGGCAATATATGAAAATATAAGTAGAAAAGTTATTAGGTATAACCCTCGAAATGTTCTGCAACCGTAGACACGTGTTTCGAGCTTAAGCTCTCATCAGTACGGTAAAATCAAGTGCGAAGATGTACAACACTTGGATGTAAAAATAGAAACAAAGGAAGTCAACAACGGGAAGCCAACCACACATTTGTGGCTTCGGTTAGAAGACCTTGTGCTTACAAGGCAAAAACTAACGTCGCCACGGAGGCAGCTATAAGTACCAGCGTGACAATGGAGAGCTTATGCTCGAAACACGTGTCTACGGTTGCAGAACATTTTGAGGGTTATACCCAATAACTTTTCTACTTATATTTTCATATATTGCCCCTCGCTATATCCATCTTTATTTGTATTTTCCTGGGTAGGATTGTCACGCTGGTACCTATAGCTGCCTCCGTGGCGACGTTAGTTGTTGCCTTGTAAGCACAAGGTCTTCTAACCGAAGCCACAAATGTGTGGTTGGCTTCCTGTTGTTGACTTCCTTTGTTTCTATTTTTACATCCAAGTGTTGTACATCTTCGCACTTGATTTTACCGTACTGATGAGAGCTTAAGCTCGAAACACGTGTCTACGGTTGCAGAACATTTTGAGGGTTATACCCAATAACTTTTCTACTTATATTTTCATATATTGCCCCTCGCTATTTCCATCTTTATTTGTATTTTCCTGGGTAGGATTGTCACGCTGGTACCTATAGCTGCCTCCGTGGCGACGTTAGTTGTTGCCTTGTAAGCACAATGTCTTCTAACCGAAGCCACAAATGTGTGGTTGGCTTCCTGTTGTTGACTTCCATTGTTTCTATTTCTACATCCAAGTGTTGTACATCTTCGCACTTGATTTTACCGTACTGATGAGAGCTTAAGCTCGAAACACGTGTCTACGGTTGCAGAACATTTTGAGGGTTATACCCAATAACTTTTCTACTTATATTTTCATATAGTGCCCCTCGCTATATCCATCTTTATTTGTATTTTCCTGGGTAGGATTGTCACGCTGGTACCTATAGCTGCCTCCGTGGCGACGTTAGTTGTTGCCTTGTAAGCACAAGGTCTTCTAACCGAAGCCACAAATGTGTGGTTGGCTTCCTGTTGTTGACTTCCTTTGTTTCTATTTTTACATCCAAGTCTTGTACATCTTCGCACTTGATTTTACCGTACTGATGAGAGCTTAAGCTCGAAACACGTGTCTACGGTTGCAGAACATTTTGAGGGTTATACCCAATAACTTTTCTACTTACATTTTCATATATTGCCCCTCGCTATATCCATCTTTATTTGTATTTTCCTGGGTAGGATTGTCACGCTGGTACCTATAGCTGCCTCCGTGGCGACGTTAGTTAAGCCACAAATGTGTGGTTGGCTTCTATATATATATATATATATATATATATATATATATATATATATATATATATATATATATATAATAAAATACGTACTTCACACAGAAAAAGGTGTAGGTACTACCTACTTCTTCTGAAATCCAAACACGGGCCTGTAACAACTCTCCATGCATGATTCAATTCCTATAATACTGACCCCTGTGGTACTTCACATATTCCACTGGAAGAAGATAATGTAATTAAAACTGTTTATATTCTGGTTATCTCATATATTTTCTTAGAGTATTTGTTTTAGGCCTTTTGTAGAGCAAAAAATTGAATTAGCCGACTGTTGAATAAATAAAAAAATTAATAAACGACGAAATCTAAAATTGGTTATCCATTCAAAGAAGTCGCCGAAGTTTTTGGAAAAGATACTAAATTTAATTTTATTGAGGAGATTTAGTTGAGATTTAGATCCGTTTAATTGAAGACACGTGATTTGTGATAAAAGTTTGTTGAGCGCGAACTTTATTGAACGAGGCTCAACCGAGTTCAACAAAAAATGTGAGTACAAAAAAAAGCTCTTTTCGAAAAAGTATCATATACATTTTTTCACGAAAGTTATTTAGACAAATTGTGGGAATTGTTGAATGTTTTATCTTTTGAAGTTTTCAATTTTCGTCGTATTATCATGCAAATGATGACCTCCGAACAAAAGTTGACGCCAAATACCGTGTTTTACTAGAATGGGTTCACCAGGGTCCTGTGAATATTAGTTTTATATGATGAAATAGGTTTAGAATTGTAAAGAATGAAAGCCACAGTATTGAAATATTTACAGTGAACTAGTATATTAAAAAATGGGGGGAGACTCAACAAAAATTTGTTTCTCTGAGTTCAATGATATTAAAATCAAAATATACATATAGACAAATATGATGGACAATAGTATACACATCCAGCTAGAGGCAGACCAATAATAGAAAATAAAAATAAAAAATATATCATTGAAACCGCTGAAGATTTTTTTAAGGAAGTAGTCGGTTACTCGTAGGTATAGATTTTTTATTTAACAGTGTAGCAAAAAAATTGTGGTCAAGTCAAATCAAATCAAGATCCAAATCCCAACATATCCTCCTCAATAAAATATTGTTACCTAAATTGAAATAATTTATTGCACGTTGGGCTGAAAATATAAGATAGAAATAGTATTATTCAGTATCATCAATTCGAGCTAATTGAAACCAAGAATATTGTTCAAATCTGGATATAGAAAGACAATAAATACTGTTTGCTTCTAATAAGATGCATCGAGCAACTTGAAAAAGTTTCAATATCATTTATTGGCTAGGAAATTCAAATAAATCATACTGATTATCAATAAATGAATTCTTATAGATGCTTTATTTTTCTTAATCATTTCTGAGTAAATTCTATCAATCATTATTGAAATTATTTCATATAAGCAAAAATAAAACAGTAAAATTATCTGGAAAACGAAAACATGTTTTTTTCATAGAATCTCACGTGACTCACCCAAATATCCGTCGTTAATATTTAAAGAACTAAAAACGGAGCGAAGTGGTCGGTTTGATCTAAGGCCCTAAAGGTCGAATCCACCGTTAGATTTATTACCTACTACCGTCTCTACACCAGCCCTATCTATAACTTAATGACATACGCACTTTTGATTTACGTCGGATCTGCAGACTTATGATAATTATTATGGCTTTACACGCTCAAAACAAACCACATGATTTATGAATTGTTTTCAATTGTTGATGATATTAGGCAGTAATTGAATCCATTTGTTGCGGTATAAATAGACGTCTAGAAGAGTGAATCGCAATGTAGAAAGAGACGGAAATGGGTTTGTTGATATAATATGGTGTGACGTCTCAATAAGAATTTTTTTGTAGTTGAAAGTTCGAGAATGTTGTAGTTCCTTTGTGAATTCTTCGACGAGCATATTCAATTTCTATCAAGTGTTTTATTGGCACTGTTTCTATGAAATGTTCAAACAAATATATGATAATAATGATAATAGTAACAAATATTATTCCCAAGAAACAGAAGGTATGTTTATAACAGGGAAATAACTGATGTATCCTGTTCGTGTGCATACACATCAACTAATGAAAAGGCCACCATTTGTAGCTGTTAGGAGTAATACTGAAAACATTGTTAATGTACACACCTATAAAATAAAAAAAATTATAAAAGGAGTTGAGGTGAAGTCATTTGTTTTCCTTGTTGGATAGTAATAATAATAATAGAAAATACATTTTATTGCTTTGTTTTGAAGAAGGTTTATTGGTTTCAGAATACACGATTTGACAGTTCTCCATACTTAATGAAATAAAATATTGTAATTTTGAGTGAATCAATGAAAAATAGAGGCATTTTCCATTCCGGAACTAGATTTCGGATTCTATAGAGAGCCCAAATAACTGAAGGTTTTCGTTTTAACAATATTTCAATATGTGTTTACCGAACTGATTGAAAATGTAAAAAAATCTGTAGTTGAGATTATATTATGGTTAACCATCTTCTTCCTACCAGGAACCTCACATTCGTAAGGGGAACATTAATATTGTAATTTATGTTAATTATAAACGAAAAGGTGCATTTTAATAATTAAATTTTATCACCGACTCAAATTTGGTTTATATTTGAAACATCTCAAAAAAGAAAAGATTGTTTGCTTCAAATTATGTCTCATTAGATTAATCAAAATCTCGAACTTTACAATAATGAACTACCAGTATGGTTTCCGATCTCGTCGTTCCACAGTCACCGTAATTCAGACTTCTACAAAAAAGTTCTTGAATTATATGGAAGCAGGTGAGAGATTGATTGGAATTTTTTGCCGGGCATTTGACTGTTTCCCGCATGAACTTCTGTCGAATAAACTATATCAGTGTGAAATTCGAAGAAGACTCTGTGAATATTTGTTTCTTATCTGAACGAACGGCTTTAGGAGGTCAAAATAAATCACAAAGAGAACAATGTGAAAGCAGAAAATATTGCGAGCCCACACTCGAAACAAGGGTCCCCCAAGGGTCAGTGCTGGGCCCCGTATCGTTTACCATTTATATACATGAAATACTCCTTGTAATCCACGAAGTGTATAATTATCTTTATGCAGACGACTTCACGCTCTTATTCAGAGACAAAACTTCAGCACAAATTTAATATAAAATTTACACATTTTCCACTCTGTAAGTGGTCTTACGTACACTCACTGTTCCTTAATGCTTTCAAAACCAGTCATATGTAGTTCTACAGCAGGCAGAATAATAAAATTACAAACTTAAATATGAGAAAAAAGAATCTGTAGATAAACATGAATGTATTACTTTGTTAGTTGTAAAATTTTTCCAGCATGTTGTCAATAAAGATCCTTAAAATCCATTTTGGATGTTCATGGAATGTTAATATTTTGATGAAATTCATTGTAGGATTACTTATGAAATAACCATTTGGGAAAACGTTGGCGTTCTCTTGTCAAAAAAAGAATTGTGCGACGTTTAGCAAATATCCCAAATTGAATATCATGTGGGGAATTTTACAAACGATGAAAAATACCCCTTTTTTATGGATTACAATATATGAACTTTTTTCTTCTATGTTCACAGTCAACGTAGAAAATTATCATGAATCAGTACATAACTACTACACTTGAAAAAAAAAAGATCCTCCATTAGTCTCAAACGTCCGTCTCATAGTATCCCAAATATATCCAAATATCTTAAGACTTATATACTTTATAATGATCTGTCAAAAGAAATCAAAAAGATCGATATTCTGCATTTATTCATAAAAATAAAATAAAAATACTTCTCCTCGACCTCTGTCCTTACACCATATAAAATATTGCATCCGCAATTTTGTATTAGGTATAATAATTTCTTCACTCAAGTAGGTATATACTGTTTTATTTCCCAAATAGATAAGTTTTCCACACATTGAGTTAAAGAGTGATTGTAAATGAATATCTAAAGCTGTCGAGTGACACACTTCGATTAGGGATTTAATAAATATTAATTCTGAATCTAACTGATAGGTAAAATATTTACCTATGTTCATGTGACAGTTTAGTAGTTGTGTTGTCAATTTTCTGTCAGTTTATTAGTAAATTTAATTTGTAGTACCTGGCTAGTGCTATTTATAGCAGTTCAGCTAAATGGAATAAAAATAAAATTAATTGAATTAAGGAGTTTATTATTTTCTCAAATTTTCGTCTAATTTAAATTGTGTATTAAATCAAATTAATCTAAGATGATTTACTTTTTTGCAGACAACCTTCTGTGCTTTCTATTGTGATATTCAAACCTCATCTTACCAAATTCGTAGCACAGTCATCATCATATTGTAGAACTAAGTTATTAAATGAACATAATCAATAAATTGAAGTGAACACTATCAAGCTATGTATTGAAGCTTTTGATACAAGAAGAAAACATACGGATATACTGGATTTCTTTTGTACGACTCAATGGAAAATCGGCAATAATTAATAGTTCCGAATCAAAACCAAAGAATTCAATTAACCATGAATAATCCAGCGATAGCGCTAAAATATTCCATTTGAATCCCTTTACTAAAAAAAGCTTAATTACAACCCGCGATAGCACGAAAAACAAGACACGTATCAATTACCGTCTAGCCAAGTATCAATTACTATGATTAATGCTTTTATAATAACATTTCTAATGGTAACCTTTACCTAGTGATTTGTCTTGAACAAATAGCCAATGCCAATCGATTCATTTATACCTATATAACGGCATTATGTCAAACTCAATTTTTTTTACCCGATCAGTGAAGAAGAAAAAAATTTAGGCAAGACTCAACCTCAAAAATAAATTGATCAGCGGTATAGATATCATATCATCTAAAATTAAAGTTGTGTCAAATAACTATTATACCAGTGTAAATGCCACTTGTTCAATTCCTATTTTGAATAAGGTATATTTCCAGATCGAATGAAACTGGCAATAATGAAACATTTTTGAAAAAAGGGAGAACAAAACAACCTTACAAATTACAGACCAATAAGTTTGCTATCAGCCTTCTCCGAATTTTTTGAAGTGATCATCTCAGTGAGAATAATGATTTTTTTAAAGCACATACTGTATTGAATGAATTTCAACAAGGTTTTCTCAAGGACAGAAGCACAGAAACAGCTTTATTGGATTTTGTTGATCACTTAGTCGAATTAGACTCTCGTGCTTGCGCTCTTTTATTACATCATTTTATTTTACTTCAAAAACTAATAATTATGGAATCAGAGGAAAGGCTCTAGATCTCCTGAAATCATATATAAGCAATAGAAAGCATCAGACAACAAAATGAGGAATTTCTATCAGATACTGAAATTTAAAGAGGTGTGCCACAAGGGACTGTATTAGGTCCGTTTCTCTTCAAAACTTATATAAATGATCTTTTGGAACTATTTAAAGACTCAAACACTGCAGTTGTTAGTTATGCGGACGATTCAAATCTCATATTCTACAAGTTGATAATTATATTCCTTTGGAAATCACAATAGTAAAAAATATTTCCTCAGTATCCTTATATCTCAATGAAAATAAGTTACTTCTGAACACCGCAAAAACGGATTGCACTGTTTTTCAAACAACCCGCAAAAATATTACCATTCCGGAGTCTATTCATCAAGGAAATAGAGAAGAATTATCCTTTTTACAAATGACAAGCTAAACTTTTTAAAGCACATTGACTGGCAAAAAACTAGCGGCCACATGTTTTGCAATTTGAATTTTGAGGATCTAAAAACTGCATATTATGAGACAGTCTACCCTTTTCTGAAGTATAGAATGTGGAATATGGGGTGGAGGTTCTCAAATACCATACGTATTTTCATCATGAAGCAAATAATCATGAAAACCATGTTGAACATGAAATACACAGATTCCTGTAGTGGTATGTTTACGTGCCATCTATATTTATGTATGTTTGGTTTTTGTTAAAGATAATAAATCAAAATTTGACAGGACTGCACTATGCAGCTATCAAATTTCGTAATCATATACCCTCAAAGATCAGAGAAGACGTTACAAAACAATCACTTAAAAAAATATATTTTTGATCTATTGTGTGACATAGAACATCATTCATTGCCATAATTCTATGAAAAATAACATTTACTCTCCTATTTATATTTTATTTATATTCTATATTAAGTACCTATATAGTTTTGTGTTAATTCAGAAGTTCCTATTCTTTTGACTGTGATATTTTACTAAATATTTGATTCTAATGTAAGATAAGTTTGGAAACTCTGTAGTTTTGAAGACAATTTCAATATACCTATATTTATGTGAGTACTTATTTGTAATTTGTCCCACTTATGACTTGAGTTTTTGGGTCTACGACTGAATATCTGGCAAAAAAATATCCTGTCAAAAATATTCTGCCAATAAATCCCCGTCCAATAATATCCTCAGACAATAATAACCTAATGCAAAATTATCCCGTCCAATTATTAGTTTGATCTAACCTGAACGAACTAACCTAGTTCGCAAGTTGGAAGGTTATTATTGGTCAGGATATTATTTATTGTCTTAAGATATTATTGGACGGTGAATTTTTGGCAGGATATTTCTTACAGGATATTTTTGGAAGGGATATTTAGGGCTGGTTTTTCAATCAGAGATGATCCCCAGATTAACTAATCTTGGTTTCGTTGTCAAGGAACTAGTGATTTCATTCGCTACTGCCAAGCAACTAAACCTAGATTAGTAGATCTGCAGATAATCTCTGAATGAACAACCGACCCTTAGTCGCACTACCTAGTTTCAAATTGAATGCTTTAATAAAAATCTATCTAAAATATATCTGACATGAATTAAACAGCTCGGTACTCACTTTGGCCTAGATGCACCCTCTTCATCCAGGGATAAATCTGCGGAGGATTCGACGAGGACCCGCTTTTGGAGTTGTTGTTGTTGGTGCCAGGCTTCTCGTTGCTAGAAGTAGAGCTGGTACTCGAAGCAGGCGAGGACAAGTTCTGCGAGGCTGTCGAAACCTGCTTCCCGGGGGGCGAGGTACTCACCGACAGCGGAGAAGTTAACCCCGAGCTCTTGGACGTGATCGTCGCATTAGCACTATTGCTAGCCTGGGCCCCAGCCAGCGGAGGGGTAGCCCTCGTAGGAGGCCCGTTGGTGCTAAGATCCTGCGGAGATGCCACCCCTGTGGACGAGGTCGAATCGGCATACTTGCAGCTAGCCGTACTGGGGTTAAGCATGCCGGGGCTCTGTCCGCCGGGGCTAGCGTGGTGCATGTGGGAGGTGTTTGTGGCAATCCGCTGAGGCTGGAGCTGCGTGTAGTCCCCCATGGGCTGGAGGCCGTGACCTGGGGCTGGGGCTGCGTAAGGATGCGGCGGGTACTGCGGGCCCACTTGCGGGGGCGAGTAGCAAGTCGGGGGGTAGCCCGAGGCGGCCGCCGCGTTGGGGTTGTAGTAGTCGCCCCCTGGGCTAGCCGCCTGGTGAGGCTGCTCGCCTCCCGGGCGTCCCTGCTGGCCGTAGCACTGCGCCAGGGAGTTTACGAACTGGTACGAACTCATGTCCGTTTTGGTGCTAAGAGTGCGACAACGATAAATTACATAGCACTAGGTAAGGTAACGAACGGTCGCAGCTAGAGTCATAAATTTCTGTGGGCACTTAAAGACCGATAAACACAACACTAATCGCTGACGCGTGGTCGGGCGCATAAAACTGTCGTCGGAAGTTTACGATCCCGACTCAGGTACCATAAAATAACATCGCGACCAACTCGCAAACGGGTTATACCGGTGGACCGCTTCGCGTGGGGACTCGTATGCTAGTGAGTGACAGTCGCGCCGAAACGTTGGTTTAGCGCCGCCACTACTGGCCGATACCACACGTTGATTGGGTTTGGTGTACGAGTTGCGATACTGACAAAGTGTAGGAGAGCCCACGACGGAGACGGAGCGCTAGACATTGCGCGCGCGAGCGGGACGGAGCGAGGAGTGGGGGCAGCTCGGTGTCGGCATGCACGGCGAAGAGCATACGGCGTGTTGGAAGTTCGCCGGCGCAGGCTTTGGGTGGAGTTTCCGAGGGGAAGGGGCGTGACTGACGAATTCAAATTGATAATTTGTGAATTGTTTAAGATTTGATGCTCAGCTGAGCGGTGTGTGTCTACTGGATTCCGGTAGCTGGACTTAATGAATCACCGCGAGCATGAGCGATTGAGAGTCGGAAGGGTTGGTTATGATCCGGTGGGCAGAGGAAATGTGGTGTGTTTGTGGCGGTTTGAAGGATTGCTGAGTTTGTCGTATGAAGAACTGTTGGATGATGTTTGATTTTTCTGGTGGTGTTTCAAGAAGTTTATTGTATTATAATTCGTTTGGAGGTTTTGATTCCAAGAAGGGGTTTGTTTTGATGAAGTTATTGAAGAAAAGTTGGCGAAGTATGGAAACAACTTCCATCATACACAAAAGACTGGTATTTTTTAGCAATATAACAAAAATGTTAATAGAAGTGTAGAATTCAATTTTGAGCATTTCTCCAATTTTTTTAAAAAGAATTAGAAACAGAAAATTATATTTGGAAAAAATTATTAATATTTCTATCTATGAATGTGGGATTTAAATAATTCTGGGTAAAATTTGAATCCATTTATCTACCATGGTTTTGCTGTAGGAAATAAATAAAAATATAATACAATTCATTTAAATTTTCATCAAAAGTGTATTGAAATTAGTTCTATATATATATTTTTTTCAATTTGAGTGGTCCCTACTGCTCTTTTATTTTTATATCCTACTGAGTTTGAAATACTGTAGGGATTCTGAAAATTTAAATAAATATATATTTCTCATTTTCACGTATTTAATAATTAGTCAAATTGTAATTAACTAATGACATAATATTTTTTATTACAATGTTAATATCCCGATATTATGTAAATTTGTCTGGGTACTTTGGTTCATACCTATTTCATATAGAATGCTGTCAATTAAAAAAAATGTTCCCGTCTCTAAAATATCGTCAAGGTAGGCTTTGAAAAAATCCCAGTTATTCAGACAAAATATGCAACACTAATAACCACCAGAAGTTGAAACTGAATTATATTGGTTCTGTTATCAAATGCCTCCAGGTCTATCTCTCAAAAAAAATAGGATATGAGACAAAAATTTCAAAAATCTAGAAAAATTGCAAGTTACTATAAAATTGGGCAATCTACAAAGAACTTTTCAAAATACTTGGTTTTAAATTCTTGATGACATGTGTGACCTGAAACTTGCAAATATAGAATAGAATACAATTAAGAATTAAACGTATTAAAAAACTTATTAAAAAATCAAAAGAGACAATAGTATTTAAATCAAATATATTTATTTCAAAATATACTCTATAACGTGAAAACAAAACTGTAGACCTTTTCTCAACATATTACTTTAATTAAATTAGTTGTCAAGTCGAAGATGGAAGTTGGAAACATGGCTATATAACCAAAGACATCATGTGGAACCATTAGTTTTAAAATTCATTAATTGAAACCAAAAAACATAGTTTGTCAAATGCCGCAATTAGTGCTATATAGAGTATTTTTGTACACTATTATTTTCAGTCAGAAACATAAATATTTTCTGTATACGTAATTATTAAGTATAATGATGTGATATTTTCAATTTGGAAAAGTTGGCGACATATATAGGAACAATTTTCACGGATGGATTACTATATTTCTCCCCAGACCTTGTATTTCATGACAATATTTCTAAAAGTATCATATATATGTAGAATCCAATTTTGGACATTTCTGAAAATGTCATGGAGAGAAATTAACAGTTAATAGAGAAGAATGTTTTCAAAAAATTATCAAATTAAAAGTTTTTTACTACAAATATGGCAGTGTGGTATTTGAATGATATTGTGAGTTTCCGAACATTTCTTTGGATAAAATTTAGCTCAGCTTTATGTATTATGATTTTGCTGAAAGACATAAGCTGAGAAAAAACTTCGTAACTTTCTCTGAGTACTATAGTTTCTACCTATTACATGTAAAATAATGTTAACTTGTCTAAAATATCAGTAAAGCAGACTCTGAAAACATCCTCACTACACAGAGATAAGTAAATGTATGTTTTCTACACAATTGTGAATAATTTCAGCACAATTTGTTTCTAGAAAGTTGACAGTACCGATTTGTGTTCATTTTTCTTCTATAATATTTTATTAGTGATATTGTGTATAAACGATACACTTAAGTGTTGTATTATTCTGAATAGTTTTGTTTTAATTTTATACACAAAATATACAAAATTAATCGGTATGTTGTGCGACGAATGTCAACAACTTGTGTACTGTTTATGCATATATTGTAATGAATGGCAACAATTTGTGTACCTAGTTTGTACAAATTGTGTAGGGATTTTAAATATAGGATGCACAAAATGTCACAAATTTGTGTACTCCTCATACATGAATTGTGTAGGTATACTGTACATATTTGTGTACAAAGCAAGGCCAATTTTTATAGGTACCTTTTATTATTTTAAGAAAGGATACACTTGAGGCAGATAACATCCAAACGGAATAAGATAAGAATAAGCAACAGTTTCAACCTGCTCGCTTCTCCATATCTTATTCTCTTCAGAAATTATAAGCTCCATTTTCCAGAAGGTTGAAATAAAATTAAATGTCATTCAAATAATGCTTATTTCATCACAAAGAACTGATAACAAAAATAACTGAACTAACTATATACTCTTACTACAAATAAAATAACAGAAACACAAAATACCAAACAGAACATAAATGAACCATACATTTTGTTATTTTGGAACACGTTGAATAATAATAAAGTTTAAAGTAATCTTCGTGTCAAACTATATTTATTCAAGTAGGAAGTAGGTACAAGGATGCACCTTTCACACCGTTAAAAATAATGAAAATGAGTCAGTTTGTAGGTTTCATGTTATAACAAAAAATAATAGCAATACCAACCTTCAAATATTAGTATCAGTTTGCAAATATTCTAATACTTCAATTTGACACAAAACCATATACACATGAGAAAATAATAGGTAAGTACATTCAACGAGCTTCGCCTTCGATCAGCATAAAACAATCAAACAAAAATGGACTAGACATTTGGAGTGCCGCGAATGCGTATTTAGATGGGTGAGACGACGCCTTGGTCAAGTTGTGGCAAATTACACAATTGTTTTGAAATAGTATACAATTTGTGCATATCAAATAGAAAGTGCACAACAGGTGTAAGATGAGTTCAATGCGTTGTAGATGTTTTCCATATAAATTGTGTTATAGTAGATGTGCATATTTTTGTATATTTTTAGACAATGTGGAAGTTCATGAATACTAAACAAATTGACTTGCACAAATATTTATTGAATTTCATAAAACGCGTGTGATGAAAAAATGGACAATTGTGTAAAATATCTACACAACTGTGTCTTACACAACGTTGTGCATGAACCTGCTGCAGTATTTTTTCTCTGTGTATTTACGCAGAATATGCGACACTACCCTCCAGTAGCTATACTTGAAGTTTCGTTCTTTTCTTAGATGCCGACAGATCTTTCTCTCACAAAAAAAACGAATGAGACTTTCGGTAAAAATCACAGAAATATAGAAAAATAGCAAAAATATCTTATTGCTATCCTTAATAGAACTTGTTCTATACCATAGCAGTAAATATTGAAGTTACCACAGAATCGAACAATCTACAAAGTAATTATCAAAATTATTGGTTTTCAGTTGATAGGATCATATTATGGTAAAGATGTGTGGCCTTTATCTGAGATATATTATGGAATAGAATACAATTAGGAACTTTAAACATACTCTGCAAACTTATGAAAAATAATTTATCTAAAAATACACTTTATAATGTTATTATAACTCTAGAGCTCTTTCCTGACATACTACTTGAATAACATGGGAAGTCATGTCAAATATGGGAGTAGAAATAAGGTATTGTGTGACACCGAGTTTCAAATTTCATTATTTGATTCTTTCAAAAAACAAATCTTCAAATAGCCCAAGGAGTGATAATAAAAGGCATTTTTATTCAAATGATAATATGTCTCTATTATTTTCAAACAGAAAAAATTAACATTTTGTTTATACAAAATTTTAAATGATTGTAAAAGTCGATGTTCACGATTAATTCAAGAAATGAAAACTCTTCTTTCAATTGACCTGAAAAATCGCCTGAGGACGAGCGAAACAGAGATAAATAAAAAATAGCATGAATATTCAGAGATGGAGGAAAACTTTCGTGAATTTGAATAGGATAAAAATGACGGAAGAAATAATAGAGCAGTTTGCGACAGATAAATATTACTTCCTCTTTTAAAAAAAACGCATCTATTGATGGCTATTTATAACGAATTCTTCCGATTAAATACATAATTTTTTGATTTTTTAATGATTTGAGTCAACTTGGAAAAGAGAAATAAATAAAGCTGAAAGATATCTTGAAAAACTCGAAATGGAATCTGTTCAGTTTGAAAATATTTTTGAATTAACACTGATATTACGTAAGTCGGTATGGTAAACATTTTTTTATGAAAATATGATGGTATCTCGACAATAAGTTGATAATTGTCTACGTGTAATTTCTCCTACTATCCATATTGAGCCAAATATTAGACGATAACAAGAAATTCGTGGTGTCTGAAGTTTACGTTTTCATATGTCGGTTGAATGTAAACCATATGGAGTAGCGGCATTTACACAATACCAACGTAACCAATATAATATTTTTAATTCGGAAAATTTGTATACAAACTGAAACGCTTTTTATGAAAGGAATAATAGAATAAATCCTCCCTATAGACCAGGAAAAGTGGTATTTCATGATAATATTTAAAAAATTTGCTTACAAGTGTAGAAATAATATCTAGGCATTTCTGAAAATATTGTGGAAAATAATGGTAACGGAATATTACCATTTTCAAAAAATTGTCGAAATCAAAATTATTTACTAGAAATGTATTAACATGCCAGCTATGAATTATGCTATTTGAATCATATTGGGAGTTTCTGAACATTCCATTGTATACAATTTATACCTTAGCTCCATTTATCATGTTGTTTCTGAAAGAAATAGGCCAAGAAAGTACAGTTTTTTTCAATTGTGTGGTACTGCTCTCCTTCATTTTTATTTTCGACTGAGTTTGGAATTCTCTGCAGTGATACAGAAAAATTTAAAAATGGTTGGTGCTTATTTTCGCCTATTTAATAACACTTATTCGTCAAATCGTCATATGTCTAACTAATTGCAGGATATTTTCTATTCTAAACATAATATTCTCTAAAATTATGTAATTATTTTTGGGTCCTTGGTAATTTTTGATTAGTTTGTCGGAAATCCATCACTATATACTATTACATAAAAAATACTGTCTTTCCTGCGATAGTATTTTGTTTTCTGAATTATCAACAAATTATTAGTCTTTGAAAATCTAGTCACCTTATGCTGGAAGTGAGTTTATACATTTTGACTTTGGATGCCCCAGGGCATTTCTCTCCAAAACAAAATAAATCTAATTTTTGTTGAAAATTACTAATAAATCTAAAAAAGTGCTTGAAAGTTGCAATGATGGCCATTATGAGAATTTGTAATACCACAGTAGCAGAGATTGAAGTTACGAAGTACGTGAACACCACGTGCATTACCATATTAATTTCACTTTGACATTTATGAAAAATTAAATCATTTAATTGTTCAAACTCAAATTGGAACTTGAAACATTAATAATTTTGATGTAGATTCATCTTCTGGTGGAGACTGGCGTGTTTCAAATCTTCTCGAATACTCTTTCCTCCACTGTATCAGATATTTATGTCTTTAAACATTTTGCAAATTAGACAATGTTCAATGAATATTTCTGAAGTATGTTCTAAAAAATATGCCAGTATATTCTGCGTAAATTAGAATTATGAACACTTTTTCCAATGTCATATTCGTTTTGAATTCATTATAATATATTCATCATGAATCTAAAAATATGGAAAAGAAACGACAAGAAATTCAAATTATCACTTCGAATTTGAATCAAATATTATCTATTATCATAACAAATAACAATTTATTAGTGAAAATGAGTGACTACGGCTAGGTCTTTTTGAGAACTATCTAAAGAACGGGACACAGAGAATAAAGATAGGAGATGAACTGAGCACCGAAGCAATAGTTCAGACTGGACTGCCACAAGGTACAGTATGAGGACCCACACTGTTCCTAATATATATATAAACATTATTGTATCATCTGCTATGCTGACGGTACAGCAATTATCTTTACTGCGAGAAGTTGGGATGAACATCAGAAGAAAATCTGAAATAGGTATGAAAAATATAGAAATCTGGTTGAATCGTAACCTATTAAGCCTAAATGTTGCGAAAACGAAAAATATTACCTCCTTACTTACATGAACATTTTCCAACGAAGGCTCTCAGTACTAGAGCAGCAACAAATCTCAACGTTGGAGTCAATCTTTTGAAAAAATCTGTCACACAAAGATCTTTCCCTTACTTTGAACCAAAACCATTTAATACCATTCCAGCTGACATTAAAATAATCCGCAATGAAATAGGATTAAAATGTGAAATAAAAAAACTGATTCTTAACACTGTCGGAAAATTAGATTTTTTCTGAAAAATCACTTAAACGACTATTCTCCAAATTCCTATCCAAACCAGTAACCCAAAATGAACTGATAGAAATTATATCCAAACTAAAAACCAACTGCTCACCAGGACCTGATGGCATTTCCTCGAAACTCATTAAAAATATTCATCCATACATTATATCTCCATTAGCTCACATCATAAATATGGTCTATAAACATGGTAAACTACCACGACAATGGAAAGAGTCAACCATTACTCCCATATATAAATCAGGTAAGCGTGACGACATTGGGAATTATAGACCAATATCTGTCATAAACAATTTTGCCAAAATCTTTGAACAGTCCCTAAAAAGCAGACTTACAAATTACCTCAACGCCAAAAAAATACTGACAGACAGACAATTCGGCTTCATTAGTAATTCCAACACCGAAAGTGATGTGCTTGATTTTGTTAAAAAAACTGTTGGAGCCTTGGATAGATCAGAAAAATGCTTGGCCATATTTCTAGACCTGGCCAAGGCCTTCGACACTGTAGAGCATGACATGCTATTAACAAAACTGTATGGATATGTTCTATCGTGGTGGCATTTAATATGTGTAAATTCATCATGAATGATAAATAAAGAGGAAATAAAATCTTCCAATTTACACAAAAAATATATACTTGTAACGTGCTTACAATTGTTTCGACACACGGTGTCATCATCTGAGCGAGTTATCAACTAAAGAAACGTCAAAATCACCTTCTTAAATATTAAAATAACATGCATGAAATTTCACTAATGACAATTGCAGGTATGAAATTGCAGGAGGAAATTTCATACCTGTAATTGTCATTAGTGAAATTTCATGCATGTTATAAGAAGGTGATTTTGACGTTTCTTTAGTTGATAACTCGCTCAGATGATGACACCGTGTGTCGAAACAATTGTAAGCACGTTACAAGTATATATTTTTTGTGTAAATTGGAAGATTTTATTTCCTCTTTATTTATCATGTATGGATATGGTATACGGGGTCCAACTTACGATATACTGGAAGACTACCTATCACATAGGACACAAAAAGTCAAAGTTGACAATAACTTGAGTCAAGCAATGAAAGTTCGAACAGGAGTACCACAGGGAACAGTTTTGGGGCCTATATTATTTCTCGTTTATATCAACAGTATCAGCTTCATCAATAACCTCGAAGGACATCTCATATCATATGCGGACGACACAGCACTTATTTTCACAGGTAATAGTTGGTTGGAGGTATTTGAAAAATCGGAAAAGGGACTGAGGGATATCCAGATATGGCTTAATCACAACCTTCTGAGTCTCAATGTAAATAAAACAAAATTCATTACATTCACCCTATTACAGAACGAACAACCGGGCCAAAACATTATCCATATCCATGATAAAGACTGTACTAATACAATAAACTGCAACTGTGCCGTTATAGAAAGAACAAAAAAGATCAAGTACTTGGGAGTTATTGTGGATCAGTTTATGAGATGGGATGACCATATAAACTACGTGTTTTACAACAGACAACAGACAATTAACAACAAAAATTTTATGAATTGAGAAATGTTTTAGTGTACAAGAACTTACACACCATATATCATTCACTAGCTGAATCGGTAATGAAATATTGTATTGCAGCCTGGGGCGGTTCTTTCAACAATTCCCTGAACATCCTTCAAACAACACAAAATACAATCATGAAAATATTATTTAAAAAACCTAAATTGTTTTCTACTGAACATCTGTACAAGGAGACCCAATTACTGAAAACAAGACAACTTTACATCCAACAATGTTTAACATGGGTGTTCATCAATAAATCCACACTCCAATCGACAAACAAAGGAAAACAAACAAGATTTGTCACAAATTCGTCCATTAACTTACCAGCATTTAAAAAAAGTCACACGCAGAGATGTATTTTCTATCATGGACCAAAATTATTTAATCTTCTACCAACCAACACAAGAAATATCTCCAATCTCAAGAAATTCAAAATATCAATCAAAACATTCATCACGCTCAATACAAAACTTCTCGACTTATTCAGCTGAATAAAAATGATGTGCAACAGGCTTATTAAGAAATTGTTCTATTGGGTATTCCGGCTGATATGATATGTAGGTACTCATATCTTCAACTTGTGTGCAACAAACTCCTCACTTTCTCCTTTTGGATAAATTTTATTTCTTATATCTCTTGAGTATCATAAGTATATGTCTATTATGTATTTGAGAGTGGAGGGTATAATATATATATATATATATATATTGTTAGATTATATTATTTAATACTTATCAATCATCTATTTATTAATTAATCTTACTATTATTTATGTTCTATATAATCTGATGAACTGCCATCGTATAACTCATACTGTCAAGTGTATATACTCTGAGTGGTGGATGGAAAGCACAACACAAGTAATTACTTAGGTGCATCCATCCTCACGCAAAGAGTAATAATAATAAGCATATTATGTATAACTTTAAACGAAATACGTGAAATAGAAAATGATTGATTGATTGATTGATAAATAAAAATTTGAATTTAAAAAAAAAAAAACTCTTTGAGAATACATGAACTACTATCGTTAGTGCATTATCAATATTTTCATTATCCTTATAGATACTGTTCTCTGTTTGAGACTGAGAATAATAACATTTCCTTGTAACTACCAACCTCTTTTCCCATTCTGTATTCATACATCTATTTGGTTATTTGTTATTTATTTTTACTGTCTAAAATGGATAATGACACAACATACCCTTGTGCTAGGTCGTTCCTTTTAAACAAAACTTTATTTTGAGACAGAAATTTTGTGAACTTGTACAATGCCATCAGATCGTAGAAATATATTTGAATTTATTTGTAAACTGATTATGTCGAGCTGTTTGATATTGATAGAACAATGGAAATCCAATTTTCTGATTCGTTTGAAATAGCGGCAATATTTCGATGAAAATCAAAAATTGAACGAGACAAAGCCATCAGATTTTGTATTTGAACTGTCTTACCTCACGTAATTGATAACACCGGAAGAAAATAATCGTTTTCATTAAGACTAAATGATGTTTTATAATTGAGTTATTGCTAATTGGAAGAGCCATTGATACTAATAGGAACGGTTAGGCTCATTAAAATTTGTTGTGCTAGTCACCTGTCGATTATATAGTTAATCAGAGATACCATGAAAAATTCGGAATGTATTCGAGTTGATACAGATATAAATTGAGGCCGTCAATTGATTTTACCTTGAATACTTCGTTGAATAGTTCCAAAGGTGGAATGCATTTACGTCATTCATGAAAAAGAAATAGAATATGTGTGACAAGAAACGAGTATATGATAAACTTAAATCAATGTATTTTCATGAGGTCAGAGGGAGTTGGATTCAAAAGATAAAACAACTCCCATAGAACAAGTGAAGAAAACTATTTTTTAAATAGCTCGTCTCAATAAAGAGTCAAATAAAACGAGAGATCTGGAACAAGTACATTTTTTGTTCTATTTCAATTTCCAAACTATCAGAAAAAAACTCTATTACAAGTAGAACTTGAGCATTAATAATATACATATACTTCATTATGGGCAAAAAAGGATTTCAAAGTTATATGAGACATGGGAGTATACAATGGCATAGTAAACATTTATCAGGTGGGCAGTGCTGAAGATTGATCTCAATTGTCTGATAGCTCAATACGCACTATCAACTTTCTTTCTTACTTGGTCTAACCAAGATTTCCAGGTCATGTTATTGTTAAGTGTGCTCCAAGAAATTATGACGTATTTGACTATTTGATATAATCATAATAACCATAATAGTTTTCTACAATTTCTAAAACAGAATAGCATTAGAATAGTTTTCTTCCTATTTACGATCAGTGAATTCCTCTCACACCAGTTCGTGAACTCAGTTGATACATTTAGGAGTTTAACTTGAAGTTCTTCTGGGCCATCGGTATCTACCGCTAGAGACGTGTCTTCTACATATGGAATTACATTATCTGTGCTTAGGTGATTTGGCATATCATGACTTTATAAAAGGAATATAAGTGGTCCTAAGATAGATCCATATCATTGGGCTTAACAATTAGCGATTCTAACATAGATTTCCTTAGGTTAGATATGATTATTGCTAAATAATGAAGTTCCTTCTAAAACCAAGTGAATAAACTTTCTGATAATTATATTGGGGTCAATAATTCTTTTGATAAATCGCACCGAGAGAAATCCAGTTATACAAGTTTTTTTTCAAAAAAATCTTATAGCTGCTAAATTAATTAATTTAGCAACTAAATGTTATCTGATCGATATAAAAAGTGAAGGTTTTGAACGTTAAACGGTTCTTTTTTTCAAAACACTCATTTTGTTTTGAAAAGGTTACCTCTTAGATTCAATAAAGGGCACTATTGTGGTTAAAAGATGGAATTGAAAAAACAAACTGTTTAGCCACTATAATTCACATTTTAACTGTTAAACGATACTTTGTAACCACTAAATAGTTGCCGTTTTGTTCTGGAAATGTAACGGTTTTTTCCACCACCTCTGATCATGCATCTTCTTCGTCACACACGTGTTTCCTATGATATTTTATTCCTCTCACCACTAACAGGCCGGTTCATCAACGGGTCATCCACGTCATTTCAATTCTTATTGTCAATCAGTTCATGTGTGGATTTGGTTGTGTTGTGTAAGTGCAGAAGTAAAGGTTAAATACGCTTTGTTTATGGTTTGTTTCTACAAGAAATACATTTCGGGTAAGTGTCTATCTGAGTGTGTGTTTTCAACAACAGATTTTATACGTTGTTATTATTTGTGGGAGGTTAAAATCAAACAAGTAAGTATTGGGATTGTGCATTTTCATTTTAGATAATATTCATTTGTTCGAAAAAATTTACGGTGATGGCTGAAATTGAATGAAAATATGACTTTTTCAGGAACCGAACGGGTTCAGTAGTACTTAATTCCGGTTCGAACAGAAAAGACACAAATTAAATATTTTTCAAAAGAAACATCCTATGTATTTTATATTTTCTGAAATAGAGAGCAAATTTACGAACATTAAGAGGTTATGAAGTTATTTATAAAGAGATACTTTTATCTTATGACATGATGATCCTAAGATTCTAGTTCCTAAAATTTGCAAATTGAATGAAATCAACATTTTCAATATCTGTCGATTTCTTGTAGTGTAGGGTTGCCACAGATTGTGCCACATTCAAAAATTTTCGAAATAAAATCTTAAATACTGAAAAATCGGTTTTTCGCCATTCTGACGGATAATTTGGAGTTATGTCGAACATTGTTTATGAATGTTTAAGATTACTTTATTATCTACAACTTTTTCATTGAACATTTCCCGCTAAGAGGTCATGTGGGTACTAATTTTGTTTTGTAAGAAAAATAGTGAACCTTCTACTAACATGGACTTCTATGAAAGTATTGTAATAAAACACTCCATTCCATACATTTGATTTTTATAAATTAATTTCTGGAAAAGTAGTAGTATCAAATTGATAAGTATATAGTATTATTTGTTATTTCTATTGTTTTACTAATTAAAAAATCTCCTATTTGCATCTTCCAGTGCCCTGAAGATGTCAAAAAATGAATTGACAAAAAGTTGACTTTAAACAAATAGAGTTTTCTTTCATTTCAGGCCTCAAATCTCCCCCCAAAAAATAAAAATCAGTCACTATATTTTAATTTCCTTTATAGATGTTGATCAATGTCTCAACGAGTTTCAATGCTGAACTGTCCACTGATAAGTATGAAGAACTAATGTGTTACTATTTCAGGAAATTAAATCAAATATAACGAATCTCTATAACAAAAGTAGCTTTTTCATGATATCTATAGGATTGAAATTTTTAAAAGCGAGCTTGTTGAATTCTCATTCTGAGAATATGACACTGGCACTCACCGTGTTGCAACTTCTGTTTAACATATTTTTCGTAGATATTCATCAAATGGCAAACATTTTCGCTTCCAAACACTTTGTTTCTGACCAAAACGTTTTTGAATAGCATACGCATGAAAATAACCTCCCTCTAGGGCTCTGATAACATCATCAACGCCAAAACGTCACATCAACTCCTTTAAGTTGAAAAAATGTCGAATAGCACATGTGGCGATGTTGAAGAGTTTTTGAGGATTAACAGTTGGGCAAAATTTTGAAATTTCAATAATTCAATTTTTGATAGCCTCTACATTCATGTGTATTAATGATCCGAATTTCATGATGTACTTCATGCAATATTAAAACTCTTCAAGTTTGTAAAATGAGGTTCAACCACTGTAAATCCTTAGAAACTGTCCAAAATCAGCTAAATCGCCACATATGCTATTTAAGATTTTGTGGCAGTGTTTTGACGTCAATGCTATTTTCAGAACTGTACAGTAAGAAATTATTTTCATTCAGGTTAGTCAAAAACCGTATAGCTGGTAAGGGAAAGTTTTTGGATGCAAAAATGTTTACCATTTGATTGTTATACAATTTTTTTAACCACTATAAGATTTAGTATAATAATGAAATAAAAGTAAATAATAATAAGTATTACATCAAAAACAAGTCATCTTGAAATGAGTATCTTTTCAATTTTATACAGTCGTCATTTAATATCGAAATGTCAATCATTTAAACAAATCATTTAAACATTATATTGAGAACAAGTAAGCTTTATATAAGCATCTTTTAATTTTTATAATAACTTCATATAATATTGAAACGCCAGTTATTTAACCATTATATTGGAAGCAAGTAATTTCGATATGACAATATTTTCATTTTTATACGAGTGGTCTTTATCGGTTATACAAATTTTTTGAAACAAATACCTTGATCATTCTGAAAAGGTTACTATGTTGGCGCCTATTCAATTCAGAAATCTTTTAAATGTTATACAATTTTGTATAACAGGTAATAGATACGAACAGTCGTTACCGACCGATGATGAACCCTTTAATCCCATAAAAACCTAACTATGTAGGCTTATTATGGCAAGAACCTGTCAGAAAACAACTACTCCCCTGGCTAAGACCACGACGGGTATTGAATTAAATCTAACAGCTACTTGTGCAACGTTCCTCAAAACATCAGAGGACGCAATTGCAAGTGCCCTCTATGACCAACCAGCAGAATTATGTTTTGATTTGGACGGGGTGACCACCTGCAGACTAGTTTCGAGGTTGTTGCCTCTCATCAGTGCAAGGGCAGGTCAACACAGACAGCACTGAAGCCATCTGTTCCCCGTCCAAACCAATACACACTCCGCTGATTAGTCTATTCTGGTTCACGAGATGAAAGCAGTTTCTAGGCCGCTCCACCTAGCGAGCAGAGGAAGGCACTCCGAATCTCCGGGTTGAGAGATTTAATCGAAGAAGACAGAAATCTTTGGGAGATCGTTTGCTAACGAACAGTCGTTACCGACCGATGATGAACCCTTTACTCCCATAAACACCTAACTATGTAGGCTTATTATGGCAAGAACCTGTCAGAAAACAACTACTCCCCTGGCTAAGACCACGACGGGTATTGAATTAAATCTAACAGCTACTTGTGCAACGTTCCTCAAAACATCAGAGGACGCAATCAAATCAAAACATAATTCTGCTGGTTGGTCATAGAGGGCACTTGCAATTGCGTCCTCTGATGTTTTGAGGAACGTTGCACAAGTAGCTGTTAGATTTAATTCAATACCCGTCGTGGTCTTAGCCAGGGGAGTAGTTGTTTTCTGACAGGTTCTTGCCATAATAAGCCTACATAGTTAGGTGTTTATGGGAGTAAAGGGTTCATCATCGGTCGGTAACGACTGTTCGTTAGCAAACGATCTCCCAAAGATTTCTGTCTTCTTAGGTAATAGATATTTCTCTCGGTGCGAAGAAAAAAGCACCAACATATCTTTCATCAGGTACTTTCTGAAAATTAGTAGTTGAGAAAGTCATAAGATGTACTTTCTTGTAGACCTACCTGAAATTTGGAAATAATTCTGAATTTCTCCAGAAACGAAAAGATTTTAAAATAAATTCATTTCGCAAAAATTTTACAAGTTACGGATTAGGATTTTTAAGAACGGGTGTTACTATACCCATATATATGATGTTTTCAAATTATCAGGGAATTCTCCAGTTTCAATTCAACGATTTATTAGGATTTCAAATGAATGGTTCGTAGACAAGAGCTTTGATATTTTTTACTAACCAACATTACAGGATTTACCACTTCGTGTGAACCAAAACATAAAAAAATACAATCTGTGCCACCGTATTTTTAAGTGATAAAATAACTTCACACATATCACTTGGATAAATATATAGGCAAGAAATAGAATCAACCTGCGGAGAAGTCCATGGTGTCTCGAAGTGGAGTAGTATGGAATTTACGAAGAATAAAAACTCATCTCCACAATTTAATACCAAAGCGACTGGTTATGTAGTGGTAGATAGGAAAATAACCATCGATTAGTTAGGTGTTGGAGAAAAAGTACATCAGCTAAATGAATTATGGAGAGGAAAAAACAATTATAACCAAAAATCGAAGTCATATTTTTGGTTGAAGGCTTCAAGCCTTCACTACAAATTTAAAAACTGATCACAACAAATAATGTTTTATTATTGATAATGTATAATTTTAATCAATGGCTTCACCATAATATAATGTTATTCAGCAGATGATGAACCTATGTGGGTTCGAAACATGTATTTTTTCTTCAACACCTAACTAATCGATGGTTATTTTGCTATCCACCACTAAATAACCAGTCGCTTTGATATTAAATTGTGGAGTTGACTTTGAGTTTTTATTCTTCGTAAAGAAATAGTATGTTTGCATGATGGTGCAATAACATTCTGTTGTATTCAATTTCATGATCTATCCTGAGTTCGTGACTTGTGTTTTGTTTTGCCTTAACTGATATAGTTTTCCCAAGTTCACAGTTTTTTTGCTACTGCCGTTGTATCTTATTTACTAGAGAATTGTGATAAAATGAATACTCAGTTTCTTGTAATTTTTGCGTATGAAATCTACTCAAATCATTGCAATACTTTCTAAGATCCGAATCATCTACATTTTTGTTCAACCAGAATGAATTTTACAGGATATTTTCCATTGATTTTATTGCTTTTGTTGTCCATTTTTTTTTCTATACAGAGTGTCGTAATTTATGTTTATTTTTATAGTAGCCAATGAAATATAATATTATATTCATGAACGAACCATAAACAGAATTGATTTTGTTGTGATTTTCATAAACTGAATGGAAATTCAAATAATCATGAAAATATTTCAGTTTTGTAATATTTTCTGTATATGTTTTTATCGGAAGTATTTTTCAACTCAAACGTGAGACAAGTAATCTGCAAGGTTCAAATTCGAGACTCCCTCGTAAAACTGTGATCGAAATGTTGGTCGAAATTGAACACAAGTCAAAATCTAGCTCTACTGACAAATTGTTCAAAACAGAATAACTTTTTATTATTTTATTAATATTCAATTTTGTATTGTTTTTATACCCCAAATTCTTGACATGTCTTAAACCATTTGTGGATAAATCCATTTAATTTGATTTGATGATGGTAAATTATATTAAGTATCCAATAGAAAATATAGCTTAAATAATATTGACAAATTCTGGAAAGCGGATTTTTACTTGGAAATAAAAGCCACTTCCGTTTATATTTATGATATTACAGAGCATATTTGATTAAACTGAGGTTGATAGTGTACCGTGAGAGTTTCGAAAATGGGTTCCAGACGTTTTCGTTCTCAATCACTATAATTCAACCAAAATTAATTATTCAAATAACCACTAACGTAAATTATCTTTTACATCATTGTTTCAGTAATGAAAAATGTATTTTCCTAATGATTGAATCTTGTTCCAGTTTTCCATCTACTTTCCAATACTTATATTCATTGGTGCACTACTAATGGTGCTGAAACTGTTTACTGATTCTCAACATATTTTTTATTACAAACTTCGGTTCCTGTTGGCAGCATGTCGTTAAGCAGATGTCATTATCTGCTATTTAAATGGATGAATTTCTAAAATGTAAAGTAACTATTACCTTGAGGATTACGAGTATACCATCAGATATGATTACCTATAATATGAAGTGCATTTAAAAACATTGACCTCAATGAATACTTTTTTAGCATACTTGATATTTTATTAAAATATTCAATACAATAATAACAAAGTAATAATTTTAAAAAAATTAATCGGCACTTAGGAGCAGCTTAAATTCGGTGGCACATTCGTTTTATCAGCAGCATAGTGGGCAACCTGAAACATCCCATAATTTGAAGAGTTGGAACCAACCGGATGGAAACTTCTGAAGAAGTCCATCGAAATGTAAAAACATGCTCTTCAGTAAAAGATAATGTTTGGTTGTTATTTTGGTTGTGGAGACGTAATTCGTTTCTAGCCTTTGGGGAATATTACCTTTCCTCGGTTTGAAAATGAAAAATGTTAATCCAAGGAAATCTGTATAGGTATATGACTAGAAGAGTAAAATCTGCAAAGCTGTGAAAGGGTAATGAACCAACTTGCCCCGATAAGTTACTGCGTTTAAAAGACTGAATACAATTATATAATTTTGACCATGTGGTATCGTATTTTGAAAATTGCCTATATATATATTATATAAAAAAATAAGTTCGAATGATCTAAAAAATACTTCTCTTTTTGACACAGTAACTTATCTGATCAGGTAGTTATTCAAACACTTTTACATGCATTTGTAGCAAGTCTGATGAGCAGGTAAGGTAAATGAAATCGCAATATTTGAGGCGTCACATTTGAAAGTAACAGGAAATGTATACCTATTTTATGACACATGGTAGCTCGGAAAAGATCAAGACAGTCAAGTATACATTACATTCACAGAGCAGTAAAACTAAGAATGATCAGAACACAAAATTTTAAACGATAATAGTTTATGGGTAAAATGAAATAAACTATAATTAAGTAAATAGATGAAGAGGCATTATAATACTGCTTGTGGTGGGAAAAGACATGATGAGACAACCGGTATTTCCAAATATTCTTCCACTTAGTAAAAGCAGTGACTGAATAAGTACTTTCTACTAGTTAGCTTGAATGTGTGTGGCTTGAGGGCTCTCCAATTTTCAGGCAGGATATTATTGAGTCTCATGTCCAAATAGTTCTTTATTGACTTTGTCAAACGCAGGGATAGCTCGAACGGAGAGCGCCGGTTCACCGATATCTGAAGCCAAGCAACGCTATGCGATGCCGTGGTTTGGATGGGTGACCTACGGACCTCCTTTCGATATTCTCCTCGGATCGTGCTAGGATCGCACGTAAAAAGGTAAGACCTCGTTAATCCTTGGCTCGCACAAGTTTCGACTTTTGAGGGCTGCCGTTCGTAAGGGGACGGCAGCTGGTTAACGGAAAAAACAATTAAAACAATTTTAACAAATGATGAAAATTATGCTAGACAGTCTTCTATTGAGTAGGTCAGTATGATGATGCCAGGACAGTTTATCATCTAGAGTAACGCCTAGTAGTTTAATAGTTTGCTCCTTTTGATATTTTGGGTTTGTTGTAAATATTATTCTTTGAGATTTATTGTCATTGAGTTTAAGATTATTTGAGGAAAACCAGTCTTTAGTGTTTTTTTTTCAACTTCTTCTAATTAGAGTCTGAGTTTATTAGTGAAGTGTCATCGGCATATAGTGGGGATTTATTAGGTTGAAGAAATGAGCATAAGTCGATGATGTAGATGATAAAAAGTAGCAGTCCCAGTATGGAGCCCTGGGGCACACCATATCCAATTGGTATGAATTCCGACCTTAATCCGTCGAGTGACACACACTGTAATCTGTTACTAAGCTACGAGTTTATGCGAGTGAGAGATATTCCTCTTATTCCATAGTATTCCAGTTTTTCTGGGATATCATGTGATACACAATCGAAAGCCTTGGAGAGGTCACAAAGTGTTGAGGTAGTGAGTTGTCCTTGCTCAATACCCCCTATTATGTCTCCCACAACTGTATAAGAGAAAACCAAATTGTGAATGAAAATGAAAATTATGGTCTCCGAAGTACCTATACTTGCAGAGCTGGTTTTTAAGAATTATTTCAATAATTTTGGAAAATATTGTAATTAATGATACGGGACGATAATTTCCTAGAGCGGCTTGAATGTTTTTGGGAAGATACCAGTTAAAAGTATTGAATTTATTAGGAGAGTTACTGGTTCCAAAATAATATCTGATGTTGATTTAATTATTTCGCTATTTAGATCATACACATCAAAGCTCTTACAATATTTTCAGATATTCATAGATAGCTTTCTGCACCTCAGGCATACAGACTGGAAGTAGAAAAAATTTATTGCAAGGCGTGGGAAATTTTTAGGCATGTAGAGGATTCTTCTCACTTAGCATCTGGTAAGGATGCTATAATAGTTTCTGCCACGTTGTCGAAATAAGAATTAAATTCAGCCATTTTGTCACAAATATGATTTGTTTGTTCACAATTTCCCTCATAATTAAGTAATGATTTTTTTTACGCAAAAAGGAATTTATCAGAGGCAAATTTTTTTGCACTCTTTAATCGCTTCCTATAGGATTTTCTTAGGTTTTTATATGCTGATTTATTAACAGGGTATTTGGCTGGGTCTGAAATTATTTTAACTTTGGATATCATTTCTCTAGTGTCGTGTAAAGAATTAGTGAGCCAAGGAACAGTTGATATGTTGTTTGATATTTTTGTATTTCTTCAATGCAAATATTTCGTGAATCAGACTATGGTAAGTTTCCGTTACAAAATCGACTAGCTTGTCAATACTAGGATTTGTGAACATGGTCCAGTCAATACCTAAGAGTTAATAACTTAACCTCTCTTTACCACATTTTGTGATAGGTCTATAGATATTAGATTCAGTTGTTTAAAATTCTTCCTTTATTGCTGTAAATTGACAGAAATGGTCTGAGAGGCAGGGTTCTAGTACCCCTGTACTGATTTTTCCCTTATCAACGTTGGTGATCGTACGAGGCGGATTCACCCGACACCATAGTATGGTCATTGATAGTGGGTACTCTGTTATAGGAATCAAGGGGGCAGAGAATATGTTAAGCTACTTCATTTTGACAAAAAATCAATTTTAAACCACCTTATTTTCTCCGAGACAGGATCTGTGAATCTATGAAATAAAACCCCCGGTAATGAAACTCCAGAAAAAAGACCCCCTGGAAAAAACGGACTAAAAACCCCCCCGAAATTTTCTGACAATACATTTGGTGAGGAGTGCATGGAAATTGAGAACGTAGGTTGTTTTTTTCCTTAGGGTGTTTATTTCGGTATTGTTTTTCCAGTGGGTTTTACCTCCAGTTTTTTTAGGGTTATTTTCTGTTCTTTTTTTGGAGGTACTTTAACCGTTAACCGCCTGCTCCATAGAGAGTAATTTTACCAGAAGTTTGTTGGACGAAGTTTTAGACTACAGTATTGAATTCTTTCAAATTCAGCTGCTCAGAATCAATTTTACTATTGGTGAAGATTTCTACACCACCATGTTGATGTTGTTCTCCACAGAAAAATTGAGAAAGTTTATAGAATGTTTAGATTATCAGAATTCAGCAAGTGTTCAGAAAATACACACTATTTCAATTTTAGAAGAATCTAGAAATATGTTGGCTCCGTTGATTTTGTTGGAAAGGCACTGAATATTTATATGGAAGATGCTCACCATGTCTTTCCTCACCAATTGTTTACATAGTTCTCGTGTGTTCACATCGTTTCTTAAGTTTTGGGCTAAATCCGTTATTACTCCTGGCATCCTTTTCTTGGCTAAAAATGAAATACAATAGCCCCTTGTGGCCATATTTCCCTCTTCCATGCATTTTTGAACTTTTCTTTTCACATGGTGACCTTCAACGAGCTATATATTTCTGGTCTTCAGCTATATTTGAATTCAGAATTTTCTAATTTTCTCCAATTCTTCTGGGTTCGTATCAGGTTTCAGCCTTGTTACGTGCAGTGAGAAAAATTTGGGAATATTTCCCTCAGTAGAACCTCAGAGAATTGTTCGCTATGCCTTACTAGGAATCGAAGCTGTTTTATGTTGCAATTTCATATTTTTCTGACCAACATGTTTGTCATTTTTTATGTTGTCGGTTATATTATTTCAATCTAGTTGTGGCAGGATTCCAATTGAGTTGCTTATGGCAGTATTTGCTTGTCTCTGTTTGGCTGCAATAAGCACTTGCAATTGGGATCTCTTGAAGGAAATTTGCACAAATATCTGTCAGATGTAGTTTAATACCCGTCGTGGTGTCAGCCAGGGAAATATTTGATTCCTGTCTGAGGTTTGACTCATTCTTTTCACTTGGTGGGAACGTCTGCCGTCAAAACTAGTGTAATTCGGGTATCAAGATGTCTAACACATTTAGAGAGACAGAGAACAATAATTAGCATCAGTTAATGGTCCATTACTGTAATAAATTATTCTATTGAAGTACTATGTGAATGAGTCTCGTCAACCACGCAATTATGGGCATTAATTCAAACGGGTATTGTTACTTGCTTTACAGAAATTGCAGTAGTTACAATAAGTATGTGTGGAAGTAACTTATAAATTATGAATAATGAAGGGAATTACCCATAACTGTTCCAATTTTAATAAACAACAGGTAATTAACATCAAGCCTATTAATATAAATATCTCTTATGACAATCTGGAAATGGTGATAAACCATGATACTAAAAAATATAGAGATATGCTCACTAGAAGAACGCAATTGAGACACGGCCGCGCATGAAGTCACTAAGTGACAAATATGCGAATTTGGTCCTTATTGCACCGTCTGATTACATTAGATTTTGTTAGTTTTGTGCAGGTAAATCCGTTTTCTCATTTACTGAGTACTATGAATACACAAAATGTACCATTTATGTGTACAATATATATACCTGCCCCCTTTACAGCTGGTATTTAGACTTTGAAAGGAGTAATTGAAGTTTGGTTGAGTGATATTCAAAATTTGTTGTGGGTGAAGCAAACACTGAATATTGATTTGTTGGATCAGATGCTCTGTATAATTCATCTGAGACTGATAATGGTAATCAGTAAAAGCCACCGTCGGAGACAATGACCCAGTGGATAATTTTGGTGTTGAAAGGAAAGTATGGCTTTATCTGCACAGCATTTATTAGTGATGTATCCATGTCACAGAAGATGAAATCTCCAAGTCTAGGTGCATAGAAACCCTCCAACTATATTAAATATGAAGATGTGTTCAACAATGCAGACTTTGTGATAAAAGAACTTTCCACAGGAATTTCAAAGTAAATGTTCATTACGAATGTGAATTCTGCTGACAAGTTAAGAGAAAGCTAGGAAAACTTGTTGGGTACGCAGCATGCAGGAAGCATACTACTCTTATAACACTTGTTCCAATATTTCGATTAAGTTTATCGTCATCATCTGGGAAAGAGTGTCCCTGAGGTTGTATTTTAAGCTTTGTTTCTTACAATAAAAGTTTAATTAATGGTGATGGCAACCTTTAAAGACTCTTACTAATTGTTTTAATATGTACATTGCAATTGTTAACTTATATTTTATAATATCTATGCACACAACCGCACGGACACTCAGTCCCTGATGATGACAATAAACTTTGTCGAAATATTAGAACAAGTGTTATAAGATTATACTTGCTGCATAAATTTACGGAAGGTACAGCATCTGATTTCAATTTAGGTCGCCTTGCAGAAAAATCCATCAGCCTATGTTTCAAACTATAGTCCTCTTTTAGAAAATGCTCCGAGCAAATTCTGGCGTTGGTGACATTGAATTTAAATCGATGACCACACCTTTGCACCCATATTCCGCATAAAGTCGTATTTTTAGGAAACGAAAAATAGCTGCACTTGGTTTTGACCTTTAAATTGTTATTATTATTACAATTTACAAAGGCGCACATAACCATTTTCGTTCAAAATGAGGCAAAAACACTTTGAAAACACCGTTACCCATAAGACAACATACAGCTGATCACTACCTTTGTCACTTACTGACGTCATCGATAGGAGGGGCGTCGAGGGAAGATGCGCGTGAGCATATCTAATTGGTTTGTAGTATCATGGTGATAAACTATGCATATTCCCACTGCCTACGAGGGTCCACTGATTTCTGCTAAGTTTATTGAATTAATGATTTATTGTCTTGCTATAATAATGAAAATAATATTACCTCATAAACACTCGTATGTTTTACCCAAATAAGACGTAGCCTATGCGATTGGAAAACGGCTATTATTATTATTACTGAACTCTAATGGTTTTTGGTCGAGAAAAACATTGTTTCTCAATGAAAAAGCATGCACAATAAAATGGTGATTTTTGGTGAATATTGAGCTATGGTCAAGTGCACACAGTGCCCGCTATAAAGTATGTAACATATGGGGAAGAAGATCATTATCAGAGTATTATGAAAAAAATTGGGTGATAGATTGTGCATGTACGACAACCTATTTTTTAATTTTATTTTTATTCTTTTATTTACCGAAGTTTATTATACAGATCTGTATTGAGGATATAGCATGCAGACTGTAGTCTGTATCTGGAAGGTCTAATGAGTGCCAAAAAGCAAAATTATGCAAAAAATATTTTGAGAGTTTAATCCATTTAAATGTACAGGTCGAGTGGTATACGGATGATTATTTCCAGAATAACTTTGATTAAAGCCAAAAACGAAGAATTTTATTTACATGGTGGTTCTTCGGGTTGTAAGTCCGACGTATGTTCAGAGAATATCTCGACGTTTCGCCAACACGAGTGGTTAGCTAGTAGATATTTTCAAAGTTTCAGAAACGTCGAGATCTTCTCTAAACATACGTCGGCTTTACAACCCGAAGAACCACCATGTAAGTGACGATGGCCGCGAAAGCCTTTCACAAAGAATTTAATTTTTTTGTTTAACATTTTAATACAGACAACAAATCCCAATGAAGTAGACTTTATGGCAAAGTTTGCAGGTAAACATTTCTTCGCCATATATCAAAATATTTGTATAAGAATTATATAAAAATCGAGTTTTTACTGATAAAAATCAATATTAGGTCTAGGGAATGCAATCTCGTTCTCGCGAGATCTCGATTTCGCGAGATCTCGGCCTTTTTAAGCAAGATTGATCTCGGCCGAAAAATGAGTGAGTTTAACGAGATTGCACTCGAGCATAAAAACGTCTTAAGGTTTCCTGAAGCCGACGCGGGAACGGGATGGACAGGAGCCTAAATTCTAAACCAGGATATAAAAACAAACATATCGGTGCGATTATTCGTATTTCGAAATCTTTGGACATGTTGTACTTTCAAAATAATTCGTATTAATGGCGTGTGATGTGAACTGAACAAGCCTTTCATTGGATTAGTATATCTCTAATTTCTAATAGATCTCTGAGTAGGTGAAAATAGAGTATTTTTCGATTTGCTTCCGAGAGTTCCAACCTTTGACAGCTGTTTCGTGGTAACCCACTCGTCAGAAACAATTTCTGGAAGCTCTCAAAATCAAATCGAATCCACTCATAATTAATGCCGATAGGCATCGACAGTATAAAACAAAAAGTAACTATAGGTGCCACAAGTTACTCTCTGAGTAGGTATAGTTTTCTTTAATTGATAATAATATCTCAATTTAGTAGTCAACTCATCTTAGTTAATGAGTTTTGACTTCTTGTTGTTTTGTTATAAAAGTACTGTTTTATTATTAAAAGACTTTTGTTTGACATTAGAAGAGATGACTGGTTGTTTATTTCATTTCTTATTTGATTAGATACGTCAAAGTTTACTACTAATAAAAAAAATATAGATAGACGTCAAACAACATTAAATACATAAAAGTTTACATAAAAAATTCGTGACAATGAATGTTCAATTCGTTAAACCTATAATTCTTATTACTTTTTCCTAATTTATTCAAATATTATGATTATTCGCTAGAATAAACAAACAAAAATCCAATCTCGCGAGATCTCGAAATTGGCGAGATCTCGCGGTATTGTTATTAATAAACTCGCGAGATCTCGCCTGAGCCGCAATGTCGCGAGAATGCATTCCCTAATTAGGTCATTCAAATGATTGAATGAAATGTTGCCAAGTTACAAACGACAAAACGAACAGAATTTATTGAAAAATTGTGGTGTCTGATTGGTCCATTTCATGATGAGGAAATTAATCCATGACTATAATGCAAGGTCAGTTTTTTAAGGGATTGAATGAATATAATCAATTACCAGTTGAGATGAAACAATGTGATACAATATATTGTTTCAAAACGAAATTGTCATCATACATTTGAACAAAAGATAATTGATTGTTATAGTTTTATTCACTTGTGGCATATTTTTACCTATAACTGATGACTGATGATATTTTGTTTTTATAATTTTTGTATCACATTTTATATTATATTTAATGATATATATGTATAACTAATAATTTTCTAAAAATTTTATCTATTATTTATCTCTTATCTTTTATTTTTATCAATGAGAATTTATAAATCTTGTGAAAAAAATTATGTATGTATATTAGGGTATCCTACTTAAATAAATATGAATCAATCTGTCAATAAATTATTTGCAAGAAAGAATTGTCGCATATCTGTGAATCTACGACATCGATTCGATCAAATAATATGAATAATGAAAAAACGGACTTTGTAAGTGGCATTGTGACTCGCCCGTACTATGTATTCAATTCTTCAAACATTCCAAAATGTTAAGGGGATTAAAAATTGTTTTGAGATTGAAAAGGGAAACAATTGAAAATTGAATCAAATATGATTTCTCTGGAAATGGAAAAAACCTACGATAGAAGTGAAGTTACTTCTCTGTAATATCTAACAGAAATAAACTACTTTCCCGGCTAAAGCCACGCTGGACATTGGACTACATCTGATAGATATTATAAGTGAAGAATTCAACCGCGGTTAAACGAGTTTTGTGATCTAATTACTTATCTAAACAGAATATATTCAAAAAATGGTTGTCTCTGATTGGTCCATTTAATGATGAAGGATATAATCTGAAAATTATATGCAAGGAAGATTGGTCACATAGTTCGTCTTTCAGTCTTTTATGAACATCCTTTTCATTTTTCAAAAAACTCGATATTCTGAGATGAAGAACACACAGAATGTCTCCACTCAGTTTTTCGCAAATATACCAAAACAACTTATAGACTACAAGCTTGTAGTCTATTACATTTTTTTTGCCTTATGGTATGTTATGATTTTTAGGTTGAGTACCGATAAGCCTAACTGAAGTCAAATTGTCATTTTTCCTGTCATTTGTCTGAAGAAACTATGGCAACACACCACCGTAACTACGACACTGGTTTACGACAATCAAAATCTTATCACATTGGTATAACTAGGATTAATAATATACTAGGTTTAAATTTTTTCCTGTAGTAGTTCTGAAGGAAAATAATCAAGTAAATCTCACTTTTTTGTACCTTCCACACTGTATCTCAGAAAGTATGCATTTTTAGGAATACATTGAACATAGGAACTTTCACCTGGACATAAAATAAGGACTCTAAATACAGGGATGTCGACACCATGAAAATACTAAAGTTTTCAGGAATGTCTTACGTTTTCTCTCATTGTAATAAGTGAAAATCACTTTAGTATGTATTTTCATTGTCAAATTAATATATTCTGAATTTTTAACAGTTTCTTCCGAAATCAGAAAACGTCCCCGTTTGAATTTGTTGCCAAAGTCCAATTCGTGACCTTCGCAGATAACGTTTGCGAAATGGGTTGTCACATTAGGAAGAAATTTCCCAGACAAGGCCGTCCCGTAGACACCATTTGAACACGCTTGTTAAATATCAGTCATCTTCTGTCGGCTTTTCTGTAATTTTATGCAATAATGCCGAGAACTTTAACTCATTTGAAAGGGGACAAATGGGTTTAGAATATTCTTAGAAGACATCATTCTAGCAATTATTCGCAAAACTGCCGCATTCTTGCACAATGCTAAACATTTCAAGGTCCAATTTCGGATTTGCTCGACTCATCAGTAACTATCTAAATATAAGGTGGTAGGATGTGATATATTTGCTTGTGCAGGTAATTTTTGTGCCATCAGGCAAGCCTTTTTGGTGACTCAAAAAGCTACGAAGATGGCGGCTGACAATGCAGTCATAGATTCCATCTTAATATGAAATGTGTATACCACCAAAAACAAAGGCTGAATGCTCAACGTGGATTGCTATATTTGTATTGTAAATAGTAATATTAGTACTGGTCACGTAAATATATCTATCATCAAACAACACGCAGAAAAATACATGGTTGAATCAACAAAATGTCCTTCAGTTCGAATAAATAAAAGTCGAATAATTGAATATTGATTCAAATGAAACGAATATTGCTTCTCTTCTGCAATCCTTGTAGATTGAATGCCATTTGCTTCCAATTAATCATATGTTTCGTACATAGAAAATCTCGTTTTCTTTTCTTGAAAACATCAAATGTTTTGATTTCATTGAAAATACACTGGCATGCCGGACAAACAAAATTTTGTTCAAAGTCAATCTTAAATAACTTTTTAACCTTCTCATCAATTTCGATAATTTTTTTGCCAAGTTGTAGGTACTTTCATTGTTATCATTCTCTACTATCGATTTTGCAGAAAGTTCTTAAAGATTTGTCGTTATACAGGTTATGATAAAAGGTGCACTTTACCCCAACATTTCTGAACACCCTGTGGAAAAATTTGACTACTGAATGATAGGTCTTCGTACGAGATTTTAAAGCCTGATCTTTCGTCGACAGTTCTTTTTTTGATTCATATCAATAACTGCATTCTTAAAGAAAAAACGCATTTTTAAAGAAAACCATGCGATTCGTAACCCTAAACAAGCGATTTTTTAAAGTTGGCTTTGCTTGTTATGACAAGTTTCAGTTAAGCATTTTTTATGGCTTGTCAAAAAGATTTTTGCTAAGCAGTAGTCAACAATTATTCACAGATTTATTTGCTTTATAGTGTATGTTAAGGTGGTTGTGTCTCTAGGTGATTTGTGTTTCGGAGGTATACCGCTAACGAGAAAGTTTTTAAAAAATGAGACCGGAACAAGTAGCGCAAGCTGTAGCTTTACAAGATGATGGTCGTGCCATTCGATATATCGCAGATAGACTTGCTGTTCCACGCAGTACAGTATCCGATGCGATAGAAAGATTCAGAGAAACTGGTTCGTACTTAAGAAGACCTGGGCAGGGAAGACGTAAAGCAACAAACGCAGTTGAAGATCGGTTTTTGAGACTCATCATCTTGTGTACCTGCTACAGGTCCCCTATTGAATGCAGGTCATCGAAGGCAGCGCTTGGAATTTTCTCGAACTCATGCAGATTGGGATATGGACGATTGGCGAAATGTTCTTTTCACAGACGAGTCTCGTTTTACGAGATATTCACCTGATGGTCGTCAAAGAGTGTGGAGAAGGCCTGGAGAACGCTATGCTCAATGTTGTTTCTCTCCTAGAGTTCAATTTGGTGGTGGAGGAGTGATGATATGGGGCGGTAATTCCTTGGAAGCCCGCACAGATCTTGTTTCGCTACGGGGAGGGAGCCTCAATGCTGACAGATACATCAGGGAGTGTTTGGAACAACATGTAGTCCCTTATATGCCCTTTATAGGAGAAAATTTTCTCCTAATGCAAGATAATGCTCGGCCGCACATAGCCAGAATGACTAGGCAATACCTCAATGATGTTGGTATCCAAGTACTCGACTGGCCGCCAAGGAGTCCGGATCTCAACCCCATAAAGCATATGTGGGACAAATTAGGACGAAGGCTTAGGCAGAAGTATGGAGAATTTCAAACTGTGGTTGCGTTGGAACAGGCGCTGGTAAACGAGTGGGAGCAAATACCCCAAGACGCAGTTGCTGGTTTAATTCAGTCTATGCCAGAAAGGATGAGAGCTGTTATTCAAGCCCGGGGAGGAAACACTCGATTTTGATACCAATTAATTACCATTGTTGTCACTGTTATTTTTTGAATAAATTTTTTTTATGGTTATGAATCGCATGGTTTTCTTTAAAAATGAGTTTTTTCTTTAAGAATGCAGTTATTGATATGAATCAAAAAAAGAACTGTTGACGAAAGATCAGGCTTTAAAATCTCGTACGAAGACCTATCATTCAGTAGTCAAATTTTTCCACAGGGTGTTCAGAAATGTTGGGGTAAAGTGCACCTTTTATCATAACCTGTATAACGACAAATATTTAAGAACTTTCTGCAATTTTGTTTGTCCGGTTAATTTTGCATGCTAGTGTATGAACAGGATGTTCATAAAGTCAGTTGTGGAATCATCTGCGACTGAAAGTTGGAATTTAGTCGCTCTTTTCCATCGTACAAGATAACCTCTCTTGGAAGGGATTCATGTTTTAAAGAGAAACATTCTCAATTGAAAATTGAATCAATACATGACTCCTCTGGAAATGGAAAAAACCCTACGATAAAATTGAAGTTACTTCTTTGTAATATCTAACAGAAAACAACTACTTCCCCGGCTAAAGCCACGCTGGACATTGAACTACATCTGATAGATATTGAGAAAGACCCTATATTACTTGAGAGAAAAAATCCGTTTCCAGAGGAGTCATGTATTGATTCAATTTTCAACAATATTTTTGATAGTCATAACGATTCACATAAAGTGTCGAATTAATTCTGATATATATATATATATATATATATATATATATATATATATATGTCCGATACACAAAAAAGTATATATTTTTCTATAATAACAAAATACTTGAGTAACATATTTTGTTTGTTCAATTAATACTGCTACTCTATACAATCCTGTTTTTGCTGCAGCAGCAAATAATTGTTTTCATTAAACAATAAAGTTTTCTTAACAAAAATAAAGTGATTGGAACAACAAAATTGTTTTTTACCGTGAAACATTATACAATTGGCAATATATTTTCTGAATGTCCATCCAGGCATTGGGCAGTATTAGAAGTAGTATTTTATAAATTTATAGAAACATACAATACAAACATATTTTATATACTAATTGATTTTCAATAGCGCTAACATAGGTTTTGATGATTCAAGTAAGTTTTTGAAAAACTTGTCTGTGAATCACCAATATTAAAAATCTTTCTTCTGAAGAAGGCCATGAGATTATGATGTATTTTAAATCACCCTGGCATACATCATAGTGTTTATTTTCTGATGGTATCAATAATATCAGTCATAATAGTAGAATTTGTATATTTCTCTAAAAGTTACAAGCTATCTATCTGTTTATTGAAAGTCGTGGTACTATTTTTAATATAAAAGTCACAATGTGAAATACTTAATGTAAAATGTAAAAATACAGATTTGTGAACGTGAAAAGATATAAAATGTTGAAAAATGAAATACAGATCCGTGTTTGAAATATTTGAAATGTTATAATGTTGATAGATGTGTTAAAATATATGTGAATATTGGGAGACTTTGGAATATAAATATTAATGCTTGTTTAAAATAAAGATATCTATTTCAGACTCATCAACTCACAATATTGAAATATTTGTACCGATGGGAAATGTGAGTTATGGATAATTCATAGAAATCGTATCTGGGGTACCATAAGCAGTTGTGCAGACGTGCAGTTGTATTAAAGACTTCACCCCATCATAGATTTCCGTAGATTAAGAGACTGGACTAACAGAAAATATACAGGGTGTTTCATAATAAATGCGCAGGATGTGATAGCTCGTCCAAAAATATAAAAAAAAAGTTTCTATTAACTTACCCTCTAAAATACACCATTTTCGAGATACAGGGTGTTGAATTTGTAAAAAAATAATCGTTTTTTGCGAATATCTCTGGAACCGTTCATCGCACAGAAAACAGATTTCGTAGGCATTTTCTACTCATAATAAGCTATGTTTTTTGCTGATTTTTTATTTTTTGAAATTCATAACTGGTTAAAGATTTTGAAGGGGTAGTGGGTGTTTTTTCTCCAACTTCTACGCCACTGGAAAAAGTACAGTTTTGAGCCTCTTATATGAATTGCCAATATTTTCTACACAAAAAAGGTATTCTTGGTCATAAGCTCTAAAGTTGACCGTTTTCAAGAAAAATCAACTTTCATGTTGTTTAAATAATGTTTTTTCCTCGAAAAATTGCTGCGTGCATTGAAGCTAACGGCGGACATTTCCAACAATTCAACTGAGTATGATTGTTATTGTTTTTTTTTTGCAATTAAGAAGTCAACGTTTGGTTTTGTTACTTGTTTTAACGTTTAAATAAATTTTGTATAATTAGGAAAAAAATTATTTAAAAAAATTTACCATGTTTTTCAACATGAAAGTTGAGTTTTCTTGAAAATGGTCAACTTTAGAGCTTATGACCGAGAGTACCTTTTTTGTGTAGAAAACATTGGCGGTTCAAGTAGGTGGCTCAAAATAATTTTTTCAGTGGCGTAGAAGTTGGAGAAAAAAACATCCACTACCCCTTCAAAATCTTCAATGAATTATAAAATATAAAAATTCTACTCGAAACATTATGGGTAGTTCCAGAGATATTCGCAAAAAACTATAATTTTTTTGAATTTCAACACCCTGTATCTCGAAAATGTTGAATTTTAGAGGGTAAGTTAATAGAACTTTTTTTCATATTTTTGAACGAGCTATCAAAATTATACTTTTCCAGTGGCGTAAAAGTTGGAGAAAAAAACACCTACTACCCCTTCAAAATTTTCACCAATTATGAATTTGAAAAAATAAAAAATCCGCACAAAACATAGCTTTTTATAAGTAGAAAATGCCTACGGAATCTGTTTTCTGTGCGATGAACGGTTCCAGAGATATTCGCAAAAAACGATTAAAACGATTATTTTTTTTAAATTTCAATCAATGAATTACACTGTATCATCAGCATATGAGGCCATTCAGACAGAAATGTCAGTGGATAGCATGTCATTTCAATATAATATGAACAGTAGATGTTGGTCCCAAAACATCACCTTGGGGAACTCCATGTTTGATATGTAATAGGTCGCTCAATAAGCCGTCTATTATTATCATTTGTATCCTTTCATTAAGGTAGTTTCTGGTGAGATCATTTGTCAGACCTCTGATACCAAGATTACTCAATTTCGAGTGTAAATTTTCATGATTATCGGTTTCAAATGCATTCGCTATCACGCAGAATTTGTTTTATTTCTGTTGATTCTGCTTTGAATTCAAAGTGTTTTTTCTAAATATACTACTCATTATCACTATAAACTGAACGATAGTTGTTATTTTTCAAATTTGTTATAACTTTACTCGGATTTAAAAATCATGTCTAAAAGTAGACACTCTTGCACGTATCAACATTTTGTGAATTAAGGAATTTCCTAACTAGGGCGGAGCAAGAAAGTATTTTAATTTTTCAATACAATATTGACAAAAATAAATAAAATTAATTTGTTGTTCCAAGCTAAACAACGTGATGTGAAAAACGAGAAAACGTTCAACTAATGCATGCATGGTTGAAAATATTTATCCAACTTATTTGAGAATAGAAAAAGACGAGTAAATCTCTATTTGCTAGTTTAGAGTGATGATTTCGAGTTTCTGAAAAGCATTAGCTTCTGTGAAAAATTTGGCCAAGTTGAATCACATTATCCAAATTATCCATGAAAATGTATTGCAGACAATATTCTGATAGCGATATAGCAATACGAATATTCATTTCCCTGTATTCCTGTCCTAGTGTTTGTTGAAAAATCAAAAAAAAAAATAAAAAGGTTTTTGAGGTTTTCAGTATGCCAGAAAAAGTAATCTGATATGAGTATACATACTATTGAAAGTAAATTTTGAAGATGTGATAAATGATTTCAAATTAGATAAATCAAGAAAACTAGGTAAGCTTGGCAAAACTATCTATGCCTCTGAATATTGGATGCGCATTAGAACAGCTATACTGTCCTTTCTTGTCATTTCCAATTGAAGTTGGTACACAGAAAAAAATGCTGGTTTGTAATTAAGTATAACAATAGTCTTGAAAAAATATTCTCCAACTAAATTTTATTATTTTCGAATTGAAAGGATTTGTTTTGAAAGAAGAAAAAGCTACTTTCTTTTTGAAAAGAGAGATATTCTTGGTTGACAAGGTTACGATCCATTTCATTGGATGTGTTGTATTCTCAATCCAACAAGATTATTTGTCTAAAAATAAGCAAGGATATACAGTTTATTAGAGTTTTGATTTGTATTCTTTTGAGAAAATGCAAAACTAACATCCAAATGAGTTAGAGTTAACCGTAGGCTTAATTTTAACCTTGAATCAAGAACTAGAATATTTATGATCAATTGTAGAAACATATTCTTGTTCGAATATTTTCCATAATTTTATTAGGTATAGCTATATTTTGGTTGAAACCAATGAAAACTTAAATCAATACTAGGCCCAGCCAATACTAGGCCCAGCTTCACCTAAGAATAGGCTGTTCTGACTTGAATTATGTTATACTTGAAAGTAGACGTAGTGGGGTTGATCGTTGCGTCTCGTGTCGATCGAGATTGTCCGATTGATTTGGCGGTAGGCCGGTAGGCGACATAAGTGTTTACGACGTTCAGGTTTAGGTGTTAATCTGTCGAAATTTGTCTTTTCTCTTTTCGGATTGTTTCCTAGTTCCCATAATTGTGAAGAAATGGAGGAACTTCTACGAGAATGGCAATTGGAAGCCTGATTCAACGTTCAATGGTAAGTAGTTATATTTAATTAACCAAAACATTGATTATAACATCTCTGTAACTGTAAGAAAGAGTATGGCGTCCTGTTGTAATATGTTTTCGCCAAATTTTGTCTATAATATCTGTAAATTATATTGGTGGGTATAAGACTGAATCAATTATGTTTGGCCAGGTATACCTACGTTTCTTAGACACCTTTCTATGCATGAAATAAAGAAAATTATAATAAATTTATTCGTTGATAGGCAAAATATTATTACTTTAAATCAATATATGATTTGAAGTTGGTGGGTATATACGCATTACATCAAAGATGCATTTTGTTTTTTTAGATCATGTAATAACAGCTGAAAACGTCTCAAAACTGTCTGAAGACTTGATCAAAGAATTAATAGCTAGTATAGGGAAACGCATTATGTTTATTGAAAACTGTAAAAAACTTGCAGAAAAGTCGTCGGTATGTACCTATAGGTCATTCTTATACTCTTTTCTGTAACTTGTTTATTATCTATCTAGTACGTACTGGTGATATCTTGCAAGTGCATTTGTTTTTCTCACCCGATGATTCTGTTATACAGTATGTATATTTGTGCCTGTTTTTATATAATATTTTATTTTTATATTGCATGAAAACAATGTATTTTGATTGACATTTTAGAAATAAGTGTTATGCTCAGGAGCAACTTTGTTCTGTAATAAACCCCCTGAAAGGAAAATAAGTTGTTTTTTTGTTGCAAATAAATAATGTTTTTGAAAATTCACTGCTGAACAGTTTCATTCAAACTCTTATGCCCTGCCGTATCTCAATCGCGTAGATTTTTTCTCTGCATTTTTAATCTTCATCTTTGAAAGAACGATTTACCGATCTGTGCTGCAATATTTATACTTACTCATAAATTTATAGATACAGTGCTTTTGGACATTTCTTCTGCATCGAAATTAACATAGTCGTGAATACTTTTTAGCTTTGGTTGAGTGTACATCAACAGCAAAATTTAATTTCATGACCATTTTTACAATTTCAATGCAAACAAAATTCATAGGCATACGATCTATAAAACTAGGATAGATTTGCATTTAGAGTAGTTATTTTAATTTTGACGAGTATGATTAAGTTGTACTGAGCTTTAACTATAATTGGATGGAATTTAGATGATATTGAAGCAAATACAAATTATTTTAAACCTAAATCGTGAATAGTATTGACACAACTCTTTTTATTCTTATTTCAGGTTAATTTATTCTTGTTCTGAGATTTAGAAAATAGTCCTTTTGAAAATAACTATACTTACTCGAAGTTTACTTAGCTTTCAGTTGAGAAAAAAAAAACATTTATTGCAAAGGGTTCTAGAGTTAGTTCTATCAATTTTATTCTCTGTCGAAGGAAAAATAGTATTTACATTATACATACCTAAACTCACTTGAAGTAGGTATTTCTTATTTCCTCTGAAAATAAGTAAACTTTTGCTGAAAAACAATGCTATATTTCATTCCATTCGACTTATTCTCAGTTGAAGTTTTGCTAGATTTTGAAATTATTGTTACTATACTATTGTCAAGTTTATTCTTTTTCATTGTGAGTGAAGTAAATGGATGGATAAAAGAATAACGTTTATTTTGAATTGAGTATAGTTCTCTTTGCGGATATATGAGTCTATCTTAGCTTTCAGTCAAGACTATTACTCTTGCTTATAGTGTACATTTTTTTCTGTATAGCGGATATTTACCCTCTCTGTTTATCGTTCGCGCATCTCAGAGACACAGATAGATTTGCCAAGCTGTACATGTTTATTCTTCAATCACCTATCGGAAATTATTCCTGCATTTTTTGTGATTGGTTTTACTATTAATTGATTTAGAGGAGATAAAAACAATTTACACAAAATAGTATTCTGTAAATTTTTTTTGTGTCAACTGGAAGTTTTTGTTTCCTCTCTCTTATGAGTTATTTATGCTTGTTGTTTTCTTTTGCATGTCAGTAAAAATCCTCAGTATATTACTGTGGGTTTTTCTTACTTTTTGAAAATATGTAACCCTTTAATAAAACAATAATCATTATTATGAACTTTATTCATTGAAATACATATTTAATACTAATTGCATTACAAATTATAAATGAACTAACATTCGATAAGTGATGTATCACTTGTTTCGATATTGAAGGAATGGAAATAAATATAAATAAAAATATCTACTTGTACATGCTCATGCTCCTAGATACAAAATATACACATAAATATGCATAAACAAATGTAAAATCAGCACATTTTAACCTCAAAATTAGGACATTGAAATATTAAAATACTAAAAATAGAATGGAATAATTAAAACCTACTCAAATGCTGAGGTATGGATCAATAATATATAGGTGCAAGTATGTTGTGTATTTTTCGAAAAGGGAAACATTCTCAATTGAATATTTAATCAAATATAACTAATCTGGAAGTGGAAAACACCTACGTTTTCATCGCAGTTTTTTGCATTTCCAGAGTAGTCATGTTTGTTTCAATTTTCAGTTCAGAATCTTTCCAGTTTCAAAATGCATACCTTCCAAGAGGTTATTTTGGACGTGTAAATAGCGACTAAAGTTTGTATTTCTGTCGCAGATGATTTCGCATATCTAATTTTATGAACATCCTGTTCATATTTTCAATAAAATCAAAGTATTAGTCAATCTGTGTTCCTTACGAAAAATAGCTGTTGGTAAAATAAAGCTTGACAGGCTAATTGAAAATCGTGTTTTTTTTCCGAATTGCCTTTATCGTTAAGTAGGTTTCATTGTCTGCTTCTGTAATTAACTCTCTGCAGCAGATTTTTTTCCATCCAAAGTTTAACATAATAAACGATACGATAATTTTCAGAAACATTTCGTACATTTTCCTGTACTTTTCTTACAGAGTACCATTACAAACAATTTTTTTTTGGACATCATACAGCGGTTTTGAAAATTGTCAATTTTAATGAGATTGATGTCTTGAACAACATAATGCGAAAAAATTATAAAAAATATGCTGACTAGCGTTACGAAAAAGCACAAAATAGTATCTGAAATGCAATTTGGGTTTCAGGAAGGCAGGTCCACTCAAGACGCTATACTTGAACTGACAAAAAAAATATGCAAGTCAGTAGATGGCAAAAGACCATGCATAGACGTGAACCTAGGTTTGGCAAACGTCTTCGATACCGTCAACCACCAATTACTCTTAAAAACTCTGGAAGACATTGTTGTAAAGAGGTACAGCACATGCACTCTTAAATTCATATCTTACAAACAGAACTCAACAAGTTAAAATACAGTATTCATGCAGTGAAAAACGAATTGTTACATGTGGTGTACCTCAAGGGACGGTGTTGAGACTAATGCTCTTCACAATTCATTTACCTAATCTATTTCTTGTTAAAACCAGAGGAGACGTTACAAGTTTTGCAGACGATACAGCCATAATATATGAAGACAAAACTGATCTTAAAACGAAAATCGAGAGCGGCCTTCCACATATTAAAGAAAGATTTGATCCTTTTCTGTAGTTATACTAACAACCTGCCAAATTATGACAATCTATCCTTCCATGGCAAAATTCAAATAAAATGTTTTTTTTCTTAAATACCTAGGAATCTTCATATATAGCCATCTTAGATGTAATCACCATAAAAATCACTTACTGAAAAAACTGATATGAGTATTCTATAAGTTCAAATAGTTTTCAGATTTACTCGAAGTAAAACATATGCAAATGTTTGAATGTAATATCACACCTTTTTCGAACCCCATCTCCCCATCTCCCCCATCTCCATGGGATTAAGGGTTGGGGAGGAGTATCGAATGTATATTCAACAAAAATTGGAATTATTCAAAAACACTTACTTAAAATCATTTATAAAAAAAAAATATCCAACTGACTACTCTATTCAGAAACAAAAATGTTTGACGTCAAGCCATTATTTTTTATTCCTCCGATATAGGAATCTCCACATTCACATGGGACTTTGTAAATACAATTTTTGCTGGATTCTGTTGTATTTATTTCCGATCCTTCTGATCTTCTCGGAGATACCCCTGATATAGGGAAGAATGAGAATGGGGTTTTGTATCTCCGAGAAGATCAGAAGGATCGGAAATAAATACAACATCAAGAGTTGCTTTCAATCCGGCAGTACCTTACGAAGCTTCCGCACCAAGACGAAACCAGAGAATACAACAGAATCCAGCAAAAATTGTATTTACAAAGTCCCATGTGAATGTGGAGATTCCTATATCGGAGAGACCAAGAGGCCGTTATCAGTAAGAATAGCCGAACACAAAAAGTGGACTCAACGAGGGGAAACATCAAAATCGGGAATTGCTGACCACGCCTGGACAAAACACCACCGAATTCTCTGGGACGAAGCTAGTGTTCTTCACAGAGAGGAACATTGGTTCAAACGGAAATTTATGGAAACCACCTACATAGAAGCCAATGGTGCCTTCAGTCAACCAAGCGTGGAAATTAAAAACGTATGGAAACCGCTCATGTACCGTTTTGGAGGGAGAAAAAGCGCGAAACCACGCGCGCCACAAGACCGCGCGTAATTACACTTAATTATTGACCTATAAAAGGTCGCGTAGCATCTGATTTTGTCACTATTCACCAGAAGACGATTGCGGATTCAAGCAATTGAAACGTTGTGAAAAAATTTGAAAGAGATTGATATCTTTCAACCATTAAGATGATGGACGTCCGAAATATAAGTAATCAAGTTACTACATCGTCTAAAACATTCAAACAAATATACTAGATATGCGACATTGTTGGGCTATCGCTGACCCGTCATAATGGAGGATGGTACCAAAATTCCAGTAGTTTTGGCAATACCTCCCTTTCAGAGCCCCCATGTCAAAAAATACCTATTGCAACCTCAGCTTTGCAATTACAATTCACATAATCATCAATTCAACATTTCAATTCAGTTCGGTTAATCAAGTTATTAAATTACGGTAAAAAAGTATAACAACATTAAATAGCAAAATATACACACATATACATACATAAAAATATATAAAATATTGTCGCGACTAGGGCTAATAGGGTAGCATCCTGAGCCGTATAAGGGGTTGCTTCCCTTATACAAAATGCGACTTGGGGGGTAGCTACAGGTGGTAGCTATATTAAATCAAGGGGTAGTAACAGAACATAAATATTTATTAAATAACAACTGGGATACGGGGGGAAAGTATAAACACATTGCAAAATAAGGGGCATTCAATAATATAATAGGAAACAAATAACTCTTACCTAAAACCATAACTAAACCAACACTTACAGCTAAGGCCAAAAGGGCCTAGCCTATAAGGCTAACAGAGCGCTAGGGCTCTCTCATCTACAGGAGTCTATTACTAACTATCTCCCCTGATGCAAATCACCTTATATTTATATATAGATAGAAATGTTTTATTTTTATTTGGTGTGCACTGTCACGGTCATATAATTTGCTAGTCATCAAACCCGCAATTGTTAATGACCTGCGATCATGACCTAATCAATTAATAACAAGAAACAATAGATCAGTGCACCAAAATGATTCAAATGTCATTGCTCGATATCACGACAATATAAATAAGACGTATACATGTAATATAAATAAAAGTATTCTAAAACAATCGATACAGCCACAGGGTGGGGTAAGGGAGGGAGTTTGAGTGCTTTAAGGGATGTACGGTTTAGAACTGCCCTTCTGAGGCTTTCAGTGGGCGGGTCGAACCAGCTCCCGTCTGTCCTAGGACAGACCCTACGTTGTGATGTAGGCTCGAATGCTGTCGCTAAGTCGCATAGCTGTGGGTTTTTTGTCTCCTCCAAGTTATGCAGAAGATGGTAGTGGTTTACATGGTTGACATCAGATCATTGGACTCTCCTTATTAATATTTCGATGAGGTCCCGGTAAAAAACCTTCAGTAAAAACCGGGTTGACATTATGGTTGACCTGTTACTCTCCTTCTGGAGTTTCATGGAAGATATCCAGTGCCTGGTAAGTGAGCCCCCCATGCGTTTTTCGCTTGTCATAGTAGGCTCAGACTTCGGTGATCCCTCTAGTCAGTGGACTTCCAAGGATGGAGTATCTGAAGAATTTATCAGACTGTTGTTTGATAAATTCTTCGATGGAGGGAATATCGGTCAACTCCCTTAGTGCGTTCAGCCGAATATATCGGTCACTGTTTTTGACGATACGAAGTACTTTATTCTGCATCCTTTCCAATTTCAACATGTGAGTTTAGGGGATGCTGCAGAATACTGGACATGCATATGTCATTGATGGTCTTATGACCTTCCTGTGAATCAACACTTTGTTAGACAAGGACAGCTTGGAATTCCTGGCTATCAACGGGTATGACCTTCTCACGGTCCCCGCAGCTCGTTGAATTGCGAAGTTGACATGCTTCACAAGTGTTAACTTACCGTCCAGAAGTACTCCCAGGTACTTCGCTGGATCAGTCTCATCGATCCGATTGCTCAGAGCCCTAAATCCCCCAGGGATGATCACCCGAGAGGGTTTTCTCTTCCATGTGAAATATACGAGCTCTGTCTGGAATCAACACTATTTTGTTCTCCTTCAGATACGGTACTACTTTCCTTTGCAGATGCGTTTTCAGCATTGCTGCTGCTGTGTTGCTGTGATATGCCTGATGGGCATATATAGCAGTATCATCAGCATATATAGCCATACGCGTGTTGTGGTACTTTGGAAAGTCGTACGTATGTAATGATCCAAAAGTGGTGATAGACTTGATCCTTGAGGCACTCCTGCTCCGGCGTTCCACACCGTGGAGCTTGTTCCGTTTACTCCAACCTTGAAGATTCTGCCGACTAGGTAAGAGTCCATGATTTTTACCATGTATTTGGGCATGCCTGCCTTCAACATCTTCATGACTAGGCCCTCTATCCAGACGACATCAAACGCCTTTTGAATATTTAACAGGATCATTACTGTATTGAGTTGACGAATAAAGCCCTCCGTCACCTCATGAACAATCCTGGCGACCTGGGAAGTCGTGGAGTGACCCCTCATTAATTCAACACGAAGTTGTTTTGGCGAGGCTGAAGATTCTACCAAAAAATTTAAATATTGAAAAGGTATAGGAATGTGAAAACCATGAACGTAAAACTTGTGAAAAATTTTGGAACATGAATTAAAAAGCTGACAAATAAGTCATCCATTTCCATACTCGGTATCTCTCAAATACTCTTCCTTGGAAAAAGTACGTAAAGAGTATTACCAAAAGGGCCTGTCACAAACGGATTAAAGAAAAATGGCCTATTTATTTATATAGAATAAATGAACCAACACAGAAACTCACGTACAATTCTGGAACTCACTTATAACCAAGAAGTTTGTTATAGAAGAAAGAAAAAAGTACCCATAGTATTAAATTATGATTATAATTGAAGAATGTTACAAGAAGGATAATATTAATTGAATTAAAAATAATTAAACGTCTGAAAAGTGATAGGGGCTCATTTCACATCATTTACCTGAAGCATGTCGTTTCTGCCACACTGAGAGAGACAGACACACACTTGTTTTGTTGATCATCTTTGCAAGATATTTCAAAATTTAGGTAACACTAAAATAGATTTGGGCCCAGTTCTAAAATATGCAGATTGATGTTCTTGTGTTTTTAATGTTGTGTATTATCACATAGAAAAAAAAATCATTTGTCTTTTATTCTAACTAAAAATTTCTTCATGAGCTAACTCTTTTGGCGAAACTCGAGACAATTAAAATTAGTTTTCATGTTTGTGTAGTTTTATACCTTTTCGAATACTATTACACAAAAAATCTCGTTTATGGACAACTACAGTATAGAAAGGGGTTGCTGCTTTGAAATGATTGGGTTATTTATTATTTTTGCTCATGTATCTTATCTGTGTCTCCGTTTGCCCTTTATTAAACTTATTTATTAAAGGGGGGCAATGGGGGCAATTGCCCCCTTGCGAGATTCGTTTAATGTATCAGTTTCAAAATGTACGCAGATTCAAGGCGTCAGGAATGGTTTTGGAACTATAGAATTAATTGCAATTCCTTTTTGCAATGCCTAAGCAAAAAGAAGTTTCTCAATTAAAACAAAGCTGGCAGTCTTTGTGACACTCGTGGGATGGAGACACACAAAATGTATTCGTATTTCGGAAACAAACTGCTATAGTGTATTCATATTGTAAATACAGACGATGTCAACAAAAGCACGTGAACGTCAAACTAGAACAGAGGCGTATTATGCTTACAGCACGTCGGTACGTTGTGAAATAAAAGCAACGAATGTTTAACGTCACCCGAAACCAACACAAAACTGTACACCAAACAAATATTTGAAGTAAATAATCAATTATGAAATTAAAACCACGAAAGAAAACACCGCGGCAACTATAAAACGCAGCTTCCTTTTTATTTTCTCCTGTAATGTATTCACTTTATTTCTTTCTTTCACTCAGATATTAAGTAAAATTTATTTTTCAAAAAATCTAAATTTAGTTTACGCAGATGAACTTATCATAGATTTAGTTAGGATTTTAAGAAAATGAAGAGAGATTTCTGCTACACTTTTCTATAAGTTGTGGAAAGAAATAGTGAGTTCGGAAAAAACAAAATATCTGCTAGTCAAATGAAACGAGCTGATTTTGTCATATAGACAGTAGAAGATTATTAGCGAATAAGTAATTTGAATCCACTTTTTGACGAAATTCCTGGTGAACATTCAACTTTACAATTATAAGTCATATAATGGTTTTCATCAGATGTCCCATGCGTTATGTTGAATGAACTTAACCGATACGTACTTCAGAAATCGGTCATACTCATGACTATATGATATACCAAAATTAAACCATTTTACGTCAAACATTCGCCTTAACACATTTCAATTATGTTGCATTTTTTATCAAATTAAACGATCAATACTGCATAATCATGAATATATCATTTGAATGATGATAACTTTGGAGATTGCATTTAAACATATTTTTTATATACTTTTTTAAATATTGTCTCTTCAATAATTTGCAGACATCAAATTAAGTATGAAAATTTCTCATTTTTTAAAATACAATCGTGAATACTGTCGCGAGCCCCGGCCTTGGTTGCTAGGTACCTTAAATTTATCAATGAAGACCGCAGTTTGGGCTCACGAACTAGGGGTAAACTCAGATGGTAGTTTTGAATAAGTGAAATTATAAACGAAATTTACCGAAATAATATTTATTAAAATAATTAAAAAAATCGCCTTCAACAATTGCATGGTCTTAAAAACTAACAGAATTCCACTTACCGGAGGTACATTCTTTTTCTGAGTGGTCAAGATGTGTTCTTTTCCGACGCCCGTTCCACTAACGTCTGATCTTCTTTCTATCTCCCGATAAATCATGATCACCCATTTTTGCCATTTCCCGTAGAGAATGGCGAAAATGCGAGTCAGCACTACGTTGCAATATGTAGTTTATTGGACTGCGTTTAGGTAAATGCACTTTGAATAGATGAGATACTTATAGTACGGTAATTATAGGTAATACTAATCGAAAAGTCAAAAACTAAGAGCTGCATATCACATTGACTTTTGACAATACTTCGTCAATATAATCAATATTATGACCAAATAACTACTTATTTTTGCAAATTTTGCCAGTCGTAAGTTATATGCCACCAAAAAAATATATAATGATTGATCAAAATAATCAACACAAATTATAATATCATTAATATATATCTTGAGTGATGATGATTTTGAAAACCGAAAATAAACGTATTATTTATATGTGTTTCCAAGAATCGCCTCTCCAAAGTTTTCCTGGCATCAGGCAAAATATGAATATTTAACATATTCCCTAAAATAGTAATGAAAATGTTTTAAAGAGAAACATTCTCATTTGAAAACTGAATACATGACTCCTCTGGAAATGGAAAAACCCTACGATAAAATTGAAGTTACTTTTTTGTAATATCTAACAGAAAACAACTACTTACCTCCCCGGCTAATACGAAAGAATTGAAAAACATACCTACTCTTCAGAAGCAATTTCACACTGTAATGAGGAGTTGTTGGACTATTTCTTCTGCGGTGAAACTTTGAAAATATTTTTCTGACATGAAACCAGTCATGGGTAGGGCATGTTGATTTCATTGAAAACATGAACAGGATGTTCATAAAGTCAGATGTGGAATCATCTGCGACTGAAGATTGGAATTTAGTCGCTCTTGGAAGGGATTCATGTTTTAAAGCGAAACATTCTCAATTGAAAATTGAATTAATACATGACTCCTCTGGAAATGGAAAAACCCTACGATGAAATTGAAGTAACTTTTTTGTAATATCTAACAGAAAACAACCGGGGAAGTAAAGTAATTGTTTTAATATTTTGAAATCGATGTTTCTGAACAGAATAAAATATATCAAATTGAATAACACAGTGTTTTTCATTCACTATTGGCAAAATTACTTACTTACAATATGCAGAATAATTAGAGTTTGTAAATTGGATACAATTTTCCTCACCTTTAACATTTGAAATGAGATTCTCGTTTCTTTTTCCATAGCTTCGTATTTGGTTGAAAATGTGTAATTTATAAAATGAAACACTGCGGAAGATATTCATATTTTATTCAACAGTTCGGTTTCGATTTCTTCTTTATTTTTTCTTCTCAACAAAACTTCGACGCATGGGACCTCTTTCAGTGACACTCTAGATGACCTCTTCACAAAAATGAAATATATCAATTCATGGAACATTTCATAACAAATCTAACGCATCTAAGAAAATCTGTCATAGCTTGATTCATAACTGATGGATTCTATAATTGTAAATTATATCCAAATAGTATATCAGTAGGTATCTTGTTTGTTTAGTGAGTCTAAATATAGATGGAACCTAATTCATTGCATATATCCATACATTTCATCAGTAAATTGACCAACATATTCGAAAAAAAAACAGAATAAGTTATTATATATTATTTACATAATATTCTATCGGATGAACAGTTTGCATGGATTAAGGCAAGCTAAGTCAACAGAAGACGCAATTAAAATTATACATCATTTAAAAATTATTTGATAATGGTAGATCAACAGTATTTATCTTTGTCGATCTAGCTAAAGCTAAAGGATTGGATTCATCAGAAATGTCTTACGACTCAGTGAAAAGCTTTATAAGCAACAGAAACCATCAAATGAATATAGCTCTAAGTTCCAAAGTGTCAATGACTTATGGTGTACCTCAAGGCACATGTCTAGGGCCACTTCTGATCAATGTTTATATCAATTATCTTGTTGAAGATTTCAACATTAGTAATCCTACAACAATAAATACGTACAATTTCTGTTACAGGTTACAAGTAAATTACTAATATTTAGGTGACACTTCCCTTCATGCCATAATTGAAAATTTTGCCATATACACATAATAGAGTTTTCTTTTCATGATCATTAAGAACTATTTACTAAAACACCAAAATTCATGAATTTAAAAAAAATAGATCTTCATTTTCAGGTCCAACCATAATTATTATTCAATCCCATAATTATTTTTCAATCTCATAATTTGAATGAACTTATTAATTAACGATATTTTTAACAATATTCTCAAAAATTTCTCATTCATTACGTGAAGAAAGATTCATCGCTCTGAAAATAAAAGCTTTTTTACGAATTGTGATGTACCGTATACCGTTTGATGAAAAAAATTAATTTCAATCGGTTATAAGATACATTAATTTTGAGATTGCTTTCATTACAAATAGGTCACTTTGTATTCGTGATTTTTTGCAAACCGGAGTTTCCAAATAGAGTACAGAAACAAAATGATCACATAATTAGTGTTTCTACCTGTACTCTACCAACGAACGTTCATATATCGAGACAAATTTTCCAATGCACTTCGATCCTCTCGAAGAATCTTACGCAATGGAATGTTTTGATTACGATTCAGTCATAGCAGCACCACAACAGTTGTGTCAATCAATATCCGGTGCGTTGAAACTCCGTATTAATCATAATATTTAGATGTTCTCCCAAATAAACTCTTTCAACACTTCAATTCTTGATAATTTCAAATGCTTAATCATGCCGCACTAAAAATAGACGAAGAGTTATTTATTGCCTCTTGCCTATCGCTAGTGATTTATTTGGAGAAATTGGGTAATATGACAGATTTGAGATGGGAATGTAAGTGTGAATATAATGGGGGACAAGTACACATTTTTGTGAAATGTGGAATCTGACGAAATGCTGATGTTTTGGCGAAAAATTGTTAGTTGGCTATTTATACTCACATCAGTAAAAGTGATGAGTGAAACTATTTTCATTTTGTTTCCTTCGAGTGAAGTGTTGAAAGTAATCAAAAGTATGCTAAACTTGAACATTTGAAAATATTCAACATTTATTTGAATGATCTCTTCTCCTTTGTTACAGCCAGTCAAATCATAGTTTAAGTTAATGATACTTGCATCTTCTACGAAGAAGAAAATTGGGGGAAAGTCGAAAACCTGGCAGAAAAAGATCTTGCTATTATTCGAAAATGGTTTAGTAGCAAATTACTTAGCATAAACTTTACAAAAAACCGTCCCTTCTTGCATATATTAACAGTAGAACATCACCAGTCTTCCATCAAACAATAAAAACTAAAAAAACACAAATATAAATGCTTTTACTGAATTTAAATACCTGCGTTAGTCGACTTGGATTAAAACTTGAGATGGTATAAAGACGACCACATGTTTTTGAACAAGTTGTATTTTTAATACAATACTAGATATTTTCAATCTTAAGATGCTACATACGGTTAATATCTCACTTGCCCAGTCACATGGGGAGGTGCTGGGAAAACTACCTTGACAAATCTTGCATCTTTTCAAAAAAAGATCATCATCATCCATCCCACAATCTATTTCGGAAAAGCTCTATAATGAACATAAGAAAGCTATACTATTATTTTACAAACATCTGCCTACTTAAAAATATCGATCATGAATACAACGCAAGAAATTAAAACAAAGGGTACGTACTGAAAAAGACGAAGAAAGCTGCTGGCCAAAAATGCTAATCAAGCACCTAAACTGTGTAACACATTCCTAGATTATATCAAAATAGAAAATAAATTAGAAAACTTGAAATATTACATTAAAAGTTTAATTACTGAAAACTCTAGGGAATTGATTCATAAAATAACAGAATAATTATAAAGTGCCCTGGTGGTATACTTCTACCCGTTTTATTTTATTATTGAACTATATATTTGTTTATACAATATAAAAGCCCCTTTAATTTTAAATAACTTATTTTACTTGTTGATTTCAATTGGTATAGGTTATATCATCACTACTATTACTTTTGCTCTTGTTTTACCTCATATATATATATATGTTCATTGTGTCACGCACAGGTTTAACCTTTAGTGACTTTTCTCTCAGTTTATTCGCATTAGCTAGGTATCAAAACTATGTGACAGATACTTGGTAAATAAACTCACCTATCATTATTGACATCAAAAACTAGTGAAAATTCAGTAATTGAACAGTTCAAAATTCCCTTCTGTTTTTTGTCATAGTATCGCCAGACCTTTAACTATAGCTTCTTTCACAATTGAAATTTTCACGTCCTTAATTTAAACTTGATCAAGAAATTCCAATTTGTCACCCAAAAAACATTACAGTACTCAGCTGAGTACAAATGTGATATTCTGTATAAAATTACTAGGTATGTGGTACACCGCCTTGCTAGAGATATTTTGCCAAAGAAGAGTTCAGTAGATGAGTTTCATAACCATATTGTATCTAAATAAGTGAATTTTATATGTAAGAAAGAAATGCGGAAGTATGTATAATGAACAGTTTTGGTCCCAGTGTGGACCCTTGATGATCCCCACTAGTATTGCACCATGATTCGAATATGGCATTGTTGCATAATTATTGCATACCATTCTTTATTGTATCTTTACTTGGTATTTTTCAGTGGCTACATTGTTTTATGTTAGAGTAGAGGGGTGAAGAATAGGGTCAAGTGATTTTATTTCTACTAACAACGGGATTGTATGTACATGGACCTGTACACATTGAAGTTATAATGTTGCAAGTTGCAGCTCCACAGATAGTAAGATATCATTTGAGACGTAGTTAATAACCGATGACGGTAAACCAAAATGGAAGTCCTGAATATTATGGTTAATCAAATTGACAAAGAAGATCATGGTCAAAATTGTAACAATAGAGAAACAGGCTCATATACCAGCTGAAGGTTATGAAACCATATTTTTTCAAGTTCAGGTGTTCTGTTCACAACAATCCATTGAAAAATTAAATAGTCCACGTTAGCAAGTTGTGAAACTGGAAACAAGAGCCTATCTTGTTCAAGAAAATTCTGGAAATTAGACGTTCCACGTATTTTACGATAAAAATATTATGATGGAGCAAGAGATGGAAAGAGAAGTGCGATCGAGTAACAGAGGTCAATCGCATAAGCGACAGATAGACGGACAGGCAGGCAGGCAGGCAGGCAGGAAGACAGGCACGCAGGCAGGCAAACAGGTAGACAGACAGAAAAATCATATACATTATATAGAGTGATGAGCAAATATTGAGACTTACATTTCAAAATATTCGCTCTTCTCTTATTTTTTATTGATAGGGCGAACGGCATATCGCTTTGTCTTTGTCGTATTAATCATTCAAATTAACTTCAAAAATAACATCATTTCTTTCTTCCACATTTTGTCAAAACTGTGTACATAACATTAACCTCTAGGCTCATTAAATAACAAATTGACCAAGAACAAATGTTACAGTACCGCAATTGCGTGAATTTGTCCGAAGAAATGAACTCTGCTTATGATATGAGATTTGTTTAAAATGGCAAATATATTTGGTTAAGATTTGAAATTTTTATGTTATATTACAAAAGTTATGCTATAATATGACTTATTATTGAAAACTGCCATAAGAGAGTTGAAAAAATTATTTCAATAAGATGAAGTACTGCTGCTATTTGAGAAATCTCTTGCGACGCTAACGCATTCAATTAATCACAAACTGAAAACCGCAAAATGGTTTCATATGAAAACCGGACGCTTCCACTATTGTACTATCACATGTAGCACAAAATAATGTTGAATAAAAATCATCCATACCTGTATAGGAAAATTAAATACCGCACAGATATGCACAATTTTAATATCAAATTCAAAGATAACCTGTGACAGCCTACACACAAAATGAAATTTTCTGAACTATGTTTGTCTCACTTTCATTATGAAAATTTATAACTTGTTGCAGCATCCTCTCAAAAATCTGGTAGTCTTCTGGTCTCTGAAAGAATTGAAAAATGTTTTATTGTATAACTAAAAATGTTATGCATATAAAGGGTGTTTCATAATAAATGCGCATGACTTCCGGATGTGATAGCTCGTTCAAAAATATGAAAAAAAGTTCTATTAACTTACCCTCTAAAATTCAACATTTTCGAGATACAGGGTGTTGAAATTCAAAAAAATTATAGTTTTTTGCGAATATCTCTGGAACCGTTTATCGCACAAAAACAGATTTTGAATGCATTTTATACCCATAATAAGCTATGTTTCGAGTAGAATTTTTATATTTTATAATTCATTGAAGATTTTGAAGGGGTAGTGGATGTTTTTTTCTCCAACTTCTACGCCACTGAAAAAGTTATTTTGAGCCGCCTACTTGAACCGCCAATGTTTTCTACACAAAAAAGGTACTCTTGGTCGTAAGCTCTAAAGTTGACCGTTTTCAAGAAAAATCAACATTCATGTTGAAATACACGGTAAATTTTTTTAAAAAATGTTTTCCTTATTTATACAAAATTTGTTTAAACGTTAGAACAAGTAAAAAAACCAAACGTTGACTTCTTAATTGCAAAATAAAAAAAACAATAACAATCATACTCAGTTGAATTGTTGTAAATGTCCGCCGTTAGCTTCAATGCACGCAGCAATTTTTCGAGGAAAAAACATTATTTAAACAACATGAAAGTTGATTTTTCTTGAAAACGGTCAACTTTAGAGCTTATGACCAAAAATACATTTTTTTGTGTAGAAAACATTGGCGGTTAATATAGGAGTGTACTTTTTCCAGTGGCGTAGAAGTTGGAGAAAAAAACACCCACCTTCAAAATTTTCACCAATTATGAATTTGAAAAAATAAAAAATCCACACAAAACATAGCTTATTATGAATAGAAAATGCCTACGAAATTAGTTTTCTGTGCGATAAACGGTTCCAGAGATATTCGCAAAAAACGATTATTTTTTTTTATTTCAACATACTGTATCTCGAAAATTGTGCATTTTAGTGGGTAAGTTGATGGAAATCTTTTTTCATATTTTTGGACGAGCTATCACATCCTGAAGTCCTGCGCATTTATTATGAAACACCCTGTATTACAAGATTAGGTATGGTATGTTAAATTTTTTCTTCTTAAATTCAAAAATAAAACATTTCATTCTGTATCTCAACACGACAATTGACATGTATAGATACAGATCACGCTGAAGCTACTGCGTCATTGAGTGAAATGGAAGAACAGCGTGTGAACACCGGTGTTCACAGCTCAAAAATGAAAATGAAAAAATTAAATGAAAGTAAAGAGTAATATTTTGCATATGTCTGGCACAGTTTTTCAATATTCGCCGAGGTACCAGCTAGGAAAGTTCGTGATTACTATTGAAGTATAATAAAACTGAGTCTATTTTTACCTATATACAGTGTATCCCAGCTGAAACTTGTAACCCCCTTCATCTCCGAAGCACTCAAAAAATTGAAAATAGCTCTGATCCGTCGATTATTATTTAGAGGGGAAAATCTTCCACAAAATTCGTCATCATGGTGCTAACACCTCTTCATCCTCAGCACCCCCAAATTAAGAATTTTCAATAGGACTACTTTACTTGTGATACACCATTTTGAAGAGCAATTCAATCACCAATACGTCGGTGTAATGCAATTGAGAATTAAAATGTTGTGGAAGTTTTAATGAGAACTAATTGTTCTTAAGACATTTTTATTATTCATTACCTAAAATGTTATCATCATACGAATGGTTCGAAATGTGAACCATTCAGTTCCATACAGAAGTACAGAAGTATAAGTGATTTTAAGAATGTCTCCGCACATTTCTCTATATTTCTGGAGTCAATATCTATGATGAAACTATTAGTTGGAATGATTTTCACTGAACATGTTTACAAAACCACTACAATTGTTCATGGTACTGCATGGTTGATCCTTCAAAATGATGATATAATCATTTACGGTGATAGAAAAAATTATCTTTTTTTTGTTTTTCTCATAACTTTCCCAATTATTTGTGATCGAACTCCCTTCAAAATTATGTCTCACAATAGGCCAGTCATTGGGGATTTTTACCCGGAAATAAGTCCGGAAGATTTGAAACTTTGTAGGTTTATAGGTTTGGGGATCTAGAACTAAAATTCACAAAATACACAATCCGAGACATACTGCCGGCGCCGTCATCTTACCAAGATGGCACCCATAAGAGGTTTTTTATCAAATATCTCCAAAACTGTGCTTTTTTCAAAAAAGTATGTAGAGTATGTATGTAGAAAGAAATTTCCTATAAAATACGTTCCTAGTATATTGTCGATAAAGTAAACCGTTAAGGCACAAATGCCGTCGCCCAATTAAAAATGTTGCGTAAGTTTTCTGTAGAGGCGAATCTAATATTTTGGTACTTTATAAATATTTATCACGAAACAGTGGCATATCTTTTATTCAATTGACCGATTAATTCATTAATTAATAATTTATGATCAATTAATAAGAAAATAATTAAGAAAATATAATAATATATAATAAGAAAATATAGTAAGATAATTAATAAAATAATAAGAAAATTTCATATATATTATGCAGGGTTCGGTGTTGGAGAGAGTTTTGGAAATTTCTGATCTTGGTATTCTTTTCCAAAGTAACTTCAAATTTGATCAACATATTTTCAATGTTATAAAAGGAGCCAGCAAGTTATTAGGTTTTCTGAAGCGTGCCACATTCGAGTTTATCAAATGTCTATATTTTTCACATATTCGCAGTAAATTAGAATATGCATCAGTTGTGTGGGATCCCCAGCAACAAAACTCAAAACAAAGAATTGATACAATACAAAATAAGTTCATAAAATATTTGTACTATAAGGAACACGGTTGTTAGCTATAGCCCACTGAGGAAAGAATTTACTATTGAAAAACTAGAACACAGAAGGCACGCAAAAAATATAATGATTCTACACAAACTATTGAATGGTGTATTGGATAGCTCATATTTACTTGAACAAGTGCAATTTCATGTCCCGCCCGCCGTCGGGGTTGCTTGCGTTATTACAGTAACTGGCGTTGGCCCAATTAACAGAATGCGGAATATATAATATGCACTGTGATGCTCTTCCCTGTGGAATATATGATATCTCCATCTCGAAATTTAAATTCAATGTGAGAGAGCTGGTCAAAACTTGGTAACACAAAATTTGATTACCCCTGATTGTACACACTCACCATCACTGTCGTCAAATCATCCACTGCATATACAAATGGCAATTGTCTATATTTAACCATTTAGTTAGGAACGGGTTTTTGGTGCGAAGATCCTCACTGTCTGACTGTCTATCTGTCAGCAAGTTTTGAAAATATCTAGATTAGATCTGTAATATAACTGTATACCTACTATTACATATTTAAGCTATAGTTAAACTAAAAGGATTGCAATGCTGTCAAACAATAATGTACTTTAATTTTTATAAGAAACATGTAATTAGACTTAAGGTCTGTTTGTTTCTGAAATGAATAAATAAATAAAATAAATAAATAATTTCGATTTGAAATGATGTACTTGTTTCCACACCACCCAAGAGGTAAAGTACACAGCGTGTTTTTTTAAACGTGGTTACCCCTGTAGACCTAATCCACTTAGGTACTGAAATTATCTTTGGCAAAGGCCAGGCGGACCTGGCTCGTTGATTTCCATATCCTCAACGGGGAAAATGGTTACCTCAGCTTCAGAATCAATGTCAACTTCCTTCAACTCTTCGGATACTCCTTCTGCAGTGGATAAAGAATCATCAAGCAGCGAATGGAGGTCTTCTTCACCGGATTCGTCCAGTGTCACTTGGCTGATATTTTCACAAGTCTTCCCATTGCAGACAACGCAAACCATTGAACATCTCAATCCTGCTTTCCTGTATCCGCATTCTCTACCACAAGCCGCCTTGCACTTACAAAATAAAAAGGCGAGTAGTGCTTTGGAATCAGGATCTTTTGAAGTAGTTACTGGAGTGAGGCCAGTTTGTGTTTTCTTCCAGCCCCATTCTTCAACTACTTTCAGACACCCACGCCATAGTTGAACCTGTAGGTATGTTCTCAATGAATGCTGTCGTGCAGCTGCGCTTGTCGGTGGTAAGGATGCCAAATTAAATTTACTCTTTGTTACCAACTTCTCAAAACACCGGTATCGATATTTATCAAGATTGATATTATATGTGTCTTTGGATTAATAGAATGCAAGGAGAAATTTCTCACCGGCAAAGGCAACTTGATCAGCGGTGGCATGTTTATTTTAAAAAACTTGAATATGATCTTGTAACTTTTTATGTTTTTCTTATGTTGTTAAAAACATCATCTATTCCTGGTTAAATAAGGCCGACGTCGTATAACACCCACTTATTGCGCGGAGGAACAAGAAGATATCCTTCACTACTTCGGTTCCTTTGAAACTTTGCGACGAATAAATATTTTGGGCCGTTTTTCCTTTCCCAGGCTTTATGAGGTAAACATTGTCATGCACAGTGCTGTCAACAGAACAATGAGGTCGACATCCTCCCCAACAACAATGGCGTATTCATATGAAGATGATATTTTGATAGCTGTATTTATTATCAGTGTGTCTGCATCTTCTGTAGCCTGAACTATGGTAAACTGTGCTTCCAGATGGATATAAAGCGATTTTTGTTGGCATCGTTTGACAAGAAATTTGACTGTGGAACTGTGGGAGACATACAGCCGTATGCATAGTCAATCACCAGCGACTCGCCAGAGTTTCGCCGTTCACCACACAATGATTATAATGCACAGACGAGCTCCAAAAAAGTGACAACTACGCGATAAGTCACATTTTGGCAGGACGCTGGCGATGTACCACTTTTTTGGAGCTCGACTGTGCATTATAGTTCTTGTGTAGCGAGCGGCGAAACTCTGGCGAGTCGCTGGAATTGACTGTGCATACGGCTGTTAGACTCATGTAATGTTATGCAGTTCTTCAAGGCGAGCGTGATCTATACTGAAAACAGTCATACAAATTTACGATTGGAGATAAACGAAGAAGTTGCAAGGGCAATATTGCAATTGTAAGGTAACAGTAACAGCCGTATGCATAGTTAATCGCCAGCGACTCGCCAGAGTTTCGCCGTTCGCCACACAAGGATTATAATGCACAGTCGAGATAGACTCATCAAACAAAACATCTGCTGTAATTTTTTTTGTGATCTTCGCTGTCGCTCTGCTGTTTTCGTGCCTTTTTCATCTGCGCTTGTGGGATAGTCGTCGAAAACGACTACTGCATTTGACTGATAGTGTCTTTGTACATAATTCACATAACTGGTACAGATCGAAGCAAAAGCTTCATTTCGGCCCCGAACGACTCGATGCAACAAGTATCCACCGTCAATTAGGTACACTTTGTTGGTTCCAGAGTCATTACCTGTAGCTGCAGGTGCGCACATCGGCAGCTGCAGCTATGCTAGGAATTGCCGGTTAGACAGCAAGCTATAAATATAACAAGAAACCAATTGACTAGCCCGTTTTATTATAAAAGATAAATTTATACGCATATATGGAGATAGGAGCAGTTTATAGAAATTAATAAACTGACTATGTTGTCATTCAATCAGCTCTTGAGCCTAAACTGCTCACTTTAGCAAAAATATGCATAGTTTTGGAGATATTTACAAAAAACCGTTTTTGGGCACCATCTTGACAAGATGGTGGCGCCGGCGGCATGTCTCGGATTGTGCATTTTGTGAATTTTAGTTCTGGACATCCAAACCTACAAACCTGCAAAGTTTCAAAATTTCCGGACTTATTTCTAGGTAAGCCCTATTTTTGATCCCCATTGACTGGCTTATAAGTCCTATTTAAAATTCTGAACTAGGTGGTGCTGTGCATTAGGGTTTACAGCACAATGATGACGCATTAGGTGGAAGTATTCCCCCTCGAAATATAAATCGACAGGTCTGTGCGATTTTCAAATTTTTCCACGACTTCAGAGGTAGGTAAAGGACAAGTTTTAGCCAAGACACTCTGTATGTTATATTGTTTGTGAAACCTCTATAAATACTATCTAATCAAAATTATGCCGGTTGAATCAATGAAACGAACTTTTCGCCCGAATTTGTCGAACTACCCCAATCGTCATTTGGTTCAAAACTGAGAAAGAGCAAGAGTTTGAAAATGGCAGATCCATCTTGCGTTTGACAGGGTGGCCGGGTAATCCATCAGCGCCCTGCCTCTGACCCCGCGTCAGCCCAGAGCTCGTCCGACCCGCGACCCTCCTGTCAGGGTTAGTGGAACACGTCACTGAACCTATTATGTACCAATACACACCCCTGCATATTCACCGAGAGAGCGGCACAGCACATCTGGTCTAATGGAAGTGCGCCGATTCCAATAACACGCAAACTTCACTTGGTTGATGCCTCGAGAAAGCTTTCGGAATTTCGGATGGCTCGGAAAGTTTGCATTTCTCATTCTTGTTTCGGTTGTTTCATTAACTACTTGGCATTCTTTCTTCACCCTCGCGCTGACAAGTGTCGGGTCGGGGGGTAACAATCTGATGCGGTAAATATCAGGCTCCTAATTAAAAATTCAATGGCCAGAAAATCCTAGCAAGCTGTAGAAATTGGACATGAAGAAGAAGATGAAATAATAATGAAACTGTTTTGACGAAATGCATCTATCAGAAATCACAGTTAATATACGTACTCATCTCAATGAGCAAGTAATTGACGAAATTGTACATGAAGAAAAAGTTAAAATAATAATTAAGCTATGTTTGACGAAAATTATTTACATCAGAAATCACAGATAATGTACGTACTCATCTCAATGAGTCTCAAGTGAAGATATTGTGCATGAAGAAGAAGATAAAATAATAATGAAACTATGTTTGACGAAAATTATTTCCATCGGAAATCTCAGATAATTTATATACTCATCTCAATGAGCAAGCAACTAAGTGAAGATACTGTACATGAAGAATAAGATAAAATAATAATCAAACCATGTTGACGGAATATATATCCAGAAATCTTAGGTAATATACATACCTACTCATCTCAATGAGCAGATAAGTGAAGAAATTGTACATGACGAAAAAAAAACTAATAATCAAACTATGTTGACGAAATTTATATCCAATAATCACAGATAATTCACAAACCTACACATCTCAATGAGCAACTAAGTAAAGAAATTGTACATGATGAAAAAGATAAACAAATAATTAAACTATGTTGACGAAACTTATATCCTAAAATCACAGATAATATACACACCTACTCATCTCAATGAGCAACTAAGTGAAGAAATTGTACATGAAGAAAGAGATAAAATAGTAATGAAACTATGTTTGACGAAAGTTGTATCCATCAGAAATTATGGATAATATACGTACTCATCCAAACGAATAATAATAACAAAGTAAAGGGATGAAAATATGCAGTCCCATGAAGCAAGCTCTTTATGGAGAACAATTTTGTGTTTTTACTCCATTGGATGGTTGACATTCTTAGACGTACTCTGGTAGGCTGAATAATCATGGACCTAATAATTAAACTATGTTGACGAAACTTATATCCTAAAATCACAGATAATATACACACCTACTCATCTCAATGAGCAACTAAGTGAAGAAATTGTACATGAAGAAAGAGATAAAATAGTAATGAAACTATGTTTGACGAAAGTTGTATCCATCAGAAATTATGGATAATATACGTACTCATCCAAACGAATAATAATAACAAAGTGAAGGGATGAAAATATGCAGTCCCATGAAGCAAGCTCTTTATGGAGAACAATTTTGTGTACTCCATTGGATGGTTGACATTCTTAGACGTACTCTGGTAGGCTGAATAATCATGGACCTGAATAAAGCTTACTTTGTTGACCACTATGTCCTGTGAAATTAACATTGGCTATAATCTATTCATTTATATGAGTCTAATAACAAAAAGTAATAGGTGCTACTCAAAAGGCAAGGCGGTGTATTGGGGCCTATACGATTTTGATTTATATAAATAATGTTAATTAAGTTTGTACGAGAAGATCACGTAACTAACTTATTTTCAGATGTTACATTAATGTATCCCTACGATAAAAGCTTGCAAGATGCCGTTGAAAAGAGGAATAATCTATTGAAAATTATTGTGTTAAACCTTGGAACAAACTGAACTAAGTCTATGATCATTACAAAAAAAATACTACAGAAGGAGATTCAATCTAAATATCTATCAAAGTGATCAAGAAATTTTGAGTAAAATCCAGTATTTAGGGATTCTTGTAGATAACACAATTTCTTTGAATGTTCACGCTATGAAAGCAAAGTATCAACGAAACTGAATTTTTTCTCCAAGGTATCTTCTACATCATCAATGTTTGCTAGAATAAGTATTATTCATTAATATAATAATTATATAAATAATGCTCAATGTAATTCATGTGGTACTTTTTGATATTTTATCAGAATAAATTGACTGAATTACAAAAACTTCCAAATCACAAGTAAACATTCACGTAGCAGTATAAACTCTTTATTCTTCAGGGGTCTAGAAAGTAATATAATAATAATAATATCAATAATTGGCTATTCCAAAAAAAAATAGTTTACATAAAATACTCGATACAGTATCGTTAAAAAAACAGGAAATGTCAAAAGGCAGTGAAGTACTGGTCTTCCTCAAGTGTCTGTGGCTTAGTGAAAAGATTAAATCAGCTTTTGAATGTCAACAAAATTCCATGGTAAGTTTATAGTAGGTGAGTGAGAATAGGCTTGAAAAAAAAAGATATTTATAACATACGAAAAAACAGGAACGGATGATATACATGTACATATATGGACATATTATATTCATATACAGACATATACATACACATATATGCATACATGAAAACCAATAACTGAAGAAGAAATAATAATATGGAGGACTTCTTTTTTACCTAATCAAATATTTGAGCTGTGGTCATCGAAAATACAGCTGAACATTTGTTTCTTGAAAATGGAATTTTAAAATATCTTGTCTTGTAATTGAAACAATAAAGAATCATTAGGTGTGCTAATTTATGTCAATTCAATTTGTTGAATATAGCTGTAATAATATTTAACCAATGTGTTATCAAACTTGGATTATATAATATAGTTTTCATCCCTAGAATTGATATGAGTAGAATATTGCAATATTTATTCTATATGATAGAAATAATATGCAGACGTTATTGTTTCTATATCTTAGTTACGATTTCTCTTTTTCTTTGGCGTAATACACATACTTTCGTTTTGTTCGTAGTTTTAATTTGATATTCTATTAAGACAAAACATGACACATTAAAAGTAAAGAAAATGCGAAACAATTTTGAAACACTACTACTTATTGAATTCATAATTTTGTTCAAAGAAAACATGACAGCCACCTTATAGGTGTTTCGATTCCATTTTCAGATCTGCTCTTGCGCGATGTTGTATTTAACTTTTTCATTAAGAGTAAGCAAATAACACAAGAGGTAAAAAGGTTTTGCAATGAATTGTTCTTTCCAACATACACTTTTGAATTTGAAAAAAAAATTATTGAAAAGTTAAGGTAGAAATAGGAATAGTTTTTTCAATCTTTGGAATCGTGTTACTTTTCAAGGACAGGCCTAGGAGCTTTTGTTTACATGAAATTAATTTTCGACACAATTTTTACCGTTAAAATTTGGAATTGCGATTTTCCCAAATTCATGCAATATCATTGAGAGTCTCTACCTTGATATTTTGAATACTGGATGACTTTCTGGATTTTAGTTGATGAATGATCTGCAATCTTTTTTTATATTTATTAAGGTGTTATTGAAGAAATCAATATCTTGCATGAATCAGCGGTAGTAAGACTAGTAAGTTGCTTTTTTCGTCCCTTTTCAATGAATCTCATCATATACAGGCCGTTTCTTTTATCATGTGGTAACATTGCTATATTCTAAACCGTAACAGATACGAAGACGATTAAATGGGAGAAAAGGTAACTATTGTGGAGAACAGTACAATGGCCAAAGAAAATTTACAGGGAGTCTCGCCCTTCCCGAGTTATACAGGGAAAACTAAAAATGCTGTTATTTGTTTTTTACGAATAGAATTGTTATTTCTGAAAATATAAAAAAATGGAAAAGGAAAGTTTTAATGTATTCTAAATTTACTATAAAAATGTAACAATGAATCTTTGATTAAACGTTTCGTGTCAACACGGCCACCATCAACATTTCTTTTCAAATACGGACCTGTCTGTTTTAGTACAAATATTGATAAAGCGATAAAATCACAATTCAGTGGTACATCACACTTGATATTTTTATAACGTTTCATTTAAAATAACTAACATCATCAGTGACAACAATTTTTAATTACGGTCCTGTCGTTAGGTCGTTTATGGATTCCACAAAACCTAACTCTCCGATATAAAAATTATCAGTGACGCTTTGAATAAATGCATCTTTTAAAATTATGTTTACACTATAATAAAAGATATCTGTAGTTTCAGAGACGAACGATAGCAATTTACCTCGGAAATAAACTTACTTAAGAGTAGAAGAAATCAAACAAACAGAAAACAATTTATTTCATATTGAATTCTTGAGTGAAAATAAAACCAATACAGAAAATGATTCTTCATGATAACCTACATTAAATGCTCGAATTGCCGACCTCTTTGTTGAATGCACATAAGTTGTCTGTCCATACAATTTCTGTGGCAATTTTCTAGCATGATGGGTGTAATGCTATTACATGCATCTCTTATTTTTTGTTTGAGATGGTCGATATCTGTACTAGTTGTCGAAAAAACTATATCCTTTATGTATCCCCAGACAAAAAAATCTAAAGGAGTCAGGTCTGGGGATGAACTTTGCGTATCCTGTAGCATTTGTATTTGTTCTTTTTCAAAATATTTCTGGTAGATTGTACAGAAATCCCTAGTTCGTGGGCAATTTCTCGTAAAGAACAATCTTGATTAGAAATATTTTTGTAACTGACCAATCCTAAATTGAAAAAAAATATTTTCGTCACTTTGTTAATCTTTATGAAGTAATATTTGCTTACCTAAAACATTTATTTGGTTCCGCATACTTCCAGTAACAACACATTTTCTAGTTTTATTTCTATCAAATGCACCACAGTCTCTCAAATTTCTTTCTAATCGTCTAAACATTTGAATGTTTGGAATACGACGATTTGGGTATAGCTCACCATACATATTTTCTGCCAAAAGAGGATTTCTATTTGATTTTGCATAAACAAATAGCATATCAGTCCTTTCGTCATTTGAATACATCTTTGATATGACTGAGTGTATAAACGACTGACAGTTCTTAACACGTATCAACAACTCATTTATTTGTCCTGCCATAGAAACCAAGCAAAGCCTACTTGTTTAAAAATGGTAAATGAAGTGAGATGCTATTTAATTGTACCATATCACACAATAGTCGTATTTTGACCAAAAACTAATATTTTCGTTACTTCCAGGATTGAGAATTATAGAAATATTCAGTATGATAATTGATTCAGAAGAAATCAGCCTTGAAACAAGGATTTCTGTAATACAAAAATGCCCAAGAAGGAAAAATACGAATGTTCGTTGTGTTGGGGTATCTTCTTATCGAAATTGTTGGGTGAAGTCTGAAGTATGCCAATAGTTGAATAGGTTTTGAAGAAGTCAAAATAATTTACAAAAGAACTAACGACAGGACCGTAATTAAAAATTGTTGTCACTGAGGATGCTAGTTATTTTAAATGAAACGTTATAAAAATATCAAGTGTGATATACCACTGAATTGTGATTTTATCGCTTTATCAATATTTGTACTAAAATAGACAGGTCCGTATTTGAAAAAAAATTTTGATGGTGGCCGTGTTGACATGAAACGTTTAATCAAAGATTCATTGTTACATTTTTATAGTACATTTTAAATACATTAAAACTTTCCTTATAATTTTTTTTATATTTTCAGAAATAACAGTTCTATTCGAAAAAAACAAATAACAGCATTTTTGGTTTTCCCTGTATAACTCGGGAAGGGCGAGACTTCCTGTAAATATTCTTTGACCATTGTACTGTTCTCCACAATAGTTACCTTTTCTCCCATTTAATCGTCTTCGTATCTGTTACGGTTTAGAATATAGCAATGTTACCACATGATAAAAGAAACGGCCTGTATATTACAACAACTTACAGTTGATGCCCTGACTGCCAAAAGCAGTTTTCCACAGGGACACAGGATACCTATCAACAATAAATGCATAAGAAAGAAAAAACAAATGAAATATTGGGATATAAAACAACGCTAACAAAAATTATTATATAAATGATTTTTCAGGATGGCCACTGAGTCCTTGATCACTGAAATGACGATTTTATCCATTAATGATTTAGGCAGCTTAAAACTATCAAACATTTCATTGAAATTCTTAGAATAATATCACGCTTTATTTTTATTTTCATTAACGCCTATTTCATAAGGATTATCATTTATTTACAGACGCGTTAAATTATTTTTATATGTTTTAAATTCACGTAGTTCTTCATTTTGAGAAAGTTTCGAATGAGTATAAAAGGGACACTTTAGCAAGTTTTATTAGTTCAAGCATCAGACTCCAGCAAACCTGATGGTTGTTTCATATACAGGGTGTCCGGTATACTTTATACAATATTGAAACTGGTGATAGACCAGGTCATGACTGTCCACAATATTGGAATTTCACCTCAGTAAAAATCTCACCGTTTTCGAGATAATAATTAATTTCTGGAAAATCACTACCTCAACTTGAATTTTTGATTGCCATGTCTACAAATTGAGACCAATTCAAATATCTTTGCTGCTGAAATTTACTGATGAGTGATGCTTTCAGACGTACAACACAGTTTTTCAGAAAACGATACAGTATTTCAAGAAATGAGGGTAAAATACCAGATTTGAGTTTCACCAATTTTTTTAACAACAGTTTGACATTATTGTTTGAAAAAAAACATAACCAAGTTGAAGTGAATATTCATTACAAAAGAATTATTTTGTCCAGACTCAACCATGGTACATACGATAATTATTTTTGGAAGGAGTAGAATTTCGATTATATTAGAGTGTGATGTGAACTAAAATCAACTCCATTAGACTTTGTCAGTAATGTCTTTTATTTTTATCCTATCAAAATGAAATGATTGAATAATACTAATTCAACGGTTTTTTTAATCAACATATACTATAAACCACGATAACGATTATTCAACATCGCACTTAATAATATTACAAACATGTCATTTTCTATCTACTCGTAGGCAGAGACGACATATTTTCAAGAAGAACCTTTTCAAATGCGTTATAGGTTATAGCCCCCAAATCAGCGATTCTCTGAGCGGCATTGTGCAATCGGATATCGTTCTGCATAAAGCGCTGCTGCAGCAGTAGCACTACCTCCACATTCACCATAAATTCAGTGCATATGCGCATATTCTCGGGGAGTATATCGTTTGTACGGCATGACAGAGAAATAAATACCACTGAATGATACAAGTGGAATAATTTCAAAAAGCTACGACATAAGTCACAAGTTGTTCAAACAAAATGTGACAGCCACCTACTAGATTTTTTCAATTCTATTTACAGAAGATCCGTTCATGCACAATGCTGTATTTTATTTTTTTATTAGGAAACTATTGCTCCTACAGACACAACACAGGAGTTAGAAAAGTTTTTAATTTTCGACAAGGATACTCCTCCTAAAAAAATGTTGCACATATTTGGTTACACTCTGTATATCTGTCGGTCTCTGAAACTCCGTTGGAATCTGGAAGTTGGACAATTGCGACATTTATCACAAAAATTCGTATTAATCGGTGCCATGTCGGATAATCGACATTTTACTTCGATAATTTTATTAGGCTTAATTACATGAAAAGTTAATTTTATTGACATACTATTTAATGCTACCAGGCACTCTATTCTTCATTATCAATAATCATTTCCACATTTCATCTTGATAAAATCGAAATAAAATAATTTTGGGACGTAAGTATGAAAGTTGAAGCCTAGAATAAAACCACGCCTAATTCAACGGAAATCACTTCCCCCAAAAATAATTATAGGTTGTTTTATACCATGGTAGAGTATGTACGAAATGAGGATTCTTTTGAAATGAATATCCACTTCCAATTGGTTATGTTTCTTTCAGACAATAATGTCAAACTTTTTTTTTTAAATTGATGAAACTCAAATCTGTCATTTTACCCTCATTTCTTGAAATTTTTTTTCACTTTCTGAAAAACTGTTCTGTACGTCTAAAAGCATCACTCATCAGTAATCTTCAGCAGCAAAGATATTTGAATTTGTCTCAATTTGTATACATGGCACTCAAAAATCCAAGGTTAGGTAGCGATTTTCCAGAAATTCTTGAAATGCCCATTATCTCGAAAACGGTGATATTTTTACTGAGGTGAAATTCCGATATTCTAAAGAGTCATGACCTGGCCTATGACCAGTTTCAATATTATACAAGATTTACCAGACACCCTGTATAGTATACCATGTAATAAGAGTATTAAACGTATATATAAATTGAAAATTGAAACAATAAAAACTAAACTATTTTTGTTGTTGTAATATCTAACAGAAAAAAACTACTTCCTCGCTGGACATTGAACTACATCTGATAGATATTGTGAAAAGACCCTATATAACTTGAAAAAAAAAACTAAAAGTGAAAATTTTTATTTTCATTCATATAGTTGAAATGGAGTTATATTTTGTAATATCTAACAGAAAACAAATACTACCCCGGCTAACGGCACGCTGGACATTGAGCTATAACTGACAAATAGTAATAAATATCGTACCTTTTTTACGAACTCCTATACAGGGTGTTTCATAATAAATGCGCAGGACTTCCGGATGTGATAGCTCGTTTAAAAATATGAAAAAAGTTTCTATTAACTTACCATCTAAAATTCAACATTTTCGAGATACAGGGTGTTGAAATTAAAAAAAAAATATAGTTTTTTGCGAATATCTCTAGAACCGTTAATCGCACAAAAAACAGATTTTGAATGCAGTTTCTACTCATAATAAGCTATGTTTTGTGCAGATTTTTTATTTTTTAAAATTCATAATTGGTGAAGATTTTGAAGGGGTAGTGGGTGTTTTTTTCTCCAACTTCTACGCCACTGGAGTATGATTTTGAGTCGCCTTTTTGAACCGCCAATGTTTTCTACACAAAAAAGGTACTCTTGGTCATAAGCTCTAAAGTTGACCTTTTTCAAGAAAAATCAACTTTCATGTTGAAAAACATGGTAAATTTTTTAAAATAATTTTTTTCCTAATTATACAAAATTTATTTAAACGTTAAAACAAGTAACAAAAGTTGACTTCTTAATTGCAAAATAATAAAAAAACAATAACAATCATACTCAGTTGAATTGTTGGAAATGTCCGCCGTTAGCTTCAATGCACGCAGCAATTTTTCGAGGAAAAATCATTATTTAAACAACATGAAAGTTGATTTTTCTTGAAAACGGACAACTTTAGAGCATATGACCAAGAATAACTTTTTTATGTAGAAAAACTTGGCGGTTCATATAGGAAGCTCAAAACTGTACTTTTTCCAGTGGCGTAGAAGTTGGAGAAAAAAACACCCACTATCCCTTCAAAATTTTCACCAATTATGAATTTGAAAAAAAAAATCCGCACAAAACATAGCTTATTATGAGTAGAAAATGCCTACGAAATCTGTTTTCTGTGCGATAAACGGTTCCAGAGAAATTCGCAAAAAACGATTATTTTTTTCAAATTTCAACACCCTGTATCTCGAAAATGGTGCATTTTAGAGGATAAGTTAATAAAAACTTTATTTCATATTTTTGGACGAGCTATCACATCCTGAAGTCCTGCGCATTTATTTTGAAACACCCTGTAGAAACAACGAAATTGTATTTATTCGAGTTGATTTCTATTTTGTCATTATTGCAGTTCGAATTGACAGACCATGAATTGACAGACCAAGGAATTGTCAGTCCGGCAGGTTTTTTACTTCTGAAATCAAACAGTAACCAAATAATGTATTCAAAGAAAGGATTTGTCATGATAATGATTAAAAAAAATTGTGACTATGCGGTAGGTGAATCCCCATATGTTAAAAGCCATTTGCGTTATGTGACAAGAAAAAGATAATTATGGAATTTTGTTGTAAACGTTCTCATTTGGATTAATTCAATCTCCATGACATTCCCATTCTGGAACTTGTTCAGAAAATTATTATTGGAGTTTCCCACTGATTCAGATAATTCATTAAGAAAAATGCATTCCAGGCACAGCAAAATAAAAAAAACCACAATCACACATCTCCTCAATGAAATCATACACTGGAAACCGAAAGTGAGATAAATATTCCGCAGAATCCATTACAGGCTCACATGATAAATTGACCAGTGGACAATACAAACCATTACGATAGCTCAATAATGATGATTGAACTAGAGTTCACCTCTCCCTCAAAACGACAACATTATCGGACTATTGGAGATCTGGTTCTTATCTTTGGAGGGTACTTGGGGCTCTGTAACAAAAAACAGAAATAACATAATAATGATCAACATTTTTGGGGTGCGTGTCATTTGCGGTATGTTTAATGGTGTTTCTAGAACTTAACATTGAGTGATGTCGTTGAGTAGTGGATACATTAATTGAAAATTCTATGAATGATTTTTATTAGAAAAATCAATTATAAATAATCAATTTCCATTTTCATTTGCACACTTTTTCAGGGCGATTTTTGTAGGACATACGCCGTTTTCGATATTTGACAACCATTAGTTTTTATACTTGGAAGAAAATTCTGCATTTCCTGCAGAATTATTTTTTTTCTTTTTTAATTGTAGCAGAGCGATTTTGACTAGAAGAGTCATTATCAGTGCTCACCGGTCAGATTCACAAGAGCTCTTGTAACGAAGAAAAAAGAACAAAAACTATATCATTGCTGAAATACATAAATGCTGCCCATTTGAAATTAATGAATAAAATACACAGTGACGTTCAAAACGTGTAGGTAGGTATACAACAAGTAGAAAAAATTCAACTTCAGCGTAGTCTTGAAACCCAAAAAATACATAAATAAAGTTGTTATCAGTTTTTACCAACAAATTAGTGAAAATAATTTTGGATACTGATTAAAACTGATTAAAAGTTTAAATATATCCTATGATATTTTTTTCTAGTTGATATGGCTTAAAAATTATTTGAATTACTCGAGAAAATTATAACAAGTATAGAAAAATGTCATATTTGTCAATGTATTACAACAACTACATATGAAAGAAAAAAGTAATTAGTTTTTGAACGTCCCTATAATATCTATCACAAATGTTTCTAGAACCGAACTTCTCGCATGAAAACAATGATTGGTATGTTCAGACAGAAAAGGAAATGATGAATAACGTTAAAAATATTATTATTTCTTTTTTATATGTACTCGTTGGTATAAATAAATAGAACATTGAGCAATTCAAATAATTTGTAAGCTATAACTAGAAAAAAAATACACAGGAGATATTTACACTTTTGATAATCAATCAGTAATTTTTTGTAACCAAAAGGTGTTGAGATTGATCAAATATGAGAGAATTAATTATACCGAAATCATTTTGGACATCAAAATAATTTTTGATAATTTGTTTGCAAAAATTGTTCATATGATTTTATTTATTAATTTTTTGGTAAGAATTGTTTATACATTTATTAATTTTTGAACTGATAATGAGCTTAACGCCAAAGAATGTGCTCTTCTTTGCTCAAATTGATTATTTGAGCCGACGGGGTCGAACAGCCCTTATATAGGAATTGAATATTTTCATGTTATCTTTAACTATTAGTTATAGTAAGATTATCAAAGTTTGTAGACTGAATTGTCGATGAGAAAAATTTTCAAACGAAAAGGGTTACCAGGAATGAACAGAGAAAATATAGGAAAATCAATGGGGTGGGAAAGGGTGAAAAGTTGGCCAAAAACTATTCCATTTCTGGTCGCTGAATGATGAAAAAAGTCTTCCACTCGGATTCTTCCGATGTAAAGATCATAATGAAGCAAATGAACACAAAATTAAGCATATAGGAGAAGTTAAAATTTTTGCGATGTTCAGTTTAAAAAAATTGGTTTCGACTATAGTGCGCCTCAACCAAATCGTCTTTCGCTTTGTCATATGATTACTAGTCACTTTTTAAACAAAATTATAATAACAGAACTTATAGAGAAATAGTCGAAAAAAGCGAGACATATTCCCTTCATACCTACTGCAGTGGCCCCTGTCCGATTTTAAAAATATTTGAAATTTGGGGTTTTTGAGGGATGGACTTTGAACTCACCAAATAGAAGGCATAGAGCTTCTCATCGCGGTTTTAGTCCCGCAACTCTGTGACTATCTGCTGATTATGATTTTCAATCTAGACTTATTACTGTAGAGAAACTTTCCAACAAAGTGAAATATTGACTGTGGCCAGTTTGTTCAATTTGAAAATATAAACACACAAAATATGAAAAATATATTGTCAAATGATATAACGAACATGCTACCTCACAAAGAAATATTGAAACATTTTCATTAGAAAAATGTTTTTACACGGTATTAGAATAATTTACATAAAGTACGCGATACAAATCCGTTTTCATTCTGAAATTTTTATTTAATTTTGAAATGTTTCTGTCTCAGTAGTGTACTATGTTCTTTATTTTATTTATGTACATATTTTTTATGTTTATATTTTTATCCAAACATACATTCACATCAAGGTCGAATACATGTCTACATGATGAGTATCTGTCAATATATTTAATTCTATTCCTAAATGTCCTGTTTCCTCATATTTTATCTATACTTCGAGATTTTGTATGTATGTACATATCAAAGTGCCAGCACATCTTATTTTAACTTTACTGTATCTGTATCGATATACATAAAATTATGACTCCTCACAACTACATAATCTGTAGCAAAAAGGATTAATAAAGTCAATTTATCTATCTATCTTATTTTTCAGATAAGCTAGTTCATAATACTGAATGCCGAAAAAATCCATTGACTTTTCAAGAACTTGTAAATGAAATAAGTTATCGGGACCAAATAATTAATTTGCTATTCTACAATTGTCCAGATTTCCTTGATTTAGAAGTTTTCAATTTTCAGACTGTAGAACTTTAAATTAAAAAAAAGTATTTCTAGAAACTAATGTCACCTGCACTTATTCTTGATGATTCGTTACATGGATATTTGTAACCTGGTGCGTGGATACAATTCCGACAGTTTTAAATAAAATTATTGAGTATATTTAAAATTGAACATCCTATAACACAATTGACTAAATTGTCTAGAATTAATCACTAAAATTTCTGTACTGGATCTGAATGATCTGAAATTGTTTTTATCCATTCAGAATAGTTACAATTTCTCAAAATGATAATTAAAATTGTGACAACACCCTTTATGTTCAATTTAACCAAGCATACATTCAAATAAAGGTCGAGTACAAACCTATATGATATCTGTCAATGTAATTAATTTTTTTATTAAATTTCCTGTTTCCTCATATTTTATCTATATTTCGAGATATGTGTGTATGAATATATCAAAGTGCCTGTTCATCTTATATTTACTTTACTGTATCTGTATCGATATACATAGAACTGTGACTATCTACATAAACAGTAGCAAACATGATTATTAAAATCTATCTATCTTATCTTTTCAGATAACTTAATTTAGAAGTTTATGACAAAATTAATGAATTTTCTTCAAAGCTACCTGTAAACGCAAAACTTATCGGGGTCAATTGATTCATTTGTCCTTCTACAATTGTACAGATTTTCTTGATTTAACTCTTTTTTCATTTTCAGACTGTAGAAGGTTAAAATAACAAAAAAACCATCACCTACGAGTATTCTTGATAATTCGTAACTTCAATATTTGAAACCCCTTGGTGACATAAAATTCAGTTATTATAAAACGAAATTAAATTATTGAGTATATTTAAAATAGAACATCCTATGACTCAATTGATATAATGGTCTGGAATTAATCACTAAAGTTTCTTTACGTGATCTGAGTGATCAAAAATTGTTCTTATCCATTCAAAAAAAAGGTATAATTTCTCAAATTGATACCTAAAATCCTGACACCACCCTTGATATTGAATATCTTAATTAATTTCAACTATTATGAAGAAAATTAAGTATATAATTCCAAAATGAAGATATGACTTTTATCAATTTATCTGTGATATTATCATACGATTATAAAAGAATATTTAAACCCATCGTTCAGAATCGAAACGTTTTAAATGTTTTTGAAGAGAATAGAATTTTGTAACCAAAATACAACAATAATGAAAATACAAACAAAAAAAAAATAGTTACAACTCAAAACACGATTCAACTCATGAATAGCTACAATGGAATGAGACTCAATTTGAACATTATTTTGATTCGCAATTAGAAATCGACAACTCGATCTTCATTTTGACAAATGACATTTTGAATTTCAAATGTTTGTTTGCCTCAGTTACATTTAATGATGTCGTTTGCGCATGCGTATATTTGATAATTAAACTTCATTATATTAGCCTTGTTTCCATACCACAATCGGAAAGAGATTAAGAATTTGGAAATTAGAATAAATGCCTTGAATTTTTGGAAAAAGAATTACTGTTTACTCCAAAACAGAATTTTCTTAAAATAATTTTTACGATACTTACGAAGCCTATATTAGGAAAAACTTCAGGAGGCTTGAACAAATACTCAAAACTAAGAAGGGCACTAGCTGATTCGAATAACATTTACGTCACGATTTCGTTGTTTTAAATTTTTTGTTCACTATATAAATGAAATGAGTGTGTTAATGTTAATTCTTTCATTGGTACAATAAAATTATTCATACAAATTTCGATTAGAATTATATGCTTCAAAATGAAAACTGTTTAATGAAATTAATGATTATGCAAATAAAATTTTAGTTGTTCGGAAATGACCAATTAATACAACCAAATGATTTCGTCACTATGTGACTGAATATTGGGATAATTCTGAATGTACCAAAATATAATGACTTTTCTCACAAACCCACCTATAATATCATTCACCTTAATATATTAATCCACTGTATACATAGATTCTCCACTTCTCCAATTATTATAAATAAATAAAATGAAGTGACATACCTTTCTTCACTCTCTAGAACAACCAGATCCATTGTACACCAAAATATAAAAAAATATTACCTTCTTCCATGAAAAATACTCCGAAACCCACACAATCTAACAGCATACTCACCGTGATCATGTCACATCGGCCATCTTAGAACAGCGTACGGCGCATGCCCGAGCTTTCAAAGCTCTCTAACAGCTGCATAGTTGCTGACCCAAGCCAACTCTCACTGCATGGAGGGTCGGAAGAATAAAGCGACAGCGGCCATGCAGATCTATTCACAAAGTTTGCAGTTTTTGATGGTTTCCCTGTCGACTGATGTGTCGATGATAAAAACGTTGCCCAGAGAGATTTTTGTGCAGCCAAGTACGCTATATTTTTATTTTTAGATACAGGGTGTCTCAAAGCACAGTGCAGATGAATTGTTTTAACGGTATAAAGAATTAGTTCAAGTCTTAATCCAAGAAAATTGTTTGTTTATATATACTGGAATGAATATTGTCACATTGTAAGAAATCGATATTGTCAGAATTATTTTCTCTGAATGATAATAATAATGATATTCTTGAACTGAGTAAAGTTAGGTGTTTGCATTCAAGTATACTCAATACCACATTGGAAAAAATTGAAATATTAGATTCAATTCCATGATACTTTCATGAGAAGAGGGCACTAAGCTTGAATCGAAACTTGGCTGTGGTCATTTTGATAATGTAGATATGAAAAATTATTTACCTGATGTAAATGTAATATTTCTTGTCAACGAAGAGAAAAGTTGTTTGCATGAAAACCTTGCTCATTCAATTGTGAAATAAATATTGTGTCAATTATACAAAATATTTTGATATATTATGAAATTTCTTACTGCAATTTAAGAAAATGGTTTTTACAATTTGAAAATACTGGTTTCTTTCTTGTGATAATATTATATAATATTAGGTGAAATATCTTCGGAAATACCATCTGCCAGAGACTTTTGGAAAAGAGGACAATTTTGTTTGTAGGGAGCAAACCTTCAGAACTAGAGGATATTACTATAACTTCCCTCTTCCTTTTTACAGCTACACTACAGCTACACCTACGAATTCACTACTTTTTCTTCCATACGCATTTACCTGAAAATACAGGAAAGCTGCAATTTCGCATATTGAGGGAAGTAAGGTTACAGTGGCTGTGGTGGGGATTCTCAAGTAAAGCATGTAGAGATTAACTTGATTCAAGAATATTTTATTAATTTTTTTTTCAGATTGAGAAAACATTTTTCGAATCAACGATTTCAATAATGCTTGATCCAAGAATGAATATTTTTAGACACGAATATAGTTATTTTATCACGTCAATAGTATATTCTTGAACGAATAAAATGAGCTGAATAAAGAAAAAGATAGTGTATCCAAAAGATGCAATATTCTTTTTCCGAATATATTACTTCTAATCAAAAAAAATTAATCCACATCTGATAATCCAAAGTAAATGAATATTTTTTCTTGAAATGAGAAATCCTTTTTATAAGTGAATACTGAATGAAATGAACTTAGCTCAAAAAAAATAAATCATTGACTTTTTGTGAAATGTCTCACTGAAAGTTTTGGATTTAATCCTTTATTCGCTCTGGAAAACAATATCCTAAAATAAGAAAGAATTTCCCAATTGGTAGGACCCAATTCTAAGATAGGGATCACTGCATTCTGATTGTTATTGTTGTTGTTATTTCCATCAACCGATTGCACCCCTACGCGCAACCCTCAGAAGATTTCGAGAGACTTGTGTGAGCTAGGGAAGACGCAGCCCCTACCTTTTAACGTGTGATGCCATGCACGAGACCGGTGAATCGGTGGATCGAACCCACGACTCCACGCATGCGAGGCGAACGCACTACCAGCCGACCACCATTGCTACTTCATGAACAAATTAGAAACAATTATTTATTGTGGTCGAGTGATATCTTTTCCTATTGATACCTCTACATTAACAATGATAGGGTGAGTGGGGTAAGTGTAAATCATAATACCAAGAGACTCAAAAGAGAAAACTTTTTGATTTTTCACAGTGGGACTACTTATCTTATCGTTAAATAACTGAAATAATTTATTTTGTTCTACTAGCTACAGTGCATTTTTTAAAAACAAAAATAATATGTTCGATAATTACACTTACATTTATGGCAAATGTAATCAGGGTTTGCAATGCTCATATGCATAGTATGCAGTTTCAACAATAATTTAACATGAATGTATTTTTGTCACATGTTATCAAAATCGTCACTGTTAGACAAAAGAACGACGGGGCGTTGCTATGGAGCTAAAAACTTTCAAAGTTAACCTGATGGAATATAAACTTAATGGACTAAAATATTTTTGAATAGGACAATGATTTTCAAATTGCGATATCTCGAACACGAATTGAAGTATGTAATAACAGGGTGTTTCATAAAAGAATTAACAAGTTTGTTCCACCATTACTTTGCACATCTACTCGAGCAAGGCAAAAAAAAGCTCGTAAATAGTTACATGAAAGACATATTCTCAACAGAAATTCTCGAAAAATGATAACACTAAAATTAACTTCCCACATGAACTTAACACCAAATTTTCAGATACAATAACATGTTTCTTTTTTCTATTTCAGATTTATTCGCTAACAACGTCTTCATTTATTGGAACTGAACGCTAGAAAGCCACTTCTGGAGATTTTTCGTAGAGAAATAATACCCCTCAAAGGTATGGTTTGTCCAATCCTTAACTATAATTTATAATATTTGAAATTTTTCTTGCTGCGCATGCGAAAATTGATTCTTGAATTTTCTGAACATACAACTCGCTTGTTTTTATTCTATATATGAATATTACAAAAAGTACCATTAGTGATAATCTTGAAAATTTTACAATTTAACTTGCGTGCTATTTTGGTTATTTAATATTCACTTGAATTTTTTTTGTTATAGTACCTTTTTCAAGTAAATTTTGATTATGATTGAACCAAGTCAAAAAAATCAAGATTATAATACTCATTTGGAAATGAAAAATCTTTTACTATCTAACAGAACATTATTTGTTTTCCTACCTTCCTAAAAAATTTAAATTTCAACCCTTATCCGAGGGAGGACAATGGTGGTGGGGAGCAAACCATTTTTAACTTCCTGAGAACAAAAATTTCCCTCCCTCGAAGTTTCTTGAAACTTTTATATAAGTTTTTTCTTCTCCGTCTGATTTTGCGAGAAGAAGATAAGTAGAAAATTGAACATAAAAAGCATCTATTTCCATTTTCAGTGGCTGGTCTCTCTGGAAGTCATGTTCAAAACTTAGAAGCGGGAGCTCATAATAACTGTTATGTTTATATTACCAAAAAAAGTATGACTTCAAAGGCAGTAGTAATAACAATATACCTACGCTTCGCACAGGTATTAGTTATTTATGCAACAAGTGCAAAATGTAAGTGTTTATTGCACTCGACGTGAAATTGTCCGACGAGGTCGTCAGGCCGAGTTGGACAACACGTCGAGTGCAATAAATATTTTTTGCACGAGTTTCATACCATATTCTCTCTACGTTTATGCAAAAACCAAAAACTGTTTCATTTAGGTGGTACTGAAGTGTAAGGAAGACATTCATTGTTTTCTAGTAATCCTGTAATCCCAGTATGTTATAAATATGATTGACAATTATATAGAATAAGCAACTGTTTAAAATGTAAAACAATCTCATAGAAAATAGGCTAAATATGGCGTCGATTTGACTTTAATGTTTGTCATGATGACAGAACGCTGTAACAGAATGACAGATGACATTGCAAAAGAGAACCAGTTTTTCCACTGAATACAGTTCAATAAAGATTTGTTTTTTGCATGAACGTAGAAAAATAAATGTAAAACTTTCCAGTATTTGTGAGTTTTTTCTTGATTGTCATTTTTTAAATATGAGAAAAAATTAATCTAGTAGGTGGCTGTCAAGTCATTTTGGTTTTTAAGTTGTAGTTGAAAGTTCAGTTGTGCCTCTCGAATTTCCAATATGAATAATAGCTCTAGCGCTGAATTGGCTAACATGCATTTTATGTATAGTAGTGCCATTGGAAATTCTTTGAAAGCCAGGCTCTATGTATAAATGTATCCTCAGCACGTGATACCTCACCACATAACTTTTGCACGTCCCCACCAACGTTTCTCTAAAAGAGGGACTTTTCAAAAATGAACAACATATTTTGGTAATTATAATATATAGTAATAAGAACGGTGACACTGGAAGAAGAATTTCTCAATATAAATGGAGATCATCTGGAAATAGTACAAAGCAAATTGCTAACACACTAAATGTTAGCAATGAAATAATTTGAAATATTTCAAAACTACACTTATTGTATTTTACCACAATCAACGAGTCCATGCACTTTTGCCGAGAGATTTCCCTCATCTAGTAGATTGGTCAATAGGGTCTTCAAATGATTTCCCAAAATGCTCTACTTACAGAAAACATACGTCCAATGATAACGTATGGCTCTATAGTCTGGTGGAGCAAGGGTCATAAAAAAATAGCCATTGCTAAACTTAACGGACAACAGAGACAAGCGTGCCTGGCGATTACTGGAAGCATTCGCTCCACGCCAACGGCAGCAATGGAAGTCCTCCTTGGATCACTTCCTCTCCAAATAGTTCTGGAGAGAGAGGCAAGATGGGCAACATACAGACTTTACCAAGCGGCCATTAGTCTACCGCAGGCTTGTGTCATGAGAGGCAGCAGCATGCTGGAGGCGTAATAGCTCACAACATTCTAGGAATGCCCTCGGACATCATGCCTAAAACAATCAACCTTCACACGTCCTACACTGTGGTCTTTCCCGAAAGAGAAGACTGGGTCCGGAATGAAACCAACCTATGTAGGGCCAATGAACGTTGGTTCACCGACGGTTCCAAAACTCAGGAAGGCGTCGGAGCCGGAATATATGGGATGAACCAAGTAGTGAAACGCTCGTTCGGTATTGGTAAACTAGCTACGATATTTCAGGCAGAGGTATATGCCATTGAAATGTGTGCCAGGGAGCTGAAAAATTGACACCACACACAAAAAACAATAAAAATATTTTCAGATGGTCAAGCAGCACTTAAAGCACTTGAATCCAACTGCTTTAAATCTAGGGCAGTTTGGAACTGCAGAGACACCTTAAACCGACTGGCGCAACGCAACAACTTTACCCTAGTCTGGATACCAGGTCACACAGGCCTAGAAGGAAACGAAATAGCGAACGCCCTAGCAAAAGGGGGGGGGGGGCATAACAACGTTTACTGGACCAGAACCGGTAATCGGTTTAGCATATAGCACTGTCAAGAATGTCATAACAGCTTGGGCAGACAATATAAGACTCGTGTACTGGCATTTATTGCTTGTACAAGGAAAAAACAGGACTCTGACAAACTGCTAGAACTCAGTAGAGCGACTCTCAGAGTTATAGTAGGTTTGCTTACTGGCCACTGCAAACTCAAACAACACATGCATAAAATCGGACTTGTACAAGATGCAGAGTGCCGGCTATGCATGGAGGATGATGAAACGGATAAACACATTCTGTGTACATGCCCTGCTGCGGCCAGAACCAGATTCTCAATATTTGGCGATACGACAGTAAGGCCAGAAAATCTGGTAAATTGTTCTCCCAATACATTCCTCAATTTCGTCAAGAGATTGAATATACTGGGAGAAATATAACCATAGGGTGAGCCACAATAGGCCATTGGCCGTATTGGAGGGCCTGATAGGGGCCCACTCACGTTCAAACCTAACCTAACCTACAGAAAACATATCATTCACTGACGAATTTAACGTTTCGAGGCAAGTAACCCACATGCAATCTAAGAAGGTCGGTACCAATATGAATTTTCACTTACCTTGTGGGTCGGAATTATTGACGAATGTATTATTGGGCCGTGTTTTCTACCGTTAATGCTAAATGGTGCATCCTACACAAATTTTTTTCCATTGTACTTGAAAATGTTCCACTAGCCATTCGACCACGAATGTGGATTATGCGTGATGGTGCGCCTGTCCCTTTTACCATAATTGCTACGTAGATGACGAGTAACCAACTCGTAGTATAAGCCGAGGAAAACCTCAACTTTGACCTCTCAGATCTCCGGACTTAAACCCCTTATTTTTTTTGCACCTGGGGTCACCCATAGTCCTTGGTTTATACTACCCCTATTGAGTATGTGACTTAATTTCTGTCTAATAATTGGATGTGCTCATTACGAGCAGTTTTATAACTCCGTTTGATGATGTAGTTTTTTCTTTGTTAAACAAAATATTTAGTTCTGTTTGTACTTTTAATTTGAAATTCCATAAAAACAAAACATTGTACTGGTATATATGCCTACTTTGAAAGTAAAAACAAATGGTATGATTTTAAAACAATATGAATGGAGTAATCCCGTTCCATTTACTGAAGATACGTTCATGAACGATGTTGTAGTTTGTTAATTTATTAAAAAACCTTTGCTTTTACCGAAACAACATAGGAATCAAAAAAGTTTGGCAATAAATCGTTCTTTTAAACTCATATTTTTGAATTGATAAGTTTTGTTTTTAGGTTGGTGCCAAAACGAATTTAAAACGATTAAAATAAAGAAAAAAGTAACAGGCAAAGACCAGGTAGAGAATGTTGTTGAGATTACTACTTTAAGGAAAACAAATGTTTAAACACGAAAACACTCAAAATGGTGAAATGGGGGTGCAGTTTAGGCGTTGAAAACGGTTTTTTGCGATTTGCGGCGAAACGTGGCCTCTCAGCAGAAAATGTTCAATGGAAAAGTTGTAGATCATAAAAAAATCGAAAAATTTTTAGTTCATCACTTTTGGACTTTGGACATAACCTCAAATCTACCGTCAAAATGGCGAAATATCGGATTTTTCAGTATCCAATTTTTTTCTTGCGCATTCATGAATTAATTCACATGAAAATTGGTAATAATATGTCTTTTTGGTATCAAATGAGCGTGATTTTTGCGCAATTCAGAAGACGACTTGTTTTCGAGTTATGTATATTTTTCGAAAGAAATATACTTATTTTCCACGAACAATTGTATTGGTGTTTTTTTGTATTTCGGGGGACTATAAATGACCATTTTTATTGCTGGAATGTCTACTATCAAATGGTCTAGGTATATAATTTGGTGGTTTATTGATTGTTGAAATTCTTAAAATTGAGAAAAACCAATAACAAGTCTCTCCGAATCATAAATTTCTCAATATTTTCAATGATTTTCAATAGTTGTAAAAAATAATAAAAATCATATTATCAAATTAATTTTGAAGTGTAATTATGTATAAAAATATTTTATTATAAATAATTAGAAACTAGGTGATTTTTCTTATAAAAATAATGATGAAAGTCGAAAATCATTGAAAATATTGAGAAAATTATGATTCAGAGAGATATTTTGCTTAATTTTAAGCGGTTTAACGATCAATTGACCACCAAGTTAAATAGACCATTTGAGACATTCCAACAATTAACCTGATCACTTATAGACCTTCGAAATATAAGAAAACACCAAGACAATTATTCGTGGAAAACAGTGGAATTTTTTTCGAAAAATGTACATAAGTCGAAAACTGTATTGCGGAAAAATCATGCTCATTCGACACCAAAATAGACCTATGATTAAAAATTTTCATGTGAATTGAATCATTAAATTGCGAGAAAAAAATGAAGTACTGAAAAATTGGTTTTTCGCCATTTTGACGGTTAATTTGAGGTTATACCTAAAATAATTCACCACAAAAGTTTTTTATGCTTTTATTATCTACAACTTTTTCATTTAACATTTTTTGCAGGAAGTTACGTTTCGCTGCAAATGGCAAAAACCCTCTTTCAACTTCTAAACTGCATCCCCGTTTCACCATTTTGAGTGTTTTCGTGTTTAAATATTTTTTTTCTTAAATTTGGGACCTCAACAGCATTTTCCACCTAGGCCTTGCCTGTTACTTCTTACAGTCTAATTGTTAAAAAGTGCTGGTAAAAATTTGATTTGGAATTGCATGTTCCACCCCTCTAAACAATGGAATGATAAAAATATTCATAGGTAGTCTTTCCATGATTAGAACACGCCCACAAAATGCCATTCCTTCAACTCTTCAGCAATAAAAAAAAAAAAAAATTTCTTCTCATTTTTGTAAACGAGAAAATTTTCAAGGGCAGGCCTATGAGCTTTCGTGTACATTAACGCCCCCTTCAATACCCCGTTCAAAGCCTTTTTCATTAATGAAATTTATTCGAATTCATTTCAATTTTGTATCCTTGCACTCAAAGGTCATTTAAAAAGTAATCAATGTGAATCAAATACCTGGACATGTGTGAAATAATAACTAATATCCATAAACCCATTTTTACCTAATTCTTCCAACACATATTTACTATCGAATAATATTCATGCAGTTCGATAAACCTGGTCTAATGGAAGAAAACTTTTTCAGTTCTAGGAAAAACTAATAAAATTCGCTTATAATACACCTTAATGGTCTTACATCTATTAACTTTTGTAGCTTTGTATCAAAAGGTATACAAATTACCGTTCCAACAATAGGCAGATTTCTTAAACCTTCAAAGCAAATTTGACAGGATTATCCATCATAATCTTGTTCGACCAAACTATTGATTGTCAAAATATTTTACAAATTAGTCCTCCCCTTTTGAAGCTCGGCAGGTGGTTTGAAAGGGTTATGGGTATTCGGTCAAATAAATGGATTTTCGAAATATTTACAGTTTATTTTAAGAATATACATATAATATATTTTCCTAGGTTATGGTAATAAATATATTTATATAAAACTAGTGACTTTTTTCCTGAACTAATGCCCTATAATCTAGGTACAAGAGTATATTTGAACAAAAAACACGTTTTGAAAGATCTTTGCAATTTGATACAGTTCGTCAATAGAATCTTATATTTTGAATCCAGAGAAACAATTCTTTTGTTTTATTATTTAGCATATGAAATATGAAAAATTCTAATAATTATTGTTTTTCCAGTAAAATATTTTTTTTTTAATACGAGAGCTATTTTTTTCAAATCACAACTCAAAAGGTTTCTTCTTTGAACAACAAAATAAATCGAAAGAGGAAATTTTAATAAAAATCCTCATATATTCTGAAAACTCTAAGATATGTGTGTAGCAAGAATAAATTTTGTCAAATTTCGGTGATTGCTTTGAAGCGGAATTTCCGCCCTGTATAAGAAGGTGTATTACATCATCACCTTGGATCTAGAGAGTAGGTTTCGTTGCTTTGGTCAAACTGTGTTGGATAAGATTTGTTTGGATTAGTTTATCTGTCAACATGACGTGTCGAATTTGACAAACATCCGTTGGTTTCAGAAGGGTCCAAATATTTGTTACTACAAATAAGCGTGATTTTTGTACCTGGTGTTTTTCTTATTCCAGCACTGAACACAATAATAAATTCATCCAGCCTCCTCCAGTCTCTAATTTCCGAACCCAAAATACATATTCCTTGAAACATTCTGTTTCAGCTTTTTTCAAATAAACCCTAGTTGAAAATTTTTAAAGATTGTGTGCAACTACAAAAACTTTGGTATTGATAATTTCGATTTCTGAACCTACTTTTCGAATAAACAATAGTTTGAAATATATTTAGCTTTCCCTTTTTTATTATTTGGGAACATTGACAAACATGCATCTACCCGATGATAAAATTGATTCAATCTATTCAGTCTAACTGTTTTCAAAACCGGAGTAATTATGAATTGAAAATTGCATAAAAAAATACTTGAAAACACTATACATAGAATGTCCACCATGAGGATATCGGAGACAGATTTGTTTAAATGGGATAGAAGTTGAGTATCAGCAGGACTATTCATATTATGGAAGAATGCAATTTCCATTTGTTTCATTTTGTAGTTATTTTGGAAAAAAATTATTTTTATTTCATATTAAATTTTTTATGTTTAAAGTCAGAACAGGAACAAAATAACACATACAATTGTTCCACCCTAAGCGGTTCCATCGAGACTGACCCGTCGAGGTCAGTCTTCACATTCCTTTGTCGTCACTTTGGAGACATGCCAAAATATAATAAAATACTTCATTACAGTAACTTTACTGCAACTGTGATAAATATCGGTTTTTAAGTATCTTTCATTCTGCATTCCATGACATACAACATATGACGGTTTCAATACGATTCAGATCCTTATCGGCCATAATCAGGAATTTTAATAGTTATTTATGTACCAAGGGTATAAATAGATGTTTTACTAACCCGAAGGCATCTGGCCTGAGGGTTTGTAAGTCGCACGAGGGTATACACATCTGTTTATGCCCGTGGTACATACATAACTTTGTCATACTAGTTCGTTATTGCAATACAATCTCAATACAAATCAGTATTTAAAAAAATCCGGTTTGAATTAATAACATTGCCATTTTATCATAGTAGACACTAACGTTGCTAGTTGAATGTTGACAAACGTAAATGTCATAAAATCACAATAATTTTTATGCACTAGCGGGCGGTAAAGTACACTTTACCGCCCGGTTCGCAGGGCGAAAAGTGGCACTTTACCGCCTGTGGGCGCATTATGGCCCGGCGGGCCGTAAAGTAGACAAAATTCTCAAATTTTCTATACTCACACATCATTTCATGCAATTCCTAACACGAATTAGAATCATTTCAGTTCAATAAAGCAATACTCTTTCTAACATTTGTTCATAATCGTTGGCAATTTTTTCGGTGATGATCTATTTATTTGAAATAGATTCTCCAATATAGCACTCAGCTACTATAGCTTCACATTCCTCATATTATGTTACCCTTAATTATTGTATGCATAACGTATGAAACGTGTAGACCATTGCAATTCAAGTCAGTATTTGTGATTCGCGCTATAAAACCGCTAGTGCATAAAATTTTGTATGTATCACGTGCGTAAAATGCGTTTAAGGCCTTCGGCGTGTGATGGCCCTCGGCTAACGTCATCGGGCAACATCCAAGCCACAGGCCATAAACGCCTACTTTACGCCCTTGATACATAAATATGTGTCAAAGTTAGAAGTCAAAATGAACGAAGATTTTGGAATTCCTGACGAAATTATTGAAAAACCAAAGAAAGCAACTGAAAATCTATTGCCAAAAAAGTCTAAAGAAACGAATACGAAAAATTATTAAATTGGATGCAAGAAAACTACGTAAAAAATGTTAATGAAACTGTGTTGCTTGGATATATATTCCCTTTGTAATTTCATTAAAAAAGGTTATTAAATAAGCTAAACAAAAAATTATTTCTCTTTACGCCCGCGCGGACCATAAAGTGAACTTTATGCCCGCACGGGCATGAAGTACGACATTAGATAGTTGGTAACTAAGCAATAAAAACGCAATAATGAACTAGTATGACATAAGAAATATTTTAACTACCGGTTAAACATTTCAACCCAAACTTTTGATGTGCAGTTCTAGGATACCCAAGTCCACAATTTCTTCCTTTAATTTATACCCGAACCTATTCCAAAACCTCATGGTCTGAAAAGAGATGAAACCATCACATATACAGTGTGTCCCACTTACCATGCTCACCATGGGTATCTTTTTAATGGTGAGAGATACGAGGTTGGTTAAATGACACCAAATGTGGAGTTTATTAAGGACAACTATAATGTGAAAAAATATTCTCATCGAGTAACACGTCATCCACACGAAATTGCGATATCAAATTGATTATTATAAAATGCTCTTTTTTCCTAACCCGACAAACCACTATATTGCCGTTTGAATTATAGTGGAAACTAAATATCAAATAGCAGTTACATTTCGATCAAAAACCGTGAAGTTGTGTTTTTCCCAAGATGTTAGGACTGAAATTAGCAACTTGAACAAATCCATTGCCCTCTCGAATTAAAAATAAAATTCTAAATGAAAACAAATTTTGGTTAAAAAAAAGTGACGAGTGATTCAAGGTTGTATTCGGAATGTCTTATGAAGACAAAGGAATTGAAAATATACTAGGTATCCCATTTAAAAATCGAAAGTTTATGGACATTCCAGTGAAATCTGAAATTGTATGGAACTGAATCACTTTTCAAAACGTGTAGTTACAAAAATTTTGATACATAATATATAAAACAAAAAAAGTTATACGGGTGAGCCATCTTCCGCAGACACCCGATATAGAATGAAAGTAATTCAAGATAGTGTGCAGAGTTAGAAAATATAGCTGGTCGCGTATTTAGAGCAAAAATTGGTAGTTTTCAAGTCTTTGGAGAGCGGAAATGACATTTTGTGCTAGAAATACGAACAAGATTTTTTCTACTAACGCACGTCTGAATAATTCAAAGTTACTTCATCAGTAAGCAGTAGTAAAAAAAAATTTGATTTGCATAGAATCTAAAAATATTAGAATATATACAGAAAGTTCAATTTAAGATAACGAAGTTGGTGTCTATATTCGAAATAAAATCTGAAGTGCCACATTCCTGAAAAATATTTCAACCGGATAGCCTCTCTCAACGATAGTAAATTAAAAAATTTTCAAATTTGGCTCACTTATAGTTTTTCATATTATATTGATCGATGACCTTCCCGGTGGGAAACCCTGTATAATCAGGTGTAAATCGTAAAAGGCATACCTATATCAATAAGAATTTCCAATCGATAGTCATTAGACTACATTAATGTTGATTTTAAAAAACGAATCAACTATGGAATCACCATATTTAAGTACCACCTTTGGAATCAATTTTGAATATGTTTCTATTCGTTCTGTTATTCGTAGTTAAAAAGAAATAATCAAAGTTTGATAAAATATAAATCTGACGAACTGTATCAAAACTGTTTTCTATCCATCCTTGAAGAAATTAATCAAATTCAGGCTACCAGTGAAATCAGTCATGATTCTTTCTCATTATTGAGAATTCATGTCCAGCAGAGTGCTTGAAATAAATTGCTATATCAAGACCAAAAGAATAAAGTTCTCTTAAAAACATCTGTGAGTTTTTCTGGATTTGCTAGTAATATCAGAAAATCCAAGGAAAAACCTTTAGGAACCACTCATAAACTTCGAACATATCATAGACCATGAAATCCAATACTTATTATAAATTCACCGGAAATTGGGAAAATATTTGTATTCTGTTCTTGTTAGATTTCGGGTTTTGTCGTGGAAGTAAAAATACCCGAACGTTCTGACTGCAATTGTGCCAGTCATCTTCAGTAGCATGGACGAAGTAATCAACTAATACTATACAACTGATGCGCCACTGAAGATTAGTGCCGCAGTCGAATCGTTTGGATATTTTTACTTAAGACTTTACGGCAAAACCTGGATACTAACCAGAAAATTAATGGTAGCCGCGAAAGCCTACATTCCTAATATTTGAATTTGTCCGAGATCTCAGTCCATTTGAGTCATAACGACTATGACTCATATCACTGCGTATGATAACACCCTTGCACTCCAACTTCAAAACTAAACATATTCACAATTTTGATATATGCTCTAATAGAACAAAAGAAAATCTCTTACGGTGACAGGGGAGGCCCTGGTAGATTTTTCAGGGCAGTCAAAGGCATGGCGACGTCTTTGGCGTAACAGTTCCTTTCGTTACCTACTGTTGAAGTCTCCGCAGGGTTTTCCGCGTTTCCCTGCCCTCCATTCGGATAGAAGGTCTTGGAAAAGCTCGACGGCGTGGAAAATATACTCTGGTTCATGTTGATGTCCTCGATGGTGGGGAAATCTGTCGATTGCCCGCCGAATTTTCCGTCTTTCTTGGCCTTCATTCGTCGGTTTTGGAACCAGATTTTTATTTGACGCTCTGAGAGGCACAGGGTGTGTGCAATTTCGATTCTTCGTCTTCTCGTCAGGTATTTGTTGAAATGGAATTCTTTTTCCAGTTCCAGCGTTTGAAAGCGGGTGTATGTTTGGCGGGTGCGTTTGTTTCCTTTCGAGCCAGAGTCGCCTGTAAATAAATAAAACTGGGTGATTTGGAAGTCGTGAAAAGGTTAGTTGCATTGACAGGATCACCATTATGAATGAAGTGTGACCTACAACGTGCATTTGAGATATTATATACTCAAATTACTAAAGTATTTCAGGGATTGCATTGAATTGGCTCATTAATTATCTGCAGGATATGAAACATGTCACTCATAAAAACAAAATATCCTCTTCAGAAATTTCGAATAAAAATGGTGTACCTCAAGGTAGCACACTAGGGCCACTGTTGTTTTCGATATATTTAAAAGATATTGTCAGTTGTGTAAGAGGCTATCAAGCCCATTTATTTGCCGATGATACATAGTATTACTCCTGTGCTGAAGATTTGATAACTTTGGTGGATACTATTGACGACCTGTAAAATATAGTATCTTGGTGCAATGGGAACTTGCTCAAATTGAATTCCTCAAAAACGCAATATTTTGTTTATGCAGGGAACTGGTCTAGGCTAACTAGATACATCCTCGTATTACCCAAATATTTAATTTTTTCAACAGTTTCAATCTCTTTATCGCCAATACTGATTTTGAAATTATCTTTGACAGAATCAATTTGTTTATTACTTATAAGCGGATATTCGGTTTTTGAGGAATTCAATTTGAGCAAGTTCCCATTGCACCAAGATACTATATTTTACAGGTCAAATATAGTATCTTGGTGCAATGGGAACTTGCTCAAATTGAATTCCTCAAAAACCGAATATCCGCTTATAAGTAATAAACAAATTGATTCTGTCAAAGATAATTTCAAAATCAGTATTGGCGATAAAGAGATTGAAACTGTTGAAAAAATTAAATATTTGGGTAATACGAGGATGTATCTAGTTAGCCTAGACCAGTTCCCTGCATAAACAAAATATTGCGTTACCATAGCAACGAACAATAACTTACTAGAAGTGTCAGTGTAAAGTCTGACGTCAAAAAAAGTAATCCAGAGTTACGCAATAAATTAAAAGAAAAAATATGTCCACCGAAATTGTGAAAATCGAAAAATTGGAGTATCTAGCCATCATCAAGTCCCTGTATTTAAAAGGGTTAAGAGGTAAGCAGACTTACGAATATATGCTTAATACCCTTGGTGATGAATGTCCTTCGTATGCGACCGTGAAAAATTGGACTGCAAGCTTCAAAAGAGGTAAATTTTCCATTGAAGATGATGACCGATCGGGAAGGCCAGTTTCTGTGTCAGTTCCCGAAAATATCGATGCAGTTCATAACATGATTTTAACAGACCGTTGAATTGGGCTGAAGCGGATATCTCAAGCACTGAATATTTAATACGAACGCGTTCACCAAAAGCATGCAAGGATAGTAGCGCGTTCGATCTGTGCTCGATTTGAAAACGATGTAGACTTATTTAACCGACTTGTTTCTATAGATGAGACTTGGGTACATTTCTACGATCCAGAAACTAAGCAACAATCGATAGAATGGCGACACTCCGGTTCTCCAAGACCTAAGAAGTTTGGTGTCCAAAAATCTGCTGGAAAAGTTCTTGCTTCAGTTTTTTTGGGTTTGCCATGGAGTACTTCATTATAGATTTTTTGGATATGGGTAGAACAATAACTGGAGATCACTATTCGATATTACTGACCACTCTATGGAAAAAAATTAAAGAGAAAAGATGCGGAAAGCTATCCAAAGGTGTTTTGTTTTTGCAGGACAACGCCCCTGCACACAAATCTCATGTTGCCATGCAAAAAATTCGTGTAGGATTTGAATTACTAGAAAACCCCCTTATTCACCAGATTTGGCTCCGTTTGACTATCGTCTCTTTCCTCAACTGAAAAAAAGTTTAAAAGGTGATAAATTTTCTTCCAACGAGGAGGTAATAAAAGCTGTGGAGGTCTGGTTTGCAGAGCAAGAAGAAACATTAGTTTTGAAAGGTCTAGATACGTTGCAGGTTCGCTGTAATAAATGTATCGAATTAGAAGGAGAATATGTTGAGTAATAAAATATTTTGACATTGAAATTTTGTTTGGTTCTATAGTAGGCTAAGAATATTTCAATATATCCTCGTATAATAGACCGAAACCTCACATTCAAAGATAAAATCTCAAAAAACACTAACTTTTTATCCAGGTTTTGTTAAAGGTCACGCATAACTGTATATACTATTAATCTGCCACATTTAACATTCAGTCATACAAATCTTCAATCCTATTCATGGAAAATAAAAATGAAAAGGTCAGACTAAGAAAACTACAAAATTGAGCAATGGGAATAATTTTGGGTGTTCCTAGAGATACATCAATCAAAAATACAGGGTGTTAATTAAATACGTTGACAAACTTCGGGAGGTGATTCTTTGAAGGTTTTCAGGACGAAAAGTTCATATAAACATATGTCCCAAACGGCTTGGTTTTCGAGATACAGGGCGATAAAAATACATTTTTTTCAATATTTTTTGGAGTTAACTTCGACATTTTCGACAATAATCAGTTAAAATTAGGCAAGTACAATCCATTCAATAGGGCGCACCATACAAAATAATGCATTTCTTAAATAATTCACAGGGTCCACCTTTTTTCAGAGTCAAGCTTTGTTCAACCCTTCAGAATTTTTTTTCCGCCGCCACTGACATATTATGAGAAAGGAATAATCAATGTTGTTTCATTTAACATCTTTTTGATATCTTGCATTTTTTCATTTACTTGTACGGTTCAGGGGCTATAATGAAAATATTAATTTAAACATTTTCCAGTGTGGCATAACATTAGAAAATTTGAAAATTAAACATTTTCAATTATTGTAAATTGATGGAAATATTTTTTCAGAATTAGAAAAATCTACGATGAATAAAAATTATACAATAAAAAATATAAAGACAAGCTTTTATACAAATGCACTGAAAATGAAAAAATTATTTGTTTCATTTTTTGTAGGTTATTCTGTGAGTATCAAAATCTTTCTGTACAAGATTACCTAGATCAAACAATGAAATGAATTATTTTTTCCTTTTCAGTGTATTGTATAAAAACTTTAAAATGTTTTCTTTTTATAATTTTCATTTTTAACATTTTAGTTTATTTTTTATGTGAAACTGAAAATCTCCGACCCAAAAACCATCACATACCAATTTTGAACAGAATCGGATCATAATCACAAAACTCGTCCGCCATATTGGAGCCGCCATTTTGTTCTTTAACAAACATTTTTTTAATGCATTGTCACCGGAATTACGGAAACCTGCCAAATTTCAAATTAATCGGAGTATTAGAAGTGGGTCAAATTCAACTTTTATTAAATTGTTTGTTAGTTAGTTACAAGTGAAGCTAAATAAAAGCTTGTTATTGTAAAGATGTGATTTCTTTTTGTGATATCTAACAGAAAACTACTATCTCCCCGTCACTGCGGTACGCTGGATAGTAAACTAGATCTGACAGATATTGGGAAAACCTTAACTTTCAACCTGAAGATTCTGATGGTAAAAATGTGCATTTTCATTGAGTATTTGATTAAAAAAAAAGAAACACTCCTGGTATTTTTGAGCGTGTCCGCCAGTCTATGGTTAGGTGCATAAACGCATGCATTGAAGTTGGCGGTGGCCATTTCCAGCAGCTGCTCTGACATATCAATTTCAATAATGGTCCTTTTCTGAACTTAATTTTATTCCTAGGGAATTTCTGTTACTTTGCTCTAGTATTTGATAATAAAGTTATTCACTATTGAAAATGTCCAAAATTATTTTGCCATAATTAACTTTGTGCAATACATATTCAACCTGAGTTATGGTAAAAAATGTATGGGAGCTCCATAACATTACATTTTCTCTACACGAGCAGAAAATAGCTATTTGTGTAATGAGAACAAAATGACGTATTGCGTCACGCGCTAATCTTTGGAGAGTGGCAATGACACTTCGAGAAATGAATTATTTTATATCATGCGCACTATTGAATGGATTGTACTTGTCCAATTTGAACTGATTTGGATCGATTATTGTCGAAAATTTCGAAGTAAACTCCAAAGACTCCTAAAAAATGTATTTTGATCACCCTGTACTTCGAAAACCAAGCCGCTTGGGACATGTTTATATGAACTTTTCATCTTGAAACCTTTCAAAGAATCACCCTTCAAGTTTGTTAGACTATTTGCTTCTCAAATTTCTTTATGTTATGCGTTACTGGAAAATGTTTGCGTTAATATTTTCATTGTAACTCCTGAACCGTACAAGTAAATGAAAAACATCAAGAGAGCAAAAAGATGTTAAATGAAACAATATTCATTATTCCTTTCTCATAATATTTCAGTGGCGGCGGAAAAAAAAATTCTGAAGGGTTGAACAAAGCTTGACTCTGAAAAAAGGAGGACCCTGTGAATTATTTGAGAAATGCATTATTTTGTATCGTGCGTACTATTGAATGGATTGTACTTGCCTAATTTGAGCTGATTATTGTAGAAAATGTCGAAGTTAACTCTAAAAAATCTTGAAAAAAATGTATTTTTATCACCCTGTATCTCGAAAACCAAGCCGTTTGGGACATATGTTTATATGAACATTTCGTCCTGAAAACCTTCAAAGAATCACCTCCCGAAGTTTGTTAACGTACTTAATTAACACCCTGTATGTTGATACTTTGAATTGAATATTGGTATTTGCCAAAAGTACTCACAATAATTATACATACAGTCAAAAAATGACATACTAGTTCAAAGAAAAAATAAAAGAAGCACTGCATAATCATTTGTTGCATATGGGTAAGATTTGTTCCATATTCTTTGAATATCTGCGTTTCTATCTATTCCAAGTAGAGTTAAGAAGAGACTACTGAACCAATGGCATGCAGGAAGTAGTTCGTTAGAATGTACTTATTCATGTATTCATTCGCACGAAAAATCTGTGGACGCCCTGCCCTCATGTCACTGTACTCGATCACTATCCGGTGCAATTGCGACTAAACCTGGCCTTCGGTCCAAAATGGATGTTAGTCTTTAATGCGTTCGAAACTATAATTGTACGCCAATAATATGAATACAACGACTTTAATGCGTATAAAACTATAATTGGACACCAACAATATGGTTACAGCGACTTCAATGCAAAAAAAATCATGAGGATGCCAGAAGAGGGGGCAAAAAATAAAAAATCCGGGAGCGAACCACCCGCAAAGTTTGAGGAGGAGGAAGTGATCATAAATCGAAGCGCGAAACGCCTGCAAAATTTTGGCGACGGAGGGAAATGAAAATCTGTACTCGACGCTTCCTGAAGCTTTTGGGAGGAGAAAGGGAAAACATAATTCTGCTGGTTGGTCATAGAGGGCACTTGCAATTGCGTCCTCTGATGTTTTGAGGAACGTTGCACAAGTAGCTGTTAGATTTAATTCAATACCCGTCGTGGTCTTAGCCAGGGAAGTAGTTGTTTTCTGACAGGTTCTTGCCATAATAAGCCTACATAGTTAGGTATTTATGGGAGTAAAGGGTTCATCATCGGTCGGTAACGACTGTTCGTTATCAACCGTACATATTTCGCATTTTCGAAAATGCAAATTTCGATATTCAGATTTTCCAATTTTTCCGATATTCCGATAATTTTCGTGAAAAAAATTGCACTGAAAATATTTTTCACGAAAGTTATCGGAAAATCGGGAAATCTTGAAAAATCTGAAAATCGGAATTTTCATTTTCGAAACCGAAATATCTCGGATATGGTTGATATTTTCACAATACTCCGAGATATTTTTTATAACCGCCTTCATAAAATCTACAAAAACATGTTTTATTTTTTCCGTAAAATCTATAGTGCGAAAAATATTTCAAAAAATGGTATTCGACCATACTAATGAATACGAAACAAATGACATTTTAAAATTGTTTCTTATACGTCTTTATAAGCCATGTCGATATTTCTGAACCGTTTATTTCCAATTCGATTGAAAAGTAGAAAACTGTTGAAAACATCGAAAAACAATCAAATCTGCACTTTTTCTCTAAAATCATCAAAAACTCGAAAACGAAACAAGATGTCAAAAAAATGTATATGAACATTTTTATAGTTATTGAAAAGGTCTACCTATGAATGAAATGTTAAGTTTATTGAAGTGGCTATTGAAGTGACTGCGATATTTATTGATACGATTTTAATTGTTGACTAATTTTATGTTTCTTGCTGTCTGCTTCTAATTATTGTAATTTAATCTGTTTTCTGACATATTACGTTTCGTTTTCGAGTATTTGCTGTTTTTTGCATAATCTATCGTACACATTTATTGTGAAATTTTGTGATGGTTTTATAAAAAAAAATTCAATATTCTCGCGAAGCTCCCTAAAAAATTCGGAGGGGCAGGAGAAATGGAGAGTAAATAATCAAAAATGTGGGTGCGATGCGCTTGTAAAGAATTGGGAAGGGGAAAAAGGGGCAAATTGGGAGTGAATAACAAAACATATGGGGAGAGGGGGAAAATTATCAAAAATCCCGGTGCGAATCCCGCAAAAAAAATTTGGGTAGGATGGGGAGGGGAAAAAATAGCCAAAAGTCTGGGCGCGGAGCGCCAAGAAAATTTGACGGGGTGGGGGAATAATCAAAACTCAATGCGCGAAGCACCCGGAAATTTTTCGGGAGGGAACGGGAGAGGGGTGGGAGGAAAAGGGGGGAAAATTTGGGTGGAGGGGGGATGAAGGAAAGAATAATAAAAAAAAGGGTTTTTGTCATTTTTGTACCATAAATTGATAATTTCATCAAGTTTCGCGACTTTTCATCCCTTTGTTCAATTTCGTCTAAACTTTTTTTAGACCTGTTCAAGGACTATAAAACTGTTCGTATGAAATATTTCGATATCTGGTTTCATTTCAATGCTTTTTGTCATTTTACTGAAAAATTACAAATTTATACTCTATTTAAATTTTTCCAAGATTTTTCTACTTTTCAATCGAGTTGTAAACAAACGGTTTCAAAATATTGATGTGGCTTGTAAAGACGTATACGAAGCAATTTTTAGATTTTCATTTATTTGATTATTTGATTAGTATCTCGATTTTCCATTTTTTTTTTCAAGAATTTCTTGTACAATTGATTTTACGGAAAATTTAATAAACATATTTTGTAGATTAATTTGTAAAAACATCAACTGTTTTTGAGGTATTTTATTTTAATAACTTCACTAATGGATTGATTATTGAAACTGTTGTCGACATAGTAAACAAGAGGTGATGTTATGCTCATTGTTTTGAACTTCAAACGAAAAAATCGAATGCTAGATCATTAACAATACTTTCACAAAAAGTAAGATATTAAAGTGAGTAAAGAGATGAAAATAGACGATGAGAACCAGAAATTACAATTATATATATCAACTATTTTTCATGAACATCAATTAAATCAAATCTGCTTACTAGAATATGACATAATCGGTGTTTACCTATTTCAGTCACAATAGTCTTGGACTAAATAAAGGATTAATATAATATATAATTACCATGCGTACTCTTCATCCATGGATAAAAGTTCCCCTGAACTGCTGCCAAATTATCCTCAACCCCTTTCTCATCCAGCCTCTCTTCCTTGCCAAAATTAGCAATATCTTTGTCTTCATTATCAAATTCGCTGCTATCCCTTGATCTGCTATAGTCCGCGACAAAATCAGCCTCGCGTATGCTTTTATTCAAATCGGTGTAATCATACTTGATTTTCTGATTACTTGGCTTCGACAAAAGAGCCCTCAAAGCTGGCGACTCTTCAACTTTGAGCCTACCAATAGAGTCCTCCTCAGGTGAGCTAGGCTCATTAGGAGACGAGCTAGTCACTAATGAGCAGGTAGGTCGCTCAAACTGATTCACCGACGTGAAATGATGAGCCACAGGCGGTGGAGTCCTGGAATTGTCAGCGAGTTGGTTGGAGAAGTCAGTATTTGTGTTAAATCTGCAGTTGCTGTACACTGGTTCTTGTTTCCCTTGGAAAGCCAGGCTCTCGTTCATGTACGGATAATTAATTAGTCCTTGATTTTGAGGTGGTTGCGCCGCGTACCCTGGTACCCTCTGTGGCTCGTACGGGAACCCGTTGTTCCGGTAACCGTAGTGGTTTGGGTTCCAGTATTCGCACGAAAAATCTGTGGACGCACTCATGTCACTGTACTCGATCACTATCCGGTGCAATTGCGACTAAATCTGGCCTTCGGTCCAGAATGGATGTTCGACATTGTCAACTGTACACCCTGGGAGGGGTGTCGACCCCCTGACGTTCGTCGCCTGCTCTTTTATTTCGCCAGCTGCCCTGTGAAATTCACCCACCCCCGACCATTCATGTCTTTTTCATATTTATTGGGGTATCGGTCGTATATATTGCAGAATGTGAAAGTTTGGAATTTTGTTCGGCGATTGGTTTAGTGATTTTACCTTATGTCTCTATTTGCAGATTAATAAAAATACGAAGCGGCGTAGGGTGTTGTTATTGATGTGGATTATTAGGATTTGAGTAATTGCACTTAGTCATCGAATAAATTAATACAGTTTCTTGTGATTACATATATAAGATAATTTAATGATAATATCCTTGATTGCAATAAATCTACGAGCGGACATACCAACGTCAATAGGTTTGAGTTAGAAGTAGGGCAATTTTTTAAATGGGTAAAAGTGTAAGTGGGTATCTATATAAAAAATTAATTATTAACTATTGGTAAAAATATAACTCAGCATTAAATAAAACGTTTAAATATACAATGAGCTTGAATAAAATATAGTAGAGCAGTAGGGGCAGAAGCAATTGAGCACAATTTGAATATGAATATGGAACCAGAAGTTTCCCTGAAGATGACGCCGAGCGTTGGGGAAGAGTTGGGATATGCAATTATTTTATAAGAGGTCCTGTCGCCACCATAATTCGTCAGAGCGTTCTTGAATGAGAATAATGAAAGATTTCATCGACATAAAAAAATAACCGAACGTTAGAGGAGAGATGGGCCATACAGTATTTTTCATAACAGGTCCTGCCGCCACATCATTTCGTCAGAGCGTTCAAGAATGAAAATAATGAAAGATTCCATCTACAGATAAAAATTATTGAACGTTGGAGAAGAGTCAGGATCACTATTTTTAATTAGAGGTCCTGCCACTATAATATTTCGTCAAAGCGTCCATGATTGAGAATAATGGAAGATTTCATCAACAGAAAAAAATTACCGATCGTTGTAGAAGTCAGGATCACTATTTAATATTTCGTTAGAGCGTTCATTATTGAAAATGATTACAGATTCTATCAACAGAAAATTACCGAGCGTTGGGGGAGAGTTGGGCTAAGCAAATTTTTTATTAGAGTTCTTGCCACCACCATATTTCGTCAGAGCATTCATGATTGTGAATAATGGAAGATTCCATCGACAGAAAAAAAAATACCGAGCGTAAGGAGAGAATTGGGCTCGGCAATTTTTTTATTAGAGGTCCTGCCACCACCATATTTCATCAGAGCATTCATGATTGAGAATAATAGAAGATTACACCCACAGAAAAAAATTACCGAGCGTTGGGGGAGAGTTGTGCTACTCAATTTTTTATAATGTGTCCTGCCGCCACCGTATTTCGTCGAGCGTTTATGAATGAGAATAATTAAAGTTTCCATCGACAGAAATAAATCACCTTCAATAATAGCTAGTATTAGGCAAATGTATTAGTTGCCTCCGTATAAGAGTAGCATAATAATAATATTGGCATAATAATAATAATAATAATGGCTTTTATGGATAGGTAGGGAGAAAACGAATTGAAAATAGAGTTGAACGAGTGCTTTCTTTCACTCAACCTGTGCATACACTTCTTTTTCTACCAAATGACAACTAAAAATGATTTGTTGTTTATGGGAACACTTTCGATTACATTTGAATAAACATTTCAATGGGATAAATAATAATATATAAGTAGGTACTACCCTTTCGTATATAATTTATTGAATTTACTTACGCTTCAGTTAGTGAAAATTTATTGAAAAAGTGTTTTCTCAAATTCAATACATCTTCTTTGATTATACCCTCTAAAATGAAATTAAAAGAAAATATTGTCTCACGAATGAGGATTTTCATTTTAGGGAATCTGGAATACTAATTTATACTTACGATATTCAATAAGATTACCTTAATTTTTATTAGAGAATACATATTCAAAATTCAACAAAAAAAACTCTTTTTTTAAGTAGCAAGTTAATATACTAATTATTCTATTGTTTTAATGATTGACCCATTGCCATTCAAATATTTTTTTGAAGTTAATTTTCAGAAACATGGCGATTTGAAATTTTGATGATGATAGTTACCCCTATTTCAAAAAGTGAAGACCACTTGTTCAAAGCAAATTTTTCTCTGACACTCTACTAGGTACTATATAAACTTGCGATTGGAGATGTGGTTTTCAGTTTCTATATCGACGTAAAAAATCTAAGGGGGCTATAAGTCATTGAGAACACGTGTGTAGTTTTTTTGCGGTATTTGGAGACGCCAACAAACTACTAACTCTGAACTAGCTGAATCTAACGTGCCTATACTCTACATGTCTCTCCCGTAGAATCATGTAAAACAAACAACCTCATTACCTATTCGGAAATATTATTTTCTATACTCAAATCAAACAATTGCAACACTCTTTTACTTACCATTACCAATCGTCACTAGCAAACAATGAATGAATTGAAATTAAATTCAATAGCAGCCATCAAGTCAGGTCCAAAATTAAAATTATCTGCTGATCAAAACTAACTTTTTCTGATAAATATTTTCGTTTTTTGTTTCTCATTTGATTGTTTTACTTCCAACAGTACGTTACTTGAGCCATGTTATTTCTCTCTTTATTATATTTCTGTCAATCTTTATATGAAAAACAAAGACCTGCAATTAGATATGGAGATGGCACTCTATCCTCGATATTTATTTTCAACCCGGACAGCTAATTTTACTATAATCTGAAATAATTGTTATTTTTATTTTGTTGAAGAAATAGGTATCTTTATTATTATTTTATTATATCCTTCCGCATAGAGTCAACCCCAAGCAATTTTCATTCAGTTTCTTGTCACCATGTTCATGCAACAGGCTTTCGTTTGGATTAGCAAGTACTACCACCCTCTGAATACCACTCCATCATACACACATATCATTATTAATTTCATAATACCTGCACTGCTAAAACTTAATGTAGCATGAACGAGTTTTCAGTTACCATCGACCTGACCTGACTTGACTATTGGTTATAGGCCAATCACTTTAGCAAAAATTAAGAAAAAGTAGCAAAACAATGCAAACTTTCAGAAAAGTTATGTTTTTGTGCTTAATTGAACAATAAAAATGTGTGCCCTCGCACAAGGTCGGCAACATTTTTATTTTGTTTGAGAGAAAATGCAAAAGAGTAGCAAAATGACGAAAACAACTTAACCTTTTTGTAACCATTTCCAAGTTCTGTATCCGAGTAAATTAATTATTCTTACTTTTTTAATATCTTGGCCGAAAAAACTCTAAAAGAGTGGCAAACGCAAAGAGACATTTCTCTCTATGTCCCTCGCCGAAACTTTCCCACCTCTACCGATGACGGCAACAAATTGTTTTGTTTATTTTACACAAAAGAACTTTTAATGCAAACCTGAATTGATTATGGAAATAATGCAAAAATTTTTTGTATTGGTCGGGATCGTAGAAAGTATTTTCCTGGAAAACATACTAAATTTGCTACTACTAGAGGTTTTGTCAAATTTGAAGAGAATGAAAATAATATAAAATTGTCTTTTTTTTCCTAGTGTATTCATTATTAGTTTTCTAAATTTTATAACCTCAAACTTCAGTTACAATATTTTCAATTCAATTAAATGTTCTTCAATCAGAGTACGAGGATGTATTGATATCTAGTTAGCTTAGACCAGTTCCCTGCATAAACAAAATATTGCGTTACCATAGCAACGAACAATAACTTATTGGAAGTGTCAGTGTAAAGTTTAACGTCAAAAAAGTAAACCAGAGTTACGCAATAAATTAAAAGAAAAAACATTTCCACCGAAATTGTGAAAATCGAAAAATTGGAGTATCCAGCCATCATCAAGTACCTGTATTTAAAAGGGTTAAGAGGTAAGCAGATTTACGAAGATATGCTTAATACCCTTGGTGATTAATGTCCTTCGTATGCGACCGTGAAAAATTGGACTGCAAGCTTCAAAGGAGGTAAATTTTCCATTGAAGATGATGACCGATCGGGAAGGCCAGTTTCTGTGTCAGTCCCCGAAAATATCGATGCAGTTCGTGACATGATTTTAACAGACCGTCGAATTGGGCTAAAACGGATATCTGAGGCACTGAATAGTTCATACGAACGCGTTCATCATATACCTAGTTCACGTCAATTTGGACATGAGAAAATTTGCTGCAAAATGGATCCCCAAATGTTTGAATGGTGACCAAAAGCGTGCAAGGGTAGTAGCATAGCGTTCGATCTGTGCTCGATTTGAAAACGATGTAGACTTCTTAAACCGAATTGTTACGATGGATGACATTTCTACGATCCAGAAACAATGCAACAATCGATGAAATGGCGACACTCCGGTTCTCCAAGACCTAAGAAGTTTCGTGTCCAAAAATCTGCTGAAAAAGTTCTTGCTTCAGTTTTTTGGGATTGCCATGGAGTAATCATGATTGATTTTATGGATAAGGGTAGAACAATAACTGGAGATTACTATTCGCCATTACTGACCACTCATGCAAAAAATTCGTGATTTAGGGTTTGAATTACTAGAGATTTGGCTCCGTCCGACTATCATCTCTTTCCTCAACTGAAAAAAAGTTTGAAAGGTCGTAAATTTTCTTCCGAGGGGGTAATAAAAGCTGTGGAGGTCTGGTTTGCAGAGCGAGAAGAAACATTTTTTTTGAAAGGTCTAGAGACGTTGCAGGTTCGCTGTAATAAATGTATCCAATTAAGAGGAGAATATGTTGAGTAATAAAATAATTTGACATAGAAATTTTGTTTGGTTCTATAGTAGGCTGAGAAGTTTTCAATAGATCCTCGTATTTACTTCCAGGTAAGCACTGAAAATGACTCAAGTCGAAAGCGCATTGCAGTAGATAAATTTTATACACTTATATACAAAACTCATCGCCTCATTTGTTTATTCGACAAAGTTCTTGAAATCTTTGTTGGTGGGTAATTTTATATGGTTTCTAGGAAATTGCTATCTACGTTTCGGACCAACTCAGAAAACTTTTGAATTACTTCAGCAACTGATTTCATTTTGTTTATTTTACACTAAAAAAAATTGTTTGTAATCTGAAAAGATTAAGGAAATAATTCAAAAGTGCATTGAGTTGGTCGGAAACGTAAGTAGTAATTTTCAAGAATAAATATAAAATTTGCCCCCTTCACAGGTTTCGGGAACTTTGTCAAATAAAATATTTTGCATTTTATTCATTCTTTTCAAATTTGACAAATATTCCGAAATCTGTGGTGGCAGCAAATTTAATACGATTTCTAGGTAATAACTCCCTATATCCCAACCAATTCAAGAAACTTTGCATTATTTCCATAATCAATTCGCTTGCAAACAAAATTGCAAACTTTTAAATGCATTTGTAGCAAGTCTAATATGTATGTAGGGTAAATGAAATAAAATCACAATAATTTAGACGTCACAATTGAAAGTAACAGTAAATGGTATGACAAATGCTAGATCGGAAAAGATCAAGACCGTCAAATACTAAATTCACAGAGCAGAACAACTAATATAATAGATCAAGTGGTAACAGTTTATGGGTAAAATGAAATATAATGAAGTAAATAGATGATAAGGCATCATAATATTGTTTGTGGAAAGACATGGTGAGAAAACCGGTGTTACCAAATATTCTTCCACTGAGTAAAAGCAGTGGCTTATTAAGTACTTCCTAATAGTTAGCTTGGATATGTGTGGCTTGAGGACTCTCCAATTTCTAGGCAGGATATTATAAAGTTTTATGTCCAAACAGTTCTTCATTGACTTTGACAATCGAGGTCTAGGTATTCTTAAGAGGTCTGCAGATCTTGTCGAGTGGCTGTGCAGATCAGATTGTAGCGAGATTTTTAAAAAAATTTCTTGTATTTCTATTAGGGTGCTAATATACAGGGTGGGTCACGGTCGATGGTACCTTAGACGTTTACGGAGAACGGGTCATAGTATTATTCTGAAAATTTGGTTTCTCAAGTAGTTGCTCTTGGTCTATCGACCTAAAATATTTTCAGCAATGCAGCGTTGCCGCTTATACCAGAAAGTAGCAGCATCTTTGTTATTTCAAATGGGTCACCCTGTATATTACCGCATTTTTGAACTTGTCATTCCTTTTTGATTATTTCTGCTTCATACTCCCCTATTGGTTATTTTCCATATTTTTTATCAAAACATAGCTCGAATTGAATATTTATTTCCGCGGTATTTGGATTCTTAGGAAGTTGCAATTTTGTGTTTAGTTCATTAAGATCATGTACATTGATTCTGTATAGAGAAGTTTGTTCTGCGTTATACAGGGTCGTTCAAAATTCATGATCTTACTGCTAGATACAAAAAGGGTTGAAAGTGCGTATTTTTAAATGGAACATCCTGTATATTATGAAAAATCCTGAAAGATGCCTAAATTCCCTTCGAATTGATGTATTATATTCCTATACCTAAATAACCAGAATTCCGAGATAATAGCAATTTTCACTTGTAATCTCCCAAGTGCTTGAATTATTGCCGGAAATTTTTCGAGTACATGAATTTTCTTTACGAGATAAATTTACGGCAAATAATTCAAGCACGAGGGGGATTCGGTATCATCCAACAATTCATAAAAAATAACTAACGATGGTTTCACCTGAACTATTTATAACCACTGAAATATTGATATGTAAAATACTTAGCAAAATTTTCATCAAAAAAATGTGTTTAAATTTGGAACAAAAAAAATAAAAAACTTATGTTCCTATCGTGGATTGAACCATCGACCTAGCGACTCATAGGCCGCATTAATCGTGGAGAAAATATTTTCAGACACATTCCAAATATATAGTAAATGCATAATTATCTTCTTTCATATGAAAACTAGACCTCCATTTGTACATTAAATCAAAATATCAACTTGTCACATGTCAAATGTCACATGTCAAACATTTATTGATGAAAATTTCGTTAAGTATTTTACATATCAATATTTCAGTGGTTATAAATAGTTCAGGTGAAACCATCGTTAGTTATTTCTTATGAATTGTTGGATGATTTTCATTTCTCGGTGTGAAATTTTCTTACCGAATCCCCCTCGTGCTTGAATTAATTGCCGTAAATTTATCTCGTACATGAATTTTCAAAGAAAAATTTCCGGCAATAATTCAAGCAGTTGGGAGATTACAAGTGAAAATTGCTATTATCTCGGAATTCTGGCTAGTTAGGTATAGGAAAATGATATACCAATTCGGAAGGAATTTAGTCATCTTTCAGGATATTTCATAATATATAGGATGTTCCATTAAAAAAAAACGCACTTTCAACCCGTTTCGTATCTAGCAGTAAGATCTTGAATTTTAAACGACCCTGTATAACGCAGAACAAACTTCTCTATACAGAATCAATGTACATGATCCTGATGAACTAATCACAAAATTGCAACTTCCTAAGAATTCAAATACCGCAGAAATAAACATTCAATTCGAGCTATGTTTTGGATAAAAAATATGGAAAATAACCAATATCTCAAAAACCGTTAGAGATAGGTATAGGGGAGTATGGAGCAGAAATAATCAGAAAAGAATGACAAGTTCAAAAATGCGGTAATATACAGGGTGACCCGTTTGAAATAACAAAGATGCTGCTACTTTCTGGTATAAGCGGCAACGCTGCATTGCTGAAAATATTTTAGATCGATAGACCAAGAGCAACTACTTGAGAAACCAAATTTTCAGAATGATCCTATGTCCCGTTCTCCGTAAACGTCTAAGGTACCATCGACCGTGACCCACCCTGTATATAAGCAGGGAAAAGACATTATTTCATACGCTATGAAGATTGGACGCATTTGCTAGAATCCTTTCTATCTTTTTTTGTAATCTCATTTGTTTGATCTCTCCTCATTTTATGTTATGTATTGTCATTGGATATTGAAAGAATTCTATTTTATTTTTATTCTTAATTGTTAATTAAGTAAATATATCAATCAAACTACACCATTTTCGACCAATCGCCTGAACGTAGAAAACATCATGGCACTCCATGTGAAACCTAGGCAATGTCAAAAGACACAGAGTACTAGACAGCTCTACCCGATGAACGCTCAACCGCTTTTTGTGCTTTGTGCTCTGTGCTTACGCAACCGCAAAACCGCTCAAGATACAGTCCATTAGAACTTTCTCCGCCTGGAGTTGGTATGAAGTTGGAAGTTGCAGCTGCAACCTACGCCGTTATACAAGGATCAAGGTCAGTGGATGTTCAACTTGTTTGCTAACACTTTTGCAATCTTCAGAGTGTCGATGCTGGTTATACGTTTCAGTTGGCGGATAATGAAAATTATGCTAGACAGTCTTCTATTAAGTGTCTTTTCATCTAAATAAGCAATGCAAAAGTTGTTGGTTTGCGCTTACCAAAATGTCTTATAAAATTGATCTTCGTCGAGGTATCTATAATCTGGTAGGGCGAATGACGAAACAAGAGATTGTCGATATTTATTAAGATCAGAACATAAGTAAATCGACAATATATCGTACAATCAAATATTGTAAAGAAGGGATACCATGTATAAACTTGCCAAAAAACGGTCGGCCGCGGGTTTTGAACCAATTGAGAGAGGGAAGACTCGTTCAAGCAGCTAAACACATAATTGGGATCTCACAGCGAAAACTGGCTAGAAGATTCCATATTGGAAAGACTACGGTGTTTAAGACCCTATCAAGAGACAATGTTTTATTCCGGAAAAGGAGAAAAGCTCAAAAATACACAGAGGCTCAGTTACAAAGAACTCCGAGATGTTGCCGCAAGTTGATCGTGATGGTCGACGAAAAATATTACACTTTGGCCAACTCTGACATGAAGGGCAATGATGGTTTCTACACGGACGATTACGCAAATGTTCCTGACGATGTGAGATTCAAGAGCAAAATGAAGTTTGAGGACAAAATTTTGGTATGGTGTGCAATTTCTGAGGCTGGTTGCAATTCACAGCCCTAATTTGTCGTTGTTCATGATGAGGCCTTAAATGCAGAGCGATATATTGACAAATGTCTTTCTAAATTGCTTCAGTTTTTGAATACAAATCATGCGAATCACAAAATTATGTTTTGGCCAGATATTGCTTCATGCCATTATGCGACAATCATAAGGGATTGGTATGGGGCCAACATCAACTTTGTACCGAAAGTAGACAATCCCCCCAACCTACCTCAGGCACTTCTGGGCAATATTATAAAAATAAATTTATAAGAGTTGACAGCATCTGATTTTTTCCCAAAACGTTAATGGCATGGCTAGTAGTTTAACAGTTTGCTCCTTTTGATATTTTGGGTATATATATATATTTTTTTTTTTTGAGGTTTATTGTTGTTGAGTTTGAGATCATTTGAGGCAAACCAGTCCTTTGTGTTTTTTTCAATGATATAGGATTTTTCTATCAACTTGTCGTAGTCAGCATCTGAGTTTATGAGTGAAGTGTCATCAGCACACAGTAGGGATTTATTAGGATGAAGAAATGAGCATGAGTCGTTGATGTAGATAACAAAAAGTAACGGTCCCAATATGGAGCCCTGGGGCATACCATATGCAATTGGTAGGAATTCCTACCTTAATCCGCCAAGTGAAACACACTGGAATCTGTAGCTAAGGTATGATTTCATGAGAGTGAGAGGTATGCCTCTTATTCCATAGTACTTCAGTTTTTCTGTGAGGATAGCATGTGATACACAATCGAGAGATCACATAGTGTTAAGGCAGTGTGTTGTCCTCTCTCAAGCCCCTCGATTATGTCTCTCATAACTTTAAGTGAAGCCTTAATTGTGGAGCAGTTTTTACGAAAACCAAATTGTGATTAACTCAGAAAATTATTGTTTTCGAGGTACTTGCATAGCCGGTTCTTAAGAATTATTTCAATAATTTTAGAAAATATTGTTATTAAGGATATGGGTTGATAATTCTCTGGGGCGGAGACTTATGACAGAGAGAAACGTTTATTTACTCGGATGCCAAACTTGGAATGGTCGCAAAATTGGAAAACGATAAAAAATGATATTTTCTTTGTTTTCGTCATTTTGCGACTCTTTTGCATTTTTTCTTTACAAAATAACTAGAATTGTTTATAATTTGCATTTTTAACAATGTTGCCAATCTTATACGAGGAGGCAAATTTTTATGGTTTCAATGCACACTAAAATAGAACATTCGTGAAAGTTTGAATTGTTTTGCAATTTTTTCCACATTTTTGATTTCAATTACTAAAATGATTGGACTATGACTATTGGTTATGGATTCTACATGAAGCGACTCCATCAATACGTTTTTTCTGCATCATTTGTTACGCTACTCTATTCTCTTGATTCGGTTATGCAGGTAGAAGTCGTACCTTAAAAAAATATAGGCCATACGCTACCTTCCGAGAATGACGGACAATTCATTATTTACAGGCTCGGCCTGTGTTTGGCAAAATGCAAACATGCTGTAAACTTTATGGCCAAAGACTGCCTCGATTTATGGCAATTGGCACTTTTACTAGCTGACTTGCGTTGTTGAAAAGATCCAATTATTTCCTATCATGCAGTTTATAAACATCGAGAGTAACAGTTAAAAGGCAGTTTTTTCTGGGAAATTGTAAAAATTTTATTGGGGGCTTGTAATCTTTAAAAGGTGCTCGTCAGTGAGAAACTATTTCACTGAATGATCTCTAGTAGAAGTCAATTTCAGCTCAAACTGAATGGGGAATAAATACCACAAAATCATCTCGACAACATTATTTCAAAAACAGATATCAAAATAAGAGGGGTACATGTTTCAGATTCAGCAAGAAACTATTAGCATTACACAAGTTTCAAAACAAATATTAACCTGCTACCTTTCTTAGGTTCTTCATTTATAAAACTGTAAACGATTGTAGGAAACATAAAAAAATAGATTCAAATACTACCATGGCCACAATATATCTAAACCTCATTTCTATCTAGGGCACTGGACCATATTTGAGATTAATAAATTTGAAGTTTTCTACAATTGTTTAAAAAAACGGACGTATTTTCCTCTCCTTGTAAGTAAGCAACTCTTGTTATATTAATATATCAGGATAATATTTGTTGTAGAACTTGTGTAAGGTTGGAGATGGATTATTTCTGAATCCGAAACATGTACCCCCCTATTTTGTTACTTGTTTTCGAATTGAAATTGATTAGATTAGATTAGATTAGTTTTATTTCCCAGAAATACATCATGATACAAAATAAGCATTTTAAAAAGGTAATTTCATAATTTTTACACAGTATTTCAGCCTCTGCAGAGGCGTCGGGAAAGCAAAAATAATATAATTTTAATACAATACATCTACATATAACAGGTACAATTTTCTAACAGTTTTTTGTTTTTTAATACTTTTATGTTTTGTTAGGTATAATGTTGAATACAGACTTCAACAATGTTGAATACAGACTTAACAATTAAAAAATTCTTCTAAACTATAAAATGTTGGTGGTTTCAAGAAATTTTTCAACTCACGTTTGAATTTATTCATAGAGAGGGATTTTAGATTTTCAGAAAGATGATTGTATATTTGTATTCCGGTATAGAGCGGACCTTTTCTTTTTCTTTCGTATTTGTACGGGGGTAAGATGAATTTTTAGTTCCTGGTTGTATATGGGTGAATATCTAGAGGCCTTGATAGTTCGTTTCTTCTTTTATGTATAATTATTGCTAATTTGAGAATATACAATAAGGTGAATATATTGAGCTTTTTGAAATAAACCCTATATATGACTCTCGGTTGTAGAGATGATTTTGTGATATTTCTTCCCAATTATGTCACTGAAGTTGATGATATCACAAGGCATGCGTTAAGAGAGCGAACACTCGATATAGTTTTTCAATGTAAAATGTATATCAAATGTCATGAAAAAAGGAAGCAAATCTATGTGACCGCTAATAAACTCTATGCCAAAAGTGTGAATTATAGCATAGAAAATCTTTCAATAAACTAGTAGTGAATGGAGAAGAATATTCATATGAAACCCTGAAACAATCGGAAATCACTTTGTGGAATACAGAACACACCACTGAAAGATCGGAACACAAAGTAAACCAGGTACCCCAAGTGCATCTAGCAGAGACACTTCATCAAATACAATTATAAACCAAAAAGAAAAGAAGAGGAAGATTGAACACATTCCTGGGAAGACAATGTTTCTCCTACAGTACTTTTTATATTTTGAAACACGTTTTGTGCAGTGTCAAATAAAGATATCTTTTTACTTAATTATCTTTACATTTTTCTAAAATAAAATTCTCGCAGAATTATCGTTAAACAAATCCAAGGATAACTTTGACAATCTTAAATAGCACCCGAGATTGTAAAAATAGTATGAAGTATGACTTCAAAATAAATTTAAAATAAATCATTGCAGTACAACGATGTACCAAAAATTTTGAAGTGTTACGGATGTTCTTGAATCAATTTCGCAATGATTTTGATGTCATCGTCTTGTCATAAACGTGGAAAAGAAAAAGTATCAACCTTTTCGCAATTCTGGGGCACGACAGCATTTATAGTGAAAGGCAGAATAACCAAAACGATGGCTATTTAATTATTGTTGAAAATTTATTCAACTATTTTTATATTTCCCAGGAGTATCAGAATGTTTTATGTGAGGCGGGTTTTCTGCCTGGTAATTAATTGATTCGCTAGGGTTGAAGTACCTATCGATCATTTATTTATTAAAAACACACACAGTCAAATCATACGGATTATTCTAAGAACAAAATTTACTGGCTATTTTTCACTAATATTTTAGGTAGACATCACAATAAAAAACGCATCTGGAATAAAATAAATAATTAATTATGAAAAATTCAAGAGGAATCTTGAGGAAGAATCATGGCAGCACTTCTACAATTGCAATGAACTTGTGGAATCCACAGAAACGTTTTTCGAGAAACTACAAAGAGTCCTGAAAACTAATACAGATACAATTAGAATAAAAGGAATGAGGAAGAAAAATAAATGAATGATAGAAGCCTTTGTAACATCAGTCAACAGTCGTAATCATATGTACCAAAATTGGCTCGGTCAGAAAGATAACCTTGACTTGCTGAAAAAATTCAATAACATCAGAAAAAGAGCAAAATTCAAATATTATCAAGAAAATGTGGAGTCCATTAGAGGTAACACAAAACACCTCTGGAAAACAGTCAAAGAAGCCTGTTTCAATAAAACGACAAGAATGAACATAAAATAAATAGAAATTGATGATGATAAAACATCATCTACTCTGAAAAAAATGGCAGACAAATCCATTGAACACTCCACTGCTATTGGAAATAACTTGGCCGAAACAATTGATAAGAAGGAACTAAAAGAGAATATTCGAATGAAAAATATAATGCTCCTTGAAGAAATATGTGAAATTGAGGTGAACAGCATGCACAATAATTTCATTAAAAAATCGTAATCGACATCACTGCTTAAACTCTGAAACATGTTGTAAACTTAATCTTTCCTCTACTGACAAACCTTTACAATACAATACTGTTAACTTGGATTTGGCCAAAGTTACTGAAAATTTCAGAGATAAAACCAATTTATAAACCTGATGGTAATAAACTAGACTGATGCAATAACTACAGGCCCATATCTTTGATTTGTTCCATAGAAAAAATATTGGAATCCCTACTAAAACCTAGAATATCAAACTGCTCCAACTTATACAATTTACTGTCACACTATCAGTTTGGTTTCAGAGGGAATAAGTCAACCGATGATGCAGTGGAATTTTTGACAGCAACGGAATTTTCTACAACACTTTTTTTCACTGATACATTCACCTCATTCACCACTAAAAAAGTGGAATCTTCTCAAAACTGTCGATACACGGTTACAGAAAATCCTATTCAAAGAAAAAAGAAATAACAGAATGATGATTATTTATCATGATAGAAAATATCACCCTATAATTCATTTAAGTTGGTCGAATAAAAATCATATTATCTCCTAATGAATAGGTTTGATCCATTTTAATACCGGAGGCAGAAACATTTTTTTTTTGAAAAATAGAAACATTATCCGGTTACACTTCTTGTAGTATCGATATATGTGCAATTTTTTATAATAATACACGATGTTAAAAGAATCATTGCACATAATGATTTCGATATTTTCTTAATACTGATAACTCCCTTCTGAATATAAGAAATTACAGCCTGTTCAGAGCAGATAAAGATCGTGATGGTAGAGGTTTGTGTATTTATATTAGAGATGGAATCCACAGCGTAATAATCACCAGTAGGCAGGATTTTATTTGGGAGCAGTTGTGGATAAAGGCAAGTCTAAATAAAAAATCGTATGCCATAGGGGTTATTTACAGACCTCACGAGCAAAATATGAGAAGTTTTTTAGATGAGTTTGAAGATAGCCTGATTTCTATATTTCCAACAGTTGACGATATTATTTGTAATGGCGATTTCAATCTAAATTTACTCGAATCTAAAGATAATAATGTCAAGAAGTTCAATTCTGTGTTAGAGTCGCTGAATTTATGTCAAATAATTGATGAACCTACCAGAATTACAGCAACATCGGCAACCCTTCTGGATTGTGTAATAGTTCCAGAGGGTTTCGAATGTGAAAAAGGAGTCATTCGGCAGATCATCTCAGATCATTCTATGGTATTTTGCAAATTTCAAACTAGCAGTAAACATGTAGGGCCAAAATATATTACTTACAGAAAATTCAATAATTTTGACGAAGACGGATTTCAGCGTGACTTATTTAACACATCGTTTTTTAAGATATACGATCAGGAAACTGTTTGAATGCATTGTTTGATAGATATGCTCCTTTTGTTACTTCGAGAGTTACAAAGCCTAGAGCACCGTGGCTAACATTTTCCATAAAAGTAATGATGGCTGAAAGGGACAAAGCCCTAAGAAAATATAAACGAACAAAGAGTACTGCTCATTTGCGAGCATATAAAGACTTACGTAACTTCACATTCCAATCAATCAAAAGGGAAAAAAAGCTTACTTTACTCACCAACTGAGTCACAATGACACTCCAAATGATATGTGGAAAACCTTGAGACAAAATAAATAATACCGGAGAAAATTTTTGGAATACCTGATACAATAAATGATCCAAATGAAATAAATAGGTTCTTTATTGAATCTATTCCTCAAACTCAACCATCTGCAGAAATTATGAATTTCTATGAACTCAACAGGCAAACTGACTTTGATTTCAACTTTAATGAAGTTAATGATTTATTCATCTTTGAAACCATTTGTGCAATTAAAACTAAAGCCAAGGGCATTGATGGGTTGAGCATTGATATGGTTAAATTGTTTTGTCCATATTATTCCTTATTTAACTCATATAATAAATTTTAGTATATCCGAAAACATGATTCCAAATGCATGGAGGAAGGCAATTGTAAAAGTTTTACCAAAAAAAAATTTCCCACTGAATTTAAGGACCTGCGGCCAATAAGTGTTCTGCCGTCCCTGTATAAAATTTTGGAAAGAGCATTGGAATATCAAATAAAGGAATATTTACATAACCACGCTTTAATTCCCTCAATCCAGTCGGGCTTTCGTAAATGTTTCAGCTGTACAACTGCCTTGCTCCATATTACTGATGACATTTTAAAAGCTACAGATAAGGGTCAAGTTACAGTGCTAGTATTATTAGACTTTAGCAGAGCTTTTGATACTATCAATTATGACTTAATGCTATTATACTAAAGTATATGGGATTTTCCAACAGTGCTCGTATCCTGAACGAAAATTATCTCAAAAATCGACAACAGCAGGTTTGCATCAATGCTACTAGTTCCGATTATTTATCGTTGAGATCTGGTGTGCCACAGGGATCTATACTTGGATCATTATTGTTTTCCATATATACTTCTCATCTTCTTGTCAAAATCAAAACATGCAATATTCATCTTTACGCTGATGACACTCAGCTGTATTATAGCTTCAAACCTCAAGAAATAGAAAATGCTTGTGCAGTGGTCGATGATGATTTAGATTTTTTTATTGATTATGCCACCGATCACTGTCTGCTCATCTTCTGGTAGTAAACATCATAGACAAGACTTGACTCTTGATATTAATAATGAAGAACTAACAGTGGTAAATGAAGCAAAAAATTTAGGCGTGATATTGGATTCTGACTTGAGATTTGAGAAACACATCAATACATTGATACAACGAGCATATTGTAACATTAAGTTGATATATGGCAATCGACATATATTTCCTATTCACGTTAAAGAGCTACTTTGCGAAACGCTAGTCCTGTTATTATTTAATTATGCAGATGCGATGTATATGGATCCAATTTAACCGTCCAATTCAAAAATAAAATTAAAAAGTTCAGAATTCATGTCTCCGTCTGATTTTTGGAATACGAGAAAGACAAAGGATTTCGCATAAATTGAGGAAAATTAGGTGGTTGAATATGGAGAACAGGAGAAAGCTACATTTTACTAATGTATGTCATGCCGTAATTGTGAACAAAAACCTGCATATTTGCATAGTAAAATTACTTATCGCTCTGATATCCACTACATTAATATTAGAAATAAGGGGCTACTGACTGTTCCTTCCTTCAGGACAGAAATTTTCAGACGTTATTTAGCTAACAAATATGTCATCTATATAACTCAGTTCCATCAGAGCTTAAGAATTTCAGTGTTCCAAAATTTAAGCGAAAATTCAAAGTAAATCTCTTGGACAACCAATAACATTCATTTTTCCTCAAACTCTCGGTTCTTGTGTTTTGTGCGTAGGTAGGTAAGCCAAAACGTATTTCATAGGTTCAAGCGCTGCATTGTCAATGATTTTGACTGTTACTGTTTCAAATAATTCTTGCGTAATACCTAATTGATTTCTATAAACACATCTCTGTTTTTGGGTTAAGTGGAAGAATATTTTTGGTGATGTCTAGTACATGATCAAAAATAAACTTCGCCCTTTATGTTTGAATCTATGTCACCAAAACCGCATGCATGTAAACTCTTACTTGGCTATAATAAAGACGATTATTATTATTATTATTATTTTCCTTGAATTTACATTTTTTCAGTTTCCACTTTGCAGATGGTCAAAATCCCAAGATAAACACTAAACACGTCATGAAATTATACTATTTTTTAATCTTCTGTTCTCACAACAAAAACTTTGCGATCTTTTTAAATAATTGCATTTCGAGTAAACTCATTACCTTCATTTATAAATTAACTATGTGGCTAAATCGAATTCTAAAAATGGAACAAAAATATACCCGTAAAGTCCACAGTCATTCATTAATGACTTGACAAACTGAACGGATGTTAATGAGATCCTTCTTAGGACATTCTGCGGTAGGCAAGAACACCATGTCTGAATTTATTCAGTATTAAACAACAAGCTTGTTAAAACTCGATAAATCATTCGTCACGGTGGTTGATCCAGAAGTACAAAACAACTCCGATTTATTTTGTATGTACGTAAAAATCGAGGACATCTTTGAAAGTAAAAATATTTCATGATTTTCAAATCGAAGGTTCTTGAATAAAAACATATATTTAGAAACGATACAGAAATATCATTAAATTATACTTGCCCACTATATTTACCTTTTCACTTCAGATGTTTCGCTGAACGATTGTAAAAAATTCTATTTCACTTCCTTTAATTACAATTTTTCAAAATAATGGCTTTAACATTGATGTGTAAATGATCCTAAAATTTGGTTAGATACGTCAAGTAGTTCGGTGATTTTTTTGTTATTGAGTTTGGCATCATCCCAATCTTAGATAAAACTGTCTTGTAACGTTATGGTATATGTTATTCTTCTTCTTGAGTCAACTAAATGTTAAGGCTCAGTCGGGTATACCACACATTTCACATATCCCCATAAGAAAAGTGCAATGGCGTAAGATCAGGTGATCCTGCTGACCATTCAATTTGGAAATATTCGGTGCTGGGCATGGATTTGGTAATGTAGCGGTGCTCCATATTGCTGGAACCATATCATATTTGCTGGAACTTGTGTGTTTGCTGGATCAGGTTATAAGTTTGCCAAAGTTGGCACAATGTTTTTGTGGGCATTGCTGAGTAACTATCCCCATTCGAATTGACATCAATGAAAAACGGATCAGTGATATGATTTTCAGCTGTCCCTGTCCAAACATTAATCTTTTTAGGGTAATTTGTATTTTATTCTCTCATCCAGTGAGGCTTTTCCGTTTAGACCAGTAGCAGCAACTTTGATGATTAGCATGTCCGTGAAGCGTAAAATACACTCATCAGAAAACAAAAAAATATTCCAATTGGATCATATTGTTATCTTCCATCATTTCTATACAAAAATACGTTCTCTGATCAAAATCATCTTCCATAAGCTTCTGAGTTGGTATCATTTTAAAGGGACGCATCTTATTTTATTTTAATGTTCAAAGAATCGATGATTGGCGTAAATCCAACGTTGCGGCTGCTTGTCGTCTGTATGTGGGTTTTCTTCAAACTGAAACATCCAATTTGGTTTATTTGAATGTTTTAGACGATGTAGTAACTTGATTACTTATATTTCGGACGTCCATCATCTTAATGGTTGAAAGATTTCTATCTCTTTAAAAATTGTTCACAACGTTTCAATTGCTTGAATCCACAATCGTCTTCTGGTGAATAGTGACAAAATCAGATGCTACTGTCATAATCTGCCAGAAATACTAAAGTTTTTGAAGTTTGGAAAAATACTCGGAGAGTATATCTGGAGGCGAGAGCTCTAATAGGCTCCGCCTACCAGTAAATTGTTATACCATTGGCCGACTAAAATGTTCGGCCAGTGTATAAATAAAGGCTCAAATGGCTGTTTTAGGCAGTCATCCAGGAGCCGCCCGAGGGCTCGGACAATTCCCAGGAGAGAAGCCCTCACTTCTGGATGGCTCAGTAGTGTATAGTAGAGTCAAGTGTAAATAGTATTTCTGGTTTTTAGCGATCTTCGGCCTGGCATGCGAATTAATGGAACCTCGTTGGTTGGCAACACCAACAAATCCAAAAAGAATTCGTATGTCAGACACGTTCCTGCTGGTTTTCCAAATAAATGAAGAGCTCCGGAGTTGCTGAGATTTTGCGACGATGCTGTACTTCGGATAGGCGGTCTGAGCTAGCCGGAAGAGGCAATGCGTCCTAACTTCCTACTATTCGAGTGCACGCATTTGTTGACACTACGCGACCTTTTATAGGTCTAGAATTAAGTGTAATTACGCGCGGTCTTGTGGCGCGCGTGGTTTCGCGCTTTTTCTCCCTCCAAAACGGTCCATGAGCGGTTTCCATACGTTTTTAATTTCCACGCTTGGTTAACTGAAGGCACCATTGGCTTCTATGTAGGTGGTTTCCATAAATTTCCGTTTGAACCAATGTTCCTCTCTATGAAGAACACTAGCTTCGTCCCAGAGAATTCGGTGGTGTTTTGTCCAGGCGTGGTCAGCAATTCCCGATTTTGATGTTTCCTCTCGTTGAGTCCACTTTTTGTGTTCGGCTATTCTTACTGATAATGGCCTCTTGGTCTCTCCGATATAGGAATCTCCACATTCACAGAGGACTTTGTAAATACAATAACATGACGGATTCAATCAAATTCACAATGGAAAAGGAAACTATCGTTTCTCGATGTGAAGGCTGAAAGAACAGACACTGGAATCCTCACCTCTATTTACAGGAAGAAGACACACACAGGACAGTACCTCAACTACGGCTCTAATCACCCAAACTCCACGAAGAGGGAAATCGTAAGAACGTTGGTGTAGAGAGCAATGTCTATTCGCAATAACCAGGAGTCATTGGTGGCGGAAATTAACCACATCAAAAAAGACCTACGCCGAAACGGATACTCCGAGAAGCTCATAGGAGAAGTTCGGAAACAACTCGAAAAGACCAAGACAACCGAAGAAAGACCACAAAACCCCGTTCTCATTCTTCCCTATATCAGGGGTATCTCCGAAAAGATCAGAAGGATCGGAAATAAATACAACATCAAGAGTTGCTTTCAATCCGGCAATACGAAGCTTCCTCACCAAGACGAAACCAGAGAACACAACTGAATCCAGCAAAAACTGTATTTACAAAGTCCCATGTGAATGTGGAGATTCCTATATCGGAGAGACCAAGAGGCCATTATCAGTAAGAATAACCACAAAAAGTGGACTCAACGAGGGGAAACATCAAAATCGGGAATTGCTGACCACGCCTGGACAAAACACCACCGAATTCTCTGGGACGAAGCTAGGGTTCTTCATAGAGAGGAACATTGGTTCAAACGGAAATTTATGGAAACCACCTACATAGAAGCCAATGGTGCCTTCAGGCAACCAAGCGTGGAAATTAAAAACGTATGGAAACCGCTCATGGACCGTTTTGGAGGGAGAAAAAGCGCGAAACCACGCGCGCCACAAGACCGCGCGTAATTACACTTAATTCTAGACCTATAAAAGGTCGCGTAGCATCTGATTTTGTCACTATTCACCAGAAGACTATTGTGGATTCAAGCAATTGAAACGTTTTGAAAAAATTTGAAAGATATAGAAATCTTTCAATCATTAAGATGATGGACGTCCGAAATATAAGTAATCAAATCCAATATGGTATCAATATTTATTGCGTTGAAAGGTTCTGTTTTATCTGCCTCACAGTAGTGAGGCTAACAGTGATATTCTAAATTTGATATCTCCTAGTCTGATATTGTTTGTTAATTTCAACCCATAAATAAGACAGAGATTGGATAGAAGTGTTAATTCAGGGTTGTCCCGAATTTTTCATTGGAGGATCAATTCCTAAAATTGTATAATTTTTTGTTCGATTTTTATAACATTTTCCAATAGTTGTATTTTCAATGAGGGCATGAAAGTTTATGATAGAAACTGTTATGTAAAGATAACAGATTTCTAATGATATGACTGAAATATTGGTAGAAAACTAAAGTGAACAATATACTATTGCTTACTTTCTCATTATCAAGAATCGGTATTGGTATTAGTTTTTAGCGCGTTGATTCAGATGTTTTTTTTTCAGCAAAGAATTCGAGAATAATAACATTTTTGAATAGATAATGGGGCGACCTTTTCAATAATGTATCACATGATCCTACATCCCATTTTAAAATTTGGGGGTTGTAACTGTCACTCGAAGGGGTTTGAAAGTAGGGATGAAATTTTGTTATTTCAGGATGTCATTTAAAAATTTGAAATTGATGTGTTTCGGGATATTCTATAAATAAAAATAATAATAATGCCTTTATTTCATCATCATGTATATTATAAGAAAAAGTAAGTTAAAAAAAAAAAAAAGCCATATTGATGAAAAAGCCGAAAATCAGCGGTATTGTTTGTATCTACAGGTAGATATGCCCAAGTGCTGATTTTCATCTTGAGTTGTGCGTCAAATAAAAAGATCCCAAGTAGCATTTTGGCGACTATAACCAAATGATGCATCAAAATTAACGTTGTACTTGGTGTAGAAATTAGTCATTTATGAGACGATGCTCTCTAAACCACCAGACAACGTTGTCTTAACGTTGAGCATGACATCAGTTAAGCTACGACGTTGTCAAAACGTTTACTCGACTGAATACAACTAGTAAATATTTTGGGAATGGGAATAACGTTTTTAAAACGTTCAAGTGACAACTTTAGTTATGTTAAACGATTTCCCGATGGAGACTCGACCTTGTAAGATTCAACTAAGCAGTTGGAAATTTTTTTGTAAAGTTGCAAACGTTTTCGTGGAGTCATCTTTACAACTAACCTTTTTCCAAATATTTACTACAGAGGACGTGCCGGCGATATTTAGATAATAATAATTTATTCAATTTTTTTAGTATAGTGATAATGACAGACAGACTACTGGCTAAATTGTTTGATAAAATAGTTATTTATGTACCAAGGGTATAAATAGATGTTTATGCCCTGAGGTCGACGTTTAACGAACCCGAGGGCCTCTGGCCTCAGGGTTTGTAAGTCGCCCGAGGGTATACACATCTGTTTATGCCCGCGGTACATACATAACTTTAGGTCATACTAGTTCGTTATTGCAATCCAGGTGAATGTTGCTAGGTGAATGTTGACAAACGTAAATGTCATAAAATCACAATTTTTATATGTGTCAAAGTTAGAAGTCAAAATGATTTTGGATTTTGGAATTCCTGAGGAAATTATTTCTCTTTATGCTCGCGCGGGCCATAAAGTAAACTTTATGCCCGCACGGGCATAAAGTACGACATTAGATAGTTGGTAACTAAGCAATAAAAACACAATAATGAACTAGTATGGCATAAACAAATTATTGCACCCAAAATTAAAAGCAAACTTTGAAAAATGTAATGCAAGAAAAAGAAAATGAGCCCTTTTATCGAAGAATTCTTTATTTAATCTGAACGTTTAAATACATTTCTTCTCAGATGAGAATGTAAAAGCACCCCTGTATATTACTCGTCTCTCTCGAGGCCGCTGATAAATTTCCTAATTTTCTAAATTTTCTATAGCTATTACTAAAGATGCCATTCTCTCACTACAAAAATCTCTGAAAAAGTACCAAAGAATGTTTTGACATTACTATAAACTATTGGACCCAACCTATAAATTTCGCATCTCATGAAATTCTCGCATTCGACATAAATTGTCGACTGCCTTTGACCATTCTACAATTTGTCCATCAAAAATTTACGAATGCGACATTTGAGAATAAGAATATTCAGATTTCGTTCGACAAAGAGCATATCTCGCATGCGACAAAACATGTCACGGTTTGAGAATAGGGACCCTGGATATAGATGAATTATTTTGTTCGTCTCTCTGGATTGCCCACAAATGATACAAAAACGGAACATGATCAAGTTATTATTGTACAAACTACACAGAAAACGATTAGATATTCACAAATTGTATTCAATCAGAATCAGAATTTTGAATAGTATTTATAGTTTGCTGAAATTCCCTAAAATTGACAACAGTCGTCAATCACCATATCCCTGGAATATTGACAGGACTAAAATTCTATAAGGGCACCATCTCTGGAACCGACTAAAGGAGCAGACTATTTCATTTATTTATTTGTCTTCTGAAAAATCTAAGCAAAATCGAATCACTCGACACACCAGGGTTTTTATGCATCTTATACTTCTGACGAACTTTGAAGCATTTTGATAAACTTTCAGTTACATTTTCAACAATTTCCCGCCTCTCAGGTGAACATCCTAAATATACAAATAGTAGATATTTATCTCTACTTCCAGATGGCGTTAACAGAATTTGAAGGCAATTTCCCTTAAATCAGCGCATCTTGCAAGATGCACAGATCAAAAAGATTTCTTAAATCAAGAATATACAAACTCTTGAATAGAATAATCTTCTGAAAAGAATAATCATTTCTAATCAATGAATATACTCCCATATCAAGCTGATTGAGATGTTTGCATCTTTACATAAATTCTCTTGAAATGAATTTGCTTGCAGTGAAAACATTATACTCTTCATCCTAGATAACGTTCATATTAACTCATTGTGAATCATAATCCTCTTTACAGAAGAACATAATTCCTTGGTAGATATCACTACCCGTGCCAAGTGACACATTCAACCAATGAGCAATCAAAGCAGCTGTGAAGCAGCTGTGAAGCAGCCACGACCTGTGAATACGACTTCCATTTCGACCATTTCATCCAGTTTGACCATTTGGGTTGGAGGTTATGAGGCTATGCGTACTGATATGAATGTTAGTTTTGTGCCTAGTGGAAACTGTTTCTATACAATAAAAATGCAATATCGAAAATTGAATTATGCTCATTACGGGCCAGTTGTGAAAATGAGTGAAATATATTTTGGTCGTCTACAGTTTTGTGTCTAAAAGCGAGTGGCGTTGTTTATGTATTCAATCAAACTACAATATATGCGTCACTACTAACAGGTTTTATTGAGAATACAGTTATCAAACTTGAAACTATTCTCATATAAAACCATTATTTATACCTAAATTGTTCGTAGTTGTGAACCTATGCTTTGTTTAATCTATTCAATGTTGCCAAAATGAAAATGGCTTCCATTCTATATTTTATAACCAAGTGCAAAGCGCAGATTTGAACTCAACCTCCAAGTTGATAGAAGAATAGTATTTATTCATTGCTGAAATTTCAATATTCTTGTCTCTACCTACTCCCATTATTCAACAAAAAAAAGTGCCCATTATTGAAGCTAAAATATTCTTGCCTCAACCAACTTATGAAGCAGGTGTTCAATTGTTTCAAAATATTTTTCTTGTAAGTGGCCAAGAGGATTCCGTCAAAAAATCAAACTAATATTTGGTTGGACCTATTCAAGAATACAATCTGCTTGAATCAACGCAATCATGCGTTAATGCAAAAAATCCTTTTTATCCACAATCACCTTATAATTGAAGTTTTATCCACACATATGAACCGTATAAAGTACCACTTTATCCACTAGTGGAATAATGAAATTACTTTATTCCACTAGTGGAATATTGAAAAATACAATCTTGAATATCAATCACATTTCTTGCATTTTTCACCAACTTCACAAATTTTTACAAATGGAGTCGATAAACAATCGAAAATACATAGCAACCATTCAACTCCTCCCGATATTTTTGTATGTTATTTCAATGATTTTTGAGGAGGTGACAGCCGCTGTCAGAGCAAAACGTTAAATCATTTTGTGATGAAAAATTTCCGCGATTCTGATTCTAAATGAATGTGCTTGTGAATAAAACGTTGTATTGCATGGGTGTTTTAGATATGCGCAAATAAAATGATATCTAAAACACTTATACAATAAATAACTATTATCAGTGTGTGCCCTCAGAGGAGCATTATCCATAAGGCAAACTAGGCACGTGCCTAGGGGCGCGAGGTTATGGAGGGGCGCGCGATTCGTTTATAGTTTGCCAAAATAAAAAAAACTAGCACAATATATACCTATATATTTATAACCTAGTGGGTGAATGTGCCGCTGAATGCGCTCAAGAAGCTTGTTGGTTCTTTGGTCTCCTTCAAGACATTTACACATTTTTTACTGCTTCAACTTAAAGATGGGAAACTCTACAAACTCAAATAGGTACTCCTAGGTAATGATAAAAAACAAAACTACAGTCGAAAATCCATCTGCCACACGCTGGTCAGCTATCGAGAGCAATTCTGAGCAACAACGTTATGTTGTATGTGAAGCTAAATGCATTAGATTGCAATTAGAACGACTTGATCGTGTTTTGGGGTTTTATTTTGGTGCACATGAACAAAACCAACAAAATATTACAGTCCGTTGATCTTGACTAATTCAAATAATTTCTGCTGAGAGGGAAAATTTTAATAAATATGAACACCAAGTCTTAGAAATCTCATTTGTCAAAAGGGAAAGGACTCAAAGAGGGTAAGGAAAAGGAAGCTCACAGCAGATGAATCTGCCGAAGATGTTACTCCTTCATTATCTAGTCAGGAAATATTCAGTTATAGTATATCTAGCAAATAAAGATAGATTTGTGGTTGAACTTCAAAAGATACGAGAATCGTACAGTAATTTTTACAGTAGTTTGATCAATTTGAACACTGAAGAAATTCAAAATAGAGCAAATATGTTAGTAACGACGTATTCTGGAGATGGAGATTTGGAAAAGTGATTTTTTGATGAATGTATCCATCTATACGTTCTTATTTAAGAACGCTAGCTCAAGACGATAAACTGTCCCGAACAAGCAATGCGATTTTACAGGTTTTAAGAAATAAAGAATTTGAAACAATTTACCCATACATTGACATGGCCTTAAGAATGTGTGTATCGACGGCAGTCGGCAATTGCAGTGGTGATGGAGTTTTTCTTGTCTAAAGAGAGTGAAAAATTATCTTCGCTCAACTATGTCAGAAAAAAAGATTAAATTCGTTGAATTAAACTTATTGCTCTCTTCAATCTATGACGAAATTATTGACAATTTCACAAGACAAAAATGTAGACGCAGATTTTTTTTGACAATTGTCATTGATTGTGATTGGTACTAATTTTGAAATAAATAATTCATAATTCTTTTTTATTCCTCGTTCTTTCGAAGTTAGTAAAAATTGTGTGCTAGAGGGCGCCTATGAGGTGCTTGCCTAGGGCGCTTTACACGTTACAAGGTTCGCGCATTGACAACAGTATGCGAAGTGGCACTTTTTTTCATTTTCATTCGTTACCATGACACCGTGCGCGAAGTAATGTGCGAAATATATTTCGCACACTGCATGTAAACTATATGGGATTTTCATATTCTAACCTATATGGTCCTCAACTCCTCAATCAAGCAAAAAAACAAGAAATCGTTTATTTATTAATGTAGAACAATAATTAAGGCTTTCAAATTGTGAGAAAATTTTACACTACCTAATTTTATTTATTATTTACAATGTTAACATTAATGGTGCAGCCAGTGCACGAACCAATATTTATTCCTAAACCAGATAAAATTGCTGATATGCATTTTCATACTGCCGCCTCGATTTCTCCGGTAAAAGGTTGGAAATTACGGAATTGGCCGCATCTATCAAGTTAGGTGGGGTACTGCTTAGTTCATCGTCGCTCGAAATTTCCATTCTTTTACAATAATAAATATCACGCACGAAATTGACGCGAATAAAAAGTCGCTCCAAAATAATTATCAAGAACTGTCACTTTGAAATAATTGTCAACAAATGCCATTTTATTTCCATAGTTACAGTAATTACTTGATTTGGAAAAATTATTTAAGCCAGTTCAATACTATTTTTCATAGTTATTACTTATTTTAGAACAATATTTTTGACGTTTGTAGAAAAAATTTTGTTTGCATCTCATGCGCGAAATAATTTGGTAATCTCGACTATTTTTTTTAACTCGGCTGCGCCTCGTTAAAAAAAATCAGTTCTCGATCACCAAAGTAGCATTTCGCGCACTAGATACAAAAATAACTATATATCGCGATTGTGCAAAAACTACTCGTCGGACAGGAAACATCTTGCGCACAGTTGAACCACATATTATTATCTATCAGTTTCCGCAATATTGTTTGTCCAGCTTCAGATTTATGAAAATTATAAAATTTTAAATAATCCCTGATTTTCCCGGAATTTCTCAGTGGAAAATGCACCAATCCGTTCGTATGAAAATCCATTTTGTAGGTTTTACAAATCTCTACAAAAGTTCCATTGCCTGTAAAAAAATCCATAAATAATCTTTGAGACATTTCCAAAAATCCAAAAAAGTTGATATTTTTTTCACTGTTGCTTGTTTGAAAAATTCCACAAAGCGAACTATCTTATAGAAATTAGTATATAGGCCATTTGCGTCTTTTATTTTGTGGGGTAAAAAACCTCTATAGCTTGGTCTAAAACAGATATTTAGGGAGAAAATATAAAAAGACAAGGTACGCACTCCACATTCGACGGCCATAATTCAAAACCGAAGAACGAAATTTCACGCGATCTTCGCAACTATCAAACAGCAATTCGAAATTTCACACATAGCGCGTCACAGTCTAAGCACCACTCCATTTATGCATTCATTGTCGCAGCATGTAATTCTCCCCTAAAGCTGACTGCAACAAAAGAGATGCGTATGGCGATTCAGCGGCCGATAACCGAACGGGAACCAATCACTATCGGACGTGATGCTCTTTTGTTCGTGTGCGACGGTCGCCAGGGGGTGGTTTACCGTCATCGGTGCGGCGCACAATACTCAGTTTTTCTATTAATTTTTTGCGTTCGAGTTTCGATGAAAAATTGCGCTCGGATATTAGGCTTGTGAGAGGGGGTCAGAAACGTAGGTCATGGATGCAATTTGATTATTCCACACTGTAGAATCTGTCAAGATATTACACTAGCACCATACATGATGTTTCAAATTCGATCCTCACCATTGGGATCTCAGAAAATAGGAGAGATATGAAAATGGTTAAATTGGGGCAAAGTTCCGCATTTACCTGACTAACAATATGCCGTTGAAAAAGTTCTGATATAACGAGTATATCTGGAGATATGCGGAAAAAACAGAAAGGATCCCACACAAAAGCATAGGAAAATGGCCCACAGTGGGATTTGCCTGTTCTTCACATATGTTATTGATATTGAGTTTCTGATCAAATGTTCTCATGGGTCCAATCCTCTAAGACCAATGATTTAGCTCTCAAGGTCGTATTTAGTATAGGTGCAAAATAAACAATGACACTTTTCTCAAGTCCATGATTTTCGTATTTCCTATTAGAATTTAATTGAATAAGAAATATTGCAAAATCTCAGAATTTGTCTTTTAGCACCAGTCCTCTGTGAAATATGTCTTGCCCTACAGGACCGTATATAGTAAAACTGGTTGTGCCAACACAGAAAACTGAATTAAAATGGTTTTTTAACGAACTGTTCGTTAATACACGATCTCCCAAAGAACTCTGTTTTCTTCGAATAAATCTCTTAACCCGGAGATTTGGAGTGTTCTCCCTCTGCTCGCTAGGTGGAACGGCCTAGAAACCGCTTCATCGCCTGAACCAGAGTTAACCAAACCAGCGAAGTGTATAATGATTTGGACGGGGAACAGATGGCTTCAGTGCTGTCTGTGTAGACCTACCCTTGCACTGATGAGAGGCAACAACCTCAAAACTAGTTTGCAGGTGGTCACCCTGTCCAAATCAAAACATAATTGTGCTATTCGATCATAGAGGGAACTTGCAACTGCGTCCTCTGTTGCTTTGAGGAACGTTGCACAAGTATTTGTTAGATTTAATTCAATACCTGTCGTGGTCTTAGCCAGGGGAGTAGTTGTTTTCTGACAGGTACTTGCCATAATAAGCCTACGTAGTAGGTGTATATAGGAGTTAAGGGTTCATCATGGGTCGGCAACGACTGTTCGTTAATAAACGATCTCCCAAAGAAATCTGTTTCCTTTAAAATGGTTTTACTGTAACATTCTTATCTCTTGATCTATGTCAGTGGTTGATAGCTAGTTTGATGTATGAATTTAGCTTTTTTTGTGGGTCCTCACAATGAGACTTCCAATTGAGGTGTATATCGATATTCAATCTCAAAAACTTCACTCGTGTGTCATCAGAGGAGATTACTGGCGTTCAAAATGAAATATTTTCACAAGTTTTCTGGGGGTTGTGAAATCGCAGGCACTGTGTTTTATCCACATTCAAAAATAAAAGGTTAGCCGAGAACCAGTTGATAACTTCAGATATGGTGCTCTCACAATTTTCTCTTATGGAGTTCTCATGGGGACTGAATATAATTAGTGAAGTATCGTCTGCGTACATTGTGAAGGCTGCTGGCACCTGGAGCCTGTCTATGTCGTTGATTTAGATTATAAATAGAATTGGGCCAAGTACCGATCCTTGTGGAACACTCATGTCAATTTTCAAGTACCTGGATGACTCACTTTTTACTGTGACACATTGCATTCTGTCACTAAGGTATGATCGAATCCAATCAAGAGGTGTACTCCTTATGCCATAATGGTAGAGTTTATCCAAGAGAATCGTGTGATTCACACAATCAAATGCCCTGCTGAGATCACAGAAAATACCAACAGGGCATTCATCAGCCTCAATGCAGTCTACTATTTTGTGGTAGTAAGAATAGATTGCAGTGGTTGTTGACTTCCTGGATAAAAATACGTGTTGATTTTCTGATATTGAGTTATTTTTCTCATTGAACGATAAGTGTCAGTGACTTTTTTACTTAAACCAAATTGTTTGTTCGACCATAAATTAAATTTTGAAAAGTACGACTTCTGGCGGTTTTCCAAAATTTTCTCAAAAATCATTTCCAGATATACACGATATTGACCGGTAATTTTTCCCCTTTTTTGAAAATTCTAAGCTCCATGCACTTGTTGATTATAAATGAGAGAGTTTCAAGGATACAGCTGGAGACAACATTTCAATGTTTCGCTCGTAATACCATCTGATCCAGGATACTTTTTTGGTTTTAGGTCATTTATGATACTTCGGATTTTACAGGTGTGTGTATGGAAAATAAACCAAATGGATTCTAGAAGGTGTATAGCTGGAGTCTCGAAAAATCATGTCTGCCATTGTTTTTCCAGTTATTACAAATATTTTGTTTGGAAACTTTTTTGGAAATTTCGTTTTCATCGGTTATCAGGCGTACGTTGGTATTTTTTATAGTGGATGGTATTTTTTCATTTCTACTAGAATCGCTAATCTCGTAAACTATATTCTATAATTATTTTGATTCTGTATTTTTTGGCGATAATAATTGAATTTACATATCCCTGTTGAATTTGTTACTTCATTTTTGTAAAAGGTGTACCTTCATTTTCAATCCATGTCGTTAATATTGTTTTTCTGGCTTTTGTATAGGTTATTTTTCGTTTCTATAGTTTTCATTAATCTACATAAGGAATATTATTCATATTTTTTTCTATCCATATTCTTTGAAAAAAAGTTTTATCCGCACGGTTTTCAGGCAGATGCAGTCAAATAGTCATCAAAGTATCAGTAAGGGAAGTATTTGTTAATAATTAAATAGTAATCAATTATATTATTTCTGTAAATGATTATGCGGAAGACTCTGGGGTATTATAACCAAATGATATGAATAAAATCGACCAAGTCGAAGCACCCTTTCTCTCCAACTATTTCCATCAAGAGTAAAATATGAAGGAAACGTCTAACAGAAAAAAACTACTCATCTTTTACCACGACGGGAATTGAACTACATCTGACAGATATGTTTGCAACGTTCTTCCCAATGGCAAGTATTTATTTTAATTAAACAATGGGGTTAGGATGAGAATGACTACCAGCAGACATGATTCCAGGTTCATGCCACTCGTCAGCTAAGGAAAAAAATTATTTGAAACAACCCGTGTTTTTATCGGTATTCATGGCTCAAAATACCTATACGAGTTTTTATTCGTCAGGCGGTACCTATATATGCATGTAAAATTGTAGTAAATGTGCGTATTCAACAATATTATACAGGGTGTTTCATAATAAATGTGCAGGACTACAGGATGTGATAGCTCGTCCAAAAATATGAAAAAAAAGTTTTCATTAACTTACCCTCTAAAATGCACCATTCTCGAGATACAGGGTGTTGAAATTAAAAAAAAAATCGTTTTTTGCGAATAACTCTGGAACCTTTTATCGCACAGAACACAGATTTCGTAGGCATTTTCTACTCATAATAAGCTATGTTTTGTGTAGATTTTTTATTTTTAATTGGTGAAGATTTTGAAAGGGTAGTGGGTGTTTTTTCTCCAACTTGTACGCCACTGGAAAAAGTACAGTTTTGAGCCTCTTATATGAACCGCCAATGTTTTCTACACAAAAAAGGTATTCTTGGTCATACGCTCTAAAGTTGACCGTTTTCAAGAAAAATCAACTTTCATGTTGTTTAAATAATGTTTTTTCCTCGAAAAATTGCTACGTACATTGAAGCTAACGGCGGACATTTCCAAAAATTCAACTGAGTATAATTGTTATTGTTTTTTTGTTATTTTGCAATTAAGAAGTCAATGTTTGGTTTTGTTACTTGTTTTAACGTTTAAATAAATTTTGTATAATTAGGAAAAAAATTATTTAAAAAAATTTACCATGTTTTTCAACACGAAAGTTGATTTTTCTTGAAAACGGTCGACTTTAGAGCTTATGACCAAGAGTACCTTTTTTGTGTAGAAAACATTGGCGGTTCAAGTAGGTGGCTCGAAATTATACTTTTTTCAGTGGCGTAGAAGTTGGAGAAAAAAACACCCACTATTCCTTCAAAATTTTCACCAATTATGAATTTGAAAAAATAAAAAATCCGCATAAAACATAGCTTATTATGAGTAGAAAATACCTACGAAATCTATTTTCTGTGCGATGAACGGTTCCGGACATATTCACAAAAAACGATTATTTTTTTAAAATTTCAACACCCTGTATCTCGAAAATGGTGCATTTTAGAGGGTAAGTTAATACAAACTTTTTTCCATATTTTTGGACGAGCTATCACATACTGAAGTCCTGTGCATTTATTATGAAACACCCTGTATAATAATCGTACCGATTTGCTCAACAAAAGCGAATTCTATATGAACGCCGTATCAACTACACCGATATTGCAATAGAAGGGGGCCGGTGTGACTATGAGTTATGAATGTGTATTCGTACAGTTGCTGTATATGATTAGAGCATGATCATTAATAATGGTTCGGTCAAGAAAATTATATATTTTACCCACAAACTGTCATGACGTCATTTTTCATCATTCGGCTCGTTCTCTGCTGCATTAATACTTGTTGTGCAAAATTACCGTCCTTATTTTTTCCTGGCCGAATTTGAGATTCATCTAAATTGTATATATAATTATGACCCAAGGTAGGTTCTGGAAAAAACAAGTTTTCTTTTATTCCATCATGTGAAATAAATGAATATTTCACATGTTCAGGTGGGCTTACTTGGCTAAAGGCCATAACTCTCCCAAAGGAAATGGATTTTTGAAAATTCAGTTTTCCGCAAGTGTCCCATACAATAGGGGTTCCAATATAATGAATGGATATACTGTCTGATGCTAGGCAATTATTAACAACAATAGGTAATTTATTATTATGCTCTTTTTTTTGTTTGCCTTCATGAGAAGTTCATAGATATTATTCATGATGTAGGATTTTTAAATAAATCTCTCTTTATTTAGCGCGTTGTGTCCAAAATGAGCTACCAATTTGTATATACGAGGATATATTGAAAAATTGTTAGCCTACTATAGAACCAAACAAAATTTCAATGTCAAAATCTCCTTTTAATTGGATACATTTATTACAGCGAACCTGCAACGTCTCTAGACCTTTCAAAAAAAATGTTTTTTCTTGCTCTGCAAACCAGACCTCCACAGCTTTTATTACCTCCTCGTTAGAAGAAAAGTTACGAACTTTCAAACTTTTTTTCAGTTGAGGAAAGAGATAATAGTCGGACGGAGCCAAATCTGGTGAATGAGGGGGTTGTTCTAGTAATTCAAACACTAATTCACGAATTTTTTGCATAGCAACATGAGATATGTGAGCAGGGGCGTTGTCCTGCAAAAACAAAACACCTTTGGATAGCTTTCCGCGTCTTTTCTCTTTGATTTTTTCCCGTAGAGTGGTCAGTAATGTCGATTAGTAATCTCCAGTTATTGTTCTACCCTTATCCAAAAAATTAATCATGATTACTCCATGGCAATCCCAAAAAACTGAAGCAAGAACTTTTCCAGCAGATTTTTGGACACGAAATTTCTTGGGTCTTGGAGAACCGGAGTGTCGCCATTCCATCGATTGTTGCTTTGTTTCTGGATCGTAGAAATGTACGAAGGCGTAGAAGGGCCACGGTTTTTTCCTATTTTTAATCCCGACTTCTATCTCGGGATCTCGAGATCCCGACATCTAAGTCGGGATCCCGACTTCTATCTCGGGATCTCGAGATCCCGACATCTAAGTCGGGATCCCGACTTCTATCTCGGGATCTCGAGATCCCGACATCTAAGTCGGGATCCCGACTTATATCTCGGAATCTCGAGATACCGACATCTAAGTCGGGATTTTGGCTATGATCTTTGAAGTCAACTTTAGTCGTCAGTCGTCACGCGTTCGAGGTTGTGAACTTATTAGTGTATTTGCTTCCTTTCTACGAAGGCGTAGAAGGTCCACGGTTTTTTCCTATTTTTAATCCCGACTTCTATCTCGGGATCTCGAAATCCCGACATCTAAGTCGGGATTCTGACTTCTATCTCGGGATCTCGAGATCCCGACATCTAAGTCGGGATCCCGACTTATATCTCGGAATCTCGAGATACCGACATCTAAGTCGGGATTTTGGCTATGATCTTTGAAGTCAACTTTAGTCGTCAGTCTTCACGCGTTCGAGGTTGTGAACTTATTGGTGTATTTGCTTCCTTTCTACGAAGGCGTAGAAGGTCCACGGTTTTTTCCTATTCTTAATCCCGACTTCTATCTCGGGATCTCGAAATCCCGACATCTAAGTCGGGATTCTGACTTCTATCTCGGGATCTCGAGATCCCGACATCTAAGTCGGGATCCCGACTTCTATCTCGGTACCTCGAGATCTACTTTTTGTAGTCAACTTCAGTCGTCACTCGTCAGTCTTCACACTCTTTACGCGTGCGAGGTTGTGAACTCTAAATATAATTCGTTTCGTCAGGAAGGATAGGAAACCCATGGCTGATTCAGAGAAGGTCGGGATCTCGAGATCCCGAGATAGAAGTCGGAATCCCGACTTAGATGTCGGGATCTCGAGATCCCGAGATAGAAGTCGGGATCAGATGTCGGGATCTCGAGATCCCGAGATAGAAGTCGGGATCCCGACTTAGTTGTCGGGATCTCGAGATCCCGAGATAGAAGTCGGAATCCCGACTTAGATGTCGGGATCTCGAGATCCCGAGATAGAAGTCGGGATCCCGACTTAGATGTCGGGATCCCGAGATCCCGAGATAGAAGTCGGGATCTCGAGATCCCGACTTAGATGTCTGGATCTCGAGATCCCAAGATAGAATCCTGACTTAGATGTCGGGATCTCGAGTTAGAAGTCGGGATTAAAAATAGGAAAAAACCATGGCCCTTCTACGCCTTTGTAGAAATGTACCCAAGTCTCATCCATAGTAACAATTCGGTTTAAGAAGTCTAGATCGTTTTCAAATCGAGCACAGATCAAATGCGATGCTACTACCCTTGTACGCTTTTAGTCAACATTCAAATATTTGGGGATCCATTTTGCAGCAATTTTTCTCATGTCCAAAATGACGTGACCTATATGATGAACGCGTTCGTATGAAATATTCAGTGCTTCAGATATCCGTTTTAGCCCAATTCGATGGTCTGTTAAAATCATGTCATGAACTGCATCGATATTTTCGGGGACTGACACAGAAACTGGCCTTCCCGATCGGTCATCATCTTCAATGGAAAATTTACCTCTTTTGAAGCTTGCAGTCCAATTTTTCACGGTCGCATATTGATCACCAATAGTATTAAGCATATCTTCGTAAATCTGCTTACCTCTTAACCCTGTTAAATACAGGTACTTGTTGATGGCTCGTTACTTCAATTTATCGATTTTCACAATTTCGGTGGACATATTTTTTCTTTTAATTTATTACATAACTCTGGTTTACTTTTTTGACGTCAAACTTCATACTGACACTTCTAACAAGTTATTGTTCGTTGCTATGGTAACGCAATATTTTGTTTATGTAGGGATCTGGTCTAGGTTAACTAGATATCAATACATCATCGTACAGCATCCAATTGAATGATAGAACTACATTCCAACCGAAGGTTCTGATAAAGAATGCCGTGGTAGGTGATAATAGTTTCGTATAACAATATCATGCGAAAGATTTCTAGCATACTTTTGTTGCAAAGCGACGTTCATAATGAAATTGAAATCAATAGAATTTATTACAAATATAAACATGGTAACAACATATTTACTGAAAAAAAAATCTTGATGAATATGTTTTCCAGCATACAGATACATTATTCATTGCACGCATGAACAGTAATTTTGTTGTGATAAATAGGTAGGGTAACCTTAGGTGTTTGTTAGTATTTAAAAAAAAATATACAGAGTGTTTCAATATTCAATAAAAATATTTTATAGGAGTATTCCTGGTGTCAAAATTAGTCTTTTTTTTCCATGATCATCTAAAATTCTCTTCCTCCAAGCTACATACATCGTAAGTTGCGCGAAAAAAGTCGTAATTTTGATTTATGGCTATAGAATTGTGAATGAAATGTCCAGAAAATTCAATAGCCATTAGTTATTTGGACGCTCTATATATTTCTGTGTAAATGGGGGTTACCTACAGTTTTAATGGCCAAAATTTTTATTTTCCGCAAAAACTTCAAATTTTAACATCACCATTGAGTTGGTCAAGAAGAAACCTAAAATTTTGGCCTCTTGCAATATTTGGGACACATGTTATAGAAAAAAGGTTTATTTTGACCCCAGGAATGCGCCTTTAAAAATATTAGTATTTTGTACAGAATGCAAAACGGTTATTTATAATCAATCGATGAATATTTTGCTGGACTAAAGATAAGATCACCTTGAATGAGTCCTTATTTATCAAGATGTAAACAAATAATTTGTTTTTTCCTAACAAATGTTCAAGAAGCCATATTTCAACAACGGAATTGATGACAGTTAAGCAATGTTCTTTTAGTGTATGTGAAAGATTCCACACATTTAATCGAAAATCATCTTTGACCAAAAATAATTGATAAAAGCACATTCGCCTTCAGTTTGTGTCAAGAAAATCTAGTCTATTGTAATTTTTGGAACTTACCTCATGTAAAATTTACCTCATATAAAATTTACACATAAGTAGTGATTTACAGAACAATGAATTTTGTATCAACACTCAAGTTAATTTAAACAGATCTTACATCCCTCAATACAGACGCGTGAAATGAAATTAAATATTTTTACAACTTAAACAATCAATAATAGTCAAAAACTTTATTCCACATTCTTTCATTATTATAACTCCTTCTCCATGATGACACTGCTTGAACTCATATTGCAGTTTGTTTGTTCCCTCCCCTTCTAACTCTTCCATTCAATTTTGAGAACATGAAATTTTTTCACTTTAAATTTGACTTCAACTCTGGGTTTTGTTTCTTCGATGCTTGGGTTTGCGCCTCAGATCAATAAGTAAACATAGATGGCCCGATGCTACGTAAACATCATATTCACTGAACCGAAGATAATTCTCGCGGAAACTGTTTTGTTTCGGGTTTTTGACATTCGAACCAAAACAAAACACCTCTGGCACAGTGCCGTGGTTTTTTAAGGGGGTCAAAATTACTTATGCAAATGCAGTACCTGTGAGCTGCAACAAGTTATTTCGCGGTTTTGTCTTAAAATTCCTAGTGTCAATAAAAAGCCGGGGGTTAGCAGAAAATAACTTTTTATCACAATTAGGGGATTCAAGATAGCGGATTAGTTTTGTGATTTATGACGATATTCTTTCCTTAGTTGGATTCTAGGAGTTTTCAGCTATCAAAATTAAAGCTTTATTTATGGTCTAAAGTAATTAATTCGAGAGAGGTAACAAGTTCCTTGACTATATTTCAAGTTTGTAGTCTGGGGGTTTATGTTGTGTAGATCAAGTTTCAACGAATCAATAAAAATATTTGAATAAATAAGGACCAGTTGCATGAAGCCTTCTGTTAACGTAGGTATAACTGGTGAGCTTAGACATGCGATGCCATAGTAATCATCAAATCAAATATTTATTTGTCTGTTAAATTCTTTATGCAACTGGCCCTATGAGTTGAGAAACCTTTTCCAACATCTATATTTTCAGAACCCATTTCCTTTTTTTGTAAAAATTGTTTATTCTGTTGAGTATAATCCTTCCTAAATTTTGGACCAGTTCATTCATATGGCAAGTACCTGTCAGATAACAACTACTCTCCTGGCTAAGACCACGACGGGGATTGAATTAAATCTAACAGGTACTTGTGCAACGTTCCTCAAAGCATCAGAGGACGCAATTGCAAGTGCAAGTGTTTTGTGTTGATGAAGTGTTGTTAAAATTTTCGTGGTTTTTGTCCTGCTTAAACAACTTAAAGTTACATTTGGAATATTTTTCAAAATAGTGCAGTGGTTTAGTGAGACACAATATGGAAATACTGCTTTGCATAACAAATGATAGTAAACAAACATTCCACAGGCAAGGTTTCAGTGGCGTCGAATGCACGATGCAAATCATGCAATAAAACGTATTCGTCAAATATAATATTGGTGGACAAAGAAACTCATTCAAAATTACAGATAAGAAAAGCCTATGGCAAAATGATTAATGCCTCAATGTTTGTTATAGGTAAATATCTGTAAGCATGGGAAAAAACATTAAGGCTTATGAAAGGAAAATTGAATTTATTTTCCAATAATATTGATATTGTTAAAATTCTAACAGTGAGGACAATTAATAATATAGGTACCAAAGGACTTTCTTAAAATTTTTGGAAATCATTTCTTTGAAGAAGAGCCTTTATCAAACCATAGTTATGCCTAGGTAAAGGCAATACTTCAAAATTTTTTCAAAATCCGAATATACCATGAATTGTCAATAAGCGGAACTGACAAAGTAGAAAGGGTCAGGTCTCTTTTGACAAAGACAGTTTTATCTAAAAATCAATAAATACCAAGTGTTGAAATCCTCATGTACTGAAAATTTCTAACAACACTTCATCAACACAAAACGACAAGGTACAATGGCCGCCACGACCGGTGTCACAAGCGGTGTTGCCAAGAGTAAAATAATTCTAGTAACCGCTGGAAGTGCCTAAAATTTCATCAGTTCAAAACGACATATATCTTCCGTTTTGGTAATTTTTTCACACCTTTCTGGACATAAACATTTCTCTAGAATTTTTAGAATAATACATCTGAATATAAAATATGATTGATTATGCATTTATTGGTAGGTTCCTATCAAAATTATATTTTTTTACCAATTTGACAACAGGGCGTTAATGTCTGAAAACATTAGGGATGAGAGGTGTACGTAAATAAACAAAGTTGTCTTCGGTTCAGTGAATATGATGTTTACGTAGCATCGGGCCCATCTATGTTTACTTATTGATCTGAGGATTGCGCATACACTAGGACAAAACTGCACTTACATTACTCTCTCTCTCTCTCTCAGTTTGTCAGCTTTCCTTGGTTTCTGATCAACAGAACCAGAGAGACATTCACATTAAAAATTTGAAAATTTCTCAAACATTTTTTGTTACTTTCGCTCTTCTTTTGTGGGATGCAGCTGTTTTTTTTTGGATTGGGTAGGTTCTCATTAGACTTATTCCATGACCTTGAGCTTGGATTTCCCAATTTGCATAACTTATAAAACAATATTAAAAACTCATGATTGTTTCTTTGGTATATCCTTATCACATCAGATGATTACAAGTTTTCATTAGACTGAAAAATTGTCTGATATCTGGTGTTGTTACCTTGAGAAGCTTTATTCATGATTCATTCATTTTATTTTACATTTCAAATTTATTTTGATAGGGTTTCTTTGGTTTGTCTTGACATAGATATGATTACTGGAAGTTCTTAATAGACTGATATTTTCAATTTCTTGGCTAGGCTGCCATAAAACCCATATATTGGTTCTGTCATTATTTAATGATCAATCTCAGTTTTTATTTTCTAACGTTTTAGAATCCATGTCAATTTAAATTTTTCACTGTCAACTTGTCACATAGTGTCAAACTCCAATTTCACTTCATTTCATAGGACTTTATTCGAATAGACATATTCTAGTAAAATTGTTGCATCCAGGAGTATCCTATTCTAGGTTTTCAAACTGTAATTGTTAATAATGTCCTAAACTTTTAATTATTTCCACCGTCCTTTGGACGCATGATGTTTTTATTGTATTTTGGATCGTGTACACCTGACGAGTCAGTAACCTCAATTTCTGTAACTTAACAAAAATTCAAATTCAGCATTCCAATTCAAACCTCTTTCATTAATTACATCATAATTTCAATAACGTTTCTCATTGTTCAACATCTATTTCAAATATTTATCACAAATCATTGAACTCTCAACTAATATGTATTTTCAATTATAGCTTACTTTCAGGATGCATTGATGATGACTATTATAGTCGAAAGCGCTCTGCTATAATTATTATAAATATATTTCAGCACGAAATACAAAATTTCTTCCTCCTATTATATTTGTACGCGCACACAGCTTGACAATTTCATTTACTCATATATGTTCCAATATCGTACAAATACGTAAAAAACGGTTTGATCTGACACATTTTCAATATTAAATTCAGAAAATAACTGACTGATTGTTTTTGAATCAAACCAACAGATAAAATTAAAGTTTCGCATGATACTAAGAAATCAATAAAATGTTATTATCAACAATTTCTTCACAAATAGGTAGCAAAAATGCAATTGAGGAATACATTTATCCGTTGAGCAACAACTGTAATTCCCTCTCGGTCTACAATCACGATATGTCATCCCCACATTCGATTCAGCATACCAGATACAGTAATAAAGACATTCAATGTTTAATGATAGTGAATTCATATGGTATCTCATTTCCATAGCATAATTCAAACTGGGAAGCCATTACTTCTTCTCCACAATAAACTTTATTATCCTGATAAGTGATGTGTAAATCGTTCTCATATAAATAAGGATGCATCATCTGTGGAGAATTTTATTTCATTAGGGGTTTTCTGGTATGCATCATTGGCGTTACCATTAATTTATTGGGAAATGTTTTCATTAAAATAGGGGTGTTATCGGTGTTTTCGACAGTTTTTGTCGTGAGCAAAAATATGTTTAGCGACCAATGACATCAGACAGATCAGACCTGTCTGAAAATACTGTTCCAATTACGGGATTTTAGCATTTTAATAGGCTCCTAGATTATAACACCAGAAAATGCAGTTCTTTATTTTTATCAAATAATCCAATACATTAGATATAATAATAGTGGTGATACTAACTTACATACTGAAATAAATTATTATAGTTATCAAATATATATCAAAATCGACAAGCCTGACTCAAAGCTCATATAACATAAAGTGTTGTGCTGTCCGGAAACTTTTATAAAGTTGGATCTAGAGTATCTTGAACTTACAGGGTGTCCGGTAAACCTTGTACAATGTTGAATCAACTCCATTAGATTTTGTCAGTTATGTATTTTATTTTTATCCTATCAGGATGAAATTATTAAATAATTATGAGTAATATCGAATCAGCTGCTTAGAAGCATTCAATGAGATGTAAAGAAGTGAATACTAACATGATGGTTCTTCGGGTTGTAAGGCCGACGCATGTTCTGAGAAGGTCTCGACGTTTCGCCAACACGAGTGGTTAGCATTTTCAAGAGTTATTTTGCAAATTTCTGCTTTCTTAAGTTGCTGTCAAATGTTTGACATTTGTTATACGTTGTCTCAATGAATACCTGTGATTTGACATTCTTACATCTGATTGGTCCATAGCGTTAGCAGACATCATAGAATCGTTCGTACAGTTATTTTGTGGGTAGGGAGCTAATTGAGGATTTTTGAGAACTGGAAGCCAAACCTTGTTCAGTTGTAGTCCTTCTTCGGTTCTGTTGAAGTTGCTGTGGTGTTTCTGGATTTCAATTGCTTCCCGGAAGCGTCTTGGGTAATAGGCAGATGTTGAAGAGATGACTTGGGTTTCTTCAAATTTCACTCTATGATTATCGTTGTTGAGAGTATGTTCTGCGACAGCGGATTTCTGTGTGTGCCCTAACCGACAGCAAGCCTTGTGCTCTTTGATTCTTGTTTTAACGGAGCGTTTCGTGGTTCCGATATAAACGCTGCCACAGGAACATGGAATGCGATAAACCCCAGAAGAGCATAGTGCGTCTCGTTTGTCCTTCGCTGATCTAAAGTGGTCTTTCAGTTTTTTTGAAGGTATATAAACGGTTTTAATCTCATATTTTCGTAGAATACGGCCAATACGATCTGTGACTCTGGGAACATATGGTAAGAATGCTTTTCTTTTTTCGGTGTTGGTTTGACTACTACTTGGTTCACTGGATGGACAGTCATTTGGTCTACTATTGATTCTTCCGTCTCTGATTTCCCTTCTATTTTTCATATACCTCTCAATATCTCTTTCTTTGTATCCATTAGAAAGAAGAGCGTTTTTTAGATGTTTCAGTGCAGCTTCCAGGGATTCAGGTTCGCAAATTCTTCTTGCTCGATCAACTAATGTCTTGATTACACCTTGTTTTTGGCACTGATGATGGTTTGAGGTATTGTGCCAAAAACAAGGTGTAATCAAGACATTAGTTGATCGAGCTAGAAGAATTTGCGAACCTGAATCCCTGGAAGCTGAACTGAAACATCTAAAAAACACTCTTCTTTCTAATGGATACACAGAAAGAGATATTGAGAGGTGTATGAAAAATAGAAGGGAAATCAGAGACGGAAGAATCAATAGTAGACCAAATGACTGTCCATCCAGTGAACCAAGTAGTAGTCAAACCAACACCGAAAAAAGAAAAAAAGCATTCTTACCATATGTTCCCTGAGTCACAGATCGTATTGCCTGTATTCTACGAAAATATGAGATTAAAACCGTTTATAAACCTTCAAAAAACCTGAAAGACCACTTTAGATCAGCGAAGGACAAACGAGACGCACTATGCTCTTCTGGGGTTTATCGCATTCCATGTTCCTGTGGCAGCGTTTATATCGGAACCACGAAACGCTCCGTTAAAACAAGAATCAAAGAGCACAAGGCTTGCTGTCGGTTAGGGCATACACAGAAATCCGCTGTCGCAGAACATACTCTCAACAACGATAACCATAGAGTGAAATTTGAAGAAACCCAATTCATCTCTTCAACATCTGCCTATTACCCAAGACTCTTCCGGGAAGCAATTGAAATCCAGAAACACCACAGCAACTTCAACAGAACCGAAGAAGGACTACAATTGAACAAGGTTTGGCTTCCAGTTCTCAAAAATTCTCAATTAGCTCCCTACCCACAAAATAACGGTACGAACGATTCTATGATGTCTGCTAACGCTATGGACCAATCAGATGTAAGAACGTCAAATCACAGGTATTTATTGAGACAACGTATAACAAATGTCAAACATTTGACAGCAACTTAAGAAAGCAGAAATTTGCAAAATAACTCTTGAAAATGCTAACCACTCGTGTTGGCGAAACGTCGAGACCTTTTCAGAACATACGTCGGCCTTACAACCCGAAGAACCATCATGTAAGTGACGATGGCCGCGAAAGCCTTTCACAATTTAAGTGAATACTAATTCAACGTGTTTTTTGAATTAATAAACACAATAAACCACAATAACGATTATTCAACATCGTACTGAATAATATTACAAAAATGTTATTTTCCATCCACTCGTTCGCAGAGACGACATCTTTTCAAGAATGACCTTTTCAACCTGTTTGGCATGACAAAGAAATAAATACCACTGAATGAAACAAAAGAAATAATCTCAACAAACTACGGCAGCAGTCACAAGTTGTTCAAACAAAATGTGACAGCCACCTACTATATTTTTTCAATTCTATTTACACAAGATCCGTTCATGCTCAATGCTGCATTTTATTTTTTCAATAGGAAACTATTGCTTCTACGGACACAACACAGGAGTTAAAAAAAAATTTAATTCTCGACAAGAATTCACCTCCTAAAAATTTGTGCATTTATTTGGTTACACCCTGTATATCTGTCGGTCTCTGAAACTCCGGTGGAATCTGGATATTGGACAACTGCGACATTTATCACAAGAATTCGTATTAATCGGTGCCATGTCGGATAATCGACATTTCATTTCGATAATTTTATTAGGCTTAATTACATGAAAAGTCAATTTCATTGACACACTATTTTTAATGCTACCAAGCAGTCTATTCTTTATTATTAATAATCAATTCCACATTTCATCTTGATAAAATCGAAATCAAATAATTTTTAAGCGTAAGTATAAAAGTTGATGGAAGCCTAGAATAAAAACACGCCTAATTCAATGGAAATCACTTTCTCCAAAAATAATTATAGTTTGTTTTATACCATGGTAGAGTCTGGACAAAATGTTCATTCTTTTGAAATGAATGTCCAGTTCCAATTGGTCATGTTTCTTTCAGACAATTATGTCAAACTTTTTTAAAAAAATTGATGAAACTCAAATCTGTCATTTTACCCTCATTTCTTGAATTTTTTTTTTTTCACTTTCAGAAGAACTATTTTGTACGACTAAAAGCATCACTCATCAGTAATCTTCAACAGCAAAGATATTCGAATTCGTCTCAATTTGTATATATGGCACTCAAAAATCCAAGGTTAGGTAGCGATTTTTCAGAAATTCTTAAAATGCCCATTTTCTCGAAAACGGTGAAATTTTTACTGAGGTGAAATTCCGATATTCTGAACAATCATTACCTGGTCTGTAACCAGTTTCAATATTGTGCAAGGTTTACCGGACACCCTGTATATCTTCGAAGAAAAAAACTTACATTTTCTTCTCTATTCACCCATGAAACTGTGTACCTAGTAACAAATCATCTTACGATTTATTTGTTTCCTTCCTCAACCAAGGAGGATGGGAAATTATAGACGAATGTTTAGGAAAAGTCCAATATTTTTTATTGGAAAAATACCTCAGAACATTACTTCTTGGTAGTCATAAACCTGAGATAACCTTACGCCAACGAACTATTCTGTATTCCTGTCCTGGAATAATCAATCAATCAGCTAATCAAAATATTATACCTTATTGTACATGAGAAATTCTTATTGAAAAATTATTTGGAGGGTTTTACTGATACTACTTTTTGAAATAAAAAGTTTGATGATTGCTTGATAGGGGTCGCGGGAGGGCACATCAACTCAAAATTTTAAATGGCATGGGTGGTCAAGAGTCACATCGTTGAAAAGAGAATTCAATTCTGATTACAACAATTTAAATATTGAACTTACTGAGGTTGTCAGTATAACATTCCCCAGGAAGAAATGCCATATCTCATGTGAGATTGAATCAGACAGAAGTGAGCCATTCTGTCTATATTGAGGACAAAAGTTCTTGAAACGGGCAGCATAAGAGCCTGATGCTAATATTTTACTCAGTTTTCTTATGTGTGCTTCAGATCTCAGTTTGTCATCTAGGTATGTATCTAGAAATTTGGTGGGGGGTTAATTAGTTACCCTATGGTTGCCTGAAGAGAGGTTGACAAAGTTGAATTTGAAGGTTAATATGCTTGTTATCTATGTTGAAGCAAAGTAAGTTAAAGTCACACCATCGTTTGACTTCTTCGAAGTCAGATGCGATATTTTCTTTCGTGAGTTCTACATCATTTCCGTGTCACATTATTGTAGTGTCGTCTGCAAAAATAGTAAATTTTCAGGAAATGTTGATGTTACTAAGAACATTTAAATGAATAACTTTCCATGTGGAGTGCAACCCCTGAAAACACTTAACAATTTTGATTCTGTCCAAAAATGAGCCATTCGTTTAGTAAGTGATACTTTGCCAGTGATGTAGCCAAGGGTCGGGGGGGGCAGGGGGATCGGGACCCCTCAGAAATATTTCAAAATCTCGACAATTTGGCAATTTGCCATTTTGTAAAATAAAATTTATCATTGGGTATTAGACTTTTTATACTAGCCCCCCTCCCCAAAAAAAATTCTGGCTGCGCCACTGTACTTCGCTTATTGGTTTGCTCACACAGAAAGATCGGCGATCTGTTTCTGTTTTATTGATAATGTCATGTTCATGTTTTCATGATCAATCTTTCCACAGTTGTTGTCGGTTCCATAAATCCTGCAGAAATTCAGGAAGAACAACAATTTCTACCTACTTTCCGTTGGCTCTCGCGATGTTTTCTGAACATTACCGTTTTTTCTTTTCGTGAAAACCAGAACAAAAATAAATAAATCCCATCTCATCCACATCTGCTACTGAAAGACAAACTCTAGTGGATATTTTCCAACGTTCAAGAAAACCTCTTGAAAGGTATTCAAGAGAAAGTTTCCATTTTCAATATCTAAGTTTTATTTATGTAACTGTTTTTTTTGCTAGTCTATCAAAGTATAACTTCTTTGGTCGGTTGAATGACCTATTTCTGTAAAATAAAAAATAAAATGAAGATGAGATTCAGAATTGATTTATGTTTGGTTATAGAGTATGGAGCCTATCTGAAGTCGAAAAGATCAAAACGTGTAAGTAGTAAGTTTGTTCCATTACGTAATAATTTTTTGTGGTCCTCAGCTTTAACTGTAACAGTTTCTTTCCAACCAACCTCGTACATTTTAAAGCAAATGAAACCGAGAACGACTCCGGTCAACAACAATCCCAAGAATTGCCCTTTATCCGCTACGTGCACCACAAAGGCGCAAAGTTTAAGCAAACACAGTGAATAGCGTGACGGAACGACCAAAGTTCAAAAGACTACACTGTAACGCACAGGCTTGGTCAGTGAATGCAAACGCATCGGTCATAATGCCCTCGTCCCACGCAATTTTGTTGCAGTGTGCGTTGACTATTCCATCCCCATGACGTCCGATGCGAAGAAAAATGACTCCCCCACAGTGGGTTCGTTTGGTAGATGAAACTACTTTGAAAATACCGCTATTCTTCGAATATTGACCTACCTACGTGTATGGAATAACGAGGTAATCAAAGCTGAGAGTAAAAGTTAATTTCATCTTTTGATTTCAAATTACGTCTAATATAGCTACTCATCACTCTGTCGGAAATGATAGAATAACTCGTGAACATTTATAGTTTTGAAAAAACTCAAGGTATACGATTTATAGTCATACGGACTAAATAATATATTTAAAAATTAACCATCGTGTTAAAAAAGCGCGTGCATTGTGCTTGATATCAGTTACCTTTATTTTTTATCATTATAGCTATTAGTAAGTGATGTGATTATGAAAATGTAAGTGAAAAGCACCCCAAGCTTTTTCAATGAATTAGTTCATTTCTAAATTTTTTTTTTTCAATTTTTAGTCCATATCACTATGAGTATAAACGCGTATTTCTTCAGTTTTTTTTCAAAACTTCAATTGATTTTTCAATTTTTGGTTTCATCAGTTCTTGACCTATTTTTTCTCCTGCACTGTATGACAGTTTTATATATTTGAATGTGTTAGATAAAAGATTTCAATTGGTAACACAAAATAATAAAAACTAAAAGCAAAAACAACTCATTCTTTACAACATATTTAACTAGGAATTGATCAGTAGAAACATTTATAGATGAACAATTGTAACATATGGTTCTTCTGGTGCGGGTATAATCACCAGCAGAAAGTTGTAAGGAATTGAAAAGTTCGAAATCCCAACTAAAGGCAGAACAAGTCATTCAGAACAATCCAATTATTCCTTAACTACATCGAATGGGAATGGGAAAACTGTGTGAATTTTCAGTAATGGAGAGGTTATCAATTATTGTAATTCATGTCAATTGTTATTCATGTCAATTGTAATTCATGAAAGGAGAATTATCAAGGAGCAAGATACAAGCATCAAAAACCTAGACAAGCTGAAAGATTCAGAAATCAGTAACGAGCTGATTTCTGGATATCAAGGTCGAGCTGATTTCTGGATGTCAAGTATGGCTAGTTAAACTAAAATCAATCTGGTTTGAATTCCATACTATTCTGTCAGAAATCGAAATGATAACTGTCAACACTCACACTTATGAGAAAGTTTCGAGGTACATTGTACGATGTAGAAGATGTCTTCAAGACATTTTTCTACAAATATTCAACTCCTAAGACTGCTGCCCCCACAAATTCCACGGGTAATACCCCTACTAGGGGTAATATTGAGAGTGATGAGTCAAATCCAGGTATAGATATTGAGTTACTCATCATAAATCTACACAGAACGAAAAAGGTACGTTATATTAATAAAAAAGTACATCAAATCAGTGAACGTCAACATTAAATTTGGGCCGATGACGGGTGTTATTAATACAATGAACGGTCGTACGTACATTTTCTTGTTGATTAAGTTATGACTGCTGTACGTTGAATCAATGAATGATGGTCATGGATCTATGTTTTTCGGTTATCAATATTACGAATGGATTTACATTAGTTTATTGTTGTTGTACATTGAATCAATGAACAGTGAACAGCTATGATCGCCGTTTATTAATATTACGAACGAAAGATTCAGTTTATGACAGCAGTACATTGAATCAATAATCAGGAAGCATGGATCTATGGTCGGCGGTAATTGATATTACGAACGATAGACATTAGTTAATGATTGTCTACGTCAAATCAATGAAAAATGAGCATGCATCTATGTTCGCCAGTCATCGATGTTACGAATAAAATTTATTGGTATTCAGTAGTAACAGTCTTCGTCAAACAAAATGTTATTTAACAGTAGTACGGTCGCTGTGAGAAATAATGTAATTACTTTTCTACTTATAGAATAATGATTTTCCAATTTGAAAAAAACCCAACATCGATTCGAAATTATCTGGTACATCCACTGATTTGAATTGCCCTAGTGAATGGTGAAATATACATCTACAAGGAGGTGGCAAAAACTGGATTTTTCAATATGCTCCAATATTTTTTTATTTATTTTTAAAATCTAACTGTATTAAATAATGAAATTAATGAATCTTTTTCAAAAAGTCAACTGAAAATTTTTTGAAATGACAAAAAATAAACTAAATAATCGAAGACTGATAAACTTTGACAATATCTAAAATACAAATATTTTACTCACCATATACATTTTTTCTCAAAAGTTATAAATACTGTCCTTTCCATTTCAAATAATACTACCTATTAGTACCTATTAATCATTTTTAAGATAGATTATTTTGTCATTTCAAAATCAATAGAAGGACAGACAAAAATGCAAAAGTTAAAATTGGTCACTTTTTTAATAATGAAGTGGGGTGGGAGCCACTTGTTCTTTTACTTATGGAGAAAGCATCACGTACCAAAGTAGTAAGTGTATTTCTTTTAAATTGGGAAGTATATTTCTGAATTTTGGACAAAATTCAGGGGTTTGAAATTTGTACAACATTATAAACAATCCTTAACGGCTATTTGAAAACTTTTTAAAAGTAACATTATCTATGTTCAGCTTTTTGGAAGGTTAAAACCCCAGAGGAAGATGGCAAACAATCTCAAAAATGTTTTCTTCAAAATAAAGACGTGCTCATTGCGTAATTTGGTTTTATTTCAAAACAGATTCACAGATCATATGAACCATGGGGCTCTCAAGGGAGATCTCATTTTTATAAAAGCCTTTTTATAGGAAATTCCAGAACATTTTGCTTTCCTGTGGAAAGTCTGAATTAAATAAATAAATAATTTTAAAACATATATCGACAGCCCTAAAGATATGAAAAAAATTGTAGCGAATATCGTCAAAGTAGACACATACGCTTGATATATTGGAGACGTCATCACCAAGGCATAATATAAATGGCTCGGTTGCCGTTTTTTTCCTTTCAAGTGTATTATGTGCTCTTCAATTTCTTGCTGGGTTTTAGCACAAAATAAAAATTATTTCTTGGAATATTTTATGGTATATACTTTTTGTGGGTTGTCTTGCCAGTATTATTTTTTGAGCATAACTTGGTCGATGGCACTAAATATCCAAGGAGAGCCCTTAAAACTGACGCAAATTTACCATCTAAAAAATATATATAAAAGATACAATTAAGTAACTAACCATAAAACCAAAAAAATTATAATGAAAAATAAAAAAAAATGTAATGTTAAAATTTAGTTATCAAACAACTGCGGCCAATAGCGATTAGTGGTAAATGGCCAAAACACTGAAACTACAATAATGTTCAAAAACGTTCAATAAACAAAGAGATGCATTGAATAAACCTATTAAAATATTTAATAAAATTGACTTTCGGACTAAACTATTTTAAAAATCTGCTTGATTTATGGTTTTGAAGGGATTTTTAAAAACTAGGGGCTAAGAAGTTAATTTATTTATCAATCTCCGGTTCTCAGATTTAAGCTTTGAAAAACTACAGCACTGGTTGGCATTTTCTTGATATCGTTGGGCCTATTGCACAAGCTTTCCAGTGACTGATGTACTTTTCGGAGGTTTGCTTTAATTGTTTAATGTTGGCTCGTTCATTGTTTCAGTGTCTTGAGATATTAGTCTATAATCAGAAATCATCGTAATAACCATCGAATCATAATATTAATGTTCGAAAAATTGACGACCACCGTTCATTAATTTTACGTACAAAATTTCTTTCTGTGTACCTACTTTTTCTGGTTCTTACGATCAATGACTGGAGTATTAGGATACTTTTAAAGCATTGATTCATAACAATTCAAATTTGAACTATATTCAGAGATTTTATTACCTCATTCATATTTGAAAGGAGAAACACTAGAGGTTTTCTCCTCAAATTACCATACTGCTTGGTAATTATTAATACGTGAAAGATTTGAAAATAAGAAAATCATTGTTCATAATCACGTTAGAGCAATTTTCGATTTACCTACAACAAACATAATCTCATATCGTTCTTAGACCTCTCTTAGATAATATTCTGGAGCATATTACGTATCTTGAATGTCCGAATCAGCCCATACATACAATGAATGGCCTACTTATCCAGATTCACAAAAATTCTTAAAAAACAGGTGTGAACTTTTAGAATCACTCCACACAGATCTTAGGCCAGTCATAAAGTACAATATAAAATTCGATAAAGAAGCACATTTTCTGATTGGAAGAAAGTTTACTTCGATTCCTGATCCCACTGTGCATATTCTAGAATCTAGACGTTCCCTCTATCAAATATATGGCCCAGGTGGCACAAAGAGTATGTTTCCGAACTCCAGACCAGGATAAATTGAAGAAGAATTCTTCAATATTTCCTAAGACAGGCGTTATAGTAGTCATCAAGGATGATAATCTGCCGCCCCTGAATTGGACCTGGAGCAGATGGTGTCATCAGAGTAGTCACTATTCAATATTCTGCTTCGAAACTCAAATGTCCAGCATCCAAGTCTTGCATCCTACCAACTGGAGAAGACCAAATTTGAAAATAGATTATTTATTGTTTATAGTAGTTTTGTGAAAGTCACCCTCTTCAAAGGGAGGAGTTATGTTAAGTTCAAAGTTTCTGACCCATTTTTTCTCCTGCACTACATGACAGTTTTATATATTTAAAATTGTTAGATACGACAATTAAATTGTTATCAACAAAATTTATAAATACCAGAAGCTAAAATACAACTAATTTTTTACACATGTTTCACTAGAAATCAATCAGTAGAAACATTTCTACATTAATAATTCAAAAGTAGTGGAATTTAATAATAATCCTCCAAAAAGAAGCAGAAGGGGGGCAATGATGGATTTCATCAAATTTCATATCATTCCGAGTAAGGAAATCCAGATTACGATAAACAAACCTATAGGAATGAGAAAATAAATATTAGTAATCTATAATTGAACGTCTTGGGGTAGTTTAAATTTGAAAAAATTTGAGGAAATACTAAAAGATTAACCCAAATAACGAAATAGCATACTGTAAATTGATTAAAAAACTCGAAATTTGAAAGGAAAGATGATTGCTTGAGAGTGGGAACTTTGAAAGCAAATAACTGATTATATTAGAAGGGAATTTAAGAAAAAATTAAACAAAACAGGTATAATTATTCAATTTAAACAAGTTTATGTATAAATATGAAACAAAGTAATTTCAAATCGGTAATAAGGTGTAATCAGTGGAAAGTGAAGCAAATTTAGGAATTTGAAAATAAGCTTTTAAAACTGAAAAAGAATGAAAGGGAGATCAATAGACGGTTGGGATGGTTTTGTTGACAAAAGGAAAGAAGCGAGTCAAGAAAAATTTTGAAGGAGACACTTTGTGAAAAACTACGAAAATACAAAATTAAATAGAATACAACGAGAAAATCAACAAAAGGTCCAAGGAAGAAACTTATTTACAACAAAAATGAACGAGAACAATAAAAAGTAAACATTACAACCTACGTTCCATACTTTGAAGAGAACCTGCAAGAAAATATATCTGAAGAACGAATTACCGCTACAAAGCCAAAGTATTTCACAAAATTGAACTTTCCTTGTGTAAATAATCCCAGGACTATTTTCAAAGTGAGTTGAATTCCTATTAAAAACAATAAGTACATAACCTCACAAGTTTTGACACAGAATCACATAAATAAATCGCTTTTTTAACACGAATTTGAGATTACCACGGAACATAGTCTTTGAATATAGAAATTTGGTACTCTGTAGAAATAAGAGATTATTATTAAATAGTAAATTCAATGATTTTATGTTGAGAAAAAACTATATAGAAATTTTGTTTGATTGAAAGATAACTATTTTGTAAAATGAGTTATTTCTTTCATAGAAGTAGAATTATACTTCTCTATTTGTGTTTGTTTGGTCGTTGTTTCTTTCAGACAGGCGCACTTGACCAAAGTAGAATTAGACTTGTTTTGGTTCAATATTTATTTTGGAATTTGACAGTTTATACCAGAGAAATGTTTTGAATGAAGGAAAGAAATAATAGTTTGAAAGTTGAGTATCTTTAATTTTTCAATTACTTTCTTAAAATCACAAAACACCATTTGACATCAACAAAAGGCCCCAGCTGCTATCCTACTGAGAGATAATGTATTCATGTCTATGTGGACCCGACTGAGATAAAAAGAAAGAACCGATAATAAAGAAAGAACTGGTAATAGAGTCTCATATGAAGTAATAAATAAATATAAAATCATAGTAGTCAATCACATTCTCATTAGAACATCCTCATTATCCAAAAATTAATAGAAACGCAAGAACACTACAACATTATAATAGTATATATTATTAGTAAATCTTTGTTTTGTTAATCTTCGACAATGACAATGTATATTTGATTTGATTTGTTGGGGGTATCTCAGTACCTTAAAACCGCATTCTCTTCCGAAACTCTGATATCAGCAAGTGAAACTAAAAGAGAAAGGGAAAGGAACCTGAACGATTTAAATATGGGCAAAAATTGTAAATGGTGATCCAACAACTTGATAGAAATCAATGTCAGTAAAACCCAAGCATATCTATTTTATAAACATGCTGATCTCACAGTGGTCAACGTAATTATGTCAGGACTGTCCATACCAATGAAGACCTCCATTTCGATGCATCAGCAGTATCCTCTCATGGGAAAGCCATGTGGAGTACATTTCCATGAATATTGGGACCGATTGTAGTCACCTTAATTACAATTCAAATCTTTGTGCAAAATGTCGATCAATCTTGATAACTATGAATCTCAGAAATATTTCACTCAATTTTGATGTAGGCTGTATCGCAATGGTCGTGTTGTTCTTGAAATCGATTCGCCCAGTACATTATTAGAAACCAATCCAAACCATACAAACCACTGGCCCGTTCTAATTGAAACAAATCGTCTTCGAGACCCAACAGAAAAAACTCTCAGACGATTAATTAAGTCATCCAATCATTTGGTGGAAGTTATAATTAAAAACGCGGTCATTATCTTCTATCTATCAAAAATAACGCAGTTTCAACTGCATGTTTACAACGCTCGCCGCGTTTTATCTAGGAAAAACATCCCTTACACCGATTACATGACAACCCCCTGACATTTCTCGCGCGAATACCGCCCTTACAGCTGGGTGCGGAAGGGCCATAATAGAATGCAAGGACTTCACAGCTGCGGTTATCTTTTTCGGGTCTTTGGACCACCAGTGAGGGAGGAAAGTTCAGCTTAGAAACCGTCATTTTGTGAAAGATCTCGTTAATCATCCAGCCAGCCCTTGCCTGTCAATCATGGTATGTTATGTCGACTGAATTTCTGTGCGCAACATTTAACAATCATTATTTTGGGTGCTAATAGCTTATGGATAATGGATATTTTCCTGGATTTCGGAAGGTTTTTCTTTTATGTAAAAACTACGTGCTTTTTATTAGGTTTATGGTTTATAATAATGATGCAAGATGCAATGAAGGGGGTTGGAAACGCGTATAATTCGAAGATTACGTATACTTTTGTCAAGGTAAAATGTATCAGGAAATATAACTCGCATGGATGTTGATTATTGTTGAGGTTTTGACTCTTTACAGGGTTTAGGACCAAGGATAAGGAATACTGTAATAATCTCAAGGATGATTTTTGGCTGTGAAACAAACTATAACCATACTAGTTACGCATGGAACACTGGTCCAGAACCTAACCGTTTGCAATATTTAACTATCCAACTAAATATGAAATTAGTAGAATTCTTCTGGACTTCCATTGTCTAGAAACAAAGAAAATAAATTCTTTGCATGTGTTTGAGTCACGACGTTTCAACAGTTAACATCTACTGTCGTTATCCAGTATGTGTGAATGCGACAAGCTATCTCGGATACTTATTACAACATTAGACACAATGGAAAAGGAGACCCAGGAGAGGTTACCCTTCCTTGCTGTGAAAGTCCAAAGAACGAATGACAAGATTCAAACGTCAGTGTACCAACTCACACCGGACAATACCTGAATTATCCGCTCGTTGGTTGACCGGGCCTACAGCCTCTGTAACACCGATGTGAGTCTGACCAACGAATTGAATAACATCAATAAAGATCTGCGATGGAATGGGTACTCCGACTAACATATAACAGCGGTCCTTAACCGCAGAAGAGGCAACACCGAGAAATCAGATGAACCAACACCTTATGTTGTCCCTATGTGAGAGGTTTATCGGATTAGATAAGGCGTATTGGATCGAGGTACAACATCCGAACATGCTTCAGATCAAGTAATACCATTCGTAGCCAACTCACAAAAACTAGACCACCCAACGAGAATAGTTACTCCAAAAACTGCATTTACCGTGTTCCACCATGCACCCCCTAAGGTTGAGGCCGGAAGGATGAACGCCCCAGCACTTGTTCGTACTCGAAAGCTCACCCCCCCTATCCACCAACCCCGCTCGTTAAAGCGGTTCCTCATCCTGATGATTGGCGATCAGCAGAATAAAATCTGACCGTTTGATATCGAGTGCTCGGCCAATTCTCGGCCTGAAACTCTCTTATATCTGACATGAGTTTAATTTGATTTAACAATGACTTTACTTAATGTGCATGGTGCCCCCCTGAAACTGGCTGAAGGCCTGAAAAACACTTGGCTGAGGGCCAAGTGTTGTGTATTGAATTTACTGAGTTTACTACTTGGTCGGTTCTTCTTGGAATCTGAAACATAAAAGCATGATTCTCGAAATTTAAGCCTGTTGAAGTAAACGTTGGCGTCGCCGAAGGTATCGCTTCCGTCTTACTTTTTCAGGGGTGTCGTTGTCTCCCTGGTTCACTGGTCGTCTGTATTTGTCTCTGTCGTCTTGTTCACGTCTGTTCTCTAGGAGCTCCGTGAGCAGCGGGCTCGTGTGGGTCTCTACTCTATCTAGAGTAGTGCCCACGTGGTTCCTGATCAGTCTGTCAATGTAGTCCGGATAGATGTCTAAGTCTCGTGTACCGTGTTCCGTGTTGTTCCGTGTGAATGTGGGAAACTAAGAGGTCACTAAATGTGAGAATCGGTGAGCACAAGAGAAATACTCAGTGAGGAGAAACAGAGAAGTCGGGAATAGCAGATCACGTACGGACTAATCAACACAGCATCGCATGGTCGGAAGCTGAAGTTATCCACAAAGATATTCAGAATAATGACGTGTTCAGTTAGCCGAGCATGAATAGAGATTCGGAATGTGTGGAAGTCACTTATCATTCAGCTAGATCGATTGAGATTTCAATAAAAACTTTGTGTCAAGACCTGTCATCAATACTCACCAAAAAAGGTCGTTTACATTACATTACATTGATTAACATTAATGACCTGAGAGAGACCCCACGAAGATCATAATTAACTTTATAGCAGGTACATTAGTTGCATGCTATATAATAAGTATCCGAGATATCGTGTCACATTCACACACCTGATAACGACAGTAGATGTTAACTGTTGAAACGTCGTGACTCAAACACATGCAAATAATTTATTTTCTTTGTTTCTAGACAATTCTAGAGAATTCTACTAACACTAATACATTGTCAAACACTTTCAAACAAATATGAAATTGTTATAATTGTAACAAAATTTTATTGGTTCAAATTAGAGTTACTCTGCTTTAGCAAATTTAATCATAAAAAAGTCACAGTCAAAATGTATGTTTAAAATAAATTGTATGAAGAACAAAGAAATACATTTTTTTTTAACTTTTTTTTTAATCTTGAGGCTTTATTTCACCTGTAGGTACGTTATGATGTTTCACGCCTTAAACTTTTATGAAAATATATTAAAATAATCATACTCTGAATACTTTTACTTTTATGTCTGTTCCCACGAAAAGGAAAATTCTGTAAAGAAGGTAGAAATAATTGGTATTTCTGCAGGCTGCATGCCTCAGGGAACTTCCACCGAGGCTATGAGTCCCAAAGCTTTGCTGTTCGTTGGAAGAACGAGCTCTGGGAAAGAGATGTTCACCATGTCTCCTAAATGACGACAATGAGACGTGAAGGTTGAGCTGGACGGATCAGTCTCGATGAGACCGCATACAGGGTTGAACTGGGATCGATTTTTCAAGCAAATATAAGATTTTTATTTCCTATAATCATGTGTCCTAACTTGCTTTGTTTTCGAGATACAGGGTGTCAAATTTCCTTGGCCTGCACGATCTCCTGAGTTAACCCCAATGGATTTTTGTATAGGGTACAATGAAAACAAAAGTTTATGATGGTTCCATCAACGACGAAGGTGCTCTCAGAGAACGGATTGTTCCAGCAGCACTAGAGTGCCGTGCAGATGCAGAATCTGTCGTTCGTCGGTGCGAACTGATTTGCATTGACAAACTTTTGAGCAGTTTTCTAAGAAATTAAAACAAATAAATTTGTCCTAATATCAATTAGTCACATACTTTTTTCCTATTACATGCAAGGAAGCGGTTTTTAAATAGTTTCTCAAAAATGAAGCAAGACGAAATTATTTAAAGAAACGAAAAACTGTATCTCTAATTGTTGAAACCTGAAAAAAAAATTAAATTCAAAAAAAAAGCTGGAGTTCAATAATTTGTTATATTATCAATTATAGTACCCTTTGGGTTATAGTTTTATTATAATTGCATAAAAAGAAGGTCATTTCTATCGCAAATATGAGCACACTGAGAAAATTGTTTTAAATTTGCAATATACTTTCAATGCTTAGAGTGGAATATTATTTCAGATTCATGAGAATCTTACTTATATCGTTCAAATTTTAAACTGCAAGATGTATCTATACGCAGTTGAAATGATATTTCATTCAGCGCGTAAAATTTCCTTCGATAAACTGAAAATAGTTCATTCTTGTATTTCTTGTTTGTGCCGTTGAAGCTCAGTTAAGCTAATTATATATAAAAAGTTCATTTTGTGCATTGTATCGTCAATAAAAGGTAAGTGAACATTAGAATCATTACATGACATTTACGAAATTGCATTCAGGTTTCTTCTGTATAATATGTAATTGTCTGATGAAATTAAGAAACGTAACGTAGGAAACACCGATATTATGTGTTGAGTTTGGTACCTACATATGTAAAACAACAAAAAATAGGAATTTTGATAAAGTATAAATTATCTTTATTTTTGATATCATCAAAAAAAAAATGTTTGTTCTCCCCTGTACACCATTTGAAAATTTAGAATTTTGATAACTCAAATACAAGTATTCCTCAATTCACTAATTTTTTAAAGAATAACATTTTCTGGCAAATCGGTAATAAAAAAGTTTCCTGTGAGGTCCTAAAGTAAGGGATAAATAAATTTTCTACGTTATTTACCTTTTTTAAGAAAAACCCTTATGCACATCAATTTGTGTTTTCGAAAAGACACTCTGTAACATAAAAAAAATTGCCGCTCCTTCACCCTCTCCAAGTGACAGCCATCCCCCAATTCTTTTAAATGAAATAGGGGATCAAGTGATACCTCATTTCGAAGGGTACTCAATTGGCTAAGCCATGTTTTTTTTAAATTTCGTTGATGCGTCATGAAAAAATTACTTTCAAAATGTTCCAAAATCATATATCACATATGCTACGAAATTCGAAATTAAATCCACCTTAATTTTTTCACATACAATTTCCAACTCTACTGTCACGTATAACAAACAACAGTGAATGAGTCAAACAAAATTAAGGTGCATTGAATATACAGCGAATTCACTAGTTTTTGTGATACTTTGTAACATTTTGAATTTTTTTTTTCTTGACGCAACAACGAAATTTAAAAAAAATAGACATGGCTGTATAGACAATTGAATACCCTTAGAAATGAGGTATCACTTGACCCCTATTTCATTTAAAAAAATTGGTGGTGTGGCTGTGACTTTGAGGAATGTGGAAACGGGGCAATTTTTTTTTATGACACAGAGTGTCTTTTCGAAAACATAAATCGACATGTTTCAGGGTTTTTCTTGAAAACGGCTAGTAAAGTAGAAAATTAATTTATCCGTTACTTTAGGATCTCACTGTATGAATTCATGATAATGTAACCCCACATTATGAAATTCCATAGCAAATTCAAATCGGAGTGTATTTTTCAAATTAGAAAATCAAACCGTAATATTGCAATGTGAAATTCCAGTACAAATTATTCACGATAGAAAATACATACACCTTAATATTATGCAAATTTTTGATGTGGAGTAAGTAATATAGCAATTATGTCACAATGTAAAGTTCCATCGTAAAATTATGTTACAACGTAAAGTTACTTCGAAAAAGTGCAGTTATTCAGAGTAAATATCCAAGGTGATATAACACGTGATATGCAAAGAGTAAATGCTGAGGAAGGTTGGTTTTACCATCAGAAGAAGGAACATTAGGACAGATGGCAGGAGCCATAGTCTTCTAGAAACTCGATGCTATACAACTGGATTTCGGTAAATTCCATTGAGGTTAGACAGCATTTTGTATACCGCTATCGTTCCTTTTTTGGATTTTGTATTCAAGTGATTACCTTTCGGTTCGTTATCGGTATGGTGAATTACATGAGAATATTCATAAAAGTAAATCTTCAGAGTATTTTTATAGCTTGAAATGGGTTTCAAATATTTGCGATGGAAAAAGGTCGGGAAGTCTGAATTCCAGATCAACCGCTGACAGTATAAAAACAGGCAAAATTAGAATTGTTCAAAATTTGTTAAAATTGTCATTTCCGTCAACCTGTTGCACCCCTATGCGCAACCTTCAGAAGTCTTCATGAGACTTGTACGAACTAGGGAAGAGGCAGCCCTTACCTTTCAACGTGTGATGCCATGCACGAGACCGATTACCATGCTGGTAATTGAACCCACCATCCTACGCTTGGAAGGGTGAACGCTCTACCAGCACGACCTCCAGGGCCCATCCAATTCAAAAAGAATATTCATAAAATATTTCAGCACAACATGGAATAAAAATAAGCAGCAGGAGTATTCTTCAAATCCAAACCAGATCATATAAGATTTGAATACAAAATATTTTTTTGGCATTCTCATCATCGGCAACAAGAATATGAAAAACGTAAACCACTCTTCACCTTTAACATCCTTTTCAAATATTTTCTAATACTTTCAATATCACCAGAATTTTGCAAACATTCGTACTCACCCTCCAACAGTAAATGGACAATTCGCAATTGCCAGTGCTTCCATTGAAAAGCTTTATGAGTTTATGGCGGTAGGTCACTGTTAGACTGTTTATAAAATCTAGGTACCAAATAATAGGGCACAAGAAAGGGATCCTCATATAAATCACTTTCGATGATAACATTCACTGCTGATATAGTTGAAAGTGAATTTGCCTTCGTTAATAAGCGTGAGCCTATTGTTACCGATCTGGATTTAAGGGTCATATTTTGACCTGATAATTTATATTGAAATCAAAACTGGAGGAGAGGATTATAGCAACGAGAGTAGTAAATGATTCATATCATTCATTACACAGGGTGTATCCGAAATGAGGTCATTAATTCAGTTAAAAAAAAAACAGAATTTTCATTTCATTATGGAAAGTTTCTCGCTGCCGAAAAAGATAAGAATGACTACAGTCCGTAAAATAAAATCATTGAGTAATAAACCGCTCAGGTGCATCGCTTCCATAGACGTACAATAATTTCTCGGACCGGGTAGGTATAATAATAATAATAAGCCGTTTAGATAGATAGATACATAAACTTTATTGTCTGAATGAAAACATTTGTCAACAATGTCAAAAGTATTACACTGTTAATACTTTACATATTAGCCTTTGGAGAAAATCTCCCATAAAGATAAAACTATTAAAAATTTCGAAGTTTCAAAATGGACATAAAAAGAAAATAACATGTAAAATATATTATAGTATCACTGTATATAATATCAAATACAGTATATTAAATATAGAACGACTAGAATGCATATGCAAGATAATCCTCTTGATTATAGAAGTATTTTCCGATCAGAAGTGTTTTAACTGATTTTCGGAAATGCTTCATGTCGCTAACGTCTCTGATTTGTTATGTAAATTATTGTAAATTTGCTTGATTCTGTAAATCAAAGACTGTTTCGTGACAGTTGAAGTGGGAAGAGAGAGGGTAATTATTTTCCTGACGTGTAAATCGCTTCGTGTTGGAGTTAATGAATTTCTCTCGGTATTTGTGCATCAAGCAAGCTGTCTTTAAAACGAAAATTTCATAAAGCGTTAATATTTTTGTACTGACCAAAATTGGCCTGCACGATTCACGCATCTTCACTTTGAAAATAAATTTTAAAGCTCGTTTCTGGAGGACGAAAACACTTTGGAATAAAACTTGACTGCAAGAACCCCAGAATGGAATTACATACCGTAGGTGGGACTCAATAAATGAGTAGTATGCAGTTAAGGAAGGTGTCATTCCAGGTTCGCGAGATATTATATTGACAACGTAACAACCAGAGGACAACTTTTTTTTAGAGCCGTTATATGAGCTTCGAACTTCAGATTGTGGTCAATTTGTACCACAAGAAATTTTGTTTCGGGCTTGCTTTTAATTACTTGAGAACCTAAAGGAACTTGTTCTAGATCCACCTTGAAAGTGACCAGATTTGTTTTAGTAACATTTATTGTCAGCAGGTTAGCCTCACACCACTTTTTGATTTTTTCATTAGGAATATTTCGAACCAGAAACCAGAGCATCATGATCTTCATTGTGCCAGGGAATCGAGGTATCATCAGCAAACAATGTAAGATGTCCAGAAATATCCTGGTTGGCCATATCGTTGATGTAGAACAGAAATAGAATAGGTCCCAAAACTGAACATTGGGGAACTCCACGTACAATTTTTTTCTGTCAGGTACACAAACCCTCTTGTAGGAAAATACAAGTACGAAACCCTTAATCTTTTGAAGAACAGCCCTTTTTATAGCTGTAGGTAATGATAGAACGCTATAAGAATTGGCTACAAGCAAGAACTATAGTAGAAGTTGCTCGGTATCGTTGGTATATAGTGCTTTCTGGAAATTATTCCTCTATGCTTTGTTTTTAGCTTATGTATAAAAAATAAGATTCAAAGATAGGATTAAGTTTTGTTGCAAAATAACAACAAAGGTGACAGTGTAGATGAAACTGTTACAAAAACATCTTCTATGTTGTGAATAGCGAAGTACACCAGCTATAAATTAATGAGAGAATTGAAAAGTGCAGCTCTTCAACAATCAAAAACATCTCCGACAGATTTCAATAGACGAATCTTTAAAGCAGAGGTTGGGGCGTAAAGTCCATGAGTTTTACCTAAAAAGTGTAATTCCCACACTGGATGGAATTTTTAAATAAATTTTATTTTGATAGCATTAATGATATCGCCCGTAACATCCCAATTCCAACAAAATTCACAGAAATCTATTTTACAACCAACAACGTAGATAATATATATATATATATATATATATATATTATATATATATATATATATATATATATATATATATATATGCTGAATACTTGTTTCAAAGAGCAATAAATGTTCCAGTGACTGTAAAACAGTCGAAAACAATCCTTTAGGAACTCACTATACCTTTGTATAGATTGTATGGCATATGTCCGACAGAAAACAACTACTTCTCTGGCTAATACCTCTACAGATATTGAATTATATCTGTCAGATATATGTACAATGATCCTTACTTTGAAGGAACAACTTTGCAAGAGCTCTCAGAGACAGACAGCAGGACACCGCCTGATCCAAACAAGGAACCAACTGCAGACCGGTTTCGGGATGAAGTCCAGGTTATCACGGTTATATACACGCGGGGGACCGGTGCCCGTCATCGTTCGCCGTGATGAACACTGCAATCGCTTACAGGATCCACCACGGCAACAGATTAGAGAGCGCTCCAATAGGACATTTCGGATGCGAAATGGTATATGCTGAATACTTGTTTCAAGGAGCAATAAATGTTCCAGTGACTGTAAAACAGTCGAAAACAATCCTTTAGGAACTCACTATACCTTTGTATAGATTGTATGGCATATGTCCGACAGAAAACAACTACTTCTCTGGCTAATACCTCGACAGATATTGAATTATATGTCAGACATATGTGCAAAAATCCTTACTTTGAAGGAACAACTTTGCAAGAGCTCTCAGAGACAGACAGCAGGACACCGCCTGATCCAAACAAGGAACCAACTGCAGACCGGTTTCGGGATGAAGTCCCTCATCAGTGCAGTCCAGGTTATCACGGTTATATACACGCGGGGGCCCGGTGCCCGTCATCGTTCGCCGGGATGAACACTGCAATCGCTTACAGGATCCACCACGGCAACAGATTAGAGAGCGCTCCAGTCACTGGAACATTTATTGCTTCTTGAAACAAGTATTCAGCATATACCATTTCGTATCCGAAATGTCCTTCTGGAGTGCTCTCTAATCTGTTGCCGTGGTGGATCTTGTAAGCGATTGCAGTGTTCATCCCGGCGAGCGATGACGGGCACCGGGCCCCCGCGTGTATACAACCGTGATAACCTGGACTGCACTGATGAGGGACTACATCCTGAAACAAGTCTGCAGTTGGTTCCTTGTTTGGATCAGGCGGTGTCCTGCTGTCTGTCTCTGAGAGCTCTTGCAAAGTTGTTCCTTCAAAGTAAGGATCTTTGCACATATATCTGACATATATAATTCAATATCTGTCGAGGTATTAGCCAGAGAAGTAGTTGTTTTCTGTCGGACATATGCCATACAATCTATACAAAGGTATAGTGAGTTCCTAAAGTATTGTTTTCGACTGTTTTACAGTCACTGGAACATTTATTGCTCCTTGAAACAAGTATTCAGCATATACCATTTCGCATCCGAAATGTCCTTCTGGAGCGCTCTCTAATCTGTTGCCGTGGTGGATCCTGTAAGCGATTGCAGTGTTCATTCCGGCGAATGATGACGGGCACCGGGCCTCCGCGTGTATACAACCGTGATAACCTGGACTTCACTGATGAGGGACTTCATCCCGAAACCGGTCTGCAGTTGGTTCCTTGTTTGGATCAGGCGGTGTCCTGCTGTCTGTCTTTGAGAGCTCTTGCAAAGTTGTTCCTTCAAAGTAAGGATCTTTGCACATATGTCTGACAGATATAATTCAATATCTGTAGAGGTATTAGCCAGAGAAGTAGTTGTTTTCTGTCGGACATATGCCATACAATCTATACAAAGGTATAGTGAGTTCCTAAAGGATTGTTTTCGACTGTTTTACAGTCACTGGAACATTTATTGCTCCTTGAAACAAGTATTCAGCATATACCATTTCGCATCCGAAATGTCCTTCTGAAGCGCTCTCTAATCTGTTGCCGTGGTGGATCCTGTAAGCGATTGCAGTGTTCATCCCGGCGAACGATGACGGGCACCGGGCCCCCGCGTGTATACAACCGTGATAACCTGGACTGCACTGATGAGGGACTTCATCCCGAAACCGGTCTGCAGTTGGTTCCTTGTTTGGATCAGGCGGTGTCCTGCTGTCTGTCTCTGAGAGCTCTTGCAAAGTTGTTCCTTCAAAGTAAGGATCTTTGCACATATGTCTGACAGATATAATTCAATATCTGTCGAGGTATTAGCCAGAGAAGTAGTTGTTTTCTGTCGGACATATGCCATACAATCTATACAAAGGTATAGTGAGTTCCTAGAGGATTGTTTTCGACTGTTTTACAGTCACTGGAATATATATATATATATATATATATATATATATATATATATATATATATATATATATATATAGAAACAGGGTTGGACCGAGAACTGACCACTGTGTTACTCCATATTCAATATCAGCGATATTATGAATTGAATTATTTTCCTGTTTGAGATGTTACTTATATCTACATTTTTATTGTTAAAATTGAAAAACCATAAACATAATCGTCATTACTCAAATAGCAAATTTTGAGCTCTGGTAATTGAGGAACAACCAAAAACAAAACAATCTAGGTCACAAATTAACACGTCATAGTAGCCGCTCACACGCTAGAAAAATCAATCGTCGCCAGCCAATAATAAATGACAAAAATCGTCCATCCATACCAGTGGGTTATTGTCGGCTTGTCGAGGGGTGCGTGGGGTGGGAGGGTGGGAGCGGTGCTTTCGACGGGCGGCTGAGAGAAAACAACCCGACTGTTGACGTTGATGGATCGTATTCCGTACAAATGCCAAATTGTGAAAAGAAGAGTAGACGAACGGTGGATGGAGCGCGTAGCGTGGAGTTGTAGACTAGCGCTCGACTAGGGTTGGATCAATTATCGGCAAATTCTGAATAAGATTGCTCGATTCGCGGCGTCGTGGGAATAAACACCGTTGTTAGCGAGGATTTTTACGAAAAACACGGTAATCGTGCATCGAAAGGGCATTCCTCGTCTGTGATTCTATGACCTTGAAAAGTTTGGTATTCTACAAGGTTAGCACCTCGGACCGGTTATGATCATAATTATTTGAAACTAAAACAAACTAAAATCAAACATTTTATACAATGTGCCAACTTCCCTATTTTGTTCCAGACAAAAAACTGTCATAGATATCGCAGCGATTTTAACGTTAAGTAGAAGTAGCCCCTCTGCGTACCCATATAAAGAGACCATCTAAGAGAAGAAGAACAGAAAATTAGGAAACTTAGCAGAGAAATACTCAATTGGTTACTTTTGTGGATGTGATAGAGACATTAATTTGCACCTACTATATGAATTGTATTATTAGTTTCCCAATTTATGGTTTGCAAACACGCCAGTGCAGTGCAAAAGTATGATAAGTTAACCAGTTATCTATAGCTTCGTTGTGCTTTTGTATACAGAGTTATTGTTGGAATTATGCCGTGCTTTATAAAAAATTTTAAAAACTCGTGGAGGAGTGGAAAGAATTCTGAAAATATTACGTTTCACATCAAGTGAGTATGTTTTCTACAAAACGGGTTCAGAATTTTGAACATTTTTCTTCTGCAGGTTTCAGAAGAATACCTACAAGGGATGGCTTGAAAGTATAGGTGTTTGCTCTGAGAGTGAGTGGCCAAAAAACAAGAGAATCTACTCTCATCTTTTCGAATGTGATTGTTCCATTAAAACCGGCTTCAGTGTGAGACTAAAACCAGTCTCAAAACCGATCCTGTCTTTGTCAGGGATAGAAGAGTACGCCAGATTCGAGTCAACCATTACTCCATCACCACTCACAGCACATTTCTGAATCCTCAGAATCTCCCGAAAACATATATCTTCCAACTACCATACTCAAAACTTTCTAGAGAAAGGACCCCGCACACCTTATTTGGGAAAATGGCTCTCCGTCAAATTTCTTGAATGTTCTTGAATGTTGTAGAATTGATAATTCTGATGAAATGTTTCAATGGGAGCAACACGATCCTATGACTGGTTTTCGAGATACAGGGTGTTGAATATGAAAAATATTCACCTTTCATCACTCTGTATCTCCCTAGTTATGATTTAGTTCTAATTCATCTTTTGTGGTATTATCATCACATCCTTGTATGACAAACTCATGAGAAATTGATTTCCAAATCTCTCCGAAGTACAGAGCGATTTCACTTGATAATAATGCTATTTTGAGATTTTCATTATTCTATTGTTTTATAAAGAAAAAATGCGAAAAAAGGTAGAATTATCACATAATATTATAAATTAATTTCATCTATCAACATAGTTGATATTATTTATACAAGGTGATTCACGAATATGGAAAAATAACGAATTTTGGTTTTTGGCACACCTTGTAGTAATAAACCCACCTAAAATGACAAAATTCTCGTGAAGAATGTTATATGATATGTTTCATCGTATACAGAATCAAATGATGTCAATTTGAAAGATTAGTTATACTTTAACATATAAAAACCTTGATTTTTTTCATCACCCTATAGCTCATAAGGGAGTCCGGAAAGGTAGTGAAATTTTTTCATGGAAGAACTCGAAGTACTCCTATTTATATCGTACAAAATTTTCAACGGAATCCTATGACGGGTTTTTCATATACAAGGCGAACAATTTGTGAAAAAGTCCATATATTTTCATTATTTTACGCTAATAAATGACCACTTGTCTTCACTGGATTGTAGGTGTGGATCTTGTATGTGTAGACTAACCAATCCATTGAAGTCTCCTGATGTGAATGAGAAGGGAAGATACATATGTTAGATATTTATTCAAATCGTAAAGTGAGGAATTCAGTGTAGTGAAATAAACATTATTTCACGCCACCCCAGAGGTAAAGATTCCGGCGCGTTTTTTTTTTAACCAATAACAACTTGAACGGCCTTGTCAGATGACACATATTTCCCATGACTTACATACAAATTATGATTTTATTCTGATTTATCCTATGTGGTTTTTTCCTTTTATGACAAATTCATGAGAAATGCATGTCCAAACTCTTTGTAGTACAGGGCGATAATAATGCTATATTGAGACTTTCACAATTTTATCGTTTTATAAAGTGGAAATTCGAAAAAAGGAATTTCTGCGCATGTAACAAGTATAATATAACTTCTGAGAAACACCAAGCATGAAAAAATAATTTCTCCATTGCGTTGCCCACTAGACGATGCTGCAGATGAGAAATCGAGTAATGGCATTTTTTCGAGGGATACGGTACGCTATTGTACGGTATTATAACTGATCACTATTTTATTGAAAAATCATAATCTCGAATGAAAGAGGACCGATAAGGAAAAACTATAGCAAATCCACCGAAAACTGGAGTGAAAATATAGCAATGGGGAAATGTACAGATCTTATATTTTTTCATAAATTTTTCGTCTTGTGTATGAAAAATCCGTCAGAGGATTCCGATGAAAGTGTTCTACAATATGAATGAAAATATTTAAGGTTCTCCCATGAAAAAATATCGCTACCTTTTCGGACTCCCTTATGAGCTATAGGGTGATAAAAAAATCATGGTTTTTATTTATCAAAGTATAACTAATTTTTCAATTTGTCATCATTCGACTCTGTATACGGTGAAACACATCATTCAACATTTTTCACGAGAATTTTGTCATTTTAGGTGGGTTTATTACTACAAGGTGACCCAAAAACTAAAATTCGTTATTTTTTCATATTCGTAAATCACCTTGTATAAATTGTATCAACTATGTCGATAGATGAAATGAACTTATAATATTATGTGATAATTCTACCTTTTTTCGCATTTTCTCTTCATAAAACAACAGAATTATGAATTTCTCAAAATAGCATTACTATCAAGTGAAATCGCCCTGCACTACAAAAAGGTTTGGAGATGAATTTCTCATGAATTTGTCATACAAGGATGTGATAATAATACCACGATAGATAAATTAGAACTAAATTACAACTTGGGAGATACGGAGTGATGAAAAGTGAATATTTTTCATATTCAACACCCTGTATCTCGAAAACTAGTCATAGGATCGTGTTGCTCCCATTGAAACATTTTATCAGAATGATCAATTCTACAACATATCAAAAATTCAAGAAATTTGACGGAGAGCCATTTTCCCATATATGGTGAAAAAAGACAAGTATATCAAATAAGAAAAATTCTAGTGTTGGGAATTATGTTTTTGACAACTTGGTAATGAAACTTTAATAAATGTTCACCTTTCAAAGAATTGCTATTTGGTGCAGAAAATACAGCATCCCTAGACTCTATATAGTTACTACTAGAACTCCCCAAGTCCTCCCCTTTCCCTGACTGTATTTTGTACACAGTTGCAAACTAACTCCCAATCAAACCATCACTAGAAGAAAATCCTATTGACTACTTTTTCTAGTGATAGTAGTACGTTGACAAGCTTGAAAGCCATAGTAATAAATATGCATATTATTAAATTCCGACATATTTGACAGTATTATTTTATTTTCTGCGAATGATCCATTTTTCAAAAAAAGTCAGAGTTTAGAATCACAATACTGTTGAGAAAAATAGTTATTTTTGATTATTGATATTAGTCGATAGCATTCAAGACAATTTTCGCTTTGAAGGTAGTTTTGAGTTTTAGTAATATTTTGTGCTACGGTTGTGGACCTTAAAATGTTTGAAATTTACGAAAATCGATGTTACTGTAATACAATGTGCAACAATATTTAACTAATGAAATAACTCAGTATACATTGAATATTATTTGAAGTTTACCAATCAACTGAATCCAAATAACTCTGCCACTGCTAGGATGCAAAAAACACATATTGCACCCTCCATGATAAATCCATTCGCGCAGCCTGCCGAGCATTCCAGGCAACGCAATATAATTTCATTTCGTGCTTATGACTTACCTACCTCAATTAGTCTGTATGAAAATTAAACTCCTTTTTTTATTTTCATGTCTGCACTATTGACTGCCTGAATCCGTATGTGACAAATTATAATTTGCTGACCAAAAAAATGACGTTTGCTGACCAGCCATTCCTTGTTCGAATCTCTCATTCATATGTCATATTTCAACATTTCCTATGAATTTATAGATGCCATGGATGAAAAAAACCAAGGGGTAGTTTACTCTTGCGTTTTTTAGGAAACCTTTGCTGACACATTTCCAACTACATTTTTTAATAAAATCTCCACAATTAGATTAACTAGATAGATATCTTTGAACGCCAGCAGAAGCATATTCCTGATCAACCTCTTTTTATATGGGTAGTTTACTCTTTCTCTTTTAAAAAAAGCTCTGCTGACCAAGCAGTTTTAAATCGAATTTTGAATTCAAACTTCAATTTGGATGGTCTTGATTATCTAGATGGAACTCATTAACCCCCTTATAGGGGACGTTTTAAATAATATTTTGAATTCAGTAGCTTGCTGACCGAGCAGTTTAATGTCGAATTTTGAATTCAAACTTCATATTTAGATGGAATTGATTATTTAGATGCCTCTGGGACAATATTACTGGTAAACGCTGTTATAGGGATGGTTTACTGTTGCTCATTTTCAAAAACCCGTGCTGACCGAGCAGTTTAAAGTTGAATTTTAAATTTGAACTTCATTCTCAGAACATGGACTTGATTATTTAGATGCATCTAGGACAATCTTCTTGATCAACTCACTTATAGGGGGTAGTTTACTATTGCATTTTTTCAATAACCCTTGCCGACTGAGTAGCTTTAAGTCGAATTTTGAATTCAAACTGGATCCTCGAGATGACTCTTGGAAAATATTCCTATTCAACGCTATTATAGGGATAGTTTACTCTTGCAAATTTTCCAAAAGTCTTGCCGACCAAGTATTCTTAAGTCGAATTATGTCTTCAGACTGCATAGGTAATAAAATAAATGATAGAAACTCCCCCTAATAAACACTCCTAGAGTGTACCCAAGGCTTAGCCTGTTCGGGTAGTAGAGGACGGCTATTATTATTTGCCGTGGCACTCCAGTGCATTAAAGTTACCGATAAAATTGCACAAGTTTATTTTCATATTTTGGCGAAAGGTTACGAGTCCTAAGGAGGAGGGACAAAATATGAAAATAACAAATTGCAACTTTTATAAGATTATTGCTTGTTGCTTATTAAATGTCAACTTGACTGGTCATTTTTATACAAGAGGTGTGGTGTGGTAAAAGTCATTCTGATTTTGTAGGCAGGTAAATAGTTTGAATAATGAATTGTTTAGGGTAATTGAATGTTGATGGGTAATAAATCAATTGATCTATCTTCAACCAAGGGTATCTTATGTGTCAAAATGGACAATACTGTAACAGAGTCTGTAGATTAAATGAGATTTGTAGACGTCTTATTCAACCCACCACTCAGATTTGATAAACATGTTGACATTTGGTGTAATAAAATAGCAATAAAAGTTAGGTATTTTTTAGTGTCAGTATAAAAATCTTTTAAGTTGGTGTATGAAACTAGTGTACAACAGTATCATTCATCCTCATTTTAACTATTGCCTGTCTCTTTCAATGTCTTACTCTAGTAGTAACATCCATGGACTGCATGACCTTCAGAATAAGGAATGCGAATTTTATTTCGATGCAACAGACAACAAATATACCTTCAGATTTGACACTACCTACTTTTCAAAGTCGATAAGATGTTTAATAAATAAGATTGACTAGCCTGACTCTCAATAGCCTATAACTGCTGTACGTCTTTTTTATGCAAACAACTGTACATTTAAATCTTATATAATAGTTCATTTAAGCTAACAAATTCTATTCATTATACCTATTCCGGAAGCAGAAATAAATTGCCAAATTGCTAAACGATTGCACATACTCAGCTATTTCAAAACTCATCAAATTCCTACAAGTCACTGTTGCCCTGCCATCATCGCTTTCTATTTGAACCACTACTAAAATCTAGGCGGCTTTCTTTACCTCATTACGCATATTCGCACACTCATCCGCCTATGGGCCACTGGTCGTCAATGACAAGGCTAGTTAGGCGGCTGACACGTGAATGACAGCCGGAATGGCCGCCGGTGTTTATCCAGTGTAGGATTACTTGCACTTTCGAGATACTCCATGTTTGAATGTTGCGAGACCCCACAGGAATTGAAACTAACCAGAAGCCGATATTAGAAATGGTCGGTTTTGTGGGATAGTGGATTCATGTGGGAATGAGATAGATAGTACAGAATATAAAGTACAGTTAGATTTTTGCATATTTTAATCAAGCTATTAGTATTCTGATTCTATGTAGCATATAGCATCGAAAAGATGGTCAAAACAAATTTATGATGCAGAAAATGTATCTAAAGAATAGCAGATTCAATCAATATAATAATAGCAATCTTTTTATTTAGTCAATGACTAATGATACAAAATCTTTTCGGTACCTACCTATAATAAACAAATAAGAAATAAAAAAATTCAACACTATATGTATGTAACATCATCTTCGAGAACGTCGATTCCAAAAATATGTATAAATATATGTATATAAATATAATGTATCTTAAAAAATGAACAATGCAAATTTTTTTTCAGCTCTACAGAATAAAGAAGATTCACATCCTCTCGTTTTTTGTTCATTATAAATACTGCAAGAAAATGTGTTGCTGAGGTTACAAATTTAGTGATATCTCGGTTGGGAGAGAGTCCATTTGCATCGAGGGTTGACAACAGGTGACAATAATAATATTTAAATCCGTTGCGTTTTTCTTTCAAAATCACGTATTTCTCATTGAAAGACCTTCATTCGTTCTGTTAAAATACGAACTTCATAGAAGTGTACACCTACATAGACAAACACATTTTTGTATGTAGATACACATACATAACACTTTCTAACACAAACACAAACACTTCTACAAATAATTCAGATTCCTTCACTTACACATATTCTATATATGTGTAAATAAAATGGTATATAAATAGTAAAATGACCATATTAAAATTACACATTCATGTATTAAAACATCAATAATGATTATCAAATACTTGTTGTAACGTAATTTTACTGTTATAATCTTTATTTATCCTTCGGTTTCATAAGGAAAGAAATGTTTATTTATGCAAATATTGTAATTTTCAGCAAAAATCAAGATAAAACAATACATTTTTCGGTGATTCTGTGAGAGTTATTCCAAGATATAAAACTTCAGATCTTCAAGAGACACCTTTCGAGCCCAATACAAATGATAATACAATAGCCAGCACCCCGCTGCTCTTTTTTCCTTGGTTCAGTGACTGAAGATGTTGAAAGTGCAATAATGTCACTAAAAAATTCCAGATGCTTGGGCACCTATGAACTAAATAGTGATATCATTAAAGAGAGCTTCGATATAATGTTGCAGCCTCTTTCTGAATTGATTCATTTAATATTCATAAGTGTTATTTTTCATGACGCATTTTAAAACGGTGACATTTGTCTTCTTAACAAGTATCGTCTCATTTCGATAACATCACTGTGTAGCAAAATAATTGTGAAAATTATTTAACAACGTCTTTACGCATATTTTCAAAAATACAAATTATTCAACGAATCTCAGTTTGGTTTTTGTAAGGGCCGCTCTACGAGTGAAGTAGTCGACAATTTCGAGCAAGGTAACCACTATTATGCTCTGCGACCTCTCCTAGGCGTTTAACTGTATCTCTCACAACATATTATAGGATAAACTATATTATCATGGCATCAGGGTAGTATCAGTATCCCTCATAAAATCATATTTGCCAAATAGATATCAAGCACTAAATACCAATAATTGTATTTCGAATTTTAAATTTTTTGAACATGGTGTTCCCCAAGGATCAGTATTAGGACCACTTCTACTCTAAATTTATGTAAATGACATCGGTAACTTCATGCATCCATACAAATCTGTTTTTTTGCCGATGACACTACTTAAATTTACTCGGACAAAAATGCAATTGAACTATCCAGAATATCAAATGAAGTCGATAAGATGGCAGAAACTTGTTTCGTGACAAATCGACTTAGACTGAATTCGGATAAAACGCAGCAGTTACAGTTGGGTAAATTGTCAACAGTACTCTCACTTGGACCTGTCATATTGATCAACTGAGCAAAAAACTATCTAGAACACTTTTCCTGAAAATACGTATTTCTCCCTCTTTCATTCTCACGTTAGCTACAGTGCTATAGTCTGGGGCAACTCATATTAAGCTTTAAAAAAAATATTTCAGAAAAGAGCTCTCAATGTAATAACGAACTCTGATTATAGAGATCATAGTCAACCTCATTTTTTGAAACTAAGAATAATGCCATTACCCAATTTATTTTTGTGCAACGTTTTCATAGAAATTCATAAAAAATCAATAATTGCTATTAAGTTGGGATAACGTCTGACCGCTAAACATAACGGAAATGATACAGCATAGGGCTGAATGTAACAAAATTCCTCCAAATCGCTACCTTCCCGATAATTTCGAAGTTTTTGGTATGTCCAAATTAAAAAAAAAAACAAAAAAATTATCTTTTGCTTCTATTCTCTCAAAGAATATGTGAATTATTTCAAATGTTTATAATGTCAACACACTCATCCATTCTTGTTTTTATATTTTGTCTTTGTGTTCTTTTGCTTGTTTTTGTTCATTAAACTTCTTAAATTTTTTAATTGACAATAACTTTTATGCTATTTTTTGACTTGCTTAACGTTTTATTATGTAAAATAAACTAAAAAATGTAAATATCTATATCAATCTTAACTGTTAACTCATCACCAAAATTCAACAAGCTAACACCTCCTTCCTTTTTGCATCCTTGTTTATTCATAGTGGTAACTGCTAGGATGAGTAATGGGCATGCAGACGTCCAAAAAAGAATGTGTAACAATTTCACTATTCAATTTGCATAGGACTGCCAGTCCCTGTCTGTCAGCCCGAACTGAATTCTCGTCTGGGGAACTCGGCGAAACGATCAACAGCGTGTTCGAGTAGAGCAGTACATTTGGGAGAGACCAACTGCACTAGAGAGAGATTTTTTAATATCGTGGAACAAAGTTTAAACTTTGTGGTCCTTGAGAAATACGTTGACGCTTTTGTAATCAAGCCATTCTGTGATCAGCCGTCGTCCTTTATTGAATTGACATTTAAACAGGGTGATAAGAAATACTTTGCGATGAGAAATACTTAAAAAGGATAGATCTTTCCATAACTACCTATGCTGGTGAAAGTTATTCGCATCCTTTACGGGCCAATAATTAATTATATTGGTCATAATATCCCCGGTAACTATCATTGACATTTGACAGCTGGCACACTTCCTCGCAAATTATTTTTGTAGAATTTGTAAAATAAGAAAAAAACATTACCACCAATAATAATAATAATAATAATAATAATAATAATAATAATAATAATAATAATAATAATAATAATAATAATAATAATAATAATAATAATAATAATAATAATAATAATAATAATAATAATAATAATAATAATAATAATAATAATAATAATAATAATAATAATAATAATAATAATAATAATAATAATAATAATATCTTTATTTTCTCAAATTAGTTTGCCCACCAAAAGCATTGGGATACAAATAAAAAAGAGGAAAACGTCAGTGAAATTTAAAAATTACCAAACATGGTCTACTTGACAACATAAAGAATAAAAATGTAAATATAAAATAACAAATATAAATAGGTATAAGTACAGGTGTACATAGAGACATCACAGATACTTTAAAAACAATATAATAGAAAATTTGTATAAATATAACTAGCTCTAGTATAAAAAGAGAAAAAACATACACGTCACATATAATAGCAACTCACGACAGAAATTCGTCCACAGTGTAGCAATTTTTTGACAAAAGTAGCTGCTTTACTCTTTTCTTGAAAAGGTATGCATTTCCTGAAATTTTGATGTCCTCGGGAAGATTGTTGTATAGTCTGCATCCTTGATATTCAAAACATTTATGAAATAGTGCAGTGCGATGCTGACTGGGAAGGAGTAAGTGGGCATTGCGTGTGGAATAAGGATGTTGTGGTCTATTGGCATCCAATTTGTTTTTGTTACGGTATACATATGTGCATGCCTCAAGGATGTATATACCAGCAACTGTTAATATTTTCATATTCTGAAATGCTTCTATACAAGAGTCCCTGAATCCCAACTTGGCAATGATCCTTATGGCATACTTTTGAATTATGAATACTCTGCTATCAGAGGAGCTTGTACCCCAGTTTAAAATACCATACCTGAGTTGAGAATTGAAATTTGCATAATACAGGGTTAACAGAATTTGTTGACTACAATGATTGGAGAGGTACCTGAGAGAATAGCAGACACTTCTCAGTTTTTTACATAGGTTGTCTACTGGTGGCATCCATTGTAATTTGTTATCGAAAATCACACCTAACATTTTGGTTGATGTTGTTGAACCCAATTCACAATCAGTGTTCTCAAACAGACTCACCTCACATTGTTGTCCTTTTACCATGAATTGTATCATATTGGTTTTTGTTTTGTTCATTTGCAAATTATTTTTCTCAGACCATAGGATAACTTTATTGAACGTGATTTCAGCGGTATTTTTCAAGGTACACAAGTCATCTTCAATAATCAATATATTTGTGTCATCAGCATAACATATGCAATGAGTGGAGGAGTTCCCATTATTTAGATATACTAATAAATCATTAGCAAAAACTAGATATAAGAAAGGTCCCAAAACCGATCCTTGGGGTACACCATCAGTGATTTGTTTTTCAGAAATTATATTCTCACCAATTTTCACTACTTGCCTCCTATTTTCCAGATAGGAGGTCAATAAATTAAGCGGCAATCCTCTAACTCCATATCTAGATAGTTTTTCTAGCAGAAGGGTATGATTCACACAATCAAACGCACGTGAGAAATCAAAGAACAATCCTAATACAATTTTTTTTTATCCAAGGCAGATACAATTTGAGTATGAAAAAAGTGCTGTTTCAGTGCTTTTATTGGTCGTGAAACCATGTTGTAATGGTGATAATAATTTCATTGCCGTAAAATAAGCATTTAACTGTTCCTTTAAATTCAATTCATATAGTTTTGAAATGCTAGAGAGAATACTAATTGCTAATAGGATCTGACTTCACTGCTTTCGTGAACAAGGTACCATAATGCGGTTTCACGTCAGAATAATATAGATACAGAATATCACGTCATAGTATCACATACATGAATAACACATACAAAAATAACATTAAAGAAATATATCATATTACAATAATAACATGAATCATAATAACATTTCTCAGAATAATATTATTCTAAAATAATAAATCAAAATAATATTACCTATACTTGAAGATTTGAATTGATAGGCTGATCTAATAACCTAAACGAACTAACCTAGCTCGCAAGTTGGGAGCTGAGAAGTTGAAGAAAAATTCATTTGGAGGGTGGTATTTTATTAGTCTGATCTAACCTGAACGAATTAACCTAGCTCGTAATCATTGGTATTTTTTTCCGATAATAATTCTGAAAGTGATATTTTCTCCTAATGTTATTCATTACTAATGTTGTTTCATATAATTGTTATTCTTTCCTGTGTTGATTTAGTAAAATAATATTTTGTTGTGTTATTTTCACAAATAATATTATTTGATAATATGATTGTGACGTGCCACCCATAATGCGGGGTAAAAAGTTGAATACCATTTATTTCAAACTGGGACGTTAAACCACGGGTAAATATAAGAACCTATGTGAATAACACTGCATTAAGTGATCACAAATTGATAGAGGCTGATTTCTGTACAAATAAAAATCTAGCCCAAAAGGGATATATTATTCTCAAAACTATCACTGTATTTGATGAGGCAAAACTCCACGAATATTAAAAAAAAATTAGTGAAAACCTTCAAGACAAAAATACACTAGGCATAATTGCTTGACTATTTTAGGAAGATGTTTTCCAGTAAAAACAGGACAAATAAAAAAATACTCGAAACCTTGGTTTAATGAAAAAAATTTCAGAACTGATCAGACTATGTGATGGATTTCATTATAAAGAAAGGGTTATCCTGAAATCCACTCATTCAAAGAATAGTATTATCATTATAACAATATAAAAAAGGTGTTAGAGAACTGAAAGAGAAATGTATCAAGAAAAATGTATCATTGCCACCCCGAAATCACTAAGGAGTACAGTGAATAAAATACTGAAAAATTAATCTGAAAGAAAATACTACCTATATCAAAATAGTTATTTTTGTATCTAGTGCGCGAAATGCTACTTTGGTGATCGAGAACTTTTTTTTTAACGAGGCGCAGCCGAGTTAAAAAAAATAGTCGAGATTACCAAAGTATTTCGCGCATGAGATGCAAACAAAATTATTTCTACAAACGTCAAAAATATTGTTCTAAAATAAGTAATAACTATGAAAAATAGTATTGAACTGGCTTAAATAATTTTTCCAAATCAAGTCATTACTGTAACTATGGAAATAAAATGGCATTTGTTGACAATTATTTCAAAGTGACAGTTCTTGATAATTATTTTGGAGTGACTTTTTATTCGCGTCAATTTCGTGCGTATTATTGTAAAAGAATGGAAATTTCGAGCAACGATGAACTAAGCAGTACCCCACCTAACTTGATCGATGCGGCCAATTCCGTAATTTCCAACCTTTTACCGGAGAAATCGAGGCGGCAGTATGAAAATGCATATCAGCAATTTAAAGAGTGGTGTGAAGCAAATAAAGCCAGAAAAATATCTCTCACAATTTGAAAGCCTTAATTATTATTGTTCTACATTAATAAATAAACGATTTCTTGTTTTTTGCTTGATTGAGGAGTTGAGGACCATATAGGTTAGAATATGAAAATCCCATATAGTTTACATGCAGTGTGTGAAATATATTTCGCACATTACTTCGCGCACGGTGTCATGGTAACGAATGAAAATGAAAAAAAGTGCCACTTCGCATACTGTTGTCAATGCGCGAACCTTGTCATTTTTTGACGTTTGTAGAAAAAATATATTTTGGAAGATGGACGGATAATTGAATGTAAACAGAAAATTTGTGAAATTTGTGAAATTTGCTACAATAATTAGTAAATTAATAAATTTAACTTTTTCATCGGGATTTATAGCTGAAAAATCTAAAATGGCCAAAGTAAAACCTGTTTTCAAAATATTCTTCCATGAGTCTAGTGATACTGAATCAGATGTGATCACTCGATCGTTGATCACGAAATTTTAGTTTAATATTATGTATGAAATAGGTATCACAGGTCCTGTTTATGAAATATTCCAAATAATATTTTAGAAGTCAACCTGATATCAAAAATGGCATGAAAAATTATATAGGAAAAGTATTATGTTATAAACCGACATTAAATTACGAAAAGTACTCATAATTTTTCATTGCAAAAAATCGTCAAATTATGAATACAAGCTAATACCTACATAGAATACTGTTCGATACTGAAATTCTTTCTCTATAGATGAAAATGAATCACGGGCAAGGCATATAGAGAACTTATGGAGGCAGATCTCACCATTAGTTAGATTTGTTTCGAAAATTCGGAATTTGCTAACTATTGATTTATTGGGAAATTTAGTTCAAAGTCTTTCAGTACATTAGAGAAGTTTGGGAGCAGACTCCATTGCTGTTTACGAAATAAAGGTCAACATTTTGAAAATGTAATAAAATAAAGTATTTATTTTTATTTTTGATGTAAGTACCTATTATTAGTTTACAATGTTCATCTGATTTCTCCAAAGGTAACGAAAAGAAAGTATGTGGCATTTTTCAAGTTGTAGTTCAACGGTATTTGAATCACTTTCTCGTACGACGTAGATTAGAATAGAATAGAATAGAATTCTATTCGTGCAGTACATACATCAATAAATGTTTGCATACGTCAATAATAATAAATAAATAAATTGAAACAGATAAAAACATAATACAGACATAATGAAAGTAGTCAGTAAACAACTAAAGGAGAAAGACATAGCGAAATTCAGAAATACAATAATTCCAAAAAAAATATACATCAATATACATTATCAGACAGGCGACGGATTACGTAATGAGTCGAAATAATTAAAATATTCCTCAAATGTGTAAAGGGCATTTTGTAAAAGAACACTTTTAATTTTTACTTTAAAATTGTTTATACTCGTTTCAGGAGTCTTAAACTCATTAGTTAAAGCCTTATAAAATTTCAATGATTGATATAGATATGAGTTCTGTGATTTACTTAATCTATATTTGGGTAGCCTTAAACTTGTTTTGGCTCTAGTATCATGGCAGTGTATGTCCTCCGGCTTAGTCACTTTATTTTCACCTTTCATTTTTTTTACATAACACAAACATTAATATATGTAGCAAGATCGAAGAGTCAATATTCCAAGACCATTGAAGAAAGGTTTGCAATGGTCGTCATATTTAGCCTGTACCATAGTTCTGACGACTTTTTTTTGTAATTTAAATACCATCTCTAGATGACATGATGAACCCCATACAATCAGTCCATATGTCATTATGCTATGAAAAATGGCGAAATAAGCTACTCTTAAACAATATGTTGTTGTTGTGTTGCTAAGTTGTCTGATCATGTATATGCACGTGGACAGGCGCTTTGATAACTTGTGAATATGTGGTCAGAATTTTAGAGATGAATGCAAATACACTCCGAGAAGCTTAATTGGTTCGTTATTTAGTTTATTATTTTTTGTTGAAAAATCTAAAGTTTTGGTTTTATCATCATTTAGAGTAAGATAATTGCTTCTAGACCAGTTTGTTATAAAACTTTCAGATTCATTAGCATTCGAGAGTAGATTGTAAGACGTGGTGTCCGTTAATAAAAAAGTGGCATCATCAGCATACATTATCGGACACGCATTCTTTAGATTAAAAGGCATATCATTGATATATATAATAAATAATAGAGAACCCAGGACTGAACCCTGAGGTACCCCATAATTGACTTTTGCAGGTTTTGATATATCTCCTTTAAATTTAACACGTTGCTGGTGGCCTGCAAGGTAAGATGTAAATAGATTTAAGGCTTTTCCTCTGATCCCATAATATTCTAATTTTTGTAATAATACTCCATGGTCCACCTTGTCAAACGCTTTAGACATGTCATAAAATTTTGCACAGCACCATTTACGCTCTTCGAAAGCTTCTATAATATTTTTATATATTTCGCAGATTGCATCGATGGTAGAACTCCTCTGTCTGTACCCAAATTGAGCTTTATTTAATAGATTATTTTTTTCAAAATATTCTGTTAATCTATTTTTTAGGACAATTTCAAAGACTTTTGAGATAACTGGTATGATAGAAATAGGCCTATAACTTTCTTTATTGTTATACTCACCTTTCTTGTGTATAGGAGTAACTAGATCTATTTTAAATAATTGAGGATAAATCCCTCCCTCGATACATATGTTTATTAAATGTGCGATAGGCTTAGCAACTGATTCACTGACGAGTTTTAAAACCTCACTGTTAAGATTGTAATTATCTTTGGATTTCTTATTTTTCAATTGTGATATTATAGTTTCAATTTCTATGTAGCAAACTGGAAATAAGAAAAATGATTTATTTGCATTAGGTAGATACATGGTTCAAAAATGTTAAAAACTGTGTATTATCGACATGAGTTTCCAAGAGAACAAGCAACATCATATCTACTTCCGCATTAGTTTCGCTGAATTGTTGAACTAGAACAATATTACTCCACTATACTAATCCACATTCGAGCCTACTAGATTGTGCGAGTAGTTTTCACAGAATTATTCCAAAATGCTTTTGGGATATCCTCTCATTTGCTACCATTTTATAACCAAATGTGAAATACTTGAGGTAATTGTGATATTTTTGTGCAGTTCATTCTGACCCACCAAAAGCGGACTATCCATCCGTAACAACACAAATCGACATAAGAAAATTACGACGCAGAGACGTGAAAAGCAAGCTTATTTTACATAAATGTAAAATACGTTTGGCATTTCCTTCAACAAAAGTTATTAAAAAAACCAAGCCTGTCGGTTATTACGTGAAATTACTCAGAGCGTCTCAAGGAGTGACAGCTTTGATTTACCAATGTTTCACCATTAATTTTTAATTCCATGAGAAGCATTTGAATTAATGAAGACTTTGTTCAAAAATAAACTGAAAATAACATATCTCTGATATCCAAAGATTCAACTATTCTTGAAAATTATCTCTACACACTCTCTGGAATGTGCTGCAAGATGTTTGTCTAACGCTTGGCTTCGTAGACACAGAACTAGTGAAGTGGTTATTCCCTCCGGGAACTAGCCGTTTGCTTTTGATGGCGCTTCGAAGACAGCCCATCAAATGTTGCATGATTTGTTCACCTCCTGTTCTTCTATCTTAGACAACTTTATTTCGTTATCATGGACCATTCTGCTGACTCCCTGGACTATTTCGGTAATTTAATTTTCTGGAGGCACTGATGACTTTGACTGATATCTTGCAGAAGTTCTCCATGTTGTTGTTGTAAAAGCTGGAAAAACTGTACTCGTTCTAGTTTTCTCTCGAGTTATTTTTCCTCTTTTTCTTAGTTCCTTCAATTCTCATTGTTCTTGATTTCTCCGAATTTGAAATTGTTAAGCAAGCTTTTCTTTTTCGTGTTGGCTTTTGGTTTTTTCTTTGTTCTATTTTCTTTTTGGCTTCTTATTCTACATTTTCAGATTTTCTTCCGGCTTCTTGTTTTGTTCTTGTTTTCTTTTGGCTTCTTGTTTCTTTTGGTCTCATTTTCTTTTGGCTTCCTGTTTCTGTTGTTCTCGTTTTATACAATAATATAATGCAATTGACATTTTCTCTTTATAAAACAATAGAATTATGAAAGTCTCCTAGTAGCATTATTATTATCAAATGAAATCGCCCAGTACTACGAAAAGATTTGGAAATCAATTTCACATGAATTTGTCATACAAGGATGTGATGATAATACCACAAAAGATAAATTAAAACTAAATCATAAATTGAGATATTCGGAGTGATGAACAATGAATATTTTTTACATTCAACACCCTGTATCTCAAAAACTAGTCATAGGATAGCGTTGCGCCCATTGAAACATTTCATCAGAATGATCAATTCTACAACATATCAAAAATTCAAGAAATTTGACGAAGAGCCATTTTCCCATATAAGGTGTGCGGGGTCCATTGGAGTGCATCAAAAAGCTGTTTTGGGTCCAATTATTTTCAATTTAGATATTAATGATATTTTCGAATAAGATACGAACAAGTTGATTTAAAAAAAAAATGTAATAATTTCGTCAACGTTAGAATCCTATTATTTCCGGTCATGTCCTACCTTACCAATTTACCACCTCATAAAAAACTGGAAATACATTCTGACGACGGAAAACATTTGAAAATAGAGTCTGTCGATAAGCCAAAATACCTTGGTTTATACAAAGATTGGAAAATCAAGTAAATTATGTTATTCAAATTTTGCCATTCATCCATCCTATAGAGTCATTGCATGGGAAGGGGCCTCAATAACCTATCAATAACCTAAAAAAATCAGAAGTGTACCTATTCTAAAAATGATGTATGAACAACCGTGAAAATATCCAAGCATGTAAAGATTAACGTCGATAAGGAAGTAAGATATTTGTTTTTGCACAACAGACATGCCTTTGGTACTTATTCAACACCCGCATGAACACAAGGCATGAAACCAACTCATTGATAGAACTGAAACAACAATAGGACAGACATGTTACACTTTTTTTGGACCAAAACTTTGCAATGAGCTACCGTCCGAACTCAAATCGATCAATTCAAACGGAATGATCAAGAAAAAGTTTAGAACTTGGCTATTCACCATTCCGTGGGAAACACTAGAAAGCTTTATATCTACGAGGAGAGCATGTTATAGACTTGCTTGAAGTACTGATAATAGTCTGTAAGTAAAATTATTTTAATGTGATTTTGGCACAAACATATTTACATAACCACACATAAAATTTAATATATTAAGTTGTGTGTTGTCTGTCCATAGTTTTTATAATTACATTATACCTTTGATATTATTTTAAATTGTTTAGACTTTTCGTTTTATTTTTAATTGTTTACTATCGATAATTTTTAGATTTATATATTTTCATATTTTAACATAGTGCATAATATTTGTATTTTAGATATGTTTATGTTTAATGTTTGAACTAAGATAGCATGCCACGCACCGATAAATTTCCTTATGGTTTTCTGTGTTTATTTCTTTTTCGTATAAATATGTTTGAAGTGTTTAGATGTCCATCCGACTGTGAAAGTATGATGATGAATAAGCTTATTATTATTACTATATTACTCATAAAGTAAGTGGTAGAACTTGTCACTTCCTTGATAGAAGTTCCTAAGAGCACGCATGCGAAATTTGCGGGAAGTGGTCAGTAGGTATTCAAAGCTTTAGTTTTCGTCACTATCAATTTCGACAACTTCAGTTGCTTCTACTGATTCTTGAATAATGAATAATCACTATTATAGTTGCCTTCCAGATCTCACCTCAAACAGATCTCTCTCTCTCTCTCTCGCACTCTCTCTTTCGCTCTTTGACTCTGTCTTTCGCTCTCTCTCTTCCTGTCTACATCCTGCAATATTAGCATGTCTGGTTATATAGGAATAGGGTCACTATTTTGTTTGCTGGCTACAATACAAGCTTGCTTAGGTAACCGTAACTTTAATTAGTTCTCCTAGGATTATGTAATCTTTATAGTTATGTACACATATTTTTTTTCTTATAGACGAATCTGTATCCGTTTTATATCTGAATTGAATAAATTTACTTACTTACTTACTTACTTACTTACTTACTTACTTACTTACACAAAACAAAACTGAACCATAAAATTGTCCATTGTTTCAAATTATATTGCGCTATACTTAGTCTACGATCACTTGATTACACGCTCCCTTGTCGAGACCCCTCTCATTATATAATCAGCATCTGAAATCGATACCTATGAAATCTGGAGTCAACATGGCCAACTATCAACGTCACAGAGCACAATGCGACAGCTCACCGGTGGGTCTTTTAATCTGAGAGACACGAGGCACCAATTGTATTTATTCTATCAAACAAGCTTATCTTCATCAACAAAATCATTTCATTAATTTTTTCGAGTTCGAGACGGAGATGAATTACTCGAGTTTTGCATATGGAACGATATTTCACTGGTTGGAAGGTAGGGACGACGAGAACTGATGTAATTAGCCAGATATGATCTGATTTAGCAGAATGTGTGATTTTAATCGGTTTCTAGTCTATGAATCACAAATAATTATTCTCGAATTGTTGAAAACTTACCTTCTCAGTAGAAAACAATTTGTGAAAATGGATGAAAAACCGAGAAAATACGATGTGGGGTACCACAAGGAACCGTACTGGGTCCAATACTTTTTAAAATCTATATAAAATCTATACTTACCTTCAATAGCTCCGGTACCATTTCCAGTTTCACCGATGACACTATCGTTATATACGAGGGTAATACTTGGTACGGGTTGAAAGAAAAAGCAGAAAAAGTTATGTGAAATCTATTTAAATGATTTGGACAAAAAGTACTCCCTTTCCTTGTGACGTCAGTGGTCTCCCTAACTATGACAACTTACAAATTGATATCCGTTCTGATGAAAATATTAATATACAAAGATCCAATAACGCAAAATATCTGGGCATAATAGTTGATTGTCTTCTTCGGTGGATGAACATCTAGTACAAGTTTGCAAAACTCTTAATTCGTTCGCTACTTTACAAGTTCAAACACTCAGCACGTACTGGATTTCAAATCTATTATAATTATCTATCAAGCATTGGTTGAAAAAAAACTCACCTGCAGTATTCAGGCTTTGTGCAAAAAAATGTCGTGAGTTAAAAATGTTGCAAATGTATTCCATTTTGCTGGAATCTGTATAAATCCAACAAAAAAAACATTTCACAGATTCCCGAAGACTAGAGAACTTGCTCAAAAATGGTTGTTCCATTTGAATCTTCCCACCGACGAACTAGAATTCTTTTAAGAGAATTTTTGGGGATCATCAAAGAAAGTGAAACCGAAAGACAACGTTTATGTCAAAACTGTGAGATGTTGGTGAGTTCCATTTTCATGTCAAAATTCGAATGAGACGATAAAATTCAAAATTTGAGATAAAACTAATTATGTTTCCCTTCTATACAGACTGATTCTGAAACTGAATCCGATACTTCAACCAAAGAAAGTGAAAGTGTAACTGAAGATTATGTTTCTGGTACATCTTTCAAATTTGGATAATTAAACGCAAGGAGCCAGTCAATGAAAATTTTCTTTCCCAAATTTGGCCTAAATGACAAATATTAACAGCATCCATGAAAGCTGGGTTGGATGATGAGGACGGGGCTGAAGCTAAATATGAAACAGATAATGCAAGTCTGAGATGTATTTGATGTGGACTTGTTATTAACCCAGGAATCTCTTTCTTGGCAACATCCCCCTACAGAGTTGTTTTTTGCACCAATATCAATATCTATCATTTGTTGAAAATAAAAACATTATCTGGTATATGGAGGACTTGAATGAAATATACATTGTGAAACAATAAGGGAGTGTTAGCTTTAAAAAAAATATACAATCGTCATTTTCAAAAACTCGTGCAATTAGCTCTAATGGGACTAGATTTCTGTCGTTATGAACAATTTCAATCATATTACGGGGTTCCTGAGGCTGCCAGGAACCCTGGCATGAAGAAAAATTCCTGTTAAACGTGAGTCAGTAGTTTTAAAGCCGAAAGTTGTATGGGACTGCATCCTTATCCGAAGTCCTCTACTGAATTATTTTAATATAAAATTATTTATATTTTGAAGCCATGGTTTGTACTGAAACTACCTATACAGTTGAGAATTTATAATGGTGAAAATAATGAGGATTTCATTTAATCAACTTTGATACTGTATACTTGTTCACCTTGTAGGACTACATACAGCTTTTCATTCCAAAATAATGTCAATGAACGTACAAATGTGTTTGAATGGTGCCATTTCCTTTCGTGGAAGTTCAAATTTCTATATCTCCGAGACAAACTTTCATGAACGCGAAAATAGGAAAACAAAAATTCGGAATTCTCGCAACTTTAAAACGAGAGTATTTAATGACTTGAATGAATGTTCCAGCCGTTTCAATTTGCACGTCACTTATGCCAAAGAGCCAAAGAGAAGTGATCTGGAAGGTCGACGTCAACGCAGTTGAAAGAGTAACAGGACCGGCTTGCGCAATTCAAACCTATCTCTCGCATTGTCTCAAACCGCACGTTCCAAAATGCATAAATTATCCGTATAAAATCAAAGAATTGCCAAATCTCATATATTTGAATTGGGACGAGAACACCTCACTAAATAGATCGATTGAATTAAAATATATGGGAAAAAATACGAATATAGATATAAATACAGAATTTCATCAGAATGGTTTGGGTAGAGCCTGCGTAGTTCAAAAAGAAGCTATGATGAAAATTCTCCCACTTTGGTGTTCGAGGATGATAACATCAGTCTTCTTGGCTTATATTTGTCTGAGGGTGGTGAATGAGTAGTTCTAATAAATTCGGCACTCATTCTACACAACGGACTCAATATCTATCGGAACATAAGACAACACCGGTGTCTCGTCTATACCGTACGAGTGTTGTAGATGGCAGTACATCACTCGTAGCGTCGCGTTATGTCTGTGGATATAGACTGAGACCGCATAACCTTAGCAAATATCTTATGGTATCAGCTGTCCCACGACAAGGCATACATCTGGTATCAGGGATCTCTACACCCATCACGCGACTACAGTAGACTATAGCGTTAAAGAGACCATCCTGGCAAGCCATTATATATCTCTGGTTTTTTGACTTCAGCTCACTTGACCTGAGGAAGGTTTTGGATAAACCAAGGTCTTCGATGTTGTTGAAGAAGTTGTGAAGAAGTTGGCTTATTCATATGCAGCTCTAGGAGGACCTGGGTCTCCGCAGCTTTGATGTGAGCATTTTGCTGAACGTATTCCAACTCTTTTACAGTGTTTATGTTCATCAGTTCAGTGTCGAATACGAGACCAAGTTCATCGGCTGCAAGGGCTGAAGTCTTGAAAATAAATGCTCAAATCTCTCCGTTTTCATGGTCGCGGACCATGCAGAGAAGGAGATCTGAACTCCTGATGAGTTTACAGGCCCCATCCAGAACCATTCTGTTATGCATACACTCCAAACTCAAAAGTCCACGGCCTCTCTTCTGTCTGGGAAAGTATAACCTTAGAACGGACGATTTATAATGAAAGATAGGTTTATTCATTGTAGATGCTATTTTTACAAGAAACGTCATGCTATTAGGGCTAATGAAAATAAGAAAATGAAATATTTAACAATTTTGGTTGTATATGACATTGACATAACACAGTGCCATAAAACACATCAAAACTTACACCTAATCAATTTAAGTTCATTAAACTATTTTAATACATTCATTAACTATTTAAGACTGCATCAATGTTCAGTAAGTGTGATTTCGCCCATGCACTGAAACTTTTTCTGTTTTATTTCTCAATATTGGAGGTATTTCAATATACAGTTTCAGTCCCCAATAATCAATTCCTTGTTGTGTGTTTTCCAACCGATTGAGTTTGATGCTGAGGTCGTTTCCAAATCTTGTAGAATAGTAAATCATAGTAAATCGATCTCTATTTAGATGGACGTGTTTCACTTGGTACCGTCATTATATTTTCAGATTAAAATAAATTCCTGCATGATTCTCTGTATTTCATGCCATATAATACTCTGATAGCTTTTTTGGGTTATATAGATTTTTTTAGCTTCGGAGGCAGTTCCCCATAGCAGTACAATATAGCTAGTTATGCTATGAAAGTTGGCATATTATGCTACTTTTGCTGCTTGGTGAGTAGATACAGATTTAATTCTTCTCAGGGTGTATAAAGCTGTGAATAAACTTTTGTTCAGGATAGTAATATGAGCTGTCCAGTTAAGATTAATATCCAACATCAAATTCAGACACTTAATTGGGTTTCCCGTAACGCCTCTTGGTGACATCAATAGATGTTGAGTTTTGTCAGAATTTTGTAAGAGAACATTTGCTGAAAACCATAAACTGGCTTCTGTCAATGTGAGCTATGATTGATTTTCTATTTCTAACAGTTTTACCTTTCACTATCATCTGCATATATTGTAGAACTAAATACGTCAGTGTTGGCTAACTTGTCGTTCGTAAAGATTATGAAGATTATGGGCCCTAAGATTGACCCTTGTGGTACTCCGTGAACTAATTCTGCTTGTGATAAATAATTTTTCCACCAAGTTGACTGAAATCGATCAGTCAAATAGTACTCGATCAAACGATTCGGAATTCCTCTTATTTCATTATAATATAGCTTATCAGTACATTTTCCCCATTTTTTCAATTAATCATAACTTATGAACCACCCTATACATTTTTGTGATATTTGGGACTTGTATGTTCTTTTTCCACAGTAGTGTCGATTAACAAAATAAGAAAAAGTCTTAATCCAGGTCCGGCCTTAAAAAAATTAATAAGTAGGTTTCGAGTCGAAACAACATTCTGTGTATCAATATTTTAAAATTTTATTTACAAGTTTAGAAAGAGCAGGAAAAAATAAGTAAGACTAAAAGTATTTGGTGTTTCCGCATACAACTTTTTTACTTAATAACTTGAGTCAAATCTAGATGTTTCGATAATGAGGTGCCACAAAATTTAAAAAAAAAATTCTTCCCCAAATGGTACTTTTCCAGCTTCAATCCATGAAATCATCATCTATTTCTTATTCTCCTGATTTCTGGAACCCCAACCTTATTGAAAAACGAGAGGACATATCCGTATTTGGGACAAATTATTATTATTAATGAAGAACTTTCAAACTCCCTGTATGGTTAAAAAAATTATCATAACATTTGTTCATTGCGCTACATTTAGAAAAAAATTATAAAAATGAGGAAAAATGCCCATTCCGAAAAAAGCATAACTTAATTTTAAAAACATAAATAACGTTGCAACAAATTGTATTAAGTCAAACGAAAAGAATTAGACATAAAAAAATGTAAACAACATAACTTATAACAGTTGTTCAAAGTGGCCTCCATTTTGCTCAATACATTTTCGTTCTCTTGAAGTAAGATTTGTAATTGACCCTCTAATCATAGCTTGGTCATTTCTCAGTTCGTCGCAAGCGTCCTCAATTCTCCGTATAAAGTCCTCTCTAGTGTTTACTTCAGTTGAATAAACTTTTGATTTTAAATAACCCCAAATGTGGTAATCGAGTGGATTAAAATCGGGCCCCCTTGCAGGCCAGTTGTGAGGTTCTCCTCTGCCTATCGAATGATTTGGGAAAATGTCATTTAAAAACTCTCCCACCATTACTCTGAAATGAGGTGAAGCCCCATCTTCTTGAAAGTACATGCCTCCAACATCAACTCCTGCATCATCTAGCAATATGGGTAAAATATTTTGCAGGATCTCGAAATACACTTCACCCGTTTGTGAATGTTTTTGTTTTATGGCCAACGGATTTTGATCGGCTCACACATGAGAATTCCTTAAATTATTGATACCGTCTGTGGTAAATTGAGATTAATCGCTAAATAAACATCTGTATAAGATCCTATTATTTTGTAATACCCATCTACTAAAAGCCAATCGAGCAATTTCATCTCCCGCTTGTAGCCTCTGAACTTGCTGTAAATGGTACAGATGTAGACGATTTTTTTTTATTCTTCGCCAAACAGTAGACTGAGGAACATTAGTGGCGTGACTGATTCTTCTCGAACTAATTTTTGGATCATTTTGTACAAAATTCAGAATATCTTGCTCCAAATCGATATGTCGTCTTTATCAACTTTCGTAACTTTCGTAACTTTCATTTTGTGCTACAGTTGGAAATTTACCGTGTTCTCTAAGGTAACTAAACACATTAAAAAAAAGTCTTGTCACTAGGTAACCGCCGGCCAGAAAATCGCCGAGCATATTCTCTTCGGGTAGCTTTTCCATTATCATCACAAAATCCATATGCATACAACATGTCTGCATATTCATTATTATCAAATTGGTGTGGGATTTTGAGTAATAAATAACTGTTATCAACAAATAACGTAACAACACAAGTACAAAGTCATCAACTAATGTCAAAATTGTACTCTGACATCAGTCAACTTGGCAATTAAAACAATTTGGGATATCAAACCTAAAGTGTATTATTTACTAAATCAAACAATACGTACAGACTGCTTGATTTTATTATTATTATCAACAATGCATCAGAAGAGTCAAGAAATGATCTTGCTCTAGCTAAAAGGTAATTAGACTCGGATAAAGAAAATTCTAGTTTTTTGATTTTCTGTTATGTTTAACCTTTGAAATGTAGATTTGTTGCAACGTTATTTTTGTTTAAAATAAAGTTATGCTTTTTTCAGAATGGGCATTTTTCCTCATTTTTATAATTTTTTTCTAAATGTAGCGCAATGAACAAATGTTATGATATTTTTTTTAACCATACAGGGTGTTTGAAAGTTCTTCATTGATAATAATAATTTGTCCCAAATACGGGCATGTTCTCTCTTTTTTCAATAAGGTTGGGGATCCAGAAATCAGGAGAATAAGAAATAGATGATGATTTCAAGGATTGAAGCTGGAAAAGTACCATTTGGGAAAGAAATTTTATTTTTTTAAATTTTGTGGCACCTCATTATCGAAACATCTAGATTTGACTCAAGTTAATAAGTAAAAAAGTTGTATGCGGAAACACCAAATACTTTTAGTCTTACTTATTTTTTCCTACTCTTTCCAAATTTGTAAATAAAATTTTAAAATATTGATATATAGAATGTTGTTTTGACCCGAAACCTACTTATTAATTTTTTTAAGGCCGGACCTGGAATGAGACTTTTTCTTATTATGTTAATCGACACTACTGTGGAAAAAGAACATACAAACCCCAAATATCACAAAAATGTATAGGGTGGTTCATAAGTTATGAGTAATTGAAAAAATGGGGAAAATCAATAAATCACCCTGTATCTTGGTTATAAAGAACGAGAGACCCATAAAATATAGGTTATTTAGAAGGACCTCGGTATCTTCCATCTACCCTAACTGTGTGCGCATTTTCAAATGAATCACCCTGTATATCCGTGTTGACTTTCACTGAATAGATTTAATTTTTCGAAATAATCTTCTAGTCGGTTTTTCGAAAATTATCTGGACTATTGATATCTACTTTTTGCAAGCTCATATGGAGATGCATAATTTATCGAGTCCTAAAGTCGTTCATTCCTGAGTCCATTTCATATCCCCAAAGGAGTAGAGTACGATCGGAGTAGGAGCATATTAGTTGCAGCAACTTTGTTCTTCCCTGACAGTTTTAATGACCAGATCTGTCGTTGTTTATGCTGATACTTGTCGCGAAAAGAGTTTTTAAATATAATTATTATAACTTGGGAGATTGTTATTATTATTTTTTATGATAAAACTGGCTATACATATGCATAAAAATTTCCTTCAAAGCAACATTTTTATGAAATGTTTCAGTTTTACATATTACCATGAAAAAATGCACAGTTCTTACGTTAATGGGCTGGATGAAAAATGAAATGTAGAGTGATACGTTAAAAGTTGCTTTTTTATATATAGAACAATTGGTTAATTCCACTTACAACTGATCCAAAACATGCCTTCTACACGAATACACCATCTTCGTGAAATTACAGGAAGAATTCATAAATGATTCATTAACCATTTATTTTTTCGTTCATGCCATGTTTGGGACGTCATTTCAGAAAAACCGGTCCTGAATGCCACCCTACAACATCGCTGTGCTTGCTATGCTGGGGGTTCGAGCAAGAATGTTCGTCGTAAGGAACAAACAGTATAGGAACGAAACTTCTTCGGCCAAAAGATTTATTACCCAGTAGAACGAGAGGTTGTGGATGAAAATATCGAGGTAACTATATAGCGCATAAATTGTACTTTATTAGTCGGTTGAAGTGTTATGGTAAATAAACACGTGTTTAGCTAATTCTACGAGCACAGATATGTTTTTGGGTCTTAATTTATTGCTGGCTTAATGTTGTTGGCGACCCGATATAGATTGATGAATAGAAATATTTATTGATTACAGAAGGAAATTTTCATTTATGAGCTTTCAAGTGTTTCTGTGTTGAGCAGAATTATCAGTGTATGTACAGGGTGTCCCACTGAAAACAGACCAATGTTAAGAGCTTTCAACGTGAATATCTTCAATTTTCTTATTTGGGTGAAACAATTCTTTTTGTTGACGAAGACTTAAAAATTCCTAAAAACTCCGAAACCGTAATAATGGCCAGACTGTAAGGAGATCCTGGGGATTTGAGCAATGGAAATATTAATAATGATGAGTACCGTCATGATAGAATTCTAACCGATGACAAATTCCTGTCAGGTTGACCAGTACTAGGGTGGAGACACCATTTGTGTCCACTTTAATCGAATCTGCAATTGATGGCATCGAAAATAATCACTCAAATAGCAGCATACTATTTAAATCTGTTCATTTATTGAATTGAATATTTTTATTCTAGTCATCTGAGGATGAAATATATGAATTTTTGACAAAATAGCCACAGTTTCACCATTTGTTGCTACTTTGTTCCTCAACTGGCCTTTTTTATACTATTTGTAGCGAGCTTATACCAAATGCTGGCATTCGACCACTATTTGTGGCCACCAAGATTTCTCACCAGATTTATCGATGCCAAGATATTTTGGTGACACTATTAAACAAATAAAATGATATGCTATTCCAATATGATTATTGGTGAGAATGAAAACAACATATCAAATCAGCAAAAGTTTGGGTATTTGTTAATTTTTTTCAATGTTCATTCCTCGTGAGTTTTTTTCAAAGGTATTGCAAATGTCTGCATCACATCGCATCTTTTTGGCATGACCATTTCCAGTCTGCCCCACTTTTTCCCATTGTACTAATCAATAATGACTAAACTTGAGTTATTTTTCCTTCATACTGAACAGCAACATATCTGTCAACAGTTTTTTTTCCAAAACTTGTAATTTTGAACCCTCGTGTCTATTCACGAGTTCGTTGGTGTTTCCTATTTCATTCAGTGTATTCCTATCACTTTCATTCTCCTAAGTAGAATCTTAGATAATAATTTCCGAATCTTCAATGCTTTGATTTTCGTCGGTCTGGCTTTTCACATAGCTTTTCGATTTCTTCTTCCCCAAATTCTTGGACGTTGTACCTGCTTCTAGCTATTTCTTCTTGTTGACATTTTTATGTTGTCTGCGTTACTTTTCTTCTTCAGGCATCAATGAATTTTAATAGATCACCAAGTATTGTATATGACCATATTGACACAACTCCATGGTATTTGAGCCCAGACTATTTCACAATCCTTTTAACATATAACAAACTCTCCATAGTATATAGTTCCTGAAATATCCTAACTTCTATCTATTATTCTATTCGATATACTTTGTTTTTCTACCACTACACTACGAATTACACTCTAGCTTTTTTTTGTCGAAGTAAACTTGACATTTTTAATTCGAATTTTTTTGCCATTAGGCAATTCAACTCAAAAAACTGCCAGAAAAAATTACTCGTCCAACGGACTCGTAATTTTTTCAGGGGCAGTCTTTTTCGTTAAATTGCCAGGCAACAAAATTCTCATTAATACTGTTACGTTCAAATTTGAATCTTCGGTATTCTGTAGCATTAAACAGTTATTTATTACTCTTTCTATCTATTCATAAAACTGAGCCAGCAATTGTTGAACTCAAATCTTCGATTTAGTAAGTACCTATCAACCCTGTATATCAATCTTTATTCACGCATCAGATATCATACATTGTATTGTGAATTTCTTAAAAAGGTTTTTCGACTTCCTAGCCCGATCTCGACTCTTCTGTCACTATTCCTGAAACAAAAGAAGTTTGTTAGTAGATATGGTACATTTTAGGAAAAATATGCTACTACACCTTTTACACTAATGATGTTTTCATTCCCAGTAAAACATAATATTCCATGCGCCTTGTAGATCAACTTCACAATCATTGGGGCCCTGAAAAATGAATGAAGCTTGAGGTGTTGGACAGTGTCTCAAATAGAACACACAGCTCTGCTCTAAATATCATTCGTATTTGACCTAAGTAGTAAGTACTCACCTTGTATTATTCCCTACACTGGAGCACGCATATCTTGTCGTGCAATTCAAAACAGTCTTCTGAGTACTTGATGTTTGGCTAGCAGTGATGTAAACAAACATCGATTGTCGTTCATGTTATAGGTTATCAAAATAGAGACAGCAATCAGCTGTTCGAAGTTGACTGACGGTCGCTGGTCATAGTTCACGCTGGAGGAGTCGATTTTGTGGACTTGGGTATGGTAGGGTACGAGCGTTCAACAAGTCGGTACTACCACTTTGTCCACTTTTGCTTCATGGTAGCGGTGAACTCTGTCTTTTTTGTATATAGGTGTATATATTGATTCGTGACTGTGTAAATTTGTACAAACATGCGTTGTTTGTATGAGTAATTGTGAAAAAATTAGATAAATACGTTACTATATCGATTTAGAGAACTTGGTGGCGCCATCTATAATCAGAACCTGTAAATTTATTTGACATACTGTCTGTCAGGGTCGCAATTTCGTGATCTAAGGTCTTTTCGCAGCTGATCTCGATAGGGCAAAGTCGAACCACTTGTGAATGCAAAATTTTTGATTATTTAAATCATCTCTGTTGGAGGATCCTTTTTGCAATTCACGTTTACGAAGTTTTGAATCGTTCTGTTGGATGATGTGAATATTTTGGAATATGATTCATAACTAAACTCTGGAAGAGGATTTGTCAGTGGTTATTTTTTTTCTGATCAGTGCGTGGCTCATCATAAATTGGACACCATTCTGTAAAAGGTAGGTTTCCATATCGGTTTCTTTGTATCGAAGCCTAGTATTATTATTATTATTATTACATTGTAAATATTGTGTCTATATCGAATCTAATTTTTGTCTTTTCAATAGGTTGAAGTGAGGCTAGTTACCAACCACCCCGTATAGTCCCAAGATTACCGTTTCAAAGGTGTCTCTAATAGTCCTAGACACCAACCGGAAAAAACCCCTTGGCCAGGGTAAGATATATCTTTATATTCTTCTGTACTTTCACTGACTTTCTAGAACAAAAATCTATATCCTAAAAGGATTTTGAAATAACTTTTATTTCATGATTTCAGTAAATGAGTGTTTAAGAAATCTCTTTGTCTGAAAAATTATGTTGTTTTCATAACAGAAGTCAATCACTTAAATTCTGTTGAACCATTATGGAATCAGTGGCATGTTCGAAAATGTTTCACTTAGGTGATTTCGATAAGTTTCTCTAGAAGGAAAATGAATAACTAACTTTGAAATATCAGGGGTACTTTAATAAAATCATGGCAATTTTCATCAGCTTGCACTAATACGAAGTGGCTCAATTTATGAGTGCTGGGCCATTATATCATTGATAATAATGAGACTTTCGTGTCATTTCAATGTTGTATACTTGAGATAGATCCAATGTTACAGGGTGACCCATGATTGTCTCTTTTCTAGCACATAAAATGTTCTAGTTGAAAGTTTGTTCATAATTTCCATCTGAATCAATTTTGAATCTGGAGATTTCTTTTAGATTTTTCAAAATATAGGGTGGTACATAAAGGCTGTTCGGCTCACATAAATTATTTTTTTGTTCTGTTTAGATAATTGAACTACCTATAGTTGGGTAATAGAAGGGAGGAGTTTCCCCAACAAGTATATTTAATATACGGGGTTTGTCAAAACTATCCTTGCATATCTTCGAATAGTTTCTAAATATTAGGTATTAGTAGAAACAGCTTGTTTTGATGAATTTAACATTCATCCTAATCTGGGGAGGGATACTTACTCTAGTTTTTACATTAATGAGTAATTTCTTTCCCTAGGGTTTTTTTGTACGGGATTCAACCCAGGATTGCGTAGCATTCATACTGGGTGTCCATTCATACCGGGTGTCCACTTACACTTGGTGTCCATTCATACTGGGTGTCCATTTATACCGGGTGTCCACTTACACCGGGTGTCCACTTATATTGGGTGTCCATTTACATTTGATGTCCATTCATGCTGGTTGTTCCGATCGTCATCAATGGTATTTTGGGGCATCTACATCTACATCTATTATCATTCAATTTATTTATGCCTATAGTTTGCTTATTGCTTGATTGCTACGCTTGTAGTTGTATATATACATATTTTTCGCTATAGCTTGATTGCTAATCGCTTTTAGTTATATATGATTGCTAATTGCTCTCAGTCATACTTTTTTTGTTGATTTTATTTGATTTTATTTTGTAAAGCGGGAATTGAATGCGTTTTCTTTATAATTGTTGAAATACACCATGCGCATGCGCCTGAGCTCTCGCGACGCAGTCCTTTAATATTTTTTTGCATTTTGATTTCCGGCTATGTTAGATTTAGTGACTGGGGTCACGTTTTACTTTTATTTACCACATCATTTGGTGGTTCTGGTAAAATATTTCACCGCATTGCACTCAAAAGTTATTGGTGGTGGTAATCGCTCATATTTTGAATACTGCTTGTGCAGGTTATATGTTATTGCTTGTTTGCTTGCTGTTGCTATACTGTTGCTAGAAAATATCATATCAATTACTAAGTGATTTTCAGAACAACCCGTGGAGCAACCATATACTGAATCTGATTGTCATGAAATTGTGTTTAAAATTTGAAATATATAAGTAACTTCATTTCTGTTGTTAGTCTCATTTGGTAAATTAATGTTATTGACAATTCAGGTATTTGTGGGGTAATTTATCTGGCGCCCACTAACATCCAACTAAAAGAACCCTACCCGTCTTCACTGAGTGTAGCCACAAATACCCACTTGATAATTGGCAATATAGGTCAAGTGTATGTGCCTTCGTATTTGCGGAGGTAACAATACATGTCAAGTTTACTTCGACAAAAAAAAGCTCTCGTGTAATTATAAGTGGAAAAAGCATTGCTTACCAGAAACTATAATAGAATCACACCGGGCAACTCCAAAAACCACACCTTAGTCATAAAAAATTCATTTCGTCAACCGTCATTTGAGGTCACTAATTGAATTCATAATACGAGTATTTCGCCAGTGCTAATATTTTCACTCCGCACACCACCTCAATTCAATTTGATCAAAATGACATTGATAAATAGAATGAAGCATTCATGTCCACACATTTGAATCAAAAAGCGATTAATCTTTTTCTAACCCACGATATCAGCGGCCCTTTACCAAAACGAACCATACCGTTTCTTTCGGGAATATTCAAATTAATTAGTTTAAGCTTATCTCGAAACAGATCTAAAACAATCCATTAATTATGAATATTCACCTGCATATACACGAAACCTATTGCTGCAAACAGTTTATAATTAAACATTTAATAAGCAGTAACTTCCCAGCAAATTCGCGATTTGTACAAAGAAGCAACAAAAACAGAGACAATAAAGGAAAATGCACGTGAATTAATCACGAAGGCGTACACAAGATGCAAGATTATGATATTTGGTGTTGTAATTAATCATTCCAAATTAGATATTTCTATTTAATCCAGTCAAATTGTGCTTTTATGATGAAAGTTGTGGGGTAGTTTTGATATCTTCCACTCTGTATGTTTTTTGGGGTTCTGAATCGGAATCTGAACAATATTTCGTGATGCAAAATTTAAAAAACTGCAAAAAATACACTTATATACGAGGATGTATTGATATCTAGTTAGCCTAGACCAGTTCCCTGCATAAACAAAATATTGCGTTACCATAGCAACGAACAATAACTTATTAGAAGTGTCAGTGTAAAGTTTGACGTCAAAGAAGTAAACCAGAGTTACGCAATAAATTAAAAGAAATAATATGTCCACCGAAATTGTGAAAATCGAAAAATTGGAGTATCGAGCCATCATCAAGTACCTGCATTTAAAACGGTTAAGAGGTAAGCAGATTTACGAAGATATGCATAATACCCTTGGCGATCGATGTCCTTCGTATGCGACCGTGAAAAATTGGACTGCAAGCTTCAAACGAGGTAAATTTTCCATTGAAGATGATGACCGATCGGGAAGGCCAGTTTCTGTGTCAGTCCCTGAAAATATCGATGCAGTTCATGACATGATTTTAACAGACCGTCGAATTGGGCTAAAACGGATATCTGAAGCACTGAATATTTCACACGAACGCATTCATCATATAGTTCACGTCAATTTGGACATGAGAAAAATTGCTGCAAAATGGATCCCCTAATGTTTGAATGTTGACCAAAAGCGTGCAAGGGTGGTAGCATCGCGTTCGATCTGTGCTCGATTTGAAGACGATATAGACTTCTTAAACCGAATTGTTACTATGGATGAGACTTGGGTACATTTCTACGATCCAGAAACGAAGCAACAATCGATGGAATGGCGACACTCCGGTTCTCCAAGACCTAAGAAGTTTCGTGTCATGCAATGGAGTAATCATGATTGATTTTTTGGATGAGGTTAGAACAGTAGCTGGAGATTACTATTCGACATTACTGACCACTGTACGGGAAAAAATTAAAGAGAAAAGACGCGTAAAGCTATCCAAAGGTGTTTTGTTTTTGCAGGACAACGCCCCTGCACACAAATCTCATGCAAAAAATTCGTGATTTAGGGTTTGAATTACTAGAACTCCCCCCTTATTCACCAGATTTGGCTCCGTCCGACTATCATCTCTTTCCTCAGCTGAAAAAAAGTTTAAAAGGTCGTAAATTTTCTTCCAACGAGGAGGTTATAGAAGCTGTGGAGGTCTGGTTTGCAGAGTAAGAAGAAACATTTTGTTTGAAAGGTCTAGAGACGTTGCAGGTTCGCTGTAATAAATGTATCCAATTGAGAGGAGAAAATGTTGAGCAATAAAATATTTTGACATTGAAATTTTGTTTGGTTCTATAGAAAGCTAAGAAATTTTCAATATATCCTCGTATAACTCGAAAACTTCAACATTCCGTTATTAATTTTTTTTATTTAAAATGAAAGAACTAACAAATTTCTACGCATTGTACCGTTCAGGCTCAAGCGCTAGTTGAAAATTGGCGAATTATATATTATAAAATAATTGAAAAATTGTAAAGTGAGTTTTAAAAGTTTGTACCATAAGGAATTTTATATTTATTTTTTATTACAAATTTGTGAGAAAATTTTATTTGTTATAAAAATTGGTGCATTGCGGGAAACTTGGATTTGAGTTGACGAAATTCTGAATTTTTGAACGGTGTACTCGGGAGAACAAAAATAGAAATTTTGTTAATGATTAAACTACCCATATTTTCGGCATTATTCAAAACGTTCAATTTCTGAATTTAAAAACGATATTTACATTTGGAATCGCAGCTACCTTGGATAACCCAACCACAAACTGGGCACTCCAAAATCATCCATGAAGTCAACATTACCGAACTGGTAATTATATCATACTACATGCTACCACAATACATATACGAAAAACAAAACACTTGGGAGTAGAATCACTATCATCTGGAAACATAATCTGGAATGCAAATGGGTCAAAAACAGATGTTGGAAAAGGAGCAGGAACCATAAAGAATTGGATTTTATTTGTTTTGTTGCCTGGGTGGCTCTGATTTCAAATCTGAATAATGTTTCCAAATTTAAACAACTTTTCTGAATAAACTTTTTCAATATTGTCGTAAATAAGTTTACTCTTGTTCAAAATTTATATTTATTGTTCTCCCTTGTACACCGTTCTAAAATTTAGATTTTTGACAACTCATGGACCAAGATTTCATAATTTTCTCTACCATTTTTTTCATTGTCGTCATGAGAGAAATTGGCCTATAATCAACGAATTCCTTTTTGTTTCAATATTTCTGTATATTGCTAGGACAATAATTGACGTTTCGATATGAGCAAAACACCGCTATAAAATCAGATTTTTTTAAAAACCTTTTTGCATTTTTTTCAACGGTACCTTAAGAAATTTAGTTTGCAAACCTTAGATTCAACGTTCTAAAAAACATGTACACTTACGCAAAAAACGCAACAAGTTAATATTTGGTAAAATTTGAGGTTGTTGAACCCCTATTTTTAAGAGGGATATGTACTTGTCATCAACGGTTTTGCTCGTTGTTGCCCTAACGTAAGTTTGACAGTGAGAGACCCAAAAGAACTCCAACCATCATGGTTTGAAGTGCGGAAAATTGCGCAAATGCTGTTGCTTTTGTTGAAGATACACGTAATTATGAATATGTTGCAAGAACACTTCATGTTCATCGCATCAAAAGAATAGTCGAACGTTTTAGAGAAACTGGCAGAAATAAGCGTAGGGCAGGTAGTAACAGAAAATGTAAAACGACTGCTATTGAAGACAGATTTCTTCACGTGAATACTCTGCGGAATCGTCATTTAACATCAGTGCAGTCTGGAAATCAACTTCAAGAGATACGGAGTACGAAAGTTAGAATGTGAATAGGATAGTTCACCGAATATTGAAGGAGTTAGGTTTGAAAGCTGTACCCTACTACTTCACCGAATAGCTAGTCTGCAATTTGCCACTGAACTTCGGACAACGAATCCATTTTCTGCTTATATTCTACAGATGGACGAAAAAGAGCAAGGAGAACGAAAGGAGATAAATTTGCAGAGTGCACCTTCAGTCCCCGACTGAGTTTTGGAGAAGGTTCATTAATGGTTTGGGCAGGAATACCCCGGGAGGTCAGCACTGAGTTGGTGGTCATTGATGGATCCCTTGACGGCCCACTGATATATTGAGGAGATATTGAGCAATTACGTTGTAACTTGTAGTGGATTTATTAGTGATGACTTTATCCTGATGCAGGATAATGCGCGGCCATATACAGCAATTTGTGTCACACAATACCTCGTAGAAGTAGGTAAATATTAACAAAATGAACTGGCCAGCATGTTCGCCTGATGTCAACCTCATAGAACATGCTTGGTAGGCGAGTCAGAGATCTCGAAGTAGCTCCGGCAACGATAATTGGCTTCGTTTAGCAATTCAGAAGGAATGCAGGCAGTAATAAGAGCTAGAGGTAGTAATTCAAAATATTAAGATGAATTTGTTGTAAAAAGTACGTTTCTTCTGGTTGTTTAAGTTAGAGTTGAATTGGTTTATTTATTTTTAATTTGAATTGAATGAGTTTGCATACAAAATGTTTGCAATAATTGCTCACTATTATAACTGAATAATATATTGTTGTCTTCTCATTGCTAGACTCATAAACTGAGCTGTCACACTGACATTATGGCACAATGAGCAGTCATCTAGTAAAAAATAGTATATTGTGCAACAAGTGCAGAAAAGTGCTAATTTCTCACGAGTTTGAAAAAGTTGCGGCACGAGCGCAAGCGAGTGCTGCAATTCAAACGAGTGAGAAATTGCATTTCTGCTCGTGTTACACACTATACTTTTTCTACAACACCCTTTTTGCTAAAAATAATACTATACTATAAGACGGAATGAAATGTCAGTGACTCATTCTTATATTTTCTTCTTGAAGTTGAAGGTAGTAAATTCAATGACAATGAATTAACTTGTTCTCTTAGTTCTGGCGGAGTATTTTCAATTTCAGAACTGTTGCTATCCATTTTAGTTCAATCTCATTAAAAAATGACGGGACAAGAATATTTTACGAATATTTTATGTTTGTTGACATTCAAATGATTCGATAGATGTTGCTCCGTTGCCTAGCAATGGATAGTGTGTATGTGGGTATTTGAGACAGCAGTAGTGATGTCTATGATTTTTGTTCAGAATATTATGAATTTGTACGACAATTTCCCTCATATTATATAAACCAATAGACTTTGTCGATTCATTCTTGAAGTTGCCTGATCGAATATCCCTTCGAAATGCAGAATTTTCAAAATATACTTTCACCTTGCTGTCACGAAAACTGTATTGCTTAGAAATTAGGTACTGAAAAATTTTGGCACAGAAATTTCACTTTGTGGCACAGAAATGTCACTTTGCGGCACACTAATGTCAAATTTCAATTATTGTGAGAAATAATCATGTTTGCGAACGTAAAACTATGCAGAAAAGCATGTTTTGGAGTGTTGTTGTAGAAAAATAACATTTCTTAAAATTGGGTAAACTGTTGTTCTCATTAATTTCTCTCTTGAAGATGAACTATTGCACTTAAAGGCATGAACTAAAAAACGAAATGTTGGAAAGGAATGGTTCTTAGCAAGAATTGGTATTTTGAAAGAATTTGACCACGAAATTATTCCACAGGATGTTTTAAAATTAGGGTTTAACAACAAACTTGTATAATTAACCCTGTGTAATGACTAATATGCAAGCATTTTTAACAAGACTGAATGTGCAAGTTAAAATTAATAATTTTATCTACAGTTTTCTGAAATTTTTTGAAAATTGAACTGAAAATAAAAAAAACTATGAGTATCCCACAAGTTTCCCGCTAGGTGCCCTTTTTGAGCACAAATTAACTGTATTAATCGCTATCCAGTACACCTCTACTAATTATAATTTGAACAGTATCTCGGGTTTTTGTGAAGGTTGAATTTTTGATGTAGTGATTGATGCATCTGCGTGGTATATGGTGATTAAACTGTTTGTAATTCAAGGGATTGTTCGTTCTCTTGTGAGAAAGCTGCAAGGAGATGTGGAATTGGAATGCTTTTGTATGCCCAGGAAAGGAGATGGGTATTTGGTAGCATTATGAATTAGCCTTTATTGTGTTCGAACGTTTGGTGGGATTTGTGTCGTCTTTTTTCGACGTCGTATTATACACTGCGGAATCATTAAATATCTATCAGCCATCGTGGTAATGGACATTGTACATACTCCCTCCATTACTCAAGTTCTTCTCTCCTGAAAGCATTGTTTGATTGGGTTGTTACACTGTTTCTCTAGTCACCATTTTCTTTACTTCTCTGATGTTTCTTTCTGATGAAAATCAACGTAATGAATAATTTAATAATCCTCGTTTTTAAAACGGATTAAAAAAATAACCTAATTTCTCCTAGCCCCAAACAGATATACAACCTAATTTTAGTTGCTATGAAAATATACTTGTGATACTTGGACTAGATAATAGATGCATGAATAGTTCACACAAAGTGACTGACAATTTTATTGCACTGTAAATGACTTGAACAGTTGTGTGAGATTTCTCAACAAGAGCTACTCCTTACACTGCACTATCATCTATTTCGTGCGTCTTATGTTTTCCGTTTAATTTTTTTTTGTTTAATAATAATCAAACGTTTCGACTGCAGTCATCTTGCTTGGTGTGGATAACTACCACTCTTCGCGACATATCAATAAAGTATGACCGATGCAGTTGAACCATTTGAAAATGAAAGAGTTCCCAAAACTGTGCTCTGGGGCACACCATATTCAACTATTCTTTCTATGTTCAGGTTTCCCTAAATTTTCACAATTTGCTTCCTGTTCTTAAACTAGTCCGTCAGTAGGCCATGTGTTTTCCACGTTCTCCAGCAGCCTCCAAGGCTTGCAGCAACTTCCATGGCGACGATTGAGATGATATTTTGCTGGAGCCAAACACGGGATGGCGCTAGTTGTCTGACGGGAAATTCAAATCAATTCCTCGTAGTATTCCATTCGATTTTGTTTCTGTAATGGAAAGAAAAACAATGCTAATATACCAAAAGCTTTATTGAAAAATTGCAATACAATCAATATTGGAAAACTTATCAGTTACTCATAAATTAACATATTACAATCCAAGGCCATCTATAATGGTGCAAGCATTGTGAACAGAGAAGAAGAAGAAGAAGAACAGAGAGACCTATGATGAAGGTAAAGAGCATGTCATACATTAAGAGATTCATGATACTTCTTATTATAAATAAATTATCATTTACATTAAAAACATTAATATATTCAGTGGTACTTCTCAAGCTACTTAAAACAATTTGACAAACAAATTTCAAAAGTTTGCATTTCACAAAACATTTTGAATATGAAAAATTTACAGCAATTTATTGGTAGGTCTGTATGAAGAATGGAGAAACTATTGTTTCAATTTCAATGCTCTAACTTTGATGTTGCCTATTTAGCTTTCTTTGACTTTAGAGACCTTTTCCTTTCAGTTTGAAACATTTGTGAGCCACCAACTTGATGGGGTCCGAAAATACAACATTCATCAAGTTTATTGGCGTTTCACTTCTGGATTGTGCTATTATCTTTCTCTCTTCGGGCGATACATATGGATTTGATCTTGTATCCAATGCGGTCTTTGAAAAACAGCATCTTTCCTCAGATATTCTGAATCAGAATCATGAATTTTGTGCTTTTTAAAATTTGCTCATGCATGACTCTTCATGGAAGTAGACGGTTCGCTTACACTATTGTTCTTCCTCTAGTCTGGAAGCTTGATATTTCAATAAGTACAATGTTGATAAATAGATCACAAAAACCTTACCATCTTCAGAGAGTTTTATATTTTATGCTAGTAGTTCCACAGATGGTTCGGCATCACTCACATCATGATTACCTTAAATTAATTTGGTAAATTATGTTATATCATCTTTATATCTAAGACATAACGATGGAATTGCTTCTCTTTCGAGAACTGTTCTCCACACAACTTTGTCCTCATCCATAAAATGTTTAGCACAAACAAGAATTGTCATATATTTGCTCATACGGCATATTCTTGAGTTTATCAGACTAGATTTTTGACATCGATGCTGCAAACATTTCCGGATCATCTCTGGGAAAACGATGTCGTTCATAATTATATCAGTATTTTGAACTAATTTTGATTTTGACAGTTGACGTTGATACGAGCGCCATCCATTGTTTGGCTCCAGCGTAACATAATGCTCATAAGTGTCATTTGAATTTCCTTTCTAGGTGGGGATATTTTGTGTGAGAGTAGCTTACAGGGTGGAACTATTTCGTCATTCGTGGACAGCCCCTCACAAAATCCATATTGACGGTCTGAAATAATATTATATTTTCAAAAAATTCTGATAATCTTCGTTTCAATGACTTTTTAAAAAAGATCGCTAATTCATTGGTAAAGTCTAGTTAACAGGTTTTCAATGTGAAAATAACAATTTCGCAAGTTTGAGTGATTTTCCATATTGCTCGTTCATTCAATCAGCACAAATCGAAATTGCGAACGAATCTAACTAAGATTTTCGGAAAGACTCAATTAGCAGATAATACAACGTTATTAAAGAAAGGGGATCAATTCCAAAACAAAACAGGTCCTCGATTTAACCTCCACGTTATGAACAAAGAAGGGTGAAAACAATGAGAACCAAGCCGGAAGTGCCGGCAAATGAGCCTTTCGCGTGCAGCTAAATTCATCGATATTCCTTAAAACGCCGACCAACTGTGTGCAAATTCTTGTGCTGGATCATCATATCCGTTATTATATCCGTAACTCATACTTCCTACACATTACGTAAGCCTGATTGACTTGAGGTTAGGGAAAATCGTTTCACACATAATTTTACTGCTGTGATCTCATTTTTTGTGTCCGGGTTTTTGATAATATGTTTATATAGTCCACACGTTATTGTATAACCTATTACTTAATGTTTTCTTTGCATGATCGGACAATTTGACTTCTTTTGTGGTTCAATTATAGTAACCAAAAGTTACATCTCCTGCTGCCGATGCTTAATTTATAAATCAATCACATTATCGAGAAATTATAATTTGGGAAAATGTTGAACGTTATTGTGGTTTTCGAGGAACTTGTCTTCTCTAACAACAATTTTTTTACACCTTTCCAAAAAAGATGAAGCTCTTATTTGTTATTCGATAGATTTTCCACAATTTATTCCTGAAATTGTATACTTGCACAGACCTCAAAAATCATAAAATCATCAATATCTCATAAACGGTAGGAGATAGGTATAGGACATAGTCGATGAAACTTATCCAAACTGGTTAGTTAGATTCGAAAATTAGATAGTATACAGGGTGTTCCATTTGAAACAACTGAATTTCAACCATTTTCATGAGTCCCCGAAAGGAACTTACTTCTGAGCCTCCCTGTATGATGAAACTGAGATCCAGTTCTTCGTCAGAATACTTAATGGTGTTATGCAGCTATGACCCAGATTGAAAAAATGTATTAATTTGCATTGGGAAAAAAAAAGTTATTTTTCAATGGTCAGGTTTTACACAAAAATTTGACAAAATTATTTTTATCTTGAAAACCGTCACATACAGGTATAGGAAATTATCTGAGAAAGTTGTGGGGAATCTTATAAGGATTCCAAAAATGATATAATATTCGGGGTGTTCTATTGGAAATAACAAAGTATCTACTACTTTCTGATACAAGTGGCAACACTGTATGGACGAAAACATTTTAGACTGGTAGACCATGTTCAATTATCCATGCCCATGAAATTTTGAAATGATCCACAGTTCCGTTCTCCAGAAACGTCTAATAGGCCATCGAATGAGGAATACCCTGCATGTATGCTTGGAACCGTCATTATATTTTCACGTTCAAAGAAATTCCTGCATGATTCTCTGTACTTCAGGCCACATAACACTCAGAGCTTTTTTTTGGAGTATAAAGATTTTTTTCGCAACGGAAGCAGTCCCCTATAGAAGTATACCGTAGCTAGTTATGCTATGAAAGTTAGCATGGTACACTTTTGCTGCTTGGTGAGCTGATACAGATTTAATTCTTCTTATGGTTTATATAGCTGTACATAACCTATTGCTCATAGTAGATATATGAGCTGTCCAGTTCAGATAATTATCCAACGTCAAACTCAGTAACGCCTCCCGTAACGCCTCTTGGTGATATCAATAATAAGAGTTGAGTTTTCTCAGTATTTTGTAAGATAACGTTTACTGATAACCATATGTTGGCCTCTGACAATCTGAGCTGTGATTGATTTTCCATTTCTTCAACTGTTTTACCTTTCACTACCTAACTGGTATTATCTGCATAGTACTGAATACGTCAATGTTGGCTAACAAGTTGTTCGCATAGATCATGAAGAGAATGGGCCTTAAGATTGATCCTTGAATCACTGATTCTGCTTGCTATAAATCATTTTGCCAACAAGTTGACTAAAATCGATCAGCCAAGTAGGACTCAAACGATGCGGAATTCCTTTTATTTCTAGATAGTATGGCTTATCAAGCAATACGTTATGACTTACTGTATCAAAAGCTTTGCTAAGGTCACAACACAGCATCTGAACAGATTCGTGATTATCGAAGGATTCTAAAATTTTCTCTACACTCTCTACCATGGCTGTTGATAGATTTTTCTATTTTATATATGTGTTGGCTTTCACTGAATAGACTTAATTTTCTGAAATAATTTACTAGTTGGTTTTTCTTGGCACTTCCAAATATTTTTGATAGAGCTAGTAATCTGGATATGGATCCAAAATTAGCTGGACTTTCTTTTTTTTTTATAGACTGGAATTACCTTAGCATGTTTCATTTCTGCTGGAAATATTCCATCTCTTATGCATATGTTGATGAGGATAGTGATTGAAGTTGTAATTTCATCGATACATTCTTCAATCATGTTAGTTTATATTCCATATTATATATCTTCAGTTTTCTAATTTTTTATTTCCATAATTATGAGTCCAATCTCATTCTCCTCAACCTCTGATAAATGAAAGAGTTCATGTTGTTGATTTTATTATTCTCCAGAAGTTGATTTGGAATAACTTTAGTTTTTGTAATTTTTTCAGCTTCCTTCACTCCAACGTTTGAAAAAAATGTATTGAGTCCATTTGTGGTTGAGAGAGATTTCTTTATTTTTTGGTCACAGCCATTTCCTGTCGATATAGCTTTGGTTTCATTGTCTGCTTCAGAGGTATATATTTCATTTTGAGTTTTTTAAGTTTATTTTATTTATATATTTTTCTCTTTTTATGCGCTTTGTATGCTAGCTATTTTTATCGCATCCAATGCGGCTAATCTATTTTTCTTCTCTCTTATTTCTTCACTATAGGTACCACTTCAGCTTTTTTCCTCGGATGTTAGTTTTTTTTTTTTCAAAGGTTAGTGATTATCAGTTCAATAAGGATTTAATCGAAACCTTTATAGATAGATAGATAGCTTTTATTTGACCACGTTATGTAGGGTTACATTTGTAGCAAATCAGGTAAAAATATAAAACAGTGAATACATTGGTTAAAATAACATGCAATAAAACCTAAAGAAAGAGAATGAAAACAAACAATTACAATATATAAATATACAATATATACAAATATATACACACAAACCTACACTTGGACAGTAATCAACATGTTTAAAATGCAGGATCCAGTTTAACATAGGGGGTCGGCCCTATATTCATTCAGACTGTAGTAACATTTTAATGTCAGTTGAGCTCTGATAGTTGTTTTGAACGATTGAAAAGGTAACTTTTTGATTGTTGATGGTAGAATGTTGTACAGTTGTACATCTAGGGAGTTAGAGGAAGATTTCATTGACTTGATCCTTGCAGGCCTCATGAGACCAGCTGATCGTGTATTGTAATCATGAAATTGTGAGTTGGTGTTAAAATCATTCTTACTTTCATGAATTTCAAGGAGAGATTTGTAAATAAATAGTGTAGGAAGGGGCATTATTCCCAGTTTTTTTAATATCGGGCGGCAAGTGTCCCTGAAACCTGCATTCGCCACAATTCTAACAGCTTTTTTCTGAAGCTTGAAAACTTTGTCTGATGAGGTAGAGTTTCCCCAAAGAACAATCCCGTAGCTGGCATGGGAGTTGAATAAAGCATAATACGCTGTTAGTAGAGTTGATTCACTGACTATGGTCTTCAATTGCCTTAGGAGAAATATATATGATGATAGTTTAGAACAAAGTTCATTAACATGGTGAGACCAGTTTAAAGTATCGTCTAGTGTGATTCCTAGCAGTTTTACTTTATCCCTTTTTTTCATTTTATTATCCACAGGAAAAATCAAGTTTTGTGTTTTTTCTTTGTTGCCAGTAAACCATTTCTCAGCTTGACTTTCCATGAGCTTCATACTTGCAATGAGATTTTGACAATTTTCAATTGAGCATATGAGTGTGCTGTCATCGGCAAAAATTACACATTTGTTGGGCAGAATATGATAGAAAAAATCGTTAATGTATATTATGAAAAGCAGGGGACCCAATACAGAGCCCTGGGGCACTCCTGTTTTCATCAATTCAAAATCAGATACATCTCGGCCAAGAACCACACAATGTTTTCTGTTGTTCAGGTAGGATCTCAATAAAGAGAGTGTAACTCCTCTCACACCGTAGTCAGAGAGTTTATTGAGTAGAATATGATGAGAAACGCAGTCGAAGGCCTTGCTCAAGTCGCAGAGACTGATTGCCGTCAGCCGTCTTTCATCAAAGCCATCGACAGCCTCTCTAACCACTCTAGCTACCGCTTGAGTTGTGGAACAGCTTTTACGGAAACCAAATTGACACTCGTTCAGGAGATTTCTAGTCTCAAAGTATACCTCCAATCTATTTTTCAAAATTATTTCGAAAGTCTTACCAAATATGGGTATAATTGATATAGGCCTGTAATTTTCAAAATTTTCAAAATTTCCCTTTTTAAAAATAGGGATGATTTTGGTAACCTTCAATTCATCAGGAAAAACACATTGAACTATACATGCATTATACAGTGTGGTTAATGGCTCAACTAGAAAGTATACTGATTCCTTTATTATTCTGCTGTTCAGATCGTAGAGGTCAAAACAGCTGGAGTTTTTCAGCTGAGTAATAGAGTTGAACACTTCAGACTCAGTTATGGGTTGAAAATAAAACGAACCAGATAGTTTGGGTTTCAACTGGTCATTGATAGAAGAGAAGTCAGAGTTGTACTTGGTAGAGGCTGGTAATTGTTGAATTATGATTTCCGCAACTGTGGCAAAAAATGTATTAAACTCTTGAGATGTGATATTCCCACTGATTTTGTTGCTGTTCTGTTTGTTTCTCTCAAAATTGATCAATTTCCAGCTATCTTTGATTTTATTATTTGAGTTCAACAAAAAATTATCGTAAGATTTACGTTTGGCTTCATTTATAGATTTTTTGTAATCTTTATTCATCTGTTTGAATATTTCCCGATGGGAGGGGTCATTAGATGAATCGGCAATGGTTTTAACTGAGTGTAGGGTATCTCTCTTCTGTTTCAGATCTTCACTGAACCATTTCACTGGTTTGTATCCAGTACCGACAAAAACTCTTTTGAGAGGAAAGTGCTTTTGTACTAAGGTCTGGAAAGTATTGATTAAAAACTTCACCATATTTGACACTGTGCTTTCGGAGTTAAAGATACTCCAGTCGGTCGAGTGTAGGGATAATTGAAGGTTATGTATGCCTAAAGGAGTTATTTTTCTTCGGAAGGTATGGTTCTTACCTTTTGTGTGAAAATCACGCAGAGTTATGAATTGAGCATAGTGGTCGGAGAGGCAGGGATCGATAACCCCTGTTTCATAGTCAGTGGACAAATTTGTTAATATATTGTCAATACATGATTTAGATCCATTGAACACTCTAGTATACTCAGAAATGGTGACATCAAGTCCAAAGCTGTTTGTGAGGCATATAAGGTTTTCCAAATTGCTTGACGGCTTATCGAAATGGATATTGAAGTCTCCCAATAAGATTATCTTATTGAATTTACTTGAAATAAACGTTAGGCATTCTTCCAATTTACTCATGAACACACTACAATCGTTGATACATGACGACCTATATATCGTTACTACAGCAATGTGAAGTGGCAAAAGTTCAATGCAGCATATTTCGATGTCACGCTCAGCACATAGTGCTTTGAGACAAAAGGGTTTACATTCAACATTTTCGTCTGCGTAGATTGCGACCCCGCCATGTATATAACTGGATTTACTGAAAAATGACACTAAATTATAGCTGGGTATATTACAAAGTTTCAAAGAATATGAATATGAAGAATATGATTGAAAGGCATTTCCATAAAGCAGCAATACATCCCAGTTTCCGTTACTGGTGGAAAAAGCCTGTGAATTAGTATCCACCAAAACCACAAATAATCTCATAGTCCGCGTCATGTTTTCTTTGGCAAGACTCGAAAAGTCGACACACTATTCTATATCCGAGAATCATTTGGCGGTTATCTCTCTGTACCGGTGTTAATAACGTCGTCGTCGGTAGTATTAATGGAAACATAAGTGAACATTTATGGCGCGTGACACCGGTCTTCGTTCGGTTTTTCTCCCAACATCTGATACACCGACGGAGCGACTTTAATTTTGAGTTCATCTAGAAAAGTGCGTCCGCGTTATAAATTATATCGTCGTCTTCGTCTAACGCACGCGGAGATGTGACACGTTTTCTGGAATAGACGAATCCGTCGCGCCGTGGAAATGATGAATGTGGCGTTCTATGGAACGACTCATCCATAGAAATTTATGAGCTTTCATTTCGAACAACTTGCTCATCTGTAATTATTTTTGGGAGGATGCGATATGGAATCGGTTTCTGTTAGTAAATAATTGTAAAAAATAATGATACTCATTCAGTAAAATCATCTGGCATAGACTGGATGAGGTGATATTGGCGCTGCGTCTGTCCATTCGTCACTTTATTTTGTCTTAAATTATGATGAAAATTTCTCTCCCACAATTTTTAGCCAATTAGAGACTCGGTTTATGTTTTGTTACCATATTTCCGGAAATATTCTTCCTCCAGGTTATAAATAATTGGAAATATTAAATATTGATGCCAAAATGATGAGACATTGAATAGATTTGTGATTATGCTTCAATGAATTGAGATATATACTCACAATGTGTCCACTTAAGTTCGCTGACATTTTTATTATTGATTTTACGAAAAATAGTTACTCGTTGAAAAAAGTTCAGTATGTAAGACATGAAATATCAAAATTTTGCAATTTATTACATTAAGATATTCAATCACTTCTATCTACCATGCGAAATAAAATTGATAAAGTGATCTTCCACATTTTGCTTCGAACACCTAAAACACAACACATCAGGTATCGAATTTTCCGTTGTATACGAGGTACAACATCAGAAAATATTAATTTTATCCAAAAATATATTATACAGTGTGTCCCACTTATCATGCCCACCATGGGTATCTTTTTAATTGTAAGAGATACGAGGTCGGAAGTTACACCAAATGTAGAGTTTATCAAGACCATCTATAATGTGAAAAAATATTTTAATAAAATCTATTCGTTTTTGTTTTATACGCAAATAACTGATTTTGATCATTTTCATATGTCTCTCGCAAGTGAATTTTGACCCACTTCTGGCGGTCCTAATAACTAGAAATTTGGCATATGTTCATAATTCCGATGACAATGCACTATGGAATTTTTATTGAAATAAAAAATAAAAAATGGCGGCTCCTCCAATATGGCGGACGAGTTTTGTAATTATGGTTCGATTACATTCAAAATTGGTAAGTGGGGGTTTCTGAGGTCGGCGATTAAGATTTTTTTGTTCAAATTTATAAATTCAAGATGGCGACTTCAATATAGTTCTTGTTTTTGTATAACTCCGTTGTTATCAACAAAAAACTATTACTGTGACATATCATCTGAAAGAGAAAAAAAAATTATTCATAAATAAGTCATGGTGAGCTATGACCTACATTTGAAAAATAAAAGTTGGAATAGAATTTTTCAAAATATGTTTTCACATTATAGTTGGCCTTGATTAACTCCACATTTGGTGTCATTTAACCGACCTCGTATCTCTAACCATTAAAAAGATACCCATGGTGAGCATGGTAAGTGGAACACATTGTATATTATAGTAAAATATGTACTTTTATATACTATAGTATTTGAAAATATTGAAAATGTTTATAAAGACATTATTTAGAATTGTAAACTAATTTTCAATAAACAGAACTATTTTTTATTAAAAATTTGAAATCCTCTGCTTTTCTCAGCCTCGGTGTTGTAGATTTTTGACGTATTAAAAAATGTCTACATAACTGATTAATTTATTTTACAATCATCAACTTGCTCACTCTGCTATAGTGATACATAATTACGTAATAAGTTCATGAAATCAGTAACAAAAAATAGTATGTATGATATAGCTTTTCCATCAATTCACTAATGCCTCAACGTACTCACCTCCTCTATGGCTCTATTAATACAGGTTCCCGTTCCAAAAGAAAATTAACTCACCGTTTCATATGAATTGTTTTTGTTCTTGTTGTTAACATTGTTTTTTCCGTTAACCAGCTGTCGTCCCCTTACGAACGGCAGCCCTCAGAAGTCGAAACTTGTGCTAGCTAAGGATTAACGAGGTCTTACCATTTTACGTGCGATTCCTAGAATCAAATGTATATTCGTCTGAAAAAAAAAGCATCATCTTCAAACTTTCCTTGGATAAGAAAAAAATCTAATCTTCTATCGTAGTCTCTAGGGTTTAATGTATGTATAAATTTTGGTCTAGTTAGGTAAAATTTATTCTCTTTATTTGCAATTTTACCTATTTGACATGCAGAACTTTTGGTCAAGACTAACAAAAAAATTAAAATGTTAAAAATAACTAAAAATAATTTGTCCACGTAGATTTATGTGATTGGATATTTGAACTTAATTTACAGTTCCAAACAACTTGAATCCATAACAATTTTTGATGTCAAAAATAAATGTAATTTACTTTTGCATGGAATTCATGAGTTTTAAAAAATCCTGTATACAACTGAAAGAATTTGATGTCTGGTTGTCGTGTTTCAGGTTTCAGGCCATACAAAACTTTTTATGAAGAGTAACTTTTTTTCGGACAGTCATTAATAATTTTTTTCTCCATAGGCTGCGAACTTCAGAGAACATACTGTATTATAAAAAAAAACGTTCCTTCCGTTTAAGTGAATACAACTTAGGTTACAGCAACAGTAAAATTGACTTATTATAAACAATTTTAGTTAGTTTTAATCGAATTATAATTGGTGAAAAACAGTTTTTTCATAAAATTTTGTTTATATACTTTACCACTGCAGTTATAACACCTAAAGATAACTAATACAAAAAAACACCTATCTCAATAAACATAACTTAGTTTATAACTTTGAAATAGATTTGTTTTGGACAAGTTTAAGTAATTTTAGAAAACTAAAATAGGTGGAACATTATCATTTTCAAAATTTTATCTAATATCTGCAGTTATATCACTAGATCATGTTATATAATGTAAAAATAGCAACGTTTTGACTATTTTAGTGAACATAAGTAAGGTTGTAATGTAACTATAAGATAGATTTAGTTTAAACAATTCTTGTTGGTATTATTGAAATAAAATCGGTGGAAAACAGTTTTATTTATGAAGTTTTATTAAGATACAGTTATTACACTTAAAGATAAATAATGTGAAAAAACAATGTTCCACCTATTTGAGTTAACTAAATTAGTTCATAATTGTACAATATATTTGCTTTAAACAGTTTTCGTTTGTTGTATAAAACTATAATAGGTGGAAGTTTTTCCTGCTATACTTGGTTATTTAAAACTTGCAAATATTCATAAGAAAACCCGACTGTATTATTCGGTAAAACTTAACCGTTTACTAATCTGTAAGTGAAATAAAAGCTGAATATTGGAGAAAGACACTGCTTCACCAATTCTATAAGTGTGCGATGGTTTCAAGAAAGGGCCCAACATAGAACCCTCTGAAGTAAAATGTAGTCCACGTTACCGTTTCCAATTTTCCAGTCCAATGGTTTCAAAATTATATTGTCTACCTAAAATACAATCCTAAATAATCAATGCTTCCGATAGTAACAAATAGCAAAATCACTTACAAGGGAATGAATTTGAAGGTTTACCGATTGTGAAACTAAGTTTCGGTTTGAAAAAATACTTACTAAAGTTATAGTTCATTCAACAACCAAAAGACATCAATCTACAAGAATGTCACATTTCAATATCCTTTCTTAGATGTTAAATCCTCATTTCCTAATGCGCCAATTCCACAGACTTTGTAGTCAGTACCTCAGGTAACTACTGAAGAGTTTCATTAATATCGAAGATGAAGAATTCGTTTCTCCTTCTAATTTGTGCTATGGGTAACGCTCTGTCCTCCTCTTTGGCTAATTTTTTCATGAATACGATTGAAATGGAAGCCAAAGAAACGATACGTTATTTTCTTAGAAGTGTGGATGATGTTATAGCAGTATTCGATAATAAAAAGTACAATATTGATTTACGGAAGTTTCTAGAAATGTTTCCGAAAACTCCGAACATTCAATTCAAACAACACGAAGGGTGGTTGAAGTTCAAATAAACTTGCAAAAATATCGGTTTTCAAACATAACGGAAATTAAATAAACCACTGTGGTAGCGAAACATTTAGTGATTAAAGAAAGTTTGTGAAGATCGAATCGCTTTCTGTGTAGTTTGTACAATGTATATTCATAAAGTAAAGCCAAGTCAATCAGAAAAATAATGGAAATAGTCGAAATTTCTGTATTTTTCTGAAAATTGATGACAGAAAAGAAACAACGCAACAAGGATCAGTTTTAGGACCCATTTTATTTTTATCATTCGTCAATGACCTTGCAAATTTGAGCATTTCTGGAAAATTCACTCTTTTTGCTGATGACACGACGATATTGTGGAACAACGAAAACGCATTGAGTAAGGTTATTCTGGACTTTCATTGTCTAAAAAAGAACAAAGAAAAATTCAATTCTCTGCAATTTTTAATCACGGCGTTCCAACTGTTAAAATCTACAGTCGTTATCAAGTGTATAATGCGACAATCTCAAGGATACTTCTTATATATGCTATGGATAATTTTGTGTCATTAGCCTAGGGGTAATTTGGTGGTATTCAGGTAAGCTTGTTAATTACAGTGCCAGGCCCCTCCGGTACAGCATTGTTAATTCTTATCGCAATTTCAATTGATCCATGCCACTAATTAAGGGTTTCCATACATTACGGATTTCTATGCTAGCTTGACTAAAGACTTTGTTGTTCATAATATATGCACTCTCTTTAAACTTCCTTCTATACCAGCCCTCTTCTTTATGGATGACTTCGGCTTCAGTCCATTTTATGTTGTGTTGGGTCGTCCAGACATGATCCGCTATCCCTGACTTTGACGACCCAACGAGGAGAAACATCAAAGTCAGGGATAGCAGATCATGTCTGGACGACCCAACACAACATAAAATGGACTGAAGCCGAAGTCATCCATAAAGAAGAGGGCTGGTATAGAAGGAAGTTTAAAGAGAGTGCATATATTATGAACAACAAAGTCTTTAGTCAAGCTAGCATAGAAATCCGTAATGTGTGGAAACCCTTAATTAGTGGCATGGATCAATTGAAACTGCGATGAGAATTAACAATGCTGTACCGGAGGGGCCTTGCACTGTAATTAACAAGCTTACCTGAATACCGCCAAATTACCCCTAGGCTAATGACACAAAATTATCCACAGCATATATAAGAAGTATCCTTGAGATTGTCGCATATTCACTCGATAACGACTGTAGATTTTAACAGTTGAAACGTCGTGATTAAAAATTGCAGAGAATTTAATTTTTCTTTGTTATTTTTTAGACAATGAAAGTCCAGAATAACCTTACTCGAAGTGAAACATCGTCAACCACTTTCAAACCAACGAAAAAGCAAATGATTTACACAATGCAATATCTACTGATATGAAAAAAATTAAGGAGTTGTGTGATGCGAATTTGTTATCCTTCAATATCACAAAAACAAATATTACATCATTCAGATGTTCTCTTGATGACCTGTTATTTGGTGATAACTTAGTGATCAAGAACAAGACTAAAACTAAATTTCTAGGCATTCACATTGACAATAAGCTCAAATTTGATGACCATATCAAGCATCTCAGAAGTGAAATTTCTTCTGGATGTTATGCAGTGAGAATAACTTCAATAAATTTGGGATTTAAAACCGCTAGAACGGTGTACTACACCCTATTAGAATTCCACCTTCGATATGGAATACCGTTTTGGGGAGTTTGCAATTCATCAGCACTTCACACTTTATTAGTATTACAAAAACGGGCTATCAGGTATTTGTGTAACATTAAACTTTAATAGAAAACTGCATTTCACGGCATTTTATAAACAAAAAAGGAGGGTGCTTCATGACCAATATATAACTAGCGATATACCTACTGATTACTTTTTGGGACCTTCGAAATACAAAACTATATTACTGAAACAATTGTTCGTGAAAGATAAGGGTATTTTTTTCGATAAATGTACACAACCCGAAAGCTAGTTGACTTCTGAATTGCGAAAAAATCATGCATCATAAGGAAAAATCCTATGTTAGGTTACATAGTATAAACTGTTTGCTGCAGGTCAAGCATATGTAGCATTGATCCAAGTTATATCAAAGCAGGTCTTCCAATCGAAATATTAAACTGCTCCAAGTTAACGGCGGAAAGTCTTTGTAATGTTGATGATCTGAACGAAATGGATCGAATGAGAAACTCATACAAGTAATTAACTAATTAGCATACCTATTGTATTATTGAAGCTTAATTCAAAATCGCAAAAGAAATTGTAGTTCAATTATATTATAGTATTAAAAACAAAAGTATGAAATATTGTAACAATTACTAAATTATTCATTTTATAATACAAATTCGTTGAGGAAAACATTTTAACAGTGATTGCTTGTTCACAATGGAATCAGTTTGTCTCATTTACAAAAATATGTCCCTATTCGAGGCTTCGTGCAACTCTTACAACACCCGTTCCACCGGGTTGAAATTGCCAATTCCTTTAACAAATTTGGCCAGGAATTCTATCTTATCTTATTATAATGGAGTCAAGATGTATTATCACTTGCCTTCAGATACAAGAGGGGCAAATTTAACCAACATAAAGTTTAGAAGAAGAGTAAACACATTTCTGGCTGATAAACCCTATTATAATTTGCAAGAGTATTATAATGACAAATTTACGTGACATAATGTGCATATTTGAATATTTATATTTGTTGTATTCTTGCTTGGATACAAATGTATGTTTATATGGTGTATATAGGTGCCTTTTTTATATGTGTTACATGTTTCTGATTGTGTGTACTATATAAGTTTTAGTAATCTTTTTAAACAAATCTGACTATTTTAACTGTGTTGTTACAAAATCTACGATGAACTGTATAGTGCATGTTCTAATTTTTCTTGTTTGTTGGTGTCTTTATATTTACATTTATATTTACATTTTATATTTTCATATTTCTATATCTACATTTATATTAAATTTTTTACAAGCTTTGTCCACAGGATTTATTCGTTATGACAATAAAGTATATTCATTATATACGTTAATAATCATAATAAACGCAGGAAAAAATTGAATTTCAATCAGTATCTCTCATCTGTTCTGTTTGGTGCTCGGAAGTAAGTAACAGACTTCCATTAACGAATGTTATTCTTCATTCAATTCATTTATAATTGTGACATGACCTTCTTCAAATAGAGACCATCATTATTATAATAATTGATACATGTTCCGAGGAAGTACACTTTCGCTTTCTGACCAGCCGGAAACGATTAAAACTCTTTGTTTCCATTACTTAAATAAGCCATACAAAAAATTACTGTTTTTATCAAATTACAACTGCAAGTTATACGTGGAGGCGTGGCATCTTTAACTTCCAATTGAATTAAAGAAAATGTTATTGAAAACACGTTGTATATCATTGTTTCTATATACAGTGCGGCTTTTTTTAGTCCCCCCTGGTAACTTTTGAACGGTTCGACGAACAAACATGAAAAAAAACGTTTGGAGGGTGTCACTGATACTAATTTTTGAAACAAAAATATAGTGATCAAAATTTTTAAATGAAATGGGGGGTCAAGAGTCACATCGTTGAAGAGAGAATTCAATTCTCTTTACAACTATCCAAATATTTTTGAATTTAATTGAGAAATTTCTTCCCAATTTCGATTTCAATGCCTTTTGAAATTTTCTAGTTGATGTGCCTCCAGCGCCATCTGTCGTGTAATAGCAATGTTTTTTCTCTCAAAAAGTAGTATCGGTAATACCCTTCAAAATGATTTTGGTTTCATTATTCCACAACAAACCGTTCAAATTTATCGAGGTATGACTAGTATTTCGAATTTTAATTGCAAAAAAAATATTAACGAAATTAGAAAAAAATTATATTGTTGTAAAGAGAATTGAATTCTCTTTATAACGATGTGACACTTGACCCCCATGTCATTTGAAAATTTTGAGTTGATGTGCCTCCCCGCGCCTCCTGTTGAGCAATCATCATTTTTTTATTTCAGAAAGTATTATTGGTGAAATCCTCCAAACACTTTTTTTTCATGTTTGTACGTCGAACCGTTAAAAGTTAACAGGGGGGACTAAAAAAGCCGCACTGTAAAAACCCATTAAGGTCAAAAAGAAGGGAAGCAGGTATGGTCTTAGTCAAATTTCATATGGTTATGGTTCCGATCAAAAGAAATCATCTCACGATGGAAAAACCTATAAGAATTTGAAAATACAAGTTAGCAGTTAATAATAACAGTTTGTATAATAAAACTATAAAACTGGTAACATTCATCATTATTTCAAGAAAGAAAAACAAACTAACAATGAATCATACTGTATGATTGTTGAATACAAATTGAAGTCAAAAATTACAGTTCAAAAGTTATGGAATCAAAAATTCATATAGAATCTTAAAATATCCTAGAATTCATTGAAAAAGTGACAAAACAGTTTCGATAGAGGAAAATCAGTAATTGTAATTGACCAAACTGAATATATACAGAAAACGGGATTTCCTCAATTCGGGTACATATAACATTTTGCGAAAAGACCCCACTGGTATGTACCAGCAAGAAGTGAAAGAAACACTTAAGTCGATTCAATATATCTTTAATGATAGCGAAAAGTATAATTTAATTGTTATGAATCCACAAATTCCAAAACTATATTCTCTGTTGAAATTACATAAGGATAACAAGCCTATTAGACCAGTAGTGTCTTTTGTTACTTCACCATCAGTTTAAAATTTCTGAAAAACTAATTTTTTTAATTCAAAGTCATTGCAAGTTTAAATCAAAATTCAGTCTGAAAAATTCTTACGAATTGATTGATAAGATAAAGATATTAAATTACCGAATAACACTAAATTAATTTCTTTTGACGTACAAAACCTTTTTCCTAGTATCCCTCCCAAGGAAACAATAGTGTTAGTAGAAAGATTATTAGATATTAATCATGTAAACCCTGTCATTAAACAAGAGATATTGGATTTACTCAGTGTTTGTTTAAGCCAAAATTATTTTCAGTTCAACCATAAATTTTATTCATCAGATGAAGGGTTGATTATGGATAACCCATTAAGCCCTTTATTGGCTGAAATTTTTATGGATAATTTAGAAACAAAAATTAAAGGAAATAATATGTTCAAAAACTCCTTATATTGGTATAGGTATGTTGATGATATTTTGGTAGGTTTCACTGGAACAATGAGGCAATTAGATCAATTCTTGGAATTTATTAATTCTCTTCACCCTTCTATCAACTTTACAATAGAGCCTGAAAAGGACAATTCAATTAATTTTTTGGACCTAACAATAACTAAAGTAAATAATAAACATGAATTTTCTATTTTCCACAAACCATCGCATACAGATATCACAATTCACAATAGCTCATCACACCCATATCAACACAAAGTAGCAGCTTACTACAGTATGATACATAGATTACTTAGCATTCCTCTTAGTACTTCAAATTTTAATAAAGAACTTAATATTATTAAACAAATTGCAGTTAACAATGGCTATAAATCATCTTCGATAGACAACCTTCTGACCAAGAGGAAACACAAAAAAGCTATTCAAGAAGTTTATCCTACTACAAAAGACCACCAAATCTATTACCGTTCCAGATATCGCCATAGTGGACAAAATTATTTATCATTGCAAAGCATTTATTGATCTTGAATGTATCATACTGTATAGTAATTTTGAGCTTCTGTCATTATGAAATTCAATAAATTCCATCTGTCATCATGACATTTGCAAATATTGTCCGTCCTTTTCTAATAGGTAAAAATCCTTATCTAACCGATAGCTTCACCAAGTATGTTTAATTTGCTGAGTTTGCAACTATAAACGTTCTCTTGGTGACGGAAAACAAAATTAAGCGGAAAAAGAAAACAACTCAAATTGAAAAATATTTGAGTCACCAAAATTCAATGAATTGATTTTGCAAGAGAAACATTCTATTACTGAAAAAAACTATCTGAACCACAAACCACAGAGGTGAGAATATTTAATTCATTTTTTGTGTATAAATAATATACTTATGGTTCAATTTTAGTGTTGTGATTCCTCTGGAGCAACAATTATTCAAGAAATTATCCATTTAATAGGAATGGTACCCAAAGCTAACTGAAAAATAACTAATAAAAGCTGATGGAAATCATTTCAGACTTTGAGTACATAATTGGACAATTTGGCGGTGTCAAATACCGAACTCACACAACTATCCAGTTTTCTGAAAAATTCCAAAGGAGGTTTTAAAAAAAATGGCTGTTGACATCTGAATTCTAGGAAAAATTCCAGCTAAGATCAATATATCATTTGCTATATCAATCAAATTGAAATATATATACGGATCCTATACGAAGGTACATTCCATAGCCTTGCTTTTCATTCAAAACTTGTTCTGTTATTTATACCATTGATTGTATACAGGGTGTCCGGTAACCCTTGTACAATATTGAAACCGGTGATAGACCAGGTCATGACTGTTCAGAATATCGGAATTTCACCTCAGTAAAAATATCACCGTTTTCGAAATAGTGGGCATTTTAAGAATTTATGGAAAATCGCTACCTAACCTTGGATTTTTGAGTGACATGTATACAAATTGAGACGAATTCAAATATACTTGCTGCTGAAGATTAATGATGAGTGATGCTTTTAGACGTATAGAACAGTTTTTCAGAAAGTGAAAAAAAAAATCAAGAAATGGGGGTAAAATGACAGATTTGACCATTTTTTTTAAAGTTTGGAAGTAGAAGTGGACATTCATTTCAAAAGAATGCTCATTTTGTCCAGACTCTACCATGATATAAAAAATCTATAATTATTTTTGGGGGAAATGATTTCCAGTGAATTATGCGTGGTTTTATTCTAAGCTTCCGTCAACTTTTATACTTACGCCCAAAAATTATTTTATTTCGATTTTATCAAGATAAAATGTGGAAATGATTATTAATAATAAGGAATAGACTGCTTGGTAGCATTAAATAGTATGTCAATAAAATTAACTTTTCATGTAATTAAGCCTAATGAAATTATCGAAATGATATGTCGATTCTCCGACATGACACCGATAAATACGAATTATTGTGATAAATGTTGCAATTGTCCAACATCCAGATTCCAACGAAGTTTCAGAAACCGACATATATACAGGGTGTAACCAAGTAAGTGCAAAATTCTTTAGGAGATGAATCCTTGTCGAAAATTCAAAACTTTTCTAACTCCTGTGTCGTGTCCGTAGAAACAATAGTTTCCTAATGAAAAATTAAAATACAGTATTGTGCTTGAACGGATCTTCTGTAAATAGAATTGAAAAAATCTAGTCTGTGGCTATCACATTTTGTTTGAACTTCTGTCGTAGTTTTTGGAAATTATACCGCTTGTTTCTTTCAGTGGTTATTTATTTGTCATGCCGTACCACGTTATACTCCTCGAGAATATACTACATTTATGGTGAATGTGGGGGTAGTGCTACTGCTGCAGCAGCGCTTTATGCAGGACGATATCCGGTTACACATTGTCGCTGAGAGAATCGCTGATGGGGGGCTATAAATATGTCGTCTCTGCGTACGAGTGGATGGAAAATAATATTTTTGTAATATTATTCAGTGCGATGTTGAATAATCGTTATTGTGGTTTATAGTGTATGTTGATCCAAAAAACGTTGGATTAGTATTTAATTCTTTACATCTCATTGAATGCTTCTAAGCAGTTGATTCGTTATTACTCATAATTATTTAATAATTTCATCTTGATAGGATAAAAATAAAAAACAATACTGACAAAGTCTAATGGAGTTGATTTTAGCACACTCTAATATAATCGAAATTCTACTCCTTCCAAAAATAATTATCATATGTATTATACCATGGTAGAGTCTGGATGAAATGGGCATTCTTTTGTCGACTTTCAATTGGTTATGTCTTTTTCAAACTATAATGACAAACTGTTAACAAAATTGGTGAAACTCAAATCTGGCATTTTACCCTAATTTCTTGAAAAATTGTATCGTTTTCTGAAAAACTATTTTGTACATCTGAAAGCATCACTCATCAGTAATCTTCAGCAGCAAAGATATTTGAATTGGTCTCAATTTGTAGACATGGCACTCAAAAATCTAAGGTGAGGTAGTAATTTTCCAGAAATTAAAATAATGCTCATTATCTCGAAAACGGTGAGATTTTTACTAAGATGAAATTCGGATATTCTGAACAGTCATTACCTGGTCTATCACCAGTTTCAATATTGTACAAGGTTTACCGGACACCCTGTATATGTTGAAATATAAAAAATTAAAGTTAAATTAATTGATTTATAATAAAGAACCATTGAAATTAAAGGAAAAACGTTACATCATGGACTCACTAAATAGGTTTACTGGTATAAATAACTTTTTTCGTGGGTTTCAAACTTCACGCTCATTCAAAAAATCCTACTTTACGAACTTGTTTCATAAATAACTATTTCATCACGCTATTTCCATAGCCCTTGCCAAACTGTACCGTCACCCGTTCGTAAACTCCACTCAGTCTGCGAGTTCTCTTGTAAAGAGGCCTGAGTGATTTCCCGTCAGCGAAATTCGATCGGGACGGAGACTTTTAATTAGTTTCAGATCAGTTACAGCATTTCACGGGCCGCAAAAAAGCGGCAGCGGTCAGAATTGTCAGTCGAGCGTACAAGCCAAAGCAGCGGCCAATCGCCCGATAATGGATTGTGTCAATGACGGCTTCCTGCGATAAATATACAGGATATTGACGATGAACTGGGACGATGCTCAGGTAATGCCGTCGATACACGCTAAAGGACTCCGCACCGTTTTAACTATTTGAGGCACTACTGAAATACTAAAAAAAACCTAGGTGCACGAGAACAAAAATATTTGGAAAATCAATTATAGACAGTGTAATGCTGTTGTTAATGTTATAAAGAAATTTCAGTAAGATTTTTTGGTTAAACTTTTCTTTTTCTCAAAAAAATCATGTGGCACACATTTGTACCACCATGCTTCAAGTGTTGAATAAAGGAATTTATATTTTTGGAAACACATTGTACCATTATCATAAAGATGCAGATGACTCATTAACCAGCCTATACGAGAATGTATTGATATCTAGTTAGCCTAAACCAGTTTCCTGCATAAACAAAATATTGCGTTACCATAGCAACGAACAATAACTTATTAGAAGTGTCAGTGTAAAGGTTGACGTCAAAAATGTAAACCAGAGTTAGGCAATAAATTAAAAGAAAAAATATGTCCACCGAAATTGTGAAAATCGAAAAATTGGAGTATCGAGCCATCAAGTACCTGTATTTTAAAGGGTTAAGAGGTAAGCAGATTTATGAAGATATGCATAATACCCTTGGTGATCAATGTCCTTCGTATGCGACCGTGAAAAATTGGACTGCACAAAAGAGGTAAATTTTCCATTGAAGATGATGACCGATCGGGAAGGCCAGTTTCTGTGTGAGTCCCTGAAAATATCGATGCAGTTCATGACATGATTTTAATAGACCGTCGAATTGGGCTAAAACGGATATCTGAAGCACTGAATATTTCATACGAACGCTTTCATCATATAGTTCACGTAAATTTGGACATGAGAAAACTTGCTGCAAAATGGATCCCCAAATGTTTGAATGTTGACCAAAAGCGTGCAAGGGTAGTAGCATCGCGTTCGATCTGTGCTCGATTTGAAAACGATTTAGACATCTTAAACCGAATTGTTACTATGGATGAGACTTGGGTACATTTCAACGATCCAGAAACAAAGCAACAATCGATGGAATGGCGACACTCCGGTTCTCCAAGACCTAAGAAGTTTCGTGTCCAATAATATGCTGGAAAAGTTGTTGCTTCAGTCTTTTGGGATTGCCATGATTGATTTTTTGGATGAGGGAAGAACAATAACTGGAAATTACTATTCGACATTACTGACCACTCTACGGGAGAAAATTAAAGAGAAAAGACGCGGAAAGCTATCCAAAAGTGTTTTGTTTTTGCAGGACAACGCCCCTGCACACAAAACTCATAATGCCATGCAAAAAATTCGTGTTTTAGGGTTTGAATTACTAGAGCACCCCCCTTATTCACCAGATTTGGCTCCGTCTGACTATCATCTCTTTCCTCAACCGAAAAAAAGTTTAAAAGGTCGTAAATTTTCTTCCAACAAGAAGGTAATAAACGCTGTGGAGGTCTGGTTTGCAGAGCAGGAAGAAACATTTTTTTTGAAAGGTCTAGAGACGTTGCAGGTTCGCTGTAATAAATGTTTCCAATTAAGAGGATCATATGTTGAGTAATAAAATATCTTGACATTGAAATTTTGTTTGGTTCTATAATAGGCTAAGAATTTTTCAATACATCCTCGAATAGGAGTCATAGAGGTTAGGTGCACATGACCAGTGGTCTTTATAACTGGTGGAACGTTTTATTCCCATGAGAATATTAATGCCAAGAAACGCTCTAATCTCTTTTTCTGTTCGCTTACAACGACATACAGATTCACTATGAATTTACTCGGCATAAAAATTAGTTTGGAGAGCAATATCATGAATTAGATCATCAGAAATAACTAAACGGAATAATTGATGAGGGAAGTGCAGACCATTGACTAAATCTGGTAAACTGCCATCCTCACCCATTGGAACAGGTAGAACAATACATGAAATTATGTTTGCTCCACTGGTCCACTTGGAGCAGTGGAGAACTATTTCTGAGATCTACTTGAGAAATTTCATAGTCTGAATCGCAATCTGACGATAAGTGATATTCATCTTCGTTCATAATCACTTCACGATTCTCTGATTCCACAAATTCATTCTCCTCTATGTCACTATCATCCACCACTGAGCCCTCGTCTTGAGGTAAATCCTAATATAAACTATCAAATACTTTCTCTCGGGACATTTCCACTAATTTGAATGGCAATTCGTTATCCATTTCAAGTTAAGAAAAATAATCAAATGTACAATTGTGAACCCATGTTGTACGATGGTACGAATGAGGTATTGTTTATCAAAGGATCATATTGTTATCAGTATACAATTTTCTGTAAAAATTTTACTAACATTCACCTCAGTAATCCACAAAGTAGCTGAATATTTGCAAAATCTGCGGAAATAATCACAATATTGGAAAATACAGTGAGCACGTAAAGGTTGGAACAAATTCGTTAAACGCTTGATATGGCTATTAGGAAAAATAAGCTCAGACACGTCGACTTTATTTTTCGGTGGCGCATTTTTTGGCCTACTTATATTTTTGATGACGTCATCCCTGTTCAAGTTATGATGTCATCATAATTTTTTTCAAATGGCAAAACCCTTTTTTGATAATACCTTCAAAAATAACGCATTTTTCTGTTTATGGATGTCATATTTTTTCTTATGTTACATAACCGCATGTTCGAGAAATAAAAGATATTTCATTATTCTGTTATTCTGTTAACGTGAACTTTTGACTTGAGGTATCCCCACAAAAAAATTTTTGTGGGATTAGATCAGGAGATCTAGCTGGAAACTCTAAAAATCCTCGTGTGCGATCGAAATAATCTTCATTAAGTTCATGAATTACTTTCACTTCATTTGGGTGCCACTTATTCTTTTTAAGTCATTTTAAAACAGACGTTTGACTCATTGATTGCTCCTATGCAACTAGACACTGACTGTAGGTAAAAATGTTTCTAAAATTCGGCTTAATAATAATAGTTAGCTATCAAATAATTGTGGTATAAATAAGTTATCGACACCATGAGAAAAGAGAAAAATGACGCAAAGATATTTACTTCTTCTTCTTCCAAGTATTATGGTATTAGTAACTAGGCTACTTCGCCAGTATCGGAGGCCTATAAAGGAGGGGGCCACGTGGACCCTGACCTCCCATTTTTACCTCCCTTCAAGGGGCAAACTGAAAGTCTCACTCGGAGTGATATCAGGGATGCCCAGAATTATACACAAGTAATAAACGTTAACACTAATTAAAGTTTTTGCGATGCTGAGGCACGTATAACGGCAATGTATCTGATTCTCACTAATACCCCATTTTTTTCGACAAATCCGTTGTCATCCGGCCTGGGTACCGGCGTAGAGATCCAGGGGGGTCGACAGCTTCACTCTTAAATGTTAAACGTCACACACAGACATATATTTCACATAAAATAAATAATTGCAATGCACATTTAAAAATGGCAAGCATTCACATAACATGACTTCCGACCTGTACCATGGTCGGAAGGAGAATCGCAAAGTTATTTAAATGATTTTAGGTTATGGGGATAAGACTAGTACGCAAGCTGAGGTTTGTGACTTATTTAATTATAAATATCCCGATAGACATATTACACGTTCGACAGCGAGTAAAGTCGAAGCAAAATTTAGAAATTTTGATAATGTTGGTGATAATAATACGAAAGGTCATTCAGGCGTTATGGAAGATCAAATCATTTCAAGAAAATCCTCATATGAATCATGAACTTAATGAATATGATTTCGATCGTAGTTGAGGATTTTTAGAATGGCCAGCTAGATCTCACGATCTAACTCAACTAGAATTTTTTTTGTAGGGATCCCTTAAGTCAAAAGTTTACGTTAACAGACCTAATATTACATTGTTGTTGTTAATTTTTGTTAAAATTGTTATTTCCGTCAACCGATTGCACCCCTACGCGCAACCCTCAGAAGTCTCCGAGAGACTTGTGTGAGCTAGGAAAGACGCAGCCCTTACCTTTTAACGTGTGATGCCATGCACGAGACCGGTGAATCGGTGGATCGAACCCACTACCCCACGCATGCGAGGCGAACGCACTACCAGCCGACCACCACGGCCCACATTACTATGAATAATGAAATATCTTTTATTCCTCGAACATACAGTTATGTAACATAAGAAAATGTGACATCCATACTCAGAAAAATGCGTTCTTTTTGAAAGTATTATCAAAATAGGGTAATGCCATTTAAAAATATATATAATGACGTGATAGCTCGAACAGTGATGACGTCATCAAGAATATGATAAGATCAAAAAATGCGCAACTGAAAAATAAAATCGACGTGTATTTTTCCTAATGGCCATATCAAGCGTTTAACGAATTTGTTCCAACCTTTACGTGCTCACTGTATATGTAAACAATAACAGAGGTAACCTAGATTCGCTCAAAACTGAACACTGAATGAATAAATTCTGCTATTACCAGACCTAGCTGGTGTTCAAATAGGCAACGCCTGCCAGAGGTGATAAACTATGTAGTGACAAGTCAGTTCATGCTGATGGTTCGCCATATATGCCGGCGCTTTGATTAGGGTCTAAATTTGATAATGTGGTATAAATGTTGTACCACCATGCCTCAAAGAGTTAAAACAAGTTAACTACGTCTGTTCTGGAGTAATCTCTAATCTATAGCCGATACGGAACCTAGTGTGAGCAATCACAGAATTCGTTTCGGCGGACGAGGACGGGGACGGGTAGTGTGTAAGTCACAATTTCAAGTCATAATTGTAGAATTCTAAGATACGGGGTCGGAATTTCGAGATTCCAAGTCGGAATTATGAAAATCCGAGTTATTAAGTCGTAAATTAAAACATAAAATTAGTGTGGCCCTTCAACGCCTTAGTACGATGAAACATAAACCAACTTTCAAAATGTGTCAAATTCTTCAAAACGAACCTAAACGTCAAAATGAAAATAGCTGTCAAAGCCCACTAATTATTTTTTTCATTGGTTCTACAAAAAATCTTAGAGGCTACAGATGCGTAAAAATTTAAGGAAACAAAAAATAATAATGAATGAATGAAACGAAGAATCATTTTAAAATCCACCAGCGGCGCACAAAAAAAAGTTTATGAGGCGAAAAAGGGCTTGACCTCTTAAAAAATATCTCCCTAAAGATTCTCATAATCACTTGGCATGCTGGATGATTTAGGCCCTGAAACTTTACCTATGTTTCAAATTTGATCACGAAAATAGTAATTGAGAAAAAGATTTTAAAAATCTGGAAACTGCAACGATCCGTAGATCAGAAACAGCGTTTACGGACACATGCATTTTGAATTTTGAACCATCCTTCATACAGGGTATCACATTAAAAAAAATGTCTTTTGAAAACTGCACGCTACTACAGGGTAAGTCAACAAAATTCCAGAGGTCAATTGCTCATTGCTCCGTTATTCATCACTATTTCAACTTCGTATATTTTTTGCCAAACGGACCATTTGAGACCATATCTTCCAAAATTATTCTTCATTAATACAGGATGCTTGGCTAACCAAAGTTGGTCGTTTTCAAATGGTATATTTTCATATATTCCGATTCGCTATTTCTTTGGCTGCTCACGATTTTTTCAATTTTGAATTTTGTTGCAGAGTTATCTGAAAAAAAAATCGATTATGAAGAATTCTTTTTGAAAATTCGCCTATTTCACATTTCGATATATTAAGTGAAGATAATTCGGGAATCGTTTGTCGATATGGTGATGTTCATTGCAAATTCACGGTGAATTTGGAATACATTCTACAGAATTTTCGGTACAACAACACAAACTTGGCCATTTTCAAAAATTGATATTTCGATTTTTTCAAATAGAACACCCTGTAAATTTTCATATATATCAACTCCGTTTAAATGAATATACACTTTTTATTTCCGACGTCATGTAATCAAAAGAAGCCGTTTCCGAGATATTGTGGTTTCAAAGAATTGTTCAATATTTCAAGCCGAGCTGCCGCCTGCTGACCTAGCTTTTTTATCTGTTCTTTTATTTATTTTTATTTTTTTTTTAATTTTTCGAAAATCCGCGGACACGCGCACAGCCTAAACGGATTGTCCTATCGAAAAAAGTGAGGAATACAAATCTTCCTAGAATTATCCAATGGTGTGCCAAGGGCTATTTGAAAAAATAAAAAAAAATTCCCCCCCCCCCCCTTGAATCCAACTTTTTTTTGCCCCTCTCACTCCCTCTTCCGAAAAAAAGTCAAAAAATTCCGAGAAGAAGTCAAAATCGGTCATCTACAGTATCGTATTTTTTGTTTTTTTCAAGTTTTTATTTTCCATTTTTTTTTTCATTTTCGAAAATCCGCGGACACGCGCACAGCCTAAACGGGGGGTCACATCAAAAAAAGTTGTTCTTTCCAATCTTCCTAGAATGAGCTCCCATGTTCTTAGGGCTATTCAAAAAAATCTCAAAAAATAATTTCACCCCCCAATTCCAAGATTTCTTTGCCCCTCCACCCCCACCCCGAAAAAAAAAGTAAAAGATTTTCCTTCCATTTTTTTTTTTTTTGAAAATCCGCGGACACGCGCACAGCCTAAACGGGGGGTCGCATCAAAAAAAGTTGTTCATTCTAATCTTCCTAGAATGAGCTACCCTAGGGCTATTTAAAAAAATAGAAAAAAATTATTTCACCCCTTTAAATCCAAATTGTTTTTGCCCCCTCACCTCCCTCCCCGAAAAAGAAAGTTAAAAACGGTCCCCTACAATACCGTATTTTTTGTTTTTTTTTTAAATTTTTTTTTATAATTTTTTCAATTTTTTTTATTTTTTGGGGGGGTCAGCACCCCCCCCCCCCCCCCTGATACCTTTTTTCTTCAATATTTGCAACTCGGCTTCAAAGAATCAAGAATTCTGTATATTTTTTATGTGAATGAGAATAATTTTGGAAGATATAGTCTTAAATGGTCCGTTTGGCAAAAAAAATATAAGAAATCGAAATAGTGATTAAAGAAAAAAGTACAAATATTGGCCCTTTATTCAAATGTGATTTAAACTTTGAATCTTCGAGCCAAGTTTTGAGTGTTTGTTTTGAACAGACCTGATAATCTCCATCCAGTACGAAACTACAGTAACGTTGGTTACAAATATAAGTGGTATAAAAATATGAAAAGTTTTATTTCTCATTTTTCGTGATCGCCTACCATAGTAAGGGCTACATCCATCAATGCATTAATTTTAAATAGATTTTTTTTATAACCTGCTTATACAGACAAAACATAATATGGATCAATCAAATATGTCAAAATATTTCGCAATGATCTTAACTGCATCAAGGTATTACGAATTACGTGTCAACATCCATACGATGGGTAAGTATTTTACATCAACAACTAGTTTACCAACTCCAAAGAGGGTATAAGGTAACATGCTATATTTTTGAAATCAGGAATAAATTTATTTCAAAAATTCAATAATATACAGGGTATACCATCTGAATTTTTTTTTAAAAATAAATCTATTTCCTGAAATATGCACGCTATATGTTTGAAGGCATTTTTCAAAATTCAGCCATAACCACACAAATTTTACATTTTTTTATCTATAGGCAATAATAACGATTATAAGACGTGGGTAATTCATAGAGAAAAACCCTGTACATCAGTTACAAGTTCAGTAGTTATCACGAACTGCCGCTCTTGTATCAAAGGTGCGTTTTCGGAATACATACACAAATTCAATCACAAATAATAAATTCATAACATCTCAATACTGGCACCGTGCCTACGCTACTTTATGGCGCCCGTCCCGACGCTCTTGACGAAGATGGATCGTCATGGACAAGATCAATCGAATTTCTTTCTTACCATCGCTGATGCCATCCTGCGAAGGAATGAGAAGCTTCCGGCGAAATTACTCGCATTTTTTGCGCTAGGAACTTTCGTCATTAATTTCTTACTTGATTTGCGTACAAATGGCATGGGGTTGCGGTATTGTTCAGAATTAACTAATCTCATAGGATATTTTTGAACGTTACTGATCGCACGTTCAAAAAACCGATCCCCATCTTCTGACTGTCTTCTGAATGTCTGATATTTATGATTCAAAAACAGCATTTTGTAAAGATTATCAAATTAAGTAATGTTATTGTACTCTTAAATACATCTAGTATATTTTGAAACACAAAATCAGCAGAAACTTGAGGAGAAAAAAATGTCATGAAAGTTTTTCCATTTGACATCTGAGTCAAGTGAATATGTTCCAAAATGACTTTTCTCTAACGTTTACCAGTGACTGGAACAGTGAGGAAGAGGATGGATCCCAGAAGTAAGATTTCCAGTAATATTTTGGAAAACGTTTTGGTTTCGACGCAAGATGTTATACAGTGTGAACCATTCTAGAAACAAAATACTGAAAGTTACACGTCAATACAAGAATTCAAAAATTCAAAAAATTCAAAAATTTATTCAGTCTCTCTTCCGATACATTGTTTATGAAACACATTATAAGGGCAGCAGATGGAGGAGAAAAGAGATAAATAAGATACATCTTACGAGGCAAAATAATCTGCCTGTGTGTAAGGGATATACAAACTAATTGACATGAAACGAATAGTATATAGGTAATTAATATAGAATATATAACATAATAAAATAAATAAAATCAGTGTATAACTAAATTATACTTGTTATAATAAATATGTAATATGTAATATATAGTTATAAGTAACAAAATATGTTTGGGTAGTAATTTCTGTAAAAAACTCCACAAAGAAAATTCAAAGGATATTTAATTTTTTTTTGATAGACCTTGTGAAATATCTTTTCAATATCTTCTGTTGAAATTTTACATACGCATTTCAAAATATTAAACTCTCAACTGTTTGTTTGTTGACTGGAATTGTGAAGCATGCAAATCAAAAGGTAAGTACTTCAAACTACATATTCTTCAATAAAAGTTCTTACGATCATTTGTAGTTTCTGTGCAATGAATCACAAATTCTGCAAATCCAAGAAAAATGGTACTCCTAAATTCATCAATTGATTATTTTCCAATAAATAATATGGTCTTCAAAAAAATTTCTATCATGCCCAATTTATTTACAAAAAAAATTATATCACGTAAGAGAATACTGACTATTCTGAATAATGGATTCTAGTACCAATCAATATTTTCATGGTCAAAATTCTTAACACCTTGGCGATCTTTCTAGGTTAAACGTCTTGCAAATGAATATATTGAATATTAGGACAAATTTGGATCAGTTTTTGGTGTTTTTGAAATCACAATAAATCAAAAATTTCAATTACGACATAATCATTCAATTCGAAATTCACGATTTTAACTACAAAAAATTATACAAATTTTCATAGTTCCTTAAATCTTTGTCAAAATGGTGATTGAATTATATAATATACATTGAAAATGATTTTCTATTAAACATTTCAGTTAATGAGAATTAAGGTTTTAAATTTATGAGAGCTACTTGTAGTATGGGACAGATACAATTTCAAACAACATTAATTTATAGACCTTCTTCAACAGATTTCATTATATTTTTGGATAGTTTAGAATATTATGTAATAATTTTAAATAAAGAAAAAACACATAATCTTTCACGATTTCTTCAATAAGATTATTATTGGAATCACATTTTCTCCTCAAATGCCCTCGTAGATTACAAAATTCACAAATGACATTAATTTTAACACAACTATTTGTTAAATGTGAGTCAAAGCTACATCTAAAATATTTTAAATTATATTTATTGATATAACTAGTTTGACTTGAACTACAACATATCAAATACATCCTATGAAAAAGCAAGGATTTGTGTTTTTTTAATGGATAGTAACATCGTTAACATTTTGTAATGATACTAAATGAGCTTTTTTCTTCAATAAAAAAACAAGAAACTCTCAAGTAGGCCGATGGCATATCAATATCAATGCATCTATGAACAGTAAAAAACTCTCATTAAAGAAAAGCAGAAGCCTTAATGAATAAAGTATTTGAAATAATTCAAAGACCCATTTGATAAAAACGAAGGAAGTTACTTATTCAGGATAATTTCATCGCGAAGACATTTTTTATCAATTAATATTCTTTCATTTAAAAAGAAAATTACTCGGAATATTGATTTACAATTTGTGTACTTCTTAATGCTTTTTATACGTCTAAATAATTTCTGGGTATAATGAGAAGAATTTAATTTAAAGTCGCATTGAAGGCATGAAATGTTTCCAGAGAAACGAAAGAGAATAAGATTACGTTTCTGGGAACGATGACCAACAAATACATCAATACAAGTAGCGAAAATTAAATACATCCAGTGTTTCTCAACCCAATATGCATGTGCAATAAATGCCACATTGAAGTTTCTAAAACAACTCAGCTTGGTGAAACTCTGAAAGACAGAAAAAAATCACATCAGAAATCTAATTGTGTTAAGAAGTAGTTTTTTTTTCATGCAGGATCTGTCTGGTATTGGATCTCTGGAGATACTGTCGTCAAAAAGGTGTATTGTGATCCCGCTGACTAATATCATAAAATGAATTAATTCTGGTCCAATTTTAAAAATATGGAGATGAAGCTTTCGTAGATAGGTTGAACTTGCAGCCCTCCAAAGCAATTTCTGTTGTCCCGCAGGGTATAGCCACCTTGGTACATTCTTTTTCATAACTATGTAAATACAATAATGAACTGTAATAAACATTATCGAATACTATATTCTACGCCAACGACTTGAACATATATTTTTTTGGTGAAGGACTTTGACGACTGATTGAGAATTCAAAGTGATCTTGATAAACATACCGAATCCATCAATAGAAGTAGTCTCTTTTTGAACCCAATCACACATTTACAAAATTAACAATTTCAACGTAACAAACATCAGTGAAATGAAAGATCTGAGTGTAACATTGGACACAAATGAACTTTGAACAATCATATAGACGAATTAATCAGTAGGACAAACAGGATGATTGGGTTTATGAAAGGAAACGTAAGTTTTTAAGTAGATAAGCTAGTGGTAACATAGTTCCAATTTGTTACTTTAGGCTGGTGCCAAAACGAATTTTAAACACTTAAAATAATAAAAAAGTAACAGGCAAGGACCAGGTGAAGAATATGGTTGAGGTTTCAACTTTAAGAAAAAAAAATTAAACACGAAAACACTCAAAATGGTGAAATGGGGATATGCAGTTTAGGGGTTGAAAACGTTTTTTTTTGCGATTTGCGGAGAAACGTGACCTCTTATGGAAAAACGTTTATTGAAAAAGTTGTAGATATTGATAAATCCGAATACCTTGGTAACACCTTTCCACATAACCTCAAATTAACCGTCAAAATGGCGAAAAACTGATTTTTCAGTATTTAATTTTTTTCTCGCGCATAATTCATTTAATTTACATGAAAATTGGTAAGAAAATGTCTTCAGTGGTGTCGAACGAGTATGATTTTTTCGTAATTCAGAAGACGACTAGTTTTCAATTTAGAAACATTTTTTCACGAAATAATGTCCTTTTGTTTTTTTCCGAAATCAACGGTACGTTAGCGATTATTTTGATATTTTCACTCATCGTATGAAACCATCCTTTCCTGCAATATTAGGACCAATAAGGGACGTATGCCTCGATAATACCCAGTTCCTTTTTCGAACCGGTAATACCACTTTGTCAAGGCAACCACGTATCCAAACAACAACGGAGAATATATTATAATCATGCTTATAATATGAATGTCAGTCTGACAGACTTCATGTCTATCAGACATTAACTATAACTATTGAAGAATTCACGACAATGAAGCTTTTTTTTACTTTGTTGGTTCGTGAAATTATCTCAATAAATACTACTCGTGCTCACAATACTATCGATAATTCTGTCGGAAATCTTAAGCGGGCCATACACTTAGATACAGGTTGCGATGCATGTATCGATGCAGAGGTTTCATGATGCAAGTTTCATAGTTAATGGCAATGTATCTGTGAAATTGTATCGGTATCGGTCGGGTGCGATACATGTTTCAGAGTCCCGAACCGAACGGGACTCCGCGATTCCACGCAACAGCAACTGATGCAGGTTTCAACGTGTATGGCACGGTATCGATACAATTTCTATTATTCTCAGTGGTACTGCGTGTTTTCTGGGTTTCTTGTGTCGAAAATGGAACGTGACCGTGAGTTCATGGAAGATTTTATAAATATTTATAGAATGCATCCGTGTTTATGGGATATTAAGAGCAAAGCAAGCAGCCATTTCTTTGACCACTTCCTCTTTTTTTTCTTATTTGCCAGCATTACTACACTAAGCGCAAGGATAACTTCAGGTGGCATATCCATTATTTGAACTATTTAGTTTCAGAGCAAAATATTTTTGAAAGGTTTTGTAAATAGTGTTGAATCATCACTGTGGTATCAGTGAAACCAAAGAGTAGTGTATGTACCACAAATACAACCTACGTGTTTCATGAAACCTCTGCATCGATACATGCATCGCAACCTGTATCTAAGTGTATGGCCCGCTTTAAACTCGATCAAATTGCTTTGAGGTAACACCACTCCTCCTAAAGGACTCGTGGTGTCACCAAGCAATTTGATCTCGTTGATTTCTGACAGAATTACTATCGATACTATTGCGACCACTCGTGGTATTATCCCCGATTTTTGAAGTGTCTACTTCAAAAATGGTCAGTGTCACTTGGTGGATTAATGGTCGTCAAACCGCTTAAAGTTAAGAGAAAAGTCTCTCTGTATCCTGGCTTTCTCAATATTTCCAATGATTTTCGACTTTCTTCATTATATAAAAAAAGTAGTTTATATTAAATTATTGATTGTAAGAATCAAAATAATCTCTTACAGACATTCAAAATTGAAAAAAACACCAAGAGAATTGTTCGAGGAAGATGAGGGTATTTTTTTCGATTATAACAATCAAAATAATCTCTTACAGACGTTCTAAATTGAAAAAAACACCAAGAGAATTGTTCGAGGAAGATGAGGGTATTTTTTTCGATTTTAACAATCAAAATAATCTCTTACAGACGTTCAAAATTGAAAAAAACACCAAGAGAATTGTTCGTGTTGAGGGTTTTTTTTCTAAAAACGTTCTCAACTTGAAAACTAGTCGTCTTCTGAATTGTGAAATAATCATGCTTATTTGTCACCAAAAAACATATATCGACAAAATTTCCTAAATTAAATTATTTCTACGCGAGAAAAGAATTGAAAACTAAAAAATCAGTTTTTCGCCATTTTTACGGTTAATTTGGGTTTATGTCGAAAAGTGCTGAAAACAAAAGTTTTTGTTTTTTCTATTATCTACAACTTTCATTTCAAACATATCCCGCTAGGATGTCATGTTTTGCTTCAAATCGCCAAAACCGTTTTCAACCCTTAATTTGCATGCACATTTCACCATTTTGAATTGTGAAAAAATCATGCTTATTTGTCACCAAAAAATATATATCGACAAAATTTCCTAAATTAAATTATTTCTACGCGAGAAAAGAATTGAAAACTAAAAAATCAGTTTTTCGCCATTTTGACGGTTAATTTGGGTTTATGTCGAAAAGTGCTAAAAACAAAAGTTTTTGTTTTTTCTACTATCTACAACTTTTATCTCAAACATATCCCGCTAGGATGTCATGTTTTGCCTCAAATCGCAAAAACCGTTTTCAACCCCTAATTTGCATGCACATTTCACCATTTTGAGTGTTTTCGTGTTTAAATATTTTTTTCCATGAAGTTGATACCTCAACAACATTTTCCATCTGGTCCTTGACTGTTAGTTTCATTCATTTTCACAAATATTATAGACGCCAGTCTAGCTGGGAGGGGACGCCAATGCACAACGCAAATATGATCAGGAATTTTCGTTGAAAGAGATTCAGCAACTCCCGAATGAAGAGCATGTCTCGAAGAAGATTTGCAATAATATTTTAAAATCGGTGGATCTTCAAAATATCTTCAATTTGCACGAATTTCATCTACAATATATACGAAATCTCAAAAAGTTTTGTGCAAGTTTCAATATTTGATCGCATAACAAAATTAAATATTTTGTCACTTTTTCACTGATAGAATCATAAACTAAGCTGCCAAATTGACAACTAGCAAAGCCACCTCGTCGATACGCTGCTGATTCATCCATAATAGAGGGTAACCAAATCAGATTATCATCAAAGCCAACGAAAGAAACTATTCCTCGCTTAATATACACTGTCCATTGAAAAAAAACGATGGAAATATTCAAAGTTGAATTAGAAAATCACTCAATCAATAGTAACAAGATTTGACAGGGCAACTGTAGAAAGAGAATTGCAATTATCGAAGAATTGAATGTTCGATCGGCACACCACCAGTTTTTATTAAAAAAATATCAGTTTTGTTCGAAACGGCCCCTCTTCAACAATTCGATATGGCATTTTTACAGATCTTCAGATTCCGTTGCATATGTATATTTTTCAAATCACATTCCATTTCACTTCACTTCTTTAGTCCTTCCTTCATTACTTGATTGAAACAATTCAGGAAATTTTATGAATTGATAAAAAGTCGTTTTGTCAGATTGGGGCCAAATGGAACACAACATGTATTAGACCGTCAGATAGTGACAGATTAAGGTGCCCCATTTTATATACATGGAAAAATCAAAAAGAATTTCCATTGAATTTTCCGACGACAAAATCTACTTATCCATTCTCGCCACTCAAGCCATTATGTTTTTCGGTCTATTGACGATGTAGCTTTTCATAGTTTTGGATGGGCTTGTGTGGGAAAATCTGTTAAAATCTCGAATTTTCCTTACAAGATTGCGCCCTCATTTTAACCGTTTAGCCACCTGCAACACTCAAGACTTTGGCATTCCGAAGCAAGGTTCTACTGATTAATGATTATAGGTGAACACGGCTCGCGTTAACATATAGAAAATCGAATTTTCCATGGAAAATCGAATTTTCCATGGAAAATCGAATTTTCCATATGTTCTCCCCAGGAGCCACTCATAAATGTTCCTCCATTTAACTCAACATCGATGTACTTTTCAACCCTATTCGAGTATTGTATGTCAAAATGGGGCACCTAAATATGTCACTATCTGACGGTCTATATGAGAGATATTTATTTTATAATAACATTTCTTCAAGTAAACTGTTGGTGATGAATTCATTTCTCTTTTGAACATTAATCAGTGGACCCAAAGACATGAAACTAAAAACAAAATGAAGGGAAGAAACGGTTCTTAACAAAAATTGGTACCTTCATTAACCCTGTATATTGACTAATACCAGTAATTCGAAAGCATTTAACAAGAGATTGAACATGCATGTTCAAACTAGTCATTTCATTTACAGTAACAGCTAAAAAATTCATGAACGTTGAAATAAAAATAAAAAAGTTGAACTCATTCCTTTTTTTGCTTGTGAGTGTTTAATGCGATAACTTTTGAACTACTCCTGGTATAACTACTGAAAATACTCAATTTCTCCCACACCATATAAATTATATTGCTCCAAATGTAATCCAAACACTCTTTCACTTCATAATGCATCTCTCATTATATTATTTGATTGACTACCAAACCTCAAAAATATTTCCCAAAACATATTCCTGGAACAAAGCTACCAAACAATTATAAAGAAATATTTATTGCTTCCGCTATCGTATCTCCCCCTATTGGCCAGCTTTCCAAGCTCGACAGAGCCTTAAAGCTCATCGATCCACCCATCTCCGGCTGAAAAGGGAAACTGTAAAGTGGTGAGATGCTACACTGAGAAATGTGTTCGATACTTGAATTAACGGATAGACATGATTTTGATTCGTGATTCGTTTGTGATAAAGCTTGGTTGAGTTGAGTTGAAGACAATCACAACCAGACAATGAAATGAAGCTTCCAGTTGAGAAGACATTGCCCAAACTGCAATGTGATTAGTAGGTATCAATCGACAGATTTGAAAAGTTTGTAGTTTCAAAGATTTGTTGCACAAAGTCAGAAATAATGAAGTCTTAAAAATATATTGAACCAAATACTATTTCTTAGTGAGCTATGATAATAATTGTACATTTATTTAATTTACATCTCAACTAAGCATCTTCGGTGGTGATATTTGATTTGGAAATTCTGAATACATTTTCACACCTGAAATAAATTACTTACCCATGGGAAAAGTTGAAACTTGTATATTAATCATCCTGAATAAACTATATTATAGGTAGAGTAAGGGGAATCCAATCAAAGTTAATGTATTTTTCTATACTCTCCTATTGAACTAATGAGGTATACAAATTCTAAAAATACTTGCACACCTGCTTCTGCAAGTCCACAGACCTTCTCAGTATGGTTAAAAATAAAAAATAGCTGCACATTATGTAAATTGCCAAGATGTTTGTTATTTGAAGATTGTGGACATTAATTTTAATGGTGCGCCATCTATCAACGATATGCCGAAGTATATATAGGGTTGTCTGCCGAGGGTTGTTGCGATGAGGGAGCGATAATATCGGCATTTAACACTTACGGAGAAGTGCTGTTGGACTGAAAGTGATGGATTTATCCGTGTTACAGGAATTTGTAATAGTTCGGGCGCTGCGATGCAGGGCCGGAACGGCACTACCGAGGAAGAGTTTTCACGACTGGATAACCCATAATGTTAGTAGAAATAATAACAATGATACATTCAACTAACTGTGCAATTTTTAACCATTATCTTTAAGAAATAAGAGCGACGGTACTGGTTGATACAATGGACTAGTTTAGTGATGTTGAAAATACTATATTTGTCGCGATGGAATTAAAATATAGATCAGAACTAGTAAATCAGTGTTTTTTTAAATCAATCAATAAATGACTGAGATATGAAGAAATACAAGAAAATTTTAAAAAAATTCTCTCTACAATCTGATCTGCACAGCCACTCGACAAGATCTGCAAACCTCTTGAAAATACCTAGACTTCGATTGTCAAAGTCAGTAAAGAACTCTTTGGACATAAGACTCTATAATATCATGCCTGAAAATTGGAGAGCCCCCAAGCCACACATATTCAAGCTAACCATTAAGAATTACTTATTAAGCCACTGCTTTTAGTCGGTGGAAGAATATTTGGAAACACCGGTTTTCTCACCATGTTTTTCCCCTCCACAAACAGTATTATAATGTCTCATCATTTATTTACTTAACTATATTTTATTTCTTACTTATTATATTTTAAAATTTAGGGTTCTCATTAGCCTATTAGCTGTACAGCTCTGTAAATGTAATATTTGACTGTCTTGATCTTTTCTGAGCTAGCATTTGTCACAACATTTACTGTTAATTTTAATTGTGACGTCTCAATTATTGTGATTTTATTTTATTTACATTACTTACAAATTAGACTTGCTACAAATGCATGTAAAAGTGTGTAACGTAGTCAATAAATATATCTATCTATCTATAAATAAGGATGGATTTAGCGAGGGGCAATATATGAAAATATAAGTAGAAAAGTTATTAGGTATAACCCTCAAAACGTTGTGCAACCGTAGACACGTGTTTCGAGCTTAAGCTCTCATCAGTACGGTAAAATCAAGTGAGAAGATGTACGTCGCTTGGTTGTAAAAGTAGAAACAAAGGAAGTCAACAACAGGAAGCCAACCACACATTTGTGGCATCGGTTAGAAGATTTTACCGTACTGATGAGAGCTCAAGCTCGAAACACGTGTCTATGTTTGCACAACGTTTTGAGGGTTATACCCAATAACTTTTCTACTTATATTTTATCCATCTATATATAGATAATTTAAATTTACGTATTTTAGCGCGGAACGTCTTTGGTCTCCGGTTCGTCTGTGACGTCACACCACATGTCTGAGATCACCACACCACAAATAATTATGTATTAGATCCTTAGCCGCGCCAAGGCACACATATGTAGTACTTTTAGGTCCAACGAAGTCACGCCTCGTTAGTGCGCACCACTTATTCCTTTTATTCATGTCATTTTGTACATGAAAAAACAATTTATTGGGGTTTTTGATTGTCGTGCTTTTACACATAGGCACATAGGACACATAGACACATAGGACATTTTTTTAATTTCAGTCATCGTGTATTGTACAATACACGACACGAACGGCACAAGTGATTGTACACCGATAATTTGTAAGCAGTCTGCGAATGTGCGAATACCAGTCGCCTCGTTCATGTGGCGTGACGTCACACACTAGATCGTTGCGTACTATGAATTTATTCTTCCAAACACAACTTCAAAGTCCCATAACTTTTTCAATTCTAGAGATATTTCAATGATTCTTTCACATTTTTGTTTCATTTTACTTAAATTTTTAGAATTAATCCATAATAAAAAATTAAAACTGGTCCATTGACACGAACTTTCCTTAGGCGTTCGAAAAAAATGGACCATCGAATACTTATATACAGAGTGTGAATTTAAAAAATTATCACCCTCAATATCTTCTTTTCAGTAAATAATATGAAAAATCAGACAGACATGTCAATTTTATTTTCTTTTTAAGGGGGAGACTTGTAATGAATATTATCAGCCCTCGTGGTTCAACCCCCTAAAGGGGTAGATGTCACCTTTAAAAACTTAAATGTGAAGGGATCAAGTGGCACATTATTTTAAACAGCGTTTAATTCTTCTTCCAGTGGTTCCCTTACTTAATATTTTTTGATGAGCAATTTCCGAAAAATAGCGTCATCTTACAGAGATGCGTTAATGTATTGAATCTCAAGAGTAGGCACTGTTCCACCCCTTAAATAATATGAAAAAATCTATTCTAAACGTGTGATATTTTATTTGTTGGTAATGTTCCTTATATGAAAAAAATGTTCAATTTGCGAGAAAGATATTTTTAACATGGGATCTACTTTTGCCTATTTTATAAATTGTTCAAAATATTGTCCATTTTGCTCAGTGATAAAGTCAGTTTTCGAACTCCTCCCTAACATTTCGGAAAACTTCCCCAGGAACTGATCGGCATGCTGCTGTAATTCATCTTTTATGTTCTTCAATATCAGTAGGCTGTTCTATAAACAACAGATTTAAGATTTCCCAAAAGTAAGAAATTTAAGGGAGTTAAATCAGGTGATCTTGGAGGCCAATCAACTGCTCCTTTTCTGCCAATCTATCTATCCGGGAATCTCTCGTTTAGTCACTGTCGAGAACAGTGGATCACCGTCCTGCTGGAACTGTAACAGATCCTCCTGCGAAAGTACATTACCATCTGCATCAATTTGAGTTTCTAGCTCTTGAGTTATAAGAGGATCGATAGCCTTTTCAAGTTTATCAAGGTACAGATTGCCAGTCAAGATTTCTTCGAGAAATAAATGATCAATAATAGCATTTCCAAGAATACCAGCACAAACTTTAACTTTTTGTAGGTGTTGTGTATGTCCTTCTCAAAAATAATCGGGTTTTCGTCACTCCTATAGCGATGATTTTGTTCATTAACAGTGTCATTCAGAAAAAATGAGCATTAATCACTGAGACAGATGTTTAAGAAGAAATTAGGGATGGCTTTGACTCGATTATAATTATGCCCATGTGGCTCTTGAATCTACATTTTATTTGGATGAAATTTACGCATTTTTATTGCTTTATTTGAATTTTTTTTTGAAAAATCCGTACTCCAAAATTCCTGAAGGGGGCAAGCGCTGTAGTATTTTGTGATTTTTCGAAAGCTTTTGACTGTGACTGTGGGTTCAGAGAGCAGAGCTACTGTGCTTGATTGAATCTTATCTTTACAAAAGAACCCAAATCGTGAAAACGAATGATTTCTCAAATATTGACTCAATTAGGCACGGTGTTCCACAGGGCTCTGTTCTTGGACCTATCCTGGTTCTATAAGAACTCAAGGCACATTTACTATATTTCTGAAGATTTCTGAAGATGTAACTATCCTGTGGCATGATATGGATATATTTGATCTTGATATCAAAATGTCCCGAGATATTGCTGCTGTTAAAGAGTGATGCGATAGTGATTTGCTTTCATTCAATAAATCCAAAACACATCTGTTGGCTTCAGTGCACTATACCAGACCTTCGTCTAGGGAAAGTTACCATCTACTCTTGTAATACTAATACACTTTTGGGAATTCATGTTGATATTGATCTGATCTTCCGAAACCATGTTGAGATTTTGAGCAAAAGACTATCCTCAGGATGCTACTACCTACGTGTGGTGTCTTACGAATTGAGTATGACTATAGCCAAAATAGTGTTAATTGCTAATTGAGTAGCACATGGTATGGTATTCTTTTCTGGGGAACCTGCAGTAAGCAGTGCTTTAAGATGATTTTCACTCTACAGAAGTTTGCTGTCCGATATATCTGTGAGGTTGGGCCTAGAGTCTCTTGTAAGGAACTGTTCAGAGAGCAGAAAATCCTCGCCCTACCTTCTGTTTTCATTCTGGTAACGGTATGTTTGGTTCATAAAAACCTATACCAATGAATATCACCTTTGGACCTACCAATATAACAACATTAGACTACCCATTCCAACTTAAAATTGTATTTGGTTTTCTACTATGTCTTTCGTTTCTTGTATTATTGATACCATTTAATTTAAATGAGTGTGTTTATATTTATACATGGATTTGTTTCACTGCTATATTATGTATCAACTTCATTTATGTCATGACTGTTCTTCTAGACTTTGTCAATGAGAAGCGAATCTTCAGGCAATAAAAAATATTTTGATTCATGGATTGATTGATGAAATTTCAACCCAATTAGTAATTGTAATTTGAATGTGTGAAATATATAATACAAGTGGGATAACTCCCCACAGTTCATCAAAATCTATTTCTTGATGAGGCTGAAGCTTTCCCCAGTATTCCTGAAAGTAATCACTTTCGATTCCTAACAGCGATATGAATCTGGCGCGCACAGTTCGTGAAAATTGATGACGTCGGTAATGGTAACGAGACTGGTAACGAGCAATGAGGGAAAACCTCTAAGACTAATAATGGTAATCTTTCTCATAATGTCTAGTGCTAACAACTTTTCAACCATTTAAGAAAATCGCGAGCTATTAAAACTGCGACAAGGCCTGCCTTGTTTAGCGGCTCACTGTTTTCAACCACCAATTAACAGAATGTTTACAAAGCCAAACGTTAATCACCCGCGATTCTTGGATTTTAATTGGTTCTCTAATTGACGTTTATGTGCTCTTATTGATGTCGCTATCATTTCGACATCGTCGGATGATTTAGTTTTGCGTTTTCTTTATAAGGCCGTTCGTTTTGTTTTGCTTTGTGGAACGAAATGGCAGCGATACCAATTGACAGATAGTGCTTTTATTGAGTGCCATCATACAGTGAGAACGTGAAGATTTGCATGCATTATTATTATCACAAAGATATTCGGATATAAACATCGGAATAATCTGTTTTGTTTTTTCGATTGTGCATCGTATGATACAAATAAAAAAGTGATGGCGTCATCAGTTTTTGCTTAACATAAGAAACAATTCGGATGAAGTCCAAGAAATTTCCTAGGAAGTGGCAAATAAATGAAACGACTAATTTCAACCATGGCGAAAATATCTGACATCTACAGTGACCGCCAAAAAGTATGTACCATATGGGAAATTTTTTTATTATTGGAGTATTGGAAAAAATATTCTGGGGAAAAGTTTGTGCATGTCCGATAACCTAAAAATCGATTTTGACACATGTCACGTGATCGCTAGAATGGCGGCAAAATGAAAAAAATTGTAATGCAAAGGCAAAAAAAGGGGTAAGATGGCAAGATATCAAAAAAAGTTATTTGAAAAAGTCACTTAGAATTCAATTTTATACACATAAACGAAGTTTCAAGAGATAATTCAAAAAAATTGAAAATAGCAATTTTTTAAAAATATTTTCCCATCTATTTAAAAATTTTTTTTTTTTCTTATGAATAGCTTGACTATAGTGAAACATTTGCATTTTAATGATAATGACAAAACTTTCTCATTTTCTCCACACCAGAGGGCACTAAATTGAAAAAATAGGAATTTGTCAGAACCCTTGCTGTTACATCGGTTCGTATCTAACAGTTATATCCGAATTCCACGACCATTGTGATGACATGACACTCCAAAAACATGGTGATTTCCAGATTAGAATCAAGTTCCGATGATAATCTTGCATGAGCGTTTCACTTCGCACATAAACTTGAAAATAGTGCGTCAAATTAAAGATTCTTAAAGTTTATGTGCAAAGTAAAACGCTCATACAGCATTATTATTGAAACTTGATTAAAACCAGGAAACATGGTGTTTCTAGATTGCCATATCAACACAATAGTCTTGGAATTCTGATATAACTGTTAGATAAGAACCAATGTAACAGCGAGGGTTCTGGCAAAAACCAATTTTTTTAATTTAGTGCCCTCTGGTGTGGAGAAACTGAGAAAGTTTTGTCATTATCATTAAAATGCAAATGTTTCACTATAGTCAAGCTATTCATAAGAAAAAAATAATATTTTTAAATAGATGGGAAAATATTTTTAAAAAATTGCTATTTTCAATTTTTTTGAATTATCTCTTGAAACTTCGTTTGTATGTATAAAATTGAATTCTAAGTGACTTTTTCAAATAACTTTTTTTGATATCTTGCCATCTTACCCCTTTTTTTGCCTTTGCATTGCAATTTTTTTCATTTTGCCGCCATTGTAGCGATCACGTGACATGTGTCAAAATCGATTTTTAGGTTATCGGACATGCACAAACTTTTCCCCAGAATATTTTTTCCAATACTCCAATAATAAAAATTTTTCCCATATGGTACATACTTTTTGGCGGTCACTGTATATTTTCTTGGCTGATACCACTACATCTGACTACATCTGACAGATATTAAGAAGATTTTTTCCTTGAAGAGTGCTAAAATGAAATTAAATCTCTGATGTGAATGTAATTCAAGAAATAGAAAGTGCCGACACCAATCTCTACCAATTTTCCTCCACGCACGTTTCGACAATAAAGTGAACATCTTCAGGAGCTGAATCGTTCTAATCGTGACTATTTTCCTTAATCCTATACAGGGTGACTTAAACAAAATTAACTGGCCTATCATGATGGATGTACACCATGATAGTGAGACCTATGATCATCTACGGAGCAGTAGTTTGGCACGGCAGAACCGAACTCGCCACAACAAAGAAAATCCTGGATAAAGTGCAAAGACTATCATGTCTTTGTATAACAGGAGCAATAGAAGTAATTCTGGAACTCACTCCTCTCCATATCATGGTGAGGAGAACTGCTTGGGGAGCAAACCTCAGGTTGGCTAAAGTCGGACTCAAATGAACAGCACACAGTGTAACCTCCACCGAAAGTACACACCTTACCGATCTCCCAACTGATGAAATTACCAGGAAATTAAGTTTCGAGAAATTTTTTCCAACGGAATTAAATACCAAGGCAGAATGGAGCATCGAATCCATTCGAGCACTGGGAAGAATACGATAACATGGTACACGGATGGGTCCAAAACTCCCGACGGAACTGGAACAGGAGTCTTTGGTCCTCGCACCAAATACTCCGAACCCATGGGCCAGTTCTCCAGAAATTGTCAAGCGGAAATTCACGCCATAGAAAGGTGCATTCAGTTCAACCTCGACAGGAAATACCGGAAATCGCAATCCTCATATAACATCTACTCGAAGATACCCTGGGAAGGCCTAGACAAACTCAATGATCTAGGCAGGAACAACAAGGTGATCCTCCTCTGGGTGCCAGGGAACGTTGGAGTGGAAGGCAATGAACAAGCAGACACCCTGGCACGAAAAGGGGCATCAACGCCACTGATCGGGCTAGAACCAATTTGCGGACTTCTTACTAGAAGAACTCAATAAAACTGAAGAAGCAATGAGAGCAACATACTGGCAAATACTTCCAGGGCTGAGGCAGGCCAAATATCTCCTCGTCAATTTCATCCGAGCAAGATCTAAGACACTGATTAACCTCAGCAAAACTAGGCTAAAGATAATCACGGGATTTCTGACGGGGCGATCCAGACACAAAGAACACCTAAGGAAGCTAGGCTTGGAGGAGGACAGCACCTGCAGATTCTGTGGGAAACATCCAGAAACATCCCACCATAAATTGATGGAGTGTTATGCTGTACATCACAAGATATTGAATTTACCGGGATCACACCAGCTGACTGTGGGAGAAATACCACGAATAGACCCCCTCAAAATCCCAAAATTCCTCAGGGAATTGAAGCTTGAGGGGCTGCTGTAAACGAGAACACCTTGAGATAGCAGAAGAAGATGGGGCACAATAGATCTAAACAGGTCGCAGCGCATCAGTTACAATCCACACTTACCATTACCATTATCATTACCATCATGTATGAGAGCTATCCGTGATGATTAAATACATTTTTTTGTGCGTCAACCGCAATGGATACGCCACTGCATCATTTCAGGAAACATCTAAGTGAAAACGCCAGAATCCTTTGAACCCACACCATTTCCGAAAGAACCAAGACCTAGAGTCACAAGACTTGCTACGTTGTCACGAGTTTTGTGAATGGCTTCTTGAGTGCACCAGACAAAATTCTCATTTTGCCGGAAATATTTTATGGACAATCGAGGCTGTATTCACCATGGACGAGATCTACAATTCCCACAATAGTCATGTATGGGCTCAGGATGATCCGCATGTCTTTCGCCCATTTTGGTCACAATATCGATTTTCCATAACCTTTGGGCAGGCCTCTACAACAATAAGTTCTTAGGGACTTATCGACTACCAGCGGTGCTAACTGGTTATGCTCATTTGGCACATTTGAGGGATCAACTCTTCGATGATATACCTTTGCCAAGGTTAAGATTGATGTGGTCCATGCATGATGGAACCTCCCAGCATTTAAGTTATTCGGTTAGGTTATTGGAAAGGTCGAGGTGGATACATTTCTTGGCCCCCAAGAAGCCCAGAAATTACTCCTATAGACTGTGTTGTGGGTTCACTATAAAAGTTTGTTTTTTTGTTATTGTTACTTTACATAATGAAATTAATTGCACAAAGTTTGTTACGGGTTTCTTTTGCACTAGAAAACCCTTTCAGTTTTAATACAATAACATCAGAAATTCTCTGTCATTGATATACACTTTCCACTCTGTACGCCACTGTATCAAAATGACAAGGAATGCTGAACAACAGATATACAGCGGGACAACCACAGTTGAGCAGGAACAATCACAGTAGTGGAACAGTGGAAAGACAATCGTATAGCAACGAAACAGTGGAACAATCACATTAGTGGAACTCCAATTATCGGTAGCAGAGTAGTAGCAAGACTAGACGCAGCAGAGCAAAGTAGTAGCAGAGTGGTAGTCGCAGCAGAGAAGTAGCAGAGTGGTAACCGCAGAGGAGCACCCTAGAATATACAATACCAGTCTCTGACTTCCGATTACACTTTTATGGGGCCATAAGTAGAGCCCAAATGCAAATACTAACCTCTATTAAGTGGGAGGGTTCTGATAACAGCTTTGATGGTCTGTTTGCTGTCTGATAGCAAGTTTCTCGTTCCAGTGGTTTCACACAATGATGAAGTGACTTCTAACCTCAAAAATCCGCAAAGCGAACGGAGATTTCTCAAAAAATATATAGCGCCAAAAATCGCAAACAATATGAGAAACTCTCCTGATATGAATTTTCCAAAGATCCATCAACGATGATCAAACTTTAATTGGAAATCTTCAAAGTAGGTCAGTCACTCATCAAGATCAAATAAGGAAGAAGAGAATATCTCTCAGACGTCAAAGTCAAAACTGTCAATATCTGACAAGGCGCTTTCTTGTTCGTTAGTGTCGGTGGGAACAGTCCAGGAACTAACTCGAGCTAATAGGAGCTATGAAAAGAACACCTTAAGATTCAGTGTTGCCAACTGAAACAACACGAAAACGCCAGCCTCTCAATCTCAGAACCAAACAAACAAAAGGTCAAGTATTCGAATGTGAAATAGGTACCTCAATGACACAAGATAGAGATAGAGTAGGAATGTTACGGTTTTGTGTTCTAAGTACAAAACAATAGACTAAACAAAAGTATGTTTACAAAATAACGCTGTCATACCGCAAAATAGAACAACTGATAACTGTCATTAGCTTAAGGCCGGTTCATGTCCGCTCGAACTAGTACAGCAAAGGTAAGTACTAACATTCGGAACAAGCTATACATGACAACTTGATCGTTGTCATTTTGATACAGTGGCGTACAGAGTGGAAAGTGTATATCAATGACAGAGAATTTCTGATGTTATTGTATTGAAACTGAAAGGGTTTTCTAGTGCAAAATAAACCCGTAACAAGTTATGATTTGAAATGAAGAGACTAATTATATAACACTAGATTGTCTGTGTAGAAAGTACTTTATCAGCACCTTGTGAAGTATTAATAGAGAAACGTGAGAGTATTCTGAAATACCTAAATCATGTACTTTCAAGTAATTGGAAACACTTTTGGGCAGAGTTGGAAATTATTCCTTCAACTATGAGAAATTAAATTAACGTAAATTCATGATCAATAAAATTATTCATATTTTAATGAATAAATAAAATTATATTCCATGTATCGACCCCATTGACTCGCTTCAGGACATAGAGCAAGCTTATCGATAATGCCTCTAATACCATTCTAGCCCAAAGGGACTTATATGATCGCGTATATAACAACCTCATTCGTCCCTAGGAATTATGTATTGACGGTAACGGAGACATTCGAACATTTGCTTTTAATATGATAACATGTAATTCTATTGAGCTGTATATTGCAAAAATAGAATAGACATTTATTTTCAAATGAACAGTAGTGTTGTAGGAAAATGTACAGTAGTTGAAAAGTAACTTACAATAAAAATAAATAACAATAGTTCACAAACATCGAGGTAGTGATTCATATAACTTTGACTTACTAAATATTGTATATATAATGGTTATTACCGCATTCTAACATTTCACATGTTGTCATGGAGGAAGTCCTCCACAGAATAGAACGCCTTTTCCGTAAGAAATTTTTTAATTGGGCGTTTGAATGTATTGAACTACATAAAATCATCGAGAATTTTAATGTATAACTTAGCACAGCTATAATATACACTTTTCTCAAAAAGACTAGTATATTGTGCTGAGGAAGTATTATCAATCGGTTGCATTGGCGGGTGGCTGAAGAGCTGAAAGTGAAAACTGATGGAATTTTGAGGGCGAAATATAATATCTCAAGGATATATACTGATGGTAATGTTGACGACATGAATCCTTCCGTGACAGACCAGAAATTATTCTAATGGCTCTTTTTTGGAGCACAAAAACTGAGTTCCACTTCACAGAAATTCCCCAAAAGGTAATTCTATTGGACATGTGTGAGTAAAAGTTTGCGAAATAGACTATTTTTAGGGTATTTATACTTATACAGAAACCGATCCAGTAGAGATAGCTGAAATTATACATTCTCTCAAAAACAAAAAAAGCCCAGGTATCGATAACATAGCAACGGAGACATTGAAATTATTGTGTGATAATATAATCGCTCCGATCAATCATATCATCAATCAAACGCTGAAAACAGGAATATACCCAAAGGCTCTGAAAATGGCAAAAATCATACCGGTTTTTAAAAATGGAAACAAATTGGATATGGCTAACTATCGACCGATTTCTCTGATCTCCAGTTTGGGAAAAATTCTTGAAAAAATACTTAAAAAAAGAATAGAAAGTTTTTTAAATAAATTCAAAATATTATCTGACAATCAATTTGGATTCAGAGAAAAAAAATCCACACAAGATGCTCTCACGAAAATTGTGTCCAAAATAAACAATGCCATCGATCGGAAGTCCCCAGCTATTTGCGTTTTTGTAGATTTGCGGAAAGCTTTCGATACGGTCAGCCACACCCAGTTGCTTGACTCACTTGAAAGAATAGGCTTCAGAGGGATTCCTTTGAAATTAATCACTAGCTATCTTAGCACAATTGATTAGTATTGGCAATACACTTAGTGAAAAGAGAATAGTAGCATATGGAGTACCTCAGGGAACAGTTCTTGGGCCACTACTTTTCAATGTATACCTAAATGAACTCTTTTCAAAAAAAGTGAAAGGCGATATTGTCAGCTTTGCTGACGATACTGCAATATTTTATGAAAATACAAGTTGGCTGAAACTGAAAGAAACTGTTGAGGAAGATTTGCCTCTGATTTTCAAATGGTTCAATAGTAAATTATTAGCGGTAAACTATAGCAAAACACACTATATGTCTTTCACATCCTATGCCAGTCACTTATCAAACTTTTCCTCCATAACATTGAATCTGAATGGCAGAACCATCGACATATCTTCTGTCCAGCAACTTAAGTATCTTGGCATTTTTCTTGATAGCCATCTGAAATGGAATCATCATACAACTTATGTTACTAAAAAGTTAAGAAGTATGCTGTATAAATTTAAACACATCTCTCAAATATTAGAAATAAATCAAATGAAAATCTTATATCACTCACTTGTGGAATCTCATATACTTTATGGAATAATAACCTGGGGCAGCACCACAGCTAATCACCTTTACAATCTACAGACAGTACAAAAATTGATCATTAAACGAGTTTATAAACTACCTCTAACTTACCCTACTGAAAATCTATTTTTGGAGACAAAAACCTTTGACATAAGACAATTATTCTATCAAACACTCCTCGTGAGACAACATCAAAACAAACATGAATTGATAGATATTCAACATGAACACAATACCCGCTTTCGAAACAATGCATCTGTCATTCCGAAAACAAACAAAAGCATCGCCCAAAGATGTTTCAACTACCTAGGCGTAAAAGCCTACAACCTGTTACCTGCTTCAATAAAAAGTATTAACAACATTAATCTTTTCAAAAAAAAAGTTAAAAACTGGATCTTCCTTGAAAAAAGAGAGAACATTCACAAAATTGTTGAAAATCGCCTATAACATTTAAAAAAATTTTTATCTATAAGTACCTATATAGAAACAAAAAATGTAAAACTTAGATCTATATTTATATGTAACCAAGTCTACAAACATCCACACCCACATCCGCACAAGTCATTATACACATTATGAACGTACAGGTGTACACCTTTGTTCAATGTGAGAATGACTACATCACACACTCAAACAAACCACATTTACACGTACACACATATACTTACATACTCACACATTATATTACTTTTATTTTTACTTTTAATATCCCCGCTCAAGTGTATACTTATTGGGGTTTTGTCACTATTTATTTCTTTTAAAAATAAATGATTGAATTGTACAAATTATTGCTTCTGAAATAAATATTATTATTATTATTATTATTATACCATGTCCTTTCAAAATTCTGAGAGCAAAACAGGTGCTACTCAGTTTTTTGGTAAGGAGTAAAATATGCTGTTTCCAGTTCAATTGAGAGTCCAGGATGAAACTCTCGTTTACAAAGGAAATATTGAAGTCAACAACCTTGAGTGTATCAGGAGGCCTTTGACAGAAGTCAACGCAGTGGAATTTGGACAAGTTTATCCCTATATTATTTACTACACACCAGTCAATTATTTGTACTATAGTCGAATTTAGATTCTCCTTGGATTCTTGTGATTTGATTCCATTGTTAAAGAATAGGGTGTCGTCTGCAAACATTGTTGTGTTTGCTTTGGTAATACTCTGTGGCAGGTCATTTATATACAAAACGAATGAAAGTGGTCCCAAAATGGGATCTTGTGGGACACCTGTTTTTATTGAACCCCAGTCAGAGTAGGCCTTATTCTTATTTGTTGGAAGGCTGGTGGTGGTGGATAGCTGGTGAACCATTCGAGAGGTGTGCCTCTAATGCCACAATGGTCTAATTCAATCAATAAGATTTCAAAACTCACACTTTCAAAAGCCCTCTTAAATTCACAAGCTAAGTCAATTGAGCTGTGTTTCGAATCCATTTTTTTGTAGATATTTTTAGTTATATATACCGGGTGGCTACGGAAGTATTGCCTACGGAATATCTCAGTTATTGTATGAAGTAGGTTTGTGAAATTTGGAGCGTCGATATAATGACATAAGAGCTAGAATTTGAGCATATTGACATGTTGAAGTTAACTTCCGGTCTGACCGGAAGTAACATCAACTTTCTTATTTTAAATGGAAACCCTATTTTTTTTCTTTTTGCTTTATTCAGCATTCAATTCCCTTTCTAATGACATATCACAAGTTGGTATCTAACCAGAAACTAGATCAGAAAAAAATTATTATTGAAATTCACCGAGTAGGCCGTGGAAGCAAAATGAAAGCCAAAAATTGAAAAGTTGGCTATGGAAACCATACGTCACTTGATAACAGTTGCTACTACTGTGATATTTTATTTTCATTCGTCGGCGTTTAAAAGGCCGCCAAAAAAAATATTGGAAAAATTGGGAAAAAAACAATACTCTGTAGGTCCATAACTTAAATAGGAACATACAACTTTTTCTTGCCTGTACTATTCAGCATAACCATTCCTTTCTAATGATATAATAGAAAGTAATTTTTTGAAATGAAATACCAAAAAATCCAATTATTATTCTTCAAATAACGAAAAAAACAGATTTATCGAAAAAAAAATTCAAATTGATAGGATTAAAGATAAAATAAATTCAAAACAAATGTTCGAATGCATTCCCTCAGCGTCAATACATTTATTGACTCTGGTGATATTTTCATGTAAAACGTTTCTCAACATTTGGGGCGTGATATCTTGGAAAGCTCTACGAATTTTTACTTCTAGCTCATGTAGAGTTGTAGGTTGTGTGGAATACACCCTATTTTTAAGATGCCCCCATAGAAAAAAGTCGCACGGAGTAAGATCAGGTGACCTTGGTGGCCACCTGACTGGACCATGGGTTGTTATAAGTCTCTCTTGAAAGCGATTTTGAAGATAATTTCTCGCAATTCTTGAATTATGCGGAGGGGCGCCATCTTGCTGGAAGTACATTCTCTCAGTTATTTCCGCTGGTAGGTTGTTAATGAATTCCGAAATTTCATTCGTTAAAAAATTAAAGTATCTCTCTCCGGTTAGTTGGCCTTGAAAAAGAATGGGGCCCACAATATGAGTTCCAACTATTCCTGCCCAAACATTCACACCAAATCTCTCCTGGAAGCCGCCTTGTCGAAACCGGTGCTCGTTTGCTATCGCCCAGTACCTGGAACAAAAGACCGTTCACACTTTTAGCACTTCGACTATCGACAATAATCCAAATAAAGTACAGTACCTTCCTTGTATTATTCCTGTTAAATAATCCATTGTTGGTAAATCTTGACTAGTCCGTAAACAAGATATAATAGTTAAATAGGTGATTCTCAGCATTTTGTCGAAGAAACCAATTACAATATTCCAGGCGCCTTTCACCGTCATTTTCATACAAATTTTGATGCAACTGATACTTGAAGGATTTCAATCGATGTTTTTTCAAAATTTTCCTGGCAGAGTCCTTACTTATAGCTAATTCGGCGCCAATCTGCTTGTACTAAAGCTAATACATTAATTTCAGTTTCCTTATTAATAACAAATGCTTCTTGGTCTTCGTGAACATCAGGCTCAGTTCTTAATTTTTCTTCAAGCCACTGGAAATACCTTCTTGACGGTTGCTGCCTCCCTGGATATCGCTCTAAATACAATCGTTCAGTGGCATAAGAATTTTTTAAACATTCACCATAAATGAGAAGCATGTCAATTTGTTCGGTTCGTGAATAACGGGGCATTTTTTGAATATTCCACTAACTGATTTCGATTTCCAATAGCACAAACATCGTCCATAGGTAGATATTAGAATATCTATGGACGATGGCACAGACCAAGAACGTTTATGTTCCTATTCAACCTAGAACCTACAGGATATAATTTATCATTCCACATTATTTTTAATTTTATTTTTGCGTATGGCGATAATCTGTTTTGTTATTTGAAGAATAATAATTGGATTTTTCGGTATCTCAGTTCAAAAAATTATTTTCTATTATATCATTAGAAAGGAATGGTTATGCTGAATAGTACAGGCAAGAAAAAGTTGTATGTTCCTATTTAAGTTATGGACCTACAGAGTATTGTTTTTTTCCCAATTTTTCCAATATTTTTTTAGGCGGCTTTTTATAACGCCGACGAATGAAAATAAAATATCACAGTAGTAGCAACTGTTATCAAGTGACGTATGGTTTCCATAGCCAACTTTTCAATTTTTGGCTTTCATTTTGCTTCCACGGCCTACTCGGTGAATTTCAATAATAATTTTTTTCTGATCTAGTTTCTGGTTAGATACCAACTTGTGATATGTCATTAGAAAGGGAATTGAATGCTAAATAAATCGAAAAGAAAAAAAAATAGAGTTTCCATTTAAAATAAGAAAGTTGATGTTACTTCCGGTCAGACCGGAAGTTAACTTCAACATGTCAATATGCTCAAATTCTAGCTCTTATGTCATTATATCGACGCTCCAAATTTCACAAACCTAATTCATACAATAACTGAGATATTCCGTAGGCAATACTTCCGTAGCCACCCGGTATAGTTAATCTTTTATTTGAAAATCCATGTTGATTTGAGGATATGATCTTACATGCAATCAGAAATGGTAAGAGTCTTTTGTGTACTACTTTTTCAAATAGTTTAGCTAACGTAGATAGAAGTGAGATAGGCCGGTAGTTGTAAACATTTTTTTGTCTCAATTTTTGTAGAGAGGTATTACATTTGATTTTTTAAAGCAAAAAGGAAACACTCCGCTAACTAGGGATTGATTAAAAAGTTCTACTTTTCATTACTTCATTTATTCGTGATATTTTTTAATCTCACCGCTCTCTTCTGATTGTCCGTCCTAATAATTATTGTTTACCTAATTTGAATTTAATCTGTTTCTACCTATACCCCCAAATTAATTTTCAACACACTTGTTTCTGATTTAATGACACAAATTTCTTAGAAATCAATGACTAATGGTTTCATTATACAGTATTATGATAAAGAAATGCACAAAATTCATAAAACGTACAACGATCACTTTTGAAAAAAATGCAAAAACATGTCAAACTGTTTTTTTTATTCCGCCTCTTTTGACATAAGTTACAAAAATAACACGTCAAAGTTGTCAAAGTTATGACGTCATCAAAAATTTTTTTTAATGGGAAGCTAAGATTTTTATTACATTATGAGATAGAGCTTGTGTTTTTACACAAGGGAAAAATAGTTGTAGTAGTGCTCACATAAGAAAAAAAAACGAGAAAATGAATAAAAAGCGAAATAAACGTAAGTTTCATAATAACTTTTCAATTAACTAAACAGTCCATTAAACCAACTTTGACGTGTTATTTTTGTAACTTATGTCAAAAGATGCGGAATAAAAAAACAGTTTGACGTGTTTTTGCATTATTGTCAAAAGTGATCGTTGTACGTTTTATGAATTTTGTGCATTACTTTATCATAACCCTATATAAGCTACTGATTGACCAGAAAGATCTCCGGATTTAACACTTCTAGATTTTTTGTGGGGTTATTTAAAAAGCAAGCAAAGTGTATCCAAGGACTGAAAGACAGAATTACAAAAGGGGTAGCACTAATTTCTCCGGAAACGATTAGAAAATCCTTTGATGAATTTTTATTCAGAATGAATTTCTATTTCCAACGACAGAAAATCATATAGAGCATCGCCTTCGATTTTTTTTCTTTATGTTTTGTTTTCTGCTTATAATGCAATATTAATTACAAAATAAAAATGTTTTTCCTAATTTCTCAAAATTAAAGGTCAACATTGGCCAACTGTGACAGAAACTTGTAAAATATACAGGTTGTCCCATTTAGAAATGAACATATTGTTCGTATATCTCGGAAAATGTATATTTGGGAACGTCGAAAATGTAAAATTTAAAATCCCTAGTTTATCTAATTTACATAACCAATATCTTGTTATTATACCTTACAAAAGATATATTTATGTTATGAAAACAAAAACTTACACAAATAAATTTTGTCATAACCTTAACAACATTAGTTTAGGATAAGACTATTAACCAAGAGTAAAAAAATCAATTAGTCAAAGATGTTTTGTCTACCCAGATGACTAAATATCTTACCAATAACGACAAAAATAATGAAAGTATACACAGCTTCCAAAAAAAAAAATTTAATACTATCTCAGGACAGCAATATTGTAAAGATCATAATTGATCCCCATTTCCGATAAGACTGTATTTTAATTGGGCTGATATGAAAATAATTAATTTACTTAATTATTTGCAGATTATGTTACCTTCTATACTTTTCCTTTTTTTTGCATTTTCTTGTATAATTGTGTGAAATTGTTTACGTGAAATGTAGCAATTTACGAACAACCATCGCTTTGAAGAAGAATTATATTTTTGTGTTCAACTGAATTGAGAAACTTACCCATAGGCAAGTATAAATCGCACCTTCACTCTTTAGAAGTCACACAAAGGAGATTTTTAAAGATAATATATACCAAGAAGTCAAGGTACCCATCAGATGATCTTTATAAAGAATCACGAATACTTGACTTGAGACAACTATACTTTCTCTCCTCCAGCAATAAATATCATATCATAAAAAATCATTCACAACTTCCACGTCACGATTATGCTACTCGTCGGAAACATCATTACGTTACACCGTTGATGTTGAAAACGGTTTCACAAAGATCATACACCTTTTTCGCACCAAAACTATACAATATCATACCAGAAAATATAAAAAATATAAAAAATGTTAAATTATTCAAGAAAAAATTGAAAAAATTCATTCTTTGCAATCCAAGAGGCATGATCTCGAATTATTTCGAAAATTAGACGTTTTTAATTGACACCCCTTTTTTTGTTTATGCACATATTATAATAATTCAACTGTTTGCACTATATGACCCTCCTCAAATTGTATTGTCTTTTTATTTTTGTATTCAAATTATAATACCTTTAGCTAATCTTACCCACTGTATTTTACCCCTTTTATAGTTCGTTCACAATTTGTATTGTATATAAACTTTCTTGTATTTAATTCATATATTTTTCTTCTATATCTACTGTATTTTAACTAATTGCTATCTTAGCCAGAAATTTTATTGTATTCATATCTTATTTTATTTTTGTATTTATTTTATAATACTTTTATCTATACTCATTGTTTTTTACCGATTTCGTATTTTAGCTATACAACATTCTATTTATATTTATCCTAATCACACCCACTGCATTTCATTGATTTTAAACGTAACAAGTGCAATAGCACTTTCGTTCAATTACTTTATTCTTATTACATTTTTCTTAATTGTTATGTCTCATGTTTTTTATGAATAAAGTTATTATTATTATTATTATATATGATAAACCTTTTTGAGTCTCATGGATGTTTGTTATGATGGATGATGTTACCTGTTGTAAATTTTGTATTGAATCTTTAATGGCAAATAAATTTTATCAATATTATTAAATGTATACCTGCATTGCAACACTCTTGGGAATGGGACGCCCATGACAACTCAGAATGGTCTTGATAAATTCAGTATTACATCACAAGGAATAATTATAATTTGGAGCGCTATTACCGAACGTGTTGGATTCATAACTTTCTCAGCTAATTAGAAGGTAACTAAAATCACATTAGCCTTGAAAGTAGCGCCGCCTTCCACACCTCCCCTCCCTGTTTCGATTTTCTTGCAGCAACACTGACAAATGTCCAACAATTTTTCTTCCGCTTCGCAAGCTTCCTAGCAGAAGATCCAAAACAAAATTGTGTTTAAGAATTTCTTTAATGTTCCATTTGGATGAGTATTTGATTAAATGGCGTTTCTAATTCAAATTCAATTCAAATGGCTGTTTTTTTTATTTTCTAGTTTTTAAGAACTAATGAGTTTTGCTAAAAGACAGATTGAAATATACAATGTATCTAGCAAGATGAATTATTAATTGAATATTAAAACACAGAGAATTCAGCTAGAATGTTTTTCACAGTGCCGTACAGCATCAAATAATAATAATCCGGAAAAACATGTCCACGATAAAAGCTATAGAAAAGGTAATTGAAAACATAGTAGAAGGTTTCGAAGGCGGCGGGAAATCTGCAATGACTCTATTTGACTTAACAAAAGCATTTGATTGCGTAAAACACGATTTGTTATTAGAGATATTGAACATACAGTGTGTCCCACTTACCATGCTCACCATGGGTATCTTTTTAATGGTGAGAGATACGAGGTCGGTTAAATGACACCAAATGTGGAGTTTATCAAGGCCAACTATAATGTGAAAAAATAATTTGATAAAATCTATTCGTTTTTATTTTATACGCAAAAAACAGATTTTGATCATTTTCATGTCTCCTCCGTAACTTCTTTATTTATGAAAATATTCGAATAGGAATTTCACATTCTTATAGCAGTTTTTAAATGAGATTTCAAAAAAAAATATGAAATTCATACCAACTCTTCTAGAATTTGAGATATCAGTACCAACTTTCATTTTTCAAATGTAGGTCATAGCTCACTATAACTTAGTTATGAATTACTTTTTTTTCTCTTACAGATGATATGTCACAGTAATAGTTTTTGCTGATAACAACGGAGTTATCGTCATTTATACAAAAACAAGAACTATTTTGAAGTCGCCATCTTGAATTTATAAATTTTAACAAAAAAATCATGATTTCCGACCTAAAAAACACCCACATACCAATTTTGAATGGAATCGGACCATAATCACAAATCTCGTCCGCCATATTGGAGGAGCCGCCATTTTTTATTTTTTATTTCCATAAAAAATTTCATAGTGCATTGTCACCGGAACATCTGCCAAATTTCAAGTTATTAGGACCACCAGAAGTGGGTCAAAATTTACTTGCAAGAGACATGAAAATGATCAAAATTTGTTATTTCCATAAAAAACAAAAACGAATAGATTTTATCAAAATATTATTTCACATTTTAGTTGGCCTTGATAAACTCCACATTTGGTGTCATTTAACCGACCTCGTATCTCTTACCATTAAAAAGATACCTATGGTGAGCATGGTAAGTGGGACACACTGTATACGGTGTAGGAGGTACTCCCTTAGCTCTTTTCGATTCATATCTCAAGGATAGAAGACTGTGTGCTTCAATGGTATCACCTCAAAAACAGTAGCAATTTAATATGGGGTACCACAGGGCTCTGTTCTGGGGCCCCTTCTGTTCATCATATATGTAAACGACATATTTTACCATCATGATCGCAGATGACACCACTATTTTTCATCATAAACAAAAAATAAAACTACTGAAAAAAATGCCGAATCTTGATTTGCAGCAAACAGTTTGAAACTGAACGAAAGCAAAACCAATCAAATAATATTTTCTTCAAAGGCAAGAAGAATCAATGAACCCACAAAACTGTTAGGAATTTGTTTAGATCCCTCACTGAATTGGTCGTATCACATCGAGGAGATCTGTTCTAAGCTTTCTAGCTCAATTTGTTTGGATCCCTCACTGAATTGGTCGTATCACATCGAGAAGATCTGTTCTAAGCTTTCTAGCTCAATTTTAATTTTGGGACAACTAAAAAATGTACTAAGTTCTGACACACTGATGTTTATGGGTTAACACGTCGTGTTATCGGACTTGGCTACGCCTCGCGACTTGTACCATAATGATCGTCTTTATGATCCTTATTACATAAATAACTATTTTGTAATTTAAATCTATTAAATCATTTTATTTATTATATAATTATTATAATGTTATTGTTATACTGACTTGTAAACAATGTTCTGTCATGTCTTTGATTGTTTATTTAATTTTTCAAGTCGAATAATGTGATAAATTATTTTATCTATTGTATAAACTATACTTTTAGTAATACGACCTGTTCCATCTATATATTGTAGTAAAAAGGATCAATAAAGCTATCTGTCTACCTGGCACTTCGCCAATTCACATATCATTATTTAGGGGAGCGGTAGCCGAGTGGTAAGAGCGCCGATCTTTTCTATCACTCTGGCTGCCAGTCGAAGGTTCAAACCCAAGCAACTGCAGAAATTTTTCAGATGGCACGAGAAAGTGCTAGAAATCGCTCGTAAATAGGTAAGACCTCGTTAATCCTTGGCTCGCACAATTTTCGACTTCTGTGGGCTGACTTGTGTAAGGGGAGGACAGCTGATTAACGGAAAAAACAATTTCAATATTTTTTTATTATAAAACAGTAGATAGTTTAATTTGTTTATGTTTATGTGAATAAAGTCATATTATTAAAACAGTAGATAGTTCAATTTGTTTATGTTTATGTGAATACAGTCATATTTTTATTATCATTATTGAACATATTTTTTGAGAAAAAATCAATACGTTTAGGTCTCCTTCAAATTTGAAGAATTTTCTATATTCATCTAATGAAAGTTTCCAATCGGATAACGCCGAATTGATGTGATCATCACCCAAAAAGAAAAGAAAATAAAGTCAACAGAATTCTGAATAAAAATGTCCCCATTTTGTTTTTGTACGACGCGACGTTTAAAAGTGGATTTGTTTCATAGTTTCACAACAGCGAACTGCTATACCGACATTAGTCAGTTTGTATATCATGAAAGTGGTCGAACACGCGAAACCGTCATTAGGAAGAATAATGAATCCGTTTCATTTAGTCAATATTCATTATTCATCAAGGTTTTTTTGATAAATGTTCAATTTTGGGAATGCTTTCATTTACTCTAGCCGAATCGAACATTCATCTGATGAGCAAGGGATCGGTGAATCGCAATTCGTTTTATTACAAGTTTTTTTTTCAATTAACATGACAAACTCATGTTTCCTAAAAAAGGGCCAGTGAGGATTTGAATTCAGCTCATTAATTCCAAATATTTTTTTAGAAATTAATCTGAAACGGTAAAAAATGCAGTTTGTTATAGGTATGGGGAAAATGTTGCCTAACAGAACGACCATTTATACGTAATTATAAATTTTTTTGAAACAACTAATTTTAATTTTCAAATTATTTTGGGAAAACTGAATAATTGGATTTCTTATTTTATTTTTACTGGATAAAATACATTTCATCATAGAAACGTTTCGTTTTCAAACAACAATCCTCAATTCATTCATTTTAAATCTGTTTTTTCTTTTTTTTGCGTTTTCTGAAAAAAAAAACTCCATAGTAGTGCTACTTTTTTATTACATAATCTAAAAGTAGACGCTTCAACAAAAAAACTGGCTGCTTGCGAGCTTGATAAGACGAATTTTACCTGTAAAATTTTCCTGTTGAAAATGAGTTCGATTTTTCGGAATTTATCGAAAAAAAAAAGGAAAAATCTGGATTCCGCTACAAAAAAATACAGCCTACTAGAAACCTAATAAGTTATATTTCCCCCAAATTTCGAGAAAAAAAAATTTTTGCGCGAGAAAAAATTAGAAACTGAAAAATTGGTTTTTCCGATTTTCCTGGATAATTTGAGATAATGCGGAAAAATGTTTAAAATGTTGAATGATTGATAAAAAATCTTTTATAAAGTTCGTGATGATGGTTGAGAAAGATATGAAACGTATTTAAACCGGTACTGAGTTCAAGAAGAAAGATATACTTCAAAACACTGTGTTTCTCAAAACAACACGGCATAAAAAATAAGCTGATGGTGGTTGTTCGAGAAAGAAACGTCGGACAGTAAAAATGATATCATCAGCTTATCGAAATTTTCTCTGAAGAAGTATTTTTAATTTCTAGCTCTGACGATAACACTAGAAAAAAGATAAGTAAACGAAAATTTCACTTTTTTCGAAATGATTTGAAAATGAAAAATATACATGGCATTTACAAATTATGAAAACCCGTCAATATTTTTGTGATAATGACGGCTCAGAAGAAAGATGAAAAATGTCTATATTGAACTATAAGTTCATACTTTTCACAAAAATACAATTTTTCAGTCACTGCCATATGAACTGTGACGTCACCGTTCTTTTCAATTCAGATGTGTTTCCAACACCAAATAAAATCTGACGTTCACAATAATAAGTTTGCGAAATTGATGAAGGTTCGTAATTGGAGATATTTAAAAAAAAACATTCAATACATAAGTTTGATAAAATATTTTTTGGAAAGACTATTCACATAAAATTTTATTAATATCAGCAAGATGTCATACATAAACTGCCTTTTTGAAAATTATAGTTAACAAACTAACTATTCCTTGTGAATGCGGTGAAGCTTATCTTGGAGAAACTAAGAGACCACTTAGCGTTAGACTCGCTGAACACACGAGAAACACTCAACGAGGAGAAACATCAAAGTCAGGGATAGCGGATCATGTCTGGACGACCCAAGACAACATAAAATGGACTGAAGCCGAAGTCATCCATAAAGAAGAGGGCTGGTATAGAAGGAAGTTTAAAGAGAGTGCATATATTATGAACAACAAAGTCTTCAGTCAAGCTAGCATAGAAATCCGTAATGTGTGGAAACACTTAATTAGTGGCATGGATCAATTGAATTTGCATTATGAATTAACAATGCTGTACCGGAGGGGCCCGGCACTGTAATTAACAAACTTACCTGAATACTGGCAAATTACCCCTAGGCTAATGACACAAAATTATCCATAGCATATATAAGAAGTATCCTTGAGATTGTCGCATAATACACTTGCTAACGACTGTAGATTTTAACAGTTGAAACGTCGTGATTAAAAATTGCAGAGAATTGAATTTTTCTTTGTTCTTTTTTAGACAATGAAAGTCCATAATAACTTTACGGAAATAAAAAATTTTGTGGCAATTTGCACACAGGAGGCCAATGTTTTGTGCATGGCCCTGCTATAAAAACGTATCTGAAAGGAGACAGTTTCACATGCCAGGGGTCATATTTAACTTCTTGGCGAATTGAATAAAAACAGGTACAGCCATCTGACGGGGGCCATTAGAGAGACCGAAACTCTCGACGCCAATTGAACGGAAAACTTCGGAAAAACTCCGAGATCGTTTGCAGGATAAGATCACAAAGGTCGTTTTTGTACCACATGAAATTACCTGTTATTAGCAAAGCACGCAACGTTGGCTGTCGTACGCTGCTCTGATTGGTTTTTAAATTGATGGTAGCTCCCTACCTGTAATGACTTCAGGGCGTGGTGGAAACATCATTTACACTAGCCAACCGTTGACCGATCGAAAATGCTCGGCTTGCTACGACCCTAATCGCTTCTCGATACACTGCCGGCCATTAGGGTCATTAGTGGGCTATTATGGGATTTTTGACACTTCTTTCACATGCCTTAATCAAGCTTTTTCAATGATTCGGCTCGTCGTGATAGATGGGCATTACAAGAAGATATCTTTTGTGTACACTATCTATTTACAGGTATTATTAAAATACTAGCCCAGAGTGGAACTGGGTTTCTTTAAATACTAGCTACAATACCAATCTCTTTTGAGAATAGATAGAATATTTTTTTCGTCGACATTTTGTCGACGAAGTCAATAACTTCAACAATACAGTGCATAGTAACACAATATATATATATATATATATATATATATATATATTTACATGAATAAATAACATGTACAAGATTATAAGAAAAATCATTTTAAAATTGATAATTAATCACAGTTGATTCTGACAATCATAGGACTAGAATTGATATGCAAAGTATTCATTTAAGCCATAGAAGCCTTTTCCCAGCAAGAGGTGATAACAGATTTTTCTCAATATGTTTCAGAGCATTGATAACTGTTATTTGATTCAGTATGTGGTTGTGAATTTGTTTACTTCTATAAATCAATTATTGTCTCGGAAGAGATGAAACAGGAAACGGAATAGAAAGTTGTTTTTCATTGTGAGTTTGTTGACGTTGAAGCCTTTCTCCATATTTAGGAGGCTAACATATAGTTTCTAAAATGAAAATTTAATATACTAATCGGCAATATCTTATTTTCAGAAAAAACTGGTATACATGTTTATTTTCTCGGATTTCGCTTTTGAAGGACGAATTCACTTTACAATAAAGCCTGGTTGGCACAGAACCCCAAAAAGGAATTCCATACTTCAGATGAGATTCGATTAATGAAGCTGACCATCCAGTTTCGCGGTGTATTACATTGATAGCAAAGCAGGAACATTTTTTTCTTTAGAGCTATATGGTAGTGAGTCTTCAGATTATTGTCAATATGTACACTAACGCCCGTATGCACCGTGTACTATAGAATTCTAATCGACTGTAATGTCTTTGTCTCTCCCATGAAATCAATTATAATGTCATCTCACTTTTTTGCTGAAAAGTTAATTAATCCATATTAAGTACATACGGTGCATACGGGAATAAGAAATTTTGTAGAGTGCTTGTTTTCAATGAGCTGATCTCCCAATGTTGGTAATTGATTCAACATTTAATTTGAATGTGACTAAATTTGTTTTATATAAATCCAGAGTCACTTTGTTTGCATCACACCAAATTGATGGTGATATGGGTCGTGGTTGACGTGCTGGTAGAACGTTCGCCTTTTGAAGCGAAAGTTCGAGGGTTCAAAGCATCGCATGGTCATCGGTCTCGTGCATGACATCACACGTTGAAAGGCAAGGGCTGCGCCTTCCCTAGCTCACACAAGTCTCTAGAAGACTTCCGAGGGTTGAGCGTAGGGGTGCAATCGGTTGACGGAAATAACAATTTTAACAACAAAAAAACAATTTGGTTGTGGAGGCCTCGCTTCAACTTATCTGGAAATGATCAATTCATAGCAAAAATGTTTATTGAAAATTTTTTTGAAAAAGGACTGTCACTTTTCAACGAATACTCTCTATGAAGAAAGCAGATTACTCGGTATATTTTCGTAAACTACCATTGTACTGAAAAAAAAAAAACAAAAATAAGTGTATGATTGTTTTCCACTTTCATGAGACCAGGGCCTCGATTCTTGACGGCGATAGAATAGAACACTCCCTGGGGAGCGTTCCCTGATTTGCTTCTACTGCTGACTAAAACCGGTATTCTTGAACTCGAGTGAGAAATAGAAATCGTAGGAAACCATAATCTTGTCCAATCAAAATGGAAGAAACCTTGACAGACTGATAGAACCGGTAACTTCAAACTTTCATGCACAAAGTTCTAAGATTTTCATTTCAAGTTCTTGTGTATTTCTATTGCCGCAACACAGTGAGGAATAAAGTACAACAAAGAAATTGAAAAGAAATCCAATGTCAGCGAAACAGAAACATCTCCTCATACCTTTGTTTGCACAGACATAGCTCATCTTCGTCTTGGCTCTTCTATGTAAGGAGTTATCATTTCAATGATTTCTTGACACATTTTCAATAAACTCATCTTCCGATAACGTGTTGAAACGATTTCTCTTCGGTAGCACTTTCCTGACTATATTTGAAACATCCTCTGCATCATTTAGGTCTTCCATTACCTGTTCTCACAGTAATATTTGATTCAAATCTACGATGACGAGCGTCAAGTACAATATTTTGATCCAATACTATTCAATTTATAGATTAAATATTCGAATATGACAACATTCCCCAACCACTCCCTAGTAAAATATCAAGAGAACAATTTCATTCGATTGAGGGATCAAGGTTCTATCAGTATTCAATAGAACGGTAGTCAGGAATACAGTTTTTGTGATTTCAGTAGAACCACACCCACGTTCTCTCACTTGTTCTATTCTACTGCCGTCAAGAATAGGGCCACAGGAATGAAACCACTAAAGCCACGTTGATTGAATTTTTCATGTTCATGTTCAATTCAATCTTCACAAAAACCTGCTAAGGCGAATCAAAAAACTGCTCATGTAGTAAATGGCTTCTTCAGAATAATGATGACAACGTGAATCCTGTCAGAATATTTTTCAAATTATTGTCAAAACAGGGCACAAATATAAGAACAAGCAGACTTTTTTTGAGAATGAGATACGAAAGACAAGTAGTACGATAATATGCCTTTATACAAAATCAACAACAACTTTGCCAACTTGGCCAAGTTATAACGTCATACAATTCAGTTCCTCACTGCTGATTGTTATGGAAAATGCAGTGTTGACATTTTGTCCGTCAACAAATTTTGGTTATTATAGCTTTCCCCTAGAATGCCTTGAATAAAATGCATTGCTACCGAGCATTTTTGAATATTTCTGTTTCTCAGAGGACAATCTACCATTCTAGTTGCCTACATCCACAGCTGACGTCTCTTTTTTGAAAGCAGTTTCATTGTGATTTCATTGAAAATATGAACAGGATAGGATGTTCATAAAGTCAGTTGTGGAATCATCTGCGACTGAAAGTTGGAATTTAGTCGCTGTTTTCATCGTACAATACAGGACTCCTCTGGAAATGGAAAAACCCTACGATAAAATTGAAGTAACTTTTTTGTAATATCTAACAGAAAACAACTACTTCCCCGGCAAAAGCCACGCTGATGGACATTGAACTACATCTGATAGATATTGAGAAAGGCCCTATATGAAATGAGCGATTTTCTGTGAGTGATACTTCTGAATAACATTCTCCCTTATCTCATTCATAGATAAGAATCTCCAATGGAAACTAGACATTCAATAAATAAACAACTATCTGAATGAAAATGCAAATTTTCACTTTCAGATTTTTTCTCTCAAGTTATATAGGGCCTTTCTCAATATCTATCAGATGTAGTTCAATGTCCAGCGTGGCTTTTGCCGGGGAAGTAGTTGTTTTCTGTTAGATATTACAAAAAAGTTACTTCAATTTTATCGTATGGTTTTTCCATTTCCAGAGGAGTCATGTATAGATTCAATTTTCAATTGAGAATGTTTCTCTTTAAAACAGTTTCATAGTGTTTCTGCTAAAAATGATTGAGAGAAATCCATGGAATAATACTGCATCTTTATCTCTTTACTGCTGCAGTTTAATATTTCGCAAACATGAGGCATTTTAAAATAAAACTTATTTAAAATATGGCGTTTTTGAGGTGGGCAACTATATTTGTTTTCCCAGGGGCTGAATTGATAGTCTGTCGACTGTCAGACGTGACCACTCTATATTTCAGGTTTCCGTGATAAATTGAAAGTTCGTTATAGGTAAGAAATTTCTATCTAAACATTTAACTGTTTTGAGAAAATGGTCAAAGTTTTTAACACTTGTATTTAGATTAGCTAAAAGTGAATCACCTTCTAAAATATTTTTGTGTGTGATCCGAATTAAGAAGAATAGGATCAAATTCAAATTCACCCCATGATTATATATACTACATAAGATTTTGCAATGAAGATATTTAGATAGAATCATGTTATTCAACTTTTTCAAAAAATCGTAATAATAAAAGAGTTCTACCTGCTACTTACATCTAATGTTCAATCTACATAGTGAATACAGTTGAAGAATTCGTAATATTGAAAAGTTCCATCTGCCACTTACATCTATGTTCAATTTCTATGAATTCAGTACAAGAAATTGTAATAATGAATAAGTAGTTCTCTCTGCAACTTTAATCTCAGTTCATATTCAGAAAATTCTATTTCTAATTAAATTTTTACAACAACCAAGTTCTGACTGCAAACAGAACCTTATTAGACATATTGTATGTAAATAGAACTGTATCTAATTCAATTGTTGGATATAATGTGCAGATAGAACTACAAATCTTTGAACATTGGCTTTTATCGAGTAGACGGCGCTATACAATATCAGTTTGAATGAGTTAGAAATCGTAGATATAACTCAGATATGCTCAAAGTACACATTTGGCATAATATGCAGATATAACCTTTATATTCTAAGGACGAGTTTGCCATGTCATTCGCACTAGTTTAGCTCATGGCATCTTACGTTAAAAGGTTAGGGCTACGTCTTCTCTAGCTCATACAAGTCTCGTGAGAACTTCTGAGGATTGTGCGCGTAGGGGTGCAGCCGGATGATGGAAATAATAATTTTAAAAACAAAATTCGAAGTAATTGTCAGTGTTCAATGGATCTTAATCCCACGAAGTTTTTATCAGTGACGAACACATGTCTAACAAAAACGAAAATCAGACAAGCAATTTAGACAACGTCACTCTGAGACTTTGACGAATCCCCTCTCATTACTACAAAACAAACACAAAACCTCCAGACACAGGGTGGAAATATTTTTTGTACCGTCCTAATCAATTATTTCCATTTTCAGGTACACGAACATCTTTATCGTTCAAAGAAACTCCCCGGTGTTTCGCATTTGTAAAACCTCCAACAAAAAGAGTGATTGAGGAAAGACTGACGGGTCAGATCAGAGTTGGCGTGGACTGATTGGCAAGCTGCGCGCTTGATGAGCAGCACACTGAGATCTTTATTATGTTCCGTATAGTGCTCGATGTTATCTAGTGCCCCGGAATAAGAATCCTGATAGTTGCGTGTCGCAGATGTTATGTTAAAAAAATTATTTCGAGTGTGAGATTGAACGTTTTGGATAAGCGGAAAGATCAGTAATATTTTCAATTATCAGATGGTTGGCCTAGAACTCCCTTCCACCAATTTACAAAAATTAATTCAATGCTATAGAGTGGGCAGTAGAAACTATAAGAATTCTAGACATGTTTATGTAAGTTTCGGTACTTGAACTTGTGGTCACTGGCGTAGCGTGGACACCAGCGTCGATAAGGGGGGTACTGTGGGATAGTACCACCCCGAGGGAAGCATTGGAATCAGAAAAATTGAAGGCAACTCCAACAGTCGCATGTGAATGCACGCAAAGACGAGCATGAAATGGCCACTATTTGATTTAAAAGGTGTACCTTAAATTGTCGTTTCCTAGGAATTCCATTATACAGTCTTCCCGATCTACATTTGTTATAAGTAAAAGTACGTATAATTGACCACATTCACCGAGGCCATATTGTCATGCGATATTACCAACTATTCAATGTCACTAACAGTTAAAAATATAACGTTTCTTTTAGAAAACCGCGAAAATCAAGATCGTTCTATGTGGTGCATATTTCTTGTTTCATTTGCGTATTTGGACTCTCGGTATCAGCTTTCACCTGAGCTTCAATAATAACAACATTTGCATTAGTAAAATATTGCCAAATTTATTCGCCTTATACATGCCAAGGTGATTTTTAACACTGTCTTCTGTAGACTTCTCTTTGTATTTCAAATTATAATTTTCTCTAGATATTCTTTTTGGAAATTCCGAAACATTTTTCAAATATTTTTCAAATATTAAAATTGAAAAAAATAAGATCGTCACTGATCCAAAAGATGCTGCTGATGTATGTAACAACTTCTTCACGAATGTAGGGAAAATTTGGAAAAGAACATAAGATGAAATCGTAACTACAGAAATGAAAAATAAAAAATTCACTTCTCACACTAACGAATAGTACTGAGGTTGAAAATACAATAATTAATCTTTAAAATATTCTTTTCGTATTTCAATAACTTTTTCGATAGTTATAATCAAACTTTAAATCGGAGTAAAATTTTCTGTCAGACTTTCAATCTTAAACTTTTTATTTTCCTAGAAACATACATTTTGTTATACAATGTGAGTAAATCATTAACAAAACAATATAACATTATTCATCTACAAAGTATTCTTCAGGCCATTGGTCTTCTGGTTTTTTCAAAACGGAAGGTCCTGTCAACCAGTTCAGGATATTTTCAGGTTTGCTCCATTTGGTAGCTTCATTGGCTATATTTTGCTTTGTATTCATCCATCTCCATAGTCCATTTTTCATTTTTTCCAAGATTTCTTCAACCCTTAGTGCTACGAATTTCTTATAATTCCGGGTATCTGATCTCAGCCAAAGGATAACGGTTTCGAATCACTCCAGTATATGTTTCTTCCTATATGAAAAGTGTGTTCTTTTTGTATAAAATCACCAAGCCGAGCACCCAAGACTGCAAGCTAATCGAAATAGTCTTCAAAGGAGCCACCCTGACTTTGGAAGTGATGAAGGAAGTTCCTTTTTTTCCGTTGTTTTCCGCTCGAAAATAAGCCACTGATGCATACGCCCTTTCGCTCGCATCACAGTATATGTGGAGGTCAGTAGAAGTGTATTTGAAGTTGAAATAACTTCTTGGAGTTTGTAGATTTTAAAATTTTTCCACTAATTGCAACCAATCCCGCCATCTTCTCATCAATATTTCATTCAGTTTTTCATCCCATTGGATTTTTGAGCGCCAAATATCTTGCATCAATATTCGTACTTGAACCATGATACTATTCAGAAATCCTAATGGATCAAAAACTGACATTGCTACTCTTAAAACTTGTCTTTTTGTGGTAGTTCTTTCAAATTCAGGGATTCTTGTCAACATTTTTTCAAAACTATGTTCAAATATGAAGTAATCCTCGTTGGGGTCCCACCAGCATAGTCCCAAGATTAACTCTGTTGGCAAAGAGGTATGTTCGGAGGACAAGTTCTTCATTGCTGTGAAAGTGATTTCAGGTGCTAGATCATTCAAAACTTTTCTAGAATTGCATATCCAATTGCACATCTGGAAACCCTGTACATGAATATTCATGACTTGTCTAATTCTTGTCAATGATTCATGTTCGGTGTCAACCAAGACACATAGAAACCCTGGTATGATCTCTTATAGCTGTGAAACCGACATACAAAAAAGGTACGGCCTACTTGATTCGTGATATTTTTACTGCGTTGATACCGTTTCACCTCTTTAGCACACAGATGGCGGCAAAATTACAGATTCATGATGACGCTTGGACAACTGTCATGTTATGTAATTTTCAACATTGAATTTTATTTGTTGTGATATTCATTAACCATAATTTGTATACATTCAAATTTCAATCAAATAATTATGACTCAGTACTTCGGAATGTTGGAAACTCGGCCATTTTCAACATATACGCCATCCATCGAGGAATGAAGCCAACGGTATCAGTGCAATTACAGTCTCAACAACATTCTTGAAACAAAAGCGAATCAGTGATAACACCGTGGTTTCTATACATCTTGGTGTCAACGCTGTCTAAATAATCATCCATGAAACGTTTTGTCAAAATAGCTGTCACTGCTTCGGGAAATTTTGTAATGAATTCTTGTGCGTTTTTGTTCCTTTCTGCTTGTGCGGAGCATGGAGATGAAGCTGCTCCAAATATCATTGATGTCATATCATAAATTTCAGCTTTGATATCTTTTCTTTCTCCTCGCCAAAGAAATCTTTGTGCATCACGATCTTCTTTGATGATTTTGATTTGTAAAACCATTTCTTTTATATCTCCAACGAAAGCAATACGTTTTTCTCGGAATTTGAATAAAATGCAGATCAGATCACTGAATAAATCGGGTCCACTCATGACACAACTATTCAAACTCACTCCTTGACTTTTCGAAGCTGCATCAAAAACAAAACGTAGTTTTCCTGGTTTGTTTTCATTATAAACCGCGAAATGGGGTAGATACCATGTTCAGTTGGTCGTTTGTAGAGATTCTTCGTTTGATAGTTTTCTAGCATAATCTTTTCTTAAATATTCATCAATTTTCGATTTATATATTTCTCTGAGTTGTTCATCTGTAACAGTCGTTTCATTGCTTTGGGTCTACTGCCTGGAAGTACAACGTTTTCATTTTTCCAAAGTAGTCCCGTTTCCCATTTTTGTCCTATTCTTTTTGTAGTTTTTTCAATTATAATTTTCGCTTTCTCATTCATTTTGTCTACTAGTTCTTTCATCACTTGCGGATTTATCAGATATTCTTCACCATTCTGGCTTTCTAAACATACTGTCGTATTCTGTAAAGTGTTCGAAAGTTCGATCAGATTCTCTAAGTTTTCCTCTCGAACTGGTTTGGTCTGTTTCAACTGAATGAATATTTGATCAACAATGTCTTCTTTTCTTCCGAATCTTCTCTCCAACAGCAGTAAAACGTCTTTCAACTTATCAGAAAAATTCAGTAGAGCGAACACTGCAGTTCTAGCTTTGCCCTTCAGATATTTTTGGAGCCTACTCATGTTTTTCTTATTCGAAAATTGGCATAATTTAGTGGGTTCGTGGAACTGAGTGATGAAGTTTTGCCAGTAAAATAGGGAAGATCTTTGTTGAGAGATTGCCTGGTTATGATTCTTGCTAAGTACTGTTTCTCTGTTGAAACTTTGAGTTTTTCTTGTTTGTCTTCGAGTTCCGCTGTTTTTTGTCTGGTAAAAGTTTCTTCAAATTCGATTAGCTGTTGATATCGACTTGAATTCCGCTGCCTATCATCTCTATTTTCAATTTCAAGATTTCTGTATGGTATATCCCCAATCCATTTCTGCACTTTATTGTGATTCATTCGACTATTTAGATCATCAACAGATATTTCAGGCTTTTCTTCATCGGATTCAGATTCTTCTGATATTACTGCATTTTTCAATTCCCATTCTAACATGATTTTTGCTGCATTCTTTCTAGTCGTTGAATCTCTATTCTCTCTTTTTCTTCTTCAATCTTGGCCAATTGATCATGTGCTTCGATTTCTGCTCGAATTCTGAGATTCCTCGAAGAGCTCCTTGTTGCAGATTTCTTACTATCATCTTTTTTGGAAATATTGGAATTCGTATCCAAACTGACTTTTGCCTTGACTTTTTCATCTGTCGTCTCGACATTTGCAATCAGCTTTTTTCCGGATCTAAGAATCTTGGGCCTACTTCCTCCAGAGGACATTTTTTTCTTCTCTAGCTCAACTATTACTAGAAGGACCAATGTAAAATATTCTTTTCGTATTTCAATAACTTTTTCGATAGTTATAATTAAACTTCAAATTGGAGTGAAATTTTCTGTCAGACTTTTTATTTACCTGAAAACATACATTTTGTTATACAATGTGAGTAAAACATTCAAAATATCAGTTATTAACAAAACAATAAAACATAATCTAAAAAATGGAATAAAATCTGAAACTCTAAACATTATTGCAAAATTCAAATATGAACCTCTCATACCTAAATAATAAATAAATCTTTCGAATTAGGAATATTTCCTTCTATTCCAAAAAAATCACTTTTACCTCCAATTTTCAAAAATGGCGATACGGAAAATGTTTCAAATTATAGGCCTATTTCACTTCTATAATCAATTAGTATAGTCTTTGAGAAAATCATAAAACAAGAAAAATAATTATCGATCTCGATATCCCAGTATGCTTTTAGAGAAAAAACAGTCTACCTATGATGCAATCCATTCCTTCACAAAAACCAACTACGAATTTTTAGATTCGAGCAATCTTCCTATCGGTGTTTTCATAGATCTTAAAAAGGCCTTCGATACTGTTGATCATTCCATACTTTCAGATCCACTAGAAGATATGGATGTAAGCGGTTCGAACGCTACCAACGTAACCTCGCAGTCAAAAATCATGTGATTGAACCACCCATTTTTCCATCGCTGCTGGCGTGCAGTGTATATCACGTAGAATGTCCCCTTTGTGTATCTATCTATCTTGAAAATTTCACGGCTTCACGTCGAAAAGTGAAACAAATTAGAATTTGTCAAGAGACAGGTGGGGATCCTGAAAACGAATCCGATGGAATTTCTGGCGAATTTTGACCCCTATTGTAATTTTCCGGAATAATGGGTGGTCCCATCGCTGCTGGCGTGCAGTGTATATCAAGTAGAATTACCCCTTTGGCGCAGTGGGTTCATTTTTAGTGTAACTATTGATCTTGAAAATTTCATGATTCTACGTCATAAACGACGGAAGATACAGGGGTGTTTATGAGAAGTGAAACACACTGTATATTGAACAATTCACTCAAACCACAAAATCTCGGAAACGGGTTGCTTTGAGTGTATGACATCAAAAATAAAAAGTGTAGAGAAATTAAAAAAGAATTGATATAATTGAAAATATACAAAGGTGTTTTGAAAAAAATCAATATATCAATGTCTGAAAATGTCTGAAAGTTTGTGTTGTTCCAAATATCCTCTATAATTTATTCGAAATTCATAGTATCAAAGAACATCACCGTATCGACTAATGATTCCCGAATTATTTCCAATAAATATCTCGAATTGCGAAATAGTTAATTTTTAAAAAGAAGTCTATAAAGTAAAACTCAAAATTTGAAAATGGTTGAGCAGCCAATGAAGAAGCGGTTCGGAATATATAAAAATATACTGGTTGTTTCATTTGAAGAAATTGAAAGACCAATTTCGGGTGGACACGCTTCAATGATGCACCCTGTATGACTGAGAATGATTTTGTAAAATAATATCAAATGATTCGTAAGGCAAAAAAATGAGAAATCGAAATAGAGATTCCCACGAAACAATTGACCAAGGCTATCTTGTTGACTCACCCTGTATAATAACTTCCAAACTATATGGTCCGGTCCATACATTTTCAGGAAAAAAATAAGAATAATTTGTTAAGCTGCTGATTCAAAATTAAGTTATTTCAAGTGTTCCTCGAAGAAAAGAAAAAACAAAAGAAACCACTGCGAGGGAAGTCGACGTGGAAGGGATTGAACCGAAACTATGTTAATTAAAGCTAATCAGATTCGAACGATGTCTTTTTTCTCTGGTAGCCATTTAGTTTAATTCAAGATCATTAATTCGCGTCGTTTTTGTCTTGATGTAGCAAGTATCAAGTACGCCGCTATGGTATAATTGAGCACCAAGTTTCTTTATGAAAAATATACGAGTTGTTCGGTTTCATGTGGTAGGTAGGAGATACTACTTTTTATTTCTGCAGAGGTGGACTATTCCTTAGGAAGCAGTGCCATTTTCAATTTTCGTTATAACCATCACAAATAATCTTTTGTGGGAAAACTTTCATATCAAAATCCTTGGTACCATGATACGGGTTCATTTTCACCCTTTTCATTCCATAGTAAGCAACACCATGATGCAAAGAAAGTAGTAATTCCACTCAAAATTATTCACAATCAAATTTTCCAGCAAGTAGGTTGGAATCTGAAACAAGGCTTCGTTTAAATATTTGAAAATAACTTGTAATGCTGGTTATTTTACTTTCGAATGGAGCAGTAGTGAGTTTAGTCTAAGTCGAGTTTAGCGATACTTTTGGAGACGAAATGAACCATTATCTGCTTTTAGGCATTGTTTGACCCTCAATTCAAATCCAGAAATATCGCTGATAAATATGAACAAAATTAGACAAACAGGACATAACCTGAAAGTATATATTAAAAATATTGGAATTTTACAAAATTCTATATGTTATAGTGTAGCAAGTACCGGGATGCACTGGGGAAAATGTGATGATTGTTAGGCATTTTTGAGAATATTTTAGTAAAAAAAATCTTTAATTCTTTATCTATCAAATGTCATTAGTTGACAGCTGTCTGATTCTGCAAGCGATAGGTGACATGTAAGTATCTGATTTCATAGGAGGAAGTAGTGGGATTTGAAACAAGGACTTTCTTTTTCTTTCTTTTCTGATCCGTGGGCACAGGTAGAGGTAGCTCATGCTTCAGGCAGATCTAATAGGAGAATTCGCGATTTGTGGAAATTCGAACTGGTTTCATTCGAATGAATGAACTAGCAACAAAAGTAGTTGGATTGAAAATTCCAAGTCGAACAAATTCTCCACTTGATTTCAAGACTTTCTTAGAAATATCACAATGCCACATGCCAACTAAGGAATGTCCACAATCCAAGTTGAACCATGTCCAGAATTCCATAGGTAATCATGCTATTAATGTAGGCCTTTTTGATTCACCACATGGAAAATCCAATCCGCTGAACCGCCTGAACGAAAAGTGTGCATAGTAGTTGTAGCTCTTGGTTGAAAATACTGAAAATACTTTTGCATAGCGATTTGTAGGCAGGTTTAAGAGGAAACATTCAGTAGATAGCAAGGGTTCCTCAAGATATATCCTACGGTAGGACATACCCACTCATTCACTGAAATTGAACAACTCTTCACAATAAATCTAGTGACAAGGTAACATTTGTGCCATTCCTGCATGTGCATTCCATAACAGCTTATAGTTTCCACGTGTACGCTAAGGAGTAGCTGGAAGATAGCGTCATCAGATGGCCAGTCTACAACCAACAAAAAATATAACCAATCATATAAACTCGCTTGAACTTATGCTTGCTTGTACCATCGTTCGAATAGAAGAAAGATACTCTTAGTCAATGCACGTGGAAAATGTTTGGACCCAAACGCGAGTGTCATCTAGCGTGATTAGTTACAAACATGAATATTTGACGTCATTTTAATGCAGGTCTCTTCAAAAAACCCTGTCAATGTTTTAATCAATTTACGACATGACTTGGATGCGAGATCACTGTCGCCATCTACATGTCGCATCCATTTGAATCCAATACTAATCCCATAAGGTTGGCTAACTACCTTACTTCTATGTAAACAATGCTTGAACTCTCAGATTCATTGCCTACCTGCTTGGATTAGAAATCATCCTATGAAGTTGAACTACAGTCTGTGAACCTCTGGTATGCATACTTTAGGTATTTATCGCTCCTAATGTAGAAGCCCGCCATATGAGTTATTTTCAAAGGTGTATATCATTATTGAACAGCCTTTTGAAATAATTCTTATCGTACAATTTGCAACGACATAACCTTTCCCATTTCAACGTCTTGAATTGTAAAATCGAAACTTTAAAGTCACAAAGGCACAAACGAATTTTGTTGATAATTTCTTCTCTTTTTGGACTTCTGTGGTTTGGTCTTTTTACCAGATATTCAACCCTTGTAGCCGATATTATGTAACAAAGAAAAACCAAATAAACTAAATTCGCTAAACTTGTGAATATTGTAAAGGGAAGCATTCTCAATTGAAACTTGAACCAATACATGACTCCTCTGGAAATGGAAAAAACCTACGATACAATGAAGTTACTTTTTTGTAATATCTAACAGAAAACCAATACTTCCCCGGCTAAAGCCACGCTGGACATTGAACTAAATCTGATAGATATTGTGAAAGACCCTATATAAATCTAAAAGTGAAAATTTGCATTTTCATTCAGATAGTTGATCATTTCTAAAATGTCCAGGTTCCATTGGAAATTCTTATCTATAAATGAAATAAGGGAGAATGATATTCAGAAGTATCACTCACAGAAAATCGCTCATTTCATTAATGCGTGAATTGCATCTCTTTCGCTACAACAAGAATCCCTTCCAAGAGAGGTTATCTTTTACGATGGAAAATAACGACCAAAGTTTATCTTTCAGTCGCAGATGATTCCACAACTGACTTTATGAACACCCTATTCATATTTTCAATAAAATCAACTTGTGAATATTTATTATCTCATTGAAACCACCTTCACCCAGAAACAAAGACCTGCTCTCATCTACGCTGTTTAAAGATAGGGGAAACATTGTATTATTTTGGTCACCTTCGTTTGGGTTATATATAAAGTTACTTTTTTTCTCCTATCAACGATCATTAGAACCATCCAGGCCTTATGTATGGTCTTCTGATCATCATGAACGTTATTCCCTTTCATGTACTTAGTTAGTAAGAGACAGAATGTGTCACCTGTTCAGAGTTGACATGTGCAGAAGCAGATTCATTAGTTCTGATATACTTCATTGATCTCCATTACAAAAACTGTACCCTCCTATTTATATCAATTTTTGGTACTTATTTCTAGCATTTCTTTCGAGAAAAGACCAAGTAAGGCCAATTACCCAAGCAACTTCTTAAAAACTTCCCCTTCTAACTCATTGTAGTATTTGTGACGTTGATGATGATTTATTCTGTTTCAGCATCGAGAAAAATGGTCCAAGTAAATTTTGTTGCTGACCTTCCTTCATTTCGGGTAAGTGAAATTTTTATTTCAGAAAATCTTTCTGCCATTTCCGACAACAAACAACAAGTTTCTGAATTAAGGGTTTTGTCCCAGCAATAATAGCTGCTTGCGAATAAAATTTCGCTCAATAAATATATAATACTGAGCCACTTATAACTGAATGGGACAAAAACAATAACTGTTATTATTGAACTGATATATCCAAAATATAATATCTGTCATAGCAGCTGATTTTGTCTCCATAATCGACTGAAAAATTATTGCAGGATACAATCGACTCAGGGTTGTTCTGGAGCGATCCTCAAATGTACTCAACATAGCAATAAAATAGTGCTCGATAGTTTATTAGTTATCAAGATACTGCGCATGCCCATAATATGTAATTGATTGTTTGGATAGAAGACTTCGCCACTTCTCACTTTACATACGTGTCTTATTGATTTTGCCAATATGAAATATGGAATTCAAAGCTTTACATTTGAAGACCCGTTCATACCTTTGTCAGTATTCGCATTTTTTTTCAATTCGACTCATACAACACAAAAATGGCGGTGAATGATAAATCATAACAAGTAATTTTTCAGTATTTGTATTAAGATATTACTACATTAACGAAAAATAACGTGATGATTGATCATTCACCGCAATTTTACCACCTTATGAGTCGAATTGCAATTTTTTTTCGGATATTCGCAAGGGTATGAACGAGCCTTAAAAGCTTTCGAACTACCATGTAATTAGCCTATGACTGGAAATAAATGAACAAAGTGGTGAACAGAGATCCTTTCTTTCCTTTACAGATGGCTGCTGTAGTCGATCGAGGTCAAAACTCTTTGCAGGTAAACAACGTCACAGCACGAAATAATGCTAATTTTTTACCGTTTTTCAATTGTGCAGGTTCTGGTGCCACACTGAAGCTAAACTAGCTGTTTTTGGCAAAATTTTGCCTCAATTTACAACACTGGATACAAACTATTGACCAGTAATGATCTGGTGCATAATTTCCATGTGTTCGGTCATTTCTGCCTGCACTCGGTAAAAACCGGCGACGCTACACAACAAAAACTCAACGACATTCACCATTCAGGCACAGATTATTTCAGAGGTTCTCGAATATGTGTAAAAGGTGGATATACTGGGATTTATTGCATATTAATTTTATTATAATCAGTTTGTACGTTTGAACTCAACAGGCACATACAATTACAAAGTTACTGACCTTCAATTTGCATGTAATGAAATTCAATTATGTTATAATCAGTTGTATAGTGAGCGTTGATTTTGGTGCATGGGATGAGAATCTGAGATATGTATCAATTGTTAAACCAAGATTATTACAGGACTCTTAAATTGGCAATGTTTCACCATTAGGTTTGATCTGTATGCGATTTGCACAACGAAACAACATAACATTCTACTTGGATGCGATGATTCTTAAACCTAGCTGCTCCGATGAAGAGAACAGCGATTCGAGGTCACTATTCAGGTGTATCAATGATGTGTTTAGACGACGTTTCTCAAATCGGAAACATGGCTCAGTATCATCAGCGTAGAAATGGGTAGAACAATATTCCAAGGAATTAACGAGATGACTTGTGTAGAGGATGAAAAGTAAGGGACCCAGAATGGACCTCTGCGGAACCTAATTTCCTACTTCAATCATCTCAGATTGTGCGTTTCAAGGTTCACTCTTTGAAAGTGATTCACCAGGTATCCAGACAGGCTTTATTCGAAAACCCTAAATATTTCTACAACTAAAGAATGATTTAGCCTGACGAAAGCTTTAGAGTAATCAAGCAAAATGAACACACAAAGTTAATTCGGGTCAACTGCCGAGTACGTCATCTATCACCTTCAAATCAGCAGTAACACAACTATGTGCCGGTCTAAAACCAGACTGACACTCTGGTAGAATAACATTTTCCTCGGAAAAAAAGCTAATTTATTTATCAATCGTTTTTTCAAAAACTTTGGATAAAGTGGGTAGCAGACTTATCTTGTTCTCTTCCAGAGCATCAGTCTTAGGAAAGGAAAGGCAGCTTTCCAAAGAGAGGAATAAACAGAATTACTCATACAATAGGTAAAAGTGTGTGTGATAAAATATAGTAAATAAGGGCAACCCAAAAAAACTGGAAAATTGGAAACACCATCTGACCTACTGCTTTCGATTTAATAGAAAGTTAATAGTATACAGTTTGGCAAACATAGCTGAGATTGTGAAATTCCCACTTTTTGCGCGAACAATCACGTGAATTTCACTGGATAGTCCGTCGTACGACAAATGCGCATCATGGGCGTGTCTACTTTCACAATTGCAGCTATGTTTGCCAAGCTGTACTATTCAAATTTTCGTTTGCATTTTTTGATGTTGAGTGTCCAATTTCTTCGGATGATTAACACTTTCTTGAACTTTTCTGAAATTACATCTGTGTATTTGTAGGGAATACTTTCCATTTACTTATTTGTAAAAAATATAACTTCAGATGATTTATATTGGTCTAGGTGGGGCTGAAAAGTTTGAAAATTAAAAGGATAGGGAGAAAATGAAAACCTCAAAACAAGTCTAGCCTGGCTGAAGAGAGTCAGAGATAAAAGAAAAAGCTAATTTTCATGTTGTAACATTGAAAGGCATAGTAATGGCTTATTAACCATAAGGTTGTTTCGTTTCATATTTAACGTAGTCCGGCACTGCATCCATCGCATCAATTAGTGCCTTCGGTGCTTTTATTAATGCTTGGGTATCCAGGTGTAATGTTAGTTAATGAAGCAAAGATGCACATTGGTAAAATTCCATCTATATTAACTCTATATTTTCAGTAGCGGAAAGCCTGCAAATTGAAATTAATTGTTATTTACCATTCCTGCATAATTTAAGGAATAATATTTCTTTCATAATCCTTTTAATAATGCACTTTTTATGATGAATAATGAGAATAGTGTGGACGCTGGCGCTGTTTGAATCAAGATAAATATATCGACATTCTCAACTAGTATACGTTAAATCAATATTCAATCGTCATATTGTATTGATGAAAACGTTTTTAAACTCAATCTACAGAATATATAGGCTGATTCACGCATATTACGCGTTTCTGATAAACCAGATACCGGATCATTTTGAAAATTCGATGGAGAGCATATTCGGACATTCTCTACCCAACTAAAATATGTTCGACAAATCGTTGGTGCCTTCCATTACAAAGTAGTTGCAACTTTGACTTTTCCAATGATATACATGATATTATTTTTGGAATCTCCAACAATTGCCCGACAACTTTTCCTATTACTGTACCTAACTATCTGTTACCGTTTCCTAAATAAAAATTGATTTAAATTTCTTCTTCGGAAATCATGACCTCTAAAAAGGCTGATATCTTTGAGTTAAGAAATATTATGGAATCGGAATTTGGTTTGGAGTTAGGTGATACTTGGAGGCTTCCCATACTTCAGCCTAATTTCCGTTACTTCAATACAGGGCGGCAAAAAAGTACAGTATTTTCGTTTGCTTGAAAAAGTGACTGAAAGTTGATTATTTCAAATATCATTTATTTGTGAAAATGTCCCTTCAGAATGGTATTCCCATTCGGTATTTGGTATTAATGCCATGATTACTATTTGACAGTGAGATTGTTACATTCTCCTGATAATATCGACATTTTCGCCAGTTCAGAAGTTGCAAATACCTTCAAAACGATTGAACAAAACTATTCAAAGGGAGTGATTAAATATGTTCATTATTTTTAGGCAGTGTGATAAAATTATCAGCAGTACATGTATAATGTTTGATGAAATGTTTCCTAATCTATCGCTAATGAACATCAAGAAATTTATGCGTGTTTAGAACAATTTCAGTGAGTTTGGATAAACTTTACGAAAGCACCAAGAAACTTGAAAGTGCAAATATTGATATGAATAATCATAAAAAAGTAAAACAATTATGTGGAATATATCAAAATATATTCAGATCTGATTTCATTTGGATCCAAATCTTCAAATGTTTTGGTATAATCCTTTTTAACAAGTCGTCTCTGGAACGCACGGGTGTTTTGTAAATATTTTCATCAAACATTCCCCACCGATAAAAATCTAATGGATCAAGGTCGGGTGATCTGGCTGGCCAATTCCATGGTCACAAGCGCTTCAATTGCCGATCATTAAAAAGCCTTTCCTGTTATGCGCTAACTTCTCTTGTACAATGTGTCTACTTGGTATCAACAGTTTCGATATTCTTCGAATGGTAGATTATCGACGAAGCTGTCTACAATAGTCTCCAGGATGTTCAGGCAGCTTCAGGATGTTAAGGATTACTGGTAATATCACGTACCTATATTTGTTGTCCATTAACATACAGCAGACGTCAAAACTAATTTTCGTTTTAAATCTGGCTTCTTTTGTGACGTGAGGATTTTCACTGGACCAATAGAGACAATTATTTCCTTGTCTCGAAAATTTTGATTCATCAGTCCAAGTAATTTTATTTTAAAAAGTGGATTTTCTTGAATGCGTATCAACAACATTTCACAAAATTCAACTCTCTGTTGAGGGTCTTGAGGCTTCATTGCTTGAATTTTGGTGAATTTATAATCATGCACTTATGTCTTCGTAAGATTCTTTGAATCGATGAATATTTTCTGGCCAAATCTCCTTCAGTTCTTCTTAACGATGACTCGAGAAATGCGTGAAAATATGCTAAGACGTTAATCTGGTTACGGGTCGTGGCAAGTTTCTTGGTGCTTTTGAAGTTGATCTAAATGCAATGAAATTGTTCTGAATTCGTATAAACTTCTTGAGGTTCATTGGTGGTAGATTCGGATACATTCCATTTAACTTTCTACATGATCTGCTGATAATATTACCACACTGTCCAAAAATAATAAACAAATTCATAAGAACTTCATTAGAATAGAATTTTTTTATTTCAATTCAATATTTATTTATTATCCGCGGGGATAGCTCGAACGGAGAGCGCCGGTTCACCGATATCTGAAGTCAAGCAACGCTAAGCGAGGCCATGGTTTGGATGGGTGACCAACGGACCTCCTTTCTAGGAATCGCACGTAAAAAGGTAAGACCTCGTTAATCCTTGGCTCGCACAAGTTTCGACTTTTGAGGGCTGCCGTTCGTAAGGGGACGACTGCTGGTTAACGGAAAAAACAATTTTAAAACAATTTTTTAACAACAATTTCCGCATCAACCATTACGGTTATTAGCGGCGTACAATATGTTTACAGTACATAAATCTAAATTTTGTACATTATATTAGTTCTATTCAAAAACGAAACTAGATTTTCCACATTTTCCAGGTTGAGGATGGTTCGTATGTCGTTGGGCAGGTTTGCTGTAACTCTTTCTTCGTGATACAATGGGCAGTCTAGAAGAAGGTGTTTCACGCTGAGAACACTGTCACAAATATAACATGTCTCTGGGTCACTTTGTTGAAACAGGTGTTGGTGGGTTAATCTTGTGTGCCCAGTTCGAAGCCGTGAAAGAGTGACCTGGTGTTTTCTGCTTAGTCCCACATACTGAAAAGGCTTAAGACTGGGGTTTCGTTCGAATAACTTGTTGCCGATTCCTGTTTCGTGCCATCTATCCTGCCAAACGCCTTTAATGTACTTTTTTATGTCTGCCTTTATATCATCGTACGGGATAGAGTTCACTCTATGAGATGTCGGATCTGTGATAGCATTTTTGGTGGCTTCGTCGGCTTTCTCGTTTCCGGGTATTCCTATGTGTGAGGGAATCCACACTAATTTTGTAGTCTTTCCTCGAGATTTCAGTTGGTGAAGTTAAAGTTTGATCGATTCCAGTACGGGATGTTTGGGGTACAGTTGTTTGACTCCTTGTATAGAGCTCAAATAGTCAGTGAAAATTACGTTTCTCTAGCATCAAGGCTATTTGACAATTCGACGGCTTTTGCTATGGCGTACAATTCTGCTGTGTAGATGTTGCAATTTGGTGGTAAACTGTAACAATATGTTTTATTGTTTGATATAACGGCTGCTCCGACGCGTTGATCTCCAGATATCTTAGATGCGTCTGTATAAATTATGTTTTGTCCGTGGGACCCAGTTTCTATTTCGTGGAATTTTTCAAGGATTTTCAAGCTGGGGGTTGTGATCTTTGGGAAATGAGTAAGGGATATATTGCAGGAAAGTATTGAATAGATTTGTTCCGTTGTTTTGACGGTATTTGCAACTTCTGAAGTGACGAAAATGTCGATATTATTAGGAGAATGTCAAAATGTTACTGTCAAATAGTAATCATGGCCTGCTTACCAAATACCGAATGGGAATATTATTCTGAAGGGACAATTTCACAAATAATGCTCGTGATGATTTCGAAAATGATAAAGTGCCAGAAATGCTCCTTTAATACTGCAAAATGTAAATAAGCTTCACTATTGCATGGCTAACTATGGTCAGCTGAAAAGTGCAAAATAAGGGAACACATAATATTATTATGGATTATTATTATTATTATTATTATCCATAATATTATGATGGATACTTTTATCATCGCACTGACATCAGAAATGGGTTCAGAATACTCCGTAACCCCCAAGTTATAAAAGCTGCAGAAAAGGAAAATAAGTATTGATAAGCGTAATAATTTTTAAAATAACTCAATTCAAGAGTTGAACTTTTACGATATATAGAAGATAACACCCTATGTATACCTCAGGAATTGAGATCTGGGGTTCTGGGGTTCAGGGGAATCTAATGTTAGGTCAGTGATAAAAGAATTCGTGAGGAAGGTTATTCTGACTTTCATTGTCTAAAAAAGAACAGAGAAAAATTCAATTCTCTGCAATTTTTATTCACGACGTTTCTACTGTTAAAATGTACAGTCGTTACCAAGTGTATACACTCTATAAAGTGAAACATTGTCAACCACTTTCAAACGAAAGAACCCATGATATATTTTTCACAATTTTTCAGTTTTCAGTTGGTCATAATTAGCCATGAAAAAGTGATCCTTGGTTAGTTTCTACAGTAATAATGGAACATTTTTGGGTACTTTTTGACCAAAGAAGATATTTTAAAATCAGCCGAGCATTATGGATGAATAAGAATTATTGACATTGGCAACTTCATTTGACACCCTGTATATTTGAATGATTCAGCATTAAGTTCTGTGGTTCTGGGACATTCCTAAACCAAGAGTTTTTACAGTATTAATTGAACATTTTTGTGAATTTTGTAAAAGGAGAAAAAAATTTGAAATTATCCAAATATTACTTACGAAAGAGTTAATCATATTGCCAGCTACAATTGACACTTTGTATAATCAATTGATTCAAACATTGAGATCTGGGGGTTTAAGGGTACTCTGAAACAGATTTTAATATTAATTTTGTGATGAAAAGAATCCCGATATGATTTCCCTACTTTTTCACTTTTCAATCGAAGAATAGAACAAAGGTGCTAAGTGCCAAAAGTAAAGTTTCGAGATATTCAAGAAAAACGCAACAAAAAGGTCAATATTTGTTTTTTTGTTTTATTAGCATCAAAAATCGTGTTTAAGGTTAACGGAAAACCAATTCTAACACACACCGATATAAGTTATGCACCACAGCTGAAAATAAAAATAATTTCTTTAAAAAAATAGAAACAGGGTTAGTGCCACAACGACCATTGCCACTTTTTCTGCGTTCATTCTAGTCCAGTTCACTCATATTGTACAACAACTTCCCCAAATTGAGTAATCATTCATATATTTTCACTTTTGGACAGCTACTACGCACAGGCGTAATTACAAATTCAACAAGAGAGCTGATTCATTCTGGCACTTGCCCCCTTTGACAAATAACCGTTGTCGCTTACCACTGGCTCCATCTAATGATTGTTGTAGGATGCATAATATTACTCAGGGCACTTACAGCCTTTGTCAGGTCAGAAAGCATCTCGTTTAACACCGTTCTAGGGCAATACCTCAATATAGGAAATTATAGCACTTAGCACCTTTGTTACTTCCACTCTTCAATAGGTCATACTTAGCCGTGCAAAATGAATATAAGAATGTTTCTTTAACATTAAGGTAGGTCTTCCTGAGTACCATTATATGAAAAAAAATCTGATTATTTTATTCCCAATGCAAAATGACGGTGTGTCTGCTCAAAGTGGGACACACTGTATATATATTATGTATTATTATGTGGTGACTGGTAACCCAGCGGTTTGATGCATTGGACGTATATTCCCGGTTCGAATCCGGAGTATGAGAGAATTTTCATCAAGTACATCGGCATCGATAGGCAAACTTGTTGTGAAGCAAGTGCGATGTGAGTTGCCTACATGCCAATCCCGACGTCTCGTGGTCAAAGTGTGCAACCGACCACCCGGAGTGGTGCTGTACGTTTTCTCGGTTTTCCTGCAGCTGAAAAGTGAATACGCTACCAAAAATCATCAAGTCGTCCCGGAGCGCCACGGCAAATAATAGTAATAGCTGTTCTCTACCCGCACAGGCTTTGTTTTTGGGTACACTCTTCGAGTGTTTATGAGGGAGTATTATTATTATTATTACATCTAATTTGTAATAACTAACAAAGGAATAAGAGGCACCCATATGAAGTGAAAGTAATTCATGAACTTAATGAAGATGATTTCGATCGCAGACGAGGATTTTTATTAGAGTGGCCAGCTAGATCTCCTGATTTAACCCTACTTTATTTTTTGTGGGGATACCTCATGTCAAAAGTTTACGTTGACAAACCTGATATTACATTATTATGAATGAAATATCTTTTATTTCTCGAACATACGGTTTTCTAACATAGGAAAAAATGTGACAACCATCCACAGAAATATGCGTTCATTTTGAAAGTATTATTGAAATGGCGTAATTCTATTTAACAAAGATTATAATGACGTCATAACTCGAACAGTGATCACGTCATCAAAAATATGAGTAGACCAAAACATGCGCAACTGAAAAATAACATTGACATGTCTGAGCTTGTTTTCCCTAATAGCCATATCAAGCGTTTAACGAATTTGTTCCGACCTCTACGTGCTCACTGCATAAAAAATTCGAATAAATTTACCGAAAGCCAATATCCCATTGAGACGGTGCCTTGTAATTATATTTAAAAAAGTGGAAAAAATCGATCATTGTAGATTTTCACGAAAAATTCAAAATTTTCTTCACCTTCACATTGTTTAGTTAGTTAGCTCCAACAAAGATTTCGAAAAATTCCATCCAAATGTTACTTTTTTTCCGTAATAACTTTTGAGATTTTGCTAATTTTGAAAAGTAAATATCACTCAGTATATCTGATAGAGACTGAGTAGGTTTCAAGATGAGCCAGAGTGGATGACAAATTAATTTTGTTTGAAAAGTCACTAATAACTATTTATTTCCGTTTGTTGGGTACTTTTTGAATGTCACTGTATAAATACCTACATATCTCTATTTGGAAGCTTGATAAATGCGTACCTCGTACACCAAACTACCATTCTGCATTTCTATAACGAAGCTTCAGAATTCACGAAAAATGCAGTTGCTTTCTTTCCCGATCAATAATTTCTGCGATTATTTAGGAACAAAGTGGGCTTTGATACATCGACAAACATCACCTACCTGTCAAGCGTTGTTGACAAGAAAGTATCGAAACTATTCTGTGACACAAAGTAGCGTCCTGTTTATTATTTCGGGAAAATCGGAAAAAATAGAGTGAAAATTTGTATTTCATTGTGATCAGACTGATTGTGGTGTTTTCAGTGTTGTATTTGTTGTGTAATGATGCAAGGAAATCATGGGCTGCTCTCTGGTTTTTATATAATGGAGCAAACAGGTTAGTGATTGTACACACTTTGCCGTCTTTTTCTCATATTCCTCTTGGTGTTCTTGGGAATTACTTATAAATCATGATCATACGCATGAATGAACGATTATTCATTTCAATTTATGTATACAATTCGTTAATTTTCAACAAATTCCTGGACAAACGGTTTCTGCTAGTAATAAAGTTCAGAAAGTGGGGTTACGTAAAGCGGGATTAGGCACTTGAAATCCAGGGGCATCAATTATGTTAACTTCTAACTATTAGACCAAGGCCAAACCGATTTTGAATAACCGAATTCATAAAAAAAACCTTAGCAGTGTGTGGGAGATGGGGAAATTTAGAGTAGGTTATGAGTGAACTAAAAAATATCAAGACAACTTAGTTAAAGTTTCGGAACATGGTTGGGTATTGGGGGTATTACTTACTCGTCAATTAATTAATATGAGTAAAATAAAAATCGATTCTGTAAATTTATATTTGTTCCGAGAATAACATACTTCGAATTCTTCTTTTGAAAGAGCCTATAGAAAGTGATTTGATCGGTTCCGATAAAGAGTTGTAAAGAATTACTATTTGATAACTGAAAGATCTTTTGAACATCTCTTTTCTGTGGACTGGTAAATTGAGTCTGGATCTCTGACGTGTATTCAGATTGTGGATGTTAAGACACTATTTTATTATATAAATAAAGTGGGGTCTGATGGGTGATAATTTTATGGAACAAGCATAAAGCATCTGCGGACACCACAGATCAACTTCATACAGGAGTTTTGAAGTACCTGGATTCTACGCTGATCGGTATTATCGATACAGGGCCCATAGACAGCATCACAATAGTTAAACTTCGAAAGAACCAATGACTCACAGAGAAATATTTTTATATTTTTATCCAGTATTCTACGATTACCAAATATAACTTTCAGGTTACCATAGCCAATTCTTATAGAGTTCGAGATGTGATTTTTAAAGCGTAGATTACTATCTAATTTTTTATTATGAAAAACGCATTTTACACTTGGTTTATGATGTACTATATGTATATTTTATACCATTCAACGTATATAAATATCTTGGCCGAAATGCCATACGGAAGAATACTGATATCTTGGCTGTCTTCAAGTACGCCGGGCGATGCAGAGCAAACTTTGAGGGCCTTGAGGTGGCAGTAACCCGGCAATGATCTTTGAATGTGTTCAATGACGTCATATCCGATTTTCATTCACTTTGTGATGAGTAGGATTTTCCAAGTTTTTTTAGCCCGTTTTTGATTGGCAGTCACGGCTTAACAATCGATTTTGAGTGGCAGTCACGGCTTAACAACCGATTTTGAGTAGCAGTCACCAAAAATCATATTTAAGAATTCTATGTATAAACGAAATTGGACGCACAACGCAATCGGTCGGATTTTGACCTACAAAAAGTAATTTTTTTTTTTTTAATTAACAAACGCAAGGCAGTCACTGGTTTTCATATAATACACGTTCAAGACTACATTTTATAATTTTTCCATCCACTATGCGATCAGCCGGTGATTTGGACGCTATCTCTTGGACTAATAGTCCATTCGGAAGTAGACATTTCAACAATAAGAGACCTTCGAAATACAAAAAAACACCAAGACTATTGTTCGTGGAAGATAATGGTATTTTTTTTCGAAAAATAACTCGAAAACTAGTCGTCTTCCGAACTGCGAAAAAATCATGCTCATTCGAATCCAAATTTTCATGTGAATAGAATCATTTGCACTCGAGACAAAAATTAAATACTGTAAATTCGGTTTTTGCCATTTTGACGGTTAATTTGAGGTTATGTTTAAAAGTGTTGGATGAGAAAGTTTTTTTCGAACATTTGCCGCTAATAGAACACGTTTCGCCGCAAATTGCAAAAGACCGTTTTCAACCCATAAACTGTGCACCCCTATTTCACAATTTTGAGTGTTTTGGTGTTTAAATATTTTTTTTTACGTTATAGGGTTGGAACCTCAACAACATTCTCCACCAGGTCCTTGCCTGTCACTTTTTTATTGCTATAAACGTTCAAAATTCGTTTTGGCACCAGCCTAATATTAAATGATAACTTTTATTTATAATCTTAATGACCACTGCACGGGAATAATTACAAAATCAAAAAGGTATCATGAGATGATCATTCCAATGCCATAAATAATCCTCCAGCCCTCTGTTTGAGTATTACTGCTAGATTATCAGGCTTGAAATATTCAATTGGAAGGCAGTGTTCATTTGCATACAGCTGTGTTTCAGTGTAATCCGAGTTCATCCTGAATAATACCATTAATTAGTTGATAATAGCTCTGATTCGTTACTCGAGGTAGAAAAAAATAGAATATGTACTTTTTGGAAATCGAGTTCCCTCGAATAATCTAACAAGGTTCCTGAAGGGAGATTTGTAAAATAAAATTGGAAAATTGACAAGTTGCGATGAAATATTTCTTATTAAACAGTTACAGCGAGATTTTGGAGCATGATAGGCTAGCAAAATTAGATCAAAAAATAGTTACTTCAAAGATTTATGAAAAATCTTCTAGTTGGAGAATATATTTTTGAAAATTTTTAGGCAATCATTATTGGTTTTTATCCACAACTATTAAATAATAAATCTGTTAAATATGCGATTTTTATCAAGTAATGTGATGCATTACCATATAGAATTGAATAATAATGACAGTTCGATGGAATAATATTACTCAATCGTTGCGTCAAAATTGACAATTTGTAAATTTATTTGTCACTGTATTTGTAGATGTACTGTCAGTCGGTTTGTGAGTTATTTGTTGTGAATATTCTTATCTCTGGTATCATTAGAGAAGTGTCTAATAGTGAATCTGATTTAGAAGATATTATCTTATACACCGCCAGACATTTTAAAATTTGCGGCTAGCGCTAGAGAAAATCTCCTACCTAACAAGTCAAAAGGTAAATATGATGCGGTGTACAAAAGTTTTATGGATTGGCAACTGGCACAAAAAACATCGTCTTTTTCTGAAAATGTTATCCTAGTGTATTTTGTTGAACTTCCTAAAAAATACAAGTCATCATCATTGTGGGCATATTATTCTATGCTGAAGAGTACATTGAATATTTACCACAGTATCCACCTAGAGACTTACATGAAGTTGCAGGCATTTTTAAAACGCCAGTCCGAGGGCCATCAACCGAAAAAATCTAAAACCTTCACTCCCGAAGAAGTCAGTAAATTTATAAAAGAAGCGCCAGATCATACCTATCTAATAACAAAGGTATTCTTACAGTAACGTAATTTTCAGCTTAAAACTTTCCAATTTAATCAAATTATTTATATAGTTGTGGATAAAGTATAGTATTCAACACGCGTATAATGGCAATTACCCACTCAGATGTTACAATACTCGCCTTCGGCTCGTGTTGCAATTTCATCTTCGTGGGTAATAGCCATCCATCATTACACGCTTGTTGAATAATATACTATTATCATTGTCTGTTGAAATTTTCTTTCAATTCTCGCACATAGAAAAACAAAAACTACTGGTGAACGTGATAACTATTTACTTTCTCCACATTATTGCTAATTCATGATTATATTCCATAAAGAACAATTCAAACGTTCTCAAACGAAACAATTCAGATTGATGAAGTGTTGGATATATTTTGAAAACTGGATGTTTATTGGCTTTTGAGTTGTCCTTGGTTCTAGATGAAGAAGAGCGAACTAGCGATTTCATTATGAACGTTGCAGAAAACCTAAGGCTTGTTCACTCGTGTTAATAAAGTTGATCTAAACAACAATTTGACGACTGTTTATCTCTCTCTAACACTATATTTAGTCATTTAGTTATTCAAATAAATGAATATTTTGGAACCTTTGGTGTGAATACAATTCAAGAAAAAAGAAACTACCTAAAACACCAAAACTACGTCACAATCACACTCGACGCTCGATTCGCCTACAAAGTTAGCATCTTCAGGAGCTAAAAGCTTACAGTAAGCTTTTAGCTTTGGTGTCTTGGATAGTTTCTTTTTTCTTTTTTCTTGAATCATTTATTTATTCACCAAAATAGTGGATATGAACAGATTGAACAATCCAAAAACAGAACCCTCTACATAATCAGTATAGTGGGTTGTAAACAAAAAAAAATAATAGAAAAAAAAGAGGAAAAAACAGAAAATTACTTATCGAATAAGTGATAGTGTATTCAGTTATACAATTAGGGTAAAATCATTGTCTATATTCCGCTAACAGATGGTCGATAAAATGTACCTATTGTCATTACAAATTCTGTTGAATGTTCTTAATATCCTACATAATGGTTAATTCTGAGTAGCGTTGGTTTTTTTGAAGGGTAGGTATCTTGAAAAATTCTGGATTTCTCAGGCATTGAACTCAATCTTATAGAGAATAAATGTGAGCACTGCGCCAGTCCCTTCATCAGTTTGAAAAACATTATCAAGTCTGTTATATTTCGCATATCTGTGAAAGGCTATTGTATTCACGCATCAGCGGTGTGTAGTCACTATTAGTGATTTGTACATTATTTGTCTTATTCGCAATATATCTAAGACATTTTTCTGAACTCTTTCAATTCTATCTATGTGAACATGGTTCTGGGGATTCCAAACAACTGATGCAATTCTGAAATGTTAGCAACTCCATTTGAAATGTCCCATAATTCTATTGCACTCGTCGATTGTTTTTCCAAATGCGGCTTAATTTAGAGACAGTATCCATCATCAGTATCCATCATCAGTATCCATCATCAGTATCCCTAAATCTTTCACTTCAGATACAGATTTCAGTTTATGGATTTTCATTTTGTTTTTACAGTAAAATCTATTTCTGTTTCTGGTAAAAGTGGTTGTAAAAAATTTGTCAAGATTCAAGAAGAGGCTACTTATTACTATCACAAAAAATGTAAAATCAGCGATTTCCTCCTGAAATGGATATGGTACTGCTTCCATGGCAGAACTTAGATGATAGCACTGAATGTATATATTTCACACCCCTTTGAATGGTCCTCTGGAGTACCCCACGGAAGTAATCTTGGACCGTTATTCTCCATAATTTACATAAATGAAATTATTACGTTATTGCTCACTTCTACTTTATGCAGAGTACTTGACATTGCGCTCAATGAATAACCTGAGTGACTGCAGAAAGATACAAGAATTGGATCTTTCTGCAGTCCAATAGTACATTCGGAATTTCGAAAAATCGTTCTCATTACTTACTTGAAATAATGAATACTTTGCTGTGAGGTTCTGATTCACATTATGATGCAGGTGTTACTTGGATGACTTGAGGAAACACTGTAGGAATTGCATTATCATAGAGATGTTTTCTAAATTCACCCTGAATGATCCATTTTTTCTCAAAATGCAGCACACAAATTCTACAATTTCTATGCAGTTCTTCGGTGTTCGAAAAAATCTTTGCTGGCTGCCTTTAGCCACAATGATAATCTAAAATAATATTGAAAATATCATGTATTCATTATAATGAAAAATTTATTAGTATTAGTTATTTACTAGAACATTCCCAACATATACAAATAGTTTCTCCTCGGCGAGATACTCTTCTATAATAAAAATAGCTAGTACAAACAGTACCAATGATACCAAATCGATATGATTGATGATTTCAATCAAAAACGATCGGTTTGTCAGAAATCTGTCAGTTTATAGGGTTGTTCATTTTGTTTACTCTATTTTCATCAATAATATTTTTATGTCTTTGTCTTATTTGCAAAATATTAAAGATAGAAGACTGGAACAACAAACAGTATAGACACCACTTTCATGACTGGTGTCCCACTTAAAGAAGGAGTGGCTTCATCAATTTTCGATTCATGCAATAGCCGAGGAAAGTGTGTCGTCACAAATGTCATTCTTGTCCAAAACTGATTCAAAACAAAGAATTTTAGGTGATTTTCTCTGTTGCTGATTTGCTACTTTGCTTATTAGTTTGTGTTTGGTTGTTTGGATTTTGCTTTCTCAGGCAAAAGAAGTTGAAAAATCTTTACGGAAACAATATCGGACAAGTTGAATATATTCGACGGAGGTTTGTTTGGAATCAGTTTTTGACAAGAATGACATTTGTAACGTCATCACTTTCCTCGTCCATACCATGGGAGATTCGCATCTGTGTAGGTAGGTTTATATTCTGTGTCGAATGTATCACTTGTTATGATTTGCCATACTGCCGTTTTGTGTAGTCATGTCAGATATGTACGATTTGGATTTAATAAAGATATGATCTGGTAGTTCGTTAATAGTAGAAGTAGAACCATGTTCGTAGAGTGTGTCCAGATATTCTTTATTAGGTTCATCTCGCTCTTTTATATCTATGTTGATATCTTGTATAATAATGCAGAAGTCATTAATATAAATTAAAAATGAATGTTGAGGACTCAAAGCGCTTCCTTGGGGAACACCAGGGTCATTAATGATGATCACCGCGAAAACATGACAGAAAAATAACCGCAGTAACGACCGAACTTCTCAAAGTTCGTTTCCGCATCTGACAATACCGGCACCGAAAACAATTAATAAAGATCTGCGATGACTGGATCGACTTGGAATGGAAAGCTCGGTCAAATTGGTAATTATTCGAGTGAATCCATCTTCATTTGTCTGCCAGTCCGAGAAGTTCGTAATCATCTATTTCATTGGTTACTGAATGGGTAATGAATGTTTCGCGGATTCCGTCATTCGCAGTGGCACCTACTGAACGCCACTTCTGGTGCCCCGACGCAGTGGGTACGCAGAAACAGTACAAAGAGGACATTTGTATTTGTCTGTGCCGAGTTTATGTAATTTCCTATAGAGTTCGCCCCTTCTCTTCTCGCGGCTCCGCTCCGCTGAGGCCTGGCTTAGAATGTGATGGATTCCTACACCGAGAAAAGGGACAATTTTTCAATAGGGGTGATGTATAAGACGGGATGAAGGCAAACAACTCTGCCGTTACTTGAAGACAATTTAACTTACATACTCCTGTTTTCTCGAATTTCGAAGTTCTGTATTCGTTGTTGTTGATATACCTTTCCAACGTATTATCTGTTCTGAATGTGCAACTCTTATATCTTTTCTAGTTGAAAACTAAGCTACCTTTTGTTTGATTATCTGTTTTTGTGACAGGCAAAACATTGCGAAAAGCTCGTGAATAGAGTTTTTTTGAAAGTATTTTACTGAAATTTGTTACAGTTTTGCATTTTGCAAGTTCTATCCCGTCGAACTTAACATAATAAAACAAATTACAGTAAAGTTAGTAAACAACTGGTATAATGCTAAATTATTCGATAATGTACTTTCTAAAGTCCTCTAATCTAGAGCTATTTACAATTTTTTCTACCATAAAAACATATAATCGAAATCACAGAGCTTAGAACTACTTTGAACAAGAAACAAAGAAGGTGGCCTAATTTTTGAGTAGACAAAATATAAAAATCGCATATGGAACAGATTATACGTTGTGAAGGTATTTCAAAAACAATTGATACAGAAAGTTCAAATTCGAGAAGTCTGGAGTATATAAGTTACAATGTGATACTTGCTCTAAGATTGGCAAAACCGGTCGAACATTAAAAAATCGCACTCATCAACATTATATGAGTTATGTGAACAAGAAGACTAATTCAACATATTCAAACCATATTTTTGAAGAAAATCACACTTTTGATGAAGAATTTAAAATTTTACATATGGACAAAAAGGGAGAAACTGAATTATTTCAAATCATCAAAAGTTGATATAATCAAAAATTCAAATATATTGCTTGACGACCAATTTGATTTGAATATCTTTTCTTCATCGAATTTATATTCTTGGCAGTAGAGATTATTTCAATCTTAATCTTTGAGGTAGTTTTATTAATGTAGATATACAATAAAAATAAAATTGGTCCAATTATAAAACCCCGAGGAACTCCACAAGTAATAAAAATAAAAACAGCTCTATGGAAATCTATGGAAAGTAATCAAGGGATTCTCTAATCAGAATATACGTCAAAATAAAATTGATAAAATCCTAACAGAAGACGGCAAAAACTTAACAGATACACAAGACATCGTAGAGGAATTTAATAGATATTTTTCAACTGTAGGTGCTACACTGGCATCTAAAATAAAGAAAATAAAATTGAAAGAAAATAAAACACCACTTTTACATTCTATGTTTCTGGAAAATACCACTTCAAATGAAATTGAAGAAATCATATCTGAGCTAAAAAATAATAAATCACCTGGGTTGGATGGAATCACGAATGAGATGCTGGAAGCAGCAAATAACTATATATCTCTACTTTTATGCCAAATTATTAACAGATGTATAGACTGTGGAAGGGTGCCAAAACAACTGAAAGAGGCCAAGGTGGTGCCTGTATTTATCAGTATAAATCCCAATAATTATAGACCAATATCGATTTTGTCTGCTCTTTCAAAAATATTAGAAAAAATTATAAAGAGAAGACTCAATTCCTATCTATATAAATATAAAATTATATCCAAGTCACAATTCGGATTCCAAGAACAGATTTCAACACAAGATGCAATTGCAAACGTCACTTCATTTATATATAAAACAATAGATGAGAAAAAGCCCTGCGTGGGTATATTCCCTGATCTGGCAAAAGCCTATGACACTGTCAGTCATAGACTTTTGCTGGATAAATTGGAACGCATAGGTATAAGAGGGACAGTACATGATTTCTTTAAAAATTATCTGGATGGACGACAACAGAGAGTGGGAAAGTACTGGAAGAGCAGTGTCATGTGGGGTACCGCAAGGCACCGTGCTCGGTCCGATATTATTCTTAATTTACCTGAACTGTCTTCTTACTCTCAAGATATCTGGATCAATTGTCTCATTTGCGGACGATACAGTTGGAACGAAGTGAGAGAAATGGCGGAAAATGACATGAAAAAGATACTGAACTGGTTACAAGGTAACTTGTTAACTGTCAATGTGGATAAAACCAAGATAGTACCATTCACTTCTTATAAAAGTTATTTGCCAAACTATAACTCTTTAACATTGAAAAACCAACCTGTCACAATTTCATTTTCAGCCAAATATCTAGGAATTTATATAGATTCGTGCTTGCGTCAGAATCTGAAAAATAAATTAAGAGGAGAAAATTCTCTATTATTCTTTATTCGAGTCCTTGTCACAATACGGAATCATCTGCTGGGGAGGCATACACAAAACGTACTTAGACCAGCTAGCAAAACTACAAAAAAAAAAACTTCTAAAGATTATGTACTTCAAAAATTTTAGATATTCCTCGGAAGCGTTATACGTAGAACTAAAAGTGTTGGATTTAAGACAATTATTTATGAAGAATATTCTCATATTTGCTTATAAAAATAAAACATATCTTCAATTAATTCAGCACAAATGCAATACTAGGAATCAAATAGCAGCTTATCCTTATACTCCGAGAGCAAATAAGTCCATAGGTCAGAGAACATTCAGTTATCTTGCACCACGAATATTTAATCTCATCCCGAATACCCTAAAAAAAATAAACAATATACATTTATTCAAGAAAAGTGTCAAACAATGGCTTCTAGATACTTGTAGGCAGTTTTTTGACGAGTTTGTAGAATCCCTTATGAATTGATTGCAAATACTATATATTAACATAGTATAAATATGTGTGGCAATGTTAAATGACGTATTTATAAGTAGAATAAATAACAATAAACAAAATTAAAAAAATCATCCAGATATTACCTTACAAAATCATTAAATAGATGTTATAAAGGACTGATTCTGATACTAATCGCAGACAGGTACTCATAGAGCCTAAGTGGTATTTCCATTTCTTTCCTGAACTTTTATTGGTTATTGCGATTCTGTGAAGGCAATCACTTGACATTCCAGTATATTAACTCTCTTACTTTCAACCTCTACATATCTACATTGTCACATTAACACTCTACATCTCTACACTTTTATTTTTTAATATTAAATTTTTTATTTTACTTCCTAAACTCCGAAACTTTTCAACTTGTCATTTTTTTTATATTTACCCTTAACATGTTATATCATGAAACTTATACATATGTACATTTATATTTTTATGTCTGTATGACATAAAATTTGTCCTCATTCTAATGTTCTAGGTATGTAATTTAGGTCTAATTATAATTATTTTTGTTCATATATATATACGGCCACATACAAGCAGTACCACTGCTTTCGTGGTCTACTCATTTATTCACTATAATAATACGATACATGTCGAATTGAATTTTTATAAGTTTTTTTTTTTGTGAATAAATCATTATATACAGGAAATATACTTCAATTCTGAATATGACGAATGTCTTACTGTCTGATTTTGTTCAGTTGAATAAGAAATGAGTCAATCGAGAGTGGTTCCTTGATATCCATAATTTTGTAGCATATATAATTTATGATTCACACAATCTGAAGCTTTAGAGAAATCACAAAATACAGCAACTGCTACTTCTCCACCATTAATTTCTGAACATTCTTCATATAAGAGACATAGGATTGCATCTTTTATGTTTTTGTTCCTCTGAAAACCGAATTGCTGGTTGTTGATTAGATTACGGTAGCTCAAAAACTTAGACACTCTCGAAAGTTTTTCAATAATTTTTGCTAAAATAGGTATGAGCGAAATAGGAAGAAAGTTATATGGAATAAGTAACAAGAGACGATTTTAGAAAATATGGAAAGTTGCCATTATGAAATTAATCATTTATTAAAACAAAAATACTTATAGCAGATTAAAGAAGATTTTCCAAATAATTGACAAAATTTCATCTAAATCACTTATTTTTTATTTTTGATGTTCCTGATAACATCAGTTATCTCATAAAATGTCCGTATCACGCATGCAGAACCAGATGTTCCTCGATACTAACACATCGGAGATAACTTAAAAGATCATTACAGTTCTCTCAGCAAAGGTTTTGTTGTCAGTTGTGAACTTTAGGTGTTTTTCTTGTTTCTGTTCTAATAGATTTTGGAATTTTTCCTTATGTCTGGTAATAATAAAATTAGAGTCATCAGCAAATTTTGATACATCAGACATAGCCTCCGAAACTCAGTGGTTATGGCGATCAAAAGGCAGACTTTGGTGTCACCTTCATCAACTGAAAGACATTTAATAATTTACTATCCAAATGATATTGTACCAATATCGATAAGTATTTTGAGGCCATTATTGCTTCAAGAATATTTCCCCAAAACTATTTTTAAAATATTTAAACAATATTCGACCGATACCGCAAAATGTTCACATTTTACTTCTCGACAATATAACTTTTGAATATTGTGCCAATATTGTCAGAATATTGTATCAGCGAAATTGTACCAATATCGCCGAAAATGCAGATTCTCGATATGACCGTAAGGATCGTCTGATTATACCACAGAAAAAACAGACAAGAAAGTGTCACAAGAAAGTTTCAACGAAATGTGAAAAATGCAATGTTTCACTACATGTAACTTGTTTCAAGTCATACCATGTCAGAGAATGAGGTTCTTTTATCCATTTGAATTAGTCTCCTACTAATATTGCATGTTCGTGTATTTTTTCACTTTAAACATAAAGTAAAGAACTTTAAATCAACTTTCACTTATGTGCCTACTGTCCTTCTGAAAGGACACTGTTTTCTGAGAAAATTGATCATTTTGAATTTTTTTTTCATTTTTCCCAACAATGCACTAAACTGACATTGACATAAAAATACAACAAAACTTGTTAAAAAAATTCAGGCATATCTGGGTTAATAAATGACTAATGCTTATCTTCATCGTCTCGTTTCTCAACCAAACTTCTCCCAGTGTAGAACACCCCGCTTTCGAAAAGAACATTCTAACGCCGACCGATATTACAAAGCTTTCTGTGAGTCTGCATCGCATCCAATTCCGAGCGGGCCGCGACTTGGCAGTGACGGATTGAAGGATATTTGTCATCCTCCCGACTCGGCCACACTGCCGTCAGCCCCCCGCCCCACGCAGCCCCCGGAGCGGCGGTCGCGGCCGCCCCTCTCAGATCTGCCAGATAACGCTCTTGAACAAGCATTACATTTTTCAGTACACCGAATCACGTGTGGGAATTTCATTAGAGTCTACTGATTTTTTCGGTGAATTTTTTAGAGGCCTGAAATGATTGATGATGCAGCATTGTAGTTTTTTTTTTCAGAGACACGCTGGAGGCAAGGGTAAAAGGGCTTTTGAAATGAGTGCGAATAAGTTTGACTGAACAGACATTTTGCAAAACTTCAACCCTTTGATATAGAAGAAAGGAACCATCTTTTGAATTATCACTTACACTTTCTCATTTTGTCAATGGAGAACAATTGGGATTTTCTTGAATTTGATAGACAGATATGAGTACATTGCCATAAAAATGATCATAATCATAGATACGAAATATTAAACAAAGAACAAAGAATGTGCTGGAGAGACTCAAATTATTGGAAAAAATAAAACCCCTTCTGTTCAAGATTTTTCACAAAGTGGAAAATATGACACAAATATCAGTCAGAAGACAAATACTCTCCTGGCTAATGCCGCGACGGACATTAAACTACTTCTGATACACATTAACAAATCAACGTCGTCAGAGATATAAAATAAAAACGGTGTACCTAAGGGAAGCATACTTTGGCCTCTGTTATTTTGGCTTCATATAAATGATATTGTAAATTTTGTCAAATCCATTTATTTGCAAGGGGTAATGTTGATTTACTTTCGTGCTGGTGGCATAGTAACTTCAATTCAAATGATCAACATCGTTATACAAAAAACTATCCCTGCTCAATGGTAACTTGTTCAGATCAAATTGAATTCATTAAAAATCAAAGTTTCACTTATTGGTAATAAACACTCACATATCAAAACTTGCCAGAAAATTGAGAATGACGCTTTGTAAATTTCGATTTTGGTCGAAAACTTTTACTTATGTTTTATTATTCTTTGTTTAAATCTATTATGTCTTATGGAATAATTGTTAGGGGTGGAACTTATTTTAAAACTGTAAATTCAATAACAATTTTTCAAAAATATAAATAGAAAAGCTATTGGGTATGGCCCTTAAATTGTTGTGCAACCGTAGGGCTATACCCAATAACTTTTCTATTCATATTTTTATATATTTCCCCTCGATAAATTAACTTCTGTATAAAATGTGTCATTTAAAGATGACTGTATCGTCATTTTGACAGCGATAAAAAAGGTGCATCGTTTTTTATCATCGATAAAAACGCCTATTCCTCTTTAGCGTCTACATCTAATATGCTTACGTCACTTTAATGTCTGCCCTGTCAGTTATTTAAGTATTGTTGATAGTTGATACTGAAACATTTCAACATGAGTCGTTTTGGGGAAGTTTCGATTCAACAAATAACAAAAAATATAGAAAATTCAATCCCGCAATCTACAAAAAATACTAAATCGTCAATATGGAGACAATTTATATTGGGTCGTTAATTTATCTTGCCAAAAAACACTCGAGCTTTTCTTTTAAGGATAAATTTCTTTTTAACTCAAAATTTTTCCATCAGTAATTTTGCTCTAAAAACTGACATTTGATGACATTTGATGTCAGTTTTTCTCGTAAAATTACTGATTGGCAAAATTATTTCGTGACAAAAAGAAATTCATCCGATAAAAAAAGCTCTTGTGTTTGTACTGTTGATAAATTCACCCTGATTTATTTTTCAAAAATATACCCTAAAAATTATATTTAACAAACCTTTTAAATTCCCCTCAAAGTTGTTATTTCACAAATGCAAAATTTTGAATTTGTTTTGTAAAAATTCTTGTACTTATCTCAGAAATAATAATTGATTTTCACCAATTATAATCCATCACCAAAATACAAGATCAAAATCAAATAAAAATCTACATCACAAAATTTTTCTCACACTTTATTGCAACATCATGCTATTACTATAGGATGTAGAGTATGTAATTTTATGACGATGAAATTAAAAAAAAAATATGTAAAAAATCGTTAGCAAAATGGATACAACATGGATAATTGAGAAAATTGAAAATATGATAATTCATTTATCATATTTATTGTTTAATGTATTGCAAATTCATTTAAATGAAATAAAAAACAATTGTCACACTTTCAAAATGTTTAAAAAATCACTATTGGCGATTATTTCCCTCATCTGTCAAAATGTATTCGCTGATAAACCCGCTTCGTTCCTTCTTGCGAATAAACTGCATGGTCCTTCTTGACAATTGCTTGAATGTATTCAACACATTTCAGTCATGTGACATATTGCGATAAAGAAATCTAGAACGCGCTAAGCGTCCAATTAAAATGTAGTATTTTGACATTTTGTTGTAGTTAAACATTGATATTGTTATGAAAATGGAGATGTTTGGAAGTGTAAATAAAGAAAATATAACTAAATTAATAAAAAAATCAGACCCAAGTAATTCTCTGCGTACCAAAAAAGCAGTATGGACTGAATTTGAACTATTTTGCTGCAGCAGGAACTATCAAATTTCAGAAGATACTACAAATGTAGATACTACAAATGTGTTACAAGACAGGTCCGTAAATATGCGATGAATGTCGAAGATTACAAAGATTTTTCCGTAAAGACTATATGGAATATAACCGCAAAAATGTTACAGGATAAATAATATTTCATGGAATTTGGTCGGTCTTTCAACCTCTTTATAGAGTTCAAAAGTGCAAGAGATGCAAGAAATGCAAAAAGAAAACTTCTATGAATCGAAAAAGAGGAAACAAATTTCTACATCTCTTGAAATAAATTAATATATTGATATTATGAACTGTTGCGATGAGGACACTCCACAAGGTTTGATGAAAAAGTTTTATCATAAGGTTGTATGTGTCTATATTATATACACATACAACCTTGCATGGGGAGTGGAGAAGGAATAAATTGTCAAATTGACTTTTTCAAACCGGAAACCAACAATTATGGTAACGAGACGGGTAGAATAGAATATAATCCCATTTCCAGCAAAACTTATCAGGGAAGAATTCAAAACTATTCCGATTAAAATTGGCTCATACTAAACAAAGAACAACCTGGATGATGCCCTGTTCGACTTTCCCATCAAATAATTTCTAAAAGAGGGAAAAATATAACCACAATCTTTTTGACGTCTAATCCATTTTGGACAAAAACTGGAATATGGTATAAAAATTCACCTGTTGGAAGGAATGAACTATCAAAATGTTTGAAAAAATCTGGGGAACAATGTGGAATTGACTTAAAAAATCAGAATATAACAAATCATCGTGGTCGTTCGACGATTGTCTTTCATTTAGCAAAGGCATGAGTAGAAGAACAAAAATTATTTAAAATCACAGGACACGCAAGTGCCTCGTGGATACAACCGTATTTGAATATTAACTCAAGCCATCACACTACCATTATAGAGAATATTTGAATGGTACCTTCTCCTTCTGGAATCAATGCCAGTGTGACGAAAACATCTACATCAACCTGTTCATTGTCAGAAAGTAAAATAAAATAAAATAATAATAATAATAATAATAATAATAATAATAATAATAATAATAATAATAATAATAATAATAATAATAATAATAATAATAATAATAATAATAATAATAATAATAATAATAATAATAATAATAATAATAATAATAATAATAATAATAATAATAATAATAATAATAATAAATAATCTTTATTTCATGGAATATTTCATATGTATAACATGGATAAATACAAAACAAAAAATGAAAATAAGCGTCATAAACAGAATCACAGATCATGTGAGCGGGATTAGAGCTAATACCAGGTATTAGCCAGAGAAGTAGTTGTTTTCTGTCGGACATATGCCATACAATCTATACAAAGGTATAGTGAGTTCCTAAAGGATTGTTTTCGACTATTTTACAGTCACTGGAACATATATATATATATATATATATATATATATATATATAATGCATAGATTGTCATTATGTTGTTTCTTTTGAAAACACCTCTGCAGGTTTCACGAAATTTCATTTTGAACATAGCTCTAATCACTCTCTTTTGAATGCAAAATAAGTCATTAATATTACTTTGGGATCCCCAGAATATTATTCCAAATTTAGCACAGGATTCAAAATTTGTAAAGTATATAATTTTTAAGGATTTTTTGTTAAGGTATTTGCTTATGACTCTAATGCTATAGCATATCTGGTTAAGTTTTGCTCCTAAGCTTATGATATGGGCGTTCCATTGTAAATGTTCCTCTATAAAGACTCCCAGAAATTTGGTATTATTTTGAATTTTGACTTCATTGTTTAGTATGTATATATTTTCAGGTGTTTCAATTCTTTTTTGTTTGGTCCTGAAAAATATAGCGTTGGTTTTCTCAACATTTAGTATCAACTTATTTTTTGTAAACCAGTCATAAATGTTTCTCGTTACGTTCTGCGTTTTTCGTATTAGGTCTGGATAATCTGAACTTGAAACCAACAAGTTAGTGTCATCTACATAGTTAGTTAGATGTGCAGAAGCATTAAAGCCATTTAAGATTTCCAAAATATCATTCATGAAAATTATGAAAAGTGCTGGTCCTGTTATGCTACCTTGAGGGACTCCTATCTTGATGTATTTTAAGTTAGATTTAGTTGCCTGTCCATCATTCACAATTTTGACTCTCTGTTGACGATGTGTTAGATAGGATTCAAACCAATCTAAAGCATTTCCTCTAATGCCATATTTTTCAAGCTTTATCAATACGTAGTCATGATTCAAGCAGTCATATGCTTTGGAGAGGTCTAGAAAAATATTCTGATGAAATTATTAAAAAACCTTATAATGTTGTGTATACAAATTATGTTTTCAATAATTGTAATTTCAGTAAATAATTATGTTCATTAATTTGATAAAAATAATTATGTAGGTTGAGGAATAAATATTATTGGTTGATTGACATATTTGGGAAATAATCTGAATAAGTATAACTCGACCGTCGTTTATCAAATCGAATAAATTTTGGAATATCCACTCAAACATTTTTGTTTTAGAAAATTCATTTCGTAAAATTTGAAGCTTTATGTTCAAATAATAAAACCGTTGAGCTTAAAATCTCTCGGGTTTTATTCAGACCACAAATCTCCGAATTCAACTCTATAAATTTTCAAACAAAATCGTTTTCGTTGAAATTGAAGAATTTATTCGCTGATAGACGAGGTCTTGTTATATTACCCCCAACAAAGAAACTTTTGGAAAAATTAAATATTTGGTAACATAATAGACCGAAACCTTTCAATAAAATGTCTTAACATTTATATGCAATGAAGCCTCAAAAAACACCAACTTAATATCCAGGGAAGCATTTTCTTAATGGTCACCCCTAACAGTATAGGTATTATTCTTCTGCACCTTACATTCTCATCTTCATTATAGCAAAAGCAGATAAAAAATGCAAACTTTAAAAACCTCAAAATCGAACAATATGTATAAATTTGAAACATTATCAAACATTGAAATATAGAAGCAAAAATATGAAGCACTCTTGAATGGAATGGAATGGAACTATTATTATATTTCACAACATTATTTTTATATCAATATTGCTTCTACTATTTTGAAGAATCGTTGACCTATTAATTGAAGACTATATCTGTCTCTGATATCAAAACGTGTTGAGAACCACTCTAACTCTTTCTGTATTATATTTGGAGATAATAATTCAACAAAAAAATTATTACAGCAAATTGATTTGGATTTCGATATTCGTATAGATTTTCTTGTTTTCACATTTTTTTTAATTTTCAGACCATGGAAGGTAAAAATCATGTTTAGTAGTGAATTTTTTCCATAGAATAAAACTTTCAGTTAATTGTTCTTCTAGTTTTACCACAGAAATATAACAAATTAATGCAATAAACCCCAATCTAGTTTGCTTCGAACACAGACAAGCAGTTTGTCATACATGTACACCTTAAAATAAAATTTTCAGGCGTTTTTGACTAAAAAAATGTTTTTTTTGCCTTATACCTATCTGAAAACACTATATTTACATGTTCATTTAGAATAGTGAAAAAGGGTTTTTTCCGTGAGCCCAGACGGAAAATTTTTCCGTGCGCTGGTGTCATTATAGCTGCTTATTTACATGTCAAAATTGAATAACATGTTATTGACAGTTCTCTAGAAATCGCAAATCGTTTCAATATTTCCTTACCAACAGAGTAAATAACGCTTGTTTTGTGGCAATTTCTGGATATTTTTGTACCATAAATATTTCAATTAATAATACATGTTTTTGTTCATTCATCATTAAAAGTGAATATTTCTTAACAATTTGTGGTTTTCAGGTAGATATAATGAAAATATCGTTCATTACTCGCCCATAAATGCTTTTCTCTACGACCATTAAGAAAAATGAACATTTCAATTGCGTCTTCGATTAAGAAACCTACCACGTTGTAACACCGGTTTTCATTTCCCACGGGCTAGCTGTATCGAAATATTTCATTTCCTACGACTTTCATGAACTACTAGACTGTCATTATAGGTAGGTATTAACGAATTTTATGAACATAAATAATATCGAATCAAGTTTGTTTACGCCTGTCTAATAATTTGACATTTCACATCAGTAGATAATTTCAAAATTCAATTGAAAAAATTAAGTTGTTAAAAATGATTAGCGATAAATTTAAATCAGAAGCTCCTGATAATGCCTATCCTCTGACAAAGGTATGGTTTTCTTTTCATAAAACCAGAATAATTTCAATAAAAAGATCGATTACAATCGGATTGGTGGGAGCGAGGGTTCAAATCCACGCAGCCACTTTTTTTTTCATATTATGAAATCGATTATTTTTGATTTTTTCTGCATAAATTTATTTCCAAGTTGTCAAAAATTGAAAATGTTTAATGTTATTTGTTTCACGACGTAGGTAGGTACGTGTACACAAAGAAAAAATGGATGTTTCATTCAACGGGTGAAGAAAGAAAAAATTATCTAAACCATGTAAAAATGACGGCAGGAGAGTTTATGATAAAAAGGATTATTAAAAATATTACAGATTTGTTAATGATTCAGATGGTCGTAGAAAAAGTATAGTGTACAATAAGCATGAAATGACATACATTTCCCACGATAGATATATGAAATTTTGAAGTACGAGCGTAGCGTGCTTGCCCGACTTCCAGTGTTCGGTTTCGCCACCCACAGAAAAAGCTCAGTTTCTGAACTCGTATTGAAATATACTATTTCAACTTCACGTAAAGTTATATCTGTATTCACAATTCTTGTTGAACTCTGAAACCGAATCTTCCTGGTCTATAGGAAGCAGTTTTGATAATGAGGACGGGTGTTGAGGAGACGTCATAGATTAGATCACAGTTACCTTGGGATATAAACTTCTCGAGATCATACCACTGTTGACAATAACTTTCCAGTAAATTTAATTGTAAGACATAATCGGTAACTACTAGGGTGATGCTTGATGATAACTCATGAAAGTGGAGGATGCTTAATGCGAGTTGAAATTTGATCTGTCCTAGTACATTGGAAGAGAAAAGTGAGCCACTCAATTTACCGGAAAATTCCCTATACTTGTTCCGTTATTTATTAACAGGCTTTCAATCACATAAACATAATACACTTACTTATGCATTACAGACTTGCTTATACAGAGTGTTTCTAAATTCAATACAAATATTTCATGGGCGTATTTCTGGTGTCAAAATAAGACTATTTTTTCCCATAAACATATGTCCTAAAATTCATACCGTCCAAGCTACAAATATCGCAAGTTGCTTGAAAAATTCTGCAATTTAACCGTTCAACAAACGTCAAACTAGCAAGTAAATTTAATTAAGAAGATATAGCCCACTAAGTATATTAGTTTGTTACTTCCCCTTTCCTTTTCCCTTTTCATTTACTAGTGATTTTCTCGAAAACTATAAGATAATTTTGAAAAATACAGCAGTTAAAATTTTAGGTTATTTCATGGCCAACTCAATGGTGATATTTGAATTTGAATTTTTTTGGCGGAAATAGAAAATTTTGGCCATAAAAAGTGTAGACAACCCTCATTCAACCCCTTCAATCAGAGTTCAAAAAACCAAGGGCCTGTAAATTTTCCGAACATTAGATGCATAATTGTAGCCATAATTCACAATTTACAATTTTTTTCTGGCAACTTGCTTGCGATGTCTGTAGCTTGCTTGGAGGGGTGAATTTTAGGACACATGTTTTAGGGGAAAAAAGTCTTATTTTGACCCCAGGAATGCACACTTGAAATATTTGTACTGAATTTAAAAACACCCTGTCTACAAAAATTTGATATACCTAGACAAAAATCGAAACCCAACAATTCAAATAGATAACTGGATAGCCATTTCTTTAGTCCCTTTGTTAAATGCAACGAAGTTATATTCCACTATAAGGGCAAATATTATCACAAACATCTTGATATACAATATTTAATTTTTTTTCAAATCGTATAACGTCTTTTTCTTGTCATCGTTTTCATAAAAAAATTATATGGAGATGTATAAACTACCCTATGTCATGTTTCAATCGTTTTTGAGATACTTCTGTATATATAGGGACGTTTCGTGAGTCAAAATATCGTAACATCGGATATTATTCATTCATTATTCATTCAGCTACTATCTTTTATTCTTTCAAATCAATCAATCGTTGCAGGTTCATCAATAAGTAATAATAATAATAATACTCCCTCATAAACACTCGAAGAGTGTACCCAAAGGCATAGCCTGTGCGGGTAGTGGACGAATATTACTATTATTAGCCGTGGCGCTCCAGGGCGACTCACTGGTTTTTGGTGGCGTTTTCACATTTCAGCTTCAGGAAAACCCGGAGAACATACAGCACCACCTCGGGTGGTCGATGCACATTTCGCCTATCGATACTGATGTACTTGAGGAAAATTCCCTCACACTCCGGATTCGAACCGGGTCAGTTGCAAGCGGAAGCTTCAACGGCCAACACATCAGACATTCATCCATGCATCGAACCGCTAAGCCACCAGCCACCATGAAATGATTGCCAAACCAATAAAAATTTGTTACGGGTTTTTTCTGCACTAGAAAAACCCTATCTGTTTCAATCTAATAATGTCAGGAACTCTGTGTCATTGAGATGAAATTTCCACTCTGTACGCCACTGTTATAGAGTGATAACTTGATCATTGTCATTTATAGCTCTTTTTGAATTCTAGTGTTTACGTTTGCCCTACTAATTCGAGCAGATATGAACTCACCTTGAGCTGAAAGTAAATAATACCATACAACGTTCAAATTCCAATATTTTATGCAACCTGCATTTTGTGGATGACAGTTATTAGTTGAACTGTATTGCAGCATGACAGCGTTAGTTCCTAAACACACTTTTGGTTACAATTCTATCGCTTTGTGGTTAGAATACAGAACTGTAGCATTTCTTCTTCGAAAACTTGACCTTGCTTGTATTCGGTTTGTCTTAGTTCAGTTGGCAACACTGACTCTGCTGAATGTGGCCAAACAAATATTATGCATTCATGAAGGCATGACATAAATATTCTTTGACCTTACCTATCGAGTCCAAGGTTCTGTGTGTACTGTCCTTTGGACTACTTTCACGGATTGTCAGTTAGTAAAGGTTTTCAACTTTGATGTCAGAGACCAGAGTGATATTTTTAATTTTCTGTTCGACGTTGATGAGAGAGACATCTTGGCCATTGAACCTATTTGAATTTTCCTATATCGATTCGAATTTTGATCATCATAGATGTAGATCATCATATTGTTTGCAATATTTAACGCTGGATATTTTGGAGAAAATTTTTGTTCTGCTGTAAGCAGGATTTTTGAGGTTAAGGTAAGCACATCTGAGTGATCCTTGTCTCTTGGTGTTTAGGCCTATTTCGGTATGTATTTTTAGGGCTTGTAGTGACATTCTTCATTGGTGAAACTACTGGAACAAGAAACTAGCAATCATACAGCGATAAATCCATCAAAGCAGTTACCAGAACCATCAAACTGAATAGAGGTTAGTATTTGCATCTGGGCTCTACTTATGGCCCCATACAAGTTTAATCAGAATTCAGACTGGTACTGTTTATTCTAGGATATTTGGTGTTCCTTTTTTGTTTCTGTTCCACTATTGCTCCAGTGTTCCGCTGTTTCTGCATCACTCGCAGTTATGAGTATTCGTCTCAGCTGCACACGTACTATTTTCTTTGATTGTGTCGTACCCACTGTGCACACCTGTATTCACCAAGGCATTGCATTGAGAACCTGCAACTGGCATTCTACTTACTATCAAATAAGTCTAGCATAAGATTGAAACTGCCCCTAAGGCATATTCAAACTCAGTGTATAATAGGGAATATGCATATTTTTTTATATTTGTTTAATCAATTTTTTACTTCGTTAAAACATAGTTAAAAATATAAATAATTTTTAAAGTAATATATAAAATACCCTTTGAATTTGACCTATTTGAACGCCTCCATTTTCGCGCGCTGTGGATGACGTCACATGGCGCTATCAGTGTTGTTCTTCTTCAGTGTCGTTCGTTGAAACGTACTCTGATTTCTCTACTTGCTTGAAGTTGATATTTTATAAAAGAGTAAGACAAATGCAGTACAAGAGTTAGAGAGAGATGAACATATGTGAAAGTGATCTCGATCAACCAGAGCAGTATTCAATGAACAAGCCTTTCTATAGTTATGGCCATTGACACTTATTAATTAGGTTAGGGATTTGCAGTTTTAATCGCTATTACGATAATGGAAAATGCTAAAAAAAACATTTTATAGGTATTGTAGTAAAGTAAAGTATTTTTTCTGTTCCAAGTGATGCGAAAATACGTAAACAATGGTGTAAGGTTATGAGAAGAGGCGAAGTATCTCCAATATCACATTTACATTGTTGTGAAGATCATTTCAATGTGAGTACATTGTATTTCGATAGTTAACATGAAGTGAATTGATCAGAAGTAAGTTTTGTATGCATAATAGTTATTTATGTATCAAGGGGGTAAAGTGGGCAGTTATGGCCTGCGGCGTGGATGATGGCCCGATGGCGAAGGCCTTAAACGCATTTTACGCACGTGATACATACAAAATTTTATGCACTAGCGGTTTTATAGCGCGAATCACAAATACTGACTTGAATTGCAATGGTCTACACGTTTCATACGTTATGCATACAATAATTAAGGGTAACATAATATGAGGAATGTGAAACTATAGTAGCTGAGTGCTATATTGGAGAATCTATTTCAAATAAATAGATCATCACCGAAAAAATTGCCAATGATTATGAACAAATGTTAGAAAGAGTATTGCTCTATTGAACTGAAATGATTCTAATTCGTGTTAGGAATTGCATGAACTGATGTGTGAGTATAGACAATTTGAGAATTTTGTCTACTTTTCGGCCCGCCGGGCCATAATGCGCCCGCGGGCGGTAAAGTGCCACTTTACGCTTGCTGAACCGGGTGGTAAAGTGTACTTTACCGCCCGCTAGTGCATAAATGTTTTGTATATACCTGCCTCATCTAAATTACAAAAGGAAAACTATTATTTGATAAACTATTACTACTTATCAGTTCCTGTATTGTCAGATTGTGCTTTGACAAAACCGGTTTCAGTCATTGCTCTTGATAATTTACAATTGTCACTAGACCAAAATCGAACTATGTAATGGAAAACACTACAAATATATAGATAAAAACAAATTTTCTATGAAAGACGACTAGCACTGTATGAATATCAACACAGATACTTTTCATAACGTGCCATGTGACGTCATTCTTCGTTTCGACCAATGGTGATGCGTTTCGTAAATTTGAATTCCGCGGGCTTATTATGCACTTTTTGATTAAAGTTTTATGGAGTTAAATACAAACTAAATGATAAACTAATGGTTTAGGTGTAATTTCAAGACAATAAATTATATGAGGTAAAAAAATCAAGTAAATTTAAATCACTTGCATATTCCGTATTGTTAACTATCATCGAGACGTCGAGGCATAGCCCTCACTGAAGTTTTAATATTCATTTCACAAAACTATTCACCACTCTCTAACAGAGTGTACACATAATACTTGAATTAATCTTGTTGGTGTCATATTTAAATTATTTCAATTTAATTTTCTATTTAGTGCCGAACGGTGCACATACAGTGTGTAACACAATTCAATACATTTTATTAGTGAGGGACATGACTATTTCTTCATTCAGTTCCAAGTAATCCAAGTAATTCAATGCATGTACACAAGAGGAAACAAAACCTCTACATATTTATATATTATATTTATACCATTCTTGGATCTATTGCTTATTATTTCAGTAATATTAGTACATTCCATCGGGGTGGTTTCGTATTTTCCACTGGCGATAAATACGTGGGGCTCCGGAAAATCAAACCCCACATTTCAATCTTATCGATATCTACTGTTATAGTCGAATCCACGTCCAACAGTGCTATCGGGTATGTTAAGGGCGTGAAACATACAGGGTGTAATCTAGTCCTTGCACTCCCGTGAAGAAGGGGTGTATAAAGGCATGTTAGAACGAGTGGCAGGTGTGAAAAATGCGAAAAAAAAATTTTGAGAGTTTTGAAATTTTGTGATATGTGGGTTGACATTTTGGGAACCTCTGTCCGCCATCCTTCCAGACCAGAAAAGGCGATTGCCGGTGAAGAAAAGACACTGAATTTCGAACCGAATCAAGATTACGTTCAGAGATGTCAAGAGAGACCCACATTCCATAAAATTTTAAAATTCTCAAATACTTTTTTTTGGAATTTTTCACATCTGCCATTCGTTCTAACACGACTTTATACACCCCTCCTTCACGGGAGTGCAAGAGGTTAGATAACACCCTGTATATGCACATTCACTGCTCTCCTTCCCTAAATTTCGCGCCAAACACAAAGTTTATAGATGCTGACTATGCTGACTATGCTAACTCTGCTATGCAGTTTTGCTTATTCAGATATAATTTCACAGCATGAGTATCTTTGATCCATACATAAGAGTTTAAATTAATCATTAGTGAACACAACAAACTACAAATCGTGGCTTTGCCCTTTCAGCAAGTTTCGTTGTTTCCAAACATGTAATGAATAAACCTCTACCGCTACAAACAACCATTATTAACCACTCGAAACCCCTCAAAACACTCTCATTATTCCTAGATTTTTCGACGTACCGAACAAACGTTCTCCGACTAGGTACATTAGTCGAAGGCAATTATCGTGTTTTTCAACACCGCGGTAAAAAGGTGAAATATTAAACAAGTGATTAAAGGCGCCGCATCATGTCCTCCGGCAACTTGAAAAATACCTCCTCCGAATATAAAAGCATATAGGAAACAGCAGCCGACTTAATAGATGACGCTTTTTCCGTAAGCAGTCTTTTTCATGTTGGAAAGTGTGGGGAAGACCGCGCCTAATGACTATTTCCCGGTGATATCCTTTTAGGGACGTTTATATCAAGTGATGGCCGTTGTTTTTCATGCTGTTAAATGTCCTTGATTGATTTCCGTCATAATTACGATTTTTTAATAAAAAATTATCATCATCATAACAAGGTTTTCCATTTTCTTCATATTAACCAGTGCCAATAGGCCAGTATCTATAGACAATCAATTCACATTGTTTCCAAAAACTTTTAAACAACAAACTATAAAATTTCTGATATGAACGGAACATTGTTCAAATAGCCAAAAACATTTTTCTACGTGCGTAACCAAGCGTAAACCAAGCTTTTACGCACTGCTGACAGAGCGTAAAGTAATACTTTTTTGCACTAGTCTGTAAAAAAATCACCTGTGCGTAAAGTAATTTTTACACACTGTTCATACATTCATGCATTTTTTAAAAATACAGTATTTTGCGTCAAATAGAACTCGGAAGTCTTTATTTAATGATACGACGACAAGTCATATCATTAAACATTCAAATTGAAGATATAATTGCTACAATTTGGCAATATAATAACTGTCTAAGAAAAAACCTTGTATGAAACACTTTCGTTAAGGGCTTTTTTGTACTCGCGTGTTTGTTGAACTCGGCTGCGCCTGGATTCAACAAATTTCACGCTCATACAAAAAAGTCCTACTTTACGAACTTGTATCATAAATATTTATTTTGTACAACTGTCAAAAAAACTTGACATTTCTGCAACTCTATTGTAACTGTTTGAATGTTTTAGACGATGTAGTAACTTGATTACTTATATTTCGGACGTCCATCACCTTAATGGTTGAAAGATTTCTATCTCTTTCAAATTTTTTCACAACGTTTCAATTGCTTGAATCCGCAATCGTCTTCTGGTGAATAGTGACAAAAATCAGATGCTACGCGACCTTTTATAGGTCTATAATTAAGTGTAATTACGCGCGGTCTTGTGGCGCGCGTGGTTTCGCGCTTTTTCTCCCTCCAAAACGGTCCATGAGCGGTTTCCATACGTTTTTAATTTCCACGCTTGGTTGACTGAAGGCACCATTGGCTTCTATGTAGGTGGTTTCCATAAATTTCCGTTTGAACCAATGTTTCTCTCTATGAAGAACACTAGCTTCGTCCCAGAGAATTCGGTGGTGTTTTGTCCAGGCGTGGTCAGCAATTCCCGATTTTGATGTCCTCGTTGAGTCCACTTTTTGTGTTCGGCTATTCTTACTGATAATGGCCTCTTGGTCTCTCCGATATAGGAATCTCCACATTCAGATGGGACTTTGTAAATACAGTTTTTGCTGGATTCTGTTGTGTTCTCTGGTTTCGTCTTGGTGAGGAAGCTTCGTAAGGTACTGCCGGATTGAAAGCAACTCTTGATGTTGTATTTATTTCCGATCCTTCTGATCTTCTCGGAGATACCCCTGATATAGGGAAGAATGAGAACGGGGTTTTGTGGTCTTTCTTCGGTTGTCTTGAAACAACTCGAAAAGACCAAGACAACCAAAGAAAGACCACAAAACCCCGTTCTAATACTTCCCTATATCAGGGGTATCTCCGTGAAGATCAGAAGGATCGGAAATAAATACAACATCTCAATATAAAAATAACTATTTATTGAAGCTGCAGCAGTGAACCTGAGTAATCGCTCAAAATCAAAGCGGAACACTATGAAGGGATCATTCTATAGTGGTCCAGTTAAGTACTCGATTATCTATCGCGTACTGGTTGATTGGAACTGATTTTTTCCAGATCGGTATTTTGTTATTGTTAGGTGCATGAGGTGTGTACTGACGGGTTAGTTTTGGTGCTTTAATCAAAAAATGGGTTGAAACATTTTTGCTGCAGATGACAATTGTCTAGTTTGCGGTGAAAATTTAGCAAGTGGTGACGTACAGCAATGTGAAGGGAGACATTTGAATTTACTGAATCAGTGCAGTGAAATACTAAGAGAAGGGAAAGCATCTGGTGTCACATAAAAGAAGAAGAAAAAAAGATACCTGAACGCCAAATTCTTTGAGTTGCTGCTGTCGAATTCTAATTAGTTTTCATTTGATAGAAGATTTATTCACTAGACTGTACGGTGCAGCTAGGCTCAGACGCAAAATCGTTAGATACTTTGCGAAATACTTTACTTGATTGCGGTTTCAAATATAAAAAATGAATAAACGCATGGTTATTTCCCGTATATAACTTCTGCTTCACATTACTCGTGTAATTTTTATAAAAACCTATGCCATCTTATAGGATTAGTGTTTGGAAGACCAGTTATCCAGGAATGCATTACGTTTTTTTTTTATTAGTGCAATTCGAAATCATAAATACTGGTATTAATACTACAAAATATTTCAATCTGTTTTAATCTGTACTGATAACGTAAAATGGTTGAATTCGTGATGTGACATCAGTATACCTTTCGTTGTCATGGAAATGAGAAAAAAAGAGATCAATTTGCAAAATGTCATCAAAGATTAATTGTTGTTACTGTAGTGCCTAAAAATGAATTCTAATATCGATTCATTGAATAGTAAAGCAGAATCGCTGTTAATATGGCCAACATCTAATGATGCGCATAAAAAAGAAAATAACAAGTTCATCAAATGGATGAAAAAGCAAAGGGTAACAGATATAAATGAACGAGTTGTTTATTTGACGTAACAAGATACTGCTGTCAGATCAATAATCAAAAGTTATCATTTAGACTTCACGTTTTTCCGAGTTGTTGATGTTGCCATGGTAACTTTAAAAAACGCGCGTTTTTGAAAGTTCGATTTACTCGCTGAGGCGTGCTTTAAAGGGGTAAAATGGGGCACCAATAAAAAACAATACATTTTGAAAATTTTTTTGCGAACTTATTAATTTTGTACCCCTGCTTTATTTATGAAACTTCAGATGTTTTAAACTGAAGGAAGGTGACAATACTGAAATGTTCTAAAATTAAACTTGAATAATTTATTCAATAAAATTAAACAACAGTTCCATCCCGCGAAACCAAATAATCGCTTTGGTTTTCTGTATATTCTGTGATTTTTTCATTTCAGAATCAGTTCCATCTTGTGAGAACCCTCTTGCCAGTAGACCATAGCTTACTAAAAAGCTGTTATTAAAAAACCATTACAGACCACCGCCATTAGTGAAAATAAATCCAGTCAGCCATTGGGGATAAGGGGGAACTGGACGTCTAATGACATTAGGCCACTTTACCACGAATGGGATTTTAATAGGTGTAGACTTTCTGGGGGCAATACCACTAACTCGTACAACTCACATTTCATACTTTGAATAATATATGAAAATGTGTTTTCTATGACAAACATCATTAAAGTCACATCGAACGATAATGGACGTACAAATAGAAAAAGCCATTTTCCTAAACATTGACATGGCCATCAAGAAATATGGTTTATTTATTCATGTGATGGGTATTTTTATTATTTACGAGGATTGTTCAGAAAATGGGTATAGATTAGGGTTTTCCAAATTTGTCCACTTTCATTTGTTCAAGAAAATTACTTAATTTTTTTCGATAGTTTATTCGATTGCTGTGAGGATATGGTCTATTCTGAATTGGAATCCATGAGCATGATGAATTTGTTTGTGAATGTCATAATATAATTTTTCTACAAACGTTATAAAATGACAAGGTTCGCGCATTGACAACAATATGCGAAGTGAACCATCTTTCATTTTCCTTCGTTGTCATGACACCGTGTGAAAATATTTTGAGGACTCGCATTTCAACAATGGATAGGTTCATATCAATGAAAAAATTATTTCAATCAAATTTCTAGCTATAATTTACTACATGAATTCAATGTTTGAAACAATTTTATTCAACTTATGGTTTCGTGAATACTTGGTTGAAATTTCCAGACGCTTTCTTTGTACTACGCTGTTTTCTCATTTTCGTTCAATTATTTCAATTATGGGTGACTTCTTTTATCTTCTCAAAGTTCTTCGCAATATCAATAATATATATTTTTATTGTATATCCATTATATCTCAACTAATTATGAAGAATTTATCCTAACTGGTTAGTGGTTAAGCTTTCGATGGGTGCGTCTAACAGTATGCAGCGGCTGCAGCCGCTTTTATGCTCCACAAGATAGACTGTTGACAGGTCATCTATCCGCTACAAATAAATAAAGTGCTTTATTTTCCGCTGGATTTATTTGAAGCGGTTCGGTGGTCTATAATTTGTACCGTCTAGTAGACTTGTAAAGCGCTTTTATGCTTTATCCAGCAAAGCGCTCTCCGCTTTTATCTGATAGACACATATTTTCAACACACCGCCAAAATGCAAATGCGTATCTGTAATTGTGTGAACAAAAGCCATTCATGGCCAACTGATGTTTTAACTTATTTCGTCTTGAATAATCTCTCCAAGTCAGAATTTAATATATTTTGTTATGAAATTTTCTTCCCGAATCCCCCGCGTGCTTGAATTATTTGCAGGAAATTTTTCGAGTCCATGAATTTTAAAATTATTATGTACTTGAAGAATTTCCGGCAATAATTCAAGCACTTGGGATATTATAACTGAAAATATGCTTGTTAAAATCAATTGCCTTGAGATCAAAGAAATAAGTGTATAACCTCTGACAACCACTTGACGTTCACCCAGTTTGAAAACAACACGTTTAATGTAAAATTTTCTAAAAAGTCCATAAGTTCTTTTGTTCCTGGATTCATCTCCAATAAAAATGCGTTCAGTAATGAAATTTGAGTTTCGTAACAAGTTTCTTTACTCAACGCATATGGACCAAAATGAGTGTCATAATTGCTTCAAAATGAATCAGTCGTAGATGAATAACTATTATGAAATGAACAGTTTTGTGAAACGAAACCCAATAGATAGATAAACAGATACATAGATAGATAGGTAGACATTTCTAAGTGAATGAAAATTGAATTAGTAGTTATGATATGGCCCGATGAGCGTCAGGATCTAGTAACGCTCGTGGTGCATACAGATTAAATTAAATTTTTCACGAAAAGATTATTTTATTTTGATGAAAAACCGAACATCAAATCAGTTAATTGCTCCTAGCATTTCCTTTCTACATTTCTCCTTACTTGGTATTTGTTGATATTTAGACGATTATTAAATATTGCTGTCAGTATTTCATTATATCATAAAAGTAATGGAAATAATACAGATTTACCAAAAACTATAAAAGAAAATGCAGCCCAAGCAACCAAAAATTTCTTGCCGGAAAAATCTAACTATTTATTCAATGGAAATTGAAAAATTAAATCATTCTTTCAGGAATTGGCATGTTATTTGATTATGCTCTTATTTAGTTTATGTTTTTGATTCATTTATACATTTTAGTCCAAAATATTATCTCCAAATTCATTGTGGACGAAATATTCCTTTTTCAAAATCTACACTGATATTTAATGAAAATACCGATGTTTCCTATTTTTATCGGCTAACAGCATTTTTTATCAATGAAATCCAATGGATATATTCCTAAAATATTGTAGCATGTAAATTTTCGCTACTTCATTTTGATAATTTTTTATAAAGCTTTAAAGCAATGTAGGCTTCACCCTGTGGTGACCTACTTTCAATGAGCCTTAACAAAACATACGTATATATTCCTAGTTGGTTGTCTAACGTCATTCATAGAAACCTTATCAACATACCCATGGTAATTTCCATTCAAAACTACATTTAATGATCAATTCACATTTTACAAGCTGTCACTACGAGGAGAATAATTAAGTTCTGGATGCACCATCAGAATAAATCATTACTTTTCGAATTGTTCTCATTGAAACTGCATAGGTTGTGGTCTTGTCTAGCTTTCCAAGTAGTGCTTGTATTTCTGTTTACTAGAAAAGTGTGATCTGTTTTACGTTTTGCAAGTGTTGATCTAAAGATTAATAAAGGTGAATAAGGAATTTCTTTGAAAGAAAATATATCCTACTCACTTTGACATCCAATGTTGTCTTCGAACTAGTGCTTCGTATGTATGTTTGAGTTCTGGTTATTGAGAAGGTTCATAAGGAGTGTCTTCGAATTATTGTCTTTGTTTTAATCTTTAGGGTTTAAAGTGATTATAAACTAAATGTTTTGATTGTTTTCATGTTTACGTTTATTTTCTATTTGTCAGCTGTCCGATGATATTTCAACTGTCAGCTGTCAACTGTCATGTTAAAATATCAGTGTAGCAACTTAGCTTTTGGGGTGTCTGATCAGAGACAAACAAACACCATTATTTTTATGCTGGTCAGATTGGTCGGTTAAGCATGGAACATGCAAATATAACTTCCTGTATGGAAAAATCTTCAAGGTGGATATCGTTTCAGACTGAGAGAAGGGTCAGATGGTAGAATTGGTGGAAGCTACAGGCGTCTAGCCATACAGGGGTTCCTGGTTTTGTTCGGCTGACGAATCCTGAATTTGTTAAGTGATCCTTTGTGGATATTCCATTCTACTCATCTCACTATCAACTCCAAAGACCTGGCTTTTGATAAATGCCTATCTTGGAACAATTTGGCGTTTGAAAACTTTGTACCACGCCGACATTTTTTGAAGATAAAACCCTTCACGGAAGGTGAGTTTTCCAACTTTTCTTTTCATCGTTTTCATGCTAACGACTGTTTAGAACAGCTATTTATTAAATAAACATTTATAGGGTTGTTGTTGTACCCGGAGGAATTTGACCCAGAGAATTGTCACGTTTCCTTGCCTGGTTGGGTAGCTCCTAAGCTTTGGTTGAGCCCCACGTCTTCCTGTTGGATATTTATGGTATTATAGCTCCAGTATAGCTGATTTGCTGAAGTATAGAATGCCTGGTATTGCTTGATGAACTGTTGAATTGCTGTCAAATGTGAATCTTCATTGATAGTCTTCGTAGACTCCATTCCTTCATCACTCCAGTCCTGGTTGGCCTAGGATCTAGTCCAAAAATCTTCACGTTGGTGTCACCAAAGGAACAGATTTCACTTTCTAATTTTTCATATTGGATGAAATCCTACAATTTTAATTTTAATTATTTATTATTATTCAATATTTATATTATCTCAGGTTGAAGTTTATATCTTTCAACGACTATCTGTAAACCACCACATAGTACTATGTGCTGGGAAAAATGATTTCCTAATTAAATCTTACAATTTTAATCTCAGATTCAACAGATACCGAATATTGAATGTTATTAGAATCAGTCTTATTTTTGAAAAACTGTTACTCTGACCAGTGAAGATTAATTCATATTAAATGTTTGTGTGTTTATTTATGTTTTATTTATTTATTGATTAACACTTTTCAACTTGACAACATCGTATGGTAAAGTCTCTTATAGTTTTGGGTATAACATCTAATTGTCTTTATTTGGTTGCACAACTCCCAAGTAAGTACTCTTTGACAGACATATTAAAAGTTGCTGTGGCGCCCCCTCATATTTTTGTGACCATTCTGTTCAATGATATAATTCTGTTATAAAGTATAGCTCCATTTTATTTAACTTTAAAGAAAAGAGGGTTGCAATATTCAAGGTTTTGATAGGAGATCAGGTTTTTACATTTTTTATCAGTGGAACTTCGGATGAAATTCATCCATTCCATAAAATAGTTTTAATAATGGGTGTGTTTGGAAGACTACAAAGTGATGAACTTGATGAAATTTTTATAAACGACATAGAACATAAGTGTTGCTGGTTATTTGTTGAAATACCGGAAACTAAAACCGTTACGTCAAACGGATTTAGTATTGTGCAGGAGGTGGAAATAGGGGCCTTGAGGTAGGTCAGAAAATATCGATCCTCGAGAGTGTAAAGTATCTCAGATTTTTCCTTGCGAACCGAAACTATCGGTGCACTGTCCAATCTGTTAGCAAGAATACCATAGAAAGTGTGCCTTCCATAATTACCAAATACTTGAAAATTGATTGTTTGAGAAGAAATTATAGTCATCTCTTTTAATTGAGGCCGGTGCATCCTGAAAAACTTTGAAATGCACGGAAAATGGAAAGTGAAATAGAACACGCAGCATTTTCTCTGAAAACAAAGTGCCAACAATGATAGTAAATTCGGTTACAGAATAACATGAATTTCCTATCGATTATTTAAGGAAAGAACTCTCAAGTACTAGTGCTTCAATTATTTTACCTGAAGTTTCGAAAACACCCGAAAAGATTTCGAGTCTGATAATTTTTCAGGAGAATTCGAAAATTGAACTTTTAATTTTAATCAGGTAAGATTATTGAAATAAATTGGTACTTTGTTGTTGTTTGTTTGGTGGTTGTGCCTATATATACTTTTATAATTTTTTTTCAAATAAATAATTTCGTTTTAAGTTTTTTTTCATTTCTCCACGTACAGTGAGCGTATGTTATTGCCATAACACCCTAGGGCGTTAAGAGTGTATTTATGGACACCGTATCGAATGTAAAATAAACAAATTATATACAAGTGAAAAATAAAGAATAATACAAGATACATGTGTATATGACATAAAATTAAATAAATGATATAAATCTAAGCTAGGAGAGTGTCTATCACTTGAGTTCGAGTTCTATAATGTTCAGATCAAGATACTGTTTGATCGCATAAAATCAGTTTTTCAAGCAAAAAGCTCCATTTTATTTTTGAATAATTGAAAGATTATACACCTGACAGGTGAAAGTTTAGACACCTCACACTTGAAAGTATCTTGTTATACAGATACAGCTACAGAGAGTTATTGATGAATTGATGAATATCTGAATAAAGTAGGAAGTGGGATAATTTGAAAACTAAAAAAAAATGCTATTAGGTTCGGGAATGACTTCCATGGCCCTTGAAACTAAGTTCGGTAGAAACTTGATACATTTTTGATACTTTGCCTTTTATTTTCTGTTGAATTTCACTCTCTTTTTCGAGATTTGGTAGGGATTCTGACTTTTTAAATTTTTCGCTAAATGTTGATTTCCAAGTCGAAATAATTGAAATGAAAATATGTGTGCGCTTTCGTTAAGAGCTATTAATAACCTTGAAATTACAGTTTATCCATACACTCAATCTGGCAAATTAAAAGACCCAGAGTATACCTACTATCGTAGCTTTCTTGTCTTCTTCTTCCTTTTTCTCTTGTTAACTACGCCCATCGTTCAATTATCACTTTTCCGTTCTTCAGCGTAAAAATGCTTGATTGATATCGACACATTCCAAAAACAAACATGTAATATGCGGCTTGTACGTACAGTGTTCAATTTATATTGTAATGTTGTACGCAGATACTGAAGATAAAAATCTTCACGTCTTAATCAGAAGACTAAGTAAAGCCTCTCGTATTAATCTCTCGTTTCAAATCTATCTTATGCGTTCGTAGACGCGGTTTTCTCTTATTTTGACTCATACACTCAGGTACTAGCTTATAAAGATTGAGTGTGAGCCAAACTTCGCTGCTTGTAGGGGGAATTGGAGTATATAAACTGAATTATTTTAACATGAAAGTAGGAAAATGAAGCAAATTCAATAATTGGTTATATGAGGCATTCAAAAATTATATAATCACTGAAGACCATGGCTTCTGCCGTAAGAGATCTATAGAAACAAATCTGTTAACGTTCACTAATTAAATCATGGGCAATATTCACAAGACACAAATGAATAGATTTCGCTAAGGTGTTTGACAAAGTCAACCATGAACTACTGTTAGCAAAACTTAAAAATAAAGGATAAAGTAATCGTCTTCTAGAATTTTTCTTGTCTCACTTAAAATTACGATCACAATTTGTTACCTTCAAGGGAGAGCCTTCATGATTGTTTTTAGCACGCTCAGGAGTTCCCCAAGGATCCGTCTTAGGACCGTTAATGTTCCTCATGTTCATTAATGATTTGCCCAAAGAAGTTTCATCTCACTGCTCATTATATTTTTCGGAAGATCCGTGGCGTCAATGACTACTTGGGGCTTCAAAATAACCTTGACAGAATTTCAATATGGTCAGAGAAAAACAAGTTATTATTCAATTAGCCAAAGTGTAAAGTACGTGTAGCAGAAACTACGTGTATCATATGTAAAATAAACGACTAGATAGAGTCACCACCAAACTTTACCTGGGAGTACTTTTTCAAAGTGATTTTAAAATTGAAGTAACTATGCATTTTACGTGTCCGTAATGATCTGTTTTTATTAAACAATAGCTAGTTATTGGTTACTACTACGTTTATGTCAATACCAAAGATGTGATTTTGTTAATGCATTGGCAAAGTTCTATCTGACTGCAGCAAAAGTTGCTTGATTTCCAGCATGAAAATGGATTTAATGATTTAATTTTGATCTTTGAAGAAAGTGAATTCGAATTTTTCAACGAATGTAATTAGTTTGAAAATGAAAAAAAATGCTTTGAGCAAGATCAATGAAGAGTTCAAAAAATTTGTGTTTGATTATTGACTTGACAATCAAGTGTCTGGGGGGTTTGAATTGTTACGAAACGTAAGAAATATGGCATGTGTCTTTGCAATTTAGTGAATGATGAAACCTGATCAAGAATAATATAACAAGTTAAAGTAGGTCATTCTCAACTTTTAAGTAATGAATCGTGGAATCAGCTCTATATGAAGAAAGATGCCTGAACAATTTCTATAATACGAGGCTTATCCAGAAAGTAACATATCCAGAAAGTAAGAGTACTCAATTTTTTTTTTTAATTACAGGACATTGTAGGAATACATATTACTTATTTTTCCGCTAAGTCACCTTCCCGTTCTAAGCATTTTGTAAGTCGTGTCACAAGCTTTTTGATGCCCTCCTCATTGAAATCTCCCGCTATCTCCTACTTCAAGACCTGTTGTTTCACCTCCATATCGGCTGGAAATTTTTTTCCACCCATGTTATCTTCAGGAAGGTGAAAAGATGAAAATCTGAAGGCGCTTATTCAGGGGAATATGCAGGGTGGTTCCAAATATCCCAACCAAATGAGTTCAAATGGGCCATGGTGGCGTTGGCAGTGGACCACGTTGTCGTGCAACAAACACACTCCCTTCATTAACATTCTCCTTCGTTTGTTTTGAATTGCTGTCTTTAACTTTTGTAGGGTTTCACAGTATCGTGCTGCAGTAATTGTCTCCCCATGAGGAGAAAAAAACAATCAAAATTACCCCTTTTTGGCCGCAAAACACGATTGCCATGATTTTTTTTGGCCGAAACTGAGGTTTTGAACTTTTTGGCAGAAGGGTAACCAGTGTGCCACCACTGTGATGATTGTCTTTTTATCTCAGGGGTGTAATGAGTCACTGACAGCGCGCACTTCGTGGGATTTCTTATTGACATTTTTCACAGGCAAGTTCTGGTAATGACTTGGATCGGCGGTGCTGCTACTTTTGGAAATAAACCCACAGCACGACAGCCAAACAGTACTCTTACTTTGTGGACATGCCTCGTATATTCCATAATATACTTCATTATTATATAGAAGTTGCTTTTGCCTTAAAGGGCTTTCGAAAACGGACAAAATAATTAAATGTCAATCAACTCATTCCTGATATTTACGAATTGAAAAAACTACTTTCTCTATAATCTGAATTTGATAGAGTGATTGAAAATTTCAAAGATATAAGTACGCAAGTTACACAAACATACCGGGAGAAACTGCAAGATAATTTCCACCACTGTGTTAGAGGTAAAAAAAAACAACTCGACTAAAATATCAAAGACGATGTTGAAAATCTTGAACCAATTTCAAAAAAAAACGGAAGCTATATTATTATATTATTATACTATTATATTATTATATTATTATATTATTATATTATTATATTATTATATTATTATATTATTATATTATTATATTATTATATTATTATATTATTATATTATTATATTATTATATTATTATATTATTATATTATTATATTATTATATTATTATATTATTATATTATTATATTATTATATTATTATATTATTATATTATTATATTATTATATTATTATATTATTATATTATTATATTATTACAATTTGTGAAGGTGACTGAAGTTTCTGAAATCGGCCAATAATTTCACCAAAGATCCACAGCAAAAGCTATAGATCTGAATTTTATGGAACGCAATATCGAAACGTGTCATAACTCACTTTTCTTGCATCCATTTACTGATCATTAATGAGGTTATTTTGAAGGAACTCTTCTTGACGAAATTTCAAATAATCTATTGAAAAAATGTTCTTATCAATTATGTTAACCAGTAACATACATTGTGGATTTGTCTACACCACGAGGAATTTTTTTCCTAAAAATTAAAAACTGCTCTTTTATTGTCAATTTTCACAAAAGCTGACTCAAATATTTATGATAACTACAGAGGAATCATTCTCCTCTTTAGTATTTCCAAGATTGTCGAGCATGAATGAAGTCTCCAAGTTAAAGTTAAAGTTTTGGTTGTGAATTTTGGAGAATTACTCCACTTATACAGGGTGAATCAGGATTAAACTCTCAAACGTGCAGGATCAGTCGGTTAGATAAAAAGGCAACTTGTTTTTCCTATGAAAATGTGTCCTAACCTGCTTCGTTTTCGAAGTACGAAGTGTTCAACGATTTTTGAAAAATCAGTTTTTTATCAATTATTTCAAAACCTGCTTCGTGATTTTAATAAAACCTGTCATGCTTATATGCGGTAATAAGGAATTTCTTTTGGTCCCAAAGGCTAATCTAATAAATATTAGGACGAATCATTGTACTCCACTCTTTCAGTATTTCACTGCCATTGAAAATACAATTTGTTCGTTCATTTCAGTACCTTGCTGCATTTTTGGAAAACAAAATAAAAACCGATTCATTGTAACAAGAAAAAAACTATCTACCTAAGAAATTAATTTTATCAGTAATCGGATAAACAAAAATTAATAAAAATGACCACCATTTTTACAATGCAAACTTCGCACCTAAAAACGACGGATTCTGCAGCTGCACGGCACCTTGCTGGTGTGATCTCTAGTGCTGCTTGAACAATCCTTTCTAGGAAAACAACTTCATCGTTGATGGGCTCAGCATACACTTTGGTTTTCATTGTATCCTATACAAAAATTCATAGGGGTTAAGTAAGGTGATCGTGCAGACTAAGGAACTTTGACACCCTGTATCTCGAAAACGAAGCAAGTTATGACACATGATTATTGAAAACAAAATCTTATTTTTGCCTACACATAGTGTTAAATTTCAGGAAGTACAATTTTAACCAACCACGATGTTAATATTTCTCGCTTATTGAATAATATAGATACTATAATTCTTTTCAGTCAGTTTTAAGAAAGTAATAAATTAAAAAATATTCCCGTCGTGGTATTGGCAAGGAAAGTAGCTGTTTTCTTGCAGGTATTTGTCACATTGTAGGTTTTCATATGATTAAAAAGTTCCAGTCGTTCGGTGGTCTGTCAACACGGATTGACAAACAATTTTATAGAAACTACCCATTTTTATCAGGTCAGATTGACCTAGCTCTCAAAGACGCTTAAGGTCTGGTCTCCTAAAGGTAAAGTGGGTTCGAACCACACGACAATATTTTTTAGTCTTTAGCACACCATACTATCAAATTATATAGATGAACTGGCCAGAGTACTGCTCCTTGATTTCAATTTGAGTCAAGAAAACTGCAAGTCTTTGTATGGAAAGATTCTTCAGATCGGGTTTGATCTAACAAAAGTCTTGTTTTGTTTCATTAAGCAGGTTCGTGATAAATACATCACCAATAGAAGCTCTCCTTTATTTGTTTGTACCAATTGCCCCATTCGCTTCATTGTAAACACCCCTTTTATTTTATTTTAATTAACTTATTTTACTTGTCGATTTTATTTTAATTAACTTGATTTACTTTTCGATTTTTATTAGTATAGGTTATATTATTACAATCATTGTTGCAGTTGTTTTATCTTATATTGATTTGTTTATTGTGTCACGCACAGGTTAAACCTTTAGTGACTTTTTCCCAGTTTATATACTTCAGCTAAGTATCAATCCTCATGTATGTGACTCATATTTTGGTAAATAAACTTATATTATTATAACGAGATGAGTCACTTCAAAAAGCTGATAACATCAAGATTTAAGTATGCACGTTTGTAAGGAATCACCGACGAGACAATTTCTTTTAAAATAGCTGGAGAAAATATCAAGATGACTTGGGTGAATGTGGAGTGAAGTATGTGTTGATTTAAATTGGCAGATTTAGTCTCGCAGCGAGGCATGGTTGACGCATAAATAGAAAAGGGTGGGAAGATCAAATTAATCGGTTTCAGTGAAACAGATTATAATGTTTCAGAGAAGTAAGCAAGTTCATGAGAAATCACCGATGAATTTGGAGTGAAATCTGTGGTGATTTAAAATAGGTACATTTGGTCTCTCAGCGCACACCTTGCTAAACAAATAGTAATTCTCAGAACTACAGAGAGAAAACACAGATGTTATTTTGCAACCCAGAGGGTTGAAACAAATTGTCCCGTCTAAATAGTGTATTTGTATCTCGGCTTAATGTTTTCATTTATAGATAAGTAATTGTTCGTGGTGGATCGACGCAATTGTCTGTCAGTAGGACAGTCAGTCAGTTTGCACTCTATATTCGGGTTTTGCGATCAACAATAAATGAATTACGTAACGTGTTAATTAGATTACATTGCAGAAAACGTGAATCTAATGAAGCAAACGTTCAAATTTGTTGAAAATGACTTGTCGTTTTTGTCATTTCTACATCCTGAAACATTAGATTTGTGGTTTGCTGGAACAAAAACTGCCAGAGCCATGGTATACAGAGATCCTAAAGGAGCTATTAAATAAATAGATAAATGAAAAATTGAGGTGTAACTGGCAAGCTTTGATGACCATGTTTGTTTCCGCCATAATCAAAACTCGCCCTTATTGGAAGCAAGACAGAGTAATGATCAACAAAGCGGGGCTTTAGAAGTTGATGATGTTCTCATCAAAATTACGAAAATGCCAAAAAGTTCACTGATTAGATGGCTGATTTATTCTAACAGAAAAACAAGAATAATAATAATAATAATTTATTCACAGACACATTCAATGAAGGATACAGATATGAAAGATACTATATAGCCTTAAGTAATAATAATAAGTTCACAAAGTTACATAACATCGAACATTAACTGTAAGTACATATTAAAAGAGTGAATAAACAGGAAAGTTTGCAGGTGGCACGGCATGTGCGTAGACTAGCTATACAAGTTTAAATGAAAAAAATAGAAAATCTTCAAGTGAAATTCTATGAATATGACAATAATTATTGTTCATTAAAATGGCACTATTTTCGAGTTCCAGACTTCAGTCACTTGCCTGGTTACCTACCAACCCCATTCGTCCCAGCATTATCGATAACTCGCGTTCTGTAATCTCAGCCCCACTTCCCCCTACTCGAGGCACGCAGCCCGAAAACTAAAAATGCTGGAGCTTTCGGAATCGAAGACGGATCTTCCTCAGATATCAACATTGGTCGATTCAAGGTTGGGCATGCCACAATATTAATTAGGCGTCAACCGAAAACAAGTAAGTGATAAACTGCTGAAAATGGATTCGAACCTGCGTGCGATTGTCGGAATGGAATGAAGACATGACCAGGTTCTCGCTTTACCCTCGATCAGTCTGCCGGCCTTTTTTTATTGTTTCGGATGGTACGAAACGGTACGTTATTGATTGGAAGTGAATTTTGTTCCGAACTTGTTTTTGTCTTTCAGGTGGCGGATGAATAACTGCCAGACAAGGGTGGGTTCTCAGGAGCGTGCTACATTTTGGGATCAGTGTGAAGTTAGTAAAGAATTCTCATCCATGAATTCTGACAAAAATTGAAATGAAAATTTATGTGAGATACGGCACTTAGACTTCATGGTGAATTGTCCATGAAAATGGTAATTGTTAAATGTATGAATAGGCCATTCTGCCAACGAAGATCTGACGGTCTTTATACAGTGATCCCCAAAATGTATGTACCATGTGAGGAAAAAATTATTATTGGAGTATCCGAAAAACATTTCTTGGGGAAAGTTTGTGTGTGTCTGACCTAAAAATTGATTTTGACACATGTCACGTGACCACTAGTATGGCTGCAAATTGGAAAAAATACAGGAAGAGCCCAAAAGTAGGGTGAGATGGCAAGATATCGAAAAAAGTATTTTGAAAATGTTGCTTGGGAGTTTATTTTATACTAACATACAGAGTTTCAAGCAATAAATCGAAATTGTCATTTTTTGCGAATATTTTCCGATCTCTCTACAAGAATCAAAGATTTTTTTCTGCATGGCTTGACTGTAGTGGAACATTTGTATTTTTATGATAATGACATAACTTTCTCATTTTCTCCTTCCCAGATGGCACTATATCGAAAAATATTTGCATGAGCCCTCGCTGTTACATTGGTTCGTATCTAACAGTTACATCAGAATTGATTGCAAGACTATTGTGGTGATATAGCAATCTAGAAACATTCTGTTTCCCTGATCATAATCAAGTATCGATGAAAATCGTGCATGAGCGTTTCACTTCGCATATAAAGTTGAAAATAGTGCGTCAAATTAAATAAAAGGCTTAAATTTTATGTGCAGAGTGAAACGCTATTGCAGATTATTAAAACTTGATTATAATCAGGAAACATGAAGTTTCCAGATTGTCATATCATCACAATATTCTTGGAATTCTGATATAACTGTTAGATACGAACCAATGTAACAGCCAGTGTTCGGGCAAGATCCAATTTGTTCAATTTAGTGCCATCTGGTGCGGAGAAAATGAGAGAGTTTTGTCATTATCATCGAAATACAAAAGTCCCATTACAGTCAAGCCATTCAGAAGAATAAATTTTGATTCTTGTAAAGAGATATACCGCCATACTAGTAGTCACGTGACGTGTTCCAAGGACGATTTTTAGGTTATTGGATATGCACAAACTTTACCCAAGAAATGTTTTTCCAATACTATAACAATAAACTTTTTTCCCATATGGTACATACTTTTCGGCGGTCACTGTATATTTGCCGTAATTCTTGTATACATCTTCCGTATTTACTATCAACTTCCTCATAAGAGTCAATGATTTGAAAATGAGTTTCAATGGTTATCAATTGATCAGAAGCGTTAGAAGCAAGCAACGGTATTAACGGTATTCAAGTCATAAGTTGCAGCAAGTTTCGACAAAATAAAAGCGAACTAGAAATCGCCCTGAAAGTAGAATCAGAAAAAGATAGAAAAATTGCATAGGATCTGGTCTTTCGAAATATCGTCAACTATATTTCAGAAATTGTCAGAAATTGTTGAAATTCTAGAGACGTTGAACTCGACAGAATATATCAAGAAAACTGAGTTATCTTAGTGTACCAATATTTTATAACAGTGTTAAACAGATGAAGCTATAAGTGGGTCTAGTAAATTATTGAAACTGTTGGAATTTCTTTTTTGTAAAATTTGTTTTTACGAAACTCCCAGATTTTCGGAAAAAAACCCTCAAAAGCAGAGCTTGTGCGAGCAAGGGAGATCCGGGACCTACAGTTTAAATAAAAGTGGGATACGAACCTCTTCAGCTCAGTGATACGCGACCGGGGATCGAACCCGGACCGAGGGGGGAAGCCAAACACTCTAACACCACGACCACATCGCTGAATAATTATTGAAACACTCTGATAATTGGATCATATTACGTTACCATATGATCTCTTTCTTTATTGGCAGATAAATTGAAGAAAAATAAATTGTGAACACCTACATCCTTTTATTTTTAATTTTTTCTAAGTTCTGGAACTTTCATCCACTGATATGGCGCCCTACCGTTTTTTGGAGTCACTCATTTATTTATTGTCATTGTTATTGTCATTGGCATTGTCACTGTTCCTTGTCATTGTCATTGAGTGCAAAGCCAAGAACACGAAATTATTTTTGCTGGTTCAGACCTATTGAAATTTCTAGTGGAATTGATATCTGACTATGCCAGTTGATAATCATGAGTCAATTTACATTTCTATGGCAAAGGGGTGTTTTTTGGGTGAAGGGATAGGTAAATGTGGGTGTGGGAATCAAAGTTATGGTTATTTCTATTTCGGTAAATTTCAGGCAAGTGACGCATGAGTTTTTTATAGACGAAAGTTTCCACTATTAATTATACCGTTTCACAGTGAAAAAATTAGATAATAATAAACAAAATTAAAGAACAACTTCATTTCATTAGATGAATGTACCAGAAAGTGATAATATCACTAAGCAGCAATGAATTATTAAAATAGTAATATACATTACTCTAATTTTTATTGAAGCACTAGAAATCAAATAAAATCAAAAACGTGTTTGGTATGCTAATCCATCTCCATCTGGAGTCATCTTCAGAAATCAACACGTCAGGGTCGATGAGCATAAGTTCTTCTTCATGTTCGACATTGAAGCATTTCAGGCTTTCACATACCTTGTGTGCACACAATTCCATTTTTTTTGCAGCCGCATTAGGATGTAGAACAATTGCCTCTGCAATTGAAAGTGACACCATCTTCATAATGTCTTCAGGGACAGCTTCCAATGTTATTTTAGTGGACAGCAACAAATTTAAATTGGATGGGTACTTCCCAGTCATCAGGTAATCTTCAAATAATTCATCACCAAGACTGTACTAGGCAGTAACATCCATTTATTCGAGTGAGGTGCATTGTCTGACGTGGGTAGAATTGATTCAAAACTGCTACTAATTATTTTCAGAGAATTTTGATATAGTTCATTCATCTAGAGAAAATATTTACCATTTTTCTCGCCATACAGAAATAATGAGAAAATATTTCCAATCACTCTGTTCTATTTTTGTTGAGCCCTTGGAGTTCTAGAGCTGATACGACTGACTTTCTCCAGTATTTTAAGTTGCTTCTAAAGTCTGAAATAATGGCCCAGCAGGATGTAGTTGTGAACGTACCTAATTATAAAAATCATGACATAATCGTTACATAAATTACTATTAATTCGTTCTTGATGATAGCAAACCATTTTCACACATGCTAAAATATTTTCCAAATAGGTCAACATGTAAACTGTACTAGTAAATCATTGAAATTTGCTGTAATTTCTATTCTTTTAAGAGTCACATTTTCAATACAGTTTTTACAGGAGTGGCAAAAAAGTTTGACTTCATCTGTTACCAGAAATAACACAACTTGAAATGATAATAAACGGAAATGAAGAACCATTGAAATTAGATTACTTTTTCATATTAATTTCAGAAGGTGACACTAACCCTGAAAAAGTGTTGGAATGGGTGTCAACCGGAGTATGGTCTTTCAATTAATCTTTTTAGAAAGGGAGTCATCACAGTCATCACCCACAAACCATACAAAACATTAAAAAAATAAAATGATTTGCAACTTGACCGTCCTTCCCCTTTGATGTTTCAAGGGTAACATCGGTTTTAGTGGAGTTTCAATGGGGACCTCCATGTTTGTTTGTAAGAATTTTTCACATTTATCATGAATTCGCCTTATTTATATTTTCAAAATTATGTAATCAGTTTATATTTATGCAAATAAACCACGACAGCTACATATTTTCCTTATAACATTTTTTAAATTCCTAACTAGAAGAGAGACAACGGAAGGAAAATTTTCAAATTGACACCCTGTAGATACAGTATATATGAGCACAAATTAATACTCATCCATTAAATCTAGCAACGACATCACTTGAATCTGTTCCAGCGGCGGATTTTGTCATAAAAATTACAAGAATACGTGCCTTATCATTCATTCTAACGAAAATAGGTTGTATGTTTTGTGTTGGACAACGGGTGATATTATTCATGACCCGTGGGTATAAATAATAACTTACAGTCATTCTAACGCCATTGTTTGTAAAACAACTGGAGATCAACTGAACAATCTCCGGTCGGGACGTGAAGATGATGAAATCGCAGCTACGCAATCCATTTGTACCTTTGATGTTGTAGATATGACAGACAATGAACAATTTATTAGTTATCATTATTCATACTATAATAAAACTGGAGTGGGGTTGATGTACGTACATATATTTGAGGGACTATTTGGAGCCAGCAGAAACATTTTTTTTTCATATTTTCGTCTTTTTGTCTATTGCCACATAAGTAAACTACTTTTGGATTTTGGTACAGTGATGTATAATCAAAAAAGAAGAAACTTTCATCCGAGGGTCCAATAATGATATATTGCATCTCCTGCAAACAAAACTACCTTTAAATAGATACACAAAAATTCTTCCCGTATTGGTGGTGGTATAGATGGTGACTGATGCACTGCGGTCAAATTGGGTCTCTTGTGGCCCACCTTCTCTGCTTTCTCAAAGCAGCCTCTTAAACCACAACTCCCGGATGAATTTGAGCATTTTGAGATATGAGGAATTTCCTCCACTCTCTGCTTGTATGATCCCAGATATTTCAATAGTTTGTGATATATAGCATAACATTCCATTATGTGCGGTGCCCCTGGATTTCTCCCAAAGAACCCACAATTGGTGAAACCTCCTAAGTCTAGCTTGTTTTAGACCTTCCTCGGTTGAAATTATTGAGTAGGTCTTTGACTTGCACTAGACCAGGAAAACTCTGTCAACATTTCTCATTAATTCTACATGACTATATAGATAATTGTTAATCGTTAACCTGATGTACGGATTGAAACACATATGGACCACTGGAACAGCCAGCGAGATCTCCAGATATAACTCCACTGGAATTATGTGTTTGGGCTAAGTTATGTGGTACATGAAGAACATATCGAACATATGTCAGATCTACAAAATGAAATTATTAGTTGTAGCTCGTTGAATAGAAGAATTATCTTAATAGCCAAAGATAATGAGCTAGTACGGCGCTTGAATGCTTGGGTTTGGGCAGGGGGAACAATTTTGAAAATAACCTTTGAATAGCCAATTGTGTACTTTATGATAGATTGACTTGTTGACGTGTCTAATAAAGTTAGCGCCAATTTCCATTTAGTTGGATTCTGCATTTTTCTCTTTTTGATTTCAGATCAGTGATTCATGTTAAAATATTCTGCCATTTTCAAGGGTTGTCTATGTGGTAGGGAACCCACATAAGTTTCACTATTTTTCCGTTTGTCTCGATGTCGTGGAGTTCGTTTTTGGTTTGGAGAAGAATAGGGTTCTTAGGGTATGTCTGTTGGATGCTAACATCGCCTCTTGTTTCTGTAAGTTAGTTCTTGTTTTCTTTTCAGTACTTGTTCCTATTCTGCATGCTTTCTTTTGGATTCTTGTTACTCTAGTTGGATGAATGAATGAAATTCGACAAACAAATTTAAACAGTCAAGCTGACCTTCTTGATGGCCTTTCTCCTAATCGACTTAATAATTAATATTGTAATATTGCAAGTGAAATAACGTCAAATATGATTTCCTACACTGACCCTATAGCAGTTATTCGAATACTGAATCCCCCAAACATTTCTTTTTTATTTCAATCTTCGTTCTCTAGTTTCATGAAATACAACTTGCAGGACGATATGAAATTATTTCACATTTACCTCTCAATTCATAGTCCCTAAAATACCTATTTTTAAGGCTTCCTCGGAGATAAGATTTTTTTTAAAAGTCATTCGAAATCATAAAATTATCACCGTATCTAACCTTACCGAACTTAACTTGACCTAAGAACACCAAAATTAGTAACAAAAATATCTCACAAAAATAAGTTTTTATCAAGATGGAAAAACAGTTTTCGGTTATTGAAAAAACACGGAATATCCGCACTCCATTTTTTTTCAAGATATAAAAAAAAAATTATTGGAACTTTTTGTAGATCAGTTTAAGGACAATGAAACTGTTCATATTAATTTTCTTGATCGTGGTGTTTTCGAGTTTCGTAGTAGACGGACCAATGTTATGTTTCCAGTTGTTTCTTTAAATATTCGTATTTGGTAATTTTTCCGCTGCATGTGATATAAATGATATTTCTGTTTTGTGATTCATTTTATATTTTTGATATTTTAGAATAATTTATTTCAAATTCATTACTTTTTAATTTGGAAACGGTGGATCTCTACACATCTTGTTACTTTTTCACACTTTGTCAATAGCAACAACGATTCTTGGGCAATAATGCACAGTTTTGATTGAAATATTGATTGTTTCCAAAATTTCCAAGCCTTTTCTAGAATAATTCCAGATGTGTAAATCGAATACCAACAATATGAGAGCAAAAACTTTTGTCAACAAGTAGTTTGACCTCTGCCATTTGATGAGACACACTTATTAAATGTAAAAAATATGTAATGCCTTGTCAGTAAAAGCCTTTATTACTATTATTATCATTATGAAACATCAGAATTCGTTCGTTGATATCCGAAGTCGCGAAGGTCTTTGGTTTGAAAAATGTTTTTTCAAAAGTCTCCAATTCCAGGTAATTCAGAAGAGATTACTTGGTTGTCAATTTTCTCATCATCTATCGTTTCTCTATTACAGTGGGTATTATCGAGGACAACTCGTTTCGCGCTATTGTTTTCCTCGAATTTTCTTCGTCATTTTCTTTCCTTGCATATAACAAACACAAAACCGACGAAACTCTATCAACGTGGCCGGAGAAGATGAATAATTTTCTTCGACGCAAGCCCAGTTTATTTTCGTTGTCGTCTTTTGTAACTTCTTTCAAGCGCTCCTGGTATTGAAATACCTGAACCGCATGTTTATCCACTGATTAATGGTCGAATATTTTTAACCAGTTCTGCGGTACCATAATCTTTGAGAGTGCTCGCTAAGATTAATTCGAGGTCCTTAATATTATTCATATATGTGGATTTTAATGAGAAATAATGCAAAACATAAGACCCGTCTGGAAAATGGGCTTTTACGCGGTTATCTCGAGGATATATGCAATTCTTCCACTGGAAGTTTCACAGATTCGAATGAGATTCCGATTTGATTTTATCTGGGTTTGTGGGAATCCTTTGTTGGTTCAAGAATTTTGTCCGGGTCAGGAATTTTATATTTCAAAACTTTTGGCAGCAATTCGTCAGAATTTTACTTCCTGATAAATATTCTTTGTTGTTGACAAGAATAATGTAAGAATACTAATGAAAATATTGAAAATGAATGTTACAAACAACTTGCTTTCGTCATATCTGACTGAAAATGAGATCCAAACCAGTAGGTACTACAAATAGAGTACGTCATTTTATAGACCCCCTTGTTAGTTTTTGAACGCTTTGATGTGAAATCTATTTTGAATGGTATCACCAATACTACTTTTAAAGCATTATGATTGCTCGATAAAGGGCGCAAGGATTTTCATCAATACATTTTTTCACTATTTCGATGTCTTTGCCCTTCGAAATTTCCAATTTGATGTACCTCCATCAGCGCCATTTGCCTAGTAATTTGAATGTGTCGTCTCTCAAGAAGTAGTATCGGTCCCATTCAAAATATTTTTTCTACAAACGCTTAAAAAAGTAGCCTTTGACGCTTTCAGATTTCGACGCAAAGTTGACGTTTTCCGTGAAATGTCATTTTGTGACAGTATTTGCGCTCTAGAGCGGAAATATTTTGAAAACGCTCGCTTCTCCAACGTATTTCTGCATGATGATTGATGATAGTGACAGCGAATTATCGAACGCTCCTCCTGATGTAGCAGAAAGTGCAAAAATTGTTACTTTGAATCTCCTACCAGAGAAATCAAGGAAGAAATATGAATTACAATTACAAAACATTCACCACTGAAGATATTAACAAATTTTTACAAGAAGCGCCCGATGGAGAATATCTACTGAAAAAGGAAAATTTTAATATTTCATGCTTTTAGTAGTTTGAGAAGCGATTAGTATTTTTTGAATTTAGTGCAATTTGGTTAGCATATACATTATGAAAGTTTGTTATAATGTGATGTACTTTTGTTGAATAAAGCATCTGGTGTTTCTTTTTCTGAAAACTGCGTTTGTAGAAAAAATTTTGTGTGTATTTCGTGCACAATGGGTCATTGTCGCTCTCCAATTGTCAAGCGACAATATATCACTTTGCGCTCTTAATACACAAATAGCTATTCTGTCCCATTGTTCCACATCAAACCGTTCAAATTTAAAGGTTAAGGTACCATTCATATCCACACTTATAGTTGATATTTCGAATGCATATTGTAAAAAATTATTAACGAAATTCGGATGGTTGGAAAGAAAATTGAATTCTCTGGACTCCCCATGCCATTCGAAATATTTTAAATTTATGTACCCCCTTCCCCCCATCCCCCCCCCAGCGCCATTTGTCGAGCAGTCACAATGTTCAAACAGTAGGATCTATAATACTATAAAAAGCAGCAATATTTATTCCTAAACTATTTCGTGTACTGGATAAAAAATTATTCTGTCTAGTTTCCACTAAGTTTTGGATAATTGATTAAAACTGGTTACGGCCTACACCTGATCCGTATGTGGTAGCACTGAGACTGAGATTGAGGCCAACAAAATGACCATAGGTAAAAGATGGTCGAAAACTTCTGTACAAATTATCCTTTCGTCTTCTCGAATTAGTTACTCCGGAAGCAAATACCTCTTAATTTGGACATGTGAGGGAACTCACCATCGACCAATTTGAAGATTTACTTTTGTAACATCTGTGGATTCAAGAAGAACATCAATGACACTCACCCTAACAGAAACGCAAGCACTGCCCTGGTTATGAGCTCCAATCTTGATTCAGATTCAAAATCAGTGTTCACCTTTACTCTAAAACCAACCTGTTATTTCAACGCGGAGAGAGTTTGGAGCCTAAAGACTTTGACGTGATGTGGTTCAAGCTGGCTTCTACCAAATAGATCAAAGTTTTCTGCCTCCTTTACTTATCACCTAATGAACCATTCCATTGCGACTTCTTCGAGTTTTTATTACTCTAATTGCACTTCATTTAGCAAAACCATATGAGGAGCTTTCAACGTGCATAACTCTAGGAACCAATATCAAATCTTCCAACAAAACAAACCAGGCACATCCTTAAGTTGAGGCCTTCGCTATCACAAATGCACTAGAACAGCTTTTCGAGCCACTCACACACATTTCTGATTCAACAACCAGTCACCAAACATACTTGATCTGTTTCTCACTACCAATTCTGGTCCATACAGTATAGAAGTTCGTGCTCTACTTTCTCACTTCCTTGGAGAGTGAGAGGCGTATGAGAGGCTTAGATTTGAAATCTTTGGAGTTGAAAACCTCCAACAAGAGGAACTAACCAAGTCGCAGCGGACGGATTTACTGATCTTCATCTTGAAGGTTCCAAAAGGAAGATTAGGAGGAGGAATGTAGATATGTGGGGAGCAGGGGATATAAATAGGGTAAATGAGGGCCTGCTTGCCTGGCAAAGCAAATGTTTCGCGGTTTCAGATAAGTTCTCGCAGTAGCGGCAACTATCATTTTCGTATTTTCCCTTTTTTTTGAGGTGGTGCCTCAAAAGCTAGTGTCCAGTGAGAAGTCCCGTTACATCTCAAGTCTGGCTTCTCCAACTTGACAAGCTGGTTAGCTTTCCTTGGCGATACGCTCACTAGCCATTTCGCTTCTCTTTGTCCTGATAAATTATTCCGGTGAGATCTCATTTCGTTGGTCACCTAGCGTTGAAATTATTCTTTCAAGTGGGCTTTGGAGAGTCCACAGAAGGGTTTCGAAACAGGGAAAAATTGCCCTTTCTTTGGCAAGGCAGTTTGCTTTCTGGTCGTCTCTAATACCTATGCGAATAGCAGCTACATCAAAGTGACCTGGTTATTTTCTGCCAGTTGACTCAGGCATTGTTTGCATTTCCAAGTCAGCTTAGACCCTCGAGTATATGACTGAAGTGCTGCCTCCGGGTGCCTCTTTCGAAGTACTCCTGGGCACATATCTTTCTAGCATGTGCTTTTGCTTGATGTTTAGTTGGGATGTTTCCAAGGGGTTTTGAGAGACTGAAACTTACCCCTATAACGCCCACTCCAGCCCTTTTATCCATCTTGTATCCATCAGTGTATCATGCACACTGACATCCCTTCCCAGTGGAGACCCGTTTTCTTTGACAATTTGGTGTTTGTTTGTGAACTCGTTTCATTTCGAAGTCGTACCTAACTGGAATGTCATCTGTCGGTTTAGACGTGGCTTCCAGGGAGAGGTGTTCCAAACTCTCCAGATATCCGATCAGATTTCCTGCTTTTGAGTTGAATGTGTAATTAATTTTCAATACACACAGTTGCAATGATGAAAATTTCAGCATTACCTTTAATATTGCAGTAGGGCACGTGAATATCGCCCTTGTGATTCCCAGGCAGGCTATACCTGCTGCACTTTTTACAGCTTCACATGTGCTGAAGTTTGCTGCATCTTTGGTCACTATATTAGTGGAGCATAGGTGGCCATGGGTTTCATAAATGTTTGGTATGACCAGTAGAAAATTTTTGGTTTCACGCTGCCTTTCAAAGACTTTGCGTCCTGTCAAATTTGCTACTATAGCGCTGGAAAGAGCGTGATTGATTGGTACACAGATAGATCCAGAATAACAGAAGGAACTAGAATAGGAGGATATGGGCCTGGAACCACATATTACGGAAGGCTAGGCAAATCCAATAGCTCTACTGAGTTCTAGCACTTTGTCCTGTTTTTTCCATGTACAGGCGATAATGCTTTGGAATGGGCTAGGCCCGGTGACTATGCCATTACTCGAGTCCTCTAGTGTCTGCCCAGGCTGTTATGAAATTCTTGGCGGTGCTATATGGTAAACCGATTACTGGTTCTGGTCCAGTGAACGTTATATCGCTCCTCCCCTTTGCTAGGGCGTCCGCTATTTCGTTTCCTTCTAGGCCCGTGTGACCTGGTATCCAGACTAGGGTAACTTTGTTGCGTTGTGCTAGTCGGTTTAAGGTTCCATATTGCTCTAGATTTAGAGCATTTGGATTCAAGCGCTTTCAGTGAAAATATTTTTATTATTTTTTGTGTGTTGTTCCAGCTCCCTTGCACACATTTCAATGTCACATACCTCTGCCTTGAATATCGTAGCTAGTTTCACTACTCTACTGGGTTCTTCCCATATATTCCGGCTCCGACACCTTCCAAAGTTTTGGAACCACCAGTAAACCAACCATCATTTGTCCTACATAGGTCAGTTTTATTCAGGACCCAATCTTCTCTCAGGAAAGAGCACAGTGTGGGATTTGTGAAGGTTGATAGTTTAAGGCATGATGTCAGAGGGCATTCCCAAAATGTTGTAAGCTAGCAAGCATGCTGCTTGCTGCTTCTCATGACCCATGCCTGCGGTATACTAATGGCCGCCTGGTAGAGTCTGTTGCCCATCTTGCCTCTTTCTCCAGAGCTATGTGGAGAGGAAGTAATTCGTGGAGGGCTTCCATTGCTGCCGTTGATGTTGAGCGAATGGTGCCAGTAATTGCCAGGCACGTTTGTCTTTGCAGTCCGTTAAGTTTAGCGACATAGGGTGGTATAGATTTGATGATGGGGTCTCAGTACTGGTTTGCCAGAATTGACTTTTAATCCCCCATTTACACATCAGCTTCTGATTGTGTTTAGGCGGTAGAAAATTACTCTGTCATGTCTGCTCCTGATGGTGACGGCGTAACATTGAGTCGTGAAACTAGCGTCGTGTAGCTTCAGTGTCAGGTTGTAGACAACCAGTGGCGACAGTAGACTTTGTAGACTTTTTTTTCTGTTGTCTTTCTCACTGTCTCCCCCCAAAAAGAAGAAATAGAAGGAGAAAAATAATATTATTTTATTGGCTATCTTGTGAACGAAATTGTAAGTGGCAAGTCGAAAACAGGGTGATTCAGTATAAATGACAATTAGTCACATGTGAAATCTTTAGTTGATTAAATTAACTCTGATTACATTCGACGATGTTGCCAAAACAGTTGACAAATGTTCTTTCTTTCCCGGTTCGTTACTACTTTGCTATTTTATATGCAGCTTTTTATATTGAGGAGAATCACTACTATTCTTGCATTTCAAAGATTCGTAAGTTATACATAACTAATGGCGTGCATTGAAGAGGCGAAAATAACGTATCGCACCAATCATGAAACCACTAGAAAAGGTGTGGTTGTGAATAATGTTCACACACTTTTGAGGGACCATATACAGAAGAGGAGTGCCATTTATCTACTGCACTATTAATTTTTGTTTTATCTGTTTTTTCGGTGCAGGGGTTGACTGCCATTTGTTCAGAGCCACTTTACAGCTACCGGTGTTGTTTCGTGTTTTATTTTTCCATTACTAAATGATTACCGAATTATTAATGAGGGCCATAAGCGTCCGTCGTTACTGGAACGATAACGAAACATGTTAATTATTATGATGGAGAAAATCGTCTTTTGAAAGTTCCCTAAATGGGCTGATGATTAATCGGATCAGATCGGGTTTCCCATCATTTATCTTCGATAGTTTATTTTTTCATTTGTTTTCGACATAAAATGTTCAGGTTCGCTCGTTGTTGTAATCTCGATCAACAGAAAGTTGAATAAAATAGATTGGGTTTAGTTTTTTCAATTATATACACAGTAGGAGAGGGTGTGGCAAGTCCATACAATTTTTTAGTCACCCATTTCATCAATTCAAGTGGTCAGTAATTTCTCTACTTGATTCAAATGTTTTAATCCTTATTTTAATACGTTTTTGTTGTTCCAAAAATACTGATTTTTTTATGTTCTAGTGAAAAGAATTACAATGTTATACCCTAAACATTGTAATTCTTTTCACTAGAACATAAAAAAATTAGTATTTTTGGAACAACAAAAACGTATTTTCAAAATACTCAGGTACAGTTGAAAAATTAACCAAAGTCGTTCTGGTCCTCCATACATAAAAATAGAACCTTTAGAGTTCCCGCAAACTTGTTTTAAAGTTTCCTGAAATCAACGCGGGACGCGAGCGGGAACGGGACGAACGCCAGACTAAAATCTATAGCTGTATATGTAACCACGTATACTAGTGCAATTATTCGTATTCTGAAATACAGGCAAATAGACAAGTATGTTTGGTTTGCTACTTGCACTGTTTTTCTAGCAATTCGCACAGTTCTCATTTTCCGTTCCCGCTTTGGTTTGAGGAAACCTTTACTGTGATGAATCATATGGTAACGATAGTAAAAGCATTCGGTTAATATTTTGAAAGTGTTTACACAGTAGCGGAACCAGAGTTGGGAAACATTCTATATCAATCAAAACATAGTAGAAATCAGCTTTGAACCAATAAACAAAAAATAAATATTACATGTTGGTACCTAACAAACTCAAAATTTTCCTCCATGTATCACCTTGAACCATGTATTCTATGTATCACCTTGAACCTGTCTTCGACTATTACTTTATCCATTGCGTTCAATCTTTGATTTAATTCTTAAAATTATTGAAAATCTGTCCTGTATATTAGTCTCATTGACGTGCTTTTATTAGTAATTATAGACTAATTTCAATCCTAAATAACCCTGCAAATGTGTTGAAGATTATATGTATTGTACAACCGCATTTATCTGGCAACCAAACATGCTATATCTGAATTTCTACATTGATTCAAGAATTCAAGATTTACAATTAGTAATTTATCAAATTTTAGTCAATACTCATGTGAATCCCTAGACCGATGAGGATAGGTGTATGCAGAGCATACTGATTTCTCTATAAAGCTTTTGACAAAAAAAATCAAGAAATACTTACAGAGAAAATTACTTGTTAGTGATTTAAGAATATTTTTCTGAACCTTCCCAATTAATACTTAAATAACTCTTATAGCGGATTTGGTTCACATGACGCAAACAGTGGAGATCTTCAGGGTTATAACCTGTGGCCGTTGTTTCCCTTAACATTTATTAATGATCTTTGCTAGTTAACAATTTATTTTTATTTTTATGAATGAATCACGAGGGAAAGTTACTCTACAAGTTTATCTGGTTTGCAACTTATATGTATAATTCTTATGATTATTTTCTGTGGTACAAAAATTCTGTCAATTTCGGTGGATTGGTCCCATATCAATATATTATAAGACAATATAGAGTAGACAAGTGAATAAGAACACGTTTTAAGCTCGCATTGATTGATTTCTTTCTTCAATTTTAGAATGGCAAAGTCTATTTCTTGATGAAACGATAGACTATCGGCTGTTCCTAGAAATTTTACTTGGTCGCTGGTTTCCATATAACTTATCTTTGGCACGATATTTGCTTTAATAAATGAAAATATAAATCTAAATGAACTATAACACAGAATAATGAAAAGCATAAAGATTATTTTGTTTACATTCATGGTCAAATAATTATCAAGACACTACGATTTGAATTGCATGATTACAATATCTGCTGGTCTCTATTAAATTGTTGGAATGAATGATTATCCACTGACGTATGATCTGCATCCATGTATATATTTTTGGGAGTTACAAATTGTAGTAGTCATTGATGAAGTTAGGAAAGAGGAGAGGACCAAGTATTGAACCTTGCCCAAATTGGCTTGTTATTTTTGTCCTATGTTTCATATGGGACAAACAGATAGAACTTTCAAAAACGCATAACAGCATTGCTATGTGAACGAAAAAACAAATTCAACTTTTGCTGCTGACCAGCTCACAGAAAATCATACCTTTGAACATGATTTTAAAATACTTTGAATAATTGAAAGCAAAGGAATTGAATTAAATTTGTTAGTTTGAAAATCAAAAACGGGAAGAATTGTCAGAACTCAATTAATGTTGAATTAGTTTTGCACGTATACTAGATAAATGTAATTAGGTTAATTATGGAAAACAATAATTGTCAACTTCCGATTGATTAGGGAACAGGAAAAAAACTACTACTTGATTAATTGTTGGTGAGACAGTATTTAAGAGGTTTGATATGATAATTCTATTTGACAATTCCAAGAAACGATGCTGAAAACAGAATGTTGATTATAACTGAGTTGGAGAAGTAGATGATATTTTCTTATCATTTAAGTTCACTTTGCGAACATTTTTGAGCTGCCAGTGCCACGCCAATACACGTGATCATTCTCACCCTGTTTCCACTCCGCGCGAGGGCATTTTCTCCCCAACCCCACCGCCGTTCTCATTAATATCTCTTTGTAAACAACGCCACTGCGTTTGCCAGATTCCCGTTTCAAGTTCATGCTCCGCTTGTAGTTAATCGAATGTTAGAAAGTTCGGTCGCGGATTTCAACAACAAGCCATCAATTTTCATTTTTTAGGGCGGCAAGTAAAAATAACACTCCACTCATCACGTCCGTACCAATCAACGGAGATGCCAGAAGTGGGTTGACGATGAAATCATTGAGTGCTCTTTCATGAAGGTGATTTGTCCGATTGTCGTTGTCTTTCGGATACATGGGAAATCGGTATTTCACACGGAGATGTCCAGGATCAGATCACCTGCTGATGTTCAAGTGTATGGATTAGTATCTAGACATTTCCGGCCTTTGTAATAAAAAACTATTGCCAACTGGAGAATATACCAGAATAAATGCTCGACAAACATATGGGTTCCTAATCTAAATACTGTCTGCATAGAAACTTCATCGAGGCACCTGTGATATCTAATATTTATATCTGTCTTATGGCGTACTTCCCTACCAGATTTTATATCTTCAATTTCTTCTCAAAAAAGTGACGAAATTTCTAAATGATCTTTTTTTCAATGGCAGAAAAACATTTGGCGTCAACTGTCAATTTCTGCTTATGATTGAGTTAAGAATTAATAAAACAAAAAGTTATAGGAAACAAAATCAAACAGTACCTATAAAAACTGTAAAACTTCTAAAAATGGTTCCGGAATATATACGAAAATACAAATCAGAAGTTAAAATCTCCTTAGAATTGAAAAAATGCATTGCGAACAAATATTGTTTACTGATATATGTACGCATAAAATTAATATATAAAACTTGTTGTTATCATTGTAACCAATAATCTTCTCTCTCTCTCGCGCTCTCTTCCTTCAGTTTTTCATTTTTCCTTTCGTTTTGATAGTGTCTACCAATCAATATTTTTTTAAAGATAGGTATACATTTTTTAATTTAGGATTTTTTTTTCTTAATAAAATGATTTTCTAGCACGCGGTGAGTTGTAATACAAGCCATGAGGCTTAGACAACTCATCTAGTGCGAAACAAAAAAATTCTCTTGTACACATGTACATCGTATCATACCTTACCATACGAGGATGTATTGATATCTAGTTAGCCTAGACCAGTTCCCTGCATAAACAAAATATTACGTTACCATAGCAACGAACAATAACTTATTAGAAGTGTCAGTGTAAAGTTTGACGTCAAAAAAGTAAACCAGAGTTACGCAATAGATTAAAAGAAAAAATTTGTCCACCGAAATTGTGAAAATCGAAAAATTGGAGTATCGAGCCATCATCAAGTACCTGTATTTAAAAGGGTTAAGAGGTAAGCAGATTTACGAAAATATGCTTAATACCCTTAGTGATCAATGTCCTTCGTATGCGACCGTGAAAAATTGGACTGCAAGCTTCAAAAGAGGTAAATTTCCATTGAAGATGATGACCGATCGGGAAGGCCAGTTTCTGTGTCAGTCCCCGAAAATATCGAAGCAGTTCATGACATGATTTTAACAGTCCGTCGAATTGGTATAAAACGGATATCTGAAGCACTAAATATTTCATACGAACGCGTTCATCATATAGTTCACGTCAATTTGGACATGAGAAAATTGCTGCAAAATGGATCCCCAAATGTTTGGATGTTGACCAAAAGCGTGCAAGGGTAGTAGCATCGCGTTCGATCTGTGCTCGATTTGAAAACGATGTAGACTTCTTAAACCGAATTGTTACTATGGATGAGACTTGGGTACCTTTCTACGATCCAGAAACAAAGCAACAATCGATGGAATGGCGACACTCCGGTTCTCCAAGACCTAAGAAGTTTCGTATCCAAATATCTGCTGGAAAAGTTCTTGCTTCAGATTTTGGGATTGCCATGGAGTAATTAATCATGATTGATTTTTTGGATAAGGGTAGAACAATAACTGGAGATTACTATTCGACATTACTGACCACTCTAAGGGAAAAAATTAAAGAGAAAATACCCGGAAAGCTATTCAAATGTGTTTTGTTTTTGAAGGACAACGCCCCTGCACACAAATCTTATGTTGCCATGCAAAAAATTCGTGATTTAGGGTTTGAATTACTAGAACACCCTCCTTATTCACCAGATTTGGCTCCGTCGGACTATAATCTCTTTCCTCAACTGAAAAGAAGTTTAAGCTCGTAATTTTTCTTCCAACGAGGAGGTAATAAAAGCTGTGGAGGTCTGGTTTGCAGAGCAAAAAGAAACACTTTTTGAAAGGTCTAGAAACGTTGCAGGTTCGCTGTAATAAATGTATCCAATTAAGAGAAGAATATATTGAGTAATAAAATATTTTGACATTGAAATTTTGTTTGGTTCTATAATAGGCTAAGAATTTTTCAATATATCCTCGTATATCAAATCATATCGTATCATCTGCTAGGTTACAGACATTGTTAAAAATCCTTTCAATGGTAATATTACGTTAGGTTAGAACTAAAAGACAAAAATATTTTGAGGAAAGTGCGACTTGCAATTCGAAGAAGTGAAAGAGGAATTGAAGGAACAGGAACTCGGAAAAACTGGTGAGAAATCCACACTCCAGTAAACATTATCAGAGGGATTAGTTCAAGAAGGGAAAGATCCTCAAACATTTTTATTCGAAGTTTATGGAATTGACTTAGGTTAGATGATGGAAAAATTCGACGAAAATTCGGTGAGTTCGAAACAAGAACTTCAGCAGAATTCGAAGAGTTTTGAAAATAAACTTCAAAAATATCTGAATAATCAGTAGTATCAACAACAAGCCATCAGTTTTCATTTTTTAGGGTGCAAGTAAAAATAGCACGCCACTCATCACGTCCGTACCAATCAGCAGAGATGCCAGAAGTGGGTTGACGATGAAATCATTGAGTGCTCTTTCATAAAGGTGATTTGTCCGATTGTCGTTGTTTTTCGGATACATGGAAAATCGGTTTTTCACACGGAGGTGTACAGGATCAGATCACCTGCTGATGTTCAAGTGTATGGATTAGTATCTGGACATTTCCGGCCTCTGTAATAAAAATCTAGTACCAACTGAAGAATATACTAGGATGAATGCTCGACATTCATGTGGGCTCATAACCTAAAGATTGCCTCATAGAAACTTCATCGAGGTATAGTTTATACAAACTCAGTTAAGACAGCAGAAAAACTGAAATTCCATCTAGTTTCGGCATATCTCTTGTAAAACAGTGGCGGTATGGATAATTTCTTATTCATGGTAGAATAAACATTTATAATTACAAATATCTTGTAAGATGACATCGTGTTTTTATAAAAATTCTTGTGTGAAGCAGAAGTTGTTTCTATATGTTCATTTTTTCGAAAATATGAACAGGATGTTCATAAAGTCAGTTGTGGAATAATCTGCGACTGAAAGATGGAATTTTGTCGCTATTTTCCATTGTACAAGATAACCTCTCTTGGAAGGCATTTATGTTTTGAAGAGAAACATTCTCAATTGAAAATTGAACCAATACGTGACTCCTCTGGAAATGGAAAAAACCTATCCTTAAAATTGAAGTTGTTTTTTTGTAATATCTATATAACAGAAACCAACTACTTCCCCGGCTAAAGCCACGCTGGACATTGAACTACATCTGATAGATATTGAGAAACACCCTATATAACTTGAGAGAAAAATTCTAAAAGTTAAAATTTGCATTTTCATTCAGATAGTTGATTATTTATTAAATGTCCATTATAGATTCTTGTCTATACATGAGATAAGGGAGAATGTTATTCAAAAGTATCACCAACAGAAAATCGCTCATTTCATTGATGCGTGAATTGCATCTCTTTCGCTAGGCCTCCAATACATTTTGGTCGACAATAATCTATTTCACTCTTCTAAGATCGTCAGGGAGGTCGGAAGAATTGGAAAACACACTCTTCTATATATTCGGCAATCAACCTATTTCAACTATAATGCAAGGGATTCTGATAGAAACGAGGATGCCAGACGTGAACTGAGCCCTTAATTGCGCCCCATTTGACTTTTTGAGGAGAACGGAAATTCAAAGCAGTAACCTGATGGAATTAAATAATCATTCTATAAACATAAATTAAAATCATTTCCACTCTAAGAGAGGAAAAATTACTAAAATGTTTCACGATATCCCTATCACTATTTCTATCACTTTCAAAAACACATTTTGTTACATAAACTAAAATTATCGAAGGATCAAAGAGCGAGATACAGTAACTAATCATCCTGGGAATTTTCACTTTCAGAATTTGAGTCGTTCGTAATGTTAATGATAATCGGATTGATTGGTGGTAGGATATTGTATTCATTTCTCGTATTGTTCGGTGGTAGGATATTGTATTGTATGAGATACACTTTTCTTCCACATATCACTTCCATCAATTCCATCTATCACTGTTCTGATATTATTCAATACAGATCCACTCAATTCTGGAAATTCATTATGTTTTCTCAGTTTCACCGAAATCATCTAAATGGGGTTGAAAATGCAGTAATATGGCGGTGGACTTAGGACAACATGACCATGTGTTTCAAAAGCTTATCAATCACTCATTCCTTTACGAAATTTTCTTCCTACTTTCCATGGATTTTATTATATCGGCATTTTTCGTATTGCTGTTAGAAATTTTTTCATCTTTATGGGAATAAGATGCATTGACAATAACGATTATGGAATGAGAAGAAATATTCGGAGTTGCTGCTCTGACCTTATTTCAAACAATGCGTCGGTCATGTCCTCATGATAATCAGCAAATGATATTGATATTTTTTGTAAACTGCAACGCATCAGCAATAAACTCTTATTCATTTCCGGCCGGAATAATATAGGAAAGAATATAGAATATAGAAAAGAATATAGCAGAGATATATTCAAAATGTGCATCAAATGATAATACCTATATTATCCAGTTGAAATCCAAAATATTTAGTTGTGTCTACTATTTCCATTTAGTTATCAACAATGGTAATATTGAAGTTATTGTACGAGGATATATTGAAAAATTCTTAGCCTACTCTAAAACCAAACAAAATTTCAATGTCAAAATATTTTATTACTCAACATATTCTCCTCTTAATTGGATGCATTTATTACAGCGAACCTGCAACGTCTCTAGACCTTTCAAAAAAAATTATTTTTCTTGCTATGCAAACCAAACCTCCACAGCTTTTATTACCTCCTCGTTGGAAGAAAATTTACGACATTTTGAACTTTTTTTCAGTTGAAGAAAGAGATGATAGTCGGACGGAGCCAAATCTGGTGAATAAGGGGGTGTTCTAGTAATTCAAACCCTATCACCAATTTTTTGCATGGCAACATGAAATTTGTGTGCAGGGACGTTGTCCTGCAAAAACAAAACACCTTTGGATAGCTTTCCGCGTCTTTTCTCTTTAATTTTTTTCCGTAGAGTGGTCAGTAATGTCGAATAGTAATCTCCAGTTATTGTTCAACCCTTATCCAAAAAATCAATCATGATTACTCCATGGCAATCCCTAAAAACTGAAGCAAGAACTTTTCCAGCAGATTTTTGGGCACGAAACTTCTTAGGTCTTGGAGAACCGCAGTGTCGCCATTCCATCGATTGTTGCTTTGTTTCTGGATCGTAGAAATGAACCCAAGTCTCATCCATAGTAACAATTCGGTTTAAGAAGTCTACATCGTTTTCAAATCGAGCACAGATCGAACGCGATGCTACTACCCTTGCACGCTTTTGGTCAACATTCAAACATTTGGGGATCCAATTTGCAGCAATTTTTCTCATGTCCAAATTGACGTGAATTATATGATGAACGCGTTCGTATGAAAATTCAGTGCTTCAGATATCCGTTTTAGCCCAATTCGACGGTCTGTTAAAATCATGTCATGAACTGCATCGATATTTTCGGGGACTGACACAGAAACTGGCCTTCCCGATCGGTCATCATCTTCAATGGTAAATTTACCTCTTGCAGTCTAATTTTTCACGGTCGCATACGAAGGACATTGATCACCAAGGGTATTAAGCGTATCTTCGTAAATCTGCTTACCTCTTAACCCTTTTAAATACAGGTACTTGATGATGGCTCGATACTCCAATTTTTCGACTTTCACAATTTCGGTGGATATATTTTTTCATTTAATTTATTGCGTAACTCCGGTTTACTTTTTTGACGTCAAACTTTACACTGACACTTCTAATAAGTTATTGTTCGTTGCTATGGTAACGCAATATTTGGTTATGCAGGGAACTGGTTTAGGCTAACTAGATATCAATACATCCTCGTATTTTGTTAAAAAAACTTCATTTTACTCACATCAAAATGCTTTCGGTAGTGAAGAGCTTCTAGTAGAAATAAATATGAGTGTTATGGACGTAACTGAAGTTTTATATGGAAATGTTTAACGAATTGGTTGTACAACGAGTTTTATTTATATAGGAGGTGGGTTCATAATAATGTAGTGAAAATCATTCATTTAGTTTCATTATAGATATTAACATGGATTTTCAACAAGTATCGGCTACATCAATTAAAAAGATCATTTGAATGTCTAGAATTGGATTTCTTCTTTATCGGCATAAGTTTGCCTATTTTGAGACTTGAAGAAAAACAGCCTCTGGCATATTGACATTACTTTAACAGTATGAACATAGGGATTTCATCAAGTCCACTGATGGACTTATATTTCCATTTATGATTAGGTAAAGTCAGAAGCTCTTCACAGACAAAAGTGCTTCTTCATTATATTGAAATTATATTGAAATTTGTGTTATCGTTGACAGCGAAGTGGTCGAGGTGTTAGAGCGTTTGGCTTCCACCCAGGCGGTCCGGGTTCGATCCCCGGTCGTGTGTCACTGAGCTGAAGTGGTTCGGATTCCACTTTTATTTAAACTGTAGGTCCCGGATCTCCCTTGCTCGCACAAGCTCTGCTTTTGAGGGGTTTTCTCCGAAAACCTGGGAGTTTCGTACAAACAAATTTTACAAATTTTTTTTTACAAATATTGATTCTCAATAGATTGAGAACCTCTGTTGAAGTTCCCTTTTAAAATCATATTCTATACAAATGGATACCAGAAAAGAAGATGATGAAGGTGGGATCATATTGATTTGAAATTCACTTAGTGTCTCTGTAGAACCTTCCTTTTAGCGGAAAATTTCAGAAACATCGGTGGGATGATACAGAAACATATTGTGTCTAATCGATTTACGAAGGATGAATAGAGAAACATTGACCAGAAACATATCAAAAAAAAATCTCAATCTTTAAATATGTTCTATTTTTTTTTTGATAATTTCGGTTTCTCAGCTAGTATGTTCACTCAAAGCTGCTTCGAAAGTGGAAGGTGTTAGGTTTTGGATTCATCACTTCTTCATAATAATTTTTACATTCTGAAAAAGTTTTCTGAGTCAAAATTATTTAAGGAATTCACATATATGATAACCAAATTCACTATTCCACTCATATTCCTGCCTAAAAATCTTCCAATAATCTTCCAATAATATGTAATACTGCTCGCGCCTTCTTCCATTGTCTGTTTGGGCTGTGGAAGTTGTTAATTCAAACAAATTATTCACATTGACTTTTTCATTTATAAAAATGAAACATATAAGATTCAAAGTTTTTACAGAGATTTAGGGAATCATTTGACATCTACTGGAAACCCTGAAATTACGTTTTCATGATACTCTACTTCTTCGACTAGTAGAAATATACTTTGGTGGTCAATAAAACGCAGCTTTTGCCTTTGATACCATCCCGATTTAATTTTGACAATATATCTCCTTGCATAACAACCAATCAGTCTATTTCAAATTTTGAAATTCAGCCAATAGAATCGGAATTACAGTGAAAATATAGCTTGTCGCTGTATTTTCACGGTGATAAACCTGCTTAGTTTTTGTTTTACTAGCTGTCGAATGAAAATAATGATTTAAATTATAAACGTCAAATCTTTGTGTTTTGACCAGTTATATTTCTTAATCAATATGAGCGATCGTTGGGGACAATTGGCTATTGGTATCATAGATGAAGCAGTGGAAAAGAGTATTCCGTTGAATACGGCCAGAAATAAAGAATCAATTACCAGGCAATTCAACAATTTTTGCACAAACAGGGGATAGCTACAACTACCAATACCGAAGTGACAACAAAGACAGGTCCACGCGTTCTTTTCGATAATAGTTCCTTCAATATTGAAACCTTCAACTGTAACGAATTAAAATAAAATGACCCCAAATTTTCTCTTTAGTGTTCACGTTGTTAGATTTTGATTTCTGTGAATTACTTCAAATTAAAACGGTGACACGATTTTTCTTTATTTCAAATCGATATATTGTCGTCCTAAATATAATTCGTGGTATGATTAATAACCTATAATTTTTTGGAATATCAATTCATTGGCAATCCCAATGCAAGAAAATACAACTCGTCCTGCAGACTCGTTGTAGTTTCAGCTTTGGGATTGCAATTCATTAATATTCCAAAAAATTATCGGTAATAATCATACTCACTTATTATATTACCCCTGATAATAATATTCTTCTGTCAATGGATTCGAATTCACGTTTTAGGTAGAGGAAAACAGCAACAATGTACTTATCATTATCAAAATCAGTTCTAAATTTACTTAGAGTTAATTATTGCGATAATTCACAAGAATACGTCTGGCGAACGCCCAATTGATTTTCCGTGAAAATTATATTTTCTTCTACATGTTCATTCAAATGCCTATGAATAGCTGATTCCAGTAATTTTTCAAGTAAACTATGGTAAATTAATTCAAAAAGACCTCGTCAACAAGTGTCACCTCATAGTTGACTTTTGCGTTGTTTTCCCGGAGTTTGATGCCAATGGTGATCTCGAATTGGTTCTGCATTTCAGTTTATTAGGAATTTGACCAGTTTCAAGTGAAGTACTAAATTTAAAATTAAATGACCTGTAGCCTCAAACACTTGTTTCAACACAGATAAAAAGGATTTCGTCATTCAAGAATAAATATACTCTTGAATAGAATAATCTTCAGAAAAGAATAATCATTTCTAATCAATGAATATACTCCCAATTCAAGCTTATTGAGATGTTTGCTCCTTTACATAAATTCTCTTGAAATGAATTTGCTTGCAGTGAAAACATTCACATTAACTCATTGTGAAACATAAACCTCTTCACACAAGAATATCACTACCCGTGCCACGTGACACATTCAACCAATGAGCAATCAAAGCAGCTGGCGACACCGCGACCTGTGAATACGAATACCATTTCGAACATTTTATCCAGTTTGACCATTTGGGTTGGAGGTTATGAGGCTATGCGTACCGATATGAATGTTAGTTTTGTGCCAAGTGGAAACTGTTTCTATACAATGAAATGCAATATCGAAAATTGAATTATGCTCATTACGGGCAGTTGTGAAAATGAGTGAAATATGATTTGGTCTCCTACAGTTTTGTGTCTAAAAGCGAGTAGCGTTATTTATGTATACAATCAAACTGCAATATGCGTCACTACTAGCTGGTTTTATTGAGAATACAGTTATTAAACTTAAAACTATTCTCATATAAAACCATTATTTATACCTAAATTGTTCGTAGTTGTGATTCTATGCTTTGTTTAATCTATTCAATGTTGCCAAAATGAAAATGGCTTCCATTCTATATTTTATAACCAAGTGCAAAGTACAGATTGGAACTCAACCTCCAAGTTGATAGAAGAATAGTATTCATTATTGAAATTGCAATGTTCTTGTCTAAACCTACTCCCATGATTCAACAAAAAAAGTGCCCATTATTGAAGCTAAAATATTCTTGCCTCAACCAACTTATGAAGCAAGTGTTCACTTGTTTCAAAATATTTTTCTTGTAAGTGGCCAAGAGGATTCCGTCAAAAAATCAAACTGATATTTGGTTGGACCTATTCAAGAATACAATCTGTTTGAATCAACGCAATTATGCGTTGACGCAAAAATTCATTTTCATCAGTGAATGTTTTAGAATTTAGGATTTCATTTGTGCTAAATTTGTAATCGAAGGATGCTGTAATTTCACGTTAGTCTACCAGCGTTAGAGTCTTCAATTCGGAGAAGTTGGAAAATAAATTGCAGTTTTCATTATACCATTCTTCTACCGGGTGTCCGCGGAAGGTGACTCGCCCCAATAACTTTTTCGTTTTTGAAAATAATGGAATAAAATTTGGAGAATCTGCATAAAACATGAAACTGCATTCATTGACAAGTAAGTCATGTTCATGGAACTTCCGGTTTTACCGAAATTAACATAAACTTTCGATTTTTAAATGGGACACCAAGCATATTTTCACCTCTTTTGTCTCCACATGACATTCTGAGTACAACCATGTATCATTTGTCACTTTTTGCAACCAATTTTTTTTTAATCTAGAATTTTATTTTTAGATCTAGAATGCTATGGATACGTTCAAATCACCTGTTGCAGCCCTATACTTTCGGGAAGAATACAACTTCACTGTATTCGGTCAAAATGTAAGTGCTATTTGAAATTTAATTTTAAAATTAAAATTGCTAATTTTTTTCAAATGGCAACCTGGTGGCTCGTTTCTAATGTAGTCTTCTAATGGTTTTAAATGAAAGATTGTTTGAAACCTACTAATGTGCCGTATCAAATTAATCGCAATCGAATGCTCTTTTTTCTTAACCCGCTACTAAGTTGCCATTTGAAAAAATAAGTATTAGAAATTTGAAATTAAATGTTGTATATCTGATACATTATGATCTAAAACAGTGAGGTTAGGTTGTATTATTCTCAAAATTTTAGGATTGAAATTTGTGATATGAAGATATCCATAGCCTTCTAGAATAAAGAATAAAGGACCCCGCACAAATCAAATGAGAAATTGATCCATGTCGGATTGTCTGAAAGGACCCCGCAAACAGCTTATGGAATTTGGGTCCCGATGGATTTTTTTGAATTTTTGGTATGATGTAGTCCATGTTATTCTCAACCAATGTTACCATTGCGCCAACCCAAAAAAATGAACAGTTTTGCTGCTAGGGGGCGTTGAAATCATCCCGTGCGCAGATTAGACTATTTATTTTTGAAGCCGGTAACTATATTTTCACTTGTTTCATTGTTGCTGATGTTGCACAATATTGTGCTGTTTTATAAAAAAAATTCTTACCCCCTCCCCATTTCCCCCCAACTCCTATTACGAAACGCAAAAAAAATATTTCTCGAGTGCCGTCAAATGTATCGTCGAATGTTCAAATATGCCTAAATAAGGGAAATAACAGTTTTTTATGATTATCCCCCCACCCCCCAAATGACACAAAGCGAAAAAATTTCGGTGGATTTTTCTATATTTTTTATATGATGCAGTTCAAGTTATTTTGAATAGAAATACATTGGGTGACAAACCCCAAAAATGAACAGTTTTGATGCTAGGGGGCGTCGAAATCATACCTTGCTCAGAATAGACTATTCATTATTATAGGCGGAAATAATAGGTCTACGTATTTTAGTTTAGATTATGCTTATCAATTGTGTAATTTTTTATAAATTGAAAATCTGAAACCTCCTCCTTACCCCCACCCCTATTTTGAAACATGAAGAAAATTAATTCCCGACTACTTGTAAATGCTTTATCAAAATAAATGTTTTAATCAGCTGAAATTGAGGAAATCGTACAGTTGTTTAATTTCACCTTTCCCTCCCTTCAGAAAAATATTGGTGGAGTTCGCTGACTTCTTAGTAGGGCGTAGTTCATGATTTTTGAATATCAATTAATTGGGCGAATATCTTGAAAATAAATAAAAATTAGACTTCCAAAATTTGAATTTGAGGTGGTGATTGAATTATTTTTTTTTCATGTTTTGAGATAGGGGTTGGGGGTGAGGGGGAGGTTTTATATTTTCAATTTATAAAAATTTACACAATTTTTCGGCACAAAATGAAATAAAAATACGTAGAGATATCGTTTCCGCCTATAATAATGAATAGTCTATTCTGAGCAAGGTATGATTTCGACGCCCCGTAGCATCAAAACTGTTAATTTTTGGGGTTTGTCACCCGATTTATTCCTATTCAAAATAACTTGAACTGCATCATATCAAAAATTCAGAAAAATCCACCGAATTTTTTTCGTTTTGTGTCATTTGGGGGGGTGGGGGGATAATCATAAAAACTGTTATTTCCCTTATTTAGGCATATTTAAACATTCGACGATACATGTGAAGGCACTCGAGTAATATTTTTTTTGCGTTTCGTAATAGGAGTTGGGGAAAAAAGGGGAGGGAGTAAGAATTTTTTTTATAAAACAGTACAATATTGTACAACATCAGCAACAATGAAACAAGTGAAAATATTGTTAACGGGTTCAAAAACAAATAGTCTAATCTGCGCACGGGATGATTTCAACGCCCCCTAGCAGCAAAACTGTTAATTTTTTTAGGTTGGCGCAATGGTAACATTGGTTGAGAATAACATGGACTACATCATACCAAAAATTCAAAAAAATCCACCGGGACCCAAATTCCATAAGGAGTTTGCGGGGTCCTTTAGGTAGGTGTCAACAAATGCGTGCACTCGGATAGTTGGAAGTTAGGACGCATTGCCTCTTCCGGCTAGCTCAGACCGCCTATCCGAAGTACAGCATCGTCGCAAAATCTCAGCAACTCCGGAGCTCTTCATTTATTTGGGAAACCAGCAGGAACGCGTCTGACATACGAATTCTTTCTCGATATTGTTGGTGTTGCCAACCAACGAGGTCCCATTGATTCGCATGCCAGGCCGAAGATCACTCACTAACCAGAAATACTATTTACAATTTACGCTTAACACTACTGAGCCATCCAGAAGTGAGGGCTTCTCTCCTGGGAATTGTCCGAGCCCTCGGGCGGCTCCTGGATGACTGATTAAAACAGCCATTTGAGCCTTATTTATACACTGGCCGAACATTTTAGTCGGCTAATGGTATAACAATTTACTGGTAGGCGGAGCTTATTAGAGCTCTCGCCTCCAGATATACTCTCCGAGTATTTTCAAAACTTCAAAAACTTTAGTATTTCTGGCAGATTATGACATAGGTTGTAGTTTATACCCTTCTGATCAAAAGTCTTCATGGGCCCGAGACCAAAAAATGGACAGTTTGTTGGGTATCGTAGGTCAAAAGTTGTGACTAGTGCAGAACTCTCACGCGATCGAAAAATAATTTGCACCTCTTACTTTGGATGGTCTATTCAACCGCTCTCGTCTATACGTATGGCGATTTCACATTTGTCGGCATTTTCTTCTAAAAGCCATATTACTCAGAATAATGCGGGTGAAAGAATCTTCAAAACATTAGCTTTTGTAGAAACTTGACATTTATTGACAACTCAGAAATTGTTATTATTCCTGTCAAAACTGAGCGAAGTCATTGCCATGGTGATCGCTTGGGAGATTTGCAGAGGTTGCAACTTTTGACTTTCGATACCTAAATAACTGTCCCTTTTTAGGTCTCGGGCCAATGGAACTAAAACATTCAAATTTCTGCCGAATCGACAGGGATCCTTTCCCATTTGATTTGTGCGGGGTTCTTTCAAAACAAAAAGTAAATTTTGTTACAAAATGTGACAAATAACACAAGAGAAGTGAAAATATACTGGGTTGTCTTATTTGAAAATCGAAAGTTTATGTAACTTCCGGTGATACCAAAAGTTGCATGAGGTTGAGTCACTTGTCAAAGGATGTAGTTTCATATCTTATACAGATCCTCCAAATTTCATTCAATTATCTTCAAAAACAAAAGAGTTATAGGGGCGAGCCACTTAGCGCGGACACCCGAAATAGTGTCAATACTTTATACTATTTTATCATTACTTTCAACAAAATACCCATTGAATTTATACGAATTTATTTTGTGTCAGTAAAATCTATTCAATTTATTATTTGACTGAAGTGTGCAAATAATCTGATTTTCAATTTTGATTCAAGTTTCTAAATTACAACCAAAAAAAGCAATCTCCTTTCAGCGGTTTTAATAAACTCCTCCTCCGTCCAATACGTTGGAGAAATTGGAACCGTTGTTAATCGTATTCATTTCTAAGGCGACAATTTCGACACAAAAGAACGGAATAATGGCGAAGCGAAAGAATTCCCGGCTTCAGCAGGGAGCGAAAGGGATCGCAGAGAGACCCGGGGAACTTCTCGATGCGGAATCATCATTTTTCTCAGTCTCCCGAACAACAAAGTCCACTTAGTCATCGTCGAATGCTGACCGAAAAATACAAGGGAGAATAAACGCTGCGCCAATTCAACACCATCTTTTCAAAGTGTGTTCGGCGAGAGGATGAATGGACCCGTCTTCGACGCATTAAAAATATTTCGCAGCGTTTTTTCGTGCTCCGATGGAAGTGAACTACAAACTCTACCTCCCGTTAAGAGGTTCATGTAAATGTACTCGGGCATTTTTCATTACCGGATGAAATACAGAATAAGTCCAATGGATGGCCCCGATAATTTTTCTCGCTGAGAAGTTTTGAGTTGATATTTAAAGGATATCGCTTCGTGTATCTTTGTGTCTCTTTGTCTGTATTGTTTTCTCTCTATTTTCAATCATTAATATTTAACTACTATATACCTAGTATATTTCTCAAAGGTAGTTACTGAGTTTGAAACTGATGAAGGTTATTTTCTTTCTCTTAAAAAAAAAAATTAAATAAAATTTACTTCAAATTCGGTCATCTCAATGTCAGATCCCTATCTACCGGTTGATATTGACACAGAAAGTTCAATTAATGGCAGTCTCTGAAACATAACTGAATAGTGAAATTGACTCAGGGGGCACAGCTAGAGAAGGGGGATACGGTATGTGAGGAGAAGTGTCAATTGTAAAATTTTAGATATAGGGGAACCAGGCGATAACTCTCTAGAGCAGCTCTGGATCAATCTGAAATTGCGAGGTGAGAGTGATGCTTTTGGAGTTTTATACAGGAATGAATATTGGAGACCCGCTGAATGCTTTAGAAAATTCCTTGTTTGGGGGTTTTCAATAATGACATTTGAAATATATTCGATGATATATATATATATATATATATATATATATATATATATATATATATATATATATATATATATATATATATATATATATATAAGTGAAAATAGAGTATATTTCGTTTTAATTCCGAGAGTTGTAACCTTTGACAGCTGTTTCGTGCTAACGCACTCATCAGAAAGGATTTATGGAGCTCTCGAAATCAAAACGAATCCACTCAAGAATTAATACCGTGAGGCAAGACAGAATATAACAGGAAGTTATTCATGACATCTACAGTCACTAGTTGAAACTTAATTTGACACGAACCAAGGAATCCAAAAGTAGAGGTTTGTCCACAAATTGACAGGCAGCCAACAATTCGTTGTTCTGACCAACCCAAGGTTCAATCAAGTTTCTAATACGTTATGAGGAACGCAAGCAGAATCTAAGTGAAAATAGAGTATATTTCGTTTTAATTCCGAGAGTTCTAACCTTTGACAGCTGTTTCGTGCTAAAGCACTCATCAGAAAGGATTTATGGAGCTCTCGAAATCAAAACGAATCCACTCAAGAATTAATACCGTGAGGCAAGACAGAATATAACAGGAAGTTATTCATGACATCTACAGTCACTAGTTGATACTTAATTTGACACGAACCAAGGAATCCAAAAGTAGAGGTTTGTCCACAAATTGACAGGCAGCCAACAATTTGTTGTTCTGACCAACCCAAGGTTCAATCAAGTTTCTAATACGTTATGAGGAACGCAAGCAGAATCTAAGTGAAAATAGAGTATATTTCGTTCCTCATAACGTATTAGAAACTTGATTGAACCTTGGGTTGGTCAGAACAACGAATTGTTGGCTGCTTGTCAATTTGTGGACAAACCTCTACTTTTGGATTCCTTGGTTCGTGTCAAATTAAGTTTCAACTAGTGACTGTAGATGTCATGAATAACTTCCTGTTATATTCTGTCTTGCCTCACGGTATTAATTCTTGAGTGGATTCGTTTTGATTTCGAGAGCTCCATAAATTCTTTCTGATGAGTGCGTTAGCACGAAACAGCTGTCAAAGGTTAGAACTCTCGGAATTAAAACGAAATATACTCTATTTTCACTTAGATTCTGCTTGCGTTCCTCATAACGTATTAGAAACTTGATTGAACCTTGGGTTGGTCAGAACAACGAATTGTTGGCTGCCTGTCAATTTGTGGACAAACCTCTACTTTTGGATTCCTTGGTTCGTGTCAAATTAAGTTTCAACTAGTGACTGTAGATGTCATGAATAACTTCCTGTTATATTCTGTCTTGCCTCACGGTATTAATTCTTGAGTGGATTCGTTTTGATTTCGAGAGCTCCATAAATCCTTTCTGATGAGTGCGTTAGCACGAAACAGCTGTCAAAGGTTAGAACTCTCGGAATTAAAACGAAATATACTCTATTTTCACTTAGATTCTGCTTGCGTTCCTCATAACGTATTAGAAACTTGATTGAACCTTGGGTTGGTCAGAACAACGAATTGTTGGCTGCCTGTCAATTTGTGGACAAACCTCTACTTTTGGATTCCTTGGTTCGTGTCAAATTAAGTTTCAACTAGTGACTGTAGATGTCATGAATAACTTCCTGTTATATTCTGTCTTGCCTCACGGTATTAATTCTTGAGTGGATTCGTTTTGATTTCGAGAGCTCCATAAATCCTTTCTGATGAGTGCGTTAGCACGAAACAGCTGTCAAAGGTTAGAACTCTCGGAATTAAAACGAAATATACTCTATTTTCACTTAGATTCTGCTTGCGTTCCTCATTACGTATTAGAAACTTGATTGAACCTTGGGTTGGTCAGAACAACGAATTGTTGGCTGCCTGTCAATTTGTGGACAAACCTCTACTTTTGGATTCCTTGGTTCGTGTCAAATTAAGTTTCAACTAGTGACTGTAGATGTCATGAATAACTTCCTGTTATATTCTGTCTTGCCTCACGGTATTAATTCTTGAGTGGATTCGTTTTGATTTCGAGAGCTCCATAAATCCTTTCTGATGAGTGCGTTAGCACGAAACAGCTGTCAAAGGTTAGAACTCTCGGAATTAAAACGAAATATACTCTATTTTCACTTAGATTCTGCTTGCGTTCCTCATTACGTATTAGAAACTTGATTGAACCTTGGGTTGGTCAGAACAACGAATTGTTGGCTGCCTGTCAATTTGTGGACAAACCTCTACTTTTGGATTCCTTGGTTCGTGTCAAATTAAGTTTCAACTAGTGACTGTAGATGTCATGAATAACTTCCTGTTATATTCTGTCTTGCCTCACGGTATTAATTCTTGAGTGGATTCGTTTTGATTTCGAGAGCTCCATAAATCCTTTCTGATAGTGCGTTAGCACGAAACAGCTGTCAAAGGTTAGAACTCTCGGAATTAAAACGAAATATACTCTATTTTCACTTAGATTCTGCTTGCGTTCCTCATTACGTATTAGAAACTTGATTGAACCTTGGGTTGGTCAGAACAACGAATTGTTGGCTGCCTGTCAATTTGTGGACAAACCTCTACTTTTGGATTCCTTGGTTCGTGTCAAATTAAGTTTCAACTAGTGACTGTAGATGTCATGAATAACTTCCTGTTATATTCTGTCTTGCCTCACGGTATTAATTCTTGAGTGGATTCGTTTTGATTTCGAGAGCTCCATAAATCCTTTCTGATGAGTGCGTTAGCACGAAACAGCTGTCAAAGGTTAGAACTCTCGGAATTAAAACGAAATATACTCTATTTTCACTTAGATTCTGCTTGCGTTCCTCATAACGTATTAGAAACTTGATTGAACCTTGGGTTGGTTAGAACAACAAATTGTTGGCTGCCTGTCAATTTGTGGACAAACCTCTACTTTTGGTTTCCTTGGTTCGTGTCAAATTAAGTTTCAACTAGTGACTGTAGATGTCATGAATAACTTCCTGTTATATATATATATATATATATATATATATATATATATGTATAAATCCACTGAAAACACCCAAGATCGGAAAGCTTTCCGAATGTGGCGGAATCTCACACACACCGCCAAAAAAGCCTACATCCAGTTCACCCACAGAACAAAAATAATAAAGATCTTTGGCAAACTCTAAAAAACATGAACGTTACCAAACAGAATAGTGTTGTAAACCAAACATCCATACTTTACTTTTAGAATTATTATTATCAGACTAATTGCATGCAAAGTTATATTATAATTTCTTGTTTTTGTCAGTAGTCATTTGAAACTTCCTTTCTTATCAATTACGAAGCTCATAAAGCTCACGAGACTTCATTTAATACGTAGAAAAGATGAATCCAGTAACTTATTTCAAGCACGTACGATTAATCTCATCAAATGCCTATAGTTACATTGGTCATAAGAGGAAGAATGTATAGAGTTCTCGATTATATTGTCCGCATGTAATGCATGTTAGTTTTGTACCAAACCTATTTTCCATAATTTGTACTATTTTAGCAAAACCCTACTTAAGTTAGTGAAATAGAAAACTTTGTGAGATAACAACGAATATTTTTGTGTAACTTTGAAGAAGTCAAGAAACGCCTACGGAGAAAATGAACATCTTCATTTTATCATTTTTGTAATCCACTTTGACATTCTCAGTAACATTCTGTGGCCACTCACAGATCTCCACATTTTGACAAATAAGGGAGAAGGTTACAACAATAGGTCTCATCTCACTCCACAAAAATTTTCCGATCTCAATACCTTGAATGACTACTTTACTTCTGTCTGTCAATTCCAGAAACCTTACCAAGAATTATTGACGTTTTACGATGAAAATAAATTCAAAGATGAAATACATTTTTCATTCAAGCAAGTGAAAATAAAGTATATTCGATCTATGAAGTCGAATGCATATATGGAGTCGATTTCATCTCCATTAAAATGCTTTTATACTGCATGCCAACTCTGAGCACATTTCTCATTTATAAAATAAATGAATCCTTGGAAAAGGGTAAAGAGGTCCATTTCGGGACCCCTTCTCTACATTTTATACTCAGCAGACTTAGTCAATCACATTTTTATGCTGACGATACGCAACTGAATCTGAGTTTTGATGCTAACGAGTCACAAAATTCTATAATTAACATTAATACTGATTTTAAAATTGTCATTTTCGTAAAAAATTGTTTGAGCGTTAATGCCAACAAACCAAGTGTAGTCGTTTTGGATAGTGACGATAATAAACAAATGGTCAGGGGCACCTCACCAATCATGGTCCTGGGACAAAGCCTAGAACTCCAAAGCAAAGTAAAGAGCTTGGGTTTTGTTTTGGACCAAAAACTGAATTTCAGCGTGCATGTAAATAATTTTTTGAAGTAAACTTAGTGTGCACTGAAAAAACCATACCTACCTAAATTGTGATATTTTGAGTACAGAGCATATGATTTCTTCTCTGTGACTCGTTAGTTTTATCCCACTTGAACTACGGTGATATTGTCTATGGACCTTGTTTGGACCAGACCTATAGTAAAAATATTCAGAAGGTGCAGAATTGCTGCATCAGGTTCATTTTCAACCTGTTAAGAAGAATTCCGTGAAGATCAAATCTTTGAAATGGTTGAAAATAGAAATGAGAAGGCTTGTCAAATCCACAAAATTATGACCACTTCTGTGCCTGGCTAATTAAGAAAATGCCTGTGGCAACGATCCTCCATTCAAAATCGAGAACTAAGACACAAGCACCTTCTTGACATACTCCAGTACTCGTCGGCCTTTATCAGATCCACCTAGAGCAATTATTGACCAATTAATTGACAAAGAATAATTGATATCTACAGATGAGTAAAATTTTTAATTGTAGATATAAATTTATTTTTTTTGTTTATTTATCCATATACAGGGTGATTTACTACTACTTACACAAAATTTGTGTGTTCTCCCCACAAAAAAATACATAGGAGTAGCACCTGGGCTTCTTGGGGGCCAAAACATGTAGGGGAGGAAGACTATTTACGACCGCATTACATATACGAAAGATAACAATAACTTCCACTATGGCTTGCCTAAAGTTTTACTTAGTTAATCAAGACCTTCATTGTTATCATCATCATACCAAACTCGACAGAACCGTGACGGAGAAAATTTCAATTTATTCACCCACAACTCGGCAGACAAGAAACAATATTGCCCGAAGAGATCCCTTATCACTCGTCGGGCGAACATCGCAATTAAATTCACTTTATTAATTACACCGTCAAACCGCGTATAAATGATAAAACAAGGCTTTATTCAAACGGCATGCGGCATCTCTGCGAAACAATAAAATATAATTACTTTTCACTTATTGCTCACTCACTGTCGGTACAGAACTGCGGCGAATAAAGCGCTTCACTGTTTAACGCTTTCCTATTCATTACTATTCATTTTGTTAGCATTTTCTCGTTCGGATACTATTTATCTCGCGTTTTGTGGGTCGAGGGCCTGTAGACCAGGACCGTCTCCTGATGACAGAGTGACCGTTATTTCATTTTCAGATTGCCGCAGCCAGCAAAAATCTAAGATTGGTAATGGGTGGGGGACGCAAGCGTCAGCTAGGCCTAAACCTATTTGATCTTCTTATGAGAGTCAAAATGTCCTTCCATTGCAATAAGTATAATTCTTCCTCCTTAATAGTGGCAGCTCCGAATACATTTTGTCTGAGCCTGCCATAAATACTTACCACATTGGCACAGGAAGTGGAAGAAGTCCTCCTCCTCACCACATTCCGCGCATAGTGGGTCTGCCTCAACTCCGATGAGAGTCAGATACCTCCTGGGGCTGCAGTGGCCGGTTAGAACTCCCACCAAGAGTCGGAGTTCTTTGCTGCTTAGCTTCAGTATCTTGGCCGTCCTTACCCTGTAGGGCATCGATATCATCTGCTTTGACTTGTCTCCTTGTTATGCCGAGTGCGGGATCGGGCCCGCAGTAGGGTTGCCCGGCTCCTTGCTTGGCTAGCTGGTCCTCCTACTCGTTGCCTTCAGTCCCTGCATGGCCGGAGACCCACATCAGAGTTATTTCCTTTTCAGTCGCAAGACTCTCCTGGGCATCTCTGCACTCCTGAACTAGTTTTGATCTGGTTCTGGTTGCATTCAAAGCTCTGATGGCGGCTTGACTGTCCGAGCAGACAAATACATGTCTCTCTGGGCCGGACCTCACCTTCTTCCTTCTGGTTGCCTCCAGGGTGGCATACACCTCTGCTTGGAAAACTATTAGAGAACCTAGCGTATAGGCTTTTTTCTCTCCGTTTTCCAAGTAGACTCCTGCTCCGGCTTGTCCTCCCTCCAGTTTGGACCCGTCTGAAAAACAGACCAGGCTTTCTGGGGAAAAGATCACCTTATTCAATCAAACAAAATACATCTACGATTATAAGAATACAGACTAGCATGCGTTCCAACCCGAGTAAAAATTCAAATGTCATTTAGATTTATCCTGGATTGCTACGGTTTTCCTATAGGAAACGGCAAAAAAGTTGTCAGAAGAACAGGGTGACCCGTGACTAAACTTTAGTGGAGACGGAAGTGGATCAACCACACAAATTGTAGTGAGAGTGCGGGCGCTAGCTATATGAATACCAAGCTCACTCTTTAGATGCTATACTAATTCCCATATAACACGCACAGTATTAATGAAGTATTTACCAATAATGATCCGATAATGATATCAGTTGTACAATTACATATAATAATAATAATAATCGTCTTTATTATTCCCAAAAATAGGCACTTTAAAATACATTGGTATATAATAACAAGATGTTTTGGAAATAAAGGGCGAAGTTTATTTTTTGATGTGCTAGCACAACAAAAAATACTCTTCCACTATCTGGTACAGATCAGCTGATACAAATGTATATTTCTTTGTAAGTGCTTTCACCAAATATAGTATCTAGTTCAGTGGTTCACTGGTACATTTCAATGGCCAAGTACAGTCAAACAATAACAAAACCTCTTAGGTGAGATTTATTGATACTAAAATTAATGAAAAAATATGCGATACGGAACACCTCTACCACTGCATGTGCTAGTATGGTGCACCTTACCTTAGCGTTTACAATTATATGCTAGTTAGTGTATAGAAATATACTAATGTTCTTTTATTTCGAAATGTTGGGATTTGTCAATTGGATGTCGTCGCCAGAGAGTAGCGTATAGCTACCGTATTACAGCCTGGTTGCAATGCTTCTTTTTCGCTAGTCCTACTCAGTTGCTTTACTAGGCGACAGATGTGACAGATATGCCTACAGCAGGCAAGGTGAGGAAAATCTTTCCAGGAAGCAGGAATGTGCCCGGTAGAAAAACTCTATTACAAAAGCTGTAGTACGAAAAATACTATTGTCTAAAAAACCCTAAAATAAATTAGATTTTCTGTACATCCCTTGAATAACCTGCCAGAAATGTAAGAAGGTCATAAATCACCAACCACTTGAGGTATCAGTAGGCTGCCAGGCGGTCGATTCTTCGCAGAGTTGGACCTGTCCTAGCCATTAAAGTTTAGGTATAATAATATTGGGTTAAAGAGTCCACTATTATTAAAATGCCAAACTATTTCAGGAGATATTTTAATCTGGACCTGGAAATCTTTCAAGAGACACACACTTTCATTGCTTATCTATATTTCGAACAATAGGTAATAATGAGGATCGTCGGCTAATATTGATTCACGACCTTCTTAGATTTCTGGTTCTACTATACCTAGGTCCAGGAAGTCCTAGGTATTCAAAAAGTTGAATATACCTGCGGTCGACTATTTCAGCTTTTTTATGGGAAATGGCATATGGGATCAAATACCCAAAGGTCTAAGAATAAGCACCTTAAATACACATAGTATTCATTGAATGATTGACGAATACAATTGGCGAGTACTGCGTACCAGAATAAAAATTGTGATCTTTTCAAATACGTCTCTTTTATCACAAATACTGATAAAGAGATAAAATCACAATTCAGTGGTATATCACACTTGGTATTTTTATAAACAACTAGCATCATCACTGACAAATTTTAATTACGGACCTACCGTTAGTTCGCTTATGAATTCCACAAAATCTAACGCTTCGATTCAGAAATTATCAGTGACTTTTTTAATAAATGGATAAATGAAAATTGTATTAACAGTATACATATTTATAAAGTATATCTCTAGTTTCAGAGACGAACTATAGCAATTTCCCCCGGAAATAAACTTACTTAAGAATAGAAGAAATCAACCACAGAAAAACATTTCATTCTACAATGAATTTTCGAGGAAAAATACAACACCAATACAGAAAATTCATTCTGAATGACAAACTACAACAAATGCTCGAGTTGACGACCTCTTTGTTGAATGCACATACGTTGTCTGTCCATACAATTTCTGTGGCAATTTTCTAGCATAATTGGTGTAATGCTATTACATGCTTCACTTATTTTTTGTTTGAGATGGTCGATGTCGGTACTAGGTGTTGAAAAACCTTCATCCTTCATTTATCCCCAGACAAAAAAATCAAAAGGAGTATGGTCTGGGGATCGAGCTGACCAGGCAAATGGCCCATTGTTTCCAATCCATTTTCTTGGGAGCATGGCATCTGACTGTGCCCTTACTATTGCTATCCTATAGGAAGGGGCAACGCCTTGTTGAAAATATTGTACGAGTTATTAGGATTACAAAATTCACACTTGTGATTATTATTCGTATGTTTGTATTCATAAAATTGCAATCATCTTGAAAATGCTTGATTTTTCGGAATTTAATAATAATAATATGTTTATTTCACTTGTTAAAAAGTACAGAGAGAAATTATCTATAAGTAGGTACAATAACAAGGAGTAGGTCAATGATGGTGAGATACATAATAAAATATACACAAAAAAGACCCAGGAAGAAAGTAATTGATAAATGAAATCTGTACATCAAAACATGTGTACGAGGCAATTTCAATTAAAATATATCGTCCTAGCAATATAATATAGAAATTCCTCGAGGATATAATATATCAAAGAGTTATTAGTAGATAGAATCTTCATAGCTTAAGATTAAAGTATAAGTACCTTACACCCTTCATATTTAAACAGTTATAGATTTTAAGTCGAACTTGAAAAGATTTTTTTTCAGATTTCACCTGTGGCGTAAAACTAAAGGAGAAAAGGGATGATGCTTCCCTTCCTGTACGATACTGTGGCAATTGAAAGTTATGACTTTTTTTTCAAAAGTTTTCAACTTATGGAATGAAAAGATTCAACCGAATTGAATTTAAACATTTTTAAAACAGTTTGGAATAAATTACATGTAATTTAAATTTAATTTAACAACTCTTAATCATTACACTTCAGTTTTACGTTGTGCTTTTGAATAATAACCATAAACAAATGAAAACAATACTTATTGAAATTATACTACGACAAAACATGATTCGTACTTTATATACTTCATTAATACCTGTGAGGATGTCGACTGATACAAACTGTGCATTATTTGGTTTCTGTAAATAAAATTCCCTTCACGACAGAATCAATTTCACTTAATTTGGCGGTACATTTTCACTACTGTTTTTCTGTAATATACCGTATTAGTTATATTGTTACATTATATTCTTTGTTATGCTAAAAATATCTGGGAAGAAGTCAAATAAACGTAATCTGTCTATGGAAGTGATCAAAATCTCAAAATTTGACTGTTTAAACTTTGCGCAATGGAGACAGGATTTAATAAACAATAAATTATCAAAAGTTTGGCAAATTGTTTGATTGTATTGTTTGATAATGTCCATATAGGACGAAACTGCAGTAACGTTGGTTACAAATAGAATTGGTATAAAAACATAGAAAGTTTTATTTCTCATTTTTCATTTGGCAAATTCACTGAGATTTCAATTCTGTAACATAGTGAGTGGTCCTATAGCAAAATGTTTGTGTCACTGTTGTCACAGATTTACTGGTCTAGTATTGAATCTTTGCAATAACACCCTTTTTCGTGATTTACCTAACAAAGCATCAAATACCTTGCCAATTTCACAACCCTTAAATGAAATTGCGTATTCAAACCGAAAAGGAAGGATTATGTTTGAGAAGCGGCAAGGACACTTACTCGGAATTTCAACCGAGCATGAAAGAACTCCTTTAAGTCTGTTACAAGGTCCTTTTTGCCATTTATTAAATCGCTTAGCTCGATTTCCGTAAACTGAAGGTGTGTTACCTTTATAAAGGTAGAGGTAGTTGCTTTTGCCAAAAGTGAAACAGATTAATGACGTGAAATTAGTCAAATGTCCAAAAATCTTCGCTTATCTGCCTCACGCACGTGTAGGCTCTGTATTGAACGCTTGGAATAATTTTCGATAAGTTCCAGACTCCAGTGGCGTAGTTTGTTTTCTCACGAAACTACAGTATGTTAGATGTCGCAATAATTTCGTTAGTGTATTTCAACAGTAATCCATAGTGAAATAAATGCTTTGCTTCCTTTAAGTTTCTTGTCTATCACCAATAAATAAAATAAATGTTAACATAGTGAATGTATCTACCATAGCGCTGAGAAGACATTACGCAAATAAAATTATAATTGTTAGTTCATCAAACTGAAAATTTTGCCGGAAACTGAATTTTAGTATAAAATGACAATTATGTACAATTGTCAATTTAAACTTGCATTTATTCATAATTGTGATTTTAAACAGATAATTTGATAATTATATATAGCTAACTGACTTACAATTAATGATTTAATTGCCCTACAATTAATATAATATGATTACAGGTCAAAATATATTTGATCAACTCAATGCCTCAAAACACCTATGTCCCAAACTTCCTATGTAGTTACAAAAAATGAAAATCAGTGGGACCTTTTGCGTTTGAAAGCAGATTTTTTTATAAGAAAGACCATGTCAAGAAATGACATATTTATTTGAAATTAATTTTACCCAAAAAAAAAACAAAAATTCATATCGTCCTCCTGATTATATCATGAAAATATGGTTATTACGATCACTTTCGACTGTCAAAATAAGTTCTACTCTAGGAAATGTTGTACTTCTGCATATCCAACACTCATGAGAGAGATTTAAAAAAATCAACTGTTACCAAGAAGATTCCAGAATACTCGGAATATAAAAAAAACTTTCAACGGAAAGATTCTAAAATATCAACCACGTGATTTATCCCAATGCTCCGCCACTGTCGCTCTGAGAAGGGAAGCCGTGTGAAATTTTCTCCTGGATAAATGGAAGTATAGAGAGCGCCTTGTTCGCCATATGTCAACGTCAGTTTTGAATTTGTGATTGATTTTGTCTTGGTAAAAATTGAGCGCAGTGAAAAATATATCAAAACAATTTTACTCAGAAGCTCTCAGGAAGAAGCAGAGTTAAACAGTGGTACGTCAAAGTAGAAGGGATATTAATTTTAATTTTTTGTTGTTGATTCGTAGTTTCTTTATTTGAAATTTTGTGAGTGAGGGACAACCAATTGAGAATATACTTCCTGCTACATGACTCATTTCGAAACTCTTGGATAGATGACAGTGGAATAGCAATAATACACAGATGAGACACTCATAGTAAATAATCAATTGATATAAATAAAAAGCCATAAATATTTAGCATTCATGCATGTTCAGGCCAATTAAAACATCATTATAGTGGGAATTTTCTACCTAGAAAATTGCTGCTTGAAGTTCTCGTGATATTTTGTTTTAAATGTATGACAACTGATACTTTTGATTTGATGGCTGTCATCAGTTTACATGAAAATTGAAAAATGAATCGAAAACGATTTAAGAGAATGCGACTATATTTTATTTTTCTTTGGTGTGTGCATCATTAAATAATCTATCGTATACCACTCAAGAGTTCGATAAAGTAGAAAATAATTCTCCAGATTTTTTCTTAAATTTGTTGCCTTTGGTAATGGACACGAGAACCCGACAGGCTCGAGGGGCAAAAAGTTTTCGAAAACTCTGTCAAATTAATTTCAACTTTTTCTCACTCTCTTGTGATATTACAAATTGCAACCCTCTTTTCTTTGAAGTTAAATAAAAATGAACAATGCAGACGGCAGCTTTTCGTCGGTAGGGTTCGTTTATACTTTATAACAGAATTATATAATTGAACACTAACAGAAAGGTCACAAAAATAGGAGGGGGCGCCACAGCAACTTTTAGTATGTTTATGTCAAAGAGTACTTACTTGGGAAGTTTAGCAACCGAATAACGACAATTAAATATTATAACGAAACCTATAAGAGACATTATTTACCGTACGATGTTGTCAAGTTGAAGAGTTAATCAATAAATAAATAAAACATAAATAAACACACAAACATTTGATATGAAAAAATCTTTACTGAACAGGGTAACATTTTCTCAAATATAAGACTGTGATTCTAATAGTATTCAATATTCGACATCTGTTGCATATGAGGTTGAATTCTTTACATGTAAGATTTTATTAGGAAATCAATTTTCCCAGCGCATAGTACTATGTGGTGGTTTACAGATAGTCGTTGAAAGATATATACTTCAACCGGAGAATTTCAATATTGAATATTAATTATTAATTAAAATTGAAATGGTAGGATTTCATCCTATATAAAAAATTGTGAGTGAAACCTGCTCCTCTGGTGACACCAACCTGAAGATTTTAGACTAGATCCTAGGCCAACCAGGACTGGAGTGATGGGGGAAGGGAGTCTACGAAGACTATCAATGAAGAAGGCTTCGTCTTATCTGACAGCAATCGGCATTTTATCAGGCAAAACCAGGCATTCACACTTCAGCAAATCAGCTATACTAGAGCCATAATACCATAAGTATCCTCAACAGGAAGACGTTGGGCTTAAGGCAAGGAAACGTGACAAATCCCTGGGTTAAATTCCTGCGGGTACAACAACAACCCTATAAATATTTTTTAGTAAATAGCTGTTCTAAACAGTCGTTAGCATGAAAACGATGAAAAGTAAAGTTGGAAAACTCACCTTCTGTGAATGGTTTTATATTGTAGAAAAAAAATGTCGACGTGGTACAAAGTTTTCATACGCCAAATGGTCCAAGATAGGCATCTATCAAAAGCCAGGACTTTGGAGTTGAAGGTGAGATAGTAGAATGGAATATTCACAAAGGATCACTTTACAAATTCAGGATTCCTCAGCCGAACAGAACCAGGAACACCTGTATGGCTAGACACCTGTAGCTTTCACCAATTCTTCTATCAGACTCCTCGTCTCTCAGTCGGAAACGAAATCCACCTAGAAGATTTTTCATCCAAGAAGTCAGCGTACCAACATTCAGATTTTTCAATATTTGCATGTTCCACGCATAACCGACCAATCTGACCAGCTTAAAAATAATGATGTGTTTGGTTGTCTCTGTTCAGACACCCCAAAAGCTAAATTGGCTGGTATTTTGAGAAATGAAATAGTTGGCAGCTGACAGCTGAAATATCATCGGACAGCTGACAAATAAAAATAAAAGTAAACACGAAAGCAATCAAAACATTTACTTTATAATCACTTTAAACCCTAAAAATTAAAACAAAGACAATAAATCGAAGACACATCTTATGAACCTTCTCAATAACCAGAAGTCAGACATACATATGAAGCACTAGTTCAGACAACATTGGATGTCAAAGTGAGTAGGAAATATTTTCTTTCAAAGAAATTCCTATTTACCTTTAATCATTTTTGCACTTGCAAAGCGTAACACATACTTATCACAATTTTCTAGTAAGCAGAAATACAAGCACTACTTGAAAAACCAAACAGTACCACAGCCTATGCAGTTTCAATGAGAACGAGTCGAAAATATGATTTATTCTGATGGTGCATCCAGAACTTAATTATTCTCCTTGTAGTAACAACTTGTAAAATGTGAATTGATCATTAAAAAATGTGGTTTTTGAATGGAAATTACCATGGGAATGTTAATAATATTTCTATGAATGACGTTAGACAACCAATTATGAACATATGATTATGTTGTGTTAAGGCTCATAGAAAGTAGGTCACCAAAGGGAAGTCTACCTTGCTCTAAAGCTTTCTAAAAATTACAATTACAAAATAAAGTAGCGAAAATTTACATGCTACAAAATGAAAATCAACCCCTGTCGTACTAGAGTAGTAGTACAATATTTTCAGAAATTTAGGTTTGAAATCCGCTAAAATTCCTCTACTTTTCCAAGAAGAGGACAACATCAGTACCAAACATTATTGCTAATGAGTAGAGAGAACTTCCATATAGAATACCCATGCACTTCCTTGGTGAAGAAAATTATCAATAATTTTAAACAAAGAACCAGGAAGATAAGTATAGTCTAATTTTTTTTAGACGATCTCACTAGCTTCATAATTATTATCCTAGCAAGCTGTTAAACAGGTTAATTTTTTCTAGTACTCTTTTAAATCAAAGCAATAAAACTAATGACAACCGTCCAATCTTTCCAAGAAACTAGGTAGAACAGTTCCGAACATTTGACAGCATAAAAGTATCATATAATAAAACTGAGAATACAGCAAAACAAAAATTCGTTACAAAAATCAAAACTACAAACTACTACTAAAACTAAAATTCTATATAGCACAAATCATACATTACTAAATGAATGAATGAAGGAACATGAACGGCTTCCAAAGAAAAATCTGTTTTCTTGAAGCATACCTTTTTACAGAAAAATAATTAAAATATCAAAAACACAAAAGTTTTGGGCAATCCAAACTCTCTTGAATCTCACCTTTCAAATGATGAATTAAATGAGTTTGAATACAAGAATTTGAGGATTATTGTTGTCAATTTTTAAAAAATTACGAATTCTCATTCACAAAGCCGCAAATTACGAATTCTCATTCACAAAGAAGTCCGCTCAAACATCCACAAATTTGAACCAGGAGTGTTTTGAAGAAAGTACATTTTTTATCTGCGATGAGAATATTGAGCTCAAGTGATTCCATTCCCGACAAAATTCAGATTGTCAAATATGGGAATCATAAATCCACACCCCTGAAACTTGTTGAGGTGTACTACAGGGATTCCATATTGGGGCCTCTGTTATTTTCAGTACACATCTGATTCAACGCCAATCTCATTTACATACTCATCATTCACTTCCTTGTTCAGAAATTAATGATAGTAATACTACTGATAACAAAGACCTTGCAGCACTTTCAGCACTGGCTTATGAAAATTGTATAGAAATAAATCCTTCTAAATCACAGGTGATGTTGTTTGATCAAAGGTGTCTAAGGATAGATATGCTGCTTCTATTGATATCAAAATGAATAATTAAATACTTGTTCTGATCAATGTCATAAAAAACTTAAGGCTATACTTGGATCCTCATCCAACCGATAGCTTTACCAATAAATTTTTTTATAATGTTGGTTTTGCAACCATGAACGTTATCTTGGTGACGAAAACAAAATTAAGCGGTAAAAGAAAACAGAGCTAATTGAAAACATTTTAGACTCCAAAATCCAATCATTTGATTTTGCAAAAGAAAGATTCTGTTATTGGAAAAAAAACTGTCTGGACCACAAACCTTAGTTAGGTGAGAATATTGTATTGATTTTTGTGTATGAATGAAAATATACATATGGTTTGATTTAGGTCAAGTGTTCTGGTTCAGATTCCTGGAGCAACAATAATATAGGATATTATCCATTACATAGGGAGAACGTACCCAAAACTAACTAAAACATTCGAAGGTACTAAAGGCTGTTGGATAACATTTCAAAGTTTTCGTACATAATTGGATATTTTGACAGAGTGTCAAACATCGAACTAACTAGCATAATAAAACGTTCAATTTTTACATTCAAAACTTTTTCTCGGTTATGTATACTGTTGATTTTATGTTGAAAACATAAAAAAATTTCGAATTACTTGATTTATAATAAAAACTTTCTTGAAATTAACTTTAATCAGTATGCAAACCATGTTAAAAGAAAATTTATGAGTAGGTAATATAAAATTAACTCAAAGCAATAGGGTTATGCTGGACACAAAAACCAAATCTTGCATGAATCTGATGTATTATCACATATCGCCTATTGCGACATATTAAATACATTATGAAATATCAAAGGGAAGTTTCGAGCAAATTGAATGAATTGAAATGGCTTACAGTAAAACAGGCGTAGCTTGCACGATAGTACCTATATTGTTTTCAAACGTTATAAAAAATAAATCACCACCATATTTATACAACATCATCAGATTCAGAACTGACGCACACAACAAAATACCAGGAATAATACCAGAGCTCTCATATCAATGATCATTTTCTTGTGTTGTTTGCAAAGTTCAATATGAAAACATTACTCCTCGATAACTTAATTACAAGATTTAGGGTTTCGTCATATTTGAATAGGATAATTCTATTTAAATATATTAAATATTTAGGTTTCAGAACTGATTGCAGCTTTTTTTGTGTCCTAAACAATCCATTCAATACATTTTCAGCTTGTTGTTTAAATTTCTTTCCAATACTAGAAATATTGGTCGTGCCACTGCAATTATTTCCTTTATGGCTTGTGAGTAAAAAGGCAAAACAGTATTTCAGTTCATATCACTGACTATGATCTCCCGAATAAAAACACTAATGAGACCTCATTGAATACCTGTGCTGTGCGTCACATCAAAACCAGAAAATTAAGAACATGCAAATGTAAATTGATCCGTAAATATGAAGCAACAGTAGCTGCTCGGGAGAAATAACTGGATATCTAACCATCCAGAGCGACAAGACGAGCATTAGTCTTGGTCCATACGGCCGTGTCATCTTCATCAATCTTCACCTTAATTTATTGTCTCATTTCATTCTGACCCAACTGCATCTTCATTAAGAAAAGATTGCTCATCGATAACTTGTTAGTACCTAATTTTAAGTTTCAGGATTTATTCATATTTTAATGAGATATTGATTGGATGTTTGATTTTGTGCGGGAACCACGCATTTTGACATTGGTTTGAGAATGAAAAAAAAAAAGTTAATTCAAGGAAAATCTATACAACTGTAGAAAGGAAAATCAATTTGCTCCGATTCTGCTCTTACAATAATCCACAAACCTATTATTCCCTCGATGAGTCCCATTATTTCTTCTATAAACTTACCTAACACCAATCTTTGTGAGATTTTTCAGACATTCTTACCAATGCATATAACACTCACAATCCTTGTAACGTAAAGGATTCGTTTTCATTTAGTTAATTCATTAATGAGAGAAATCTCCTTTAACTCCTATTATAATCAGCCTGGTCGTAGCCTCACTTTTCACCAACCTACCAAAAGAGTTAGTTGGGAGAAGTTTAAAAGAAAAATAGAATGATTCTGGTTTTATTTTTGTCTGAAAGAATTTCAATTTTCAAGGAAAATATAAACAAATTTTTGGGCATTAGAATGACCAACTATTAGAAATATCTGACCACAAACTTAGATTCTAATTATCATTTATTAAAAGATAGGTTCATAACTTGATTCTCTGTGTTCCCGACAATAGTAAACACGAAATACTGAGAATTATCAAAAGTTATGATCAAAATATAAAATTCACAATTGAAGAAGAATACAACAATTGTATTCCATTTTTAGAAATGACACTCATCATAACAACTGATAATAATATTATTAGTGGGTGGTACAGAAAATCAAATTACACTGAAATATTAAATAAATAATACTCAGTCTACTGAAATGAAAATTAATATGAATCACAGAGTTATTGAAGTTACTCATCCGTCGTGGAAATTAGAGTAAGTGAAAGAACTGAGGGATACTCTCATATAAAATTCATTTACAAAGAATTTGGTAAACAAATTACTGATCAATGAAAGAACTATATCTGAGGTAACATCAGATTCTCTTCCAGAAAATTCACACACAATTATTAAATACTGATCCTTACTACCCATTAGAAACGTCAAAATTGCACAAAAACATTAAGACCATACTAGTCAACTTTATTCAAAATTAAAAACTCCACTCGAAATAATCCAAAATTAATGTTGTTCATAAAATTCCTTGTTACGATTGTAATAGAGCATACATTGGACAGACATGAAGGGTAGAATAATTTAACATAACGGTGATTATATAAGAAATATAAGTTCCTGTACATTGGCTCAACATGTTATCACTTCCACCATAAAATGAGTTTCGATAATGTTTTTTCAATTTTACATTTTCAAAAGGACATTGTTAGAAATGTTACAAATCAATGAAGAGAGTAACAGTTTAAACAAGAAAATTGATCTCAATAATTTAGATAAAATGTACACCTATATTTTGATAGTGAACAGAGAAAAGTTAAAAAGTTATATTAATGCAGATATACCCAGTAGAATAACTTGATTTTTTCTAATCAAATTGATGTTGATTGACATTTATTTTCGAATTCTATAACATTAGCCCAATATTTTTAGTTTTACACAACATTCCTTTTTTGATGCAAATTTCTATTTTCACTGAAGTTATGTAGGTAGATTCAATATTTTTCTCCATTTATTGATTTGTCCTGTTATAGTTGTTCTTAGGAAGGAAATAAACTTCTCCGAAAGCTTGACAAGATGAAGAAGAGTTTTATTTTAAACCAATATAAGACGATTTATTCAATTCTATAGTTATTGTCAGTCACAAATTACCCAATTTTTATATTTTTCTGCAACCGTCTCGAAAATAAATTTTTTTGTATAAATTATCAAATCGAAGTAATACTTCACACAAATGGTACGGAAAGTAGCTATTGTCGGAACGATTTTTTTTTTTTTATTTTTCGAAACGATTTCTTTACTGTGGAGACGATTCTTGTTACTTTCGGAACGAATTTGGGTATCTATGTTGGCGAATTTGACGAAAACACGAACTTTGTATTTTATTACGATGACGCTGAATTTCTTAAATCAACCAATGTAGCAGAGGGATGCGTAAAAAATTCTTTGAGAAACAAAATTCACATAGCTTCACATATTGAAAAGGGCCGTAACGAAAATAATGTCTTGAAAACTAGTACTATAATGCGTATAATTCTAATTTCAACACTGCCACTTCTGTTAATATGTCTAATAATATTAATACTTATAAGTAATTGTCATATCAGTGTAATTAATATTCATAAGTAATGTATTCATGAGAGTAATTGTTGTATGTACTTGTCTACATAAAGTTCATACGTCATTATCCATCGATATCCTTTTTAACATACAAAACGGCTACAGAAAAAAATATTGTTCGAAGACGATACAAAAGTGATTTTACGGGACTTGCAGGATTCCAGGACTCGCCTACGCCTACCCATCCTGTAAAATATTATAGTCGAAACTTGTTACGTCAATAAATATTTTATACGTCTAGCTGTATGAAGAAACAGGCCTATTTACCTTTTAGGGGATATTTAGAACTGAATGCAACTGATCAAGCCCTTTCTTTTTAAACTTCACATTTATTTTCAGCATGTTGAATAAATTTCTTTCCAGTAATTATTATAAATATTGGTCGTAGCACTGTAGTCATATACGTTAACACCTGGTGATAGTGTGAGTAAAAAGGCAAAACAGTATTTCAGTTCATATCACTGACGATAATCTCCCGAATAAAAACACTAATGAGACCTCATTGAATACCTGTACTGTGCGTCACATCAAAACCAGAAAATTAAAAACATGTAAATGTAAATTGACCCGTAAATATAAAGCAACAGTAGCTGCTTGAGAGAAATAACTGGATAGCTAACCATCCAGAGCGACAAGACACGAGCATTAGTCTCGGTCCATACGGCCGTGTCATCTTCATCAATCTTCACCTTAATTTATTGTCTTATTTCCCTTTGTCATTTTTCATTCCTCTCCGACTACATCTTCATTTAGAATTAAACAAGAGAGTATGAAATTACCTTGACTGGTCTAAAAACGCTGAAATTGATGGCTTTACAGGATGTTCGTGTATCGGGAGTTATTAATTATTCGTTTTCGTTTTGTTTTTGTTTTTTGTCGAGGGATTAAACAAGTTGTTCGCAGTGCGAGTCATTTCGTTTCGTGCTGAAAATTATTAATAGTTATACATTACAATAATCGAGTTACAACCATACGTTTCCTGTTCATATTTATAGGACTGGCCCAGAAAAGCTTGGTTTCTCGTTTATCACAGATCATGTAATTTCATAATGAGATTATGATCTATGGGCAGGCGCGAGTGGGTTTGTGGGAGCCAAGGATTTGAGTAAAATAGGCCAACCAAGTTCTATTGAGAATTATTTCATTTCATGCATATCTTTCAAGAATATTTCAGATGATTTATATTAACTACGTGAGGCATGAAAAACCGTGTGAATGAACATTATAAACTGACAATCAGTAATGTCATCGACTTTATAAAATAATTGCAGAAGATCTTAAATTATATTATAAAAACGATGACTGATTGCAAGAGAAAACGGTCCAAATTAGACCTAATCAAACTCTGGTGTGATGATAAGCGTGTGACGAAATGTAACATAATATATCATTTACAAAAAATCGGGTATCTTGAATATTGATATAACTACAATGTATGCAATAGACAACGATATGATCAACCTTATACAACAGTAGAAAGACATTATTGAGTGGTATTAATAAAAATCAGTGGATACTTAAAACTTACGGTTTCATAAGTTAATACTGAAAAGTATATTAATAAAGTTTAAGGACAAACTGATACTCAAAGTATGTACTGATAGAGTATAAGTTTGTACTTATGCTGACCAGTTGTTTCTTAAATCTATGTTAATAAACGATAGGTTATACTGATTAAATTAAGTATGCTCTTTTCAATTTGTAAGTCTGCTTCTCAGTATGCTGATAGTGCTTGCTGAAGGTGAATTCCCATTTGTTTAAAAAATGTTTGTCGTGCAACGAGCTCCAAAAGTTTATGAAAACAGACGAGAAGATCCTCGTGGTCAAAATTTTGTGAAATTGTTTCGTTTCAACCCCGAAAGTGTGGTGTGGTTAACGACACATTTTTTGGGCACTTATAGCGGGTGGGTCTTTAGTACCCTGGCAAATATCAGAATAAATATGTTATTCATTCGAGTTTTTGTTATATTTGGCTTCAGGCTACCAGATTGGTGTAGCAGAAGATATTGGTGTAAGTCAAGTCAAGTGTAGTATATTTTGTGAGCTAAAATATTATTGAGAAATCTCATAGTAGGATGAAGTTTCCTCATGTATGGTTGTACTTTCTTTGTTACCTACCTAATTAATTACCTTTGAAATCGCAGGACTATGAAGCGATACAACAGGAAAAACAAAAATAGCGAACAAATTTTTGCTTTCAAACTGCTACAGGTGCAAGTGCAAGGTACGTTGACACGAAATGAAAAAGTTGTGGAAAATCATCATGGTAACGAAAACATTTGTCGCAAACAATTTCCTGCAATACTTAAATGTACAGCAACATGTAACGCTAATTTATTTACAAGTTATTTACAAGTGTCAGTGCAGAATGTTAATGTTACATGATAGCAGGATTTAGAGAAACAGTCATAACTGTGGTGTATTCAGAACATTTGACAATTCAGTAACAAACTTTTGAAAAATGAACCTGTTATTTTCGGAAGATGCTTCAACGATTCCCTTTATTACAAAATACAATATTAGACTGCCATCAAGAAAAGTGCCATCCATTATGATAGCATGTTGTGTTCTTCATAATATTGGAAATTATATCAAAGATGAAGAAGTGTTTGAAAAAGGCTTATATTTAAGCCATGACAATATCGAAGATGAAGAACCTGTTGGACTACGTGAACTTTAAGTCATATGCAACCGTTTAGCCACAATTATTTACGCCAATCAACATAACTTACATAATATAGCTTTTTCTTTTAATTCCCAGTTATATCAGCATCAGTATTTTTTTACTACCGCCTTCAGGTAATTGATTTTTCTAAATTGTTTTTTGGAATCGGTAGGTTTTCCAAAATTATCTACAACGTTTTCATAGTTGACTTACAACATTTTATAATAAGGCATGATACCTTACTATCATAATAGTGTTTAAGAGTGGCTAAGACGTTTTGTTTTTTTATTTATTGCGGGAGTTTTCCCTTTATTTAAAAGAAATTGGATTATCCCGCATAAATTTGGCCACAAATGTTAAATTCGACTCTTTAGTTTGTGAAACAGTCTCATTATTTTTTTAATTTTTTGTCGAAACGAAGGATGGTGGTCAATAAATAAATGTAGAAGACTTGAACAAGTGTTATCGTGCGTTTTATGAATTTTTTCCGTGTAATCAAATTTCGACTATAGAGTAAATTGGGGTAATATGGCAACATAAAATTCAAATGCCCACATTCTAAGAACCAACGCGCCTAGCTGAAACACGATGGCTGCACGTTAGAGCTTACACAATATATGTATGTGTTCAGAGTCGCTCGATGCCATATTCACACACAGCGAAAGATTAGAAGTAAAAATGCATAGTGATACTCTATTGCCATTTTACCCCATACCATGGGTAATATGGCATCATACGATGGGTAATATGGCAACATGCTATTCTCGTAAGAAATAAAATATTTCATGAAACTGAAAAAAAAACTTTATTTTTACAACATTACATATTATATATTACTGAATCTTATGTCTGATCTTATGTCTGATCTGGAACACAATCTGCACAATATATGTTTGATGGAGTACATATCTCGTGAACCCAATGATTACATTGCACACATTGCAACCAATCACATTTTGGTCCTTTTTTATCAAAATAGTATCCACGGCATTGTGCACAATATTCTGATTCATCGTATTCCAATTCTGATTCACCGCTCTCCATTGTAGGCACTTCTAATTCGCTTTCTGATGAACTAGTATCAGGATTAGCATCACGTCTTTTCTTTTGAGTAAATGTCTTCTTTTTTCCTTTGTTCTCTTTATCTGTCTTCTGTTTTCCTCTGTTCTCTTTATCGGCCTCATCTTTTTCCATCTTATTTTTTTTACGTTTTAGCTTTGCTGCTTCCTTTTTGTCTTTAATTTCTCTTTTCTTTCGTTTCTCTGCAATTGTTTCTGGGCATGTAAGTAACTGAGCATGCTGCTTTCTCTTCTGACACCCACTTGGACCAGGTATAGCTGGAATAGGTACGATCGCTTCAAATGATACTTCGTTGTTATGAATATTATTGACCTCATCATTAGGATTATCTTCAACATTGTTGTCGGCATCATCAGGAATAACACCATCAGCATTTTGTTCTAAATTATTGTTCCTAGGAATTGTCGCGGGAGTATGCTGGATGAAAGCATGATCGGGAATTATGGTTGCATTAAATGGATGGATTCCGCAGGTTCTGAAACCCGAAACCCCGTTTTGAACCGTAGCTGCTTTACACCATGCATTGTTTAAGAGTGCTGGAAACTGTAGCCTATTCAATTTCCGACCAGGATGATTATGTATCCAGTTATTACAGGCTTGTGACCAATAGGTTTTTAAAGGTTTGAAAAACGATCTGTCTAGTGGCTGCAGCCAGTGTGTCGTATGGCTTGGTAGACACAACATGATGACATCGTTGCTTGCGGCTAAATCTAATAATTCTACATCCGAACAGTGCGACGAATGGCCATCTAAAATGAGCAATACTTTACCTGGCTCTTTTCTGGCAATAAAGTGCTCTCGAAGCCATATTTTAAAAATATCTGTTGTTACATATGCCGATTTTTCATTCATTATAACTTTACCCCCAGGAGGCAAACCATCTTGTTTTTTCTTCTTGCCTTTAAAGATACAAACGGGAGGAAGAAAATGACCTTCTGCATTAACACATGCTATAACTGACACCGTCTCACCTTTCTCACCACTTGTAACGCAGTTTACGGTTTTGGTGCCTTTAGTGGCAATACCTTTTCCTGGGTTATTGTTAAGTTGTAGCCCTGATTCATCGATATTAAATATTTTTCTCGGGGTGTTCATTAAGTCATTATCTGTTAATGTTTTCTGCAACAGATCAAAATATCGTTCGCATTCATTCTTAGACATGCCTTGCGCTCGCGCTATAGACATTCCTTGAGCTTGGCGAATTGACAATTCAGGATGTCTTTTCATAAACAATACAAACCAGTCATACCCAGCTTGCTTTTTCTCGACATTAAAGGTATTTGAAATATTATTTTGAACCGCAAAAGAAAATGCAATCTTTTTCACATCAACTGATGTAAGTGCAAATCCATGCTTTTCCATAGTTTGGATGTATTTTACCAAACTTGCTTCATGATCTGAAGTTAGACAACTTTTGCGGCCCAATTTTTCTTTGCGGAGGTTTCCAGACCGCATTCTTCTCATCAAAGTGCGGGCAGGAACGTTATAAGTACAGCTAATTTGGCGAACAGATCCTCTACCATGTCTAAGATCTTCAATGGCATTGCAAAAATCTTCTTCTGACCATAAAGCTCTAACGTTTTTCCGAACAAAAGTACGAGGCATCTGAAACAAAAAAAAGCAGGTAAGGGTAAGAGTAATACGCTCGGGGTAATACGCCGCAGTTGAAAAAATGTGACGCATAATACCCCATATTGCATCTTATGACAAATAAAATCAAAACACATATTTATCATACGTTTAACAGAGTGTTCCGCCAAAAAAGAGTAAGGTTATGAATCATTCTTTGACACACTTCTATTAAAATTGACGAAATCTGCTTAAGACTTCCTTCACCACTGTATATAACTTAACATTAGAAACTATTTTACACGGTGCTTACCTTTATATCGACGTCACTCACTAAAAAACTAATGGTTTCGATTTGCGAATGATTCACGCTTGTTTTCTGTCTGACACAAATATGGATGAACGACCATTGTTGCCAAATGTTGACTTGGAACGGAAATATCAAACTGCGGCGTATTACCCAGCGCGGCATATTCCCCCAATTTACTCTATAGAAAAATGCTTTAGAATAATCAGTAGATACTTCTAAGTATCAGCATTAATTTTTTAATATACAATTCAGTATTTACTTAATGCTGATGCTCATACTTATAAGTAAGTAATACTGACTTTTATTAATACTATTCATGGTATCACATGTGCTAGTAAATTTACATTTAACTCATATATCAATAAATAATAAAATTAAAAAAAAAACTTTCAGATAAATGATTCTATTTAAATGTAATTAAAACAAGAAAATTAATTTTAAAGCGAATTAAACCCGAATAAATTAGATTATAAAATTTCAAATGATGAAAGCTTGTCGTGAGAAGTATCTATGTATTTCTTATTGTGAATTGAATTTAAAATTACCTCAAGATTTATTCTCGCGACAAGCTTTTATAACAATAATAAACGCTTTTATTGATAGAAAAAAAAGAAGAAAAATGCAATAACATTATTGAAACAACAGATTCCTACCAAAAGGCAGAGTTAGCTTTTTTCTGAGCCACACAGAATCAGACAAGTGCTTTCTTCCACCTTATATCATTTAAAATTTTATAATGCAACGAAATAATGGGTTCAATTCAATTTAATAGTTATTTATTGTATAAGTGTTTTAAATATCATTTTATTTGCGCAAGAATGTTTAAACGAGAGAGAGAAGCTCGAGCGTTTAAATTTCTTAAGCAAATAAAATTTATCTTAAACACGCATGCAATACAACGTTTTATTCACAATCACATTCATTTAGAATCAGAATCGCGGAAATTTTTCATCACAAAATGATTTGACGTTTTGCTCTGACAGCGGCTGTCACCTCCTCAAAAATCATGGTTGCTATGTATTTTCGATTGTTTATCGACTCCATTTGTAAAAATTTGTGAAGTTGGTGAAAATAAGTAAAATGTGATTGATATTCAAGATTGTATTTTTCATTATTCCACTATAGTGGAATAAAGTAATTTCATTACTCCACTAGTGGATAAAGTGGTACTTTATACGGTTCATAAGTGTGGATAAAACTTCAATTATAAGGTGATTGTGGATAAAATTCATTTCTTTCTTTTTAGTGTATTTAAATAAAAGATTTCCTCTAAAAAGTTTTTTTTTTAAGTTTATTGTTCATTTATTTATTTTTTAGTTTTGTTTGGATATGTATCTTGGTCTATTGATTTCAATTAATGCGTCATTTTTGCAGATAGGAGTGTAACATTTTTCAAGATTATATTATTCGATGGTTAGATATTTTTCACAATTTTTACAGATTTTTCCAATTTTGCTTTCACAAATTTTTTGAAAAGAGAGAAGGTGGCAAGCCCACCGGCTGACATATTTGTGATTTTCCATGTATGAAACCGTTGGAAAATTTTCCGAATTTCTACGCGTTCTCTATACATATAGCTTTCAAGGGGGAAATATTTTAGAAACCGTATGGTCAGATAATTTTCACTATTTTTACGATTTTTTTCGAATTCTAATTCTCGAGTTTTCCTAATTTTTTCGTTGTAAGAAAGGGGGCGAGCCACCTTATCGATTTTTTTTAAATTATTTTTCATGTCCAAAACCGTTTTCCGAATTCCTTTGCGGTCTCTTTCTGGTTTTGAGAAGGGACAGGAGGAATCACTCGGTGACTCTGATATAGGTGCTAAGTAGGTTTCGAGATGAGCCTGAGCTGAAGAAAAAAATTGTACAATAGTATAGGACTCGAGAAAATATGCTTTCTCCATGCGCGCGCGACAAATTCCCGTGGAAGCCTAAAAAATATGTCCTCACCTTTGGGATAAAAAGACACTAATGATAGTGTCACCTGTCAATTTCAATTTTCAATTTAATGACTGTGATACGTATATATGAAAATTCATTAGCACGTTTAACGCGGAAGCCAAAATTTAACTAAACTCTTCTAGTGCGGTATCGGTCTCCTGCGTCCTATACTGATTGAATCTTGTGAGCGGTATAGGTCCTCGGGTCCCGATATGTTTGAAACAGTAAAGGGAAATCTAAACTAGAATAGATGAATCAAGTTTGTGATTACTGTACAGGATTCTGTTCATCATTTTTCACAACACAGGGCCGGTCTCTGGCGACGATAAGAGCACAGAATAATTGTTCACATTTTTATTCAAATTATTTTCATTAATGCCAAATTTTCTTACTTCATTTATTACTAAAAACACATAAGAATACATTTTACAAAGGTCAATTTTCTGATTAAAAATGAAAATTTTGGAATACAAGTAGCAGGAATACCGAAATTTTACGTTAAAAACTGAGTTTTTCTGTTGATCCCGAATTCATGAACGACACGATTAACTGCACAACTGTGTCACAATTTTCACTCGGGTTTGAAAAGCCTTATCATATTTAAGCAGTACCTACGTGGGCAGTCGTTACATTATCGTAACAATTTTGTGTCATTATTCTGTTTACATAAGATTATACAGGTCAGGTTAAGTTGACTAGTCATTTACGCAATTTCTACTCAGTTTGCATGCCGCTTGACATGGGAAGTCCCCGAAGTTCACTGAAAAACTCGGTATCACGCACAGGTGAAAAATATTTCTTCAATAAAAAATATATATATTTTTTTAAATATCCAAACTTATTTTTTTATTTTTTTTTTAAATATATCAATATATGTATAAACATAACCAATTGTACAATGGATATATAAAACAAAAACACATTAAGACTAGGTCTAAGCATACAGACTAAATTGGATATTTTCCAGATATAAATACATAATACATAGTTTTTTAAAAAAATACAAAAGACTCCTAATCAGCAATAGTATGCTGGTAACGGAGTGTAGTTATAATTTGTGTGGATTTATAGTAGCTTTTGGCGATTCAATTTTATTTAGTAGTAGTAAATAGCTGTTATTCAATGAATATGTTTTAAAAAATTCCAAAATTACAATTTTTTGAGTTTTACTAATTATTATAAATTTAGCTATAGTTAAAATTTACAATATCACAGAATAAGTGCCTTAGTGGGTAATGAAAGAAATCACAGTAATATTCAGTTTACATAACTTGTATAGTACATATACTTGATATAAGGTACGGCTATTGAGACTCTTGTTCAGCAAAATGCTGGTATCAGAGTTCTTTTCGTTTGATGTGGGTTTGTGGTAGGTATAGAATGTTAGATAAATCATTGTTTTTCTAGGATGTGTGCTTTAAGTTGTCTGCTGTATTGTTTGTAGTTATCAATATTCCTTATTTTCATGGGAATAGAGTTGTATGTTTCTATACTTCTACTAACTGGATTATTTAAGGTAGATGTGATCTTATGTTTGTTAAGTAGATGTTATTGTTAATTAGTTGTCTTGTTTCATGTTTGTGAATATTATTAATATAACTAAAATGTGTATTGCTTTTTTGTTGGTTTGTTATTACTTTATAAATATATTTGCCTTGTTCTAATTCAAGAATTTTCTAAATAGGTATTATTTTTGTTTCTTCGTAGATCATTTCTGTTGGGGTGCGATATTGGTAGTTGTAAAGTATTTTAATTATTTTGTTTTGTAATATTTGTATTTGTTTAAATTTTGTGACAGTGCATATCCCCCAGATTATGATGAGGTATCGTAGTTTTGAAAGGAAATACGCAATGTAGATTAGTAAGCAATTTTGGTTATTCAGATATTGCCTACATCTGTAGAGTGCACCAATCATCGGCACTATTTTTGATATAAGATGGTCAATATGTTTTTGCCAGTTCAATTTATGATCTATTACAAGCCCTAGGTATTTTATGTTGTCAATTTTGTTAATCTGTTCTCCATTGATGTTTATAGTTATCGCTTCGACTTGCATATTTTTTTGGTGAAATACTTAGTACTTAGTTTTTTTGGTATTTATTTTGAGTTTGTTTTTCTTTAGCCAATGTGTATAGGTATTTAGATCATCATTTATTATCTCTTTTACTGTTTCAATGTTTTTGCCACTATATACCAATACTGTGTCATCTGCAAATGTATAGTATTGACCAGTTAGTTTTGCTTGTCTTAAGCTCAGAACATGTAGTGTGTACATTAATGGTCCCAGGACAGATCCTTGAGGTACTCCACAATTATTTGTCAGCCTTTCGCTTGAGATATTATCTAGTGTTATATATTGTTCTCTGTCCCCTAGATAACTGCTTAGGAGATCCTGTATTTTTCCCCTTAACCCCATTGTTTCAAGTTTTTCTAGTAGTATCCTGTGGTCTACTACGTCAAAAGCCTTCTGGAGATCAATGAATACTGTGATTATGATTTTTTTCTTATCCAGTTCCGTTGTTATGTGGTTAATTAGATCAATTGAGGCGCTTAGAGTGTTACTTTTGGGTTGAAATCCATATTGATATTTGTCTGGCTTTACATATTTATCAATGAAGCACGTTATTCTTCTCTTAATAATTGTTTCAATTATTTTTGATAAGACACTTATAACAGAAACGGGTCTGTAATTTTCTACTTGGTTTTTTGAGCCTGATTTGTGGATTGGTACTACTCTAGACACTTTTAAAATATCGGGAAATTTCCCACTTTCAAAGACTTTATTAATTAATGAAACTAGTATCGGTAATACCATTTGCTTAATGGAAATTAGGTTTTTTACATTTATTTCATCAAAACCAACTGATGAATTTATGTTCATTTCTGACAGTACCTCCAATACTTCTTTTTCATTTGGTTGTTCTAGGTAAATACTTCGGTTACAATAAACCTCTTCAAAATTTAAATCATTTGTATTTCCTTCCATTTTTATACTTTCAACAATGTTTTTACCAACGTTAACAAAATAATTGTTGAATTCATTCACAATTTTTTCGGTATCTCTAACTGCCTCTCGATTTATTTCTAATGATATTTGTTCAATTTTCTTTATTCTTTATTAGTGTATTGATAAATTTCCATTGTTTTTTTGAGTTGTTACCTGCTTCATTCCATTTTTTTTAAGTAGTTTTTTTTTCAATTTTCGTTTTGTGGCGTTTGCATTATTTTTTAAAAGAGTCAATTGATAACTCGAAAACGGTTCGTCGTATCGATTCCCAACAAGGACAGGATTATAGAGGACATTCAATTCTAGGTACGTGCTGTAATGGAAATTGAAATTTCAATCCACTTTTTCACAAAAAAAATCTCAAAAATGTCCCAAAAATGCAGTTACTTTGAAGCAAGTGTTTGGGTAGATGAACAAATAATTTCAAAAAAACATTATAGCACGTACATAGATCAACGTTTTAACTTTCCTCTGATACCAAATTTGTTTCGATTGGATGAAGATTGCTTCAAGTTTTAATGGAAGAGAAATACCATTGCAGCTTCCTCGATTATCTGTAAAAAGCATCGTGAGGTGCTGCCGCACACGTAGGTACATAGAATCGAACGTCCTCTAGAAGCCTGTCTTTGTTTGAAATCGATACGGTGAACCGTTTTTGAGTTATCGGCTCTTTTACCAAAAAAAACCATCCCTAATATGATCGCGCTCATGGCCTCTTAAACTCTCTTTCAATGTTTTTGTTAACTGGACTTGTTTTTTTCAGTTTGTATAGTTTGTTCCGTTCTTTTATCATATTTATGTATTCATATGTTATCCAATCAATTTGGTTGGATTATGCGTTGATGCAAAAAATCCTATTTATTAGTTTGTGTGTTCGAAAGTTTGTATCTGCTAGTGACTTGGGACATAGTATAGGTCTCTGAGAACCGACAACCAACAAATATCGCTCCAGTGTGGTACCTGCCTCCGGGGACCGATACAAATTCATTAGTTTGTTAAAAATTAGTATGTTCCAAGGATCAAAAAGCTATATTAAACGTGAAAATAGCTTTTATCGTTTGTGTCATACGTAATTTTTGTCAGCAGTTCAGCCGCACCTAACGTAGTAGCGCTTTTGGTCTCCGGGGACCGATGACGCATTCGACTTGTTAAGACATCGACTAAGATTAGGACTGTGATAGTGATTGTGCCTGTGATATTGATATGTGGCATAAATTGGCCCTTAGATGTATAAAATACAAAAATATAAAGATAGTAGAACTGAAACTTCATATTTTATGAATATTCAAAACGAAGGTCAAATGAAGCAGATTGAGGGCACACGAAATTTCCCGCTAGCCCCTTGATATACAATCCGACTCTGCTCCTCTCACCAGAACCAAATCAAATCCACTTTCCTAGATATCGTAATCAGCGATTCAATCGTAGGAATTCTAATTGGCACGAGGGAGTCGTGTGTCGCAACCGAACATTCTCCACCCGCCCAGCCACCCCCGGATCGGGGACGTGATCCATCAAGGCCGAACAACCCCCGGTCAAAGTGATCGTCGCTCTCCCGCCATTCGTGCCATCTTTCTCCGTCCTGACGCGATCATTTTTCTCCGGAGTTCGTTCCATCATCGCGTCACGGGCGCCCCTCCCTCCTCGCGACGTTGCCAAATGGGATGTCGAATTTTATTTATGATCCCTCCGATCTGTTTCTGTAATTAATGACTGGATGGGTATCATAGCGGCTTCTGGTTGCTGCCGCGGTGGTGGAGTATCGCGTGACAGTCGACGAAGGGGGCAGGTTTCTCAGGATTTTTGTTGAAATGAAAGTACTGAATATGTTGATTCAACAGGCAAAAAATATCATTCAACTCGAATAAATAAAATTATCAGTATACCACAATTGAATATTAATTCGAATGAAAAAATATTGTCATCGATTTGAATCTCTGCAATCCTTTTGGATTGAATGCAATTTGCTTTCCATTGAGTATATGTTTTATTCATAGAAAATCTCTTCTGCATTCTTGAATAGAGAGATAAGTTTTATTGTCTAAAATTTACCTTTTGTCGACAATGTACAATCAATTTCGTTTATACATTTGTGATATGTACTTACAACAAACAACTAAATTTGCGTCCTAATTATGATTGATTACTCTCGTGCTTTTGATACACTGAACTATCAAATATTATCATCAATTTTAAATTATATTGCCTTTAGCAGAAAAGCAGTAGAACTACTCAAGTCATTCTTAACCAGTCGTGAACAACTGGTCAAAATTGGTAATGATGTGTCGAGTTGTTTACCTCTGCGGCAAGGTGTACCACATGGTAGCATTTTGGGACCTCTTTTATATACATTATATACATCGAAATTTCATTCCTATTTTTCCCACTGTAATTACCATTTGTATGCAGACGATACGCAGATTTATTATTGTTTCAAATTGAAAGACATACAACAAGCAAATCACATGCTTAATAACGACTTGGCAACACTTGTATCGTTGTCGGAAAAACATCATCTGAAAATATATACCTCAAAGTCATGTGCTGTTGTGTTTGGAAATGAAAACGAGAGATTAGCGGTATCAAATGAACTACAAATTTCAGTAAAAAATGAAATATTGAGCTTTAGTGAGTGTGTCAAAAATCTAGGACTACATATAGACTCAAAATTAAGATTTAATAAACATGTCACCGCGAAAATGAGAACAGCCTATGCCGCTTTGAAACTATTTTAATCACATCGAGCTGAAATGAATATCAATACTAAAAAAATGTTAACTGACTCTATGGTTCTATCTCACTTCAACCACTGCGACACAGTCTATGGTCCATTTCTTCGTAGGGCAGATACATATCGTATTCAAAAAGTTCAAAACTCTTATTTGCGTCTAATTCATGGCCTAGGGAGGAGAAATAGGATATCTCATAAACTAAAAGAAATGGGCTGGCTCAATATGGCCAACAGTCGGAAACTTCATTCGCGTTGTCTCTTTTATAAAATTCTCAAGACCAAAAATCCGGAATATCTGTACAGGAAAGTCACATATAGAACCGATGTTCACAGTCTGAATTTGAGAAGGAAGAATTTGATTGATATTCCCAAACATAATAAAGAAATATATGTCTTCCAGATCGCATCGGAAATTAATTCACTAGATATACCAAAATTCTCCGTATCTTTGAATTCTTATAAAACAAAACAAAAATTTGAATTACTTACACAGCAATGATATCTGCTTCAACTACCTCATTTTCTAATTGGATATGCACTGATTTAATTGTTTCCATTTACTGTTTTATTTCTGTCAACTTATATGTCCATTCATTAGAAAAAAATTTATTGTTTTGGGTCAGGGTTTATATAGAATATTTGTGTTTATTTATAATTTTTAAGAGATTGTGGAAGAATCGGTCATCAGACCTAACACTCCACCTTTTGTTTGCCATAATTTTTGACAAATAGCAAATGTACCTATGTATGTATTATTTTGAGGCAGACAATAAAATTATTATTATTATTATTATATTAAAAAAAAATTCAACATTATCTTATACTTAAAATATTCACATTTATGTATAAAAAGTCATACGGTAAAATATATAACAAATAAATTCGTACTATATACACATTAAGAATTTACGAACAACAGTAACAACACGCATTAAAGTATGATTAAATTGCTCTCCGCATCTCAGAGTTCATAGAAAGACTAATGGTGGATTTATGCAGCAATCATAACTCATAAGTTTTAAGTCATAGGAAGAATATTCCTCAATGATTGGTTGGAATAAATCCATCATTTAACTCATATGCCAAGTATTCATCTAGAGAGTAGGATCATTTTCCCATGAGAAGTTTCTTGACATATTTTCCAAATTGCTTTGAGTTATTTATCTCTGTTATCACCTTGGGCAAATGATTGTAAATTTGTTTGCTCCTGTAAATCAAGGATTGTTTCATCAGGGTGGAAGTGGGAAACGGAAGAACAAGTTTCTTCTACTGACGAGTGTGCCTTTCTACATGGGCATTCACGAACCTATCTCTGTATTTGTGTAACAGATAGACTGTCTCTAGAATGAATAATTCAAATAAGGTTAATATTTTGTATCCAGAAAAAATAGGCCTATGATTCTCGCATCTTAACTTAAAATATAACACGCAGAGCTCGTTACTGTAACACGAATATACTTTGCAAGATAAACTTGCTACGAGTATCTCAGAATGGAATTCCATACCGTAAGTGGGACTCAAAAAATGAGTGGTAGGCAGTGAGTCAGACTGAAAGTCTAAGTTCGCGGGAGATAACATTAATAATATAACAACCTGAAGACAACTTCTTTCTGAGAGATGTTATGTGAGTATCAAACTTTAAACTGCTATCAATGTGCAAGTCAAGGAATTTCGTAACAGGTAATAGTTTGTAACTCTAATGTTACTTGTTCTAAATCCCACTTGAATGTTATTAGGTTGGTTTTCGAATTATTCAGAGTCAGCAAATTTGCAATACACCAATTTTTGATTTTCTTTATATCTTCGGGGATGGATTGGACTAGAGCAATACGATCCTCGTTGTGCCAAGAAACTGTAGTATCGTCTGCAAACAGCGCAAAGTTTCCAGGGATATCAAGGCCAGCCATATCGTTGATATAACGTAAAAATAGAATAGGGCCCAATTCTGACCCTTGGGGTACTCCACTCACAGTGGGTTTTATCTCAGAACTATTGATTCCTACCAATAAGGTATGGTCTGAACCAATCTAGTCCTGTACCTCGGAAACCATAATGATTAACTTTCCGCAACAGAACTTCATGACTTACACAGTCAAACGCTTTGGAAAAGTCAAGAAAAACTGCTGCAGCTGCCTCCATTTCATTAGGGTTCGTGTAGATTTTTTCAAGAAAGTCGAAAATGGCGGCTCCTGTGCTTTTTTTATTTCGAAATCCGAACTGTTCTCTAACCTATATATTGTGTCTCTCCAAAAAACACATAACTCTACACTTAACAAGCTTCTTGATGATTTTACATAATGTTGATAGGATAGATATTGGTCTGAAGTTGTTGGGGTTGAAGAGGTATCACTTTAAGCTGAAAGGGACGACACCTGTTGAAAAGGAAGTATTTATAGCCGTTACCAAAGCACTAAGGGCTTCATCAGGTAATTGTGAAATCAATTTTGCTGTCAGGTGATCATCACCAGAGGAATTTTTCTTTTTTATGTCGTTGATTACCGACTTCAGCTCAGTTAAATCGGTCTCGTAGAAGTACAGACAATTACTCGGAGAATTCTATTTCTGTAAATTATCAAGTGGATCAAACGTTGGAACGATATTCTGCTTTAATTGAACGGCTATTGAGCAGTAAAATTCGTTCAATAAATTGAGATCTATATCCAATTCTGGTTGTACTTTGTTGTATTTACCTTTCAACTCATTGGTTATTTTCTACATCTCTCTCGATTTGTTGTCTGTCTAATTTAATCTCTCACTATAATAAGAGATTTTGGCTAATTTTATGGTCTGTTTGTAGATATTACGATATTTAATGAAATATGTCATGAAAAAAATATTATCGCTATAGAATTTTCTAACATTATGCAGGCAACGTAGGTTACTTGATGATTTTTTCAAGCCTTTTGTGACCCAGGGTTTCGATTTCTTCTTCTTCATAGGCAGTAGTGGAAATGCTTGGTTGAATGTTTTCACAAGTTCCTGAATTTTATTTACTGGCTCTTCCGCTCCATGACATCTTTTGAATATAATCGTGAATACATCTTTGTCAATACAATCAAATTTAAGGCCAAGTAGCTACGTATTTTTACATATTTTCACTATGACATTTCGTTTCTTATAAGCCATTTTGTATTTTGAAATACGTCATATATCACTTTAGTTTTAAAAATATGTTTTTCGCTTATTTTAGAAATTACCTAAAATCATTCAGGAAAAACCATGCCATAAACATAGTGGATTTTGAAAGGAACAAATGTCATTATTGGCAATTGAGTGGAGTTACAATATAAATGTTAATTGGGTACGTAGCCTTTTAATTTGTTTTAAAATGGATGGAAATTATTCTTTTAAGGAAAAGTTAGGCATGTTAAAGTGTTACATTATGTGCCATTCCAATATTCGAGAGGCTGAAAAAATCTATTTAAGTAATTTTCCTGGAATATTACTGCCAAATTGAAAGATATTTGAAAAATTGGTTGCAAATTTATTGGATTTATTGGCCCCCAAACACTACTTTTCTTTGCCCCCACAACATAGTTAAGAGACACTACTAGAATATTTCTATTATGTCAAAACTAAAAATGACAAATAAAGATGTTTATTCCTGTATTTAAATTAAATAAGAAATTCCAGTATTTTGATAAATGAAAATTGAAAAGGGTATGTTAAATACGCATGCATATAATATGTTAAATAAAGGTTATTTATTTTATCACTATATAATTGAAAGATTACAATGATTGCTTTTTTCGAAACGTAGTTGGACAAGTTCTGGTAAATGGCCTTTTCAGCAGAGTAACACTTCTGAAGCACCCCATGGATGAATCCCACCTATCGAATCTATACCACTTAGGGCCGGTCTTTTCACCTATAGATAAGTCCCAGATAACTCTATCTATCAGATAAGGATATGTAAACCTGTGAAGTTTATCCGATAGATAGTTATCAGAGACTTTATTGTGAGGTGAAAAGACCGGCCCTTATTGAAACTAATTAATTTTTCATCGACAACAATATATCATCACTTTTTTGTGACATTGTGAATTTATCTTTCCAGTGTGGTAATTTGGAAGTAGTGAATCGAATTTGGCAAGTTTCACCTTACGAATAAACAACGTATGAATAATGAAAACAGAATTCCAGGTCAGAACCGTAAATCAAACTTTTTCGTTCGGATCGACATTCAATTCAGGAATGCCGGGGTACCGATAATTAAATTGAAATAAAAAGTTCTTTGTTATTCCGAATAACTTTCATGGAGCTCGGGAAGATTGAATGTACCCGGAGAGAATTTCAAAACAATGCATAAATCAACCTGGAGGAATTCTTCGGGACTCCGAAATGATCTATTGGAATTATTGAAAGTTTGATTCTGTTTTGGGTGCGATGTCAATTGTTTTTGTCGTTTGGGAGATGTTCGTTGTGAATAACACCATTGCAATTTAATAATGATGATGATAATAAATACAGCAATCCTCCTATTGACATTTATTAAGATTGTATACACAGTGAGACTAATAAGGGATATTATTATCTGAAACGGTAATAGATTCAGTTTAGGTTAAATAAGAGAAAGTTGCGTAACAGAAGTAACATCTATATAAAAGTATGAAATAGGTAACCAATTTTTTTTTATTTTAAACTGTTTTTGGAAACATTGAATTTTTCGATTTCTTATTTTATTTTTTGTGGTGTAATAAAATACGAATACGAGTCAAAATTGAAGAAAAATCACCGAAATCATTATAGTTTGAACGAGTTTACAGGTGGAGTTTAAATAAGGCTTTATAAATGATCCTTTTTGATGAACTAATAACTGTAAACTGAGGGCAAGTGAATGTTTTAATTGAGTCTGGTGTATCCTGATACCAAATATGGAATGTAAGCTATCAAAGGTAAGACAATAATGAACTATCCGAAGGTGAGTCATTTCATAAGGCCAAGTGAACCAGAATAACTATAATAATCTAAAAATATTGCCGCAGTTAGCAGTAACTGATATATTTTTTTGTATATTTAAGTAAGTATATGAGTTATTTGAAAGTAAATCATTGTTTCATCAATTCTAAATTGAATTTTCACTAGTAGTTATCAAAGTGAGCAGTTACTGCAAATAGACCGTATTATAGATTGAGGCAAATAATAAAATGTAAAGTTTGCTAAATAAAGAATTAATATCGATAGGTTTCTTTATGTTCCTCAAATTACATCAATAACAAACAGCAAGTGATCAAATTCAGGATTCTTATTTTTTCTTGAGACTAATTAAGCGTATAATTGTCCCATGTAGTTTCCAAATTTTCACTTTGTGGTATGCAAATTTTACTTGCTACTATTGAATTTTTTTCTGTGTATGCTTCCACAACTGCCTTCGGTATCTTATTATCACACGGAAACCAAATTCTTTGTCTCCTTGTTTCAAACCGACCAATCGCGCTTCTACTATCTGTTCTTCTTTCACTCTTTACATTTATTTGTAACCAATACTTATTTCAATGAAATTCTGCAATTGAAACCGGTATTCCCTAACCTTGATTCTATTTCAATTTTCTTGTTTTTGATATAGTTTTTTTAGTCATTCCAATTTCGAAATTGTCTTTCTCCTCTCTCGATCATTTGTTTAAGCCATAATTGCATACAAATTTTGAGTTTTCTTTGGTAATCGACATAAGCTATCAAATATTGCCTGGTTGAATTGGAAACTTTACTTTACATTTATTTTATTATAATCGTTGTATAATAATGTACCCTATTTTGTTCGTCATCTGAAATAACTCACAGAGACTCCTAAAGGTCTTTATAAAATTATTATTATTTGAATATAGCATTTCAATTCAAAAATTGTTATGACAGTTTTGAAAATTGAAAAACTGCCTTTTTTTTCTGACATCTCTAGTTTTTCTGTCGTGATAGTAAGGTGCCTATATCACATCAGTGATAGTCAGGCTCCCACATCGCTCCCATTTCAGTGACTAAGTTGCGATAAATAATTCAAATCGATCTTTTCAAAGCATATTTTCAGTTACGTGACAAGGATGAAGATATAGCATTTCAATTCAAAAATTGTTATGACAGTTTTGAAAATTGAAAAACTGCTTTTTTTTCTTCTGACATCTCTAGTTTTTCTGTCGTGATAGTAAGGTGCCTATATCACATCAGTGATAGTCAGGCTCCCACATCACTCCCACTTCAGTGACTAAGTTGCGATAAATATTTCAAATCGATCTTTTCAAAGCATATTTTCAGTTACGTGACAAGGAAGAAGATATAGCATTTCAATCCAAAAATTATTATGACAGTTTTGAAAATTGAAAAACTGCTTTTTTTCTTCTGACATCTCTAGTTTTTCCGTCGTGATAGTAAGGTGCCTTTATCATATCAGTGATAGTCAGGCTCCCACATCACTCCCACTTCAGTGACTAAGTTGCGATAAATATATCAAATCAATCTTTTCAAGGAAGAAGACTGCGATCACAACGCCGTTTGGTATATTTGAATTCAACGTGTTGACGTTTAGCCTACGAAATGCACCAAGCACTTTCCAAAGATTCATCAACGAGGTGTTCCGTGAACTTCACTTCGTTTGTCCACATCTGGAAGATTGTTTCATTGCTTCTAATTCGGAAGAAGAACACCTGATGCACATTGAAATTGTTTTTGAGCGTTTTGAAAATTATGGTCTTCGTATTAATGTCGCAAAACTAAAATTCGGATTACAACAAATGAAGTTTTTGGGAAATCATATCACGTCGGGGTCATCCACTGTAGCTCTCTCAGTAGGTATATAACGATTTGTATAACATAATTAGATTTTTCTTGATAGAATATCTCGCAGTAGGAAGAATTTGTGAATCAGAGCTGTCAGAAGTTTTATCACACAGGTAATGTGGTCGGACCACCTGATATGCTGATCAATCATCACACCATGATATTTTCGGACTGCTACTTTTTACAATTATTTGCGACATCTACACCCAACGTAATTTTCACATTTAGGGTAGTGTAATTTAAAATTTATTATTTATTTATAGTAGGTGACAAGGAAATATTTTTTATTTACGCAACGTTTAGGCTAGATAGGTTATGTTTCAACCAAACTCATTTCAGATATTCTATTTACTTCACCCCAACTTCTCTTAGTGAAGATAATTGCTGCATCGTCAGCATAGCAAATCATTGGACCTTCGAAATGACTGATTTTTGTAGTACTGTTTATATGGATATATTAAGGTCAGTATGGGTCCCAATACTGTACCTTGTGGAATTCCTTACTGAAACAATGGGTGCATGACATATCTTCATTTCGTGTATTCTATTTATTAGATAGTTTTCACAAAGACCTAGCGATATCCCTCGAATACCGTAATCACCCATTAGCAGTGACTATATTGGCCAGGTTTGGTTGAAATAACAGCAGGATTAACACTGTAAAAACAGGTTCTGACTTTTTACCCCTCAGCACCCGAAAGTGTTATGGTGATCTCACACACGTACAGCATTACTTTCTAGGAAGTAAGTAATGTGTGAACCTAATCTGGTTTAAATTCGACTCCCAGCTTGAAGCTGGAATCTATTTTCTCTTTCTCTGAGCTAAATTATCTAAAATGCTGTTTACGTAATACTTTCAATCTTTGGGTGAGCCCTTGCATACACCCACATAATTACAATGACTGTTTCTAGTAACTTATAGACTATTTTATATGTCAAAATATGTTTTAATAACGATTGCCACATCTAGAATTCTACAGCAAATTGTTTGCACTGTGAAAAACAAATACGTGTCAGCGGAACATGTTTCAATTGAAGTGATAATATAGTAAATATGATAAACCCAAATGTTGACGTCTCCAATACTTTTATTTGTCTAAACGGATAGTTATAAACGAATCGCTGTAAGGAAGCATACACTCAAATTAGGTGTGGAATAAATATACATACAGGGTGTCAATTTGAAAACTTCCCACCCTTAATATCTTCCTTCCAGTAAACAATATGAGTAATCGAAAAAACAGGTCAATTTTATTGTCAAGGGGGACACTTTCACGGACTATTTGTAGCCCTCGTGGTTCAACCCCCTAGGAGGGGTAGATGTTACCCTTAGAATTTTAAATGGGAAGGGGGGTCAAGTGGCACATCATTTTGATGGGCGTTCAATTCTTGTTCCAATGGTACCCTGACTTATTATTTTGTGATGAGCATTTTCCGAAAAATTGCGTTCTAAACTAACAGAAGTAATTATTAGAACGCCTATACTGAGATGCATTATTGTATTGACTCCCTTTAATAAAAATGGTTAGAAGAGTAGGTGGCACCGCTCCAACCCTTGAATGACAGGAATAAATTTATTACGCATGGGATTTTTTATTTGGTGGTTATTTTCCTTCTACACAATAAAATTTAATTTGCGAGAAAGACATTTCCAACATAAAATCTACTTACGCTTATCTTATTAGCTGTTCGAAATGTTGTCCATTTTGCTCTGAACAGTAATACAGTCTGTTTTCGAACTCCCTCTAACATTACGGAAAACTTCACTAGGAATTGACCGGCATGCTGCTGTAATTCGTCTTTTAAGTTCGTCAATATCAGAAGGTTGTGTTTTATAAACAACGGATTTAAGATGCCCCCAAAGAAAGAAATCTAAGGGTGTTAAATCCGGTGATCTCGGAGGCCATTCAACTGCTCCCCTTCTGCCAATCCATCTACCCGGAAATCTCTCGTTTAACCACTGTCGGACGGGAAGAAAATAATGAGGTGGAGCACCGTCCTGCTGGAAATGTAACGATCCTCCTGCAAAAGTTCATTACCTTCTGCATCAATTTGAGTTTCTAGCTCGTGAGTTATAAGAGGATCGATAGTCTCTTCAAGCATGTCAAGGTACAGATTGCCAGTCAAGTTTTCTTCCAGAAATAATGGACCAAGAATGGCATTTCCAAGAATACCAGCCCAAACATTAACTTTTTGTGGGTGTTGTGTATGCCCTTCCCGAAAAATATGTGGGTTTTCGTCACTCCAATAGCGACAATTTTGTCTATTAACATTGCCATTCAGAAAAAATGAACACTCATCGCTGAAACAGATGTTTAACAGAAGATTAGGGATGGTATTGACTCGATGAGACATGATTTCACAAAACTCTATTCTTCTATCATAATCATCCTCGTGGAGCTCTTGAAGAATCTGCATTTTATATGGATGAAATTTATGCATTTTCAATGCTTTTCTTATAGTCTCGCGTGACATTCCCGTCTGTTCTGATACTGATCGTAAGGAGCTCGTGGGCTCTGCAGCAAATGTTCCCAAAACTTCAATTTGAGCTGCTTCATTTAGTGCTCTGGGGTTATTTCTTTTTTTATTTGTCACTGAACCAGTTTCGTAAAACTTATTCACCAAATCAAGCACATACCGGTGACTTACATTACAATTTGGATGTCTTTCGTTAAAAAGACATGCCGCCCTTCGTGCGCACTTTCCAACTTCGCCATAAATTACAATCATTTCAATTCTGTCTTGAAGAATGTAAACCATTTTTACACTTTTATACACTTATTAAAGTAATTCCTAAACAGCCCAACAGGTACAACAGTATTCACAATACTACCACATAGTTCAAATTTGCTAACCAATTTTTTGCCGGAAAACAGAAACTTTTTACAGCAGAAGTAGCAAAAAAGGAAGGCTATCTGTACAATTTCTGCGATGACACTTAAAAATTCAGCATTTAATAAACACAACTTTACTACCATCTACGTTTTACTATTAGACTACTTTTTTATGTAAAGTGTTTGGAGCTAATGGCTAATGTTACCCCTAATAAAGGGTTGGAACGGTACCACCTAATATTCTAACCAGTTCTGGCCAAACCATGCATCTCAGTATAGGCGTTCTAATAATTACTTCTGTTAGTTTAGAACGCAATTTTTCGGAAAATGCTCATCAAAAAATAATAAGTCAGGGTACCATTGGAACAAGAATTGAACGCCCATCAAAATGATGTGCCACTTGACCCCCCCTTCCCATTTAAAATTCTAAGGGTAACATCTACCCCTCCTAGGGGGTTGAACCACGAAGGCTACAAATAGTCCTTGAAAGTGTCCCCCTTGACAATAAAATTGACCTGTTTTTTCGATTACTCATATTGTTTACTGGAAGGAAGATATTAAGGGTGGGAAGTTTTCAAATTGACACCCTGTATATACATATACCTGAGATGTATCGACAGCTAACAATTCTTCAATCGATCTAGTTCTGCGAAACAGGCGAAAATTGTAGTAGGGGTAATAGACTCGCATACCTTTAGATGATGAAACAGCATTTGTGGAAAGAACAATCAGGGAGCGAAGATTGACACTGATTGTTATAGAAATTTCATAAAAAAATTATCTTTATGTATAGAAAATAAATGATGACATATTTGCATTGCTGGAGAAAGTATATCTCAATATCAATGAGGGTGATGCAGTGTTGATCATAAGTCATTGCTTTAAAAACTTGCAATTTGTGGCTTCAATGATTCCAATCATACTTATCAGAGCGCACAGAAATGGTCTCTCTTAACAAAGAAAACTTAAAGTCGTTATCAGTCCCACAAGGATCAGTACTTATCCCTCTCTTCTTTTTATTGTTCATCAATGATTTAGCAAACATCAATATCAGCAATGATGAACTGAGTACACATGCAGATGAAGACAAATCTGATGTGATGCAAAGTTATTATTCAATATTCTTAGTAATTTTTAGTATCTGAATATTGTAATCCAATTTAACACGTTCGCGGACAGTAGATGGAAACGGGGGGCTCAAAAAAAGCCACTACCAAAAATATAAAAAATAAAAATATTTGGTGACCAAAAAGTAACCGGCACCAACCACAGGCTATTTTTTTTTGCAAAAAAACTTGAGCGGAATATCCGTCATGTCCCTATAAAATGTTTTTTGATTTGCTAGGACAGTGACGTTAAATGCCGTCAAGGAAATCTCATCATTATTTATTACAAATTTATTGAACTAAAGTACGAAACGGATTTCGAAACAGAAAAATATGTACGAGTTCTACTTTTTGTGAAATTCTTCTGCAGCGCTCGATACACAGGGCTGCTTTTTCCGGGCATGTTTTACATAGGTATTCCGTTTCTTTGCAAATTTAATTTTCCGCGCATTGCCTGCACCTTGCTAGGATCATTTTCTGATTTTCTGACATAAAATTAGGATTCGCAATATCATCATCCGCATTGAACGCTTCTGATTTGAAAGATTCTTCCGTGATGGGGAGGATACTTCATCCATAATTTGCTCAAGCCACCCAATTTCTTTCCGATCCATTTAATTGTCCTGTGAATAAAAACGCAACTTATTTATTTATCAGATTATCAAAAACAGACGATATGCTTGTAATTTGTGTTTGCGTGCTGGGACAGTACCTATAAAAACAATTCAAAGTTGTCGGCATACGCCGCGTGGAGTCGTCGTTACAACTTTGTTGCAAACAAATGAAAAAAATTTGCACAACACGTGTATAAAAAATATCGAAAGTCTTCCTACTTGTATTAGCTACTTACTTTTGCTTATAAACCAATTTTTGTACTATTTGAAACACTTATCACACTCCACAGATGTGTACACAAACACAGATACACAGCAAATGCACCTGTCGAACAGTATTTAGAAGTTAGGCTCACCAAAACTTATGCATGGACATTTCACGATTTTTTATGTTTTCTCCTGGGACAGTAAGCGTCTGTCACATAGAAATCATAAGCAGTGCTGTCGGCAACTGCCGCGGTGAACCCAGAATAAAATTAGATATTGGTCGGCATGGTCGGCATGGTCGGCATATTCCGTCTTGTCCCTGCACTTAGCGCGGGATATGCCGCTCTGTCCGCGAACGTGTTAAAAATTGTTATGAAATTTTTGAGAACTAGAAAACTGACTTTACATTTCCTTCTGTCAGCTCTAGTATTTCTGTCGTCTTTATCATATCAGTAATCGTCAGGCACCTACAAACGTTATGGTCATGTCCACTACTATTCCGAAAGATTTAAATAGAACATTGCCATAATTGTGCATAAAAATAAGACTTTCCAAACACAAGTGTGAAATTATTCATGTTTCTATTTAATTTCACAAATCTGAAAAAATTTAGAAAGTATTGTCTTCATCACACAACTCATCTAATCACCCTTCATTTTGAATGTGCACATTTACTTAAAGCTGATTTTGAAGACTAGTTCGATCAGTTTTTTGTGAACACAACTTAATTTGATCGAATCATTTTCTCAAGAGCGCCTTGAAAGATGTTCATTAATGAGACGATACGCATCTCGCTTCAAAGCTGGCCTGCAGATGGCTATCCTCCATTCAGCGATATCAAATAAAACTAAACTCATTTTGCACAACATTAAATCTGCACATGTCGCGAAAGGGTTAATCGCAAAAAGGGTAATTATAGTTTGTTGCGGAAATGCTGCAGTGTTACTGCGATTTAATGAGGAGTTGACGGAATAATTGCCGTCATTGAAGCTCCATTATATAGACATCATTACAGTGCTCTGTCAAAAATCGCGAGACTTTGTTTTTCATTCATGCATGGGATGGTTTTCGCAACCACTGCGGTCGTACGTATAATTTTATTCGCATTAGGGTGTCTGTGGCTCAGGGGTATTTTCTGGTCTGATGCGATCTGGATTGGTCGAGACCTTGCGGAAACGAACCCAGTTGCCTGTCAATCCATGAAAGTAATGTGTTTTTATATACAATTATTATCATTGGTTACCCACCGAAAAGATTTTCTAAGTACACCGGGTGCTATGCCTAAGAGTAAAAGATCCCATGTAGCACACCTATATTGGTAATATATTGGTACAATATTCTGAACATATTGGCGAAATATTTGAAATACAATATTAGCGAGAAAAAAAATGTGAACATTCGGCGATATTGGTCCAATATTACTCGAATAATATTGGCGAAATATTCTTGAATTAATACTGTCCTCAAAATGTTCGGCGATATTGGTACAATATATATTGTGCTTCATACCAATTCATATTTCACGAAACAAATCCAGCTTTTTCACGAAGCCGATTTGATTACCTGGTGAATGATCTCCCAGGTCCAATTAAATAGCAACACCCATAATTTGCAAAATATGTCTTGCAGCAGGTATTATAATCAAGAACAAGAATACATCTCAATATTTGTATCATAAATACTTTACTTGCGTTTAAACTGGAACCCCAAAAAAATATGCCGTGTGTAATGATTGACTGGACATGCCAAAATAGTATAATTTTAACTCGTATTCTGACACTTGTTCTTTCAGGTTTTTAATTATCTCAAAAACCCAGGCCGGTCTGTTGGCCACAGTATATACATTTTTAGTTCCCAGCTTAAATTACCCCAAGAATTTTATTAATTGTAGCACTTGGACTGATTTTTCATTCAATCCAACAACAGAGTGATTCTTGATTCTGATCCGAGAAACATATCAATAAACAAATTCAGCTAGCATATTCTTCACTAAAACAAGTATAAACAACTTTTTGTTATGAGTTGGATTTGTCACATTTCAAATACGCATACTCGTAGTATGACCCATGTTCAACCAGACAGTTTGTGGAAAAAAAATCAAAAAGTGTAGAATTCCTGTTTGGGATACACTTAATTCTACCGACTTTCAAAATGGAACAATTCAGAGGCTCATTTAATTATAATTATAATTTGCCATGTTATCAATCTTCTACCAAAAAATCTGAAAACCGCATCCCTTTCAATTTTTCGAGAAGAATCCGAAATATACCATCACTTTTTCGAAAAGAGTTCGAAGTATTCTTGTTGTCAAATCTTGCAGTTTTTTCTAATTCGGTCTTTAATATTATAATATGGATATTACTTCCATATGTTTGTTTTTGGATGCTTTGTATCATTTGTAAATAATAAGTTTATAAGTGACTAGTTGCCTTTTGCGAAGCAAGATTTTAGTATCAATTGAAGCTTTTTCTTTACTTATTTTTTCACAGAATCGTTTTCCTCGTGTTCAGTCACCGGTAAGTAAATCTCAAATATTTAATAACTTATCCTCTTATAGAGTAACTTTATTTTCGAAAATGGTTTCATTCCCTACGTTAATAATGAAAGAGTCCATCAATCACAATCTTCCTAGCAGAGCCTGTGTATCATCCCCATCCCCAAGGAAAAAACATGATGTACACTGTGTTCGTATTGATTTTCGCACCCACTTGTCACTCCATAGTAATAACAGAAATCGATCAGCAATAACAATCTGACAGCCGCCATCAATCAAGCTGCAAGGGATGCTGTGCTGGGGTAGCCGAACGCTATGATATCAAATAAGGGTGGATTATTTCTGAAGGAAACTTCCATTATAGCTCTTAATCCGTGTAGAATAAATTAGACGGAAGTTTCTAGCAATGTGTAATCAATGTTGAGAGACAGTTTTTCTATGGGTGCAGAAGGAAGAGATTGTAGGAATGATTTGATTCAATACGAAAAAAAACAAGTAAAGTGATGATTTTGTAGTATCAAAATTTGGGGTGCTAAATTGAAAGTTATTATTGGTTGTTCAATTCGAAATAATTTAATTGGTGACTAAGAACGTACATCCCTTTGCGGCCCGAATTTATGATGGAACCACTGGAATCAAAAAGGCATTGTGGTATTTCATAATTTTATTCATTTTTTGTGGAAATTGTTACGGGTTTATTTCCACTTTACCTTTCAGCATTTTTAGATTGTAAATCATATCATCAACTAGAGAAAAACAATATTTATTAAATGGTCTTGTATATGATACTCGAGCTATCTCAACGACGTAGTGCCCCTCTGGTACTATCAGCGGTTTCCTAAAATAATAATAATATGTTACTATTATGCTATAACAAGCAACTTTCTTAACCTACCTTTCAGCCAGCTACGAGGACCCCTGGATCACTCGTGGATGAACAGGTTCTGCTCACCTATGAAAAGATGTCATTTCATAACCCACATAGTTTGTTTTTATCATATTTGTTTATATCAACAATAATCTCTAACCTCTTGATTTGTCACGACTCATGTTTTCTTCTTCCAATTCCATGATTTTCAGAACAGACCTCTTCTTCTGGTCAATTTCAATTTGTGGTCTCTCCTATTCCATGAGAAACGTCATGTCTTCTTCTTCTTTAGTGGAGAATATTCCAACTTCCCACCAGTACTCATTTTCTGGGACTCGATGATCCGTGGTTTAGTCTTGCCAACTTAAGCCATCCAGGCAATAAATAACCGAAAACCAACTAACATAAAAAAACCCAAAAACTGACGCGGTTAGATTCAGAAAAAACTTCTTTCTTTTTTCCATGTGCTTGGAACTGAAACTTACGCATCAGCGGATTCTTCTGTTGAAATTCTCAAGAATACTTATAGAAAAGCTAAAGTCTGTAAGTGTTACAGCTATTCACATATAGTGGATTCAGTTTTCTTTGATTTTCTGAATTTCAACCTCTTCGGCTAACCGCAGCAAAATCACTCGAAGGCCACACATCATCCCAGGTATGTTTCAAAAATCTGAAAAACATTCAGAAAGTTCATTAGCAGTCTAATACTAACATTTAATACCTACTTCACATGTCTGAAATCGATACTTCTCCACAGGCCTTCTCTTATCAGATTTATCTTGTTCGTAATCCGCCCAGTGGCACCATCCATTTCAAGACACTGTGTGAAACACTTTGAGGAATTCCCTTTGGTGGAGTCCTTCCTCACTAGCCAACCCCTACTGTGGGACCGTACCATCTACCGTTGAAAGGCGAAGCTGACCAGTTCATACCACGAGCGACTCCACGAAGCCCAGCTCTCAGTGGCCCTGGCCCAACACCGACACACTACCATCAAGGATCGATCAGATAAGCTTTATATTTATTAGTAGATTTTGATTATTTCATATACCATTACATCCTATCGCTTTCGACTTTGACGCATGTCCTGAAAAGCTTTGCATGCGTATTGCTACATGCTTGTAAATAATATGGTATGAGTAAGAACAGGGGTGAAACGACGAAGTTGTTCCTCTTAAACAAAACATTAAAACCTGAATAAGGGTACGACATTTGTACTACTTGATATTATATTTAGGGTGAAATACTTACTTACATATTTTCTCTGTAAACTTTCAGCATACGTATGGTGGAGGGTATTCTTCAACAACTGTTTATCGCTTACTATTTTAAAAGTATTTACCTTGGTGCTTGGGTGCATGGTGCATCTGTTTAGCGATTTTATTATTTTATTGAGGTTAAGATAGTAATTTTAATTTAATTCATTCACAATCATTTGTTGCCGTATTCGTACCACACATCATTCTAGCCAACGTTGATAAATCAATAAAAATATTACATCATACTCAGTACAACCACCATTATTTTACCCACCCCATCTCCACTAGAGCTTTGGGATTGAAAATTAACACATATCCAGGTTAGTCAGTGACGAGGTTGGCCCATTCCCTTCATTGGAAATTGGCGTTTCTCAGACTAACAAAATTTCTAAAACACTTTACTTTATCAGTGAAACAGAGGCCAACATTACAGGAGGGGCAAAGCCACCTTGTCATATGTGGCTGCTGCCACGTACTACCGTGGGCACACCATAATTTGTTGCTATAATAATAATAATAATAAAGTTTATTCACCAAGAAAAAAATTACAAGAGTGTGTATACATTATTGAAGTAAATAAACAAGTGGTACCACAGAAGATTTGGTTCCAAAGGAACCGTCGCTTGTACGTGGTTTCATGTTGTGTATGTTCCATCATAATAAGTAGGCTTCATTACTGAATAAACAAACATTAGACGTTCTGAAACAATTTGAACATATACCTTGTCATATGTGGCTGCTGCCACGTACTACCGTGGGCGCACCATAATTTGTTGCCATGCAGTGGCATATGGACGGCTTTATCAGTCCTCTCTAGTGGCACACGCAACTGGAATTTATTTTGGACCATTTCTGCACTCCTTCTGTCCCTCTGTGGTATTTCAGAGTCTATTCTAATGCTAGGCCATTCAACACTTCTTCAGACAATAACAGTAGAAATATATCTAATTGATTATCGATTTCATCAGGCACATCTAGACCAACCTCGTCAACAAATGCCGAAGGAGCAATGTACTTCTGCACATTATTCCACCACTTGACAGTTTCTATATTTGGTATGTTCGAGTTAGTCTTTCTTTTTTCCTCTCCTGCCCTTGGCATTATTATTATTGTTGAGATTATAGAGAGCTGGTACAGGCAAATTATCTTCAGAATCCCATTCTATTGCCCCTTCAAGCTCATTCTCTGCAACTAAATTATTAGCATCCAAAACCATTTCATAGCCCATAGCTTCATCATTAGTAGGGCCTTCATCTGAATCTTCGTGTAACATATCTGATTCATTGAAATTCAAAAAAAAATCATCATCCATAGGCCGGTCATTTGAGAGTTCATCATCATCCGACACATCTAAATCACAATCAGATGGTATAAGGTCCATAATAGTGTACAAATTATCACTTCCAAGGATCACTACTTCACTTATTGTGCATTTATTCATAGCTGAAACACAAAAACTCAAGTTGGTGAATGGTAGGTTAGCCCTGAGGAACCACATTGTTCATTACAAGAAAAATAACAGTCAAGTACAATGAAATCTCAATTTTTCTGTAATATCTCCAAACGTACCTGCCATGATGTGATTCACACTGTTATAGAAAATAAACCAATTACTGTTCACTCATTCGGGAAAACTCCTGTCAAACTAAATAATTTCTGAACTACAGCATCATCATAAGACGGCAGCTCATGGCATGGTTGATAGATAGCGGGCAGTTTAACTATAGTATGAATGTGGTTCCAGCTGGCGCTTTCTGGTACACTATGAAATAAATAATCAATTCCGTCTTCAAATATGACGAAGAATTCCCTAATCTATGGTGCAATTAAACTATATAATCATCTCCCTCATACCTTCAAAAACATCGTTTCGCTTTCTCATTTTAGGAGATCTGTCAAAAGATTACTTGTTGATGAGGTGTTATATAGTGTCCAAGAGTTTCTTGAGAAAGATTGGAATAGGTAATATGTATATATTTGTAAAGACTTATATTTGATTATTTGATCCATTGAAAATTTTATTATATTTATTATTTAATTGTTTTGATATAATATGTTTGTTCCCTTTTGTTATTGTTGTTCAGTTTTCGTAAATACGTATTTTTTATAATTGTGACAATGTTATAGTACCTGCTCCATACCATTTATTTTTATATATTTTATACCTTTTATCCAATTTTATATATATATATATATATATATATATATATTTATTTATATATTTATTTATATATATATATATATATATTTTAATTTATTGTGACTTTATCAATGAGATTCAAATCTTCCGATAATAAAGTATATTTTGATTGATTTGATTTGATAAATTTGTGGTTCCACTTCGGAACCACATGCCCACAAAGGGTTAAGAAAATAATGATAAAAAGATGAAAAACACAATTAGAACGGTGTTAAATTGATGTTGTTGTTGTTGTTGATGATTTTGTGTTTGAATTTAATTTGATTCATATTCAATTACACCAGGAACTTCTACAACAGGATTTCAATCGCAGAATAGAACATTGTAGGAGGTTACTCAATATGATGAATACTAGGAGACATTTTTCATAAAGAAATAATTTACTAGGATGAGTCTACATTCCATTAAAATGGAGCGGATAATCGTTATATAATTATCATTATTATTCAGAGCCGAATCTCCATATATTCAGAACCACTTCTCAAGAAAGGTGGTTTCTAAATGTTTGGGGAGGTATTACAGATAACCGATGACATGAGCCCTATTTTTTTGATGGCGTAGTGAATGTGAGCGTGGATTTAGATTTTTTCAAAACTATTTGAGAGTGCTGTTTCAACGTGTACCACTCGATGTTTTGAATATGTGTTTTTCAACTCGAACGAGAACCAGTACATTTTGTGGCATCTGTTGGCCAATGGTTGAATGAGCAATTTCAAGACGGACGGATTGGTAGATAGTCCAGTAAACAGACATTTTTCCGTAGAAATTTGAGAATCAATTTCGATTTCTTTGAAAATTTGTAGTAGTATTTATAACCTTTTTTTAAATCTAATCTACGCCACAGCGGGCTTTTACCTGGGGGGTGAAAACAGCCCCATCTAGGAGATGCAAATTTTTTCAATCAAAATAATCACAGAATTCGATAGATTGACCAATTCTGAGCAACTTTTGTTCCATAAAGTTTTTTTGTAAATTTGAGTTAGTAGCGATTGAAACTGATGTGCATTTTTAATTGAAAAAACTTACGTTTTTTAACCGTTTTTCATGAATAACTTAAAAAAATTATTTTATCGAAAAAGTCAATGAAAACAAAATTGTAGTTAATAAAAATTGAAGAGCTTCGTGCCTGAAAGACTTATGTAAACCCAGTACGACGGAGTTATTGCACTTTGAAGGATGGTTATTTTCGAATAACCCTGAAATTGAGAATCTTCAATCTCAAATAACTCGAATATGGTGAAATTTTTGGGGAAAACTCAGGAAACATTTTTTAAAGTACATCAAAAAGCCTTCATGATGAGCTCCAACGGAAGTCTTCTGCATAAGAATTGACTGAATTATGACCAAAATAAAGTCATCCCCTATTTTTTTAATGTAGCAAACCCTCGTCATTACAACCCTAATAGAAATTAATGGCTCCCCACTTGCAATTAACTTTATTTAGGTATAATTGATATGATTCGTGTGATTTGACCGGTTTGTAATGCTAAGTTAAGAAAAAATAATAGAATGAATTGAAAACTACATTTTTATAATTTCGAAAAATAAATGCATTTTTCTTAAATAAACCAAAAAGTATTCATACTATGAGAAAATGTTTCAAATATTAATTCAAGAATTTTTTTTCTGAGAATGACGTTATTTTTAATTTTTGTAGCATGAAAATTAAAGGAGATATGGTGGTTCATATTTTGCATTCATACACTAATTGTGGCTTACCCAAACCCTTCGAACTCCCTCTTTTCAAAAATAGGTTTGAAGCCCTTGAAATTTTCTACAAAATGCTCTTTTTGAAAAGTTGTTTGCTAACAAAATTAAGGAGTTATCGTCGAAAAACCAGCTGAATTTTTTTATTCTGATATTAATAAATGTGTAAATAAATTTTGCAATAATACTTATGTATCGCGCTTCTTTTAGAGGTAATTCTTGCATCATATTATAGTGTGGTAATTTAAAAATTCTATGGACCAGCCCAGTACAAGTAGCGGTAACGTAGATTCTGTTGCGAATGTGTGTCAAATTTTCATTCAAATTAACATTTTCGGTCTTAAGGGGTAGCTTTTATAAGAATTGAAGGTTTGAAAAAATTAATTTAATATCATTATTGAATTATTCTCAATTCAAAATGCAGTTTAAAATTATTTCTAATTATGAAGAAAAAATCTATAAAATAGAATTATTTTTTAATAACTCATATTCTCAAGGGGTGGTTCATAAGGGTTGAAAGCATTTTGGCAAATAATAATTTCATTCTAATAATAATTCACATTTAATGACGCAATTTTCAATAGTTTCATATTATGATAAACATCTTTAGTACTAGTTTTGGAAATTACTATACTCTTAGAGAAGTGGTTGCATCTGTCTGATTGATTATAAACTCGTTCAAGAATGTGAAGTAGTCTACAAATAGCTGCGATTTTCATTAAAATGTGAATTTTAATTAATTTAAACTTCATTTTAACCAAATATATGCTAAAATCTACATTTTCTTATTTTTTACAATAAGGGGTAGTTTTCACCCCTAAAAAAATAAGAAGCCCGTTTTGACACAGGGTTGAATTTGAAGAAGAGTGACGGTATAGCTCAAATCCAAATTTTCATTCAAATCCGTGTTGATTCTCAAAATTCTACGGTTTTATAGTTTTTCACCGTTGATGACTGGAGGAAGCGGTTAAAATAAAAAAGGTTTGTGTAGCCCACATGAAGCAGATTCAGAAAATGAAAGAATATAGGTACATGGTGATCCATTTAAATCCTCCATTTTCATCAGCCTAGCAGCAATGGTCCGAGCGAGGATAAGTGGTATATTTGCTTTATTTCATTTAATGTATTCTTTTTACAAAATAAACTTCTTATTTTATTCTATTTTATGTAGACCGAAAACACACACAAAATGTTTACAAAATAACATGTTTACATCAATTACTCCATCCTTGTTTCACTCTTCCAATGGTACATTCCAAATAATAAACCCCTTGAGGAATGTTAATAAGACGAAAAATTAATCGACTTCGTTACGTCCCATTACAGACACCAAAAAATTGTTTTATTATTTTGATTAAACAAAGCGTTTCACGGTTGAGTCAACAGAAGCTGGTTCTTTTATATTTTAAATACACTCTCATGAATCAAAATATTCCGAGACTTAAATCCGAGATCGAATCATTTAATCAAAGTCGCAGTGTGTCGACTCCTGGAGCGAAAGCCCACGGAATACCGGTCCGGAGCTTTACTTGGCTTTTAACCGTTATACTTTTTGTAACTCTCATACTGTTCAAACAATGTGAACTATTCGAGAGAATGCAGGAAGATAAATGGTCTATCAAACTATTTCTGGTATCAAATCCATTTGAAGTGGCCTATATTCTAGGAATATACATGATACATGTTGCTCAAGACGAGCAAGTCCATGCAATTCAATGGTGAAGTGAGAGAAAGCAGTTTATTTGAAAAATTAAACGTGGAAGTAAAAGTTACGAAATTGGATCTGCACGTACAGGTCGAAGCCGTTTCATCATCCTCTATGGATAGTCGATACTCTGAATCCTGTGTTATTGTCACCTCCTGGCAACAAAATGCCAAAAATAGAAATCGAATAACTCTCAAAACCCAAGAAAAGCTGTTTGAACATCAGAAGAGGTACAACTAATACTTGTTTCAACTTTCGTGGTGCACGAAACGTTTGAAAAGAGCATGCTTATAGCTCATACCTTGAAATGAAATTTAGCACTGGATTATATCAGACTGAAAATTTCTGATAGGCCAAGCCCCTGGATAGCGCAGCTATAAGAGGCCGCAAAAACTTGAATCATTATTCCTCAGTACACAGCACTCGGCCCTCAGCCGAGAGTTTTTTTCATTAGTATTTCTGGCCAGGTCATAGCTTCCTCTAGAAATCTACGGCCTGGCTTAGATAGATGAAACGTCGTTGGTTAACACCAACGATATTAAGAAAGAATTCGTACTGTTCCTGACTGATCCTGAGAGAAGAGTTCCGGAGTTGCTGGATAATTGCGACGATGCTGCACTTGGAGACGCTTGAGCTAGCCGGATGAGGCGAAACATCCTCCAATTTCCGATCCAAGTGCACGCATTTGTTGACAGATGAGGAACCGCTTTAACGAGCAGGGGTGGTGGATAGGGGGGGTGAGCTTTCGAGTACGTACGAGTGCTGGGGAGTTCATCCTTCCGGGCCTCAACCTTAGGTGGTGCATTTGTGGTGGAATCATTATTCATTCATTCCGGGAAAATGGGGAAATAGGATGGCGAATTATGGAACCAAAACCGAGGAGTTAAACAGGTGACTCCACAATATGGAAATAAGATTGCAGGGAAAACTACAGTTATCCTCCGACGACATGCGTGACAACATCAGAATAGAAGAGATGAAGAAAGAAAAGGAGAAAGAAGAAAGCAAGAATCAGCTGAAGCACAAGTTGAGAATCTCTTAGGAACAGCTGAAAAGCACTCAGGAACAAGTCACTATACTAACAAGCTGGCTGAACGAGGTCCTGGCAGAGCTAGACGCACAGAAGAAGAAGGCTCCAGCCCCCGAGGCAACCATCTCCGCCAAGGAGATGTCCCAGGTTGAAGCCTCAGGACGCGACCCTCTAAACCATGATTACCCAAGATAATATCACAAGAATCTACCAGCATTGTCATACGTGACAAAAGCAAATGGCAGCAAATCTCAACAGCCTTGAGAGACCAAAGGTCCGAAGGCTCAGTTTCAGCAATGCTCAGTCGAGACAGGAGGGGATCTACCTCTACACAGCTTCGGAGACTGGAAAGAAGCCACAAAAATGTTTGGGGCATCCAAGTAGGGCTTCTTTGCCTACAGATTGAAGTGAAAAATACCACTACACATAGTAATAAGAGGCATCCCAGAGATGCATAACGCCAGTAGACGTTAGGCAGGAACTAAATTCTCGAAATTCACGAATGTCACAGGATGACGTTGAAAAGAACTGAAGCTGTGCTACTTACCATACTGTTGTTAGTAAAAGTTTCAAGGGGATACGATATTCGTTTTACCTAGAGCGGAAAACTCCACCACGGAAATCTTCCTACTTTACTGGTCAAGGTGGACAACATCAGGATTATTGTCTTGTTTTTGCCTGAGGGTGAAGAATGAGTAGTTCCAATAGATTCGGCAATTCTCATTCTCCACAATATTTCTCTCAATATTTCCTCAGCATAAGGCAACACCGGTATCTCGTCAATACTGTACGAGTGTCGTAGATGTTAGTACAATACTCGTAGCGTCGCGTTATGCCTGTGGATGAAGGCTGAGACTGCATTAGCTGGGCATGACAGAAAATGAATTATGGTAGCAGGCCCCCCACGTCACTCGACTACGGTAGACTAGGGTGTTGAAGGCACCATCCGTGCATGCCATTATGAATCCCCCGGTCTCTTGAAACGACCTGATGAAGACAAATGTCAAACTTTTGGATAAGCCAAAGTATTCGATGTTGTTGAAGAAGATCGCATGCATTGGCTTATCCGAATGATGGATGCTGTAGGAGGACCTGAGTCCACGCAGCTTTGAGGTGAATGTTTTGCTGAACGTGTACCAACTCGGTGACAAAGTTTGAGCTAGCCCGTTCAGTGACGACTATGAGACCAAGTTCATCGGCTGCACAAGTTGCTGCCTCTGAAAGAAATGCTTCAATCCCTGCTTTTTCATGGTCACAGACCATGTAGAGAAGAGGATTTGAACTCCTGTTGACTTTACAGGCTACATCCAGTACCATTCTGTTATGCAGGTACTCCAAACTCAAAAGTCTACAGCCTCCCCGTTGTCTGGAGAAGTATAACAATGAAACGATGATTTTGCTAGTTTTAGCGTCGAGTTGTTGTAGCTCTTACTGAGTCCATTTCATCACTCATTATTATCATTATTATTTGTAAGCTGATTTGGCAAAAAATACCGATCATTAGGTACTTACTTTAAACTTAGAATATGCACTTTTTCAATGTGCAAGAAATGAAAAGAATTTTATGAATAAAAGAATGTCATTCAAGTACCTTCAGAACTTGACATGAAAACCAAAAATAATTACCCACCATTTTGCTAATTACTCAAAAACTCATCATTTTGCCGATAATTACCGAGTTATATCAACTGAGAGTTAAAACAAATGCCTGGAATCAGATCGATTGGTTTCCCCTTGTCTAAAACAAAGAAAGAAATCCCGTCGTTCCACAAAGCGTTTCCACCGCTTTTTCCATCGGACATTTTAATTCATCTTCCAGCACGGGGAAAACACGAAAAAGCTCGTTTTTACCTTTTATGATTAACGGCTTTCCGCAAAAGAAAAATTCGAGAGTAAATGAGTCGTAAACAAAAAAGGCGGTCATCAAGAAAGCAGATTACGGTTCAGACCGCTTATTGATGACCTCCACGGCGAGAGACACGAGAGTCTTATCATTCGGAAAGGAACAAATCTCGCGCTGAACTAAAAAATCATCGCCAATCTATATTTCCTCGCATCGTTCCAGTGACTGATAAACCTATAGATGACTCTCCTATGCTCGACACACTATTTTTTCCTGCGGGATCGCTTGATGCGAGCCGTTTATCTTCTTTCATGTGCAGCTTTCCTGAAAAAGAAGAGTTATTGTCGCCGAACTTATTTTTATACAGTTTCACGGTTTGTTTCTGGCTGGTTATTTCTCGAACTCAATTTGGGTGTACGTGTTCCAGAAATTTCATATCAAAGGGCAATACATTCATTATTAATTCATTGTACCTTTTTAATACTTCAAATACAAAATATTCATATTCTTTGTTAAATTTATATTCATCATTATTTATTTTATTATATTCATATTTGACCATCATCATCATATACACTTTTATTACCTTTATACCCATTATTATTATTATTAATATATCCACCTTTATACTAATTTTCACCATAATTCTGTTTATCTTCATTACCATTATTGTTAATATTGTTATTCTTATTTTCACATTCATTCTCCTCGTGCAAACTTTTAATAAACAAAATATCCTTTTCCCAATTTAATTTTTTTCATTCAAATCATCGAAATCAAACCAATTTTCCAATAGTTTCATTTTTTTCTTTTCATAATCTTATCTTTGCATTATTATTATCTAATTGATCCGAACCAATAAGTGTGTCCTTATTCTGTTCTACTAATAATTGTAAGTCTATCAATTTTCCCTCAATTTCTAGATTTACTATAAACTTTTTAAATCTTTTTCACAGTTCCTATTTCATTTCGTACATTATTTTCAATTATAAAAGATGCTTCTGATCCTGTATCTATAGGTAATTTTACTTCTTTATACCTAATTTTCCATTTAAAATTATTAAATTGTATATTTGTTCATTTTCTTCATTTTCATTTCTTTGTTGTTCTGGCATCGACTGCTATGGTCATTAGCCAAGTGTTCTGGATAGGCCTTGTTACTACTCCATGCGTCACCTTAGGAGCAACACTGTTAATTGGAACGCAACAGTGAATAGTGCAGGACTCACCCCAGTCCAGCCACAAGATTTGAATAATTTAATCGGTCAAATTAAATTGAAAAATCCCAGCCGCAACTGGGGCTCGAACTCCGGACCTTTTGACCCAGAGTCGGACGCTGCAAGGCCCCACGTAATATTGGTTATTATAGCTATTTTAATTACTTTATTATTTCATTATTTTAATAATTTTTCCTATAGTTTTGATTTCTACCATATTTAATAATAAAAAAATATTTCTTTCTATTAACTAAGATTTTCTTACAGGGTGCTAGATATTTAACTACTTATATAAGTATCGTAAAGTTTCATATCACTATAAATATGAGCTGGAAAATTTGTTGAACACGTTCTCATTTAACTGACAACTTGTCTACTGCTTAGTTGAATCTCACAAGGTCGGCTTTCCGTCAGGAATAAGTTTCACATTATTAAGTTACAACTTAAAACGTTTTTAGAACGTCATTTCACTGTGTAGTTAAATTTTACCTGGTCGGCTCTGCTTAAGAAATAAGTTTCACTTTACTAAAGCTGTCATATTAACGTTTTTAGAATGATTTCCATTCCCAAAATGTTTACCACTTGTAGTCGGTTGGGTAAACGTTGTAACAACGTCGTAATTGAACTAAAGTCATGCTCGATATTAAGACGACGTTGTCTGCACGGAAAGAACATTTAATAGTAGCAAGTGAAATTTACATACCATCAAGTGAAAATTTGCTTACTATATGGGACAAGTACACGCTTTATTTGCCACAAGAAACGTTAGATTCCTGAATTTGATCACTTGCTATTATTGATGTAATAAGAGAAACATAATGTAACCTGCCGAAATTAAACTCATTATTAGAAGCTAACTTTACATTTTATTAGCCTCAATTTACGTTCTATTTGCAGTATATAGGTGCTCAGTTTGATAACTACTAGTGACAAGTAAATTTACCGTTAATGAAGGATGATTTACTATCAAATAACTCATATTCTTAAATCTACAAAAAATACATTAGTTACTACTATACAGTATTCTACTGCGGCAACATTTTTGGATTATTATCGTTATTTTGGTTTACCTGGCCTTATCAAATCACTCACGTTTTGGTAGTTTATTATTGTCTTACCTTTAATAGATTTCATTTCGTCTTTGGTATCAGGATACACCAGACTCAATTGAAATATTCACTTGCCCTTAGTTTACAGTTATCATTTCTTCAAAGAAGCATAGTTTGTATTTTATGAAGCCTTATTTCCAACCCATTGATTTCATTCATAAATTCACAATGAGAAGAATGGTTCGGTTGCACCAAAGAAGCAATGATTCAGTTGATACTCTAATAAAGTGAAATCTGAAGAAAGAAATTGCAGTTTTTATGTGAACTATTTGTTGATATGAGAAGAAGTATACAAAATTTTGATGGTTCTTTTCACGAAATCATCGCCTCTGGCCATCCTTTCTGAATCACCCAGTACAACTTGTTCCAAAATTTGGAGATTTGGAACTTTGTTGAAATTGTTTGTATTCAGATGAATGGATAAACAAGAGCAGGATAGCTGTCTTTTCCCATTATGAACATAACAAATCCATGTTATGTAACATAAAGTAGAATTAGAATGTTCTGAAAACTGGAAAAAAAAAGTTAATGAAGAAAGGAAATGAAGATATTATTTTGAAAATTTTTGATATTTTTATTGAAACCAAACTGTTGGAAAATTATCCGTTCCTATTATACTTAGATACAATGTCAATACTCTAGAAATGTTAGGTCAAAATCCACATTCTACACACCAACAGGTAAAATACGTATATAGAACTAACACTATTCTCACAACTCACAACAGTAATAACAGTATAATTCCGGAACACCATGTAACACGTCCATATACAACTACTAACTCTTATGCTGGAATTGATATGACGCCAGCTTTGCGAAAACACCTCCTAACAGGTGAGGCGGTTACTCCCGATTGATCCCGAACTGCTCGAAAATAAACTAGTAGATGAATACCTTACATTTCCGTAGGAACACCAAGTTGAACTGGCAGATAAATTGTTGTAATATGCCTATAAGACGAATTTATGTTGTAATGATACACTTTTCAGAAACCTAATTTTTTTTTGTCGATGAAGAAGTTGCTTCTGTTGTTGCAATTTCTGAAATATTTAATAATGGTTGAGTAGGAGTACCTGTCATAATTTTATTTGCAATTTGACTTTTTTTTTGACAGTTCACTGATCTACATATCCTTCCGCCACGCTATTCTTTGATTTTCTATAACTTGAAAAGGAACGACGATGATCCGTTTTCGCTGGTCTCAGAGCTGCATATTTTTTGATGATATCAAGGATGTTGACATTTCCAAGATCTTCCGCATTCCTATACTTACTGATGCTGATGCTGATATATATTATTTTCATAGAGTCTTGAGATACATACTGTGAAACAAGTCATCAATAATGAATAAGAGAGGTCCTAATACAGAGCCTTGCTGTACTCCATGCATAACTGGTCTATAATCAGATGCTGAATTATTTATGATTCTCACATATTGTTTTCGACTACTCAATATTATCTGAAAAAGTCGAGCGGCAAACCCCAGAATCCAAAAACATCAGCTTTTCGACCAGTATTTCTTGAGAGACACTGTCGAAGGCCTTGGAGAGATCACGTCATAATGTAACTGATACACTTTTGCCATTCTCCAGACCTTCCACTGTAATATCACTCACTATCCTGAATACAGTCCGAGTTGTACTGCATTCTTTTCAAAGTAGGCCAATAAAATAATTATATTTTGAGGAATTAATTTCCAGCAAGCTGGAAATCATTTAATTACCTTCATTCGGTCCCAAATGCGTGTAATCTAAGTTTGCACCATTCCAGGAGTTGAGCTTAACTTTTGATAGCCAAAAAACCGTCAAATTTTTGCACTTTTTTTATTTTTTTGCTTATAGCTGCAAAATGGTTCATCGGTCGAAAAATGTCATTCTATTCAATAAAATAGAAGGCAAAATTCTGCGTCGAATGACATCTGAAAACATCAAATTCCGTTTAGTAGTATAGCCGAAATCGAATGTTAAAAAAGAAGAAAATTTCGTAGTTCGGTGCTAGCTTACATTTTGCGGCTTTCCAAGACGACATATCTTGAAAACAGATACTCCTATTGAAAAAACCCATAAAATAAAAGTTGTAGAGAATAAAATTTTACGTTATATAGATAGATGTCCAAATGTTTAAGTTTTCTTGATTTGTCCAATTATCCGGATATCTGAATGCCCGGTTCAGCTTCGGTCCCAAATTTTGCATCAATAATTATTTTTCATCTAGTGCGCGAAATGCTACTTTGGTGATCGAGAGCTGATTTTTTTAACGAGGCGCAGCCAAGTTAAAAAATAGTCGAAATCACCAAAGTATTTCGCGCACGAGTTGCAAACAAATTTTTTTTTACAAACGCCAAACAAAATTCATTGTAAATAATAAATAAAATTAGGTAGTGTAAAATTTTGTCACAATTTGAAAAAAGTTTAAAAGCCTTAATTATTGTTACCTAAAAATTCAGAAACAAATGATTCCATGGATTTTTTGCATTGAGTACCATAAACCATAAAGGTTGAAATATAAAAATCCCACATAGTTTACATGCACCGCACTACGAAATTTTCTTTTTTTTAACATTCGATTTCGGCTATACCTCTGAACGGAATTTGATGTTTTCAGATGTCATTCGACGCAGAATTTTGTCCTCCGTATTATTGAATGGAATAACATTTTCCGTCCGACGCACCGTTTTGCAGCTATAAGCAAAAAAATAAAAAAAATGCAAAAATGAGGCGGTTTTTTGGCTATCAAAAGTTAAGCTCACCACCTGAGATGGTGCAAACTCAGATTACACGCATTTATGACCAAATAGAGGTATTAAAACGATTTCCAGTTTGCTGGAAATTAATTCCTCAAAACGGTTTTTTTCGATTTAATTTTATTAGCCTAAAGCCAAATTGGCATTGGTCAATGATATTATTGGACTCCAAATACCTCATGAATTTAGATTTTGAAATTATTTCCAAAATATTTGAGAAAACAGGTATTATTGAAATTGTACGGCAATTGTCGATTATGGCAACGTCGCCTTTCTTGAAGAGAGATATAACTTTCGTTACACACCAGGCAAGTTACCGTCACGTATACAGGAATTGCAAAGTAGTGTTAGTGGGCTAACTAACGTATCTGTCAATTTTTTCACAATTTTGCTATTTTAATTATACACGATGGTGCGTTGCGCTGTGCCCACATCTCATTACACCCACATTGCGTTGTACCCACAGTTTCCGAATATAGCCGAATCAAGCGCTGTTGCCAAATGCTAACATGCAATTCTCTAAAAAATCAATTGTGGGCCTAATGAGACATTTCGCTACACCCACGTTCAATGATGATGCGTCTTGCCCAAATTTCGTTAGGCCCACATTTCATTACACCCACATAGTTAACATTCTTTCGGCTACTTTGTCACCGACATACTTCCTCGACGATGAGGAAGGAACATCAGGTAAGATACTTATGCCACTCGTAGAAAATCTATAACACCAATATAATGTCTCATTAGGCCCACAATTAATTTTTTAGAGAAATGCATGTCAGCATTTGGCAACAGCGCTTGATTCGGCTATGTGGGCATAACGAAATGTGGGTGAAACGAAATGTGGGCAAAACGAAATATGGGTGCAACGAAATGTGGGCACAACGACAAGCTTCCATACACGTCAGTGCAAGAGGAATTTTTCAATTTGAAAATAGCTTGAATCACTATCTTTACAGTGATGAAAAATGATTTACAATGAGTAGAAATGACTTTCATATACAAGTGATTGCATTTGTATACGATATTTCTTTGGGAAGTATGTTAAGTAAGTCAAGGTGTGGTTACAGTCTACATCAACTTCGGAGCCAGTGTGCAGTCGGCAAGATGTAGCTCAACTAGTTGCAGGAGCATGTTGCTTCTATCGAAGGCTGGGCCATACCTAGGTCATACCCTACATAGCGCATTCTTTTCCAAACCTCTGATATTAGCCTACGAATCCAGAATAGAGCGGGAAGGAACGTGAACTATTCAAATATAAACTTAGCAAAAATCCAAGAATGTGGATTCAACAAAGCTTTGGAACTAACTGCCTCGATCATAGAGCCTTCAGAAATTCAAAAATAACGCCAGTTCCTACCTAATTTCCCTCGATTCTAACGATGTTCCCTGAAAATAATGAAAACTTCTTCTGTGGTCATACTTTTGAAGTCCACTCTGTACAGCCTAGTAATGACTTCATCAGAAGGGACAACGAATTTTTCGGAAAATCGTTTGAATAATGACCCGTCCATACCATGAAAAAAAATCAAAATTGGCAAAGTGGAATATTAAACGACTGCTCTCTGCACGTAATCATAGTAAATTGCTGTAAGTAAATTATCCAAGATGGATATTATTATATCGAAAACCACGTACATAAACATACTACGGTGTGTTGCAGAAACCGGTCTTAATGATGAGAAATTATCAGGCTGCATCATTACTGGGCTCACTTCATCGTGATGGCTATATAATCGCCGGTACCACGGTTTTTGATGGCGGAACTGGGACTTTGACACTACTACTTTTAAGAAAAGTTCAGACGCTTTTTTGATTACTTTTTACTGAACGATGTTCATCTTTACGCGCATCAAACCTGCTACCCTCTGATTTAGATGGAAAATCTAGCAAGGTAGCTCGAAACGACAAGAATTACTTGTCGAAGAATTATGCTCTGTCGCGAGTGGGTGGGTAAAATATATTCGTTTATTGACATACCTTTTTGGGAATTTTAACCTTCCACAGTATGAAAATGAAAAAATGTTAATTCAAAGAAATCTGTACAAGTGTAGAGGGGCAATAATCAACTTGCCCCGATCAGTTACTGCGTTTAGAAGACTGTTGTCGTGAAAACAGTTTATTATTTCGTCAGTAACGTATCGAATACTAAATTTGCCTATATGACGAGAAAATTTTTTAAATTGACTAAAATTACTTCTCTTTTTTGAAAACGTTGACGTTTCGGAGACTAAATCTGTCTCCGTTATCAAAACTCGAAGGATGAAGACTTGCTAAAATTCTATTTTTGTCAGCTTGGATATGAAAGATTTGTTTTGACAAAGTCAAATGAAATCTGCCAAATACTTTTTATGATGACATTTGCTGTCTGGAAACAAATCTTTCATATCCAAGCTGACAAAAATAGAATTTTAGCAAGTCTTCATCCTTCGAGTTTTGATAACGGACACAGATTTAGTCTCCGAAACGTCAACGTTTTCAAAAAAGAGAAGTATTTTTAGTCAATTTAAAATTTTTTCTCGTCATATAGGCAAATTTAGTATTCGATACGTTACTGACGAAATAATAAACTGTTTTCAAGACAACAGTCTTCTAAACGCAGTAACTGATCGGGGCAAATTGATTATTGCCCCTCTGCACTTGTACAGATTTCTTTGAATTAACATTTTTTTCATTTTCAGACTGTGGAAGGTTAAAATTCCCAAAAATCTATGTCAAGAAACGAATATCCTCCACAAAAACAAACTTTCATTCAATATTCGTTTAGTTTAACCAGTCTATTGAGTCTCTAATCAGCTGTACCAACATCAACTACCAATGAGAGAGAATAATGATTTTACAAGTCTCTTGATAACAACAATCCTGAGGTATACTTGAGGTGTACAATGATTCGAATAGGTAGTTATATATTCTATACAATGAATAGTTGTTTTACACGTTAATCATTTGTTTTAGAGGTAACTACTAAGAATTAGTTGGGTTGAGCTCAGGTTGAGATAGCGGTCAGGTAGAACCTGCGTAGAGGTGCGAGCATAGGGACTTATGAAGTGCACCGCTTATCCAATAGATAAGTAAAAGGAATGATCTTACTTGTAGCCTGATGGTATTGCAAAGAGTTAGAGCAAGCGGAAGCAGTAAATTCAGTCCTGCCTTGTTTCTATTCTTAAAAGACCTGGCTTAGCTACAGTATAGTATCGTGGAATGAAGAACGACACCTGCAGTACGTGCAAGTGAAGTTAACGAAAGAGGCCTGAAATATAATAGATACTTTCAGAATTATACAAATATGCGTTGAAGAAAGCTAGATGTTTCCCTCAACCTTCGAAATGATGCCCTTACTTTGGATGGGGTGTGGCCTCGAAGATTTTACAAATAGATTTTTGTATATTTTTCCCAAATCCCCAATCAGATGGGTGAATAATTATCATCAATAATAATATTTATGGAATATTATACAAGTTCTCCTCTTTTGGCTAGAAAATCCACAATTTTGTGTTTATCAGTGAAACATGCTCTCACTATAGGTAAGCCATAGAAACTAGAAGCAAAATCTCTCAATTTTACTAACTCCATGCGCCACCTTAGGAGCAGCACTGTTAATTGGAACGCAACAGTGAATCGTGTAGGACTCACCCCAGTCCAGCCACGAGATTTAAATAATTTAATCGGTCAAATTAAATCAAAATTCCCAGCGGCAACTGGGGCTCGAACTCCAGACCTTTCAATTCAGAGTAGGACGCTCTAACCACTGCGCAACGCCCCGACATTGTAGTTATTATTATTATTATGTATGTATACAATCGAATTGTTCGATTCGAATATTGAACTTTTTCGATTTCAGCTCCATCTAGTGGACGAATCTTAACAAACCATAAATTTTTGTGATGAGTATTCTGAGAAAATTGTTAAGTTGATGAAAATGGGCAAGATGCAATTTTCTATAAAAAAGTTGTCAGCACTTCTGACTCGTCCTGTCCTGTATCGTTTTAATAAAATTTCATATATTTCAATCCTATAGCTCTATTTTAAATTTGAAATCTCTATATGAAGCGATAATTGAATGGTAGGCTAATATCTTTGTTACACGGTACCCGTTTTCTGTGGCACTACGAGTAAGTCGTTATAAATTTATTGGCGGTCAAGGTGTTAAAACAATAAAAAATCTTACTAGCCTTGCAGAACATTGTAAGTCATCACTTCATACTTTCAATTCACTCAGTATTACAGTAAAACAGACGATATTGACAGAAATACTCCTGAACGAAATTATTGAAATAACAAAACAGAACAAAATGTGTTAACAAAAGGTCGGACATTGAAAATTTACAAAGTTCGTATTTCAATCTAAAAGTAAAAATTAAACAATAATCGTAGATCTTTATCAAACGAGTTTTTCCAATTCTCATTTCTTTCATGAGCATTTTATACATTATAAAAAAACACGATTCGCCGATAGCTCAGTTTATCCTTTGCTACGTATCTGTGTTAACGTATTTCGTGATCCATCTTATTATATTTTATGTCGAATTTATTATTTTATTTCACTCTTTTCAAACTGGGAAAGCCACCCTAAATGTACGTACTCATCTTTGTTGTTTTCCGTAATGTGTTCGAATCGTTTCAATTTCAACGATTGTTATTTTACACAATTCATTTTGTTTGTATGAAGACCACATTCTAGAATCTCATTTTACTATATTCTTGTTTTTTTACTTCTGAGCCCTGAAGTTGAAACGAAAATTAAAAAATTGGTTTTCTTCGACATTTCGACTGAATTCTTGCTAATCCAAATTGTATTTTTCATCAACAAAAATCAAGGCAGTTATATAAATAATCAACGTCAAAATTTCATCGCCAAGTGAAAAATCCGACTCGCTTCCAAAAACACATATTGAGTCGTGTATTGTACACCGTTGCATTTCCTCCTCGATATTTCTGTCGGCACTTCACAAATCTCAGTCAAAACAAGCATTCCATCCCCGTTGCCGTTCTCAGTACACCCATAACTTAGACATTAATCAGTCGGGAGTACCCCAAGGCTCGCAGCGAGAGCGCCATATATCAATTCACCATTGTTGAATACCCCACATAAACAAATTGTATGATATATTCCTGTTGAACGGGGAATATGAAAGAGAGTAAGCGATTGCCACTTACGTAAATGATGAATAAATATGAAATAATTAAGTAAGAGAAATGAGAGAATGAGTGAGTATTGGGTAGCGGTAAGTGAATACCGACTCTCGATTTTATTGAGATATATTTCAGTTTCTGGACTGGCTTGGAAAGATATGAAATAATAGGTGGGGAACGATTTCATACACAATCAAGACATATTAATATTTTAGTGGTTTAATTTCAAATAACGAATGTCAAACAGCTAGCTGACTGAGTACTTAAATAGAAATGATTTCTTACTATTAATTTATTTATTTTTTATTCAAACTGGCCTACAAGGCCTCATTACATGAATAAAAAGATTGAAAATACATGATTTTCTACGCTAATTATAAGGTAGTTTAATTTTAATTTGAATAAAGTTTCTGATATTCTGTGAAACGATTTTTTTGAAAACATTGACACCATCCAATTTATGTCTGTCATTAAGTTGAATGTATTGGCCAGTCGTAATATGATTAGCAGAGGGGCCCTTGCGGTAGTACATACAAACTAGGGGTATATTAAAGATGGGGTGTTTCGTATTTTTCTTGCAAGCACATTAAATCTGATTATAGAAAGAAGTTTAGGCGAGTTGACTTTGTGATTCAATATTTCGTATAGTAAAATTAATTTATTTTGGTTTCATCTGTTGTCCGGAAACATCACTTCAAACTCAATTTCGTTGTGATTTTTTTCTATTTTCAATAGTGTGGTTTGATACTTCCCTATAACCAAATTTCTGATCCGAATTCAAGTTTAGATCTGACTAGAGTGTTGTAAAAAAATATTCATAGCTTCTATATTGGTGAAATTTGATGTTTGTCTTATCATTAAACCAAGCATACGATTATATTTTTTACATGGTTTGAACAGGATAGCATATTATCATTATGTAATACCAACCTCTCTAACAGTTTGTAAGACCTCCCCCATATGGTCGAATCTCTATGCTTTGTTATCCTCACAACACTGCATTTTCTTAGATTAAAATTAAGTTTATTTTTACAGATCCACTCACAGACAGATTCCAAATCCTTTTGTAACATAACACAATCTCCAACAGTTTACATTTTTCTGAAAATTTTGAATTCATCTGCAAATAGTAAACTATTTGCTTAGGTACTTGAGAATTGATGACAAATCATTGATAAACATTACAAAAAGTAGGGGTCCCGAATTGGGACCTTGTGGCACTCCAGAATTAGCTTAAAATTTTTATGAGATATTTCCATTATGTTTCTCTTATTACTAAAAATCTATTTTTGAGGTAACTCGCAAAGCGAGTGTCAACGATTTCTTTAGACAAGCCGTTGTTTCTAGAATTCCTAAGCTATGCGATTTAAACTTGACACGGGTTTTGTTTTCAAGAATTGAAAAAATTTCTTATACCCAATACTCTTCCATCACTTCCGTTTCATCTAAAAAGACCCCAATTTGGGAAATCCAAATGGAATAGCCAGTATATTTTTACTTCTTTGGATTCTAAGGACGATTCTGAGTACGATCACATAGTTTTTAGACCAAAAATGTGTACACTACACCTTTTCCAGTTGTATTTCAGAAAGCATCAAGTTGATTTTAGAAAGCCTCAATTAAATTTCAGAATAGTTACTTATATTTCGGAAAGTTTCAATTGTATTTCAGAATAATGAGTTGATTTTCAGAAAGCGTCAATTGATTTTGACGAAACTTCTTAGGTCTTGGAGAACCGGAGTGTCGCCATTCCATCGATTGTTGCTTTGTTTCTGGATCGTAGAAATGAACCCAAGTCTCATCCATAGTAACAATTCGGTTTAAGAAGTCTACATCGTTTTCAAATCGAGCACAGATCGAACGCGATGCTACTACCCTTGCACGCTTTTGGTCAACATTAAAACATTTGGGGATCCATTTTGCAGCAATTTTTCTCATGTCCAAATTGACGTGAACTATATGATGAACGCGTTCGTATGAAATATTCAGTACTTCAGATATCCGTTTTAGCCCAATTCGACGGTCTGTTAAAATCATGTCATGAACTGCATCGATATTTTCGGGGACTGTCACAGAAATTGGCCTTCCCGATCGGTTATCATCTTCAATGGAAAATGTACCTCTTTTGAAGCTTGCAGTCCAATTTTTCATGGTCGCATACGAAGGACATTGATCACCAAGGGTATTAAGCTTATCTTCGTAAATCTGCTTACCTCCTAACCCTTTTAAATACAGGTACTTGATGATGGCTCGATACTCCAATTTTTCGATTTTCACAATTTCGGTGGTCATATTTTTTCTTTTAATTTATTGCATAACTCTGGTTTACTTTTTTGACGTCAAACTTTACACTGACACTTTTAATAAGTGATTGTTCGTTGCTATGGTAACGCAATATTTTGTTTATGCAGGGAACTGGTCTAGGCTAACTAGATATCAATACATCCTCGTAAATATTTAAACTCTGGTAGAAGTCCAATTCAGCTCAGTGGAGTAGTATCACAAAATCATCTCCACAACTTTAATTATAACAATTTTCAAAATGGGGGTACATGTTTCAGATTCAGCAAGAATCCATCTTCATCCTTATACAAGTTGTAAGTAAGAAAAATTTACCTGGTATAGCAATATACTGAGGACAAAGAGTTACCTACTTACATGGAGAGGAGAAAAAAGTCCTTTTTTATCTAAATGTGGTAAATAGAGGAATCTTAAATACAAATGTTGGTGCTATGTCCAATCTCTAGAATTGAGGTTGAGATATAGCAATGGTAGCAATGAGAATGATTACAAGTACCAAGCATTGTTATAGTTAAATGAAATAGAAAATATTAAATTTACGAGAATTACTGCATGGTCGGAAGACACATGTCTTTATATGATGTTAGGGCTCTTTACCATTCCTTCAGTCATCAATAAGCATCTTGTTCTCAGAGGAATTTATTAATGAATTTTTAAGAATGCACTCGGTCAGACAAGTGTTGTCAAAAACAAATGGCAATCGATAAGTGCATGTCAGCTGTCAACTCATGTATCATAGGACACTAATAGAGGATCGGACACAATACACTTGTACATCATTCTGTGGAGAATTACAGTGTAAAAGACCAAAATCAATCAAAGGATCGTCACGTTGGAGAGTAACTTAGTGAAAGTATTAGACTCAAGAAATTTAAAGAATTTCTGAGAAATTTTTTAAATTTTTTTCGTTTTAGTTAAATTCATTAACAGCTCTATTTCAAGCTTGAGTTCAGTTGAATGATGTTCCGAGCAATTAATTCTGTAACATGTAAAATTCAAAAGTAAGTAACAAAATACTCGGCAAGGTTTTCAGATGAGAAAATTCATTCATAGAATCTTGAATAGCAGCATCTATTCAAAGCTAAGATCAAATTAAATGCATCTCATCAGTCATCCATTCCGAACATAACTCTGAAAAATGTCCGCTGTCAACCCATTAAATCCTAAGTACCCCCTATCAACGAAACCCCCTTTGAAAAGACCTTGAGCCAAGCAAGTTCAAGTTTTTCGAATATGAATCGATGAATAATCAGGACGGGTCCACAATCGTGAAAAATGTACTGTTATTGTGTAATAATTCCCGAGCATTTGTTAAAGACGAGGAAGAGAAAGGAGCGAGATCGCGGGGTTGAAATGGTAGAAATGAATAGATAGGGGTAGCAGTGAATTACCAGGAAAGCGGCATTGTTCGGCCGGTGTTGCGGACGGGAATTGACGAGAGGGCATTATCACCGGCATCCATCACTGCGAGTATCAATGCGTTGCTTCCCACAGGAGACCCGAAAACTTTGGCTGTTTGTGAGTTCTGATCCCCACTTCCGAGCTTTTTCTACTTTGTATTTTTCCCCAGCGTCTTCCAGGACCATTTTTCATCTTTTCTAGTTTCTACAGTGACGTATGTCAGGTATTAGGGTGACTAATGCTGCGAGTATATCGAAATGAAGAAATAAAAATGAGTCTGAAAGGCACTAACAGTGACAATTCTGCTCTTTTACTAATGAAGACGTTCTAGTAAGGCTTTTCGGTTGATCTATTGATTTAATTTATTTACTCCGATATGAATCTAGAACAGGTCAAAAAGAAACATCTGGATTACAATTGTTCACGAAACAGTTTTCGTACAATCAATCAGTGTCTTATCCTTTCGACATTATAAAATGAAACAGAAATAGTAAATTACGTTACTACACCTTTTTCAATTGTAAATCAGAAACTGTAACTTGTTATTCAGAATTGTTAACTGTAATTCAGAAACCGTAACATGTGATTCAGATCAATTAATTGTATTTCAGAAACGGTAACATGTAATTCAGATTAGTAAATTGTATTTCAGAAAGCGTCAATTGTAATTCAGAAACCACCAAGGATTTGATTAGTAAGAGTAGGGAGTATGAGAACAAATAATTATTTATTAGTGAACATTATTATGAATAATAATATTTATCGCCCAACGGGCATGTCTTGAAATGTTAAAGCTGTAGCACGGTGAATGGTGGTGTGTTGTGCATCCCTACCACATTCGCCTCCAACTATAGTGTTTTTGCCTGGTCAATGATTTGCTCAAGATGCACAAGCCGCTGTTCTCTAACACCCTGACCTTAAACTTGGGGAACTCGAAGATTCTCTTTTACATAATATGAATTTATTTTCGACCATATTGTTTCGACTGGTTTCAACACTGGGGAGTATGGACTCAAACGAAGAAGACTTGCCTCAGTTCCATCCAGAAAATATGTACACACGGGTTGTTCTTGGTTTCTGAATTACAGTTGATACTTTCAGAATAACAACTAACGCTTTCTGAATTACATTTTACACCTTCTGAAATACAATTAACTAATCTGAATTACATGTTACGGTTTCTGAAATACAATTTACTAATCTGAATTATACGTTACGGTTTCTGAATTACAATTTATTATTCTGAATTAATATATATAATTAATAAACTTTCTGAATTACAATTGAAAAAGGTGTAGTGTGAAATGGCACTAACCACACAAGTAAAGTACACTATTTTTCCGACGACCACAATTAATGCATAAGTAATTAATACATTTACACTTTATTTTGAGAATTTGATAATTTTACAAAGAAAAGTAATAATTGAACAAGATTACTGCTTACAATTGTAGAAATTAAAAGATTATTATTACAATTAGTAAATTGTGATGGACTTTGCAATGAGGAGTTAGACAGATTTCTCTCTGTTATTTGTACACTATGTACAGTAGTAGACTCGATGTCAGTTTCTCGAAGAGGAGTGACGGCTTTCGAAGTAATTTTATTGGCAATGTTTTACCCGTTAGTAGCAGAATCGTCAATATATTCTTCTGCGACTTTAGACGACTTCCAACCCCCATGTTTTTTCAGAGAAGTTAGATCTCCTCCTGCATCGACTAATATAGTAGAAGAAGAACGGCGAAATGAGTGCCCCGTGTATTTTTCAGGATTCTTTATATTTAAAAATTTAGCCACTACTCTAGGTATATTTCCAATTTTGTTAATGCCCGCTACTTGTTTTGTGCTTTTTTGGTCTCTATACTTAAGAAAAAAGCGTGTTTCGGTAGTTGGCGGTCTTAGATTGGCATATTTTTTATATATTATGCTATAAAAGTTTCCAGTAATAGTGAACTTGCGATAGCATTTATTTTTTGTATTATTAATTTGAATCACCTTTGTAAGTAAATGAATCGGAAGCTTTATTTATAAATTCACAAATTTCTTGTTTCGTCAAAATTTTAGCTTTTTTCGGTTTATATCTGTCACTTTTCCTTTTTTGAAATGCCTTAAGTTTACTATATTTGTAGATATCTGCATCGTGGTGAATGGATAAAGTGGTACGCAACATCGACTAATCAGTCCATAATGTTGAGCATTGGATTCTACTTCAACCATGTATGCATGCAAAACGTTTTCAGAAAAGGAGCTTCTTATTTCCTTATTTCTTCGCCATGAAAGAAATTTTTTTTTCATTGGTGTTTTTGGCATCGGCTGCTATGGTCATTAGCCACGTGTTCTGGATAGGCCTTGTTACTATCTCCATGCGCCACCTCAGGAGCAGCACTGTTAATTGGAACGCAACAGTGAATCGTGCAGGACTCACCCCAGTTCAGCCACGATATTTGAATAATTTAATCGGTCAAATTAAATTATAAAATCCCAGCCGTAACTGGGGCTCGAACTCCGGACCTTTCGACCCAGAGACGGACGCTCTAACCACTGCGCCACGATCGTAAGCGTATTCGTACCTTCTTTTGTACTTTTCAGGCAGCAAATTTAGTGACGTTAATTTTGCGGCCTCTTCAATTTCAGGTGGAGTACATCGATCATCACTATTAATCTCTGCATCCATGTTTTATCTGATTCTTTTAAGTATTCCCTTGGATTACTCCTGGGAAATTAGGATCGATCTCATCATAGGTGTTTTTTCAATAATGTTATCTAAAATTTGTTTTCACTTCTATTTTTCCTTTCTAGTAATTTTATTCCTCAACTGAGGTAACTGAGTAAAATTATTTCTTTTGCTATTCAATATATACGAAATCATTTCATGCCCACGAAACCATATATATCGTTATTAAATTATCCTTGATGTGTACAATAGTAATCACACTAGATTTTAGTATCGTCCATCTCTATGCCCCTTTGTTATTATTATACTATACACATATATATGCCAGAATAATTTCCTTTCCCTAATGACATTATAACAATCCTATGAAATGTATTTTTAATAATAACCCTCAAGTGTTCGATAGAAATAACGAAAGCCTGTTCTATGATTGGTGCGTGGTGTGTAGTTAATTCGTGATGGCGGGACCAGGACCGGATTGTTAATTTTTGGATTGGGAAAATGTATTTCAGATATATTTTATAAAGCTCCTTCATTTTCTCATTATGACTACGTGAATGAAAATATTCGGTAGAGAAAATTCGTTGGCGAATATCACTACAATCATTTAAATGAGGTGGTAGTAAACCTTTTTGGCAATCTAGACCAAATTTATCGAAAGCAGATGTAGGTTTGAAAACAAAATTCACAAAATTTTTTTACGGACTTATTATAGTTGTGTAATAGCAAATATTCACTCTATGATCTAGTAGCTTGGTCACATACAGGGTCAGAGCGGTCCAAAAACTGACACCTTGGTCATCCCAACTTGAGAGAGAGAGAGAGAGAGAATATACTTTATTATCATAAGAAATTAAATTCTTGTAGACAAAGTTAGCTTATGTTTAAGTACAAGTTTCAAAGTATGTCTAATACCCACTAGTCAATAATTAAAATAAAAAGTACTAAGATATTATAATATGTCAATTTCATCAAAGTCAATATATAAAGTAAATGTATAAATAAAATAATAACAATACAATATGCCTACACAACCCAACACGCAAAAGATTTTGTAGATATAAACAGGTAACAAATAAATAGGATATAATAAAAGTTTTAAAATGCGTCGGAATAAAATTCCTGTAAATTATAATAAGGTTTATGTATCAGCAAGTTTTTGACGGATTTTCTAAAAATGTTCAAATTGGGGGTGTTCTTGATACAATTAGGTAGGTGATTGTACATCTTGCAGCCGTTGTAAATAACAGAATCTTTAATTAGTGATGATTTAGGAAGTGGCAGGCTTACGTTTATAGCTTGTCGAGTGACATAATGCGATGGAAGTTTGTTAAAGGTGTTCAAATGCTTCCTAATCAAAAAAACGGTTTCCGATATAAAGATTGCTATTATCGTGAGTATTTTATATTTAACGAATAATGGTTTACAGGAATCACGAAATTTAGCTTTGCACATATATCTCAGCCCTCTTTTTTGAAGAACAAGAATACTGTTCAGGCACTTATCATTACATGCACCCCAGAATGGGATGCCGTATCTGAGATGAGACTCAATTAGGGAATAGTAAACGACTCTAGCCGCACTTGATCCCAACTCATTTGCGACAATCTTGACAGCGAAACACCCAGAAGATATTTTTTTTCTCAAGGCCAGAATGTGCTCCTCGAATCTCAACCTGGTATCAATATACAACCCTAGGAATTTTGTGTTGAATTTATTTTCAATAATATTTGACCCAAGGAGTGTGTCCTCAAGTGAACATCGGAAGGTTACTACTGCATTTAACCCGACCAGGATTGTGACGGGCCAAGGAGTTCATCAAAAGACGCTCGCCAAAATTCACGACGGACCTCCTCAGCTACAAAAGGAGGATCGTCAGACAAATAGTAAGTCTGCTGACAGACCACTGCAGGCTTAACAGACATATGAATATTATAGGTCTGTCGGAAGAAGCAATCTGCAAGTTCTGCCAGGAAGAAGAGGAAACCGCAATACATGTAGGCGAAACTCTTGCCAATAAAATTAAACGTTTTGATGAAATGCAGACGGATGGACATATTGGTCAATTGCCAAATTAAATTTTTTTTAGACCAACGAATGAGAAGGAAGTTGAAAACATTATCAAAGAATTAAAAATTCATAAAGCTCCCGGATATGATGAGATCAATTCTGAGACTCTAAAAGAAATTAGTAATTTCATTTCCGCCCCCCTAACATACCTGATAAATCAATGTTTACTGAAAGGAGTTTTCCCAAGTTCACTCAAATCAACAGTCATATCACCATTACACAAAGCCAAAAATAAACTGGAGATGACCAATTACAGGCCAATATCCCTAATCACCAATATTGCTAAGGTTTTTGAGAAAATATTGAAAATGAGAATAATTAGTTTTTAAAAAAAGTATAATATTTTGTCTCCGAAGCAGTTTGGTTTCAGGGAAGATATGTCGACACAAGATGCCATAATACATCTCACTACAAAAATATATAAATCATTGGACATAGGAAAACCTGCACTTGCAGTTTTCATCGACTTACAGAAGGCATTCGATACAGTCGATCATATCCAATTATTGGAGGTTTTGGAAAATATTGGTTTTCGTGGTACTCCATTACAGCTGATGAAAGATTATTTATCGCAATCAACGGGTTAAACTGAACGAAGTTTTGAGTGACACTAAAATTCTAAAATGTGGTGTACCACAGGGCACTGTATTGGGACCAATACTGTTCATCATTTACTTGAATAATTTATTCAATCTTCACACTAGCGCTGATATTGTTAGTTTTGCGATGATACGGCGTTATTTTTTAGCGCAGACACATGGGAAATATTGAAAACAACAGCAGAAAGGGAACTAGGTAAAGTTATACATTTTTTTGGAAATAAACTCCTTTCAGTAAATTTCAGTAAAACTTACTTTGTACCTTTCGCTTGTCTAGCATCAAGCTTACCTGATTTCAATCGTTTAACAATTCTGAACAATAGCTGCTCCTGTGAAAAAATTGAAATTGAAAGCAATAACCAAATAAAATATTTAGGTGTATACTTAGATTCACACCTAAAATGGAATGTGCACATTACTTTTGTTATCAAAAAGATAAGATACCTTTTATGGAGATTCAAATATATAAAATCCATATTTAATATCGGTCAATTGAGAATGATATACCAAGCACTCGTTGAACCTCATCTCACTTATGGTATCCTTGCCTGGGGTGGAACCACAAACAATCATTTGAAAAGATTAGAGGTCACCCAGAAATGGATACTGAAAATCATATACAGAAAAGATTACACTTTCCCCACTGAACAACTATTTCATGAATCAAGAATTTTTGATATCAGACAACTTTTTTGCCAATATCTGTTGAATAGACAACATAAGCATAGGCATGAGCTTGTAAATCTACAACATGGTTATGGAACTAGGAATAGGGATAACACAAATAAAGTACCGCAGGTATTCAAATCTTTAACCCAAAGAAGTTACTTTTTTCTTGCACCTAGAGTTGAAACAAATAGCCTATCTACCATTGTACAAAAAAAAAGTAAAAGACTGGATTCAAAATAAAAATAGACTGTTCATACATAGCCTGATTGATTTGAAAAATATATATTATATAATTTAGGGATTAATAAACCAAGGGAAAAATTATTTGAAATGTATTGAATTTTTTTTAGTTGAAAAAATAATGTATTTCCTTGCTTTGATGTAATATGGCTGATAAGTAGTTCTACTACTTTAGCAAATTTTAAGAAGTTTATCTTTCAGAGAATGTTTATACTGTGTTTATTGTAACTATGAATGAGAGAATAAACATTATTATTATTATTATTATGTAATGTGCCAATGCGAAGGACTAGCAAGGGTGCGGATTCTACAACTTGGAGAGCTATCTCGAGAGGCCATTATCAAATTTGCTCAGTCTGATAAAATGGAAGAAGCTAGATGATATGCTATAAGCAATTGGAGCCTCCACAATACATCTGAAAAGGTCGCAGTGGATTAGGCCAAGGGGCCAGCTACCCCCTAACATCCAACATCTACTATTGCGTATTATATTATATTATAAAAAGTTTATAAAATAATTGATTTTTTTTTTAATGTTTCCATTACTTTAGTGCCATAGCAACACATGCAAAATTGGCAACATTTCGTAACAGTTCACTTAAAAAAAAACTCCTAATTTCCTTTATAAAATATTTTTAGTGAAGCGTTCCTCACCAAGCTATGAAATAATCTTAACCCTTTCTATACAATTTGTATAAAATGAATAATAGGAAATGCAACAAGGAATATCAACAATGAAGCAAAAATGTTTTTTGGAATAATTTTGAGAGTTGCGAGAAGCAATTCTGAATCTTTAAAGACAAACAGGTAAGGGAAATATAAATATCTTCTAAGATAACTATTCACAAGAAGCAATATAAGGAAATTTGTAACTGTATTTTGAAATCTGTTTGGGGAAACTGATTGTGATACAGATAATGAAATTGTCATTGCGAAATAAATTTTATTATGAAATATGAAGATGTATTGATATCTAGTTAGCGTAGACCAGTTCCCTGCATAAACAAAATATTGCGTTACCATAGCAACGAACTATAACTTATTAGAAGTGTCAGTGTAAAGTTTGACGACAAAAAAGTAAACCAGAGTTACGCAATAAATTAAAAGAAAAAATATGTACACCGAAATTTTGTAAATCGAAAAATTGGAGTATCGAGCCATCATCAAGTACCTGTATTTAAAAGGGTTAGGGGGTAAGCAGATTTACGAAGATATGCCTAATGCCCTTGGGGATCAATGTCCTTCGTATGCGACCGTGAAAAATTGGACTGCAAGCTTCAAAAGAGGTAAATTTTCCATTGGAGATGATGACCGATCAGGAAGGCAAGTTTCTGTATCAGTCCCCGAAAATATCGATGCAGTTCGTGACATGATTTTAACAGACCGTCGAATTGGGCTAAAACGGATATTGAAGCACTGAATATTTCCTACGAACGCGTTCGTCATATAGTTCACGTCAATTTGGACATGAGAAAAATTGCTGCAAAATGGATCCACAAATGTTTGAATGTTGACCAAAAGCGTGCAAGGGTAGTAGCATCGCGTTCGATCTGTGCTCGATTTGAAAACGATGTAGACTTCTTGAACCGAATGGTAACTATGGATGAGACTTGGGTACATTTCTACGATCCAGAAACAAAGCAACAATCGATGGAATGGCGACACTCCGGTTCTCCAAGACCTAAGACGTTTCGTGTCCAAAAATCTTATGGAAAAGTTCTTGCTTCAGTTTTTTGTGATTTTTTGGATAAGGGTAGAACAATTACTGGAGATTACTATTCGACATTACCGACCACTCTACGGGAAAAAATTAAAGAGAAAAGACGCGGAAAGCTATTCAAATGTATTTTATTTTTGCAGGACAACACCCCTGCACACAAATCTCATGTTGCCATGCAAAAAATTCGTGATTTAGGGTTTGAATTACTAGAACACCCCCCTTATTCACCAGATTTGGCTCCGTCCGACTATCATCTCTTTCCTCAACTGAAAAAAAGTTTAAAAGGTCGTAAATTTTCTCCACCGAGGAGGTAATAAAAGCTGTGGAGGTTTGCAGAGCAAGAAGAAACATTTTTTTTGAAAGGTCTAGAGACGTTGCAGGTTCGCTGTAATAAATGTATCCAATTAAGAGGAGGATATGTTGAGTAATAAAATATTTTGACATTGAAATTGTGTTTGGTTCTATAGAAGGCTAAGAATTTTTCAATATATCCTCGTATATATCATAATATTAAATTTTATAAGGTAGAAATAGCACAGAAGAGAATAATCAAAATAATGTACAATCTTGACCGACAGTTTTCTTCGAATTTACTGTTCCAAAATTCTAAATTATTGAATATCAGAAATCTATTCTATAAAACTTCATTGCTCTATTTAGTAAAAGAAAATTCAATAGAAATGAATAAAACACACACTTATCCAACAAGATTTCGAGAAAATGCCAACATAGTTCTCCCTAAATCTCAAAAATCTATTGGACAGCGAAGTTTCATATATATATATATATATATATATATATATGTCGGACAGAAAATATATAATTATCTACCAATAAATTTGAAAAAAGAAATTCACGTAAAAAATTTCAAAAACAAATTTACATATTGGCTACTTACATCAATGGTCAAAATACTATTATAAACATGCCACAGATTGAACAGACAAATGTGTGTACAAACAAATCTGTATTTCATTTAATTATCATTGCTATTAATATATGCTAATTTTATATTTTAATAAATCAAATGGTTAAATTCGTATTATTACCCACAGTTATTTTATAATTTAGTAATATTTCGGAAATATTTTATTAATCATTAAGTCTATTGTATGTAAGTAAATATAAATGAAAATATGAATATATTTGTATGCCTTTTATCATTCAATGACCACTGTTATTGCATCTATACAACTTTTTTTTTTATTTACTATTTTCAATTTTCTATGTACACTATTTTAAGTATTCATAGTATTTTTATTACGTTAACCACTATTTTATTTTATTTTTATATTATTTATCTTCATTATTACTACTATTAGTTAAGATATTTCAAAAATACCAAAGCTCCCATTATGTCTAGGAACGCAGACTAGCTCTGGATGAAGTGGACCCAAACATGAATAGAAAAAAAAAATAAACTTAAATAAAATCTATTGGTTACTTGAAATATCAGATGTTTATTCACAATTTATGTTTACGCTGATAATTTTTTATAGAAATGAACTGAATAAATATTATTATTATTATTATTATTATTATTATTATTATTATTATTATTATTATTATTATTATTATTATTATTATTATTATTATTATTATTATTATTATTATTATTATTATTATTATTATTATTATTATTATTATTATTATTATTATTATTATTATTATTATTATTATTATTATTATTATTATTATTATTATTATTATTATTATTATTATTATTTTTATTTTTTTTTCTCCTTAGGAGTGTACCAGTCAGGCCCTGTCTCCGGTGCTCCGACCCATCCGGAGGGCGCGCTGGTGTCGTTAACCCCAATAACCACTCCCTACGTCCGTAGGGTGAGTAATTATTGGGTCCGAGAATCGTGTGCCCTGAGTAGACGGAGCGAACCAAGTATAACGGCCTTCTGCATTCTTGCTGCTAAGATTTCTGCCATATTACGGCAAGCGGGTATTATTTTCAAGTTAGAGAGCAGTGTGTCCATCATTCCGCCAAGGACTCCTATAATCAGAACCACCATTTTGACAGAATGGTCCGGATATAACCTGCGGAGTTCAAAGAGAAGATCTCGATATTTAGTCCGTTTTTCCTCCTCTTTTCGAACGATATTCATTTCGCCTGGAGCGGAAAACTCCATGACGAATATCGTTCTACTTTGGTGGTCGAGGAGGACAACATCAGGCTTATTGGCTTGTATTTGCCTGAGGGTGGGGAATGAGTAGTTCCAATAGATTCGGCATCTCTCATTCTCCACCACGGACTCAATATCCCCCGGAGCATAAGGCAACACCGGTGTCTCGTCTATACCGTACGAGTGTCGTAGGTGGTAGTACAACACTCGTAGCGCCGCGTTATGCCTGTGGATATAGGCTGAGACCGCATAAGATGGGCATGCTGATAGCAAATGCATTACGGTCTCAGGTGCCCCACGACATGCCCTGCATCGGGTGTCAGGGACGTCTATACCCATCACGCGACTACGGTAGACAAGGGTGTTGAAGACACCATCCTGGCAGGCCATTATGAATCCCTCGGTCTCCGACTTTAGCTCACTCGACCTGAGGAAGGCAAAGGTCAAGCTTTTGGATAAGCCAAGGTCTTCGATGTTACGAAAGAAGACACCATGCATTGGCTTATCCATATGTAGCTGTAGCAGGACCTCTGTCTCCGCAGCTTTTATGTGAGCTTTTTGCTGAACGGGTCCCAACTCGGTGACAGAGTTTGGGTTAGCCCGTTCAGTGTCGAAAACGAGACCGAGTTCATCGGCCGCACGGGTAGCTGCCTTAAAAAGGAATGCTCCAATCCCTGCTTTCTCATGGTCGCGGACCATACAGAGAAGGGGATCTGAACTCCTGATGACTTTACAGGCCCCATCCAGAACCATTCTGTTATGCAGACACTCCAAACTCAAAAGTCCACGGCCTCCCCGTTGTCTGGGAAAGTATAACCGTGGAACGGACGATTTAGGATGCAAGCTCCTATTGAGATGCATCATTTTGCGAGTCTTAACGTCAAGTTGTCGCAGCTCTTCCTTAGTCCACTTTATCACTCCGAAAGAGTAAAGAAGGATCGGAACGGCAAGCATATTAGTTGCAGCAACTTTGTTCTTCCCCGACAGTTCTGATGACCAGATCTGTCGGAGTTTATGCTGATACTTGCCGCGGAGAGAGTTTTTAACTGCAAATACCTCTTGGGAGCGGCGTTGTTCCACCCCAAGGTAGGTATAAGTCTCTCCGGCATCCAGATGATGTAGGATGCTTCCGTCTACGAGCTGGACATCCTCTCCATATTCCTCGCATCGTCCTCTTTTGAGATGAACCGTGGCACATTTGTCGATCCCAAATTCCATACCGATAGCATGCGTATATTCTTCCACCACCCTAAGGGACTGATGTAGGTCCCTTTCTCCAGAGGCATACAATTTGAGGTCATCCATGTAAAATAGATGGGTGACATTATGCCTCCGGTTGCTGGGGGTGCCGCAGTTGTACCCACGGGTATTCCTGAGTGCAACGGACAATGGCAATAGTGAGATGCAGAAGAGAAGAGGACTAAGGGAGTCTCCCTGAAACACACCTCTTCTAATGATGACCTGCTCTGTTTGGACTATGTCTCTACCAGATCTTATGGTGAAGCGAGTCCTCCAGAGCGGCATCAGTTGTCCAATGCATCCCACTATTTGACCGGGTACCTCAAGGCATCTGAGCAAATGCATGATTAACTCATGCGATGTTGTATCAAATGCCTTGCGGTAATCGATCCAGGCCATCGAAAGGTTACGCTTATACTGCACGGAGTCCTGCGTGATACATCTATCGATGAGCAGGTTCTCCTTGCACCCGGCGACCCCTTTCTTTGACCCTCTTTGCTAATTTATCCGTTCATACACCGGATCAACTGCGGAGAGAATGCGCGTGTATAAGATGCGCGTAAACACCTTATAGCACGCATTCAAGCATGTTATCGGCCTGTAATTCTTTGGATCAGACAAATCTCCGTTTTTGGGGATGAGCACGGTTCGCCCCTCGACAAACCACTCCGGAATCTGCTGCTCCCCATCTAGCCATGAGTTGAAAACTCTGGCCAGATGGCGGTGGGTTGTTGGAAACTTTTTCCACCAATAGTTATTCAACCCATCAGGGCCTGGAGCAGCGAAATTCTTAGAGCCTTTTAGGGCTCCTCGTACTTCTTCCGTGGTTATCGGAATGCGCAGATCATTGAGCTCAGGCTGCCGAAGCCTCCTGCAAAATTCTTCGAACTGCGCTAGGGCTGGAGTATCTACGTTGAGTGGTTGCGGATACTCATAGATATCCTTCCAGAATGTTTCCACCCGATCTGCAGCCGGCGGGTTATCGACAACACGTGGAGGCTCTTGGAATAAGCGAGAAGGTTTATCGCGGAACTTTATGTTTTCCGCGATACCTCTCGCCCGCCTCACTAGTGACTTCTTTGCAGCCACTAGCATTCGTATCCTATCAAGGCAGTGCTGTTTGATGGTGAACAGCACACCTTGATTTAATGTGTGGTGAGCTCGTCTCAATTTTGCGGCAATTCGCCGCACTGCGAGCGTGAAAGGCCTATTGGCCGCCACGAAGTCCACCACACACTGGATACGAGACGCGTGTTGTCTCGCCGACTTGATCTTGGCTTCCATCTTGTGTACACGTCGTTCATGCCTTCCTACCAGAGCGGTGGTGTCCCTCCTCTCCGTTTGGCATAGAGCATGAGCGGCGTCGTACACGACAGAATTGATCTGCCAGATGTCAGCCTCTTCTGGAAGAACATCGCCAATCTCCGCATCCACCCGTGCCAGTTCTTGCGGCTTCAGGGGCTTTATATTGTGAAGCGCCCTGCGGGTTCTGATATTCTCCATCAGTGGAACAATGCGATTCTCCTCCACAGCCAAACCGACACGTGGCATATCTGCCACTTCGATAACTGGCTGAGGAGGAGCTCTAACGTAGCCTCGAGCCCGAAGATGGGATACATAATCCCTGAGATTTTGTGCGGAAAACGCTGCATGCTCTGGGTGTCTCTCACACCACAGAGCATGCATTCTCGCCATGTATCCTCTCCGGGCGGGCTCACTGCTCTCGTAGCAATGCAGAAGTCCGTCCCTTAATTCGTCCGTCCACTCAAAGCGTCCGTTGTTATCGCGGTCGTCATCGTTTGGCAAATCATCGTTGGCCCCACCACCTTGCCTATGACCCCTAATATTATTATTATTATTATTATTATTATTATTATTATTATTATTATTATTATTATTATTATTATTATTATTATTATTATTATTATTATTATTATTATTATTATTATTATTATTATTATTATTATTATTATTATTATTATTATTATTATTATTATTATTATTATTATTATTATTATTATTATTATTATTATTATTATTATTATTATTATTATTATTACAAAGGTAATCAATTACAGTGTAAATCTAAGGCCACAAATAACACAATATTTCAACTGTTATTTCAAAAAATTCTTTTTTCAGTTTATCTGTCAGATATCATTCAATACCCGCGGTGGTCTCAGCCAGGGAAGTAGTTGTTTTCTGACAGGTAATTGCCATAATAGGCATACATACGTCTTAGGTGTGTAAGGTGGTAAAGGGTAAAACATCGACCAGCAACTGTTTTCCTAATTTCCAATAAAATAAATTTCGAAATTATTTGTATTCCATTTCATCACTGTCTTGCAAAAATAGACATAACTTACTAGACCCGTGCTGATGGACGACAAAAAATATGAAAGCGGAAAAAATTATTAACTGTATGAGACGTACTGGAAGAGGAGCAGAATATTGTTCGAATGACGGGAAAAATAAATTGAAGTTGAATAAATGGAGAAGGGTGGAACGGGGTAAATTTTTAGGGGTTGAAAGCGATATTTCACGGTTTTTCGCGATTGACAACGAAAGTTGACCTCCTATTGAGAAAGGTTGAATAGCAAAGTTGTTGAAAATGAAAAGATCTGCAACTTTTGTGTCAACATTTTTCAATTCTCGCGCAAAAGTAAATTTTTTTTTCACGAAATTTGATGGAAATATAACTTAACATGTTTCAAGCGAGCAGGCCTTTTTTTGTAGCGGAATACAGATTTTTTCCTTTTTTTTTCGACATATTCCGAAAAAATTACCTCAATTTCAAGTGGAAAGTTTCACCGATAAAGTTCGTCTTTTTGAATTCGCCATCTGCCAGTTCTTTCGTTGAAGCGTCTACTTTCAGATTAGGTAAAAAAAATAGCACTACTGTGGACATTTTTCCAGAAAACGAGAAAAAACAGAATTTCAAAAATCAATTTTTGAAATTTTTGTTCTAAACTCATATTTATTCTTTAAAATTATTGAAGTCTATAGTTGAAACATTTCGTTAGGAGGTCAACTTCCATTGTAATTCTCGAAAAACCGTCAAATATCACTTTCAACCCCAAGAAGTTCACCCCGTTCCACCCTTCTCCATTTTTTCGACTCCAATTTATTTTTCCCGTCATTCAAACATTATATTGCTCTTTTTCCAGTGGGTCTCATGCTGTTAATAATTTTTTATCTTAAAAATGCATCAGCACTGGTCTACACCTTCAGAACGCGTTTCCGAAGATTTCTTTTAATCTCTGAATTCTTAATATTTTGAGCCCAGTCCGGTTCTGTCAATTGATACACGTAGTGGTGAGGATCTTGCAACCCAAACGAGACTTTAATGTACCTAGATTATGCTAATTCCGTATATACATAAACATCCACTTAATGTAGATCGTCCGAATGAGGAATTAGATGCCATCTCGTGACATCCGATTACTTTTCTCGAAAAAATTTAATACCAGTCTCTCGGCCTGGTAATTGTATATATTCATATCGGTGCAAGTGGAATGTAGTCCAAATTTAAATAGGAATCTCTCGTGGTGTTTTTTCAAGATCCAAAATGGTGGCAGTACAATCTCCTACCTCCTGTAGAGAAGAATAAGAAATATGCCCCATCAGAAATCTGAACATGGTCAACTCATCTACCACCTATAGGTACCATTTAAGTATATTGTCGAGCAAGCTTCATTTCGTAAGGGACACTAAATCATTTCTGCTGATGAAATAATTGCCAAAATATGTGTGGCAATTGTGTGTTTCATTGTAGAACGCAGTTGTAAATAGTTTCCCTCTTCATGCTAATGCAGTAATTCATCGTGTCGATTTTCAAGACTGTTACGGGTTTATTTTGCACTAGAAAACCCTTTCTGTTTTAATACAATAACATCAGAAATTCTATGTCGTTAATATAAACCTTCCACTCTATACGCCACTGTTTCAGAATGACAACTTGATCGTTGTCATGTACAGCTTGTTCCGAATGTTAGTACTTACCTTTGCCGTACTAGTTCGAGCGGACGTAAACTGGCCTTAAGGTAATGACAGTTATCAGCTGTTCTATTTTGCGGTATGACAGCGTTATTTTGTAAACATAATATTGGTTAGTCTATTGTTTTGTGTTTAGAACACAAAACGGTAACATTCCTACTCTATCTCTATCTTGGGTCATTGAGGTACTTTTTTTTTTCTCACAAGGTGGTTGAAACCCTTTATGGGCACCTTATCCGGCCTGACACGCACATCCCATAAGGTAGTGTGGGAGTCCCCTGAGTCCGAATTGGATCCCCCTCAGGTATACCCACTAAACACTCCACCTCGTGCGTGGTAGGCTCGTCCAGCCACCCAAGGCTGACACGCTGACAGGTAGGCAGATGCCCATTGTATCGTACCATACCACTTTCTCGGGCCATCAGAAAAATTCTGCAGTCGCTGTGGTTTGAACCAGCGACCGGCAGCGTGAGTGATTTAAACATTGACGCTTTAACCACTTGGCTACCTGGCCCTCATTGAGGTACCTACTCCACTTTCGAATACTTGACCTTGTCTGTCTTTGGTTCTGAGATTTAGAGACTGGCGTTTCAGTCTTGGTTCAGTTGGCAACACTGAATCTTTAGGTGTTCTTTTCATTTGAGTCGTTGTCCAATGTCCCAAGGAAAAGCTCCGATTAGCTCGAGGTAGTTCCTGGACTTATCTTGTTACGGTTCAAAATCAAATTTTACAATCGGTTTGCAGATGAGTCTATTCTCTTACCTTATATTGTGTAAGATCCTGAAACCTTGCTATCGATTCTACATTTTATTTTGATGAGCATTCGCCTATAGTATGGTATAAATTTGACCACTGGATCTCTTTCTGTTTATTGTTATTGGTACCTTCGATTGTTTATGTTTTCTGGGTATTTTCCATTTTAATCATTTCATCATATTGGTTTCCATCTTATTATTGTTTAATTGAAATCTTTTCGTCACTTTATAATGTTTTCATCTTGAAATAACGTTCAAAATGTAATTATTTGCTACGAGATTTGTGAGGTTATCATTTTCTGACAGTAGTTTGATTGAACATTTCAGCGAGTTGTTTCTGTCAGTAGTTCAGTTCAATACTTGAGATTTTGTTCGTGAAGTAGGCGTTTAGTTGAGTTGATTTCTCTTGCGCTTTAGTGACGTCATGTATTGGTTTGTTGGTTGCAAAACGTTATTCGCACGGAGGGTAACTTATAGTTGATTCGATTTTGATCCTACTATATCTTCTGACTTTTACTAAGCATTACATTACTATGTTGTTATATATTCGTTGCCAATAATATTTGTTGAAAATCAGTTCTGCACGAACAGATCACACTTGACAGTCTCTGTGAATTTAAGACAGACGAACAAACTTTTCATGTTTTTGACTTTTGACTATCTGGAAAAGGAAATAGTTTTTTTGGAAAATAGCGTCGTTTTTGGCTTCTTGGAGAGAACCTTGGGATCGAACTTCCTCTTCCGTGTGCTACGTTGTTGAAGCAGTTGTGTGACCAGACGCATGTGATCAATTTTGAGTATTTTATCACGTTATCGTGGATTTTATTGATTTTACATGTCTAACTCCGGTGATATTTGTGAACTTGTATAGTCGTTTTGGTATTTGATATATCACCGAGAGTACCTGTAATGGGGTTTTATCGTTAATGTCACACACCGCCATTTTGGAAGCCACGAGTCCAAGTGATTAGAATTTTGTTGTTGCCTTTCATTGTTTTCTTTGGAGTGATACTTCCATTCCACCTGGTAAACCGTAATACCACGATTAGTTAGAATTCACCCACGAAGACGAAAGTATTGGATCTTCAAGTTGTACCAAGCTCTTGGCTGGCCTTGTATTATCGGTCTAACAGTCCATTCCATCCACCTCAGGACATTGCTAGGCTTGGAGGGACAAGAGGAACCGTCTATTGGTAGTCTGAGCAGGTGAAGTTAGTGGACCTTCCAGTTGAACCAAGTTTCCTGTATTTGTACCTTCTGTACGGGTATAACAACCGGTTCCATCCACCTCAGAAGTCTTGGAGGGACAAGAGGGACCATCCATCAGTAGTCTGAGCAGGCGAGGGTGTTGGATTTTTCAAGTTGAACCAAGCTACCTGTATTCTGCCATCTATACTTGTCAAGCAGTGTTTTTCATCCACCTCAGGACACTGAAAGTCTTGGAGGGACAGGAGGGACCGTTCACAAGTAGTCTGCAGTGGTGAACGAACCGAAAGACTGGAGTCTTCGAGTTACCCATCCTTAGGTTGTTTACAAGAGAACGAAGGGATACGTTGTTAGTAGCTGCTGAGAGGGCGAAAGTGGTGGACTTTCCAGTTGTATCAAGACCACAGGTACCCTGAGCCACTTTGCTGAAGGAGTACAGACTGGTGTAACTATAACCATCTTAAAGTTCATCTTTTTAACATATATATTATTCAAAATTTACGGAACCTCTCTTGGCATCACATCTACATCAAAATTTATTCACACTTATTATTTTGGGTTTGGACAGCAGTGGGGAAGCACACGGATAGAGCACATTTTGTATATAATTTTTCAAATCTACGAAACCTTTCTTGGCCTAGATTCACTTATTATTAATTTTTGATTTCTTTTATTATTTAATCCAGATTTCTATTGGATTTTATCATTCATTCATTTATTGTTTTACGAGGGAACTTCATGAAGTTATTTACCCTATTATAAGTGTTATTATCAATAACAAGGGTTTCATTGTGTTTGTTTTTAATAGTGTTATTCAGGGAGAAATTTCACTATAAATATTTCAATATTGTTTATAATTATGATTGGTTTTGATTGGTATTTGTTGCACACCATCAGTGTGCAGATTTATTAATTTGAGTTGAATGGTTTACTTGGGATATATTTAATTATAAATTATAATTGATTATTGTGGCCCACTATCAAAGTGAAGGATATTTGTACTAATTTTGTGGTTTACAAACCTAATAATTTTTGATAATCTATCTCTATAGATATTTGTTGTTCTCGACATTGGACTTTGAGTCCCAATTAACTAGTACTTTCCAGGTGGTCACCTTCTCACTTGTCAGCCCTTTGTGATCACAACGGGAGCTTGGAAGGCATCGAACCAACACCGTACCAGGTACTCCATTATTTGAACGATTTTTCTGTGTCCACCATACAGATTATTAGAGGTTTGTAAACTGAGCGTTTGGCATTTCAATCCAACCCTAACCCCAATACTCAAACAAGGTAGACTAAATACCACCAGTGCTTGTAATATTTAATATTATTATAAATTCCATTTAGAAATCTCCTTAGAGATCTGGAGCAGTCTGTGTTTTGGGCTGGCTTCATCAACTCACTGGCGCGGTATACATTTTAGAAAGAACCCATGGCACCCGAATTGAGTTAGTCGGTGACTGCTATGTTTTCATTTGCTTTCTGATGGTTTTTAATTATTAAAATCATACTCCTTCTTTTTTTATAAAGAGGCGTAGCAATCTCACAGAACACGAACGAACAAGGAAGCACCTTGTCTGAGAGTGACAGTTTTTGACTTTGACGTCTAAGTTATTTTTAGAGTGACGATTTTCCGGTTCATTATTTGATGTGTGATATTTTGACTGACCTATTTTGAAGATTTCCAATAAAAGTTTGATCATCGTTGATGGATCTTGGAAAAAATCATATCTGGAGACTTTCTCATATTATTTGAGATATTTGAAGCTATATATTTTCAAGAAATCTCTGTTCGCTTGGCAGATTTTGGGGTTATGTCATATTATCTTCATCGATAAAACCTCTGGAACAAGAAACTAGCTATCAGACAGTAAACAGACCATCAAAGCTGTTACCAGAGCCCTCCCACTTAATATAGGGTGCTACTACTCTGTTATTGTTCCGCTACCGTTTATTGGTATTCCACTAATGTGATTGTTCCACTGTTCCGTTGCTACACGATTGTCTTTCCACTGTTCCACTACTGTGATTATTCCTGCTCAACTGTGTTGTTCCACTGTACATCTGTTGTTCAGTATTCCTTCTCTATTAGTCCCCTATCATTGGTATTCTGTGGCGCTGCGGAAAATTAAAACCCCATATTTCAATCTTATCGAAATCCATTTTTATTGTCGAATCCACGCCTACTGAGCTACTGGGTTTGTTAGTGGCGTGAAACATCATTGCACACTCACTGCACTCCTTTCCCAAATTTCGCCCCTAACAAAATGGCGCCCAACCGATTTCAGTGACAAGAAAACTCTTGTCTTGACTTGTTCTTGATAATATGGATCGCCTCCGTTGGATGTTCTTGATAATTTGGATGTTCTTGATAATATGTATCTTAACATGATTTTCGAGTCTTAAAATTTATCGATTTTGATGCACACTTCGAAATGCAACAATGCTGTGGTATCATGTTTTGGAAGCATCCTCGATGGCCAAAATAGGGTTAAAATATTTCTTGTTGAAAATGGGTAGAAGTTATCGATCACAATTGACGGACGGTCTATAGCACACCGTTCATTTGATAGTATGACAGCACATTTCATATCAAACTGAACTCAATTGCACAATTTTTTTTTACCATTTGAAATACATCTTGAAATTTTTCTTTTATGGTACACTTGGGTTGTTTCATTTTAGTTTATAATATCAAATTTATCTAATTCATATCATACTAATGCATTTTTGAACCTGTCGGTGTCTATCACTGCAATTCTATCTGCTCTCTTCACTCGCGGCGTGATATTTATACCTACGTAAATTCTTCCGAATTTTTTGGGCTTTTTGGAAAATATGAGAGAGGTCGCTTGCTGTTCGACGGCTTGCTTCTAGATGATTAGACATTCCGCATACGTGCATGAGTTGTGATATCATCGCTTTTCACAGTCCGTCGGTGAGGGAACAGGACCGGCTCCAGTTCGTTACAGTATTATCGATATATCGAGCAAATATGTACTGTTGGGCCTCTTTAGGGAATTAGCCAATCGTTTGCTTCTACCTGTTTTAAATAATTTAGTTCAGTTCAGTTGACAAAAATAACAATGTTAACCACAATTTCAACAAAATGTGAATTTCCCTCATGAAAACTGGAGACTAGCATTACTTCCCAACAAAATTCCCAGCAACACAATCGTAATTGTTTTGAAACAATTACCCGGTCATTTCACACTCAGGAGTACATTTTTCAAATTGTCAGTATCATCGTCTAATTGGTGCAGATCGGTTCGCATTACTCGAATGTGAAAACATTGTATGTTCTCTTCTGTTTATCATGCGAATCAACTCTAATTGAGCTGTAAGCCACTTATTCGTTTCTGTAATTAATGTAATCATCTTAACCGTGTATGCCGTATATATGTGAATAATAATCATCAGAGTGCAGTTCATATCGGGGTATTATTTATGCAGTCACGCATGTATCAGAGTTTCGGTTTGATATTGTCTGGGAGGTTGATCCATCCTTTATTCACCATAAGAATACAATAAAATTATAAGGTTTTTAGACCAGTGTTGATGGACTCCAAAAAATATAAAAGCGGGAAAAAAAATAATAGCATGAGACCTACTGGAAGATGAATAAAATATTGTTCGAATGACGGGAAAAATAAATTGGACTTGAAAAAATGGAGGAGGGTGGAACGGGGTGAACTTTTAGGTGTTGAAAGTGATATTTCTCACTTTTTCAAGATTGACAACGAAAGTTGACCTCCTATCAAAAACATTTGAATGGAAAAGTTGTTATAAATAGAAGGATCTACAACTTTTGTATCAGAAATTTTTCCACATCACCGCGAAAATCGGAAAAACTATTTTTTTGTTTTCGCGAAAATTATTTTTTTTTCACGAAATTTGGTGGAAATATAATTTACTATGTTTCAAGTGAGCTGTAATTTTTTGTAACGAAATACAGATTTTTTCTTTTTTTTTTTCGACAAATTCCGAAAAAATTATAGAGGAAAATAGATGTTGGCAAAAAAAGGTATAAAATTTTCCGGAAAATGGATTTAGTTTATTTTTTTTTTGTGTAAAAATTGTGCAAGCTGAGAAAAGAATGGTAGGAATTACTAGAATCGTCAAAAATCTAACCACGAAAAACGTTAAGAATATGGACATACTTTGATCGTAGTGAGATGTACTCTTTAAAAACGTTGAAAAAACCCTGAGACAGTATCGCTAGGTAATGCAGTAATATTGATCGCGAAAAACAAAAATCGATCAACGGAGCATCGTGGTTATATTTACCACGACTACATAAAATCGAATAACTACCCTCTGATTATTTTTTACTATAATTTATTAGTGAATCTGGAATAGGAACCCCCACCTATTTAACTGTTAGATTTGATCAGAGAAGTTCACAGTATATGTTTATTTCATCTGTAATATCACCTATAGAGTATTTTTCACCACGACTTGCTAGTAGACTGATTATCGAAAATTTTACCATACTCTCGCCTATGTTCAGTATACAATAAAAAATGTACCATTTGCTATTTTTCATATTAGTTTTAGTCTTGTTTCAAACCAACGAGTATGGCAAAATTTATGTCTTTCCCCTCAAAATTCGTGATTATTATTGCCATACTGTGGTTTGAAACAAGACTAAAACTAAAATGAAAGATAGCAATTGGTACATTCTGATATGATATGAACTGGGTTATAATATAATGGGGTTAAACAACCTTTAAAAAATACCAACAGCTAATATTTATCGTTTATTCAACAAAAGTTTTCGTTAAAAATGTATTTGTACTTGACTAGTGCAAACATCATCTTCCCCAGAAACAAAATATTGATTGTGTACAATCAATATTGGTATCGGTTGCATAACCAATTTCAACGTTTCATATTCGTTTCATTTATAGAGCAAATTGGGCTGAAAATAAAAATACAACATATGGGAATTGAATCGAATATAACTGGATGAGGATATGGTCTAAAAAACTTAGACGCTAGGAGTTTTGTTGAAAAAACTTTAGAACAAAAATTAAAAAAATTGATTTTTGAAGATCTATTTTTTCTTTTTTGCGTTTTAACTGGGAAAAAATCAACAATAGTACTACTCTTTTATTGGATAATGTAAAAGTAGAGGTTTCAACGAAAAAAATGGCGACTGGCGAACTTTAATTTGAAAAAATTTGAGGTAATGTGGAAAAATGTGGATACAAAATCTGTAGACCTTATATATTCGATAGGATTGTCAATCGCGAAAAACCGAGAAATATCACTTTCAACTCCTAAAATTTCACCTTGTTCCACCCTTCCCTATTTTTTTGACTCCAATTTATTTTTCCCGTCATTCGAACAATATTTTCCTCCTCTTCCAGTAGGTTTCATGCTGTTTTTATCTCAAAAATGCATCAACTCTGGTCTATTTGTCAAAAGTATGAGGATAACACAAAATAAACAAATGAGATTTAAACAATTATGTAGAAATATCACAGTTTATACGAAAGTTTTTCACTCGACAGTTTGACTAGAATAACCATAATTGTTAAAATTGTTTTTTCCGTTAACCAGCTGTCGTCCCCTTACGAACGGCAGCCCTCAAAAGTCGAAACTTGTACGAGCCAAGGATTAACGAGGTCTTACCTTTTTACGTGCGATTCCTAGCAATTGTAATAATTGTCTATACAGGGTATCCGGTAAACCATAGATCATACTGTAGCTGGTGATAAACGAGTTCATAACCTATTAGAAGACCACAACTTGACCACAGTGAAAAAACTTCATAGTAAAAACCTCGAGGTATTGGAACTTTTAGAAAAAAAATTGGATTCCTATCTCAGATCACTCTTTTGTGTTCCAATCAAATTAGTAGCGTTTTAGGCTAATTTTTATTTTTGATAAATATTTCTTAATAGTAGATACAATACTGACATATGTATACGAAAAAAAGTCTTGTATGAAAGTTATAGGGCACCATAAATGCCACGTCTTGAAATTTGTTCCAAATGAACAGGGTGCTGCCTTTTTGCTTTATTTTTCAATTCGAACTATCAGTTTATTTTTCTTTAATTTAAATTGTCCCATCGTTCCCTGCCCAGCATTTAATTCTTTTCCAACTGAAAAAAATGTGTGCAGGCTCTGAATGAAATCAAACTGTTTCTGAATTTTGTGATGTTGAGAAAACCAACGTAGCGTGTATTGTTCTGATCATCATGTATATTCATGCAGGATGCTTCAATGTTACCTCCTTTTTAGTCCACTTCGATTTGAGTTTATGCTATTTTTTGAATGGAATACCCTGTATATTAGCATTTTTTGCATTCTACTTGAAATTACCTATCTGAGGATACCAACAAGTTATATGATATTTCTAACAGATCTTCGATCATTTGTGTTTTTCAATTTAATTTTATAAAATTAAAGAAATATCTGTTTGAATTTTTCAATGCTCGTCCACCCGGAAATTTCTTCAAAATTTGATGAATCAATCAATCTTATGATACAGCTCATTATTCACTGACCAGTCATTCACAAGTGTTCGGATAATTTCAAGTTAATTAATTTTAGTTGTAAACAGGAAGAAGAAGAACATTTTTTTCTAAACCTCGTCTGCATTTTTTTATAATAACAACGTGTTCCAGGTAACACGTTAATTAGACGCAAAACATATAGGGGTCATTATTATTCACATCTTGATTTCACTCGTTATAGTTGTTTTCGAACGATGAGAGTGAACTTATATTATATGAGCATTTTCTGATCTAGGCTGATGAGGTAAAGAAGTGTTGAGGACTGAAAAAGTGGCAAATTTGTATGATATCTCGTATTTTGAAAATACTAATGAATGAAGGGGAAGAATAAGTAGCTGACAGCAAGATTAAAACACACTTATGATAGATTTCGAGTCCTTGGTTCAAGATATTTCGATTTTTGACGGATTCCATGAAGTTCAGCTTGGATTTACAGTGTCCGGAAAAGATTTACTGTGTTCTCATTATTTGATACGTATTTTTTTAACTCATTTAGTTATGATGCGAGTACATTGAGTAACAGTGAGTAACTTGCTATTTCCAATGATATATGAAACACCCAGTATATTGTCGATTCATAAGAAGTGCCAACAATGGCTCTACATGTTGCATTACTCAGTACTTATGGTTAAGTTCAATAGTTATTTTTAAAGAACCTTATTTTTTGAAAAATTGCAATTATTCTAATTTTTCCGTCCTAATCCCAATGAACAAATTTTTTATACTGCGAAATCCATATTTGAGGACTGCGATCGAGATATATGTTATATTATCGTCCAACCCAATCTTCAAAGTATCTCCACATGCCAATAATTACCCGTGCAAGATAAACAAGTTATGAATTCGACCATTTCGACCACTACCCTATTATTATTTTCATTCACATTGAATACGTGCCAAAGTCTTCCGATCAAAACAACCTTTCTATGGTGAAGTTGAATTTTCGATTTTATTTAATCAAAAACTTTTAATTGATATGATTTTCATATTCATATGAATCAGACAGGAATTGTTTATTAGCAAGTAGAATATATTCTCAACGGTATCCACAAAGAAGGCATTCAGATGAAGGATCTTTCCGAATAGTCCTGACTAGATATGTTGAAACTGGATGTATCAATTATTATAAACATGAACGCATCAAACCAGTCACTAATGAATATGATGAATTAATAGTTCTTCTCGCTGTTTGAGAAGATCCTCGTAGGAGCCAACGACAAATTGGTGAAATAGAGAGTATTAGCATTGTTTATATAGAAGTAAGATAGTTAGTCAATGCCTGTGTAATTGGTGTTGGACGCAAACGCGAGTGTCATCTAGCGTGATTAGTTACAAACATGAACATTTGACGTCATTTTAATGCAGGTTCCTTCAAAAAACCCTGATTCTAATGCTGTCCCATTGTTTCAATCAAGTTACGACATGACTTGGAGGCCAGATCACTGAAGTTACGAAATGACTTGGATGCGAGCGCACTATCGCCATCTACATGTCGCATCCATTTTGATCCAATTATAATCCCATAAGGTTGACTAACTATCTTCTATATAAACAATGGTATCAGTGAGAATTCGGTGAAACGAGTTTTGAAGGAGCAATTACATCAAGAAATAAGTACTTTATGCAGATTTTGAGAAAAGAGTGAGATTTTGCAATGGAGAGCCATGGAAAAAATTCGTCGAAACTACTATTTTTCCAATTACATTTTATGGTAGGGTGAATTGACTTTCCATAGAATCGGATTTGTAAATCGACGTAATTACTAAAATTACTCAACAGAAAACCACACTTCCTTGAGGGATATCTGAATGTATCTCAATTTCCTACGAAATTATTTACCAGCTGTATTAGAGAATATTCCTCTCTATATTCACAATAAGATGTAGTTCTACAATTCTGAGGATAGATGCATGTTTCCATATATCAGCTTGATACAAGCGTAAGCTCGTTGAACAAGTTTTTTTAGGTGATGCCCAAACCGCAAATTATAATCCAGAAGCACTCCAAGATATTTTGCAACATCTGCCTTATTGAGGCTAGAGCCCATCACACTAATGTCGATGAGGCTGTTTACTATATTTCTCATCTGCTTAAAACCACAGATAACGACGTTGGATTTCTCAGAGTTGACGATAAGACAATGATCAGTTGCAGCTTTAATAAATGAATTGAGTTCGTTAATGATTGACTGGCTAGCGTTCTCATACATATTTGAAGGGAATTTATAATATATATCCTTGTCGTCGTCATGCAGGTGTACATTACATTGCTGTAGACTATTTATCAAATTGAATGTGTAAATACTGAATAGTAAAGGGCCCAAAATAGAGCCCTGAGGCATACCTGATTTGAGATTCGAGGTTTCCGAATTAGTAGAGTGAAGTAGAGTTTATTGAATACGTTTTCATATTTTTCAGATACATTTGTAGCAGGTTGAAGGGACTAGAATTAAACTTATTAAATATAGCATACGCAAGAAGAATATGTACACATCCATATGCACACCCACACACATAATACTACATACAACACAAATATGTACATATGTATATTAAATCATAAAAAATTGAGAAAAAACGTTGAAAGTCTATGTGAGTAATGTGGTAATTATGAAACTCGTCCAACGTATAGAAGCATTTTTTTAGCAATAATGATTTAATTTTCTATTTAAATTTATGAGAGTTGATTTGTTTAGTTTTGATGGGTAATTTGTTATAGAAATTTATTTTAAGAGAATTTTTTGGGAAACTGCAAGTCTGTATCTTGGTGATCTCAGTAAATTTCCTGACCTTGTTGGATATTCATGATTATCAGATTGAAAAGGCATTATTTGAAGGCTTTGAAAGAGGGGGCGACAATGCTCTCTAAACTCTGCACCAGATTTAATACGGTTAACCCTTTTTTGTGGAATAAATATTGTATAAGCGTGACATGAATTAACCCATAAAATGATTCCAAATGTCATATGACTATGGAAAAGGCCAAAGTTACTATAGATCTTAGGGTTCTCGTACCCACCAAATTTTTCAATCGACGAATCAGTAATGATATGCTGTATAGTTTACCTGCCAGCTCGTTTATTTGTCATAACCAGTTAAGTTTGTCATCGATAAACATACCAAGCAATTTTACGCTTTTGCCTTCTGTAATGTTACCGTTCGTGGAATTGAGTAAATTTTGGATCTTTTCTGAATTTAGCAAAAGCTTATTAGATGCGAATCAGTCCCCTGCCGACTCCAGAGTCACTTTTGAAGAGACAACCAAGCACTCCATGCCTCTATGGCTATTCAATGATGTTTTGTCGTCTGCAAAAAGCACACTTTTATTGGAAGAATATGATAATAAAGATCGTTAATGTACATAATGAATAAAATAAGTTCCAATACAGAGCCCTGTGTATTATTGAATTCAGCTCTGATTTGGCACCTTTTAGAGAATCACATTAAGACCGACCATGTTGGTAGGATTTGAAAAAGTGTAAGAGAAGTCCACGTAGACCAGGAGAGTTTACTCATAAGAATATCATGAGATACGCAATCGAATGCTTTAGATAGATTTGGGAATCAACTTTTTCGAAACCCTCGACTACGTTAGAGATCATTCTAATAAGGGCTCTACCATCAATACAAACTATTTGTCGCCTTTTCCTCAAATAATATTTCAATAGTGTGATCGAGATTTTGGAAAATCATATGTATTGAAAAATAGAAAGGAGTATTCCATAATTAAGCATGTCGAAAGCTCTAATAAAATGCAATCAATATAACCAACACTGTACAGTTACATTATGGTATGTGGCTCTGATAATGTCATCTACAACGTGAAACTAGAAAGTTTTATTTCTCATTTTTCATCTACTTCTTGATGTTGTCCATATCCTTTTTGATTTTATAACAATGAAGATATTATTAATATTAATACGTATCATATTATTTCATTCCCTCGATTCCAATCACACTTTCCATCGCTTTTAAGTTCTCAAAATGATAATACGAAAGATAATCAACCAGTTCTCCATGCGACTAGTTAAATAAAGTGATTTTCCCTGTACCTATCGTGCAACTCCATCGATAACTGGTTATAAGGTAAACTCGTTGCAAAGAAACTACATAATTTCGTTTCGAGTCTCGTGTGACCGAACACTGATTATAGGTATCTCAACTTGCCATCTCGGATATACTACATATTAATGGCGGCACACATTATATGCGGTCGCAGGAAACCTCAACCGATCGTTTAGCCCCGGAAAAAATTGATAATGCAGCGGCAGATTGTTCACAAGAGTTCGGAACAATAGAGGCAAATATTTATTATTATTATATGGATGATATCAAGGTTTCCGATAAGATAACATCGATGATCGAAAATGGGATATCGGACGCCGTTTTACGTTACGGACTTCATTGCAAGCAATCTGAAATTTTACACAATACATTTATTTGCTGTTTCACACTTATATACATTGCGCTGAAGAACTGGCATGCGGTGCTCGATGATACCATCACAAAAATCACTGATCCTACCGACTGCGCCATGTTATAATTATGAATGCATGTGAAGACTATGGAAAACAAATGAAAGCTCGATGATAAGACTTCATACCCAATACGTATACTAGATCCACATCTCTTCAGTTGGTATATTAAATACACACAAATATCACCACACTCGTCGTGTATCCTTTTCGGTTGAGCTCACTGATTTCGTGGTACTACAGAAAGTCTCTCCCTGGGGTATTCGCCCATTCAAATCGCTCGTTGACTATTGGAAGTAGTAGTAGTAGTAGTTTTTGGGGAAGCCGCTGCCAGGTAGGGACTCTTTCTGCTATTCTTTGCTTTCCACATATATACAGCCCTCCTCCTAATCTTCCGTTTCGAAACTTCGTGACCTCCTGGTGGAGGTCAGTATGCCCGTCCACTCCAGGTCGATAAGTTTCCCTTGTTGGAGTTTCTGAACTTCAGTGATTTCAAATCTTAGCTTTCCACAGGCATCACACTCACACTCGTCTTCTTCACATTTGCGGCAAGCGCGGGGCTGTCTCATAAACCTTTTAGTGATAGGTGTTTGCCTAACTTGTTATGCCCAGTTAGGTTTCTGCCTAAGAGCCATGTCGTCCTTCACTTACTGGAGCCGGCCACTTTCGACTGCCTGCAGCCAGTATTATCCCCAAAGTTCATTCAGCTTTGCTTCCACCCAATCGTCAAAGGCTGAAGAGGTTTTGGTTCTTGCTATGCCTATTACAGGCTCCGGCCCATACAACGGCGTTGCAGAACCGGTCGCCAACTCGTTTCGGCTATAGTTTCTCGAGAGTGTTCAAGTGCTGAGCTTGGTTAGGATGACAGATGGCTCTGAGCGCTACCTGAATATCCGAATAGATATAAATTCTCTGCTCGGGTCCTCCTTTTACCTATTGCCTCATAGCTACGGTTAGAATGGCGAACACTAAAGAGGAGCTTTCTCGTACATTTCTTCCTTTCAGGTAGTTACCTGAATCCGAAGCCTGTTTGTCAGTCAGACGTGAACATTTTAGGCTTCCCGAACGAAACTCCACCTTATTTCCTTCCCAATCATCTCTGTTCGAAAAACTCTCTATTCCATCGCATTCTATCTTGTTCGCTTTTCACTCTGAGGACGGAGCTAAGATGTGATTTACCATCACAAAAAATACAAATTTGAACGTTCTTATCATATTTATCTGCAGAAAAAATCGTGGCAGCTGTGTATAAATTGGGTTCACCTGCAATACGTTTATTTTTCTCAGAAAATGGCCTACTGCTGATACAGTTCTGTGGCTCCTTATCAGCAGCAAAACTCGTCCTAGCTAGTGTTAGTGCGTTCCTCACTTTCCACTTCAGAGCGGAGAAAAGCTAATAAAACATTGAGACGATTAATAGATTAATCTGTGCAAGTCATTCGTCTGTACTGTCATTGTTGCTACGATGTCTCTTCCAAGCTCTCAAAATATCTTCAGGAAGAGCTGACTCTACTAAAGGATACTACATAGCAGCATATTTGTCACTAGCAACATCTAATGATTCTAAAGCTTGCAATTGTGTTTCTAACTTGTCAAATAAAGAAGCTAAAGACATACCTGCTCTGTTGTAATAAGAGTAATTAAACAGAATCAATAGTTCTCTAAAATAAACTTCGATTACCGATTCATCCTTGGCGAATTTGGCTTTCAGTTGTTCTACGGGTTTTCCGTAATTGTTCGCAGATGGTTGAAAACTATCGACTAGAGCTTTCGCTACACTACCTGGGTCCATGGATTGTAATAAATATTAACATTTTTCCTCCATATCTTCATGAATTTTCCGAAATTGGCACCAAAATCCTATCCAGTTACTACCATTCCCGTCAAATCACTTCAGTTCAAATTTTGGCAGATTGAAATGTCACCTGGCGTTTGACGTTCCTATTCTCGAACCTGATGCACTGGTATATGCTTCATCTGGATTCCTTTTATTTACCAAGGCAAACTCACATTTAGACCTATACATTTTCAAATTTTCCCGAAACTTTTCTGTTGTTTCATATTCTTCTTCGAATTCGTCGCCTGCTTGCATCGTCATATGGATCTGCTCATCATGGGTGAATAATGGACCCTTTATCTTCCAGTTGTCCTTATTCTGGCAACAATATTATCTCTTGTCTGCGGCTTGGCGTTCAATTCCAGTTCCAGCTCATTGCAGGTTTTGTTGAACATTTTTCTCAGCATGTCTCGTTCAGTCTTATACTTCAATAGACTCTCCATAGTTTGTTCTGTCACGGTCGCCATTTAATGTATAATATGGAGAATTGATAAAAAATACGAGTTTGAATAACTTTTCTTTACTGATGTTTTTACAAGTTGTCAACATTAAATTTTCTTAACAACTTAAAATAAAATAAAAATTGAATTTAACTAAAAATACAGCTTGTCTGAAAACAACAGCAACTCCGCTACGACACCGCTGATCTCCAACACCTGTGGTTGGAGTCATTCTCATTGTACCCGTTATTACCAAACAGGCCAATTTCTGGACCATGCTGAGTCTTCGGCATATTGTGCTGCTCTGTGCGTCTGGCGACCTCACTGATGACCCATAGTGGATCTGTGGTCTTGCTACTGCCGTGTACAGCAATTACATAATCTCTGGGTTGGTACCCCAATTGCTTCCTACAATAATTCTCCTCATTGCTCCTGCGAATTATCCTGTCTTCATGTGGCCTCCATGAAAGTTTGGAGTCCAGGACCACCTCCAGATATTTGACCTGCTGGACTAGCTCCTGCCCAAACATGATAGGTGGTCTGAATCCGTCTCTGTTTCTTCGTTTGATAAACAGAATTATGTCTGTTTTTGCCAGATTATCTGAGAGCCCTGCTTCATCGAATTATTATTTTCAATTATTCTGCAGGTGGCCTGCACACGGTCACCACGGTGTCCACAATATTACATGAGCCATCAAAAGCAATGTTTACTGAAAAATGTTGCTGTAACTTCATGAACGCATTTTATTCAAAACATTATGAAGGAGTAACATAACAAACTACAATCTAAAAATTATTATGGCTGTGTGAAGTTCGAAATTAAATAAAAAGGAATAAATATTACTGGAAGATAACAAACTCAAAGGCAACTTTGACGGAACCGTCAAAGCTGGATGTAGGTTCTAAGATTTGTGTTCTGTGACCTTTTGTCGGTTCCGTGGCACCTGTAATCTGCCATTCTCAGTATATGTTGGCGAGTATCGGGTAAGCGTCTCTTTATTATTATTCTCGTCTTTGGTTTATGGATGGATGGAAGGATTTGCTTATTAGTGATTGTGTCTAATTATTTTTATCTTCCACTATCAAAAATATGCAGAATAATAAAAATAATAGCACTGAGTCAACTGACAACATGTTCACGTTTGCACAAAATTCTGAATCACTTTTCCATTTTTTTCTTTCCACGGATCTGAAGTCATCAATTTCTTGACATAAAATGATCTATCGTGATTACCCTTATTATTAAAAAGCAACTGGTATTGACTGGGGTAACACCTCCGTATAATACGGAGGAATTCCCCCAATTAAATCGAAAAATAATTTCAGCTATGGTAATCAAAGGTCACTGCAAAATAGTTCATGTAGAAAAGAATGTAACAGATATAATTCAACGGTCGTAGGGGGCGGTACTTATTTTCTGTTAGAGACTTTCCGAAGAATATACCTATTGTATGGGTTGAAGCGAAAGAGTGGATTATGCAATCCATTTTTAATTATTTAATAAAAATAATGAAATTTCATTAAAATTTGCAGTAGTTTCTTATCGTCTATCAGTCAATAATTTCGAGGGGTTGTAACTTATTAATCTAATAACTCTGCGAAAATAACTACGAAGTCGTGTTTTCATATGATTCATCTCGATCATCAGATGCAGAACTGTACCTCAACAGTGAGGCAGAACTGACCCGTAGATCATAAGGGGATATTTCAGGGTCATTTCAGCAGAAGCAGAAGAGATTGGAAATTACTATATTGAGATCGTAAACGAGGTTATAGTAATTTTCCTAACGGGTGCGTAAAGTGATGCTTTTTTCCCGCACGCGACTGCCGTTAACCCGAACGACGCGGAGCGGAGTTCGGGTAAGCAGTCGAGTGCGGGAAAGACACTTTCCGCATGAGTTAGGAACAATACTTTTTCTACAAGCGTAGGAAACAAATTCATTTTTTCAATTATCTATTCATGCAAATGGAAACAACTAACAAGAGTAACATTTTCTATCCACTAATTATTCGTAACATTTATTGTAAATGTACAATTTGATGCATTATGTAAATTTATAGCGGAAGCCAGCATATTTTTTGAAGATGGCTGATTTCCTGAAGAAGAAGGTAACTCGGGCAATACATTATCGAAAGAAATCGAATGTGCAGGCACTGGCATCAAATCGTCGCCGATCGATATAGACGTGGATGGTTCTAAAATGCACCCAGAAGACGATGTAGTGTTCAAATTGAGAATTTTGTTGGACATTTCTTTTTTCGATTGGTGGAGTCTTCTAAATACCCCTCTGCAACTGAAGTCGATTTCCATCCTCCTAGGCGTTTGATGTTAGTTATACCCACACCACAGTCAGCAAGTAAAGTGGCTGAGGAACGCCTGAAGCTGTGACCAGTGTAAAGCTCTGGATTTTGAAGGCGCAGATATACTGCTATTTCGGAGGGTATCTTTCCTATGGTAATGATTTCTACACATTGCACAGTACATTTTCCACTTTTGTAATACAAGAATAAACGACGGTGAGGAGTCTCTTTTGGACGTAAATGTACATAATTTCTGTATACGTTCAAAAAATAACCATCATTTGCTTCTTCAGATATCACGAAGGATCTAGAGGAATGATTTTTGGAATCCTTGATATTAACAATTATCAGGTTTTCTTTGTCGTCTATGTCGTCAATGGTGAGTTTTGTCAGCTCTTCTCGTCTGCAAGCACCAGCTTATCCAAAAATTGCTACTAACTTAATCATGAGGTATATGTCATCGGGTGCTTCAGTCATAAATTTTGAAACGTCTTCTTGGGTGAAGATTTTGGCCCTTTTCGGTCGAAAACCGACTTCTGTCTTTTAATGAATGCAATTATTTTGTAAAATTTGCTAATATCCAAATTTTGCTTTACTTTGAACACACTCTTCAACATTGAATATCTTGCCCATAAAGTGTTCGGCTTCCATGTTTTAGACATTTCTAGAAAATAAGCCAAGAATACTTCTTCTTTATTTGGTGTTTTCACTTTCTTATTGTTGCACCATTCAATAAAACTCGTGTATTGATTCTCATACCTAGATTTAGTTGGCAATAACTCTAAGTTCGCATCTGTAGCTGCTTGCACGATTTCTTGTGGAAGTTCTTCATCAGATGAATAATCCATTGTGGCAATTTCACTGAATCGAAAATTATATATAAGTAACGCTTTGTCTGTCACTCTGACAATTACAAACAAATTTGTGTATTGATCGGCATGACAACATCAATTGTTACCTACTCGTTATCAGATCAATCAAAGCCTATATATAGGGTGAATTTCATAACAATACATTTTTATTTATCAATATTTGTTAATTTTTTCAATAAATAGTGCAAAATGATGGATGATTTTGAACAAACCCACTTAGTATTGCAACAAAAAAGCTTGAACTTTCATATTTTGTCGCCCACCACTTATATTTTACGAGGATATCATATAAATGTTTTTCCCGTACTAGTGTGGGAAAAAATTTCCCGCACTAGTGTGAGAAAAAATTTCCCGCACTAGTGTGAAAAAAAATTTCCCGCACTAGTGTGGGAAAACTTTTCCCGCACAACTGTGGGAAAATGACACTTTCCAAACTGAATTGCGTGCGGGTAGAGGGTGAATCACGCACGCTTGTAGGAAAATTAATTTTCAAATGCTTGCAACTGTCAAAGTCAGAAAATTTCTATCGAGCTCAGTTATTTAACATATTTCAGACTTCACTTGAACTACTATTTTTTACAGATTTCACAAAACTGATAGAAACTATGTTGAAAGTTCAAAAACCATCAGAATTGTTGAACACGTGCGTCACGAAAGGAAAACGAGAAAAGCATGAGAAAACAAGTGAGGGATGTGTTCCCGGAAAATGTTATTTTCACTTTCACTGAAGCAAATAGTGTTCATTTATTTGTAAGTAATGGAAAAAAGCTTGTGTGTTTTGAAATTTAAGCTAATTTTGTATATACATGAACATAACTAAATAGATAATGCATAATTTCAAAGAATGAAATTCAATTGTAAAAATTGATTCCCATTCAATAAGTGACAGTTTTCAACTGGGAGATGTAATTTTGCCTCCTTGAGGTAATGCGTTAAGTATTATTTGTGCATCCGATGAATCCACTTAGATAGTGAGTTTCTATTTTTAATTTGTATATGTATATATACAACGAATTTAATGAAAACATCTCTTACATGATATAGATATAGAAAATATGTGTAAAAAGTGTAAACCTTCCAAGTCACATATTTGACTAATCTTTGAGGAAGCTCGAAAAATCACCCTGAAATATCAATAACCAAAACTTTTGTGTTTTTCAGAACTAATTAAGTGTTTTTCGTATTTTTCTTCAATGAAAAAAAAAAATGTAAAAATTCTAATGATATGATATCTCATAGGTGTTATTTTTGAGTTTCCTTAAAAGGACCCCGCACTTTTCTTAAGTAAAGTGGCGACCGGTCAAATTTTCTGAAAGTTTGGTATGTTGTTGTACCTGACTCCGTAACCAAAAGTGTCAATGGGCCCAACCCAATCCGATGGCTAGTTTTCTAAATACGGGGTGTTAAAGTTGAAAATTGCCCAAATTTTCGGATTTATTTTTTATTTATTAAAAGTTAGATCGGATTTCTGTTGCATACTGGTGTTTACTACATGTTCTACTAATGAAATTAGTGGATACGTATGATTAAAAATATTTATATTTACAAGGTGATTCACGAATGTATGACGGTAGTTTTTTGCCAAAATTCACTTTTTCTGCTGTGACGTCAGGGAGGCATATTTTTGAAACGTTCTCTTCGATGAAGTATTTTGACGAGAAAATATTGCACAGTAAATATTTTTCATACAGGGTGTTTCACAGAGAGAACCACTAGACAAAATTATTTTCTTTTAGGATTAATTCGAAACCCTGTATTTATGGATTGATTTTTGGGAAAAGTAATACCACAAACATATGTGTGTCTCTAATCTCCAAGATATTCAAGGTGGTTTATTCATAGGAAGATATTCTATTTTGGGAAAAGTACAAAAAACATGAGCAACCTGTATTCAAAAATTTCCCCTGTCAAATGTAACTATTTTCTCACTATATATTGATTTTTATACCACCTCCAGAGGTATGAATTCTGAATCCGATACTATGACCAGTTTTCGAGATACAGGGCGTTAAAGTGTAAAATTATGTACTGATTTTATCGGTTTTTTCTTCAAATTGAAAAGCCATATTGATTTTATGTTGCGCCTATGAATTTAATATGAGTTTCGGTCAAATGTACATGGAAAGGTTCAGCTAAAAATATTTACTGTGACAGGGTTATTCACGAATAAATCACAATAGGTTTTTGCAAATACTCAAAATTCTACAGTTTCGTCACAGAAAAATTATTCCATGAATTTAATACCTAGTTGTTTACAATTTTGAGTATGAAATGATTACTTTTCATACAGGGTGAGACATACAGCCAACCATACCAAAAATAATTATGCTTTGAAATAATTGAAATGAGAACTTTTTTAGTGAATTTTGAGTTACTGTATAACATTACATCAAGGATGCATAACCGTAAGAATTTTAAATATACAAGGTGATTTACCAAAAGTATACATCTTTGTCCGATATAAGTAATCGACCACCCTTTATACACGTGGCAGCAAAGATGATAATAAGAATTTTTTTCATTTATTCAACACTTTATAAACAAATATAATTTAACATTTATGATTCTTTTATGATATAGGTACAATATCTGTGAAGCATTTTGTTCCTGTTCAGCATCAGAGTGCTGGTAACGAAACAGTATATAACTCGCTCTACACGTATATTGTGAAGTACAAATAGGTTCGAATTATACCTACACAAGAAGATGGATAATTATCATCTCTTTGGAGGTGATAGCGCAGTGGGTAAGCGCGCTCATAAAGTTACTCAAAATTCACTAAAAAAGTTCTCATTTCAATTATTTCAAAGCATAATTATTTTTGGTGTGGTTGGCTGTATGGCTCACCCTGTATGAAAAGTAATCATTTCAGACACAAAATTGTAAACGACTAGGTATTAACTTCATGGAATAATTTATCTGTGACGGAACTGTAGAATTTTGAGTATTTGCAAAAACCTATTGTGATTTATTCGTGAATAACCCTGTAACAGTAAATATTTTTAAATGAACCTTTCCATCTACATCTGACCGAAACTTATATTAAACTCATAGGCGTAACATAAAATTAATACGGCTTTTCAATTTGAAGAAAAAACTGATAAAATCAGTAATTTTCCACTTTAACGCCCTGTATCTCGAAAACTGGTCATAGTATCAGATTCAGAATTCATACCTCTGAAGATGGTATGAAAATCAATATATAGTGAGAAAATAGTTACATCTGACAGAGGAAATTTTTGAATACAGGTTGTTCATGTTTTTTGTACTTTTCCCAAAATAGAATACCTTCCTATGAATAAACCACCTTGAATATTTTGGAGATTAGAGACACACATATGTTTGTGGTATTACTTTTCCCAAAAATAAATCCATAAATACAGGGTTTCGAATTAATCCTAAAAGAAAATAATTTTGTCTAGTGGTTCTCTCTGTGAAACACCATGTATAAAAAATATGTATTGTGCAATATTTTCTCGTCAAAATACTTTATCGAAGAGAACGTTTCGAAAATATACCTCACTGACGTCACAGTAGAAAAACTGAATTTTAGCAAAAAACTACCGTCATACATTCGTGAATCACCTTGTAAATATAAATATTTTTAATCATACGTATCCACTAATTTCATTATTAGAACATGTAGTAAACATCTGTATGCAACAGAAATCCGATCTAACTTTTAATAAATAAAAAATTAATCCGAAAATTTGGGCAATTTTCAACTTTAACACCGCGTATTTAGAAAACTAGCCATCGGATTGGGTTGGGCCCATCGACACTTTTGGTAACCGAGTCAGGTACAACAACATACCAAACTTTCAGAAAATTTGACCGGTCGCCACTTTACATTAGAAAAGGGCGGGGTCCTTTGGTCAAATGTGACCTGACAGTTTTACACTTTTGGCCGACGATTTGAAACATTATTTTTACCTACAATACTATCCGTACATGAATCTACTACTGCACACAGACATATACTACTGTAAACTATCTGCTATATTACTTCAACGTTATAGATACGGTTGCAAAATATTTCGGAAATATTACTTTTGCAATGTTACACTCCTAATATTACTGAGAAAATTTGTAATATTACATATCAAACCTTGTGTCAAACTTGATTCCTGAATATTTTCGTAATGTTACTTTTGCAATGTTACATTTGTCAATATTAGTGAGCTGCAGAAATGTGCAAAACAGTAACATATTTTCAACCTTACTGAATGGATATTTCCAACATTACACATTACAAAATAAATTTCCAGCAATATTACCTGCACTTTACATTGGTTGGTTGGAATATTAAAACAAATAGGGTGTTCATGGTGCAAAATAAACATTGTTCATCCAACGGAGACGATCCATGACTTACAGTGGAGGTGATATGAAACTGTGTAGTGACTGTAAGTTTTTCCACTACCCAGTTTCAAAATAAACATGTATCAACTCAAACACTTCAAAACCCAAGATTAGGATCAATGTTTTGAGACACTCCGTACACATCCTCGGTTGATATGCGAGTCATGCGGTTGATGTGTTGCTTAGGTAATTCCGCGAGGCGTCCGGAGACCGGCGGGCCGAGCAACATGTCTGAAATAGCAAACCCGGCGGTGGCGGCGGTGCGGTGGCGGCTCGATCATGGAATTAACATTCAGAGATGTAGTCCTGTCCCATCCGCTTTTCCGCTGAAATATGACTCGATCACGTTCCGGGATAAGATGAACCGAATCCATCATTTTGATGTCTTTGTTCGCTTCGAGAGGCTGGTTGCGCTCCCTCGCCGTAAAAAAGTCGAAACGTGGAAATCCCCCGGTGCAGCGGGGTTGGTCCGGGGAATCCATCAAATTGTCATTTACTAATGGCATCTCGAGAAACGGTCCCAGGCGGGAGAGAGTTTTTTCACAATTGCGGGATATTGTTTTTGCAGAGGCTTATTGGATTCCACTGTCAGCCCTGCCACTTTCTAAGACATACTCTGGGGTATTGAGAAAATAATATAAGCAAGAAGTTATTCCTTGTGAATTATCTAAATTAAAAGAGAATAAGTTAATTGAGATGTTGACCAATTTTGTTACCAACGACACGACATTGCTATCACGCTATGTTACCTGCCAAAGGCCTTCGAATGTGTTGATTATCATATTCTGCTGCAAAGGTTATTTCATTATTTATTTATTTATTAAATTGAGAAAGAACTAAGAAGGCGAAGAAGGGCAAGGAGCATTTTTTTTGGAATCTCGACTTTAATCTCGGACCCCCGACTTCAATCTCGGACCCTCAACTTTAATCTCGTATCCCTGACTTTTAAGTCGGACCCCCGACTTTAACCTCGGACCCCCGACTTTAACCTCGGACCCCCGACTTTAATTTCGAACTCCCGACTTTAATCTCGGACCCTCGACTTTAATCTTGGTCCCCCACTTTAATCTCGGACCCCTGACTTAATCTTGGACCCCCGACTTTAATCTCGGACCCCCGACTTTAAAGTCGGACCTTCAACTTTAATCTCGTATCCCTAACTTTTAAGTTGATCTCGGACCCCCTACTTTAATTTTGAGCCCCCTACTCTAATCTCGGACCCCCGAATTTAATCTCGGACCACCGACTTTAAAGTAGGACTCCGACTTTAATCTCGGACCCCTGATTTCATTCTAGGTAGAAATAAATGGGACACCTGTCGGTTTACATCTGCAAAATATCCTAAGGGGTCCAGTTGTGATCTCTATGGAGTTATATTATTAACTCAAAATTAGCTGCTTTGAAATTATATCTTTCATTATAACCCAACGACCTATTTCTATCAGTTCAGACTTTTGCTATAAGTAATTCGCATTGTAAGGCTGGGTGTTTATTATAAGTGGACACTAATGGTAGTTGCTCTTCAACCACAGAAACGTTATCATTAGGAAATACTGAGTCCAATGTACGACAATCAATATTTCAACAATCATTGAACGATTAAAGCCCATATAAATCTAGAAGTTGCATAATAGAATCTGATACTTCCAGGTTGAGATTGAACACATGTTTGGATTTGTTAATGTATGGGTATGTTAAAGTCCACATTAATAATGAGTCTATACAGCGTCATTTGAATAGTATCTATCAATATTTTCAAACAAATTTATATAATCAGTATATACAGATACTAGGGGATGTAGGTATATGGAACATTAAATGAGTTTATTACCCAGTCTATGTCGTGAATTGGGGTTTGTTCAAGACTAACTAGGTAGATACTGATCTCTTAAAGATTTAAAACACTTTAGAAAAATGTAAGAACATTCATTCTACTATGTCAAATATGAGAATTAAAATTATTGAAATGAATGAACGAATTAATGGATTAAAGAATTGACGAATCTCTCCTAGACCAGTTACTGCTTGAAAAAATTATTCTTAATAGACTTATTACAATAAATATTGGTATATACATTTTGGGGACATTTTCTATCTTACTAAACTCTATCCTTCCAAACTCTCCCCATAGCCCTGACTAGCTGTGGACACGGTAGAACTCTAAACTCGAATACCAGATCGAAATATCAGTGGCCTTTTCGAAAACAATTGTTTTCTGTTTATGGCACAATTGTCTTTCAAAATATAATTACATCGCTCACGTACTGAATTATAAAATGTAACAAGGTTACCCACGTATTGAATGATGATAAAATATTTTGAAATACAGAATGTTCCATATATTCTTGACAATATTAGCATTGATAAATCGTCTCAATTTTAGTATTTACTATAATTTCTGCAAGCTCATATTTTTTCAAAATTGCCACCAACACACCCCCTTTTCTTTACTTTTTCCAACCCCTCTCAAACTCCTACTGTGTATCTGGAATCAAAAAGTTCTCCATCGTATTTGTCATTCATTAGCCAAGTCAGTAAAATTACATCAAACTGAAAAGGGAAACTTTCTCAATTAAAAAGTTGAACCAATGGAAAAGGAAAAAAAACTACGATAAAAATTGAGTAACTTTTTTGTAATATCTAACAGAAAACAACTACTTTCCCGGCTAAAGCCACGCTGTACATTGAACAACATCTGATAGATAGTGGGAAAACAAATAAATAAATACTCTTCTACCAGTATTCTGATAAAAAATATTAGTTTCAGTACGGAGACCTCTGCATTTCTGGTAGTTGATTTGCAGCCTCATAACAGTTGTTGGATTTCTCGATTGTGTTAAGATTCCTTGTGAGAAACTAAAAATCAACACAATGAGATTCTTGTTTTTCACAGAATAATTATACAAAATAAATAATAAATTACTGTTGTATTATAGAGCTAAATATAAAAATAAGGAAATGATCAAGGTAAATTGATGTTGTCTCCCAGACACAGATTGCCAGAAAATAAAAATTGGTGGATATCCATGTGGGTCTCATATACACTACCAGAGGCCTAAAAGCAAAAACAGGTATACAATTGACTTACAAAAACACTGTCAAAGTATTCTACTCTACTAAAGAAATAATGTTCAACAAAAAAATGGATATTGGAGAATACAGCAAAAAGTATTCATGGACATCTGATCGAGGAAACTACCGCCATATGGTCACGGATCTAGCCATTTATACCACTCAAAACCAAAGAATAAATTAAATATCCCCAACATGGATTTTTCTGCTTGTTTCTTCAGACGTTTAATGCCATAATACATTTGAATCTTATGACAAATCGGTTTCAGGCTGTCTATTTCAATAACTGTCCATCAGATTTCAAACAAATGAATCATGGTGTACCCAACGACTCTATGTTGGGGCCAATTTTGGTCGTATATATTTATGTGTGTGAGTTGAGTAGCTCCATGACCACATATAAATGTGTCATGTTCGCCGATAACACATTTTTCAGAGGGGATGTATTTTAAGACATACCTTGATAGAAACTTTTCACCTCGAAATAGGGTGAGAAATCTGTATTCGGAGTTTGTCGGTCTTATTCTGACTCTCCCTGTATGAAAGTGATTTGGTTTACAAAAGATTGAGGCTAATTTGAAATTAGTAATATTCAAACAAGAAGAAGACTCAGTTGTAGACAACCGGTGCTTAGTAAGACACACAGAAAATGGTTAAAACCATTCTCAAAATTGACCAACTGTAGAATTTTATTGCAGACACATTGAATATTGAAATGAATATTCCACTCTTCTCAAGATATTCACGTAATCTGACCAATCGCAAATCAAAGACAACTTGTATTATCGCGAAAACACCAGCTGTCTCTCAATTCTGATTGGTCCGTCAGCGTTGGTGTTTTCAACGATGTAACCATAGATGACAAAGCATAGTTTGACATTTTGACAGATCATAATTGTAGACGAAAACGTCAAAATGAGTCACATCGTAACTGTATAATAAATTATTGATAGTTAAAATACATTTTTTGTGATTATAGTTGATTGATTATGGTTATGATGAATTGATTGTTCATGTTTATAATGATACTTTTAATGCTTCGTGAAATAGTCTAATAAAATTCCACTCGTGATTGAATTTATCTCATAAGTCTGTCTTTTATTTCTGAACTCAACTGAGTCCTGCGGACTCGTGGTGTTCAGCAATTCGGTTTCGTTCGGAAATTAATCGACAGACTTATCGCGAAAATGCAATCACTTGTGGTATTACTACTGACTATTTCACGCACTTGTCAGAAGAACCAATCAGAAGCTCTATTCAAGTTCGGATTATCGATAATACCGAACTTGACTCTGATTGGTCTGTCAAGATCGATGTTTTCAGATTCGTATATGTGACAGTTAAACGTCAAATAGGTATAAGTAATGACGATATGCACGCATTTGAAAACGAGTAGATTTGGGATGAAATTCGATAGAATCAATGTTTCCTGTTTATTAAAATTTATTAATTTCTCAGATTAACTTTTTTGCCAATTTCCTCCAATTCTGCCAAATTTCAGATTGTTTACCTTTCACTTTGTGAAATAGTCTAATAAAATTCCACTCGTGATTGAATTCATCTCACGAGTCTGTTTTTTATTTATGAACGAAACAGTGTTTTCTCGAAGCAATTCAGTATCGCGAAAATTCGATCACTCGTAGACTACTGATAAACATCAATATCAACTTCATCTTCAGCGTCATATTTCACTTGTCGGCCTATATTATTTTAATGTGTGATAGATGAAGTCCTAAAAATTTCCTTGCGCCCTAGAATCTTCACGTGAATCAGTATTCAAAATAATACTCTTTATTCTGGAACACCCTGTATATGAAACATGTATTTTAGAGCATATTTGGAGCGATATTTTCTCGTGTTCGTGCCCATTGTGATCACTGGGAAATAAACGCGGGCATACTTTCCTGTACATAATAACAGTTATTAATCTAGAAAACTTTGACAAATTACGATTAAAAAATGCACATAGTACGACATCACGGTCATGCCGAAATTATTCAAACAAATCCCAAGTTGCATAATCACCGAAGAATGCCATTGAAATTTCCCCGATCCTAATACCCAGCCATCGTTTTTAATGGTGCAGAGCATCAGGTATGTTGTCCGTTTTAAAGAACAGTTAGCGTTCCTATAATGGCGTGTAAAGTTTTACATAATGAGGTAGGTTTTGGGAGGGGTTTTCGAGGGTCCCGCATCATTTGTTAGAAGAAACCGATAGCGGATAGAGACCATCGACAATGGTCGAAAAGATGGGTGATGGTCGTTGTCTTCTATCGGGGATGAGATTCGAGATTCTAGGCACCATTATGGAGTGACGTTTGATGGATTTCGAGGGTTTGTTCACTAGCAACAGGAAGATTTTTTCGACAAGTTTCTCACACTATCGATTAAGATATTCGGGGAATGAAAAATGAAAGTTTACTTGGTTGGTGCGTTCGTTTCACACGGATGTAATTAATGATTCAGTTGAATTTGAATGATTCAGCTGAAGTTGAGTTGAATTGTTTGCCTTGGCCTTTAGTGTTGTTGAATATATTACTGGGTTGAACTATGTAGCATTTGGAAATGTCACTTCATTTTTCCTTCCCTGTATATATGTATATTTTAGTAGGTAAGTGAATGAAGAAACCTCAGAGCTATACCAAACAAAATCAAGATATCTTAACTATAGATTGCTAATCACAGCGCTCGACTCGTGGTTCTGCTTTTGTCTAAAAGTTGTCGTTGATATCGAATTATTTCAAATTTTCAAGAGGAATTTTGATTAATAAATTATAATAGATACTCCATGAATATTCCATCCATCTGATTCTTGAGACCTGGAAGAGAGAGAAAATGAATGAATAATGACATAATATATCAGTGTTATCTGAAAATGTGGTAAAAGTATGTTTTTCTCACCTAGCTCAATCTCTTGGATTTTCTCTACATCGTAGGTCATTCCGTCGAGTTTTCCATATCAAGGTATCCTATTTTTCAAATGAACCTTCGAATTTCGTTTCTCTTGGGTGAAGTATTTCCGTAAATATAGATGGCATTGGTGAATTACTATCAGGCGTATTGGAAGGATGAGTGCGCAAGAATGATAAGCATGAGAGGGGGAAGAGAATCGAGATCAGGTGGTGATGGTACAAGAAAATGGTCGTCCTGTCCTAAATTGTTGGTTTTGTTTCACGACTCAATTTTTCTAAATCCAATTTCTGACGCCCATCCGTGATCGAAACTTTGGTAAAACCATTTAATATTCCTCACGTCTTAGACTCTTCTTTCTCCGTAAGTAGAAGTTATTTCACTATTTCCATCCATTGGAGTTCAGCATCTTTTTTTTTACAGTGTTAAAGGCATCGATATCGAATGAATACAAAATACCGTTGTGGCTCGATTTTTATAATCACATTATTATTAGTTTATAACCCTCCTGGTGGGGTAAATTACATCATTGTATATATTTTAGTGTGCAATACTAATTGCTTTCTTTAGGGTTGTAGTTATGGTTGTAAGCAAGGGAATGAATGCATGCATTACCATTGCAGCAAGGGGGTGATAATGTCATGTGTTTATACACCCATTTCATCCATTAACAAATTTTTCACTGAAGGGGGTCTAGATAGATCCATGAGAAAACTAGAAGCAATCTTGTCGATGAAATGCCAACAATTACCGCCTCTTGCTGATATCACTAGATATTTTATTCAGAAAAGCCGGAATCACAGATCGCATCAACAACGCAGGATTTGAACAGGCCAGATATTTGAATTTCATTAAATTATTTTATATAATCCAAATTGCATATGCATGCATATGAATAATTAATTACTGAAAATTTAATAATTCACATATATGTGAGCCGCCACACAGTACTGGGTGAAAGCACGTAAATTATTATTCTGTGAAATTTGGAAGTACTTTCACATAAAAACCCTGTTTTTTTTTTTCGGTGTATTTGAATGGTTTCGATTTTCATTATAATTGTCTAATTAGTTATTTAATTTCTCATTTTCTCCCAAATTCCTTTTCAGGTAGCTCATGTTTTTTTTTGTTTTTAATCAAACCCGAATTCATTTCACAGAGTTTGATTTCCTGATCCAGCAATATTATATTGTTATTATCAATTCAAGGCGGTCGGGTGGCGCCCAAATATTTATTTTTTGAAATTCACAGTTTAGTATCTACGGCTCAACGCTCACTAGACGAACAGCGGCCGGAGCTGACTTAATTTGCTACATAAGAAATAAAACAGTCATAACTAATAGGGTCCAATGATATCTTTTGTGAGAGCCTATCGAATGAAATAATCACAAAACACAAAACAAAACAAAAATTGTCGCATTTGTTAGAAGCACAAAAAAACGATTATAATTTCTACATTGATAATAAAAAAATTGAAGTAGTATATCATTTCACGTATCTTGGAGTAACCTTTTCATCTTCTTTAATTTATCGAGAAATAGCCATAAGTACATCAGACAAAGCTAAACAAGCCAGTGGTTCAATCATACCAATAATGGCTAAATCAAAAATGGTCTTCACAAATGTATTTATTTGATTCCCTTATTACTAGCACAGTAACAAATTGCATTCCAGTATGGGGTTTGCGTTATATAGACATACTCGAACGAATTCAGATTACCTTCCTTAAAAGAATTATCTTGTTACCCAAAAACACAGCTGATTTTGTTGTTAGGTTGGAAACTGGAAGAGTAAAGATATCGTACTGCATATTTAAGAATACTCTCAACTGGATCATTAAAATAAACTGATCGAAAAAAGTTAAGGATATTGGAAATTCTCTGAGAACAAAATAGTTTTCGAGAAACATTGTATAACATACGTTTACTCCCATCTCTTTCAGAAATGAAACATATTTGTTTTACTGAAAAAAAGAATTTACAGGCAACTTTTCTTTAATAATGTAACAAAACAGATTATTATCAAAAAGGAAAAATATATTAATAGCGTGTGATTCCACCTCTATTGGCTATTACTGCTTCAACTCGGCGAGGCAAACTTGAAATCAAATGATCCAAATCATTTTGATCAAGGTTGTCCCATAATTGTGGAACAACTTGCCTCAGTGACCTTACGTCCCGAACAGGTGGTTGATGGGCAATTAGTGCCCTTCCGAGCATGTCCCAAGCATGTTCGATGCAGTTTAAATCTGGAGAGTGCGGGGGTAATGGCACATGATCAATTTCATTGATTGCTAGCCGTTCTTGTACTACCCTGGCTCTGTGCGGGCGAGCGTTATCATCCAGAAATCTGAAATTGGGCTACAAATTCCAACGGTAATCATACACCATGTTATCAATGATGTCGTTGGCATAAAATTCACCTGTCATTGTACCTTCACAAACATACAACTCCGTTCGACCTCCGTAGAAAATTCCACCCCAAACCATTATACCTCCACCTTGAAATGGATGTACTTCCTGAACATATCGGTCATTAACTCTGGAATTTCTTGGTCGCCAAACACGAACTGTACGTCTATCAGCACGAAGACAAAAGCGGCTTTCATCGCTGAACATCACTGTACGCCACTCATCATTCCAATTGGCTCTTTCATTACACCAAAGCAAACGTTGAGCTCTATGGACTGCGGTCAATGGAGGGCGTCTTATAGGCCTATAGCAATGTAAACCTGCGTCATTCAATCGATTTAAAACCGTCCGAGGGGTAATACGAATTCTGGTGGCAGCGAAAAGGTCCTGGCTGAGCACCGTACAGTTTGCTGTAGGATCCATCCTAGCTCCTCTCACTAGTCTTCGGTCCTCCCTAGCATTTGTCGATCTTGGTCTACCCTCCCTATGCCTGTCCATGACAGATCCAGTCTCATTAAATCGGTTATTAAGTCGGGAAATTACACTTTGAGAGACATTAAACCGATCAGCCACATCGATCTGTCGCGCATCTCCAAGAAGCAACCCAATGGCTTGATTGGCTTGCTCTACATTTAAATGACGTCTATTCATATTGTTGATGACAGAATAACCCCAATATCGCAAACTGCGCTTGGCAACACAAAAACAAAACTAAACTTCACAAACATAAAATCTACTGATTTGGTGATAATGCTTTTTATCTGTTCGGGTAAACTTGTATAAGTCTACAACAACTTTTTTTTCAAAGTAAAAGACATAGGTATTCATAGCTGTACCAGATGTTTTCTAAAAAAAATTTCGGCATCGCAAAAACACAATATCCTTAACTTTTTTCGATCAGTTTATTTGATATGCATGAAATTCGTCTACCAAAAATTGCTTTAAACCGCCTCGTAGCCTTACAGAATAACGAACCAAAATATAACTGGATGGGCCAGTTCAGAGAATATCTTATCTATGCTGGATACAATGAAGAATGGGGACTGGTTGATGAAGCTCCTCTTAAAAGGAGAAGAAAATCACTTCTAGAGATATTCAGGAACAAACTCATACAAGAAGATCTTAATTTGCAGGCGCGATCTACCTTCTCAATGTTTTATATGCATTTAGCCATAATACCTGGTAGCCAGAATTATCTAAATCATAACATACCCCTTCATATAACCCGAATTTTAGTTCAGCTTCGTTTAAACAATAATCACCTTATCAAATTTAACTTTAGTGGCTACTCATACAAAATAAACCCAAAGGAAATGTGTACGATATATAATAACTCTTGCCCCGAAACGATTTTCTATATTCTGATTGATTGCCCAATATACACTTCAATGAGACCAGCAAACCATGATTTCCTTACCAATCCGGAACATTTCATAGAGGCACTCAACGCCTTCTACATCAAAATCGATATTTTACCATCTACGGAACATTTTAAAATTAAAAGCTTTTCTTGTGAATGAATGAAGCTATAAATTTTCGATAGTACACGAAATTGTTTCGCCATGAAGCTCAATGAAAAACCAGAAGGTACCGAAAAGGTGCGAAGTTTTTGAAAGTGAATCTCTTGTTTGTGTCTCTTCTTTTCTTTTTTCTCGTTCTATTTGCTTACTATTTTCTTAATGTATAAACAACACTAACACTGATATCCATCTTATTGTTATCGTAGTCTAAAAATCAACATTGTTAATTAGTTAGGCAACAACCTTATGTTGTTCAATATATTACCTTTTTTTTTTCTTTCTGTAATCAGATTGACCTGTAAATTATTATTATATCTATTATTATTATTACCCATTTATATCATTCTGAAAGAAATGTGTAAACTAGATATAAGCACTCGATACCTTATAGTAACCAAACCCTTTGTTAGAAAAACTATAGCTTTTTAGAAACAAATAAACGTTTGATTGATTGATCGAATGAAATAATCACAAAGGGAGTTTTTTCACAAGATAACATGTACATGTGTGTATACAGGGTATAATCTAACCTCTTGCACTCCCGTGTAGGAGGGGTGTATACAGTCATGTTAGAACGAATGGCAGCTGTGAAAAATTTGAAAATTTTGAAATTTCATGAAATGTGGGTCTATCTCTAGACCTCTGTAACGTAATCTAAATTCTGTTCGACATTCAATGTCTTTTCTTCACCGGCAATTGCCTTTTCTGGTCTGGAAGGATGGCGGACAGAGTTTTCCAAAATACGACCCACATTTCACAAATTTTTAAAACTCTCAAAAAATTTTTTTCGCATTTTTTACACCTGCCATTCGTTCTAGCATGCCTTCATACACCCCCCCCCCCTGTATAATTAGGTGCTTATAGCAAATTAACACAAAATAACCTCAAAATTTTCAGTTCACTATCACTATCACTTTTACGTGGTTTCATATTATTGTGTCTTCCATTCATATTGGTGAGTAGACTTTGAACACGACAAAACTGAATAAACATGTGATGTAATGAAATAACTTGAAAATGTAAAAATTCAAATAATAATCAAGTGATATGCGCATACTCATAATCACAAGTAATAATAGTTATACCAAATGAAAACGTATAAAACATATTTATCGTGCAGGTCAACAAACATGTTCTCATATTAAAAAAAAAATTACGTAATAACTATACAGGGTGATTCAAAATTCGATGTAAATATTTCAAGGGCGTATTGTTGGGATCAAAATAAGACTTTTTCTTCAAATCAACATGTGTCCTAAAATGCACCCCGTCCGAGCTACAGCCCCTGTAAGTTTGGAAAAAAACAGGATTATCTAAAACTGTGACTATAATAACGAATCGAATCTCCTGAAAATTGGCATACCCCTGTTTTTTTAGGCACTCTATTCTTTTTTTGCTTCAAAAATTATGTAAACCCAGTTTTGGGGGAGTTGGAGGGGGGTCCACACTTTTATTGGCCCAATTTTTATGTTCAAAAAGAGAAACTCCGAATTCAAATAGCATAATCTTATTTGCCATAAAAAAAAACTAAGAATTCGGTCTATTGCATTTTTGTCGTATAACCAACCGTTTGTCGGAAAATCGTAATCAACGAAAGGAGGGTATTTTCACAATATCAAACTAACAAAACATGTATTAGCTAATTTATTCAAAATTCGATGTGAATATTTCAAAAACGTATTGTTGGGATCAAAATAAGACTTTTTCTTCAAATCAACATGTGTCCTAAAATGCACCCCCTCCGAGCTACAGTTTTAGTTAATCTCGTTTTTTTTCCTAAATTACAGGGGCTGTAGCTCGGAGGTGCATTTTAGGACACATGCTGATTTGAAGAAAAAGTCTTATTTTGATCCCAACAATACGTTTTTGAAATATTCACATCGAATTTTGAATAAATTAGCTAATACATGTTTTGTTAGTTTGATATTATGAAAATACCCCCCTTTCGTTGATTACGATTTTCCGGCAAACGGTTGGTTATACGACAAAAATGCAATAGACCGAATTCTTAGTTTTTTTTATGGCAAATAAGATTATGCTATTTGAATTCGGATTTTCTTTTTTTGAACATAAAAATTGGGCCAATAAAAGTGTGGACCCCCCTCCAACTCCCCCAAAACTGGGTTTACATAATTTTTGAATCAAAAAAAGAATAAAGTGCCTAAAAAAATAGGGGTATGCCAATTTTCAGAAGATTCGATTCCTTATTATAGTCACAGTTTTAGATAATCTTGTTTTTTTTTCCTAACTTACAGGGGCTGTAGCTCGGAGGGGGTGCATTTTAGGACACATATTGATCTGAAGAAAAAGTCTTATTTTGATCCCAACAATACGCCCTTGAAATATTTATATCGAATTTTGAATCACCCTGTATATAACTATATTTTGAATGAATAGTTATTTAAGTAACAAGGAATGTAAAGACGTGTTAACATTCGAGGTGAGCGAGTACGAACCGAGGCAAAGCCGAGGCTTGTCGCTTGCCGAGGATGTAACAGTCGATACATTTCGTGTTACTTATTACGTTTTTCCCGCTGCTTGTTGACAATTCTCAAGATTTGCCTGGATTGAAGTTTTTCTTACCCTTCCTTCATGATTATTTGTGCCGCTATTTCATTCTATGTTGCTTGTGCGCGTTACTAAGTTACCGAATAAACAGACAACAATAATTTTCAAAAAGACTTATAACCTAAAAATTGATATAAATGAAGGTGAAGGTACTACTTGTCAAAGTCAGAGTCATTATTACCCTAGGCATGTAAATGACACTATTTACATTTCGTTGTCAAGATGAATTAGTAAACGAATGATATAGACTATTTACCTGTTTTGTTGCTAAGCATATATGGACTATTTACAGTGTCGGCAGCGGGAAAAGTATTTTTTTTATCGATATAAGTAGTATAAACGGTAACAACTTACTTTAGTTCTTTATTTAGTATCTGGCATACGCAGTCCGTTTCGTTTCAACCAAGCCTCAATTCCCATTTTACAAACTATAGTGAGCAAAAAGTAGTTACCAAATCACGTCAGAATCTAGAAATTGAAACCCCCGGAAAAGACCCCCAGTAAGAAAACTGAATAAAAAACCCTTCAGAAATAAAAACCCACGGAATAAAAACCTTCTGTAAAAAACCCTAGGAAAAGAATCCCTCGAACAATATATTACTATTATATTTCAAAATAACAGATTTAAACCTTATGTTAGGCGATATATCTTTTAAAAAAACAGCTATATCACTTTGGTGGTTATTATATTGCTGACATAATGGTTTTTACCTATCCTGCAGTATCTGGAAGGTGGTCCGTTCTTGAAAATACATTTATGGTGAGGAGTAATTTTTTAGTATGATCTAACCAGCACGAACTAACCTAACGTAGGGGTCTTCATGTTCGCAAATAACAATTAACATTTTGTTTTGAAAATTTTCAGGTTTTCGGTTACAATAAGGTGCCTTTTAATTAGACCTACACCAAAATAGTCCAGGGAAGATAGAAAAAAATAACTAAATTTGGCCGTCACACGTATATCGAGATGCGGTTTTCTGCATTGTGTTCAGGAAGGTCACAGCAAATGAGTCTATAGGGTGTGGTTTCTCGCTTTTTTGAAAAATGCTTTCTGGGCCGGAAAATGCATTTTCCAATTGCATCACTATTTGCACCATTACAGGAACGACTGGAAACTCGGAAAAATCGCTTGGAACTCGATTCTGGCATTAGAATCACCCGGGGGTGCACGAGGGTGGTTCTGTGGGGGTGCGCGGGGGGTGAATTGGGGGAGAAATGGCAGCGTACATGAAACTCGCTCCAAACTCGTTACTCGGGGGTTTTCAGGGATGCCGAATTCAATTCTGGCATTGGAAATCCTCGGGGGCGGTTCCCTGGGGGTTGCGGGGGTGGTCAATTGGGGGAGAAACGGCAGCGTGCATGAAAATCGATCCAAACTCGTTACTCGGAGGTTTTCGGGGATGTCGAATTCAATTCTGGCATTGTATTTCCTCGGGGGCGGTTCCCTGGGGGTTGCGGGGGTGGTCAATTGGTGGAGAAACGGCAGCGTGCATGAAAATCGATCCAAACTCGTTACTCGGGGGTTTTCGGTAATGCCGAATTCAATTCTGGCATTGGAATTTCTCGGGGGTGGTTCCCTGGGGGTTGCGGGGGTGGTCAATTGGGGGGAGAAACGGCAGCGTGCATGAAAATCGATCCACACTCGTCCCTAGGGGGTTTTCGGGGATGCCGAATTCAATTCTGGCATTGGAATTCCTCGGGGGCAGTTCCCTGGGGGTTGCGGTGGTGGTCAATTGGGGGAGAAACGGCAGAGTGCATGAAAATCGATCCAAACTCGTTACTCGGGGGGTTTCGGGGATGCCGAATTCAATTCTGGCATTGGAATTACCCGGAGGTGGCTCTGTGGGGGTGCGCGGGGGTGGAATTGGGGAGAAATAGCAGCGTGCATGAAAATCGATCCAAACTCGCTACTCGGGGGTTTTCGGGGATGCCGAATTCAATTCTGGCATTGAAATTACCTGTACGCATCTCGGGTCACAGCCTGGGGGACCTGGGGGACCCCAAAGGCCTGCGGGGATGTCCGATGCCAGAATTGAATTCGGCAATCCCGAAAACCCCCCGAGTAGCGAGTTGGGATCGATTTTCTTGCACGCTGTCGTTTCTCCCCCAATTGACCACCCCCGCAACCCCCATGGAGCCGCCCCCGAGGAATTCCAATGCCAGAATTGAATTCGGCATCCCCGAAAACTCCCGAGTAACGAGTTTGGAGCGAGTTTCATGCACGCTGCCATTTCTCCCCCAATTCACCCCCCGCGCACCCTCACAGAGCCACCCTCGTGCACCCCCGTGTGATTCTAAGCAAGTTTAAAAAATAAATGTCTCGAATAAAAGATATATTGTTTCATTAGGTAATGTCTATCCAGTTAATTATTAAAAAACAAAAATAATAAAACTTCCTCATAAGGACGGTTATTATCATTATTTGTCGTGGCGCTTCTGGGCGACTTTTTGAAGGCGTATTCACTTTTCAGCTGCAGGAAAACCTGCAGCACCACCTCGTGTGGTAGATGCACACTCCAAGCAGAAACATAGACAATATATTATTCTGCCATTTTTTCTCTGTTCGCCTTCATGAAAATTTCATATTATTTATTCATGATGTGATTTCGACATAAATCTTCTTTTGTCGCGTTGTGCCTAAAAGAAGCTATTATCTCTATAAATAGCATCTTATTTGATGAAGGTTCTCTTCAAAAAATGCAGTGGTATAGGTGAGATTGGTTTCGTACATTTTCAAAACTGAAATAAATAATACCTACAAACCTACAAACATCGAACAAAATATTTACTGAAAAAATCAAAACATTGCATATTTTTCCATGTTATACTTGTAAATAACAGTGACCAATTTTACCTCTGATGCTTTACGTGACAACCGTAAACAGTAATTTTGTTGTGATAAATACGTATAGGTACTCTTACGTGTTTGTTAATATTTGCAAAAAATATATAATTGATAGTTATGATACTTTTACTGCAGAAGGCATAATGGTTATTTACCATTTACCAAAAAATTATTATTATGATAAAATAAAAATAAAATTACTTTGAATGAGTATTTATTCATCAAGGTGTACAAAATTTGTTTCTTCCTAACAAATGTTTAATTATCTATATTTCAATAACGGATTTGGTGACAGTTAATCATTCCTTGTAAATGTCCCTCATATTTAACTATTTAAGTCTTCTAGCACAGTTTATTTTAATAATTTAAAATGGCACACTTGAACCATATTAATAGGGAATATGCAAGTGATTTAAATTTACTTGATTTTCTTACCTCCGATACTTTATTGTCTTGACATTACACCTAAACCATCAGTTTATCATTTGGTTTGTATTTAACTCCATAAAACTTTAATCAAAAGGTGCATAATAAGCGCGCGGAATTCAAATTTGCGAAACGCATCACCATTGGTCGAAACGAAGAATGACGTCACATGGCAGGTTATGAAATTTATCTTTATTTGGAGTACTTATAATTGTGTTTTGGTATTCCGGTACTAGACAATACCTATAAAATGGTTTTTTAGCATTTTTCATTATCGTAATAGCGATTAAAACTGCAAATCCCTATCCTAATTAATAACTGTCAATAATGTCATTGGCCATAACTATAGGAAGAACGTTTTTTGTTTCGTTTGTTTCATGTTATTTTGATAAGTGCAATTAATAGTCGGAAGATCAATAATTATTTTATAGCATTTCCTGTTATTGGGTGTAAAACCTGTTGGAAATAAAAGCTTTTTTTTTCACAACGCGCGGAATATGGAGGCGTTCAAACAGGTCGAATTCAATCGGTATTTTATATATTATTTTAAAAGTTAATTCCAAGACTTTCAACAGTATTTATATTTTTTACTATGTTGTAACGAAGTGAAAAATTGATTAAACAAATTTTAAAAAATTATGCATATTCCCTATTAGTTGAACTAAAGATTATCGCTTGCTTTCTCTAGAGAACGAACGTGTATGTCAGTGTTGCTTTTATTAAGGCTTTTTGTATTCAAGCCTTACAGTTCCTATCGAAACCTGTTAATCAGTAAATGATGGACTGTACCTAATTGTTTCTTTGAGTCTTTTCACTCCATACAAAAATAATCTGACCGGACAAAAGGACTGCGTTTCAGCCATCTTCTCATGAATTGAACAATTATGTCCTTCCACTCTCTTGTGGTAATCTCAATATAATATAGGCTATTTCTTCAGTAACGCAGCATAACGTGATACATTTAAAACTCGTTTCATGGCGCTTGCCACAACGAGGAATTCCACATGCATGTCGACAGGGTCGAACTCCTCTGGGCTAAAAGCAGTATACACTGCCCAAAGCAATGAAATAGTCAATAAAAAAAATTATATATCTCTTAGTCATTTGATGATATATCCTGAACATTAGGTCTCTCTCGTATGGATAGAAAGACAAAAACGAGAGGAATTATTCAAATTGAAGCAGTTTTCCAGAGCCTAAAGTCCGATGTTAAAATTAAACTTACTAGACATGTATTTTTGGCAATATAGTAACCTTCCACAGTCTGAAAATGAAAACAATGTCAATTCAAGCAAATCTATAAAAGTGTGGAATGGAAATGATTCAATTTGCCTCGATAAGTTATTGCGTTTACAACACATGCCAAGGGAGGAAAATTCTTCCCTTTCTTCCCGTGGATAGTTTGATGCCCGACGCGAGAAAACTTCACTCTGGAATAAATAATTTTTCTATTACCTTTTGTGTCATTTTTCAAGGAATATCTTTATATTATTTTGTTGTATTAAACTGTTATCTTGAATTTTTGGATTTACCCCTGTGTTTCTTAAAAATTGAAGACCCTGTCAAAATGTAACATTTGAAATCAGTCCTTACTGCATTTCTCCCAAAAGAGCAGATGAACAAAAAATTATGAACATTTTCTCGTCATAAACAAGTATGTCCTATAATAAGTAATTTAATCATCTGTACAAGACATTATGATAATTGAGAAAACGTGTTTTTAAGATTTCCCCGTTGCAATATCATTGGTATTGTAAACATTTTTAAACTGTTTTTGATTCAAATAAATAGAATTACAAGAAACTGATCAGGAAAACTTTGGAAAAAACTAAAATCAAAAATTTACTTCAATTGGTATGCTCGGCTCATAGAGGGAAAGCAGCCCTTTCCTCCCTAAACTCAGGGAGGAAAACCAGGTGTTCCATTGAGGTAGTTTATTCATCTCCAAGATCACAATCGTGATATCAAATAAACATAATTTGTATAAAGCATTACCAGGAACATTCGAATATATAAAACATATTAATAATATTCAACATATTAAAATCACGGTAATTTCTTATCAAGGGAAATATGTTTCCTATAGAAAATGGAAATATTTTCAGTTTTCTTTTGAATTCAAGAATATTGGTTTCATCTTTTTCATTCTTGGGTAAATGGTTACCTCGTTTTATGAGCATATGTTCTTTGGAATCTGTAGTAAAATCATCATGATTTACAGAGTTTTTGAAGAGTCGATGCAAATTTTTCCTCACATAAAGAACACTGTGGTAATGTACACTGAGCAGTAGAAAGTCATGAACTCATTTTGGAAGAAGAGTTTTTTCAGTTTTATTGTTGATTGTCAGGATATAGTATAAAGGTATCAAAAGCTGCACTAGTTTTATTTGAAAAAAAAACTAAAAATTCCAATTGTAATAAGTACAGAACAAAAGTTTGAACAAAAAACAAAGTTTTCATAGTTCTCGTAAATAAAAAAAAAGTTAAAAAATCTGGGTTCTAACACTGCTTCTCATTGTAGCTCGCATGAATAAATTTCAACAGCAGGCTACTCTGGTTCATCTTCCGCAACATCAAGAACATGTTTGTAAAAATTAAGATTTAAATCTGGGACTTCAATTTCTCTCCGGTCCTGACCATACATTTTGTACGTAACACTTTCGAATTATAGCAACAGCAACAATAAATTTGGGAAAAACAATACTAAACACCTTTTTCTAACGTGTTTTGCAAACAACTGCATGAAACAGAACAAGAAAACAAATTCCGCCAGAAAAATCATCACGTACATTATTCGGAAAATGTTAGTTTTGAAAACAACATGCGTTTTTGCACGCACGCACTCCGTTAGTAGTTTGTGTATAGTTTTTTCAAAGTCAGTTGAATATATTAATATTCGAATCAATGGAAGAGGTTCGTTTGAATTGGTATATGAGAATGTGTAAATAATGAAAGAAAACAAAGTAAAATAAAGATTTTTCCGCCTATGGCCGGTGGATGATAACAAAGCGGCAAATTCTACTATCTTTCTTTTATTTATTTTTTTTTCTTTCAACTGACTTTGGAAATACTAGAACAAGTGATTTTTGCTGCTGTTTTATGGTATGAACACATTACATACTTAGTCTACAACATGGCACCCGTAACTCGATTTCGCAATAATGCTGACAATGTGAGTTTTGATTCTAGTCTAGACTCCTCATGCAGTGACCAGCTATACAGTTATACTTTAAACTGTTCAGAAACATAAAATAATCTGATATATCGAAGACTAAAGTCAAAAAGTAAGAGAACATCTTCAATTTTTTACAATCGAATGTCTCGAGGATTTTTGTCAAAAAATAGAAGAAAATCATACTTACTAATAATATCAGTAATTCTATTTTTATTCGTTGATATTCAACTTTTACTTATGGTTGGTGATTTTTTCCCTGTGTACGAAAATTTGTAATGCCGATAGACATGAATATGATTTCGGAGACGGCTACTGGACAAAGCTCACCAATCATTGAGGAAACTCTTGTACACATCGAGATAGGCATATTACTATGTAACATTCTATGTTGGTTTCGGAAATAATGGACGAATGTGTATTGGGTCTGGATCTTAAGGAGAAGAGCGACTTCATCTTGAGAACAAATAGTATTTTCCCCTTCACCACACAAGTATTTTCGTTCCTATATGCGCATTTCGACAACCTTCATCAATATTTCTACTGATGTAGCTTTATCACTATTTCTACTGATAACCAAGTTAGATTCATCAGAAGAAATAGTGATGTAGCTTCATCACGATTTCTACTGTTAACCAAGTTACCATCGTCAGTAGAAATAGTGATGTAGCTTCATCACTATTTCCAGTGATAACCAAGCCTTCACCAGTAGAAACAGTGATGAAGCTACATCAGTGGGAGTACTAATGAAGTTAACTTGGTTATCGAATTGCGCAACTATGAACGAAAATACTTGCGATAAAGAGGAAAATACTATCTGTTGTCATTGAATGACACCATAGGCGTCCAGCATCCCATTTTCGACTTCACCTTGAATATTGAAGATAAGATTCTGTGGATTGGCAATGAAGAAATCTTCCTAAGCAATCACAGTGAGAAAATCTAGACGATGAAGATCTATGTCGAGGAAAATATCCAAATTCCAAACAACTGTGATACCATAATTTCTCGATTTTTTTAATTCTGGCAATCCGATCCTGCATGCCATGTTCAAGGAGATTACCGATAAGAATTGCATTGTAAAATCGTACCCACTACAAACGACAACGTAGTTCTGATAAAATATCAAACGAGGTTCGTTATGCCAGAGGAAAATTATAGGTATATGTGTAACCTCCCAACAGTTGGAATAAAATGGCTGCTAACTAACGACTATAAAAAAGGTGTCGTGCGTAATGATGTGGTTACTGGTGTACTCGCTCATTTGGTATTATGTTTGATATACATCATTATACCACCTTTATCAACCCACACACCGGCCGATGTTTGTAATGCAAACATTTTTTTAATATGCGGATGACAATTTTATTTTTAGTGAATTGTTAACAATGTCATTACGGTGGTGTATCCACTTCGACACCGTGTTCATTATTTGTTCACACGCCGGTAGCGAGATTAATGAATTTTTTTTTATTATCCAAATGACTTAATTTTCTGTATGTGTTTCCTTTATTTTTGTTTGCTTGGCGGTAATTTCATGGACAAATGGATTTCAATTATGTGAAATGAAATTGACGGGATATTTTCTCAAATTAACGGGAAGATAAATTGGTTGGGGTGTACAATTTCGCATAGGTAAAAAGGCGCTCTTTGATAACACGAAGCCAGTTTTCGAGAAAAAACTTCCTGAGTTAATAAAAAGTTAACGATTTGTTTGTACACGAAGAAGAAAACTCATTATTCCCATGAGAATATTTGATAATGACAAGTAAAATCTTATACTATATGGGATAGCTTTATATCTAACCTGCCGCAAGTAAAATGAGGTTGCTAAAATTAACCACGTTTGTCATTATTAAGATTTTAGGAACTGTAATCACTAGCCACTAATTGATTGGTCAACCACCCATTATTAGGTAGTTTTTTGCCGTAAATAAATAAGTTCTTATGATTAATCAGTTACTTGTCCTTGAATCACTAAATATATTGTTATCATTTGTTTGAGGCCAAACAAAAGTGAGCAGATATCTCCCAGTAAGTTAGTCACTAGCTTGCCTTGAATTAATAATTAGCCTATGATGAGTAAGTAAGCCCTTTCGTACAAGTTGCAATTATCAATACTTTGTTAATTTTACTTTTGTATGCAAATTTGAAATCGGACCATAGACGGAGTTACCAAAATTAAAATGCGATAAAAGTAATGTTTCACACTTTTTCATTTTTATGCATAGAAAAATGTATATAAAAAAGTAAGGGACCCAAGATTGAACCTTGAGGTACCCTAAGTACAGTAAATGTATAGAAAAATGCAAGGAACCCAAGATTGAACCTTGAGGTACCCCGAGTTTAGTGTCATTTAATCGGACTAATTTGATCCATTTCCCACACAATGTTTTTGACTGTCTAGATAATTTTGTATAAGACAAACAACCGTTTCTGGAAAACCTGCAATATATTAAGCAGTAATTCAAATGTCTGCTGTAATCTAGCAAATGCTCTGCTGAAACCTAACAGTAGGGTAGACCGGGGCTAGCTGAATACAGGGGTATGTTGGTACATGACGCATAGTTTCGCTATCACGCATCAGATGGCGCCATAACTACATCAGTGTGTCCCTCTGATCCAAAAACTAATCTGTACGCAGTGGCCGCCACAGTAGCCTGTTAGATCGTGAGTTAGCCGATATTTTATGTTTCAGTCATTGGTAAGTAAATATTTTTATTTATCTAAAACTTTGCAAAACATTTTTCATAGACAGGGTTCAGTTTCAATTATATCAGGTGTTCAATGCAGATGCAATTTGTTCCATTTTCATATATTTAAAGGAACATATAACCTATTCTGCCAAGAGATATCTCATTGTAGAATTTAAAAATGGCGTTGGGGCTAGTTGGTACATTCTCTCCGGGGTCAGTTGATACTGTACCAACCTACCCCGATGCCAGGTTATGACTGAGATATATGAAGAGCAGCGAATTTAATTATTCATTTATTATAGATTCATAATGCGAAATTACAAGAAGAAATCCAATAGGGGGTTGACAAAACCTGATATTATGCTTAGAGCTGTTAGAGCTGTAAAGCTAGATCAACGATCTCTAAGAAAATCGTCTAGGGATTTTGGAATTCTCTTGATGACTCTACAAAGATACGGTTCAAAATTCTTCGCGGAAGAAATCATTGCTGTCAATAAAAATTTACCAAGTACGGTAGTAGGTTACATAGCAATCAGAAAGGTGAGTTAATTTGTTTTGAATTTCATGCGATTACATTTTTTTTTCATTAGGTTTTTACATCAGAACAAGAAGCTGAACTTTCTGACTACTTGAAAAAAGCAGCTGATATTTATTTTGGTCTCTCGCCAAAGGAAGTGAGAAGAATTGCTTACTTATTTGCATCATCACTGAATTTGCGTATGTCTGAAAACTGGAAAACTAATAATATTGCTGGAGCTGACTGGTTCTCATCGTTTTTGAAAAGGAATAAAACATTATCAATCCGAACCCCGGAAGCTACTAGTCTATCCAGGGCAACCAGCTTCAATAGAACCAACGAAGGTGCCTTCTTTGACAATCTCGAGACAGTATTAAATCGTCTCGGATGTGGCCCAGCAGATTTGTGGAATATGGATGAAACTGGAATAACAACAGTTCAGAAACCAAATAGGGTTGTTGCTCGTCGTGGTGTTCGACAAGTAGGGATCTGCTGAGAGAGGTATGCTTGTGACTATGGCTTTTGCTGTCTCAGCAACAGGAAATAGTGTCCCGCCATTTTTTATATTTCCTAGGGTTCATTTCAAGCCGCACTTTTTGAAAGAGGGTCCTCTTGGTAGTGCTGGAGGAGCAAATCCGTCGGGATGGATGAAAGAGAATAATTTCATTGAATATGTCAAACATTTCGTTAGACATACCAGAGCATCAGTAGAGAGACCAGTTATTTTACTTCTTGACAATCACGATTCACATTTGTCTGTAGAAGGACTCACATATTGTAAAGACAATGGTGTAACAGTTCTCTCGTTTCCCCCACACTGTAGCCATAAACTACAACCCCTGGACAGAAGTGTGTATGGTCCTTTAAAAATATATGCTAATAGTGCTTGCGATGCATGGATGACTAATAATCCTGGACGCACAATGACCATTTATGATATCCCCGGAATAGTTGCAAGAGCTTTACCTTTGGCTGCGACTCCGAATAACATATCAGCTGGCTTCAGAGTTTCGGGTATATCACCCTTCAATCGTGATATATTCGCTGATAGTGAGTTTATGGCAGCATATGTCACCGATAGACCAGACCCAAACATAGAAAATGTTGATACCGTCAGAGTGGATAACGTAGCTACTGTACCCACTGATGTTGACATTGAAGTCCATGAGCATTCTTTTGAACAAACATCCCCAGGTGCCCCGAATCATTCGTCAGAACCAATTGAAATTCCTCGACATGCAACTCCAACAGACGAAATGTTAAATCAACCTGGTTGCAGCAAGACTGATGACAATTATTGTCTTGAGAAAATTAAACCACTGCCCAAAGCACCACCAAGAATATCCAAGAAGAACAACAGGAGAAAAAGAAAGTCAGCAATTCTGACAGATACCCCCATTAAAGATGAATTGGAGAAGGAGAAAAGTGAGAGAATGAAAAATAACAAAGACGAGATCAATAAGAAAGCAAAGATAGTAAAGAAAAAAGTTTTTACAGGCAAGACAGAAAAGAACATAAGGAAGACGGGTAAACAGAAACAGAAGGGGAATTTGTCTTATTCCAGTGATAGCAGCGAGGATGAAGATGCCATTTGTCTCATATGCCTGGAAAAATATTCCAATAGTGCGCCACGAGAAAAGTGGATTCAGTGCACACAGTGCCACCTATAGTCACATGAAGAATGTTGCGACGCTGGGCCATACTATATTTGTCACAATTGTGAATCTGATGACTGAGAGTAATAATTTCATACTTTTTTGTATTATTGAAGAATACAATTTACTTTCAAAAAATATTTGTTTTCTTTTGGAATGTTGAATTCCGTTAGTACAGACTGTACCAACCAGCCCCATGAAGTATACCAACATACCCCGGTTACGGGGTATGTTGGTACATATGGGAGGTCACGAAAATTTATTTATTTCTCCTTTACTGCGTTGTTTGAATCTATGTGATATTAGTAATTTTCTAGCTGATCAATGTAGGTTGCATCCCTTGGAGCTCAATTGTTCGTAAGGTTTATAGAAAAGTTGTACCAACCAGCCCCGGTCTGCCCTACTAAAATTACACACTGACCATTATCTATTGAAGCAATGCGTCGACTACATTGAGTAAAGCTGTGGTACAACTGCAGCCTTTACGAAATCCAGATTGAACCAAAGGCAATAGTGAGTGATCGGCTACATTATTATGTGAACTCCAAGGGATCTTTCAAGAATATTGGAAAGCATAGGCAGAATACTTATTCCTTTAAGATCTTTGTATTCTGAAGGATTTTGTTCTTTAGGAAGAACTTGAACTAGGTATAGCACTTTCCCAAACAGTAGGGACAACATCACATGAAAGGCGACAGTGTTTCCACATACAACGCTTGTTATATTTATACTGAAGAATAGTAGTGACAATTTTCAATAGCAGGATTTCTTATTTTCAGAAAATATTCGATTGTCATTAAATTTTCCTCATTTTTGGAAACGTCTACATGTTAGAGTTTAACTTTTAAATTGTTTCGCTCTTTAAATAATTTTCATAATTTTTATTTTTGAAATTTCTATTCTTATCATTTTGAGAAAAATTATGAATTTGAATTTAAACTAACTACCGTCGTTAGTTGCTTAAAATATTTGTACTATTTCCAACTTTTAATGGCAATATCAAAGATCTTGTAAGGAAAGAGCGCAAAATCCTTCGAATTCAACACTCTACATGTTTCTTAATCCCGTTCCAAGATATCGCATTCAACCAGTTAAACTCAAAGTACTAAGTGAAACAAACAGAATTCAAACGATTAACACAAAATTGCCTAACTGTAGTTTATAATCAGTAACAGAATTATGCTCAATCTGGTTAGAGAGTGCGAAACTCATTTTTTCTACAACCACACTCCAAAACATGCTTTTCTGCATAGTTTTACGTTCGCAAACATGATTATTTCTCACAATAATTGAAACATTAGTGTGCCGCAAAGTGACATTTCTGTGCCACAAAGTGACATTTCTGTGCCAAAATTTTTCAGTACCTAATTTCTAAGCAATACAGTTTTCGTGACAGCAAGGTAAAGTATATTTTGAAAATTCTGCATTTCGAAGGGATATTCGATCAGGCAACTTCAAGAATGAATAGACATAGTCTATTGGTTTATATAATATGAGGGAAATTGTCGTACAAATTCATAATATTCTGAACAAAAATCATAGACATCACTACTGCTGTCTCAAATACCCCCATCCACACTATCCATTGCTAGGCAACGGAGCAACATCTATCGAATCATTTGAATGTCAACAAACGTCAAGCATAAAATATTCGTAAAATATTCTTATCCCGTTATTTTTTAATGAGATTGAACTAAAATGGATAGCGACAGTTCTGAAATTGAAAATACTCCGCCAGAACTAAGAGAACAAGTTAATTCATTGTCATTGAATTTACTACCTTCAACTTCAAGAGGAAAATATAAGAATGAGTCACTGACATTTCATTCCGTCTTATAGTATAGTATTATTTTTAGCAAAAAGGGTGTTGTAGAAAAAGTATAGTGTGTAACACGAGCAGAAATGCAATTTCTCACTCGTTTGAATTGCAGCACTCGCTTGCGCTCGTGCCGCCACTTTTTCAAACTCCTGAGAAATTAGCACTTTTCTGCACTTGTTGCACAATATACTATTTTTTTAATTTCCAGTAGCTAATTGTGAATAAACTGAGTTTTCATTGCGTCAGATGTGTATAGCTCTCGATTTGGTACAGTTCTATTGCCCTTCCTAAGCAATAGAAAACAAGCAGTATTTATAAATGAGGCATGTTTTGATTCTCAAACCATTTCACATGTGGTACCTCAGGGATCCGTTCTTGGCCCGTCACTTTTTATTATCTATATGAACCATCTCTTTCATCCCATGTATCCTAATAAATGCGTTGCATAAGTCGACGACATGACATCAACAAATGCAGATAGTATTTTAAACACCAGGATTCTTTGAATAGTACACAGAATAACCTCAAATTAAACAACAATTATACCCAAATACTGGTTTCTACTAATGTAATTGCGGCAATGAAAAGAGTGTGTCAAGATTCTAGTAGTAGTTATCGATGATATACTAGCATAGTCATCCCACATAGCGCAGTTATGTCTCCATATTTCTGTTGCACAACATAAAAAATCAACTCTGTGACATCACTGTACGGTCGTGTTATTTCTCTTTCTTCCGAACACACAAATAAATTATGGCATACTGTTATGGGGAAACACAATTTACTCATTTAAATTCTTCAAAATGCAAAAAAGAGCCATAAGAATAATTGATGTTGCTGATTACAGGGATCATTATAGTACTGTTGCTGAGATTCACAATTATCAAACTCGTAATGCGAACGAGTTAAAGCCTTCCTGATATAGACTCAACAAATCTCAGATGAATTCACTGAATGTTGGACCCTACTTTTTCTTCCATCAAGAATTTAAGATGCTCAATTACAATTGTTTCAAAAACATACTTCTAACTTGGTCCAATAAATTATATTCTTTTCTATTCCTAATCAAACCATCTTTAATGACTTTAAATCAAAGAGAGCAGAACACCCAGCCTGCTACTGCTTCAAGAGGTTGATTATGGATGAGATTCTTTCAAATTTTCCGCGCCCTCAAAAAATGTCTCTTCACCAAGAAATCTTACTGAAACACTTGATTTTATAATAAACAGACATTGTGGTGATGGTGATAATTCTGTCAAAGTATAAAGAGGTTGTTTATGGACTATTTCCACTTTCCCTGGGTGTACTACAAACAAATTATGAAACCTATTAATCAATTTTTGGGTTTGAAATATTTCGGTGGACCAGTCAGTGATCAGAGTAACTGAATTTTTTACACTTCACAAAGGTATCAAAATATTAGATGTTCAATATGTTAGATGATTGAATATAAATATAAAACAATTGGAGAATCATTTTTGAACAAAAAATAAGCATATCTTGATTTTAAAAGCTACTAAAACAATTTCTCATAGCCCCATATACAATTATAACCACATACATATTCTTAACCCCAGATAGATTGTAATGAAAATTTCTGATTGTGACTTTTCAATAGCCGTGAAAATACTGGTAATATTCGAAACGACAAATGTAGGTCGCAAGCTGTTTCAAATCTTACAAGTATTTTCTTAGAATTTGAAAATGTTCAAGAAAATCTGTCTGTGGTTATGAATTTGGATGGGGTTAGAAATCTGTAATGTTCATGGTACATTGATATATTTTTTTATCTTGAGATTATGAAATAGAAAATTGTTATTTATACCTTAATATCAATAATATGTCAATCTGTTTACTTTTTATTTTAATAAAAACTGAAATATAGAAGCAAAATAGCAAAATAAATCCAATAAGATTTTCTTACATTAATATAAAATAATCTCAGGCTTTCGTGCTTACCTACTATAAACAAGCTAATAGTGGATAATGATTGAAAACTTCATCCATATTTCAGTGTGAGTAAATATGATGTTTTGTCTATTCAGGTGAATATCTTTTAATTTACTATACGACTTCAATAAGATACGAAGGAACTTTTCCCCATCGGAAGTATTTTCAGAAATACGATTCAAATGTCTATTTCGTAGCCACTCCTAAACTATTCAAACAAATGACAAGTGATTAGCTGAAGAAAATAACATGAAAATAACTTTTTGAGCAATTGGGAGCAATTGGATTCGGATTTTTTCAGAAGCTACCGTCTTTAAGACTACTTATAAAATTATTATACGACGGGGAGGAGGTTAAGCCATACTTTTGTTAATAATAATAATGATGTTTATTTACTGCATGTCGATACAACAATTGGCATAGAAATATGTGAATAAACAATAGCATCACGGAAAAAACACAAAAGTACGGCTTGTATGTGATATAGCTCTTACCAAAGACATAGAATAACGATAACAATAGTGATATCAAGAAATAACGAACCTAATAAAAATAATTTACATGAATGTGCATCAAATAAGTTATAGCATTTTTATTTTTATAAATATAGTATGTACATATTTTTGATTTTCTGTATTTTATTAATTGTATACTCATGATAAGGAAATTTTTGTGGAAGCCAGTAAAGGGTAATTTTGGGATAATATCAGTATTTCAATAATTTTTTTTCTCTTTTTTTGTCATCACTTTGGGATTATTTGAACTGATTTCGAAGTTCATTTCTGTAAACGTTTGTAAACCATATCTTCGTTTCGCGTTTGTAATTTTCAAAATTTACATTGGTTTTTAGGTTTTCAAGTAACATCTCCCAACTTTTTGTCAGATAGCTGCTATGTTTTTGTCCAACTGATTTTTGTCTTCATGATGGCGGGTACAATAATATTTTCGTCTCGTTTGATATGGGTGCTCAATTAGTGGCAATTTTATTTTGTATTTTTTATTCGAAGCAACATTTTCGTACAATATAATTGTCCGACGTCATGAAAATCACTGGATTCTTTTGTTAATAAGCTGTTGATGTTTATCATAAAGAGAATAGGGCCCAGGACAGTACCATGGGGGACACCATAAGTAATATCTTTTGGGGAGCATGATACACCAGCACTATTCACAACTTGTTTTTTGTTTTATACATAAGATTTTATTAATTCATATGAATTAACACGCAAGCCAATACAATCCAATTTTTCAGAAGTCTTTTGGGACAAACAGTATCGAAGGTACCAGATTAAAGTGGTTTTACCATTTTCAAAGCAACTATTGATTGTGTATCGAAGTGGGTGTGATATTATTCTACTATATGCGTCAGTGTTTCCGCAGATATATTGTCATCTCCAGGTATTATTAGGTTTCAAATGTTTCATTACCTCAATAACTTCGACCGAGCTTGGGATTCTGAAAAAGGTTATTTCGGTTATTAGTTGTGTTTTCTTGAAAGTTATAGGTCACTTCAATTTTATTTGCTGACTCATCCTATTTCGCTATAGTGTGCATTGAAGGCAGTCGAAATATGATTTTTGTTTATTATGAACTTATTATATTCTAATTACATTTTTGTGATTTCGGTTTCAGGTCGACAAGCGTCATTCACACTATCCCACAAGCCTTTCGATTTATTTCGGTTTCTTTTGATTATATTCCGAAAATATTCTTTTTTAGTTGTGTCGTAGGTTAGTTGGGATTGGGATCAATAATGTTGAGGAAAAAAACTATTGTTTTCTTGCCGACGTTTCGAATTTAATTAAATTCATCCTCAGGGCTCTGTAACAATGGTTTCTCATGAAATGATTTTTTAAATATATATCTTGCCATAATGTATTAAGTACTCTGAATTACGATTATTTTAAAAATGTTTGGAAAGTACTCACCAAAAGTAGTTATTTTCCTTAAAATTAAAAAACATAACGTATTAGATACAAAACGAAAACCACGGCACAATAAATAATACATATATATTCCTTTGCGGAAACAAACTGAACACTGAATTGAAAATCAAGAGTAGGAAGAATTTAAAAGTAAAAAAGGGAAAAAAAAGGATAAAAAGTATACAACTATGATAGGTTTTGCATATTGATAAGAGAATGGTGGTACTTATAATAATAATAATGATATTGGTAATACTTTATCTCGGCATTAAACAAATCGAATTGAAAAAAGCAGTATTTAGTCCATCTATATCTCTTCTGGTATTTACGCTGTCATGTTTGAGAATTTGTATCATTTCACTTATGAGTCTTTTGGAGAGATATGGTTGAACATCTAGAATAACTGGGTTTGTGAAATCAAAATTATGATTATTTTCTCTAGCATGTTCGACTAGAGCGGTAGGGTTTATAATATTGAGTTTTTTTGTGTCTCTCTCATGTTCGGATATTCATTTCTTCAAGTACCTTCCAGTTTGTCCCACATAGCATTTGTTACAATTGTTGCAATTTATTTTGTAGATGACATTAGAATGTAACTCTAAAGGGTTTTTTTTTTCTGTCGTGAAAAAAATATTTTCCCGATAGTGTTATCATTTGTAAAAGCAATTTTGTTATGCTCATCATTCAAAACAGTTGCAATTCTTTCCGAGCGATTTTTGATATATGGTATTTTATTATATTTTTTTGGTATTACTGTTGTTGCATTATCTGTTACTCTGAATGGTTTATTCTCGTGAATGATTCTATTTACTAACGATATTGGATAATTGTTCTTAACTAGGTATTGTTTTATTAATTCTAAATTCTTTTTGTGGTATTCTGGGTTCGAAATGGAAAGTGCTCTCGTTTTTAAATTTCTTATAATATTAATTTTTTGTTGAAAATTATGATGCGAAAAATAGTTTAAAAATCTCTCCGAAAAACTAGGTTTATGATACCTGTCTAGCTTTAAAATGTTTTCTTTTTTTGCTTTACTAGTTTAATTTTGTGATAATGAATATATTTTTTTGAGTTGTTTGTGTTGTGGGTTTTTGAGAACTTCTTTGTAGTGGCAATTTTTTCATCAATCTACCTGAGGGAATCATGAGAGAAATAGGCGATGTACGCTAATTTTCTCAAGAAATCCTGATTATTTTATTATATTGAATATCAGTTTTTATGAAAAAGTGGCCAATCAGGCAAGCCATACTATTTGGTCTGGTGATGTCATTCACGTAAAATATGTATCCAAAATATTCCATATTAACTTTGTATTCCTCAATGAAATCGTTATCAGAGAGCAAATCAATGTGAGTTTGACGATTAAAATGTGATTGAATAAAAAATAAAAGGATTTATTTATTCAGAGTTTTACAGAAAATACTATTATTTCGACGCAATAATAATTCAAGGATTTCTTTTCTGAAATATTTAAAAAAAATTCTCACAGCATTGATTGATGGTGGTAAATCTTTGAAAATACCAATACTTCCATTGTTATTATCTTATTATTGTTATTATATATTTATTATTACTATTATACTGGCTGTAACGTTAAGGTTGAAAGTTTCAAACAACTCGAATATCACATTCCTTGGTATTTCGAGAACCACTGGAATATGATTTCCAATATACTTCTTTCTGAATAATTTATGATGATTGTGTGATTAAAAAAATGTTAAATCTGTTAAAGTGTATTTGAGTAAGTATCAATTCAATTTCTCACCTCAATTCATATTTTCCGGATCATTTCATCAAAATAACCTCACAAAACATTCTAATATTTTTCACCTGTTCTCAACACCCACATCTGAACACCTCAACCGACAACTGCTACCATCTTCGAGCCATAAAGCAATAAAAGACCACAAGGAAATCATCCTGGCTACCTAAGAGACCTATATCTATGGCCAGTGACATAATTTTGCGCAATAAATTTCTATTTTGCATAAAATTTACAACTTTCCACAAAGTAAGTGCTTCACAGTACGACTTCCTTTTCATTCCTTTATCTGACGGCCCATTTACTGAAAAAGTATGCAATTTCTCCTCATTTATATGCAAAAATGTATTTGCCATGTGCTAAAATAGGTCAATTATCGTCTTTTTCTGCACAATGAGTGCATTATTTTCACGGTTTGAAGTATGTCAAAAGCGATGCTCAGCATCTGTTTAAGCGCGGTTGTCGGAAATATGTATTTGAATATTGTCTGGGCATAATTTAAAAGGCATGTTAGGACTCCCATTATATTCGACAATAGAGAAACAATATTTTCTTCGAAATATGAAATAATGTAATGGATTTGTTTCCCAGCAGCTACGATGATAACGTTTTTGAATTTCGACAGCATGTGATAAGAATATGGACCGCACATTTTTTAATGAGGTTGAACTCGACAAGAATTTCGCAGACCACAATTCAAAACACCCAGAGAGATTTTATTGCATGATGAATATGTTGTTTGTGGCTTTAATTTTTCATGCAAGATTTGTGTTTTGGATTTTCTGTTCAGAGTTCTGCATAATTTTTCGTGCAAAAATGTGCAAAAACTGTTCAACTATAAAATTATTCTGTCCGGGAGTGTGAATATCCAAAAGAATCGGATTGTTGTTCCGATCCCATAATGAGATAAAAATAATGTCAAAATTATGGACCAATATGTAAAAATGTGAAGTGAAGCAGATATAGTCTCCGGAACGTCAACGATTTTTGAAAACCAGAAATATTTTTTAGTTCTTTTCAAGAACGTAATTCAGAATACGTTACGTGCCTGACAAAATTTATTCAAGTAATACAGTAACTTATACGGGCAAATTGATTCAGTTGCCCTTCTAATTCATCTATACAGTGCGGCTTTTAATCGTCCCCCCCCTGTCAACTTTTGGACGGTTCGATGTAGAAACATGTATAAAAAACCGTTTAGAGGGTTTCACTAATACTACTTTTTGAGACAAAAAATATGGTGATTGCTTGAAGGGAGGCGCGGGGGAGCACATCAACCCAAAAATTTTAAATGGCATGGGGGGTCAAGTGTCACATCTTCGAAAAGAGAATTCAATTCTCTTCGCAACCATCTGAATATCTTTGAATTTTGTTGAGAAATTTTTTCTCAATATCGATTTATATGCCTTTCGAAATTTTCAAGTTGATCTGTCCCTAGCGCCATCTGTCGAGTAATTTCAATGTTTCTTCTCTCAAACAGTAATATTGGTAATAACCTTCAAAATATTTTTGGTTTCATTATTCCACAACAAACCGTTCAAAGTTATCGAGATATGAGTAGTTTTCAGATCAGCATTTATTTTTGATATTTCGAATTTGGATTGTGAAAAAAATTTCAACTAAATTAAAAAAAAGTTAGATGGTTGTAAAGAGAATTGAATTCTCTTTTCAACGATGTGACACTTGACCCCCCATGCCATTTAAAATTTATGAGTTGATGTTCCCCCCCGCGCCCCCTGTCGAGCAATCACCATATTTTTTATTTTAAAAAGTGGTATCGGTGAAACCCTCCAAACTGGGAGCTGGCGAGGAGAGGGGTACACAAGGCATACCGAAATCGCTGTGGTAGCGGAGAAAGAAATCCCACCATCCGCTATCAAAGTGATACAGGCAGACGATAAAATTAGGTGGAAAAGGACGATCTCGCTAGAGATCCCAGACAGGAGATAGTAGTAACAGGAAATTGTGATATTTCCCCCAGAAAGCCTGGTCTGTTTTACAGACGGGTCCAAACTGGAGGAAGGGCAAGCCGGAGCAGGAGTTTACCTGGAAAACGGAGAGAAAAGAGCATATGCACTAGGTTCTCTGACAACAGTTTTCCAAGCAGAGGTGTATGCCATCCTGGAGGCAACCAGAATGGAAGAGGTGAGGTCCGGCCCGGAGAGACATGTAAATGTCTGCTCGGACAGCCAGGCCGCCATCAGAGCTCTGAATGCAACCAGAACCAGATCAGTACTGGTTCAGGAATGCAGAGATGCCCTGGAGAGTCTTGCCACTGAAAAGGAAATAACGGTCCCGGGCCATGCAGGGATTGAAGGCAACGAGCAGGCGGACCAGCTAGCCAAGCAAGGAGCCGGACAACCCTACTACGGGCCCGAACCCGCACTCGGCATAACAAGGAGACAAGTAACAACGGCACTGAATGAGTGGGCCGTTGATACATTAGGAAAAGAGTGGAGAAGGATAGACGGATGCAGGCAGTCAAAGCAGATGATATCGGGGCCCGACATGGCAAGGATGGCCAAGATACTGAAGCTAAGCCGCAAAGAACTTCGACTATTGGTGGGAGTTCTAACCGGCCACTGCGGCCTCAAGAGGCACCTGGCTCTCATCAGAGTTGAGGCAGACCCACTATGCACGGAATGTGGGGAAGAGGAGGACTCCTTCCACTTCCTGTGCGAATGTGGTATATATGGCATCAGGCTCAGACAAAACGCCTTCGGAGCTGCCACTATTAAGGAGGAAGAATTGCCCTCGTTGCAATGGAAGGACATTTCGACTTTCATAAGAAGGTCGAAGAGGTTCGAGCAGGTATCCGACATGGGATGAGTGAAGATGCCGGGGATTGCGAAAAGTGTCCACTGGGGTCTAGTCGCTGACGCTTGCGTCCCCCACCCATTACCATTACCATTACCAACCCTCCAAACGGTTTTTCATTCATGTTTCTACGTCGAACCGTTCAAAAGTTAACATGGGGGTGACTAAAAAAAGCCGCACTGTATATAGTAAGTACATCCTCTCTGCCATTGATTATCAAATTCAAGTTGATTCTGTGAATACCAATTTCAGTAAAGCCTTTTATGTTTACACCCATAAAACTTTCTTTAAAATATGATGCTTTACGATAAATGGTGAAAGGGCAAAGAGCCCTAATATCGTATAAAATAATATACTCTTCTTCTTCTTTCTTCTTCTTCTTCCTTCGGACCATCATTAGATTTCGTAATTTTAATTTTTTTTTCTTTCATTTAACTACTATACCATGCTTGGTAAGTTATCATTATCTTTGCCACCATTATATCTCAACCTCAATTCTAGGGCATTGGACATAGTACCAACATAGTTATTATTCGAGTTTCCTCCACTCAACATTTAAATTATAAAAAAGGATTTTTTCCTCTCCATGCACGTACCTAACTCTTGGTCATCAATATACAGTGTGTCCATAAAGTAAAACCCCCCCTGAAAACTTTTGAACAGGGTGAAATTTTTTTTTTTTTAATTTTTTTTGTTAAAATGTTATATTATGAGCTACTTTTTGACATTAATAAAAAATGTCTGTCCTTCAAAATGGCGGCCAGGCGCCATTTAGAAAGATTTTTTTAAATTGCATAGGGGGTCGAGTGATACGACATTCGAATTGTCTTTTGATTTTCTATACGACTACAAAATTTCAGACAAAGATATTCATCCAAAACAAAATGGCGGCACATTAAGTTAGAAATTTTATACGCGATTTCTTTGAATAAATGGCTTTAAACGAGCTCAATTGAAATGAAAAAATATTTTTTGATATCTACAAATGTTCTCTGTCCCTCAGAATCGTATATGGGACATTATTTCTGAGATTTGCTGAGATTCAATAAAACGAGGTAATACACTACTTATCTTCTTATTTGCATTTTTTCTAATATGGCACCCATCTGCCATTTTGAGTGACAAGAAGCTCTTGCAGAAACGAAAAAATATTTTATCATTGTACTAAAGCTCTTTAATAGCCATTTATTCGACAGGATCCTCTCGTGAGAGTTCTAAAATAATGTACCGCCATTTTGTTTTGGACCAATATTTCTGTTTAAAATTTTGCTGTCTAATAGAGAATTGAAAAACTAATTGAATGAGGTATCAGTGACCCCCCATGCTATTTAAGAAAATATTTCAAAATGGCGCCTGGCCGCCATTTTGAAAGATAGAATTTTTTCGTCAGTGTCAAAAAGTAGCTTATGAACTACCATTTAACCAAAAAAAATTTCAAAGGAAAATTCCACTCCGTTCAAAAGTTAATAGGGGGGGTTACTTTATGGACATACTGTATATTAATAAATAAGGTAAAATTATTTTTTGTAGAACTTATATAAGGCTGAAGATGGATTCTAGCTGAATCTGAAATATATGTTCCCCCCAATTTGAAAATTTGTTATAATTATTGGGCCCAATACTTTTCATAATAGTTTTGAGTGACGTAGGCTCCTGCTTCAAATTCTGTAATATCTCAGCTTATGCAGATGATATAAATCTTTTTCCCATTGATTTTTCTGGGTTGGCGCAAGGTAACATTGGTTGAGAATGACATGGACTACATGATACCAAAAATTCAAAAATATCAACCTGGTCCCAAATTCAATAGGGATTTTGCGGAGTCCTTTTATTTTTCAGTACTTTTTCAAACTGGAATGTTAATTTCATTTTCACAGAACACTGTATCTCGAAAATGATGTTAGCAAACAACCTTCAAAATCCATATGCATGACTCAGAAACTGTTTTCAGTTGAAAAATCGCCTCTTAGTATTTCGCAAGGCCATAGGTAACTTACAAAACTCTGATACCTGAACCCTTCAACATTATAAACTCACCTCCGACAATTTGCATTCATCAAACCGAAGGCCAGTAACCTCTTTCGGCAAATTTTCCATTCAGCAACGCTTGAATTCGCAATTTTGCACAGACTAAACTATTTCAACAACGGGTGAGACGCAAATGGGTTTATTACCCAACCTTGCTATTGAAATCGGATCAAACCCGCTGTTATATGCAAAATAGAAAGGTAAAAGCACTTTTGCAGAAGGTTTGTGTAAATCTGGATCGAAGGACAACGCTGATATATGAGGGCAATTGTTCCTTCTGGTCGGGGCTCCACTTTCCTGCCATAAAATCATTTATTCTTGACCAAAAGATAATTGACCACAGATTTAGTCTGGTTCTGGAATTGCTTTCGCAACTTAAGTTCGGAATTACCATTATAGACTTGACGAGGTTCGGTTTGTGAGTTAGATTAGTTTTTGTGCAACTCTGGCTCTGGTTTTTTTCTTCTTTTTCTTTCAGGAAATGAAATGCGATCGATAATAACGAAGTTTAATCAAAGAAAACTCTTAGGTGATTACAGTGAGTATCAGTAAAACAACATATTATATCAATTTAATTATTGTAATAAAACAAATCTAATTTTTGTTGAACCATAAATAGAAATATATAGGGTGTTTCACTTGTAGGAACAACAATTTCTGTTTCGGTTGGTGTTCTATTATTACATTTCCTTCAACTTAAAAGTGCGTATGTAAATAAAAAAACCCGCAAAATATTTATGGAATTTGGATTTCCGTGGATTGTCTTTAATTTTGGTGTGATGTAGTCCATGTAATGCCGAACCAATATTACCATTGCGCCAACCCCAAAAAATTAACAGTTTTGCTGCTAGGGGCGTTGCAATCATCGCTTGCTCAGAATAGACTCTTTATTTTTAAAATCGGAAACAATATTTTTACTCGTTTCACTGTAGCCTATGATGTGTTTTTTTTTTAATTCTCAACACCTCCTCTTCACACACTTCCCAATATTTTTTTTGCGTTTCATTATATGAGGTGGGGGAAGAGGGGGGTTACGAATTTTTTTATATAAAATAGCACAATATTATTTATGATTCAAAAATAGTCTATACTGAGCAAGGGGTGATTTTATCGCCCCCTAGCAGCAAAACTGGTAATTTTTCGGGGTTGGCGCAAGGTTGAGAATGACATGAACTGCATCATATCAAAAACTTTTAAACACACCCAAATTCCATAAGGAATTTGCGGGGTTCTTTCCGGATAAGTTGCGAAACACCCTGTATAATAATAGTAAATATTTATTAAATCCTCTCAGATTATAAAATTTACATAGAATTAATAGAAAAATGGATTACTAAATATACGTCATCAACACAAAAATATCGAAAGAGTTTCCGAAATCATTGATTCAATCAAAAAATTATGCACCAATATAAATCAAAAATAATGAGTTGGGGCAGAATTGATACGAGCCCATCCACCAAGATATTCATCAACCCTAATAAGTGAAAGAGTTTTTAAGAGGTGATTCCTTTGCGAACGGTGTTTCGACACGATTCCTGAGTTCTACATTTCCATAGTTACAACAATCACTGTAAGTATAGAAATGTCAGTTTGACGCCTGATAGACGCCAAATACGCAAAATGATAATTATATATCATTATTCTTGACATTGTCTTATCGAATATATACCTTCAAAATACAGAATTTTCAAAATACTGTCACCTTGCCTGTCGTTCAAACTGTGTTGCTGAACAAAACACAGCAACGCAGTTTTCGTGACAGCATGGTGAAAGTATTTTTATATTTATTTTGTTTGTATTTCTAGTTGATTTTCTATTGAAACAAAACATGGTACTGGTGCATGCCTGTATAAAAAGTTAAAACAAGCGGAATCGTTTTGAAATACTCCGATTAAGTCTATATGTTTGCAATCAAAACGTGACAGCACCTGGTAGATTTTTTCAATTCCATTTACAGATGTTCATGCATGATGTTATGCGTTATTTTTTTATTCAGAAACTACTTTTTGGTTTTACGTAACAACACATGACTTTTGCAACAAATCGTTCATTTCAACACATCTATCCAAATTAGGATATTTTATTTTGTAAAAAATTCAGTTAAATAATGGAAACGGGGTTGAAATATTACAAAAAAAATAAAAAAATATTCAATGTAGGCTTTTTATTTCTAGAACGAAACAACTTTTCAAAAAATTGAAAAAAATCTCATTTTTGGACCATATAACATTTCAAGAATTATTCTTATGGTCGCTGTTTACATGAAAAACCACCTTTAAATTTCGATTAGGAACCACTCCCTGAAAACTTTCCCTCTAATTTGGCAACACTAGTAGAAGCAAGCATTGAGTACGAATATTATTTATATATTAAGTGCTAGGAATCGCACGTAAAAAAGTAAGACCTCGTTAATCCTTGGCTCGCACAAGTTTCGACTTTTGAGGGCTGCCGTTCGTACGGGGACGACAGCTGGTTAACGGAAAAAACAATTTTAAAAACAATTTTTTTTTTACAATTAGCTTCTGGAAGATTATTGAAAAATATTACCCCTTCACCTAGTAGAAGCAAGCATTGAGTACGAATATTAGCTTCTGGATGATTATTGAAAATTATTACCCCTTCATGTGATAGACAATTCTAGTGTTACAAGTATACATATCCGAGTTTCGAACATATTCGTTTATAAATTTTTTTTGACAGTAAGAAAAACGGAAATCTGGACTAGTTGAGATATCCTAATATTACTAATTGGGGATGCAGTCAGTAGGGTGGCCAAAATTCAAAAAAATTTGGTATACCTGAGCATACAGAAAACTTATATTCCATTTTCAAAGACATAAACAAAAGTAAAACAAAAACTAATAATTTTTTTATTTTTAAAATTTTTCAGCATGTAAAATAGTTTAATATTTTACATGGGGGATTGGGCTTACTTGGCGAAAGACAATAATATCCTCAATGTAAATGGATTCTTGAAAATCCAGTCTGAATTGCTTTCTGTTCAAAGCTTGTCGACGAAACTCCTATTGTATGAGAAATTTGCAAAAGACTGGATTTTCAAGAATCCATTTCCATTGGGGAAAAAATACTCTGTACAAGTTTTTCTCCATATTTGACTCACATCGCTGGTAATACAATATAAGCATATCATCAAAAAATCTCAAGAAAGAACAAAGTGTTGGAGTTGAAATGTAAATTACTTGATATCGATCATATATGCGTCGTTATTACAAGATTGTGATTTATTTTTCAAATAGAGAAATAGAGTAAAGAAAAATCCATATTTTTTATTACCTGGAATATTTCCCACATGCATAAAATTTCTCATAAGAGGAATGCAATTACCGAAAAATTACAGACATCACAAACAGTACTGAAAAATGTCAGATAAACTTCAAAAAGTAAAAAAATGTCGCGCGTCTAGCACAATATTATTCATATTCTTTGTCAGTACTAAGATTTCTTAAGAGTTATAGTGTTAAATTTGACGGAGCCTTCATTGTCATTTGTTTTATTCATTGTTTGGTAATTTTTACTAATTTTTCATATAACCAAAGAGAGCTCTTCAACTTGTTGACACACTACTGACTGCATTCCTGAATGAGACTATTATTGAATGAATAAATACATAAATATTTTAATTATCCAAAAAAGGGGAACATGGAAGTTCAATATTAAAGAGACAAACGAGATATCATGAGATTATATCTAATCAGTAGCTACATAAAATACATTTTCAACAGATAAATAACTTTTGCATGACTGCCATTGAAAGTAACATTTTTAATGGCTGTCAATAGCGTTAAAAGATGAGATCATTTGACATCACCTAACATGGCCACCTCACAGCAAATTTGATAATTATTGTTGAATGAAACGTCAAAGTGTGATTTGATTGAAATATTAAATTTATTTAGTTTGTTATCAAATTAAAACAGTTATTAAAAAAACTCATTACATTACATTATAATTTTGTGTTAAAAGGAAGTTTCATTTTATTCGTGAAATTGTTCCACTCGCTTCGCTTGTTTCGCAAGCTTCCACCCACAAAATAAATAATTACTTTCAACAATTGTATCATAAATAGCTATCAGTCTCTACATATTTTGTTAGAGACTTTAGAAACATTGTTTAGTCAATCTGAAAACTTTATAACTAAAAGCAGTGGACCTACTTAACAATTAAATAATTTCTATGGTTCCATAATAACCACTTCACTCGGTAGAAACTGGCAGGAATGTCCTGTTTACCTGCAACAAAAAGAAAATAAGATCGATCAAATATTTTATAAATACACGTACTACAAAGTGGATTTAGGATAAGAAGTTCCCAACGGAAAAGTGCGCTTAAAAATAATAGTTTGATCCAATAATTGAACCAGATAGTCGATCAAATCATTATTTTTCGACAATATTATCATATATTATCATTAATATGAAAAATACAATATCAATTGTTGAATGTATAGATATATTCCTTGTAATTGTGATACAAATGATTAAACTCTACTGATACATTTTGTCCGAAGAACACCGCAAGATTCTATGTCAAAAAAGGAAACTTTTCAAGGATGAAATTGTATTTGGTTCAAATGAATAATCGTTCTAAATATATTCTAATTAAATGTATATTCAGATCAAATAAAATTTGATTGTTTAATGCCCGTTTTTCAATACACACTCTAATAATATCACTTTTAGTTCCCTTATATCGTTAACGCCATTGAAATTTCGTAAAAACCAAATGATAGTTTTCCTCTGTGATGAAATATTACAATTTCTAATGAGCATACAGGAAATGAATTACTTTTTCAACTTAATGAATGTTATCATAATAATATAACGCAATATACATTGAGTTCAGTTACTTATACGTATAAAATTACCACCAAATTAATAGCGCATATTCTGATGAAAACTGAGAACTTAGGTCGTTTTTCTTCATTTTTCATGAGGACCAAGAAGTATGTCAGACAATTTAAATTTAATTATAGTTATGAATTCGGATGAAGAAAAACCATCCCAAGTTTTTAAAAAATTCATTGTACCTAAAATTTAAGAATGAGTATATCATCGCTCATATTTAACGTATTTTGACCACAACTTCATGAATACTTAACAGGAAATAAGAGTAAACATTAATGGATGGTTGTTGAAACAGATTCTGTACGATGCTTTGGTTAAATTTCTTTGATCTTCCTCAAATTCGTAAAAGAAGCAAACTCAATTACTCAACAATTATTGTGACAAACCTAATATTTCATTTAATCAAAAACATGGTAGAAGAACGCAAATGACTGAATGAATAAAGAAAAATGATAAAACCGACATCGAGATATCTATCCACACATTTTTGAAGTAACATCAGATATACTCTCTGTTAAAAGTTTTTGAGTTTTTGAATACTTACATTTTCCAACATTGAAATATATGCCAGAATTCTTGAAGAACGAATAATAACAAATTATTCATATGGTAACGGCAATGATTATTTTAACATGTTTGAAGCGAAAAAAACAAAACGATCGCTCCATTTTAAAAATGTATTTTCAAATTACTAAAATACTGTAATTATTATGACATTGATAATGTTGCAGTAATTTCAATTATCAAAACGTTTTCTGTTTGCAATGTGTTCTTCAAATATCTTTTTACTTCTCTCGGTAAATATTTATGTAAATGCTGATATATTTTGTAGCAAAAAAGATATAAAATGTATGGATCGAATATATTGTTCTCTTAATAGACGAGGTTTAATAATATTAATCCATCCTGCTCAGACATGATTCTGTTAAAATAACACACCTGATTTCTCTTTATCAAATTATTTGGTTCTACCAAAAGATTTAAAAATCCAAATACTTTTTGTCCATTATATCTGAGAGGAGATGCTTGAATCTGATTCAGAGAGTTACATCAGATTAGATCAACTGAATACGAAAACTATAATAACTTCTAGAAAACATCATATTCCTACTATTTTCCAGACTATATAACCATATGCTGTTATTGATTCATTCATGTTTTATTGATTTATTGAAGTCGACTTTGATAAAACAAAACAGATTGTGTTGAGGAAATTTTCCGTCGGAAGAAGTATTTTCGAGATATTGGTGGTTATCCCGGTAGATCAAAATAGGTGAAATAACCTCAGAAATGAAAAGTTGATAAAGAATCAATCAATGAGAATAAACAAGGAGTAATTGTAATGATAAAGATGAAAGAACACGAAGGAACTGAAAAATACCATTGAAACAGACCGGTATCCCACTTGCTATAATTTAGGGTTTGGTTATTAGTATGCTAAACAAAAATAATTTCTTTCTTCTCTGAATACTTACATACTTGTTCATTAGAACATTTTCAATTTCATTACCTTACAAAGATATTACTTAGGTACATCAGATTTATATTTCTGTATAAATTAGGATATGGCGTTATTACGAACAAAAATCACATTTCGATTGCAAAGGAAGCTTTTTAGTCATCAGATATAAGTAATTCTAATATACAATACAGTTCAATATTCGACAATTTGACATATCATTCACAAGCAGATTTCCTTTAAATCTATATCTGAAAACTGGTGTATTCCGCAAATTTTGAACTGAAAATATAAGACATTTCTTCGCCTATTATTCAGTCCTTTCACCTATTCATGAAAAACTACAATGACACCAATGAAAAATTTACAAAAATCTAGGTATTAGCGTATATGAGAAAAATATCCATATACAACTTCCTTTAAAATATTTTCGAGTCACATTTTTCATCATCTGCTCATATGTTTCTCAACAAAAATTAGCTTGCAATACTTATGTATTTAAATATGTATTATTGACGTTTTTACAGAGATTTGGTTATAGTAAATTTTTCTTTGTTTATAGAGTCCATCGAAAGATTATTATTACATTGAACATTAAAAGTTCCATTCACTGAGCCTTATTTTTAATGGAGTCCTTCAATGCTCTAAGTGTCTACAATTATATACCCGATTGTGAAAATTTTCAAGTAATATAAAATCTCAACAGCCTCTTCAATATACTCACTGAGCTAATGGAAAGCAGTAACATCCATAATAATTACGATACAAGACACAAAAACAAATTTGTCATAGAAAGAATTAATCACTCGTTCACTCGAAAAGCTCCCAATAATGCATTCATTCGATATTTCGATATTATAATAAACTTCCAGCTATCGTTAAGGAGAGTGAATCATGTAGTATATTTAGGAGTTCAAGAGAAGGTTAAGGAAGATCCTTCATGCTGAATGTTTTGATAATTTGAAAGAGTTTGAAAGTTACCTTGTTAAAACTTAGGAGATGCATTCTTCTGGCATACTTAAATGTTATTCATTTATTTAATACCTATATATTATGAATTAGTGAAGGTGAATAACTATTTATCTTGTATGAGTATGTTTATTCATCTTTTTGATAATGTCTGATCTATTCTACAATAGAAAATCAGGCAATAAAGAATCTGTCTATTTATCTATCTATCTTCAAAACGCATATCATGTGTTCCTCAAATCATATAGGTACACAATGAATTCATAATGTTAACTCGTGGATAAAAATTATGCTGATTGCCAACCCTCTATTAGTATCGTATTGCTATTAAAACCAATGATATAGCAAGAAATGCTATTTTCAACTTTCTCTATCTCAGATTGATATTATGAAATCAATATTTTCCAGATGATCCTTTTTATTTTTCAACGATCTTTTGAAGTAACTATCTTGAAGTATAAAAAATATTGACTGTCCAATCTAGGTAGATCTTTACAAATATTATGAAGACTCGAATACTACAAAATAATAATGTATGTTTTACATTGGCTATTTATTTTTTTGATAATCTACTTCTTTATTGATTCTCATTGCCCATTTCTTTAGCATTTCTCTATTTGTTCACTTATTTGTGAGAAAATGTAAATTATAGTACATATTATCATTGTTTATATAGAAATAAGATAGTAAGTCAATGCCTGTGTAATTGGTGTTGGACGCAAACGCGAGTGTCATCTAGCGTGATTAGTTACAAACATGAATATTTGACGTCATTTTAATGCAAGTTCCTTCAAAAAACCCTGATTTTAATGCTGTTCTATTGTTTCAATCAAGTTACGACATGACTTGGAGGCCAGATAACTGAAGTTACGACATGACTTGGATGCGAGCTCACTATCGCCATCTACATGTCGCATCCATTTTGATCCAATTATAATCCCATAAGGTTGACTAACTATATTCTATATAAACAATGATATTAAATAAATTGTCTTGTAATTGGAGTTTCTCCTTTTACACAATAAATCGCTTTTCCTCGATATTATAATAAATTTTGGCTATTGTTAAGGATAGTGACTCATGTAGTATATTTAAAAGAAGGTTAGATAAAATCGTTCAACGAATGTTTTTAAGATTAGGAAGAGTGAGAATATTTATTACCTTGACAAAACTTAGGATATGCATTCTTCTGGCACATTTGAAAGCTATATATTTTTCATTATTATGTATTCTGTATTATTTCGGGCATGTGACGTGAAAATCTACTTCTCTTATACATTTAAATTTTTCATTTTTATAATGTTCAATATATTATACAATAGAAAATCAGGCAATGAAGGATCTGTCTATCTATCTTCAAAACACATATCATAGATTCCTCAGGTTATAGAGGAACATACAATATGTCATTGATGAAAATCAAAGTGATTACCACCCCTCTATTAGTATAATAATAAATTTACCATGAATGATATAAATGTACAAATATAATTGTTTTATGAACAGTAAATAAAACGTAGTGCCCACAACAGGATGAAACCTGAAACCTGAAATTCATAAATCATAAATTCCTTCATGTGATCTACTGGAAGAAATGGTAATTCAAATTGATTGAAATATGATAAAAAATCCATTTGCTTAGACAATGAAATCCAATGAAAAGGACAAATCAACTTTCATATCAACAATTGTAATATATGTTTTTCTGTCTATTAATTGATGAATCTTCATTCTGAATATGGTTTGAAGCCACTATTTATCGTATTGATGATGTTAAAATAATTATTGCTATTAAAACCATTGATATAGTAAGTATGAAATGATATTTTGAACTGCCATTGTCTTAAATTAAAATTTTAGAATTCGTGATTTCCCATTGATTCTTTACAATTTTCAAGATTCTTTTGAAGTGAAACTTTGGAAAATATCGACTGTCTAGTACACATAACTCTTAAGAAATATTACATAGACTCGAACACTACAAAATATTTTATGTTTCACGTACATAATCAAATCAATAGTGAAGCACCAGCTCTGTTTAAAATTAAACTTTCAGATTGTATTTTCAGTCGTTATTTAGGTATTTGAGTTCTAAATATAAGTCACGGAAGCATTACTCATTCCGTACCGCGAAAAGGTGAAATATGTGACTTGTTTTTATAAATATTTCAGTTGGGATTAGGATAGGTTTATATATCCAGAAGTATTTCAGGCATACCAAACGTCAAGCGTCGGAAAATTTTGAGAAGAAATTCGTGTCAAATTGACAATATTCCACAGGATTTTGGTGATCGTTTTTTTGCTGTCAGGTTGGTAATAAATTTTGTTTTTATATGTTTCAAACACTGAATTCCGACATATGTCAACGCTGTCAAGTGTCAAGTTCAATTTTTTTAAATTTGAATTTATTGTAAAAATATTTGCAAAAAAAAATCTAGCTTGTTGCAAATAACGTGTTCCATTTTATTGGAATGTGTATGAATATACAAAAAAAATGGTTCCAAAGATTCCCGAAAATTAAAGAACTTGCGCGAAAATGGTTATTCCATTTGAATCTTCCCATCGACGAACTATTGTTTTTACCGTAAAAGAATTTTTGGAGATCATTTCAAGGAGAGCGAAAGATTGGGAAGACACCGTTTATGTCACAACTCTGATGTTGTCGAGTTCTATTCTCGATGTTCAAATTTGAAATTTGAGAAAACACCTTCCTTTCTAGACCCCATTATCTGATAATGTTCCCAATACTTCAACCAAAGAAAGTGAAAGAATAACTGATGATTCTGTTTCTTGTGACTCTGAAGTTGGTAAGATTTACTTTTGTAACTCTGATGTTGGTTAGTTAACAAAGTTTGAGACATTTTCTGTTAGGAACTGTTAATGAAGAAAGTCATACTATATACTATTAGTTGTGTAGAGGAAGAAAGCCCATATCATACCGAACCCATGGATGAAACTGTTGACTTTCTGAACATGGTTATATAATTGTGCAGAGTTACTAGATAATTGATCCCTGACGCTGAGTGAAGCACACAACTTAGAGAATAAAACAAATCCTCAATGTGATTCTCAAATTTGGAAAAAAAACGAATGACTAGACATCTTCCAAACTTCCAAACAGAAGGCCTAAATGATAAATAAAAGCAGCCATGAAAGCTGGGTTGGATAATGAGGATGATGTTGGAGTTAAATATGAAACAGAAAATGCAGATTTAGCATGTGGACTATAGTTATTAACCCAGGAATCCCTTTCTTGTCAACGTTCCCCGACAGAGTTGTTTTTGATACCAGTACCAATATCTACCATTTGTTGGATATGAAAACATTTCTTTCTAGAGGATTGAAAAAAAAACATCAATTATTTTCAAATTTTAGAGCAATTATCTCTGACGGGATTACATTGTTGAGGACTGGGCTTTGGATCATGTACCAGTATTAACAAGATCTATTTTCAAATCCAATCATGAGCTTTATACAGTCAGCATTCACTGTGGTTTTGGAGTTGATTCTTGCCACTACTACATACTTTGACCAAGGACAGAACAGACTGGTACAAATTTGATGACAGTTGCTTAGTTTTCTATCGAATTGGAGCCACTAGAGACCATACCTCCTTTTTACTGAAAAGCGAATGCGCCACCGAATCCATTTTAGCAGCCCCGGAGCTCCGATACATTATCTTTCATTATAAGTCCTGCAGTTAAAATAACACAATTTTTTTCCAGTTCTCAATATTTTTCTACTTCATAGATCATATTGTATCTATTAGTGGAAAAATGTATGAACTCACGGCAATGCATAAATATATCGATGTTTCTCTAAAAGACGAGGATATCTGATTCGATCAAATTTTCATTATATTTTAAACTTTCAGTTTCAGACATCAAAAAAGTAAACAATTTGTTGAAGTTGACAGATGACAATTATAATTTACTTGAATCAGTGTTTCCAACATTTAAAAACGAAATATGTTACCAACCTGACAGCGAAAAAACGATCACCAAAATCCTGTGGAATATTGTCAATTATTTCAATTATCTCAGTTTTGTTACCATTATGCGAGCCATTATGAAATGAATATATCGTATATTTCATTCAATGTATATTTCATTTTTGAAAATAAGCTTTTAATTGAGCCATGTCCGCAGACCTGTGAAACATTTTAATATCACTGGACTCAATAAAATTTTCTCTTACATAAGAAATTACGAAAGCCATCTTGAGAAAGGCTGTTTCATATACAAGGGTCGTAAGAAAGGCTAACGAAATTAAAATAATTTTTATTATAAACGAAAACACCTTATCAGTTTTAACTGTTCTTCATTAAATGTGGACATCTTTGAATCATTATCTTTTACGAATGTTATACATTTTAGTTATGAAAATAATTATATTTTCGCGGAATGCATGATAGTCTCTTACTTAAGTTTTATTCAAATAGTTCTATAAAATATATGTAATTTCTCATTTTTTGACATAGATATCACGCATGTAACATAGCCTTAATAGTCTGGCTTCAAACATACCCTCAATAGTCTGAAGCCACTCCGGATTGCCTCAGTAATTAATTTGTATTCGATCGTGATATGAAAACTTGAATTATGATTACAATTTTAATGATAATAGTGTTTATTTTGCAAAGGTATCTCCTTAAGTATCAGAATCAGAATGAGAGTCATCTATTTCATTCAGAGACCTAATTGGGTATAGAATATGTGAGCACAATAAAAAATTGATAGTAGGTACGTGGATGAAAACACAGTAAAAATAATTCATACAACAGAAAAATATTGGCACAGAATGACATGCCACATAAAAATTAAAATAATCGATATTAGGTACAAGAAATTCACTTATTCGTATTAAACCAGATTCAGTTACGAACACATGAAGATGGGAATTACTTTGTACTGAAAATCTCAATTAAATCAAAGTATAAGTTGACTTTTGAAAACTTTGTAGTGGCATTTCGAAATCTGGGGTATTTAATCTCATTCTTAAAATAGTCCGGTAGTTTATTATAGACATTTATGCCCATGGTATTTGGGAGAGTATAGATTTTTCTGTAAATATGGTGAGCTGCTTCTAGTACATACAGACACATCAGAGCACGGATTTTCAACTATGCAAAGAGAGAAATTCGTTATTGTCATTGAAAAGAAACATAAATTGTTTTACTAATGAAACAATCTTTAAAAAAATTTATAATATCGTCCATAAATTCTTTTCCGTGCTTGCACGGAAAAAGCCTATTTTCTGAACTCGTAATGAAATATACTATGTCGAAACTCATTTTATATAATCACATATTATGTGAACTACTTATTAAGTAGTTCGTTCTCGGAATTCCAACATGGCTTCATGAAATCACGAAATACAGTTTCTAATATATCTACGTTCACTCAGTTCGTCTCGAATTCTATGGATGCTAAAAATCAAGTAGATTTAATATACAGTGCGGCTTTTTTCACTGCTTTTTTACGTTTTTATTTTTACCTTCATCTACAAGCATGGAACAAAAACTATTTTGATTGGTATCACAGGTACTACTTTTGAAATATATTTTGGTCTTCTACAGTTTTGTGTCTAATAGCGAGTGGCGTTGTTCATGTATTCAATCAAACTGCATTATTCGTCACTACTAACGGGTTTTATTGAGAATACAGTTATTAAACTTAAAACTATTCTCATATAAAACCATTATTTATACCTAAATTGTTCGTAGTTATGAATCTATGCTTTGTTTAATATATTAAATGTTTCCAAAATGAAAATGGCTTCTATTCTATATTTTATAACCAAGTGCAAAGTGCAGATTGGAACTCAACCTCCAAGTTGAAGAATAGTATTCATTATTGAAATTACAAGATTCTTGTCTTAACCTACTCCCATGATGCAAAAAAATAGTACCCATTACTGAAGCTAAAGTGTTCACTTGTTTGAAAATATTTTCCTTGTAAGTGGCCAAGAGGAATCCGTCAAAAAATGAAACTAATATTTGGTTGGACCTATTCAAGAATAAAATCTCTTTGAAACAACGCAACTATGAGTTGACGCAAAAAATACTTTTTTATCAGTGTAGGCTTTCATTACATCAATTATAATTATATCCAAGCACTTTTACCGCTCCTGCTTTTCCACTATAAGTTTAAAAGCATTCATTCCATAGAATAACACTTTCCTGATCAACTTATATCACAATAATAATAATACTCTTCCAGAACATTCAGTCTTCCTGATGGGCACCGTGAACCGGGCGCATTTAAAATTCAGAGTCATCATCCACGATTTCTCTCGCAACGCGACGGAGAGACACAAGACGCTGCACGTAACGAAGATGATGGATGCTTTGTGCAATACACAATAGGTAGCGAGTGAATCCTCTTCCCGTGCTGTGATAAGTGATGGGCGATTTGTTCCGGGGCTTCGGGGTCGGCGCGCCATATAGCTGCAATATGGGCACTTCCATCTTAGATAACGTTTCGAGTTTTTCGTGATGTTTTTATATACAGGGTGCTCGGTCCAGGTTGAGGATCGATTGGGAAGACAGTTCGTTAGCGATGTAATGAGAGAGAGAGTGAGAAAATATAATATAAAATAAACAGATTTTCTTGAAATAACATTTTATTTGTAGACTGTGAAAGGTTAATATTCTAAAAATCAAGAAACAGACGAGTACATTATTAGATTTTTATCACATTATAACATTTTTTTTTATCTCATAAAATTCTTGTAAATTGTATAAATATAATAATAATAAGGAAATACTTTAAAATGGTGGAATTTGAATTTTTTTTGGTGACACTCTTATTTTTTATCTAGATTCCAAGCGTTATGGATACTTTTCTACGAACTACTCAAAATACTTCTTGTACGAAGTTGATAAACACTGTGAGGCAAACGCCAGGTGTAGAATGTGTGAATGTGAATGTATGAATGAATGTGTCAAAAATCGATTTTTGTAGATAGAATTTTGCAATTTTTTGCCATTTTTTTTAGTTTGCGACGATTCCCAACAATGTGCATTGAAGTAGCCTTTATGGCGATGATTACAAGTTAACATTTCAAACTCTGACGTATTTCATTGCCTTATGTCAAAATAACTTTATAAGAATTCTACAAAAAAAGGTGAATTTCTCATGAAAATCATTATAAGGTCATTCAAATGATTGAGAAATTGCTATTTTTTCATAAAATGTTGCCAAGAATTGCAAGAATAGGTTATACACGACAAAATGAAAACCAATATGAACGAAAAAATTTAATTTATTCAAAGAATGGTGTTGTTTCTTATTGGTCCATTTCAATAGTAATCTCCCTATAAGAGCTTGGACATTTTCCAAAACTTTTTGCGGGTGTACGAGGAGTATGTGAGGAGTATATATGAGAAGGAAAAATGTCCAGATATTAATCCAAGATCGTAAAACTTTCGGTAAGAAATTTTTAAATCTAAATAAAATTAATGAATAAAAAATATTGACATTTTGAATATGAATACACAAATAAAAAGTTTTTACAGGAATATGTTCCCTTACAGATTTAAAAAAGGTACTGAATTGTTTGAAGTTATTATTATAAAAGAAGTTTTCTATAATTGAACAAGGGTATGAATTTTCTTATATATTTATATGTTTTTTTTTTATAACTAGGTGAATATAGATTAAAACTGACACCTATTTTAGTTTGACAAAACAAATCTATTTTGAAATAGGTGGAACACTGTTTGTTTTTACATTACCTATGTATTTTTATGTGTTATAACTGCAGTGGTAAGGTACCTACAAAACTCAACAAAAAAACGTCTGAAACGTCAACGATTTTGGAAAAAGAGTATTTTTCAGTTAATTCAAACTTATGTTATTTCGAATGGCAAATTTCAGATTACGAAAGGTTAATAGAATTATTTTATTATTTTATTCGTGACAACAGTCTTTTAAATAAAGTAAATTATAGAGAAAAATTGATTCATTGCCCTCGTACAAAATATTCTCAATAATCATCTGTCTCTTTCAGATGTTGCTATAAAATATTCAACGTTTCGTGTGTTAAACTTAATATTTTTATAATTGGAATAACACTTGAATTATTTTAACTGCTATTTCGGTAAACGGGCTGCACTCTCCGCAACCCTCAGAAGAAATCTTCGAGAGACTTTTGTAAGCTAGCGAAAATGTAACCATTACCTTCCAACGTGTGATGCTATGTGCGGGAAATTTGAAGATTAATTATCTAAATTAATTTTTTCATGATTAATATGTAAAATTTTCATCAATTATAATTTCTAGGTACTTTATACTATTTTTTCTATCAATAACACTATCACTTCTACAATTTATTGTCAAGTCACATTTATTGGATTTAGGTATTTTTAAATTCTGAAATAATGGTATAATGGTGTAAGGGGTAATAAAAACGTCCAAAAATTTGGTCTTTCCACATTTAACACATTGACTGCCATGTCGGTCTATGAGACCGAGGAAAAATTATTCTGGTGAGCCACCTCGGTCTCATAGACCGAGGTTGAGGTTGATACACCAGGCCAACTCGAGCCAATTGAACTGTTCTTGAAGCCATCGGTCTAAATTATTGTCAATATTGCGAAAACAGACCGAGACGGCTTCAGTAACAAGTTTGCGTTGCAAATTGTTCTCATTCGACGCACAGACCGAGTCGGCGTGGCAGACAAATCAGTAAAAACAACGAATTTTTGGAAGATGCAAGGGTGTACACTTATTGAAGAGCGCCGACTCGGTCTATAAGACCGAGCTGAATTTTTTAAATTTTTTGAACTCAGAGTCTCAATTTCCGAAAAATTCAACGATATATTATCTTCTGTAGGCTGTACCTACATAGAGTCCAAAATTTTCGATTTTGCTTCGGCTCTGATACCAAACATGAAAAAATGAGCACGGCAGTCAACGTGTTAAGGATAGTAAACTATTATCCAACCAGTTTTTTAGTTTTTTCAGTTTTCTTTCTGCCCTATTCGTTGCTATATTCCAGTCCTCTCAAGTTAAATTTTTGTAGGATAGTATCTGTTACTCTGCAAAGTGCATTTTCTGTACTGGAATTCTTCCTAAAGGTAGACTGGTTTTTATTAATTAATCGTTTTTTTTCTAGATATATTAAAAGATTGCTTCTAATGCACTTTTATGTAATCTTACTAATCGTACTAGTTAACGCCAATGGTCTATAATTATTAGTCGATTTTTGTCTTCTTGTTTAAGTAATTGAATAATTATTGCTGTTATTTAAATTTCAGGGAAGATTCCAGTCCTGAAAAAATGTTTATGAAGTGCAAAAATTGTTGTATTATTTTGTGTTAATACTTTTTCATTATGGTTGGGCATATATCGTCCTCTCCCCCTTTTACCCCGTTTTTAAATTTTATATTTGTAAATTTATCTCAGTATCTGATACAGGATTTAATAAGAAAGAGTTTATGGCCCTATCTATAAGATAAGATAAGATAAGATAAGATAATTTATTTCCGTGGACAATATCTTGCTCTCTGATGGCCTCAAAATGCCCCTCTCTCTTGATTTGGTAAGCTAGTCTTTTTCCAATATTGATAAAGACGAATTTGTTGAACTCATTTGTTCATTATTCTAGATCATATCGCCGAATATCGCCAATATCTTGGCAAAGTTTATTTGACTGTGTCAGAGGTAATTCTTTTTATATCCAAATATTTTTTTGATAACGGATAGTACAATAGGTTACTAACTAAATGAAATAATTTCAAGATTACAGTCTTGTAAACGCTGTAACTTACCGGAGCAAATAGATTGATTTAGCATTCTAAATCTACAGTGTCTGCCAAAATATTGCAATCATATGGGAAACTTTTTCATTAATAGTTTCTCAGAAAATTTAATTCTTTATAAAAGTTGGTACATTCAATTAGACCAAGCGGGAAACAGCCGATATTCTTAATTCACTTTAAGTAAAGTGACATCAATATGCAAAATATCGAGAAATTTTAATGAAAAAAAGTTGTTTGCAATTGAATGATATTCCCAGTTGTCAAGTTAGGTCTATCAATTACTAATTTTGATAACTACCTAAAGAGTTGGCCTCAATTTTTGATGGGAATTATCCACTATACTTTTTGAGTAGTAAGTTACTGAATTAGCATGAATTATCTATCAAAGCAATCATCTGATTTAATCTATTGAAACAAAGCCAGGATTAAAAAAAATTAAAATTGATAATTGGTAGACTAAACTGGATCTGGGAATATTATTGAATTGCAAAAAACTATTTTCAATAACATGTCGGCCGTTTCCAGCATAGCCGCACGCAACTGGTAATAACCGATATGTGTGTGCTTAGTCTAATTGGATTCACCAACTTTTATGTGAAATGAAATTTTCTGAGAAACTATTAGGTAATGAAAAAGTTTCCCATATTGTTCCAACATTTTGGCGGACACTGTATGAAGATTTCATTGATTGTACAATTTTTCAATTTCAGATGGTGAAAGGTTAAAATCCCAAAAAACATGTAATAATAAAATGAACGTCTATGAGATATCCGTACTTGAATAAAATTCGTGAAACCAGGCCCGGATTACCTATAAGGCCAACCTAGGCCATGGCCTAGGGCGCACGCTTGCGGGGGGCGCAGCGCAGGATACGGGAAAATCCGCATAGCGAGCGTCCGAGCACCGGGTGACTCACCCGATGAAGCCGATCACGTGACTGCCGCCATCTCTCCAAAATTAGAGGAGAACAAGAAATACTTTGGGACAATAAAAAATTGGCTGTCAAAAGAAGACGAAAATAACCAAACCAAAACAGATGACTGCTTATTTTTAGACTGCAGTACTCCTAGTACTAGTCCTAGCACCACTGTTCATCGTTTATTTGAAAGTGGTTGACAATGTTTCACTTTGAGAAAGGTTATTCTGGACTTTTATTTTCTAAAAAAGAACAAAGAAAAATTCAATTCTCTGCAATTTTTAATTGAATTTTTCTTTGTTCTTTTTTAGACAATGAAAGTCCAGAATAACCTTACTCACCACTGTTCATATGATGCAGTCTTTTACTTCAGGAAAAGAATCGGAACCAGACACAAAATTTGAATCTGAACCACAGGAAGACACTGAGAGCCCCTCCAAAAGCATTGAAAATCCAACTCCAATTCAACAGAGTTTATAACGTGAACCTGAAACATTTAGTTTTGATCCCGTCGATCCCGATCCAGCAAACTGGGTTGTGAATAATGAACTACGTGGTTACGTATCCCAACATGAGTTAATTCAAAATAAAGAAGCTAATTTTTCAAAGGAAAAGAAGGATTATGGTAACCGTTTTTAAAGTTTTTTAGGTACTCATTTTATAGATATTTAGCAAATGGGAAAAAACAAGACAGAGCATGGCTTGTGCACTCTGAAACTGAATGTGCAGTTTTTTGTGGTTCTTGCCGTCTTTTTTATTCGGAAACACAATCGGAATCATATTTTGTGAAAAATGGTTTTAGTGACTGTAAAAACGTTACATCAAGGCTCAAAGAACATGAAAACTCCCTTTCACATAAAACAACACCATCACTTTAAAAGAGAGATGAGGAAACTAGGCAAGGTTAATTCCCAACTAACTAAAATGATAGAGATATCGAGAAATTAGCTACTGGCAAATGTTATTGCGAAGAGTTGTAGTGGTGATAAAAGCTCTAGCATCTCGAGGATTACCATTTAACGCATTTCTTGATTTTAATTGAATAACCCGATAGAGGTTGAACTTGGGTATAGGGAAAGCTGAAATCCTAAAATTCAATTTTCTTTTGAATGGTTAAGAAAAAATGGTAGGTGCCATTTGAAAAATTTGAGTTTTTGACAATTTTATAATGCGACTTCCGAAGATCGCCTGCGCCCATATGGTACAAAATGGGACCGACGATGGGACATCGGGTATTAGCCTGGACTACCAGCTACCTGCTCTTTAAATTTAGTTTACTAATTTTGAACGGTTTGCAGGCTACACGTGTTTTTGTAAACTAATACAGCGGTAATTTTTTTTAGAAAAATAGACATATCTAAAAAACTGTAATAGATAAGACACAACTGAGGTTTTCTGAAGTCATAATCAGAAGGCCAATCGAACCATGACAAAAAATTAGGTTTCAAAATTCAAAATAAGAAAGTTGCTACCGACTTTTGGCATACCCTGTATAGTTGTAGGACTAAAAACATTTGAGACAGAACGCACATGATCAATTATGACAGCATACTGAATTTCAAGAGTCTAGTCCAACTGCAAGTTGAAAAACTTCTAATGCACGGCCTACGTAAATCATGCTGTATACAGTGCTGTTTATTAAACAGTGTGAGTGTGTTTTATTTTTTAACATGTTTTTTCAGTCAATATTTGCTTTTCATACATTTTGAAATTTTAACCACTGTTATTGCGGATTGATACAAATTATTTTCTTGGAAAACAGTTAAAAATGTATTCAAAAGGACTAAAAATAAAAATGTTTCAATAGCTCAAATAACCCCAAAGAAGCTCTAGAACAAGGTTTACAGTTAATTATGACAAAAAATTCCACATTTTCCAGACCTCCAGGAAGGGGGAGAAATTTAGAACTCTGGCCTAGGGCGTAAATAGCTGCTAATCCGGGCCTGCGTGAAACGCTTCTTATAAGATAAAAAAAACTGTATGATCTGAAAGCTGTTGAAAAAGTTGAAAGTTTTCCTGCTGCAGTGATTTATACCGAAGACAATCTGAAACGTTGATGAGCCTTTGAGATGTTCCTCCCATGACAATGAATACCACTCGGATCCCTCTGACGAAAAACTCTATTTCAATTTCATGAATATATTAGCATAGTAAATAAAACTCAGCAATGCATTCGATTTCGTTTAAAAGGAATCCCCGAGCTAATACGCAAACAGAATACACCCCAAACCGCATTCGGTATTAAAAAAGTCCCTTTTGTATGAGTGAGCCACCCCTTCGAATCATATTGACATGACAGCGCCTTAATGACGCTTCCCCTCGAGGCGGCTTAGACTGTGAGCTCTATAACCAAAGCCGGTTGGGTCGGTAACAGTCTAAGGGCCCGCCGATGCTGTTTTGTCCCACATGACACAGCTCCGCCGCCAACTGTGTTTCGGACACTGACAAATGACGAACTGTCACCGTGAAAGAAGACTGATATGGCCGCACCGTCGCTATTCCTCTATGCCTCGGCTGAATTCCGTGCGACACACCAGCCATTTTCGAAAATATTTCCCTTCTCTCATATTTCCGACGACACAAATGATTTTTTCTCCGTGCAGAAACGGGAATAAATATGAGGCATTTTTCGCTCTAATAATTATAATAGTAGCCTGTCCGTAATATTTTTCAATTTTATTTTTTTTGATTAAGAGGATTATTATTCATATGGAATGGGTCTTATAAAACCGCGTCGTGACGGTGCTGTGTGGCTCGGATGATTAATCGGAGTTTCTATGGCGATTTTTTCAACGAAATGCTGACATATATACAGAGGGAAGCTGAATAGTGAGGACAATTGTGTATAATGGTAGTATTACTGGTAGAATGAAATGTCAAATCAAATCAAAATATACTTTATTGTCTGAAGTAAGTTATTCTTATTGACAAAGCGTTAAAATTGGTCAGTTCTACACACATAATATAATGAGCGAATGAAAATCTGTGGGTGTATAAAAAACAGCCACCTTGAAATGTTAACAAATTTTGATCTTGAATAACTTTTTTATTTTCAGTCCGATTTTGATAGTTTATTTACCGAATGGAAGGAAATTTATCTCAAATTGATTTTCATTGAATATATTTCCTAATAAGGTTCGAATTATACACATATACGAGGGAAAACAAAGTTTTGTTTCTGTCATCTGAGTTTAAGACACCCTGTGGTGAAATACAGCTTTTGGATGACACTCAAAACCATCCTGTATGCAAGTTTGGTTTATTCCCTGTACCACCTGATACATTTTGATTTCACGATTCGTTTCAAATTTATGAATTATTAAATAAAGCAGTACATTTTCTCTGCGTGATCTTTATTCTTTAATTTGGAAAAATTAACAACTAAACGATAACATAAGCAGCGAACGGTTGAAAAGGAAACTCTTAACCAATTTTTTAATATCGGATGTTGCATCCTCTAGCTTGGACAATAGCTTCCATTCTTCGAAGCATTCCACGAATTAGCGTTAGAATATTCTCCTGGAGCATGTTATTCCTATCCTCTATAAGTGCAACACAAATTTCATTTTTATTCGAAGGTGGTCTTTTGCGACTTCTCAGACATGCTCAATAGGGTTTGCATCAGGGGAACATGCTGGCCAATTTAATTTCTCTATCCCCTGGCGGAATGTGGTCTTGCATAATCTTGCATAAGAAGGAAGTTTATGTGTCCAAAGTGTGAATATGGTACAACGTAATCAGCTAAAATATCATTAATGTATTTTCGTGCTGTCAATTCTCCATTTTCTACAAAAACCAGCTCCTCGTTCCTGTGAAGTTTTGGTCGATTCTCCGTATAGTAGAACGAAAGACATTAAATCTTCTAGCCACATATTGATAATTTCGTTTCTCTTCTAAAAGTGTTATGGCTTTAGCACAGTTTTCTTCACTCAAAACCATTGATAAAACGATTATAAGTTTTCTCAAACTAACGTTATGATAATAAAACAACTGTCAAATGATAAACAAAGTAAAACAATTGTTTTCATGCCAATCGCGATCATTGAATATGACGAATATGTAGAGAAATTGCAATACTTTATTCAATAATTCATAAATTTGAAACGAATCGTGATATCAAAATGAATGGCGAAGTTATGGACAGGAAATGAACCAAGCTTGCTACAAGATCGTTTTGAGTATCATCCAAAAGCTGTTTTTCACCACAGGGTGTCTTAAACTTAGATGAAAGAAACATAACTTTGTTTTTCCTCGTATAATATATATATATATATATATATATATATATATATATATATATATATATATATGTATGTATATATATATATATATATATATATATATATATATATATATATATATATATGTATATATATATATATATATATATATATATATATATATATATATATATAATTCAGACAGTATTAGGAAATATGTTGGATGAAAATTAATCAAGGTTAATTTTCCTTCCATTTTCTGAAAAAACTATCAAAATCGGAATGAAAATAAAAAAGTTATTCAAGATCAAAATTTGTTAACATTTCAAGATGGCCGTTTTTTATGATCCTGAGTGTATAAAGACACTTTAAGGTGACTCAAGTTTGGTAAAAATTTAAAAACTATGATATTATAGTTTATACTTTCTCATAATTGTAAATGTGAATAATATACATGCACATCAGACAACTTGAAATTTACTTAAGACTCGAGCTTTGTTCAAATTCGTTATAATAATAAAAACATAAAAATAAAGTTATAATGTTTCATATCTAAATCAGAATAATCAGAAATGCTTTTCTTATCCTAGAACATGACTTCAATTTTTTAGTTTTGACAAGGCTCCCCAAAATATTTAAAATACATATAAATTCTGTAAAACTAAAACATGAAATAATGTGAAGTAGTATATATTTTAGTATGTATAACACAAACAATTCACATATAATATACACATTAAAATGATAAATAAATTAAAATATTAAAGATGCTAAATTGCAGTAATTTTATGTAAAAACAGTAATGAGCTGTGAAGCTGTCAGTGAGAAATTCGTTTGTGCTGTAATACATTTTCAGTAGGAGCAATTTCTTTACTTCTCTGCGAAACTTTTCACTTCCATTTATTTTTCTTATAGAAACAGGAAGATGATTAAATAATTTTCTTCCATTATAATGGATGGAGTTCTTGATTTGTGTTGATGATGGTATTGGAAGCCTGATATTATATATACTTCGAGTGTTATAATAGTTTGACTCTGACATGTTTTCCTTGTACTTTTTGTGTATTAGGTAAACTGTTTCCATAATAAAAAGGCAGGCTAGTGGTAGAATCCTTTGTTGTTTAAATGTATCTACATACAATGGGCCGTGGTAGTCGGCTGGTAAAAGCGTACGCCTCGCAAGCGTGGGGTCGTGAGTTCGATCCACCGATTCACCGGTCTCGTGCATGGCATCACACGTTAAAAGGTAAGGGCTGCGTCTTCCCTAGCTCACACAAGTCTCTCGAATACTTCCGAGGGTTGCGCGTAAGGGTGCAATCGGTTGACGGAAATAAAAATTATAATAATAGGTAACAATAACAATTTAAATGGTCGTTACAAAAATTCTGTTAAATTGTTATTTGTATCCTACACTAATAGAGAGGAAGTTGAATTGTACTGGCTTTACGGAGAGGAGAAAGTTGCCTTTCCTACGGCTAGCCAAGAAAATAAATCTTACATTTTCACGCTAGGTGGCGACCAAAAAACACTAACGATATGGCCCGATCTTCTACTATGGCTATCACACCTAATGTACTACATGTACTAAAACTGCTCAAATGACTCATTTGATAGAAAATGTAGTAGCAACAACACCAACTACTTTCTTTTCTGAACAAGTATAGTTATCATCCAAGCAAGGAATCTCTTTTGATAACTGTACTATACATAATCCAATTTTTAATATCACTGAAAAAAAATAACTCACAGTAATGAATTTTATATTATAAAATATATTTTTTGCATAAAAAATGTTACCAACAATTATTGTGTACCAAAACTTTCAACAACAGTTTTCCAAGTTTCATATATCATAAGCAGATGAATAAGGAACTGTTTATAAATTTGAATTTTGAAAACGTATAGAGGTTATGTATTAATGTCCCCGAGTATTTTTAATCAACTATACTCAACTAGTCAACTTTTTTTAGTGAGAAAATAGGTATGATCTCCTAAATTTCCCTCTTTTAATTACAGCATTGCATAATTTGGAAAGAAGGTAAAACTAATGTACATATTTAACATTTTTCTGTATTTACATAACATATTTTCAGATAGAGCAAAACCAAAGAAATTTTTTTTTATAAAATACCTACTTTAGAGATTCCCTTGGTCTTCCTGAAATTGTTCACAAATCTGTTTAAGAAGCGAATTAAGAAGGATATGGCAATAAGATACCTTACGAATGAAATAGAACGCGATTCAGAATGAAATGAATTAAAAATCTCTAAATCAAAAATATACTGTTATCACACTAAAATGCTTGGAGGCATTAAGCATTTTACTGTGCTTTTATGCCCAAGGAACATATTAAAAATCCACTGGACAGTATATGAGCTGTCCCATGAGGCCTAATCTTTCGTTACCAGGTGCATTGACTTGTAACTCTGCCCTCCTAGTCCTTAGCAAAAATGCAATATCTGCAGGAAAGTCAAAATTGAGTTTTTGTTTAGATGTCTTACCGTTGTGAACAGAATAAAGCATTAATCAAAATAAAATTTTGAATAGTTTACAACGGTCAGACATCTAAACAAAGACTAATCTTACTCAATTTTGACTTGTCTGCAGATACGGCGTTTTTGGCTAAGGCTAAGGAGGGCAGAACTGACAACCTTGGACATAAAGTTCATTTTCCTCAAACTGATGGAGAAAAATATGAGGAAAGGATTAGGTTTTTTAACAACTTCGATGCGATTCCAGGTTGATTATTGCTAACAAATTAGTTTCTAGTGTTTAGTCCTTTTTATCTCTATTATCAAATAACTCATATAATAAAAATTAATATATCATAAATTCCCCAATCCAAACAAATTTGAACAACAAACGCATTCGCATCTGTCAAAAATGTATCATTTGACAGAATTTCCAACGTTGCCAAGTCTGAGAACTTATTCCAACAACAGTTTTTCAACATTCACTCTCAAGAGTGGCACGTGAATACCAATTTTTTCTGAAATTGAAAAGTTACAATATTCAATATTGAAAATTTTCCAATATTTATGTGGACACCTAAATAAGGCTGAATATACTATTGTATGCCAAGAACCGAAAAAAAAGTTATCGAAGTTTTTGCGACCATAACATACACACTATGTTTCATGCAATCTTCAAAATTATTATTACTGGAAAATTGCAAATGCATTGCATTGCATTATTGCTATAAACAACAGCAGCTCAATTTGATAAAAAAATGTAAGCGGACGTAATTTTTTTTACAAAAGAGAATGGATTCCGAAGGAAAGCCGAAGTAGGTTTTTGTTATCACTTAAAATTTCTGTCGTTTCTGTCGTTCTGTCGTTTATTCACATTTGAGATGTGCTCTGAGATCCAGTGAATGTGCTGGTCCAGAGTCACTCCTAGATACTTTATGATCTATTTCAGGGCAGGTAAGGTAATTGGGGGGAAGACGCGTAACATTTTTTTGAAACTCAAAAAAAATAATTAACTTTATTCAAAACTTACAAAAACTGTGTATTCTATTACAAATACAATAAACAAATGATTAAACACAAAAACGTTTTTATTTTCTTAAAAATAAACGAAAAGTAAAGGTTAAACATTGACAGATGTCATTTCGGCAACTTACCCCAACTACGGGGTAAGATGCCGACAGACTTGGGGTGAGATGACAAATTTGGGGGTGTGATGCCATAGACAGAAAACATTGTATTGGCCATCATACTCCAGCTAAAGTGCCATCTTACACCAAGTCTAAAGTTTTGAATGTTTTTAGTGACTTTTGCGCAGGGATCGCACATATTCGGCCCCGAAGCACAGGTTTCGTGTAGCCACTTGTTGCATACCACACAGCAAATCCAGTCAACTTTGAGACCCTTTCTGTCAAAGTAAAAGCCATCGCAAATTGCACAGAAGTCGTCCTTGTCACTGTCAGGTTCATCAGAGCTATGGTCTGAGACTATTTTTTTATCTCCAATGACTTCTTCACTACTACTATCGTGTGCTACATTCTTCTTTTTTTGTTACCTTTTTTACGAAGTTTCTTCTCTAACTTAGCTGCCTTCCCTTGTTGCTTCTTTTGTTTTTCTTCAATTTTTTTGCGATTCTTTTGGCGGTAGTCAGGAGAAGTAAGGACTTCTGCATGTTGTTTTCTAACGTTTGGCCTACTAGGACCAGCTACGGGTGGAATTGGTGCAATATGTTCGTCAGAGTTTTCTGCATCGACATGTTCCACTTCTTCCTGTGAATTTCCAGTTTGGTGCTCAGCTAAAGCATATGCATGGTCGGGAATTGCATCTTTGGAGCATGGATAAATTCCACAAGCCCGAAATCCAGAAACACCATTCTGAACCGTTGCGGCTTGAGACCACGCTTGGTTTAATAGTTCCCCAAACTGATACCTGTAAAGCACAAGAAACAAAGAAATCTCTTTCAAACTTATTTACTTAAATCAAATTACCTAGTTATTCGACGCCCTGGATGATTTCTTATCCACTGATTACAAGTGCTATTCCAGAAGGTCTTTAAAGGTTTAAAAAATGAACGGTCGAGAGGCTGAAGCCAGTGAGTCGTATGACTTGGTAAGCAAACCACATGAATTTCATTTTCAGCCAAAAAGTCCAAAAGTTCCACGTCATTACAATGGGAAGCATGACCATCTAATATTAGTACTGCACGTCCTGGTCCCTTACGAGGCAAAAAATGGTCTTTAGTCCATGATGAGAAGATACTGGTTTTCACATAGACGGACTCTGGAGACATCACTACTACCGATCCAGGGGGCATGTTATCTTCAAACTCCTTTTTTTGTTTTTGCCTTTAAATATTACGTAGGGAGGCAAAAAGCTACCTTCTGCATTACAGCAAGCGATGACGCTAACTGTTTCTCCTTTTTCTGAGCTTGTGACCGACTGAACATCTCTAGCTCCTTTTGTGGCTACGACTTTGGTAGGTTTATTGCATAATTGCAAGCCAGTCTCGTCCATATTGAAAATGTTTACCGGTTTATCAAACAAATTGAGCGTCGTAAATGTGTCGTTCAACATTTGGAAGTATGGATCTACTTCTGCGGCAGACATACCAAGTGAACGAGCAATTGAACGACCTTGAGCTACTCTCATAATTAGGGTTGGGTGTCGTTTTAAAAAAAGTTCAAACCAACCGTAGCCTTTGCGAAAAGGTAAAAGCAAGGTGTCTTACGTCTCTTAAAGTTGGAGCATAGCCAATTTTTTCTAACCGTTTTATATAAGACACCAGTTTAAGTTCATTTTCAATACCTAAGGACGCGGTTGGCCCAAGACTGCCCTTTTCAAGATTGTTATTCTTTACACGTCTCATCAAGGTTCGTAGAGGGATTCTATATTCTTTAGCAATCGCATTTGCACTCAGGGTTGGCTGCTGACGTAAATAAAGCATTTGCAGCTGCTCTAAGGTCTTCTTCAGTCCATTAGCCTCTAATTGATTTTCTGACGTACGTTCGTGGCATTTTACCTAAAACAAACAAGATAAATTAAGAAACTATTCAATTAGACGTACTGAAAGGAAATCACTAACCAAAATAGACGCAAACCTGAGAAAAAACAAGAGTTACAAAGTTTACAGAGCAATTAAGATAAGGCATCTTACCCCACACGGATCTTGGCGTTTTACCCCAACCCTTAGGTATAAGATGCCAAACCCACAAATCAAAATAACAAAACCCTTTTTCTCGTTCAAAATAGGACAGGAGTATTGTAATGAATGCCAAAACCCTACATAAATTATATTAGCACAAACAAAAAACTTTTAACACTGTATATCACATAATTAATTTCTATCGTAAAAAACTTACCGGCATAAAAAAACGCAACATCACCTCAAGGAACAGTTGCATGCACTTAAGCGCTTCGAAAACTATGATGTTCTCTAATAATAAACACAATAACAACGTAGCCTTGTATGTGGCGCGATCTATTGAGTATTGTCCAAAATACTTAGATTAGGCATCTTCCTACTTTTGGCATCTTCCTCCCAATTACCTTATATACGTTAGCATCAGTCCAATTTGATTTGTGTACGTTTATAAAATAATCTGTGGGGGCTACGTGAGTACGCACTAACTGTGTAAAAGGCATGAATTAAGTTTTATTTACTTTAAGGTTGAGTAGGTTATGGTCCTGCCAAATATGTAATTTTCCCAGACCAGCTTCAGCGGCTGTCATCAGCATAGCATATAACGTTAGACGCTAAATCTCGTATTTGAACTATATTATTCATATAAACCAAAAAAAAAATATGTAGCCCCAGGATTGTCCCTTGAGGTCCACCAATTTTCACAATCAACTCTGAGCTCACTTCTCTTCCAACCTTTTCTTGTGGAGTTCTATTTTCTGAATTTTTGCATCAGGTCCAATGCCTTACCTCGAGTTCCAGAGTTTTCTTAAGTATTTAGCAGGATACTATGTGAGATCGTATCAAAGGCCTTTGCGAAGTCAAGGAAAATCGCCAGACATTTTGATTATTTATATAAAGTTCTTACTGTTTTATCAGCTAGGCGTCTGTCTGTTATAATTCTGTATATGTTAAAAAAATCAAGCTGTCTCTTTTTCAAAGCATGTTATAATATTATATACCTACCTACATGTTTTCAAAATAGGTGTCACAACGGATTCTTTCCACTGAAGTGGTTAAAAAAAAGTTTCGTTTCCAAGAGAGTTTTTAATTTTTAATTTTGATATTATACAATACCTAATTACACGGGCGTAGCCAGGTTTTAGTATCGGGGGGGGGGGTTCAAGATAAGTATGAAATAAAAATTAAAGATGAAAAAAAAAACAGAAGGTTCATTCATTTATTATTGCTAATATCTTAACTTTTCGGGGGGGGGGGGGTTTGAACCCCCAAAACCCTCCCCCTGGCTACGCCCGTGCCTAATTATTTCATTTTTGGTAACTGGTTGTAAGTATATTGATGAGACATTCGTGTCGGATTTCAAAAGGTTTGATGAAAAAATGTCTTCGTTTGTAGGCATGTTTTGATGTATTTATGATTGTATTTTCAATTTGTTTTTTTTTGTTTCTTCCAGACAAGTCGTTTATCACATTGAATAGTTTTTTTGTAGTCCCCACTCCCCATTTGCCTCTTCAATATTGTTATCAGAGAATCCATTTTTAGCTTTTCTAATTAAATGATAAAGTCTATTTCTGTAGTTTCTAAATTCATTCTCCAAGTCGGGTGAGCATTTTTTTATTATTTGATGTTTGAGATGATCTCTTTGTTTGGTTGATCTAATTATCCCATAAGTGATCCATGGTTTGATTTTTTTAAATTTTATTTATTGGCATTTTTTTGGTTTTAGTTGCGTTATTTATGTGAATATTGAGTTTGTCAATAAAAAAATTGTAAACTTGTTGAGATTTGTTTTTGTTTAAAACATTCTCCCAATCCTCGTCTCCCAATAAATTACCTAGTTTTTGGAAATTTTGGTGATGACTTTCTTGATTTTCAGCTTCGTTTATTTGGTGGTTTTTGTTTTCTTTCGACAAACAGTTGCATTAACTTGAGACGTTGAATTTCTCATCAATACATTTAGGAAAGATTGTTGATTATCCTATTCTTCTTCATTTTACGGCCATGAAAGGTTGAAATCCCAAAGAACAAGTCAAGAAAACAACGCAATAATTATGATGGTATTGAATAATCAATCTTCCGAAAACTGTTTTCTGTAACCTCAAAACAATTCATGATCCTTAACCACGTCCAGATTTATTCATTCCAATATTTTGATTGATTATCAGACATTACTCTCCCTACGTCAGATTTACACAGCTGACTCTATGAAGTGTTCGAATCGTACGATAATATAAATTATCGTTAATATCAAGATCACATCGATAAAAAAGGAGAATATAGTTAGTTCTTTGGTAATCGCGATCGTGATATCGCCGTTGTGGTCCCCATTGTTGCAGGAATGTGAAACTAGAATGTGCTCTGGAAGGTTGCCGATATGATTTCAGATGATGGAATTCTATGGAAGTGCTATGACTATTTCATTTGAATACTTTTATTATACATTTAATTGGCAATTGTGTAGCTCTTACGGCCATTTGCACCAATTTGAATTATAATTCGGCTTAACTAATTAAGGATTAACTTTTAACTTATAATTAAGTCAACATGATACCTATAGAATAAACCATGTAGTGCAAAGATATTTTGATTTAATCGTGGATTTAATTTTAACTAGAATTTAACTAAATTCCGTGCCTACGGCTGTTACTTCATTGACATTAGTAACTGTCACACTGACGTTTTTGAATACATGTCAGAACTCATTTCAAATACATACAGGATGTTACAGTCTCCAAAACTATTGGAAAAACACAAAACTAAACTCATCTAACTACAAACTTAATCTTGCTATCTTACTTTTGATAATAGAACTTTTTGATATCTACGGAGTGGAGTCTGTGACTGTGGTACTCGCTGTGTCCAGGCTGTGTTATATGTTGTCTTTGATGTTGTAAAGGTGATTGGACAAATGGTACAGAATGTTGTTGTGGTCAATCAACGGATGGCCGACTGTATTCAATGGTCATGGGTGGATCATTTGAAAAAGTAACCATTTTTTGTTAGATATTTCGGAATTTCTTGAATTTTTTTATCATTGGAGAACCATCTTCAGACATAGCTTTCAGTCTCATTGTTATGTTTGAACATTCCTTTCAGCCAAGCCATTAGTTGCTGCATGTCCTGCTGCAACAAATTTCTGAAATATACTATGTTGTTTTGAATAGGTTTTAAAGTGACGACATTTTTTGCATTGGCTGAAACCATTAAATGCATGGGGAAAACAAATTATTTCTCTGAGTAGTTCAACTGTTTTTTTTAAGTTGGTGATTGTAGAAAAAATTCCATTTCGGTCCATCATAATTTACAGTCAGCAATGACTAAGAAATGAAAAACTTGGAACGACCCTGCATAGTCGATGTGGATACGGAGTACCTACCATGGATGTAGAAATGTTTAAATAGCTCATGGAAGCTATGCAAGCCTATAATCATATTGTTCTGTAGCAAAATCATGCCTCTTTATTATCAACTCAAACTCAGTTCAACTTTTGGCATTACAGCATGTGTACCTACATTTGAAAATTTCAATCAATAAAAAGAAATTTTCTTCACATGCAAAGAACGATTCCAAAATAACCTCACATCAGGAATGTATCATACGACAAAAAATTCCCTTGCCAAACTGCTGATGAATTCAACTGGTTCGTCATAATCTTCAACATTATCATCACTTGTTGCAACTAGCAAACCCAGTGAATATGATTACAACACGTCATTTGAAAAACTTGAGAATTATTTCTTTCAAAAAAGGAACATGCTAGTTTCACAACACAAATTTTTGTCAAATTTTAGCATTACTAGAAAATCAATCGATTTCTGAATTCAGAGCTAGTCTTGAATGCGAATTCACAACACCTTGTCAATGTGGAGAAGAAATCAATATTCCTGAAAATTTTCTTCGTGCACAACTCCTCAGGGCCGATAAAGATACATCGATTCGTGAAACAAACAGCCTTAGCAATAAAATCTTCCAAATTAGATAGGAAAGAGCTGCCATTTAGTAGTGCAGCATCAAGTTTCTCAATATAGAGGTACATCTGCCTTTCTTAAGTTTCAAACTATGAAAGGTGGAAATCCTAAAAAACAAGTCAAGAAATCAACACATTCATTTTAATAGTATTGAATAATCAATCTCCCGAAGAAACTCTTGAATTTTTTTTATCATTGGAGAACCATTTTCGTACATATCTTTGAGTCTCATTGTTATGTTTGAATATTCCTTTCAGCCAAGCCATTAGTTGCTGGGTGTCTTGGTGCAATACATTTCTGAAATATACCAAGTTGTTTTGAATAGTTTTTAAAGTGACATTTTTTTGCATCGTCTGAAACTATGGCATACATGGGGAGAAACATAAAAACAAAATATTTCTCTGAGTAGTTCAACTGTTTTTTTTTTAAGTTGGTGATTGTAGAAAAATTTTGATTTCGATCCATCGTGATTTACTATCAACAATGTCTTGGAAATGGAAATCTTGGAACGGCACTGCAAAATTGACGTGGAAACAGAGTACCGTGCATGCAGAAATGTTTAAAAAGCTCATGGAAGCCATGCATCCTCATCTTGTAATGCAACAAAATCATGCTCATGATCAACCAAAACTCATTTCAACTTATGGCAATACAGCATTTGAAACGTTCAATCAACAAAAATAAATTTTTCGCACATACAAACTGCTAATGAATTCAATTGGTTCGTCAATATTTTCAACATTATCATCACTTGTTGCACCTATGAATATGATTTCAACACGTTAGTTGAAAAGCCTGAGAATTAATTCTTCCCAAAATGGAACATGCTAGTTCCACCACACCAATTTTCATCAACATTTCAACAAGAAAATCAATCGATTTCTGAATTCACAGCTAATTTCAAAAGTGCTACTCTTGATGGCAAATTTTAAATATCATCTTGTCATTCTGGAGAAGAAATTATTATTTCTAAAAGAATTCTACGTGCACAGTTCATCAGGGGCATCAAAGATAAATCGATTCGTGGTAGAATATTTTTCTGAAATAAAAAAACTTTTAAAAAATTGGTAGAAACAGCTTTAGCAATAGAATCTTCTGAATTAGATTAAAATTCCAACAAAATATATCAATTTAGAGGTGGATATACCTCTTCTTCATTTCCAGCCTATGAATGGTAGAAATCCTAAAAACCAAGTCTAGACAACAACACATTCATTATAATCGTATTGAATAATCAATCTCCAGAAAAGTGTTTTCTGTAACCTCAAAACAATTCATGTTCCTTAACCACAACCACGTCCAATATTTTGATTGATTATAACACATTACTCTTCCAACGTCAGATTTACACAGCTGACTCTATAAAGTGTTCGAGTCGTACGATAATATAAATTATCGTTAATATCAAGATCACATCGATAAAAAAGGAGAATATAGTTAGTTCTTTGGTAGTCGCGATCGTGATATCGCCGTTGTGGCCCCCATTGTAGCTGGAATGTGAAACTAGAATGTGCTCTGGAAGGTTACAAATATGATTTCAGATGATGGAATGCTTGTATTATGAATGGTTGCCTGCGGTTTATATTTCAGTGGGGTGTACGCTGTTGATGCCAGGTGTTACAGATGTTGGTGGAAATTTAGCGTTTCTGGATTGAGTGCGAATGGAGCCCGATAACTAATTGGTTATTAATGATTTTGATGGATGATGCAGAAAGCATCTGTGAAGTACCTGACGAATATTTTAGAAGGCGCTTAATGAATTTGTTTCGTGTGAACAAAATATTACGACTATGCCATTTTCCGTTTGTTTGAATGGATTTTTTGTGTATGTGACGGAGTTGTTGAGAAAGCAACAAATTTCAAAATTATCAGTACAATACATTATCAACTAAAATGCACTTTACATTTATTTAATGACTTTAAATTGATTATATTCAATATTCAGTACAATATCGGCATTCAAAATACACTTTTTTATAAGTTTTTGAAATAGATACTTCAGCAGTTCAGCACGTCTTGCAATTTCAGAGGATTATGCACTCATATCTCACAGCATTGCAGATGACTTAATTGTTCACCATGGAATTAAGATTTGTTTCTGTTCTATAGTGTTGGCATCTAATATGTGTAAGTTCACCTTGGCTGATAAACAGAGACGAAATAAAACCTCCAATTTCTGTTCATCACAAAATGTCTTTCCCACAGCGCGGATAAGAGCAGTTGACTAAATGGGATCCAATCGAATTCAAAGGCCAACGTGCAATTTGTATTTCGCCATCCCTGTATAAAATAGTTGAGAAGGCCGTGAAAATACAAATGCAAAGTCACGTTTCACTACCTCTACAATTGGGTGTTCAGGTAATGGTTCTGACTGCCACTCACTCAATTCAGAAGTACCACAAGGTTCGATCCTAAGGCCGGTGTTGGTTTCTATTTACATCTCCCGTCTCATAAACTATCTGCTCAACAGTAAAGCTCATTTATGCATTCCAGAACTAAAAGAAGACATTGCTTGTGAGCTCATAAAAAGAGAATTGGAAGCTTTCATAGAAGCTTGTAGGTACTGACCATTGTCTGATCACAGAGCTACCAATGACAAAAGTTACGCTCTTTGGTCCCAAGAATCAGACCATAACATTAGCCAAATTGTGTACTGGACAGCATGAGGATACCTATGAGACACCGGCATTTATAGCCAGTTATATTAGAGCCATTGCCAGTTATTCACTATATTTTAATTTGGATTCCTGCTAAACACAAGCAAGAAGGTCACTATAATCTGCTTCGCTAGGATAAAGAAACCTTGGATATACCACCACAAAGCCGCCATAGTATTATTCACTAGAAAACAAAAAATAGAGGATCTGGGACCTTTAAAACTTCGATATGAAGCTCTACAGATGAAGAGGGGAAGTTAAATATCTTGGGCGATTCTAGACTCGAGATTGACAAAGTAATCAACATCTGAAAAAGGTGACCAACGAGGCAGAGACCTTACTATTTCTAGACAGACGTTCCCGTGGGAAAAAATTGGGGCTCAGACCAGACAACATCTACTGGTTGTATAACATGGTGGTAACATGCAGTAACATATGCTTCTGTGGTGTGGTGGTCTGAGACACAACAAAGAAGTTCTAAAGGCTAAGCAAGGTCCAGAGACTCTGTGCATGTCTTGGGGTCACAATGGCCACGGCTACAGCACCTATGGAGACACTACTGGGACTGCCTTCTTTCCACTTTGTGGTTCATAGTGGGTGCCTTCAGAATACAAGGACGTGATAGACATAAAAAACGATAACATTCCAAAACGATACTCATTCGACAATATATAGAGATGAATGAAAAATACAGATCTGGACAACATTTCGCGGGGAAATATGTGGTACACATACAGATCCACGACAGAATAGGTTGCAGGTGCAGTGGCATTTAAAAATCCCAAAGACTGGCTCAATCAAACACGCCTGTGTTTTTCAAGCAAGGGTTTAACCAATTTTTTGGAGGGCTAAGGATAATAATCAGAGAGCCGTTAAAGATAAGCGGATCCACATAATATTATAAAGTAAAGCTGCACTTAAGGAAATGGAAACTGGTATAGGCACAGACAAAGAGGAAATGAAAACTGGAAGATCGGAACCACGTTAAGATGATTTGGTTGCCAGGATATCAGGGAATTGCAGTCATTGAGAGAGCTGACTAACTTGCTAGAAAAGGATCAGAAAACGATTCAGATCCGGAACTGACTACAGGAATATCAAAACGTAAAACAAGATTGGTGGAAGACTGGATCCTGGAAAACCACAAAGAATCACAAAAAACTAACATAGGAAATAGTGAATCAACGAACGGTGTTATAAAAAATCAACAGACTTATTAGCATTTGATAGGGAAAAAATAAGAATTGTACAGAGGTCATGACAGGCCATGCGCCAGTAATAGGGCAGCGGGAAAGATAGGACTGTAGATAGATATATTCTTAATTGCCTAATTTACTATTTTACAATAGATGAGACATTTTTTGGACTGACGTGGCCGTAACTTGATGGAAATTCATATTATATGACACTAAGGTAAACACTTTTAAATTTTCACAGATTTATTGTCTACGCGACATGTTTCGATATACTGTATCTTTCTCAGGCGAATGGAAATTTAAACGTGTTTACCTTAGTGTCATATAGATAAAACATTGCCAAAAAGCTGACTATACATATTATACACGAGAAATAGCCACTAACAAAACATATCCACACATATACAGAATAAATATACATATATTATAGACATTGTCAAAAAGATAAATACACCTATACTGGAGAAGGGCACATAATAATAAATAATAAATAGAATTTAAATATCACCAGAATAGTGCATCTCCTAAAATATGCTACAAGATTTACTATATTTAACGAGAGCCAGAAATTTATTATAATGTCGAATACCAGCATTATTGGGAGTTTTTTGACTAAAAGAATAATTTGTCGTATATAGTATATAGCATAGTATATGTTCAAAAGGGTTTTTCTATCTAGCATGGACTTCAATACATCAAATTAATAAACACATTGAATAATCGTTTCACAAACACAATCATTCTGTTTTCCCATTTGAAATTACTTTCAAACGTTGTTCCCAAGAATTTTACGAATTTAGATTTTTCAATGTTGGAGCCATTGAATTAAATTTGACATGTTAAAGGGGGTTGTTCAAGCTGTAATATTCTACGTTTGTTTGAAAATGGTTGACAATGTATTAGTGTTGGTAGAATTCTTCTGGACTTCCATTGTCTACAAACAAAGAAAATAAATTATGTGCATGTGTCGTGACTCAAACACATGCAAAGAATTTATTTTCTTTGTTTCTAGACAATGGAAGTCCAGAGGAATTCTTCTAATGTAATATTCTACATACACACATACATACATGTATACCTACATACGGTTTTTTTCCAATTTATAATGAGCCCATTTCTGGGACACGAATTTACAAATTCATTGGAAGTTTTGTCAATCATTTGAAGAAGATCTTGTCTCGAATCATCGTTTGTTATAATTACAAGACCTATAAATTTAATCGATTGAACTATCAAATTATTTTGAGCATGATTTTGCTTGAAAAATAGTTGATGCACAATAATTTGATATTTTGAAATTATTGTTCATGAAATTATTTATCAAAAAGCACAATCATGCAAAAATATTTTGATAGTTTGAACCATTGAAATTTAGAGGTCGTGTGATATACGACAAGATCATTTCTTGAATGAGGTAGATTAAAACCAACAACATAGAATTTTATTTATAATGAACACCGACATTTTCTAACAATTTCTTTATAAAACATATTTTTGCTTAAGTTTCGTTGATGATATTTGTTTATATATTTCTTTGGTTACTCATCCCAACAAATGCATTGAAACATTTCATATTCTGACGTATTTTCGTTGCCTAATGTCCAAATATTTGTCTAGAAATCCTATCGAAAATGGAATTTTCACTGATGAAAATCAATATTAGGTCATTCAAACGATTAAAAAATTATGGTTTTTTAATAAACTGTTGCCAAAATTTGCAAGAATTCCTTAAAAACGCCACAACGAAAACCAATATGAAATTCAATCGCAATCAGCTCTCGTGAAATAATCACTTATTTAAGCAAAATATATTCGAAAAATGGTGCTGTGTCTGATTGGTCATATCCATGTATATCTGCATACATAAATACTTCAACTTGTGTTATTCAATGAGGCAAGACATCGATGTAAAAAAAAATTTTGGGGTCCAAGGACACTCTTTGTGGGGTACCAATATAAATATCATACTCTCTGGAGATGAGTGTACAATGGCGACCTTAAATGCAGATTAAACAGACAAGTGTCACCGGAGGCAACAGTCAAATGGGCCTAAAATGCATCCAGTACATAGTTAGTTTGCCTGATGACGATTTCTCACAGTGGACTATGAGGAATAATGCTCATAACCTCCCCATTAAGGCTCAAGGTTAATTTGTGAAGAATACCTATCACTCACACCACAATATGAAAGATTTTTGTTGAGGTTGTCCTCATTCTTGTTTGAGAAATGATTGATAATGGAGTCATGTAAATTACATCATAAAAAAGTGGGGTGCTTCTATTATTTAATCTTTCTGAGGAATACTTTCATAGACAAATTTTAATTTCTCGGGTTATGTACTATTGCATGAACCATCATTTTCAACATTCACAACGGTGAATTACCAACAAATTTTATGGCATATAGCAAACAACAGAAAAGTCTTTCAAGCCAGGGCCGAAATTTTTCTCCTAAGTATCGATTTTTTAATGGCACCCTATCCTTCAGCCGATTAGTCTACGTCTACTGCCCCTTTTCAAAATACCCACTAAACGCTGCAACAGCCTTGTTCAGTGGAGAAAGAATGAAAACAGTATTCAATGTTCGAAGCAATTTTCCACTTCCATACCACTGAAATAATGAAAGAAGGGAGATTCATTACAGTGCCAAATTTTAACGGGTATACATACCTATGAATTAATTATGTTGGAGGAACAATTTTTGTTGGTAGACAAGTATTGTGAATATACGTCACGTTGCGAGTCACGTTGTCTTCGTCACCTTAACTTCCTAATAAAGTTATTTACTTCAGAAAAAATATAAAAAATACATCAACAACAAGAATAAATGTATTGAGAATCATTTTGTGGTAAAAATTTTGAAATGAACCTAACATCGGTAAAACTGGCAACAGATTTTTTTCCTCAAAAAACACCCTACTTCAAAGAAGGACTTACTGACTGAATTACCGATTCAATCAGAAAAACTCTTGAAATTGTTAGAACTAAATTGAAAAGAGACATGTTATTGAATCCTACATCAAATATAAATATGGAGACTACTCTGTACTGAAAAAACATTTAGTTTAATTCAAACACGAATTCTCTCAAAAGGAATTCGGTTTGGATTTTATGTCTAACTAAAAAATGAATTCCTTCAACAGGAATTCGGTTTGGATATCTTCAACAGGAATTTGGTATGGCTACGGTTTTTTTTACAGCATTTTGAGTAATATATACATGGAACATTTTGAAGAATGTTTCTTTGAAAATTACCAAAATGGTCCGAAGATAGGTTAGAGATATGTTCATTATGTTTTTACCATATGGAATCAGAGCAGAGATGACTTACTTTTCTTAGATCACATAAATAAATGAAAAATGAATGTGGGAAGCTGAATCAATGGGTACTTACTAGTCAGGCAACAGGAAGTATCGTAATTTGTAAAAACAATGTACGTATGAATAAAACGAATTTAGCCTAAGAACTAACAGAAATATATGTTTGAGGTTAAGGCCATTTGTGTATGTCAAATTATTCACCTAACAAGCCCTAACTAGATTGAAATTATCAGGTCCAGTGGCGTCTCAGCGGGCACTACAGCCAACAAGAAATGAGAAAAAAGTACTTTTTCCTGTAGTTTTTTATGTTTTCAGATCAAGCAACTATCTTGCGCTTTCTGCCAATCATGCTTCGTTTATGAGAAAAAAATTAAGCTATTGCATAACATGAACACCTCCTTCGGAGACCAGCCGACAGTGATAGTATTGTCATATCAGTTAATTAGCGGTGAATCCATCATGAATAATTTTACTAATGCTGAAATGGTTGATATGCACTTTATGTATGGATTAGCAAATGGAAATGCGGAGGAAACACTGAGATTTTACCAGGACATATAACAGAGTAATTCCATGTGCTAAGGCATTCAGAACGCTACATGCAAAATTATGTGAAACTGATGGAAGTTTTAATGGTAGCGGAAGACCAGTAAAGGTAACAACGCCTGAACTAGAAGAAGCTATTCTTGATGCGATAGAAGAAGATCCTTCGAATAGTATCAGGAAGATTGCACTGCAGTTTGGAGTCTGCCCAAAAACATCTAAAATGAAACCTCTTACCCATACCACATACAGCGGGTCAAAGTTCTACTGCCTCGGGATTCGCACCCAAGATTAGTGTTTTGCAGGTGGTTGATTCATACGATGGCACATAATAATTTTTTCCAATATATTTTATTTGCTTACGAGCCAAATTTTTCTGAAAAGGAGTAAACAAAGGACAACAACATGAATCACTAACAAAGATTTTTACCAAATATAAATACTCAGCTTGCCAGAGGTCATCTTTCTGAGGAGGGCTTTACAAAAACCATTACGAGTACGACTCTACATCTCCCAAAAATAAGATATACTATAACTTCAAGACTGATCCCCTAATGATCTCATTTTTTTTCTCGAAAGTGAAGCTAGATAATAACTTGAAGAAAACACAGCATTTCAAAAAGTTTTATTTTTAATTGCCTTATCTAAAAAATAAAAAGCTACAAAAAAAGTCAGTGGTATACTTTTTTTCCAGTATTGTTGACTGTTGGGCTCACTGAAATGCCACTGGACAATAATTTAAGTTTAGTTAGGGCTAAATAAGCCGCTTATTACTTCAAATAACTACCAAATTTCAATCGAATCAATTCAACACCCTGAATCTCAAAAACGAAGCAACTCCAGACATATGTTCATAAGAACTTTTTTTCTTAAAAAGACCTAACGAATCACTGTAGTTTCGTACCGTATTTAGGAAACACTCCGTATATTGAGTGGAAACTTGGCGACACTAGAATTTGTCTGTACGGTCATCTCAAAGTTACTTGTTTATAAAACTCAGCCTAAGTAATTCTGGGTCACAGAATGACTCAGGCAATGACTACAGAGAAAACATCTGCAATGTTCAAGAGTTCTTTTTTCGCTACCATTTTCCTGTACTCTAATAAATTGAAATGAATCCAAACTGATAAGACTTCAAGCTAAGTAAGAATAATTAGACTTGTTTTCCGAAATTGCAATGAAATTTTTACTTTTTCCGCGAAGAGTCGAAATAATACTAAAAAAAAAGTTTTGTGAGCGAATGTAAGAACCTGGGCTTATGGATCGATACTGATATGAGATTTACAAAACATATCAACCAGTTGTGTAAAGCCTCATTTAATGTTTTAAGGCAGTTATATCCCAGTAGACATTTGATGTCAAAAAAACTTAAATTAAATCTCTGCGAGTCATTGATATTATCACAAAACGCTTACTGTGACTGTATTTACGGACCTGCCTTAGATCAACATAATGCGCTACGGCTGCAAAAGATTCAAAATAGCTGTATTTGATTCGCATATGGTATACGCAAATATGAGCATATTAGTGATTCCTTTGAGGACTCTGGGTGGTTGAAATTGAAGCAAATGAGAGAAATACACCTCCTCACCTACGTCCATAAAATTCTTTTATCAGGAACTCCAGTATATCTGCGCGAAAAATTGGTCTCTCACGAAATAATATTTCCCGCAAAAAACATCAGTTATTGATTCCAAGGCACACAACCGCAATGTACACTCGAGGTTTCTCATATAATTCAGCTAAACTGTACAATGCCATGCCCGATGAGTTTAAAGACTATAGTCTGAGTAACTTCAAAAAACGGTTGAAAGTCTTTTTTCGAACAAGGCAGTGATGTATATTCTAGTCTTATGATTCTTGCAATGAATCTTGGTTTATGTAGAAAGGGATGCCACTTATAACAATATTTGTATGTACATAATTGGCGTATTGTTAGTACTTGTACTGATAAATTTATATCTTTCTTTATCGCTAATTTTTTTTTTTTTTTTCAGTTACTACGTGTGTTATAACTGTATTTATATTTTGTAGATTTATTTGTTTACGTTAAGGTTGGGTTTAAAACCAGCTTTAATAGCTGTACCCCGCCTATTCATCATCTGTTTGAAATATTATGTTCAATACTTGTATTATTTGTGAAGATGAATAAAGGAATATTATTATTATTATTATTATTATTATTATTATTATTATTATTATTATTATTATTATTATTATTATTATTATTATTATTATTATTATTATTATTATTATTATTATTATTATTATTATTATTATTATTATTATTATTATTATTATTATTATTATTATTATTATTATTATTGTGACTATCCTACACTTCCGTATTAATAAGTTGCACCAATAGTAAGGACAGGCAATATTCGTCACTGTATATCAAAGAGTGACGCTATCACAGAGCTAATTTCAGAGACAGAATGTTTTCGTATAATAACAATGATGTTAACTCGAAGAAAGGAGTTAATTAATAATGCGGAAACCGAGCTGACGTTCTTTACTCTAGAGTCTAGGCAAGATTAATTCCGCTACAGCAGATCTCTATCTACGACACTTTGAAATGACAATGATGTTTAAGCAGGATCATTAATATAACTAGTTGAAAGGACCCGCTTTCGCTCCGCCACGAATGATTTCTCGAAAATCCCGTCTCTGTTTCATTTGTTATCAATCCTTGAGTCTTGTTTACGAAGATAAATATCAGTTCCTTGGTCGATTTGAACCGGTAATTGAAAAATAATATCGCGCATTGTACAACATCTAAATCCGATGCACAATAGGTATAGCACATAGGTATAGTCTTTACGAACTCAACTGAGACAGCACCCAACCAAGCGATCATACAAGGTTATATCAATAAACAAATTGCCGCCGATAATTTGCGTAGGCATAAATAACACGTTATTCTCTAACCGCTCCTCGTCTCAACTCGATTGGCAGTCCACTTGTAGATGATATATTCTGTCACAAGAAAGGGGCGGTCGAAATGGCAAAAGAAAGCCTTTGGTTGGCCGCTGTCAAATTCTTATTGGTCTTCTTATTGGTCTTCGAAGTTCTTTGACCTGCCGTTGAGGAGCTCCAATTAGTTTTTATTTGCCAGAAGATTCATTCACTAGACTGAGACTAGGCTCAGACGCATATTTACCTACAAATATCCTTATTTAGTGGTATTAATTACATTGATTATCTGTGCAGTATGGCATTTTGGAGACCTATCGATGTTGATATCGTTGAAACAGAAGATATTGATGCTAATTCAGGAAAGTTCCAAGTGGAAGTTAACTCAGAACCGCTCCAAGTGGAAGTTGATTCAGAACGTCTCCAAATAGGAGCTCAAAGAGTTATTTTGAATACGTATTCGCGTTTGAAATATGAGAATAGTAGTGGATCTTCATCAGACAATGAAATTGTAAAAAGAATATGTGAATCAACCAAAACTAGCAGAGCTACTGTGTAGAGTAATTCAAGCCGGAATGTCGACCACTCTGTCAAACGGACAGAAACTCAGAAACTTGATTCAGCTTCCAAGTTAAAAATCAGTAATTTTTATTTAATTATTGTCTCGGGATTTGAATATGCCAACTGCATTTTATTCCATTCTTATCATCAACGTACCTTCATATTACTGAATTTCATCCAGATGGTGCATATTATATCATTATGTACAGAGTGAAAAATAAAAACTTTTTAGTAATGTCTGAAAATTCGATGTAATAATGAAATATTGATAAAATTATTTTGGCATGCAATATACTATTCTTATTCCATCATTAATCACAATTCATACATTTCGTACAGGGTGATTTAAAAAATTGGTGAAATATATGGTCAGTTATTTCGTACACATCCTGTATATTCAAGTGAATTATCATCCTCCGAAGATAACTGATGCCGTATAAAAAAGATTTCGTTGGGAAATATAGGGTGATCATGAAAATTTTCGATGATAAAAATGACAAAATATCAACGTTTCAGAAATCACCGTGTAATTTACGATTAACTTGGTGAAATTCCTTTATTATTATTTAATAAATTCATCATTCTCTCCTAAAAATTCAGTTCCTACTATGACTAGTTTCATATTTATTAATTGAGAAACTTATTACCAATTGCATGACGAGTTGAAGGAACTTGTTCATGCGTACATTCTACTAGTGGCCAAGATTTTTCAGAAATAGTGAAACGTGAGAATGTGGAGATCAAAATAAATGTAACATTATATACAGGGTGATGACCAATCACCTTTCCATCTATTATTTAGGAACTTACTGAATATACAAATATATGAATATATGGATGTACCGTCATTGGTCATCACCCTGCATATAATGTTACATTTATTTTGATCTCCACTTTCTCACCTTTCACTATTTCTGAAAAATCTTGGCCACTAGTAGAATGTACGCGTGAACAAGTTCCTTCAACTCCTCATGCAAATGGTAATGTGTTTCTCAATTAATAACTATGAAACTAGTCATATTAGGAAACTGAATTTTTGGGACAGTGTTGAGGAGGGAATGATGAATATATTAAATAATGAATAAAGTATAGTATATTGTGTGCTAAAATGATTTTATCAATATTTCATTGTCACATCGAATTTTCAGACATTACTAAAATGTAATGATTGTATTCAGTATGACATATGGTGAAAAGAGAAGTGAAAATATTCCGGGTGTCTCATTCGAAAATCCAAAGTTTATGTCACTTCTGGTGAAACTGAAGTTGCATGAAGTTGAGTTACTTGTCAAAGTATGCAGTTTTATGTCTTATACAGATCCTCCAAAGTTCATTCCATTATCTTCAAAAACAAAACAATAAGAAACATACTATGGTATGTTCAGTGTGAAATTTACATTTACATTTTATAACTAGCGAAGATTCAAGTCCAAAATTATGAAAATTGCCAACTTGTAATACACAAATTGAGAGATCTTTCTTAATTCATTTGTTTTTGTTTCCTCTTTATTGTTATGATTTGTGAGGGCGAAACTAAATTTCTGCATTCTTTGTGAAGTGGTCTCAATTGTCAATGATAAAAGGTATGATGTGCTTCACCACTCATTGTAATTACTTAATTTTATAGGAACTTGTAATTTAGGATAGTTTTGTTTGTTTCTTAATAAATAAATGATTAAATAGATAAACAACAAAATACCATGTAATAATTTATTTGCTTGTCGTCGAAACTTCCAAGTTTTCCCGAAGTATTCAATACGGACATCAGATAGATATTAAACAACTTTCGCGGGATCAGATCTCATGAAAGTTTTGTTCCGAAATCTACGTAAATCTCGGGGATATTTATCAGATTTTGTCGCCCGCAGAACGATTTCTGATCTCCTTTTTATATTCCGCGCCTTTCCCTCGATCTCTCAATCACGCTGGAAGCCTTGTTTCTTTACAACGCCCGCTGTTCCATTATTCATTACCGCCCGCTCTACCCGTTTAGTGCTGTTTTGAGCTGCTGCTGGCAACTCCAACTTCGAGCCGGAGATATTGCTTTCATTCCTGCTCCAAATACGAAGGAAACCTAGAAATAGTTTACGATTTTCGATTCGTTGCCTCGTATGCTCGATGAAAATATCAACTGATACTTCCACAAATTTGATCGCAATAGGGGTGGAAAGAGTGGAGAAAGTAATGGACCGTGTCGAAAACATTTCTTTTGTTTATTGAGCTGAATCGTTTGTAGAAATCGAAATGGAACGTGAATGCCAAACTTTGGTCTTTAGGATATTAACCGTTCAACCTGAAAGGATGCCCTTAGATTCCTTTAATTACCTATTGAGTACTTCAGGGATCAATTTTAGGGCCATTGCTTATAATTTTGTTGATTAACGATATAAGGCAAAAGAGGTCTATTACGGGAATATTATTGACAACAAAATAAATAATTCGAAAAGAATGTGGACAGTCGTTCAAAAAATGACGAGGAACCAAAAAATTATTAAGGAAATAGGCAACCAGTTTGATAAATGAAGCCATACCTAATGCTGAGCAAATTGCAATGAAACTTTCACAAACATGAAAAAAATATAAAGCCCACAATCATCAACAACAATAATAAATTATGATACTGGCCTTCAGCTTTCAATAAATCCCAATAAAATCACTCTGTAATATATAAGAATTCTAATTCTATGGAAAATATATCTACATGGGAAATTGAAAAAAAAAAGTTGAAAACGTCTTGTCCATTGAGTATACTAATGATAAATTTGACAAAAATATTTGAAAGGGTTATTAGCAGTAGGTTAGTGTCGTACCTCAATAAATAGAAAATATTATCTGACAAGAAATTCTGGTTCAGGAAAAACGTTTCCAAATGCGATAGTTTCCCTGACAAATGGCGTGTTTTCTAACAAGATAAAAATATACCCTGTTTATGTGAACATATAGATCTGGCCAAAGCAGTTGACACCGTGAGTCAACATCTAGCCTTATGGAAGGATATTAGAATCAGAGGGAAACCCCTAAGAATTTCGAAAGCTACCTTTCAAACAACAAAATGTGAAAGAATCCGAGAAGAGTACAGTGATAAACTACCTGTTGAGATTGAGGTACGACTGTTTATTTTTAAACTTCAAAAAATGTATGTTGTTTCTCTTATAAAGTTTTTTAATTGTTTTTTTAATACAAATATGGAAGTTTGGGCACTCCACTTGTGAGTCAGAATGTTGTTTATACTTTGGGAGCTAAATAATTGTAACATATTTGTCCTATTGCCTTATTCATCAGAGGTGAAACAAAATCATAATTTCTTCATGTATTTAGTACGTGAGTGTGTTAACGCTAATAGTTCTCTCTTGTTTGAATATTTCCTAATGGCTATTTGTATAATAAATATTTGTCTAATTTCTAGTGGTTGTTTCAGTATAAAGTAAGTCATTATAATATCTAATTTAATTCTGTTACTCCTGACATAATAACATGGTGCAGGACATGGTGCATTGGTTACAAGAGATGAATGAATGTTGAATAGAGCTAGATTGACATCTCAATATTTAATCAATAAATAATATATTTATTAATACGATTCTTCGGTCTCTATTTCTTATCTGTAATAGAAAAATCTACCAATATTTTTGCATTTATGTTACCACTATTTTAAGTTTCTAGGTGTCGACATGTAGATGGCGTTAGTAGTATGGCCTCCAAATCATGTCATAACTCGATTGAAACAATAGTACAGCATTTAATAATATTAATTGAAATTGTAGTAGTTACTTCTATTTAAACAATTGTTGAAGGCTCTTAGAGCGGAAAAAGTTTCAATAAAAGTGTCATAGATGGCACCCGACTCTTTATGCGCTACTCTGCTGAAGGAAAGCGCACATTCACAAAAGTTTTTTTTATTATGGATAACTTATATGAAATTCAAGAACCTTCAATAATTGTTTAAATAGAAGTAACTACTATAATTTCAATTAATATTATTAAATGCTGTACTATTGTTTCAATCGAGTTATGACATGATTTGGAGGCCATTCTACTAACGCCATCTACATGTCGCCATCATTTGAAAATGTTATACAGAGTGGCCCATTTGAAAGCGGGCCACCTCTCTAAAACTGTTATTTATTATCTGATTCAGAAGTTTTTTTTCCATTTAATAGAGAATCAATAGTTCTAGTTGAGTTCCATATATTCGAAATGAAAATAAAGATTTCAAAGCCTACCAAAAAACATTCTATCAATTTTTTTAAATACAATTTGACGACGCTTTCAAATGTGTGTGACCAAAATTTCGCAATAAAATATTTTTTTACAGAAAAACAGCATACTTAAAATATTCATTTCACCATCAATATAGTTCAAATAGGTGTCATATAAATCAAATTTTTTTAAACAATATGGTTTAAAATACTCCTTCAGAACATAGCAATTATATGTGGAAAATAGTTATGTCTATTAGAACACTGCAGTTTAATATAATAAGCAATATTAACAACTTAAATGAACTTATGCTATATATTTCTGTTAAAAAAATTATTTTTGTGAAATTTTGGTTACACTTGTTGGCATTTTGGAAGTGAAGTCTCGTTATTTTCAAACCGAAAGTACCAGAGTTCCTTTAGATTCTTTAGTTCCTGCAGATTTATGTCTGGGGCGTTTAGGACTACGTAAATAGAAACAAAAATGTATGTACACTCTAAATGTTCATCTGCAGCATACACTCATCATTCAATGGTGTAACATCAATCTCAACTACAGAAACGAGTTAGGTTCGGTCTGGGCTATCCCAGGGTTCTATTCTGGGGCCAGTCTTGTTTCTTCTTTATATTAACGATTTAGATAAATATTCCACTCTTTATTTACTGCATTTGCAGATGACTGATGACTGATTTCTCATGAAAATACAGAAGGTCTTCGATACCAATGTGAAGATCTTTTGTTTGCAGCTTCCACGTATTTCAATGAATGAATTAATATTTTTAAATACTCAAAAACTCAACTGATACGTTTTCATAATTATCAAAGCAAAATTGAATATCAATAACACAAATCTACGCATAATATCAACTGTGGAGTAAAATTTTTAGGAATGAGGATTAGACCAGTATCTCAACTGGAATTCACTCTGTGAAACAATAATTTCTAAATTGAGGTCAGTTAATAAAATGTTAAAAGAATCTACGATTAGTTTTAGATAAGAATCAACTGAAAAGCGTTTATTATGGTCAGTTTGAATCTAGGTTGCGTTATGGTGTTGCCTGTGGGGCAACTCAACCATGAGCAAAAAAGTTTTTATTTTACAAAAATCTATTTCACGGTGTTTTCAAAGCTCCAAAGCGCTATACAACTTATAATATTTTGATCCGCGTCAGCCTATACGTACATGAGTTAGCTATCTATATTTTTCTAAATAAAAGCGATTTCGAACTCAATAAAGATATTCACAATGTTGATACACGGTAAAAAGAAATCTACATGCTGCCAAGTACAAAACTACGCAAAATTCTCCAGAATCCATGGGCGATAGAGTTTTGAATAATTTACCAAGTTAAATTGTTAAATTGTTTTTTTTTTATATTTCCGTCAACCGATTGCACCCCTACGCGCAACCCTCGGAAGTCTTCAAGAGACTTGTGTGAGCCAGGGAAGACGCAGCCCTTACCTTTTAACGTGTGATGCCATGCACGAGACCGGTGAATCGGTGGATCGAACCCACGACCCCACGCTTATGAGGCGAACGCTTTACCAGCCGACCAGCCGACCACCACCAGTTATATAAAATCTGTCAATAAACTGAAGGAAGAAGAAATTGTTTTTATTGAATAAATGTTTTTATACACTAACTGAATATTTTAGCCAAAACTGAGTAGTGCTTTGAAAGTGTCCATTTGAATTTCATTGTTCATATTATTTAGTTTTTTTTTTAGTATTTACATTGTTCTGTTAGAGATGAAGAATCTCCTTTACTATTGTAGCTAGACTACATGAAGATATCCTGGACCATAGGCAGTTGTCAGCTACCAATATATTAGACGGATAGAAATGTCAATGTTTATCGTTCAAATTGTAAAATTTTACGTTCATTAAAACTCCGTTCATTCTCGTTTTCTCACGTAATATTTCATTGCCCAAATACTCTGATCAACAGTTTGGTCCTTTCATTTTAATTTTATGACTATTTCTATACAAAAAAAGTTTTTGTCATTTTAAGGAGAATGAAGAATTTGAATACTCTCAATAATGAGAACCTCTGGATCATGCAAGCATTAGTTTCAACTCGTCATCCACAACCAATTTGTTACCAGCCCACCAGCAACACTGAACACTGAACAGTCTATTCAGCCACAATTCGCATGTTGCAACTGCATCTCAAGAAACTGTAAATCCAGTTCTATAAACGATTCTTTTTCTGCCTCGCACATTCATTTCAAAGATGCCGCTGTTATGATTGCGGTATGACTTTCAAAGCACGCTGATGATATTTTCATGTTAATTAACATTTATATTAAAAACAATCGCAGCAGATCTGGATGTATGCGAGAATATAAGCAAGTAGTTGACTGTTTCTTATGAGGATGAATTGTTGCATTTCATACTTCGAGATCGGATTTAATTGGTAGTTATGTTAATAGTGAAATAGGATTTGTTCAAAAAGTGTATGTTTAATGATGATTTATTTGTTCTTGTGTTCAGATATTGCTGATATTTCTGGTATGCATGATGGAAACGTTAATTAACCAATAGATTGTGTTTTTCCATTTCATCATTTTCTATCCATTTATTTTAACGAATCAAGTTGACTGCCTGCTTGAATTATCTCAATAGTGAATAATAATCTTGGTTTCACTGACAATCAATATACAAGATCAATGTGAAATGATCATCCCTGAGAATGACACAACTTTAATCTATGATGGTGCGTTATGATACTGAATCACTTTCTGAATACTTTAATCTAATGTGTATAAATATATGGAAATTCAACGATAGAGGAATACTGACTTAGGTCAAATTTAAAAAAAATTGCATCGATGAGGAACGTAAAAAAATTAATGAAACTTAGAAAGGACTGGACAGAGATAGGAAGGCAGTGACAGAAAGATGAGAAGAATACCACAAGCCTTCTTACCTGTTCTGATGCTGAAAAATAGTAAAACTCCAATCATTTCATTTGCTGAAAAAGGTAATTTTGTCAGCTTCAACTATGGTACTTCCTTATAAATGTATACAAACTTTCTTTCCTTGGTATCACTTTTGATTCGACGCTGATTTCAGAAACGATATCAAGATGCTACTATGCTTTGAAAGTAGTATCGCAAAATATTTCCACAACCACAGCATTGCTAGCATATTATGCCTATGTACATACAAAGTCACATTCAAATAATATGATATAATTTTATAGGGAACTTCTACTGATGTTAAGAAGAAATCCATAGTTTAAAATCGTTGCTTAAGGAACATATTTAATATTCCATTAAGAGATAGTTGTAGGCCATTATTCATCGATAAGAATATTCTTAGTGTAACCAGTGTATTGATCTATGAAGCAGTCATATTTGTTTCTGAAAATGTGGAACTTTACTCAGGTTACGACAGAAATCACAGACACAATACTCAAAATAAAAGCAATCTTCCCTTTTCAATAGTAAATATATACATAACAAATTACCACCTGATCCATTAAGGATACAGCCTATTAGGAAGCTGAAAACTGAACTGAAAAACGTACATTATAAAAAGCAAATGGACGAGTATATCATAGGTATACTCTAGTAGAGAGAGTGATGATATTTATTTTATGTGATTTTATCATGTGGTATTTTGTGATTTTCTGATAACAGTCTTATTTTGTGATATTATCTACATCTAATTTTATTTAGATTAATGTGCGTATGTGTATTAAGTATATACAGGGTGTTATTTAAGTACGTGGCCAAACTTGAAGGGGTGATTCTTTGAGTGATTCTAAGACGAAAAGTTCATATAAACATAGGTACGGTAATGCTTCGTTTTCAAGTTACAGGGTGTCAAAATTTTTAAAAGAAATCGTTTTTGTCGTAAATATCTTAATAACCCTTCAACCGATTTTATTGAAATTTAGCAGTGTTATTGAAGGTCGTAAAGGGCGAATTTAACCCTAACTATATCAAAATTATCATGTCCAGTGGCGTCCCGGAAGGCACTATAACCAATATTTTTGACAGAAAACATGTGCGCCACTGATTTTTTTGCAATTTTTGTATTTGTTTCACATAGAACAACTGAAATTACAACTTTTTTATATCAAGAATTTTTTTCGTATCTTGCTTTGTTTTTGAGAAAAAAAACATAAAAATCACTTCATTGCACATCCCTGTGACAACACAATAAAACATTTCAACTACTAAACCATCAAAAACTGGGGTCTTACTAATATTTTTTTATATCAATACTCTATTCTAGTCTTAGAATTTTCTATCAAAATTAATGCAATGAAAAAAAAATATGTATGTATGAATTGCAGCACTTGCCTTCGGCTCTTGGCTTCGGCTCGTGCTGCAAAATGGGCTCATTGTTGTCCATGGACATGCAATAAAGACATTTTTATTTATGATTAAACAATTAATATTACATGGAAGTCATGTTTTAATTTTTTTTGCTCATATTACCTGTTTTCGATGAAACAAATAATGTTGTTATGTATTACTGCAGTGCTTTAACTTCATAACTGTCACAAATTGAAACGGTACGTAATTATTTGATAGTAATTATTTGAAGTGTTTTCAAGAGTTTTGAGATAGAAAATTTGTTACTGATATCTGAAAATGGTTCGGTTTACAAACTCGGAAATGGCCGATATGCATTTTGTCTATGGAATGGCCCAAGGCAATTCCAGAGCGGCTAGACGCATTTATCAAGAAAGATATCCTCATCGAAATGTTCCAAATAGGCAAACATTTGTGAGAATACATGAAAGGCTGTGCGAATCAGGCACCTTTCAAAGGTCGGCTGCTCTGATTGGGAGACCTGCAACGGTAAGAACAGTGGCGCTGGAGGAAGAAGTTTTACATGAAGTTGAGCGTTGCCCCGATACAAGCACACGCAAAATTGCACAACAATTAAACATTTCTCACTTTACTGTATGGAAGATTTTGAAAGAGTACCAACTGTATCCTTACCACATACAGCGTGTTCAAGCGTTATTTCCTGCGGATTTTCCCAAGCGAGTTGTTTATACTACGTGGCTTTTGCAACAACAGGTTGCATCTCCGACATTTTTATCCAGTATGAACCGATGAAGCGTGTTTTTCCCACAATTCAATTATAAACGTTCATAACAACCATATCTTGGCAGAAGAAAATCCCCATGCGGTTATAGAAAATAATTATCAACAGAAGTTTTCCGTGATTGTCTGGGTTGGTATTGTTGGCGATTATCTCATTGGACCTCATTTTTCACCACCGAGATTAAATGGTCAAGAGTATCGTCATTTTTTGGAATTTGTATTACCTGTACTACTAGAAAATGTCCCACTGGCAGTAAGAGGAGCAATGTGGTTCATGCACGATGGGGCTCCACCTCACTTCAGCATAGTAGCACGTCAATTTCTGGATGAACCTTATGGAGAAAACTGGATCGGTCGCGCAGGTCCACAGTCATGGCCGCCCAGGTCACCGGATTTAAATCCCTTGGATTTTTTCCTTTGGGGACATTTAAAGTCCCTCGTTAATAAAACTCCAGTCAACACTGAAGAAGAATTAATCCAACGAATACGGGATTCATGTGATCAGATAAGACATACGCCGGAAATATTTCAACGTGTTCGGGAATCGATGTTAAGACGAGTTAATGCTTGCAATGAAGTTGAAGGAGGACATTTTGAGCAACCATTGTAAGTTTTGTGTTAGTTATTATTGAATGTATTCTTACAGAAACAAATTGCCTAGGTACCATTTTTGTTTCAGTGTGGTTTTAATAAAGGGTGTTTCTTGTTTGATGTTGCTTTGGCATTTCCGGCGTTACCACTATGCACGCACTGGCCAAATGAAACAAACAATTTTTAAGCATAACAGATTCACCCGTAATCATTAAAAACCCTATAAAAACAATGTTTTATTGTGTTGTGCCAGGGACGTGCAATGAAGTGATTTTTATGTTTTTTCTCAAAAACAAAGCAAGATACGAAAAAAATTCTAGATATAAAAAAATTGTAATTTCAGTTGCTCAATGTGAAACAAATACAAAAATTGCAAAAAAATCAGTGGCGCACATGTTTTCTGTCAAAAATATTGGTTATAGTGTCTTCCGGGACGCCACTGGACATGATAATTTTGATATAGTTAGGGTTAAATTCGCCCTTTACGACCTTCAATAATACTGCCAAATTTAAATAAAATCGGTTGAAGGGTTATTAAGATATTTACGACAAAAACGATTTCTTTTAAAAATTTTGACACCCTGTATCTTGAAAACGACCTATGTTTATATGAACTTTTCGTCTTAGAATCACTCAAAGAATCACCCCTTTAAGTTTGGCAACGTACTTAAATAACACCCTGTTTATTTGTCTGAGTGTATATAGGAATGTATTACTGTGATAACCTTGTTATTTTACTTTGTGATCCTAATATATGCACACCATTTTACTTCATTATTATTGTAATATGATTTTACATTAATGTTTTTCATAATATTTTTATGATATTGACAATTGACATTTTATATTCCACACCTAATTTTATTTATATAAATTATTTGTATCACATTGACTGTGACAACCATGGTATTTTGTGACATTTTATTCCATTGTTTCTTGTGATATTTATAATGTTGACCTGTTCTACACCTGCAAAGGTATCTGCTTTAAAAGAACTAATAAATGATATATATCCAAAGCATTCGAAAAAATATTATATTCTCAAATTAAAAGACATCTAGATAGACACAATTTGATCCCTGAGAATCAGTCTGGCTTTAGAACTTCACATAGCAGCTTGACAGCATTGTTAGCAGTGACAGACACTTTTTAGTCAGCAAATGATTAAAACTTGTAGACCTTAGTTTCACAGGTTCCAGTTAAGCTTCAGATTAATTAACTGATGGTTAGAATGTGAACCTTTAACTTTAATTTCAAATTTGAAACAATTCAAATCGAGTTCGAAATATTTAATGTCAAATTCTGTGGAATGTTCTAAGCATCCTACATACATAACGGTGAATTCTGAGCAGCGTTGTTTTCTTGAAGGAAATTTTGAAAAATTCTCAGTTGAGCATCGAATTCAATCTTAGAGAGTAAATGTGGGCGCTGCGCTGGTCTCTTATCAGTTTGAAAATCGTTATCAAGTCTATTACATTTCGCCTATCTTTGAGAGGCAATATATTACATTTGCGCATCGGTGGAGCGTAGTCACTAGAGAGTTGAAGTGATTACAGTACGTGAACCTTCACGTAGACGTTAACGTACGAAATATAACGTTTACGGGTTGTTATGAAATTGAGTTGAAGTTGAACGTATGTCAACCGTTAACCCTAACATGTTAATTTGTGTTTATTATGCTTTTATGTTGTTTTCTATGGACAACTGGGTTAGAGTTCATCTTTGCGGATTTTAATAGGGATTTTGACCATATCCCTCCCTTGCCAAATGTAAATCAAATTATTCCGGAATTGGCTTTTCGAAATGTTCATTGTTTTAAATAAAGCAAAATACCGAGCAAGATCATCAAAAATACATTGAAGAAATGATGATTGATGTAAAATTGTAAATAATGATTTGTCACTTTGGATTTTAAGGCTTTAAAGTCAAAATTCGCTCATTCGCAACTCATCGGTGTGATTCGTATATTCTTCGGTCAACGTGCGTTGATTTTTAAGGTATCCGTGTGAGACCGTTAGGTTACGTATGCCCGTGAACCTATTTTCAACATTAACGTGAATAGCTGACGAATGCGCATGCGTAGACGTCAATTTGTACGTTAACGTTTACGTTCATGGCAGCACTTCAACTCTCTACTGCTATTAGCGATTTGTACGCTTGTCTTATACGCAATATATCTGAGGAATTTTGTCTGTACTCTATCAATTTTATCTATGTGAACCTGGTAATAGGGATTCCAAACAACTGATACGAAATAAAGTTTACTGTAGTAGTAAATACTGAGAAGTGATCTTACATTTCTGAAATGTTGGCAACTCCTTTTAAAAAATCCCATAATGTTATTGCAGTCGTTGACTGTTTTTGTCAAGTACGGCTTGAATTTCAATTCAGAGTCCATCAGTACCCCTATATTTTTCACTTCAGATACAGATTTCAGTTCATGGTTTCTTATTTTGTATTTATAGTCGAATCTATTTCTCTTTCTGATGAAAGTGATTGAGACGCATTTGTCAAGATTCAGGAAGAGGCTATTACTATCACAAAACAATGGTCATTTACTGTGCTATATAGTTTCGAATCGTCTGCATAAAGTAGAAGTACGAGGATATATTGAAAACTTCTTAGCCTACTATAGAACCAAACAAAATTTCAATGTCAAAATATTTTATTACTCAACATATTCTCCTCTTAATTGGATACATTTATTACAGCGAACCTTTCAAAAAAAATGTTTCTTCTTGCTCTGCAAACCAGACCTCCACAGCTTTTATTACGTCCTCATTGGAAGAAAATTAAGGACCTTTTAAACTTTTTTTCAGTAGAGGAAAGAGATGATAGTCGGACAGAGCCAAATCTGGTGAATAAGGAGGGTGTTCTAGTAATTCAAACCCTAAATCACGAATTTTGTTCTGCAAAAACAAAACACCTTTGGATAGCTTTCCGCGTCTTTTCTCTTTAATTTTTTCCCGTAGGGTGGTCAGTAATGTCGAATAGTAATCTCCAGTTATTGTTCTACCCTTGTCCAAAAAAATCAATAATGATTACTCCATGGCAATCCCAAAAAACTGAAGCAAGAACTTTTCCAACAGATTTTTGGACACGAAACTTCTTGGGTCTTGGAGAACCGGAGTGTCGCCATTCCATCGATTGTCGCTTTGTTTCTGGATTGAGAAAATGTACCCAAGTCTCATCCATAGTAACAATTCGGTTTAAGAAGTCTACATCGTTTTCAAATCGAGCACAGATCGAACGCGATGCTACTACTCTTACACGCTTTTGGTAAACATTCAAACATTTGGGGATCCATTTTGCAGCAATTTTTCGCATGTCCAAATTGACGTGAACTATATGATGAACGCGTTCGTATGAAATATTCAGTGCTTCAGATATCCGATTTAGCTCATTTCGACGGTCTGTTAAAATCATGTCATGAACTGCATCGATATTTTCGGGGACTGACACAGAAACTGGCCTTCCCGATCGGTCATCATCTTCAATGGAAAATTTACCTCTTTCGAAGCTTACAGTCCAATTTTTCACGGTCGCATACGAAGGACATTGATCACCAAGGGAATTAAGCATATCTTTGTAAATCTGCTTACCTCTTAACCCTTTCAAATACAGGTACTTGATTATGGCTCGATACTCCAATTTTTCGATTTTCACAATTTCGGTGGACATATTTTTTCTTTTAATTTATTGCGTAACTTTGGTTTATTTTTTTGACGTCAAACTTTACACTGACACTTCTAATAAGCTATTGTTCGTTGCTATGGCAACGCAATATTTTGTTTATGCGGGGAACTTGTCTAGGCTAACTAGATATCAATACATCCTCGTATTTGAAAGACGTAATAATTTCATGTAAATTATGAAGAATAGCGGTCCAAGGTGACTTCCCTTGGGAACTCCAGCTCCAGAAGATGATTCAAAGGGATCTGAAATATATCCAGATATATCAACTTGTAGGGTTATCTGTACGTAAAGCAATGTTACTAATACAGGAGTAGGAAAAGGGTACTACATGCAGATCGTTAGTGTATAATATCATCAAGCCTAAAGACATGGCCATCTGTTCCGAATCAAGAATAGTCCAGCACGGAATTCGTCCTTCCAGGTGCGGCATTTTAGGAAAGGCGAGAGAATGGGCCAACCTCATAGTCGAAAATTATCCATGATTGATGAATTCTGATTATGCTCGACACCGCATTGTAACGATTGAATGGCAAACAGTAGGGACTCAATTCATCAAACGAAATCGAAACGAAGTGAAACAACCTCGCGAACAAAAGCGAAACAATGGCCCGATCGAAAATTAATTAATACGGGCTCCGTAACAATCATATTCGCTGACGATCGAGAACAAATTAAAATTGATGAAATTATGTCCGAATCCATTAATCAAGTCTGTAATGTAAGGATGACGGGCTGACCTCCGAAACTCAAGACAGTGATGTCTGTACAGGGTGAGTCAGAATTAGACCGACAAACTTCGGATACAGATTCTTCACCTTATTTCGAGGTGAAAAGTTTTCCTAAGGTATGTCCTAAAACGCATTCTCTCTGAGATACAGGGTGTCGAAAGCACGAAAAAATCAGGAATTGTTTTCCAAAACTCATTTTGTTTTACCCAGTAACATACCTTTTTTTAGTCATCTTTCGTACAGTTAAGCGTTATGCCAGTTATCAAAATATTAGTATCGTCTGCATATAAAATGCTGTTAAAAACATGGAAGATTTAAAAGTGCAAACATGTCGGTTTTGTAAATGACGAATATGGTGGGACCTAATACTGTGCCTTGTAGAACACCATCTCTGTTGTGGCATGAGAGGCTAGGGCATGGGAATTTGCAGAAATCAAATGAAATCAAATTTAAAAAAACAAAAATTTATTAACCAAAAATTCAGAGCACCCAACAATATCTAGAAATCTTCTTAGATGTCAACGATACAGGTAGAACAAATCTAGGGAGAATTCTTCCAGATTATTCTTCTCGGAATCTTTTCAAGTGTAGGTAGAATGAGATATTTTTTTCAAACTTTCTGTTTTTACTAAACTCTGAATTCGTTGAATGAAACACTGATCTTACCCCTGCGAGTACAAATAATTCCTGCTGAGAGATCTTGGATATTTAAGTAAATGTGGGTGTATATGTGTATTTTTGTATATTACGCTGAATACTAAAATTTTTTCAATTCAAATTCCTTAGTTTCCTCAAAATGGCAAAAACAGGTTTTGTATAGGAATTGTCATAAAAATAAAATCAATGGACGAAACAATGTATAGACCAAAAACAAAAAAAATCAATGAAATTCACAAACACCTTAAAATCACTACTCAATTTAGGCTAAAATATTCATTTAGTGTATAAAAACATTTATCCAATAAAAACAATTTCAATGTCTTCTTGAAGTCCGTCTGTTCATTAACAGATTTTATATAACTTGGTAAATTATTGAAAACTCTATAGGGCCCATGATACCTGGAGAATTTTGAGTTGTTTTGTACTTGGCAGCAGAAGTATGTATAAATTCCTTTTTCCGTGCATCGATATTGTGAATATCTTTATTGAGTTTGAAATCGCTTTTATTGATTAAAATATATATATAGCTAACTCATATATGTATAGGCTGATTTTTGTACAATAAAACCTTTTATGCACTAGCGGGCGGTAAAGTACACTTTACCGCCCGGTTCGCCGGGCGTAAAGTGGCACTTTACCGCCCGTGGGCGCATTATGGCCCGGCGGGCCGTAAAGTAGTCAAAATTCTCAAATTGTCTATACTCACACATCATTTCATGCAATTCTTAACACGAATTAGAATCATTTCAGTTCAATAGAGCAATACTCTTTCTAACAATTGTTCATAATCGTTGGCAATTTTTTCGGTGATGATCTATTTATTTGAAATAGATTCTCCAATATAGCACTCAGCTACTATAGTTTCACATTCCTCATATTATGTTACCCTTAATTATTGTATGCATAACGTATGAAACGTGTAGACCATTGCAATTCAAGTCAGTATTTGTGATTCGCGCTATAAAACCGCTAGTGCATAAAATTTTGTATGTATCACGTGCGTAAAATGCGTTTAAGGCCTTCGGCACGCGGCAGGCCATAAACGCCTATTTTACGCCCTTGATACATAAATAACTATTTCGCTCATGGTTGAGTTGCCCCGCAAGCAAACTCCATAACGCAACCTAGATTCAACCTGACCATAGTAAATGTTTTTCAATTGATTCAGAAAATTAATCGTAGATTTTTGGTACGTATAATTAACTGAGCTCCATTTAGAAATTATTTTTTCACAGGGTAAATTCCAGTTGACATACTGGTTAATAATCATTTCTAAAAATTTTACTCAACAGTTGGTACTGAGGAGACTTGTGTTATTGATATTCAGTTCAAGGCCTTTAATTTTGCTTTGATAATTATGAAAACGTATCAGTTGAGTTTTTGTCCTATTGAAAAATTAGTCATGCTCATTGAAATGCGTGGAAGTTGCATTCAAGAGATCTTCACATTGGTATTTAAGAGTTTCTGTATTTTCTTGAGAAAATGCAGTAAATAAAGAGTGGGATATTTATTTATCTAGTATATTGTTGATATAAAGAAGAAACAAGACTGTAGTTGCCATGTAGGTATGTTTGTATCAGAATCGACTTCTGATTTTATTTCAATGTGACCTTCCTCAACATATTTTAACGTGTTTTTATATATACATTTTTTAACTTACTATAATTATGCAGAAGTCTATGAAACATAGTTGAATAAATACTACTACCAAGTACTACTACTACTATGTACCACTAATACTAGGTACTGTCGCATAATTTAACTCATTATACTTCTGCCTGAAGATGACATTGTATGGCGAAACATGTGTCGTGGTTTTGTAAACCTAGAATTTGTGAAAGTCAATGTTACTGTTTTATTATAAATGTCATCAGTTCCATTTGGAATATTTTCACCCTTTGCAATGTTTGTAATTATTTTACTTGAGTGATTTGTATTACTGAAGGTTGCAATGCATCAACTCCCAAATCAGTCCGAGTGCGCACCACTGCATGTGCCCATCGCTACTGTGCTCAGGTCATTCCGCAACATTCATTATTCACCCACTGATGGACATAGCATGGGTCGGAGGTGTTACTTTGAAAAATTGGAAATTATTAGTAAATTGCCAAGGGATGTACTTCACTTTAATCATTTGAACTCCCCAAACACCCAACCAGACATGCAGTATTAATGATCGTGAAATGGATTTAATGTCTGAAAAACTGAAACGGCCTTATGGTTCGAAATGAGGACGTGCAGGCGCTTCCTGTGCAAATGTGATCGCGAATTCTCAAGACGCACGAGGGTTTCTATTTATATATCGAAACTAAAACAATGATTGGGGTGTTGAAACTTCTTTATTGTTTTTTCAAATACTCTCTTTTAAGATCTTTACACATTTTCCACTCGATTAAACCAATTACATAGCAGTTTTTCCACTCCGAAATAGGTGTCTCAAAAACATGGTTTTTGAATGCATTTTATTTTTTATTCGAAATTTGGGATATAAACAGGTTGATACCCATACAGGCATCCACTAATACAATCAGTGAGCTAATATTCTTGTCTAATCTATCACAGACATATTCCTAGTTACATCATTGGTATGGAAATGACTTACGGGAAAAGCAGTATTATCGTAATATCGTTACATTAGGAACTGAAAATGTCTTTCACAGTTTTTTTTCAAAGGAATATAAGGATATAAAAAATATATTTCAATAATTACAACATTCTAGTTATTGAAATTTTTTTCTTAAAGTCGTAGGTATTATAATTGGGGACACGCCAATAATTGTCTAATCCTATTATACCTTTGAGGATGATGATGAGATATCATTGACACTAATTTGGGTGAGTCTTAATATTTTCTAATTGATAAGTAGATCGCTGTTACATTCTTCGTTGTTCGAGAAGTTGTTAGACCAAGCTAAAGAGGTTCTTTTCATCACAAAATAAAATACGCAAATGACCTATACTAATTTTCATAAGATAGTTCGTGAACGAAAACCCCAGAATTCGCCCCAGCAAAATCGCTTTGTGGAATTTTTTAAACAAGCAATAGTGAAAAAAAATTACAACAATTTTGGTTTTTTGAAAATATCTCAAAGAATATTCAAGGAATCGTTTTATAGTATTAATTTTGTAGAGTTTTGTAAAACCTACAAAATGGATTTTCATACCACCGGATCGGTGCATTTTCCAATGAGAAAATCCGGGAAACCCTCGAACAAGAGACCATTTTAAAAAAATTTATGATTTTTATAAATCTGAAGCTGGACAAACAATATTGCGAAAACTGCGCGCTCGCTTCGCTCGCGTATTTCTGATCTTGTTTTTTACTAACAAATAATAAGGGATGAAAGTTTTTACTCAAAGTTGACAGAAACTGACAAACTAGTGATGGGAATGTGCGCGCTCACTTCGCTCGCGTCTTTTTTGCTAGATATATACACCAAGAAGTAAGGGATAAGTTGCATAAGTTACAAAGTAGTAATTGGCATTTCATGCTAAGCGATACGCACTCTGGTGGCTTCAATGTAAACTAGTTTCTGTGACATTGTTTTCTAACCACACTTTCGTATCGTTTGTTTACCTTTGATTTTTATGAATATAGAGCCTTTCTTTGAACCGTTTTTAATTCATCTTAATTTAGTGATGAGAAATTGCCTTTTTACAGGTAAAGCGACCCTTCCGGTCTTATAATGGCGTCTTACAATGGTTATTGTTCTGTGCCACATTGCAATTCCTAGGCCAAAAGAAATTAACTTTTCAAGGATATCCCGAGGAAAATGAACCAAAGGTTTATTTTGATACGGAGATGGGACGAGAATTAATCTCAAGAAGAAAAGCCTGGATATTAAAGGTTCGATTTGGCAAACCAATAAGCAAATTTATGAAAGTGTGTTCGCTCTATTTTAAGCAAGAAGATTATATTAACAAAGTGAGGTAGGTATCTTGTTTTTATTTACTTATTTACATTTGCACAATTTTAATATAACCGTCTATAATTCTGAGTTCTCCACTCACTTGATGAGGCTCGGATTGCAGAGCGCTTGTATGGAGACAAGAGGGCACACACTTTTTTCACTGAAGAGTTCCATTTATTTTTTCCATATAATATTATATGGTCTGCATTGACTTCTTCACCTTGTACTACACACCGAGAACTTTCGGCCCCTTCAACATACCTCAGAAATTTCAATAAACTTAATTTTAATTGGGCCATTTGTCTTTATTTATAAGAAGACGATTGAAGTATTTTATCACTAGCTTTTTTCTAACAACTATTAACACCACCAATAATCATTTATTTAAATGAACATTAATAAAAGGAAAAAATCATCGAAATCACAGTTTTAACAATGTTTAAAGGGCCTAAACCACGCTTGAAATACTCAATACACGAAATAAACAAAGTAAACAATGAAATGAAATGGAAGAAAAAGTAAGGTAACAAATCAATGTCGTAGAAAGTACTTCATCGTCCGCCGCCGGAAGCGCAACAATCTCAATTTGAAATCCCAATAGGAATGCGTGTGCTCGCTTCGCTTGCGTATTTCTTGCTAAATATCTTGATAAAAAATTGTCAGTCTCTAGGGCGCCAATACTTCTGAAAACTATTCACTACAAAAATTTCATATTTATCATTATTCAGTATGCAGGAATTTTAGGGAATCTGACAACGTTGCATTGTACTCTTATACAGTTATCAAGACTCATTGTTGGTTCAATGGAAGACATTGATACTGGCTACTCTTTGTTATGAAAGAAGTCATTTAGTTGTGACATAACTAGATTGAAGAAAAATTCTTGATATTAATATTTTGAATGCATAAATGATATTTTTTAAACAGACAGAGCATGTAGGAGGTATTTTTTGCGAAGAAACAATTACATAAAAAACGTGTCGTATCACAAACATTCATTTTTGGTATGTGCGCAAATAGAGAAAGACGCAACCTAACCGTATTTTAGGTATAGTCGGGTAAGCTCGGTTAGGTTTGCATTAGGTCGGGTCGGTCGGGTTAAGTTATAGTCACCAAAGTAAGTTATTTTATGTGAAAAGTGCTCTTTATTTTTTGTGCGCATGTGTATTCATATTAGATATGTTTGCGCACATGTCCGTGATCTGTCTCGTCCTTTAAATTTTGATAGTCAATTAGAAACATTATAATTACCATTGTTTCAAATGTGCAGTAAAAGTGTTGATGGGAAAAAGTATTGGTTATATCAACTCATTTTTCATACTCATTCATTAAAATATTCCATGTGATACGTGAATTAAATATTTCTGGAATCACATTGGCAATGTCGCAAAATTAGCTTCACCTTCACGTTATTCTATTGTTTTGAAAAGTTGGCGGCTAATGATTTTCATGTTACCAACCTGACAATCCTGACATGACAGATATTCACTAAACAAAGCAGCATGAATTTGTTGATTTTGTTATTGTTAAAAAAAGGTAGAATGTCTTGATAAGAGACGGTTTTTGATGAAAAAAAAGTGTAAAACTGGTGAATTAGGGTGTGTATAATGTGCTGGTGAAAATAAGGAGGCATTTGAGTGTTTTTCAAAGAAGAAACGTGTATTAGAATTTGCCAGTTATCATTCAAAAAAAGACCCGTACATCCGAAATTACTTGAGACCGCCAAAAACATCATTTGGATTTTTTATTCAAGAGGTCAAAATACGCAAGTTCAAAAAAAATGTAACGGAAGTTTTACAGATTATTTTGACCATAAAGTGGAAGGTTGAAAGGTCTTTGAGAGTTATCGAAAATACGGTAAAATTACCTCTTCTCTAATATTTTTCGCTTTTTTTTCTAGTTCAAGTTAGTAGAATATCATTCTCTTTATCGTAACAAAATCTTGATTTTCCTGGCAATAAAGACACATCCAGTATTTTTGCATCTTCCTGTACGTAAGAATTTCTTCGTATTCGTTTAGTTCGTCTACATTTAAACATATATAAATTTATTGAACTCAGTATCAAGGGGATATACAGTGAGCACGTAAGGGTTGGAACAAATTCGTTAAACGCTAGATATGGCCATTAGGAGAAATAAGCTCAGACACTTCGATTTTATTTTTAAGTTACGCATTTTTTGATCTAATCATATTCTTGATGACGTAATCACTGTTCGAGTTATGAAGTCATTATACATTTTTTCAAATGGCATTACCCTATCTTGATAATACTTTCATAAAGAACGCATTTTTCTGTGTGAGAATGTCATATTTTTTCTTATGTTACATAACCTTATGTTCGAGAAATAAAAGATATTTCATTGTTCATAGTAATGTAATATTCGATCTGTTAACGTAAACTTTTGACTTGAGGGATCCCCACAAAAAATCTAGGGGGGTTAGATCATGAGATCTAGCTGGCTATTCTAAAAATCATCGATTACTATCGATATCATCTTCAATAAGTTCATGATTCATATGAGTATTTTCTTGAAATGATAGTAATACATCCAATTGTTGATCTTCCATAACGCCTGGACGACCTTTCGTATAATCATCACCTACATTGTCAAAATTTCTAAATTTTGCTTCGACTTTGATCGCTGTCCAACGTGTAATAGGTCTATCGGGATATTTATAGTTAAATAAGTCACAAACCTCAGCTTGCGTACTAGTCTTATCCCCATAACCTAAAATCATTAAAATATCTTTGCGTCATTTTTCGCTTTTTGCATGGTGTCGATAACTTATTTATACCACAATTATTTGATAGCTAACTATTATTGTTAAGCAGAATTTTAGAAACATATTTACGTACAGTCAGTGTCTAGTTGCATTGGAGCAATCAATGTGTCAAACGACTGTTTTAAAATGACTAAAAAAGAATAAGTGGCACCCATATGAAGTGAATGTAATTCATGAACTTAATGAAGATTATTTCGATCGCAGGATTTTTAGAGTTTCCAGCTAGATCTCCTGATCTAACCCCACTAAATTTTTTTTGTGGGGATACCTCAAGTCAAAAGTTCACGTTAACAGACGTAATATTACATTATTGTGAATAATGAAATTTCTTTTATTTCTCGAACATGCGGTTAAGTAACTTAAGAAAAAATATGACATCCATACAGAGAAAAATGCGTTCTTTTTGAAGGTATTATCAAAATAGGGTATTGCCATTTGAAAAAAATTATGATGACGCCATACCTTGAACAGGGATGACGTCATCAAAAATATAAGTAGTCCAAAAAATGCGCCACCGAAAAATAAAATCGACGTGTCTGAGCTTATTTTCCCTAATGGCCATATCAAGCGTTTAACGAATTTGTTCCAACCTTTACGTGCTCACTGTACCTATAGTTGACAAAATCACAATCAAAATGTTTGATGTTTACTATACGTTACTACGGATACGAATTAAACTTCTTCAAACAACTAGATTAACTGGGTTTGAATATTTTTTCACCTAATGGCTATTTTAGTTTATTCATTGTATTTATTGCAAAAAAAATATGAGATAACTCAATATATCTTGAAATACTATATTCTTTGTTATTAATTGATGGTTTTAGAAAATATCATATGTTTAACATTGGACTAAAGTGCTTCTTTTCCTCAATTTGCTCATGCGGGAGGAAAAGTGACACTTTCGTCCATAGTTAAACACAGCTATTTTCATTCGTGCAATCATGCGAATCTTCTGTTCTTCAATGCTGTAGCGTTCTCTTCAACTTCAGGAACAGTCAACGTTTACTTGAAATTAAAACTGTAAAACTTGTACAAAACTGGTATAAACTTCAACGCAAATGACAGCAGTATAAGCAACTACCACGATTATTTTTCCTCAAGCAGCCTATATTCCACTAAACGCATATCACATTCTCCTTCAACATCCACACAAAACACCTACAACCCTCTCCAACATTCAGACTGGGATACATTTAAGGAAAATATTTATCGAACGTCACGACTTTGACTGAGACATAAATCTCCAAGTTTCAACATCTCTCTTCAAGTTCTACGTTGTTTTGCCAAAAGTGAAAACCCGCGTAGGCCGATATTTTCGAGCTATTGATTATAATAACTGATAACAAATCGTTGTAATCGAATTAGAGAAATATTTGCGAAATAAATCATGTCAAACTTATTTATATCGCGATATTTTATGATTAGCGAAACATTTATCTGTCTAGTTGAAAGTTCAAATAAGTTGAGATAATTTATAAAGTATTAGTCGATGGAGTTTATTCAATTAACTTAATTGGTTTTTTCTTGATTAGGTAATTACGTGTTTCATTGATAAAAGTATCGTTTTTATTTTCAAAATTATGCATATCGATACAATTACAGAGTGCATATGTTGAAATTTTGAATTATATGTTGTTCATTTGCTTAATTGTTATGTCATTACTTCTTGCATCCATGCGTTAAATTATAAGTGAAATGATTAAAATGTTTCAGTCATATGTGAATAGTGTTGTTATTGATAATCAAGTAGGTCAAACTTCTTATACTCGGAGGTAATCCATTTATTCTCATTATTACATGAATTGTAGAAGACTTGCCAATTATTTTTTATCACCCACACATTCAATTCACATGAAACGAATTTAATAAAAACGATAATTCTATTTGCTTGTATACATTTTTTGGGAAAACTACCTTTTCGTGAATTTTCAAAATAAGAAATAAACTAATGACTACGAAAATTAAAGCCTTTCTCAAAGTGGCATAAAATAAAAAGTGAAAGAAAATCAAAATCGGTTATTTGATAAACAGTCGAGTTGGTATATCTTTGTATTTATGGTGTTCCCCAGGGATCCAACCTACACAGAGAAAATGATTTCTTTGAATTTAACAAATATTGTTAAATTCAAAGAAATCTGAAGTTTGAATAGGTCCAACAATGCACATCTACAAAATACCTATTCGTACTTAGGTAGGTAGGTAGATACGTTGATATATTAATTTTGAAATTCTCCAAGTGAAATGGAGTTTTAATTTTCAAGGGGGGTTGAAGATTCCATACAGTCAAATAAACATTTTTTTCGTTTAAATGTCATTAGCGACAATTGAAACAAATATTTGTTTCTATAAAACAAATATTTGTTTCCAGTGACTTGAAACAAGTATTTGTTTCCAAAAGGTAAGTAAGTAAGAATAACATTTATAACACTTGAATACAAGCACATTTTCTATACTTAAAACACTACATAGTAAAAATATATTAAAACATACATTTAATTCATAACATAAGATTCGTTGAAAAATTCTGTTAAAGATATAAAAACATATACATAAAATTAATAACATTAGTTCTGTCAGTTACTAGTTTATCAAAATTCCAGGTGTTTTTACCGTGTGAAAGTAAGAATAAAATGAAGAATAAACACAAAATTCTGATATTTTCAAGAGAACATATTAAAATAAGGTAAAAATACAATAGACGTACACGTATAGGAATACAACTAATAGGCAATACACGTACGTGGTGGAAACTGGTACGTATTTAAAACACACAGAAAAAAATTAAAATTTCACAGAATAAAATTTGTCCAGCATGTGGAATACTTTGCCGAGTGAAATATTTCTCACGGAAACTATGAATTCTCTTTTTTCCATTAGAAAATAATTCAAAGTTTCCTTGGGAAGTATTTTACTAGGCATGATTTCAATATTTTCAACGTAAGGTATTTATGCTATTGTTGGAAAGCATTTTTTAATCGCATACTTCTGACATTTCGTAAACAGCGCATTGCCATTTTTTTTTTTTTTTAATGAGGATAGCTTGAGTTGTAGTGATAGGCTGGAATATTTAAATCAATTTTTAATATTTCTTCTCGTGCTTAAGATATAATGAATATACTCTGGTATATGCTGTTCCAGGGTATATCGATCTCAATTACTGTATGGTGTTTTAAAGTCAATTTGGATATATTCGAGCAATCTAATTTTAAAGTTCATGAAATCAACGAAAATGTGTTTCATATCAGCTAATATTTCATTCAAGTCATAATATTTTGAGTTATCGATAATAGCCTCATTCATTTCTGCTTGAAAATGAGAATATCACATAATTAATCATTCTTAATGATAATATGTCATCTTGATCGTTAAAACGCCTCACTCCGTCGTATAGTCGAATTTGCAATGATTTTCCATTTATAATATTGAAAAGAACTGAACGAATTTTTATTCCAAGATATGGTTATCACTTTCCAAATTTGATGTATTCAAGGACAAGTGATATTTCGTTATAATTTTGCGAAACATATATATGGATATAACAAGATACTTACAGAGATAAAAATGATATATTCAATTGAAAATATTCGTGGGGAACTCTTGATTAAAACAATCTTTTCGTAAAATAATCATATATAATTGATAAATGTGTTACAGTAAATGTAATTAATGTGGTTAATATTATTAATAACCGGTCATTATTCATAGTTACCTCATGATTTGGTAAATGTGATGAATACTATAAAATTCATCACTTTCACAGGTTGTTAGATAACTCAATAATGTCTTTGGTAAGAGTAACAAAACAAACGACGAGAAATGAGTTTTTTGTCAGCGATCATTGGTAGATAAAAGTTTAAAATTATACCACAGTATTTATATGTGACTAAAAAAACGTATGTGCTAAATAAATATTATGTATTAATTAAATCGAACAGGAACTAACAAAATTGAAATTAATTATTCATCAAATCAGTATAACATCAAATTTCAAATCTTTGAAATGTAACAAAAGTAATAAAGATTTTATTTATTTTTGCAAGAAAGGCTTTCGTGGCAATTAGAATTACAAACAACGAGCGTATTTTTGGATTTAGAGTGGTTAGAGTCAACACAAACTTTTCCTTGCAAATAGTAAAGTTATTTCGTGAATACATTTGATTAAAAATGCTATATTTTGTGAACAGCTTGTTTACTTAAGTTATTTTCATAATAACATTTATTATTGATTTCATTGAAAATATGAACAGGATGTTCATAAAGTCAGTTGTGGAATCATCTGCGACTGAAAGTTGGAATTTAGTTGCTATTTTCTATCGTACAGGATAACCTCTCTTGGAAGGGAATCATGTTTTAAAGAGAAACATTCTCAATTGAAAATTGAATCATTACATGACTCCTCTGGAAATGGAAAAATCCCTACGATAAAATTGAAGTTACTTTATTGTAATATCTAACAGAAAACAACTACTTCCCCGGCAAAAGCCAAAGTCACCAATGTCATCACGATCTGTCACAGCTCTTACTGTAGAAATAAAAGGCATTGCTAATATTATATTTACCATAGATTTTTGAATAACACTTTACCGATGTGGCAGGCACTCTTTTTGGTAAAGGTAAAGTTATCGGGCTCATTCTCCAAAAAAAAAAAAGAAAAAGTGAAACTTACGTAGTTTTGTCTCCTGAACACGAATCTGAAAGAATTTTGTGGGGGTCTCAATTACTTTAGGAGTTATAGCCATTTTAAAGTCGAAAATTGTAGATTTTCAGACACGAATTTTGCAGTCAAAATTTGCACAAAATGCCCCCTTCTTTTTGTTGACTCTGTCATTAAACACTAATCTATCCATATTTCACGGTTTTAAACACAAAAACTAATTTTTTCACACAAAAAATTGAATTTCTTTTACTAGTGATTCTAACCTATTTGTTAGTTATTTACATGCTCATAAGAAGTTGGTATCACTGAATCTGCGCCGTCAACTATTCGAATTCAAATATGAGCGAAGTTATTACTCATATTTGAATTTGAATAGTTGTCGGCGCAAATCTCAGGTACCCAACGTACTGCAATCATGAAAATTACTAAAAACCAAACAAAAGTTGGGTTAGAATGGCTATTAAAAGAAGGTCAAGTTTTTTAGTATAATTTTAATTTTTGGTGTTTGTATTTGTGAAATATGGATAGATTAGTGTTTAATGACAGTGTCAACAAAAAGAAGGGGGCATTTTGTGCAAATTTTGACTGCAAAATTCGTGTTGAGACCCCCACAAAATTCTTTCAGATTCGTGTTCAGGAGACAAAACTACGTAAGTTTCACTTCTTCTTTTTTTTTTGGAGAATGAGCCCGATAACTTTACCTTTACCCTCTTTTTGTCAGTACGAAGGAGCAACCAGTATGAAAAAGCGAAAAATACCAAAATCTATGTTGTATACTCGAAGCGGGTAATATACTGAAACTTACCATGGGATGCTACACAATATTCACAGTCACATTTTTTTATTTCATCATTACTTTCATCAATAAGCTACAACAAAATCTGGTTTGCTCCGTACTTAATGATCAGGGTACGGCACTTGATGATTCAAATAGAACCCTTCCTTTGAAGGTTCATTTAACCCACAGCAACATCACCATAGCCTGATCTATAAATAAACCTTCAAATTATCACTGCTAGCCTTGAAAAAGTTTTTCTCTATTTTCACATGTTGTAAAAGTAATCTACTAATAACAATTTCACGACTGACAAGAACAACATAAACATTGTCAGCAAATGTCAGCGGTCCCACTGTTGTCAGATTTTTATCAGTACCATCAACCTAGGTCAACAAAAAACACTAGAATCTAGTGAAGACATTCTACGTCACAAGAGTATACATATTCGACATTTTACTATGTTTCAAAAGCTCTAATTTTTTTATAACGGAATGTTGTGTTGAATCTTTCACAAGGTGGGGAGCCAATGCAAAATGGTTTCTAAAAATAATATTCAGTTCGATTTTGGAGTTTTAGGAAAATAGCGAATTCACGCATCAATGGAATGAGCGATTTTCTGTGAGTGATACTTCTGAATAACATTCTCCCTTATCTCATTCATAGATAAGAATCTCCAATGGAAACTGGACATTTAATAAATAATCAACTATCTGAATGAAAATGCAAATTTTCACTTTCAGATTTCTTCTCTCAAGTTATATAGGGTCTTTCTCAATATCTATCAGATGTAGTTCAATGTCCAGCGTGGCTTTAGCCGGGGATGTAGTTGTTTTCTGTTAGATATTACAAAAAAGTGACTTCAATTTTATCGTATGGTTTTTTCCATTTCCAGAGGTGTCATGTATTGATTCAATTTTCAATTGAGAATGTTTCTCTTTAAAACATTTATTATGTTTAGGCTATCTGCCATTGCTCGTTCTACTTCTACTAACATTGCTGCCTTTTTCTGCTTTTGGAAATGTCTTGTTCATTTTAACACATTTTCAGCAAAAATCAATACACCAGCTGTTAAAATTGGAATAAAATAAATATTCTGAAGAAAACCACCCTGAAAAAAAAATCAAAGCACAAAAGATCCTAATTTATTCAAAAAAAATATTGACTTCCGTGACTAATTTCAGCATAATTTGTGGATCAGATTTATTCCATCATATATAGGTCCTTGGAATAACATTATTGAATAAAGTTTCTAAAATTCAAGAAAACTCTTGAAAATAATGCTCATTAAAGAAATTATTCATTATTGACTTGTTATATAATGAAATCTTTGTTTTAGATCCAAAAGGCAACTGTTTTTTCGAAACTGCAATATTTGGTAACACAAATATCGAACAACACTGAACACTATGCAACACAGTTATGAAAATAGAAATAGAAACAACACCCATCGCCCTCCCAGAACTATGAAATCAATTGTACGAAAATATGTCATGTATCTGGGGGACCCAAACTTTGAATTTGAAAGGCTTTCCACCTTTTCAAAACTCAACTGAATTCATTCATTTTGTCTTAACCTCATGATGTAATACATCATCTGATACATCAGCCATATCTACGATGGACGATGTTCAGCATCTATTGCCTACCTAAACTTAAAAGCATTAAGTATTTTCTTTTCAGTTGTAGATTTGTTCACGTCTTTCATATTATTATACTCAATACTTTTGGACATCAATATATTATGTTTTCAGCATCTTATCAATAAGACGTATCCTTTATTGAATTATTTATTGCATGGTAAAATTAAATTATATTCGTTTGGAAGATTGAAAAAATCATTCAATCACCCAAGTGTCCCAGTATAAGCATTATTTTTATCAACATTCATTTTAATGAGCCATTTGTGTTAATTGATGACACTTATTAATGATCGATTTGTCATTGATGGCCGATTTCTCTACGAATGCATGATTGTTGCATAGGCAAGCAAGTATAAAAGAATTCAGATATTATGAACGCTAAACTGGATATTAACGATAAATTTATGGAAATTGCTAAAGTAGCATCTTTAACTTTATTGCCAGAAAAAAATTTAAATTCCTTTATTTCAACAAAAGCGAGATAGACGGAAAAATATTGTAATCAACTCTCATATTAAAATGCGATTATTGATCTTGAAAATAATTCGATCACTAACCCCCTTCATTAATACAATAGTTGAATAAATAACTCTAAAAACAATTCTAAAAAAACATTTTTTTCCATTTTCTTCATTTATTTTACTAGAACAAAAAAAAATTGGCATAAATCATTCAATCAAATGAAGTTGTGTTCATTCAGAAATAAAAATAATGAATTCCTAGTTAGTTTTATACTACCGCATTTTTATTTTCTTCTAAATTATCCTTTTTGAGATTGTTTTAGTTTTGAAGTTCAATTGCCTATCTCATTCCTATATAAATGAATTTGAAACAGATGAACTGCGATCTCCTAAGTACCAATAAAGTTATTAGGATATTGTGAAATATAAAATAATATTAATGTTAGTGATACTGACGGACTATAGTCACTGTTTTGGTACATATGTTCTGTCTCCTGGAATCTTAATGAAGGCATTCAGGTTTCAAACCAGTTAAGACGGCATATGTAAAACACTACTGGGAATAGAAAGAGAGAGCTATTTATATATGCGTCATTAGTGCGGTATACCCACTATTTGTCAGATCAATTATTTCGGTAAAAATGTTATAGACAGGTACAATTATTAACTTGTGAATATCTAATGACATTCAATCATTAGCAGTGAGATGAATGAGCTTTCTGACTTTAGAAATTGGAAGAGTTTTCAAATTTCGTAAATGTTAACATACTGGATAAGTTCTAAATTATTCATTTCAAAAAAATCGAATGTTTCATGTATTGTTTGGTTCCAATTCATTCAATATTTGGTAAAACGGTTAAATAATCTCAAAAATAAACTGTGTACAGTTTTTTATGAATTGGTCCGAAAAATTACTCATTCAAGTTAAATAAAATGAACTGGAATCGAAAGTATATAAATTCAGAATGAGAAAGAAGAATTTTATTTATTGTCAAGGTGAAAAATAAGAGAATAGAAAATAGTGCAGCAATATACAACAATGGGTAATCTCATATGGAGTGAAGTTAACTTAGATGAGCAATAAACAGAATTTTTGATGTCCATAGATGAATTGAACAAGGAAAAGATATTATACAAGTTTTCCGAAACGAGAATACAAAACAATGGGTCTGAAGCAGAATAAAAAAACAAAACTCATAACAGAACATTCCAGAAAAAATATTATACGTCCATGTGAAATATAAAAATCACGTTTTTCCCTCCCTGAATGTGTTATGAATTTTGGTGAAATAACGATTCTATTGAGAATTACTTTTCATTTCATAAAAGTAGGTACATCATTAAATTACTCGATATTTGTCTCAATAACACCTCATCGGAACAAATATATATCAACATTGGAGTTCCTCAGGGTTCAATCCTGGGCCCCGTACTGTTTCTTATTTATATGAACGACATTGACAAACTCGACATACCAGCTTCCTTCACAATTTATGCTGATGATACATCGGTAGTAATCTCAGGTAAGGACCATATAGCTCTAACGGAAAAATGTAATGAAACGGTTAAAAAAATGGAAGAATGGTTCGGTTCCAATCACCTCATGATGAACGTAGAAAAAACACAGTCCACTAGGTTTCATAATAGACAGGAGAATGTGAACAGCTTATCTTTCATGACATCAAGACAAATGATAATACCGTAAAATGTTTAGGTATATATTTAGATCCATGTTTATCGTGGAAACATTTGATCTCACAATTGAACTCCATATCTTATCAGCTGAGGAATCTGAGAACGGTATTGGATATGGATATGTTGATGAAATTGTTTTATGCCCAAGATGAGAGTAGAATCCGTTATGGAATCTGTATTTGGGGCACATCTTCATCGGCAAATAATGTTTTCGTAGCCCAGAAGAGGGTACTGAGGAGTATGACAGGAATGAAATACCGAGAGACATGCGTGAATGCCTTCAAAAAATATAAAATTTTAACTGTTCCCTCCCTTTACATTATGGAAACATGTATGTGTGTCTTCAAGAACATGAGGGATTTCAAATTGATATCAGATGTCCACAATGTCAATACCAGACAAAAAAATTGCATCTCTGTACCACACTGTAAAACCAATGTTTTTTCTAATTCTCCTAAAATTAAAGGACCTAAATTTTTCAACTTACTACCAGATGAAATAAAAAAATGTAAATTGGAGTCATCATTCAGAAGTCGTCTGAAGTCGTATTTAGCTGATAGGTGTTTTTATAATGTGAAGATGTTTCTACCGTAATTCATACTGTATGTAGTTGTGACGTGTTATTTTGTAACTTTTATTTAGTTATCGTCTGTATCTGTTAAATTTAATTTCATTTGTAAGACCTATAACATTTATGTTTACAGTCCATTCGACTGTTTTACTGTCTTGACTATTCCTATACAATCATGTGTTGTCTTAAAGGAAAATAAACGAATTGAATTGAATCATCGTGCATCAGAATGATGAATTTTTCAGATAATTTGAATATGAATTATGTTAAGAGTATCTAATAATTTCATCACTACTGACTTTTCTAGTGAAAACATACTAGAAAAGTGAAAACATTTGGCAAAGAAGAATAATATTTTAGTGGATTTCTTAAGCAGTGATCATTTGTCGTAAATACTCAATTTGCCGATTTCATAAGTTGTTATTAATTTCTTCCTCTGACATCAATTTATATTTTCAGTACAATGGAAAACGTGATTTCAGTTGTTAGACCAACCTAATCATTAATTTAATTCTAACATGGTATTGATTTGAATCAATGAATCTTCATCCTAAAAAAATGTTTCCTACTTAGAGAGCAAATAAACCATTTTACAAATTGAATAAAGAAAATTGTACAAATTGTTATTTTAGTATTAGGCCAAACAAAATCATTCAATTGAGCGGGGTGAGGAGTATTTGGATGAAAATTGCAATGGATTAGTGAATTATAAAATAGTATTTCAGAACAAAGAAATAGCGAAATCTATGATTGAACTATTTTTTCAACTCGTAATCAATTTTTGAACAGCCATGTTTCTGATAATGGAGTTTAGCCAATCAAACATTTTATAAACTATTCAGACAGATCAGCAGTTGAATTCACGAATGAAAGAAATATTCAAGGGTAGGTACTATTCCTAAAAGAGCAAGTTCTGTCTAAAATTATCGATAAAACCCTTGAAAATGTTTCCTTAACTTGATGATTAAATTAATTAATCAATTCAGTTCCTTATTCCTATTTTCTAGAGCTAATCCGTAATTAGATACATATTACGTATATAACTAAAGAAGGGTATGCGTTTCTGAGCCCCATTGTCCTAGTCATAAGATTTTTCACACTTATAGATCTATAAAAAAGAAATATTTTTCAAAAACTTCAACTCCCAAACCATTCATGAACATCTTCAAATAAATTCTTTTACAGCAGAGTTCGTGAAGGCAAAAAATTATAAAATAGATATTTTGGCATAGCTCATGTGCGGATCCTGTGGGTTTCGATGTGATACATAAGTACATACTTGTTGCTGAATCGATGAAGTACAATTAATCATTACAATAATTAAAAATCAATGTTGCGAGCATTTTTTTAGAATAATAAAGATAAATAAGAACTTATTAAATAAGATAAGTTCTTCTAGACTAAAAACAAAAGTAAAATGTACTACTGCATTACTCATTTGGAAGCATTACATTTTTTTCTATAACCGTCTAAATTTCCGTTTAAAAGCATATCCTCCTTGACAAAATATGCCTGGACCAAAATTAAATGCGAAATGCATTAAAAGAAATGTGAATTAAGCCATTAAGATACTTCATCCACGGTTTTCATTTAAGGTTTTGTATTTTGGATTTTTAAGGGTATTTGTAAAATATGAAGTTATATGGGCATATTCTTATTCTTGAAATTGTTTATGAAACATATCTTTTTCGGGGAACAGGTAATATTCCAAATAAAATTACTAAGAGTTGCATTGATCAGATAAAAGTACCTACTGAGAGTTGTGTTGATAAAGTTGCATCACTCTTGTCTCTTGAGTGGCTGCAAACATAAAATATTAATTAAGTTTCTTCTGCAGTGCCTCTTCCAATCTATAATAAGTATTTGCCAATTTCAAACAAAGTTGTCTTCTTCAGTTAATTTCAGGAGCAGTTTTGTGTTTTCTTGAGGTTTTCTAGTCGCTGCCATTTTTTCCCCAAGAATGTTTTGCCATTTTCAATTGTTTTCAGAAGGAGAAACATGATATGCAATAATATTATAGTAACAAAAGAAACAATCAAAATTAGAATATGATTCACAACCTCGACTTGATCAACTCGATGGCATCCTTTATATTTTTATTATGTGATTAACATTTATACCTATATGTATTTTATATCTATGAGCATGAGCATGTAGGTACATGTATATATTTATTTCCATTCCTTCAATATCGAAACGAGTGATAGTTCACGTATTGGTTATTTCTTTAGTCATAATCTGTAATGCATTTATTGTACTTCTCTATTATTTTTAATGTTCCATATGTTGATATGTTAAAAATGGATTTCAATGAATAGCAAATAATAACAATAAGTCCCGGACTTTTGATAAAAGTCTTGTAGACGTCTGTAGGTACAACCAATGTATGACGTGTATGTGCTACATGGGATCTTGATAACTGAAGTAAAATACCTATATACCTACATTTTGAAATTAAATAGAGATATATCAAAAATTTTCAGTAATGCTGATTCGCCTAGTAGATTAATCGGATTTTTATTAAAGATTTTGTATCACTGTCAATCCAATATATATGTTTGTTCAGTTCCTTTTTGATATTTTTATTGGTGCTATCTATTTTTCACTCACATTATATATGTAGATTCAGTAATATTTTTCAATTAGGTATGATAACTTTTTTGTAAGTATTGATAAGGGAAACATTCTAAATTGAAAACCGTAGTTGTCATGAGGAAAGAAATAAAAGTTTCCGAAAGCTTGAGATAATAACAGAGCTTTCTTTAAGACCAGAACAAACTGCAACCTCACAAAAAAAAACTTTTATGTATATAAAATGCTAAGAGAATTCGAAGTACAAGAAAAGTAGGAAGAAGTCCCTATCAACTCCAATAAACCCCAATAACACATCCACAGTTCTCTTATTCTACCCTGTGTCTTCAGATTCAAATTAAATTGTTCAAAAGATAGTACATTATCCAAAAAGCTGAGTAATTATTATCACAATTATGACTTACATAATATAGTTCTCATGCAATCGTACACACTATAAACAGAAAACACCTGTTGGGCTACTACCAGACATGCAACATTTCTTCAGCTACCAGATCCCACTAAATCCTACAAACGTAAACATATACCTCTCCGTCCGATCTTAACATCAAGCCTTCGACTAAGTAAACTATTTAGTTCGACGGTTCGCCGTCGATGTTGAAAGTGTCGCTAGTACACAGCGACTCACAGTATATCCATCAGCCTAATCACTCATCATATTGCTGTCCACCAATCGGCTGAGCGGATTCGAAGCAAAGGCGGCGCTAGCAGTCCTTGATAAATCTGGAGGTAGCACGTTTTTGACGCGAGCTTGACAGCGACTAAGTAGTTTAGGTGGAGCCACGTAAGCTCTGCCTTAATCAGCATGGCCCCGTCTCGGCGCTAAATTTGAATTTGTCCGAGCCAGATGTTTGGCGTTTTCGGTGGAGTTTGTATGGAATTTTATGGTTTGTATGCTGTAACGGGGATTTGATTGCGGTGCGAAGCTACTTGATCAGATAGTAATTTGAGGAGGTTTACAGGATGGAAAGAAATAATTGTTGAGGATGAAAACATTGAAATGGGTATAATTGATATATAATATGTCTGTTGATTTGTTTATTTTTGTTAAAATGTGCGTATAGTTACGTAAAAACAATTTTCTAAAGAAGACTGCTGAAAATCGTCTGACTGATGAAGGTAGCTATCGAATCGGGACATTCACAGAAAATGGAAACAAATTTCGTTTCTGATTCTGCAATTCAGGAAGAAACCTTATACAGTGATGACCATGAGTAACGGACACATTAATTTTCTACGTTATTCACAATTGATGATTGAATTCCTGAAACATGTCAATTGTTCATTTCAAAATTCCCTTTTTTATGCTTAATTTTGTACTTACCGATTCAACACCCTTGGAATGACAGCAACCCCATTAAAATGTTTGAAGAGAACGTGAGCGCACAAGATAGCTCATATGAAAGTGTTTTGAATACTCTATCTAGCAGCAAAAGGTTTTTTTAATTTTGTATATTCTCAATCAAGAAAATCTGATTGGAATTTTTTTAAAATACCTATATTTGAAATCAATCTTTCATGTGCCGGATATCTGTCAAATTTGATGCTTCCAATTGGCTTTGTGTAGTAGATATTCTATTTAAATACATATTGTTTTTTCTGATACGTAGGTGGCAGAATATCAAACAAAACATCAAGTAAAAAGGGGTTCTTCTTAAATTTGAGGAAAACATTTAAATTTCTTTATTTTCTATACATCTGTGCAAACTTATCATTCAAATTTTTCATCGCTGATTATCAAGTTGCTCAATGTTAAAACATTTCGTGAATTTTAGATGTACCTAAATCTGGTAGGAAACGCATTTCATCCGATATTAAGAAATTGGAAATATTGTTAGATATTCAAGATACTCACCTAGTTCACATAAAGGTAATATAATTGCAACATTTCTTAGTTCCAGAGTTGAGAATACTTTTCCCAAATGAAATTGACAGGTATTCTTGGTTTAATCAGGATGGAACTATACACATTTTGCAATGGAAGTTTTTGCAATCAAGTTTTTGCGGTTGACGCGGTGAATTTTTTTTATGTGGTTATTTGAAATCCAAAGATAACAGAAACATTTATGAATAATTATATTTCAAAATCATATGAAACTTTTACATAAAATGTGTTCAATGATTCTTGTATATTCCAGAATAATATAACAATTGACTTTCAACGGGTAATAAGTATATCTACAAAGTGAACAGCGGATTCTTGGATAAGAAGAGAAGAAAGTATTTCAAATTTTAATGTTCCAATCAAAATTACTACAGGAACACTTCGTTATTTTGTGTTTTGTTCATTATGGAAGACAGAAGCAGAGATTTTGATAAAAATGTTTTTCAAGGGAAGGTTCAAAATAATGAGAAAATGTCGCTCTCATTTTTGATAATAGTTGCGGTTTTCATTATAACTGCTGAGTATGAAATGTGATATAAAATGTACATTAAATACATATACAATGTACTGGTTCAAAATTAAGTAAAATTTGAAAAACAGATAATAATAATAAATTACCTCCATTCAACTTGGCGGATTTACACAATACTTACAATAGTAAAATGAAATCCATCTGGATCACGACCAAGATACGAATTGCTGATTTTTTATATAATCTTGATATCTATTGATTTCAGATGCAGACTGATACGAAAGAGACTGTTCGTAGAAAACTGAAGTGTATAAGTTTGTTTGCTTATCCTTCAGTTATTTTAGTGTCGTACAAGTTGAAGAGAAACATATTTATGGAATTCCCGTCAATTTAATATTTTCAACCATTCAAATTATTTGATATTTGGTGCTCTCTGAATGGAATTCTACATGCTAGTTGCTCACATGCATAATGAATTGTTTGGATTTGGGATGGATGAATAAAAAAATCAAGACAAGGACCATAAACAAAATTACTGTAGTTCAAATTTGACCGGATTAGGAATTACAACTTGTTATTGAGATATGATACATTTTTCAATAATTCGTTCGTCAACTGATACTATATAAAATTAAAATTGTCAGTTTGATATTTCAAAAAATAAAGAAACCTGTCATATACATTACAAGAAATTGAAAAAGGATTGTAATAATAACAGATATATAATGAGTTTCCTTATTTAATGAAAAACGAACTGAGTTCAGTTTCTTCAATTCCAGTTCCTCTTGCTCGCTATTCATCTTTATGTGTATCTATATGAATATCTAATAATTTTCAATTTCACCATCAAACTTCGAAAATGACAGCTATTGTGGTGAATTTCCAAGTAGAAAACATGTTTCCTTCAGCAGTTGAAAACAACTGAAAATAAAAACGAAACTAGTCATTAAATGACCATCATTAAAGAAAAGAAAATAATAAATTGCTCTTTGAAATACAAGTATTGTGATTGTTTTTTCCAAACTATTTAACATTTTTTTTAAACATTTCATTTGGAGTTGTACCGCATATATCAATCAAATATGTGACATTAAGAATGTAAGATAAACATTTCTCAAGACGTTTTATCTGATTCAAATACCAATCAAGTTCAATTGATTTTCCAGTTTTCTCAAAAAATAATTTTCATGTCGAAACAGATAGAAAACTGCATTCGTTTATACAGAGTGCTATTTCTAAATATAATTTAAGTTTGTTTTGATCTTGGCACCTCCACCAGAAAGTAAAATATTTCAGTGCGGTCATTGAAATGAACTTACTTCCCTAAATTTAATCGATATTCAATCACCTGTCTTCTTGCATTACAAAAGATTAATTATGTATTGGTTTTTTTCACATTTTTGAACAGACATTGAAAAAAAAGTTCGTTTTTAGCTTTTAAATGCAGCATTTAAGTAAATGAAACTTTTTCTACTAAGTATCGTCCAAAAAATGTATGCACATATATTTCCAGAAAATGCTTCCTGGACGAGATAATGAGCATCGTTGGTCCCAGATTTGCGCGCGAATTCCTCGAAAAATGACACGGTTCATCCTGACGCTCGACTAGCATCACTCTAACTTGTTTGTTTTTTAACGAATCTTCATAAATCAAATGGCATTTTAAAGGAAATTCCACAAACTTTCGAAATATTCAGCTAGCAAGTGCCGTAGAAGAGGTCTCCAGTTAATATTCGTGTATTAACAAACTAATCGTTAATAAATAAACGATGGAATCGTATGGATTTTTATCATTTTTCCGCTGATATATCTAAATCAATGATGCCTTGTAAACATTAACCAGCTGAAAAGGTACAAAATCACATTTCCCGTTTTTTTCCCTCCCCTCTTGGGCCAAAATGAAACCAATTTCTCAATTTCCCTTATTTTTGTCTAGAGCAATTTTTATGCCACTCATTCTTACAGTCGACATAATGATATTAAAAGGTAGAGATTTGTTAAAGGAGATATATATTATTTGATAGCTAAGAAGCTGATCTTTCAGAATATGCACCGAAAAACGTCTTAAAATGAAGTTTTCATTCATGATTTTGTACATTTCTCGAAAAGTCGTGAAAACCTATAAAAATTCTTTTGCTGAGTCGCGCCAGTTTATTCTTTCAACTTTCGCTCTGTAAATGTAAAAAATAATAGTTAAGGTTGTGCTCTATCTCCTGGTGATATTTATTTTTGTCCTGGATATCTCAGGCCATTTTAGGATTGAAATAACAGTCGGCACTTTTTAATACCAGAGACCAAGTCGGCACAAAAATGGCCGCTCGGCAGGGTGCGCGGCTGTCAACTCATTTAGCTGTCGTTTGCTCATGCCGGCGTATTGTCAACAGAGCTTCGTTTTTTGTGCTGTTTTGTGAAAAATCAGTGAATAAGTTTGAATTAAGTTTAAAAAGAAAAGTATTTCATCATGTGCGACTCTAATAATTGTAATATCTGTCACCAAATTTTAGAAAATGTTGATGTAATCACAGTTTCATCAGGTATGAAAACTCTTCGTAGTGTATCTTTTGAAAGAGATGATGGAAAATACAGAACAATTATAAATATAACTGAGCTGAAAGTGCATCGAATTTGTTATCAGAAATACACTAAGCGTGGTAGGAATAAACAGTTTCAACATGACAATGCTGAGTTTCCACTGGCTGGACCGAATTTTTCATTTAGCCCAACAAGAAAAAAACTCAGGAAAAGTACTGGTGATTTCAATTTTCATCAAGATTGTTTTTTTTTGTGGTGAAAATCTGGATGAAGGGAACTCTGCAAAGAATAAAATCCAGATAAATACAGTCCGTAATCCAAATTTCCAGCAGAGTATCCTGACCTTTTTGACAGATAAGAGGGACGAGTTTGCTTCTAACATCAAGAAGTATATTGAAGTACCTGTAGTTCTTAAATTAATCGTTTTAGACCCGAGTTTAGACCACAAGTGTGATAGTTTGTTGGAGTCGTTTAATCAGAAGGAACATAAAAATGCCAAAATATACAGGTTCTCCCATTAATAATTTTGAATTTGATGTCACATGACCAAAAATGGAAAGCTCTTTCGGTAACGTAATATCAAAAAAAGCTGCACCAATTGCTCCAATTCGCAACACCAAAATTACGATTCTCTACTTATCTCGGGTTCCCAGATATTCCCTGCCTTAATCGTCGTGGGACACCCTGTATATGTATACCGATTGTTTGTCAAAATTTTTGCGTTCTACAACTTTGCCCATAACACTATAGCGAAATTCTTAACTCATTTCACGTTATTAACCAAATATCGATAGTGGGGTGTTTTCCGGGAATTTTCGACACTTTCCGGAGCAGCTCGCGTGCAGAGAACTTTTTTTTTCTTAAAGTACTATCATTACTCTACCTCTGTGCCAAAAATCATTAGCATGGGATTTAATGTCAGGTTTTGGGAATATTTAGTCTCCTGCGCTTTTACTATGGGGAACGAGCCGGTTAACAAACTGGACCTTCCTACATGCTCTCGAAATTTTTCAAAAACGATTCTTCAGAATAACTCAACAAACCTTCATGATATCTAAGCTCTCTACTCTATAATGAAATATTAATATTAGATATTAGACAACTGTATAATTATTCAGATAGGATGCCAGCAATTTAAAAATAAAAACGAACTTTTCATTCAAAATTATGGATACGCAACAAGATCGAAAAATCAGTACTGTAAACCAATAGTTTCTGAAACAGTGGTTAAAAAAAGTTACTCCTAATTGGCACCAAAATTATTCAGACAACTGTCACAAAAAAAATCGATTAAACTTCTTTAAAACGCTTCAAAACCTAACTTATCATTTCTTAAAGAAACGGACAAAACAATAATACACAGAATGATGGATGTCTGAATGAATAACAGAGAAAGGCCCAACTTAAAATATAAAAAAAAAACTTATCTAAGACGCGTATATGTTTAAAACACTTTCATGTATTATTTTTTTTATATTTATATTTTCTTTCATATGCCTAACCCGCCTATATTCACCACAAACAAGTATGTATAATACTTCTGTTGTGAATGTTTATGTTGAAATTGTTATATATTTATAATTTTCATTTACGAAAAGCGATCATTATACTGGCAATTTTTCAATTTTCTATAATACCCATTCACAGACTTGCTTTTCTATGGATTTTCTCTATATTTGTTCATAAATTTCTTCTTTTTACCTAAATTGTTTTACCATAATTTTTTTAGATGAAAAAATACATTATTATTATTATTTGAGCTCAATTTTCTGCAAGACACTGTATATTCGAAGCATTTGAACGAGTTACTTTTGCTGCTCGACGAAATATTTCTATGTTAATGAAAAAAAATATATCGGTTCACAACCCAAAAATAAAACAATACTAAATCTTCCCGCGAATTATTGATGTTCAGCTCGCAGAAGTTTCGGGTTAATATAAAGAAATACGGAGCGTGCAGCGTGCGGGTGGGAGCGAGACAGCTGCTTTGGTGTTATTGATTTATGAGCGCCACCCCAGCATTTTCCATAAAGCTGTTTGCGGTTCCGACGACGATCCCTGAAATATATGGCCAAACAAGTGTTTAGCATGATCATCTCCAAAGTGCTGCTCGTTTATTTTTCATGGAGCAAATTTTTCAGACTGTGCTGTTTGATTGTTTCTAATTTTTTGTGGTAGGCTACTTTGAGATTTAAAAAATCGCCGATTTGTCATCACTGTTAGATGCGATTATTTTTCTACATTAAGAAATGTTCTATCTGAGCCATCTGCACATATTATTGACGAAATTTATTGAATTCGTGGACGTTAGTCAATCAAGTAATCAGTGTGGTTTAGTAGAGTTGGCAATTAATTTGTCAGTTGAAAATACATTTACAAACAACTCCTAAATCTAGCAGTCGTGAAAAGATCTCTGTTCGAAAGTGCCTTCACTCTTTAGTATAGAGAGAGGGCTTCATTGTATTCGCCCCACTGATTTGTTCTATAGACTTTATGAAAAAGAGATTTGGTCCTCTTTCTCAGTGTTTTCAGCTCTTTGATCCAAAATTCGACTATGCTGTTCTGCCCCCTTTTGGTTGAAGGGCAGTTTCTTTGGAATGAGGAGACTATTGCATCCTGAAGACAGATTGCCGTCTCCTCAAACCTCAAACTCTAGTTCATAGTTAGGGAGCTTCACTATGTCTCCCAGTTGGTTTACTCTGGTTTCTGAAGAAGGTCGAGCCTTCACTGCTTCCGCAGATGCGGAGGCTTGTGTGCCCATGACCTGATAGGGTTGGCTCATCATATGTATACGTCCCATCCCTTAATGTATAGGCTGACTCGTGGGGTTATCGCGGTTGGCAAAAGTTGTCCTAGTCCCAGTTTTCATTAAAACGAGGTTTTCTCTTTAATAAATTATAAAATGTACTCACCTGGACTGTTTGTGTTACTGTTGTCCCTTGGTGTGTTGATCACCTTTATGTGTTGAGGGGGTTGGCGTCACATCTCACTGCCAGATGATCTCTTGTTTCTATGCAGTAGGTCATGAACTCTTCCAGCTTTTGGGAGAGACAGGAGGAGCTGACAATGGCTTCTTTCTACTCCAGAAATCATCAAGCAACTGTGAATTTGGTACATACAAAAAAGTTTGATAAAAGATGGAATAGTAATTTGCATCAAAGATAAGAAAGTGAAAGATCGTTTATTGCGTGACCCACTGTGGACAATTTGTCATCAGCAGAACAGAGGCGCTCTCCAATTTAGAGCTTGTTACCCCTGAACTACCCCTGAGATCAGTTCAGGGGTAGTTCAACTGAAAAGAATACATGTTATTTAATAGGAACATGTTCTTTTGTGGTCTGTGAGGTCACTTTAGGAACTCCTCAGAGTTACTCGAAGATACTCACTGGGTCAATAGGAAAGCGGCTCATGCAGATAAATATATTAGAGAATTGACAGATGAAATGGGAAGTCACGAAGTTACTGAAATACATAAATCACACCAATTCACCGACAACGGTGAAACTAGCAAGCATGGTTCAGGAATTCCGGTAGTAGAACACATGCAGTTTGATTATATGAGGCGCTTCAATACTAATAGTATCTTGTAGGGTAAAAACAAACGAAATAGTGCAAGAACGTCATCTGAACAACAAACTGGATCCAATATGGGTAACAGAGTCACTTTAGCAACGAGAAAGGTTACGCTGATGACCTGGTTTTCACCATCAGGGACAGACATGATGGATTGATTTCTTACCACATGCAAGTGGACCTGAACACAGTCAGAAAGAGGGACTAAACGTCATTCCTAGTAAAACAATGTTGATACAGGGCCAAGTTGCAGGCTCTCAAAACCCCTTGGTTACACCCCAACCATTTTACAAAAATCTATATACTGTTAGATAGCCTAGTAGCACTGAAAGCTATAGTCATACACTTGTGAGTCTAAGCTGACTCGGGACTGCAAACAATTCCTGACACAACTGGCAGAAAACAACCAGGTCATTTTGATGTGGGTGCCAGGTCACAGAGGTATTAGATGCTACCAGGAAGCAACTATGGTAGTCAGATGTTGAGTGTTGTTGGTTCCTGTTATTCACAGGTTGTTTTAAATGGTTAAAAATATTTTTTCAATTTTATTGTTCTGAAGACCAGAGGAAATTCGCCTCCAACTTTGGGTGTATAAAATGTGCAAGACCTAGATCTCACTAAACGAAATACATATATTTCAAATTCAAATTATTACTCGAATTTTCAATGATAATGCTGCATTATTTGAAGGATTGGTGAAATGTCTAGTAGTCCCGTGAGTTTTCAGTTGAAACTTGATTATCGACCAAAATTTGTGCCATGTCAGGCAGTGCCGTTTCATCTTATGGATAAACTTAAAGCTGATCTGTACAGAATGCTGTCTGATAATATTATCACAAATTTGAAGAAATCGAGAGAATTTGTGTATCCTATTAGTACAAAACCAAAGAGAGGTCGACCTCCACCCTTCTGTTAACATATTTTATGAAGTTTTATGAATAGACAAATACGCCTAAAATGGCTTGCCTATCAAAATGTGGCCAAGGCAATTTATTATTGAAATAATAATAATGGTAACGTAAGTTTATCGGGCTTTTTCTCGGAACAAAACACGAATACGAAAGAATTTCGTTGGGGTCCCTAATACTTTTCGAGTTATGATGTTTTGAATCTTGAAAATAGACCATTTTCAAACACGATTTTTTTATTGAAAAATCGCACAAAATGCTTCTTTTTCTAGAACAAGACCGAGAGTTTCTGAGTGCTTCTGATGTAGTTCTTAGAAGTTTTATAAATGTTGGACGATGGGTTCACATTAACTTGAGAACATGAGAATACCATGTCCAATACCATTGACAATATTATAAATAACAAGAGAAATGCTAAATTCATCTGGAACTAGAAAACGATTTAAACATCTGCAAAAATTACTTCCTGAAAAACCTGTTTATCCAAGACAAGTCTCTTTATTATTTAAAACTCGCCTGAACACAGTTCTTATCTTTCTTTATGATCCATCATTTTTTTAAAATAATAAATTTTCATTTCAACACATTCCCTTTAAACCGACGCGACGATGATACTGTGCCTTTTTCATTATTCCTATGATGAATTTGTTGATTCTTTGTTTTTTTTTCAGGGATGGTGGTGTCTTAAATAGAAAAAATATGCTGCTGCTGAAATATGTTGTTTTTGGTTTTCCCGAAGACAAAAATGTTCTTGAATTTCTGGAGGCCCCAGAGAACACCTCCCAAGGCAGTGAGTTCAACGACATAATTTCATAACCAAACTCATCTAAAACAAGGCTGCCACAAAGCTCAGTTGTGGGTCACCGTTATTGATATATTTTCAATATTTTCAATATTTCCAATATTTTCACTATTTTCAATATTTTCAATATTTTCAATATTTTCAATATTTTCAATATTTTCAATATTTTCAATATTTTCAATATTTTCAATATTTTCAATATTTTCAATATTTTCAATATTTTCAATATTTTCAATATTTTCAATATTTTCAATATTTTCAATATTTTCAATATTTTCAATATTTTCAATATTTTCAATAATTTCAATAATTTCAATAATTTCAATATTTTCAATATTTTCAATATTTTCAATATTTTCAATATTTTCAATATTTTCAATATTTTCAATATTTTCAATATTTTCAATATTTTCAATATTTTCAATATTTTCAATATTTTCAATATTTTCAATATTTTCAATATTTTCAATATTTTCAATATTTTCAATATTTTCAATATTTTCAATATTTTCAATATTTTCAATATTTTCAATATTTTCAATATTTTCAATATTTTCAATATTTTCAATATTTTCAATATTTTCAATATTTTCAATATTTTCAATATTTTCAATATTTTCAATATTTTCAATATTTTCAATATTTTCAATATTTTCAATATTTTCAATATTTTCAATATTTTCAATATTTTCAATATTTTCAATATTTTCAATATTTTCAATATTTTCAATATTTTCAATATTTTCAATATTTTCAATATTTTCAATATTTTCAATATTTTCAATATTTTCAATATTTTCAATATTTTCAATATTTTCAATATTTTCAATATTTTCAATATTTTCAATATTTTCAATATTTTCAATATTTTCAATATTTTCAATATTTTCAATATTTTCAATATTTTCAATATTTTCAATATTTTCAATATTTTCAATATTTATTTTCAATATTTCAGATTGCATCGGGATCAATTCATCAGTATGGAAAACATCGACCAATGGAGAGGACAGAATGTAATTCAAATACGTCAAATCCAAAAATTTCAGCATTTGCCTCCGTGTGAAAATTTCAATGTAAATAATAATGATAATGAAGCGTACAGAAATAATGAAATAAATATGTGTGAGATAAATATCAGTGAATAGGCGAAGTGTCAGCCTGCGCTGATTTTGAACTCAAGCTTAAAATAAATTTAATGAGAGAAATACAATCAATATAATCTTAATCTACTGATGTTTCGACCACAAAGTTTGTATACAAGATAAACAAACCTGCTACATTTTCTGATTTGATTCTACCACTACTACTTTTACTAGAATAGAGTCTACTCTGTCTTTCTTTGGCCCGAATAGTATCGCAGCAGATTTCGTAGAATTAAATTTCAACTTGTGGGCGGAAGAAATATCAAAAATCAAAAAAGTAGATCATTATTAATATGGAGTTCTGCAAAATGAAAATTTCGAATTGGAAAGGAGAAGTAATGTACCTATAAAATGTCAATTTTTCATAATTCAGCTGTCGCTCTTGGAGATAAACATTACAAAGATACGAACGCACAGTAACATATATATATATAAATATAATATTCTATTTTCACTTACAAACATATGTATAAACACAAATATATAGTAACACATATATAAATGAATAAAATATCAATATAAAAAATGTTATTTGAACAATTTTTCGACGTATCAGCTATCGCTCTAAACGAGTACCAATAAAATAAGAAAAATAAAAGTGAGTAAATAAGTAATGCCTCAACAATGAAAATCACAAATGAGAAATACAGTTCACATTTTCCATTTAAAGTTGTCATTGTAAAATTCTTGCAAACTATAATAGGGTCTGCTCACGAGTAGGTTTATAATATATGTTCTAAAGGTTTCAATACTATCATGGCTCTCTCTTGAATGAGACGGTAAGTGATTATACATCTTGACGCCGTTATAGAAAGTGGAGTCCTTTACCAGGGATGAGGAAGGTAAGAGTAATTTTAAATAATTTTTAGATTTTTGGCGAGTATTAAGACAAGATGAAATATTTTCACATTTTGAAATATGTTTGTGACATACAGTTTCCATAACGAAGAGAGCCGCTACTGTCAATATCTTTTTCTCTACAAATAATTGCCTACACGAATTGAGTGGTCCTAATTTGAACGGATATCTAATGGCTCTCTTCTGCAATTTGAGTACTGAATCCAGCAGACTGGAGTTACATACTCCCCAGAAAGGTATAGCATATCTCAGTTGAGATTCTATTAATGCATAATCTGCCGTCATGGCTGTGACAGTACCAAGCTCCCTTGAAATAACTCTCATTGCATAGCACCCTGAGGAGATTTTACTCTTCAGTTGTTTGACGTGTCCGTCAAACTTCAATTTGCTGTCAATGAAAAGACCCAAAAATTTTGAGCAATCTTTATTTTCAATCATCTCATTTTCTAGAGGCATATCATCAAGAATACATTTGAAAGCTACTATATTTGTTTTTTTTATATTGAATGAGAGTAGATTCACATCGCACCATGATTCGATTGTATTCATATCTCTGAGTATCTTATTACTATGCCATAAAATTGTGGTGACGTCTGCAAATGAGGTAATTTTTCCAGAAGTGTGTATGGAATAGAATAGAATAGAATTTATTTGACCAAGTTACAATTATGTTTTTGGCAAGTCAATCAGGTACAAAATGTTGATCAAAAGTCATTTAAAAATACACCTAAAATATCACAAACAGACATAACAATATTTACAATCGAAACAAGAACATGACTTATTGTCGAAATTAGAGTCAGGACACAAGATTGAGAAGTGGGGGCGCTCTCAGATATTCGTCGATAGAGTAAAAACAGTGGAACAGTAAGTGTCGTTTTAGTTTTAATCTGAAACAATTGTAATTGAGCATCTTAAACTCTTGAGGCAAAAAATTGTAGAGTCTAACATTCAGAGAATTCATCTGAGATTTGTTGAGCAGATATCGGGAAGGTCTTATGTCGTGCGCTGCACTAGTTTGATAATCGTGAAAATCAGAATTGGAACAAAAATTATTTTTATTTCTGTGAATTTCTAGGAGAGTATTATAGATAAATAAGGAAGGACCAGACATAATAGCGAGATATTTGAAGAATTGTTGACAATGGTCCCTGTAACCAGCACCAGCAATGATTCTTATTGCTCCTTTCTGCATTTTAAAGACTTTATACATGAGTGAACAGAGTTCCCCCATAACAGTATGCCGTAATTAATATGTGTGTGGAAGAAAGAGAAATAACACGACCGTACAGTGTTGTCGCAGAGTTGATTTTTCAAATTGCGCTAAAGAAATATTTAACTTGATCATTCATGACATAACTGTTCTATATGTGATGACCATGATAGTCTATCATCGATAAGTACTCCGAGAAGCTTGACACTCTTTTCATTGACCGCAATACCTTTATTGAAAATCAGTTTTTGCGTTTTATTGTTTAATTTGAGGTTATTTGCATTAAACCAATTCTGTGCCCTATTCAAAGAATCAGCCATGGTGTTTAAAAGGGTATTAGGGTACAGGAAGTGAAAGAGATCGTTCACGTAGATAATGAAGAGTGACGGGCCAAGAACTGATCACTGAGGTACCCCATGTGAAATAGTTTGAAAGTCAGAACATGTTTCATTCATATATACTGCTTGTTTTCTGTCACTCAGGTAGGACTGTATCAAATCGAGAGATACACCTCTGACGCCATAAAACCGCAGTTTATCAACTAGAGTGGAGTGAGAGACACAGTCCCTTGATAGATGACATAGAGTAATGGAAGTATTCTTGGCTTCTTCCAAGCCTTCGACTATCTCACTCACGATTCTGAAAACAGCATGTGTGGTGCTGCATTTTGTTATAAAACCAAATTGACAGCAGTTGAGGAATTTATTAGATTCAAAATATTTCATAATTCTCTGCTTCAGTATAACCTCAAAAACTTTGGAAAAATTGGGAATCATAGATATTGGGCGGTAGTTTGATAGTTGTGTAGCATCCCCTTTTTTGAATATCGGTATTACTTTCGCAACTTTTAATATATCAGGAAGTTCTCCTTTTGAAATGCATGCATTGAAAAGAGTAACAAACGGATCGATAATAATGTCCAAAGTTTGTTTCAGAAACTCACTCTTCATCCCATATATGTCAGTACACTTCGAATTCTTCAAGTTGCGTACCTACTGCATCAATGATTTCGTGACTTGTCACCGGCTCTAGAAAAAATTATGAACACGGTGTAGGCAGACCCTGTAGAAAATCGTTTGGTCAACGTCATCCTTATTGATTGTCTCGATCAGGTTTTCTGCGATGGTACAAAAATAATCATTGGAGGCATTTGCCGGTATAGCAGGGTCAGGTGTAGATTTCTTTCTTAGATTTATTCCTTTCAAAATTGACAAGTCTGCAACTGTCACGAACCTTGTTTTCTGATTCGCAGATGAAGTTATCGTAGGCTAGTTTTTTATAATGAGTTAATTTTAATTGATAGTACCTTCTCAGAATATTAAAATTACTGAAGTCCTGTACTCAGTAAATCATTTATTTATATACAAGAAAAAGTTTAGGTGCTAAAACCGATCCTTGTGGCATTCCAGAATCAATGTAAATGTATTTTGAAATAGTATCGCTTTTTACGAATTGACTGCGGCCAGTTAGATAAGACTCGAACCATTCCAAAGTAACTCCCTCGCAGCCGTATGCAGTGTAATCCCAATCTTCTGGCGGTTATCAACCCCAGCTAGTTTCAGTGTTTTTGCGGGTTCCCGCCTAATATGTTATCACATACTTACTGATGACTGATAAATTCAATTCTTTTTTTGCTAAGTAATAATTTTTCTAGAACCAGTTTTCCTCGATCTCTTGCAAACAGTTCTGAATACACTTTAACAAAGCCTTGGTCCATTGTCTCCATTTACCAAAAAGTGAAGACAATGCTTCCACTCTAAAATTGAGCCATCCTCTTACGCGAACATCCAAACCATTAACCGAACAACCTCCTCATAACCCATCTCCGTCCTTCTCGTTCTTCATTTCCTTCGCACATGCAGTACGCGTTTCTTGGGCACTTGAATCAGAAGTTATAGTCAATAACAAGTGGTCTCTTAAAGTAATCTTCCAGTAAATCATTGTGGGCACACGCGATACACGTTTATCTTAGTTGGCCGGTCCTGTTTCTGCGAGAGGGAGAGAGACGCGACACCGACGGTGACACACACAAAAAGGAGAGGAGATGAGGACGTCCATAAAATCGCAGATGATGATTTAAGACAACGGCTATCGTTGTCTTTTTCGCTACTTAATGTAATGTTTACAAGATGCTTATTGGTAGTTTATGACTTTCGGGTTGTTTCAGTTACGGCAATAACTAATAAGATTGTATTTAAATGTACTAGACTATTACGTGCAGCCAGGAGCGGGCTGGCCTCGAATTGACGTCCTCAAATATTAAACATGTTGAAAGGTAGAATAGGTGTATTGAAGACAAACACTTTCGTCAACGTAAATATACCATCCTATTCAAATATCCAACTTGGTGAGATTTTGGACAAATCCCTGGCTTATCCTGCAACGGATATTGAATTAGATCTGACAAATACTCGTGCAAATTTTCTCAAGGAGGTAAGTTAAAAAATCAGAAGAGCTTTAACTTGACGTGGATGAGAGCGGTATTTGATACTATGAGCTCGAACTGCGACTAGTACCAAGTCAACAAAGCTGAAGGTCCTCTTCAATGCACTGATTGGAGAAAAGAAAATCGAAATCATTTTGCAGGCAGTCAACTCGTCCAAGTCAAGCAGCAGCTTTGCCATTTGATCACAATCATTATTATTATTAGTGCTCTCCTTGAGGAAATTTTCATTACTTTTCATAACTCCTCAATACTTTTCAATACTCTTCATTACTTTTCATTATTATTCAATTTTTTTCATTATTTTCGCATGACATAACGACATAACATGATGACATGATATGACGACATGATATGAAGACATGACATGGTGACATGACGACATAAAATGGCGACATGATATGAACAGAATGTTGAATATTTCTAGCATTGCTTTACAAGGCGAACCTTCGAAATACTCTTCTCACTCGAATTATAACGGAAAATGTGGATATTGTCAAAAAGTGCATTTTTTAGTAGAAAAAAATGCCATGTTCCGAATTCAATTTTTATTTTTTAATTACTTTTCATCAATTTTCAATAATTTTCATCACTTTTAAGTACTGTGAGTTGTTCATTACTCTTCACTACTTTTTATTTATTTTTTTTTCTTTGCATTACTTTCCTTATTTTTCATTAATTTTCTTTACTTTTCCTTACTTTTCATTAATTTTCGTACTTTTCGTTACTTTTCGTTATTTTTCGTTACTTCTCGTTACTTCTCGTTACTTCTCGTAACTTTTTGTTACTTTTCCCTTTTCGTAACTATTCAATACTTTTCATTACTTTTCTTTACTTTTCATTGCTTTTCTTTACTTTTCATTACTTTTTATTACTTTTCGCTTGACATGACGTCATGACATCCCGACATAACGATAGCATGACAAAATGACATAAATGACGGCATGACATGGCGACATAACTTGATGATTACATGACATGACGAAATTATATGACTACACGACATGACGATATGACATGACTACATGAAATGACGACAGGATATGACGCATGACATGACGACAATACATCACGACATGACATGACGACAATACATCACGACATGACATGACGACAATACATCACGACATGACATGACGGCATGACATCATGACATGGTGACATGACATGGCGACATGATATGACGACATGACATGTCATGACGACATAACATTACAACGTGACATGAGCAGAATGTTGAATATTTCTAGTAGTGTTTTACAAACCGAAACCTTTGAGCTAAATACTCTTCTCACTCGAATTAGAATGGAAAATGTGAATTTTGTCAATGGGTGCATTTTTTCATAGAAAAATTTGCCATTTTCCAGTTACTCCTTTATCGAATTAAATTTGTCACTGCTTTACATTAATCTTCATTACTTTTCACTACTTTTCTTTACTTTTCATTACCTTTCACTACTTTTCATTACTTTTCATTATTTTTCAATACTTTTCATTACTTTCCATCACTTGTCATGACTCTTCATTACTTTTCATTACTATTCAATACTCTTCAATACTTTTCATTACTTTTCATCAATTTTCATTAGTTTCGCACGACATGACGACATGACATGACGACATTACATGTCGATTTTACATGACGACATGATATGACGACATGACATGACTAAAAGACATGACGATATGACATATCGTTGTCTTTTTCGCTACTTAATGTAATGTTTACAAGATGCTCATGGGTAGTTTATGACTTTCGGGTTGTTTCAGTTACGGCAATAAGATTGTATTTGAATGTACTATACTATCACGTACAGCCTGGGGCGGGCTGGCCTCGAATTGACGCCCTCAAGTATTATACATGTTGAAAGGTAGAATAGGTGTATTGAAGACACTTCCGTCAACGCAGATATACCATCCCATTAAAATATCCGACTAGGAATGACTTTGGACAAATCCCTGGCTTATACTGCAACGGATATTGAATTAGATCTGACAAATACTCGTGCAAATTTTCTCAAGGAAGTAATTTAAATAATCAGAAGAGCTTTAACTTGACGTGAATGAGATCTGAGTCTTTGATACTATGAGCTCGAACTGCGACTAGTTAGGTTATATTTCTCCCAGTATATTCAATCTCTCGACGAAATTGAGGAATGCATTAGAAGAACAATTTACCAGGTTTTCTGGCCTTACTGTCGTATCGCCAAACATTATTGAAAATCTGGTTCTGGCCGCTGCAGGGCATGTACACAGAATGTGTTTAGCCGTTTCATCATCCTCCATGTATAGCCGGCACTCTGCATCTTGTGCAAGTCCGATTTTATTCATGCATGTGATGTTTGAATTTGCAGTGGCCAGTAAGCAAACCTACTATAACTCTGATATTCGCTTTACTGAGTTCTAGCAGTTTGTCAAAGTCCTATTTTTTCCTTGTACAAGCAATAAATGCTTTAGAATGGGCTAGGCCCGGTAGACTACGCCAGTACTATGGTCTTTTTTGTCTGTCCAAGCTGTTATGACATTCTTGGCAGTGCTATATGCTAAACCGATTACCGGTTCTGGTCCAGTGAACGTTGTTTCGCCCCCCTTCCTTTTGCTAGGGCGTACGCTATTTCGTTTCCTTCTGCGACTAGTACCAAGTCAACAAAGCATGAAGGTCCCCCTCAAAGCACTGATGAGAGGCAAGAGAATCGAAATCATTTTGCAAGAAGTCAACTCGTCCAAGTCAAGCAGCAGCTTTGCCATTATTTGATTAATAAATCATAATTAAGTAAGTAATAAGTATTCAAAATAGTGCTCTCCTAGGGGAAAATCTAAATAAATATAAAAGTGACAATAAAACTATTACTATACCACAAAGGTAGGGGTAGAGGAGGCAGTAAGACTGCTTTTTTGTAATGGGTTCGGTGTTGCCCTTCGGAGGCGGTCAGGAGGTGGATAAACCGTCTCATATTCGTCCTAGCAGACAGACAGAGCCCTACGATGTTTTGTAGGTTTACATAAAGTGCTATAGCTATATTGTTTCAGATTTGTAGTCTTCTCTGCCTCCTAAAGGTTGTGCTTGTTTGTAAGACACCAGGATATAGGACTTTCATCATACGATCCCAAAAAGAAAGGGTATAATTATGTCTCGTGGTGTATCGATCGTCTTCTAGATTTTCCTGTAAGACATCCAGTACCATGCTTTGTTTGCCATGGTGAGATCAGACTGCTTTCATATTTCTAGTCAACAGACTTCCATGGATGAATTATCAGACTGCTATTTGATGGATGGAGGATAGATGGAATATTATTATTTTTCTCTTTATTTTCTATTATTTTTTATTATTTTTCTTTATTTTTCATAATTTTTCGTTAATTTTCATTATTTTTCATTACCTTTCATTATTTATCGTTATTTTTCATAATGTTTCATTTCTTTATTTTTCATTACTTTTCACTGTTATTCATTACTTTTCACTTACTTTTCACTATTATTCATTACTTTTCATTACTTTCTACTACTTTTCATTACTTTCTACTACTTTTCATTACTTTCCATTACTTTTCGTTGCTATTCATTACTTGTCATTACCTTTCATTACCTTTCTTTACTTTTCGTTACTTTCCGTTACCTTTCGTTACTTTCCGTTACTTTTCGTTCATTTCGTTACTTTTCATTACTTTTCGTTACATCTTGTAACTGTTTGTTACTTTTCTTCACATTTATTTCATTACTTTTCATAAGTATTCAATACTTTTCATTACATTTCATCATATTTCATTACTTTTCATTAATTTTCATCACTATTCATTACTTTTCATTACTTTCTATCATTTTTGCATGACATGACATCCCGACGTGACATGACATGAATGCATGCATGCATGACGGCATGACAGGACAGCATGACTTAACGAAATGACATGAAGTCATGATATGACGACATGACATGACGACATGACATGACGACATGACATGACGACATGACATGAGGACATGACATGACGACATGACATGACGACATGATATGACGACATGACATGACGACATGAAATGACGACATGACATGACGACATGACATGACGACATGACATGACGACATGACATGATGACATGACATGACGACATGGCATGACGACATGACGACATGATATGATGACATGACATTACATGACGACATGACATGACGACATGACATGACGACATGAAACGACATAAACGACATGACATGACGACGTGACACGACGACATTACATGACGACATAACGACATTACATGACGACATGACATGACGACATGGCATGACGACATGATGACATGACGACATTACATGACGACATGACATGACGACATGACATGACATAAACGACATGACATGACGACGTGACACGATGACGTGACACGACTACATTACATGACGACATTACATGACAACATGACATGACGATGACAATTTCCGAAGAGTAAGAGATTAATGGCTCCAAGAATAATGTTCCTGGAGCATACGAAGTTGAGTCAAGGATGATGTCCTTCTGCATTCGTCCTGCTGAGATTTTTGCCGTATTACTGCAAGCCGGTACAATTCTCAGATTCAAGATGTATATAAATGACTCTTATGATTAGATCCACCATTTTAACAGAATGGTTTGGGTAGAGCCTGCTGAGTTCAAAGGGTAAATCTCGATATTTAGTCCGTTTTTCCTCCTCTTTTAGGACGATGTTCGTTTCGCTAGGAGATGAAAGCTCTATGACGATAATGATTTTACTTTGATAGTAGAGGAGGACTACATACGATAGAATCGGAGTATGCAACTTCAAAAAATCATATAACACACAAAAACTTATATTATCATGCAGATAAACTCATGCATGGCATGCATGCACAATATTTTGAAAGTTTCATTAGTAGAAAATATTTTCTGACGACCTACTTGACAAAATTTAATTTCGCACCGTAAACTAGCACTAATGTAAAATACTTCCTAAATGAAATGTGTATCTTCTTGTCTCATCGCCATAAAATCAATTGGTAAGAGGTCCTACTTTTACTTATATATAGGTGTGTATGCATGTTTGTTTTCAAATAGTAGTATTGTAACTATAAGAGCTTTTGTGAATTAAATACTCCGATGACAACGAAACTTCAAAGGAGCAGTTTGATTTATTCTACATCGATTAGTTTCTTTGCGTATATTGTTGCTGTCTTATATATTGAAACTATTATTATTATTCGTACGAAATAACCTATTTTCCGCACAGGTTGCATAATATATTATTTTGACTTCTCATAAACACTGCAACAATCCTTCCATAAACTTTCGTAACGCATACCTATCCCAATTTTTCACAAATGCTATATTTTTATCACTTCTCATATAAAAAATTGGACCCATTGAAATAATAAGTCCTTCAATATATTAGATCGAATCATAAAAATGACGGTTCTGACGATGATTCCATAACAGCATACGTAACACAGTGAATATTAATATGGAGGTTTGTTACAGTAGGGTTCCTTCTTGGTCAGGAAAGGTGATCAATCATCCCGTCAAAATGGGAAGTGAGGCGGAGCGTTTTACACTCCCATAACCAATAATAGTCCCCTCTAAAAGTGGCCATCTTGCCATATTCACATCTTCGAATAATTCATTGGAAAATAACAATCAAATTAGTAGTATGGATAAAAAAAATAAAAGACATTAGTTCCAATTACATCATTTAATAAACGTTGGAAAATGCAAATAGTGGAAAAGATTTTATCGAACCCAGCTAGGAAATGTCAAATTTTAATTGCTTTTTGACGTTAAGAACATCACATTTTTCATAATTGTCTGTTTCATTACATCACTAGTAATGTAATAGTAATTTATGTAAAAAGTTCCGAAAGTGATATTTTCCCGTAAAATCACTTTTGGATCGTGTTACGTACAGTATTTTTTCTGACAAGTGGCAGTGTTGAAATCAGAATCAGATGCATTAGTAATTGTACCAGTTTTCCTTTTGTGATTGAATGGCTTCAATGGAAAAGAAGTAGACTGTGAAAACAAATAAATGAAAGTTAAATTGACATTTCCTTATGTGACTTGCACTGTGACTGTAAATAGAAGGTTGTTCTGGAAGCTTCTGAAAATGTTGTTAATTCCGTTCCGTTGTTTTGGTACATTCAAGAAAAGGCTAAAAGCATCTAGCCTCCAGTTTATAGGCGACATTTTCGAAGCTAAAACAACCATTGAAATTGAAAGAAAACTTTGACATATCAAAATATTATGAAGTAATCGCATTTTTGAAACGAAGGAATGAGTCCTATGTGCCTAAGAAGGCGGCAGTATTTGAACAAGAACACATTACAAAGTTCATTACTGAAGTTTCTGATGAATATTTTCTTCCAATTAAATAACCCCAAGATTTGAAAAACTATCAAATTGGTAATTAGGTTATTCCCATACTAGGTATTGCAGGAGCGTGTTGGACAGACAAGCTGTGTAACATGAAAGTGTGCAAAAAGACATAATTGTAATAACCATCCCTCAAAACTTCTAGAAAATTTGTTATTTCGGAACCTATGTGGGCCTAGGAGGTGAAAAAATATTTTAAAAAAGACCCTATATAGATATGGACAGAGTTTTCATTGGATTTAAATCAAAATATATGAAATGATAATATTAATAAATCACAGAGCTGCATACTCAAAACTGCCCAATGCAACAAATTACACTAGTCATCCACACAGAAGGGTGACATTTCATTTCTCAGAAGCCACAGGGGCTGGAAGAGTTACACATTTGCAGAGGTATGTGTCGAAAAATAGGTCTATGATTAACATGACTTGCAATAACTGTACGATTAATAATTATTATCTTAGAAAGTAAGTGGTTTTTTATATCAGCCAGTTTCTTTATTGATTAACTAATAAACATTTTTTGGTAATTCAACTTGCTTTTTTTTCTGCTACTACTCGAATTTTTTTATGCAAACGTGATGATAAATGAAATATGTCATGCACACCAAAAAATCTGGAAGAGTTGGTGTTCAAAGCAATGATCTCAGATTTGAAACTAAAAAATGTAACAGATAATTTCACTCGCCGTATGAAACCCTCCTTTCCTGCAATATTAGGACCAATAAGGGACGTATGCATCGATAATATACGCAGTTCCTTCCATTCGAGCCGGTAATACCACTTTGTCATGGTAACCCCGTATCCAAATAACAACGGAGAATACCATATCATCTCGCTACTAATATGAATGTCAGTCTGACAGACTCATGTCTATTAGCCATTATCTATAACTATTGAAGAATTCACGACAATGGAACTTTTTTACTTTGTTGGTTCGTGAAATTATTTCAATAAATACTACTCGTTCTCAAATACTATCGATAATTCTGTCAGAAATTTTGTACCCGATCAAATTGCTTTGAGGTAACACCACTCGTCCTAAAGGGACACGTGGTGTTACCAAGCAATTTGATCTCGTTGATTTCTGACAGAACTACTATCGATAGTATTGAGAGCACTCGTGGTATTACCCTCGACAATTAGTTTGCAGAAAACAGTTTTTTCTAGCGTATCACTGATTTTCTTTGGTGAATGGAAAATCATTCACTTTTCGTACAGAAGAGGGGTTTCATAAAAAAACTGTGATAAATTTACAATAGTATTTATTTATACATATTTAATTTATATGTACGGTATATATAAGTTGAAATCCACAAGACAGATATTCAAGTATTAAAGTATTTAGACTCAAAATATAATTTATATATGGAGGTTAAAAATTATAATTTATATTACAATAACTTCATTTACAAAATAATAAAAACCAATTTTTTCGAAATAGAAGATTTCTCTCGAACTTAGTACTTCTAAATCTAAAATATTACACCACAGCACAAAGAACTATATCTCTATTTTATCCATATAGGTACAAATATACAGCATGCCACTGCAAAATCCCTAAAATTTAGAGTATAAATATTCGTGTATATAAATGGTTAACCAATTCAAACAGGTTTGTTTCGCGAACAGTTTTCATTTGACTAACAGTTGCATGAATTAAGTAATTTCATTGATTGAAACCCATTTAATTTGCATAACCCTCATTACAATTTTTTGTAATAAAATATTTACGTATACTTTTTTGTAGCATCGTTTTTTTACGTATTTTCGTTTCTGTTATCACTATCATCTCTTAATGTCATGATCCGCAAATTTACAATTTGAAATTTATAAAATATTTCGTCTAGAAAAATCAAACGATGTATCGTCTTGGTTTTGAATGTTTCACATTGCTTATATACTATCAAGTGTGAACCCTCACGTATTTCGAGTATTTGAACAATATCATCCTACATGGACAACTCTTTACTCTAACTTTGGCATGAAAGTGCGTAATTTAATATCGTATATTCCATATCCTTTCTTTCCGGATTTATGTACAGCTTTCTCATAAATTAACTCTTTTAACCGAATATACAGATAATAGAAATATCTACAGCTCAATTAAATCAATCTACCATTTAATTCAAACACTTCAACACATGTTCTCTTGTTTTACAAAAATTCACGATGGTGTGGTGCGGAGTGCAGTGTTTTGAAATCAATATGAACATAACTTCATTTCAGTTGAGGATAGAATATCACTTTCAAACTTGAAACATGTCTGATCAATTCATCTGGACAATGTATTATGCATAGTTTATCCAGAATTTTCTATGCAGGTCAATTAGTGAGATTGATTTGGATGCATATCTAAACTTTTGGATGCATATCTTATACTTTTGTTTTAAATTTTTTTCAATAATGCTCATCAATATAACGCTCAATATATGGTTTCTGCATCCCAAATCAATCTCATTCAACGTAAATGAATATTTTTTTATGCTTAATAAAGCAGAATATATTGTCAAAATTGATTGATCAGAACATGGTTTAAGTGTTACATTGATGAGTATTATTGAAACAATAAAATAAAGTTTAAGATGTGCACCCAAATCAATCTCACTTAACTTTAATAAATATTTATTCATTCTTTGATGCAGAATATATTACAATCTAAACGAATTCGATCAGGAAACATGTTTTGAGTGTTACTAAAAATTATAAATATGTTTTCTCAATTTCATGCTGAACACATTTTCTGAATGAATTGATCACTTGATCTAAATAAATATTTTTTTGTCGACTAGTCATATTGTCTAAATAAATTGATCAGAAAAAATATTTTGAGTGTTACTTAGACGAGTATTATAGAAAAAAAAAGTTTAGATATGCATCCAAACCAATCTCACTTGACATCCTTGAATTTTTTTTATTTCTATATCAGTAATGCAATATTGTTTGAAAGAACTCGTCAGAAAACATGTTTTGAGTATTACTTTGATGAGTATCACTGAAAAAAATAAATTTTTAGGTATGCATCCAAATCTATATCACTTGACCATAAAAAATATTTTTTTTTATTAGTTATACTGAATACTTTGTCTAAATGAATTGACTAGAAACCATTTTTTGAGCGTTATATTGCTGAACATCATAGAAAAAAATTTAAAACAAATGTGTAAGATATGCATCCAAATCAATGTCACTTGACCATAATGAATATTTAGTCAAAGTAAATCTAAACTTTTGGATGTATATCTTAAACTTTTGTTTCAATTTTTTTTCAATAATGCTTATCAATATAACACTAAAAAAATGGTTTCTGATTAATTCAGTTAGACAATGTATTCAGCATAATAAAGAAAAAATACACATGAATATCTAAAACTTTTTTTCCATTTTTTTTTAATAATACTGATAAAAGTAAAACTCGAAACAAGTTTTCTGATAAGTTCTTTTAAACAATATATTCTGCATGACTAATCAAAAAAATATTTAGGCCAAGTGAGATTGATTTGGATGCATATCTAAACATATATTTTTTCATTAATTCTCGTCAAAGTAACACTCAAAGCATGTTTTCTGATCAAATCATCTAGACAATATATTCTGCATGACCAGTCGAGAAAAAATATTCATTATGGTCAAGTGACATTGATTTGGATGCATATCTTACACATTTGTTTTAAATTTTTTTCTATGATGTTCAGCAATATAACGCTCAAAAAATGGTTTCTAGTCAATTCATTTAGACAAAGTATTCAGTATAACTAATAAAAAAAAAATTTATTTTGGTCAAGTGATATAGATTTGTTACTTATTTTTTTCAGTGATACTCATCAAAGTAATACTCAAAACATGTTTTCTGATGAGTTCTTTCAAACAATATTGCATTACTGATATAGAAAAAAAAATTCAAGGATGTCAAGTGAGATTGGTTTGGATGCATATTTTTTTCTATAATACTCGTCTAAGTAACACTCAAAATATTTTTTCTGATCAATTTATTTAGACAATATGACTAGTCGAAAAAAAAATATTTATTTAGATCAAGTGATCAATTCATTCAGAAAATGTGTTCAGCATGAAATAGAGAAAACATATTTATAATTTTTAGTAACACTCAAAACATGTTTCCTGATCGAATTCGTTTAGATTGTAATATATTCTGCATCAAAGAATGAATAAATATTTATTAAAGTTAAGTGAGATTGATTTGGGTGCACTTCTTAAACTTTATTTTATTGTTTCAATAATACTCATCAATGTAACACTTAAACCATGTTCTGATCAATCAATTTTGACAATATATTCTGCTTTACTAAGCATAAAAAAATATTCATTTACGTTGAATGAGATTGATTTGGGATGCATATCTAAAACTTCTTCATTTTTTTTGTTTCATTAACGCAAGTAAAACCATTTAATATGTTTCCCTAAAAAAATAATTGTTCGATTTATTGAAACCATTCATTTGAACTGATTTGGGAATGTGGTAATTTTGGTAAAAAAATGGTTAAGAATCAGTTTTTGAGGAGACACCACTCTATCAATTAATTTATTTGAATAAAATAAATATGATATGTGTTGACTCAAAATACTCTAATTGCGCTATTTATTATTGGAATCCAAAACTAAAATTTAATTCAAATGTATACAAGTTTTTTGTGGAGAATAGGGGCCCAACAAAAAACATTTTTTGCAATTTTCTCAAAAGTGATTGAATATATTTGTAACCCAGTAATAACCCAGTAACCCAGTAATGATTAATGAAAGCGTAAAATTTTAAGTCAGCCCAGAGATCATATTTATTTTATGTAAATAAATTAATTGGTAGAGTTGCACCAATTGATTAAAATATTTTGATTGTGCTATACAGGCCGTTTTTTTAGCTGATCCCACTATTGCTATCTCCGAAACGGAGAGACCTACAAGATCGGTTAAATGGGAAAAAAGTTTTCTATTTTGGGGAGCAATAATAAGCTCTTTTCAGATCTCAACTATCAATGGTTGTTTTTGAGATATTCGCCAAAAACTAAATTAGTCGAATTTCGTTTTTTGGCTGTACCGCCTCCATTTTGAATGATATAAGAAAAAGTTAAAGGAACTTTCAATAATGTTTCATATTTTTTATAATTTGATATGAACCAATTTTCAATGCGACGTTTCGTTCATTAGATTCCATCATCAACTTTATTTTTGTAAATACGGACCTCTAATTTTTTTCATCTGATTTTGTAGCCACTTTCATAACAAATTCAGCTATGTATTACAATACATGTGTTTCTCGACGTTTTACTCCGAAAAAACATCATCAATATTTGGTCATACAATTCCCGTCAGTGAAGTCTCAAAAAAAAAGTCAGAGGAACTTTCAATACTGTTTCATATTTGTTATAATCGTATATGAACCAATTTCCAATGCGACGTTTCGTTCATTAAATTCCATAGTCAACTTTATTGTTTTAAATATGGGCCTCAAGTTTTTTTCATCAATTTTAGTAGCCACTGTTTTAACAAATTCAGCTATCAATTACAATACATTTCTAGACATTTTTCTTATTTCTTATTTTGACATTTTCTTCTGTTTGTTACTTGGTATATCACATTTGCTTTTGATATTGGAGTTTATGTATATCTTTGAGTTCTAGACCCAAAAAATATTGGTACTTACTTTTTTGAGGTAGCTCATCACTATACACTGATCATGAAAAAACGTCAAAAAATACATGTATTGTAATTAATAGCTGAATTTGTTGAAACAGTGGCTACTAAAATTGATGAAAAAAACTTGAAAACAATAAAGTTGACTATGGAATTTAATGAACGAAACGTCGCATTGCAAATTGGTTCATATAAGAAATTTCCTCTGACTTTTTTTGAGACTACACTGACGGGAATTGTATGACCAAATATTGATGATGTTTTTTCGGAGTAAAACGTCGAGAAACACATGTATTGTATTACATAGCTGAATTTGTTATGGAAGTGGCTACAAAAATCGATGAAAAAAACTAGAGGTCCGTATTTACAAAAATAAAGTTGATGATGGAATCTAATGTACGAAACGTCGCATTGAAAATTGGGTCATATCAGATTATAAAAAATATGAAACATTATTGAAAGTTCCCCTGACTTTTTCTCATATCATTCGAAATGGAGGCGGTAGAGCCAAAAACGAAATTCGACTAATTTAGTTTTTTGCGAATATCTCAAAAACAACCATTGATATTTTAGATCTGAAAAAAGCTCATTATTGCTCCCCAAAATATGAAACTTTTTTCCCATTTAACCGACCTTGTAGGTCTCTCCGTTTCCGAGATAGCAATAGTGGGATCAGCTAAAAAAAACGGCCTGTATATTATTGGGTTTCAAAAACAAAAACATTCAAATTAGAAAAAATTATAAGAAATAGTTTTTTTAGAGACGTTACCCATCAACTAATTTGAATAAAATCAATGTGCTCTGTGCCGACTCAAAAATATTCTGATTGGGCTTATCATCAATGAGTTTGGAAAAATAAAATATTTACTCAAATTTTAATGAAGTAAGTGATTTTATGAATAGAATAACTTAGTGTTCAGTGAAAAGAATTATTTCACGTTCCATGAGAATTGATCATATTTTAATAGTTCAAAATTCTTATTTTTTCAAAATTTTCTTTGTTAAGTTGAATACACTGTCACTTGACTTGAAGAAATGAGATTGTTTATGTCGAAAAAACCTTATCAAATTACACAACAATTGAAGAATAATATTTATCATTTTTGCCTTTTGTTTATTTTAACTTTTGGTGATTTGTCTCAATAAGTATATTAAGAATAAACAAAAAGAAATCCTATCTAATTCAGTCATCAAAACGATTTTTATAATTTGTAGTTCTTTGAGAAAATGTCAAGATACCTAAAACCACTATGGATCTGTTGTCGACGTTTCAACTTATATTACGTCATCCTCAGGGCAATGAACAGTGGTTCATTAACAAACTCTATTTCTGGCAATGACAAATATAAAAAGTTTCAGTTATATTATTTCGAAAAGGAATGCATAGTGTATCTATGTAAATGTACCTTTTTCTATACATTTTAACACGACAAGAAACCTACCGTTGATTGCTCTGAGGGTGCCTCAATAATATAAGGATATAAGTCGAAACGTCGGCAACAGATTCACAGAGGTTTTATTGATCTTGAAGTTTTTCAACAAAGTATAATTAATAATAACCAGTGAGGTCACAAATCATCAAACAGAAAGTTTTTTTTTTAGTTGTGTTTTGTAGTGCTTTCAATTCTTTGTCCAATAAGTCAAAATGAATTTTCACCAAATAAGTTAGTCAGCAATCGAACAATGCTTTCTTTGGACATGCTGGATTCAAAATAAGGAACAAAAAAGCATTGAATAAAAACTATTCAAATCAACTTATAGGGATGGATTTTCTTGAATTCTGAATGTAAAATTACAATATTCTGGAACCAAAAAATCACATCTTCGATGATACTTGGTACCAAAATATTACAAATTTGAATTAAGTCATATCAAAATCATATTTACAAAATGAAACGAATATTTGTTGGACTAAATGCATATTAGGAATCAGAAAACGTAAGAAATCTTCACTTGGCAAAAGGTCCTAAAACTTTATTGATCAAAGGATTATATCATACAAATTTTTCCTATCAAAACTGATTTTATCCGGAATTTCAGTGTGAAGAATCGAAGAAAAAACAACCGAACAACTGCCTAGTTCGAAAAAACACGCATGCGAAACAATTCGTGCAGGATACCTGCCGTGACAGATGCAATTCAATAGTTGTCGAAGTAATAGCCAGGAGATTAGTTGTTTGTTTTGGGTTCTTTCTACTAAAACTTCAAAAACTGTTGAACCCCTGTTCTATTCATTTAAAAATTGATCAGACGCTGTTTTGTTTAATTTTGTACACTGAACTAATGAACAAACATCAATTGAAATGAAATGATACAATATATTCAAAAATTTATTTAACAAAATTAAGACACACCTAAAAAGTATTTGAAAAAACTGCACTCCACACTAAATCTGCTTCAATATCATTGATATTATCGAGGGAAACCCCGCGCAAAAGCGAGGGATATAGTACGGTAAAATTCGATTCAGTCTCAACTCTTTTGTCATCCGATCGACACATTTTAGTAAAACAAACAACATTCACTACGTTCTAAAATGTGAAACAAGCTAACTAGGATAATACGAGTGACCAATTCGAAAAACAATTTTCCGGTTAGCTTGCCTGAGTATGAGGCGCCGTTTGGGTAAAAAGTGTTTTTGTGTATTCTATATAAAATTTTGTGTCAATATTTTCTATTCTGCTTTCCGATATATTTATTTTTGATCAATCACAATATATTTGAATTTTCAGCATTACAAATATATAAAAAAGTTAATTTCCATTTATTTCTAAATGAGTTCTATTTTATGTTGTCAAGAGATGGCGCAACCGATGCGAATTAGTACAGACTCCAGGATATGGTAACAGGGCGAATTCATCAGTACATAATTTGGCTAATAGATGCTGGAATCGTCAGAATGCTTTCTCAGAATATTTTATTAGTTTAGTCAAGTACCTATGAACTGAAAAAATTAATGACAGGAAGACAACTGGGACAATTGCTCAATGACAACTGCCTGTGCCACTGCCTTCTGTTAGCCGCTTTATGTACTAATGACTTTGAGCTAGCATGTACTAAATCGCGGTGGAGGCGCCATCTCTTGACAACCTTAAATAGATCGAATTTATATTTATATATATGGGAATCCCCGTTTTTCTACAATTGTTCCGTAAAGACCACGTCAAACTTAAGGAGAATGTAGATCAAATCATACCCTAGCTGCTATGAGAAAATACCTACCATGAAAGTCTTGCATTTTTCGAGTTATTTGTTTTTTTTTTCATAAAATCCATGAATTTTTGCCTCTCTCAGCAGTTTTGTTTGTGCAATTTTACAGCGTTCTAATTAATTTTTTCAGTAAAATATTAATAAAAGATTATTCTAACATCTGCATCGAAAACATACCCCGAACATTTTACGAAGGGGATATAAGAAATATTTTTTTTAGGAAGTTTAAAAAACTTCTGAGGCAAAAATTCAATGTCTTTATAAAAAACAAATATCTCGAAAACGGTAAGACTTTTATGGTAGGGATTTTTTCATAGCAGATAGGGTATCCTTTGATCTACATTCTCCTTGAGTTTGACGTGGTCTTTACGGAACACCCTGTATATTTGTAATATAACAGAAAGCAAAAGAAAAATATTGCTACAACTAACGAATACATTGACACAAAATTGTATGTATTTACAAAAACACTTTTTACCGAAACTGGGCCTCATATCTGAGTCACAAACATTTCTAAAGAAAATCACTGACCTTATCATCCGATACGAGCAGTGGATCTTGTAGAGATTCTGAACCACATATATTTTATCATTATTTTATGAAATATTTATACAAAAAATTCGAACCCGGGGATGGATCTTCACTGTCACGGAATTGCACGTTGCACTGGCCTCCTAATTACATTTTCAACGATAGTCCAAATTCGAAATTCGCGCGAAAAATAATAAAAACACTATTTTATCTACAATATATAAATAAATTAACTATCAAATCGATCTACAATCGCGTATCGAATTATACACAAAAAGGGCTTCTTAAGAGGTCAATATGGTTGTATGGGGAATTTTGAAGAGTTCCTGCCAAAACGGCCTTCGCTGGTGGCAAAAGGCAAATGCAATGACTAAAATGTGTATTTAGGTACATGGTTTAATACGGTTGGTTCACTGGGGTGATCCTTGGGGACTAATGTCGTCCCCACCCCCTTCCGAGCCGCCTTCCCCTTTGGTCTTGTTCTCCTTTTTCCACTTCATGCGCCTGTTCTGGAACCAGATTTTTATCTGCCGCTCCGTCAGACAGAGGGCGTGCGCTATTTCTATTCTTCTTCGCCTCGTCAAGTACCTGTTGAAGTGGAACTCTTTCTCCAACTCCAGGGTTTGGTACCGGGTGTACGTCTGGCGACCTCGCTTCCTTTCTGAAAACAAATAATTAAAGATTAATTTCTATACCTAATATAAATGTAATTATGAAATTATTATCACTAAAGAGGTTTTCAAAACCACGACAATTGTTTCGCTATGCAACAGCTTTTTTTCAAGTGGAGAATATATTTTGAATTACATATTTGCTGTGTTCCCTCAAATTTTCATCGTGTATTGATTAGGGTTCGGTTGTGGATAGTATATCCAAACTCAGTTGAAGATGTCTACCTCCAGCTCAATATACAGGGTAAGTTCGAAACAGTACATAGTATAATAGGGAATAAAGGTTGAAAATGGAAAATTGAATAAATACCATTCCCTATATAAAGAAAACAGTAGACCAGATTGAGTAGTAGCGTTCGCCGCCTGGGAACCAGTAATTGCTCTGAGAGTCTGTTACATGAATTACCATAAATCACCACTAATTTTTTGCAGTGCGGTCGTCTAGAGTTATTTATGATATGCAGAACAGTAGCGTACCGTGTATAATATTTGTTACACTTGCCGTTGAAACAAGTGTAGTGTTTTGTGAAAACTCTAGTGTTTAGTGTTTTTGTTTACTTTACTTTGTTTATTTGATGACTTTTTTATAGAAATATTTCGTTTTCATTCATTATTATTTGGAAACAATTTTCTAGAGGTGTGATTCGAATTCAAATCAACAAATAATATATCCGCCTATGCTCAACAAGTAAGTTCAAAGCGGCGAACCCATCAACGTCTTAATCCGCTAAGGTGATACCACGAGTACCCTCAATACTATCGACGACAATACTATCAACGAGATCAAATTACTTGGTTACAACACAAGTCCGTTAGGATAAGTGGTGTTGCCTAAAAGCAATTTGATCGATTTCAAGATTTCTGAATTTTTTTTCGTGATCTTTTAGAGGAGGATAAACTTCTGAATTGCTTTCTCATATAGCTTCTTATATAGAAAATTATCCTTCTATCTGTCGATTTATAACCACTGTTGACTGCAGTTTGTTTCATAATTTCTAGTTCTTTATTAAAAATTTGATGTATTGAGAGGAATGCTTACTGATCTATTGAACTATTGATCTATTGATCATACCATTGTAAGCTGCTCCTTCGTGTTGAAATGGGTGTGATGAGCTGCTGTAACTTGTGATATCTGTATGAGGCGGTTTGCAATAAAAGTTAAAATGGAGTTTATGCCATTTGACAAGGTTGAAAAATATTTCGGATTTCCCTCCGAAGATTTTCCTCTAGGAGCATTTGTTGTTTCAGACTATATACTTCGAAGAAACATACATAGAATGTTTAAGATGAAGTCAAGAATAATTGGCCTAGATCCAATAATGGTTTATGATGGATTTATGCAGCAGTCATAAGTCATAAGTTTCAAGTCATAAGGAAGAATATTCGTCAATGATTGGTTGAATCGTTTATTCCAACCGATCATTGGCGGAGTATGGCATAGTAGATTTGATAGTTTAATTTCTTGTAGTACTTCTATACCTATGGTATATACTGAAAAACATAAGGAAAGAACAGCAATATTTTGAAAGGAAAATTGAACAGACGTTGGCTGGAAATGAAGCAGAAAGAGTAAAAACATGTCGACCTAGACAATATAATAATCTTTGTTGTCTAAAAATTTTAAGTGACAGAACCAATTGAGTACTTGCGAAGTATCGCACATAATCTTGAATATTACTTATAATATTTGAATTAATATAAAATATAAGTAATGTAAATGATTGTTGAAGAATAAAAAGAAGTTGTAATGAAATACTTGCTCATATTATTTAAGAATTTTTGTCAGTTGAGGATAGTGATGCGGCTTTTCCTTCTTCTTTTATCGTCTTTCTTCATGTAATAACACATACAACGCGACATGACGAGAAGGAAGGGATATTAGATCAAATATTCCAACCGATTGTATATGAAGCAAGTATAAAATATAGATTGCCAAAGACACATTTTGAGCAATTCAGTCCAACTGACTGCCCTCTTTGTTCATATACCGTGTGTATAAAATAAGTTTGTAATTAAAAGCTGAATACAGTACAACCCTTGATTTAATTCGTTATAATCAATGTTGTTAATGTTTATAATACTAGATTAACTGATGAAATACTACTCCATTTTGATATGAATTTGGAAGGAAGCTCTGAAATCTAATTAGTTTTCACTTCACTTCACTTCAAGATTAATAAATCTGCTGACGTATTAAATTATTTCAGTAAAAAATGCTTTGAAGTACTTCTCAATTATGATGTTGATTTATAGTGAAAAATTGCAAATGGGGGCTTAGTAGTAGGTAACTCACATACAAGCTGTATGTTTCACCTGCTATTAAATTAATAAATAAACATAAAGCAAACGTAGGAACTGTAATTTTCAAAGACTGATATTAAGTACTTATTCCACCACCAAACCATTTGTAACTTTTGTTGTTTTTATGTAAATGTTTCGTATGTATGTACCTATAATAAAATAGAATTAGGAAAGGGCAGGTTTGTAAGAGTATAAGGGCAACAAAGTATTTTTTAGTATTCGGACTTCAAACTATAAATTTTTGACTTTGAGGTCGTAATTTAATTTTTCCGACTTGAAAGTCAGGAATTCCGACCTTAACTCAGAGTCGAAATTCCGACTTCAAAGTCAGAATTTTGTTTTTCCGTCTTCAAAATCGGAAATTTCTATATCGCAGTTTGCAAATTCCTCGTGTTCCCTGGACAAGTACCTACCAGGGATGGCTTTGTGCTGATCATTATAGACTTGTTGTCTATTATTTGAGGAACGAAATGTTGTTTTTTGTTGTCATTGTGTTGGATTGTTCTGTAGACAAAGCTTCTTGGATAACATTTTCTCGAGAATATTTTTTATGAAAACATATCATCCCTAAGAATCTTTGTAGGTAATGAAATCAATTCAGCTTTGTCATCCAGAATATCGATAACACATTTTTTATACTTGTTTTGTGATTTGAATTGAGATGAAAGTAGCTACATAATTGAATTTGATCATCTGTTCAATAATACAACTGAATGTAGTTGCTAATTCTTTAATTTTTAGTAGAATTGCAATAATAAAGACCATAAAAGTATGAAACGGCTAGCTGTCACCCCTCTCGCCATCACACTTCCTTTGGTCTTATTGAACGTTTCATGTAATTACAATTTTGATGTAATATGGATCCAAGTAACATCCAAGACAATGTTATTTTTCAGATCAGTAACAAACAAATTTTTTGATAATGTAACTTGAGAGTCGATTTTTCAATCAGTTCTGTACGTAAAATAAATTGCAGACTTAGATGTCTGATTAGTATGGAAAGGTGAAATCACAGCAAATTCTCGCTGCGCTCGCATTTTTTAAATTACCAGGGGGTCTATTCTCGAGTTTCAACGTATACGAATTCAATATTGTATCTCTTTCCAATGCGCGGTGATTGTAAGGAAAAGACACGTCTCTTTCTTCTGACTTCTCACGTTTTCGGCTATGGGCCGAATTTCTAACCGTAAAAAAGGGGACACAACCTAACCTAACCGAACTAACCTGGCTATCCAAGTTGCTGGTAATTTGATCACTGATTAGTATGAGAAGGTGAAATCACAAAACAAAAATAGTATCTTTAGAATAGGTCGAGGGTCCATAATCGAAATGTTCAATTGTTTTTCACATAATAGATTTCCAGTACTCCGAAGTGACCAAATTGGCAACAGGGCATTTCCGCAAAACGAAAATGGTACCATAACAATTGGCTGAGGGTCCACAATCACGTCGTCGAATTGTTTTTTCCCTATCAGATTTACAGTAAACAAAAGTTCAGACAAATGTTCTCTGAATGAAATAGAAATACCATGCGAATTTTCGAAAAAATTTAAAGAATAATTGTTGTAACTATAGAAATGCAGAACTCAGGAATCGTCAAAATACCGATTTGAAAATACTTTCAGCTGGAAGGAATGTTTTTAGAAAGTCTTTTTGTCATTGTTTAGATTGGGAAAATGACATTTCAGTGATTTATATAATATGAGGGAAAATGTCCTCGAAAAATATAGCGTTGAAGCGTATTTGACGACAATCTTGACTTTTTATTGATAATGAGAAAATCACTTATCAACTTATCACTTGATTCTGTGTGGTCTACAGAGAATTATGTATTATCAAAGGTCAAAAGCTGTTGTAGAAAATAGTAAACTAAGTAAATAATGGACCCATCGTCAACTGTCTTATAGGGGCAAATCATCAATCTTAATGAGCTTATCTCATTGCAGCTCTAAACCCGTCATCTCTTCAATTATTTTTAATGAGTTGATTATGTGCGTTCCAAAGTTCGGCGAATGTTGATAATCTATTTCTGTGCCCCTAACGAGAAAATCTGGGGTGAGAAGCGAGGAGGGTGACGAAGATAAATGCCCCTTTCCGTCGTGAACTCCGAGATGGAGAAAAAACCGACATGTGTGCGGATAACGGTTGAGAGCACAGCGAAATGAAACCCTCCAATGATTCGATTCGATTTCGGCGCCCTCTCGAGCATGGCTGCTCGGGAAACAACGACATAAACAAAAACAGAATTGCTTTTCATAAATCTCCTAGCTGGAAAATGAAACTTTTCTTCGGCTAGCTCAATTATGAGCTTCACGGTAAATCTTGGCGGCCGAGATCATTTGTTATTACTAGTTTTGTTTTTGTAGGTTGTCGGTGAGCTTTTAGTGTTTATTTCTCCTGACAACTTTCTTTGTTTCCAGTTGTCTCCAATTTTTTGGTAGCCTATATATTCCATATTTTGTATGTGACATCAAAAAAGCTTTATAAAAATAAAAACAATTCATTTCCAACAGGGGTACCCAGTTACAGAAAATGCTAATACAAAATATGTATTGAAAGTAATTATGAAAATATTTCGAAGGAAATGCTAAATAAAAAGAATATGTAGTAAATATGAATACACGTAAAATTCAAATAAAGATTCGAATACAATACACGAACAAGTGATCAACGATACATGATATAACAGAGTTCAAAGGGTCAAAATGAATTTCTCATATTTTAAAAAACAAATTGAACCTACTGCACATGAAATTCACAGGTGATCGTATCATAACGTTTGTTCGTGAAACTTCACAACAAAACTATGAACTAAGTCGATCTCCGATTCTAGTCACTAAGAAATTAATACTGTTTATAAGAACACTACTATCAATATTGTTGTCAATTAATTTATGGAAGAATTTTGTACCAAGTATAATTATTCTTTTTTTCCAAAAATATCATATCAAATCGCGACAACAAAATGTTATGATCGATATCTCTTAGGATATATATCTTAGGATATTGTCCATCTACTTTTACGCATAACTATTTCAGAAACTTTCTCTGTACACTTTGAATTGACTTTCTTGGTGATCATAGATTGGGTGCCATAACAAAGAACCATATTCTAACTTAGATCTTAAACAAAATACAACAATTTAAATGTTGGGACATTTTTGAAGATTTTATTACTCCTGTAAATGAAACCTAGCTTTTTGCGTCTGCAACCGTTTGTGATATGTGATACCAAGGTCTGTCATCTTTTGTACACGGTTGATTATAATGTTGTCAATTGCATTATCATACATATATCAAGGTACTCGATTTTTTGTAAATGATATTATGTTACATTTCGTCACCTTCAGTTGTAGACGATTATCATAACAAGTCTAATTCGGACTGTAATCGCTGACAATCAGTAATGTCCTCGATTTTATAGTATAATTTGAGATCGTCTTCAAATAGTAAAATGGAAATATTCGCAAAGTCATTAATGAAAATTAAAAACAGAAGAGGTCCTAGATTGGAACCTTGTGGCACGCCGGACGTAACTACGTATGAAGCAGATTTGAAGGATTCGTTTTCTACATATTGTTTTGAGATAAAAAGTCATTTTACTGGCCGGTCCCATTATGTTGAAGTCCAGAACCAACGATCGGTAGTTATAGAGCGAGAGTTTAGAGTCCTCCAAGGATCACTATTCGTCCCTCTGGTCTTCACAATGTATATTTCCAATTTTGGCAAATGTTCAAGTAACTGTGAAATATAAATACCTCAGTTTCTCGACAGGTAATTGTCACGCAGCTACAAATATAATAAATAATATTTGTTGAAATAGATCGTAAGCTCCCAATCTGAAATTGAATGCAACAAAATCCAAACTGCTAAATACTTATTTGCCAAAAAAATATTGGTAACTTGGTCAAATAAATGACGTTGAAAATAGACTTTTGTTTCGGAAATCATTTGAGCCTACCTTTTTCTACCGACCTAAGTATTTTTTCACATAAACAATTCACAAATGTTTGAAAAATATTTCAAAACAAAATAATTGAATATATTTCTCTCGAATGAAGTTCTCCTCAATGTATTTATTTTTCATTCAGGGTTCGTAAATATCATGATATTTATATAGATATCAAAATATCGGATATATATTGATATATGTCGGATATGTATCAAATTTGGATATTTATTAATTTTTTTTTATATAGAGAATTCCAAAAGTAGAAGCATTTATTTGTTTATTTTTAAACAAAACAACCAAAAGTGAAAACCCCCTTCGGCTTTAAAACAAGTGAGCAAATGTTTTTCCATGCGGGAAGGAATTCCTTGCATTTATTTCTAACATTTCTTCCATTTAGCCCATTTCCCAGTATCACTGGCTTCATCTGCCAATTAAAATTTTAGCCACACTGCACTTTTAGTTTTGGGCATATTGTTTATTTCTATTTTGATCAAATGCACTTTGCACCTACTACGGCTACAACGTGAACTGAGTTTGTTAATACCAACAGAAAAGCAGACACACGCGACCGCACATAGTAAGGGGATTCACACATCAAATAAATGGGATTACCCGACATTTAACAACATACCGAATATTTAGGGAGTTCCCACACCGATCTCTCTTGAATTTATGACGAGATTTCAACCTATTCAACATAGTCATTTATACTGAGTGATATATATCCATGATATCAACGAATAAATATCACGATATTTATCAATGATATTTATCGAGTGATATATATATATATATATATATATATATATATATATATATCTATATATATATATATATATATATATCGGCGAACCCTGTTTTCATTTCTAAAATAATTTTTCAGATTATTGAACTATTAAATCTTTTATTTCTATTTTATGTGTCTCTAGAATTATCTATTATTTTTCTTGTAATTACTAATGCATTTTATCAATATTTACCTGATCACTGTTAAATCAAGTGGGAAAATTAAAAATTGTCATATTTACCTATACATGGTTTCTTTGGATTACTGTTTATTGCAATGAATTGTACTCGTGGTATTTCAGGAAGAAAGAAATATTTATTGACTACGTTATGACACTCAAATATTTGTAGCATGCCATGTCCTTATGTCTTTAGAGTAAGAACAAACAAAAAGAAAACAAACAAAAAAGCAAGTTCAAAACAAACATTCAAAACAATTGTGGAGGTTCCTTGCATCAAAAGTGTGGTTACCTTTTCTGAACAAGTACATGTATCAAATTTATCCTAGCAAGGAATCTATTTTGTTAACTGTACTATACATAATCCAATTTTTAGTATCACTGTAAAAAATAATGAGTCACAGTAATAAATTTAATGTTATAAAATAAAAATTTTGGACCTTTCCACGACGTATGAGAGAACACTGTAATAGAATAAGAGTATTCGCTAATATCACTCGGGAATTTTTATTTATTTTTTCTGACCGCTAGTTTCTCAATAATCAGAAGAAAGGTGGTTTCGTGACGTCACGTTCATCAAAGCTAGACTTGGCAACGTAGTAAAAGTTGTGCACCGTGGAATCTCAAATTCTCATTGGAATATAATGTGTCGTATGACAGTTGTCATTTGATACCAGATGGGTTCGTTCGTCTGTTTCACGGAGCATCAATAAGAATCGTTTGTCTCTGTTTAACTCGTTTGCCTACTTTAATATTTAATACAAGTAGAGCAGTTCCATCAAATACGTATGCTGCAAACGAACAGGCCCTACTTGATTTCTTTTTTGAGGTTAATGCGTTTTCCAAAGTTTTGAAATATTTTTGTTATTTGTGTTCTAATTTTTTTTCCTAATTCCTGTATCTGTATCTCTGCAATAACAGTGAACATGTCGAAAAAGTGCTTCGTACTTGGTTCTGAACACCAATGAAAATTCTAATGAACAATTTTTTATGCTCCTAAATACCTATGGAGCTCATTGTAAAATGTGGTTCGAAGCAATGAATAAACCTTGTGTAAAAAGCGGAAATATAATTATGTTTTTGTGAAGAACATTTCCAACTGAATATTACCGTATTCAAGCAGCGTTCAAGGAACGATTTTAAATTTTAGTGCAAAAAATAAATACATATTTGTTAAATAGCAAGAGTCAATCATCTCATTTACCCTCGGTAAATTATCCGAACATCCCTTCACGAAGCCTTTCCATATTTGGATGATGTTATACAATAATGGGTCAAGCCAGTCTGCTAGTTTCGTAAAAAATATCAAAATAGTTTAGCAGATCATGGAATGATGGAATGTAGCTTAATATACTATCGTCAGTGGATGGAGAAAAGGAACATGATCAAAATTTTCTGAAATCATATTAAACAGTTTTTCGTGAAATATTTTTTCATGGCTTGTTTGAAACAAAACATATTCATAGTTTTAATATTGGCCGGTAGAGCATTATATAATCTGAAATCACAGGAGTTTTATTGTGATTTTGTCAGTTTGAAACGTTGAGGTCTAATGAGATTGCTGTTACGTGTATCATGATTATGTAAACTAGATTGCTTAGGAAACATGGGAGCCCTCTTGTGAATCTCCAATAGACTTGAATAAATATACATAGATAGTTTTGGCATAATTTCGTGTTTAATGAATGATTCACGGCAAGAGTCTCTAAAAACCAATTCCACCAAGAATTCTCTGTGCTTTTTTCTGTAATATAAAAATTCAATGAGCATCACTAGAATTTCCCCAGAGTAATATTCCATAAGAAATGTGGGATTGAATCAGTGAACAAAATACTATTTTCATTGTAGTGAAATTTGCAGTTATCGATTTCAGTTGCAGAAGTAAAAAAAAGTACTCGATAATATACTTTTCAAACCTGAAATGTGGGTCGACCAATTCAACCTGTTGTCTAAAGTAAATCATAATAATTTGACGCACTGAAATTCAGGCAATGGCGAAGCCGTAGAAACAATCATGTTCTGTGATTTTTCGTTATTCATCAGGAGTTTGTTGACATTGAACCAATGGTAAGCTTTATCACGTATTTCCACAGACTGCCCAACAAGAGATGAATAATTTTTAGACGAGTATACCAGTGATGTATTGTCGGCAAATAATACACTGTGACATGGTTTCATGAAGTTGTAAAAATCATTTATATAAATGATAAACAAAAGTGGACCTAGAACGGATCCCTGTGGTACACCTAGAATAATCAGTCTTTGCTCCGAAAATTTCTTGTTGTAAAATACTTTCTGTAAACGATTGTTCAAGTAATTCTTAATCAGATTTAAAGCAGTGCCTCTTACACCAATTAGATTATTACTTATATCACTATCAATTAAATTTTATAATCAATATCATATCAGATATTAAATGTCCATCCTCGGTCGGTAATAATTACAAAATGTCTGAATGTGCCTATTTGACGGAGATACATACGAACCGAGCACGAATAAGAATCAGAAGATGGCGACACTTCAATCTTAAAATTATATATAATGGGAAAAATAGCCACAGTATAAACCATGAACAATTTCAAATTAGAATTCCAATAATTCATCGTAGCATTTGACAAGAATCTTATTATACCCGAACTAATCGTAATAATTATGTGGAGTATACCTTTTTCGAAATTTCGCAACAGCGTCAAGTTCGAGAAGACAAAAATGATTTATGCATCATTTATAAACTCATTATCTCAGATAGAGGCTGAGACCGCCTAAAGCCCGGTTTGATTGGCGTCACAAGGCCGACATTGCCTCCCTTCAAACTGTTGTATATAATTATTTTCCTCGTAATTTTTGTTGCTTTCTCTGGCCGCTTCAGGTAATAATTTTTATAATGAAAGCCTTCGGAATAAAACACGGGATATGAAAATTTGACAAAGAATTTTTTTGTTCTCGATAACGTTTGTTATTTACCTGGAAAGGCGAGATTGGATCGCAGTGAGATCTTCGTGAATAAATATTTAATTTCTTAAATTGCTGAACTCCATTCAACAGGGCAAGTTATCTGAGGTGATGATATATAATTATTTCCTCCTTCTCTGTTATTACAATTTATTTCACATGGTGAAACGCTTTTTTTTTTAACAATTAAGAAAAATACTTTCACTTGCTTTGAACTGATGTTTTTCTAATCTTAGCAATAAGAAATTCCATACACCTCAATCGCTTCTCAGAAATAGCAGTATGTGGCATTAGATAGGCCAGGAAAAGCAGAAGGAATTACAACATTATGGAAACCATGGGATTGGATCTGGTTTTCCACACTCTGTTGAATTGAAATTGCTTTCAATTGTCAAACAAAAAACCATTCAGAACAAAGTTCAAGTGGAATGGATGGGACTCGGGAGTAGAATCACTATCATCTGGAAACATAATCTGGTATACAGATGGTTCTAAAACAGAAGTAGAAACAGAAACAGGAGCAGGAATATATATATGGGGTGAGACCAAAAAGGAACGTAATAGTCCCACTTGGCAACAACACTACAGTATTCCAAGCTGAGACACATGTATTAAGGATATGCATACAGATGAAAATTAGATAATGGATATAGAAGAAAACACATCAACGTTCTAACTGACAGCCAGAGCGCAATAAAAGATCTGAATTCATTACAGATAAACCAACCAAGTTTGGGAATGCGTTCAGAGCTTCAATTAACCGTCACAACAGAACATGGTTACACTTGTGTGGGTGCCCGGGCATAGGAGAATTGAAGGCATTGGAAAAGCAGACCAACTTGCAAAAAAGCATCTAAATTACCATTCACAAGCCCAGAACCATTTGGAATTAGCAAAACCCGATGCGGAAACCTAATCAATGAGTGGGAGAAATCAAAATAGCATGTGGCATGAGGCACCTTAGCCAAACACTGATGGCTGACACCCTCAACCCCAACAGATCTAAGATACACATATTCACCGGCTTACTAACCGGGCACTGCGGCCTTAAAAAACACCTACTCACCATGGGGAGAAATGGAGATACCGTGGAGTGTAGACTCTGTGGTGACGAGGAGGAAACAGCCTCTCACACCATCTTCGAATGCGACGCGCTGCTCAACAGGAGCAACAGAACATTCGGACAGATAAACCTAGAAACAGGCATGAATCCGAAACACCTAGTAAATAGACTACTGAACCTTTTGAAATACACATGTCGATTCAACTGGGAACCACTGTCAAGTGAAACCTCAAAGCTGAACCCGGTATATCGCTAGTCAGTTTTCATCCAACCAACCAACTATCAAAGATCTTTAGAAACTTCTAGAACTTGCCCTTTATTATTGTTATTTATATACTGAATTGCCCTAATTTTTCTAATACTATGGAAGCAAATCTACAGTTTGGACAGAAGAAGCTGTAATGTCAACCAAGGGTGAGCTTTCAAATTAGCAAGCTCTTACACCTCCATAGAAACTTCTAGAACTTGACCGTTATTGTTATGATCAAATACTAGTTATTTCTATTGCATATACTGAATTTTGCTAATCATCTCCAAAAAACCGGAAGCAGACTTGTCGTTTTGAAAGTTCTGCTGTCCCCTGTTTTTTATGGGTTATGTTCAAAGACTAGATCTTTCTATTTCAATATTGCATTGTTTTAATCATTGAAACAGTATGGACGCATAATACAAGCAGATTTTGCGTTTTGACATATGAAGCTAAGCATTTTAAAAGCAAATCTTCAATACTAGATACTTCTACTACATACTGAGTTTTCCTAATCCTTCTACTACTATGAAAGCACTATAGAAGCAGAACTGGCAATTGGACATAAGAGGTGAATTGTGTTGACATCCTGGTCAGATTTTATAGGAGCACACTATCAAAGCTCCATTGAAATTTCTAGAACTTCACCTTACTCATTATGTCCAAATACTAGATCATTGTTTTAGAGATTACGTGCTAATATTCATTCAAAGCTTATGGAAGCAGTGATGACTTATAAGTGAGTTGTGTCAATCATAAGCTTTCGAATAATCAAGCTGTTAAATCTCCTTAGAACATTCTAAAACTTGACCCTCACTGGTTATGTTCAAATGCAAGATATTTTCATTACAGACGAAATTCTCCAAATAATTTCAAGACTATGTTGTCACATACAGAGCAGATGTAGCGTGTTGGCAGAAAAAGTATATGGTACTGTCATTCGATGATGAACATTTGCTTGAACACACTCTTAAGTTCTTTAACCCTATTTCTATTACATACTAGATTGCTCTAATAATAAAAATGTAGGAGTTCCAGTGCAAATCTGGTTATACTGTATTTGTCTTGGTAACCATCATGGACTCATACCTAGTCGGCAGAACCTTCAAGGTTAGAGTAAACGGAACACGCTCCATAGCGCGAAAGGCCGGAGCAGGAGTGCCTCAAGGATCAAGTCTATCCACACTTTTGTATTCGCTATATACATACGACTTCCCAAAGTTCCCCAACACGCATACGGCGATATACGCTGATGACACAGCTATATACGCCCATGTCTATCGCACGAACACAGCAGCAGCAATGCTGGAAACGCACCTGCAATGGGAGGTAGTACCGTATTTAGCGAAAAACAAAATAGTGTTGAATCCTGACAAAACAGAGCTCATAAATTTCACAAAGAAGAGAAAACGCTCTCGCGTGATCATCTCTGGGGGATTTAGAGCTCTGGGAAATCAGATTGATGTGACTGATTCGTTGAAGTACCTGCGAGACAAGAAATTAACACTTGCGAAGCATGTCAGCTTGGCAATTCAACGAGCTGCGGGGGTCGTGAGAAGGTCATACCCGTTGATAGCCAGGAATTCCAAGCTGTCCATGACAAACAAAGTGTTAATCTACAAGCAGGTCATAAGACCAGCAATGACTTACGCATGTCCAGTGTTCTGCAGCATCCCCAAGTCTCACATGGTGAGACTGGAGAGGATGCAGAATAAAGTACTTCGTATCGTCACCAACAGTGACCGATACATTCGGCTGGAAGCACTAAGGGAGCTAGCCGATATTCACTCCATCGAAGAATTTATCAAACAACAGTCTGATAAATTCTTCAGATACTCTATCCTTGGAAGTCCACTGACTAGAGGGATTACTGAAGTCCGAGCCCACCATAACAGACCAAAGAAGCATGGGGGGCTCATATACCAGGCACTGGATATTTTCCATGAAACTCCAGAAGAGGAGTGAGTGACTGACCACCAGGTCACAAACCATGTCTAAACCCGGCTTTTGCTGTAGGCTTTTTTCCGGGACCTCATCGAAAAATCAATAAGGAAAGTCCAATGATCTGATGTCTAACATGAAAAACCACCAACATCTTCTGCATAACTTGGAGGAGACAGAACACCCACAGCTATGCGACTTAGCAACATAGCATTTGAGCCTACATCGCAACGTAGGGTCTGTCCTAGGACAGACGGGACCTGGTTCGGTCCAACCACTGAATACCTCAGTAGGTCAGACCCAAACCTTCCAACCCTAAAGCACTCCTAACTCCCTCCCTTACCCCACCCTGTGGCTGTATCGAGATAGTTTTAAAGAGTGCTTTTATTTATACATATATGTCATGTTTGTATTTTATATATTTATATGTATGTATGTGTATTTAATGCTTGTCTGTTGTTATACATTTTTATTGCTAATTTAATGTTTGAATAAACTTTTTGGATTTGGATTTGGTTATACTGTATTTGTAATTTATCATCATTAGAGAAAAAGTACTATAGAAGAAGGTGTAGGTAATAATGTCATTTAAGACTGATAATACTAATGAACTTAAAAATTTATATTAATTCAATTGAATTTATGAGCAATAGTCAGTCAATAGAATAGTTTGAATTCACAGCATCAAGCATGAGTCGGTTCCAAAGAAAATATTCATCTCACATAAAGTATTTCTTTCAGTTTCTTTTTGAAATTCATTATATTATAGTTCTAGAAGCTAGCTGGTAAAGAATTGTAGCTTTTAGACGCTGTGTATGGGAAGCTACGTTTATACAAGCTGGTTTAAAATTTTGAAATTACCAAGGTTTTTTGGATTCGAGTTCTAGCGTTATTGTAATTTCTGAAGGGAAGAAATTTTGAAGCAAGGTATCCAGTAGTAGATATTGTTAATATTTCATGTTTTAAGGTTAACAAATGAAGATCCCGAAGTTTTTCCATTTGGAGCCATCCCTGAACTTTTCACTGAAATGATCGTACATCCGTATGCCATGAGCAAATCGTAAGAATTTTGGATATTCTGTAATCTAGAGTCATCGCTCTGCAAATATGCAGGGCCATAGACAGCATCACAGTATGAGAGCTTTGAGACAATCAGGAATTGGCAGAGGTTTAGTTTGACCTGAGGGGTTGGTAGAATATCCCTGGAGGGGAAAAGTTGTCTTAAAATATTGAAAGAGCTCTTACTTTAAAAAACATTTTTCCAAATACATCTTTGTGATTGAAATCAAAGTTGACTGGTATCCATGATATGCCACTCATCGTTCAGTAACAAATCCAAGCGTATTCGCTATGTAATTCAATAATATTCTGTAATATAGTATCATTGATAAGTCACAGAAAATATTCATCCACAGATTGGTCCTATGTCATACTTGATGAGAGTACCTGTAATGAAGATTGTTACCTTCATGATCCCTGTATACAAGAACACAGAGAAGTGCAGGGCCATAGACAGCATCACAGTATGAGAGCTTTGAGAGATTCAGGGATTGGTAGAGGTTCAGGTTGAGTTGAGGGGTTGGTAGGATATCCCTGGAAGGGTATAGTTGTCTCAAGATATTGAAAGAGCTCTGGCATAAATGACTCACATGTTTAGTGAACCTCAATTGTTGATCAAACAAGACTCCCTCGTTTTTGCACTAGCTGATGAATGGAAGTTGTTCATATGCAAGAAGGAGATTCTGTAATCCAGAGGCATCGCTCTGCAAAAGTGAAGGGCCATAGACAGCAACCCAGTCTGAGATCTTTGAAAGAATCAGGGATTGACCGAGGTTTAGTTTGAGTTGGGGGTTGATAGAATAGCCCTGGAATGGTATAGTTGTCTCAAGATATTGAAAGAGCTCTGGCATAAATGATTCACATGTTTAGTGAACCTCAATTATTGATCGAACCAGACTCCCAGGTTTTTGCACTCGCTGATGAATGGAAGTTCTTCATATGCAAGGAGGAGATTCTGTAATCCAGAGTCATCGCTCTGCAGAAGTGCAGGGTCACAGACAGCATCACAGTGCGAGAGCTTTCAAAGAATCAGGGATCGGCAGAGGTTCAGTTTGAGTTGGGGGTTGATAGAATAGCGCTGGAATGGTATAGTTGTCTCAAGATATTGAAAGAGCTCTGGCATAAATGACTCACATGTTTAGTGAACCTCAATTATTGATCGAACCAGACTCCCAAGTTTTTGCACTCGCTGATGAATGGAAGTTCTTCAAAAGCAAGGAGGAGATTTCGTAATCCAGAGGCATCGCTCTGCAGAAATGCAGAGTTATAGACAGCATCACAGTATGATAGCTTTGAGAGAATCAGGGATTGGCAGAGGTTTAGTTTGAGTTGGGGGTTGATAGAATTGCCCAAGGGTATACCTAGTTGTCTCAAGATATTGTAAGAGCTCTGGCATAAATGACTCGCATGTTGAACCTCAATTGTTGATCGAACCAGACTACCAGGATTTTGCACTCGCTGATGAATGGAAGCTCTGTGCAAGGAGGAGTAAGAAGTTTTCCTTTACCGTTGCATATTCATTTATATAACAACACTATATAAATGCGACAGTCAAACATCAGAGAAAAATGATCAATAATCGCTTGGATGTTTCCACGTTTTCGGCCGGCACAAATTCGAAAAACTCGTCCAATTAAAGTAGAAAGTAAACTTTTAAAATTCCCCGATTCCCAAAAGGATTTCCCGTTATCTAATTAACGATATTAGATTCGGATGCAGCAGCAAGCACGGCCGTGATGAACGCCAGTCTACCCCGAACAAGACATGTAATTATTTTAACCCGACTGTTCTGAGTTTGATTTATGCCAACACAGACATGAACTCTGATTAGTTCGATGCTTCTTTAATTAACGTTAGCTTTTTATTCTCGGTGAATACTTTGCTGCAGTGGGACGGCTGTTTCAGATGAACCGATTTATCAAATGTCGTACCTGGCAATCTGCGCACCTATTTTCATTTAGACACAACTCACGACGGAGCATTAAACTCCGCACATTTCCAGTTCGGTTACAATAAAATTATGAAATATCTCGTCTCAGCTGCGCTGAGACACTGGCAGGATGATGGACAGCTTTGACAGGAATGGAATGCGTCATGATCCTCGGCTGTTTCAGAATTTCAGAACTTTCATCTAACGAACTGATGAATTTGAAATATTGCTTCTTTTGTAACTGTATATATAGAAATAGCAGTCATGAAGATCACGTATTTTTTTTGTTTCCTTGCATTTGACTTCAAAGTAGAAAAGTGAAAACAAATAGAATTTTTTATGAAAGTACTTTCTTTAAAAAACAGTTTTCCAAAAAGCACATTTTTGTGTTTGGGAACAAAGTTGTCTGGTATCAATAATATGTCACTATTATAAATTTGAAAACTATTTGCTAGAATCTCATTTCGAATTCTCATTAGTCCATTGTAAAGAAATTAACCTTTATATAATTTGCATTTATAGAACACCGACCTCTGATATCAACATATTCTTAACAAGTTTGGAATCACTACTAAATGAATTGCCTATAAATTATTTGATACTAACGACTGGAGATTTCAATATCAATTTCGAAGAACAAAAGTCTGCCACCACATAGTATCTCTGATAAATTTGATGACTTCTTTCAATTTAAAAATGCATGTTAATACAGCTACTCGTATCACCAATCACTCTGCATCGATAATTGACTATGTATTTAGTAATTTAGACGAACCTCATGTTTCTTGTTCAGGAGTTCATGCAGGATTATCAGACCATGAAGCAATCTCTTGTAAACTCCATGTGAATGTAAACTTAGAGTGCGATAAATTTAGGTACGGCATAATTTTTTGCAAAAAAACTATAATAGGTTTTACTCAGCTCGCTTGGAAACAAATTGGCAAATCTTGTTAAATTCGAACGATCCATTTAGAGACTTCTACAAAAAAATCTGAGATATATTTGAAATCACATTTCCTATGAAAAAGATTAAACAAAAAAAACAGTGGCTCACCCAGGAGATGCTTTACATTATGTCAGAAAATTTACAGATTCATATTTTTTTCATACCTACTTCCAGAATTATCGTAGAGTTTACAGAGGTGTAATCAAACAAACAAAGGAAGTATTCTATAGGACAAAAATAGAAAAAGCCGAAAATAAATCTAAAGAGAGCTGGCGTGTGATAAACAGCCTCAGAGGAAGAGCTATCAGGAAAGTTGAAACGTCATTATCGCCTGATATCCTAAATGATCATTACTGTTCTATTGCTGAAAAAATATCTCTACAAGTTGATCCATTAGCTCACTTTTAGCTCACTTTTAGGTCCTTTTATAGCTGATTCTCTAGTACTCCATGATACTGATTTACATGAACTGAAAAATACCATAGCAAGTTTAAAAAGTTAAACTACTTCAGGCATTGACGATACCTCTGTACGAATATTTGAAAATCTTCCAGAAAATGCACTTAATATCCTGGTTCATCTAATAAATAAAACTTTTCGCGATGGTACATTTCCTGATTTTTTGAAAATATCTGTGGTAATTAATACCCCTGCATAAGGAAGGTGACCTTAATGATCCATCCAACTATAGACCTATCTCTCTCATTCCTATATTAGCGAAAATTATTGAGAAGTTGGTGAAAATTAGATTATCTGAAATCTTAGTTACAAATAAGATCATCACAAATGAACAGTTCGGCTTTTAAGATGGAAAAGGTACAAATGTTGCAATTTTTTCTTTTTTGTACGACGTATATACTGAGATAAATCGAGGTGAAGTTACAGCGGCGGTATTCTGTGATTTATCTAAGGCGTTCGAGTGTGAACCACAGAATACTGTTACGAAAGCTTTACCACTATGGCATTAGGGGTGTCTCACAGGAATGGCTTGAATCATATATGTCAGGTCGAAGCCAAGTTGTTAAAATGACAACATACTCCGATGAATTGTCTGTAGAATGTGGTGTGCCTCAGGGTTCAATACTTGGACAAATTTTCTTCCTACTCTACTTAAATGACTTGGCCAGAACAAACATTTCAGGAAAAATAACACTGTTTGGGGATGATACGAGTATATTCTGGAATAATAAAAATCCCGAAACACTTCTTGAAATTATCAAGGATGATATGTATTAGGTGAAAAAATGGTGAGACCCAAATCAGTTAGCTATTAATATGGCAAAAACTAATATCATGTCATTCAAAGGTGAATTAGATGAGCTGGTCATGGGTGATGATGTTATAGGAAATACTGAACATACCAGATTTCTAGGCATTCATATAGATTGCAGATTAAAATTCGAGGAACATGTTTCAATTTTGAACAATAACTGTCTTCTGGGTGTTACGCGGTGAGTAGAATCCCACTTGAGATATGGAATACTTTAACTCAAACTTGTTTTAATGTGTTGTAAGCTGTTTCTCAGGTGCTAGTTTTTTTATATTGACTTTATATTGATTTATAAGACATTCTAATACTATACCAGTGACGTTTTTTTCATTTTATCTATTTTTGTGTGTATTCTCCTTTAGTTTAAGGTTAGTTTTTAGGCCATCACTTTGTCAACAAGATCTTGTATCTTTGGACAATAAAGCATATTCTCTCTCTCTCTCTCTCTCTCTCTCTCTCACACTCACCGTATAGTTTTGTAACAAATCCAAGCGTATTCGCCATATAATGCAATAATATCGACAGGAGTGCATTTAATGAAGATTGCTACCTTCATGATCCCTGTATACAAGACCTCAGAGAACTTATCAGTAGCATTAAAAATAAAAGCACTGCTGGGAATGATGCTATCTATATCTGTGACAATATTTGAAAACATTCCTGATACCGCGCTTAGTTTGCTGGTCTGCCTCATAAATGATTCTTTTTGAAATGGATATTTTACCCGTTTCCTTAAACATCACTTGTTACACCAATTCATAAAGGAGGCGAAGAAGACAATCCATCCAACTTTCGACCAATCTCACTCATACTAACTCTGGCATTGATAATTGAAAATCTGATTAAGATTAGACTCATTCAGTCTCAAGACGGGCACAGCATTCTAAGCGAGAAACTTTCTTACTGAAATATGTACAGAATTTGTTGAAGCAAGATTATATGATTTGTCCAAGTCATTTGAATGCGTTAATCACAGAATACTCCTGCAAAAACTGGAAGTTTATGGTTTTTGGGGTATTACTTTGAAGTGGATCGAGTCATATCATCATCAGATAGTCAAAACAAACTATTACTCACAACTTCATTCTATTTGCAATGGTGTACCGCAAGGTTTGGTACTTAGTCCTGTCCTTTTTCTTCATATATTAATGACATTGCCAATTTGAATATATCAGTTATAGTTTCACTTTATTTGCCGACGAAACTACTATTCAATGGCATCATAAGATAACCTATTTCAAACCATTCCTCGAGATATTGAGTGCATTAAATAATGGTTTCATTCAATTTCATATCAATGAGTGTATCTGAAACGAATATACTAGACCTTCGTTGTAATCTACCAGTACTGTTACTAGGCAATGGTCCTATAAAGAGTAAAAAAATTACAAAATTTCTAGGACTTCAGATTAATACCACATTGAAATTAGATTTCCAACAATTTGGGATATACTGCTACCAAGACAACATATTATGCCCTTATAGAATATCATCTAAGCTATGGCATTGCTTTCTGGGGACTCTGTAGCAAAACACATTTTAAAATAATTTTCATTCTACAGTAAAAAGACGTTAGATATTATTTGTGTAGTGCAAAGACTAAAAAGTAAATAAACACGAAGATAATACACAAAGGATTTCTTTACTTAGTTTACATTGATTATTTCAATTCATTTTTGGATGTAGAGCACAATAATACTTAATACAATCATAAAATACTATTAAAAAGCTGATTAGCGTGAAATAGGAGAATGTTTGCCATAGTTGCTAGCAAGAAATGAATCTTAACCATTGTGTGACTGACAGTATGGAGACCAAACAACAAAAGCATATTCTAGGTGGAAGACAACCAATAACATGCAAACAATTTTCACAGAGTGGATGTAGAAGCTTCCACAATTTATTAGAGGAGTCAGTTTATATCTGTCCAAGCCATATAAACTGACGTACTTGCCAGCTAATTCCAAATGTTAGCTTCTACTTATTTTATTTATAAGATGTGTTAGTGATCAATGTAATTATTGTGTGATGGTTTGTCCATTATTTGTATTTTAATTTGTATGTACTCGGTGCTATCTTTCAGCCATTAGTCTAGACATGTGTGTATATATAATGTGACGTATCTTATTTGTTTTCTGAATACACCTAAAAGACAGAATAAACTATCTATTTGGAGTTGTTTTCTTTAAAGCCTTCATAATTTCAGCATTGTAGATCAATAGGTTGGTAACTGTAGATTTCTTGATGGTTATGGATTATTGTTCTGCATGAAATTGCTAATTGGTCATAAATAAGACTATTCAACAGCTGTGAGATGGCAGATTGACCTGTTGTACATCTGTAGTTTTTTTTATTCACTACTACTGTATACTTCTGTGGACAATGACAGATTGAATATGATATAAGAGGAGTAGAAATAGTATATGAGCATTTTTTCAGGAATTAATTGGGGATTCCATCAGGGTGTGTTCAGTTTATTTGGCAATATGTAATTTTTTTCAATTGAGACAAGGAATGCTGAAGTTGGTGAGATTCTCATTTGCAAAAGTAGAGTGATCACTGTAATAAACTGCAAATAGCTGATATTTTTCCAGATCACCAATTGCTGTTTGATTACCAAGGTAAACCTTATCAGGCATGCCAGATGATGAGTTTATTTTATTATAAACAAATTTCCAGAATGATTTTGAATCTAGCTGTAAATTATCATCAATTAGTTTCAAGTACCGTTCATGGCAAGTTTTCGATAATTTTTTGCATTTAGCACGCAAAGCTACAAATTCATCATAATAATAATTAGATTATTTGTAGGTTTTATATGACATTTTTTTAAAGTCTTGTTAGTGAATAAAATGGAGCTTGGTAAATTGCAGTAACTTATTCCTTCTCAAGAAGTGAAAATAGAACTACTTAGTTCACATCTTAAACATTGTTTACTACATTATATAAATAGAAATATAATAATAGTACAGGCTAAATAGGATAAGACCCAAAAAAAATTGGGCCCTTTTGATTTTCTAGATTCTGGGAAGTTTTGGGGTACCGAATAAGTCTAGCAACTCTTCATAAAAGTACGGGCACGGATTTTCGAAATTTTGGGACTTGAAACTCAAAAATATTTTGAATCGTGAATAACTCGAAAACCATGAGGAATTCAAAAAAAACTACCGAGACAAAAAATGTAAAGCACAATTTTCTACAAAAAAGGTCTCTAGTCATTTTTTCGTTGGAGCCACTATTTCTGAGTAATTCTCTCTCAAAGCCGAAAGCCGGAGCACCCGCTCGCGAATTCCCGCCAGTGCGAATTCAAGCAAATTTACATCCCAAGCGCAAATTAAAATTGCTCTAACTCGTTGAAAACTACTCCGTTTTCAAAGAATCAAATGCATAATGATGGGTAAGTTCTCTATTTTGCATGTACTCCGGTAAGGTAGCATAATTTTCGACTTAGGAAATTTTCGAAAATCTTGCGAGATGAAGAGGTATATTGGCCACACAAGCACTTGAAGTTTCAATGAATATATTCCATCACTCGCAATATAAACAAGCAAATCCAACGAGAGATTTGTCGTTCGTATTATTATCAATATTTTCATGTATATATCATATATGAGTTACTTCTTGGTTTCAAATGAACTAACTTTCAAAAAACGCGATCATGAACACGATCTTCGTTCTCGATTGATTATTATTTCGATATTCACAGACTTTTTAATAGTTTCTCGTATCCAAAGATGAGGGTATTCATTTTGAAGCGTATAATCTCAGCTTCAAGTTCATATAAAAACATTCTTAGTATGATGTATCCTCATTATGAAGATTTTGAAAATGCATAGAAAGGTCAAAATGTCCCATTTTTCCGTAAATATTTCCTTAATTATCCATGAGTAAGTTTCTTCGAAAAATTCATGTTGTATTTGTGAAAACACGTTACAAAAAATCGATTGCGGGTCGTTACATTGTATTCAATTACTTGGTTTAAGAATACGAAAGCTTTCTTTTCGTCTATTTCCCGCGAAGAATTCGGCAACCACAGCGATTATCACCGATAACCACGCTCGTGTGCAGACCACAGAACTCATAATTATATCATAAGATATAATTATGAGTTCTGTGGTGCAGACGAAGTGTTTTGTGTAGTAAACGTTTGTCAACTGCGTACTGCTTTCTGTAGTCTTCACGGTGTTTTTCACATAAAAAAATTGGATTATTCACTGGGGCCAGTGCAAAAATTGTGGATCATAAATCTAATTGAATCAAAATATTTTCCTAGGTTAGGACAAAAGAGAAACCTCTCTTGTACTGAATTTTGAGCTCTAAATTTTTTGTGCCGGCATTTTGTGTTGAAATCCTCATAGTTTTCGAGTTATCCGCAATTCAAAGTGTTTTTGAGTACATGAACCCATTCTACGATGAAAATTTTGAAGTTAGGAAAAATTTTTAGGGACCAATTTTATAGAATTTTGTGCTCTACATTTTGTGCTTTGGGTCTTTTTTTCGAATTCCTCGTAGTTTTCGAGTTATTCGCGATTCAAACTATTATTGAGTATTTAAACCCATTTTAAGGTGAAAATTTTGAGGTTAGGAAAAAATACCTAGGATACTTTTTTGTAAAGAATTTTGTGCTTTACATTTTTTGTTCCAGCCATTTTTTTCAAATTCCTCATGGTTCTCGAGTTATTCGCGATTCAAAATATTTTTGAGTTTCAAGTCCCAAAATTTCGAAAATCCGTGCCCGTACTTTTATGAAGAGTTGCTAGACTTATTCGGTACCCCAAAACCTCCTAGAATCTAAAAAATCAAAAGGGCCCAATTTAATTTGAGGTTTTAGCTCAACATCTCCTAATATACCTATACTATAAATAGATATGACCTGACTCCTGAGAGAATGATTGAATGACTTCACCCAATCACGAATGTGATCGCAACGCATCAAGTTGCATACCATTTTGAAAACCGTGCTCAAATAATTGAGCCGTTACTGGAAACGAATCAAGACAATGAAATCGGCAGCGAACAGCCATTATATAGTCATGTAACCTAATAATAATTACCCTACGAAAAGGGTTAAATAATTTACAGCACTATCAAATCTCGTCGCGTCACAATTTATCACCGGAATGCGTATTTAATAGCCCCGAGTGGCGGCGGGAGCGCACGATCGCTATCCGAACACATCCTTGCTTCATAAATTGTACTCAACAAGTAGTCTATATACCATGGCGGTTATATTGTTATTACCGTTCTTATGGTTGCCAACAGATGTAAATTCCAAGTCTATTAGTTTAATCGTTGCTTTACAACCGCACTAAACATAATATAACGCCTTTTGCGTTTGCCGAATCATTGCATACATCAGCTATTGCAATTATTCTCGCATTAAGATGCGGTTTGATATTTTTCGTCCGAGTGGTTTGGGAATTGATGGTTATGAGGTGCTTTGACTGTTGGAATTTATTCAAAAGACACGCGTATCAACTGGATGAAGTGGTGATTTGGTTTATTTCTCGGTCTTGATGCATACTTTATCATTATGTTTTGTAGGCATTCGCGACCATTCAAAATAAGGTTTACAATTTCTTGTTGAAGATGGGTTGAAAATATCTTTTACGATTGACAGATGGTCATCTATATCAAACCGTTAATTTTATGGTATGACAGTACATTTCATTTCAAAAGGCTAACGCTCAGCATTCTGGTAGAGATAAGGCAAACTAATTTGAAAGTCGTGGAAAAATCGACGAATCATCTTCAAATACTTGCTTCATGGCACACTTATGTTCTTTAAATCCAAACCATGATGCAAGAACTAATCATATTATATGCTTTGCGCACATGCTTCATTTGGGTGCTCAGGATTTTATAAAGCTACTAGCTACTTGACTGCGATCCGGGATTCCCCAGAAAATTATTGTCATAAGGAATTTGGCGATGTTGATTATTGTAATGATGAACAGGATGGAAATGAAGCAGCATTAAAGGCTATTTTGGAGTCTAAAATTCAATGTATACCTACCTCTGAATATTATGTGAAAATAAAGAAGAAACCTGGCATCTTTTTAAAAATATTCGAAAATATTTGCCAACTTTCAATACCAATAATCTATGGGAGACCAGTTTTTTGCTCTATTTCAACTGTAATTATTTGTCAATAAGGGCGACTTCATCACCGTTCATAAAAAATTGCAATGAGTCTTGATAATTAGAAAGCACAGAATCCGTTTGGGATGAGATGAATCATCGAAAGATCAGCTATGCTTTATTTCTTGGTTCAATATTAAGTTATTTGAAACTAGTTTCAAATAGAGTACTTTGTGTGTGAAAATTAAACGTTTGTCATAATAATTTTATATATCATAACTAATAATGAAAAATACTAAACGGATAATCAAATGAGTTTTTTTTCTGTACGAATCTTATTTTGAAAATAGAAATCAACAACAAGAAATTTCGAAAATTATCGAAATCTAGATTCTTGGTGATCATACTCTTGTTCTGTCTTGATTTTTTTCTGATACTCCTATCTTTACTTATTTCTGATACTCTTCTCTTGGTTTTTACTGACACTCTTGTCTTGATATTTTTCTGATACCTATTCTTTTCTTGATATTTTTTCGATTTCACGACAATATAAAGACAATTCAAGAGTCACACTTCTCTCGTGAAACACTAAATGGTTTGAGTACATACAAAATGCTCACACAGTGAAAACGAAATAAAAATTATCATATGGTCCGTCCCATTTCAGTTACAAGTCAAGTTTTTAGAGAACGAAAAATCCTGTAAGTTTCAAAATTCATGCACTGGTGACAGTAAAGACATATTCATCCTTGAAGTGAAGCATTTTCATATTTCATTGATATATTATAAGCGCATTCAATTCATGAACAACAAAATCATAGGTAAGTATAATAGAACACATATTGCAAAGTAGAAGGAATTTGAATAGACATGTTTCATTTTTTGAGAAATAGTGACAGTTATTATAGACGGTACAGAAATATTCGTGTCGATGCCTCCTGATCTCAAGCGACAAGAAAACTCATTCCCCAATGAGTTTTGGATTGTTATATATATATACAAGTGTTGTAATCATATTGAGTTATTCAAAGATGCTGATAATCAAAGTTTTTGGTAGAAAATTGTGAGACAATGTTTGACTGAAATATTCTCTTAACGGAATATTTTGAAATAAATTCAGTATGAAATTATCTTCTCATGGAAAGGAAGCGACTAACCTCAAAAGAAGAAAACTTCACTAGGAAAGGTACCAAGGTATTACGAAGAATGCACGAATAGTCGAAGTACATGTTAAACATAGCTTCGAAAAGATGCCACACACTGTTTTCAATTTTATCAAATATATCCCAAGTTGTTTGGTACCTATAGTTAATTTCATTTTCAAGACATTCTCGTTAAGTAGTGTTCAGATATTACCATATGCTCTCCATTATAGGAATGTATACCTCATTCAACTGAAAACCTCAGTTCTATTGCACAAAATGAACAGGTTCATCAAAAATTCTAACTGTGTTTTCAACCAATCGAGTGACCGTATTTTGAATCTACAACATCGTCGATCGGGTAAGGGTGCTTCATCTGTGACAAAAAGGACAGAAAGGAAAGCAATATGTCAAAAATTGACAATCAGCTGTAGTTTCACATGTAAATGAAATGATTACTCTCACTTGAAGTTATGAACTGGATTATATAACTAAAAGCATTTATTTTCTATTTAGTTGCTAAATGGATTTTAATCAAATTTTTTATCTTTGAAATAGAATACAACCTTTTCTTTCAGAACAAGTGATTTCTAATTTGCCCTCATTTACCCCTATGGTTGAGGATGGTAGGTCTTCCTAACGATCTATTATTTATTTATTGATTTTTAAATTATTAATTATATACATTATTGATTTTTCCACTGGTCCAAAATTAAATGTTGTGAGGTAGCTTCAGAATTTTCTATCGTATATCAAAAAAAAGTTGGAAGTTGGAAGGTATACTAGAGATTTTAGCGTTCTTGGGTTTTTGTTTGTTGAAAGAACTATTTCACGAAAAGAGAGATGATGAGCTTTGTTTCCAGAAAAGCGTTAACCTTGAAAATAACTATGAAAGAAAAACAAGACGCCAAATTTTCTATGCTGTTTCAGAGAAGCAAGCGAGTTCGTGGATGAAGAATCATTGAATAATTATTTTCAAAACAAATCCTATACTTTGCATATCTCCGGTACGGAAGTCCATATGTGCAGTACATTGTATTTTTGGGCATATCAGATTATCATGAGCTAACGGGTCATTAAAATCATTGAAAGGCATTCCTTTCGATAGACCCCAAGCCAAGATTTTATTCAATGTCATTCCTAGCAATTTGTTCGAAAATCAATTTCCTTTGCAGATACATGAAAAATAATCTAGTCATCCTAGTTTATAATTGAATTATACTCATGTAAATTGTAATTATAAAATGTCCTAGTAAGAAAAAATTGTTATTGTCGAGGTTACTCGAAATGTATCAATTTCTTTTTCTCACATCTATGTTGTTACTCGCACATTCATGTTGAATATCAAATAAACTTTTTATATAAAAAAATTGACAGTTTTATATTAATAATTATTTTCATGGAAAACAATTGACAAATTTGAGGAGTTTCTAAACTCAGAATTCTCAAACTTTCCTCAAACTTTGCATCTCGCGACGTATTAAAAGCGAGCTAATAATAATCTGTCTTTCAAACTCGATTTCCTAACTCGGTTGAAATAATTGAATGAAGTGAAAACTGCAAAGTAAACATGCATTCGGTTTGATAAATGTAACCGAGCCCAGTCTACTTTTTTTCATGTCTGGGCTTCATAGATCTTCTTGATCAATGAACTGCCTGTCAGATATTTGCCTAATTTTCATCTCTTCAATGCTTACAGTAAATGAACTACAAGATTAACTAAAATAAAACCATCGTGAAATTCATTATCAGAACCAATTGAAGTCTCTTGTATCGAATTCTGAATATCGAGAATTCTAACCAGAGTTGCAAAAAATCTCGAGAAAAATAAAAAATCTCGTTTTTTCGATTAAATCGTGATTTTTTTTTTATTTTACTTATTTTTTCCTTAAATATGGAAATAATGAAGTTTAAAATTCTCTCACTTTCATTATTTTTTTAAAGGAAAGTATCAGCTGAAGAACAGAAGAAAACGAACAATGGCAAAAAAGAAAAGGCACACTAAAAGAACAGGATGCCAGTTATTCAACGACTTCAGAATCGTTATCGATTGAAAGTGCTGACTCCTCACCATGGGATGAAGATTTCGAAGACGTCAACAATGAACAGGATGATTTATTTTGTCATACCAATTGCGAATTTCTCCTGGAGGGGGATTTTGTCTTGTGTGTAAACGTGATCAATCAGAATTTGTTTATCAATGAGTAGTGAAAGATAATCAATCAGAAATTCAAGTTCTGAGAATTTGTTCCACATGAAGAGGACATCTCTTTCATATCCATGGATCAAGTAATTGGCGAAGTATCTCAACCAAAAATCTTGAGAAAAGTAGAATGAATTAGTTATGTTTGAGAAGTAATCAAGTCATCTATTGGTCTGAAACATGTCATATTATTATATTGTGCTATTTCATTTCAAAGGTGTCATCTTTAGTAGTGATTTTTGCAAGTAAAATATTTTTTATCGTATCAGTTTCTAATAAAATATTGCAATGATAATAATATGAAGTTCTAACATAGCTTAGAATATCTCATGATGTATGCACTTTTCGAATTTAATGAAAACTTTTGAAAATTTCAGTTATTTTTCATTTTATTTCGTAATAGTGTCATCTATTTTTACCTTAATGTACTTAAACACTCAGTTTTAAATAAACGATCTTCCATATTTTGAATTTTCTGATGAGTTTTCTGCTTCGGCGACTTAATTTTACTGCAATTTATAATTCGATTTAAATCGTCGAAACCCTCATTCTAACCTATTTTGAAGGTCTATATATTTCTTCAATACTTTTAACCTTCGTAATATTCAAACTGATTTAAATTGTGTCCCTAACTATTAAGAATATTACAGTATTTTTGGAAGCAGGTAAAATTTTATAAACCACACACATTCATGGGTTAGTTGATTTACATATCTCTCCTAATCACCGGCCGAAAATACGTTACGAATTGTTAAAAATCGTCCGCCATTGCTAGGCAACCGGCAAGTGTTCGGATCTAATTAGAAATGCTGTCTCTTGACATGATTGATGGTCCTGTCTGTGGCCCTATTCGGACCAGCAGACTGTGACTTATCAGATAAATGCGGCCCAATTCTTGTTTCCATTCTAGTTGCGTCAGACCCATGTCAAATACCCACGACTGGCCCGTCAAAAAACATGAGAATTTACCCGCCATCTCCAAGCCCACTCGATCTAGTCCATGGGATGGAGGCAGTGAATTGAACGAATGTTTAGCGTGCAGGAAGTAGAGGATCTAGCGGTTCTGACAGATGAGTGTTACGGACAAATTATTAGATACCAACCAAATTATATATTTAAATTAGTGAATATAAATAGAAAAGTTATTGTAAAATATGAGGTATTTCAAAGAACTTTTTTGGATTTTGAAATAAAAACCATGAAAATTATCAATCAACAAAATTTTTGCCGCTCTTAAAAGTGAATGAAATCGCATATGACAGGTTATTCTGTAAATTTTAACACTTTTACTTGTAAGGTACCTGCGGGTAAAAAGGCCTATCGGGTAATAAGGCCTATCGGGTAATAAGGCCTAAGAACAAAAAAAACATATCAAAACCACTTTCTCACACACAAACGCTCCAAATCTACGTCCATTAGGAGCAAACAACCCCACTCCCGCGCGTCGATAGTCGGAACTCATGCTGTTGGTCGACAGTTTGCATCATCTTTTGTGAAGGGAGGTTGCGCTACTTGAATAATAAGATTCCACCTGGAATAATCTCGAGTAATATTTTTGTAATCAAGGTAAATATAAAAATTTTGAATTCCGTAACTGTCTTAGTTCATGCTCTTTATGTTTCTAGTAATTTGAAAAAGTTGTTGTATTCAAAATATGATTAATTTGTTTTTGTTTCATTTTGGTGCTGGCGGATATAAAGGCCTAACAAAATAATTCATAGGCCTTATTATCCTCATGTAGGCCTTATTGGCCTTCGGTAGTTTGTTGGTTTCATAATGCTGCTTTTCATCATTTTATCAATATTTTCTTTATTTTCAGTCACCACTATGCCTCGCAAGAGGGCGTTATGGTCAGAAGAAGACCTGGTGGCAGCAGTTCGCTCAGTGGAACGAGGAATTATCAGTTCTTACAGGGCCTCAGAAAGGTACAACATTCCTAGACGTACTATCAGGAATCATCTTGCAAGTGGCAGTTTGCAAAAATCGCTGGGTCGAAAATCCATACTAAGTAAAGCACAAGAAGAAGATTTGGTACGAAGGATAATCAGATTTGCTGAAATCGGTTTGCCTGTGACACCGCGAATCCTTCGTCGTCTGGTCTACAATTTTTGCGAGCTGAATGATATTAAGCACGTTTTCAATCAATACAAAAAACTCGCTGGTAAAGACTGGCTCAAAGGGTTCTTGACAAGGAATCCTATGATTTCTAAAAGGAAAGCTCAATTTATGAACCCCGCTAGAGCTCAAAAACTCAACAAATTTACGATAAACTTGACATAAAAAACCATCCTGAGCGATTATTTAACATGGATGAAAAAGGTTGCCGCTTAACACTTCACCACCAACAGGCTGTTCTAGCACGAAAAGGTGCTAAACGAGTTCATTTGCAGTCATCAGAACATGCAGAAAGTGTAACTATTGCAGGATGTGTGAATGCACTCGGCACTGCAATACCACCCATGATTATATTCAAAGGCAAAAGATTAAAGCCAGAATTATGTGACAACCTTCCAACAGGAACGTTGGTTCAGAAATCAAGTAAGGGTTATATGACGAATGAATTGTTTGTAGCGTTCTTAAAGCATCTGGCCAAGTACAAAAGTGCAGGGCAGTGCCTTTTGATATTTGATGGGGCTGCATGTCATTTGGACCTTATCATTGTCGATGTCGCAGATTCACTTGACATATCTTTATATTGTTTACCCTCCAATACGACGCATGAACTCCAGCCACTTGATAAAGCCGTATATCGATCGTTTGAACACCACTGGGATGCTGAAGTTTTGTTATTTCTAGACCAGAATCCAGACAAGAAGTTGACGAAGGCACGATTTAATGTCATCCTGTCCAATGTCTGGTCAAAGTGTATGACGCACAGTAATATTACGAGTGGCTTCAAGGCAACTGGCTTATTCCCTTTAAATCCCGAAGCCATCCCCGAAACAGCTTTTGCGCCTTCGATCTTGACAGAAAATCCAGCCTATGTGGTACAAGATGAGGTCGACAAAGAAAATACTCCGCCTGTCAACTCCCCAGAACTGTCAACCTCAGGAAGCCTTCGGCAAACTACTTATCCTCGTAAGAGAACACCAGGTAAATCAGATGCAGAATCGGAGGCATCCACATCCACAAAAAACACTCATCATCATCAAACACCAGTCAAGCCCGCCAAAGCAAGCATTTATAGGATGGTTTATTCTTCTGATTCTGATGACGATATTCCCCTCACTGAAATGAAGAAAAAAACTGATTTCCATCAACTCATGCCAACACCGTTGAATAAAACCAAAAAAACACCGACAGTACGCAAGAAAGCCATAAATTATAGAGGAACACCAGTCACGAGAGACCTTTTCAACCAGAATGAAAAGAAAGAAAAAGGCAGCAAATCTAAAATGAAAGGAAAATGCAGCAATCCTGAAACCCGACAGGAACCTGAAATTTTGCAAATTCAAACAGGTTGGTATTGTCACACATGTGAAGAGGATAGGATGGCAGATATGAGACAATGTTCTCGATGCCCTAAATGGTATCACGAAGAGTGCGTTGGCTTAGATGCAGATGATCTGGATGCCTTTGTATGCCCTGAGGGTTGTTAAATTCACCAAAATGTTCTTACTTTCATTGTTAGTAATATTTAAATAGTTAAATATTGTGTTGTTCAGATGTGTTATAGCTACAGGCCTTATAAACCTACCTAAGTATAATAAGGCCTATCGGCACTGTTTCTGAAAATATTCATTTTGTTCTGTTTATGATAGAAGTTGCTATTTTGAGTTCATGATGTTTTTTTCTATATGTGATTGTTAGTTGATATAGCAATATGAATCTTAATTATCTGTTGTATTCTTGTTACTATTCAAATTCTCCCTTAGCTAGGCTTTATTACCCGCAGGTACCTTATTTCAGTTTTCGAGATGACCATGTTGGAAGATGTTCTATATGTATTTAAATGGAATCTAAAGGTATTATTACGAAAGAATGGTCAAAATCAATATCTATTCAATATTCACTAAATCTGTAGAGCAGAAGGTTCACCCATCCAAAAATATTACTTTTTAGATGATTAGTAACAAAATAATAGCATTGCTGGTATGAAGAAAGTCGAAAGTCATATCAGTTAGACGGTCGTTACGATAGAAGAAGCCACCTATTATACAGGGTGTGTCAAAAATAGCGACAATTTAAGATATTTTGCCAATCTTTATCAACGGTCGCTATGGTGAAACCATAGACATATTACGAACAGACTGCGCTATTTACATCAATAGCTGCGGTCAATATAGAGTCACATTCTAAGGACACGTTTTACTGCCGCTTATTTCGCGGCTATTATCTGCATATATGCATTGTAAATAAGCAGATAACACAGCAGAATCTTAGCTTTGCCGAATTTTGGGTTCATTGGCAAATATTTTCCGCGGAACAAGCTGCAATAAAAATTGTGCTTAGAATGTGACCAAAGTTCGAAATGTAAATATCCGTAATTTGTCATTGGGTGAAACCGAGCATTTTTCATTGGGAAAATACCTATTGGGATTATTTTCTTACGAAAATAAAATATTCTCTAAAAGTTTGGACTCTTTTACAACACAGTAATTTTTTTTCAAATGTTTGTTTTTCATACTACATGTTTTTAACATTAGCCACACAAAATAACCTTTTTGAGTCAATAAATCCGCTTTGGAGCCAAAAGTATTTGAGAAAGGCTTATAGTAATTGCTCAATATGATCAGCTTCAAAAAGTTACGATAACATTTTATACGGCTGTTTACAAATATTAGTTGAAATCGATTTTGTACGTAATATATATGTTATTATCTGAAAGAAACATAACCAATTGGAAGTGGACATTCATTTCAAAAGAATGCTCATTTTGTCCAGACTCTACCATGATATAAAACAAACTATAATTATTTTTGGAAGAAGTGATTTCCATTGAATTAGGCGTGGTTTTATTCTAGGCTTCCATCAACTATTATTCAAGAAAAATTAATCTACCCAAACACGTGGTCGAGGTGTTAGAGCGTTTGGCTTCCACCCAGACGGTCCGGGTTCGATCCCCGGTCGTGTGTCACTGAGCTGAAGTGGTTCGGATTCCACTTTTATTTAAACTGTAGGTCCCGGATCTCCCTTGCTCGTACAAGCTCTGCTTTTGAGGGGTTTTCTCCGAAAACCTGGGAGTTTCGTAAAAACAAATTTTACAAAAATTTTTACCAAAACTACGTTACAATCACACTCGACGCGCGTTTCGACAACAAAGTTAGCATCTTCGGGAGCTAAAAGTAAGATTTTAAGATTGTGACGTAGTTTTGGTGTTTGGGTATTTTATTTTTTTTCTTGAATTGTATTCACACCAAAGGTTCCAAAATATTCATTTATTTGATCAACTTTTATACTTACGCCCAAAAATTTTTTATTTATATTTTATCAAGATAAAATGTGGAAATAATCATTAATAATAAAGAATGGACTACTTGGTAGCATTAAATAGTATCTCAATAAAATTAACTTTTCATGGCACCGATTAATACGAATTCTTGTGATAAATGTCGTAATTGTCCAACATCCAGATTCCAACGAAGTTTCAGAGACCGACAGATATACAGGGTGTAACCAAATAAATGCAAACTTTTTTAAGAGATGAATCCTTGTCGAAAATTAAATACTTTTGTTTGAAGAACTTGTGACTTCTGTCGTAGTTTTTTGAAATTATTCCGCTTGTTTCATTCAGTGGTATTTATTTCTTTGTCATGCCGTACATACGTTATACTACCAGAGAATATGCGCATATGCACTACATTTATGGTGAATGTGGAGGTAGTGCTACTGCTGCAGCAGCGCTTTATGCAGAACTATATCCGATTGCACAATGCCGCTCATAGAATCGCTGATTTGGGGGCTATAACCTATAACGCATTTGAAAAGGTTTTTCTTGAAAATATGTCGTCTCTGCGTACGAGTGGATGGAAAATAACATTTTTGTAATATTATTCAGTGCGATGTTGAATAATCGTTATTATGGTTTATAGTGTATGTTGATTAAAAAAAACGATGAATTAGGATTTACTTCATTACATCTCATTGAATGCTTCTAAGCAGTTGATTCGTTATTACTCATAACTATTTAATAATTTCTTCTTGATAGGATAAAAATAAAAGACATTACTGACAAAGTCTGATGGAGTTGATTTTAGCTCAGAATAACATCACACTCTAATATTATCGAAATTCTACTCCTTCGATAAATAATGATCGTATGTTTTATACCATAGTAGAGCCTGGACGAAATGGACATTCTTTTGTTATGAATATCCAGTTCCACTTGGTTATGTTTTTTCAAACAATAATGCCAAACTGTTGTTAAAAAAATTGGTGAAACTCAAATCCGTCATTATACCCTCATTCCTTGAAAAATTGTATTGTTTTCTGAAAAACTGTTTCGTACATCTGAAAGCATCACTCATCAGCAATCTTCAGCAGCGAAGATATTTGAATTCGCCCCAATACATGGCATTCAAAAATCCAAAGTGAGGTAGTGATTTTCCAGAAATTAAAAAAATGCTCATTATCTCGAAAACAGTGAGATTTTTACTGAGGTAAAATTCAGATATTCTGAACCGTCATGACCTGGTCTATCACCAGGTTAAATATTGTACAAGGTTTACCGGACACCCTGTATACAAAGCTCTAGACGTAAACTAACGATATGTATTTTTTTAAATCTTACACAGGCCGTTGATACTGTGGGCAGGTAATGGAGGCCTTGCACGATATGAAATGTAGAGAAACTGTGAAAGGCTTTCGCGGCCATCGTTGAATGAATGATGGTTTTTCGGGTTTTTAGGCCGACGTTTATTTAGAGACGTTTCGCCAACACGAGAGGTTGAACACTACTTGAAACAAGTAGTGTTCAGTGATCGAAGCTGTAAACATTTGGCTTGAAAATGCCAACCACTCGTGTTGGCGAAACGTCGAGATTTTCTCTAAATAAACGTCGGCCTAAAAACCCGAACACTGAATGCGGCGTACCTCAGGCACAGTTCTGAGACCACTGATATTTATAATATATTGCAATGACTTGCTCACCATAGACAGTACTGACACCAGTTTCAGTTTTACTGTAGATGATACCCTGGTTCTTTGCAGTGCTGATTCATGGAATGACATCAAGTTATTGGTTGGTTCAATCGATCATTATTTGCGAAGTGACTTTCGTATTGCATAATCAATTGAAACCTTGAGAATCGTGCCAGTACTAATTTTTTGTAAAATTGCTTGTAATTGTAATTTGAAACAAAAATAAACAAAAACCTGGTGAAATATTTCTGGTACTAAAATATTTTAAACACATTTCGAAGCCAGATTATGCCATACGTTAATAATACGTCTCCAATATTGTCAAAACTTACGGGTGTGAAGTTATTCACATCCACAAGATACACGGAGAAAAAAATATCGAATTTTTTTAATTTCTATACTAGACTCTTTGTGTGCTTCTTCCGGCAGTTATCTAAGTAAAAAACATGGTGCCTCGGTTTTCCAAACAGTCTTAAAGGGTAGAAATGGGGTGGAAAACCATAAACAAACTATATTTCGGTAAGTAAACTTTGTACAACATCCATTTTCGAATATGTTGTTTCTCGTGGTCGAATTGACTAGAAAAATGATATGCCTGAGTTTTTCTTGAAACTTGAATTTGAATGGTGTATATACTCAACTTTCCGAAATATAGTTTTTTTATGATTTACAACCCCATTTCCATTCTCTTAGACGGCCTGAATAACTCAGGCATGGCATTTTTCTAGCCAATTCGGAAACGAGAAACAACATACTTGAATTTGAATGGTATACAAAGTCAACTTTCCGAAAAATAGTTTTTTTTTATGATATTCAACCCCATTTCGACCCCATTAGACGGCCTGAGAAACTCAGACGTAGCATTTTTCTAGTCAATTCAACCACGAGAAATAACATACTTGAATTTGAATGTACACCATTCAAATTCAACTTTCCGAAAAAAAGATTTTTTATGAGTTTCAACCCCATTTCTACCCTCTTAGACGGCCTGAATAACCCAGGCATGGTATTTTTCTAGTCAATTCGACCACGAGAAACAACTTACTTGAATACGAATGGTGTACAAAGTCAGCTTTCCGAAATATAGTTGTTTAAGGTTTTCAACCCCATTTCCACCCCCTTAGACGGCCTGAAAAACTCATAAGTAGCATTTTTCTTGTCAATTCGACCACAAGGAATAACATATTCGAAAATGGAAGGTGTACAAAGTCAACTTTCCGAAATATAGTTTTTTTATGATTTTCAACCCCATATCCACCCTCTTAGACGGCCTGAAAAACTCAGGCATATCATTTTTCTAGTCAATTCGACCACGAGAAACAACATATTCGAAAATGGATGGTGTACAAAGTCATCTTACCGAAATATAGTTTGTTTATGGTTTTCCACCCCATTTCCACCCTTTAAGACTGTTTGGAAAACAGAGGCACCATGTTTTTTACTGAGATGACCGCCGGAAAAAGCATATTCAATGATTAGAGGTACACAAAGAGTCCAGTATAGAAATAAAAAAAATTCGATATTTTTTTCTCCGTGTATCTTGTGGATGTGGATAACTTCACACCCGTTCAAAACTTCATTATTTTATTACGCAGTAATATTTTTTGAGGGTTGTTTTTTTTTGCAAAAAGGCGCCTATTTTTGAATCAGTCGATACATTATTCAAGATGAATTTGTTTCCTAAAAACTCTGAAATGTATAATTTCAGAATAATCTGTAGCATTATATAACTTTATATTCATGATTCGAATTACTCCAAATAGATACATATGTCTGAAATTCGAACCATTTTTAGAAAACTGTGTGAAAATACATACAGAATATTAGGTGTTAATAATAATAATAATATTTAAATAGACAATAACAGAACCGAATGGTGAAGTGGCGAATTGTCAGCTACCGGGTGATTCTCCAAGGTGGCTCACCCCTATAACTTTTTTATTATTGAAGATAGAAAAACGAAATTTGGGGGTTGTGTATTATAGTTCAATTTACATTTTTTGACATATTAACTTGCTTTATCGTACTTCCGGTTCGACCGGAAATGAGCATAACTTTCGATTTTTAAATGGGACATCCTATATATTTTTACTTATTTCGATCGAGAATGACATTCTAAATCCAACAACACCTCACTTGTCAATATTTGACAAATGAAGTAATTTTTATTTCAATTTTTATTTTTCGATCTAGAATGCCATGGATCGTGTGAATCGCCTCAGTCTTGATCAAGTAACATGGGAAAAGTACGACTTTGAGGCTTTTGAATTCACAGTCGCTGTAAGAATTATTCAAAAGTCTCAAATAGTGAAAATAAAGTGAAAGTGTGTGGTATCAAATTATTCGTAACAAAATGATCTTTCACAAAAAGCCGACGAGCCACCCCCTTTCCATTTGAAAAATTCACGTTAACTGGAAAAATTCATATTTGAGACTTTTGAATAATTCTTTCAACGACTGTGAAGTCAAAAGCCTCAAAGTCGTATTTTTCCCATGTTACTTGATCAAGAATGAAGCGATTTACACGATCCATGGCATTCTAGATCAAAAAATGAAAATTGAAATAAAAATTACTTCATTTGTCAAATATTGACAAGTGAGGTGTTGTTGGATTTAGAATGTCATTCTCGATCGAAATAAGTAAAAATATATAGGATGTCCCATTTAAAAATCGAAAGTTATGCTCATTTCCGGTCGAACCGGAAGTACGATAAAGCAAGTTAATATGTCAAAAAATGTAAATTGAACTATAATACACAACCCCCAAATTTCGTTTTTCTATCTTCAATAATAAAAAAGTTATAGGGGTGAGCCACCTTGGAGAATCACCCGGTATAGCTGTTTTTCACCTTAACCATAGGTATTGATATTATATTATTCTAGTAGTTTACCGGACAAGATCCAAATAATCACGAATAAGCTCTTGCCCATGTACTATTTGAATCGACGAGCTCACATTCTCTCCCCGTTTTCGTTTGTTCCTGCGGGACCCCCTACCGAACAGAATAAATGAATCCCGAAATGTAAAATGGAAGAGCGGCCCTATTATTCCTCAGATTATGCAATTGTATGTCGACACACAATGAGCATTCATATTTCTTTGTCATGTGTTTTTCTTTGTAGGAGTGTGATATCTCTGTTAGCTGTTGGACGGATGTAAATGAAATGCAGAATACAACAACGGAGTTTCCCGCAAAAAATCCAACATGCTTGAACGGTGTTTGTGTACGATGGAAATATCCAGAACATGACGCATGATGGATTGATTTAATTAAATTTAATTAAAGCTTATTTGCATTTTTGTTGATCAATTCGCTTGCTGAATGCCTGATAAACGAAGCGCACTTAATTGAAAATGAGAATAAATAAAGTGTTGATTATTGTGGTTTGATAAAACGGTGTCTGGATTGTTGATAAATGAGGCTCCCGAGAAATTTCACTTGTATAAACTAAAAAGCTGACATAAAAGTCTGACAAGCAAATTAGAATTCATTCTCTATTTTATTTGCATAGTAACACTTCACAAACATTTTGTTGGTAACTTTCAATCAATAGTTTATTGTTGGTTCTAAAGTATCTAAAATCCAAACTCAAATTCCTATTTATACAAATGAAAAAAATGCTACAATTGTGTATATCAATTTAAAAGCAGCTTTAATAGCTGAACCCCGCCCATTCATCATACTTGTTAACCCTTGCAATTGTTAACCGTTGTATGTGATGAATAAAGGCATGTTATTATTATTATTATTATTATACCGAATATTGTTTTCATTTGTTTATGTAGGTACTATTAGTGTCCTAGGAGTTCAGTGAGGATGATGAAAAAATTTTGGGCCAAACTACATGCATGATAGAAAAATAGATAATATAATTGAATGTTTTATTGGTGATACAGTCAGAAGATGGCCACTAATAAAAAATAATCTTTTCATTTTAAAAGGCATCTAAAAAGGCATCTGGTAATAAAATAGGAAATACTCAAATATTTTTTAATTTTTTACTTACATCTTGGGGTTTAATTTTGAAGCATTACAAGTAAAATCATTGAAAATGTTCCTATTTAATAAAATGAAAAGCATAGAGGAATAAAATGATGTCAAAAAGTTATTGTAGAACTTGACATGAAAATTTAATTTCTGTATATAAAGGATGATATACATACCAATATATCATAGAGAATGTTGAGAAGAATTAAAATGAAATATTTTTTAATTTTTACCAATATCAACCCTCTCTAAAAATAGTCTTCTATGATGAGCATCCAAGAGAGCATGAATAAAAAATGAATGAAAAGTCAACAAATGAGGATTCGGCACTTTGTTGGTTACATTATAATTGACCTTTTAAAAAACAATTTTTTTAGTTCTATTTTCTGAGTTGTCGCTAAGGAAAAATCATCAATGAACAATTATCAAAATCCTTGAATAATTTATTTAGTCATACTTGAAATATTCATTATTCATTTTATTTTTAAAATGTTACGGTTATGTAAAATTCTATATCAGTCAAAACCTTAATCAAATTCATAATTTTGGATAGTGACAAAGTCGCAAAAAATTAATTATTTCTTCAATAAATGGATCGCAATCGTTTATAAAGTACAAAAGATTTACCCAATTGAGTAATACTTTCATGTTCCTTGATTTGAACTTATTTATTTCCCAGCAATATTTCAATCCCAGCAACACCAGTTTCAAAATGATGTAATACATTCTTCGTATAATAATCTAAGTTGGCTTGTTTGATACGAATCATTCAGTTCTGCATTTCATAATAGGTAAATCAATATAGCATGTTTTCGTATCTCAGTCCATCACAATATAAATACATTAGTCAGAAAAATGTGTGTACGATCATCTTACAACTTTTCTTGTTTAATCAAAAACATTAATCTAACCTATATTTATACCCCAAAAAATTTTGCGTTCGATCATCTTACAACTTTTTTTGTTTAATCAAAAACATTAATCTAACCTAAGTTTTTATATATGAATTAAGTTCAAAACTACGATAGGCTTCGGAATTTCTGTTTGTGCTGTTCCACTTAGTCATTGTTGGAATGTCAATTATCGTACATGTTAACATCAATAATTAACAATTCATTTGTTTTCTTTGTTCATTTAGACATACTAACAGTATGCAATAGTGATAATAAATTCAAATGGGGGTGGGGTGAGGGCCAGAAAGAAAGTTTACAGGTATACAGTATTGGTATATTACTTCAATATATTTTCTGAATACCTATATTTGGTATTTTTGGATTTTCTAATACATTTTTTTCAATAGGTATTTCATTTTTTCAATTTTTGTATTTTCATATGAAAATGCCATTGATAATACAATTTTGATAAAAAAGACGAATCTTTGCTTATAGCTTTTTTGTTAATATGAGTTCCTAACATTCAAGTTATCATACAACCTTGTTGTTTTCGGAATAGCTAGTAGCCGAGGATATTTTACTGAACTCGAAAACATCCAAACATTTCAAGAACTTTGTTTTTTTTTAATACAATTTTTGAGTTGAGAATCGTTCGTCTTTTTTGTGTAGAGATTATTTTTAATAAGTAATTCTGCATGACCTGCAGGGGATTCAGCGAAGTATCGCAGGTTCCCCATTATGCAATGAAATAGTATCGTAATATATTTTCTGCCAGTGAGATGTAAAGATGAAAGATTATCTCTAATTATATAATAATCAATCATTCGACTAAACCACTACAATAACTTCATATAACAACTTATCTGTCATCATAACTCCATCATCATATTCCATAGACGACTTAGATGAATTTAACAAATTATTGACAACTTCAATTCTAAAATGTCGTTTGCAGTATTTGTTAAATATTTTGGTGGGAAATTTCCTTACCGAATCTTCTTCGTTCTTGAATTAATAACCAAAAAGTTTAGTTTTGCACCATTTTTTAAGAAAATTATCCCTCGCCTGGGACTCGGAATTTTCAATAAATCGTGCACTTCAAAATTTTCCGGTGATAATTCAAACACTAGGAAGATTGTAAGAGAAAATTCTGGTAAATCCAATTATCGATTTTACTAGTTATTTCCAGGCATACTTTTGTATAATAATCATTAAAAGAATCACCTTTCGTTCTATTTTCAGTAATACGGGATAACCATTTCTTCCAGTAATAGTGGTTTCTGTATTTGAATTTTATTTGAATTAGTATTGGCTATTTCGATTATAATTTGCCTCCCTTTACTTCATCTAGTTTATTTTTAGAATTTCGGTTGTTTGTCATTCTGATGAACTAATTGATTTTCTCTTCATATTTTTTGTAATGCTGCCCAAGGTATTATAAATCTTTTAGTTCAACTTACAAAACTAATTTGTTCTTCACACAACAAATTATCAGATCAGCCAAAAAAAATGTCTCCCTGTGGCAATTAATAACAAAATAATTCATCCAGGCCAAGTACATTTTTTTCTAAAATTCAATTACTTGTTTCAGCACAACAGTTGAAAAAAATCACTTGAAATAAGAAATACCGTTTTTTCTCCAAGTATATCTTTTGACATTCGAACATTTTACTCACATTGTATCTCCTGACATTCCACACGATTTTTTTTGTACAAAGTATCGCACCAGAAAATTCTCCCACAACATCTCGTTTCCCACAAACTGCACCTTGCTACACCAAGTCAAATATTCAACTAGCCAACCAAGATTCTTACGAAATATTACACAAATTGTAACAATACCTTCATAAAACTGTAGGTGTCCTTTTATTGCCAGCCCTATTCAATACCTCGCAAACAGTTTCAACTCGCACATTCTCATCTTCTTCGATTTTATAAATATCTCCATACTGATCATCAGTCATCTCGCATTTTTAGCGGAAATATTGAATTACTATGTTGAAAGTAATAAATGAGGCTATTAATTTCCTCGTTCAAAAATACAGTTAAAAGGAATTATGTCAAAAGAACCGTGCCCCCTAGAGGGACAGTTGTCTCTTGGATTGAGACATCCAGTGCAGTTATAGAAACAACCACAATTTCAGAGAAGTATCATAAATTTCGAAGGGATAATAAATGTCAACTTTTTGAAAGTACAAGGTCGGTAGCCAAATCTCTAGATCACCTTTCTGTGGAATGTTTTTATTATTGTGCAACGTTGAATGCTTAGCTTGAGACTGGTGGTTCAAAACTTGTTTCTTTGTGGATTTCGGACCTTTCTCTCTTTGTTCCCGATCGACAAATAAATTGGTTTAGAAATTTTACCATACAAAGAAAGTATCTATAAAACAGGATCAGATAGCCAAATTTTGTGCAGTGGTCTAGATAGTAGGTACAACAACCCACATTAAGAAATAAAATAAAAAACTGTAATTATTTTTTTCTACGACCATTAACAAAAATGAACATTTCAATTGCGTCTTCTATTAAGAAACCTATCACGTTGTAACACTGATTTTCATTTCCCACGGGCTAGCTGTATCGAAGTATTTCATTTCCTACGACTTTCATGAACTACTAGACTGTCATTATAGGTAGGTATTAACGAATTTTATGAACATAAATAATATCGAATCAAGTTTGTTTACGTCTGTCTAATAATTTGACATTTCACATCAGTAGATAATTACAAAATTCGATTGAAAAAATTAAGTTATTAAAAATGATTAGCGATAGTGAGGATGATTTAACAATCAAATTAATAAATTTATATCACAAGCTCCTGATAATGCCTATCTTCTGACAAAGGTATGATTTTCTTTTCATAAAACCAGAATAATTTCAATAAAATGATTGATTACAATCGGACTCTATATTTTTGAATAGTTGACAGATACTTTCTATATAGCAGTTAATTTGAACAAATTATTATGTGCTCTAGTAACGACGAGTGTTGATTCAGATGACACATGGACTTTGGATGGTGGGAGCGAGGGTTCTAATCCACGCAGCAACATTTTTTTTCATTTTATGAAATCGATTAGTTTTTGATTTTTTCTGCATAAAGTTTTTTTATTTCCAAGTTGTCAAAATTTATAATTTTTTTTATTATTAAATTAATTAAATTAAATTATTTAATTATTATTTGTTTCACGGCGTAGGTAGGTACGTGTACAAAAAGAAAAATAGATGTTTCATTCAAAGGGTGAAGAAAGAAAAACATATCTAAACCATGTAAAAATGACGGCAGGAGAGTTTATGACAAAAAGGATTATTAAAAATATTACAGATTTTTTAATGATTCAGATAGTCGTCGAAAAAGTATAGTGAACAATGAGCATGAAATGACCCATTTCCCAATCGTAGGTATATGAAATACTCGTGGGAAATGTATGTCATTCATTCCGTCTCAAAATACTCATTTTTCCATTTATATTCAAATCAAATAAATGTATATTATTTCAAACAAACAATTTCTTTGAAAATGTTTAAAATAAGAGGAGACTGAAAATTGGGCATTTCAAATTAGTTATTTAATAGATGAAAGCGGGAAAAATCGAATTCAACATGCACTCTACAAAAACTAATAATGTTGCCAATAGAATAATGATAATACTTAATACTAAATATTACTCCTCTTTTTGGATGATTTTCTTAAAAAGTGTAGATACTTATTAATCTCTACAGAAAATTGAAGGATTCAATTTCAAATCATATATCAATTTAGCACATGATGGATGACAGTTTGAAAGGGAAGTTTTGTTATTGGCATTTCTGAAACAGGTTGAGAAACCAAGTGTTGTCGTTGATTCAGCTATTGATCTTTGGAATCTGAAGAAAGATCGATATTAGTAATATTTTTCTAAACATTTTCATGTCATGCATCTATTTTTACTTTTTTAAATAAATAATCTTTTGAAAAACAAATTGAATTTGGTCGTATTGTTAAGTGTTCTTAATTTCAGAATAAGTTAACTTAAACAGCGGCAGAAGTCAAGAATTATTATACTATTACCATTAACATCTCCTCAGTGCCCCAATGCATCAATCATATCACAAAGTTTCAATAGAGATTATTTTAAAAATGAAAACTAAATGTTTTGACAGAAATGACAATGCCTGACTTGGTGAAAAATATGATCAACTTATTTCAACTTCCGACATATTCAGAAATGTATTCAAATTTGAATGAGAATGATAGTAAGACAGTCTCTTATACAATTTGAAAGCTATTCACCACTATACTATTTCGCGCCTATACTCTGAGCGCCATCTAGTTGGAACGAATATTCCTCAAGAACATAAACAGTCGTTTGAGGGTGTTGTGAATATCCCGAAAAAAAAATTATCATCTTTTTGAGATAACTGGCCAATAATATCGATAACCTTTTAAGAATCATTGCAATATACTCAAGGTTCATCATTCCCAACATCATTTTGATATAAGATGAACATAATATCAGGCACAGAATCTATCAATTCAATTTTCTTACAAGGGTGTGATTGGGGTATTTATCCCTACTTTGCCCGAGGTGAGTGTTGAACCCTAACCTCACCGCAAGAAACAGAAAATAATTGAGAAAAGATATTTTTACAAAACCCTGTGACAAGTTTTTGAAATTATTGACTTTTTCTTTTGCAACAATATATTTACGATAATTCGATGTGATCAAATTGTCCCATAATAGTATAATCCAATTTTACCCTCAGATGGCAGTCTTTAATTTGAGTAGGCTTTCGACAGGGTAGACTGCAAAAGATATTTCATTCTGGACTTTCTGAAAATATCATCATTCTCTTTAGAAACCTTCTGCAAGATCCATATTTTGTGGTAAAAAACGATGGAAATATTCAGGTAAATTTACATCTTCCTCGGAAGTACCCCAAGGATCAAACTTGGGGCCCTTGTTTTTTGTTATTTATTAACGACTTGCCAGATTATATCAAGCACTACCAATGTTTGCTTTTTTCCGATGATATCAATTTTTTTAATCAGTCGCAATCAGTCAGAGATTGTTCATCATTGCAAAAAGACATAAATAGTTCATTGAATCGGAGTGTTAGATAAAAGTTATATTTGAACTTAAAAAATGCCAAGTTATGACAATTACCCTCCAAAAGGATCCTATTTTTAGACTACCAAATGAATAATGAATCATTGCAAAGAGTGCATGAACTCAAAGGCTTGGGGAATAACCTATGTTTGCAAATTATCGATTAAGAAACAAAGGAATCATATAAAAAATACCGCAAATCGGGCTCTTAGATTTACTCAATTCATGAATCAAATAATTGAATATTTTAGAACCTATGGTGTGAATACAATTCAAGAAAAAAAAAACTATCCAAACACCAAAACTACGTCAAAATCACACTCGACACTTTGCCAACAAAGTTGGCATCTTTAGGAGCTAAAAGCTTACTAAACCATCCTAACTTACTTCTATTTATACCACCATTTCTTAATGGACGTCAAATTATCTAACATTTCGATTCTACCTACTCTACCTAATACTTATCTGAGGGCCAATCACACTCATTATCAAATTTGCCTACTTTTGTTGTTTCCTAATTCTAGCAATTTATCTGCACTAGATTAATTTTAAAGTTATCCTACTTGTTTTGGATTCGATGTCACAAATTTCTCGGAAAAAACAATAATCTATGAATTTATTGTGTACATTTTTCAATGCACTACGAACTTGAATAATGGGTTGTAAGGGATAGGACCCTTATCAGCATTCATACTATTTTTACACTTGGCAATTTCCAGACTCTCGAATGCGTCGAGAAGTCTATGGTAATGATTAATTTCAAGCTTGTGTCATCAAATCGGTGGTCGTGATCCAAAGCATGTTGGGTCAGATTCGATTTTTCCGGTCTTGAATATCGGATATGAGCAATGTGTTCTCTGAACCGTACTTTCATGGCCCTTCCGGTATGACCCAAATACTTTTTCCTTTTCTTCACAATAAATTCATGAGTCATTGTTTTTTCCAACAAATTAGTGTCATCAAATCCAAAACAAGTAGGATAATATTGAAATTAATTTATTGCAGGTAAATTACTAAAATTAGTAAACAACAAAAGTAGGCAAATTTGATAATGAGAGCGGTTGCCCCTCAGATAAGTAGTAGGTGGGGTAGGTAGATTCGAAATGTTAGATAATTTGACGTCCATTAAGAAATAGTGGTATAAATAGAAGTAAGGTAAGATAAGGTTTAGTAAGCTTTTAGCTCCTGAAGATGCTAATTTTGTTGGCGAAACGCGCGTCGAGTGTGATTGTGACGTAGTTTTGGTGTTTGGGCAGTTTCTTTTTTCTTGAATTCAATTCATGAAAATACTGTTTTCCACGCTAGTGAGATCTAAACTTGAGTACGGCTCTGCAATTTGGAATGAAATTCCTAAGACACCTCTATTATAAAAATATCATAGTAACCACGATTATAATAGCATTAGAACATTACAATTTGATATACCCTGCTTCAGAGGAAAAATTTTGAGAATTGTTGTCACTAATATCAATTATTGTTCCTCCCAGACCTATGCGTTCTATTGTGTTACTTTGAAATCCCTCCTCTCAAACTGATAAACTTTTTAGGAATTCTCGCAATCTCAGGTTTCGAATAGATTAAGGGTCATTCACAAAATATCTAGTAGTTCGTATGATGACGTATGGCCCATAGAACCCCCTTTACAATTGAACTGAATTGAATTCTATTTGAATAAGACAAGTTGCAAAATTTATTTTTCACATACCTAGTGTTTGGAAAATGCATTCATTCTAATGTGTTACATTCTCGCGATCCCGCAATAAAAACAATTTATAAGTTATGTAATCAGCAAAAATAACATGTATGTAAAATTCTTAGTCCGTTGACTGAATTACTACATGTAATGTTAAGTTTTGGAAAGCTTACTATGACTTTTTTCCCGCTGCTGAAGAGACGTTTGTTGTAAGGCAATTTTTATTAAATATTATTGAAACTCAATAGACATGGCCTAAATTCAGGTGCATTTTTGTTATACCACGTTTTATAGTGACTTGACATTCACGCAGGAACGCGGTCGAACGAGATAAAAAGTATCCTATGTCCGTCTCCTGGTTTTAAGCTATCCCCCATTAATTTTCAGACAAATCGGTTCAGCCGTTTTTGAGTTACAAATAGTGCAACTTACACGACTCTCTTTTATATATATATATATAGAAAGAAGAAGATTTACTAAGAAGAAGAATGACTAAGTAACCTACACCTAGGTCCATGGGAAGATGTGAGGCTGGTTTGCCCGCCCTCCGAAAACCCACAGAGCAGGACTAAATCCAATCACTCCATGCGCAGTCTTTACCCCATACCCTGTGGAATAGTGTGTTTCAGGTACGTAGCAGAGAGAACTTATCTGAAACTGCAGAACATTTGCTTTTCTGCACCAGATTGAAGGTGTAAAATAGGTCACAGTGCTTGTAAGGCCGTGTAGCCTGTAAAACCCCCCATACAATCGACAATATATCACTACCTACATAAGTATGGTTTTTTGGTACCGTCTTCAGGAATCATACGAAACAAACCACTCCACCAAAAACAAGACAAAATATCAAACAACTTACCAAATTGACTCCTCATCCAGGGATACAGCGGACTAGGTAACGCCGAAGCGCTATTGCTGTTGGGGGGTTGCTGCCCAGGCTGCGGCTGTTGCTGCAGGGGCGTGGGTTGCTGATGCGGAGCCTGATGCAGGTTCGCGTTCGGTTGCCCCGCGTACATCATATGCTGCTGCTGCGGGTGGTGGGGTTGGTGCGCCTGCTGGTGATGCTGCGGCAGCTGCTCCTGCATATGGTGGCCCATGTGGTGCGTGTTCAAGCTCTGCGCGCTGTCCAGGGGCGGACTGCCCGTGGGGCCCAGCACGCCGTTCTGCGGCACCGCCGCTTGCAGCTTGCAGCTGGGGTACACCACGGGGGTCTGGTGGCCGTTGGGGGCCCCGTTTCCCGTCCCCATGTGCATGTTGGTGGGGCTGTCCGGCCGGTACTGTCCCTCGACGTCCATGGGCTGCCCGTTGTAGTAGGCCGCGTTCCGGATGTCCATCCTGTCGTAGGGGGGGAACCTGGGGTAGGGCATGCCCTGGGGCGGCTGTCCCGCGGTGGGAGGCCCACCGTAGTGGTGCGCGGGGATGGCCTGGCGCAGCCCCACCACGGATGGGTCGCCCGCGCAGGAGTTGGGGTCCGGCTGCCCCTGGGGTACCTGCACGGCCGCCCCGTAGTGCTGGTGCGGGTGCTCCGCGGGTACCACCCCTCCGTTACGCATGTCCGGGATGTAGTTGGCGAAGTACGAACTCATGCTTAATTATTTTAAATCACAGCTAGTATTAGTACACTGAGTTTGCACAGGTTTATAATCACATTAAAATCACTGCAGCGGCATTTTTTAAACCCACTGATGCTTGCACTTGCACACCCTGTTTTGCACTTGTCCACGCGCTTTCTTCAGGCTCTGCTCTTCATCCAACATAAAAAAGAAGTCGCATGTGACCCTGCAACAAAACAAAACATGTCACCATCGTTATCAGAGTGGGCTAATTAAAGGCTATCTTGTCGCGGGGAACAATTGGCGAATGGGGTCACGATTCGCGCGGTTTTTGCCCATGGCTGGTATCAACAATGCGTTTCGGAGCTCAAATAGCAAGTGAATACGTTTTAGTTTTGGTGGAGACCGACGAAATGAATGACACATGTAAAAGGAGGCAGTTTCATCATTAGGTTTCACGCATCATATACACATGTGGTTGTGGAATGCAATTATTACTTCTAGTTAGCCATGGTGGTTTCCGAAATATGGCAGAATGGCGCGGTGATCTTTATGTGACAAATATTGAGTGATTCGTGAAAAATTTCAGTATCGAGAAAATTGTTGAACTTGATTGATTACAATAATTAAACAACAAAGAAAATGAATCGGGTGAACAAGTAGTTTACTTAATTCAATAAATACACTTGATGAATGTTATTTAGTAATGTAATGTAATATTGCATGATTACAATTTATATTTCATATACAGAATGATTAAGAGAGTGTTTCACTATAAAAAAATTTTGACTAATAGTTGATTCAGATTTTTATGCTACGATCTTGGTATACTATGGTTGCTCTAGGCGGACCACAACTTTTTTATGTGATGTTTTAGTCCCATGGTTATTTTGGAGAAAATGATCCCCGTCAAGAGATTTTTTTCTCTGGTCGTTTGTCTCTCCGTCTCTCCGTCTGTCCGCCCGTCTGTGAACACTTCAAACCTTCATATTTTCCAAACTCTTGGAGATATCGCTTTGATATTTCAATTATTTCAATAACTTAAGGACTGTAACTGTCAGTTTTAATTTTCTCGCCACAGGGACAATCTGGAAAAATGTTATGGCGTTTTTCCGTTTTGTTTTTCGTTTCTATCACCAACGATACTATTAGTTTAGGAATTGATTTGATCCAGTCTGTATTTTTTTTGGAGATATGATTCAATATGTCCTTCATAAGTGTATAGTTTTTGAAAATAATAAGAAAATGCAAAAGAGTTTTTCCGACGATTTTCTGAAAAATGTGGATTTAAAAACTTATTGTATTACCTATACCGACCCTTTCATTTAAATTGAATGTGACAGGTAGAGCTCGAATAGACCAACAAATCCTACGAAAAGTTTCACGAAATTAATCGAAAAATCAGGAAAATTTGAAATATATGAAAATCGAAATTTTCATTTTGGAAAATACGAAATATCTCTTTTGCAATTTACCATCTTAAAAACATCAACAAACAATTTAAAAAAGTTTTTCTCGTAAAATCAAAAGCACGGGAAATATTTTTAAAAAATGGAAAATCGAGATATTGACCGTACTAATGAAATAAATGAAAATCTTGAAATACTTTTGTTCACATCTTCACAAGCCACATCGATATTTCCATTCCGTTTTTCTCCAACTTGAACGAAAAGCGGAAAAATATTGAAAAAAAAATTTAAAAATAAAAATTTGCACTTTTCCACTTTTTCACCAAAAACTCAAAAACGAAATGAGACATAAAAAATTGTTGGTGAAAAAAGTTTTATCCGCCTTGAACAGGTTTTATTCATTACTTCAAAAACAAATGAAGTCGACTGTTACTTCGTATATATACAATTTTATTGTCCTCGGACAGATCTACAAAAATTTCCCATAAAATTGTTTCATATCTTGAAAAAAACGAATTTTGCGATTTTTTTTTTGATTTTTTGGAATAATAGTGAAACCGTTGTGAATTTTGTGTTTGATCGTAAATTGTTGGGCTCATAATTATCCACATTCATCTCAATTTATGGATTGACTGTATTCACCATGTTGATAAGTTTTCTATGTGCATAATAATATATAGATTGCCATCTCTGATTTACAAGATACGCTTTCAGAAAATCAATTCACGTATTCTGAATTTCAATTCACAATTCTGAATTTCAATTTACTAACTCTGAAATTCAATTTACTTTGCTAAATTCCAATTCACTATTCTGAATTTCAAAGTACATAATATTATAAAATTTATATGAAGAGCGCACTACATCCTCAAAGTGGAGTTTCAATGTAAAAAAAAACTGAGTAAAACTCAGAGTCGTATTTGACCCCTAGAGTAGGAAGGGGAGCTGTTGTCAAGGCAGCTTTGGCAATAACTTGTCAAAAAAATCAATAGAAATGCTCATCTCCAGTTGAAATTACAGTTCAAACTGAAATAAGTAGAGGCACTAATTAGAATTTCACTTTTTGAAAATTGCCAGTTACAGCGAATACTTCCTGATCCATCCAATTTTCTGCAGATATTACTGATATGTGTACTCCAAGTAAGAGGTGGATCAAGATGTATTCCTAGAAATTGAACTGAGGTCATGTGAAAATCATTATGATGGCCATTATGGTACTTTGAAACTAAACATATCTCTGGTTTAGTCGAATTCAAAAATATATCATAGTAATCAAACTACTCTTTGGCATGTGCTGCAGCATCTGCTGAAATTTCATCAGTATCAGTACTTTCATTAACATGAAGAAGAAAGGAATCATCTTCTGGCTACAGACTCATCAGCAACTCACGATTCATTGACATAGGTGAAGGTAGATCATTTGCATAAATTAAAAACAGGAAAAGGCCCAGAATGGACCCCTGCGGTACCCCACTTTAAATTACTAGAACACACGCAATCCATCAATCTTCCCATCATCCACGACATAACTATTCATAAGTAGTAAATTATCATGACCAGAGGTGTAACTAGCACATAAGTTATAAGTTTGCGCTTTAGTGGCGGCATAAAAACTAATTGGCCTGCCTTTTTATAGCCTCACAATATCGACCGTACTTTTTACGACCTGCGAATTTAATTGTAACAAATTAAATCAATTAAGTCGGGAGTAATTGGATACTGTAACGCAATTTCCGTATCGCAATTAACCGGCCGTTGCATTGTTTGAATACTCACCTTTTTGAAACGCTGCCTGCGATTTTTTGCCCGACTTCATATAATGAGCTGTGGCCGCGAGCATTTTAATTGGGGCCATTATCAATACCACCGGCATCTTGGATGTCATAATGACGTACTGGATGTGACTGATATGTGTTGCTGGGGAATTTGTCTCCATCGTTTGTTTTGGCGCCGGACAGGAGTGATTTATTTCGAGACAGTTGGAAATTCAGCTGAATAATACACACACTGTATAGAGACAGGTGAAAACTATCATCATGTGGCTTGACCAACAACTGCGTTCTTTTTCTGGAGTCTTATCTGACTGGAAGTCGTTCGAGGATTCAGTACCATGGTTTCAGGTTTGTCGAAATAAAGTAATCCTCTGGTGTCCCTCAAGGGTCTGTACTTGGTCCTTTATCATTCATAATTTCTGTGATTGGCATTTCTCTGAGTATTGACTCGGAAATCCTCCAATATGCAAATGACTGTGAGCTGTTTTGTCAAATTACCTCTCAAGTGTTTGTTGTTGTCTTCAAAACAATATCAACATATTGAATGAATGTTCAATTCAATTAATGACCTCTGAATATAACAAACTACACTCAAAAAAATCACCAATCGAATTCACCTACACCATAAACGGTCATTATGAACAGACAGTGGTAGAATTCAAAGATCTATACTCCAGTTCGAGAATTGTAGATAGTGACTCATCGTCAGTTTACGTGGTTTCAGCGTGCGGAATGCACGTAAACTGACGATGAGTCACTGGGCTATAGGAATAATCTTCTAGGCAAAGTTCACATTTTCACATCACGTTAGCACCATTGCTAGAAACTGCAAATGGTTTACTGAAACTGAAACTCCCTTACTACTCTTCAATACACTTATTAACTCGAAACTTAGGATATGGCAGCGTTGTATGGAATCCTGGATACAGCACAAGTAGTGCAGTAATTTCGTTTATTGAAACAGTTACAAGGCTTCTGGAATCAGGAGAATGCACCGTTGGCATATTCTGCGACCTCAGCAGGGCATTCGACTGTGTCAACCACTGTAAACTTATGTCAAAGCTCTATTGGTATGGTATAAGAGAATAGACAACAATTTGTCAGTTTGAAACATCATAGTGAGTTTAACACTATTAACTTTGATTCTGAACGCTTGGACGTCACGATGGGGGTACCACAAGGATCTGTTCTTGGTCCAATATCATTCCTACTCTACATAAATGATATCGACAACTTCATCACAGAGTCATTGATAACGATGTATGCGGATGACACATTCTTAGTGGTGTCCGATAATGTGAATCATCTACTGTTTGAGAAGTGTGCGAGTACTCTTAAGTAAGTTGTGAACTGGTGCGGAGCCAATTCATTTTATCTCAATGGTGACAAAACTGAGGTGGTGAGATTCCACAATCGTCAAAGACCGTGCAAGGAAGTACAAATTCAAATAAATGATCAAACACTCAACAGTTTAGATGATACCAAATTTTTGGGGATAACCTTGGATGCATGTCTGAATTGGAAAAAGCACTGTACCATCGTGATAAATAAAATGAACTCATTGTGTTACCTATTCAGAAATCTCAGAAGCATTTTAACAGACCAACAATTATTATCGTTATATCATGCTCAAGTTTCGTTAAGGCTGAGGTATGGCATATGTATATGGGGTAACTCTACAATCGTTTCAAATATGTTTATTGTACAGAAAAGAAATATTTGTATATTAGCAAGAGTTCCTAGCACATTTTCTTGTAGAGACCTATTCCGAAAATTCAGGATTTTAACCTTAATCTGTATATATATTTTTGAATTGTCTGTTTGTTTTTCAAAATAAGAATACATTTCTGCTAAATGAAAGTATTCACAATGTGAACACTAGACAAAAACACGATTTCCATGTTCCATTTCGTAAATACAAAATAACATTCAATTCTCCGTCTGTGCTAGGTCTTACTAATTTCAGTAAGCTACCTAGACATTTTAAAGAAATGACAACCTTAAAAAAATTCAGTTGCCTGTTGAAGAATTATTCAATTGAGAGTTGTTTTTATAATTTACAATAATTTTAAGACTCGTAATAATATGTGTGTGTATTTATAAATATTTTTTATTTATTACTACAGTTATTAGTTATTTACATTGTAAACCGTACTGTCGTAGCTTTATGTGTACTTTAACGATTCCAATACATGTAATCTGTGTCTAGTGGAAAATAAATATTATTATCATTATTATTATTATTGTTATACAGTGTGTGCGATTTGAAACCGCAACAACATATTATTTTGGAACCCAGGGACCGATGTTGAAAAATAAAATTTCAAGTTTTAGTACTCGACGAGCTCTATTCAAAAATGTTGACAGATATGAATTATTCTTATTTTAATTTATTTCTCGAGAAAGTGGATATAGACCGTCAGATAGTGACAGATTTAGGTGCCCCATTTTCACATACAAGCCTCGAATAGGGTTGAGAAGTACATCGATGTTGAGTAAAATGGAGGGAAATTTACGAGTGGCTCCTGGGGATAACATATGGAAAATTCGATTTTCCATGGAAAATTCGATTTTCTTTATTTTAACGCGAACCGTGTTCACCTAATCATTAATTAATAGAACCTGGCTTCAGAAGATCAAAGGCTTGAGTGTTGAAGGTGGCTAAAGGGTTAAAATGAGGCTGTAATCTTGTAAAGAAAAATCGAGATTTTAACAGGTTTTCCCACGCAAGCCCATCGAAACTATGAAAACCTACATCGTCACTAGACCGAAAAACATAATGGCTTGAGTGGCGTGAATGGAAAAGTAGATTTTGTCGTCGGAAAATTTAATGGAAATTCTTTTCGATTTTTCCATATGTTTTCCCCACGAGCCACTCGTAAATTTCCCTTCATTTTACTCAACATCGACTAACTTTTCAACCCTATTCGAGGCTTGTATGTGAAAATGGGGCACCTAAATCTGTCACTATCTGACGGTCTAATAGCCTAATCGATTCGGGAATATTTTGAACACCTATATACCAAGTTTCTGCCCAATATATCATATAGGGTGTTAATTATATGACGACAAATTTTCAAATTCCAAAGTTTCAGTTATTTAACATGTGTTTCGAATTTTAATTTGTTGTCAATGAAAAGACCCAAACACTATGTGCTATCTCTACTTTCAATGATTTCATTCCCAAGAGGCATATCATCAAGAGTACATTTGAAAGCTACTATATTTGTTTTTCTGATATTAAATGAAAGAATGTTTGAGTCGCAAGATTTGACGATATTTATATCTCTGAATATCTTATCATTCAGTTAACAGTTTCACTATGTCATAAAAATATTGTGGTGTCGTAATTTTTCCAGGTGTCTGTGGACTCAGTAAATCGTTAATATACACAAGAAAAAAGTCGGTCCTGAAACCGATCCTTGTGGAACTCCAGAATCAATACTTATATATTTTTGAGGTCGTATCGCTTTTACCTACTGGACTGTTGAAGTTACATAAGACCAAACCATTCGAAGCCATATCGATGCAGTTTACGCAAAAAAGTATTTTAAGGTTAGAAAACACTGCTGCTATATTCCTGGAATTCATAATGGAATACATTTCATACAAGAAAGAAAAAAATGCATCTTTAGTGTGATTTTCTTTGTTGATGTTATGGGAAATGAGGAATTCATTGAGCTTTTTTTTGATACATTTTTCAATTATTTTTGCCAGAGTCGAGATACGGGATAAAGGCCGATAATTTGAGGGATCGTCCAAGTCACTCCCTTTGTGCAAATGTATTAGGAAATGGGCTGTTACAAAATGAGTGAGATAAGAGTTTCAAGTGCTTCTCTTGGAAGATTCTAAAATATTTTGATGGAGATGTACAATTAATTTTTCATTCTTCATATCTTTAATCATTCCAAAAAGTACAACAAATAATATCAAAGGATCTCCTGGGTGACAATTTTCGACGTTGATAACAGGGTTGTATTCGTCACTTTGCGATTCTTTTGCATTTTTTCTCTATGAAATAAATAAATGGAAATCTGGATTCGATGTGAATTTTGTTATGTAATTAAGGAAGAGTAGGTTTCTTGAGGATGTCTTAACCCTTTATCGGTCCGATTCTGATCAAACCACGCGGTATTTCATGGACCATGTAACCATATGGTATCATCGGATTCGAAAGCATTTGTTTTTAGTTAACGTATTCCTTCGAATCACAGGCAATGAACTCGTACTTTAACAAACAAGCTTAGGAGAGGAAACAAAAGAACAAATTAATTTCGCGCCACCTTCTAAGGACAGTTCAACTTATTATGATTTGAGCTCATCAAATTTTTAGGTTAGGTTGCGTGTACATGTAAATATTGTTTTTCTGATTACGCTTTGAAAGTATGCTGATTTTGTTTGGCCATTTTGATGTATTGCCCAATAAGGGATACAAACAATTATGTAGCCATATGGAGACTTTAAATAATTTCAAAGTATCTCCTGTGAGACAATTTTCGACGTTGATAAGACAATAATTAGGTTATTTTTGAGGTTACGAGCAATTGAACAGTTGAACTTATTCATCTCATCGGCACTTATTGCTATTTTTGTATTGTTTCTATCTTTGGGATTCTCTTTCAGGTCGTTTGCTATAGACCAAGTCTCTTCCATTTTGTTATTTGAGGAATTGATTCTAGTTTGGAAGTGGCTTGATTTCGTATGCTTCAGAACAATTCTACAAGTTTTACGGTAATTATACAAAAATAGGCATGGAAGTCTAGATTGAATGTGAATTTTCTCATTTGATTAATGAACCGTTCGATTCTGATAAAACCACGCTCTATATCTTGGACGATGTAACCATATGATATCATCGCATTCAAAAGCATTTGTACTGTACTGTACTCCTTCGATTCACAGTCAACGAAACTGTACGAAAACAAACAATCTGGGAGCAAGAACAAAAGCACTCATAGATTTCGCACCACCTGCTACTGGCATTTCAAATATGTATGATTTGTGCTTGTCAAATTTTCAGTTTAGGTTGCGTACACAAGTAAATATTGATATTATGATTTTGCTGTGAAAGTATGCTAATTTTGTTAGGCCGTTTTGATGTCTTGATCGATAAGGGATAAAAAAAATTATGTAGCCATATGGTGACAAAGGGTTTTAATTCCGGATCGTCTCTATTGGGTATCAGACAGTTCCATATAAGATATTTGCATTATATTCAATTATTCATGAGAGAAGAGTATTCTGACAAATTAGATTTTTATACTGTTTTTGATCGTAAATTTCGACTGTCAACTACTTTATCGACTTCCGGTTGAGTCATGCCGAATTGGCACGTGGAAAAATATGCGTGTTATGTTAGGCCAGTTCCGGAACCAGCCATTGGTATTTATATAAAAGGAAAGAGGGTTTGATGGCGAAAGCCAACTGATGCGTCCACCCACGCGGCTCAAGGGCCCCCGACACCCGATTTGTCAAAGCTAAAAGGTTCCGCACACACTCACACACATGCAATTCGTTAGTAGCAGCCAGAGCCGACTTGATGCCGCCATCAAAGCTCTTGCTTTTTGCTGAACCAACATTTTTTACCGCAGACATGTTTTGATGTACTCTGCGCCTTTGTTTTTTAATGTCACGGATTTATGAATCGGTTCACAGAGAGAGAAAGAGAGAGACGGGGCGCGCTTGGATGTGCAAATGAGATTTCGACCGCGATTCGGTTGTTTTTTTCCCGTTGTTGCGCCGTGCTGTAATTTCGCGTATACACGCGCGAAACTCAACTGTCATGCGACTGAAAACGAAAATAGGATTAGTGGACAGGTTTTTTTGCCGCAGGATGGAACGGTGTAACATTAACGTTGGCTACGTTGGCCGTAATGCATGCGGGTTTCACCAAATTTCATTGTGCTTTCGATACGAATGACGAGTGAGCCTTGTATACAGCCAACTTGATAGTTCCGCAATATGAAATATTTCCTTGTCTGTAACAGAAACGAATCGTCAAAAAATCGATGGCGTTGAAAATGAAACTTGTAAAGCACAATACATAAAAAACCCCTATAACGATTTTATCAGTTTCCTGGGTCACAGATCTATTGAAATCCTTCCTATACCAGGTCTACCCCAGGGGTCTAACCTCGGGCCATTATTTCTCATAACGCTCATTAATGATATTGTTGATACTTTCACCGTCCGTCATTTGTACGCCGATGATATATACCATGAAATTATCACCAGAGGGGACTGTACTCTTCTCCAAGAAAATTTTGATCGCATCAATCTGGTGTCTCGAGAATAACGTATTCCTTACTGTTTCCAAATGTCATGTTATGTCCTTTACTTCCTTTATTCCAATTATTTACAATTATGAAAAGAACAATATTGTATTGAACGTCCCTGAAACCCTCCACGATTTGACAGATATCTTTCCTTCAGAAATCATATCAAGCAAGTCATCAAATGAACGTATAGATCATCATCAGAGTGACAGAGTGGAAGAAATAAGAAAACGTTTATGCAACAATGTTTTACATTTGTTGGATAAAACTCAGAATAACCATCAATAGTTTGAAAGATACTTATATCATTCTAATTTTGAAAACGTTCAACAAAATTTTTTGAAGTATGTATGTTTCAAACTTGATGGTAACTACCCGATTGTAGGCTTTCCGCATTCCTTCTTTATAATCTGTGGATTCACTTGAATTTCGACGAAATATGTCACATGATATATTACTTTTCAATCTTATTCACAGCATCTTGGATTGTACCTATATCTTGAGTGTGTAAGAAAAAATTCATATTCCTAGGCTTGCATCTCGATGAAATAATTTCTACCTTCCACTTTGTCACACAAACGCTAAGTGTGACCTATATAAAAAAAACTGGACTGTTATGTTTTTACCGCTAGTTGATATTGATAAGTAAGTTAGTGTAATTTGATGAATAAATAGTTCATGCTGTAAATATATATATATATATATACTCTTATTCTGTAATTAAATCTTGTGTCTGTTGAATAATGTAAAAAAAGTTCAATTTCCGCACATGAAATATAATTGCAGAAATCTTGTATCCAATCATTATAAATCATCTATTGATAATTCTCAATTATCAAACGTTATTGACAATAAAAAAATAAATCCAAATTCAAGAACAAAAAGATAGGGAAGAATAAAAAAATAAACTAAGCATCATTAGTTAGTTACTTTTAGCAACGACATATTGGGAAATTATTTTATTACCGAAAGAGATTATAACAATGCAACACAAAAATTAAAACCGAAGAAAGCAGCAGAAACAAATGGCATTCCACCTTACATTCCTAAAGGTTGTGCTGATTGGTTGAGACATCTTCTGACTCACTTCTTCAATTTGATTATTTCTTATTACGTGTTTCCATCAACATGGAAATCAGCCATAGTCAGTCCTATATACAAGACTGGTAACAACATGGACATAAAGAACCATAGATCTATATCGATTATGTGTACTCCAGCAAAGCTGTTTGCACAAAATATTTATTGAAATCTCTACCATTATGTCCAAAATTTGTTAGCATCCCAACAGCATGGTATCATGGCAAATAAATCAATTACCTCTCATTTTTAACCTTTACCAATTGTGCATATGAAACCATGAATCGAAAATACCAATTAGAGACTTTTTACAAAGACTTTTCAAAGGCATTTGCTACAGTTGAACACCATGTTCCTGCTGAGAATAGGATGAAAAAAAATGGATTGTTACATAATTTACTAATTAGCTGATCAAAAACTATTTACATAATAGATTTATTATGGTGAGGCCTAACGATAACACAGTTCGAAAGTTTGATGCCAACTCTGGGATTCCACAAGGTTCAAATCTGGGGCCTCTGATGAACGATTTACTATCAGTTTATGATACTCTGAGAGCTTATCATTTGCAAACGATCTGAAAATTTTCAAATCTATACGATCGACTAGGGATTGTGTTCAACTGCAGAAAGATTTGAACAGTCTATCAGAGTTTTAGGATTAAGAACAAATTATATTTCAATATTAAAATATGCTGCACGCTAACTTTGATCCGTCGAAAATTACAGATTATTTTTGTGTAGGTATATGATTAAAGAGGAAACTGTAAAGAGATGTAATGTGGGTAAAGACTTAGGAATCGCATATGATCATTCGCTATCTATTGCAGAACACATAAAAAATTTAACAATTTGAGGCAAGCCTCAATCTTCACCAATACAGAAACACTCAAAAATGTTCTCTACAGTACAGTAAGATCAAAATTGGAGTGTGGTATTCACATTTGGTTCAACGAATGCCAATCTACTAATTACTTCAAAATCATCAATTACAAAATAATTTCAGCTGAGATTTTATCCCAAATACGAATCAATGTTAAATTCCCGTTTTTTTGGATTACCTCATGAAGGGCATATTCAATCTATTTGCCTCCAATGACTTAATCAAATCCTCAACTGATGTGATCCTCAGTTTCTTGAACTGCCCTCGTATTCTCGGCCATCCCAGTTCTAAGAACCACTTCAAGTACTACTTTTTCGTGAGTGGAGTTATTTAGAAACTTCTCACGTACATTCACACGCATTCAGCAGTAAAACACATCTTTATTTTTATCGAAGTTTATAGAAAGCGGGCACTTACAACTACCTAGTTCTTGTTAAGATTTGAATCCGGTTTTGAAGACGGGGCAACGTTTGCCCCTTGACACAGCCGGAAAAAATTCGTTGTAAGAAGTATTTGACCATGTGTGACTGAACTCAGCTTCTCAGAACTGGGCACAAGAGCTTTAATCTTTTCGTGGAAATCTACAATAAAAATGTAGCAAGGAATAAAACAGAATATGAATTTTTTTCATATTTTGTAGAAATTTGATAATTGTACAAATTTGAGATCGTCAAAGTTGTCACTTCAAAATGTGGCGACAAGTGTAATTTCATATCCTGTACCCGAGATATTCCTAAAAAAATACAGTTTAGTATACGATGGGTACGAAAAATGGTGGAGACAAAAGAAGGTTGTTAACATAACGAACGAAAGGGGAATGTTAGTATAGTTCAATGAACTACTCAAATTGCAGAAGCCTTCATCTCTTTGGTACTGTTCTCAATATTGAAAAGGATAGACCAATTAGAAGAGAACAGCAATGGAAATTTTGGGAGAAAACATGAACATTCTCTCAATATCAGACAATTCTCAAACTCCCAATATTTGAAATTATTCACAAAAATCGTTGGGAATGTCAGCATCTGGCATAAAGTAGTATAACTATAAAGACTGCACTGTACATATATTCAGTGCGGGTTTTTATAACACACCCCTGTTAACTTTTGAATGGTTTGAAGGACAAAACCATTTTGAATGGTAGTACCGATATTTCTTTTTGGAATAAAAGTCATTTTGATTGATCGATAAAGGTTGCGGGGGAATCGTTAATTTAAAAATTTCAAATGGCAAGTGACACATCGTTGAAAAAAGAATTCATTATTTTTTTCAAACATCTGAAGTTTTTCGGATTTCGTTGATATTATTTTTACAATATGCACTCGCAATATCAAGTGTATATGCGAATGTGAATATAGAAAATATTTAAATGGTTGAAAACAGAATTGATTGAGTTCATTTTTCGATGATTTGTCATTTGACCCTCCATGCCATTTGAAATTAATTTTTGAACTGATGTGCCCCTCTGCATCCTCTATCAAGCAATCAGTATGTCTTTCATTTCAAAAAGCGGTATCGGTGATACCATTCAATATGGTTTTTGTTTCATATTTGTATGTCAAACAGTTAACAAGGGGATGCATAAAAACCCGCAGTGTTTGAAAAATAGGTTTTCATTTAAATGTCAACTGAAATATAACATTTCGCGTAATGCCTATTGTTAATTTTTATGAAATATATAAGTTTTCGTATAATTCTTGTAAGATACGTTTTGTTGTATTTTTATAGTTTGCTATTTGAATTTTCTTTGTATTCATTCAATAAACAGTTTATTTTGGATGAATTTTATTTTCTAATTCATTACCGGAATTGTGCAATTCCCTTATAAAGTGAGAGATGTAATGATTTTCTCATGGTATAAACTCGGAATTTTATAAAATTATTAATTTAAACTCTGAATTAAGTACGAGGATATATTGAAAAATTCTTAGCCTGCTATAGAACCAAACAAAATTTCAATGTCAAAATATTTTATTACTCAACATATTCTCCTCTTAATTGGATACATTTATTACAGCGAACCTGCAACGTCTCTAGACCTTTCAAAAAAATGTTTCTTCTTGCTCTACAAACCAGACCTCCACAGCTTTTATTACCTCCTCGTTGGAAGAAAATGTACGACGTTTTAAACTTTTTTCAGTTGAGGAAAGACATGACAGTCGGACGGAGCCAAATCTGGTGAATAAGGAGGGTGTTCTGGTAATTCAAACCCTAAATCACGAATTTTTTGCATGACAACATGAGATTTGTGTGCAGGGGCGTTGTCCTGCTAAAACAAAACACCTTTGGATAGCTTTCCGCGTCTTTTCTCTTTAATTTTTTCCCGTAGAGTGGTCAGTAATGTCGAATAGTAATCTCCAGTTATTGTTCTACCCTTAACCAAAAAATCAATCATGATTACTCCATGGCAGTCCCAAAAAACTGAAGCAAGAACTTTTCCAGCAGATTTTTGGACACGAAACTTCTTAGGTCTTGGAGAACCGGAGTGTCGCCATTCCATCGATTGTTGCTTTATTTCTGGATCGTAGAAATGTACCCAAGTCTCATCCATAGTAACAATTCGGTTTAAGAAGTCTACAACGTTTTCAAATCGAGCACAGATCGAACGCGATGCTACTACCCTTGCACGCTTTTGGTCAACATTCAAACATTTGGGGATCCATTTTGCAGCAATTTTTCTCATGCAATTGACGTGAACTATATGATGAACGCGTTCGTATGAAATATTCAGTGCTTCAGATATCCGTTTTAGCCCAATTCGACGGTCTGTTAAAATCATGTCATGAACTGCATCGATATTTTCTGGGACTGACACAGAAACTGGCCTTCCCGATCGGTCATCATCTTTAATGGAAAATTTACCTCTTTTGAAGCTTGCATTCCAATTTTTCACAGTCGCATATGAAGGACATTGATCACCAAGAGTATTAAGCATATCTTCGTAAATCTGCTTACCTCTTAACCCTTTTAAATACAGGTACTTGATGATGGCTCGATACTCCAATTTTTCGATTTTCACAATTTCGGTGGACATATTTTTTCTTTTAATTTATTGCGTAACTCTGGTTTACTTTTTTGACGCCAAACTTTACACCGACACTTCTAATAAGTTATTGTTCGTTGCTATGGTAACGCAATATTTTGTTTATGCAGGGAACTGGTCTAGACTAACTAGATATCAATACATCCTCGTATATGGTAATCTCAACCCGTGTTATAAAATTCCTACTGCAAACTCAGAATTATCTTAAATTCCAACTTAATTCTCAGAATTTTAGTGAATTATAACTTCAAACTCGGAATTTTATAAAATTTCGTCTTTATTTTCGGAATTTTATAAAATTCCTACATTAAACTCGGAATTTTATGTAATTTCGATTTAGAAGTCTGATGAAAAATAAATTGTTGCCTGCACAAATCAACATGGTTTCATGGCAAATAAAAGTACTGAGTCAGCACTGTGTGACTTTCATGAACACATAATAATGGCTCTTGATGCAAAAGTGCAGATCTGTGGACTATTTATAGATTTTTCGCGTGCTTATGACATGGTAAATCATGAACTTCTGAACATTTGCAAAATTAATAGATATGGTATTAGAGGTAGAGCCCTCGAACTATTGAAATCTTATTTGTCAAACAGACCACAATGTGTGAGAATAAATAATGCCCAAAGCAAACAAGAGATGATAAAACAAGGAGTACCGCAGGGATCAATATTAGGGCCTCTTTTTTCCTCATTTATGCCAATGACCTGATTTTAATGCTACATAACTTACATTTTGCCCATGTAGTATCATATGCAGATGATACGAATATTCTTATAAAGGTCTCTGAATCGCGTGAAAAACTTTCAGAAATGACGGAAATGGTATACACTAAAGTAGGTGAGTGGTCTAAAAAGGACAGCCTAAAACTGAATACGCAAAAGACAACTGTAATGAAATTTAATCTCCGTGGAAAACCAGACAATTTCATTATTTTTAGTGAAGATGAAAGGGTAGTAGATCCATCTGAGACAACTAAGTTGCTAGGAATAATCTTGGACTGTAAAGTCACTTGGGAGCCCCATATTGTTTCACTTTGTAGTAAACTACGGAAAAATTGTTATGCATTGAAATTTCTTTCGAGTCACGGTCACTCTGGAGTACTGTTAACTCTTCACTATGCAAATATTCACTGTCACCTGAGATATGGCATACTGAACTGTGTTTCATCACTTGTATCTATTGGTTTCAATAGATTATTTGTTCTTCAAAAATTCGCAATGAGGACTTTTGCTGGCTTGAGGTGAAAAGATTCATGTAGAAATGCTTTCATATACTTTCATATACTAACACTTATCTATGCAATGTGCATATATGTTTAAAAAAATCATGGTAAATTTAAGAGTAATCCACAATATACCTATAACACAAGAAATGGGAGTATTCTTGTACCAGATGCACATCGTACAACATCATATCAGAAGTCGCATCATGTTATGGGTTGTAAGGTGTATAATAAGATTGACAAGTATATTAAGGAAGCCTCCAATATGCACATTTTCAAGTCTCGGTTGAAGAAACACCTTATTGATAAAACGTTTTCCACTCTTGATGAGTATTTTATTTAATATTCTATATGTTGAAACTATTTTATTTTTATTCGATATTATTGTATTTTTGTGTTTTCCTTCGTGTACGTTTCAGGATTATCTTTTTTGTATTGTGCATTTCTGTTTTCTGATCTATCTGATCTATGCTTTATGATGACGTTTTCTTTGTTACATTTCCATTTTGTAATGTCCTTATACTCTGTGTATGTTAAACAAAGAAATAAATTTATTATTATTATTTAATAAATTTAACTCTTAATGAGCGTCATAGAATTCCGACTGCAAACTCGGAATTATATTAAATTCTGACTTCAAACTCAGATTTCTATTGAGTTCCGACTCCAAACTCGAAATTTTATAAAATTCTGACTTCAAACTGGGAATCTCATAAAATTCCGATATTCAATTCAAAATTTTATGAAATTCCGAGTTCAGAGTGAAGAATATTTTTGTGTCCTGTCTAAGTCTTTTTAGTGCACATGCTAGGCATCTCAACAAAAATTTTAATTTCCAACACTGTTTTGCGACTGTCAACCATCATATTTCACCGCCGTGGAACTCCATTGTTTTCCTCAGCCGGCGATAAATCCCCGCCAAGGCTTACTTGATTTTCGCCGTTTGAGTATTGATTGTTACACGGAGCCGGCAACTATAGTTTCAAGAGACAGGCGAGGGGTGGTGGTGGGGGCGGGGGATCGGGCCGTGAATATTAATTGGCCCAGGACGGGGCCGCTGTACCGCTAAAACCGACACATTTACACCTCATACTTCTCTCGCCCCCTCTCCGTCGTTGCTTTCAGCCCTTTGCATAACCATTCCGTCCAAAAACACCCTGGAGTGTCAAGTTCTCTGATTAAATTAAAAGTTGGGATCCTACCGGGTCCCTGTTACTATTTACATGCAAATCTCATTAAACATTTCAACCAATTACGATCGGGAACTCTGAGGAGTTTCGAAACATACACGATTTTTTGTGAAAGAGAGTTATGTCGTAGGGTGCTTTGAAATAACGCTAATGTAGCGACGAACTAATGTGGAACAAAGGGTCCTTTTTGGTGGTGCTCATAACTCTGGTGGCGAAGATGCAAGGAGCAATAGGCATTTCTAGTGTAGTGCCTCCGGAGTCGCAATGTTAGACGTGTGAAAAATGTAACTTGTTTGATTTCAACATATGGAAAATATCAACGTAATGTCACTATCGACGTTACTTGAAAGCTTCATCTTTAGAACACTGAGTTTAATGTCGGAATTTTATGAAATTCCTAGTATAAAGTCAGAATAAAATTCGGAGTATGAAGTCATAGTTCAATGGAATTCTAAGTTTAAAGTCGGAATTTAAGATAACTCCGAGTTTGAGGTCGGAATTTTTAACACGTGTTGAGAGGCCATCTATCAAATTCCTAGTTAAAATTAATCATTTTATAAAATTCAATATAATTCGAGTCGGAATTTAGGACAATTTCGAGTTTGCAGCCGGAATTTTGTAACAAACATTGACATTTATTGTGAAATTCCGAATTTCATGTCGGAATTTAATAAAATTTCAAGTGCAATTTCAGAATTTTATGAAATTCCAAGTTTCAAGTTAGAATTCCATAAAATTTTTAGTTTAAATTCGGAATTTAAGAGTTTGCTGTCGAAATTTTGGAAATTCCGAGTTTGCAGTCAAAATTTAAGATAATTATGAGTTAGCAGTCGGAATTTTATACCACGTTTATTAAATTCCTAGTTTAAATTCAGAATTTAAAAAAAGTCCGAGATTAAAGTCACAATTCAATAGAATTCTGAGTTTGAAGACCGAATTCAATATAACTCCAAGTTTACAGTAGAAATTTTCTAACACAGATTGAATTCCGACTTCCAATTCGAAATCATATAAAATTCCTAGTTTGATGTCGGAATTTTACAAAATTCCGATTGTAAATCCAAAATTTTATAAAATTCCTAGCTTGAAATAAGAATTCAATAAACTTTTGAGTTCATAGTCGAAATTGAGGATAATTCCGAGTTTGCACTTGGAATTTTTCGAATTTTATGAAATTACGAGTTCAAAGTGAAGATTGAAAAACAATTCTTAGTTGAAGTCCGAATTTAAAAAATTCTTAGTATGCAGTCGGAACACACATTAGGATTAAAATTTATTAATTTCTGCCTTTGAACTTGAAATTATAAAAAATTCCGAATTTATTTTCTGAATTTCATAAAATTCCGACTGTATAGAGTCAGAATTTTATAAAATTCCAAGTTTGAAGTCAAAATTTATAACACGTGTTGAGTTTACCACACATCGAATTCCGAGTTTGATTTCAGAATTCTATCAAATTCCGTGTTTAAAGTCGTAATTTAAAATAATTTCAAGTTTGCAGTCGGAATGTAATGACACTCGTTGAGTTCAAAATTTATGGAATTTCGACTTCAATTTCAAAATTATATCAAATTCGCAATTAAATGTCAGAATTTTATAAAATCCCGAGTGTAAATTCAGTATTTACAAACTCCGAGTTTAAAGTCAGAATTCAATAAAATTCGGAATTCAAGATTCAGAGGTTCAATCAGAACTCCGAGTTTGCAAAATTTTATAACAATCGTTGAGAATATTGTATCAAATTCCAAATTCAAATTCAGATTTTCATAAAACTCCGAGATTGAAGTCAGAATTCAATGAGTTTAAAATATAGGAACATAACTTAAGTTTCTGTCAGAAGTCAGTCAATCTCCGCCTCGGTATTAGTAAGGAAAGTAATTTGGTGTTATTATGGTCAGATACTCATATGAATTCCTACCTTGTAGAAAAAAGCATTGAAGATTAGACTATTTCAAAGTTGTTAGTCAAAAAATCCTTGAAAATAGGACAAGGCATAATCAATTATATTATCCAAAAATATACTTTGTAGTCTGAGAATTTTTTTATTAGAACTACATATTTTTTCAAACTTTAAAAGTTATTCATTTGTCGCGTTTCGTAAGACATGTCATGATTAGATGTTTCTTTTTTAAGATATGAATTCTTGTAGGAATATAACAATTTTGTAAAACTCAAATATAGAGGTTTACAGTGTTCGGAGTTTTTGCATTACAACAACATTATTGAACTGTTGTTGGCTACAGAAGCCCCAGAAAGTGATTCCCATTCTAAATTACACTTCATGTGTGCGAAATTGGATGTAATCGAAAAATCAAGTTCTCTTTTAGTCATTCTGACAATCACTAGCTAATTTTTTGTTGAAGAACCTTTTATGATTATTGAATTTCAATTTATCGGCTAGAGTTATATCTAACCTCAGTAGACAATTATTGTTCGGTTCTCTAAATACAAACTATCATAGTTGAATTTGAACGTCAGAATATTATTTTTATTTGTTTTGAAACACAAATTGGCATAACTGATTTTTTTACCTTCTCTAAATTGATATCAGTTTAGTAAATACATTTTTTACTAGGCCATTGAAGAAGTAAAATTCTTTCATTTTGAAATTAACCCGCTCATAAAAATAATTCGTCAACATAAGCTACTTAGTAGAAGTTATATTGTTTCAAATGTTAGATGTACTCAATTCGTTCAAGAATCCCTAGTATTTGGAATTTCTAAGACAAAAAACACCTTAGTATGTGGTCTGAACTTTAATTAACTCTTAGACAGGTAAATTATTGTCAAGTCGCATGTATTTATTCAGTGTACTTGCAACTAATCATCTCATCATCTAATAATAATCAGCATTCCTAGCGCAAACTCCCAATAGTTCAATGAACACCCCCTATCGGTTAATAGCTGAACTTTTTTACCTCGTAGAACACGCACTGGTGTCGGTAAAACAGTTTACTTGTCAACGGGTTGAAACAGACGTCAGGCTCTGAATTATCGAATCCTCGAACCAGGTTGGAAATTTATGGCATCTAGATTTCTTTATTCGAACAGTGGCGTTGCAGTTCGAAATAAGTAGAGACAGAGATAATCAATGGATTGGTGTGGGTTTGTTTGCCATGTTTTGATTGATAGAATTAAAAAATAATGGTTCATAATATTTATAATAGTAGAAATAGTAAATAGGCAAAAACATGTATATTTGAACTATTTTTGAAAAAGCTATGTTCGCAGTGAAAGCACAGGATCGAACTATGGATATTCTATCTAGTATCGAGTCAGCCATTACAATGTGTTGGTCAGTTTCATGCAATAATCAAAACATGAAGAATGATATATTTCGGAATTTATGGGACCTATGGATTCTGTTCAGGACTGTAGATAGCCCATTTGGCTATATATTTTGAAAACAATTTTTGCTAGGATTACTAAAAACTATACCAAGAGTTTGAATATTGTAATATTAAGAGTACCTCAACATTTCCCTTCCTCCTATGCAACCAGAGACGCTAATTTATTTAATTTTTTTTCAAACATACGTTATTGAGATATCCAGTAATATATTTAATTTTAATAAAGAAATTCGTGGAAAAGGCTACTCTAGTCCGAAAACGAAAAAATAAACCAATCTCGAGAGTGTGATTTTGATTCCTCATCACCAGTTCTTTCACCATATTTTGAGCAACAGAACAGTTTCAACACTTCCAAGTCAGTTACAAAATCACAGATACACCAAAAATAAATTGTAACTTTTAAAAAAAGTTCAACATAGAGAATTGATTCATTGAAAATAGTAACCTTTGTTGAAAAAAAAACTAATCACAACACATCCTTGTTTGTTCATCAGAAAATGGATGTGTTCTAATACCATTCTGGATGAACAAAAAAGTGAAAATATGGCGAAGGGGCCAATGTTCATTTCAATTTTCGAGACGGTATTATTTTTCAGGAAATTATTTAAAAACATAAACTGAAAATTCAAATAATGAGCCAAGCGTTTGCGTTCGGCAAGGTTGATCATGGAGTTTAATTGCAGAAGCTGAGTAGCTTTGGATTTTCTAATAGTATTTTGAGTTTAATCAAAAGCAATTCACGAAGAAGATCCCTACTTGTTGAATAAACATAATGGTTTCTACTCAGAATTGGGGCAATCCCTAGAGTTCCTAAGTGATCCAACTTAGGGCCTCTCTTCGTTATTATATTTATTGATGATTTATAGCCGAAGAATTTCAATATTTGGAGAGTTTCGTGTTAGAGAATATCTTGGAAATATTTACATTTCAGGACAGTCATAGATTGTGTGTTGTTGCAAAAAGATATAGACAAATTAAATGAGTGGTGAGGAATAATAAGGTAATTTCTTGAGGCTGTATCAAAAAATGTTGAGATTTGACCCTTATTCATCAAAAAAACACAGAGATTGAGTGGATAAGCCCTAATAACATTGAGATAAAAGACCTTGGTGTCAAAATAATCTTAAAGTTAGTTTGTCTTTGTGAATGGGGCCAGGTTGCCGAGTGGTATGGGGCCAGGTAGCCGGGTGGTTAAAGCGACATTGTTTTAGCCACTGGCTGCCGGTCGGCGATGGTTCAAACCATGGCGAGTGCAGAATTTTTTCTGATGGCCCGAGAAAGTGCTAGGAATCGCACGTAAAAAGGTAAGACCTCGTTAATCCTTGGCTCGCACAAGTTTCGACTTTTGAGGGCTGCCGTTCGTAAGGGGACGACAGCTGGTTAACGGAAAAAACAATTTTTTTAACAACAACAATTTTTTTCAATATATGCCGATTAACAAGCGTACCGTCTTTCTTGATGATTGAAACCGGTTTTCCAATTTTGTTCAGATCAATAATATTCACATTATCTTGTTCATCGTCGGTTAAAAATTCCTCAAAAATAACGTACGTGGTCATCGTTTGCCAACATTATTGGGAGAAAAAAAAAACAATAAAATTATGCTAAATTATTGATAGAAGAACTGTCGAAAACCACATTTTTTCTACAAAGTTAACTTTGTCACTGTTTAAACATAAGCATATTGATGCAGTGTACTTGGGTCAAACATATAGTCGGATTCCCAAAGAATTGATACGACAATAATTGTAACATGGTTGTTTTATTCAAACAGGATGAACTCAATCTACATCACACATATCTCGATTACGTAGCTCCAGATTTTAGCTTTGATAGATTCAAAGAAATTTGTGCATAATGCTGAAAGGATAGATATGGTTGCTTAGTAATTATGAAAGATTTTTACATCAATAAGGGTCGTTATCGAAAAGGGTTTGATACGTATATAATAAGTATCTAGTTGGATCATTGCGATCATTTGTCAATATGTCGTCTCCCGATCTAGTTAAAAAAATCGATGAACTTGTTAAAAATATTCGAAAAAAGTACACTGCGCTTAAGCTGAAAAAAATCTGAAAATGATGAAGTATTGAATAACATATTCACACCAAGTGAGTGCTCGCTTCGCCTAGACCTTGGAAGTTGACATATAACATTTAAATACTACGACTCAAATGTTGATACTGATCGGAACGTGAATACTACGACTTTGTGGTACCTGTCCACGAATTACTCTAATTGTTAGGCACGATTGAAACTATCATTGATGGCCATCAATAATTGGATACTACAACCGGTTACGCCACTCGACGTATTCGAATTTCAGAAAAGTGGAAAGTCCTCCAATTTTTTTTTCTCTAGATATGAAAAAATTTCATGACAAAGTTTGGTAGATCTATTCGAGTTCAATAAAACTGTTCATATACATTAACTCGATAACTCGTTTCGTATTCGACATTTTGGCATTTGAAAAACAAAAAAAAACGAAAAATTCCACATCTCAAATGTTTTTGTTACTCAGTTTGAGTACAATAAAATTATTCGTATACATTTACTCCATATCTCGTTTCGTTTTCGAATTTTTGGTGTACAAAAACCAAAAAATTCGGAGAATTCTTCCAAGTCCACATCCCAATTTTTTTTTTCAAGAAATGAATAAATTTCATTCGAACTTTTTGGTAATCAGTTTCAATCCATTTTTTGATAAGTAACTTTCAATTTTTTATTCTCTCATTTTTTTTAGATATCAAAAATTTTTGATAACTTTTTGTTAATCTGTTTGAGTAAGTACAATGAAATTGTTTGGATCCATTTTTTGATATTTTTAAATTTTTTATTTTCTAAAATTTTTTTTTCTAGATATCGATAAATTTTAGGAGAACTTTTTGTTAATCTGTTTGAGTATAATGAAATTGTTAGGATCCATTTTGTGATGTCTTTTTGAATTTTTAATTTTTGTTCGGTTTATTTAATTCGGTTTTTACGAGCTTATTTATCAAGATATGAAAAAAATTTCCGAGTTTTTTTTGTAGAGCTTTTCAAGGACAATAAAACTTTTGAAATACATTTTTGTCTATCTAGTTTTGTTTTCGAATTTTTGGCGATTTTAGAAACAAAATACACACTTTGTAACATTTTTTCAGTTTTTCCATCATTTTTCCACTTTCTAATGGTGTCGGAGAAAAACGGTTTGAAACGTCATTAGAGTTCGTAAATACGTATTCGAGGAGATTTTAAGAATTCCATTTTTTTCATTAGTACGGTCAATATCTTAATTTTTCCGTTTTGTTTTAATATTTCCTGGGCCATTGATTTTTCTGAAAATATTTTCGAAAATTTTTTGTAGATTTCCTTAAGGCGGTCAAAAAAAATGTCCTGTTAAATGGTAATAGTATCAACCGTTCGTGGGTTATTCCGTTTTTTTTCAAATTTTCATTTTCAGATTTAAGGGATTTTCACCATTTTCCGATAGGTTTTTGGAAAAACGGTTCCTATAGGATTTGTACGTTCATTGAATCTCTATCGGTTGCAGTTTTGAAATTTCCGTTTTGTTCATCGGTTAGCAGCATTTGGACATTCTGTGGAAAATCGTCCGGGAAAAATACTTAATATTTTCCGATCATTCTTAGAATCTTAATCACCATATTTGGGCATATAGAGGTATATCTCGACGGATTTTGGAAGCGATACATCCAACGGCCTTGAGTGAAACAAAGTATGGAAAGCGGATAAAGTGCCGTAAATTTTTTCCGAGTTTTCCAAAAAAAAAAAAAAAAAATTGAGGCGACGAGTTTCGTCCCACTTCTCACCATCACGAATCAGCGTCGACCCAGTGATTCCCCGAGCGCAAAAAAGTGGTTCGAAAATAATTCGGTGTTCATTGAAAGAGATGACTGATAACACGGCACCGGAGAGTTTTTTATTGTATGAACAAGGGCCGTATTTCACAGTTGCTGCCGTCGCTTTTGTGTATTCGCGTTTAATCGGAATTCTGATCCGAGTAAACGGAAGTACCGGGAGAAGTGCACCGAAATGGGATTTATCTGGATCCGGTCGGGAGTCCGACGCAGATTGTTTTAGGTCGATTAAAATTCCAGGCGCGGAACATGATATCGACGCTCGTTCTGGCTTTGTCCCCTGTGCCCTTTTGTTGACGCTCCATTGGTGGGGACTGAGATTGGCCAGAAAATGGACTGAATACGCCGAGAAACAAGTTTTTTGTTCGAAAATAACTTATTGGTGCTAATTTAAATAGTGTAGCCAATACATTTTCTCGGATGAATGCATACTTTGAACTTTTTCAACATAAAGAAGTTATTTTTTTTTCAAACTCTCCTTTTCTCTCTAAACGTTACCTTCTATATTTTCTATATTTGACAAAGGACACCATTTTAGTTGAAAGTGGTTAGAAAAATATAATGTGTCATTTATCGATTGAACGGTACTTTGTACTCCTTATACAGATTATTGTTTTGGAATAAAATGCTTAGATTAATGAGATTACTAATACAAAATAAGAATAGAACTAAATGTGCGATTTAGTGCCTTCCTCCTCATGAAAGAAGACAAACGGCCTCTCCGCCCACAAGCGATTTAGATGAAATTGAGGACACTCGTGAATCATCATACTCGTTCTACGAACCAGCATAAGGATGTCTTCAGTAAGCTGTTTAGTGTCCGCTATTGGTTGCCTCACTATGATATACAATGCGTAGAGACTCTAGCGACAAGGATGCATGTTATTTGCTGCGTATTTACTCATGTCCAATTCCTCTCAAGGAATATTGTCAAAAATATATGGAACATCCTGTACATTAAAATATTTCATTATCATTCAATACGTGGGTAACCTTGTTACCTTCTACAATTCAGTACGTGAGCGAAGATATTTTATTTTTGAGACACAACTTGTCCTCAACAGAACATAAACAAGAGTTTTCAAAAACGCCACTGATAGTTCGATCTAGTAGTCGAGTTTAGAGTTCTGCCGTGCCCGCAGCTAGTGAGGGCTATGGGGGGAGTTTGGAAGATTCCATATTAAATAAATGGAAAATGTTCATAAACTGTTTAAGCCGATATGTATTGTAAGTAAAGATCTTTTTAAAATAATTTATCCAATCAATAACTAGGAGAGATTCTTCAATTCTTTAATTCATTAATTCTTTATTGATTATTTCCTTCATTAATTTCAATCGTCTAAATCGCATATTTGTACATAGTAAAATAAATGTTTTTATATTTTTCTAAAGTGTTTTAAATCTATGAATGATCAGTATCTACCTAGTTAGTCGTGAATCAACCCCAATTCACGACAATATCAATGGTGGGATTCAATTTTTCTCGGAAGCTTTCCATGGGTGAAAAACGATTAAAATGAATTACTAACGTTTTCGGCCATTTATGAATTGATAGGGATTTCGTGCACTTCCTTCTTATTTTGCACTTCGCACATATCGGCTTCTCGTCTCTATACAAAGTTTCTTCCTTTGTGGAAGAATCTAAACAGTGTGATAGTCCTAGTTGGCCTGTTCTTTGAGGTATTGGTAGGGAAAGGATTGAAGAAAACTAAACAGTGACCACAATAAGTACATTTCAGTGTAGATTTCAGCTGACCAACGGAGTTATCTATCATTTTAGAGTTTTCCATCGTTGAGTATCTTGACTATGACTCCTGCGCCTTCTCTCTGTTACTTAACCGTTTATTTTACCACTACTTACACACTTTGTCACACACGTGTTTATTATGATAATTTATTTCACTAACCCCGAATTCACTAGTTCATCCAGTCATGGCAAATCAAGTGCAACCCTTTTTATTTGTTCAATTCCTTCTTGGTCGATTTGACAACTGCTGAAATGGTGGAATTCCTATTTCTTGATCATTCTTCATTTGTTACTAAGCCTAGTGTATGGGTTGATTCTCGGTTTGTTATTAGTCACAATAATTATCGGTAAGATCATATGATATTACCACCCTATTTCCAAATTGGTACATATTTAAATATTTGAAAAATACTTCGATCTGGCAAAGCATCACTAGCATTCTCAACCTTAAAATTGACCCTCTCGAAATGATCACAAGTTCAAAATGCATACGAATGGAGTTTATTGTTAACCGTTTTGGAGACCCTGCAGATTATATACAGGGTAACCCCTGATTAAACCGTCAAACCCTTAGAATAAGGTTTTTAGTCAAAAATAGGATTTTTGTTTGCCATAATCATGTGTCCTACCTTGTTTCGTTTTCGGTATACAGGGTGTCGAAGTTCCTTGACCTACATACGATCTCCTGACTTAACCCCTATGGATTTTTGTATGGGGTACAGTGAAAATTAAAGTCTATACTGAGCCCATCAACGACGAAGGTAATCTCCGTTTTCCTGTTTTCTAATAAATTAAAATAAATAAATTTGTTCTCAAATCAATTACGTTGATACTCTTTTCCTGCTACATGCAAGGAAGCGGTTTTTAAATTGTTTCTCAGAAATGAAGCGAGATACGGAAGTAAATAAACAGACAAAAAATGTTTATCTATAATTGCTTGATCCTGGAAAAAATTAAAGAAACAAAACACATTAGAGTTTAATAATTTGTTAATATCAATTGTATTACCCTTTGGGACTCCACAGTAATTAATAATTTTATTATAAGTACATTGAAAGAAGGCTCATATTTCTGCAAATAATCATGCCAGGTTTTATTCAAATCAGCAAAAAGGTTTATAAATAATTGATAAATAAACTGATTCCTTATAAAAATGTCGAACACTGTATTTCGAAAACGAAGCTTGTTAGGACACTTTCTTATAGGGAAAAAGTTTACTTTTTCCTTAACGTTTGGCGGTTAACACTGGGTCACCCAGTATAAAAAAATTAAAAACTGTAATTTCGTCTCTTGACATTTCCAATTGCGCCAAAACGAAGAAACACTATTTCAGCCATATACTCATTTTGACGTACTTTCGAATCGAAGTGGAATTCGTTATTCCCTTTTCATCAATTTTTCATTCACCTTGTATAATTGAAAATTTTTACAAGAATTTTTTAGACAAATAATGAAAAAGTAAAGCTCTGACAGTGAAATTTATATATTTAAACCCACACGTATTTCAATCAAATTCATTGTATTCTTATTTATTTATTTTTTGAACAAGAAATACAAACAGGACTGGTGGGTCCTAATTACAAGATTTCCTTTACTTAAACCTAACTAGAAACTAAACGAGTTACGAGCTATAAGTGCATGCAAACCCCTATACATACATGAAGCAATACATATATGTGTATATAATTAAATGTAAACTTGTTCGCACACACTCATACTCATAAATGAAGAAGAGATAGTGGATAATGAAGTCTGGTGGAGCCCGAGATGTCTTAAAAAAAAAGTAACGAAAAATATCAAAATCCATACATATACCTATATAAAAAATAAAAAAAAACAAAATAAAATTGGCATGATAATTACATGAGGGAAAGTGGAGATTCGTTTGTTATTTTACATTTCGAGGTAACATTTTTTTTTTACAAATGGAATTTTGTTATCCGATTTTTCAGATGACTCTTGGTATAGGTGAAGACGTCCAAGTCAAGTTCATCTATATATTTGTTCAAATGGGAGCAACATTTGTCAATTGTGGTTGGCCTCCTAGGGACGAAGAATAAAACTTTTTTTGGTCGTAAAATTCGAGACGGAACTATGAATTTGATTTCGGAAAGAAGATATGGGCTGTTTATGGAATTGGAAAGCAATTTACAAATGTTTTGTGAATCTCTGCACGGTATTCTAATTTAATCAAATCAAACTCTTGAAGTGGACCAAGGTTTGAGCCCTGGGGTACCCCTGATTTGGCAAGAAAGTATTCTGATTTCTTGCCCCTGAATTCAACGTATTGTCTGTAAGTAGCTAGTCAATAACATTAATAGTTTGTCGCTGAAATCGTATCCTATAAGTTTTTTTATAAGTATGTCGTGATCTACTTTGTCGAATGCTTTAGCCATGTCAAAATAGACACAATCTATTTGTCCTCCCTTCTCAATTATATCCCCCGTTTTACAAAGAAAGGAGTGAGGTTAGTGTCAATGGACCTTTTTTTAAAAAACTCATGCTGAGACTCAGATATTTTGTAACAAACATGCCAATATATTCTGTCATAAAATACGTATTCAAATAATTTTGAGAAACCATTCAGAATTGTAATTGGTCTGTAGTTTGAGATATCGTTTTTGTCATTTTTTTGTGTATGGGTGTGAGCTTAGCCTGTTTGAATAATTCAGGGAATGTCCCCTGTGATAATGACGTTTGATAGATTATCATTAGTGGGTAGAGCAGGTATTCCTTACAGGCCTTGATAATATAACAGGGGATGCCATCAGGCCCCGAGGATCTTTTAGGATTTAATTTATCGAATGCATTTTCCATATCAGATATAGTGATATGTGTATAGTTCAAGAATTCAATATTTAGTGATTGTGAGTTATTTTTCATATGTCGACTCATCTCCATAAACGGATGAAAAATAATGTGCAAAGGCACTTGATATTTTTACGGGATCCGCAGTTAACTAACTCATCTTCTACGACAAACTGGGCGTCAATATTATTGTCTTGCTTCATTCTATTAACGAAGTTCCAGTATTGTTATGAAACGATTCAAACATGAACGTTTTTGAATAATAAGAATTCTTTGTAATACTTTTATTTTTCATATCATTGTGTTAATCCAAAATTTTTAGGGGTAAAATCTCCATACGTTTTCATTTTGAGAGTTTTATGTTTCATTTCAGGTTTTTTAATTTTTGTATTTTCCATTTCAGGTCTTTTTCATTTCAGGTTTATTCATTTCAGGGTTTTTTTCCTTTGAGGTTTTCTTCATTTCTGGAATCTTTCATTTCAGGTTTTTTCATTCAAGGTTTTTTTCATTTCAGGTTTTTTTCCCATCAGGTTTCTAGCTACACTTCTGAAATAACAGTATCGAATGTCTTGGCTGGATCTGAGAAAGTCCAAATTGAGATTTTTCCATCTTTTGAATTTTTTTCGAATATTTTTTCTATATTGATATAGAGATTTCCATTGATTATATATGATGAAGGATCGTAGAAAGATTTGGATACTTTAAACTTATTACCTGATCCAGAGTAATGCCATTTGCACCGAAGCACTGCTAAAAGTCACAGCTGACATACACTCTAAACTTGAGAATAAGAACAAATTGTGCATCTGGTATAATTAAATGACAGCAAAGCCTTTGATTGTATCAGTCACTATTTTACGCCACACAGGATATGATGACAATGCAATTGACTTGAAGAATGACATGCTGGGCACAAATTATCTCGGTACATCGGGGTAGAGGTGTTACACAAGGTTCTATCCTGGGACCACTACCCGTCTTTCTTTATAGGCACACTTATTTTAGCAGTTTTATACCCGAGTCTATAATTCACAGACCAGACAATGTTCACATCCTTTTTTTCTCTTTTTCAATCCCCTTCACATACTAGGGTTTGGGTAGGTAATTATTGAGTAACCAAGTAGTCATCGTAATGTGAAGATTCAGACTGCTTTGTTATGACTATTAATTTAATAACAGTGGAAACTTCAATGAAGTGATTAATTTCTATGTAAAAAACGTGATGAAACAGTCGAATTGATTTATTTTCCCTAATTTCTTCAATAATGTTTTCCATCCATTCCCGATATCTCATTTCTAAGTGAAAATTTTCCTGATAGGAAATAAACAAACTAAACCTGAAACCGAAAGTTTGGTCCTTCGAGCCGGATACTGTCTTTCTCAAGTAACATCTCATCAGATCATTTCAGAAAACGGAAATTCCACCCTCCTCCAAGTTCGCCAATTTCCACCGCTCGCCCCGCCCCTGGCATTCGCCTTTTGTCGACGGCCTCGGTAAACCCAGCGGCCGTTTGCATTTTCATGAAGTTCGTACACGGTCCCGCTATCGATTGGCCGAGCATTGATGAATCGTTTTCATCATGTGCGATTACGCGGCTCGATTTCAATTGCCTTTTCAATGGTCCCTCGATATGCAAACCGCTAAATCACGGGACACTATCAACTAGTGCGATAGGTGCGATAGGGTGTCCGTTCCGTGTCGGATTATTCCGACGCATTGTTGTAAGTTAATGCGCCTGGAATAGCGACGATTTCTCCGGATCTATCTCCTAATTAATTCGTCATCAGGGGCGAGGCTGGACGTTTGCGGTCAAATTGAAATTATATCTGCATCGCCCGTTCGTGTCAGGGATGATCAAGGGGCTTGTGATTTGCACTGATACCAACTGCAAATCAGCAATCCTTGAACGCTGTTGTACAACTTGATGATGAGCACCGAAATGCAAACACAATGTCCGGTTGGTTGGTTGGTTGAAGACTGACAAGCGAGATAACGGGTTTACCTTTGAGATTTCCCTTAACACTGAGACCAGCTGGGGTCTATTGTATTGTACTGTCGTCATTGGTTCCTAGTTGAATAGGCCTGTGTTTTTAACTAGGTTTAGTAGTCTATTTACTAGGTGTTTCGGATTCATGTCTGTTTCTGAGTTGATCTGTCCGAATATTCTGTTGAGATTGTTGAGTAGCGCGTCGCATTCGAAGATGATGTGAGAGGCTGTTTCCTCCTCGTCACCACATAGTCTACACTCCAAAGTTTCTCTATTCATTCCCATGGTGTGTAGGTGTTTTCTAAGGCTGCAGTGTCCGGTTAGTAAGCCGGTGATCGTGCGTATCTTAGAACTGTTGAGGTTGAAGGTGACAGCCGTCAGTGTTTGGCTCAGATGCCTCACCATGGATCAGGTGCCTCACAATGTCCAGTAGATTGTTCCATATGAAGTTCACGTCCTAGATGAATTTTAGCAACAAAATTCAGATGACCAAACAAAGCATAGATTCACAACTAGGAACAATTTAGGTAAAAGTAATGGTCATATACTAAATAATCTGGGTACGAACAACACTGTCACCCTCCTATGGGTTCGGAGACACATTGGAGTGGAAGGTAATGAAATAACAGTCGTACTGGCAAAAAAGGGGCTGAAACACCATTTCTGGGACCTTAACCCTTGTGCGGAATAAGTACCAGGAATATACTGGATAGAATCAAAAGGAATGATGCAGGCCAAGATACTACTGAGAAACTACAACAAGAAGAGATCAAATGACTGCATCGGCAAGGGTAAAAATAAGCTTCCTAACAGGGTACTGTCGGTTGAAAGGACATTTCAAGAAACTTGGATTAGTCGAAGAAGAAGAATGCAGATATTATGAAGAAGATAACGAAAGCTCTATCTATATTTTCTTATAGCATGCATTAACCTGCCAAATCCTAGGGTAAGATAGCTAGAACTCGAAATAGAAGAAAAACATATACCTGAACTTCTTGCAAGCCATAGGACTAGTAATATATGAGAATAGTTTTATGTTAGGTTGGGTTAAGTATGAAGTTCACATCGAAAATGAATTTTGGCAACAAAGTTCAATTGACCAAACAAAGCATAGATTCACAACTACTAACTGTCCTTTTTAACAATTCCTAATTAACTTGGATGTTGATCAACACGAGCAAAGTGCTTTTGAAGCCACTTGACTGTCGGAAACATTTTTAATTCATTCATGTGTGACGTGAATTTCCTTCTGGTATATGGTCACATAGAACCCTGGGCAAGTTGAATTCTTTGTCCTAGGTCCATGACTGTATACACCAACCCCAGCGCCTGAGGGTGTTTTAGAACCATCTGTGAACCAACAGTTGCCCTTAGGAGTCCCTACTTTCAAAAGACCCATTCATCTTTATCTGGAATTAGGACGTTATAAGGCAGGTCATGGCTGACTGTTGGAGGCATATTTGATGTCATTCCCAAAATGCTATGACTTTCAATGTCAACCAGCAGTCTGTTACATTCTGTATGATCCCATTGTGTGCAACTAGCAATAAGCACAATTATGAATGCTGTCCATCCAGGAAAATATGGAGAGAAGGATTTCCATAGCTGCCTACGATGTGGTACTGATAGCTATCGTGATCCCCAGACGACAGAACCTTTTTCTATATACTAGAGAGCTTCAACTGGGTCGTATGTTGTGAATATTTCGTCAACCAAGCAATAGTTCCATATGTGATCATCGTCTAATAATCATCATATAAATCCAGAGGATTTGTTTGGGGCTGTACTCCAACATTTTTCTCAAATACTTCAACATGTCTATGAGGACAATTTGGCTTTATGTAGAACCTCATCCAAGTGAGCGTTCCAAATGGAATAAATAACCTTAACATTGAAAAAGGGTGGACTTAGATCTAGCTGGGGTTGACACCAACTGTGTACGTCATTTAACGCTTTTTGGAGGATATTGGAAGCTACTCTTCCTGGCGGTGTCCTTGCAAGGTCATCAGCATTTGCTTGAAGCTGTACTCTTTTTCTTTCTACTACAATAAGTAGACTGCTATCAGGAGTGACCATAGCAGGGGAGATAGTAACCCGTCTTGTGGACAGCCCCTGGAGGCCTCTGACCGAATAGCATCGTCAGAGATGTACTAGTTGTTGTGTTCATGAGCATGGCGGAGATCCAGCCAGTAATGGTTGGGTGATTGATTTTTCTAACGAGGTTGTATAATGCTAAATCTATCGATTTACCGGTTTGATATGTATACTGGCAGTTGTTTAGAGGGAACTTGTAATCGTGTTTACCTTAGTGTCATAAACTTGTAAAGAGCCTGATGTATCCGTCCAGCACCCTCTCAAGTCCTTTCAGAAGAGACGATGTTAGGCTAATTGGTCTGACAAACTTGGGGTGTGAGTCTGTATGACCAACGAGTTTTATAATAACTATTTTCTCAATGAAACCCGTTAATAGTGACGCATATAAGCTATCGAAGATATCAGTTTACCCAAATTATCACAGTCAGGACTGTTCACCTTTGAAACGAGTTTGAAATATTGTCCTTGGAAAACAGATGAAAAGAAACGGCTTCAATAGTTTTATTTAAAATCATTAACGGTAAAATAATTCCCCTGATATTTTGGCCGTGATATGATTTAATGTTCTATCAAGAACACGTACTCTTACTATGTTTATTATTCCCATGTCAAATATACGAGCTAGAGCTCCAATTGTGGCCATATGTATAATAGCGAATAAATTCAATGCTGCTGCGAATTTAGAAGGAACTACCACACAGGATGTTGTTAAGACATAACTAAAATGTGTAGATATCCATTGTGCTGTAGGTACATAAAATGTGTTTTTATAAGTACATTGTAAATTCATAATTGATTATCCTACATCAGGTTTGTATGAATATAAATCAATTAATAAAAATAAAATATAGCAGTGTAATCAAATACAGAAACGAAGCCATTCGCTATTATACACTAAACTGTCACAAACCAAAATATTAACAGTTATCACTACACTCAAAACTTTCATATACGCATAACCTCCAAACCAAATGGTAAAATAGGATGAAAAGAAAGAATAAAATGTTCGAGTCAAAAGTAATATATTCCACATTGAATTAATATAAGTGTTCTCTAGGGTGGAGAGTAGGATGTTCTCACTGCAAGCAAATCAATTTCAAAATAATCCATGTGAAGAAGCAAACAGCTCTATCAGTTTGAAATGGGAGTATTTCAATCAATTAGAAATAATTAATCTTTTCAGACGATTAATGTATTCAAGAGTGTGTATATACTTGAGAGAAGGTATTCTTATAATCTGTGAGTACATGTAAGTTTCACGTTTTTGATCCAGATTGACCTTTCTATTATAGTTTTTTCTCGATTTTATCAAGGTCTCTAGCTCAAATTCATAGCTGAAAATGGAAGCGGCCTACACCTACACCACTCGGCCAAAAGCAAATAGATCTGGAACGCGAATACTATCAAATGAAATAGGTCCTAATAATCTCTGGTTCATTCTTAGATTTTACAAAAAATTCAGTATTACCCTCGTATTCAGTCTGCACCATAAAATGAAAAAAAAAATCAACAAAACCCTGATATAATTTACTGTTGTATGGCAATGACGTAAGTGTGCCATACTTCGTAAAGAAGTAGGACAGTTATGAGCCCATTTACCCAAGCTGTAATGGTGATCTTCAACTCTGGAAGTTTTTATTTATTCTCATAACTCGAAGAGAGCAGGAATGTGACAAAACGACTATCTTCGAGATCAGACTACTTGTGGTATGGGTGAACTTTTGAATAGTTTCCAAGATTTTTATGAAGCGAGGTCAACAAAGTTTTCTGACAGGCAGTTAGGCCACAGGAACTTTTCCAAGAAAAGTAAACCACGTATTTATTATACGAGAATGTCGACATATGCTACATTAAGATAAAAGATACGCGTTTTTTTGCTTTAACTAGTTTGTTCGAGCAGCTTTTGCCGGACTACTTAAATGTCACAGCCTCGTTAAGTCTTGGGAAGAAAAATTGTGATAATAATTCATGAAACTGTCATAATTAATTAAATAAAGATTAATTATTTGTGAATGTTACCGAGATTTGCAAGAAATTGGAATAAACTAACATATAATTAAACATACAGAAGAACCCGTTTGAACATAATTATATTATCAACTGAAATCAATAACAAATTTCACTACATTGAAAATAGTATTTTGCTCACTGATTCAATCCCACATTTCAAATGGAATATCACTCTGGCGAAATTCTAGTGATGCCCATTGCATTTTTATATTATAGAAAAAGGCATTGAGAATTCTTGTTGGAATTGGTTTTAGAGACTCTTGCCGTGAATCATGTATTAACCATGAAATTATGCCAGAACCCTCTATGTATATTTATTCAAGTCTATTGGAGATTCACAAGAGAGAGATCATGTTCGTAACCACACTTTTGAATCGAGGAATATACTCCACATGTATTTTGAACTTGGTTTTTTTGTTTGTTCTTACTCTATAGAACTAATATAATGACATGACATGCTACAAATGTTTGAGTGACATAACGTAGTCAATAAGTATTTTTTTCTTTCTGTTTTCTTTCTATCAACAACAATATTGTTTTAGGGAATCCACTTCAATATGAAAGTGTCAGTTGCCCAAAACGTAGGAAAATGTTATTAATATATACCTAGAATTTTCTCAAACACAAAAATAATGAGAATGGATATCTGAATCAGAAAATGTGTCATTTTCTCAATCTCGGTTTGTATACAAAAAAATTCACTATTGGAATTCACATAATGAAAAAGAGAAAGTTATTAGTAGTCATATGCACTTTATCATTCTTTGGGAGATTTTTTTTTAAGATCTCTCTGATACTATAAAATTCATGGATTAGTTGTCTGAGCCTATTTGTTACATGGGCCCTGCGGAAATCTTTTGTGATTTGAGGAGGGCATTCGATTGTGTTGATCATGATTTGTTGCTGAAAATATTCTGATATAATGGTGCCCAAGAAACTGAGAGTTCTAATAAAAGAGTAGTATATCTGGGTGTCCCGCAGGGTTCCGTGTTGGGCCCCATGTTCTTCATGTTGTATATAAATGATCTAGATAAACTAGTTGAAAACAATTCGTATATTCTATATGCAGACGATATTTTCATTGTCGTTAGCGATGAGAACATTAACATCTTAAATGACAACTGTTTGGAGATTATGAACCGTGCTGTAGATTGGTGCTCTAATTACTGCTTATTCCTCAATCCCAATAAAACTCAAATTGTGAAATTTCATAACAGACAGAAGTATGCGCAAAGACTGGTTATCAGTATTAATGATGATGTTTCGATCTTCTATATTTATGTTGAAAAGAAGTTGTTGGGGTTAGGTCTCTCATAGAAATACCAGTATTTCTCAGGTAGCCAAAGTTTCGGCAATATATTTCGCCATCCTCAGGGCTATGAGTGACATACATAGATATAACAAGACACTGAATAAAATTGAGTAATTTTTCTCTTTACGATTCTGTTCACCATCAAATTTCACACTCGATTGGATAGAAACTTAAAATATAGCACTAAAATTTTTCACAAACAGCTATTCTTCCTATTTCCATGAAAATTTAACCAACTACATAAGTTACAGAGTAGAAGTGTGAGAATAATTTAAAGAACTAATCGATATACACCTATCGCAGTATTGTTTACATCACCCAAAAGGTTCAATATCAAACAAAAAAATGATTTGAGAACAATGCTATTGATCCAAAAAATATTAAACAATTAAAAAAACTTTTATTGTTCATTGTAAAGATATTCTCAATTATCCTAAACGAAATAATGATAATAATAATACATTTTTAATTCACCATAAATACAAGAGACACGAAGAGAAGAGATGTACAATGGTAAATAATAGGAGAACTGTTAGGACAAGTGGCCGATTCTTCCACAGCTTTCTCAGAATACAAAAAATAATCCTAAGTAAATTGACGTCACAAAAAACAAATACAGAGTGGAAATGTATCTAGAAATAATTTCCTATTTAAAGGCAAGATAAATATACCATCTTATGTACTACTCAATCCTAATCATTGTGGAGAAAACAGAAATCGTTTGTACCATTTTTTGAGTGCATTATAAGACTTGGAAAAATTTGGAATATCCATTATATCGCTAAAAAGTGTTATATTGTAGGAGAAAGATCGTTTGAATAATTGTTTCCTGTGCAGTGGAATCATTAGCAAATTTAGGTTATGTATATCCGTTCTGAATGTAACTTTCCCATAAGTAGTTTGGTATTTTACTTTTCAAGGTTTTATAGAAAAAGCTTGCCATGTGGTGTCTACGGCGATTAAACATGCTAAGTATCTCTCAATTTATAAGAAATACGCTGTGGTCTTATTATCCCATATATCAATCTCAAACACGAGTTTTGTGTTATTTAAATTCTTCTAGTGTCAGTTCTATCGAATCATGGACCGTAAATACCATCACAGTGATCGTAGTGCTAAAGTACTAAACTATCACAGAGCTGAGTTTTCAATTTGGAGTTGAGAAATGTCTATGTCCATAAATGAGCTTCAAAGACGTATACGCATTTTTGAGTTTTTGAATGACATGAAATTTGAATCACACTTTGAAATCCATAAAGAGTCCTAGATCTGTAGAATATAGCCAGAACTAAGAAAGCTAGTGTCATGAGTTTACTTTTTCATAAAGGTTTTAATAGATACAATCAACTCCCCAATTGCATAAAGAATCTTAACTCTGTTGATAGCTTCAAGAAGAATGCAATTCAATTTATTCATAACCAGCCATCATTGAGATTTTGGCTATGTGAACTGGAAAGTGAATGTATTGCACTCGATAGAGTGTGAATATTTCAAATAATTTTCTCTTTATTATCAATTTTTTATTTAATTTTTTTCATCACTATTATAGTGATATTTCATTTAATATTATGTTATTACTCTTTAAACAATGCTATAGATAAACGTCCAGTGCATCATCCTGGAGATTAGCACAAAGTATTCGTTTAAATTCGATACACGTTTACACAAAATCAGTACCTTTTTCAAATAATCCACGCGCGCCTATGTCTAAAGAATCTTTTACACCATAGAATAATTGATCGCCTGAATCTATTCCGGCCAATCTCCACGCTTTCCAACGAAAACCCCGAAAACGATCGGTGTTCCCTCTATCAGTAAGGTGATAAACTATCAAGAGTCAGTACATAAAGACATAAACAGACCTAAGGGTCAAGAAAGCCACTAAATTACCAGTAGATGGCAGTAAAAGGTATTTTACATCGGCAGTCGAAGAGTAGGGCAGGGGGTGGATAACAACAGAAGTGATTGAATGAAGGGTGGAGTTAAACCCCGAAGGGGCCGAAGGGGAACACTAAAAATTCTAAACAATCATGGCTGCTATCCATCAACATGGCTTCTTTGAACGGGGGAATAATGGCCTCTAAATGTGTTAGGTAAGGTCGTTTTCATTAGTTTGAATCAGACTGGAATGGTTTGACGTGCTTGTAGACAATTATGAACTACTAGTTTTATATACAGTTTGGTGAAGAAATTTTAGTTCACATATAGATGTTTGTTAATTCATCTGGATTATGGAAGCGGCACGAGGATAAAATAGTGAATCGACGTGTACAAGTTCTAGGACGCGAAGAATTTGATAACTTTTTTAAATGTTCACCTAATATTTCTGTTGTTTCGATTAGAAAATAGGATGTGAGATGAAAATATAACTACTAGTTATATTTTTGTGAACTGGAAGCATAAAAAATAAGTGAAAATGACTGTTTTCTGGCATTGATTTTTTTGTGTTCCCGAAACAATATAACTGATAATTAGTAAGATTGGACGCATCTACCTACAAGTGTCTAAACTGAAGTCTAAAATGAAAAGATATGTACAGAGTGTCCACTTAACTTGACGATATATGGAAAAGTTTTTATTTTTCGTTTTAGAAAAAAATGCATTTTTCATTACAATCTCTGTATGTTCTAAAGCCTTAATTTGTATACTCAAATCTTGAGTACCTACTTGTAGGTATTTGTGACAATATCAAAAATTGTTATTATTCGATATTGTAACAAATAAATATACCTACACAACTTTTGTAACATAGCCATACTTTTTGACGCTACTTGTATACAACTGACAAATTTTGAGATTCGATTATTCAAAATTGTGAACTAGAACATGCAAACCTTTCATGAAATATGACTTTTTTTTCTAAAACGAAAAGTCAAGTAGTTTAGATAATTTTTACACTACAAATACACATTCATTTGATTCAATCAAAACTTGAATAAAAATAATATAATATAATATTTTTTGCCAGTATTAAATTTGCGAATGTCTAATTTGAGGTTTAGATTCGATAGTATTCCTGAATATTTAGGCTGATATTTTTAAATGAATAAGATTGAGACGATTTGTTCTAAAATTTTGCAAAATATATTCAAGACGATGATACTTTTTGAAATGATACCACAAAGTATATCATATTAGGCAGTTTGCGCAGGGGGGTTTTTCGCTTATAAAACCTAATGTTATGTTTATGATTTTGACATCAGTCTTATAGATAAAACATAATAATTATAAGCGTAAGGAAAAACTGCTCTCCTTACACTATTTCTGAAAATAGCGGAACCAATCAAAAAAACACTCTTATAAAATAAATGAAATGAGAGATGAAAGGCGCAGAGCGTTGCAAAGTTTGTCTCTACCAAATTGAAATAAAGGTAAGGTATATTACCTATATCAAAAGCAACATGATTATATATATATATATATATATATTATAAACTCTCAACGCGGTTCAACCCATGAACTTAGTAATGTACATATATATATATATATATATATATATATATATATATATATATATATATATATATATATATATATATATATATATATATATATATATATATATATATATATATATATATATCGGCATTTTTATCAGTTAATTCTTGATTCATTGATTCCCAATTACTTCATCGTCCTCGTTGGAAATAATTAGTAATGTACTCAAATTATTACAAGTTGAGCAGGCCATTTTTTTAATTTTTTACGTAAAAGCTCCTTGCGCAAGTACTAAGAAACGTGACCGTTTCTAAACCGTATAATTAATCTATAAGCATTTAGTAAAACTCCATTCCACAAACTCCCTATTATAAAGTCAGCTCTGACCGTTATGAATATATACAGTCAATTTATAAAAATATTTATTTCTTAAGATTCAAGAATTTATTAATGGTGATTGGCCCTATTAGTTTGAATTCTATTGTACTGTTCAAAGGGGCCAATCAACATTCATAGATTCTCAAATTTTGAATGATGAATATTTTCATAAATTGACCTATAGACTTGTCTTGCAAATATATGAAATATCAAATCAAATGGGCCGTGGTGGTCGGCTGGTAGTGCGTTCGCCTCGCATGCGTGGGGTCGATCCACCGATTCACCGGTCTCGTGCATGGCATCACACGTTAAAAGGTAAGGGCTGCGTCTTCCCTAGCTCACACAAGTCTCTCGAAGACTTCTGAGGGTTGCGCGTAGGGGTGCAATCGGTTGACGGAAATAACAATTTTAACAACAACAATTTTTTTTTAAACAACTTTAACAATCATTGTCAAATATTTAGGGATACCCATAGTATGTTCTTCCTGTATAATGGTAGGTACCTATTACAGGACAAATTATAGTGACGATTTCCCTCATATTATATAAACCAACCCAATGCCATCATTTTTTGAATTCAAACCAATGAGAAAAGGACTTTTCGAAAGCACTGTCTCCAGCCCGTGGTATTTTCAAATCGATGTTTCGCTTCTTCCTTATTTATACGTTTCCATAGTTACAACAATTTCTGTGAATAGAGAAACGTCAGTTTGACGGTTCAACTCTTCAACTGACATTAATGACACATGACACATGATGAACTGCAATACGTCTGATCGAATATCCCTTCAAAATGCAGAATTTTCAAAATACTTTCACCTTGCCAGTCGCTCAAACTGTGTTGCTGTACAAAACACCACTCGAGCAAGCTCTCGTGGTGTTTCTAAGCAACACAGTTTTCGTGACAGCAAGGTGAAAGTATTTTTTGAAAATTCAGCATTTTGTCGGGATATTACTACTGATAATTTACCCCCAATATTCACTAGGTGAAAGAATAAGTAGAAAAATAAAATAAAATATATTTATTTATATTTTAATATGTCCGTGAATGTATAAAATAAATTCAGTTAATTTTTTGCGTAAAACTTCAAATTTGTATTTTATACTCTTGATTTTTGAAAATGATGTACATTTCTGTTTAAAAGTTTTTGTTTTTGCAAATATGTTTATATATAACAAATTGGGAAAAATAATACATTAATATTATAACTTTATTCTATTTCAATTTGTCTATAAATGTATACCTATGCACAGATGGCTCTATATGTAAAAGTGATTAATTTTTAATGTTATACCTACTTGAGTTTTGAAATGTTTTGGAACGTTTATGTAAAGATTCTATTTCACATGTTTGTTTGGAACGTTAATGTAAAGATTCTGTTTCACATGTTTGTGTATAAAAAGGCAGGTATATACAAACTTATTTACATGTATTTCTAAACTACTTTCAGATTAAGCTGCACTACATGTCTATGAACTATTTCATTTATTTTTTTGTTTAATTACTTACATGGGATATTCTACATTTTGTCAATAGGAATTTTGATTCTTTGCACAAAAAAACATTCTTTTATTCTTTGGACAATACATTATATTTTGATTGGTAGATTGACTGATTGCAGCAATTTTGATTACAGAAATTAGCAACTAACTAAATTAGCAACAATTAGCAACTAACAGGTTCATTTGAACAACTCTGTTCAGAATTATTTTATGACTTATTCATTAAAAAGAAGATGTTATTAAAAAAGAAAATTGGTCATATTCTACAAAATACAACAAACATTAATACAATTTGATTTGTAAATACACATAAGTAGATACTGATTTCAATTTCTATAAATAATTTATTGTTGTTGGGGAACCGTTTGATTTAATTTGTGCATGGGTCCCCATCAATGACCTTAGTCCTGGCGCAGTGATAATTTATGACGATCATTCGGTGATTTGAGATAATTTCAGCATTAAAAACCGTTTATAATCTAATCAAGGTCGATTTCAACATTATTCAGAATTTGATATCGGAATCCACACCACATTGGCGGACAACATTAAATTTGAATTGTCGAACTCATTAATCATAGATTTAGCAAACTATCGAATTTGCAATAAAGGTCATCTTAATCAGGAATGAATGGTGCAGAAAAACAATCGTAGGCGACATAATAGTATAATAATATCCACCATTGAAAGAAGATAATCATTCATCTGGAGACTACTGTTATTTTGCGTGGGCAGGCAAGTCATCGGCTTAGAATCTCGCTCATATAAAAATAAACCTGATGGCATTCGATGTTTCAAAGAATTATCTATGTGTTCGTTTTGTTCACTTATAAAATTTTTAGAATATCCACTAGATTATTGAGGCAGTATGCTATTGAAACTGTCCAAATCGTATTTTGTATTTTGATAAACACATTTAAAAGAATGGATGATCGAGAGACCAAACAGGACGTTATTTCAACATTTTAGATGATCTGAATGGGGAAAGGAACATATTTATTATATGCAGTCATCATATTGGTTGAAATTGAAAATGTAGTAGTATATTCAAAGGAAAAAGATTTGTTCAAATATGTCAAAGAGATTCTTTCATTAGAAAGAAAAAATAGTATATTGTTTTAAAAGTGACGAAAGCGAGAGTAAATAAAGTTCACCAACAGAGGCGCAGTTTCAAAATATTTTTTCGACGAGTGAAACGCTATATTTTTTCTACAACCCAGTTTATATCATAATAATTTGCTGAAAAAGAACGATGAATAAATATTATATTTTAAATTAAAAATAACAGAATTTCTTTAAAACATTTCTTATGATTAAAATATTGGTTAATTCTCAAATTTGAATTTTATTCTGGTAGTTAATAAAGAATCTTGAATTTATTTTGTCAGTATCTAGTTGACAGAGATTCATATATGTTTTAGAAATCTCGTTGAAGAAGCCATCAGAATAATGTGGAAGGAACGCTGTACTTTCGTTTTTGTATTACGTGTTGTAACTAAGTGTATTCTGCTGGAATCCTTTAATTTAATCTTTCAATTCATATAACAACGACAAGCTCCCGATATTCCAATAACTAAGGCTAAATACAAACGGTACTATTATCATTAAGAATGTGTCGCAATAATGGAGTAATTAACTTACTTTAGTTATTGAATATTTGGAGTCGGGGTTTCGGAAGAATTTTTTTAAGACTTTTGACTTTTAACACTATCAGATTGTCGTTTCAATGAAGAACGTAACTTGAAATATTTACTGATATCGATATTATTTTTAATCGATAAAGTGGTTCTCAACATCAAATATATAGTCCATGTCGTCGAGACTTATATTTTTTTGACAAACATCCAAAATATGCAAGCAGTACTGTTTCCGAAAATGAATTTATGTGATTTTCAACTCTGCAATCCACGAATTTTGCATATATTTGTTCATATCTCTTTTTAGATTTTCCTGGTAATAAATCCAAAGAGGTTTCCTCAGCTTGATTTGATATTTATGGTGGTTTATTTGTGAAATCTATATCACTTTACGAATCAGAAATCATGTTGACTCAAAAAACTAACAATGCTTTTAGTGCTAACTGGTCTAAATAATTAATGAGGAACGTCAAATTAATGAAACCAGGCAACTTGATATAAATTGTTTTTAAATCTCACGGTATTTTTACGAATGCATTTCAGTTTGAAATTATAAAAGTAAATACAAAAATGAAATCTAATTATAGAAATGATTCCGGTCTTTGTTTATTAATTATCTAAAGTCGTCAAAACATTATATACGAGGGCGGAAAATAAAAGAAAATATATATTTAACTTTCGTCACTATAGAATCGAAACTTATAACGTTATGAGAACTTATCTCTCACTTCTGATGGAAATCACGTTTTCGTTGAAGGTATTCAATTACAAAATGACGTCGTTTCGTTAAGGGTTGTAGAAAGAATTCATTAGATCAGTAGTGGATTAATGAAACAGACAGTTATGAAAAATGTGTCGTTTGTAAACGTCAAAAATGCATTTAAACTTTGACATTTCATAGCTGGGCTGGGTTACATAAAATAGCTTTCATAATTTGCTCTACATTTAACTTTAAGTTTAGTTAACCAATTTCATAACGGTTCCTCAACTACTAATATTAAAGGTTAATCAAAGCTAATAATGGTCAATCAACAAGAAGCTTAAAATGTTCGAAAACCATTCCCAATACACTCGATAATGTTCAACCTTGAAAAATATCAATTAAGCCCAAATCCGCGTACGTCTAGCACCCAAATCTTCGCCAAACCCTGTAGATTTTCAATTTAACCGCATCGGTCAACTCAGCGGACATTCAACGCAACTCCATTCGGCGTGATTATCGCCGCTGGCACACATGAGTGGAGAGTTGCAGATTCAGCAACCCGGAGGCGAACAGTCAGCCTTTACACGATAAAGTACGGCCATAATTCATTTGGAGACATCTCACACCTTGGAATATCTAACCTGTATGCTGTATGGACCGCGAAATGTTCTCACCAGAAGACGGCGTATGCATCAGAGGTGACTTCATGTTCGATATCCGTGACATTACTGACATTTGATTGGTTTTTTAGGCTTCGGGTTTTGTCACTTATAATTACACGAGAGCTTTTTTTTGTCGAAGTAAACTTGACATGTATTAATAAGAATTTTGTTGCCTGGAAATTTAACGAAAAAAACTGCCCCTGAAAAAATTACGAGTCCGTAGGATGAGTTATTTTTTCTGTCTCGATTTCAAAATAGAATACTCTACAATTTGCTGCTTCTGCACCTCTCCAAGCCAATTCATAGGCAGCAATATGATAAAATTTTCTTAGAAGGCCTACAAGTTCTTCACTCCAGAACAGTGCCATTTCAAAAATTTCTTGTTTTGTGAGATCCTTAGATCTCACCTTCCTTTTTTCTGGGATTGCTTGCAAAATTTTGCGTTTTGTGTCGCGTGCATTTCTCGCTTTCTTACTGTATGTCCGTGAACGGATTAAAAATTATTTTATATTCTTTAAAGTACTTCTCTTGTAACATTTCTGCTGAAGTGCTCCAAATCGTTTTGACTGCACTCTCTTTATAGTCTTCTCCATTGTTCTTCTTCATGTTGCATGCCTAGTCACATAAAATAGAAGCTAACTCTTCAGTGGAAGTTTTTGCAATGAGTTCATATATTTTTTCCAAACAAAACATCGCAAATTGTCGCCAAATTGTCGTAGTTGAATTCACAGTATCGCGAGGCACATTATTATTGATGTCTTCTTCAATTTCTCCACTCGAAGACTGTCCAAATCGCGACATTTCCACAAATAATACTTTTCTGACAAGTTTGAGAAAAATTGACATAACGTCATCAAAAATTTGTTTACAATGCTGGTTGTCATGCTTTCAAAAGTTAGGTTCCGTTTTGTCGCTGGAAAAGTTAGGGCAAACTTTTTTCGATGTCATAATGACAAAAAACCGCGACATGGCATTTTTGGTGCATGAATTAAATTGTCACTTTTATGCAGAAAAGAGTGGGTACATCCTCAAAGTTCTTTTCCAACTAGCTGGCCAACAGGGCAGGCCTTGAGTCCTCGGGCGGTAGGCGAAGGCCTACGGCAAAATTAACTTTGGGGCTAAAATTTAGCAAACAATATAATCGTAGAAAACATCTTGAAATTATTACAACACGTCATCGTGTGCTATATAGGACCAAAATTTTCAGGTACCTTTCATTCTTGAATCATTCTTGAAAAAATTCCTCCGGAAATATTCTTCCGGAAATAATTTTCTTTGAAGAAATACTCTGAAGAAAAAAATATAGCTGAAAAATGTCCACTGGAAAAATATCTCCAGGAAAAAATAATTCCGGTTAAACATTTTTTTGAAAAATTCATGGAAGGAATAAATGCTCCATAAAAAAGCATGAGCCTTGAAAAAACAAACGATTATGATAACATTTTGAATTCTCCATGGTGCAAATGTGCTTCAAATATCAAACGCTCTAATCCTACCAATTTTAGATTTTGTGCTATTCCCATCAAATAAGTTATTAAATCATTTTAGTTATAATTTTCAACCTACCTTCATTACTCAAAAATTAGGTTAGGTTTGAATCTTGAAATTATGATAATCAAGTTATCATACAGGATGTTTTTTCTCTGAATGATTTTTTCCCAAAGCGAATTTTTCCATGCAGGAATTTTTCCAAACAGGATTTTTTACAGGGGATTTTTTTCAGATGGTATTTTTCCTACAGATTTTTTCGGAGAGATTTCTGTTTAAGTGATTTCATCCTAGATTTAATTTTTCGTATGAAAGTTTAGACCAACCGATGCCAAATACAAAACAATAATATGAAATCATATTTCTATTTACTATAAGATCAGACAATGTGCCATGGAGCTCAGATTCAGTCTATTCAATATTCATAATTGTTGTTTTGAGCTTTTGTATGATATTCACAAACTGAAAATGAGTCACTGGCACATTTTCAGTATTTAAATGACGTCATGCATGACCCATGGCGATTCCTCTGAATTTTTCAAGTTGGATCTCGATTCTGTACTTTCAAGTTCATTGATTCCCTTGAAATTGAGGCAAATTTGAGCACTACTTCATGAATTTTGCTAATGCTGGCACAGTCAATAACGAATCTTTTCTAAATTAATTATAGAAAAATGGTCTAAGAACGAATGTAAAAATTATTTGAATCGGTGAGCAATTTCGAACATGAACTGAATAATGAATTATATTTGAAAGAGGTTATTCAAAGATCGATTTGAACTAGTGTTGCTAATTATGTTTTTAATTGAAACTTGTAGATAAGTAATACAAATTTGAAAATATAAGATTTATTTTTCCATAAAACTATTTTTCGTAAATCATGGTATTAGTATTATTGCCTTAATTCACTTATATGTAATTTTCATGGTTAACATGGTTCTTTTGTACTAAATTCGACTTTTAAAAAATTTGGAAAAACTTGTGGGCTTGTTTGTGACCGGTCCTGACTACTTTCAACCAGTTTTATTGTGAACTCAACCGACATGAGTTTATTATTCGATGCAATTTAAAGTTGACTTTTGCTAACTGTACCCAAAGCGGTCGACAAAAACTTGAATATTCTGGTGAATACAGACCTTTCTGCTAAATAGAAACTTTATAAAATGGTCAAATTCACGTAAACATATCCGGAGTGCCTCAGGGACCACTTTTGGACCCTTTTCTTAATACTCCTTAACCACCACCAACTACAATCTCTGCAATGTGACTTATTACATTCACTCGTAGGAGTTTCATTGGGATCGATCCAACGATTTCAGTCTTCTCGCCATTCTTAGTTAGCTTATAGACCACTCGAAGTATTTTCTATCAGGGTTGATGCAAATTGATTCTTGGGTTTTACAGTTGGAAGTGGTTGTAGATACATCATCCTCAAATATAATATATTATGTAGTGAAAAACCGCTGAATGAGTGTTTTTGAAAGTGCATCTTTACCATTTAATTCACTAGGGAATTTTTCTGGGAAATTATCGCCAACTGTCTCAGATTATTTGAAAATATTATCTACTTATTGTTTTCATAAATTCCGACTGTTAAAAAAAACATCTGCCTTCTTCCCGCGGTGCACTGATTATTCGAAATTTTGGTAATTGGCTTCAGAAAGCCTTCATTTTGTACAATACCTACTCGAATTTTATCATTTAGAGTAGCTCAAAATTCTTTTGATGCATCACGTAATACATGAAACTTTGTTCTTCAAATAAAAGACCCGTTATATTTCGAATTATTTGAATTGCTGAAAGTATTTTCGATTCAATTATGAATACTTTCGTTCTACTAATTTTAAAGTTCTTCAATATTTTTTAAAATTTATAATTGATTTATTTTTAATTATTTAACATACATTAAACTGTCGTACTGATACAAATCGATTATTGATAAACGAAATAATCATTATTATCAGAAAGTAGGTATTATTCATTAATATAACACTACCCTAGTTATTATTAGTATCCTACTATTTGTTATAAACTCACTTGTTGTATTTGCATCGTAATTTTCGACATCATTTCTTGGTATCTAACCGTCCACAAATCTAGAAATACGAAAAACAAAAATTAATAGTCTATTCAAAAAAAGTAGTCTTGGGGCTGAAGAGCTAGATCTTCATGAAATTTGTAATCAAAATCTTATGAACTGAAGAATGTTTCATACCTATAAATCATGAACTTCAACTACAAATGGAAGCTCCTCAAGTAATTCCTTGAGGTTTCCTGTTGCTTTCAAACATGATCCAAACATTTTAAAATTTCTACTCGAAATGATTCGAGGTAAATCAACAAACTTTCCATTGAACTTTCTGCATGTTCTGCTGATTCTTGTTGCATTGACCATAAATGATGAATAAATCCATCAAACACATTTGAGTAGCATTTTCCAAGTTTCATACCAGCGGAATTTTGATTCAGAATGACAATGAAAGAATAATATGTCAGTTCTCTCTCAAAATAAACTTCATTGCCTACTACCTTAATCACTATTCAATAAATATTTTATTGGAGAAAATTTCATAACAAAAATGATGATGCTAACTCACAAACTGTATGAGCTAGCTAAGTATACAAAATTAAATAGGAAAATGTTAGAGCTTTCGAAATAAGTAAAAATATATAGCGTGTTTTCCAAAAAAAAACTGCGGTTCTGTCGTTTTCATGAGTACCCCTGTATGCAAAATTTGAGATTCAGTTCTTGGGCAGAATAGTTGATAGTTTTTTTGCAGCTATGACCCCAATTGCAATATTTTGAAACTTTCCATAGTAAAAAAATCGTTATATTTCAACGGTCACGTTTTCCAAAAACATGTGACAAAATTATTTTTAATCCCGAAAACTGTCCCAGACATGATTAGGGAATTATCAGAGGATGTTATCCATTTGAATGAACAACACAAATGATCTGTCGCTCTATTATCCAGGTGATTCTAGAGTCCTATACACCGTGGTACACCCGTTATACAAGGCCGCAAGAATGCAAGCTTCAAGTTCTCTCGAAACTATAGCATTTTCTGTAATTAGGCAATACTAATTTTTTATTGTATTGCCAAACTTCGGCGCCACTGCAACATCACACTAATAACAGAAAAAGTCCAGCGAAACTGTTGTCACTAATGTCACCTTGAATTTATGAACTATGTTACCTTCAAAAGTTGTTATTCAAGCGTTTGCCAATACCTGCAACGTCTTTTGTGCAAGTCGCAGTAAAAGTTCTGACGTCTATTGACCCAATTTCTTATACAATTTTACGTAATCCCATATCAAAAGCCAACTGACAAGCCCTTTCAAAGAACTACGAAGAAGACCCGAGTTTCTGAAGGAATTAGAAAGTTTGCGATGTCCGTTGTTTTCGTGAATACCTGAGTTTCCGATATACATTTTGAGCGATTTCTGCCACCAAATTCAGGAAGAATACCAACGAAATTAGAAATTTGAACGAATTATACCGTTACTAAAGAGGGAAGCAACGTCCTTAAATTGACTTAAAAGTGTGACCTGTTTTGAAGGTCCGTTACTTCCTTTTAGGTTTTGCAGCCTTCAAAATGTATACTCAATAATGACCCAAGTTAAAACATAATAAAATGGTTAATAATGGTAATAAAATTGAAACATTACGGGATTGATGGAAAATTATTAGAGAGGTTCAGTGATTATTTAAACAGAAAGCCCTTTTAAAGACAGTACCAAATGAACTAGCCAATGGATGTGGGTATTTCCCACGGTAGGTATAGTTTTGGGCTCGCATCTTATTTGTTATATAGATAGATATTCATCTTTGAACTAATCACAAATCATGAACAGCAGTGTTACTTATCAGACTAGTCAAAGGGAGAAAGTCACATTGTAAAATAATAACACACACTCTCTCTCTCTTGCTAACACTTATAAAAAATGAATTAGACATTGACATGGACTGACAGACAATTAATTATGCTCCGATAAAAAGTTTCTAGATTGTTTGAATTGGTTGTTAGTTGCAAGTAGAATCTACTACTTCACAATGATTCTGGTATTCAAAATAGTCAATGGCACCAGAATATTTTAAACAGTACCTCAACTTGAACAACACCATTCATATTTAAAATACTAGAAATATCAATAATATATCGTATAAACAGAAGTACCATGAACTCATTATACTTCAAAGGTTTCCAGAAATTCAAGATTTACTAAAAAAATTATCCTCCTTGGAAGATTTCAAACACGCATTTAAAGAGTTTTTAAAAAACGAATATATAGACTCATAAACGCAAAAACGTCAAAGTATGTACTTCATTGTTATTAATTATGTGATTTTATTAACTATGTCAACATTTTTATATGTTTTAGAAAAGTTATTAACGTGCGAGAAGATGTTTGGATTGCAAAAAACTCTGAAGTTTTTCAGCTCTGAGAGAAAAGATGCTTTGTTTCAAATCAGAGAATCCAATAAAACAATTTTTTCGCGTCAAATCCCATTATTTTGCTTCAGTACTGATTCAAGTAGTCCTTATTTGTTTTAAAAACATGCTTTCGTTAGACATTTCGAACAAATAATTTATTCAAAACTCATTTAGTCTGTTTCCTATATGTAGGTCAGCGTATATTTGATAAATAAACTAGTCCTAATATTCAACCTTGAGGGAGTCCGTTTTGTTGGATCTCTCATTACCTAGTTCATTCAATTGAATCACTCTTTAATGAATTCCAATAATCGAAACCAATGAATCTTTTCAAAAATGAGTTTTTTTGATACAGTAAAATAAGAATGCATTAGGAGCCAATACATGTTTTCTCTGCTTATATTACCTATACCACACCGAGAATAATCGTCTAAGTAAAAGTACTTGCTGACTTTTCTTCTTCTTTCGGTTAGGTGAAATTTTCAATGCGGGAAATATTTCTTCCCTTACGCCAACAAAAAACATGTTTCTGGCCTGAGAGTTTTGTCCCAGCAGTAAAAACTGCCTGCGATTTAAATTTCGTTTAATAAATCCATAATATTGAGACACAGATAACTGATTGGGAAAGAAACGATAGCTGTTATTGTTGAACCGATATATCTGAAATATACTATCTGTCACAGCAGCTCATTTTGTCTCCATAATCGACAGAAACAATTACTGCACAAACTATTAACCAGTAATGATCTGCTGCATAAATTCCATGCCTTCGGTCCTTTCCGCCCGAACTCGGTAAAAACCGGCGACGATGCATAAAAAAATACAAAGTTATACACCATTCAGGCACAGACAATTTCAGAGTTTCGCGAATGTGTGTAAAAGGTGGATATACTGGGTTTTAGTGCATACTAATTTTATTATAATCAGTTTGTGGAGTGAGCTTTTGACATTGATCTCATAGGATCTCAGGGTAGGTGAGTTATAATGAACCTCATTTTACATGTAGCAGGTTAATAGAAGAGCTGTCCTATATAGTATATAGGTTTTTACTTGTTATAATTGAATATTCGCTTGGTATTGCTGATTTTTTCTCCGAGCAATTTTCCATCAACTTAGATCTGTACTTTCTGTTTCTGTTCAATATGAAAAATGGAAAAACTTTCTCCGAATTGGTTTTTCGAAAAATCGACTCGCATTTCCAACACACGTTTTGTCCAGTTTCCATCCCAAGTCGGCGCCCATGACTGCTCCTGGCGAACGTGACGACGGATAACAAATGCAGTCGAATAATGTCAATAATATATTCAATTTCTCTGAATTGTCAAATTTTACATCTTTGTAAAAATACCTTCATTAAAGAAAGGAATTGCAACCAGCGCGTTCATTTTACATTTACATTTAAACATGGTCCTTCGAGCCGGATATTCAAGTAAGAAGATTGGGAAGTTGGTGAAAATTTCGGAAACACACACGAAGTCATTGGTAAACAATTCGATAAAGTCGAAGTTTCGTTTTCCACACGTGTTTCGAGTTTCCAGTTTCGCAGCATCCAATTTCTACTGTACAGAACTAATTTGCGGTCTCCCAGGTAATCATTCCTAATCCTTGATCCCTTTTCCTTATTTAAAATAGCTTTCACTTGCATTTGCATATATATTTCGTGAATTATTGAACAAATTCAATTTGTTTGCTTTGTCAAAACGCTCATTCTTATTAAGGAACTGTCAGTTTTGAGTGTTTCAAACACATTTTTTTCACACATCAACAGTTCAAATAGTTCACGTTTCATTTATCTAATAAAAAACAACTTTTCTCATTCAATAATTTTGTATTGTGCTAATTCTTGTAAAGAAGAGTTTCTTTTTCCGATAAATATGACAAAAGCCGAAACTAGAATGACTCTTGACAAATTGAGAAAAAGGCGGGCATCTATAAAATCGAAACTTACAATTTTCAAAAACTATATAAATAATCTCGAAAATGATTTAGCTAATCCAGAATTTATCTTTCCTGAAAATGAATTGAAATTGAGGTTATCAAGGTCTGAACTTCTTTTGAATCAATTCGAAGAAATTCAAACTGAAATCGATTGTCAGGTCGATGACGTTCAAGATGAATCGGCTCAAAGTGAACAATTTGAAAACGATTACTTTGGCATAATTGCAAAGGCCGAAACTCTTTTGTCCAAACATACTGCCAGTGTCGGGGAGTCTTCCAACGTGAAAGGAAATCCACATGAACATGATAGCTCTCACTCAGGTGTTTCAAGTAAAGATGAAAATAATCATGCATCTTTGGGTATCAAATTACCAACTGTTCAATTACCTAGAATTTCCGGTAATTATGAGAATTGGTTGGAATTTCATGATTCTTTTCAGTCTATGATTATTAAAAATGTGAGCATCAGTTTAGTACAAAAATTTCATTACTTGAAATCATCTGTCAGTGGCGTAGCTGAGAAAGTTATTCATAGTATTCCGGTATCTTCCGAGAATTTCTCAGTGGCGTGGCAAATGCTTTGCGAGAGGTTTGCGAATCGTGAACTTCTTGTTTACAATCACACCAAATGCATATTCAATTTGCAAAAAATTATCAAACAGTCTTCTTTCAATATCAGGCAGCTAGTAGATGGCCTACAAAGTAACTTGCGTTCTCTGCAATCTTTGAATGAACCCGTAGACCATTGGGATACCTTATTGATATTTCTAATCGTTGAGAAGCTTGATTCTGAAACCACTCTTGAATGGGAGTCAAAGAAATCAACAGAGGCAACTCTCAAAGATCTTTTGAATTTTCTGAAAACGAAAGCTGACATTCTTGAAAAAATTGAGGCTAATCACTTTTCTAGTGGCAATAAAGATCGCAATCGATTTCAGAAAAAATCTCTTACGAGATCTTTGATATCAAGTCAAGCTTCTTGTTTTCTATGCAAGTCTTCAAATCACAAATTGAGCAATTGTCGTGATTTTCTCAATTTAAGCATTACTGATAGAACAGAGCAAGCCAAAAAATTAAAGGTTTGTCTAAATTGTTTACATCCTGGTCACGTGAATTCCAATTGCAAATACGGCAAATGCTATAAGTGTGGCAAGAAGCACCACACACTCATTCATGTCGAAACTGCCGAAATTGCTCCAAATGTCATTTCGAGTGCCAGTGAAGCAGACTCAAATATTGAATCTACGCATGCGCTTTCAACTAGCGCTGTTCGGAAAAATCTTGTTCTTTTATCCACAGTAGTAGTTCAAGTTTTGGATAGTTCTGGTAAGGCACAAGAATGCAGAGCTCTCTTGGATAGTGGTTCGCAATCAAATTTTATCTCATCCCATTTAGTCTCAAAATTAGGTCTTCCAAAAAGGCGAATTGACATTTCTGTGATAGGGATTGCTCAAACTTTCTCTAATATGAATTACCAGTGCAATGTGTTCCTTAGGTCACTCCACTCCTCATTTTCGGCATCCCTAACTTGTTTAGTCACCAATGCCATATGCAATCAGCTCCCAGGTTGTCAAATAGACATTTCTTCATTGCGCATTCCTGCTAATATTCAGCTGTCAGATAAAAATTTCCATGTGAATTCAGATATACACCTCCTGATAGGGGCCGGCCTTTTCTATAACTTGCTCTGCGTTGGGCAGATCAATTTGGGCCCACAAAACCCCGTACTTCAAAAGACAAAGCTTGGGTGGATTATCTCAGGTCCTCTTCCCCAGGTACAGCCTTCCCAGAATGCCTTCTGTAATTTCTCGCACAATAGTGTATGTGATGAACTCTCACGATTCTGGGAAATAGAAGAGTTTCCCACTACTCGGTTCTATTCTAAGGAGGAGGAACATTGCGAAGAGCATTTTAAATCTACTCTTAAAAGGAATTCAGATGGACGTTTCGTAGTTTCAATGCCTTTCAAAGATTCAGTTGAAAAGCTAGGTGAATCAAGAAGCACAGCCGAAAAGAGATTTTATAGTGTTGAACGTAAGCTTCAGCACAATTCAACCCTAAAGAAAATGTATATCGAATTTATGGAAGAATACGTTTCCATGGGTCACATGACTCAGGTTGATCACCATCAACCATTCAGCTATTACCTCCCTCATCACGGAGTTTTGAAGAAGGACAGTCTCACCACGAAACTTCGTGTTGTGTTCGACGGATCGTCTCCTTCTTCAAGCGGTTTATCACTCAACGACGTCCAAATGGTCGGGCCAGTCGTTCAAAGTGATCTTTTGTCGATCGTTCTTCGATTCAGGCAACATTCTCACGTAGTATCAGCGGATATTGCAAAATTTTATCGCCAAATATTGGTTTGTCCTTCTCAGAGACATTTTCAACAAATATTGTGGAGGTCTGATCCATGTCAGCCTTTGCAAACTTTTTCCTTGAACACGGTCACTTATGGTACTGCATCGGCGAGCTTCCTTGCTACCAGATGCTTGAGTGAACTAGCGCAAGAGTATTCCGAAAGTTTTCCTGAAGCTACCAACATAATAGCGAATGACTTCTATGTTGATGATCTTTTAACTGGATCTGATTCAGTTTCGGAAATCATTGTTTATTGTAAGCAAATCATTCATATCCTGTCCAAAGCTCACCTTCCACTTCGCAAATGGGTCTCTAACAATCCTTCAATATTGGATGCTATCCAGCAATCAGTTTCTTCCTTGGACATCGCCCACTCTCTTGGATCGAACGATAACACAAAAACACTTGGACTTCATTGGTATCCCAAATTTGACTCTCTAAGATATGTTATCTCTTCGGAGATTCTTCCGAAGACAATCACAAAGAGGTCAATCCTGTCGGGTATAGCACAAATCTTTGACCCTTTAGGTCTTCTCTGTCCAGCTACAATCCAAGCTAAAATGTTGTTACAGCAACTTTGGCTAGAAAAATTAGGTTGGGATCATTCAGTGCCTTTACATATTCATACTAGTTGGTTAGCTTTTAGAGATCAACTCCCTCAACTCAATGATATTCAGATTGCTCGTAAAGTGAAACTAGACAACGCTGTTCATATTGAATTACACGGTTTTTGCGACTCTTCTGAACTAGCGTTCGGTTCCGCTATTTACATCCGCAGCTTAGATCAATCAGGTAACGTCCAAACCCATCTGTTATGTGCAAAGTCAAAGGTTGCTCCACTCAAAAAAATCAGCATTCCGCGGCTCGAGCTCTGCGCTGCTGTAATCCTCAGTAGGCTAGCTACCAAAGTTTTCAGATCTCTCTCTCTTAAATTCAATAAAATATTTTATTGGTCGGATTCTATGGTGGTTCTAGGATGGCTCAAAATTTCTCCTCATCTCCTCAAAACATTCGTGGCCAACAGAGTCTCAGAAATTCAATCCAATACGGATATCTCTTGTTGGAACCACGTGAATACAAAGGAAAATCCTGCCGATCTCATCTCAAGAGGTATTAGTCCACAAAGTTTGAAATCATCTGATCTTTGGTGGCATGGTCCCAAATTTCTGAATGATTCCATTCAAATTTGCTCCACTCAACCGCTTGAGTTGACCAATGAACTTCCGGAGATGAAGCGAACAGAAATAACTTCCCTGAATTTGACAGCCCTCTCCAGTTTTCCTTTCGAACGATTTTCAACATTGAATCGTCTCAAACGCACCTTTGCCTATATCTTAAGATTCGTTCACAATTCATTAGCTCGTTTCAGATCCCTGGAAAGAAATTCTGGTCCTCTTTCTATGCAGGAGTTGAATTCCTCACTTCGTTATCTTATCAAATATTCTCAAGCTGAATCATTCCCAGAGGAACTGCATAACTTATCGAAAGGCAAACCTCTTCCTCGCAAAAGTAGAATGTTGTCCCTACTTCCTTTTATTGATGAGAATGGTATTCTCAGGGTTGGGGGCAGACTAAGACATTCTCCATATGAATTTGATAAGAAGCACCCCATAATCATTTCATCAAATCATCATTTCTCAAAGTTACTATTCCATAACGAGCATAAAAAGCTTCTTCATGCTGGACCTCATCAATTGCTCTACTCAATACGTGAAACATATTGGCCCATACTTGGGAAGAATCTTGCGAAGAGAACTGTTCATGAGTGTATCGTGTGCTTCAAAGCCAAACCGATTTCTATAAATCCTCTAATGGGAGATCTTCCTGAAGCAAGGGTCACTCCTTTTCTTCCATTCATCAATACAGGGGTGGATTACGCCGGTCCTTTTACGTTGAGAGACCAACCTGGCCGACGTTTTAAAACCTACAAGGGTTATGTTAGCCTTTTCATATGTTTATCAACAAAGGCGGTTCATATTGAACTAGTCAGCGACTTAACCAGTGATGCCTTTATTTCTGCTCTTAAACGGTTTATAGCAAGACGGGGCAAACCCCAAAGTATCTATTCCGACAACGGGACAAATTTCGTAGGTTCCAAAAATCAGTTATTGGAACTAGGTAAATTTTTGAAAAACCACAGCGAAGAAATCGAATCTTCTAACTCGTGTCAAGAAATATCATGGCATTTCATTCCTGCGTACTCCCCACATTTCGGTGGCATTTGGGAGGCAGGTGTGAAGTCAATGAAAAGACATTTGAAACGTGTTCTATCAGAAGCGCTCCTCACATATGAAAATTTTCAAACTGTTTTAGTGCAAGTAGAGGCTATTTTAAACTCCCGTCCTTCAACTCCTTTAACCTCAGACCCATCTGATCTTACCGCCTTAACTCCTTCCCACTTCCTCATCGGCCGCACGCTCACCTCTATTCCTGAGCATAATTTCATGGATATCAAGGTAAATCGATTGGATCAATTTGAGAGACTTCAGCAACTACGCCAGCATCTTTGGAAAAGATGGTCTCTCGAGTACATATCAGAACTTCAAGGCCGACAAAAATGGAGAGAAAACAAGTCACAAATGAACATTGGCGACCTGGTTATTATCAAAGACTGCAACCTAAGTCCTTTACAATGGAAGCTTGGTAGGGTCATCCAGTTGTTTCCTGGTTCCGATAACATTCCGCGGGTTGCTGCTTTACGTACGGTGAATGGTGAAATTCGAAGAGCCATCTCTAACCTGTGTCCTCTACCTCTGTCTCGTGAGGCTGTCCCGCTGAAGCTGAGTTGAAAGGCCACTCTTTCAAGGTGGGGGGCATGTCCAGTTTCCATCCCAAGTCGGCGCCCATGACTGCTCCTGGCGAACGTGACGACGGATAACAAATGCAGTCGAATAATGTCAATAATATATTCAATTTCTCTGAATTGTCAAATTTTACATCTTTGTAAAAATACCTTCATTAAAGAAAGGAATTGCAACCAGCGCGTTCATTTTACATTTACATTTAAACACGTTTCGCAATTCCGGGCTATGATGTGTTACTGGATTATTCATAAATGGCGGACATTCACTAGCGGCAAAATAAAAATGCGCGGACTAGTGGAAATACAGATACACCGACGTACGATCTGATATTTATACGAGTTCAAAAAACATATTTGATAGTTGAGTGGAAGCATGAAATCATTTTGCGTTTTTCCGGAAACCATAAACATGCCAAACAGAATTTATCTCGAGGGATGGGTTCCTACGTCAATTTTTATATAATCGGTTTTTGGTGTAAATCAACCGGTGCTGATTTAGGGTCCGGAAGGAATAAATTCATTTTAACAATGCAATCAGATAAGTTACTGGATTAGAATTCATGTAGTGAGGAATCTGGTGGGGATGAAAGGAGTTAATGTTCTATTACTTTCAATATTTCAATCAAGCAGTTCTTGGATTATGTTACAATACGTTTATGTTCATGTGAGTTCCTAAAAAAAATTCACAAAAAACTCATTGGAAAAAATACAATAATCATACTTATATGTTACTGACAACATGAGATAATGAAACCAACAAATTGACTATTCAACAGAAAACAACTATTATCCAGGCAGGGACAGATTAACCACAGGGCAAGAGGGGCAGCTGCCCCAGGCGAATTCAGAATTGGGGGCGAAAATTTGGTCCATGAGTATAATAATATAATAAATATCATGATGAATAAAGACGAATTATTATTATTATTATAGCATTAGGAACAAATTCGAATCCTATAGAATTCTTTGAAAAAATTTTAGAAAATGCTTAGTGTATGAAAGAGAAATCAAGAGAAAAAAAATATCAAACAAGCTAGTGGTGAAACAAGGCAAAATGCCGTCAAATGTACATGTGCAAATAATATGAAAATCAGTGTTTTTATTATCTTTGATACCAGAGTTGAGCAGAAAAAATGTTCCTATACGAAACTGTTAGATAGATTCGGATTTTTGTATAGCTTATCAAAAACAGATGATAATGACATAATTTCTGATGCTAAGAAACTTCTTGATACATGTTCAATTCAAATATTTTATTCAGTGCATCCAGAAAGAGTCGGAAGATCGACAAGTGATCGACAAGGAAAACTACATTCAGGATGGAGAGGAAGCCAAACCGGGAAATTTGAATTTGAATACCATTTTAAAAATGATAGGTACGATCCGAAAGAGTTATCTCAACGTTCTCGAATATAGATACCCTTCTGAGAATATAAGTATTTATGTATGGCATCTACAAATGCTTCGGGTAAAAGGTAATTCTCAACCCTGAAGAGAATTTGAGAAACTCGAATTGAAATGAAAAATTAAACGACATTTTCCTCTTTAATATCGAACATGATTGCTCAATACTCTTGATGTACGATTATTGAAAAATTCATATCGCTCAAGGCCAGAAAGAGAGCTCATTAATATTTTTCATCCGTTATATATATATATATATATTTTATTTGTGCCAGTTTCCAGATATTTATCTGCGATTTTTCCTTTTATTTATTTTTAATTTTTCGGTTTTTGTTTAGAAAATGTTTTAAAAGAAATTCAAGAGTCTTTGTTTTGCAATTATTACTATTAATGTCAGACATATCATAAAAAACAATGACTTTTTGGATTTTTATGACATCTGACAGTTTCAGGGCTTTTCTCCCTCTACACATTGTCTGAATGTGTTTTAAAATTACCAATCTACAATATCTCTTCTATTCAATAGCCGAAAATGAAAAACTACAAAGATAGATGGATATTTGTCATAAAAGTGCTACAGGGAACACAAGGTTTTGTCACTAAAACTAAAAATGTAAAACTATAACACAAAATACAAAAATAGTGTGATTAATATAAAATTAGTAATAGAGAACACGCAGACATCAGACGCAGACGCAGACATCAGACATTCTAAAATATACTACATATATACATATTATGTTTCAACTGGTCAGTCACGATCAACCCAACGTTTACATATGTACATATATACAACATTCTTAAAAAATGTAATTAGACAATCGTTATGTTCCAAAAAATTTATTTAGGTTATAAAAGATGTTTTCTACTAAAAACGCTTGTAACTTCTTTATGGAAATAATAAAAGTTGCAGCAGATCTGATGTTTATAGGCGGTTTATTATAAATCAATCTTACAAACACAATAAGGTGATTTTTTAAATGTATTGGTACTAAAATTTGAGATGTGGATTTCTTGTGCACTCTTCGTCTAATACCTATGCACATCTGATTGAGCTTCGATTTATTGTTATTTTTGTGAATGAAGATGAAGAAGGAAATTTTGAAAATGCATATTCCGGTCACAGTTAGTAGTCTCTGTTTCTTGAATTTTTTTTCAAGATTCTCTGTACCGCAAATTGTATATAAATATTATGATTCTTTTCTGTCGTGCGTAGATTCCGTCAATTTCGGTGGATTGGCCCCATATTATATTATTATAATAACTCAAGAATGAGTAGACAAGTGGGCATATGGTTAGAAAGTTAATTTAGAGCTCGTCCAAAATAAATGACGACTCAATCAATTGAAACATTTCGATGATTTTGCATAGTCTTATTATTTTATTAAATATCCAAGGCGGATTGCTTTCAATGAACACAGTGTATAGTCCTCAATAAAACATAAATGTAATATGGAAACCAAATACTTGCAAAAGTTTCAAACTCGTTTATTTGAAAGAGAAGAACAATCAAGTAAGATTTGACACTACTTCCAAATCAACAAAGATTTTGGAAAAAATACTAAATTAAGATTTAGTTTCAAGAATTGCAAGAATGGCGTTGGATAAAATATCTTCAATCGACACGAATTCACATTGTTTAAACAAATTGTGTATCCGATGTGTATCTAACAAATCCAAAAATTAATTTTCAACGTCTATTGAATACATGCCAAAATCTATTACATATCAGATCTTACATAATTTCTATTAGCTTTAGTTTTAAAAATGCATCCACTCAGAAAAAAATTAATTTAGAAGATTTACTCTTTTTTATGAAATATAATTGGTCTCACGATTTGACCGACTTTCTCTATAAACCGTTCTCGAGTTTAATAACAAAGGATCAAACCAACATGGCCTTGTATCCGAAATAATATACTGAAAACAATTGAGGAAGTCTCGGACTACCTCGAGGAATTTTCAATTCTCAGAATAGAGAACTATACCGTTTACACGGAACTTTTCCGTAAAAAATATCTACCGATTCACCATAATAATGAGAGTTACCAGCAAAATACCACGGAATAATTCCCATATGTTGAGTATGTACACTGCCACTCTCATCGTGGCTTACATGCTAAACAATATTTAAATTTATATCGTAACGTAATTTTCCTAGTTTACGTGCCAAAACTCCAGCAATATGATAATGACTTCCTTCAAGTATGTCTATTTTTTTTCAAATGGCGGACAGAATAAATAATAAACCAAATGAACCAAAAAAGAGATGGAAAACTTATTTTAATAATAAAACTGTATGAAAAAATTATGAAAAGTGCAAAAATTAAAGAAAAAATTAAAAGAGCTAGTAAATGAGAAAAAGTGGGAAGAATTTGTATGAGAGTTTTTTTTTTCAAATATCAATAATCCAATTATTGGGTAGGCTTCAAAAAGGCTGATATCATGAGCCAAAACACAATGGATGCTCTTTAACAATGCTAGAGATCTTTTTTCAAATCAAGCAAATCCCATTTTCAAAAAACTCATGAGTCAACACTTTGACTAGCAACTTATCACACGGGCACGTTGCAAGTCAATGTACCTCATCTCAGTACTGTACATATAATAACACGTAACTTCTCACACAGGCACGTTAGTAGTTATTATATTTTCAATACAGCTCGCAGACATGTAACTTCTCACACAGGCACGTTACAGTCCTTCGTTTCTCGAAAATCCAACAAAAGCAGGCAACTTCTCACACAGGCACGTTGCAAGCCAATAAACACTCAATTCAGCCCAATAATAAGTAACTTCACATACAGGCACGTTACAAATCACCAGGCTGAAATGAATACAACGGTGATATGCAACTTCTCACACAGGCACGTTGCAAATCACCAAATGACATGTAACTTCACACACAGGCACGGTACAGTCCTTCGTTTCTCGAAAAACCAACAAACGCAGGCAACTTCTCACACAGGCACGTTGCAAGCCAATAAACACTCAAATCAGCCCAATAATAGGTAACTTCACACACAGGCACGTTACCAATCACCAGGCTGAAATGAATACAACGGTGATATGCAACTTCTCACACAGGCACGTTGCAAATCACCAGATGACATGTAACTTCACACACAGGCACGTTACAGTCCTTTGTTTCTCGAAAATCCAACAAAAGCAGGCAACTTCTCACACAGGCACGTTGCAAGCCAATAAACACTCAATTCAGCCCAATAATAAGTAACTTCACACACAGGCACGTTACAAATCACGAGGCTGAAATGAATACAACGGTGATATGCAACTTCTCATACAGGCACGTTGCAAATCACCGCCGAATGACATGTTACTTCACACACAGGCACGTTACAAGTCCTTGAATTTTCGATAGCTAAACTGAATATATTCACTCAATTCCAATTACAATGTACAGTATTGAAGAAAAGCTCCGTACTAATGACCGTAAGAGCAAAACACAAATTCTTCAAAATGTTTATGCTGCCACGAATGGAACTCCCACATGATTTTCTTTGTTTAATAATCAACAAGCAGAGGAAAGTACATCCTAGAAAAATATAATGAAACATATTGATTCTGAATAACAACCTGCTTTTCTTTTATTGAAAGTAAACAACAATTACTCAAACAGGTATTATAGCCATTTGTCCAGATAATTCCAAGCAATTCGAAACAAATATAACTCCTACCTTTTATTCCAACCATAGGTATCACTTCAACACAAATTAATATATTTAAACAATCACCCCAAGAACAATAATTTCATAAACTCAATACCAACTCTCGAGTCAACACCAACTTACTTCACATTCCCATGCTATTTTTCTCGCCTCCCGCCAGCCAAACGTTTTTGTTGAAGATATGACGGTGAGTGACACATGGCTGGTAGGTATACCGGGTGATTCTCCAAGGTGGCTCACCCCTATAACTTTTTTATTATTGAAGATAGAAAAACGAAATTTGGGGGTTGTGTATTATAGTTCAATTTACATTTTTTGACATATTAACTTGCTTTATCGTACTTCCGGTTCGACCGGAAATGAGCATAACTTTCGATTTTTAAATGGGACATCCTATATATTTTTACTTATTTCGATCGAGAATGACATTCTAAATCCAACAACACCTCACTTGTCAATATTTGACAAATGAAGTAATTTTTATTTCAATTTTCATTTTTTGATCTAGAATGCCATGGATCGTGTAAATCGCTTCATTCTTGATCAAGTAACATGGGAAAAATACGACTTTGAGGCTTTTGACTTCACAGTCGTTGAAAGAATTATTCAAAAGTCTCAAATATGAATTTTTCCAGTTAACGTGAATTTTTCAAATGGAAAGGGGGTGGCTCGTCGGCTTTTTGTGAAAGATCATTTTCTTACGAATAATTTGATACCACACACTTTCACTTTATTTTCACTATTTCTGTGAGCGATTGCAAGAAGCGACCATACCCAATTACAAATAATACGTATTCGGTATGCACTGAGTCCTGTTATTCTAGTTATTCGTGACAAACAATTGAAGCTGTTGCTAGGACTATACCTAAACAAATAGGCCAATGAATATGCTGTCACTTTCAAAAATTCTTTTGTTGCATAGTTCATAATTTGATATGGAAAATTATACTAGAAACGAGAAAATTGACATGTTGCTAATTTACGGAGAAGCAAAAAAGAATGCATCTGATGCAGCTCGAATTTATGCTCAGAGATTCCCTAATCGTCGCCATCCCACTCGGCACTATTTTCCAAAACTGGAAAAGAAAATGCGAAATGAACCAGAAGAAAATGCCAATAAATTCATCGTCAGTGAAGAAAAAGAAGTAGACGTGTTGGCCTATGTTGAAGTGAATTGTACGGCGTCAATTCGCCAAATTGTTTCTGAGTGTGATATAAGTTATTCGTCCGTTTGGAGAATTCTCCACAAATATAATTATCGATCATTCAAGTACCAACTACACCAACATCTTTACGATAACGATCACAACCGAAGATTAACTTATTGCAACTGGTTTTTGACTAAATACAGAGAAGATGTACGTTTTCCATTTAAAATTATTTATTCAGATGAAACTCGATTCACTAACTTGGGTCTGTTTAATCGGAATAATAAAAGGTACTGGTCACAAACAAATTTACATCTCATGCAAGAAGGAAATTTTCAAGAGCGATTTGGTTTCAATTGCTGGATGGGTATTATCGGAGGAAAACTTTTAGGCCCAATAATTTTCGACGGACAACTTACTGGGGAAAAATATCTGCAGTTCCTTAGAAATCAAATAAATGATTTCATTGAAGATTTGCCACTAGCTACCCAAGTTGATATCTATTTTCAACAAGATGGAGCGCCACCTCACAATTCCCAAATCGTAAGAGAACATCTGAATGACACCTTCCCAGAAAAGTGGATTGGCACCAATGGACCTATTCAGTGGCCTGCGAGGTACATTCTTGAGATGTCATATTTTTTTATAATGTATTATTTCTTTTTCATATTCTAGATCACCAGATCTCACTCCACTAGATTTTTTTCTCTGGGGAACAATTAAAAATCAGGTTTATAATACAACATCACCTACTCGTGAAGAACTGGAGTATAAAGTAAGGGTGGCATTCCAGAACGTTACTGCGGAACAGCTAAACAATGTGGTGCGCGCAACAATTGATAAAGTTGAACTTTGCCGTGATCAAGGAGGGGGTCATTTTGAAAATTTAGAAACTTAATGGACTAATGGTGATATTTGCGTCTTTTAAACAATTCTTAAAACGACTGTGAATTCAATTGTTTGTCACGAATAACTAGAATAACAGGACTAGTGCATAAGTATACCGAATACGTATTATTTGTTATTGGGTATGATCGCTTCTTGCAATCGTTCACAGATATAGTGAAAATAAAGTGAAAGTGTGGGGTATCGAATTATTCGTAAGAAAATGATCTTTCACAAAAAGCCGACGAGCCACCCCCTTTCCATTTGAAAAATTCACGTTAACTGGAAAAATTCATATTTGAGACTTTTGAATAATTCTTACAACGACTGTGAATTCAAAAGCCTCAAAGTCGTACTTTTCCCATGTTACTTGATCAAGAATGAGGCGATTCACACGATCCATGGCATTCTAGATCGAAAAATAAAAATTGAAATAAAAATTACTTCATTTGTCAAATATTGACAAGTGAGGTGTTGTTGGATTTAGAATGTCATTCTCGATCGAAATAAGTAAAAATATATAGGATGTCCCATTTAAAAATCGAAAGTTATGCTCATTTCCGGTCGAACCGGAAGTACGATAAAGCAAGTTAATATGTCAAAAAATGTAAATTGAACTATAATACACAACCCCCAAATTTCGTTTTTCTATCTTCAATAATAAAAAAGTTATAGGGGTGAGCCACCTTGGAGAATCACCCGGTATACTGGACGTACCATCATAGGCTGGCGTTTGGCAATAGAGAACTCCTAACATTTGGAGAAAAAAATAGAAGCTGATAGCAAATCAAACCAGAAATTATTGTATAGAACGCTAAAAACACTGAGACAAGAGAAAACACCGGAGGTAGATAGAATCAAAGACAAAAAGGTAGAAATTAAAAGGAAAGACCGAGAGAGATAATTAATAGACGGATAGAATATTTTCAAGAGTTTTTAGATGACCACCAACAAATAGAAAAAGAAACAAACAAAAACGAAGTACCACAAAATAGAAACGAAAACGAAGAAATAAATAATATAACAAAAACTAAAAAATGGAAAATAGCCTGGAGAAGACAAACTAATAATTCAAATGTTCAAAAATATGGGACAAAATGGCCTAAAAATACTGTTGAATATATTTAATAAAACATGGTACGAAGAACAGATACCTAAGACTGGAAAGTGGCAATGTTTGTCCCTATGCACAAAATGGGAGATAAGAATGATTGCACGAACTATATAGAGGCATAACATTTCTCAGTAATAGCGATGAAAATATATAAGAAATATAATGATAATAAATAATAAACACACTTTATTCACATTATAGATATGAAGGTATAAAATATGATAATAAAATTTTCAAATGTATAATTAGTACAGGTTAGCTAAGTAAAAGAGAAGGATGTATGTAAAATGTGAAGTAGTGGGTATACCGGGTGGATGCGGAAGTATTGCCTACGGAATATCTCAGTTATTGTATGAAGTAGGTTTGTGAAATTTGGAGCGTCGATATAATGACATAAGAGCTAGAATTTGAGCATATTGACATGTCGAAGTTAACTTCCGGTCTGACCGGAAGTAACATCAACTTTCTTATTTTAAATGGAAACCCTATTTTTTTTCTTTTCGCTTTATTCAGCATTCAATTCCCTTTCTAATGACATATCACAAGTTGGTATCTAACCAGAAACTAGATCAGAAAAAAATTATTATTGAAATTCACCGAGTAGGCTGTGGAAGCAAAATGAAAGCCAAAAATTGAAAAGTTGGCTATGGAAACCATACTTCACTTGATAACAGTTGCTACTACTGTAATATTTTATTTTCATTCGTCGGCGTTATAAAAAGCCGCCAAAAAAATATTGGAAAAATTGGGAAAAAAACAATACTCTGTAGGTCCATAACTTAAATAGGAACATACAACTTTTCTGCCTGTACTATTCAGCATAACCATTCCTTTCTAATCCTATAATAGAAAGTAATTTTTTGAAATGAAATACCAAAAAATCCAATTATTATTCTTCAAATAACGAAAAAACAGATTTATCGAAAAAAAAAATTCAAATTGATAGGATTAAATATAAAATAAATTCAAAACAAATATTCGAAATGCATTCCCTCAGCGTCAATACATTTATTGACTCTGGTGATATTTTCATGTAAAAATAGGGTGTATTCCACACAGCCTACAACTCTACATGAGCTAGAAGTAAAAATTCGTAGAGCTTTCCAAGATATCACGCCCCAAATGTTGAGAAACGTTTTACATGAAAATATCACCAAATGTATTGACGCTTAGGGAATGCATTTCGAACATTTGTTTTGAATTTATTTTATCTTCAATCCTATCAATTTGAATTTTTTTTTTCGATAAATCTGTTTTTTCGTTATTTGAAGAATAATAATTGGATTTTTTGGTATTTCATTTCAAAAAATTACTTTCTATTATATCATTAGAAAGGAATGGTTATGCAGAATAGTACAGGCAAGAAAAAGTTGTATGTTCCTATTTAAGTTATGGACCTACAGAGTATTGTTTTTTTCCCAATTTTTCCAATATTTTTTTTGGCGGCTTTTTATAACGCCGACGAATGAAAATAAAATATCACAGTAGTAGCAAGTGTTATCAAGTGACGTATGGTTTCCATAGCCAACTTTTCAATTTTTGGCTTTCATTTTGCTTCCACGGCCTACTCGGTGAATTTCAATAATAATTTTTTTCTGATCTAGTTTCTGGTAAGATACCAACTTGTTATATGTCATTAGAAAGGGAATTGAATGTTGAATAAAGCAAAAAGAAAAAAAAATAGGGTTTCCATTTAAAATAAGAAAGTTGATGTTACTTCCGGTCAGACCGGAAGTTAACTTCGACATGTCAATATGCTCAAATTCTAGCTCTTATGTCATTATATCGACGCTCCAAATTTCACAAACCTACTACATACAATAACTGAGATATTCCGTAGGCAATACTTCCCTAGCCACCCGGTATAAAGTTATTAGTTAAACATTTTCTACTTTTTAATTATCGAAATAATGATGCACAGATCTACCAGTCTCAAATAGATTATTTCTTAGCTGACATTTGAACTGATTTATATTGATCAGTGATTTTATGTTTTCTGGAATGGTGTTGTATAATTTCGGTGCGAGATAAGAGTAGCTTTTTTGGACATGATCGGAATGATTTAGTGCTTTTTTCGAGTGTTCTATTCATGTTCCGATATTTGGGAATATTGCTTATGTATATAATGTCGCACACAGGAGCAGTGGTAATGCAATCGCTTGATATCGAATATCTATTTTTGAGTGTATAGGGTATATATAGGGTAGATAATAAAATAAGACCTATGATAGATACAAGAATCACAAAGCGGTTTTAGGAAGGACAGTACATAAGACCATATATTTAGAATATAAGAAAATTGCAGAAAAAAGTTACAGCAAGGGAAAGATGTATGTTTAGGATTCATTGATTTCGAAAAAGCATTTGACAATGTTCCAAGGACGAAGTTATGGGAAATCCTAAAGAATAGAGGAGTTGAGAACAAAATAATCAAAATAATAAAGCAAATATTTGCAAATAATGTTAACTGTGTGATTCGAAATGACAAAATGTCAGATAAAGGGAAGGGTTAAGACAAGGAGGAGAGTCCATTGATGTTCACCGTATTTGTAGACGACATAATAAAAACAATCCCGAATATTAAAAAACTATACCGGTTGACCCGGAACCAATTTACCCCCCTGTATCTTTGTTGTTATTTTGTATGGATGTTTGAAATTCGGTACTTCGATTTGATGTTATGAATGTACAATTTAGCAAGTATCAATCCAAATATGACCCTTCCGGTTTGACCGGAAGCGCATCCAATTTTTATATTTCAAATGGGAAGTATATATATTTTTTTGAAAATTACAATTCGGTATAGAATTACCTTTACAATGATATATCACAATCATACTTATAATTCACAATCTGCTGATATAAGTGACATTTTATAAAAAAATTACTTTATGTGTTCCCCTCGTAACGGAACATTTTCATGAAAGTATGCTGTGGAAGATTGAACAATATCATATAAGTAACAATAATTCATGGCCAAACTTTTTACACAATAAGTTTTATGCAGACTAATTGGTGCTCATGGCCCAGTTCGTTGGCCACCAAGGTCACCAGACCTCACGCCAATTGATTAAAAGTATTATTGTGATATATCATTGTAAAGGTAATTCTATGCCGAATTGTAATTTTCAAAAAATATATATACTTCCCATTTGAAATATAAAAATTGGATGCGCTTCCGGTCAAACCGGAAGTGTCATATTTGGATTGATACTTGCTAAATTGTATATTCATAGTATCAAATCGAAGTACCGAATTTGAAACATCCATATAAAATAATAACGAAGATACAGGGGGGTAAATTGGTTCCGGGTCACCCGGTATATTGGATATGGACACCTATAGAGAATAGAAACATCAGAGAGTGTCTTTGCAGACGATTTGATAATTATGACAGAGAATGAACGAGATCTACATAATAATCTAGAGATATGGAATAAAATATTTGAAGAATACGAGATGAGAATGAACAAGAACAAAATAACTGTGATGATAATTTCTAATGCAGAAAGAAAAACGATAAATATACAAATTGGAGGAGTTTATATAGAAAAAGTTGAAATAGAAATTAACAATAGAATATATAACACATTGAATCTTTAGTACTGGCTACTCTCACAAAGACAAAAAATCAGAATCCATCAGGCCATTGAAATGAAGTATCTAAGAGTAAAAGGAGTAACAAAAATGGACAAACTAAAAAATACGATGATTAGGGAAGATTTAGAAATACAAGTAACATTGGAGTTTAACGAAAATAGGCTACTCAGCTGGTGGGGTCATTTACACAGGATGAATAACGAACGCCCGGTGAAACAAATATGGTATGGATTCAAAACAAAAAAGAAAACGAGGTCATTGCAGACATTTTGAAGAAACTGGGAAAAATTTACACAGATGCAAGAATATTATCATGAAACAAGAAAGAATGGGCGAAGTTTGTATGTGATTAACAACATCAATAAAGTAATAATATATTGTAATAGTAAACAAACCTATACCACTATGAGGTAGATGGGATTATGATAATATGTATACAATAGCGAATTTCTAGTACACATGCTATTCACAACAATAATGAAAGCAGTTAAAATGTCTCTATCAACCTCCCGAATATAGACAAATCACACTCCAACAGCAGTTATCTTGATGATAGATGATCGTTTTGACGCTGACAAATGTCTGACTGCGTCTAATAGTTTCAGAATCAAGCAACCGTTAGCCCACCATCAACTACCAGAAGAGATTGGAGGTATCAACTTAAAATGCTGATGTTTGTTTAATGACTCAATTTAGAATGAGCAATGGATAGACTTGATTACCATCGAAGATTTAAACTCCAGGTGTGAGTGAAATGAGGTGATAGTTTGTAGATTTCTGGTTCGAAAGCAACACCACAAGTGACTTCTGTATGGATATTTTAAATTTGCACCCATCAACAAAAAAATAAATAACCCCTTTCGTTGTTTATTTTTTGTTAATGGATGGATTTTGGCAAAAACAAGTTATTATTTATTTTGAAATTGAGATTACCAAGTAATAATTAATAATAGTAATAATAAGTGACTGTAGATGTCATAAGTAACTTTCAATAGTAATAACGTTTATTATTCCCAAGAAACAATAATATGTTTATAATGCGTAACATCAACTGATTTATTGAAAAGTTAATTTATGATAAATAAACAGTAGAAGCAGAAGAATTTGTGAGGGGGAAATGAATAAGATATAACAACATTTAAAGAATGAAATAATATTATTATATTAATGAATATTTCTTCAATTTACTTTTGAAAGCTGTTAAACTTTTTGTGAGTTTGGGCAACTTGGGGATATCATTAAGTTGAATTATAACACTATGATAAATAGATCTTTTACCAATATTTGTTTTAATCTGAGTGAGGAATATATTATTACATTTCCTTGTTGAATAACTATGATTAATTTGATTCACTACGGATATTAAATTGGAATGCATCAGTTTATTTCTTACAGAAAAAACTAACAAAGATATTTTGTTTTTATATAAGGAGGTAATATCAAAAAGTCTTTGGGGTTTATAAAGATTTATAGTTGGTTCACGTTAGTATACATTTCATTGCTTTGTTTTGAAGAATTTTTAGTGGTTTGAGACATGATTTGGCAGTTCCTCATACGGAAATTAAATATTGTTATTTTGAGTAAATCAATGAAAAATATATGCATTTTCTAAACATCAACTGAACTTGATTTCGGTTTCTTTAGAGAACCCCAATAACTGGAGATATCCCTTTTCTCAACTTTTCAATATGTGAAGACCATGATAAATATTGATCAATATATAAACTCAAAAATTTCATTTCATTGGAGTATTTGATTATATCATTGTTGAATCCAATGTCAATTTTATAAAAATAGGATAAATCTCGCGAAGGTATAATTTACTATCATTTTATTTGAAACATTACCGTTTTTGAAGTATTATTATTATTAAAGTACTTTTCCCAAATAAACTCTTCTGTATTCTACCATAACAGCGAAGATAGTTTTGATACATTCTTTCGTTTTTTATCATCACTGAACTGAGAAATATCTAAAGAACATACTTGTATCTTCAAGAAATTATAATAGAAATAGAAATATACACATACATTTTTCTCCGTGTGATAGACTAGTAACTATACATTTTCGTGCATTCTATTGGTTCAAATTCTAATGAAATATATTCTCTGTTACGTAATTTTTTTTTTATTACTAGTTATGTAATGAAAATGACAGTTACAAAAAAGGAGCATCAAATGCATTTGAAATTTAACATTCCACAGCTGGGTTAGATAATCCCATTTTATTCCTCAAAAAACACAAAGCTATTAGACTAAACGAACGCTCAATAAGCCGGCATCCATTAGAATCTGGAACATGCGAAGGGTGTCGATCAATTTACTTCCCTCGAAAGTATTGGCGTACAAATTTTTGTAGGCCGTTCCCTTGTGCATAAGGGGATATTGCCAGACTCAAGATCCGAGCAATTCGAGCCGCGCTAACGGGAAATGATTTATTGTATCGAAGGGAATCAAAACCGATTACACTCGGTATAATGAGACATGCATATGTATGCTGCATGCTCTGTATCAAGTGACGTAAAAAGGGCCCGACGTCGGATTCTCTAATTATCCCTTGATTTATGGCAGGCCTTGCTAAACATCATATTGAAAATTACTACAATTATTATTCAAATTGATTCAAGTACCGAGTAAGCAGATATTCTACATCCAGAGTGTATATTCCAGATGAGTGTGTAAATAAAATTCCACGGGAACTTACTGACTACTGGTTGTTTAAATAGGCCTAAAAACTAATTTATTCGATTTATTTATTGGAACTTTCATTTGTTTCAAACGACTCAAACTTCAAATCTCAAAGTATATTTTTCTGTTTTAAGAACAATATTTTTGCATTTGTGTCATAGAGTCCAGTATAATACTTATACCAGATCAACTTCGAGGAATACCGAAGTGCTATGTGGGTCAAACAGGACGTTATCTAAAAACCAGAGCGCTAAAACATTCACAACAAAATCGAACCGACTCACTCTATAGCTGCTGTTGAACATGCTGCTGCATGCAGAAAGATAATCTGTCTTTCTTAGATGTTTAGACAAAAAATTCAACATCTCGATTCAATACAACTGTTTATCGAAAGATAATACTTACAAATAGATTGTTCCACTAGAAATCTAGCTAATCAGTATAGCAGCGAGGGGAAGGAAATTGTGTAATATCTCTACAATAAAGCACAAGTAGTTTGCAATTCAAACCAGGAAATGGAAGAAGAATATAATTTTATAAAGTCTGTTCTTGCGGAAAATGCTTCTCCAAAACAATTCGTGGAAGAAATCATAAATGAAATTTGAAACAGTGATATAGGTTCCCCAAACAATCAAACTATTCAACTACCATCAGAAGTACTCGAACAGCATAAACATCTAACAACCAACCTAATATTTTATGTCCCCGGATTGTCTGAAAAGATAAAACAGATTGGTCACAGGGATAATGTAAGAAGAACATTCAAAACAACAATACATTGAAATCAATACTTTCATATATGACACCAAAAAGCACTTACGAATGCTCAAAACATTGTGTTTACAGCATATCTTGTTTGTGTGGAAGAAGTTATATAGGTGAAATATCGAGTCCATTGACAAGTTGAATTCTTTCAACTTCATACTTTCCTGTTTGCATTATTATATCGAAAAACTGTTTTTCAACAAACTCAGACGAAATGGGCCACACATTGTTGCATCTTCTCAGGGAATAAGTAAGAAATGACAGCATGGTGAGTGACTGGTACCGGACTCCTGTGTATCAAGATGGCAAATTTCACCTTGAAGAATTTCCTGATAGAAAGATCTTATAGCATCTCCAAACATAATTAAAATAGTGTTTTCATCAAGTTTTGATAACGCAGGCAGATATTGCCAACGTATACGTTTTACGAATATCTTAAAGATAATTTGAACTTATTCTTTCACATATGCAAAATTCATTTTTTTTTTCAAAACAATAACACAGTAAATAATGTATAGCGGTAAATTGATTAATTGCCCTTATACACATGTATAGATTTCCTCGCATTTACTTTCATTCATACTCGGAGTGTGGAAGATTATAGTACTCAAGAAACCATGTCAAGTACAAAAGATATCCAACATTATTTGTTAAAAAGACTTTTGAGAAAAAGCATCCATATTCTCTGAGCACGGCCCTCTTTAATAAAATTAAAAGAATTTGTTCATGATTTGGATAACATTTTTTCCTCGTTTTACGTATGCCTATATTCATTGATATAAAAATATACAAATTCTAGCCAGGTACCAATCAGTGTTTCGTCTATTTATAGCCTCAGTGTTTTTTGGTATAATCGTATCTATCTAATATACACTTCAAATTATAGCTGAGGATAAATCATGATTGATCGAGGAAAGAACATGCAATAAAACATTTTTATTTTCGAAGATAAAAATAAACTTTAACTTTTAAATTAGTTGGGTATGCTCTTCTCGATCGCCAGACCTTAACCCGCTTGACTTTTACTATTGGAGTAACATAAAAAGTATAATGTTTTTTTTGTTAGATTGGTGATCCCTATCCCCACTGAACAGAAACATTGTGAAAAATCCAGAATAAAACAAAATCATTCGATTTCATTCATATTCTAGCAGAATGAGGACATCTAGTGAATGTATAAACAAAACGAAGCGTACCTCCAGCTTTGAATATCAATAATTCTATGAAGTTACTACTAAAATGTTCATGAAATTGTATTAAATGAAGGATATTTATCTGAGTGATTTCCTACGAAACTTCTTTTGTTTTCTTTATTTCATGTCACGATTTTTAATATTGACACATTTTAATCGCCAAAAATTGTCTTTTTCTACGACAATCCGGAAAATGTTCATTTTATAAGCTCTAAAATCACGGCGGCCTGTCAGATTATGACGATGATAAAGAAATGTCAGCAGTTGTATATACAGTGCGGCTTTTTTAGTCTCCCCCCCCCCCCCGTTAACTTTTGAACGGTTCGACGTACAAACATGAATAAAGGGTTTCACCGGAACAACTTTTTGAAATAAAAAATATGGTGATTGCTTGACAGAGGGCGCGGGGGGCACATCAATTCAAAATTTCTAAATGGCATGGGGGGTCGAGTGTCACATCGTTGAAAAAAGAATTCAATTCTCTTTACAATCATCTAATTTTTTTTTAATTTCGTTAATATTTTTTTTGCAATTCAAATTCGAAATATCAAATATAAATGCGGATCTGAAAACTAGTCATACCTTGATAAATTTGAACGGTTTGTTGTGGAATAATGAAACCAAAAACATTGCGAAGGGTATTATCGATACTACTTTTTGAGAGAAGAAATAATGCAATTACACTACAGATGGCGCTGGGGGCATATCAATTAGAAAATTTCGATAGGCATAAAAATCGAAATTGGGAAAAAATTCCTCAACTAAATTCAAAAATATTTAGATGGTTGTAAAGATAATTGAATTATCTTTTCAACGATGTTACACTCGACCCCCCCCATGCCATTTAAAAATTTTGAATTGATGTGTCCCCCCGCGCCCCCTGTCGAGCAATCACCATATTTTTTGTTTCAAAAAGTAGTATCGGTGAAACCATCCAAACGGTTTTTTATTCATGTTTGTACGTCGAACCGTTCAAAAGTTAACAGGGGGGGGGGGCTAAAAAAAGCCGCACTGTATAGTCCAGACAGGCCGCAGTTTCAACCAAAAATTCGAGGTGCATTCAGAATTTCACATAAAATCCGGAAATTCTAAACATCAACCAAAAGGTATTTTATTAAATATTTCAGAATCTATAGAAATGAAAAAACATCTGGCTAACAAAAACAACTCAGTTCTGATTGATCAAATAGACTTGTATAATTCACCAATTATTAATAATATTTTTAGTAATTTTCCAAATGCCCCTGGACCCCTCTCTGCGTACCTATGTAACTTCCAGTATTCAAAGACATGACATTCTGTCTGTTAGTTCATAACTTGCTCAGAAGATGACACAGTGTACCGAAACAATTGTTAGCAAAAATAGTTAGTGTTGTGTAACATTTAAAGTATTATTTTTACTCGACCCATTCAGTAATTTTGTAGTTGTCTTCTATAAAAACTATATTGATTGGAATAGAAACTGATATTGATATTGACTTAGAATGTGGTCACCCTTCTCAATGCTGAGAACGATATTTTGCCAAATATTCAAAACTGAAAGCACTCCCCAGGCGAAAGTTTAATGGCTACAAACCCAAAAAGTCACAGATCTTTACACCAAATGACGTCGATGATTTCATTAAAAAGGCTCGCAATAAAAAATTATTTGTTCTCGTAGAAAAAGTATAGAATGCAACTTGCAACAAAATGGACATTTTGCAATTGTATGAATTGCAGCACATGACTTCGGCTCGCGCTACAAAATTCATAATCGTGCAAATTTTACTTTCACGTTTTCTTATGCTCATAGTTACTAGACATGCATGCTCACCAACTTTGTGATTCAATTATAAAAGCATAAGCAATAACGGGCAATTTTTTGATAATTCTCTATCAAAATTATAGTAATTCAATATCTAAAGGTGTTCGTAGAACCTCGATTGTACTGGATGACCTCCGTGTACATAGTAAGCACGCCGACGAGTATAAATAAATATACACTTTCGAGCTGATATCATATCAATTAATTTAAATTACATCAATTATTATGAATTACCGCTCAGCTCGGGATGAAAATATACCCGCATGAAATATAGCACTTTTTTTCAAACGAAGCACTATGAAATTGATTGTGCTGTACCTTAAAAAAAAGTGGTACTCGACCGTGCAAAATTCAATGAGTGGGCGGTTACGTAACTCCCTTGCAAATTTCGAGACAAATTAACTAAAGAAGGATTGTGGCATAAAATTTACTTCAAAGAACTAGACATACATTTTTAGTTTTGTGGTTGCAAGAAAGGTAAGTTCTCTTTTCATTCAATATGTCAAAATTCAAAGAATGGTGATCTTTTTTAATTTTTCATATTAATCAAATCATAAATCCTAGTATCTTTACCCATTTCGCACTTGTGGAAAAAATAGAGTGGTTAATTCTTGTCTAGCTTTAGCATTCCCTACACTCTACACTCTTCTGTTCTGCCAGGATTGTCTGGGTATCCTACGCCAGTCTATATATCGCTTAAAAATTCGAAAAAACACAACTTGAATTGACGAAATCAATCATCACAAAGTGAATTCACAGTCAGTTTGTAGTTTTCTAATTTATTGTGTAATTTTATCATACATAAACATGTTATTTCACAAAGTCTATTAATTTAGCAAAGACTCATGTGAAAATGAATTTATATTGGTGAAATAATTGATGCCCCTGTGAAATCCAAACACAACTTTTTTAACGGATTTATAACAATAAATTATTATTCCATCAACTCACAGTATCCACATAACTCATTTTTAAATTACAGACGCAAAAATTCTCTGATACCCCGAATTTGTGTGAATTTTGACCAAGTGCTTTATCATAAAAAAATTCATTTATCAATATATATGGTCATTTCGAAATTTGTTATTACCAACTATAGTTAAATTTATTCCACAGTAGTAATTTCACAACGTAATTTGTGAAACAACTTGTGAAATTCTAAAGATTCACAGCTCTTTATTGATCGTCATATAATTTTATTATGTGAAAACAAGTGAAAATGGAATATCCCTAATTTCTTGTGAAGTCAATCTGTATTTTCACAATAACCTTTGAAGTTAAACGTGAACATACATTTTCACAATTGCATTCAATTACTATACAGGATGATCCAGGGTTAAAGCGCCAAACGTTTAGGATTGGTTTGTAGGTAAAAATTAGCCTTTTTTCCTATAAGCTTATGTCCTAACTTGCTTCGTTTCGAGATACAGAGTGTTCAAAGTTTTAAGAAAAAATTAGAAGAAAAAAATACTTTTGTATCAATTATTCAAAAACCTTTTGGCTGATTTCAATAAAACTTGTTATGCTCATTTGAGGCAATGAGGGCGTTATTGTGATGAACTTATGATAAAATTATAAAATACAGTGGCGTCCCAAAGGGTTATATATTTGATATTAAGTCAAATCATTGTACACCACTTTTTTACATGTTTAATTTTTTTTCTGACAATTAGATATATTTCTTTTATCTATTTAATGTATTTTATAATTCGCTTCATTTTTGAGAACAATTTAAAAATTTCATTCTTGCATGTAATAGGAAAAAACTACCTAAGTGATTGATATTAGGACAAGTTAATTTATTTTATTTAAAAAACGGAAAAAAAATCACAAAAACTGCTGAAGCAAATGACCATTTTTTTCAATGAAAACTTCGCACCTATGAACGACATATTCTGCAACTGCACGGCACTCTGTGTGTGAGTGATCTTTCGTACTGCTCGAACTTTTTTTTTCCAGTAGAGTACCTTGTCATTGTTGCCTCTGCATAAACTACAGTTTTCATTGTACCCTGTACAATAATCCATAGGGGATAAGTCAGGAGATCGTGCAGGCCAAGAACTTTGACACCCTGTATCTCTAAAACGAAGAAAGTTAGGATACATGATAATAGGAAACAAAAATCTCATTAATGCCTGAAAAACCGACCCTAAACGTTCAGCGGTCTCCCTGTATAAAATTTTTGATATCACAATGTCATAGTAATGGCGGAACAATTATCAGATTTTGGTAACCCATATATGTTTTGTGAAAATCAATGATGTTTTAGTTCTTGAACCAGGAACAAAGAACAAACGGAAGTCTCTTCTTCTTCTGTTTAATGCTTGATCGGTTTCGAAAGATATTATTATCGACATCCGAAAATTACTTGGCAACTGTTTTACCTTCGTTTACCAACATGTGTGTGTTTCATAATCATATGGGAGTGGACAAAACCCCTGAGAACATCTGCTTTCTTCCGAAAAGGGCGGTGGCAGGCAGGCATTAAGTGCAGTTCGTGGTACTTGGCTGAGAAGAAACAAGGGCCAATGCAATTTGATGAAACGATAAAATTGCTGGTATTGTGATAATTTGTTGGAAAGCCGTCAGAAACTATTGAAAGGGTATTAATTTTGTATAATTCATAGTGGTGGAATTTTTTTAAGTGAGGATTCCATAATATAAGTCTTAGTATTTCTGTTTTAACTATGCCGAAATATATTTTCATAATGATTTCAGAATTGAACTGATTGATTTCAGAATTGAACTGATTGACGCATTCATTGATCTCTGATCAGATTTTACTCATTCTCATACTCACTTGGTGCAAAAAATTCAGATTCATTGTCTCCTATTTACAGTATACGTAGTAGAAGTAGTACCGCATTAAAATCATCAGAAACTCACTTGGTCAATATGCTCTTACATTCAGCCTATCTTTGTCATAAAAATTGTATACTTGTAATAATGATTTTCATGATATGTAAATGTGCGTCCAACACAAAAAGATCAGAAAGAGCTTCTTCAACAAATTGAAATGAGCAGGAAACAAAAACAAGATGACCAAGATATCAAGAGAAAACAAGAATAATAGGAGCTAGATGATCGGTTAGTCCAGAAATTCCAACAACATGGTGTTCTTTTACATCGAATCCGTCAAAGTCAACAGTGCTTCCAGAATTTCAAGTTGTCGAAATTGATCTGTTCAAGATAGACGAACATGAGGAACGAGATGTGAACAAGATTAAGTAAGGGAGAAGTGGATAAGATCAAGGAGATGCTGGAAACAATATAAGTTCCACACAAGCGGGCATTCTCTTAGGAAAGCTCCACCACCAACAAATAACAATTTTCACTGACAAATCTTTTATTGTTCGAATGTCTCACACGTGAAAAGCTCGAAGAATCCCAAAATTTTTTCAGCTTTCTGTCGTGTATTCGCTTGGAAGATGACACCTACATCAACAGTTTCACATCATAATATTATTCCAGGTTTTGACCATTCATAAAATAGCTAAATTATTGAATATTTTTTGACTTGCAGAAACTAACCACGTAGCACTTACTCAAATTCAGATCACCAATTTTTGTCACACCAATTGAAAAGTCAATGAAGATCATTTTGTAATATGTTAAAGTCAGAATGATCTGTAATTTTCCTTACAATTTTACAGTCATCTGCATGTAATTAACAGTGACTTGATATTTGGTCCAGTGACTCATTGACGAAAAATAGAAAGAGGTGGGGGCTAAGTTGGAGCCTTGAAGTGCACCAGACGATGATGCAATGATATGTAACGTCTACAATCAACTGTCTTCTAATCTGAACTTGACAATAGGTACTTTCCAAAAAAAAATCATTGAGTTGATTAATATAACAAATGGCTTTTGAAAATATCACTGAATATGTTGTCAATTGCAAGTAATACTATTGTTATCGATGCTCTATTGTTTTCTCCTGTATTCTAGTAGGTTAGTATTTTATACGCATTTTGCTTTTGTTTCTTTCACTTTTTCTGTGTTTTTGCTGGTATTATAATCAGGTGCATAGGTTAGGTGGTAAACAAAAACTATGGTGTCTCACTGTAGTTTTATAACATGGCCTTTTGTTGTATTTTATATACCAATTGAAGACCCTCATTAATATTATTATTATAACTATCCACTCGACTAATGATTTCAAGTATTTCTCATTCAATTTAAAACGAAATGTTAAACAAAAATGCAAGGTTATATATTAGTTAGCACTGACAGTAAGGCCTTGAATAAACTCCTTCAGTTCAAAAACAATAAGACATATTCACAAAGGAAAAGAAACATTACTTGAGAATTTTTTAATATAAATGTATACATTTCCGGTGTATGTAATTAATGATTGTTTCCTGGGTGAGAACCCCAAAAACGATTACGTAATTCCAACTAAACTGTAAATTATTTATGACTTCTACTTTGGTTCCCGTATATAAAACAGCCAGATGTTGAAAAATTTGTTTGTGAAATTGAGTTTTTATAAAGTAAGAAAGATGTTATTTCCAATAAGTACAAATTACGTAATTTGATCAGCAAGCTGAGCCGTAATAGGTTTTCTCTTTATCAGGAATTCTTTACTTCATTTTTAGTCACGACAGTTTGAAATGGGACTATAAGATATTATTCTTGACCCGTTCTAATTTGATACAAATTGAAATGATGTGTTGAAGATAAACTGGTGTATCGAAATTGTTAACGGTGAAATAATTCTAGAAATTCTATATTTGAAAAAATTAATACCTGAATTCAAATGTTAAACAAAATTTTTACAATAGAAAAGCCAAGAAATGACATCTCCAAATATTTTGCATATAATTATCAGTAAACAATACTGGTAGCACAATAAATTTTTTGTTTCATCTCTTATCTAAGTAATATCTGATTTTTTTTCTCTTCTCATTATTACAATGGTATCTTTAATTCCAGCAAGGCATAGTACATAAATAATTTCATCTTTCTCGGGTGCAGATGGAAAAAAATCAATTGTATCAACAACAAAAATTGTTTCTCCTCGCCAACATTTCGAAGCTCACACTAAAGGCTCTATAAAACCCTGTGTTTTTCAAAATAATCGTTGCTGGCCAATGTTTTACTATTTTTTCACGTCCACCCACCAAAAGCTACAACTATTGCCCTGTATACAAGTAATGTCAAAATGTGAAATTGGTCTTTTCGTGGAGATTTGTAATATTTCATAAACAATAGCTAAGCATTGAAAGACAAAAAATTAAAATTTTATCCTAGTTCATTGACCATATCATCACATTTATTACAAGTAAGGAAACAATGCAGGCTTTCATGGATTAATACAACTTAATATAAAGTTTCAGAGAGTACCTATATTGTATTTTCGATTTTTAAAATAGAATGTGAAGGTAAGGACGAATTATAAGATGATTGAAATTTTTATGAGATACGTTCAGAATGTTTGCAAATTCTCTCTTAAAAATGGCCTGATATTTCAGGTAGCCAAACTTCTGACTTGATTTAGTAACATTGATCTAGGTATTACGTATTCAGTATTCAGATCTGAACTCGTAACTATGGTTTTCATTTTCAACATATTTCATATTCGATGGACCATTCACATCCATCTACTGTATTCTTCAATTTATTTCAAGACCCCCAAGCGTATATTCATTGTAATACATCACAACCAATCTCACAACTATGTAGCAAATACAAGAACTCCTCTTCCTCTAAGTATACACATTTTCTATGCCTAATGATTATGATCAAAGTGCACTGCATAATGATATTCCCGCAGATACAATCTGCTTGTAATAACGTTGTGTGAATAGCAACAGAAAATAATAAATGATTACAAAGTCCGAACCGTATGTAATACACCGAACGAAAACCGACCTGTGCGTGAGGACTTCAACGCGCGGTGTTGCCGGCTTTCCAAAAAGTTTGCAAGGGAAGTAGTGAGAAAAATACTATACACACTTTTTGCGCATTTCCATTAACAAGTTATCATCATCAGTTGGACTTTAACACCCAAACAAAAATATTATACTTTTGCCAAGAATTGTTTTGATTCTCACAAAACAAATTGTATTTTTAGTGGGTAATATAATACTGATTGCAGCAGCTTAAACTATGTTATTATTGTCATCAAATTTAATAACCATTTGTTTTTGAACTGTATTAAAAAATACCAGAAGATCAATGGCAATGCAATAAGAGAGCTATACTTCCCCAGACAACAAGAAGGCCGAAAAAATTTTGATTTAGGAGTTCTTTAACTGGATTGAGTTCGTAAACTCAAGGAGTTTGGATCTCCTCCTCTACCATGAGAAAGTATGGGTGGGAGTTTTAAGGCAGCAATCTGTGAGGCTGATGAACTCGACAATGAACTGGATTACCTGCATCTACATTAGGATAAACATGGGGTCTAACTAGTTTGGGAGACTTACAAAAAACTCTGCTATTTATGAATGATTAGGATTCGGAATCGACAGAGAGTTGTGGAAAATTTACAGTTTCCAATAGAGAACGCGTTTCTCTTTAATTCACACGAACCAGTGAAAATTTTAGGAATTCATCTGGATGAATTTTTGAATTGGAAACCTCAGTGCCAGCAAATGATTTCTAGGTGGCGTTCACTGAAATGTTTGTTCTTAAATCTATGTACTGTATTGGAGACAAAACAAAATTAAACAATTCTTCATAAGCACCTAGTTTTATTGGACCAAACTTTTTTATCAATCTTCCAAAGTTATTAAAATCTTGTGATTCGCTCTTACTTTTTAAAAAAAGACTCAAATTGTTTTTAGTTCACAAATATTTTTATGTCAGTGAGTTTTGTGATACAAAATCGCATTTTAGTAAGATTGTATGAATATTTTACTGCATTTTACCTACCTGTTTTGTAAATTATTTTCTATTTACCTATATACAGGGTCCTGCAACAGTGCGTCAGGCTGTCATAGCACTCATACCATAGAAGTTACTGATTTTGTTCAAATGTAAACTCAAACTGTTGACGAAATCGCATTACAAGAAAATATTTTCAGATATACAAAGTGTTTCATAAGTGTGAGGCAAATTGAAGTTGAATTTTTTCAAATGGAATACCCTGTATTTTTTCCATATTCAGAATCACCCTAATAAACTCAATTTATGAACGCAATATTAGCACCAGTCTTTGGCAGGTTCAGACATTTTTTTTTTAATGTAGGTCACACCTCCCAGTTTAAAAAATCATATGTTGTGTGAATTAACCATTTCACTGTGAATTAACTGATAATTCCATTTGGGATGGTTATAGGATGCTACCGTATCATTTTTGAAGGTCGGCATCATACAGTGCCTTCAGAATAAATGTTTGAGCTTCGAGAATTTGGAATCGAATTTTCTCAGATTTTGCAAATGGAACACTTTGTATATTTTTCGATGTATCGACGTAGAATTGAAATGCAAAGATTTTTTATATTATGATGTATTGCTCATTTCTAGCCGTTTTTAAGATATTTATGAAAACTTAAACTCGGGTGGCGAAAAATCATTATTTATTTGAAATAAATCGAAAAGATCGAATTATAACGAATTATAAACTGAAAATCAATGTTCAAAATATGCCATATCATATATCAATATAAATTAATTGTACTATGGAACAAGCTCTCGTTGTTTGTGACTTTTCGAATTTCAATCCTCATGATTGTCAAATGCATCTAGAGTGTCAATGCTATACACATAATTTAAGGATTCTTCTGTTCATTGGATTTGACAAGTTGTCAGTGTTCGGTTTGATTTCAATTTGAAGTTACCAAAATGAATTTTGCTAAAGATGAGCTTATTGATATGGTTTTTGTATTAGGGGATAGTGGAAGAAATTGTCTTCTAGCCAATAAAATGTATGCTACCCTGTCACCTGTCACCAAGGAGGAATACGAATTGGCGGTATTACTGACTGTTACTGAACATTCTCATCTCAGCCAACAAAATATCGGGAAGGAATTAGGCATTAGCGAGAGATCTGTACAACATATTCTGAAAAAACATCGTTTTCACCCCTACCACGTTCAGTTGCATCAAGCGCTCAACGATACTGATTTTCAACGTCGCATTGAATTTTGCGATTAGGCAAGATGTAAAATATAGGAAGATCCCATGTTTCTCAACTATGTTTTATTTTCTGTTGTTGCAACTTTTCATAGTAGTGGGTGTGTGAATCGACACATTTTCGTTTTTATTCTACGGAAAATCCACATTTTTTCATCTATTTTTTTGAATCTATGGGGTGGAATAATTGGCAATACTGTAATAGGGCCACATTTTTTCAACAGGCATCTCAATGGACCTATGTACCTGGATTTCCTAAGGATATACTTGTAACAGAATGTGGCTTCAACAAGATGGGCCTCCAGCACATTTTTCACAGACTGTACAGGATCACCTTCAAGATACTTTCCCCATCAGATGGATTGGAAGAACCCACCAGGTGGCCGGCTAGTTCACCTGATCCAACCAAATCGACTTCTTCTTGTGGGGACATGTGAAGCAATCAGTTTACAATGATCCACCAACAACTACAAGTACAAGTACTGCTTGAAGGATAAAACTCGTTAGGATTTCAATTATCTGCATTATTGATCAGTGTTAGAATTTTCAGCCTGAAATTTCTTGATTTCACTTGGTGATTGTTCCATGTGGACTATGGAGTTTCCTTTGAATAATTAATCTACATTGTAGAGATTGGCATCGCCGCGTGTTCCTGCAAACTACAAAACCTCCGCCGCCGCGTTGCTCCACTCCCCCCACCTCGTAAAGCTTAGGACAAGCCCACCTGATGTTGGTAACGGCGTTTTAACATGCAAACCTCGTAGTCGCTGAATACGGCCAGGCCACATGGCTGGATGTAATCTCATTATCTCAATTTCACCTTTGTAAAGTGATTATATCAAATGAGACGACTTTATCTTCTTTATTAGTTGGTTGACAGTTGAATGTCGAGCGCGGTGAAGTGGCTCTATATCTCTCTCGATGGCAGTACTGATGTATGGGGTGATCGAAATCTTCAGAAGGCTTATAGTTCTCGGTAATAATAATGGTAATTTTTCCCGAGGAAAAGATCGATTGCTTCATCTGGCCAACGTTTCTAACTTCATCCAGCTCATCTCCAACGATATAAATGAATAATAACCTTTGTTGACCCCAAGAAATATAAATGTTTATAATAGGGACCTAAACTACTTGAATCGGTCAACATCCATGTTCCAAATAGAAATCTCAGATACAGCTATTTATTTTATATACCCTTTATCATACATATTATGGCAAACATACACCCTTAGAAAGAACCCTAAAGTTATTGAATGACATAGACATCAGTATATTTGGAGTTTTCTATGATAGTTTTTAAAAATCATTGAATAATATAAAATGGTGATTGTTTATGTAATATAGTATCTTAACGTTACCTGATTTTATATTTTAATTAATGTTTATGTTATATTCAGTTGTTTGATGCAAAAACATTCTGTATCCTTTTATTAAGAACTATTTATATTGTTATATGGTCATTTTGTGATATTTCACATTGTAATAATAGGGATTATCCCGTATAAATAAATGAATAAATATAAAAATCTAAACTCTTACTTCTTCAAAAGTTTTAATTATGGGAAATCCTTTAAGTTCCTCACTTAGAGAATTTGATACGTGAGTGAAGTTTTGGTGCTACACAGGTATCAATAACCTACTACATATAGGCTTATTATGGCAAGCAAGTACCTATCAGAAAACAACTACTCCCCTGGCTAAGACCACGACGGATATTGAATTAAATCTAACAGACACTTGTGCAACGTTCCTCAAAGCATCAGAGGAATTTCGAGGTTGTTACCTCTCATCAGTGCAAGAGTAGGTCAATACAGACAGCACTGAAGCCATCTGTTCCCCGTCGAAATCATTTCACACTCCGCTGGTTTGGTCAGCTCTGGTTCACGCGGTGAAGCGGTTTCTAGGCCGCTCCACCTAGCGAGCAGAGAGAGAACACTCCGAATCACCGTGTTAAGAGTTTAAGTGAAAACAGAGTTCTTTTGGGAGATCGTTTAGTAACGAACAGTCGTTGCCAACCGATGATGAACCCTTTACTCCCATATACACCAACTACGTAGGCTTATTATGGCAAGTACCTGTCAGAAAACAACTACTTCCCTGGATAAGACCACGACGGGTATTGAATTAAATTCAACAGAAACTTGTACAACGTTCCTCAAAGCATCAGAGGACGCAATTGCAAGTGCCCTCTGTGACCAGCAGACTTATGTTTTATATAAATAAATAAATAGATAAAATACTTTCTGAAACACTCTACTCAAGAGCTGTTCGCAATCATTTTCATATAACAAAAACCTACTTCGGAATAGCCAGAAAGAAGGTAAGTAGCGTCATTTTTATGTAGAAACGATATTAGAATTGCATATAAAACAGATAAATCGTTGGGAAGGTATGTCAAAATTTATTAAGATGGAACTTCCAAATTCGAGAAATCAGAAGTATATCAGTTACATTAAGGAACTTGCCCTAAGGTATATATTGGCGAAAGTGGTAGAACATTAAAAATTCGCACTCATGAACATCATATGAGTTATGTGATCAAAAAAAACAAATTCAACGTATTCAATTCAACTTTCGGAAAAAAATCACAACTGTGACAAAGGAATTTAAAATTCTACATTTGTAAACTAGTGGATTGAATTTGAATCATTTAGAATCATTCGAATTGATAGACATTGATCGCTCTACGACCAACTTGATTTGAATAATCCTCCGATGAGAGTGTAAGGAAGGTAGAAAAATTCAAATGTTGTTTATGTAGCGAAGGAAGTTTTGAAAAATCATTTTAAAGTAATTCATGACATAAAGCTCTCATCCTTGAACTTAAAATTATCCAAAGAGGATGAATTTCATGCTGGAAAAGAGAAGTCGAAAAAGATAAGAAAAGTAAATTTATATATAAACATATGGTTCTTACCCCACGAAAAATTTCAAAAAAGGATATTCATATGCCACCGATCTGGCACATACAGAGGGTTCTGGCATAAGATACTCAAAGGTATATACAAGGAACCAATAAAATCAACGGATATTGCCCAATTCAAATAGTACTTACGGTATTGAATAATGGAGGATATGAAGTAGAATTTGTGAATAGCCAAGTCGGCCGTAATCTAGACTTATAGGTCACATAATTTTGTCTAAATCTGAAAGAGAAACTATGGCTGCCAAAATTGCTGCTAAAATCCACTTCCAAACCATCCTTGATGAATTCAGGGAATAATCTCTTTCAAAAGATAAATTGTAGGTAGATTTACATTTTTTATATATTTTTATCCATATGTACACAGAAAAATAGTTATGTTCTAAACTGGGCGGAACTTTTTTACATGCCCTCCCAATCTATATCGTGAAACGATTTGTTACAAATAGTGCACCAAGTCATTTCAAACAGTTCATCCAACAAAAGAAAACAAATCAGTTATCAAATAAACCCACCTAAGAAGTCTGAAAATCATTCGATTACTTCAATCACAACAATTACTGGCAGCGATCAAAAATGAAATCGGTATTTCAAATTTGGCACGGACACAGTGCGCATACGGAACTGCGGGATCAAAAGTAGAATGGTACTGCTAGACGCTTGTTCAATTTCTATAATATACGAGGATATATTGAAAATATTTTAGCCTACCATAGAACCAAACAAAATTTCAATGTCAAAATATTTTATTACTCAACATGTTCTCCTCTTAATTGGATCAATTTATTACAGAGAACCTGCAACGTCTCTAGACCTTTCAAAAAAATGTTTCTTCTTGCTCTGCAAACCAGACCTCCACAGCTTTTATTACTTCCTCGTTGGAAGAAAACGTACGACCTTGTAAACTTTTTTTCAGTTGAGGAAAGAGGTGATAGTCGGACGAAGCCAAATCTGGTGAATAAGGGGGGTGTTCAAACCCTAAATCATGAATTTTTTGCATGGCAACATGAGATTTGTGTGCAGGGGCGTTGTCCTGCAAAAACAAAACACCTTTGGATAGCTTTCCGCGTCTTTTCACTTTAATTTTTTTCCGTAGAGTGGTCAGTAATATCGAATAGTAATCTCCAGTTATTGTTCTATCCTTATCCAAAAAATCAATCATGATTACTCCATGGCAATCCCAAAACACTGAAGCTTCTTGGGTCTTGGAGAACCGGAGTGTAGCCATTCCATCGATTGTTGCTTTGTTTCTGGATCGCAGAAATGTACCCAAGTCTCATCCATAGTAACAATTCGGTTTAAGAAGTCTACATCGTTTTCAAATCGAGCACAGATCGAACGCGATGCTACTACCCTTGCACGTTTTTGGTCAACATTCAAACATTTGGGGATCCATTTTGCAGCAATTTTTCTCATGTCCAAATTGACGTGAACTATATGATGAACGCGTTCGTATGAAATATTCAGTGCTTCAGATATCCGTTTTAGCCCAATTCGACGGTCTGTTAAAATCATGTCATGAACTGCATCGATATTTTCGGTGACTGACACAGAAACTGTTCTTCCCGATCGGTCATCATCTTCAATGGAAAATTTACCTCTTTTGAAGCTTGCAGTCCAATTTTTCACGGTCATACACGAAGGACATTGATCACCAAGGGTATTAAGCATATCTTCGTAAATCTGCTTACCTCTTAACCCTTTTAAATACAGGTACTCGATGATGGCTCGATACTCCAATTTTTCGATTTTCAAAATTTCGGTGGAAATATTTTTTCTTTTAATTTATTGCGTAACTCTGGTTTACTTTTTTGACGTCAAACTTTACTCTGACACTTCTAATAAGTTATTGTTCGTTGCTTTGGTAACGCAATACTTTGTTTATGCAGGGAACTGGTCTAGGCTAACTAGATATCAATACATCCTCGTATTTTGTTCAGTAGAAGCTTAAACAACACTGATTCCTGTTGAAAAATTATCTAATGATATTTTATGAATAATTGTCGACTATTTAATTACCCAAAATGTAATTAATTGATCAACTGTGGTAACTTGGCACAATTATTTTCCATATTAGTTATTCACTCGTTCATGGTTGCACAATGAAGGTAAAGCAATTAAAAGAAGTAAGTTATATTTCCGATTCATAGATTGCATTAAAAAAAGTTCTCATATTAATTCCACTACAACATACGGGACTACCACTAAGCTGAAATGTACAAGCAATAAATTTGTGAAATGAACTGTTTTCAAATTCTTTTAATGGCCAAGATACAGCTGTTAGATATTCTAATTTGACGCATCATTAATTTGGAACAACGGTACAGGATCCAGTCCATAATATGGGATTGTATATGAATGTGAATAAAATGTTATATAAACATATAGTTATTGAATATCCCAGGCTGTAAATCAAAATAAAATTAGTTTGGCCCAGGTATTGTCAGATATTGGGCGACTGATACAAGAACTCTAATACAGCTCCTTTACCACTTATTAGATTATTGAGAAAAACAAAGTTATTGTAAATCTGATTACAACGTAAAAGAATCAAAAATTGATGAAGCATTGCTAGATTTTTCGTTCAAATGCAAGAAATCTCTAGTAGAAGTCCATTTTAGCTTAAAGTGGAGTAGGATAGATGAGTAGGGAAGATTCACAAATTCATCTTCGTAAATTTTAAAAAGCAATGAGTGCCATTAAACGGGGGGGGTACAAGTTTCCAATTCAGCTGAATCCATCTTCAGCCTGATACAAAGTTCTACAATAATATATTCATCTTCAATTACTTTTAGTAACAAAATCTGGAAAATGAAAGGACATTATTTGTGTATTAAATCCAATACCGTTGAAAAAAAAAAGTGTGAATTTCTCCTACTCAAATACAAGAAACAGTATCATAGATAAAGGGGTCACAAGTACTAGTAAATCCCAACAAGATTGACAACAACAGTTACCTATTTCAATGTATGTTTTCACTTACAAGAAAAGTATTCAACATTGGTTTCATTTTCATGTTTTTTTTTTAAGTAAAGGTAAAGTACACGTTTTGGTTATAAATTTTTGTCCTTTAAAATTGTACACGAACCTTTTACCTAGTATGAAACAAAAAAAGGATTTAGACCAGAAAGAACGATATGGCTTGCGAGAAAGTATACGAAATCATAATTTGAAATTGAAATAATTAAATAATTTCATAAAAGTGTGTGACCACGACTATTATTACAAATATTTGTGTGTTTCATCAAACATTATGCTGTCCATTAATCACGAGTGAATAATGAGATCATAATTCACTATTCAGTCAAACTTGACAGCCAAAAATTGACCTTAATGAAAATGTAGACTGTTTTAGGTAAGAGAACAATTTTACCAAACTTGGTGGGATTGGATAGATAGTGGAAATAGACTTGCTCGGACTTATCATAAAGAGTGGACAGAGCCTGGTATGACGATCATGTCAGGTTGCTGAAGGCCTACGATCCCCAATTTGGTAATTATTTAAAAAAAAAATTATTGTTGGTTTAATTAATTTTTTATTCTTATTTTCAGGAGACTAAATTCGTTGAAACAATATGGAAATTGTGATTATTATAGTAACATTAAATAGTCATGGAGAAAGTATAGTCAGCACTTGTCTACAGCTCGTGCTGTCAACTTCATCCGAGTGAATAATAGCCACCATAATGTGATCGTTGAATAATTAACTATTACTGGCTATCCAATGCCCAAATTTCACGGCGCTCTCTTCTTTTACTTGTTTTTATTCTAGCTCGGTGATGAAAATGTAATATATTTCAAGAAACTGATGAATTGAAAATATTGAATAAGTTTCAATGTAATTGGTGATGATGTACGAAATATTTTGTATGCAGAAGACATTGAAGTTGACACTGACAAAATCATTTGGAGGGTCCAGAGGAAAAACGATGAGGTTCCACTTTTTAAAAAATTGAGAAAAGTGAAGTCTAATGAGGAAGTCTCATCGTTTGTCCACTGTGCTGCCTACTTTCGACCGCAGTTTTTTATGGAATCTCATTTCGGAAAAAATGGAACCTCATCGTTTTTACACTGGTGTCACTGGACCCTTCATTTATAATAATAACGTAAATTACAGTCACAAAATATATTTCTTATCAAAATTCAATTGTATTCAACCAACTCATTAGGCAAAACAAATGTTTAGAACATTTTCTATAAATATACTCGCTTGGTATGGTTTAGTACATCTTATAGTTGTCGAAAAAATACTGTCTTAGTTAAGATTAATTCCTATTCACTAGTAAATTTAAAATCTCTTGCAATTAATACAAGAGTTTCTACAACATTTTCATAGGCATCATAATAAAAATAACAATAATAATAATAACAACCGAACAATAGTTTTGCGATTTTTTTTATAACTTCCCTAATGTAGACTATAATACATCTAGTATATATAAGTATGAAACTGTTGAAATTTTCAGTAGTCAACAAAGTTTCCTGCAGCTAATTCTCCTACTAAACTATTTCGAATTGCACGTTTTTGATACCTTTGATAGTCTGGTCAGATTCCCACAGCTATTCCATATGAGATAACTGAATGAAATCTGACCAAATAGAGCATTACTATGATAGATTTATGCACACTCTTCTTTAGTTTATAAATTATATAACACAAAGGTGCAATAGACTACGTCTAATTGAATAGTTGAACCTAATAAACTTTGACTTGTCCTCATTCAGTATCAAACCATCTGAAAACCATATTTGGTAACTCTAAATTTGAACTTTTCATGACGTCAGGTACATTTTTCCCTGTAACTGTTGAAGTGTTGTCGTCTGCATACATTACGCAATTTTTGGTTTTGAAATCATTAACTTAAATAGTGATAACAGTGGCCCCAATACTGAGCCTTGGGGTACTTCAATTGTTGATAAGATCTACTCTGATTTATGTCCATTGATTTCAACGTATAGTAATTTATTTTCCAAAAACCTTTCAAACCAAAATAGCTGATACAGTTCACATAATTAACGATGATTATTATTGTTCAGCAGTGTTTCGGTTTCGGAAGCTATTTTTTTCCGTGTATTGTTGCTTCACTCCCATATTTTCATCGCATCGTTTTTTTTTTTTCAACAGGGAACACTCGTATATGGAATTTTATTTAATATGTTGACAAGATAATGCATCTGTTGTTTGCCTCGTGATACATCAAAATGTATGTTATGAAAATGGCGATAAATCATCTTATAATGCGGTTCGTATATATAAAATAAAGGAACAAACAATAGAGAACTCTTCATATATTACATTTCTGCTAATGTTGCTGTACAAACTACGGCAAACATAAAAGGTCCATATAACACAAAAATGTCAAGGCAGCGAAAACTGAAATTGATAAATTGACCCCGGTCTGGTGTGCGGTGGAAACAAACGAAAAGCGACGAAAATCAGTCGAATGCCGCGAGCCACGAAATAACAGTCGCTACCATAATAATTCAAACTCAACATTCCTGTGGAATTCATTTGAATATTAGAGCAACACCGGCCACATTTTTCGGAAATGTACATATTGAAATTTTGCTTGTATCCATTTGAATTCCGTATCGACGGACACTGTTGACAAATAGCCAAGGAAATAAAAAAAATCGACTGGAATTGGTTGCGACTTTTCTATTATTTTTATTCTAGCACATATAAGCGTAACGTTAGCCTCTTGAGTATATTAATAAAATAGTCTCTGAAACAAGACACCCCAACTTGAATTTGAATTAGTTTTACTTATAAATACAGCATTGGAGGCAGAACAAAATTTTAGAGGTCCCAAGTCTCTATAAATGAAATCCGAGGTCATGGTGGTCACAAGTTGGGCGCCAAATATAATGAGCATCTTGTATGAATTATATGTGTAGAGCCAAGGCATTCGATCTACAATGGTTTGTACGTAAATTTTGTATATATGTTATATCATGTGGAGTTACTTGTCGAAGTGTAATTTGCACAAAGAAGTAAAAAAAAACGGTAATAATGAGTTTTGGCAATGGCAAGACTTCAAATAAATTTGAAAATTCATATAAGCCAGAAAGTTTCCCTTTGGAGAGACCAGAAAACTATGTTTCCCTGGTGGTTACCGCATGACTTTCGGTTTCATGTTTTTTCCGTGTTTTTCCGTTTTTTCTGTGCATCATGATTTTCTTGATCATTTGTTTATTTCATACTATTTATTTAGTCACTGTTTGAAATTAAACAAAATGCACAAATACGAAATAATACGATGAATTATCATCTAAAGAAACGATAACTACTTGTTCAGACTTTGAAATAATTAGACCCTGAAATTTGGTAGGTATAATATAACAGCGTATTTTTCAAATTTTCATTGAATTTCCTTGAAATTTCAGTTCATAAGATCAGATGGTAAGCCGTTGATCAATAGGCGTATTGTGTAAGAATAAAATCGTTGTAACATGGATCTGGAGTGATATGGAATTTTGAGGATATCCTTCCTTCTTACATTAACATTGTATGTATCTGACATAAAATATATTCTGTGTGCTAGATATGTAGGTTCTTGATTTTTAATGATTTTTCAAAATAAACATGCCAGGTGCAGAAACTTTCTATCAATCACATTTCAACTCCGATGGTTTACTAGACACCGAATGCCATTCATGTGATTCACCTGATTGAAAAATCTCGACTCAAAATATGAACCCAAATTTCTAGCTGTATTGAAATACCATTAATCTTAATATCCACAAAAGCTTCAGTCCTCATTATAGCTGGCTTGCTTCCGAATAACATTATCTGCGATATGGTGGGGTTGAGTGATTAGCAGTATTTTTCTGAGAATATAAAAAGATTATCCAGATCAGCATTCAGCATAAAATTAGCCAGTTCAACTTATAAGAAATATATGGTTGGGTATCCTCAGCATATAAATGACACTTCAACGTATGCAAGATAGGAAGTACGAAATATATATGGAAAACGAACGGGGGCCATTGTAGAGCCTTGCGTGACACCATTTGGAATTTATAGTACTGGCGACCTGTTGAGTTTGTAGCAAAACACACTGACTCCTCCCTACAGCATAATTTTCCATGAGTTCAAAAGATGTTGTGAAGATGAAGCGTTGTCAGCTTTAGTGTAATCTAGCAAGACTAGAGTAGTTAACATATTTTTATCAGCAACAGACAGTATTTCATCGTTTACTGCTAGCAGTGCTATGGAACAGCTATGTGAGGATCAGAAGCCAGATTGATTTTCAGGCAGCAGGTTTCTTATCTAAAAACAGCCTAAAATATTTGGCCTAATCAACAACTGTACTGTTTTGCCGCAGAATTGGATTACTTTTTGTTCTCCAGAATAATTTTGAGTGTGAAGGGTTTTGCTGCCACACCATCGTTCATCTACGGGCGTCATCATTTTTCGTTTTTTCGTTTTGATTTTGAAGTTATTTGGGCATGTTTTCTCTGTATGAGGACTACAATGTCGTCGAATACAGTTTCGTAACCATATTTTTACTGGCACTTGTGAAATTGTTAACATGGACAACTTTCAAACTCTCAATTATAATTGAAGTGAAATTATATTGAAGATTTCGAAAAAATTATCCACTTTGATACTTGATGAAGAACCCACATATGCAATGGCTACTCTGCTAACACCTACCTTATCAAAAGACCTTGACTATTATATCGAGGAATATACAGGCCCATCACAAAATACAAAATATTCACTACGTCTCGTTTTAATACCTATCTGATAATTATATTCACAGCTAATAAGGTAACAAAACAATTTTCGTCATAGACAGAACACTGATGAATATGAAATAGGATCTAATGAGATATTCTTATAAGGATTTCGAAGGTTTCTTGTGAAATATATCCAATAAGAGATTCGTTGAACGTACATTTTTTCCAACTTCAATGCCCATTGTGTGCATAGTGTTTCAAAGAAGATATAATAAACCCATGCACAGACATAATAATTGACAAATATCTACAACGCTATATATATTTGGACAATGTGCGTAGAGAAAGTTGGCGCTATATAGACTTAACGATATAGAAGAACAAGACAACAAAGAAAATGATAATTATAGTTATATATAAACTCAAGACGATGGTGGAAAACTCTTCATATATAAAGTGTTCATATTCTATTATTAGCACCTCAACAGTGCTGTGAAGTAGCGTATAGAAATTACAATTTTTCGTTCATTCCAACAAATTATTCTAGAATGTATAAAATGAATTCAAAACAAAGGATTCATTCACATGAGTTTCCAAGGTCAGATAAATATAAAACAATTATCCTTTTTCAACTGAAACTTAAATTGTGTTGATATATCGACGATTAAAATGAATTTTCATTAAAAACATTCCGAAATATTTTTGCCACAGTTATCAGTGTCAAAATTATTCATGGAACGCACGTTGCGAATATTTGAGGTGACATTATCGAAATATTCATGTTTTGAATACTGATGTAAACCACACATGGAGTTGTTTTAATCGAGCTATTGCCCCAATGCGCATTGATTTCGATCAATGGCGTTATTGGAATTGCGGTAGATCTTCAATAAACAATAACAAGTCATCACATAGATTCAATCCTTACCACAGGTTATATCATTTAAATAAACGTATTGAAGTATCATTTACAATTGATTGTTCAGATGGTTACTATTAGTTCCAAATGAAAAATTTAATTTGAAAAGTTGAAATAGAAATCTACATACCTTAAGTATAACTTTCTCTGTGATGTATTTCCGTAGGGGATGAAAATTCGTTATTACAAGAACATTTTATTCAGGTGAGTATGCTTCCTCTTGATCCACAAAAAATAGTCCACAACGTCCACCAAAGTTCTGACCAAAATTCGTCAAGTTAATCATATCACAGATGTTATTGGCAAATCCAAAGTATTTTCACATATTGTCAATATTTATGAGACAGTGAATCAACAGCAATGTTAGTACAATATTCATCTCTACACTATATGAAAAAATGATGCAATTTTACAAACTGTGAATATGATTTCATTGAACTTTTGGTATGATACTCACTAAAATTATATTCATTCTACGGTGGAAATATAGTTTCGATGATAATTTCACATCCAGACACTAATATTACAGTTCATGTCATATAATTATAATGGTATATTGTGAATTTACCCGAGCTATTCGAATTTTACACTTTATATTGCTTTTTCGCTGCAGAAGTTTTAAATTTCTGATTTGATGATGTAAATTTACCATTATACATCTATTATAAGGATGCGGTATTTTACTGTGTGCTGCTTGCTCTATGCGTTTCAAACGTTCAATGAGGTCACTATAAATATGTTAGTTTGCGATTACGGTAGAAATCACCTTAATTTGAACACCTAAACATGTTGGACAAACATAAAAAGGGATAATCTGAAGTAATTATTTTCAATTTCTGAACGAGATGACGTCCCTCACTAATAATGATAATAATAAAGTTTAATCAACAATAAGTTACCAAAACCATTACAATTCGTCAAGTGTGTAATAGTTCTTTTGGGTCAAGAAGTCTTTGAGCCTATCTCTGAAAATGAAAATATTTGGCACACTTTGCACTTCTTCTGGTAAGTTATTATAGATTCTGCAGCCATTGTAATACAAGTTTCTTTGATAACACTTGGTAGAGTGCTTTGCCGGATGTAAATTTTTCTTGAATCTGGTATTTCCATAAGACTCCCTGCATGAGTGTCCCCATGGAAGATTAGAGACGATTCTTAATGCGGATTTTCGTAAAATAAAAATTCTTGAACAATCACCAATTCATTAAACCATATCGAATTTGAGAGTAAAAATTCGCGTAATACAGAGTAAGAAGTATTTTTTGACTGTAATGCTCCTTCAATGACCTCACGGCATAGTAGGTTGATCTGAATTTAACGCAGAGATTGTGTATGTGATTTTCTCAGTTTAACTTTGGATCGCAGATAACTTAACCTTACATCGTTCAGAAATCTGAAATGTTTTGCATTATTGTTACACGGAGTTTGATTGTGCCCACGATTGAATATAATAGATACCGTTTTTTCCTTATTCAAATTAATGAAATTTTTTTCTGACCATAATAAACACCGAGTGTATAACTCTCAGCAGGTGACAATGTCCGATCGATGCTAATTTCCATAATTAAGAAATTAGTGTCATCGTTATAACAAAACATATTTGAATATCTTTAAGGAAAGTTATGAGGTCATTAGCAAAAATTATATATAAAAGAGGTACTACATGATAGAGACGCTTTTATTCGGACATCACTCGATAACATTGGAGGAAGCATTGAAACTATTTTTTCTTTGATTTATATTCAATTACATAGCCGATGAACCCATAAACAACTCTTCAACTAAAAATGGTACATAATTTCAAGATACATTCTTATTATAGATAAATTTATAAAATATTTATAATGAAATATAAAAAATATATAAGTATTATTTAATAATAAATATAAAAATAACACACCTCTTGATTCTCCACATTTTTTATCAAACTGTGTGACTTTATTAACTTTATTTTATATACATCTTGATTTATTTGATCATCTCTGAAGTTGTGTTTTGTTGTTGATGATTAATAGTGAAGGTCCTACTCGATTTTACTCTTTCATCAATACTTATCTACTACTTGTTCATCTAAATCAGAAACACCCTGTAATGCAACGCCTTATAGGGCTGTATTGTGATTTTTGCAATTTAGAATTATGAATTTGCGAATATTAAATATTTTGGCTTTACAAATTTGAATTATATTATGGCAAAACACGTTGTAAATATCTGAGTAAATATAAAAAACATTCGTATGAATAGAAAAATCCATAGATATTCATTATAATTTCACATTGTCAAGTTTACGTTCACGAAATAAAATACAATTTCAGTTGTTAGGTACAAATCTGACTATAACTTTGTCATTATAGTCTTTGGCGAACAATACCTATCATTACATAATACGATTTTAAAACATGCACTTTTTAGTGTATCGCATAAACCCGATTACACTAATTCATAGCAACCCACTTGAGTGGGTCTATTTTTGGTTGAATTCGTAACATTTCTTCTTTTGAAAAATATCTCTTAACTGGTGTAAAAATGAACACAGGACGACACGATTGTATTTAGTTAGATGGATTTTCAAACTCATCAGCGAAGGAATGAGATAATATTCAGTAGGATAGATAATTAGCCATTCTGCTGGTAGTGACGCAATTTAGATGAAACAAATTGCAAGAAAATAATCCATGCCTTCTATACTCGAAAAGGTCAGCTGTGCGCTGTTGAAGAATACGAAAAAGGTAACGAGGACACACTTGGGTAATCAAAAAATGAAAAGTCTCATTGTCGCAATTTCTTGACAAGGCGGTAAATGGTGTTAATACCATATTAGCTGAGATAGGTCCCCCTGGACAATACGCCTGCTATTCTTGCAATCAAGAGAAATTTTAAGGTTGGTTAATGGATGTTTTTATGATGAGACCGCAAGGGAGTCACTAACAGCAGGCATCCTTTTCATTCGAAAGAATGTTTTTGAACAAAAATGAAGCCGTTATCAACTCAACGTTCCTTCGGCTTTACTAACCAATGAAGTTAAGACATTTGTCCACGACTATTACATAAAATAATCATAATACATGTGTTTCCTCGAGCATTATGATATCCTTTAATCACTTGTGAATAATGACATTGTAATTCACTGGTCTGTAAAACTTTAATGTGACCAATATGATCAAAATTCTTCTGACTATTAGTTCGATTTTGTATGTAAAGATAAATGCGATAAAAACCAGAGAGATAGTAAAAGTAGAGAAATAAAATAAGAAATAAAATGGAAACAGCTGATAAAATTTCAAACACGATTCATAATCCAATATACAAGCAAAATGATACCGTATCTACAAGCTCGTCTATAAATAACAAAAATGCTGATATAAGTTTGAACTCAATGCTTTTAATCAACATGAACATTGTATAAATACAAATATTACTATTAATATTAAGAACTAGTTGAGTTCAGTGATGTACAGATAAAAAATTGTGATTATTTTACAAAGTAATAATTAAGACTCGTCGTCAAAGTATAGTATTCTACTTGCGTATTATGGCTATTATTCACTTGGATGATTTAAGACCCTCGCTTACGGTTCGAGCAGTAAACTTCATCGGCGTGAATAATGGACACCATAATATGTTCGTTGAATAATATACCATTATCCATTGCTGCCATATAGTTACAAAATCATAACGCTTGTATTTACACAAGTCTGGCGTAGCCAATAAAACAATATTGTCTTATGAATCATAATACAGTGGCTGATTTTTGTGTGATAAAAGAAAATTAAGAGTTCTAGTTACGTTCTAACTCCATTTGTAATTTCAAGGATAATTTTTACTATCGACATTGAATATTCATTTGGATTTCAAAACTCTAAAAGCTCAAACGAGGCATTTCTTTCGCTATACTGAAAAATACTTATGTTAATCTGAATGATGGTGAATTTGTAGCAGCAGCAGTTTCCTGCGACTTCTCTAAGGCATTCGATTGTGTAAACCATTAGATACTGCTACAAAAACTACAATATTACGGCTTCAGAAATTCCACATTAGATTGGTTCCTATCTTATTTCTCAGAAAGGAGTTAGGTTGTTCAAGTACAAGATACAAAATCATACAGCGGAAAGGTATCGATGGGACTACCACAGGGATCAGTTTTAGGTCCTATCTCATTATTATTATATAAATGATTTAGCCGACGTTCGCATACAAGAAAAATTCAACCTTTCTGCAAACGGCATCACTATCCTATGACATAATAAAGACGTAAATCACTTGAAATAAACAATTACTCTCGATTTAGTTAAAATTGAGTAATGGTGTGACTCCAATTTCCTGTTTCAACTTAAAGAAAATAAATATAGCCACTTTCAAGCTTGAATTTGATAACTTGTACTTGGAAAACCAGATTGTAGGGAACAAACCACAAACAAAGTCTCTTGGTATAATTATGGACAACAAATTAAAATTTACTAAGCATATAATGACCCTGAGTTGAACGGTAGAGTCTGGCTGCTTTGCCATCAAAATAGTCTCAATAGAATTGAATTCAGCCTCAGCCAAGATGTTTTACTTTTCCCAAGTTGAATCCCACTTAATTTATGGTATTGCTTTCTGGTGACTATGCAGTGATCACTATTTTTCAATCTGTTTTCGTCTTACAAAAAAAGTCGATTAGATATTTATGCAAAGCTCAGTGCCGTGATCACTGTACACCTCTTTTAATTAACCAGAAAATATTAACAGTTGCTTGTTTTTTCATTCTAAAATCTGTATGCCTCATTCATATAAAATATGGACCATTTTCTAGTGAAATTAGTACAGTAAAAAAATATAAAACAAAAAATGAAGGTTGTGTTTTCCCTTATCCATACCAAAATCCTCCTCAATTAAAAACTGCATCTGCCAACTACTCAAATCACTTCCCTGAAAAGCTTCCAAAAAAATGTGAGGGAAATATTATTAAAGAAGCCTTATGATAACGTGCAAGAATATTACAATAATAAATGGTAGCTTTACATGAATGGTTCGACACTGTTTTCTTGGAATAAACTATTATTCCTTCTGTTTTGATCGTGGGCACGCAGGAAAGCTGAAAGTAGTTTTCTGTGGTACTGTCTTCTCTACCATTTGAGCGACAAACAAACATAATAATAATAGAAATAATAATAATAATAATAATAATGTTTATAGACTGATTTTTTGATACAACAATGAGTATACAAAATTGTAAACAGTGGCATCACCGAAGCAGTACAATAGTATCGCTTGTATGTGATATAGCTCTAACCTAAGACATATAATAATAACAATAAAAATATCAATAGTAAAAAATAAGTATAGTAATATACCTAAGACTTTTCATTAATGTGTATCAACGGAAAGTAAAATCAATTTTTTTTTGTTTGTGGGAACTGGACATTTTTGCAGAATTCGATAATTAGAAAACCATAAATAACACTAAATAACATCAGTACATACATATATACACAAAGATACATATAAATACGTATATTACACATTTACACACAAACTCATATACGTTTTATCAAAATTTTTGGTATTATTTGAGTAAATTTTGAATTTCATTTCTGTAAACGCTTGTATATTCCAATATTTTGAATGGTTTTTATAATTTCAGGCATCTCCCAAATGTTTGAACCCAGATAGCTGCTATGTCTCTGTCCTACTGATTTTATTATTCCTACACCGAGAGAAAAGATTATTCATATTTAATAAAATTTATTTGTATTCAACAAATATCTGTTTTAGATAGCGCCGAACTTGCGTAAGTTCAGTCGAAACATATGGGAAGTTAAAATTCTCCAAATAAAATATTTATTATACACCAATCAATATACACATATGGATTTAAAAAATATTAATTACCTGTAAAAATTTCCAAGCTGGATGGTTATAAACGTAAAGTTCAGTAAGTTATAGCAGCATATTCTGAAATATTTAATATATTTAACAATAAAATATTCATTACCTCTTAGAAAATCTCCATTTGTAATGAAACATAGTAAGCTTCCTTGGAATATGTGAAATATTATTATAAAAATTCATATGTTTGCAGCAAATCTACATAGATTTGATATAAATTATAAATATTGCCTTGAATCAGAATATCCATTGGTGTATACTATTTACTAAGCTTGATGGTAATAAACGTAAGGTTCAGTAAATTATAGCAGCTTATTCTGAAATATTTAATATATATATATATATATATATATATATATATATATATATATATATATAGTAATAGAATTATCAATACCTTTTAGAATGTCTCCATTTGTAATAAGCCAGAGTAAGCTTTCTTGGAATATGTGATCAATTATTATAAAATTGATATGTTCGCAGCAAAATTCCATAGATTTGATACAAGTTATGAATATGTTCTTGGCCAAGAACATTTATTGGTATATACTATTTACTGAATTTATTTTATCAAATCTTCTTTTGTAGCAAATATCGTGGAATGATATTTATCAAATCTTTGTTAAAAGTGAAGCGATATATTCTTGATAATACCATTTTTGTTGCCAAGGAAGTTTTTCATATTGTCCTCCAAATTGCGTTTTCTAATTGTAATTATGTTTCATTTACGGTGTAGGATTATACAACAAAAAACAATTTCACAGGAAAAACAATTTATTTTTATACAAAAATTAAAACTTATTCTATGATTATAATTATATTATAAAATCTTACAGATTACAGATTTTTGAACTTACAAATTTTGTCTGACTCATATGTCTTACTGATTAGACATGAAAAAGTTTTTTATTTATAAAACTTGAGTTAGTTGTTAACGATAATTTCCGACCAAATACGAAATATATACTGAGTACCTTTCTCGTTGAAAAAAAAAATAGTAATTTTCATTCAAATGCAGATATCCCTGTATTCATTGAAAAACAAAGTTGAGCTCTTCAGCGTTTTCGAATTGTATGTCCTATAGTGTAGTTAGGTGGGGGACTGAAGACAAATCGCATTTATCATATATATTATATACAGTGAGGACCGAAAGTCCGTCCCCCCCCCCGTAACTTTTTTATTTTACATATTACAAAAAATGTTAAATACGTTAGTTCTAGTATTCCATTCCATATCTTCAATGGTTTAAGTTCCATTTATACAGAGTGTCTCAAAAATGCGCAGCGACCTGAAAGTTAATTTTTTCGAATAGGACTCCCTGTATATTAAATACATGATCGGTTAGGGATGATCATAAGGAATCCAACGATACAAGGATACTGTTATCTCCAAAGACTACGGAAATATCGCCAACTGTTTATCCATAAGCTCAATGGGTGGTAGAGACAAACTTTTTCTGGCAGGTCAATTAATTCTCTCTCACACTCATTGGCCTTATGAATAAAATAATTGGCGATATCTCCGTAGTATTTGGAGATAACAGCATCAATCATACGGTATCGCTGGATTACTTATGATTATTCCTAACCAACCATGTATTTATATACAGACAGTTCTATCTGAAAAAAATAACTTTCAAGTCGCTCCGCTTTTTTGAGACACTCTGTATAAATGAAACTCAAACCATTAAAAAGAGATCGAATGAAACCCTACAACGTATGCATTTACCATTTTTATGTGATACGTAAAATAAAAAAGTTACGGAGGGGGGGGGGGCGACGGACTTTTGGTCCTCACTGAAGATATATGTATGTACAAGTATATATGATAAATGCGATTTGTCTTCAGTGAGGAGATTGTGTCCCCCACCTAACTAGACATACAATTTGAAAACGATGAAGAGCTCAACTTTGTTTTTCAATAAGTACAGGAATATCTTCATTTTAGTGAAAATGACAGTGTTTTGTATTTCAATGAAATACTCTGTATATATTTCATATTTGGTCGGGATAATAGTAGTACCATCACTTTCAGTCGACTAAACTGATTGGGCAATGCTCGTTTCTGAAAGCACAGTTTGTTGTTTTACCAGTATTTGATTTTGAAAATATTTCCCCACCTTTCTTTCAATTTCAACCTCTTTTCAAATTGTGGAATCAGAGCTTGAAGTGTTTCGTTATCCTTAATCAATTCTGTTAGGATGTCAACTGTGATGCTCTCCTTTGAAATGGAAACCCACAATGTAAAAATTATGAAAAAAAAAACTTTTTTTTTTACTGAAAACTTGTATAAATTTGTATATTGAAAGTATAGTAAAGTACAGTGATTTCAGTTCAATTCCTTTTTGAATTTTTGAGCACTCAGTGCCATATTATCCAAACGGCTGATCTATAGCCTAGGCCGCTGTGAAAGAAGTATCCAGTGGAGTAATGATATTTTTTGTTTAAAATCACAAATGGCGATGGCGAGTCTCTCTCCTACACGAGGTTCTCCAGTTCCAACCAAATATTTATACTTTTATTTAAATAAATTATTTTATCATTGAACTGAGTGAAGTGATATGAAAATTATATATACTTGGTTAAAAATTGATATCATAACTACAAGCATATGATGTTCAATATTGAGATATCTACACCAATGCCGGGCACGTATTAAAATTGCCTATACTTGTCCTATCATGTCAGCCATGTCGCCGATCTGAATAAAACTACTTCAGAGTTTCGTAATGTATCATAGTTATTTTTTCATCTCACTGCAAATATAATTAGGTACCTATACGTTTTGAAAATTCTTTTTCTCTTCCAGTAAAATTATGTTGAAAGAAAACATGTGTTTTTGATCATAAGCGTGATATGAATAATTAAGTATGATACTTATTTCTTCCACGATACAAATAATTAAATAATCATTTACCTTGAAAATTTTCCGCCAGCTCCCACCTCTTTAACAATTCCTCGATCTCCGTTTCCTCTCTATGAGAGACCTCCAACGTCTCCATTTCAGTTTGCCTGGAAAATTTGTATTTTCAAACACTGCATTCCTCTGATGAAAATATTTTTTTCGTTCTCCAAAGTCTCATAGTTTTACAGTGAATACGAATAATGATACTTTACCTATGTTCCTGTAAAAATCTTTGCCGGTAAAGCACGCCACAATCAGCACTCTACGATTGCACAACAACGATTGCGAATTGCCAAGAAAAGAACAAAACCTGCACGAGCACAAAACGACGGTTTGAGCGAGAGAGTCGAATAAATTTTTCATCCAAAACATCGGACACGACTGTGACCGTGAATTCCCGATTCGGTTTCGTTCGCCCACGACTTGTTCGATCCATGCGTTGATTTTATTCCGTGTAAATAACTAATGGTCTGATCAAGGGAATAAATAGCAGATCTTGACATAAGAAATCTTATAGTTTGTCATTAATATATATATATATATATATATATATATATATATATATATATATATATTTTAACAAATATATTTTAATATTGAACAATTTGATACTGCGCTTAAATACTACCAGATATTTCTAGGGAATAAGTTGAATATCTCTAAAATCGATAAGTTTGTTACAAATATTCTTTCTTATCAATTAAGAAATATACCTAAAAAATGTTAAACTTATGGACAGTTTATAGGGAAGCTGTGCGTATTTTTCCACGTATTTATAATTAACAAATTATGATAAGGACAACTATCATTTATTTCTGTTGAACTTACATGGCTTCAACAAATTGATACGTTAATATTGAATAATATTTTCTCTCAGTGTAGAACTTGAGTACTATAATACTTCCCTCTGGTATGAAATGGGTGTGCTATAGGTGTCAATTTTATTCGGTTGTTTTTTATTCCAAGCAACATTTTTGTACAATATAATTGAATTATGTCCATGACCCCAATTTCCATAAATAACTTCTCAGTTGGGTAAGCACGTTCTTTACCTAATACTATTTTTAATAATTTATTTTGAACGATATTGAAACAGTTTAAATGATAATCATTCAAGATATAGAAAAACTCAAAGTCATCTCCACAATTTAATTCAACCATCCATGTTATGTAATGGTAGATCGATCAAAAACCATCGATCAGTTAATTGGTATCGTAGTAGTACATGTTTCGAGCCTATATAGGCTCATCATCAGCTAAACTAAAATTCTACAAAAAAGGAAGAACATCTTAAATATCAGTAATCTAATAGTGTAATATACTTACATGGAGAGAAAATTGTAATGTGAAAAAACGTTTTAATAAAAAGTGTCACCACATGTTGCCACAAGGGTTATGTGGTCCCACTAGCATATTGTTTTTTTATTGAAAAGAACCAAAATAACAATAAGGAAGGCTTAGGGCCTGTATCTTCTTTTTTATTAAAGGGAAGAGCAACCATTAAGGGAGGCTTAGAGCCTATATCCCTTATTATGGGAATAAAAATTAACGAAAACCACCACATGGAGTAACTAATAGAGAGAGAATGGGATGACAATAATGTATTAATTGAAATAGACAAATATCAGGGATCAACTGTCAAAAATGCTTAGAGTCAAAAGTTGACATGGAACAATGACAGGAGAAACACTCACGCACGGAACAAAAACCCAACATCGGGACTCATATTCTGAGAAAAAAGGAGGGTATCTCATGTCATCTATCCATGCCTGTAACCTATTATAATGAAAAATTGTAAGTGTAGTAAATATGTGAGAGTATATAATAGAGAGTTGAAGTGTTGCCATGAACGTAAACGTTAACGTACAAATTGATATCTACGCATGCGCATTCGTCAGCTATTCACGTTAACGTTGAAAATAGGTTTACGGGCATACGTAACCTAACGGTCTCACACGGATACCTTAAAAATCAACGCACGTTACCCGAAGAATATACGAATCACACCGATGAGTTGCGAATGAGCAAATTTTGACTTTAAAGCCATAAAATCAAGAAGTGACAAAGCAATATTTACAATTTTACATTAATCATCATTTCTTCAATGTATTTTTGATGATCTTGCTCGGTATTTCGCTTTATTCAAAACAATGAACATTTCGAAAAGCCAATTCCGGAAGAATTTGATTTGCATTTGGCAAGGAAGGTATATGCTCAAAATCCCTATTAAGATCCGCAAAGTAGAGTTCATCTTCCAGTTGTTCATAGAAAACAGCATAAAAGCAAAATAAACACAAATTAACACGTTAGGGTTAACGGTTGACATACGTTCAACTTCAACTCAATTTCATAACAACCCGTAAACGTTATATTTCGTACGTTAACGTCTACGTGAAGGTTCACATACTGTTATCACTTCAACTCTCTAATGTCCTTACGGACACGACAGAAAGAACGATCCCATCCACAACGCGATGCGCGACAATCTTGGAAAGAGGACAGACGCACCACATCACCGAAACAGACAGACCGACTATCTCGTATCCATACAGAAGCAGAAAGACCAATAGACAACATTTCTTATATATATATATATATATATATATATATATATATATATATATATATATATATATATATATATATATATTGCTTATATTAAATTGTGGAGATGACTTTGAGTTTTTCTATTTCTTAAATCTACACCACTCCACTTCGAGACACAATGGACTTCTACCACAGGTTGATAATCATTCAGCCCACACCATCCTCTGATACCATAAGACAGTAGGGACTGTATGGGACCATAATAAACTGTTGTTTGTTAGGGAGGATACCTGCAAATTTCATCTGAAATGTCGATCAATGATCAAACCCAAATACTTGATGGAACTGGCTTCTGGAATGGATGTTTCGGAATTTATTACCAGTGGTCCCATTTCAGGAAGATTATTAGAAGTAAACGGTAGTTATTTTGTTTTGTTTACATTTAAAGTTTATTTATTATACTGAAACCAGTGCATGATCTTTCTGAAATTTTGTTCTGTTTTTGTTCTCAGGCCTTGCCAAGTGTCAGCCCTATACAGAATTGCTGTGTCATCTGCAAAACTTGAAATAGTTCCGCTGGATTCTTGTGTTAATGAGCTGTTGTTATATATCGTAAAAAGAATAGGGCATAATAGGGAATGATACTCTCAAAATTATAGTATTCATTCCAATTGTAGCCCAAGGTTCACCCGGATGTTTATATATAGTAGTAGTAGTAGTATACATAATCATAACTAGTTGTACTTGTGTTTTACATGTGTGTAGCCCGATTCTTTTCTTGTGTAATGTTCCGAAGCAATGAAGGTAAATGCAAATAGCATTTATGCGCTAAACAAAACAAGAACCTAAAACAAATACGAACTACACAATGTCGGTAATTCGGCCGATCTTGTCATGAACAAGATCCATTAATTAGTTACAATTAGGCATTACACATTATCAATTACTACTATCGCCATGTGAAACGGGCGGCGCTGTTTGTGAATCCTCAGAGGACATTCGCAATCAATTTGTTAAACTCGCTACTACCGGTTACAAAAACATGGAGCAGTTTCTAAATAACACACTGCATGCGATATTGGACAGATGTAGAACCACGAATTTCCCATTCACGGCCCACGACCGTCACTTTTTTTCGGTCTATGGGTACGCGGTTTAAGGACCAAAATCGCTTGTTTCGGCTTCAGATGGAAGCGATCTAATCAAGTGATCTTTCTTCACAGTCGGCCGCGAAAGAGAAAGATAAATTATGGGTTCGAAATTGGAATCTAACCGAAAATAATGGAGATGTAGTTGGTAGTATGAGGCTAATCTATGGCATGATGGAGTTATATGAGTCGTTCGTGGAATATTTTGACCTCAAATTAATTCGCGGTATAGGATAATAACCAATGAACTACTGTTACGGTTGTTAAACATAATTATTATTTTTATTCTTCGAATAGGTTTGGATAGAAAGAACAGTTATTTAATAAAGTAAAATTGTTGCTTGGTCAGTGTTTTCGCATTGAATCTTCTCTTGCAATCTATTTTCAATAGATACAATTTTCAGTCAATTCAATTCCAACAGAACTTTATGGATACTTATACCAATATAATCTTCATTAGTATCAATACTTTTACAATTTCAAGTAATTATTCCCATTATTTTGTGATACTTTTGAATTATACCAATTTATTTCATTTATCAACGCTTCTATAATTTTTTCAAGTCATGCATAAAGTTGCTGAATGTTTTGTAATGTCTATACATTTTGTCATATCGGCATGCATCATTCCCATTATTTTGTAATGTTTCCGAAATTTACCGATTTGTTTCATTTATCAATGCTTCTATCATTTCAAGTCGCATAAAGTTGCTGAATGTTTAGTATTGTCTATATATTTTTTCATATCGGCATATTCCTTTCTGATACTTTCAAATAATACCATTTTTTTTTTCATCAATCAAACGCTTTAAACATTTCAAGTCATACCTAAATTTTCTGAATATTTTGTACTATTTATACATTTCTTTTATATCGGCATACATTAGTCCCATTATTTTGTGATACTTTCAAATACACCGAGAAAAAACTTTAATAATCTTTACTTATTAAAATTTTAGTATTTGGGACTGGGTCTCACTTTAATTGCCACTAGGAAAGAAAAGTCCCAGACAGTGTTTACTTGCCGTTATTAAACTGAAATTAAAATATAACAGTGCTACCTATACTTTCAACTGAAGTACTTACAGTAATGACATAATGTTGTTATTGTGGGTTTTATTTGATATAAGTATACATTTTGTATTGGTCGTATGGATAGATAGACCGAAAGCGTCTATACTCAATTTATTGCTTGTGAATTGTGAATACATTGAACTATATGATGGAATTCCCGAAATTACTGGAAGCCTTTATCAAAGTTTGGTTTTACTATCATTTATGCACATAAAATATTTTTTATAGTATAAAAGTCAACAATATATTATGTTTTCCATATGAAATATCTCATTCCCAGTATAAAATCAGCATTTTGTACTTCAAATGGGATATTCCATATAATGACACTGTATTATTAACTATTATACTGCGAGAAATATTTTATACTCATAAAAGATAGTAAGCCCAAACGTCGATAAAAACTTTCCTGATAAAATAATGTATACTCATCTTGCAAACCATCGAAAAATGTTGATAATCCCCAAACTTCCAATAATTTCAGGAATATAGTTCACGATATTCGCAAGTGATATGTTCGAGTATAGCTGCACCGTTCGGTCTATCTATCTATACGACGCAATCATACATTTCACACTCTGATTGAACACTGATGATCGTATCGTAACTGTTCTGACATAGCAAAATGCACGACTAGCTCGGGAAGCGTTGCTATTGGCAGTTGAAGATGAATTTGCGCATGCTCGTGATCTCTATGATGACTTTGATATTTATGAAAATACCAAAGTAGAATACCTACAAAACGAAGAGTCTTTGGAACTAAGACCATGTATGACAAGGAGCAAGTTATTTATTTACTTATTTCCAGCAAATGCTGCACTTTAGCGCTCGTAAGTGAAAAACTTATTGCTACTATCAAAATAGTGTCAAGTGCACTAGTGCATTTGGACCGTTTTTCTCAGTGTAATACCAATTGCTTTATTCATCAACAGTTTAACTTCAAGTCACACATAAAGTTTCTGATTGTTTTTTAGTGTTTAATATATATATTATACATTTTTTCATCATATCAGCATGCATTATTTTCATTCGTCTCTGATACTATCGAATAATACCAATTTTTGAAAACTGCATGAAGTACATTTTTATTTGGGCTCTGAGGACGAATTCGAAAATATCAGTTTTTCCATAACGAGTCCATTGTTAGACAATAAAACAACAATTTTAGACTTAGATGGAATAAATATCTGATTAAATGATTGAAAAATGTTGGGTCAAACATAAAAAGAGGTTATCCATCCACTTTTTTTAGAAATTGTACCAACGTAGCAGTTACCACGAACTAATAACTACATCTTCCCATATAATTTCATTAAATATGTGATGATAAGATGTCTCGGTTGTTGCAGCTAAAGAAATATACAAATCCTTATAGAAACTGAGTAGTAATATTCAAAAACCGAAGAAACAATAATTTAAAACCAAGCACAGTGTCATCATTATTTTCCTACAAAATGTGGTGAAATAAAAATAAAATATTCAAAATTGAAGTTTTTATTTCAATTTCATACGCAAACTTCACCCGGATGTTTATATAGGTATATTAAGGTGCTTTCAATGGTGTTTCATTCATTCATTGATTACTAAACTTTGTCGTTAGAACAAAGTTGCAGTGACACCGAGGGGGAAGTAACTCTTTCATTAGGTGTACATCATAACATTTTCATTTCTTCATTAATCATTTCATATTCAACTTAATGTTTCTGGGGATCCGTGATATGATTTTTTTCGGTTCCAAGTTGGCAAATTTATGCCGTCTGACAATCGGTAAGTGATCGCCTCGGTGATCGCTGAGCAGACGCGGATTTTAATCAGTGATTTTCCGATGAATAGTATAACATCATTAATGGTAATTATTTTTCATTAGAGTTAATTACTGCATCATTTTCTTTAGGTGTACAAAAAATGGCTAGTTACTTCCCCCTCGAGTGACACATTCTTTATATTGGAAAGATCACTTTACAAAACGGTGATAAATATTCCTACTCAATACTATTATTCTACTAAGGTAGCTAATTGATTGAAATACATTATCAGTTGTTAATTATTGATAGACAACATAAATTGGTGGAAATGAACAATTTGTTACACCAATTCTTATCGAAAAATGTCCGGAACGTGCTTTTTGCTATCCAACAATTATATATTTACGTACAAAGTCACCTTGGCCATTGGAAAATAGTACCGTGTGAAGGAATATTATTAAAACCTTTAGTCTTCCTTGAATTTTGCATTTTCTCTATCATGGGTTGAAATGAATTGTACGATTTGAGGAAAATGCTGGTAATAGTCGTAGGTATCAGTTTTGGAAGGAACTCAATCTTTAGAATGAAATGATTCTAAAAGGTGGTAAATACAAAAATTATAGTCATGTTTTTTTGGTTTCGTTTTTCAAAATATGATGAATTAATATAATGACAGTGGTGAATAAATAGAAAAATACCTGCACAGGAACTCAATTGTTTGAATGGATTCAGGGATAATTGATTTCAATGAATGTGTGATTAAATTATTATAGCATAAGAATTGATTACAATACACGGTCAAAAAAATTTGTTGTTACAATGACTTTCTTTTTGGTAATAGTTTATTGTCATATGAAGAAAATGCAATTTCTAAGGAACTGTCAACAACATATTATTTAATTTTGACATGTAAATAGGCAGCTATAATGACACCAGCGCACGGGAAATTTTTCCGTGCGGGCGCACGGAAAAAACCCTTTTCAGTATGCTAAATAAGCATGTAAATATAGTGTTTTCAAATAGGTATGATGAAAAATATTTTAATGTAATATTTTTATAATGAGAAAATATATAAGTATAAGTACTTCGACATTTTAAAATCGTTATGACTATCAAAAATATTGAGTTTGAAAGATATTATGTTCAACGAACTTACTTGTGTATTACCCCAAAATTTAATGAATTGGTCGAGGAATTGGTTGAAAAAAAAAAGAATTGTTCCAGTACTTTGTGAATTCGAAGATACACTAAATAAATTACCAAAATATTTTGTTGGTTGGAATCAAACTCTAATCAAAATTATGAAAGGTAATGTTGAAATATCAAACCACTGACACATCTGATGTTTTCAAGAAGTCAGAATGAGATTTTCTATGAACAAAACATACAATCAATATGGGAAGAAAATTGCATTCAATCTAAAAGGATTGCAGAGATACAATTCAATGACATAATTTTTTAAATTCGAATTAATATTTAAATGTGGGATACTGACACTTTTATTTATTTGGGTTGAATGATATTTTGTTGATTCAACCATGTTTTTTTCTGCGTGATATGTTGAATAAGGAGAAATTGATGAAAGTACAGTTAGTATCAATTGGAATATAAAAATGATTTGAAAGATGTTCAATGTGAATTGTTTAATAAGTTATATTGTCCATGAGTGAAGAAAAAAATTGATACACAGATATGAATTTACCTGAAGGAACTAAATGAATTTAAAATACAAACATATTACATATTTGAGAAGGTGAAGAGAGGAAAATTAATTGTAATAAAGTTGATAACACGCTGTTTAGCCAATTCGCTATTATCCTAAAACTCCAAAATCGAACTAGATACTATTTTTAGAAACCAGTTTGCATTAGCTCCCCACATTGTGAAACATTCAACTCAACATTCAGTTATAAAAAAATCAGAGCATTTGAAGCATAGAAAAAATTAGAATATGTATACTCTTGTGACGTAGAAAGTCTTCACTAGATTCTAGTATTTTTTGTTGACCTAAGTTGATGGTACTGATATGAATCTGACAACAGTGGAATGTTTCCTGACATTGTTTAAGTTGTTCTTGTCAGTCGTGAAATTGTTATTAGAAGATTACTTTTACAACATGTGAAAATGAGGAAAAACTTTTTTGAAGCTAGCAGGCGAAATTTGTCACCCGTAAATTATATAATGATTCACGCATTTTTATCTCGTAATCCAAACTATTTGAGAGTGGAGATGAAAGGTATGAAAAAAGGTAGAGTTCTATTTGTATCATCATGTGTCGTATAGTTCCTGATCACAGACTACGGAACAAACCATACTTTGCTGTACCTACTATTGACAAAAGTAATGAGAAATAAAAAATTGTGACTGTGGATATTGGGTAGCATTCCAAGGTGATTTTAGGATTATTACGGTTTTCCAGCATACAACAGAGATTTCGGTATTTTTGCTATCACATTTTTATACTGGTTGCTCCTTCAAACCGATGAAAAGAGTCAGTGAAGGTGTTATTCAAGAATCTATAGTAAATATTATAATATCAGCAACGCCTTTTTCATCAACAGTAAGACAGCTCGGACATTAAATGACATTAGTGACTTGACAAAACTGATAATACAATGATGATCGACAAATGCATCCACTATCCAACGTTGTCGGATTGTATCAGTGACGTAAAATGTCTGTGGGAGAACACTTCTGAAATCCGAATTTTCATAACTAAATACAGGCGAAAACCAATATGTAAAAATTAAACAAATTTATATTTCGATATATTTGAGATATGAAGATTTCAATGACATACATTTTAAAATTAAGGAAATCAGCGAACTAACGAAAAATATTCAATCTCAATTGTTTAGTAAGTAATGTTGACCGTACGAGTGCAGAAAAAAATCAATACCTAGCTATGAATTTACCTGAATAAACTTAGTGAATTTAAAGACGAACGTTTGAGATATTTGAGACGGTGAAAACAGAAAAAATAAATTGTAACGAAGTTGATAACAAGCTGTTCAGAGAATTAATGAAGAACGATAAATAAAAATAATGAAAGTATTTTTTTTAGTTTCCTTATTCAAAACATGATGAATTTATGTAATGAAAATGTGAATAAAACGAAAGAGACCTTCCTACATAGGAACTCATTTGTTTAAATAAATTCAGGGATAACTTTAATGAATGTTCGATTAAAATATCATAGAAAAAAGTTTTGTGGATTCGTAAGAATTGATTCAATCACATTCATAGATGGATGTCTGACATACTGATCATGGCGAATAAGAAAAAAATGTTGAAAATACAGTTTGTAACCATTGGAATATAAAATGATTTGAATGATTTTCAATTTCAATTGTTTAGTAAGTTCTGCTGACCGTACAAATACAGAAAAATATCAATACCTCTATCAATTTACCTGAATAAACTAAGTGAATTTAAAGACGAACATTTGACATATTATTTGCGATGGTGAAAACAGGAAAATTAATAGTAATGAAGTTGACAACACGCTGTTAAAACAATTAATAAAAAATCATCAATCTCAATTGTTTAGTAAGTTATGTTGACGCTATAAATGCAGAAAAAAATTTATTCTTAGCTATGAAGTCACCTGAAAAAACTTAGTGAATTTAAAGACGAACGTTTGACATATTTAAAATGGCGAAAACAGGAAAATTAATTGTAATGAAGTTGAAAACACTTTTTTAGCCAATTAATGAAGAACGAAAAATAAAAAATTAAGAAATGTTACCCAAAAGCAACCGTATAAATGCAGAATACCTAGCTATGAATTTACCTGAGTAAACTAAGTGAATTCAAAGGTGAACTTTTGACATATTTAATTAAGATGGTGAAAACAGGAAAATTAATTGTAACAAAGTTGATAACAAGCTGTTAGCCAATTAACGAAGAACGATAAATCAATCATTTTTATCAACGAAAATAAATATTTTCGCTAGCCCGATAAAGGGGTTTATAAATAAATTATCACCAAGCAGCCACGCTACATTGATGCAGCGACGCCAAGAGTGTTACAGCAATTGAAAAACGTACATACATACGAATCTCAAACCAGTTTGGGTATTATATAAGTCCCCAGGACCATGCCTGCATAATAAATAGCCTACATTAAACCGTAACCGATTAGGGCCATTTCAAAAACCGTACCTCTTCCGTTACACTTATCTGGCTCTTAACGTGTCAATTAACAGAATTAGGCTTCCACAAAACTATGCCAGGACCACACAAGGAGCACATTTCGAGAATTTCCGCCCCGCTCGATTCCGGTGGATAATCGTTGAGAATGTTAATTGGACACATCACTAATTATCAATTAATCCGAATCACTAAAACAAAAACATACGCGCCGCGTCGATCGCCGATCCGCGAATCGTGCCTCGTGGTACACCTTGTCGAAACGGAATCGAACTGTCAAAATTGAAAAGCGCGACTAGCCTCGACAGACGGTTTGCACTGTGAACTAGCATGGGATTGGTTGAGTGGCTCGTAATAGTACTGGCAGCCTGTCAGCGTTTCAGACATCACTATAGCCGAGCGCACGCACACCGATCGCCGTCCTTGTCTACCGTTCACACAGTCGTCATGCCGACTGTTTTCAAAAGCCTCCTACCCCTATTTTCGGCACCTGGATCATAATTCTTACATCACTTACGGTCGCGGACGGCATTACTGCTCGTGGGGACCGATGCGGACCACACAGGACTGAGTAATTTCACATGTCCGAACCTGTGATCAACGACAAATTACCGTAACTACTCTGCACAACTCGAGATGGTATTTACAATCCCACGACCAGCGTAATTGCCCCTGAAACCAGAGGTTTTCCGACTCAATTTATTGTTCACGAAACGGTGATGTCTCGTATGTAGGACAGACAAGACGAGGGATTAAGGTACCTGGATTGGAACATATTTTTTAACAACTCGATGCAAAATACTAAAAATGGTTGGGGAATTGACGAGTCAATAATTATACCTACTATTAGCGTTTCAAAATTTAGTTTATTGACTGTACAACAATGAAATGACAGAAAGGAAGAATATGATTGGATCATAAGAGAAAAATCATGAAATAAAACAAAAATATCAAATGTCTTCGATAAAATGATTATAAATACTCCTACATGCGCATTTCTATAACAACGGTATAGCAGTGCACTAATTGAAATAATAATAATCAAATCAAGATTATTCTATTCCATAAAAGTCAGTATAGTAGATAAACAATTGGTATGAAAGTAATACATATAAGTATAGTATATAAATATTTAAATTTACATATTAATTTGGGCTCTATAAAAAGAGGGGTGACCTAGGCCTGTTTTGCCAACTATTATTCTCCTCTGATAAAGCCAAAATGAACTTGTTGATAAAAATAAACAAATATTTCAATCTAATAAATACTAGAAGTGGAGTGTCAAGATGAGGGTATTGAGCTATATAAAGAAATAATTTTCGAGGTAAGAGAAAAAATCAAATGATTATTCAGTAAGAAGATGAGAAAAAAATGTGATTTGGCGGATAACAAGATTTTGGTTAGTAAGAGTATAAATTATAAAAATGAAATGAAATGATAAAAAAGTGTCACAAGAAATATGGCGAATGATGTTTAAATTGTATATTCTAGTCGTAATGCCATATTTTGAAAAATCATTATCAATGAATGTAAATAACGGCACTATGAGGAAAGGGTTGGAGGATATTGGAAGAACATTTTCTATAAATTCTTAAATTGTAGGAAATGAACTTCGCCCTTTATTTCCGAATATTTCATATTTTTCATGTATATTTGATGTAATGGTATTGCATACATTTGGAAATAATAAAGACGATATTATTATTATTATTATTATATATCAAGTTATATATATATATATATATATATATCACGATCTATGTTATGATAATTATAACTTGATATATATCCGTTATATTTTGATATCACTTAAGAAATTTAAATTTTTTGAACGATTCCGAACATCGGATTTTTAGTATTTACACAATATTAGGACTTCTTTTGCTCCATGAATGAAAACCATCATTCATTCAACGATGGCCGCGAAAGCCTTTCACAATTCATTTGTTCCATTTGTTGTCTTTCACATCAAAAGTAAGCCCATTTTAAATGTTCTTAACTTGGTCGAAATCAGTTCCTGTTTTGCACAGATTAGCGAGACAAAAATGAATTTATATATTTATGTGAACAGTAACACACTGAACATCAAACAAAATGTGGACGAGAAGAATAGAAAATTTGATGTTAATTTTAATAATTCATCAGAAGAGGATATACCAATATCACTGTTATTGAAATAAAACATGTTTTTTTGACTTAAAGTGGAAGTTTCTGTATATTTTATGAAGCTAAAATTAGTGTAATATGTATGTTAAAATGCATTTTATGCAAATAACAATACTTGATTGATTTGAACGTAACGTAGCGCTAATAACCCTAGTTATATTTAAATAAAAAATTAAAAAACTTGATTTATATTAAACAGTCGCATCCTGGAAATAATATATATTTATATAAATATCGCGATATTTTCGAACTATGTTTTGGGGTTAACTTGTCCAACAGTATGAATTTAAATTGAACCTTGACTTTTCACTTCTCCTAGGTAGGTATGTTTTCTATATCCTTAAAACTATTGAAAACAACTTGAAGTAGAACTTTGTGGCTTTATTTCAAATGTCTCGAAATCAGCTTTTGGGAAAACATACTATCAATTTTCGAAAAATTTCAAACTTAAGAAGAATATCAATAATTTTATAATTATAAAATTTCACATCTCATAGGTATTTGCATATATCATTGAAATTTCTAAATTAATGTATTTATTTTGACGACGAACATATGAATCAATTTTTGAATAAATTGAAAGGGCATTTCAACAAATTTGATCCATTGAAAAATACAACATTGATAATGATAATCCATACAAACAAATTATGAGAACAGGGTTTGATGATTTTCAAATTCAGACCAAAATTCGGAGGTCTCTTAATAATAAAAGTAGTGACATTAAAAAAAAAATCCACACCAATATTTCTTGACAGCTTAACTGAAAAAAATGTGATAAATCTGCTCCAAGATCCAATAAGCAAGGACAAAATTTGGAATACCGAAAGAACTACATGAATGAAACTCTTAGGTAAAAATTGTAATGTTAAAAATGTCATGTGATTCCTTATAAATTCTGAATTTGATATGAATATACTAATCTTACAGAAATATAACGTAATAGCTATAGCTCTAAAAAACCTAGTGCTTGGAGTGCTTTTTTTGAATAAATTAAAAGATATTATTCATTTGAATTTTTGAATGCATTTCAAATAGTATGGTGAATAATCTTCTCGTCGGCCTTCTTGGCAATATGATTTTATTATTCAAATCGAGAATGGATTGTTTATTGAAGAAATGAACATTGTTCGGTATCAGTTCCCAACTATGCACTCAACATATTCATATGAAACGAGCACAATAGAATTAGACTCATTGACAAACAAGGTGTGTAGTTTACGTGATAACATTTTCATTTTTTTTCAGGGATATCATTATTCTCAGGTAGGTATGTATGAGTATGTATTTAGCGCAATGCATATACCTAGTGTTCCATTTGAACATTTGGTCTTGAAATGAAAATCAAAATTTAAACTGCAATGATAAAGGGCTCCATTCTGTCACTTTGCAAAGCAAGCTTTCTTCAGATGCGACTACCATTACATAATCCATCCCTCTTTTTAAGCTTGCATTTTTTTCAATGGGATACTAATAAGGCCCAGAGATTCCATAAATCAATCCATAACTATATATCCCTACACATATTCACCCTTACTCAATATGTGGCCAATAAAGAAAATAAATTTGTTTCATATAGTAAACCCAAAAAGATCTTTGTCTGCCTTCGGAGTATAATTTGTATTGAATTCTTGCGAGTAAAAAAATCTTGGTTCTTTAGCATATGCCAGGTAATTCTTTACAATAGAAATTGGCTGTTGCTTAAAAACGATTCAATGACGCTGAGTGTTATGATTCGATGCATTTGTTGTTCCCGGAAGTCATATAAATCAATAGTAATCACGCTGAATGAACGGCAGTTAATTTTTAAGTAGTTATTGTGTTTGACAGTATGTGTATTTGCCTTTTCTATCGCTTGAGACGCTCTATAGAATGAATGAATGTAAATGGCAATAGTCAAAATCCAAAATGGCTGGAGAGAGATATCTGTGTCTAGATCCGCTTTTGATGAATACCACTAATTTGGTATCACAACAATTGAGATTTTTAGGTTAATATGAGAAGATGAGAACTATGAAGATCACAATTTGAAGTATAAAATCGAAAACATGAGGATAATGATAAATGATTTTGAAGGAAATCATCGTTTCAGAATAAAAGGCAAATTATCGTTATATTATAATGACTATTCCACTCTTCTCAAGATATTCACGTAATCTGACCAATCACAAATCAAAGATGGCGAAAACACCAGCTGTCTTTCAATTCTGATTGGTCTGTCAGCGTTGGTGTTTTCAACGATGTAACCATAGATGACAAAGCAAAGTTTGACATTTTGACAGATCATAATTGTAGGCGAAAACGTCAAAATGAGTCGCATCGTAACTATATTATAAATTTTTGATAGTTATGATACATTTTTTGTGATTATAGTTGATTGATTATGGTAATGATGAATCGATTGTTCATGTTTATAATAATACTTTTAATGCTTCGTGAAATAGTCTAATAAAATTCCACTCGTGTTTGAATTTATCTCATAAGTCTGACTTTTATTTCTGAACTCAACTGAATTGTATCGAGAAAACACCACTCGTCCTGCGGACTCGTGGTGTTTTCGCGAAGCAATTCAGTTTCGTTCAGAAATGAATCGGCAGACTTATCGCGAAAATTCAATCACTGGTATTACTACTGAAAATACAGATTGAAGACTATTTTAATATTTCAGTTAACTTGGCGACTTTAGAAACGGAAATATTATTAACGCAATATAATTCCTGACACCCGGTAATTCCGGGAGATGCCGGCAGTCGATTATACGAGAAGAAAAGTTTATTTAGCTAAAAGCTGATACATTAAATTTAAATAATTATTTTTGCAATCAATAAATATAAAATTTCTGCATAAAATGATGAAATATATGTATATAAAAAACTACTAGGATTCAAAATACATTTATCTCAGTCTACTTATTTCACAAGACAGTAGGTATTTGGAAAAGTATTTATAAGTAAATGTAAGTTACTGAAGACACCATAAAAAATCAATGCAATTTTACAAAGTAAACATATGATTTTATTAACTTTCTTCTATGATATTCACAATCACTATTTACATTCTTCTGTGAATATATAGTTTCCTTGATAACTGAATATTCAGAAACGAAAATTATAGAACATATAATATGATGATAAGGTTATAGACACTGTGAATATTCCCAAGCTATTCGAATTTTAAAATTTGAATTTATTTTTCGCACTTAGAAACGTTTGAGGAAGCGCTGAAACTTTTTTCTGTAATTTATTCAGTTATATAGCCGAAAATATTATGTACAACTCTAGAAATGGTACACAATATTGTTTCAAGATACATCGTTTTATAGATATAGATAAATTTATAAAATATTGCAGGTTAATATTTCGTTGAGAAAAAATATACCTTTGGTGCGTTTTATTGTAGGCAGAAATGTTCTACTCGTTGAAGTAGAATTTAGCATATCTGTTTTTTTGACACCAAATATATCTACTTTATCTACTTTCGCTACGATCCAATTTGAGGGTAGCAAAAGTAGATTGAAAACGGAAAATTCCTGAATCGTAGCAGAAAATGACACTAGTGACATTGGAAGTAGTTTGAAACTATGGACTTAATTTCTGTTCATTTCAGTTTGGTTGTATTTTGAAGCCCAAAACACTTCATTTGCTTACATTAAAACGATTTTGGTTGTGAACAGCTTCTAGTTGAAATAAATATGAGTGTTATGGACGTATAGGTTTACAATGAGTTTTATTTATATAATAATGATGGTGGGTTCATATTGATTCTCAATTCATTAAAAACCTGTTGTACCTTCATTTCCAAATCATTTCCACATATATAGAAATGGATACCAACGAAGAAGATGATGACCCCGAAAGTAGCGAAAGTTCAAAAACATCAGTGGGATGATATAGAAACATTGTGTCAAATCGAATCGTGTATGATAGATATAAATATAATAAAAAATTCAGTTCCTATTTGTTCCCAACCTACAAAATATGCTCTCATTTTTTAAAGATAATTCCGGCTTATTTGCGTTCACTCAAAGCTGCCTCTGAAAAAGTTTTCTGAAAGAAAATTATTAAAGGAATCCACAGAAATGAGTTTATTATTGCACTTGAAACATTCCCGCCTAGATCTAATCTTCGCATAGATAATAATACTACTCGCGCCTTCTTCCATTGTCTATTTGGGCTGTGGTAGTTGCTAATGCAACCAAATTATTCATATTAAATGGATCATTCATAATGAGGAAACTATAAGTTTCAAACTGTTTACAGATATTTAGGAAATTTTATAATTATCTGTCTTTTTATTGGAAACCTTGAAATTACGTTTTTATGATACTCTACTTCTTCTACTAGTAGATGTATACTCTAGTGGTCAATAAAACGCGGCACTTAATTTATTTTGATCTGAAATTATTCAAACCTCACCTAAGCTTTTTGATTCGTATTGAAATCACAATTTCTTCCTCTTTTCGTGTGAACTATTTCGAGAATAGTTGAATCTACATACATACTGGGCCTCAAAACAGACCCTTGCGGAACCCTTTGACATAATTTCATTAACGAACTAGGCGTCCATTGCCGACCACTGTGCACCGACTGGAACCGTCATCCTACGTCGCTGTCACGAAATAAAAGTCTCAATTAATAATAATAGCGGAGAGAGAGAGGGCGATCCCAGACCCCAGCATGGCTGTCCCAAGAAGGCGGACTGGACATTACCATTTGTGCGTAACGTTTCCTACGGCGAAGGGCTGCAGGGGAGGCCCTAACAGCCATCCAGTGTGCGAAACGCACCAAAAAACAGGGATGACTAATACTTCTTGTCAGCATTGTTACGGCTACCATCAAGCACTCTAATGAATCTATTATGCCGGGAATGGGTCTCACCAGTCTCTGTCGAGGGAGAGAGATGGTTTTCGGACTGAGCGGTTTTTAAATTACAGAGAAAAATTTCGTGGGCGCCTACGAGACTTTCGGCCTACTCCATTGTAACATTGAACTAGGAACAATTCGGAAATTGCCTTGAGGCAATTGTTAACGATTGGTGTTTATGAATTCACGTGTATCAATACACAAGCTGTTCTATAAGTACTATCACTAGTAGTTGAAGATTTCTCATAAAGTTTCATAAAGTTTATGTGTAAGGTAGGTCCCAGTATTTGTCACGTTTGACAATGTTTGCAATATGAAACTTAGTATAAAATTTTCGTGTTAAAATTCTCCTAATATAAGTAAGGTAAGTTATGTTTTATGAATTTTATAACTGCATTTTAACTTTAAATGTTATTTTATTCAAATTCAAAATTAAGGTTTCTATATGAACCATTATTCGTCATGTAAAAAAAGCTATCCCAATTATTGTCAGTTAACGTCCTAGTATTGGTCATATACTTTAGTGCAAGAAGACTCCAATAAATAATTGATATTTCTATTTATTTATTTAGGGAATTTAGGACAATTTATGCATTGTCATTGTCATAGTCCTATGGCGGATTTATGCAGCAGTAATAAGTCATAAGTTTTAAGTCATAAGGAAGAATATTCGTCACTGATTCGTTGGAATAAACGGTTCCACCAATCATTGACGAATATTCTTCCTTATGACTTATAACTGCTGCATGAATCCTCCGCTAATTACTGTCTTAATCATGAAATCGAATTGTACATTTCAGTAGGAGCATTTATGCAATTTCTTTAGATTTAAATAAATGAATAAATAATTAAATGACTGCTGCATGAATCCACCATTAGTCTCAATCATAATCATAAGAATTTGACCTTCAAAGTTGTCAATTTTCAATTGTTATGCTTATGATTAGGACGAGATGCACAACGCGCATGTGCGTCGATACCTATTTGACGAATGATATAAATAATTTTATGTTTTGACTTGCGATTCTTGTTATTTGTTATTATTCATTGTGTTTCGGAAAATAATTAGCCAGGAAGAGTGTACTCTTATTGAAATGATTGATAAAATGACAATAATGGCAGTGTTGACACCTGTCAATTTTTAATTTTCAAGCTAATGACTGATGCATAAATATAAAAACTACTTAAGACAACGACTAAGACGAGGACTGTGATTGTGACTATGATAAATTGGCACTTTTGTTGTTGTTGTTGTTGTTTTTTCCGTTAACCAGCTGTCGTCCCCTTACGAACGGCAGCCCTCAAAAGTCGAAACTTGTGCGAGCCAAGGATTAACGAGGTCTCACCTTTTTACGTGCGATTCCTAGCACTTTCTCGGGCCCTCAGAAAAAATTCTGCAGTCGCCATGGTTTAAACCTCCGCCGACCGGCAGCCAGTGACTAAAACAATGTCGCTTTAACCACTCGGCTACCTGGCTACCTTAGTTAGGTACATCACAAATGTGACAGACAAATTTGACAAATACATTTTTTAGCCGTTTTTGAAGCAGACACACACCTCTCATGCATCCATCGCAAACAATTTTGACATTTATTAACGGTCCTCCTCACATATATTCCAATACCAAGTTTCCTTCTGTGTTTTCTCAGTTTCACAAATTCCATTCTTCTGCTTTTGTTTCTTTATTCTCTTTCACAATCCTTTCCACTGCATTTTTTCCCTAGCTATCCTGTCGTTTTCTTTTGAATTTCTTGTTCTTTTACCAACTTCTTGTTCTCTTTCTTTCTAGAATATTCTTGCCAATCTTTGGACGTTGCTACTGAAGGTATTTTTCTTTCAGTGTTTTAGTCACCATTGGTATAGGTATCTATTTTGAAATTTAAGTAATATTTGGACACTATCCATAAAATGACAAAGTGTTCTAATCTTCCTCTTCATCGGAGTTTTTCATTTACATTTATCCAACAGTATCATTCGAAGAACTTTACAAATGTTTGGCTGCTGTGGCATGTGACGAACCTTTTTTTTAACTGCTTCTTTTCATATCTTCGTCATCATAATTAAAACGACTTGTGTATAATAAAGTTACTCAGTTATCGTCACTTGCTAACCCAGTGTTCTCCACTACATTTTATACCACCGTAAATATTATCCCCAGCCTATATTGATCTGACGATTACTGGTAGATACGCAGATTTTTTAACAAAAGTTTGTTTAATGCCTTTGCCCATCTACTCACTTGGTCAGTGACGATCAAAAGATCAATATTTGAAACCTTCAAAAATGCTCAAGCTAGAATCTTTAAATTATTGGGCGAAGGTCAAATAGTTCTGAAAACCGATGCAGCATCAGCACGTTCGAATCTACGTTAGAATCTACAGGTCCAAGTAAAACGTTTTCCTGGCTCATTTTCGATTGTGATAAGAAAACTAATACCTACATTAAAAAAAATCATTCTCTTTCTAGGAAAATGGGAATTCTGATCGCATGTAGTATAGCTATAGAATTGTTTACATATAGCATGTACTTTGAGCATTGGATAATTAACTTTGTATAATATCCGTTCAACATTTTACTAGTGCTGGAAAAGTGTATTTTCATATTTATCGACTTTGGGTTTTTCAAAGTATATTATAACAGAAACTTGTGTTACAGGCATAATACAACAATTTATCTGCAGTAGAACTTGGTGTTCCTACGGAAATGTAATGTGAACACCTACTTGTTGATTTTCGGCGAGTTCGGGATCAATCGGGAGTATCAGCCGCACCTGATAGGGGGTGTTCATCAACGTCAGTCCAATTCCAGCATTTGAGTTAGTAGTTATATGTGGACGTGTTACATCGTGTGCCAGAATTATACTGTTATTGCTGTTGTATTTTGTGTGAATAGTGTTAGTTTGATATAAGTAGGTATTTAACTTGTTGGTACTTAGAATGTCGATTTTGACCTAACATTTCAAGAGTATTGACATTTTATGTATAATAAGATCAGGAAAATTTTCCGAAAGACTTAACAAAAATTTTGCTTCAAAATGATCATTGAAAATTTACCTATTTTTATTGCTTTTACTCATTACCTTCATTTTTCAATTTTCCGAACGTTCTAATTCTACTTTATGTTATAGGTACATAACTTGGATTTGTTATGATCACAATGGGAAAACGCATTAGCTTGCCTGCTTGTTCATTCATTCATACTGAATACAAACAGATACAACAAAGTTCCGAAATTCCTAATTTTGGAACAGGTTGTACTGGGTGTGATCCAGAAAGAGTGGCCAGGGGCGATGATTTCTTCAAAAGAACCATCAAAATGTTGCATACTTCTTTCCATATCAACAAATAGTTCACGAAAAGATATTCTCATAAAAACTGCAATCTCTAACTCCAGGTTTCCTTGAGTAGTGTATTTTGCTAGCCTGTATATGCTATGCAAGTACACTTTCTTAGAGTATAAACTGAATCATTACTGCCTTGGTGCAACCGTACCATTCATCTCATTGTGAATATTTTAATTGAGTCTGGTGTATCCTGATACCAAACCATGTTAGATAGCATCTTGTCTACTACTTGCAATTCAGAAAGGAGGCTGGTATCAAAACTTTGTTCTCAAGTGAAATAATTAAAGTAAAACAGCTAGAGACTTTCAGCGTTTATGTATATTGAAATTCCCATCGATCGAAAGTCATACACTTCGTTCATTAACAACGAATATTTATAGTACCCCAGCCTTTTTCAATTAGAAAGTGAAAACTACGCCCCTGCAGTCGATATGATGTAGCCTCATTGCTATTTTAATTAATTGAGATGGAGGCCCACCATGCGTTCCGATATGATTTAGTGTACAAGCTCGCTGGAAAGCAGCGTTATTTATCCACCAAAAATGATAGACTCATTAAAACTAATTAAAATGTACAACAAATTCGATGGCTATCTAGAAGGCCGGACAGAATTGATAATTTTCTAGGTTTTATTCATTGCTTCCTCTAAGAGGAGGTGAGGCAATTACATTGCAAAGCTGTTGTGAGGAATTCCATGATATGGGCTCAGCTGGTTCAATAAAACTCCTCATGAATTATCTATCGGCAATATAAATTGCTAGTCGGGGATTATAAAGCCAGGTGAAATGGAAAATTTGCAGCAATTATCATAGTTGTTTTTTTTCATGTGTATTTATTTGAAGTACTACCGATGGGGGCAGTCTACGTCTAGTCAAGAAAACTAATATATTCGAGGCTACAATAGACATTTATTTCACATTCACATCATCCTTGTATTCTCTGTGGACTTTTACAAAATGTTATGAATCTATAACACAATTATTGTTTGAATCCCAAGTGCACACATTTCTCAGCATCGATAAATTTGGATTAACTGAAAAAGAATCCATGAATGGTTTCAATGGACAACATTATGACAAAAATTATGTTGAACTCAATCAACGATGAATAGTTTTTGTAATGTATGGGGGAAATTTTCAAACCAGATAATGTTCTGCTTGAACATACGACCTTCTAGAAAAGCTACCTATCGGATCGTAAACAATTTGTCAATATCAACGATGTTATAAGCTACCCAAAGGAAGTGACCTTGGGAGTACCTCAGGGAACAGTTTTTGGACCTGTTCTGTTTCTAATATACACGAACAGTTTATTAACAATGGTTCTGAAGGGAACTACCCTTAGCTTTGCAGATGACCCCGCAATGTTTTACAGATCCCTGAAACAAACGGTAGGAAGAGATTTCGGAGCAATCGAGTCTTGGTTTCAATTAAGTTAATAAACTTATTATCGATATAGACAAATCGCAGTACTATCCATATCATATAAAAACTTACCTCAACTAGGAAACCTAGAAATTGACCAGAATTCATCAATTCCAGAGGCAGTGTAAACCAAGTATCTAGGAGTAATAGTTGGTAGACATTTATGATGGAATCAACAAGCACTCAACTTGGCAAAAAAACAGAGGATTTCTTCGCAGAATTAAGTATTTGCGAGACTTCCTAGACATAAAACACTTGAAAACTGTATACTATGCCATCATTCAATGGCAACTCACCTACGGAATCATAGGTTGGGGTGGTGTGATGGACACTTATTTGAATAAGGTGAATGTACTTAAAAAATGAGTACTGAGAACGATGTATAAAAAGAAAGAACTTCACCAAGTGACGACTTATACAAAGAAAGCAAAATTTTTGATATTTGTCAGCTAAACTGCACTATACCTACAAAAAGAAAAAAAGCTTCAACGTATAGAACATGATCACTACACCAGACGTAAGAAAGCAAATGGTAAAATGGTAAAAAGTTTTATTTTTTTTTAAGTTCAAAATTATACCAGCAAAACTTAAAACTATAAATCACCATGGCGCTTTCAAATATGAAATTAAGCAATCACTGCATAACACTGATAGATCAATATTTAAATATAAAAATATAAAAACTGAGATGAATATATTTGTATGTATTCATAATAATATTTTTACCTATGTGTATAAAATCTGTATATGATTGTTTGTATGGATATAAATGTACGATGTTCCTATATAAATTATACGTGTCTATACTGTGTATGTGGGTGTGTACTAAGTGATGTCATTAATGTCAGTTTTTCTCTAAGTTTCATATTCTTATCAAATTAAACATTTAAAAATACAACTCTCTCATAATGCCGTGAATTAGAAATAGCAACACTTTATCAATCGACAGATTTCCTTAATTAATTTATTTCTACCTGAACTCTTTTATTGGTTTCGTCGTTGATGTACTGGTTGATTATTGTGTTCCTGGGCCTATTATTGTCAACTATTTCTATTAAAACTTAATAATACATTTGTGCACAATATTAAATAGAATTGAAATACGGAGTAACTGAAAAAAAGATCATTCACATAACTTTCTGAATTTTGATTGTGCGTAACCACCATTTCCACGCCAATGACTTTGATTTGACATAGCTCAGCTATTTCAAATTCACAGCATTATAAGAAAGTTGTATTTTCAATTACTTATTCTGAAAAAATATGAAACTTAGGGAAAAACAGTGGCGTACAATGATTTTTACTGTAAATATCAATCAGGTAACCATCTGCCACTAATAATTTGAAATATAATTTCATGAAAAGAAGCCCCTTGCTACTGCTAATAACCACACCAGGTTTAATAAAAATTGTCAAAACGACCTTTGAGTAAGTAATTGATGAAATGCCAATTTTTAAATGAAACGTTGACACCCCGTATCTCGGAAACAAAGCAAGTTAGGACACATGTTTATACAAAATTTTCTTCATAAAATATGACAAAGAATCACCTCCTGAAATTAATGACATCGTTTAGTATACGTTTACCTACTGATTCTCAGACCATGAATTCACAACGTGTCCTATTTTAATTTATTTGTCTTTCTGCAATAAAATAATGCAATAAAGATTAACATGAAAAAAGAGGATATAAATGAAGCACACTTCAAAGGGACGTTTTACCCATAAGGCTGATTAGGCTAAAGCCTCAGGCGCCGCAAATATTAGGGGCGCCTGCAGATCCTGGGAAAATGCCAAAAGTTGGCTGCGTTGGAAACAAAATCGAAGGATTCATCTACCGCCTATTTTTAGCCTCAGGCGCCTCTGGCCTTTAAAACACCTCTGACACTTCACTTAATCATATCACGTACAAGCTGGCACCACAGCTTCTGTGATTGTTATGTTTATTCTGCGAATATTTGTCCTGACAACCTTTATATCTTCTAAAACTGAAACTGTCCATTGATATGCTCATTTCACATAAATCTGTATATACAGGGTGTTCATTTCAGGACTTCCCACCCTAATTTTCTTCAAATGTGTAGACACGTCAACAAATATATCGAAGGGGACAAGTTTTCATCAGAAAACTTCAAAATCTTGAATGCGAAGGGGTATCGAGTAATACCTCATTTTAAAGGTCTTTTTCTCTCTACACGTCGGTGTTAAATTGATCGATCCGTTGTGGAGCTATTTAGGAAAATCTGTTTGCTCTCCGTACCATTGCAATAAAAACTGTAACTGTTTGTTCTCATTCCTTTTATTTCAAACCTAAATTACAATATTTTACACTACTGTCACTTTAAGAATTCTTTAAAATGTGCACTCTAAAAGTGTACTTGTTGAAGAAAATAAAAGACATATTGAATTGTGTGATAAAGCAATGTATTAAAAATGTTTGGACTGACGTGGCCGTTACTTGATGAAAATCAATAGTTATGACACTAATAAATAAAACACACTCATTAATGCCAATTATATTTTGGAAGAAGGCCATGAGGACCTATAGAGTAGCCACACAGGTCCCCGGATCTAGCACCATGTGATTTCTTTTTATGGGGACATCTAAAATCAGTTGTTTACACACCCCCGCCGCAAAATTTGAACAGCGGCTATACCATTGTTTGGGCAATAGTGGACAACATTTTGAGCAATTATTAAAGTGAAAGTAGTATAAAATAATGTAATTTAGGTTTGAAGTAAAAGGAATGAGAATAAACAGTTACAGTTTTTATTTCAATTGTACGGAGGAGCAAACAGATTTTCCTAAATATCTCGACAATGGATCGATAAATTTAAAAAAAAAGAAACACCGACGTGTAGAGATTAAAAAGACCTACCTTTAAAATCAGGTATTACTCGATACCCCTTCGCATTTAAGATTTTGAAGATGGTAGCTCCCCCTTGCAGGGGATGAAAGGGCGCGCGTTCATTTTCTGATGAAAACTTGTCCCCTTCGATATATTTGTTGACGTGTCTTTTTAAAAAAATACACACATTTCGAGAAAATTAGGGTGGGAATTCCTGAAATGAACACCCTGTATATTATATGTTTACCTTGGTTTAGGTATATTTTATGTAATACCTCTATACAGTGTGTCTCACTTCTCATGGAAACACCCCCGTATCTTCCGTAACAATACAGGTAAAATGATGAAACTCTCAGGACTGATGGATATGCTCAAAATGCATCTACCACCTGAGTGGGGTTGGCCTACGTGATATACACTGCCCGCCAATCACGATGGAACAACACATTTTTAAGGTAAAACATACTAGGGGGCAAAATAGGCTAAAAATACCTTCAGATTTGTGATCAGGACCACCAACTTACTACAGATACACTCTTTCTCTGAAAAAATGTCAGTCCTGAAAATTCCGAATTTGTCTCACTTCTCATGGAAACACCCCCGTATTTTCCGTAATTTTATACGTAGAACCCTGAAATTTGCAGGATCTATAGATACACTAGGAATGAACTCACTGCACAAAACGGGTCATCCTGCATGAAGTTCACTGCACGCCAGCAGCGATGGAAAAATGGGTGGTTCCTTCGCTGCTGGCGTGCAGTGTATATTACGTAGATTGACCATTTCCGTGCAGTGAGTTCATTTCCAATGTATCTATTGATCCTGAAAATTTCATGGTTCTACGTAAAAAATTACGGAAGATACGGGGGTGTTTCCATGAGAAGTGAGACAAATTCGGATTTTTCAGGACTGAAATTTTTTCAGGGAAAACATGTCTCTGTAGTAAGTTGGTGGTCCTGATCACGAATCTGTAGGAATTTTGAGCCTATTCTGCTCCCTAGTATGTTTTACCGTAAAAATGGGTTGTTCTATCGCGAGTGGCGGGCAGTGTATATCACTTAGGCCAACCCCATTCAGGTGGTAGGTGCATTTTGAGCATTTCCATCAGTCCTGAGAGTTTCATCATTTTACCTCTATTGTTACGGAAGATACGGGGGTGTTTCCATGAGAAGTGAGACACACTGTATACCTTATATTACTGCGAATAAAAATTATCCTATTCTAACACTGACAATTATGTATCAAATAAGAGAGAGTTATTGCAAACTGAAATAAGTTTACTCAATTACAAGAAACTTTAATTGAAGTATCCTATATTGTGATTTGTAATTATGTTTCGTAATGGTGTTATTGCAACAACCTTCTTTCTAGATACTTTTACTTAAACTTTATTTTGACAAGTACGTCAAAGTTCAAATCTTTTCATCTATTCATCCCAATCACCATCTCATAACATCATTGGTCTAATATCATTTGTAGGTATGTGTTGCCAAACAGTTTACAAAGAAAATTATTTTTGAATCAACTGCTGCATAAATTTTTTACTCCTTCCCAAACCATTTGCAATATGCTTGCACAACTTGGAGAAGAATAAAGGTTTCTCCAAACCAACGCTTGAACGCGGGAAGGGAGAGGGAACGGGATGAACGCGAGACTAAATTTTATAGCAGGATGTGTAAATATGCATACCGGTGGTATTATCAGTATTCCGAAATGAAGGCAAACAGCGAAATTTGTTTGGTTTGCTCCGTGCACTGTTTTTCTAGCAATTCGCATGCACAGTTCCCATTTTCCGTTCCCGCTCCGGCTCCCGCGTCCCGCTTTGGTTTGAGGAAAACTGTTGTCCTCGTACGTTAGTCTTGAACGTTTTTTATCCTTTCCTTCATGATAAACTACTTTGAACTCAGAATTTTCTCACACAATAGCTACTACTATGTTTTGATGTTCACTGCAGATTTATAGGTTACAAGTTATAATTCACAAAAACTTGGCAGATATGTCAAAATAAAGATGACTTAAATAAAAGTTTCTATTCCTTTATATAAATTAAATACGGGATGCCTGTATTTTAATAAAAGAAAAATGCAAATGACATTTTGAATAAATGTCAAAAAAAGGAAAGCTTTATTAAAGTATCGTCATATTAGAGGTTGCAATAACTCTCTAATATTTAACAATTTTGTACATTTATTATTTTCTCCACGATCATCACAGAATTTGCCAATTCTGAAATCAAATTTGATTACAGAATGCTGGAATTCTCTCTCTTGAGATTGAAGAAAATTTCTGCAACACCTCTGCCCCCATGCAATTCAAATGTATTTACATTCTCTCTCTTGTGATAGAATAATATTCTCACACTGGTTAGCAATAATAACATTGGCCTTGACGCAGTTGATTGTCATCGTAGTGGCAAAATTTGAGCAAGTGTCAAAATTATTGCTGTCACGTTTCCTATCTTTGATCGTGGAGAAAGTATAGTCTGCTACTCGGTTAGAATGAAAATTCGTGATGCTCGGAACTTTCCACTCGCATCGAATTTTCATTCTAACCTTGTTACAGAATATACTATTCCATAACCCCCCCCACCACGACGAGAGTATTTTTAATAGAAAACTGGACGCACCATTAAAAATTCCATCTTCATCGCATCTTATGAATAATATGGTGAGGCGTTGGGGCATAGAGAGCTTCGGAGAAGACAAGTATATTAATTTTGAGCAATTTGTTATATTGAAGCTTTGATTAGCATAGTTTTTGGTGGTGTTAAAAAGGTACCCATATGCCTTGCGACCTCGGTATCTGACTGAAGCATTTATCAACCATAGCCGTTTATAATTAACATGTCAGAAAGAGTTGGAAAGGGCATGAAATGGACTGGGGTATTTCAAAGGACCAGAATGAATATAATAATAGTGAAGAATTCTCGATAGTACAGATAAGTACGTAAAAATGCGTTTCTATAAAATCACTACCAGATAGAATAAAATATCATAGTAGTAGTATACCGGGTGTCCCCGAAAAGTGGCTCACCCCTATAACTTTTTTGTTTTTGAAAATATGGAATGGAATTTGGATGATCTGTATAAGACCCAAAACAGCATCTTTTGACAAGCAATCAAGCTTCATGCAACTTTCGGTTTCACTAGTTGTGACATAAACTTTCAATTTTCAAATGGGACACTCGCACAGTAAAAAGTGGATGGAATAATGCATGCCAAAATGTAACATATACATACTCCTCCTAGTATTATAACTTGATTGTACAAGTAATTTGAAATTTCAATGTAAAATTACGTAAATGTCCTCCATTTCTCCAGTAGTGAGCATGTAATTCAATGCTTTTTAATATATAATTTCCTCTGGTTTACATGATGACTATAAACTAAAGTAATAATCAGTAAAACGACGTATTGTTACAGTGGAATGACGCCAATTTACAGTATATTCCAGGTAATATGTGAATTATCTTTTATCTAAATGTAATTTTCCGTAACGCTATCGCCATGCTCACCTTCCAGCATTCGGCCAAATCCTCTTTCACAGTTCATGTTGGTAGGATGAACATCGTTGGGCATCTAGCAAAGGTAGGTAGGTTTGTGTAAGTGTGAGTAAGTGAGTGCCAAATTGTCATCGGATTTATCAGGTGAGTAAATAGGTTCAGAGAAAAAAATATAAAACATTCATCATGAAATGATAGTCACTTGTTCATTTTGTCACTGTTTGTTCCATAATATTATGAATAACACCAGAATTTTCATAGGAAATCGAGTCGAAACTTCCGTTGTCGCAGACTCAACTGTGAGATAATTTTGAGTATTTATTCGACTTTCAAATCTCAAGTGGATAGATATCATCTCAATTCGATTCCAGAACATGATATCGGAGAGTAGGCAATCTTATGAGGTCAGCTAATTTCGTTAATTTCAAAGTTGAAGTAAAAAGATATTTTATTAAATAATTGTTTGTGGTACCATATTTGAATGATTTGAGAGTTTGAGTTATTTTCCTTCAATATATAACAATATATTACAATGTAATGATGAATGAAGTATTTTTAATTCAGATTTTATGTCTTTTTTGCAGATCCCTTTCCCCCTCTGTATTATCAAGTAATTATAAGCCTATATGTAAAGTTTGTTGACACCACTTGAAAACAATGGTGATGACACCTTAACAGAAATGTAACAATTTCCGTTAAATCTGTAATTAGGGGAAAATCACATGAAAATACAAGTGACTATCGGGGAAGATATTGAAAATCACATTAGAGTTATGTAAAAAAAAATTTAATTCACAACAAAGATTGATATTCTTCACAAATACTTGAATATATATCCAATAATACGTACTGTCAATTGGCACTACTTGAATATATTGGTAAAAACACCCAAACAAACATATAGAAATCTCCATTGAATCTGGAATAATGGAGAGTATTACATAATTATACAAGTGATAATCCATGGAATATATTAGAAATTCACATTTGAAGTCAAGTTATGACTTTACATTATATTGCATGAGGGATGTAATTTTACATGTATATGCATTGCAACGCATTACCCATATGGGATCATGCAATATGATGGAAAAATTATTTACAGTGCGATATTTTCACTTAGTTTTTCTCCATATGATTTACTGAATACAACGATATGATATTTGTCACTTTTTGCAACCGAATTTTATTTTTATTTAATATTTATTTTTTATTCTAGATTGATAAGGATTTCTTCAAATCACTAATCTCAGTTCTAAAATTTTGAGAATGATACAACTTTACTGTTTTTGATCGAAATGTATCTGCTATGCAAAATATGATTTTAAAATTTCTATTACTAATCGTTTTCAGGCAACATGGTGGCTCGTCTGATTAGGAAAAAGAGCATTCGATTACGATTAATTTGATACTTCGCATTATTAGGTTTCAAACAAACTTCCGTTTAAAAACTCCAACAGATTATCTACCTTAGACATTTCTCAAAATGAAGGATCTTAAGAGATTAAATTATTATTTCAATGCATCGACCAACCTGGTAAACAACACAACTGATTGAACAAAATCAATAATCCAAAAGCTAATAACGTATCTTTGTTGTTAAAATTGTTGTTAAAATTGTTTTTTTCCGTTATCCAGCTGTCGTCCCCTTACGAACGGCAGCCCTCAAAAGTCGAAACTTGTGCGAGCCAAGGATTTCTTACCTTTTTACGTGCGATTCCTAGCACGACCCGAGGAGAATATCGAAAGGAGGTCCGTTGGTCACCCATCCAAACCCTGGCCTCGCCTTGGCTTCAGATATCGGTGAACCAGCGCTCTCCGTTTGAGCTATCCCCGCGGATAAATATTATCATGAATATATCCTTCAAATACTTACCCAATAAATGCCTCAATTACTTCAGCAGATGCGAAGTAAAATAAGAAGTCAACCTCCCTAATGATTTTGTTTTATCTAAAAGGCGCCAAAGAAACAAAATTATATTCATATTTCAATACTCTGAATAAAGTTTAACTTCGTCTATTCATTCTTGAAAATGTCTGATCCAATATCCCTTCAAAATGCAGAATTTTCAAAATCGGTGGAGAGCAGCTCCTTGCAAGTAATGAATAATTTTACTCGAGGTGAATAATTGTGAAAGTATATACTACACTATATCACTATATCAGGGTGTATCCAACAGTAAGTAAGTATAAAGAATAAACAGCGGTAGCACCAGCAAGTGAGTCTAAAAAATATCTAATAGTAAGTCCTGATACCCATAAATATTTTACAACAAATAATTGAAATTTTGAATAATTAAAATTTTCATAAAAATAGTCAGAAATAAGCCTATACATGTATATCTGCTAATGCTTGCTATTAAAAAACTTAGCAACACTATAGTAGGGACTATCCAATAGTAGAAGTTTTATACTCTTTCTAAACTTCTCCAACAAACTGATATCCCTAATTTCTATTTGGTGATGGTCATATATTTTGCAACCATTGTAAATCATAGATTCTTTGAAAAGATTTTATGACGGACGTGGAAGCTTGATGACATTAGTTTGGCGAATGTAATAAACAAAATCAGTGCGACTCTGGAATTCAAATATTTTTGACAAAGTTATTAGGATATGGAAGGAGAGAGGAAGAAATAAAACGAAAAGTATCATGACAGATATGAGAACAGCTAGTTGTTGTTTAAATTTGTTTTTTCCGTTAACCAGCTGTCGTCCCCTTACGAACGGCAGCCCTCAGAAGTCGAAACTTTTGCGAGCCGAGGATTAACGAGGTCTTACCTTTTTACGTGCGATTCCTAGCACTTTCTCCGGCCATTAGAAAAATTTCTGCAGTCGCCATGGTTTGAACCACCGCCGACTGGTAGCCAAAGTGATTGAAACAATGTCGATTTAACCACTCGGCTACCTGGCCCAAAAAGCTAGGTATAAGCAATTTCTAAAAAATTATCCAAAACAACTCAATTCTATATAAGCACCCCACACCCTGTAGGTAGATGGCTTCGCGGATTATGTATGTATGAAAACAATAATGGTGTATAATTATCGATAAAACAGATACGCAAAAAACTGTTCTGATATAAGTTATTCATGTACCTTTTTACACACGCGTATAATTTATAATCTCTTCAGAAATGCAATTACCATGTACCATATAGCATGAATACTAGTGGAATAATGCACGTCATGTGTATACAGAATTCAACATAATTCGCATGCTGTGGAAGACATGGCCACCACATGTATGTTCCCCAATTTGAATACTCCTGCCAATGCAAGTCAGTATGGAATGCCGCGTATGCCATTTGGGTTAAGTCTAATCTAATTTATACGATTTCACGTGATGATATAAATTTGGCTAACTGAAACTGAGAGCATTGTGGGGTAGTAAAATTAGGGTTACGTGAAAACTGATCTGACTAGAACATTCCTCAATTTGATGCCATTAAATGATAGAAGGTCTCAGTCAAACTTGTTCGACTAATAATAACCTAATTAACAAGCACTATAAACATAGTTATATCAGGAAAAAATTATTGAAAACAAAAATAACCTTGCCAATTGGCAAGATCTGCGAAAAAGCCACTATATGGGTAGGAAAATCATAAGAGAGGCCAGGCCGTTCATGAAATTTACGAATATCCGAGACTTCATTAATAATAAGAGTAGCTATTTTATTTCATCAATTGATAATGTATTAAAAACAATCCAGCAGCTCGCATTTGTACGAAGGCGTAGAAGGGCCACGGTTTTTTCCTATTTTTAATCCCGACTTCTATCTCGGGATCTCGAAATCCCGACATCTAAGTCAGGATCCCGACTTCTATCTCGGGATCTCGAGATCCCGACATCTAGTCGATCTCGATCTCGAGAGATAGAATCCCGAGATAGAATCCCGACTTAGAAGAAATAATTCTTGTGGTGAAAATAGAAATACATGTTGAAAAACTGCGGAGGCTTCTTTAATACAGAAAATTACAAACAATTTAAACAACAGGATCTTTAGTAATTTTTATCATATCCAATGGTAACCAACACAGTTTAAAAAAATCAACGTTATGAAAACACATTGGAAAAATGTTCGATACAATTTTCGGTGGATGAAGTTGTTAATAATTTTTATGTGGTAGGAAGATTTCCTGGGGCAAGTTCTGACTAACTTTTTGGAAAAAGTGTTAAAAATATCTATATCAGCCCCCTGCTATTCAATATTTCAAATATTTTTCAAATTTGGCTCATTCCCTCTATACGCTGAACCAGCTCGATAAAAATTTCAATTCAATTTTATTATTGTTTTGTATTTGTGGGTACCAACTAAACTGAGAACATTGTTTTAACATTGCATTATTCCAAAGCAGAAGGAGACAATGTTGAATAATTAAATGCATTATTTTGTGGTTCTTCTATTTCAAAGCATCGGACTTGTCGAAAGCCCACTTTTATAAGAAAGTTATCACATTAATACATTTATTTCACAACAAAACTTAGTGTAGACATGAAACGATACCATCGACTACGCAAATGAGTATTAATTTTTAATCTCCGACTACGCACATAAAAAAAATTACATGTAAGACAAAGTTTGACATTGTGAACGCAATGAGGATGGGAAAGGTTTCTTTATCAAAAATATATTCGTTAGAAAAGAGTCGAAGGTTGGTTGATATGACTATCTGATACTATTCATTGCGAGAGAAACACAAACGTAACAGTATCTATGGATACAATTAGACCAACGAAATTATTAAAACAAAATAAAATATCTGCAAAGCATTCAGTGATGAAAACGTGTCTATACAGAAGGATGATCATTCAATTAAATATTTTCAAATGATGAATCTCAACATTACGTTGAAATGCGTTCATCAATAAAAAAAAATTGTTTTATCACTGGATGGTAGTCAATTATCTTTTGTTTAATTATGTGAACTCTCGTTATAAAAAGGTTGACAATAGGTCAAGTCTGAAAAAGTTATTGATAATCTTTAAAACAATTAATTGGAATAGAATAATGGTTTCTTTGGCCTGGCGACTCTGTCGCGGCAGCGTGGTGTCGGTCGTACTCGGCTGGATTCGGTTCGCCGGTCGTCAGCGGTATGGCTTCCTGATTTTGGATTATGTTTTACCCCTTCGATTGTTTGTTTGGTGGTTTGATGCTAATATAATTTTGGTTTTTGCTGTTACTCTCTCGCATCAATCAACAAATAATGTCCTACGCACTGGTAAAGTTCTCCGAGAAGGACAAAAGGTGGCTGAAGCTAAGAAAACGGGAAATGTTGTGGCCGCCATTGAAAAACCAAAGGAGTTTCGATAAATATATCATCAAGGATGTAGAGGCTGAAGAAGATTCGAAGTTGCATTCAATCAATCGATGTTTGTATGAAACAGGTTAGTATTCATGAACAAAAGAACACCGAAAAACTGCGATTTAGGTATGAAGTAGGAGCAGCCAGGATTGCTGAAGTAATGAAGTCTTTGTGATATTATGGAACCCAAATGATACAAGAGGATAGAAATTCTTTCACAATAATAAACACATTTCTGAGGTCTGTCATATTTCATGCATAACTGACATTGAATGTAAGTTTACTACAACATCCTGTAATATGTTTTATATTTGAAATTTATTAAATTTCACTTTATTTTATTCTACTTCCCTAAAACTATCATTTTCAACATGAAAACTAGGGACTGAGGAAGTCCATGAGACGTTATTTATTGGTCACTTGACTGACGTCTATTAATGGTCTTGTAGGTCTTCAAAATGTGCTAGGCCCGATACTGTGGAACGTGTTATATGATGGAGTCCTCTCTCTGCCATTGGACCAGGGAGCAAGATCAATGGCGTTTGCGGATGATCTAGTTATCCTCATACAAAGGAATGGAGAAAAAAGCCAATGCAACAATAAAAAAGGTCGAAAAGTGGATGATAAACCATGAACTAAAAATTGCAAGCCACAAAACTGAGACTGAAGGGAACAAAACAAGAAAGGATAAGAAACAAGATAAGCTTCAAGGTAGGAGAGGACATAATAAGACCCAGAAGAAGTCTGAAGTACCTAGGAATACATATGGACCACCAAGGCACCTTCGGGATACACATAACTGAAACTGCCAAGAAGGCCAAAAACAGGATGTCAATACTGGCCAGATTGATGCCGAATGTAAGGGGGCCAAGTAGCAACAAAAGGAGAATGCTGTATGGAGTGGTACAATCCATCCTATTATATGGAGCCTCGGTGTGGCACGAGGCACTCAAAATAGGAAGACACAAAGCAAAAATAACCAGCGTACAAAGAAAGGCATTATTACGGGTAACAAGCGCATACAGAACCGTTTCCGCAGGAGCACTCCAGGTGATAACGGGAATTCCACCGATTCACCTACTGGCGGATGAAATATCTATGCAAACTCCAACGAGAATCTGAAAGGAGTAAGAGAGGAAGCTAGAGAAAGAACAATGAGGAAGTGGCAGAGAGAATGGGAAGAAGAGTATGAAAGAGCACAGTGGACAAAAACACTGATCCCGGAGGTGGAACCGTGGGCGAAAACCAAACAAGAAAACGGACTATTACTTCACTCAATTTCTGACCGGGCATGGAGCGTTCAAGAAATATACCGAGAGGATTGGAAAAACGGAGGATGATAGATGCGAGGAGTGCGGAAGAAGGGATACCACAAACCATGTAGTATTCGAATGCCCAAGGTATGAAGACGAAAGGAAAAGAATGGAAAGGGAAATAGGAGAAGTCATAACAGTCAGAAACATAATAAGCATAATGATAGACGACGAGAGGAAATACGAACTCATATACAATAGGGTAAGGAAAATTATGGAAATGAGGAATGAAGAAGAAAGGAAAAGAGAAAAACTGTCTGACGCAAACCGAATACAGTGGTACCGGACAGCTTTGGTGAACAGAACGGAGGGGTTTTAGTGGGTAACGGTCTGCTAGAGCAGCTGAGTCCCACACTACCGTCATCCAAGATCCAATTGACGTGTGTCCATCAAGTATTTCCCCTCCACAAAAAAGGTCTTTAAAATGTCGTCATTCATAGTCTTCTTTTCAGACGTCAGAGTGACGTCCTATGGCTGTGACACTTTGACGTCTTCTCAGAGTCTCTGAGTCGTCACTTTCTGACGTCAGTTGGTCAATTATTTGACCAAATTATGACGTTATTTGGACGTCACCGTGCTACCTGGGAAACAGTCAGAGCTTGTACGAAGCAAGATATGAGAACCAAACCAGAAAAGGAATTGGTCAATCCAATCTCTAAGTTTGGGAAAAGTTCACATCATCCACATATAGTTCCTGATAACGTCATCTCGATGAGACAACGCTTGACCGTGGCCAATTCCGAACGAGATGACCCTCGAAAAAATCGTTGTCTGGAAACGCGATGGGAGGACAGGCGGGCAATGTAGGGGGCGAGGAATCCTAATATCCGAAATGTTCGCGATCTTAGCGCATTGTGTATGCCGCGCGGGGATTAGGCCATTAATCACCCGGGTCATTGTATCAACTATCAAAGCGTGCAAGGTCTCGCAACAATAGTCCGCGCGCTTGGGTGCACACACCCCCGGCGAATCGGCCTCCTCCGTTGCCATTTCCAGCGACCCTCGCCCAAAACAATCCCAGTCCGGGTAACATTATGAATAACACGGAACGCAACTCTCCCACTTCTTTTCGAACGCGGCAATTAATTAAATTTATTCATTATCGCGGAAATGATGGATGGCGTATCGTGGGGACATAGGAAAGTTTTTTCGGCGATGTGATGGCGAATATTTCATCTTACAAAGGGTCCTCGGTTCGATAGTCTGGCAAAAGAAATGCTCAAGCTACAGTTGATAATACTGTCTTCCTGAGGATGAACGCTGTAAGTCTCAAAATAACTTAATTTGATTTACTGGTGCCGGATGTTTTTCTTTTTTACTTTGACTTAGATACCAGCTAAACATGAATGTCGTATTTGAACAGGAACTATATAAAACTATTGACAAAAAACTTACCGTATGTCTCAAATAGCAATTAGTGCCAAATAATAACGCGATATCTACTTTCTACCAACAAGACCAATAAGACTCTTTAGAGCCAGTTTAGCATGGAACCATATTCCGTCTAACTGGACCGCGACTAGGGTGATCTATATTCCTAAGGTGGGTCGGAATGACCCACACCCAAAATCGCTCAGACCCATTAGTCTGACATCCTTTCTGTTGAAAAGCATGGAGAAAATACTGGATGGGCACATAAGGTGTGGGGCACTAACAAAGCACCCCCTCAATGTTCACCAGTATGCCTACCAGGCTGGCAAATCAACAGAACTTGCCCTCAATAACCTTGTCTCAGGAATAAGCGACGCCCTGGAACGCCAGGAAATAGCAGTCGCTGTATTCTTGGACATAGAAGGAGCATTTAACACTGCACTAACTCACTCCCTATATGAGGCCACTGTCTCTAGAGGGATTGAACCGATACTATGTGACTGGATAAGAACTATGCTTCACAACAGAACTATAACGACCTCTCTACAGGGGGAAAGTGTCAGCTTCAAGCCAGCCAGGGGCTGTCCCCAGGGGGGATCCTCTCCCCACTGTTATGGTCACTGCTGGTGGATGATCTGCTGGCCATTCTCTCGCTTTGGGAGGTTGATATACAAGCATATGCTGACAATCTGGTCCTAGTAATAAACGATAAATCCGAAGAGACGATCTCCTACGTATACGTATATATTGGATACCATATATAAATGGTGTGAGAGGGAGGAAATGTCCATTAACCCCCACAAAATGGTCATAGTACCATTCACCAGGAAAAGGAAGCTGGAACATTTAATACCTCCTTCCATCAATGGTGTAACAATTCCTTTTGCGAGAGAAGCAAAATATCTGGGAATAACCCTGGATAAAAAACTTAATTGGAACTCGCACTTGGAAAATACTATCCGGAAAGAGAAGACTGGGTCCGGAATGAAACCAACCTATGTAGGGCAAATGAACGTTGGTTCACCGATGGTTCCAAAACTCAGGAAGGCGTCGGAGCCGGGATATATGGGATGAACCCAGTAGTGAAACGCTCGTTCAGTATGGGCAAACTAGCTACGATATTTCAGGCAGAGGTATATACCATTGAAATGTGTGCCAGGGAGCTGGAAAATCGACACCACACACGAGAAACAATAAAAATATTGCGCAACGCAACAACGTTACCCTAGTCTGGATACCAGGTCACACAGGCCTAGAAGGAAACGAAATAGCGGACGCCCTAGCAAAAGGGAGGGGCGAAACAGCGTTCACTGTACATATAGCACTGCCAAGAATGTCATAACAACTTGGGCAGACAATAAAAGACTCGAGTACTGGCGTAGTCTATCGGGCCTAGCCCATTCCAATGCATTTATTGCTTGTACAAGGAAAAAACAGGACCCTGACAAACTGCTGGAACTCAGCAGAACTCGCAATCGTCTTCTGGTGAATAGTATTCACCAGAAGACGATTGCGGATTCAAGCAATTGAAACGTTGTGAAAAAATTTGAAAGAGATAGAAATCTTTCAACCATTAAGATGATGGACGTCCGAAATATAAGTAATCAATTCTAATTCAGTTTTTACTAATCATATTATAAATTAGAAGCATAACTTTGTTCTCAAATCAGACTTAAAATGTTTAAGTTTGTGAAAAAGTTAATAAAGTCCTTGCACAGTAGATAGTTGTTTGAAGATTTTGCATCTTTCCCGTTATCCCCCATCCTAATTTCCCCTCGCTGAAATTGTGTTTACCCAAACATGCTCTGAAAAGAAACAATTGATTTCCGAATTATTTCGTTACAGAACCCGAGTCAAATAACGTAGTATAGGACGAGGGCTCAGCCCCGTTCTGACTATTTCAATCAACGTTATTTTTGCTCCACTGAAATTTACGTTTCCCGTAGACTGAGCAATTTTTCCCAGCTTGATAAATGGTCGCTGCTGATGACACCTATGAAATACGTCAAGCGCGGGGGTGGAAAGGCTTCGTGGATTTTCAATTAAAACCTATGTATGCGGAATAATGTGATGCCGAAGCAAGTTTTACACGTGAAAAATGGCTTCGGAGTGAAATCGGGCTGATGCGCCGATATGTGCATAGCGGCAGAGACAGGTTATATTCTGATATTCTGAAATAAAAAAATTTGACTGAGTTTGCCAAGGTATTGATACCTTGTTAATATCAGTTAGCTTCACTGATAAGATATTCATTTGTTTTTCAATTTATTCTGCATCGATACAGCATTATTGGGATAATATTGGTACATTACTGGTACAACATTGGTATAATGATGAGAATATTGACAAAATAATCAAAAGTAATATTGACGACAAAAATATTTATGAACATTTCGCGATATTGGTCCAATGTTACTCGGATATTTATAAAATAATATTGGTGCAATATTCTCGACGCAATATTGACCTCAAAACATTTTACAATATTGATAAAATATAGCTGTAGCACAGTTATATTAGGAAAATATCTGTACAATATTTATTGGCAAAATATTGAAACGTATTATGAGCGAGAAATTTTTTAAAATATTTTTATTTATTGGGGAATTATTTTCAAAAAATGTCGAGTAACTTCCACCAAAGAGTAACCTCTACTATAAACCGATGCTGACCCAAGACAGTACTTCAGAATTTTCAACCCATCAAACAAGATAATGCCCCCAGAATAGTACATTCTGTAACAAGGTTAGAATGAAAATTCGATGCGAGTGGAAAGTTCCGAGCGCGAGCCGAAGGCGAGCGTGAGGAACCACGAGCATCACGAATTTTCATTCTAACCGAGTAGCAGACTATACTTTCTCCACGATCAAAGATAGGAAACGTGACAGCAATAATTTTGACACTTACTCAAATTTTGCCACTACGATGACAATCAACTGCGTCAAGGCTTATGTTATTATTGCTAACCAGTGTGAGAATTTTATTCTATCACAAGAGAGAGAATGTAAATACATTTAAATTGCATGGGGGCAGAGGTGTTGCAGAATATTTCTTCTATCTCAAGAGAGAGAATTCCAGCATTCTGTAATCAAAGTTGATTTCAGAATTGGCAAATTCTGTGATGATCGTGGAGAAAATATTTTCAGTGTTCCCCAAGACTACATTCTGGTATTATTGATCGATTTAGATTCAATTTAGAGTGGGCAGTATATTCATCAAAAATGTGTTAGGCCGTAATAGATATACATTCAACAATCCAAACCACATTTTGCAATTCAGCTCTAAATTCTTATCTCAAACAGTAAAAATGGTAGTAATGCATTTGACATTGTATAGTTGTTGCATAGATAACAAATTCCCAGTTTTTTGTGCATTTAATGTAAAATGAAACTGAAAGAGTGAATGCTGAAAATGCCGAATAAACTCCATAAATATCGAGGTAGGAACTATAACAAAAACAAGCCTCTAATTTCCACATGAAATGCTATCGAAACTATTTCGCGCACAAACAACTTTCAAATTCATCTCGACATTGACCCACCTTGATCAATCTTAGATAAATCGTGGCTCAGATTAATTGTGCATTAGTATAGAATGAAAAAGTGCATTCTAATCATTTGAAAGTATATTAACATTTCCAGATAAATCGTTTTCCGTTTCACATAGACACCGCTGTCAAATTCTACCTTGAAATTAATTGTCTAAATAAGTAGTTTTGAAAAAACACATTCATATTTCACGACACACCAAAAAATGACTCCACAAAAGTGACAATTCCTACCAAATTACAGATGGAAAGTGTAGTGTTACAGGCTGGATCGAAATGAAATAAATAGTTCTTTGAATGAAATTCCATTTAACTATTTAACTACAAAGTATATATCAAAATAAAATTGTGAAATTCATAATGTTCCACCGAATTGAGTTTAATAAAATTAGTAAAAATTATTTGAAACTAATTCAATTTACAGTTGATATCTATTTTTTTCAATTAAATTGTAATTTCTGTAATTGCCATTTACAAATACCAACATGAAACAAGTAACAGTATAGGTTCCTTTGACAAAATTGTAGACGATTAATTTGCTGACAGTTCAACTCACTGGTAGTAAACGTAACTTGTCACAGAGTTTTTGTGCCATTATTAAAAGGATCTTGGTAAAACGAATTAATATGGAAAAAGTTCAAAAATATTCATTATGCAAAAATTGTGAGCAATCCTGTGATCTCAAAATGTATCATCCAAATTCAAAACATTTGTCGTACCCCATTGATGAATGTAGTTTGGAGTGAATGAAGTTCACAAAATCCAGAGGAAAATATGTTTAGTACAATACAGAAGAATGTCCTTAAAAGTGTTCTTTCTTACCACTGAAGAAAAAAGATTTTTCAATAGATTTTGAAAAACATTTGATGGATGTCATTATCAGTAATGAGGAAATTAAAAAAAAAACAGAATAAAAGATGTAGTAATTGTTTAAATTATATTTGCACAAAAAGTAAACATAAAATCTTTTTTCAGTTAAGCAAAATGTCAAGTCCAGTACAAGTGACATTATTTTGACATAAATATTTTCACTCAATAATTTCGTCCTGGGGTGCTATTCTCCAATAATTCGCCTTCCAATTCGTATACGAATAAAAGAGACAAATGTACATATTTCATGAGTATCAGTGTGAAATAGTAAATCGAATTTGCATACGTACAAACTCGAGAATAGGACCCATGGAGGATAAACATTTCCGGAAAGATTTTGGGTTTCCGCGGTGACCAAAAAAAAAGATTCTGATTTCCTTAAAACTGACAGTGTGAAATTTTCTTACCGAATCTCCCACAATCGGTAACCGGAAAATTTTCCTCGACCAACAGTCCAATTTTTCATTAACCATGAACCTCTCTGATAAGACAATCAAACCAGAAATTAGCTCGTATCACTTTGCAAAAACCAAACAATGATTCCCTGCTAAAAAACACCCATCAATCATACCCACATTCCCATCAACTTCAATTACCCAACCCAACATGAACCGTCTCCGAAGCAGGTGCACTGTGTCCAAAAAATAATTGAGACATCAAAAAAGTAATTCTCTTGTTTCCCGAAAGGCAATCAACTAGATAGACCAAATTCTTTTCAGGTTAAACGTTTTGACGTTTGACAAATGATCGTTCCTCGTATTCAGCACCGCCAACTGGTCGAAAGAGAAAGAGGCGGGTATCTCGATTTTGATTGGTGTCATGTAATAACCTCAATCGTTCACTGTCAAACGTTAAGAATGTTCATACGCGTATCTGGGACGATTTCATATTTATCTAGGAGATGTGAATTATAATATTCGTATTAATTGTGGTGGTTCTATAGAGCGTTCAGGGAAGTCAGCAGCACGTGAAATTGGGCAATCAAAGATGCATAAATGTCCGCGGGATATATTTTTAATTTATGGCTGGATTTACCGCGGGAATATTTTTTTAAAGACTTGACCGAGAATTAAAACAGGATTTTACAACAATTAACATTACAATCGAAACAAATACTAATAAAAATTGTTGGAAGAATGCCTACAAATTATGTAAATCACAATAACAAAGGATTTTGGAAAGAGAAAATTCTGCAACAATGATATCATGTTACAGTTTAGAAATGAAAAAGGCATTCGGCCTGTCATCTAAAATAGTTTCTGGATATGATGTCGACGTTTCGACTCCTATTAGATCATCATCAGGGCACTACTATTATAGGGATTGTGACTATCACTTAAAACTAAATAAATATACAGTAACATAAGTACGTTAAAATATTCAAGTGACGTATTCCTGAGACAATTTTAAGAAAAAAAGGTCTATATAAAGTTGTGTCCGGAAATGCTTCGTTTCGGAGATACAGGGTGTTGAAATTGAATTTTTTGTTCGTTTTTTAAAAGTAACTTTTACAAAAAATAAGTTATTTGCACGAAATTTGGTAACCGGGGTTTTTTTGAATTAAAACAGGATTTTACAACAATTAACATTACAATCGAAACAAATACTAATAAAAATTGTTGGAAGAATGCCTACAAATTATGTAAATCACAATAACAAAGGATTTTGGAAAGAGAAAATTCTGCAACAATGATATCATGTTACAGTTTAGAAATGAAAAAGGCATTCGGCCTGTCATCTAAAATAGTTTCTGGATATGATGTCGACGTTTCGACTCCTATTAGATCATCATCAGGGCACTACTATTATAGGGATTGTGACTATCACTTAAAACTAAATAAATATACAGTAACATAAGTACGTTAAAATATTCAAGTGACGTATTCCTGAGACAATTTTAAGAAAAAAAGGTCTATATAAAGTTGTGTCCGGAAATGCTTCGTTTCGGAGATACAGGGTGTTGAAATTGAATTTTTTGTTCGTTTTTTAAAAGTAACTTTTACAAAAAATAAGTTATTTGCACGAAATTTGGTAACCGGGGTTTTTTTGACGTGGGAAATCATAATTTCCGTGGCCGTCCTACTGCAGAATTTCTTTCAAAGCTTCCAGATTCGGAAAGTCGCCGGAAAAGATTCGCAAATGTCGCTGCACAAGGAGTGACGCATTGGTTGATACCTTTCCTGATATATTCGTCTGGCCTCGGTTGAATTTCCGTCAGTCAAGCCGTATGCAAAAATCATATCAGCCATTTCAGCATTCGTAAATTCGGGCATGGTACCAGAAAATTACTTTATAAACTCCGAACTGTGAATTTGTCAATAAATAGTTAAAAATGTGACGGCGAACTTCTATTTTTATAAACAAACCTTCATAGCCTACTCGATTTAATTAACTTAATTTGCAAGCGGAGAGTGACAAAAATTATTGAAATCAAATTTGGCTATACTGATTAGGCAGTTTGATAATGCTCAGTTTAGAAGAAGTCTTATACTGTAATAAAGTTTGATGAAAATAACTAAAATTGCAAAAAAACTTATGACAAAAACCAACCATGTTTTGGAAACATAATAAATATCATAGTACTTCTCCGAATAGTTTTTTTTTACAAACTCCGAAATGTAGCACTTTCTGATTGAATAATTGAATCTGACAATTTTTTTTAACTTCGATTGATTAAGCAGTTTGAAAATGCTCAGTTTGAAAGAAGTCTGTGTTTAAAGTTTGATGAAAATAACTGCAGTTGCAAATAACTTATGACGAAAACCAACCATGTTTTGGAAATTTTCAACCATCTGTATCTTGAAAACAAATCATTTTTCGATAAAAATTTCATAGAAAAAAAGTAGTTTATTTTAACGAGATCTACCACATACTTAGTTTTTGTAATGTTCTCAGCAACTTCACTTAGCGCTCTAGGAGCTAAGTAACATGTATCGATATAGAAAATTGTAAATATCTCGAAAACGATCACCTCCAGCGTTGTTGAGGAAGTGTACCTTTTTTACTTGGAAAAAATGTGGGAATTAGGTTTTTTCATGAAAAGTACCAAAAGTTTACAGTAAAAAATGTTAGGGCAATTTGAAAAAAAGGCAGCGTACGCAGCGCCCTCTAGATGTTACATAAAAATTAATATGAAATTATGATTTCCCACGTCAAAAAAAACCTGGGTACCAAATTTCGTGCAAATAACTTATTTTTTGCAAAAGTTACTTTTAAAAAACGAACAAAAAAATTCAATTTCAACACCCTGTATCTCCGAAACGGAGCATTTCTGGACACAAGTTTATATAGACTTTTTTTCTTAAAATTGTCTCAGGAATACGTCACTTGAATATTTTAACGTACTTATGTTACACCCTGTATAAGTGAAAAAAGATTCAAGTACAGTTGGGTAATGAAAAACATACACATTCAGATTGTGAAAATGTCAAATTTTTTAGATGAATATTAACCAAGATAAATCTATAAAATAAATTCTGTTGAAAAAGCACGATACTTACATGAACCGCAGATTTTTTGTTTTAAAATGTATAGTAAAATGTGTAGTAAAATGGACATTCACATGAATAGTTAATATTTGAATTCCTTTTCTAAATAGTATAATTGAAAATTGTTATATTTGTCATTACCAGAGAGAGAGAGTGAGAGAGAGAGAGAGAGTTTGTTACTGAACAAAGATTTTGAGAGGAGGGAGAAAATTTCTTTTTCTAAAACTGCTTAGCCTTTGACGCTATCAGATCTCAACGCAAAGTTGACGTTTTCCCATAAATGTCATTTTGTGATAAAGGTTCCGCTCTAGAGCGAAAATATTGAGAAACGATCGATCTCCAAAGCTTTTGTTGAAAACGAACATATTCTTGCGTTAGAGATGTAAATTATTGGATATTTGGATATTTTATACATTTGGCATTACTATTGAGTTGTTTTTATGAGGTTTCCGGGTCTTATACTTCATGTTCGGATAGTCTAGTTTCGAGATATTGCCCTCTCTGGCCAATATACATTTTGTTACATTCTTATCAAGGTAAATTGTAAATTATGCCACTTTTGGGTTCTTTTGTCGGTTTTGATTTCAACTTGGTGGAGTACTATTTAAAGGTATTTTTATTTTTGAATGCAATATTAAAAAGCTACAGATCCATCGTGGTTTTAGTTATTTCGACCTTTTGCCAGCCATCTACATATTTTAATAGCCAGAGCGTGGTCATAAAAATACATTATATTGAAAGTTTGTAAATTGTTAGTAAATAAATACATTTTTCGTCGACCTCTGCAAAAAATTACATTTTACGTACTAATTTCCGGACGAAAAATCGACTATTTTTGAAGGCAAGTACTTTTCGTCCGCAAACACTTTTCGTCCGCAAACTCTTTTCGTCCGATGTGGTCACTATGATACGGCACGGTACGAGAGCGGCGATTGAGTCATTTTCGTAAATCCAAGTTTTAATTAATACATAGGCGCCTGTGACAATAACTGTCATTTGCTGTTGTCAAATTAATTATTTACGAAATCCGCTAGATTTCAGGTAAAGCACTTCAAGAGAGAAGTTTTGGAAATGGTGCTGTTGGAGCACCTGCATCTGAAGTTGCATCAACAAGTACCCAAAATCAAAACTTGTCTCTTGCATCTTCTTCGACAGCAGGAATTAATATCAATAATTGCACAAACTGTACGTTCAATAATCATCTTCGAGATTGATTTAATTTTGTAGTATATGTAATTGAAATAGAGAGTTGTTACACTTCAAATACATTTTGTTTATATTCATTAGAATTATGATCGAGTCTGCAGTTCGAAGAGTTGGACGTAGCTGAGGCCAGCAAACATGCGAGTACTTACTTTCATAAAGGTATGTAGAGGTCGACGAAAAAATGTAATATGCACCTCGGCGAAAAACTGTCTACTGTCTCGCCTGCTTGCTATCCTCGGCTGCGCCTCGGCTATCAATTTGCAGGCTCGACTATAATAGACAGTTTTTCGTCCTTGGTACATAAATAACTATTTTGTATATTAGAACTCATTTTGACCTGTCCTATAACTCAAATGGACCAATAAACAGGACAAGACCAAATATAAAACCACAGTTAAGTGAGACGATGGTACAATACAAAGAAAAATCAAAAATTCCGTTTGCTTTTGTTGATGTTCCGCATGGATTAATTCATTTGCATCACAATGCGTATAATCACATATTAATAATGATTGTGTCCTAGTGAATATCTAAAAATACCTACAGAAAAACAACTAAAACAACATGAGTATCACAGAAAGAAGCTATATTTGATGTGGCGTATAAAGATGACAAAGATAAATATGGATCAGAACCTCATCTATGAAGTAACGGAGATGAGGAATTGTTCTGACCATGGCAGACCGGTGCCAAAGCTGAGCATATTGGCCAAAATATGAATAAACTTACTCAATATATAATAACATGGATTTGAGATAAATAGATCATTTGAAAATATTTTTTTCGAAGAGAATATTTTGAAACGGGTCAGGTGGGTGCTATTCAGATACATATTCCATAAGAGAGATCAAGACTTGGACTGAAAGGTCCTTGAAACTAAAATGATTCCAGTCTCATATGATGAATTATTTCAAACTCAATGAAGATAACATCGGTTGTACCTCAATGATCACATCTAGGTCCCTTGTTGTCCATTATATATGTAATTGATATTCCCGAACTGATTTGTGAATTGACGTGAAGGTAATTTTTTCCAAATGTTTCCCTCATTATATTATTTATAGGAAATAAGTAGGACGGATCCATTGAGTACCTAAATAAGGGATTTTTCAAGAAATACCACATAATCGTCTTCAAACTTACTTTTGAATGGTTTTCTGAAAAGTTATAATAAAATTTGATTTAAAGTATTATTGATATTGATCTTATTTTCAAATATTTCAATATCAACTATTGTATATTATGCTAATGAAATACTAGCTATTGAATTTTAATAATCATAAATTATCATTGTAATCAATGTTAATTCATCCTTTTTTTGTCATTCATTAATAATTATTAATTCATTCATTTTATTACTCTATTCAATGTACTTTGTTCTATTTGCTGTATTATTCGAAAAAAAAAATCTGTGAATACTCTCTGTGTGTTTTGCTGTATGTATTCCACATCCATTATCCCTACAGTAGGTAAAATTGTGGAAACAATAGTCAAAAAATCATTATCCAAATACTTCGAGAAACTCAACCTACTCCATAATAATCAATTTGGGTTTAGGAAGAATCGTTCCACAGTTCAAGCTACTGCCAAATTAATTTATGACATAGTCGAGGGTCTTGAACAGGGTAAGCACACGGCGGCAACCATGTGTGATCTGAGCAAGGCCTTCGACTGTGTGTCACACAGTATCCTTCTTGACAAACTTGAATATTATGGCATCAGGGGTGTAGCAAATAATTTTTTTAAATCTTACCTCTCTAACAGAGCACAATCAGTCTTTTTGAAAGGAGCCTCTTCATTAAGCTCAACGGTAAAACACGGTGTACCCCAGGGATCGGTATTGGGTCCACTTTGGTTCATTACATACATCAACGATATCTTTGATCATATGAATCCACTGAACTGTGTACTATTTGCAGACGATGCAACCTTTTATGGGGCTAACTCTAATCATGAAGAGTTGAAATACCAAATGGAAAAAAAAATCATTTCAAGCATAATCGGAGTAAACTCAATCCATCACATTTTCGACAAATTCCTCATTGAATGAAGGGTCTATTGTAAATTTCTTGGGCATCACATTGGACGAAACTTTGAAATGGTCTTGCCATATTGAAAAACTTTGTAAAAAACTCTCTAGTCAATTATTTCTCCTTAGACGTATCGCAAAAGTTCTAAGTCCAGATATACTCAAAATCTCATATTTTTCTCTCTTTCACTCGCATATCACATATGGAACTGTACTATGGGGCAACTCAAGTCACTCTAATCATGTATTCGTTCTACAAAAAAGGCTGTGAGAATTGTTGCCAAGGCAGGTTTTAGAGACTCGTATTTCGGAATCTGAGAATAATGCCTCTACCCTCTATTTACATTTTTCATCATCTCTTGGATATTCATAAAAACCCAACAACTTATTCTATTAATTCTGATATTCATTCTTATAATACTAGAATTTGCAGTAAAATAGTTAATCCGAGATATAGACTAACCACTTCTGCACGAAATTCACTAGACATAAAATTGTTTAATAAATTACCTCCAGAATTGAAGAATATGAACATGATCAAATTTAAATATACAATCAAAAAGGCAATCCTCGAAAGTTGTTTCTATTCCATAAACGAGTTTATGGAATCGAATATATTGGATACTTAACCGCTATTCACAGTGCTATATTCATGGGTGTTTTATGACTCCAAAATTTTATTTATTTTTAGTATTGTACATTTGTCATATGAATCTGTCTACTGCATGTAGTTATTAGTCTCTTAAATGTTGTATAAATTCAAATCATTCCATTTCATCATGGAAGATAATTTTATCCACCCCGCTCGACTTACTACAAATGTATTATATATATATATATATATATATATATATATATATATATATATATATATATATATATATATATATATATATATATATATATATATATATATAATGGGGCCAGGTAGCCGAGTGGTTAAAGCGACATTGTTTTAGTCACTGGCTGCCGGTCGGCGGTGGTTCAAACCACAGCGACTGCAGAATTTTTTCTGATGGCCCGAGAAAGTGCTTGGAATCGCACGTAAAAAGGTAAGACCTCGTTAATCCTTGGCTCGCACAAGTTTCGACTTTTGAGGGCTGCCGTTCGTAAGGGGACGACAGCTGGTTAACGGAAAAAACAATTTTAACAAACAACAACAATATATATATGTTCCAGTGACTGTAAAACAGTCGAAAACAATCCTTTAGGAACTCACTATACCTTTGTATAGATTGTATGGCATATGTCCGACAGAAAACAACTACTTCTCTGGCTAATACCTCGACAGATATTGAATTATATCTGTCAGACATATGTGCAAAGATCCTTACTTTGAAGGAACAACTTTGCAAGAGCTCTCAGAGACTGACAGCAGGTCACCGCCTGATCCAAACAAGGAACCAACTGCAGACCGGTTTCGGGATGAAGTCCCTCATCAGTGCAGTCCTGGTTATCACGGTTGTATACACGCGGGGGCCCGGTGCCCGTCATCGTTCGCCGGGATGAACACTGCAATCGCTTACAGGATCCACCACGGCAACAGATTAGAGAGCGCTCCAGAAGGACATTTCGGGTGCGAAATGGTATGTGCTGAATACTTGTTTCAAGGAGCAATAAATGTTCCAGTGACTGTAAAACAGTCGAAAACAATCCTTTAGGAACTCACTATATCTTTGTATAGATTGTATGGCATATGTCCGACAGAAAACAACTACTTCTCTGGCTAATACCTCGACAGATATTGAATTATATCTGTCAGACATATGTGCAAAGATCCTTACTTTGAAGGAACAACTTTGCAAGAGCTCTCAGAGACAGACAGCAGGACACCGCCTGATCCAAACAAGGAACCAACTGCAGACCGGTTTCGGGATGAAGTCCCTCATCAGTGCAGTCCTGGTTATCACGGTTGTATACACCGTGTCTGTTGCCGTGGTGGATACTGTAAGCGATTGCAGTGTTCATCCCGGCGAACGATGACGGGCACCGGGCCCCCGCGTGTATAGTACCGTGATAACCAGGACTGCACTGATGAGGGACTTCATCCCGAAACCGGTCTGCAGTTGGTTCCTTGTTTGGATCAGGCGGTGTCCTGCTGTCTGTCTCTGAGAGCTCTTGCAAAGTTGTTCCTTCAAAGTAAGGATCTTTGCACATATGTCTGACAGATATAATTCAATATCTGTCGAGGTATTAGCCAGAGAAGTAGTTGTTTTCTGTCGGACATATGCCATACAATCTATACAAAGGTATAGTGAGTTCCTAAAGGATTGTTTTTGACTGTTTTACAGTCACTGGAACATTTATTGCTCCTTGAAACAAGTATTCAGCATATATATATATATATATATATATATATATATATATATATATATATATATATATATATATATATATCACGTAGTCAATAAAAATATATCTATCTATCTATCATTATGTAATAAATGCAATAGTATAAGAGAAGAATATTATCTTATATAATTGAAGATGCATATATTTGTAAATCTGCGATTTGGGAAAAGAAATTAATTAAACTTGTGCAGTAATTCAGATGGAAAAAAAAATTCAACTTGACCAAACAATACTATTCCTTTTGTATTTTGTGAATTTGGATCAATTATCTTCAGATAAGTATTTTGATATCCATTTAATTTAATCCATTGGAGTGCAATATTACCGCTGACAGATTCAAAATCATAATTAATGTACTGTCAAGAATATTTTTGTCACTCCCCGAGGAATAAAATAAATCAACATCAAAAACGCTATAATTGACATTTTTAACTCGGGCTCCTGTTAAAAAATTCACCAGCATGCATTCTACGACCAGCTCATGATAAATTAGATGTTCATTTAAATATAACTGTAAAGAGAATCTGCCACAAATAGAAAGCTGCAGCAGGACGAGTTTACGGTTACACAATTATTGCCGGATAGAAATTAGTTATTTTTCCTGCTAGCAGGAAGGAATCAAACCTGATCGCAGCCAATATTAAATACATTATCTTTGTCTCTGAGAACCCGGGAAGGACGAGACTTAAATTAGTTGGAATTCAGTGCTTGGGAAACTAATAAAAAGAGTGAAAACTTCGGTAACAGACAGCTTTGGATGTAATTTACCTAGAAAGTAGTTCGTGGTTAGTGAATCGCATAGACTTGTCTTTGGGTAGATGTACCTCTAGAGACATATTTTTCATTGCTGAGAAAGCGTAACTGATTGTGTTTTTTTTGTTGTTGGAATTGAGTTCACACAAGATTAATGGTCATACTACATTCCTCAAAATTATGTGACATCTGATAACATAAACAAAATGAATGAAGATTTCAAGAATAAACTTCCATAGTTTTATAAAGTCCATCAAACGGTACATTTATTTAGAAGAAGGTATTTTCCAGACAACTTGAATTTGGGTAAAATTATTCCAGTTCACAAAAATGGTGAACATACTCTTCTATGCAATTATAGGTCCATTACAAATACAAATTCAGATTCAAAAGGCTAGAAAATACCTCTCCTGAAATAAGTGGTATCAATATTTTTTCTGTGAAAATACATGGCTATCGAACCAACAAATCTACAAATAGGGCCATTCATCAATTCTACGAACAACTATTAAAATATCTTGACGAGGTTTAGTGCCCGACTGTGTCAATCATGATGTTCTAAAAACGAGATTGTCAGAAAATGGAATAAGAGATAATCCTTTGAACTGGACAGTTTTCTTAGCAATAGAAATCAGTATGTCAATGTCAACTTCAATAATAATAAGAAGGTAAGAGAAGCCACATCAGACAGTGTCTGAAATTTCTATGGGTGTTCCACAAGGCTCACTATTGAGACTTATCCTGTTTTTACTGCATGCTGAAGAAGTACTAATAATCTCAAAAAGGTAATTTTGTTATACCTATAACACATCTCCAAAGCTTTCAACTGCGTCTCACATTTCTTACCTCTCGGGAAAATGGAATACTATGGAGTGAGAGGACTACCTCTTGATCTCAATCAGTATTCGTGAATGTTAAATGACAAAATTGTCAAAAATGGAGTTCCTCAGAGATCGGTATTAGGGCAAATTTCATTCTTGATCTACCTACATCAATAATTTTAGATAATGTGCATTGTTACCATAGATATGTGTACTCTTTGCTGACGATACAACTATTTCAACATCCGACAAAACAGTTATCAACTTAACAGAGAATAAGAGTGATGCTTCGGACCAAGCTTCTAGATGGTTACAGCCAATCAATTGAAACTTAATAGAAACGACACACAAGAAATAATTTTTTTCAGTAAAAACATGGTTTATTACAGTGGAAGTGGTGAATTACTTGGTCTGATCATCGACGGTAATTTTTCCTGGTATTTTCTGTTGTATTTGTCTTTATACTATTTTTTTGAGTTTTATTCTATATATACCTGTTTTGCAACAAACTTGTAATGTAATGTTATCGAATAAAATCTATCTATCTGACATTGGTGTAATATAGCTTTGGGTAATTTGTTCAGTTGGTTTAGTTCCAACTCATACATTTCGGGACATGAAAAAAACAAAGTCATGAGGTCACAGTAAGTATGAACAACTTGATATTATTGTAAATGATGAAATTGTCAGTACTGCAGAATCAGTAAATTTTCTAGGTATTACTCATAGAAATATATATTATATACTTACTCTAGAATGCTAATCCCGCCAATTGTCTTGGAGAAAAGCATGCTGCGTATGTGACCCGTTTACGATTGTGCGCATGCTCGTCATCAGTGTAGTTTGGGTAGATCGTTGCCAACTTTGAAAATCATTTGGTGATCCAATTCAGAGTTTTGTGTCATGGGGCAATAAAACCCATGTCATTTGAAAGAGAGAAATTTGTCAGCGTATTCAGGACCTTTTTAAACCGAAATAACCTTTCAGAGAAAGATTCCTCCGAAATTTAGGCGCGAAAGAAACTTATTTAATACGATAATGTAACCTATCTTACTGAAATTATAATGACCGTGCAACAGTTCCTTCTCATCAACAGGAAGACTTGTCACTAAGATCTGTCACTCTTGACAGAAATCAGAGACGGTTTTTAAAATTTCAGATTTTGTCTTGTCTTTTCGTGTAGTATTATTAATTTTGTTGCTTTTAGATATTTTCTAATAAAACCGTTTCTTCTTAGTGTTGTAGTGTGGAAGAAAAGGAAAAATACCTCAAATAAATTTATTTTTGGTAGATAATGACCTATGTAGCTACCTATGCTTTGTTCAAAATAGCAAAACAAAATAGCTTATTATTATTATAGTTTGACACAAAAGGCATGATTCTGGTTAATGTCTTTAGGAAGAGACCCCAATGCGGAGCATTTGAGTGAGAAATTTGTAATTTGTGGCATGTTTCTCATGAAGATTTATGTAAAAGAGGCAATAGAATCATTTGAAACCTAATGCCGTACCAACATACTGTGTTTGCGTAAGCATATGGCGAGTGATACAACTTTTTGCTAACAAATTTCAAGTATTAGCCACACCGCTTATATTGAGTTCAGACTATTTTTGAATTAGTTCTTGATTCCTACAAAAAGTACTAAACTTAATATTAGAAAATTAATGTCAATATGAAAGTGCTTTTCTTTGATGATAAAAAAATGCTGCTGGTCTCATTTTTTCAGAAACTCCCATTATGGAAATTGCACTAAGGTAACACAACCAGAAATAATCGTAGAAATAGTATTATTGTAATTAAAAATAAATGCAGATACATATTTTGACATGAATCGTTCTATAAAAAGATAAACCTTGAGCTTCTTATAATTTGGACGCATCCAATATTATAACTACAAATTTGAGTATAAATTATTCATAATATTAGCTAAAATAAATTCTCATAGTTTCTTGTACTTTCAATTTATTTTCCAATCTAGTGCCTGCTTTAAATACGCACCGACTACTTGGGGTGATTCCGTAGTTTTTTGTTGAGTTTATCTACAGCTGAAAAGTGATTGCGATACCAAAAATCAATGAGTCGCTTCAGAGCTAAATAATAATGGTAACAGTACTCTACTTTCTGATGGCCTTTGCTGAATATTTGGGATCATGACTATGTGTAAAGATGTATTCAAATCGGCTAAATAGCAGATATAATGTTTTTTGGGAAGATCCACATTATCCAACTATTATGTTCCTTTCACAAAACCGCATAATTCGAAGAAATGTCGATAAACCAAATTCCTCTCTTTAAAAAATTTCTCAATATTAACATTACCCAGTCTCCGTATACTTGAGCTGGCTCAAGAAAATAGAAGTGAATTTCATAACAACTCGAATAATCATAGTGTAACAACACGACAAAAGGATGACTTGCATGTTCCTTTTGCACGATTGAATGCTATAATTATTTCGCCATATTACATGGGTTTACAAATCTACAATACACACCCCAGCTCAATTAACAATTGTGATAATGAAAATTACTTGAAAAACAATTATTAGGAAATTTTTTATACATAATAGATTCCCATACTCTACAGGAGTTATGTAACACTATGCTTTGATGGTATCAATTTTATAGGTTTTGAATTTGGTTCAAGTTTAAAATGTCCTTTTAGCCTTTACAGCTGATATTCCATACATTGTATAATTTTTCAAGACTATTCACCATTGCTATAGGCCTATCTCAAGAGTAAGCAACAAAAAGCGTGCTTGTATAACGTGAGTTGCAATTACGTAACACTAAAATCAGTTGTACCTCAAGGGTCTATCCTTGGTCCTCTTCAATTTTCAATTTATTCGTCCCATATCTTGAAGCATATTCAAACTTGCAATGTTCACCTTTACGCAGATGATACTCAACTTTCCCTCAGTTTTATCCCAGATGAAGTAGACAATATCTAACAGAAAACAGAAAACAACTACTTCCCCGGCTAAAGCCTATATAACTTGAAAGAAATATTTCGAATGTAAAAATTTGCATTTTCAATTAGATACTTGATTCTTAAATGTTCAGTTTTAATTGGAGATTCATTTATATAAATGAGAAAAGGGAGAATGTTATTCAGAAGTATCACTCACAAACATCACTCAATTAATTGATTCGTGAATTACTAGGCCTTCAATACATCGTATTATGTTTTGTTAGATCTTTTCCCATAACTTCTTTTTTTATAACAGACTCTACATAAAAAAAAATCAGTGTTGTTCCACTTTTGAATCACACTGTATATAGTCGACACTTTTTGGAAATTTCTCATTTTAATTAGTGTTGTGATTCAAATACATCAACTTACCTCATAAAAAAAAATGTTTAATCCGACAACAAATAAAAAATGTACAGTGGTCCTCCGCTTTTAAATATATATAGACGAAATTTTTTGGAAATTTCTCATTCTGATTTGTGTTCTGATTTGAGTACCTCAACTCAAACCACATAAATTATCGAGAAAATACCATATCATTTACTTCAAATCAAAAAAATATTTTCTGTCGAATAAATCCTACTTGATTCCAGCCCATAAATTTGTGCGAACTATAAAAATGCATTAGAAAAAATAACATCTAAAAAATAAATCTTTCGTCGTTGTTAAAAAAAAGCCAAATTCCAACAGCAGCCCAATTTATATTTCATTCATTCATTTTGATCGCCACAATTTTTCATTTGCTACCACAAGATTTCCGTTGACTAGTTATAAATTCATCTCTCCCATTTAATACTCCACTCCAACAACCTCCTGTTTTAGATACTGTCGGCTTCCATCTCCAGTCGAATAAATAACGTTGGGTCCCATTTACTCGATCTTTTGACACTTTTAAATGTGTCTAATCTAAGTTGAGCTCATGTTGTACTGAACTGAGCAGGTGTCTTTAAATATCGTAGCCGTTTTCATTCTATGCAGTGCCAGCTAGTCTAAATGATTTCTAAGTTTGTTACTTCAGGGATTTATTTATTGTTGGATAATAACATAAACAATTGGCATTCACTTACGGTGTGATATATCTTAATTAGCTTTGAAAATAACGTGGCGGCCTGATTTATTGAAGTTCAATTTATTTTTCGTTCTGGAGGTGCACTGAAATCCATTTGATTTGGAAATAGCAAGAACTTCAAGTAATTCGTCTACTTTGACACAGAAACTACATTTATGCCAAGCGTACTCGAAAAATATATTTCAAAGTGCGACTATCTTCCAGCCAAATCAACATAATGTAGGAAATCATGCCTCGCATACAGGGTGAGTCAGAAAAGATCGACAAACTCCTCATCGATACTCACATAACATAAAACTCAAAAAATTCCATGTGCCTAAAAGTGAAGGTTCTGAGATAAGTGAGAAAAACTGCAGATATATCCTATAATTTATATATACAATGAAAAATGTACAATAGCCTAAAGCTAAATTCTTACAAATTATCGGAATATTTGTTAACCTCCTGAAAATGTTGGAAAAAATAGAAATCATTGTACGAGTCAGTAAAAATGAGACCGACAACTCCGTTTTTTCAGTCGTCATATTATTTCATCGAATCTATGTCGTGGTATGTTACCATACTTTCTTGCATATAAAAGTTTTGACATATCAACTTACAAACAAACCCAACCTCAAATAAGAGTTAAGGTCTGAAATGTTTGCGACAAATAAGTCCAATTAACTCTGAATACAGATTCCTCACCTCATTTTGAGGTAAATAGTTTCTATATCAAGGTGTATCCTAAAATGCATCCCCTCTGAGATGCAAGGTGTCGAAAGTATAAAGATTTAAATTTTTTTCTTCCAAAGTCCTGAAGGAAAAAAATTTAAACTTGGTACCCACATTAATCCGGGTTTATAATTTTCGTAAACCAGTGACGTAGTTACGGTGGTATGTTTGAAGAACGAAACTTTGTATTTCATGCAAAATATTTTTATTTTAAAAATCGTAGCAAAGCGCTTTCGACTGTTAAGTCATATCATCAGTGCGTACCTGTAAGTAAGTTATAATTGAAATTGAATTTGATAAATTCAAAAAGGGATGTTGTTTTGATTCAGTTTTATGGTCGACAGGTAGAGTGGAAGGCTCTTTTTCAACTGTTAATTGATTTCGAACCAAAGCTAACTCGGCATCTTGAAAAGTGAGATTATTGATGTTATTGTGTTCCATTGAGACTTCTAAATCAATAATTTAAGATTTAAAATAAAATATAATGTTCCGGAGCTTTTTTACACGTAGATTGAAACAAACTTTTTAACATTTTCAGTCGAAGATCTATGCTGCAATTTCTCTTGTAGTTGCGTAGAAAGCAATCATTACTCTAAAATAAGTTAGGTGTAACATACTAAAACTTCAAAAAATTCAATCAATGCCGGTATATTTTCTATAACATCCTGTGTATCAACCAATTCAGTTCCCATCACGGTCGCGTAGCTTGCAATTATAATTAATATCATTCTATTTGCCGTCAATACTGTATCTGTGATGTTTCTTTTTAGGATGAGTATATTTATATCATGCTCACATGATACTTGTTTGTGAATTGGGACAGGAATATGCCAAATCATTCATGGCAATAATGAATAATACTGGTCCCAGAATGGATCCGTGGGGAACACCAGAATTAAAATTCGAAAATGTATTCGAGATCAAATGTTTCATTCGGGTACGCATAGAAAGCAATTCGGAATATTAACGACATTCATATCTTCAATTTTTTTTCTGATAGAATAAAAAATGGAAAGCAATCGCCCGAAGACATTCGTGATCGCAAATCCTGCCAAACTTTCCGTTCCAGCACGTTCAGAAGTCCATCAACAAACACGTACAATCTCTCAAGTAAATGGAACAATAATAGTTATTATACGTTCTAAACCTGATACAGTGACCCAGAAACTAGTGTGAGGCAAGAATACGGACTCCAGCCGACCTACACACGAACTCGAGCTTTAAATTCAAAACCGAAAACCGACGCCTTACGGTGTAAAATCAACGATCTCTATCTGAAACAAAGTACGGAAAAAGACCGCGATGTTGGAGGGTCTGTCGTAAATTTGCATAAGGCCGATTTGGATGCACTCACTGCATTTATCAACGAATACGTTAAACTAGAAACCGGTATTTTCATTGGGAGATCGGTTTATTTCACGAGAATTGAAGGTTATGGTCACGGTGAAGGAATTTCCGCTTCGCTATCGAGAAAATCAAAAATTTATGATTATGAGGTCGACTCGTTCATGTGTAGTAATTTATTAAACCTTACTACTAACAAAATATTAGTAGGGAAACAAGTATTGCAAAAGAATTACGAACAAAAAGAATAAGAGTAGTATCTTTAGAAATGAATATTTTCAAAAATTTCTTCACTAAATCTTTCAAATTTCACCAGATTCATGATACATGATGGCACTCGAAATGAAATTATCAATTACTATATCAGAAGATGTAAGGTGTAGTTTTTAAAAACCTTGAAAGCAACTTTTCTCAAATTGAACACTTTTATATCATCTAACAAATGAACTCACAATTCTAGTCTGCTTCTACTGCTTTAGGTTTTTCAGTATATGCTTCGAAAGGTTTTAGAGTTCAAAGGTTTTCTTCGATGATTAATTCATCAAATCTAAACCCTCTTGATTTTAATTTATGAGGCAGTTTCAGAATCATGTCTACAATCGGCCAAATCAATGATGGCCTACCATTCCGCCATGGATTACAGACCAATAATAAGCTTATCACCCATTCTCCTAAAACGACCAGAAAAACTGATTGACAGAGACAGAGGCAGCTCTTGTAAACCGGCCTTCACATGTAAACCATCATGCCTAAATAACATGAAAATCGTGCGAGACGGCTGGAGAACACTCGAAAAAAGCTCTTTTCTATATATCGAAGGAGCCTTTGACAATACATCCTTCGAAAGTATATAGTCTCAGCGCCAGGAGGAGAAGCGTTGACAAAACTACCTGCAGGTGGATACTGCCAATGCTCCAAAATCGACAAGCTCAGACCAACATGTTTGTAGACACTACAGGGAGGGATACTATTCGCCTTCTGTGGGACATGGTAGTAGACGAACTTCTGGAATCTTTAAATAATCAGGGATACTACTTCCAAGGTTATACCGACGATATAGTTGTCCTCTTACAGGAAAAGTATGCCCAAATAACCTCTGAGCTGGAGAAAATGCACTGAGGATCGTAGAGACGTAGAGGAATGGTGCAAAAGAAAAGAACTGAGAACAAATCCCAGCAAAATCATACACTCATTCCCTTCACACGAAAAAGGTTTCTAGAGGGCATGACGCCACCTAAGTTCTTTGACGTAAAACCACAAGTTCGTGATCATCTCAAATACTTAGGGCTCTTCTTAGATAAGAAACTTAACTGGAACAAGCATTTCCAACATGTATTTATCAAAAGCCAATCATCGTTCATGTGTGTGCAGAGGAGCTTTTGGAAAAACGTTGGGACTGAAACCGATGGTCTTGCAATGGCCATACACCTCGATCATAAGAACCAGAATCACATATGGCTCACTTTTGTGAACATTGGTAAAATACAGAGACTTGCCTGAGTACTATGAATATTACTCCAATCGCTGCTTTGAAAACTTTCCACTTTTGGATGAGTGCACATAGACTTAAACAAACCGGTAATTGGAGCGCCCAGCCACATACTGGGCACACAAAAATTATCCATGACGTCGATAATACCGAAGCGGAAATGATATCAGACTACATGCTACCTCAATACTCATACGAAAAACCATTCAGACCACAGCTCAAATAGAATTAATGGGGGTAGAATCACTATCATCTGGAAACATGATCTGGTATACAGATGGTTTGAAAACATATATAGGAACAGTTAGGAACAGGTGCTGTAATATACGGAGTGAGGCCAAAAAGGAAGGCAATAGTTTATCTTGGCAACAATAACACAGAATTCTTAAATGAGACAGAATATGCCATAAGGACATGCATACAGATGAATCTAGACAGTGGGTATATATACAAAAAAACTCATCTACATCCTGTCTGACAGCCAGAGCGCCATAAAAGCTCTGAATTCAAAGCAGGTTTGGGAATGCTTTCAGAACCTCAATGAACTGTCAAAACACAACATATTCAACGAGTGCAGAGAAACTTTTGCAGCTAGATTTTCCCCATCGAGTACACTTTTGTCAATAGAGTCTCCAAATGAGTACCCAAATTGCTCAATTTTTAGAAAACGTCCAACTTTTCTAGGCAAGAGATTAAACATTTTGATAACAACCATCTATGGGCCGAAGATAACCCACATGCAATTCAATATGATTTTTCACTTAACGTGCGAGACTATCCAAAACACTTTCAACGTTTGCGCCAATCTATGAGACGAATACTTGAATCATGTCTAATGGTTGGAAGTTAGTCATTTCGAGAACTCTTTTCCGTTTAATCGTGTTGTCTTTTTGTTTGTTGTAGTCCACATAATTATGTTTTGCTTGTATTTTTAATTTGATGTTCTATTAAAACACTATGGTACTGGTACGTGCCACTACAATAAAAAAAAACAAGCGGAATAATTTCAAAATACTACGATTGAAGTCATAATTTGTGCAAACAATACACGACAGCTACCTACTATTATTTTCATTTTTTATTAAGAAACTATTGCTTTCACAGAAACATCACAACAACCAAAAAAATTTAGCACTTAATAATTCTTTTCAACGGATATATTCATATCAGGAAATCTTATTTTGTTTGTTGTGTAAAAAATGGAATAGGGGTTGCATATTTCACCCTTGTAAAAGATCACAAAACAGTGAAAAATAGATAGATCACTCCCACAAAATGCAATTTCTTCAACAATAGCACGAAAGCAAGAAAAAGCATTATTTTTCCCCATTTTTGGAAGCGTGAAACTTTTCAAGGACAGGACTAAGAGCTTTTGTTTACATAAAAGACCTCTTTCAATTTTCGACAAGGAATCATACCCTAAAAACTTTCGCAGCTATTTGGAAACACCCTGTATACTACTCTACAATTTTGAGATGAAAATCTTGAAAGCTTAGTTTCCGGGAGTTGTCCTAGTTTGATTTCAACACAGATACAGCTTGACAAATCCAACTATGAATGTGAAATCGCTACGCCTATCGATGCGCGGTAGAGGAAGAGCTTAGTACAGTCCGAAACAAGTATGAGTTACTGTACTGGTCAGCGAAGTGCGCTGCGAAGTTTTATCACTGAATGTACAAATATACTACCCTCTTTATGGTCAGAATATTTTCTCATTCTAAATTCGCGCATCCCATACGTTTCTCGACATTCATAGCTAGATTTGTCAAGCTGTACTATACTTTGAGAATGATAACATACCCACGGGAGTAAATCCGTAACGACACAATAACTATAACACAAAAAGCACTGATTTCATTTCCCAGCGTAAACAGCAACTTTCATTAAAATATCGATAAAGTAGAAACCTGCAAACGCACTAAACTCGAAGGAAGTTTTCTGTGATTTCCGGCACGACACAGGAACTGGTAATGACTCGTGTTTCCAAATACTAATAAAAGCTGTGAAAATATTTTGGTGGCTTAGAAGGTCCCGTTAATTCGGCTGTTGGTTATTTTACAAATTCTCTAATTAAATTAGGGATTTGAGATCGGCGTGCGATAAGATGTGCATGCACCCATGAAAACTCATTAAATTTCAGTTTTAGTGCGTAACATCGTGAGCGTTGGATCAGCTAATATATTATAATCGCACGTAATTTCGGCTATTGCTGTTATTACCCCGTACTCGCTCTGTAAGCAGTTTAACGCTCGTGCTTATTCAGAAGAGAACAAAATATCCATGGAAATTCTCATTAATAATGGTTATAATCATAGTACTTTAAAAATAATCATTAGTGAGATCTTTCAAATAAGAATTTCATAAATCAAAAATCTACATCAAAGAAAATCACACGTGGAGTGCCTCAGGGTAGTATTCTAGGACCACCATTCTTTACTATGTATACATTCATGATTCGCTCAACTCCTGTGACTGTCACATTTTTGCAGATAATACGCAGCTGTGATTGTCATTTCAATAATCTGATATATCAGATGCAATTCAGTTCATCAACAAAGACCTCGAGGAAATATAAAAAACTTTGATTGTCTGAAAATTAACCCAAGTATATCAACAGCTCTTTCAAAGGATTGCTATCTTGCAGCGTAGCTGTCTGTGACAACAAACTGCATACTCTCTTTATTCAAATATTATATCACGATTATTTTGTATCCGTTCGTTTCGCCTGGGGCAGAAAACTCTATGACGAAAAACGTCTTACTTTTGATTGTCGAGAATTGGAATGTAGTGGTTTTTGGGGCAGGATATTATGGATTTTTTTACGAAATTCATTCAATTCAAGATGGCGGATTCAATATGGCGGACGAGTTTTGTGAATATGACCCAATTCTATTAAAAATTGGCACATGGGTGTTTTCGTGGTCGACGATTATGAATTTTTTGTCAACATTTATGAATTCAAGATAACGGCTCCAATATGTGATTATTAGTGTTAGAGTTTTGTGATTTTAAGCCGATTTTATTCAAACTTGGTATGTAAGGATTTCCAAAGTCGGAGATTTCGGATCTTTTGTCAAAATTCATAAATCCAAGTTGGCTTCAATATGGCTGACGAGTTTTGTGATTATGACCTGATTCCGGTTTTCGTGGACGGAATTTATGAATTTTTTGTCAGCATTCATGAATTCAAGATCCAACATGGAGGACGGGTTTTGTTATTGTTATGGTCCTATTCTATTCTAGATTGGTACATTGGGGTGTTCGGCCTCGGAGATTATGATTTTTTATCAGAATTTTCGAATTCAAATGTAGGCTCCCGACATTGCTGTAAGGTTTTGTGAATTTGGTCCGATTCCATTTAAATTCGTCATGTGGGGGTTTTTACGGTCGCAGATTTTGAATTTTTTGTCAAAATTCATGAATTCAAGATGGCGTCGTCGGTATGGCGGATGAGTTTTGTGATTATGACCCGATTCTATTCAAAATTGGCACTTTGGGGTTTTCGTGGTGGAAGATTATGAATTTTTTGTCAACATTCAAGAATTCAAGATGACTTCTCCAATACGGAGGAAGTTTTGTATTCAATATGGTGCGATTCTATTCAAATGTGGTATGTGGAGATTTTCGGGTCGGAGATTATGATTTTCTTTGTCAGAATTGATGTATAGAGGATGGCGGATCCGAAATGGCGGACGAGTTTTGTGATTATTGTCCGATAAAATTCAAAATTGTAATGTGGTGGTTTTTGGGTTAGGACGTTATGGATGTTTTGACAAAATTCATGTATTCAAGATGGCGACTCCAAGATGGCGGACGAGAACTGTGATTATGGTCAGATTCTTTAAAAATTGTTATGTTGGCGGTTTTGGAGTTGGAGATTATGATTTTTTTTTGTCAAAATTCATGTAATGGAGATGACGGCTTCGACATGGCAGACGCGTTTTGTGATTATGGCCCGATATTATTCAAAATTAATATGTGGAGGTTTTCGGAGTCGGAAATTATGGATTTTTTGACAAAATTAATGAATTCAAAATGATGGCTCCAAAATGGCGGACGATTTTTGTGATTTTGGTCAGATTCTATTCAAAATTGTTATAAAGGGGTTTTCGGAGTTGTGAATTATGGATTTTTTTGTCAATATTCATAAAATCAAAATAGTGGCTTCAAGATATCGAACAATCTTTGAGATCATTTTCCGATTTCGTACAAAATTGATATGCGAGGGTTCCTGGTCGGAGATCGTGAATTTTTCACAAGAAAATCATGACTCAGTGAACCTGCAACTCATATACATACAGAAACATAATATCGTACGTACGACTAATAAAGAGAAAAATCTAAAGTAATAATTAAAAAAAGCCATCATTCAAATGAAAATAATAATAGAATAGTGAAAGAACAAAAAGTTTTGGAAGACATGCGGTCATTAAAATATAATACAAAAAAGGAAAAAAAAATGATGTTTGAGTAATACGTGTTAATCAGGTCACACGTCTGAAGCGATTAATTTTTCCTTTTTGGTGCATTTGGATAGAAGCTTGTCTTAAATTTTTTTAACGTTAATGTTTTATTAAAAAAACTCTTAATAACGCTCAGAAAACATGATTAACACATTGACTGCCGTTAAGTATTATGTAACAGTTCTCAACGAGCCATATTCTCAAATGTGTTTTTGCTTAAATGCCGCGTCATCCATGTGTGAATGACGGTAATGTTTCCTAAAGTGATTCGTCATTCATACATGTATGACGTATAGTGGGAGGTGAGAGGCCATGGCATTTTTATATAAATGAGGGGAATGTAGTTTCAAATGGATGGTTGAGAGTGTGGCCCACAGGGAACATATGTGTATACTTTGTGGTTTGGCCTAACTGGCATAAGTACGGATATTACAGATAAATGAAAAATATGATTTCAAAAAACTCTGGAAACTGAAATGTTTATTAAATTTTATCATCAGTAAACTCACACTGAATTGTTACTATATAAATGCAAAACATAAATATCATTTGTTTGCAGTATTGAAACACTCCAAGCACAACTAAGGTTCATTTGAACAAATGTTGCAGAAAGTGTTTACCATTTTCCCGTGCTTTCTAGGTTCTCCGCAGACTTTTTTAGTTCGCAATTTAGCATGACACATGAAAAAAAACATTATATTGCAGCTATTTCAGTCTCGCTATGTAAATGACATGGCTAACTACGCAAAAATCCTCAAAAAATTTGCATATATAAATGACTATAAACTAAAGAAATTATTATTCATATATACCCAAAATGATGAATACACACTATTAACTCTATGTAATGAACACAACAATAATAATAAGACACTCTCAAGCAATGGCTCTTTGTGAGATACTACGCAATGCAGTGTGGCTGTCAACAGTTACGGTCTGTCATACATATGTGACTGACGAATCAACTTCGGAAACATTCGTGTCATCAGTATTTGAGTGACGTGGCAAACAGTGTGTTTTAATCCGCACTGTACATCCTATTTTATTGATCTTGTGTATTATGTTGTGTTTTCTATTTGGAACGATTTAAACTAATTTGTCCTATAAAATGGTTTGGCATTTGTTGTTAGTTCAAGAAATCTTCCATTGAAATAACTGTACTAAGAATTTAGTTAAACCAGTCTATGAATGAAAACACCCAGGTGATCTGATCCAACCAATCTGAATTCGATAGAATCAATAACTGGAACCCGCCAACAACCGTCATTAATTGCGATAGGTCGTTTCGATGTATATACAAGTAGCGGTATGTGCGCCAGAAATGGACCATTTATTCGGCGATTTACAAAGTGGGAAAGACTTTATGTCTGTTATTGCCGTTGAAGAGCGCGCAACAGGTTGCCTATAACCATGAAATCGCTTAGGTGAGAGGCGAAAGGAGACGGGAGCTCCGAAAATATTCGCATTCGGCTCATCTTTTCGCTTCGGTCAATCGAGCAGAGATTGCGATGGAGGTAATTTAGGGGAAATTGTGTTTAACGAACGTACAGGGCGAGCCAAAAAGACTGCATCGTAAGAAAAAGTAATTTATGTGGCATTATTAATTTTGGTTCAAACTCGAGAAAAATCTCTTAACCCTTTTGGTCATGACTTTTTGTTTTTAGTAGTAAAATTTTGCAATTTGACCTGAGAATTTCTTTATTTTTTTTTTTTGACGCCGGTAACAAAGTTATATTTTATCTACTTTTTGAAAAAATTGATGTACACTACAGTGTACGCTGTGACCTAAAGATTGTTATCCATAATTTTTTTATATAAAATACATGATATTTGACACATATAATAATTAATTTTTTGTGGTATTTTAAAAAACAATAATTTTCACTAATACATGAATGGACATCACATTTTAAACAATATATTATATGTGTTGGACTATTATTGCAACGGGGATATTTGCATCTTGTGGCAAACGGGTGTATCGGTGTCTAAATATTCCTGTTCCTGCTCTACTTACTGAGTCTCTATCTCTGTAACATCTAAAGTACACTATATTAGTTTACTATTTATGCAAAATCAAAAGAGCAAATGCCTTCTCAGATGGGCAATTCGTCGTTCTCCCAACCATGATCACAGTCTTCGCTCAGCAATTTTGCATCAGAAAGACCCTCCATCAACTCAAGTAATTCTTTATGAGTTAGGGCTCACCTAATAGCCATTCTGACTAAAAATTTCCTGAGAACAAACATTGAAAAAAAGTGAGGTTATCTTTACCTGGTAATGTTATTCCCCTGAATCACAGTGGCTACTGTAGTGTACACACTTCAAAATGAGAATAAACTAGTTCAAAACTAGTTCAAACTAGTTCAAAACTAGTTCAAAATAATAGTCCTTGGGAACAGTTTCACACACTAATACAATGTTTTATATGCACACAGAAAAAACGTCAAAATTTCACTTTGACGAAGTCAGTGGAAAAAGAAATTTGCTTTAGCATTACAGGTTTCTAAGACTCTGTATCTGTGCCCACACCTAAAATTCTATTTTGGTAGTTTTACTTGCGGTACCTAGCTGGTGGCACTTGTCTTTCATGGACAACAAAGGAGAATATTACAGTATTCTACAAAAGAAATTGTTCCAATTAAGTCAGCAAAATTAAAAAATATTATAAACTTGGCGTACATTGTAGTGCACACGGTGACTGAAAGGGTTAATATGCATGGCAGATGAAAAACATTTGTTTTATTTTTATTTTTTGATCATATTTGATACAAGCAGTATCCTTCATAAGTATAGGAAAAACATTGATTTTTTTTTATTCGACTGGGCATTTAGTTTTACTTCAAAAAAGATTAAAAACTGTCTACACGGTCGGATTCACTTGACGTTTGCTACCTGTCAGAAGTGATTTTTTTTTCAAAACAATAGCTTGCTAAATGCTTATTTGTTTAAATTTCAGTAATTTAAACTTTAGTGGCATGTTAAAGCTAGTGGAATAAAATAGTTTTGACGAAGTAACAATTTTTTTAAATATACCAAAAATTTCGTAAATAATGTCACTCCACCTCCACCTTCACTTTCATTAATTTAATCAATTTACTAGATTAAGTTATGTTCTTTTGTTTTTCTTTTATTGTTTTATATTTTCACCTCCCCACACTAGTTCTGCTAATTATTGATTAGTCGAATATGTTATGAACATACGTCTTGTTTCGTTATTTTTACATACATATTTTTTTGTTTGTTTTTGGGTTGAATGGAAAATCACGTTCCGATATTCCCGGATACTATAGCGAGTGAATTCCTCTGTAGATATTTATATTTTGTTTTATTTTCCTTGTTTGGAAAATTCAATATGAATATAATATGAATGAAAAGATATTATTATTACATAACAAAATTGGGAATGAAATTTGTTGCTTATAATTCTTGTTAAGACAGCCAGAACCCAGTTAACATGAAATATTCTTGTAACATTTCGAAGTCACTATACTTGTGAATACTTGAAATATTTCTGTGACATATTTCAGGAAAGTTTGAACTCGACAGGAATCTGGAATATTTCCAGACATCTTTACTTCATAAATATTGAAACACTTCAAAAATTAATAATAATTACTGTAATAATGTTTCAGAAATTAATTAAATTAGGAATATGTGAAACGTAATTTAATTACAATTCAGCACTATCAAAAAAAAATATTGAAACGATTCTGAAACTTTTATAATTTTCGAATTGATGTTTTGACATAATCCAAAATTGAATGAATGAATTATTGAAATATTTCAAAGTATCTCATTTGTGAATATTTGAAGTGCTCAATTTGCTAACTTCCAGGAACATTTCTGAAATATTTCCAGATATCTTTGATTTACAAATACCAGAACACTTAAAAAATTGCCTCATATGTAATAATTGAACATTTCGGAATTACCTTAATTGGGAATACGTGGAACGTTATTTTGACACATTTCATAGATGTTAAAAAAGATTGAAACAGTTTTGAAACATGTTTTTTTGCTAAATTCCAGGGATATTTCAAAATTCTATTCTGTAAATTTCTGGTAAATTTCAAATAATCATATAGATCATCTTTTTGATCAGATATGAGAACAATTCATGCATTAATCTACTTGAAAATTGTAATTGAATTGATTTACTGTGACTATTTTCAGATACATTTTTATTAAAACAATTGAAGATGAAACAAATATAATTGAGTAGACTATTATTGATAGATTAATGCTATTCCAATTAATTGAAGTCAATAAGAGGAGGGTTAGCTGAAATATTTGGTAATAAAATTAGCTAAAACATTTCAGTCACTGGAAAGAATGGAAACTATCTCGTCTAAAATTTAAAATTTTTGGCAATGTTGAAGGGTAGGTTACATTTCAGACTAAATACATCTATATAGTCCGTTCAACTGGTCTGATTTCAGATACAACTAGGAAACGTTTTGCAGAACAGGCAACAATAGTATATTGTGTATCTAGTAGTAAAAGCAATATATTCCCGGACGACAATGTAAATTGTTGGCCGAGAGGCGTTAACCCGAGGCCAACAAGCATTGAAATCTAGGAATGTGCTTTTACTACGAGGTACACATACTATTTTTTCTGAAATCGCAATCAGCATTATCAAAAACTAAGGAATTCTACATATTGTTTGCGTGAATTCAATAACTGTCTAAAATATAAACAAACAAGCCGGCAAAAATATTCCCGTATCGTTTTCGATACGGGAAAGTACCGTTTAGGTCCGAAAAAGGTCCGGGATAGTTCGTTGCTTAGCAACGGACTAAAATACTAGATTAGCGTATTTTGAGGCCTGAAGTTGCTCCGAGAAAGTGGGCATTCTTGAACGATTTCAGAAAAAAAATAATGTTGAGATAGATGTTGATGCATTTGCATTGTTTCAACAAAGTCAACAACATGAAGTATCATGAAAACCCGGAAATCTGAAATTTTACCTTGTATGTATTTATTACATTAACAGAAAATCCAGCTTTTTCAAAAAGCACTCATATGTTGTGACCATTGTCAAATTAAGTGTAAACATTCATTGAATATTTTATGAATACAACAGATGTAGTGTTCGAATATATAATCGGAGAACAGTTGAAACATGAATGTAATGTTTCACAGGAATATTAAAATATTCAAAAGATCGATTTCTCAAACATATCAGAAGTATTCCAGAAATTAAAGGATCAGGAATGTTTCGAAACATAAATGAAATGTTTCTTTGGGACATCCAAAAATTTGGAACATTAATGAAACTGAACTTTTGAAACATAAATTTTATGTTTCAATGGGATATTGATCTATATCAAGGAATTTGGATACATTATTGCAATGTTTCATTGGCGTTTCTGAAGTGAAATTGGTGAATATATAGGGTGTTTCTTAAGTACGTGTAGAAAATTCAGAAGGATATTGTTGACGTTAAAATAAGAAGAAAATTTCTTATAAACTGAGATACAGAGTGTCAAAGTTGAAATCTTATTTGTCTCTTTTGTGAATAATTTCACAAAGTTATTTTAATATTTGGGCATATTTTTCAATGAGAAATTCAAATTTGATGTTGGTTTGTATAAAAAATATATTCTTGGTAGAGGCCGCTGCGAGCAACTGTTTTCGAATTATATGGATTTAAAATATTCCCCACTAACGAAATGAAATGCCACGTTTAACACTTTCTTCAGAAATAACTATATTTGAATCGTTGAAGAGTCCAAAGAAACTATCTAAGAAAAGCAAGATTTATTTTTGGACTACATTCAAGTGTGAAAAATGCATCAACGTATCTTTTCCGATATACTACTTAGAGGCGACTTAAGAGCCCCACGGAAATTATTCAAATGCATCGATTACTTCGAATCAAAATATCTCGAAAACGGCTGCCCTCCGCAATCTCTACCAAGTACATTTTCTCAACAAATTTTTTTTTGAAAAATCAATTTTTCCAAGAACAAACGTGCTACAGGTACGTACAAAAAAGTTATGACATTTCAAATGACTGGAAAGACATGTGGGTGGCGTCACCCTCACGAAAGAGACAATTAACATAAAATTTGATTTTTTCACCAGATACCAAACTTTACTCGAATGTCACAAATGTTTTGGAATTTATTCACAAAAAACAATTATTAGAATTGAACTTTGACACTCTGTATCTTAGAAACGACTAACTTGCGGACATGTTTTTTTTTCTCATTTTGACTTCAGCAACATGCTCCTAAAGTTTCTACATGTAGTTAAGAAACACCGTGTATATATCTGTACCTTAGAAGAAAAAGGGCTAATGTCCACATCATGCAGAATTAAGTTATTTGGCCCAATATACTTGAAACATTTCAATTTTCACTTAGAAAAATGGACAAAGTCCTAGGTATCTCCAATGAGCAAAAATAATTTAATACCGAAGGCTGATGACCATTCTTGCGTAATAAAATGAGGGACATTGGCCGTTATTGTTACATTGGCTTGAAATGAAATGGCCAATGACCTCTTGAACAATGTATTCCTCACGGCCAATGTCCAATATTTTCCACAAACTGAGAAAACAGCTAATATTCAATTATTTGTAAAATAATAGAAAAGAATAAGTGTTAGAAAGACTCAGACTCATATAATGTTGTTCTTCAAGACGAGCACGATTCTATACTGAAAATCTTTGCACTCTGTTTTCTCGAAACAGTGAAATTGGACATCGGCCCTTTTTCTTCCAAGGTATATATATATATATATATCAAGAACATTCCTGGAAAGTGAATTCTGAAATATTGCAATGCAACATCTGTGAGGGTTCCAGGAATGTTGCAAGAATATATCCGAGCCTTTTAAAGAAATGCTTCGCTATTGATAGAATACTAATAAATTGTTAAATTTTTAATTGTTGAACAATCTAGTAGGCGCGTTTTTATAAATAAAGTCACAAAAATTGAAGATATACATTACCAACTAAAATAACCCAATGAAAATCTCCATACCTGCAACAAAAGAAAGCAAACATTAGAATCCCTCGAACGCCATACATCAACCGGCAAGGAATATCTTCCGTTCAATAAATCTCCCAGTGTTTGCTAAGCAATATTGCAAAACAGTGGGATTATTTTTAATCCCCCCAAACTCTTATTAACTTTCCCCATCTCACAGACATCCCCGACAGGATTAAATCCCCCGTTCTGATCTGGCCTCCTCTCGCTTCCTTCTCTCTCTCTCGCGCCCGCGATCCGACTCAACTGTCGGGATGCCACGATACCATAGCAACGGAGTGCTCTCCGCTAGCCTGTCTCCTGTCTCTTGATTTATGGCGATGGAAAATGCGAGAAATGAAGAGCGGCACTAGCACAGACAGCGGGGACAGTCATATTCGGCCAAAAACGAAAATCATCAACGCGTATCGGTCGGTAGATTTGGGGTGGCACGTCGCCGACCCATATTTCTACCCCAGTTTGTGAATTCTGACGGGCACGAGAATTATCATCACAGATGCATATTTTCACTGAGATATGTCGACAAGACAATGTTCCAAATATAGAGCAGTACTGTAATTCATTTAGGCTCTAATTTCAGCGCATTTTTGTGCCTAACTGTATACGCGTGATTTGCAATTTGATAAAGTCATATTGTATACGAAATGTAATGGCATCTAAAGTGGAAAAATCCAATGCAATATACTATAATTCCTATAATTCTATAATACAGAGTACACTCCCATATAAACGCGTCAATGTATTAAGAGCACTACAATCCATAGCAGAAAATATATTGTGTTTGCAATGTAATGTATCGTTTGCAATGTGTCAAACATACATCAATGCTAAGTTAAGAATATTCAATGTTGTATACGGATCTGTAAAACTGTAAGTCCCATAATTCTATAATACTGTCCACAGAACTATAAGCGCATCGTTATATTTTGTGCACTACAATCCGCATCGAAAAAATTATTGTATTCGCAATGCAATTCAATTCATTATACTATAATACCATAATGCTATAATACACAGTACACTACTTATTTTTAAGCGCGTCAATGCATTTTGCGCACCACGATCCATAGCAGAAAATATACTGTGTTAGCAATGTAATGTATCGTTTGCAATATGATAAATTTCCATCAACGAATTCATTTAAAATTATTCAATGGGGTATACAGATCTGTAATACTAGTATTCCCATAATTCTATGATACTGTTTACCAGTACTATAATCACGTCAATATATTTTGCGCAGTACAATCCGCAGCAAAAAATATAGTGTATTCGCAATGTAATGTCATTTAGCACTATTCAATGCAGCATACAGATCTGTAGTATTATAATGTCTATAATAACATAATATTATAAAACGTAGCGAATATATATATATATATATATATATATATATATATATATATATAAAAATATAAGTAAAAAAGTTATTGGGTATAACCCTCAAAATGTTGTGCAACCGTAGACACGTGTTTCGAGCTTAAGCTCTCTTCAGTACGGTAAAATCAAGTGCGAAATGTACAACACTTGGATGTAAAAATAGAAACGGAGGAAGTCAACAACAGGAAGCCAACCACACATTTGTGGCTTCGGTTAGAAGACCTTGTACTCACAAGGCAACAACTAACGTCGCCACGGAGGGAGCTATAGCTACCAGCGTGACAATCCTACCCAGGAAGATACAAATAAGGATTGTCACGCTGGTAGCTATAGCTACCTCCGTGGCGACGTTAGTTGTTGCCTTGTGAGTACAAGGTCTTCTAACCGATGCCACAAATGTGTGGTTAGCTTCCTGTTGTTGACTTCCTTTGTTTCTATTTTTACATCCAAGTGTTGTACATCTTCGCACTTGATTTTACCGTACTGAAGAGAGCTTAAGCTCGAAACACGTGTCTACGGTTGCACAAAATTTTGAGGGTTATACCCAATAACTTTTTTACTTATATTTTCATATATTGCCCCTCGCTAAATCCATACTTATATATATATATATATATATATATATATATATATATATATATATATATATTATTTGCAAAATAATGTGTCATTTGCAATTTGATAATGAAGTCATATAGCACTATTCAATGCAGTATAAATCGTGTAATACTATAATTCTATGTTATATAGTAGTAGTAGTATAGTACTATATTTTGCGCACTACGGTCCGTAGCGAAAAATAAATGGCATTTGCAATGCAATGTGTCGTTTGAAATTTGATAAACTCAAATCATTGAATTCATTTAGCACTATTCAATGCAGTCAGATCTGTAATACTATAATTCATATAATACCATAACATTATAATACTGTGTACAGTACTATAAGCGCGTCAGTATATTTTGCGCACTACAGTGCGTTGATTGATTCAAGTAAGTGAATTCACTTATCTCTATTCAATGCAGTAAATAAGTAGTAGTACTATAAATCTGTAATATTATAAACGCGTCAATGTATTTTGCGCACTACAATCCCTAGCGAAATATGAATTGTATCCGCAATGTAACGTATTTCTTGCTCCACCATCAGTGTTACACGAGAGCCTACATTTGTAAGTGGGCATTGAAACTATATTGCAATGTGAGAGTGAGGAAGCCAAGTTGTGTTTTGTCAACGATTGCAAAATGTGCTCTCTTCTCGGTGCATTCAGATCTATTCAATAAATTACCATTAGTTCATGAAAGCATTTTGCGCACTACGAGTGCAGAAATTTGTAGTTTGCGTGCGGAAAATGGAATTTTTCGCAATAAATTGGGAAAATTTAACGTTATAATATATTGTTCAAGATAATGCTACTAGTTTGCGCACTAATATAGCTCTCAAACAATGTAATTTGTTGAATTTGTTGTAACGAATCTCCAAGGTTTTCGGAGAAACCCCCTCAAAGAGCTTGTGCGTGACATAAGGCGGGATCAAACCCGAGCAAACGCTCTAGCACCGCGATCACTTGGCGCACGACTATCAATACTATGACAACTGAATTATTTTGGCTATTATGTGGTATATCTTGCCTTTTCATACAGTTTTACCATTGGCAGAACTAATTTTCTCAGGAATCACCATCGGTATTATGCTCACGCTGTATGGTATTTTGCACATGATTTATGTTTTTTTGCGCAAGGTTTATGATATTTTGTGCACTATGTATGGTTTATGCGCAAGATACGGTTATATGTCATGCGCCAGGGCACAATAAGTCTTCTTAGATGCAGTGCCTCAGGAGTCTCAATGCCTCTTGACGCATCACATACTTTTGTTTCTTATTCAGGAATATCAGAAGCCATTTGGAGCGCAACTTTCATCTGTTGCGGTACATTAAATTTAATTTACTAATTTGTGTGCGTCTACAGTATTATTTATAGCTTAGCAACTCACGCACTACAACACCTGTAAAATAAGTTTTACATTCGTCTATTAGTGTCATTTGTCCCACTCTTATCAGAAAACCAAATTTTGGAGGAAAAAAATTCAGAAATCTTTGATTCTTGACAAAACTTGAACCCAACAGATCCATCAAATTAATCAGTTTGATGGGAACCAACCCATAAACGTACCCTCACTTTCATCTTTTGTCTGACCTCAGAGAAAATCTATGGCAGCAAGTCCATATATACGTGTCAGTTTGACCCAATACACATTTTTGAAAAACACTATTGAATAAACTTCAATAAAAACATTGCAATGGGACCTCACATCTCATAGCAACATACAAAGTCTCCAAAGCAGTCACTGGCATGGGCAACTAACTATTTAGAGGAACAATTTGTTTTATCGAAATACGCTACAACCACATCTAGTAAATAGCAAAAAGTTCGTGACCTCACATCCCATAGACCCACAACTTTTAAACAATAAGAAGCTAGATACCTTTCATCTCATAAGCCCAAAAATTCGTAAACAGCAATAATCTCGTGACCTCACATCTCATAAGCCCCATATCTCGCATCCACCGCACAACTTCTTTGAAGCATTCATAGAAATGGGCAGACAATAGGGAAAACATGACTAGACAATAATCAAACTTCTTTCACCTCGCACCCACCAGTTATCGTGAACCAAAAAGACCAACAAATGGGTGACACGAGATGTGGGGTTTGCGAGAGAGTGACGATCAAACGGGTCCGTCTCTGCCAATCACGGTCAATAGACTATTTCAACAACGTATTTCAACAACGTTTTCGTGAACTATCACTACAACGCATTCCGTAAATAACAAAAAGCTCGTGACTTCACATCTCATAGGCCTCACAACTCGTAAACAACAAAAAGCTAGTGACCTCACATCTCGTAGGCCCCATAACTGGTAAACAAGAAAAAGCTCGTGACCTCACATCTAGTGTGCCCCACATCTCGTTGGCTCCACATCTCGTTGGCTCCACATCTCGCAACCATCCTACAAGTTCTTCAAAGTTCTCATTGGATTGGGCAGGAATCAGGGAAATCGAAACTAGACAATATTAAAAACCCCTAGATTTCGCACCATCTACGTGTCGTAAACCTTGGATTCTCTTATCGACCACATATCGCGATTCCAGACATTGCTTTGGAATTTACTCACATTAGTTTTTGTACAGAGACTTTCTTGATGAATTCAACTCATGGGTGAAAGGTGATACGGGGTTTAGTAATGTGTGGGTTCGCAAGATGTGGGGTAATCGAGATGTGGGGCAAGCGAGATGTGGGACAAGCGAGGTGAGGCCTAAGAAATGTGAGGTCAATGGCTTTTTGTTGTTTACGAGTTGTGGGGACTATGAGATGTGAGGTCACGAGCGAGATGTGGAGTAAGCGAAATGTGAGGTATGCGAGATGTGGGTAGTTCCAGATGTACTATTACAGTTGTAATATTCCTTAGATCGTCTAGCTATCGATCCACACTACCTGTAATTGAATTCACATGTCGTCATGCCCAAAATAATATGTACGTTCTCAAATTCAGTTAATTAGACCATGTGAACGCATCGATGAATAATTAAAAGAGTGTAACGTTTTGGTGAATTTTTAAGCGTTCGCCTAAATATTCGATCGTATCTGGTGGAACCCGTTACAAACTAGCATAACATGCATATTCATAGTAGTGTTTTCCTATTATTCTAAAAGTTTCAGTACACCAGTGCCAAAAAGATCCTAGTCGAAGATTACATAATAAATCAAGTCGATGTGGAGGCAGACGCGCTTCAATTTTTTTATCTTGATTCGAGAGGGAATACAAGATTTGCTTTCACCACCTGGTATAATTGTTACGGACGGCGAAAAATACTAATTAATAGGTTCAATGTATTTGTTGATAGTTTAGTATATTTGAATGCTGATGTACTGGGGAATCATAATAACGGCATTAGATATGGTCGAAGTGGCTCGCTGTGCAATTGAGAATGGATAATTATTGTTTTTTCCTAGATTGAAACCGTGACAAATGCCTCTGAAGAATGCAACATTGTATTTTCCACATGCTTTGTTTAATTTCCTACGTATGCTGAGTTTTAAAATATAACAACCTAGCGGAAGTAATGGAAATGTCTGGGAAGACACCCAAGTGAACAAACAATACCTAGGTTATTTTTGGAAGAATTGTAACTAAGAATAACAACTCAAAAAATACCTTTAAAAGATCGACCACAACTTGATTGGCTCGGGATCAGTTGTATATTTTTTTTTTGGTTTAATTTTTATTGTGAATCGCCGGTTTTTGAATGAGGTTTAATGACGTAGCTGACTAACGCACATTGCCGGAGACAACGAGACCCGGGTTCGAAGCCCGGTTGATCCATATTTTTTTAATTCAGTTCTGATTTTCCCCTCTGATATGCCATACACTTATTTTCGAATTAAAGGACCCCGCACTTTTTATGGGTAAAATAGTTCTCGGTGAAATTTTCTGAATTTTTAGTATATTGTAGTATTCAGTGTACTGATTGAATGTGCAGAATCGCAAAGTTCGTTGATGGATAGATTTTCGAGTTAAAAATCAGTTATTTTTATTTAATTATTTTCTGGGGATTTGAAAGTGACAACTGCATTTTTTATCGTTCTTATCATCAACGTACCTTCATATTACTAAATATCATTCTGATCGTGCACATTATATCATTATTTACAGAGTGAAAAATAAAAACATTTTAGTAATGTCTGAAAATTCGATGTAATAATGAAATATTGATAAAATTATTTTGGCATGCAATATACTATTCTTATTCCATCATTAATCACAATTTATACATTTCGTACAGGGTGATTTAAAAAATTGGTGAAATATATGGCCGGTTCTTTCGTACATATCCTGTATATTCAAGTGAATTATCATCCTCCGAAGATAGCTGATACCGTATAAACATGATTTTGTTGGGATATACAGGGTGTTAATTAAGTACGTTGACAAACTTCGGGAGGGGATTCTATGAAGGTTTTCAGGACGAAAAGTTCATATAAACATATGTCCCAAACGGCTTGGTTTTCGAGATACAGGGCGATAAAAATACATTTTTTTCAAGATTTTTTAGAGTTAACTTCGACATTTTCGACAATAATCAGTTCAAATTAGGCAAGTACAATCCATTCAATAGGGCGCACGATACAAAATAATGCATTTCTTAAATAATTCACAGGGTCCTCCTTTTTTCAGAGTCAAGCTTTGTTCAACCATTCAGAATTTTTTTTTCCGCCGCCACTGACATATTATGAGAAAAGAATAATCAATGTTGTTTCATTTAACATCTTTTTGATATCTTGCATTTTTTCATTTCCTTGTACGGTTCAGGGGCTATAATGAAAATATTAATTTAAACATTTTCCAGTGTGGCATAACATTAGAAAATTTGAAAATTAAACATTTTCAATTATTGTAAATTGATGGAAATATTTTTTCAGAATTAGAAAAATCTACGATGAATAAAAATTATACAATAAAAAATATAGAGACAAGCTTTTATACAAATGCACTGAAAATGAAAAAATAATTTGTTTCATTTTTTGTAGGTTATTCTGTGAGTATCAAAATCTTTCTGTACAAGATTACCTAGATCAAACAATGAAATGAATTATTTTATATCATGCGCACTATTGAATGGATTGTACTTGTCCAATTTGAACTAATTTGGATCGATTATTGTCGAAAATTTCGAAGTAAACTCCAAAAACTCCTAAAAAATGTATTTTGATCACCCTGTACTTCGAAAACCAAGCCGCTTGGGACATGTTTATATGAACTTTTCATATTGAAACCTTTCAAAGAATCACCCTTCAAGTTTGTTAGACTATTTGCTTCTCAAATTTCTTTATGTTATGCGTTACTGGAAAATGTTTGCGTTAATATTTTCATTGTAACTCCTGAACCGTACAAGTAAATGAAAAAATGCAAGATATCAAAAAGATGTTAAATGAAACAACATTGATTATTCCTTTCTCATAATATGTCAGTGGCGGCGGAAAAAAAATTCTGAAGGGTTGAACAAAGCTTGACTCTGAAAAAAGGAGGACCCTGTGAATTATTTGAGAAATGCATTATTTTGTATCGTGCGTACTATTGAATGGATTGTACTTGCCTAATTTGAACTGATTATTGTAGAAAATGTCGAAGTTAACTCTAAAAAATCTTGAAAAAAATGTATTTTTATCACCCTGTATCTCGAAAACCAAGCCGTTTGGGACATATGTTTATATGAACATTTCGTCCTGAAAACCTTCAAAGAATCACCTCCCGAAGTTTGTCAACGTACTTAATTAACACCCTGTATAAGGTGATATTGAAAATTTTCGATGATAAAAATGACAAAGTTCACGGTTACCTAGGTGAAATTCCTTTATTATTATTTAATATATTCATCATTTTCTCCTCAACACTGTCCCAAAAATTAAGTATCCTACTATGACTAGTTTTATAGTTATTAATTGAGAAACTTATTACCAATTGCATGACGAGTTGAAGGAACTTGTTCACGCGTACATTCTACTAGTGGCCAAAATTTTTCAAAAATAGTGAAAGATGAGAATGTGGAGATCAAAATAAATGTAAAAGAGGGTGAAGATTAGAGATAACAATCACATCAGATATATGAATTTAATAATGTAAGGTACAAACAGTTAAGTGAATTTTGTCGGTTTAAGCTTTGTCGAAATAAAAAACAAACTATACGGGAAAAGTGAAAATGATTGATAGAACGCTTTTATTTCTAATAGGAGAATTTGAAGCTGGGCAGCGACGGTTTTTTCCAATGCGAGTTCCACTCAGATAGAGGTTTCCATGATTTTTTATATTTGCTGGCTATCAGTAGACACTAATAGACATCTATTATATTTCATCAGAATTCAATATGTAAAGGTAATAAAAATTATCACTGACGGAACTAATTGATTTTTCTTTTTCATTCACTTTCCGTCAAAATGTACCCGATTGCCGATAGGGTTTTCTTGTTGTATGGGGACCGTAGCGCTGCTACGGGGGAGGTGGATTTGGTTAAGGCTGTTCTTTGTCACCTTCAGTGATAAGTGATTTACCGTACCGGGGCCTCATACACGATTGGGCGAGTCAAACTATCCAAGCATTAGGAATTTTATCTGGCTCATGCCTGAGTTGTAAGTTGTAACTGATGTGTCGTATATTCAGTCAGTTCCTAAACGGTGGATGGAATTGGATGGACCGCCATTGGTCATCACCCTGCATATAATATTATATTTATTTTGATCTCCACATTCCCACGTTTCATTATTTGTGAAAAATCTTGGCCACTAGTAGAATGTACGTGTGAACAAGTTCTTTCAACTCGTCATGTAAAACCAGTAATAGTAGAAAACTGAAATTTTGGGACAGTGTTGAGGAGAGAATAATGAATATATTGAATGATAATAAAGGAATTTCACTGAGTTAATCGTGAATTACAGGGTGATTTCTGGAACGTTGATATTTTGTCATTTTTATCATCGAAAATTTTCATGATCACCCTATATATCCCAACGGAATCATGTTTATACGGTATTAGCTATCTTCGGAGGATGATAATTCACTTGAATATACAGGATATGTATACCAAATAACCGGCCATATATTTCACCAGTTTTTTAAATCGCCCTGTACGAAATGTATAAATTGTGATTAATAATGGAAAAAGTAAAGTATGTACATAATGATATAATCTGCAACATGTGAATGATATTTAGTAATATGAAGGTTCGTTGATGATAAGAACGAATAAAAATGCAGTTGTCAGTTTCAAATCCCGAGAAAATAATTAAATAAAAATTACTGATTTTTAACTTGAACGCCCTGTATTTCAAAATCTATCCATCAACGAACTTTGCGATTCTGCACGTTCAATCGGTACAGTGAATACTACAATATACTAAAAATTCAGACAATTTCACCGAGAACCATTTTACCCATAAAAAGTGCGGGGTCCTTTAACTACAGACGTAAAACTACTCCATTATTTACATTTACTTGGCTGAGTCATACATACTTGAAATTTCAGATGTGAAGTCGGTCGATAATACTATATGTGATTGACACCAGTTGATACGTCACTGGGTGTGTATGCGAGAATGTTTTCATCTTTTCATTCAACCCTCATCATCATCTCATACTAACAAGGAGCCGAATTTGAAGTGTGAATCGCCGGTTAAATTGAAAGAAGTTTTGTTTAAGTACCAAATCGATTCGGTCCTTAAACAAAACTTCTTTCAATTTAACAATTCTTTCTATTTTCAAAAGTCTGGTTTAGCCATGGGCTCCAATTTAAGTCCATTGTTAGCTGAAGTATTTATGTCAAATTTTGAATCCACAGTTTCTGAACACCCACAATTTTCAAAAATTTTATTCTGGCACAGATATGTTGATGACATATTAGCACTTTTCAAAGGTACGTTCGATGATCTTAATTCTTTTTTAATTTTTCTCAATTCTTTTAACCCTAGAATACAGTTTACTATCAGTTCACAAATCTGACAACCTAGAATTTGCCATATATAGAAAACCTACCTCCACTGACAATATTATAGCTTTTCACTCCAACCACCCATATAATCAAAAATTTTCATCTTTTCACTCACTTTTTCATCGTTTGTTCACGATACCTCTTAATGATTCAAATTTTTTAAATGAACTCAACGTAATTAGACAAATTGGTGTCAATAATGGCTTTCCAATCCATCTTATTGATAGATTATATCACAGATATGTCAATAAATTCTCAAACTATAGATTAACTCAATCAAGTTCACCAAGTAAATATTTCTCTTTATCCTATTTTGGCCCCCTTTCATTAAAACTTAAAATACTTTGCTCAACAAATTCAATGCCAACAACTTTTCAAATTTTTCGATTTCATTCAAAACCGCCAATAATCTCAAACACTTGCTGGTCAACTCTAAAGATAAAATTCCAATGCTTGATAAATCTGGAGTCTATAAATTGAACTGTTCTAACCTTGATTGTAAAGCTTGCTATATTGGCCAAAAAGGTCGCAAGCTTAGAACTCGATTAGCAAAACACGTTAGAATTATAGAGTCCAACTCCGAAAAAGAAGAAATTAATTCAAATTCTGTTTTTTCCAATCACATCATAAATGAGAAACACAATTTTGATTCCAACTCTGACTTAAAATTTTTATATGTTTGTGATAAAGGCAAGAGACTCAACTTACTTGAGACTCTTGAAATTAATAAAGCGATTAAAAATTCAGATTTACAATGTTTGAACGAACAGACCCAGTTTGACAGTTTGAAACTTTTCAACTCGTTACTATTTTGATACCTTTTTCATTCCACTTAATTTTCAATGATTCACTTACATTCTTTTGGTTAAAGTTTTTATTAAATACCCAATAATCTTTACAAATGAAAACATTAATTCGTTCGTTCTATGGTTCTGTCTGTAGATGTAATTTTCTCAATTTTCTTGTTCTATGAAGCATGGGACATCTCACTCTCTTCTCTGTCACCTTGAGTCAGGACTGTCCACATGACAGATGTCATTCATGTCAAATTTATTGTCACTTCCTCTTCCTACTTGTTACTTTGTAAACAAATACTGCATGGTCACATTTTAGTTTAAAAATTTGATTTAATATGATAATGTTTATCGTTGGATGGACTAACCATGGTCCCTGACATTGGTGGTTGTGGCCTCCGCTCCAGATGCGGACCACATGGTCTTGGTTAGGACCAAAATTTTAGTTTAAGAAAAAAAAATTTTTAAAAACCTTTTTTCCCATTGATTGTGATTTTTCCACCATAATATGGTAGGTTCACACATTTTATTGTTATTCATTACTCTTTGGTAACCATTTTGTTTTTCCTTAGATCGACTTGTAACTAACTCATATATTTTGCTGAAGATGAAGGATTAATCCTTCGAAACATGTCCTCCCCCTTAATGTTAGTCTTCTGACTACATGATATCAACGTGATGTCAGTCTTCTGACTGCATGACAGCTGCAATAAAGAATATTTTTGGTGGAGATAGCCTGTAAGTTTTTTCAATTTCCTATTTAATTCTTATTACTTCAAACTAGAGGTTTCAGTTTGTTTTTGACCAACAAAATATTCGGTTTGGTTAAACGCATTCATTTCGTTCATTTTCAATAGGCATATCAAAATAAGGTGAGAAATGAAAAGTAAATGCAAAGATACACGCGCGAAAACCTGCTTATCTCAACAATAACAAATCTCAATTGAAATAACATGATTTTGCGTTTTAATAATAAACAAACTCGAATGGAGAGTTGTTTTTGTTGAACGAGACGATTCTTGAGGTGACTCGTGAAAAATGAAAAATAAACTGAAACCACGGAAATCTATTTTTGAACTCGCCCAATACACAATCAGAGTCGGTTTATATCACTCATGTGGAATATGTATTTGTAAATTATATAATAGTTTTTAACAGTTTGAGCAACAGTACCACAATATGTGAAATACAGGATATTATTCAACACCAGAAGAAAACATCAGTAATACAGCGATGGACAGAATATTAAAACACTCCTTTGTTGAAGCTTCCATATGTGAGGTGTATCGTCAATTGCTGATGTTTTGAGTTGTTTTTGGATAATTAAAAAATGGCTGAACTCATGCACTGATGAGAAACAAGAACTACGAACCATGAGTGCAGGTGGTCATCCTCGACAGAATGAAGGATAATCTCTGCTGTATCATTACAGAAAAAACAATTGCAATTGTGTCCTCTGAGAGTAACGTTGCACAGATATCTCTCAGTTGTCATTCAATTACCGTCGAGGTATTAGCCAGTAAAGTAGTTGTTTGCTGTTAGATACTGGCCTCAAACTTTCTACAACGGAGAAAAAATGGAGAGAAAGGATCTTTCGACATGGTCACCATCGAAGATCCTTTTAGGAACTCTATATGACTTTATGATTTTACTAGACTACACTCGGACAATGCGTATGAAACAATAATCTTAGAACTGCTTCATCGAAGCATCAATTCACAATTCTGTCTCATGAAATTACTTCTGAAATAGAAGGTGTTGGTGCTGTTCCTCAAGGGTCAGTACTGAGACTACAATTATGGTATGAGCAGTATTGTTGTATATATTGCATAGAAATGAAAGATGAATAACGCTTACACCATATAAATGATTGTTTGTAAAAAAACAACCAACTTAAAAGTCACGGAATGCTGCAGAGATACAGTTCTGGTCAAAATTATTGATTGTTCGTGATGGGAATAAAATGAAATTAAAACTGTACATTCCAGTAGTAGCATTTATGCCTTTTCTTAAGTTTTAGTCTCGATCATAATCATAAGAATTTGACCTTCAAAGTTTACAATTTTCAATTTTTATGTTTATGATTAGGCCAACATGCACAACGCGCCCTACGTCGCCCTATTTGACAAATGACATAAATAATTATTTGTTTTGACTTGTGATTCTTGTTATTTTTGTTGTGTTTCGAAAAAAAAATAGACAGGAAGAAGATACTCTTATTGAAATCATTGAAAAACGCCTCCCTTTGGGATAAAAAGACAGTAATGGCAGTGTTGTCACCTGTCAATTTTTAAATTTCAAGCTAATGACCGTGATGCATAAATATAAAAATTTCTTAAGAGCTACCATCATCAAAAAGTCGAATTTCTTCCTCATCTCTTCCAGCTAAGGTTTGTTGGGATACTTATCAAGAATGGGGGTGAAGATAATGAACTCGATGAACACTGGCAACACAGCACCTGTCCATTCTCGATTATAGCGCCAATCAGATATAAATTTTCCGATCGTAGAATCCGTTTCTTGCAAAATTCATTGATTTCATTCATATCAAGAGATATTTTTTGTATGGGATCGGTGATCTCATAAGAATTCCGGAACCTATAAATTTTTTTAATTCTTCATTTCATTTATTTTTTTTTTCTTAAAAATTATCATAACCAAAAATCACTGAAGTTCCGGAATTAACAAAAAAACATTGGGTAATGCAAAATCGATTAAAAAATTCTCAAACAAAAACTGTGGTCTCAAAACGGATTCCCGTTTTACCAAGGTAGTGTTTGCTCTTAAAGACAACGACTAAGACTAGGGCTATGATAGTGACTATAACTATGATAATGATATGTTGCATGAATGGGCCCTGGTCACTTCCAATTTGAACATTATGCAACTAATTTCATATTGAACTTTTAAATACTTAGACCTTACTTATTGAAGCTATTGATTCTTAGATTTCAGTTTCATATTTCATTTCATTGACATTTTTCTTGTACAAATTCTGTTTTATCTTCATTTTCAAAAATTGTTATGTCCTGTTTCTGTCATCCTTTCTCTTACGCCAAACTTTAGACTATACATATACAGTATCTTACATTTAATAATTTTGAACTGAAAATAAGTTTTGTTCATAATTTTTAATTTACTATGTTAATTTGTTTTCTATTGACTTGTTAGGATCATAATTGTTTTTATACTTGAAACCTTCTTATGTAGAAGATGACAGTTTTTAAAATGATAACTGAATTTATTGAAACAACACTCAAAATGAACTTTTTAAGCAAAAATATTCTTACTGCAGACTTCCTGGATAACTTAGATGATGAATAGTATAATATTCCCCAAAATATTACTTTACAATAATTAGTGAAGTATTATCAATATTATTTCTCAATTTTGGTCTATGAAAGTTTAAAAAATATATATATTTCACTGCATACATATCATATCGTAACAATATATACTTTTATCAATCGCTCTCTAATGGCTTCATATTTGCTTTACAGAACACGAATTGTAAAAATCAAGTAGGAGACATCCAGTCCCATGAAACTGCTTTTTGGAGTACCTTAGGGAAGTATTCTTGGTCCTCTCTTATTTACATTGTATAGTTCGAATTTCATTAACGTTTAAAAATACTGTGATTATCATTTTCACGCTGATGATACCCAGTTATATTTCTCATTCAATTTTTCGGATTTGGCTACAGCCATAAATTGTATTAATACTGATCTAGATTCATTAGGAAAATTATCAACCGATCATGCTTTAAAAATGAATCCAAAAACCCGTGGCTATGATATTTGGTAAAGAAAATATCTCAGCATTCACAAATAATCAAGTCTCTTTGGAAATAGGTGGCTCGGATATACCTATTAAATCGTCATATAAAAATTTGGGCTAGACAATAGATACATATATACGGTTCAAAGAACATGTTACGAATAAACTGAGAAATGCATATTCTTCACTTAAGCTGATTTACACGCAAAGACAATTTCTATCAGAGGAGGTCAAAATATTGCTATGTGATTCCTTGGTACTCTCACACTCCAATCATTGCGATGAAGTGTACAGTGCTTGTCTGAATGGAGCTGATGTTCGTCGAATACAGAAAGTGCAAAATTCGTGTGTTCGTGTCATTTATGGCATACGTGAATTCAGTTGAATATCTATTTCAGAGGGGCGCTCAAACAGTTAAGATAGTTCAATATGTATAATATAGACGACGTTACCATATGGCGTGTATGTTCCATAACATTTTCAAATCGAAAACACCACCTCATCTTCACAAAAATTAAAATTCATTCATGATAGACGTCCATAATCTAAACATTCGCCGTAGAACATTGCTTACTGTTCCTAAACACAATAAAGAAATATATAGACGTTCTTTCTCCTACAATGTCGCAATTTGTATCAATAATATTTTTAAACTAGATCGTACACTTCTAGAATTATCTCGAACAGCATTCCGTTTTAAATTAAAAAATATTTATTCGATGTCCATTGGACTCATGACTAAATTGTAAATCTTTCTCTCTATCATTTTCCTCTTTTTCTTTTTTGTTCTGTTTCCTTCAGTTTTATGAACACAAACGTTTATATCAAATGGGCCATTACGCTTCAAAACAATTTTTCTTTATTTTTTTTTGGCCGTGATGGAAGAACAGAAACAGTATCAGCTGTTGTCTGAATCAATGTGCCTTTCACGCACTGTATTATTCTTATGCTCTGATATTATGTGTGTCGGTAAATTTTTGTTTTTATCATTGTTATTGAAATGTACACATTTCTCTGTATTATATAATGGGTAATAAAAATATTATTACTATTATTATTATCAATATACACCGAGGTGTAGAATCATATGAGTGAAAAAAGGGTTTGCTTCATTGATATCAACAAATTTCAGATGACAATGCCACATCCAGCGTGGATGACAGATGCATTTTAAATCATCCTCCTAACCTCCAAATAATCGTCAGCAAACCACCAAAACGGCTTGAATATATGCAAAGTATATCATTTTACATAGTTCGATGCATATCAAATGATCAAACGTTCAAATGGCGGGTGCCAACGTGTAATGCAACAATGGAGGCCGATAAATCAAAATCGACGCGATACCGAATAGTCGTTATAGATATTTTTACGGCTGCCGTTCCATTTCGATTGAGTATCTACCGGACCAATCACACGTGCCGATATGAAATGCATCTGTTGTGTTAAACAAATGCGTGATTTATGGGATTTCGATAATTTTATAAAGCGATTATTTTATTAAACAATACCATCCCAGTGAACGGGGTGTTATTTATAGGTGGCACTAGCGGGATACGTCACATGACGGCGATAAATCAGGGATAATGTCGTCTGTTTACACGTTATTCTTCTGTTCTTAATTCGCACGCCAACTAGGACCTGGTTCGGACCAAAGCAAAATAGCGTTGAAAATGATGCGTGAGGAAATATAAATCACAGGTACATTGTATGGTGGAAAGTAGCAGAAGTAAAAATAGGGGTTTGGAATGTAAAACTGAGTATTCAAAATATTGAAGAAAAAAATGTTACGTGTACTAAGAACTTGTTATTTTTCGTGATAATAATAAATTTATTCAGGTAGATCATCAAAGATATTTAATAAGTCAATACAAAAAGTATAATAGTACAATAAATAGGGAATAAATACTTTGCTGACCTGAATATGCTTTTTCATTGATTTCAGACTTGAACGGCGAATATCAAAATATTAATACAAAAAAAAATATCTATAGAGGAATACCTTCTTGCTACCATACTCAAAATTGAAATCAATGGGGGTAGTTTATTCTTGTAATTTTTCGAAAAACTTTGCTGACCTGGGGTTACCAGTGAAGATATTTCGTTGAAACAGAAGATTATCATTTCTCAAAACGTACTTTTTATGCCACCATAGAATAAATTTATATCAGCCCCCACATAAGGGTAAGTTTATTTTTATGATTATTTGAAAAACTTTGCTAAGCGAGGGTTTCCAGTAAAGACGATGGAACAGTAAATAACGATTGCTCAGAATATACTTTTTTTGCCATCATAGCAAAAATTGGGATCGCCCCTACATAAGGGTAAGTTTATTTTTGTGATTATCAAAGAAACTTTGCTGGGTGAGGGTTCGGGTAAAGACATTGGAACAGTTAATTATGATTGCTCATAGAATACTCCATAGCTAAAATTGGGATCAGTTAAGGGTAGTTTATTCTTGTGATGTTTTGAAAAACTTTTTTGCTGAACGATGGTTTCCAGTGAAGATTTTTCATTGAAACAGTAAATTATGATTGCTAGAAATTTACCTTTTCCAGGGGGTTGATTCGAATTTATCCTATAGTGGCACAAAAGTATGCTTCGAAAAATCAGATTCTATTGTTTTAAAGAAACATTTCAATTGGAAACCTCCGGTCAGCAAATTTTTCAAAAAAATCACGAGTATAACCTACCCTTATGAGAGAGCTGATCCGAATTTTCTATCGTGACACAGAAAGTACCTTTCGAGCAATTACATTTACCGTAACATTGAAATATTTCCACTGGAAACCTACGGTCAGAAAAGTTTTTCGAAAAATCACAAGTATAAACTACCCCCTATGAGGAAGTAGATTTGAATTTTTTCTACGATAGCATGAACACCTCTTCATATAAAGCTCAGTTTTGGAGTTGAGTTCGGATAGATACTTCCTAAGGGTCTGTTCGGAAGAATTATTTTCTGGTCAGCAAATTATCAACACTCCAAAAAATACAGTTTGACTCACCATTCGTGAGATATCGCGGTTTAAATAATTAGAAAATTCATATTTTACATAATATGCAATAAATGCAGCCTGTACACGTCATTGGACGTTCAATATAAATGAAAAAAAGTATTGATTTGTGTTACACAAAAATAAAAATTTGAGATATATAGCATTGTCATGGTACTTATAAATACATACAATTACAAACATATATACAGTGCGGCTTTTATTTTAGTTCCCCTGCCTCCTCCGATAACTTCTGAACAGTTTGACGTACAAATATAAAACAAAAACCAGTTTGAATGGTAACACCGATACTACTTTTTGAAATGAAACACATTGTAACATGGCTTGCTAGAGGGTTCGGAGGGAGGGCGGGTACATCTATTTAAACATTTCAAATGAGATGTGGGTCAACCATTGAATTTTTTTCGGATTTCGTTGATATTTTTTCTCACCATTTTCACTCGAAATATAAAGTTAAAGTACGGATCTGAATGATAATCCTTATCTCGATAAATTCGAACGGTTTGATGTAGAACAATGGGATTAAAAACATTGGTTTTACCAATACTACTTTTTGGGAGAGAATACATTGCAATTACTCGACAGGTGGCGCAGTGAGCACACTTGAAAATTTCGAGGCAAGGAGATCGAAATTGTGAAAATACGTAAACTACATGAATGAAAGACAATCGAATTCTCTTTTCATCGATGAGTAATTTGAGCCCACATATTTTTTTTTTCTAAAAGATTGATTGAAGTTATTGTTGAATTGCAGAAGTATATGATTTTTATTACTTAATTTTGTTTCGATATATAGTGAGCACGTAAAGGTTAGGAATTATCTTATTTCGATTATACCTTCAAATCATCATAATCATATTTTTTCTTATGTTACAAAACCGTATTTTCGAGAAATAAAAGATATTTCATTCATAATTACGTTTGTCAACGTAAACTTTTGACTTGAGAACAAAAAAAATCTAGTGGAATTAGATCAAAAGATCTAGCTGGCCACTCTAAAAATCCTCGTCTGCGATGGAAATCCGGAGTATGAGGGAATTTTTTCTCAAAACATCGGTGTCGATAGGCGACCTCATACCTTGTTGTGAAGCAAGTGCTATGTGAGTAGCCTAGATTCCTACCCCGACGTCTGGTGTTTGCTCGAAGTGTGCAAAGGACCACCCGGGGTGGAGCTATAGGATTTTCCGGATTTTCCTTCTGCTAAAAAGTGAATACGCCACCAAAAATCAGAATTAGCCCTGGAGCTCCACAGCAAATGATAATAATGGCCGTCCTCTACCCGCAGGCGAGGATTTTTAGAGTGGGCAGCTAGATCTCCTGATCTAAACCCCCTAGATCTTGTTTTGTGGAGATACCTCAAGTCAAAAGTTTACGTTAACAGACTCAATGTTACATTATTATGAATGAAATATCTTTTCTTTCTCGAACATACATAGGGTAATGCCATTTAAAAATAATTATAATGACGTCATAACTCGAACAGCGATGACGTCATCAAAAGTCTGAGTAGACCAAAAAATGCACAACTGAAAAATGAAATCGACTAGTCTGAGCTCATTTTCCCTAGAGGCCATATCTAGCGTTTAACGAATTTGTTCCAACCTTTACGTGCTCACTGTATATAATATTAAAATAAATTATGTTTAAATTTTGAAAATCTGTATTTTTATTCATTTCATTTTTCTCGTTTTCGAAGTAAACCATTTCTAAGAAAACATTTTTTGAAAAAATTGCTTCCTTTCGTTAGGTTAGGTTCGGTAAGGTTCGGTTGGCTTAGGTTAGGTTAGATTATTCACAAGACTCAAGACTGAAGATTGGGACTGAAAGGATTCGAAAACAAATTCAAGAGACTCATGATCGATGTAGGGAATGAAATGACAGATAGCCAAATTCTAAGACTCTAGATTGTGATCAAGAAGACAAAAAACAAATCTCAATGATTCCCTTTGTTACTCTGGCAGTCTGCTGATGGTTGTATTGGGGGGAATTTTGACATTTAGAATTTATATTCTAACAAGGAAGTGAATACATTAATCATTACAAAATATCAGAAGTCTTATTCCTGTTTGTGGAGCGCTAAATGTGGGAGGAGAAAGTTGGGGATACATGAGGATGATTCTAAATGTTAGAACGTTGACTGAAATTTAGCAATTATTTTACGTTGTTGTTTAAGCTGTTGTTTTCATATTCAGGGAATTGCAGACGAAGTATTGAATATCCGCTCTCTAAATCCGAGACTAAACCTAAATATAACTATTGGCGGGAAACAAATACTAAATGTTTTGAAATAATTGTAAATGAATCAGAATCAGAATAAGATCCCCAGCATTCGCCATAGGTTTTTTTCAGTGATTCAATTACTGCAAGATTTAGGCATGAGACTCAAAAATAAGACATAAGACAAAGACAGAAATCCATTACTTGAAGAGTTGAATGAAAGACTCAAGATTTAAAAAAGACTCAAAGACTCAAGTCGATGACTGAAAGATTGGGGCGAAGATTTAAGGACGGAACATTGACTGAAATGACTGAGTATTTCTAGTTGTAGGTACAATATTTAAAGTAGTTTTTCCCCCTCGGAAAATCCCTATTGTTATTTTTGTACATCATTTGCCAGATATTCCTTAAATAGACCTTCTTTGACTCGATAGTACATGATACATTCGCGCGAATAGCGGAATATATCTCTACAACAGCGAAGCTTGATTTCTATACAAATCCCAAGAGCCGCACTATCGATTCGGCATTCAGAAAAGATTGTCACTACACTTTCCAATTAAATGCCCTCGCACAAAGTAGCGCCATCCACCGACAGCCATTTGATAAACAGCGCAGGATCCCGAGATTAATTCCGAAAACGTCTAAAATACATCTTCACACTTCACCAAGTATCGGTAACGTATTACGGGGGCGCAGGGCGGGTTGCAGGGGCGGCGAACTAAGTGATAACGCTTATAGGCTTCCCGAGACCATAAAGTGGAGGCTGAATCCGTGCCTTCTGGAGCGAGCGAACGCAGAGCTAAAGGCCATGTCGCGGGAAGATTCACGAAATACTGCGGCGTAGCTTTCATTGTTCCGGTCGGGGAGAAAGTGAGATATTCCTCTTTCTGGAGGCGAATTCCGAGTCGTATGTCGCGTTGCGGGGATACCAGGGTGTAATGCACGATTAACGAGACAAAAATTCGTGGAAACTGCAAAACAATCTAGAGAGCGATATGAATTTGATAAACCTCAGTTATCAATAAAAAAACTTTTTTCTAGATTTACCTTCGGATAATAATCAGAAATATCCATTAAAATGCTAACATTAGTCGAAGAACGTTTGCAGAATCATATTATAACCATAATCTTCTACTCAATCATTACTAAATAGATAGAGTAGATGATGAACGTAACACCCCGAATATTTCAGCCCCCGCAGAAAATCTAAAAATATGAAAAAAAAACTCGTCAAATTTATTTTTATGAGGGACATTTTGTAGGATAGTTTTCATTCAAATTACCCCCTGAAGCGGGGGTGGAAACAACCCCTAAAATCTTAAATAGAAAGGGGGGTCAATTACCTATTCAAAAATACTACATACTTGATATTTCTATCCAGTAATTTTTGGAGAAATCAGGTGGAAACTCTAAAAAGGTTTAGGAAACAGTGTTTTGCAATCAAACATAAACAAAATAACAAAAAGACCTTTATTTTATCAAATGTTCAAAATGTTGTCCATTATTTTGTAAACAATAATACAGTCTGCTCTCAAACTCTTCTCTAACTTTCCGAAAAACTTCCACCTGAATTTCTCTACACGCACCATTTATTCTTTTCTTCAAATCTTCCAAATCTCGAGTTTGTGTTTTATAAACAACCGATTTCAGATGGTCCCATATGAAGAAATCTAGAGGCGCCAAGTCGAGTGATCTTGGTGGCAATTCGATTGCTCCTATTCGACCAATCCATCTACCAGGAAATCTATCATTTAGCCACTGTCTAACTGGAAGAAAATAGTGTGGTGGAGCTCCGTTTTGCTGGAAGTAAATAAGATTTTCTTCTAAAACCATATTACCAGCCATATTAACATCAACTTTGGAAAATCATCTAGATGATTTTCCAAAGTTGATGTTATTAGCGGGTCTATTTCTTCAAGCAGATTCAAATAAGGCTCACCAGTTAGATTTTCCCGAACGAATAAAGGTCCAATAATAGCATTTCCCAGAATATCAGCCCAAACGTTCAATTTCTCTGGATACTGTGTGTGAAAAAGACGCGGATTTTCATCGCTCCAGTATCGACAATTTTGTTTGTTAACATGCCCATTAAAAAAAAAAAATTACACTCATCAGTAAAGGTGATATTTTGCAAAATATTCTGGTTGACATTTATCAGATCCGTCATTGTTTCACAAAATTCAATCCTTCTGTCGAAATCATCGTCAAAAAGTTGCTGGAGAATCTTCATTTTGTATGGGTGGAATTTATGTAATTTGATTGCTTTCCTTACTGTTTCGTGAGACATTTCTATTTCGTGTGCCATACTACGAAGTGAAGTGGTCGGTTCTGCAGCGAATGAGCCTAAAACTTCTATTTGTGCAGCTTTATCCAAAATGCATCGATTCCTTCTTTTTTTATTAGCAACGGAAACAGTTTCATTAAACTTATAGCCACCAATTCCAAGACATATTTATGATTTAAATTATTATTCGGTTATCGTTCATTGATAAATGATAATAATTTCAGTTCTTTGTTGAAGTGTGAATACCATTTTACAAAACAAATTTTTGACACTGAGGACTGAAATGTTATATCTTGTAGTTATGTCAATGTGAAAAACATCGTTTCAAAACATCAATGTGAAAAGTTAATTACTTTTTGTACAACTTGCAGAAACGACCACTTCACTTGTGGCACCTGAACTAGGAATGTCTTACACAACAGAATAAATTCAACCCCTATAAATTGCAGATTCTACGGCAGCTTTTCAACAATGATTTCAACAGGATTGAATATTGTGAAACATGGCGGATCTGAAGAATGCCAACCAGAATATTTTGCACAACAATTACTGACGAGTGAACATTTTTTCAAATGGGCATGTACAAACAAAATTGCCGTTACAGTATCCAGAGAAATTCAAATTCTTGAAAATGCTATTATTGGACATTCAGGAAAATCAATCTGGTGAGCTCTATTTGACAAAATAGACTCGTTTTTAACATATTCTTTGGAAAATCAAAAATATTTGGATGGTAATATGATTTTGCAAGAAAATCATAATTACTTCCAACAAGATGATGGTCTCATCTTGTTGGACAGTGGCTCAATGATGAATTTCTTGGTAAATGGATTGGTCGAAGAGAATCAGTTCAAGAGTAAACTTACCTCGATGAAACTGTCATCTGTTTTATTTCTTCGTTTTTTCTCTAACGACTTTTTTTGTACAAATGATTTAACGCATTTATTTGAGAACTTCAGTGACTTTTGAATAAGATATTAAACCAAAAATAAAATGATATGAAGATTGGAAATCAAGAATTTTCCGTGTTCTTATGAAACTACTTAGTATGAAAAAAAAAATATTTAAAAACGAGAAATAGCTTCACTTAAAGAAAAAATAATGAACTCAGATAGAACTAAATATGGTCTCAAAGCTGCGAATGAGTGCCCTTCGCTCACAAGCGATTGATGAAATCACATAGTGTGAGTCTTGGTAGCCAGTGCTCAGATAGTTCACTATCGTCACTGCCAATCTTCATAAATAATGACTTCAAACTTGAACAGGGCAGGGTGTGGAAAAATTCGAATGTTTCCTCTAACACGCTATGATTACTGATGTTGGCCACCACAATCACCCAACTTAGAGCCTCTAGATTGGAAATACGTGTTACCTAAACATTTTTAGAGTTCACACCTGCTATCTCCAAAGGTACTCGAAAGAAATATCAATTATGTAATATTTTTGAAATTGAAACTGAACGGTCTTGAAAGTGAGGTATCACTCGACCCCTCTTTCCATTCAACATTTTAGGAGTTGCTTCCACCCCCGCCTCAGGGTTGACCTAATTTGAATGAAAACTATCCTACTAAATGTCCCCCATAAAAATAAATTTGACGTGTTTTTGCATATTTTTAGATTTTCTGCGGGGGCTGAAATATTCGGGGTGGTGCGTTTTCAAATTGACACACTGTATATGCAATGCCAAACTTAATAAACAATTATTATTGTAACGATTCTTGAGCCGGACCTGTACTTGTAAACAAGCCATGAGTATTGGGTCAGACATTACAGTCGTTAACGCTTCTAGATGTGAGCCATCTAGAAGCGAGCAATCGAACAGATCGAATAGCCGGCGAAGAATCTTAACTGTAAAGAATTATCTCAAAAAGTAACCGTCTTGGAGATAAATATCCAGCCGACATCATAGAGGCCAGACACACAGTTAGAGTTCAGCATAGACAGTCTGAATTGAAATAAATTAGTCTGATATTGATTGATAAATTGTTTTATTCTGATAAATCAGATGTGTGTACAAATAAATTAGTTGAAACCGTTTAGACTTATGACACTATTTGAAAAGTATAAAACAATTCGATAGTGAAATAGACGATACGGGTCCCAAATTTTCAAATTTTCAAATTTTACGACGGTGTCGTGAACACGTCTAGACATCTTCAAGTTAATTGAATATGAATAACTCAAGACAATCATTTTCTGCTTGCCCAGATTACGTGGATATACTTTTTCTTAAGATTAATTTTCATAAAATTGCACAGCCACTGTTGAACCGGACTAACTCTTTCTTTTAAACGTTCAGAGTTCCCAGTGATATCAAAGTATTCACAATTGTACCAATTCCTAAAGTTAAAAACTCCAACAATGCTAATGACCTAAGATAATAGTTCTTAGTTGCTTTCTACAGAAAAAATATTAGAGAAAGCTGTATATGAGCAAATATTAGATTTTGTGGATCAAAATGGTATAATTAGTAGTGTGCAGTCAGGTTTTCGTGATGGGTACAGTTGTGAGATAGCTTTCCAGTGTGTTCTGGATGATTTCAGAAACAATTCAGATACAATTTAAAAAACATCTTGACCCTCACAAAGAGTCTTTGAAATGGGCAGGAATAGGTTGGTGAGGAAATTAGAAAGCATTGGTATTAATGGGGTTGAATTGGCATGGTTGGTTAATTATCTGGACAACAGAAGACAAAAACTCAAATTGAACAATATCATATCTGATGATATCATAAATGAACGTGGTGTTCCACAGGGTAGTTTACTTCGCCCCTTATAATTCTTAATATACATTGACTATGTGGTAAATAATGCTGCATTATGCTCATTCATTTGCGAACGTTACATTGATTAGTTTTTCAATACAAAGATTGTTTGATGGCAGTAAATATAGTCAAAGAAATAATAGAAAATATATACAGATTGTGTTGTTCCAACCAACAGAAAAAAAAGAAGAATGGGTTATCCACGAAGAGTATACAAACTTCAAAGATAACAGGTATGAAATAAATCCACAATACCTCTGTTGAAGGAGTCGATACTTTCTAATGTTCATTATTGACAGATATTTGAAATTCAAATAACATGCAAATTTTATAATAAAAACAATATCATTCAAAATAAGTTATTTGTACAGATTCTCCAATTTTTTCTCTAAAGGTTTCCTCAAACCGACGCGGGAACGCGGGAGCGGGAACGAGATGAATCCGATACTAAAATCCATAGTGGGACATACAGGTGTGATTATTCATATTCCGAAATGCATACAAGCAACAAAATATGTATGGTTTGCTACGTGTACTGTTTTTCTAGCAATTTGCACGGTTTCAAAGTTCCGTTCCCGCTCCCGCTCCCGCGTTCCCGCGTCGGTTTGACGGAACCTTAAATGGTCAAAAACTATCGTAAACTAAACTCTAATTCTACCTCACTTCAACTACTGCTCTACCATTATATTTAAGTTCCAAATTGCATGAAGTAATGCAGCAATGCAAAATGTATGTTTGCAGCTACTGAAACAATTTGACAAAAAAATACGTTCATTTTTTAATCAAACAATTGATGGTGGAAACCAAACTATCCAAACTATGCTATATTAACAGGACAAGATAAAACTTAAAATATGGCTGTTTACCACATTTATCAACCCAAGTAATTTACTTTCAATGTGAAATATGTTCAACATTTTCATTTGTCTTCGCAAGTGCATGGTATCCTTATCATCACAAAAGACTCATAAATTACCAGGCTAATCAAATTAAGTAATTCTTTCAATAGGTCGTTACCAAGTTGATGAATAGGTTTCATTGACTGGTGATAATATTTGTACTGCATAAATATTCTACATGCTAACCGAGGACGGTTGTTTTATGGGGTTTTGATTATTTTTTCTGCAGGAAAAGCTGGTTAATTGACAAAAATTATTGCAATACTCTCTATCACAAAGCACTTTTTGATAGTAAAGTTTTTGGGGGAAAACAGAAGAGAAATATTGAAAACTGCTATAACCCAAAATACAGTGATTTTTGACTCAAGGTTTTCAGCGTAAAATGTATACTAAATTGGCTGAAATTTTAGTATGTTAAAGTAAGATGAATCGTTAAAAAAATGTGTGAGTTTACATGTTTTTGTATGTGTTGTTTCTGAGATATAAGCTCGTAAAAACGTCGTTCTTGGGAAGGATTTACAAAGAAAAAAATTGTGTTGTTAGTCGCTATACCCAAATAAAAACCGAAGATATGCATAAAAGTTTGTGTTGACATATTCGTGATTCTTCATGATGATCAACTCTGCAATGAATGCCCTCCTCTTATAGCAAGAAAGCTTCAGGCCGTGAACTGAATCATGAGAAAAAGGATGCCATTTGTTTTTTGCCAATAAATATTTTATTCAATTTCACTGTAATTTGTAATTTCATTTTCTTCGTTGTCCACAATCCTTTCAGTTTCAATTATCTTCCTCTTGAGGGATCCATAGTCTGAAAGGTTGAATATTAAACAACTAATGATTTCTGGAGTGGTTTTGGTTTTCCTGGACATCTTGTAGCAAAAGTATGACATGTTCTTGTGGGAACCTTAAATCACGCTATAAATCACTAATAAATTAACGAAATCTTGATTTTTATACCACGAGCCATATTGCACTTTTTCTAAACAACTTGAATTAATTTGTCGGTATACTAGAAATACTAGCATACTAGAAAAAATCAAAATATCAGCTAGCAATAGGCAGGATTAAGTAATTTTTTGGGAAGTTAATTAACTAGATCTATGAGTTCATTTTAATAACGAAACTGAATGATGCCAGAAGCAAATGTGGTTTCTTTGAAACTGCTGACAATGTTTCACTTTGAGTGAAGTTATTCTGGACTTTCATTGTCTAAGAAAGAACAAAGAAAAATTCAATTCGCTGCAATTTTTTTAAAATTAAAAATGGAAAAATTGAGATTTTTATTCATTCTAATTCACTTTCTGGACCCACTTTTTTGCGCACCCTGTACATTATTCGGTGGATGAAATTATGGTGAGTGATCCATTCAACCTTCAATAGTCATGATTCGGTCATATGCTCGATATGTCAATTATTGTGCAAGAAACTATTTGCTAAAAAACAAAATCATGCAAAAAAGCAAAATCATGCAAAAATATTTTGATAGTTTAATACATTTAAATTTTTAGGTGGGTTGCATACGGCTAGATTACTTCCTGAATAACTTAGATAAAAGCCAACAACACAGAATTTTATTGACTATTCCACTCTTCTCAAGATATTCACGTAATCGGACCAATCACCAATCAAAGACAACTTGTATTATCGCGAAAAAAACAGATGTCTCTCAATTCTGATTGATATGTTAGCGTTGGTGTTTTCAACGATGTAACCAAAGATGACAAAGCAAAGTTTGACATTTTGACAGATCATAATTGAAGGCGAAAACGTCAAAATGAGTCGCATCGTAACTATATAATAAATTATTGATAGTCATAATACATTTTTCGAGAGTATAGTTGATTGATTATGGTTATGATGAATTGATTGTTCTTGTTTATAATAATACTTTTAATGCTTCGTGGAATAGTCTAATAAAATTCCACTCGTGATTGAATTTATCTCATAAGTCCGTCTTTTATTTCTGAACTCAACTCAACTCAACTGAACTCATAGCAATTCAGTTTCGTTCAGAAATGAATCGACAGACTTATCGCGAAAATTCAGTGATATTACTACCTACTGATAAATAAAATTTGACATTTTCCAGCAACAAATCCTAAATTTATTATTTTTGAGCATTCCAACGATATGCATTCAAGTAGCCTTTACCGCAAAGTTTTCATGTGAAAATTTCAAATTCTGACGTGTTATTATCGCCTAATGTCAGAATTTTTGTATAAGAATTTTATCAATAATTGAGTTTTTACTGATAAAAACCAATTTAAGGTCTTTCAAAAGATGTTTTTTATAAACTGTTGCCAAGAATTGTAAACGACAAAACAAAAATCAATATGGAGGCAAAAATTTAATTTTTTGATCTTGTGATTCATTAAAAATTGTGGTTTCTGATTGCTTTATTTCTAGATGAGGAATATCTGTATAAAAAACTATAGAGAATCATCTGCGAGACAAATCCACTCAAAATATTCCTCTGTCACAAACAATCATCAAACAGGATCCATTCACGAAACTAGGTAGCAGTACCTAGGAGGAATTATGCAAATTTCACCCGAAAAAACTCTGAGGATCCATAAGCGGACTATTCACAAAGTTGCGTCGTAAATCAAAATTTGCAAAGAACACTTTTTGAACTTTCACTTCAGAGTGTAGGAGATAAACAGTGAATCTTAATGTGCCCATCTTTTTATACCCTCGTCTAAAATAGCTCATTGTAAACAACAGACTTTTACAACGGAGGATGAATGCTGGCTGGGTGGTTGCCTGATGTCTATTCTCTACAAGTTTTCTCCTATTATGACGATAAAACCCGTGTAAAGCGAAAGTTTTTTTGGGTAGACTTTCTTGGAGATTCTGTCTTTGAGATAACTTATGTTGCGAAATTGTTGCTCCGACGTAGCTTCCTTCTTAAACGCAGATACAGAGGGGCGAGGAGGGCAATTTTCATTTGAAAAATAATTCAATAAATAAACGAAGTAACTTGAAATGGGAAATATTCACAGAACAATTCAAACGTTACAGATACTTTTACTTTCATAATATTTATTTCAACATCCCTCTTGAATTACAAAGCCTCTGCCGTTCGACAAAAGAGGTCACTAGCTCCAAAAGTCACGTTCGGCAAGTACCAAGCTTGATGGCAAAGAGTGGACTGATTGGGTGATATCTGTTGATGAATAGTGACTTTGCTAAAATATTCAAGAGTTGTTGGAGAAAAAACATGCAGAAATACGTACCCTTATATGTTAATGAAACATTTTATATCCACTTTCTTCGGCTAACTATTATCAATTGAAAAGTGACAAATTGCGGGGAAAAAGTATTAGGTATTTTTTCATCTCAAAACTAACATCAAATTATGTTTCAGTATACCCCAAAACCCTCAGCTCTCAATTGATTATACAAAGTGTCATTTTGTAGCTGGCAAAATGACCGTTTTCATCAGTAAAATTTGCTTAATTTTCAAAATTTCTTCTCTTGTCACATAACTCGAAAAAATTGTCAATTAGTACTGCAGAAAATAATCAAATATTACTTTTCCATGGCAAACTATGACCAGCTGAATAGTACGAAAGCGTAGAAGGGCCACATAAAACAAAACATTTATAATTCCGACTTTACAACTCGGAATTAGTGTAATCATAATCATAATCATCATAATCATAACATCAACTCGTTCTCAATTGAAAATTGAATCAATACATGACTCCTCTGGAAATGGAAAAAACTCAATACTTTTCAACAATTTAACAACAAATCTGAAACTTTTTACCAACAAAAAGTGTTGTGTTGCAACTTTTCGCGGGCCTGTTGGAAGGCGTTAAACATCACAGGGTTTCTGTTTTGTTGTTATTGTTGGCAACATTGTCGGTGCTGTGTGTACATTGATAGCATATCTAAAATTGGTATATTTTTTTCATATATCTTAGGGCCAACCATCAGCTGTATTGAATCTTCAAAGTTCTTGCTGGACGGTTCTAGTTTACATCTTCACATAACTCGTGGACCGTGGAATCGTAATGATTACACTAATTCCGAGTTGTGAAGTCGGAATTATACTAATTCCGAGTTACGAAGTCGGAATTAGGCTAATTCCGAGTTGTAAAGTCAGAATTATACTAATTCCGAGGTGCAAAGTCAGAATTAGGCAAATTTTGAGTTGTGAAGTCGGAATTATACTAATTCCGAGTTGTAAAGTCGGAATTATACTAATTCCGAGTTGTTAAGTCGGAATTATACTAATTCCGAGTTGTAAAGTCGGAATTATACTAATTCCGAGTTGTGGAGTCGGAATTATACTAATTTCGAGTTGCGAAGTCGGAATTAGGCGAATTAATTTTTTTTAATTCTTTGTGGCCCTTCTACGCTTTCGTAGAATAGTGATAAATTTGGATAAAATATATTAAGGACCTTTCTATCTGAATCCCAATGCCTGGTTTGGAACGCCCCAGAACCCCAGATCTTAATTCTTAAATCATTAAAATAAACAGGGTGGCAATATGGTTGATTTTAAAATGAGTTGAAGATATTGCCAGCTAGAGATGAAACCTTATATATTACACAATGATTGAAGCCTTGAGATCAGGAGAATTAAAGAACTCTGGACCAGAATTTTGTGTTATTCTTGTGATAAAAAAATCATTGAAATGTTTTCCCCAATTTTTCACTTTTCAATTGGTCATAATTATCTGTGGAAAATGGATATACGAATCTTCTATTGAGTATTCTTGAGTAATATCACTTAAAAAAAAACTAAATGGAGCATATACAAGTCTTAGTGTTTGAAAATTTTTTTTTTCTCCGTTTAGGTTGACAAATACTTGTTTATTTGGCCACTGTAATAATCGTATAGAAAAAGAGTATGTTTATCCAGAGCTATAAGTAAAATGAAAACAATTCATTACGCTTTAGACAAATTAATTGAACAATAAAAAAACAATTAGTTCCATATCAAAGTATTCAATGTCTATATATTTACTAATGAAGCTATATTATCCAAATAAAAGGATTTCAGTGGAGGAATGCTCGGCAGGTCTCGAGACTGACAGAGAAATGACGAAAGTGGAAAAACATAATCTGATGAAATCAATAAATCTATTGAGGTGTCCTGGAAAGAAGTTGAAACTTTAAACAATACAATACAAAATTGATTGAAGAATGCTATTGACACAGAGAACGAAACCGCAGCAAAAAATATCAACGATTTGACGTATTTCCTCAAGGTTCCAAACATGAAGTCAAATTGATCGATTGAAAGATTTTTAATTGAGAGTTTTGTAATTTTTCAGGGCTGCAGATGCCAAGAGGTGTGATATGGCATTTAAAATTCTGATTTAAATGTCAGATATGGACCAACGTGATAGCATGGTCATTATCATTGAAATACAAATGTTCAAACGATATTCAAGCTACACATAGAAGAAAAACAATGGATATATGTAAACAGATGGGAAATTACCCTAAAAGTAGCTATTTTACCTTTCTCGAATTTTCATATGTAACTTTCGTCATGTGTTTCAAATTAAATTCGAATCTACCTTTTCTGTAATAAATTTTTTCGATCACTTACCGTCTTACTCCACTTTTAACCACATCATGGTTCATGGTTAGTTTGTTCGATTTGTCACCCTACCAAAGATCAGATAGCATGTATCAAAATTGATTTTCAGGTTGACGAACATTTTTTTCCAATTCAAAAACTAACTAACATTTCCCAAATACTTAATGGTTGGCCCTGTATATATACAATCCACGAGCAGAATAACCGTTGTAGATCTTCTTTGTGTTTATTTACTTCTATTCTTCAATATTCAACTCAAAGTTCATATATTGATTCTATGGTAAATAAATATTATTAATATTATTTTTATTATTATTTCCCGGAAAAGCATAAATGGTCGCTAAGTGCATGCAGTTTTGCCAATAACGGAAAATTTCCAAGAACACCAAATGATCCAGTAAATGAGATAAATATATATGCTATACAAAGTTGTTCTGCTTTATTTTTACGTCAAATAGACATCGACAATTTCTTGATAATTTTTGGTGACCACAGTGATATAAGAATAAATGTACAAAATCCCTCAAAAATATATATGTACTTATGGTATATAGGAGCATTATTTTCATTTTGAAAAAAAGCGGGAGATACTGTCCTCGGAAGTCGGATTTTGCCTTTTATGAGATTCAAATTTTTTTGGCGTATTGCTAGAATTTTCCCAAACGAACGAAGTATAACTGTCCCAGTACTTCCGGCCTTACATCGTTATCTTCGTATGAGAATGGTTATCCCAAGAAGTTTGCTGAGTGCCCCTGGATTATATTGGTTATTGCTGGAAATGAGCAGCTGTCGGGATTTATTATCATTGAGTTGCAAGATGTTGGCACCAAACCAATTTCAGCAGTATCAATAATTGAGTTCTTAGCTATTATAACTGAGGTTCAGAATGTCAGAAGAAGTATTGCTGCGAAAAGGATAGTAGCAGTATCTATAGTGACGCGTGCTGAAAAATATGATAAATGTAAATGATGAAGAGTAGGGGCCCAAGGACCGAACCCTGAGGTACTCCTGGTGTGATGGTTCTGAGATCGAATGTTGTTTTATTTATTTTAACGAGTGACCTGTTTCTTAAGTAAGATGAAAGTAAATTGAGTGATTTTTCCCTGATCCCGTACTATACGTAACTTCCGTCAACGGAAGAATATAAAATATTCCCAGAGATTTTCCTCGCTTCTTCTGTGGTTGCGCCAAGAAATAACGGCGGGTTTCCTGAAAAATTCACGTTGGGGGTGACAAAATTTTAATTTAATCAATTCAGCATCGTCGTCGGCTGTGAAACGCATAAATCTCTGTGATATCCATTGTCCGCATGTTTTAATTAAATATTCGAGATTGATTAATGGTCGGCCATTGTCTGACAAAATATAAAACATTAATTACGTTTCATCCACACCTAGACGTGGACCGCGTATCGCAAATTTGGAATAACAGTTCGAAATTCCCATCACGCGTTGCGATTTTGTTAGAGGCTGTTTCCAATTAATGTGGAGGACGTTTAATAATTTCAATCTGACCGCCAACTATCGGTCGGTTGCGACTTTTCAATTAGCTTTTCATTACGGGCGTTCAAAAATTTGAATTGTGTAACAGTGGCCGTCGAATTATTTATGGGATGTCGGGTTAAAGTTATTGATAACAATTGAATACATTTGGTCAGAATAATTGATGACCGCATTCAATTGTTTACATAAGGTGTGCATGAATAATATAACTCGAATAGGTTTTTGTCAAATTTTAATTTAAAATGTTAAAAATAAAATATTTGCTTCATCACTTCGTTCAGTATCCCTCTCTGCCAGAAAACTTTGCCAATAATCTAACATTCAACGGTTGTAGAGTACAGTAGTTGTTTCCTAAGAAAATACTTATTGTATTATTGTATGATGAAGATCATTTTTCATTATTATATAATAATCTTCCGTGGAGTTTATGTCATCCCTATCTTATTGAGAGTCTTCAGTATTTATAATAAGAAACGTATATCGCCAAAGGAACAAACAAAGCCGTAACAATTCTGGGTCAGGTCTCCATGGTAAAAGTCAATGTTTCGTTTGTTTACCTTACCGCCCTGCCCCATTGGAACATTGAAAAAATCCTCTGTTGCTTTTCCACTTCAAATGGACATTGAAGACGTCAAAATCAAAAAAGCCGTTTTATTGGAAACCAATGTGGAACAGAGTTGCCAACAGGTCTCCATGGTGAAAGTCAATGTTTCGTTTGTTTACCTAGCCGCTCTTCCCCATTGGAACATTCAAGAAGAATCCACTGTGGCTTTTCCATTCCAAATACGCCAAAATAAAAAAAAAACGTTTTAATGGGTGTAGTGAATAAAATCTAGCAAATGCTAATACTATATATTCATCCTTTTCATTTATGTATGAAATGAATAAGTCTGTCTCAAGAATGTACAAGCATTTACTTAAAATTTGTTTTATTCACATCCACCATTGGAAATCAGTGTAGCCAACATAGCCAACATAATAGCAAGTTTTTTGTGATTTCTCGTAAAAATATGCCACTAACTCCGAGATTCTCGCTAAATATCCTTGACAAAGTGGATGGTGTATTTCCTGATAAATAGAAAATGTTTACAGACAAGATTTTATTCAAATGCACTGAAAACAAATATTTTCTTTAATTTCATTTTTCGTAAAATATATCATCTTGTATGAATGAGCTTAGAAAAATTCATCTTATATCCCAAAAACTCCTAGGTGCAGATTTTGAATAGACTCTGACCATAAATCATACATTTTGGGGCCGCTATCTTGAATTTTCTACTTTTGACAAAAAACTCCACAAGCCAATTTTGCATGGAATCGGACCGTAATTACAGAACATGTCCATCATTTTGGAACCGTCATTTCGAAATTTCAAATATTGACAAAAAAATCATGCTCTCTGACCACAAAAATTCCCATACCTATACCAACTTAGAACAGAATCGTACCATAAATCAGAAATTTCGGCTGCTGTATTGAAGCCGCCTTGTTGAATTCTGGAATGTCAAAAAAAAATCATTACATCCCAACCCAAAAGCTTCTATATACCAATGTTGAATAGAATTGAATCCGAAAGAAATCACGAAACTCGTCCAACATCTTGATTTTTTCTTAATATAAAAATGTCATGAAGTATTGTCCCTTGAGTTTAAATTTCAAGTCTACTGGAAGATATTAGACATGGGAAATTTGACATAAACGAGTACACACGCACATATAAACTCACAGAGCAAGTTTAAAAAATCTATTAATTGTAAAATTATAATATTTAAAAGTTTAGTTCGGCCAGAATGAGTTTTACCATATCCATATTCTCCATTTCGCGAAAACACATTATAGTAAAATAATTTTTAAAAAATGAAACATCGAGGAGGAAACTAAGGAAGTCATTTAACTAAGTGAATGATAGTCTTCAATACTGAATTGAACCAACACTAAAATATTCGTTCGTTTTGATGGTGGCAATGATCAAAAATACCTAAAAATTAGGGGAAATATCCTATTCATTCATTCAATACTTGAATAATATTTTTTAAATTATTTTAATCTTCATACACTCGTACAACCCTTCATCAATCAGGAAAAATAATCATTTCTGACTCCTCTTTGTTCAGGGATGAAAGAGCCTTGAACTTTTCTTTATACTGAATAAATTTCAAAAATTCCGGTTTCTGTTTGTGAAGAAATTTTTGCAAAAGTAAAAGAACCAGTGAAAAAGAAACCTTCCTTGCATAGGCAATATCTAAATTCATTCGATGCAATGCGCACAGCCATACCAATCTGAGGCTAATCTCTTGCACAAATTCTTGACATGGCTTACAAAACCTAGTTTTTTATCAATATGCAACCCGAGAGACTTAGTTTCTACGACATTGGTTATTCTTTCCTTATCGCTCCCCAAAGAAATTTCCTCAATGTCTCACTCAAATGAGGCAATGTTTGTTTTACTAACATTGAGTGATTAACAGTACCGTTGTTAAAGTTTTCCTCAACTACTTTATGAAATTCGCCAAGGAGATATTCGAAATCTACAGTTCTACTCCAACTTGAATCAGCACATAGTTGCGAAAACCCTTTATAATTATTTTTACTGAATATTCTACCTTGTCGTGGTGGCTTTTTGTCAGCTTTTCAAAAGCAATATGATACACAATATTTTCTACACATGGAACTTCATTTTGTATAATAGGTGTATATTAAAGTACTCATGTTAATAATGAGTGGGAAATTTTCTGAGTGCAGGCTCTAGCTTAACGGAATTTTCTACTAGCACAGTCCTTCACTCACCGTAGTTTTCATTCCTAACACAGGGCGATACTTCCTTCTCCGCCGAACCATCTTGACATCAAAAACAGCACCATACCGCGGGGGTAAAAGAACATGCGAGTCAGTCCTGGTCGCACATGGCGGCGGGTGTCAAAATCGCATGTCAAAACTATCTCGGAGAGACCGTCCGGCGCTGGTACGAAACTCGCAAACGTCCGCTCATAACTCCGACCTATCGCAGGCCGGCGATACTAATTAATTTCTAAATGTCAACAGACACGAACGACCACCTTCCCCTCTGTCCCAACCGGGTTGCCACAGCGTGACGAAACCGAAAAGCACACTTACGTCTCTATAAAGCACCGCAGAAATCACGGGACCAGTTTTTCGCCAGTCGAAAATTGACAAATCGATCGAAGCGGTGCGTTTTTTTCGCAACTGTAACAAAACGCGGTTTTTGCAAAAGAACGCGCGGCAATACAAGAGAAACTTTCAACGAAGCGGCGAGAAGCAGAGGAGGTTCGACTTGAGACTGGAGTGAGGCTGCTGGACCGACGCTGGTATATTGTTATTGTTATTTCCGTCAACCGATTGCACCCCTACGCGCAACCCTCGGAAGTCTTCGAGAGACTTGTGTGAGCTAGGGAAGACGCAGCTCTTACCTATTAACGTGTGATGCCAGGCACGAGACCGGTGAATCGGTGGATCGAACCCACGACCCCACGCATGCGAGGCGAACGCACTACCAGCCGACCTCCACGGCCCATATAGATAGATAGATTGCTTTATTCAAAAAATTGTACCAACACATTCATTATTTATATAATACACAAATACATTTGGGTGAACTGGCGTCAAGGTAGTGATGATTAGTTACCATACAAATTAAGTTTCAACTAGTGACTGTAGATGTCATGAGTTACTTTAAAAAACATCTATATATGCAGTGCTGAACAAACAAAATAAGTATTGAAATAAAACAAAGAACAGATGTTTTAACATTGTAAAAGTACGGAAAAAAATATGTAAATTTAGTCAAAATAGAACCAAAATAAATCATAATATAGAAAGACAAGACATACATGTTAAAAGTGTCTAGTGAGATAGATGAAATATATCAAATTAGGTGATGTTGAATCAAAATAACTCTGAACCTGAACTATATGGTTCGATCTTCATCAGCAGCTCTTGTACAAGATGTTAGAATTTTTTAAGACAGGGTTCGCTTTTCACACTCGTTGGTAGTTCGTTATAGAACTCAATACGTGAATACATAGGAGTTTTTTCTGACAGGGTTTGTGGGCAGGAGTATTTAAATCCACAGTTCTTTGTAACTATTCAGTGATTTAAACATATCCGATGTTTCCGCATTTTCGAACAGAAATACCAAACACTCATACACAGGAATATACTCGCTATTATAGTTAATATATTAATTTCTCTAAATTTCTCTCTGCAAGACTGACTTCTACTGATTTCTAACAAAATTCGTAGGAATCTCTTCTGTACTGTAAAAACACTTAATAAATTATACGAATAGTAGAGGTCACAAGTTAGATCCCTGGGGCACACCAGAATTTGCATGAAATGTCTTTTTTGTGAATAGTTTTCAATCGACTGTAAGAAATTTTCTGAAAGTCCAAACCTATCGTCAATTATCGTGAATAACTTGGTCACAAGCTTTACGAAAATCCATAAAAATTACATCTAATTGGGATCTGTCCTGTAATGTTTGAACTACATTGTTGCTAAATCAATAAATTTGTGTTTATCAACCTCTGAGTCACGAATCCGTGCAGTTCAGTAGCTATATAAAATTATTCATAGAAGTACATAATTTAGTATGAATAATTTGCTGAAACAACTTGGATGCTGGAGCGCACATAATTGATACACCTCTATAATCTTCCATTTCCAATACACTACTAGCTATGTGAATCATGTATTGATGCAAATGATGATAATTAGATATTTTTGTTTCTAGAATGCGAAATGATACTTTTGCATGGAAGTTATTTTGCCGAGCTTCAGACAATGTTTATTTTAATAACATTGAGTGAAAGAAGATTCGCATCACATCAATGTATCACTCTTTTTACATCAATATTAATTTGTTCAGAAAGATTTGTGGTTGATTTATTATGGCAGAGGAATGTGGAGTCATCCGCTAACATGGTAAATTTACCCTGTATGTCTAGATGGTTCAAGTTATTGACATAAAGCAGGAACAAAAGCAGTACAAGAACGGATCTTTGCGGGACACCAGAGTTTACAACACATTATCTGGATTCAGTCATTTTGAATACATGATTTGAACCAGGACAATGCAGTGCCCCGAAAGCCGTAGATTTGGAGCTTCTGATTCACACAGTCAAAAGCCTAAGATAAGTCAAAAAACACCGCTGCAGCTATTTCTCGATCATTCAGATTGAGGTTTAAGGTTATATAGGAAGGCAAAAATGGCATCATGTTCTGATGATTGAAAGCCAATCTGATTGAGGCTTAATTTGTTAAATTCCTTAAGAAAGGTTGTTGTCTATTATTCACTAGTTTCTCTAGTATTCTTGATAGGGTGGATAACAGTGAGATCGGTTTGAAATTGGCAGGTCTTTGTATATTGGAATGAAGTTGATAGTTTTTAAACATGAAGGAAATGATCTTTAAGAAAAAGAGATTTTGATTGTGTCTGTCAAAGTTTTTCTGGCATTTTCAGGTTTTTTCGATGATTTTGAGAGATATATCGACCCAACCGGAAGAAGATTTATTTTTAATCATCATTTATCTGATACTAATTTTTTCAGACAGTTTTTCTGCGACTGAGCAGTAAAATGTGTTCAAATCATCTGAATTCAAGTTTGTTTTTACTGAATCAGCTTTGCCTTTTTCCCCTTACTTCTGTTATAATGAATGACCTATGTTTCCCTTTGATTATTTTCAGATTGGGCTACTCTAACTAGAGTAATATATGTTAATGACCTTTTTTATAACTCTTCTGTAAGTGTTTCTATATTTATTAAAGTAATTAATGAAATCTATATTATCGCTGGGTACATGTTTTCTGATTTGGTGCAAGGAGCGCGTGTTTTTTGCAGATTTTCTGAGACCTTTGGTTAGCCACGATTTTTTTGTTCATCTTGCAGGATTATAATGGGAAAGGCACTATTAATTAAAGTTTTTCCTAACTACTTTATTTGAAATACGTCAAGAAGATTTTCGGATTGTAGAGTTCTACTCCAATCTGAATCAGCACATAGTTGCGAAAACCTATTATAATTATTTTTGCTGCAGATTCTACCTCGACGTGGTGCCTTTTTGGTCAGCTTCTTGAAAGCAATATAATACACAATATTTTCCACAGAGGGAGCTTTATTTTGTATAATAAATGTTTATTAAAATACTCATGTTAATAATTTATAGGAAATTTTCTGAGTGTAGGTCCTAGCTTCACGGAATTTTCTACTAGCACAGTCCTTCACTCACCGTAGATTTCATTCCTCACACAGGGTGATATTTCCTTCTCCGCCGAACCATCTCGCCACCAAAAACAGCACCATACCGCGGGGATGAAAGTCCATGCGAGTCAATCCCGATCGCACATGGTCGCGGGTGTCAAAATCGCGTGTCAAAACTATCTCGGAGAGACCGTCCGGCGCTGGTACGAAACTCGCAAACGTCCGCTCATAACTCCGACCTATCGCAGGCCGGCGATACTAATTAATTTCTAAATGTCAACAGACACGAACGACCACCTTCCCCTCCGTCCCAACCGGGTTGCCACAGCGTGACGAAACCGAAAAGCACACTGACGTCTCTATAAAGCACCGCAGAAATCGCGGAGCAAGTTTTTCGCCAGTCGAAGATTGACAGATCGATCGAAGCGGTGCGTTTTTTTCGCAATTGTAACGAAACTCGGTTTTTGCAAAAGAACACGCGGCAATACAAGATAAACTTTCAACGAAACGGCAAGAAGCAGACGCGGTTCGACTTGACACTGGAGTGAGGCTGCTGGACCGACGCTGGTAATCCCGCACTTGTGTTAAGCGTCGCGATGCCCGTGCTCATGCGTCCTCCGCCTTCTCGCGCGACTACAACAAAGGCATTAGGAGTTTCGGAGGCGTTTGTGTTTATTCCCTGAACGTATCTAGCGAGCTGTCGGTCTGTGACTTTGCAGCTTACGCTGAGTTACGTTGTAGCCGTGAGGAAAGTAGGTTTTTGATGCAAATTGTTACTTTTGAAACGTTCACAATTATAAATTTGGTTTCTTTTAGATATTAAATGCTTGCAGTAAGACCACAATAACTTTTCTGTAAGCATTCTATTGATTTCCAGATTATAAAACCAGAAGTACCTCAAAGAGGTTGCGTTCATTGTAACGTTGACAATGGTATACAGTTGTTTTCCTCGTATGAATAGGTCACAAGGTGAAATTTCCAAACACTTGTCATTCGATCACCACATGTAATAAGATTCCTAGAGACATACCATTCTATTTCACATGAAATATAATTGTTTTGATTTCACAGCTCTTGGTTCCCACGGATATCTCTGGTGATTTAATTAAATCCATAATTGTGTGGTTATCAAGAAGGAATGTTTACATGTTGACAATAATATGGTTAATGTCACTTGGGTGACAGCGCTTCTTCTCCCTATTTCGAATCGATTTGTTAAAGAAGACGACAGTTCTTCCTATTACGATTCGAATTGTCGGAGTACGCTCACTACATTGATTTTGTTTACACAAACTTCTACTTTCATGGAAAAGAGAGAGAGAGAGAACTATGTTTGTTATGGTTTTCATATAGTTTTGAAAATCGCGGAATGCTAGTCTCTTTGATATAGTTCAGTGACATGCGTATAATAATTGATAGTGGTGGCAACAATGAAAGGAAATGTTTTTTTTGTTAAAATCAATTTTGGGGAGGACGGAAGTGTTTGAAACACCATTAGTCCATTTCTGACCTGGTAACGCTGAAGCTCGCTGGAGGTTGAATTTGAGTTTATTCAATTTTGGCAACCTACCTAATATTGCTGGACAACACAAATGAGAGGTGAATATTATTGTTATGTAGAGGTCTATTAAAGGTTACTCGCTTCACGAGATTTAAACATATAAATATTTTTTGTAAAAGCACGCCTTAAAATTTCCTTTTGCCATAGCTATGCCAGGAATTTACCAAAGTCTTTGAGATACTTTAAACAGTATATGGACTAATCAGCCAATAAAAATTTAAATGTCAATTTCGAGAAAGGAATATAAGCCCACATGGTATTATAAAGCCTATGATGGTATTGTAAAGCCTATGATGGTATTGTAAAGCCTACGATGGTATTGTAAAGCCTGTGATGGTACTGTAAAGCTTGTGATGTATGATAAAACATGTAATGGTATTGTAAAGCCTGCCGTGGTGTTGTAAAGCCGGAGAGCATGTTGGAGCAGACCCAACGCTAGAGATTTCCGTGGAAACAATCATTTATGGAGACCAAAAAGGAACAACAAAACCAAAGTCGTGATTACTTAATTAATGCTTAATTCTGTAAGGTTTGAATGCATTCGGACTAGGTAAGATAAAAACTGTTATAATTTCTTAAATCACGACTTGGAGAACCCATTCTTTTGGTTGGTTACATATCAAGATTCTATTATTATTATTATAGTAGTTAACTATTAAAATTATTAAATATTTATATTTTAATGTGTTTTTTGTTTGAAGTTGGAGATGAATCTTTCTTTCAGCATGGTTAAGGTCTTTCTACAGAGATTGGCCTGGGAATAAGTTTTTGAAATCATTTATCACTGTAGATGGCGTCCAATAAACACCATAATTAATAAGAAACTTATTCTCTGTGCCACAAATTGGACGTTTTGAGAATCATCGAGTGACGTCGACTTACGCCTTGCCTCCGAAAATCAAAAAGCTAGCCTGGCCAAATATGTACCTAAGTTAAGGTTACATCATTAATTTTATTTTGATGAGGGATGTTGACATTGAATTTTTCAATCCTGATAACACCAATTCAAACAGACTACTTGATTTAGGAAATAGTTTCGAGTGGGAGCAAATCGTCACTGAACCTACGCGAATCACGCAAACTACTATGAAGCTGATTGACGTAATATTTTGTTCAGAATCACTTAAAATAAATAATGTAAAAAATATCGACTTCCCAACTTTCACCAATCACTTTCTAGTGCTCAAATATCATGAACAAACCAAAAATAACCCCATTTCATCACACCTACAGGAATTTCGTTAAAAACTCTTTTTTGGCAGATCTAACATCTGCTCATCTGGAGAGACTAGATTTTCTTACTAACATCGACGATAAGGTTAACGAATTTAATCGTCTGCTGCTATCAATTTTTGATATACATGCTCCTCATCGAACAGTGAGAATTTGTAAAAAAAAACCTGGCTCAAAGATAATTTCAAATTCATGATGCACATTCGTTACAAAGCACTCAGCAAGGTCAAAATAACTAAATGTCTAGGTAATTGGGAATACTATAAAGATATACGTGATATAACAAACAAAACTATTGAAAAAATGCCTAAAAAATACAATCTGGTAACAAACATTCATGGAAGGAATTGAAAAATATGAACGTTAGTGAAGTTGACAAGATTGTTTCATACCAAATCATGTCTCTGATGTGAATTTAATGAACAAATATTTTATGAGTAGCTCAAGGGATGATTCAAATATTGACCAAGAAACCTTGAATTACAATAATACAAATATCAGTAATGATCTCAACTTTGAGTTCAAAAGAATTTACGAGAACGAAGTCTATCGTGGCATACTCTCTACCAAATCGAAAGCAGTAGGGTCAGACGGTTTTTCCATTTCTATGTTATGATTGGGTTACCCTTACAGTATATTTTATTACGCGTTAACTATTGTACAAACAATTCTGTTTAACCCTCTGCTTGGACTGTAAATGTTATACCCTTATCCGGAAGAGTACAAGGATCATCGTCCGCTAAGTCAGCTACCCACTTTATACAAAGTTTTTGAGAAAACGGTTTATAAACAAATTCACGTGTTTTCGAGGAAAATGGTATTTTACCAGTGTTCGTCTGGGTTACTGCTGTTTTGAAAGTGATAGATGACGTACCTACTCCACGCGGTCGACTCGAATAAACTTTTTGTGTTGATTTTGCTAGATTACTCCAAAGCTTTCGATAGGGTAAATCAATATTTGAAGGTAGGAATTCTAAAATATTTAGGGTTTTTGAATAAAGCCAGTCTTTTAGTTAATGTACCTAACGAATCGCTTGTGCTTGAAACAACACAATCTGAGTGGATAGAAGTAGAAAATGGAGTTCCCCAGGGGTCCATTCTGGGTGCCTTACTTTTCATTCAATACACAAGTCAACTCCTCAAATCCTTAAAATATTCTGCCGTGTGAAAGTAAAAACAGTAAGTGCAAGAATTATTTTGAGTTAGTCTACGCAATTAATTTTTATATCGATTTCAAATAAAAAAGCACTCAATGACATTACTGAATATGTATTATTTTGGGCCATTTACACATTCTATTTTACAAGGTCTTGAAATTCAAAACTCCTCCGTATCTTCTTTGTAAGCACTTCATTGATAATATAAATATTCGTCGTCTTACAATACTCACAGTTCCTATGCATAAAAAAGAAATTTATAAACCACCTTTCAGTTATAAAGCGGCTACCGTCATTACCAATTTGAATAGTCTAGATTGTTCTCTTTTGACTTTATTCATGGACTCTTTCAATACAAATTACAACGTTGAACCGTTCAAAAGTTAACAGGGGAGGGGGCTAAAAAAAGCCGCGCTGTTTATATACTGTCAAAGGTATTGGACCTTAAACCGTTCCTTGAGGAATTCCATACACCATAATTATTTTGTTCCATAAATAACTGTTCCTACGTTGGTTCTAATGCATTTTCTTTGAACCCGTGGTTCTCCAGCTTTTCGATATAATTTAAACTTTCTGACTTTCGGCAGGCTAGGTCTACAGATGATGCAGTTGAAGCTTTAACAACGAAAATATATCGCTCTCTAGAGGAAAGTAAACCATCATTATGTATATTTGTCGACCTAGCCAAAGCCTTCGATACTGTGAGTCATCCCATGCTACTAGAAACAATAGAAAGAATGGGAATAAGAGGAAATATCTTGAAACTGATGAACAGTTACATAGGAATAAGAAAACAATGTGTTAAGATCAATGGACATTTGAGCAATTTTGAAATCATCGAATTTGGAGTCCCTCAAGGTACAGTTCTAGGTCCCATACTATTCAACATGTACCTCAATGACCTCTATGAAGTAAAAACAGAAGGACATATCATCAGTTTTGCAGATGATACCGCGATCTTCTATTCTGATGAAAACTGGCAACTACTTCATGAAAAGGTACAGAAAGATTTCCATAATATCAAAAAATGGTTTAACTCCAGGCTCCTCACTATTAACTTTGAAAAAACAAAATTCATACCGTTCGCGATCAACAGAGGCAAAATACCGGATATAGAATACTTAAAATTTACGGAAAACAATTCTACTCTTACAATACCGGTCACAAACAGCATCAAATATCTTGGAGTGTACATAGACTCAAATATGAAATGAAATATGAAATGGTGACTATTCACCAGAAGACGATTGCGGATTCAAGCAATTGAAACGTTGTGAAAAAATTTGAAAGAGATAGAAATCTTTCAACCATTAAGATGATGGACGTCCGAAATATAAGTAATCAAGTTACTACATCGTCTAAAACATTTCTTGAAATAAGACATTTGAAAATTGTATACTTTGCTCTAGTGGATTATCAGTTGAGGTATGGCATTATTGCTTGGTGTGGGGCTTACAACAATAATTTGAATAGCCTTAATATACTACAGAAATGAATTCTGAGAATTATATATTCAAAGGACCGGCTATACCCAAGTGATGCCATATTTCGACTGGCACACGTCCTGGATGTTAGACAGCTGTTTGTGAACATTCTAATCATCAAACAAAACAATTCAAACGTAAAATCCTATACACACCACGTTTATGGAACAAGACAACGAAATGTCCTCCTTGTAATTCCATTTGTTACGAAAGCAATCTTACAGCGATCATCATATTTTCTCAAGCCCAAAGTTTTCAATGCAGTACCACTTGACATCAAGAAAATAAACTCACAAAGTTTATTTAAGAAAAAAATTAAAAACTGGATCTTGAGCAAACCAAGAACCTTCATACATCAGATGACAGGCTCAAAATATTGAAATGTAAAATATGTGTATAGGCACCCTGAATTTTACATCACCAAACACGGTTTTTATTGAAATTGCTTCCAATATTTCTTTATTTCTTTCTTCTTCTTCTTCCTTTCACGACAAGCATATGCTTCTGTGAACGACCCCTTTATTCATCATCAATAATATAACTATACTTATGTAACCGAATGTAAAAATACTTTTTAAAGGAAATTTTCTACTAGGGAATCGCTAGATGTACTGGATATTTCCTATTACCATTGCTCATTGTCAGCCATAAAAAGTGTGACAACTTTTTCTTTCAAAGCGAAAATGTTATTTTATATTTACCAATATTTCAAATATGATGCTTTTAATGTTGCACTGGGTTCACCAAACTATGGAGATGGTACGATACGACAGATGCACGGAACATTTCAGAATGTTTCTGAATATAAAAAAAATCGCAAGATTGTGTTTGTTTTATTTTCGAACTGTCACGAATCATATACCAATACTTTCATTTCGAAGTGGCAAAGTATTTATAACGCCGAAACACACTTTTCAGACATTCTATTCAACGCTAACCGCGATATAAAATATATCTTAAAAAGAAACGCAGCAACCTAAACCTGTCAGCATCGATCGTAAACCTTTCAGGATGAAATTCGTTTCGAGTCTCCCAAATTGTGACAGATCATGCTTTATCCAAAAAATATTTATTATTATTAAACGTTTCAACAAATTCACAAGATCCGAGAATCTTGTAAAGAAATAACAATTTCATTTATCTTGGAAAAATCTCGTACAGGATACATAAATACCACATAACTGAATCTAGTCGGACAAAATGTCATATAATTAAATTTTGTTACCGGAAGTTATAAAGTTTTTATTAATTAACCTGTGCAGTCTTCGTAAATTGTGAAATGGCTAGAATATGTTGTTTCCATAATAGGAACGACGGTAGAATAATTATTGGACAATGTGTCGATAATTTATCTCAATAATATCGAATATTTATTGTATATTGTTTGATCACCGGACCATGAAAGTATTTCTCTGTTTTTTTAAGCGACTTCCTCATTTACATCAACAATATTTACGGTCTCAAAACAGTTAAGAATTTTTGAAATTGTATCGAGTCTAGGTCGTTAGATTCAGGAAGTGCAATTTATAATTTAAATAACTGCTTGAGAACCTTTTCTTTTGCTTTATTTTTATGTTCAGTCCAAGTTAATTCCATCAATCTGGGATCTACAACTACAAGCGATTGAGTCATAACAAAGCAGGCCTTTGAACATTTGCCGGCACGTTTAAAAAGTGATGTATTCACTGTTAAGTTTGATGTATCAAGCACTCTATGAAAACAGATAATACATCTCGTTCCCATGATTAATAATACATCAAGAGTTTTTACCGGCAAGTGTAGCATTAATATGGGAGCAAGTTTCTTCCACGGCTTGAAATTTGTTATTGAAATCGATCTGGAGTAGCAAGAACGTCAATGTGTGTATCGACGATCATAATAATTAAGCTGATATTCATTTTTACTTTACTATCAATCATCACAGTTTTTTCGATTGAATTTTTTTTTGGTATTTTTGTTAGATTCCGGTCAATTTTTGATTCTCAAAAAAGAGCTGTCGATTTTTTTTTAAAAAAATTTAATTAGTTTTAATTTATTGACTTATTTCTTGATATAACAAAATACTTATATACTTAAATATTTATAACTGTTTTCCTTTATAATCCAAACTGTTCACTTGAGCACAAGGCGCTTGTTTTGTAAACCCCTTTGGTATAATTGTTTCAATGAAAATTGCAATACCACTAAAAACTGAAATTCTGGTAGGAATTGATAAAAATTCAACTCATAATTTTTTTTCTGTATTGTATCCTTTTACTTAATTTTTTGTTTTATTTTTCATTTCAATCATCGGAAAGGTTGTGTGGCAGTAAACATTTATATAACACTGGATTTGGAGATACAGATACATAGCAGATCGTTCATATATACTTAAACACGTGCATACATAATATAGTACAGGGTGTCCGGCAAACCTTGTACAATATTGAAACTGGTGATAAACCAGATCATGACTGTTCAGAATATCGGAATTTTACCTCAGTAAAAATCTCACTGTTTTCGAGATAATGAGCATTTTTGTAATTTCTGGAAAATCACTACCTCACTTACTGATGAGTGATGCTTTCAGACGTACGAAACAGTTTTTCAGAAAACAATACAATTTTTCAAGAAATGAGGGTAAAATGGCAGATTTGTTTGACATTATTGTTTGAAAAAAGCATGCCCATTTTGTCCAGGCTTTACTATGGCATAAAACATACTATCATTATTTTTGGAAGGAGTAGAATTTCGATAATATTAGAGTGTGGTGTTATTCTGAACTAAAATCAACTCCATTAGACTTTGTCAGTGATGTCTTTTATTTTTATCCTATCAATATGAAATGATTAAATAATTATAAGTAATAACGAATCAACTGCTTAGAAGCAATCAATGAGATGTAATGAAGTAAATACTAACGTTTTTTTTTTAATCAACAATGAATAATATTACAAAAATGTTATTTTCCATCCACTGGTACGCATAGACGACATATTTTCAAGAAGAACCTTTTCAAATGCGTTATATGTTATAGCCCCCAAATCATTGTACAATCGGATATAGTTCTGCATAAAGCGCTGCATAAAGCGCTGCTGCAGCAGTAGCACTACCTCCACATTCACCATAAATGTGCATATGCGCATATTCTCTGGGAGTATAACGTTTGTACGGCATGACAAAGAAATAAATACCACTGAATGAAACAAGAGGAATAATTTCAAAAAACTACGATAGAAGTCAGAAGTTGTTCAAACAAAAGTTTTTAATTTTCGACAAGGATTCATCTCTTAAAAAAGTTTGCACTCATTTGGTTGCACCCTGTATATCTGTCGGTTTCTGAAACTTCGTTGGAATCTGGATATTGGACATGTGCGACATTTATCACAAGAATTCGTATTAATCGGTGCCATGTCGGATAATCCACATTTCTTTTCGATAATTTTAGTAGGCCTAATTACATGAAAAGTTAATTTTATTGACATACTATTTAATGCTACCAAGTAGTCTATTCTTTATTTTTAATAATTATATCCTCATTTTATCTTGATAAAATCTAAATAAAATAATTTTTGGGCGTAAGTATAAAAGTTATCAAATGAATGAATATTTTGGAACCTTTGGTGTAAATACAATTCAAGAAAAAAATAAAATACCCAAACACCAAAACTACGTCACAGTCTTAAAATCTTACTTTTAGTTCCTGAAGATGCTAACCTTGTTGGCGAAACGCGCGTCGAGTGTGATTGTGACGTAGTTTTGGTGTTGGGTGGTTTCTTTTTTTTTTGAATGAAAGTTGAAGAAGCCTAGATTAAAACCACGCCTAATTCAATGGAAACCACTTCTTCCAAAAATAATTATAGTTTGTTTTATACCATGGTAGAGTCTGGACAAAATGAGCATTCTTTTGAAATGAATGTCCACTTCCAATTGGTTATGTTTCTTTCAGATAATAATGTCAAACTTTTTCTAAAAAAATTGATGAAACTCAAATCTGTCATTTTACCCTCTTTTCTTGAAAAATGTTTTCACTTTCTGAAAAACTGTTCTGTATGTCTAGAAGCATCACTCATCAGTAATCTTCAGCAGCAATGATATTTGGATTCGTCTCAATTTGTATACATGGCTCTCAAAAATCCAAGGTTAGGTAGCGATTTTCCAGAAATTCTTAAAATGCCCATTATCTCGAAAACGGTGGTATCTTTACTGAGGTGAAATTCCTATATTCTGAACAGTCATGACCTGGTCTATCACCAGTTTCAATATTGTACAAGGTTTACCGGACCCTGTATACAGTGCAGCGTTTTATAGTCTCACCCACCTATGCTGTTAACTTTTGAACGATTTGACGTACAAACATGGAACAAAACCCGTTTTGAATGGTACCGCCGGCGCCGGCGCCGATACTTTCTGAAAAAAAAAAACGTTTTCATTGCTCTATAGAGAGCACGGGGTAACACTAATTTGTAAACTTCAAATAGAATAGGGGTCAAGAAAAGATAATTCAATTCTCTTTTAAACCATCTAAATTTTTTAGGATTTCGATATTTTTTTACAGTATGCACTCAAAATATCATCGTATAAGTGCGGATCTGAATGGTAGGTACTCTTATCTCGATAAATTTTACCGATTTGATCTAGAACAATTGGACAGAAAATACTTTGAATGGTAAAACCGACACTACTTTTTGAAATCAGATGCATTGCAATTACTCTACAAATACAAATGGCGCTAGGGGCACACCACTTGAAAATTTCGGAAGGCAAAAGAGATAGAAATTGTAGAAAACCGTATCAACAAAAATCTAAAAATTATTGATGGTTAAAAAGAGAATTGAATTCTCTTTCACATGATATGTAACTTGACCACCCCATACAATTTGATGAGCAATCAAATTGTTTTGTTTATTTCAAAAATGAGTATCCATTCAAAACAGTTTCTGCCCCATATTTGTTCGTCAAATAATCAAAAAGGGGTGGGAAACTATAGAAACCCGCACTGTACATATATCTTCATCCAGAGACAACAACTGATTTTATTGGTTGAATAACCAAACATGAATATATAATTTTTCATAATAACGTCAACTGATTCAACTAGTTGAGGTCCATGATTTTTGTATACCATCAGTTTTATATTTGTAAAATGACGTGTTCTTTTTCAAACTGCACTCTAGTTTATTCTAAATTTAGTACTGAAGTAGAAAATTGTTCGATGTATATGGGTTTTTTAAACAAGGGAAATATAACATTTATATTTTCAGTAAATCTATTATTTTTAATATTTTCGCAATAGTGAAGATATTTATTATTTTGCAACAACATAAGACATAAGACAGTGACGAATATGTAGACACCATGTTACACTACTCGATTTCTTTATAGAGCTTGTTGACAATAGATTTTTTATTCGAAGATCAATTTTAATTATTTTATTTTAATTTTTTCAGGGTGCATTCGAATATACTTCTTCGAGATATAGTACCTAATAACTGATTCAGTCAAAGGATTTCTGTTGAATTGTACAATTTGTAAGTAAGCTGAAGGAGTCTTTTTGTAACATAAAGGACATGTTCGTCCCAGCGTATATGCTGATCAAGAATTATACCAAGAGATATAAGCTTAGATCCTTTTTTTTATCGAAGGCAATATTCTGTGAACATTCAAAGGTATGTATTTTTAATACATTTTCGATTGGTTGATTGTTTTCAAGGAGTGCGAAACAAACGAAGTTGGTTTTATTCGAATTCAAATTGAGAAGACTGTATCTTTCAAACCACTTCCTTTCGTTAAATATACTTGTTGCCATGTTTTGCCATGATCAACAGATTTAATGCAACCAATGCTATTTATGTAAACTAGTAATAAAAGGGGCCCCAATACTGTGCCTTGAGGAACACCAACCGGAGCCATACCTATAGTTTGTCCATTAGATCGTCATGTGATGTGGGCAACCAGAAGGGTAGATAAGTCCTCTGAGACTGAAATGTCCAAAAATATGTTGAAAAAAAAATTTAAGAATGATCTAGGAAGTACAATTAACATTATTTATTTGACTATTTTTCATATGGAAAGTCAAGTGCAATGGACGAAATCGATAGTTTAAACGGGGTACCAAACCAATCTTGTGGCCATAAAAGAAGTCTTAAAGAATCAGAATGTGTGCAAGGTAAGCGTAGGAAAGACTTGCTAACATAGAAAATAATAGAAGAAATTTTCCGGTTGTTGATAAAATGAAAAATGTAAAAACCCTCAGTGATGCAGTTACTGCAAAAATGTAGTTGAATTATTTTACATCCCTCGCATCTAACACTTATAAGGAAACTACTTACAAAATTGAACTGCTTACATTAAAGGTTTCTATACACATAAGACCAATACATACGTTTATCTTCAAGTCAAAAATGGTATTCTACCGATCAACGTTCAAAAAGTAGGATCAATTTTAATCGTGCTTACCTTGAACACAATACGCTATTTGCCTTATTTTTTGGAGCTGCTTGGAATATTTTGATTTATTTTTTCATCCTGAAATTAGTGTGTTTAGCATAACAAATCATAGTTACATTTGGAATAACTTTGAAGAAGGTTATGAGGTCATGGGCATAAATCATATAAAGGTAAAAGAGGTCCAAGTATAGACCCCTGAGTCACCCGATGACTGATGCCGCCGAAAACCATATCGATTCAGTTTGTCAAGTAAGAGATAATGGTCAACACAATCGGATATGCATAAACATGGGGGAATTAACGTCGACTGAATTGTTTTGTTCCTATTATTATCCTGACCTAATTTCCCCCCGTCAACACATTACAAAAAATACAACAACGAAAACGCCGTCGTAAGAATTCTTTCGTTCATCCCTATAAGGAAATTCTGCAAAAATGCCGATATGAGAAATGGCTGCACACGAAAAAATAGACAACGACGGTTCCGGTGAAGCGGCAGAGTTCAGAGAAGAAGAATTAGCATTCCATTCACAGCGGAGACTTCACCAGATTGAAGTTGGAGAGGAGCCGGGATCATGTCAGAGCCATCGGCAGTCATCGATTCCACCACGGTCATGCATTAAACAATTTACGGCCGAAGGAAGAGGAGGATGCGGCGTTGCCAGATTAACGGAAAAGTCTGTAGAGACATGGAAATTTTGTGAGCGGAATCATTGTCCGAATTGCAAAGATTTATTCAAAGGGGGTAATTACACAAGTGCTTCAAAATTATCGATAATTTTCCATGAAAGCATGTTGTCTAAAAACTGCATGAGTTTATTTTAATATTTTGTCGAAAGAGCCCGACTCCGAAGGAGGAGGGCTCTTTTAGCAAAATATGAAAATAACCGAATGTAGTTTTTTTACTGACAACATGCTTGAATGGAAAATTATCAGGTTTATTTTGATGCACGAGTGTAATTTGGTAGAATATTTCCGGAGTAAAAACAAAAATGTATGTGCCTGTCAAGATGACAAATGTACATTTTAACAATCGTTACTATAGATACACGGACCGAGCGGGTAATTTTCGATACCTACCGGGTAATTTTCAGCCTGAAAATGTCCCGCCGGGAATTTTTCGCTGTAATTGATCGAAAATGTCCCGCTTCATATGGGATTTTTAACATACGATGGAAATATTCTTTCAAAATTTATTTGATAGGAAGGATTTTCCTTTTTAAGTAATGATATTGAACCATTTCTAAGCAACCTGTGTACCATTTTTATGTAACGTGAAGTATAGGTATAGGTATTTCACGACTTTGATATATTGTGTTTTAATTGTAATCTGAATATTTTTTATAGCTTACTCGATAATTTTATATTTTTTTACGCGAAAATTGGGGGGTTATTTTAAGAAAATATCGTGTGGTTTGATAATTAGGCCATTGATTCAAGTATTGTCATATACCTCAAGCTTTCCTCAATAAAAACATGAGTGATCCTTTAAGTAAAATTTTTAATCTCTCCTAATTATATGTTGATATTGAACTATACATTAGTTGTTATGTGAAATATGTTTACGTATATACTTTATTTTATTTATATTTGTACAAGACTTTGTCTATAAGACGTAAATCATCAGACAATAAAGGATATTTTGATAGATTGATTGACTCAGTAGAATAGACAGAAAAACTGAGGAAATTGTTGGTGAATTTTATAACAACCCGACAATAACAAATCGAATAAGGTGTTAGAAACAACAATGAAAGATATAATAAACGTTGCAGAGTTATGCAAAACACTTCCAGAGGTATCAAGTCATGCACTTGTTTTTCTTCAGTTTTTTTTTCATGAAAATTCGATACACTCCAATAACGAATGAAGACATCAATTTTTTATTTCAGAATATGGCTTGCACAATTTGCGATAATTAATGTTGATTAAAGCAAAAATTTAATAAATCATTAGATAATCTTAATCATATACAGTTTACCTGATTACATTTCTCAGAATTTTGATTGATTATGAGAACTGTTTATAATTAAAATAAAACGCTTATAATAATAATAATAACTTTATTCATAAAAATATGAAACATAACAATTAAGAAAAATGTAATAAGAATAAAGTAAGTGAACGAAAAGTGCTATTGCACTTGTTACGTTTAAAATAAATGAAATGCAGTGGGTGTAAGTGATTAGGATAAATATAAATAGAATGTTGTATAGCTAAAATACGAAATCGGAGTATAGATAAAAGTAATATAAAATAAGTACAAAAATAAAATGAGATATGAATACAATAAAATTTCTGGCTAAGATATCAATAAGTTAAAATACAGTAGATATAGAAGAAAAATATATGAATTAAATACAAGAAAGTTTATATACAATACAAATTGTGAACGAACTATAAAAGGAGTAAAATACAAGGGGTAAGATTAGCTAAAGGTATTATAATTTGAATACAAAAATAAAAAGACAATACAATTTGAGGAGGGTCATATAGTGCAAACAGTTGAATTATTATATGTGTATAAACAAAAAAAGAGGTGTCAATTAAAAACGTCTAATTTTCGAAATAATTCGAGATCATTCCTCTTGGATTCCAAATAATGAATTCTTTCAATTTTTTCTTGAATAATTTAACATTTTTTATATTTTTTATATTTTCTGGTATGCTATTGTATAGTTTTGGTGCGAAAAAGGTGTATGATCTTTGTGAAACCGTTTTCAACATCAACGGTGTAACGTAATGATGTTTCCGACGAGTAGCATAATCGTGACGTGGAAGTTGTGAGTAATTTTTTATGATATAATGTTTATTGCTGGAGCAGAGAAAGTATAGTTGTCTTAAGTCAAGTATTCGTGATTCTTTATAAAGATCATCTGATGGGTACCTTGACTTCTTGGTATATGTTATCTTTAAAAATCTGCTTCGTGTGACTTCTAAAGAGTGAAGGTGCGATTTCAAACTTGCACCCCAGACAACAATCGCATATCTGAGATGACTTTCAACTAAAGAGAAATATACGGTCCTCAGGTATTCTAGGGCGAAGCATAGCGCAGAAAGATAATAATTACAAATATTGTTTCTTCACAGTATTTAGGTATCGCGCAACAACGCTGAAGAATAAAAAATCATTACATTTTTTTATAGATTTTTCCAGTATTTCTCCGTTGCTAATGAATGATCCGATCGGGACGTAAAACATCTCATTTTGTTTGTATTTGAATTCTCTACAATTTTTCTCACTGGAGCAACTAGATTGCTTTATTAGTTTTCATTTCATAAACAAAACACTAAAAAGCACATTTTTCTATTTGGAGTCAAAAATGAAGTCATTATGAAACCCAAATGCATATCCAAATGGCTTCTTTTTCGAACCGCATTTTAAATTTTTTCGAGATTGGTAACAATGGTAACATCAACTCTCAGATGAACAAGAGGGATGGGATTTTCAGATATTAGACAAAGAAGAAGAATAACTTTTGAATGTTGTGATGTTATTTGTTGCCTTGGATGATGCGGTTATTATAAACTTTAAGTAATGTTACATGACTGGTTAAATTAGCTGGTGTGGTTTGGACTGGGTTTACAAAATTATGCTCAGTGGTCTGATTGTTTGAAAAGTTATTTTGACTGCAGTGGGAGTGTGGTGAGGCATCCGATACTTCAAAATTGTGAAATTCCTTTCCATAAACTGAACGAGATATTTTGGGCAACAAACATTCACAGCCGTTTGAGCAATTACTCTCAATTCAGGAGGGGTGCAACTTGAGTTTTATTCATCAGTCATTTTAAAAATAGGTAATTCACTAATATTTGCATTCAAAATTTAAATAATTTATGTAAACAAATGAATTACCTGACAGCTTCCTTCAAATTTGAAATATTTTATCAATGTTACCAACCCGATATTTCTGATATTATTATTAATATCAAATCCAATTTTTTCCAATGAGAAACTAAAATAAAATGCCAAATAGAAAAAACAGTATATGAAACACTTTTTATAAGACACATTGATTGTAGTTAAATGTTTATATTACAACGTAATAAATGACAATTGCGAGTTTGTGAGTAGACTTAGAATTTGGAATTTTGTGGGACTGTCGTTGCCATGAATTAAAAGATTTGACAGGTAATAGTATTAAAGATACCAGCATTTACGTAATACAACAACAAAAGTACAGCGTTCCTTCAACATTTCTGAGTTCTTCTACGAAATTTCTTAAATGTATATGAGCCTCCGTCCACTAGATATGGACCAAATAAATTCAAGATTCTTTATTAACTACCAGAACGAAAAGTGTACTAGACAGGTTCTGGAAATAAATAAATTCAGTAAATATTTTAAGCAAATAGCTCAATATTCAAACTTGCGTTATCACCAAAAACATAGAGGGCATTGTTTGCGCAGAAATTCTTCAACGCTTTAAGGAGTTGCAGGAGGTGATTTACTTCAATTGAAAAAGCATGGAGGCTGGAAATCTAGTAACGTTGCAGAGAATATATTGATTAGTTAGTAGCAAAAATCAAATACAAACCAAAATTTCACAGTACATACAAAATACAACGATAGCTGATAATGACGCATCTTTCATCTGGAGTGATATCAGTTGACGACATAACATTAGGTGGCATTCATACCAAATTTACTTTCATTTTAATGCAATTCCACTCAAGTTTAAGGTTTATAAAGGAGAGTTTAAACAGCAAATAAGAATAAGAAACTGAATAAAATAAAATTAGGAATAAGGGTAAAAAATCTGGTTTATACAGATGAATAAAATAAAATAAGAAACGAAAATGAACCAATCAAATTACAATGACTTTTGTGTAATTGCAAGTTCGTGAAGTTTACTTTTTCGTTTTGACAGATGCCAAAAATAACATCCACATTACTTGAAAATTCTATATTGAAGTTTCAATGATGTACTTATTGCAATCTTATAGCGAGCCGTTGTCCTGGTTCAATTGGAAGCTTGGTTGGGTCTCTTTTGATATAAGGTTCAATGTATCTCAATAGATGGCCAAATATATCTGGAGACATCCTCGTATATTTAAAATATTGCTCCCTATCATGCGTTTTGCATATATTTAACAAATTATTTTACACATTAAACTATTTGTTCCTATTCAAGGGTCGAACTTTGAAACGCCTATTTCGCTTTATATGTAATGAGGCTACAGCCGCAGTGCCTGCCATCAACAACATCATCGCCCCGAGCTTAGTATTTCTATTCATCTTCTATTCAACTTCAATATCGCCAGAAAATGTGAACAATTACAATCTACAACAAATTTCATTAGATGAACTCGGAACATTTAGAACAGAAAAGATTACGGTCATGCGCAGTATCAGTTTCCAAACAAAATAAAATAAGACAAAAAGATAAAAGTTGGCCATCTCTTGTTGTTATTCTTATTTCTTATTTTATCTTATTTCTTGTATAAACGCTTTCATGGAAATGTACATGTTCAACTTTCTTATTTTATTTTGTTCCTTATTTTATTTTATTTTATTTGCTGTTTAAACTCTCCTTTATATTTCCTAATTTAAAAAAAAAACACTTAAAAAATATTTGGTCGACAATCAAATTTAGCAGTAACGCAAAATATCTACCTGGTCATATCTCACTTATAAAAGTAAATGCGTAAGTTTGTTAAACTCTTCTTAAATCATCTCTCATAAAATGTCTATTTTCTCTTATAGAATTAACTTTAAATCGTTCAATACTACATCTAATTTTCTCTTGTTCTGCAAATAGTTATTGATGTATTCAATTTTATGTTTCACAAGTTAATAATTAAAAATTACACAAGAAATGTTTTGGGTTAAGTGGAAGAATATTTTTTGTTGTGCAGTAATGTACACCTGCAGTTTCGAAGATCCAAAAACTGTTACTTTCGTCACTTGTAAAACAATATACTATTCGTCAATAAATACCCATACAAAAAACCTAAAACAACGCCATTCTTCCACCAAAAACCCGCAATTGACGTCTGAAAAAACGCGGCATAAATTTTCAATATTCCAAATGTAGTGGCGAAGATGAGCCACGGCCTTACGATGAGGGATGAAGTGGGGCGCAAACGGCTTGGGTATTGATTTAGTAGCTGGCGGGCGTCCTAAGGCTTTGGAAGCAGATAGACAGGCGAGTATGACGCATTATATATGGCGCTGGAGACGAAATTCACGGGGAGAGACGGAAATATGCGCCGTCTCGCTCCCGCCTAGCACGGAACGTCGGAGGGAACTTGATGGGAAATAGACAGCTGGGCCGGAATTTCATTCGGAATATACGAAACGAAAATAATTATTGGTGTCTCCCCCGAGCTTAATTTACGCAACATGGAACGCGATAGGAGTCGTTCTAGATTGTTTTTTTTGTTTTTGAGTTGGCGTAGACGAAAACAAACGCTGGGTGAGCGTCTGACTTTTGTTTCAATTAGCCGGTCCCACTTGAAAAGTGACGATATACCTATCGTGTTAGTCTGAGACGAAGAATGATTTTCTTGGGAATATTTTTGGATTACTTCACTTATTGGGGTAGAACTTGTAAGAAACATGGTTTCAATTTGATAGATATATATTGAGGCAAGTTATTTATTTTCAAAATTTGTAAGATATTGTCCAATATTGTAAATGATTTGAAAAATGGCTTTATAGAAAACTTTACCTAGTACCTTCTTTTCTTTCATCTTCTGTATATTTTTCAGCTCAGTCGGGTCCACATAAACATAAGACGGTCTGTTTTTCAAGACGGTTGCAGCTTTGGGCTTCTTCTGGGATGTCAATTTAATAGTTTTATAAAAATTTTAATATATTGTGAGGTTTAAATTTCAAAATTCAGTTATATCTCGGAATTTCAAAATTTCTAATTGGAACTCTGACATTTATTTCAAAATTAGTTATATCTAGGAATTTTACAATTCTGAGTTCTAAGTCGAAATTTTACTTCAAAATTCCGAGTTTTAATTCGGAATTTCAAATTTCTGAGTTATATTCCAGAAGTAAAATTTTGAGTTGTGACTAAGAATTTTAGAAATAGAGAATTTTTCTTGAGTGTCCCTTGCAAAGGTTCTCAATCGCTAAATTGCCAAAATCAAACATTGAAACTGGCTCAAAATAAGAAATTTCGCACTCAAATGTACTATTGTCTACCTGATCTAAAAAAAGAAGTAACTTATTTTATCAAAATTATTCTTTTACAGTTGAAAATAATGTAATTATCATAACATATACTAAAAATTTATTAAAAATAGGTGAAATATTGTTCTCATTTCAGAATTTGTCAACGTGCATTCAAAATATTCGTGTGAGTCTATAGACTCTGATTTTCTGAGGTTATGGTAGAAAAAGTCTATGAAGTTAAATTTGATGTACTTTTTGGATTATTTATAAGGGAATAAGTCAATTGAGGTACCATGTTCTTTTTCTAAATTGTGTGTTGACTGGAACTTATGATAAATAGGTTTTCTTTTCTTCAGGTAAGGTTATTATAGTAATTGTCCTTTATAATAATTATTTATATTATTTATAATATTGAGTCCTAGGTTTTAGACAATCTTACATCATAACAAATCATTTAACAATAATATACATGCTCTAGAACAAAGTAATCGTCTGAAAAGAATAATTAATTATTATTGATGAATTCACTCCCAGTTCAAACTCAAAGCTGTACCTTTCTTTTATTTGTGATATTGCACTATAATGGTTTCACTAATACTCAGTGCATCTTTAACGATAAAAGTTTGCTTGGAAAACCGCATACAGCTAGTCAAAATTGGAAAGTGTGACTCTGAACCAACAAATATTATTACAGGTGTCCCTGAGGGGTCTGTTTTGGGACCTTCACTGTTTACCATGTATACGTCCAATATATCATCATTCAGGTCAATCTCATTAATGCGCGACACATAAATTTACCATTCTTTTAGTCACGAAAAAATTAATGATGGGTGCTCAGCCTTAATTGACGATCTCAATGATTTATCTAGATCGTCAAAGGACCACTGCGTGAGTATAAATCCTACCAAATCCAACCTACTTATTTTTGGTAGTAAAAATTGTAGAAATGAATACAATGATCAGATAAATATTTCAATAGATTCTAAACTCCTAGAAACTGTTGAATCTGCGAAAAACCTAGGATTAATAATTATAGACAGTGATTTGATATTCAGTGAGCATGTAACAAAAACTAACAAAATAGCTTATTGCAATCTCGAGTTGATTAATAACTCTTCCAAAATAATTGATTCCAAAACCAAAAATCTCTTATGTGAGTCCCTGGTTCTGAGCCACTTCAACTCTGCAAATATTGTAAACAAAACGGTTCATATTTGGAATTAGGAAAAGAAACGCTATATCACACAAAATAAAGGAATCTGACTGTCTAACAATGAAACAAATATGGCTATTGAGTATGTGTTGTTTTTCTCATGATATGATTCGTTCCAGGAAATCCAAATATTCATTCAATATTTAATTTACACTCAATACCAGGTATCGATTTCGTCTGACCCCACCGATACAGCGCACATCTCTTTATGAGTGTTCTTTCTGTTATTCAATCTCAAAAATATATAATGGCTATTCCCGACTCGCTCAAAGCTTCAAACAGAAAGTGGTTCAAAAGTATGCTGCGACAATCTGTACATAAAAAGATAGATTTCATATTTAATTTAATAGATTTATTTTCGTCGGATGACTGAATGAAAATTAAATTAATGCATTGTGGGTTTAACCTGTTTCATTATTATTATTGCCACTCCACCTACACCTTCACTATCCTTAATTTCATTAATTTACTTGATTAGTTATTTTCTTATGTGTTTTTATTGTTTCGTATTTTCACTTCATCACTTTCATGCTAATTATTGTTTTGTAAAATTTATTATGAACATTCATTTTCTTTTATTATTTTTATATACATATTTTTTTTTGTGTTTGGGGTTGAATGGAAGAGAAGTTTCCGATATTATCGGAAACTGGCCCCCAAATTCCGCCCTATCATTCTGTAGATATTCATATTTTGATTTATTTTCCTTTTGTAAAAAATGCAGTATGAATGAAGATATTTTATTATTATTATTATTATAATCATTACATAATTTCTCTCGAAATCAATTTGAAAAACGTTCTTGAATTTGCTCGTAGGAAATACCTATGAATCAGCAATATATTAACTGATTTCCTTGTAGTAATATCCAACATGCAAGATGCTTTTACCATATCTTCATATTCTCAAAAACAGTATCTTTGAATGAATTTCATAAACTGAAAAGGATTTACAACTTATTATGACTTGATGTAGGTATTTAGCTGTGTACTTTTGTATGCTGTATGCTTTTTCTCAGTGTGGAACTTCAACCGATCAACTCCAACTGCGAACAATGTCACCGAAAACTGAACGAAAGTATCGATCTGAGGCAATCAATTAAACGAACGATGGTCTGCTGCCGCGGCGATAATTTCATTTGGAAATTCATGTTTTCCCGGACAGGCCAAACTTTCGTAGCGCTTTCCTCCTTTTCATGAAAAACGCTCTCACGCCAACGTCAGTTCACTACAGTTAATCTGAAAGAGATGAATTAATCCCAACTCCATGTCGGCCAAACGGTCTGATTTATGGCTAGAGGAAACGAAATTTTGGCAGCGTTTTATCTAAATTTAAAATCTCTGTCGGCACAGAAACTACCGAGTAATTAGTTAGATAGCATTTTATTGTAATTAAAAAGTTTGCGCGGGAGCATCAAAACATGTGGGCGCCAGGAAATCAATCGAAAGTTTCAAGTTGTGTCTGAATGCATCCCCCTATTCAATAATATAATAACGACAAAAAATAAATGACAGAGACAAATCGCATTAGACAATATCAAATAAGAGTGAGAAAAGCAATCAAAGATACAAGGTGAAAAAATTGAAATTAAAAATGGCTGCTAAACGGTTAGTGAGCCGGTGATCGTATGCGTATCTTAGATCTGTTGAGGTTGAGTGTCAGCCGTCAGTATTTGGCGCAGGGCCTCAACATGGCTGTGCTGTGTCGATGCTCTTCGATTTGGTCCCAATACGTTTGGTGTTTTGATTTCTTCCATTCATTGATTAGGTTTCCGCATCGAGTTCTGCTAATTCCAAACAGAGGTTCTGGGCTTGTGAATGGTGATTCAGGTGCTTGTTTTGCAAGTTGGCCTGCTTTTTCATTGCCTTCAATTCCCCTATGTCCGGGCACCCAAACAAGTCAGACCTTGTTGCGTTTTGCCAGTTCTTTGAGGCTCCGAAGGCATTCCCAAACTTGCTTTGCCTTTATCTGTATTGAATTCACAGCTTTTATTGCGCCCTGGATGTCAGAATGTAGATGTGTTTTCTATTATACCGATTGTATAGATTCATCTGTATGTACGTCCCTATGGCATGTGTCTTAACTTGGAATAATGTGGTGTTGTTGCCAAGTGGGACTATCATGTCCCTTTTTGGCCTCACCCCATATACTCTTGCTCCTGTTCCAATATCTGCTTTTGAACCATCTGTATACCAGATTAGATAGTGATTCTACCCCCGAGTCCCATTCATTCCACTATTTTGAATGGTATTTCGTACGAGTACTGTGGTAGTTTGTAGTATGACATCATTTCCAGTTCGGTATAATGTTGACTTTATGGATAATTTTGGTGTGCCCAGTTTGTGGTTGGGTTATCCAATTATCTGTTTGTTGAAGTCTGTATGCTGTCTTCCTAGCCTCCCCCATGACTGTGGTGTCTCAATTCTCAATAGGTTTATACACAGGCAGGCAAGCTTCTCTATTTTACCAGAGTTGGTTTTCGACTGTCTTTGTTCTATTTTGGGCCATGAAAAAGGTGATCCGTATGTGATTCTGCGTCTTATGATCGCGGTGTAAATCCAGTGCATGACTTTAGGTTTCGATCTGGAAGTGATGCGGTATCATCAGATATTTCCATGGGACTGAGTGAAATTAGTTCAAACTATAAAGATTGGAGTATGCACAGGAATTTCAGCATAATTGCTTTCAAAACTATCATGTTGATTTTACAGCGTTTCCATCAAGACATGGACAAATTACGATTGAAGTTTCTTCAAAACCGTCCATGTTCTCATTCCAAGAAGAATAAAGGATCTTGTATCACAAACTGAAATTCGTAATAGGAAATCAAATGAAATCGAAAAATAAATCTAAACAACTTTTATAGTGAAAATCAGCACACTGCAGTTGTGGTTTATCTCTTATTAGGATGTAACATAAAACATTTGAAGAACCTTCTTTAGTTTCTGATGTTTCTTCAATTAAAGTTATTCATACGAAGGAAATATATTTATCTGAACGAAGGAAACATAATCATTCGAAGTGAATCGAACAGGACAATACTTTTTCCTCTGCTCTTAATGTCTTCATATTTAAATCACAGCCTACTGTTCTTTCATCACAATTTATTCGTTAGTTCTACCATTAGTTTATGAGATAAAATTTGGTCTCGTAGTATGTATCACCTTTGATAATATTCCAATGAAGTGAAAAGAAAAGAAAGGAAAGAATGATATAGGGTGAAGTGGGGTAAATGTAATCATGGGGCAAGTGTAATCAGGTACTCTCTAACTTTTGTGTTACTTATCGTTTTTGATTTTTTTCTGTATAAAATTTGAAAGTGTACTCCTTTTTTGCCTTAATATGATGTTTGTTGTCCTTTCCAAAGTCCTAAACCAGTTCAAAATAATAGTTATTTTATGGATCACCTGTATTTTCATTTGTTATGCGAGTATCAAATGTAATTTTCAATTTTATATTGCTAATACAAATAATTCAATGAGATTTTAGTATTTTGCTTCCTTAGATTATTTTCAACGAGGAATCCGATTCTGAAGTAAAATAGTGGTGATTACGCTGACCCCACTAAGAATTGTATATGGGGTAAGTGTAATCACAGAGATTGGGTAAATATAATCACTGATTACATTTGCCCCAGTCTGTTTGCCCCAGATTATGTTTCTGAAAAAATCCGACTAAAACTTGCAACATTCGATTTTTTATTGCCCTGAACAAATTCACCATCACTTCGTGCCATATCAGACATCGAGTTAATTTTACCATTACCTAATTTAGGACAAAGAGAAGAATACATTTTTCCAGTATTATTCGCTGCATATAGTAAAGTAAAAGGAAAAACTACACTGAACTGTTTTTAATGTTCGTACATTTCAATAGACGTTTCTAGGACAAAGATGAGAATTGTACTCATTCTACAAAAAAGCTTATTACTTCCTTATAAATTGAGATAGTGGACAATTTTTTGTTTTTGTTGAAACTGCATTTTTAAAACTTTATTACACTAGCCTCAAATACTCTAGCATACAATGCATATAAGCTTTACAAACCCTGATTACATTTGCCCCAAATGCTGAGGTAAGTGTAATCAGCGAAGATAACTTATTATTTTTGTTTATAAAAAATGCACTGTGGCTAGTAGAAAAAAATAAATTACTTCAGTTATTTAACTATTAGATAGGTTGTACCTCGGTGAAAAATAAAGAATTTATCTCTTTAGGTCTCTTGATATTATAATTTAAAGTGTACTATCGTTTTTCTGATTACACTTACCCCACTTCACCCTATATTTGAATTAAAAAACTTCCCTCCCGTTTTGAACAAGTTACATTTTCCTAAAGAAAACTCAATGCCATCATCACCTAATACAGTGCAACAGATCAAGAGCATAAACAGTTAAAAAATGGTCTGCCATAAAACTCAAAACTGTTCGACAACATCAACAGCTGCATAGAGTCACATTTTCTTATTCAATACGCACAGCTTTGTATTTTTTTGTGGAGGGCGAGGAGAAATCCTACGCCGCAGCTTATTAAGTGTAGCCGAAAGAGAAATCTGAAACGGAGGCCGTTGAGAGACGAGGACGTCGACTTGCGAGAGCAGGACAGAGAGAGAGTTCCCATTCAGGATTACGGGAACGCATCGGGAGAAGGAAGGGACAAATATAAATACAAACCGAAGCCATTATTCTTGCGTTCGGGGCTTCTCGCATACCATACCGAGAGTTCCATCAAAATGGGAGTTAGAAAATGGACTGTTTGTGCATTACAGAAAAATTGTATGAGGAATTGGTTGAGGAATAGTGAAAATTCATGAACTGTTAACGAAAAGTCTGTTGTCAGAAATAAGTTGGTAAGCTCTGTTTTCAAGGTAGATGTTATTTTTATATTAAATTAGATTTTTATTTCAGTATACATTTTATTATTTTATAAACTTTACAGAAAACGACCTTATCTTCACAAACTTTATTTAAATATTACATGTTTCGCTAATACTGTAGCTTCTTCAAGATATTATGTAACAAACAGACAAACAAGTAAAACAAACATTCGGAAACGTAAACCCATATTATATCAACATTAATATAATGACATCAAAGATCGAGATTACAATTATAATTAGTTCTACTTCTAAGAAAAATAAATAAAACAATAGCGAGTTAATCAAATCAAGTTGGTCGTAGAGTATGTTTGCATTTTCCTGTTTATTAACTTCTAGTGATTCCAAATGATTCAGCTTCAATAATTTTAATTTTGAACTCTTCATAAAAAGCATGTTTTTCTTCTGAAAGACTATTTGAAAATGTTAAATTAGTTCTCTTGTTGACCTCTCGTATGATGTTCATGATTGCGATTTCTGAATTTTCTACCAGTTTGTCCAATATTCATAGCTTAGGACAAATTCAACAATGTAATTAATAAACCCATTTATCCGATTCTTTTATCTTGTCTGTCTAAAAATGACGCTAACATTTTTGTTGTTTGTCCAATGTATGTTAAAGAATCATAATTTGGATTAAGTAACGGCTGGGTAAATCAGAAAGCTTCTTAATATGATTCAAATTTGAAGTGTGACCTGCGTAGACAATACAATATTTTTATATCACATTTGTAAGGTAATTGTATCAAGTCATAAAAAGGAGCAAATAGTTCTTGGTTTACATATTTGCTAAATTATAATGGTAAACTTTTTTTTTCCTCTGATGCTCTCATACTTGAATGCATAGACTGTGTAGATAGTGGACTGTTTTTATTATAATTTTCCGGATCGCTTATGAACATTTTGGATGCTTTGAAAAAAAAATCTACACTGCCTTTTTGAAATGGTTTATTGAATACTCTTTACTATTTCTTGAATACTTTTTGCGACTTTTTGGAGACGAGCGAGTCGGAGCAGCAGTTATCCTCAATGAAGGTAACCATAGTTTCAGCCTACCCCCATCCTGTAGCATCTACACCGGAGAATTGTATGCTATAGCTGAAGCAATATATCTATCAACCGAAGCCAATGAAAAAAATGCAGTTATCTTCACCGACTCATTAAGCTCCATCCAAGGCATACAACAAGTATACCCCAAACACCCACTACTGCTACGCATTAAGGAAACGCTGCACGAACTACAAAATCAGAATAGAACCGTCGAACTCGTATGGATTCCATCTCACATTGGTATCACTGGCAATGAGAGAGCAGACACAGTAGCTAAAAATGCCAACACGAATCCACATTCCACCATCGTAAACGAAATCCCATACCTGGACATGAAAAGCAATATTTTTGGCTATACGAGGAATCTATGGAGTGACAGATGGCGTAGAAATGCAAATAACAAGTTATACGAAATAAACCCAGAGCTAAATCACACACAATACATTGGACTACCTAGAAAACAACAAGTTATCATATCACGACTCCGCATAGGCCATACGAGAATGACACACCAACATCTCATCAAAAAGGACCTTCCCAATATGTGCAATACCTGTAGAATGCAACTTAATGTGAAGCACATCCTGATAGAATGCCCTTCCTACCAGCAACAAAGAGAAGTGGCAGGACTTCCCAATGATCTACAAACAATTCTGTGCCATAAAAATGTTACTAGCTTACTGACATTCTTGAAAACAATTAATGTTTTAGACAAAATATGATATGTAATCACATAATGTACCCCGCTAATAACCTCAATGGTTGATGCGGATAAAATAGAATAAAAAAAAAATATTTTTTGCGAAATGGGTAAACAACAGTTTTCTAAAAGCGTCAAGAGTGAATTTAGGCGAATGTCATAGAGTAAAACTGCAACAATGAAACGAAATTTTTTTTTTGATAATTCTAAGAGTTGCAAGAAGCAATGTTGAATCTATAAAGAAAAACAGACAAGGAAAATTTAATTGTATATGGGACTTAACACTTAACTATTCACAAGATGCCATTTTATTAAATTTTTAATGAATTTTTACTGTATCAAAGTATAGATGATTCCAGACAGCATTCTTATGTTCAAGTGAACAATTCAATTTTATGAGAACTTTGTTTTTTCTTACTGTTATAAAGATGCAATGCCATGAAATTATTTTATTATCGAGTATAACTATAAAAACAATGTATTTCCAATAGCAGAATTGTTTCGAAGTATACTGTCATCATCTCAACGTCACAGAAGGTTAATTTGAAATAATGTTCCAATACATTTATGAGAAAATTGAAAATATCTACGTAATGCAATAAAAAATCACTACAAAATAAATTTATTTTATAAGAAAAATGTTTTATTAGTTTAATATTTTCTTCAGAGTTAGAAAGAGTTTCAATTAGCAAAACTGACTGAAAAAACTTAGTATAAAATATTTTGTAAAGAAAAATATTTCATATGTTTGCTATAAAACTTTTTGATAATGGTTATTTGACTATTTCGTAAGATTTAGCATAGTTCTGGTGTTTAGATAAAATAACACAAAAACAATTTAGTTGTCGACAACAAAATGACGTTACCTACAGTTTTATTATAAAAAATCATAATTTTGGAAATGATAATAAAAAGCATATGAAATGATATAGTATCAGAGTATTTCATAATATATTTCCTATCTTAGGGACTAGAAGTATAGTTTACTATAATATACAAAGTCAATGTTCAAAGACACATAATGCAAAAACATCAATATAGGGAGTTTTTAGTCCACCTAAAATGACAACTTCCGTTGTTATCGTTGTTTGTGCGACTGCGCAGTAAGGGAAAAGAGAGGTGGAAAACCAAATAACAGTAACGACCAACGTTATTAACGGCGAATTAGAATATCAACTTTTGTGGTTATCACAGAACAGAAATGTTGATTCATATAGTTGCCACCATTTTCTTACTTCCAATATGCATATAGACTTTTATAACACTTGTCTATGCTTCTCATTTTGAATCGGTATCATTTGAATTTAACGTTAAATAGTTTTGATATATTTGTAGATCATTTTTATTTTTGATTGATTTCTAAAAGTTATATTTTGTAATATTCCTATATTTGGATGCCCCCTTATGATAATTAAAAAATTTCAATATTTTCATCAATATTAAAAAAATATCAATAAAATGACCCAGTTCACACCAGTTGCTAATTTCAAAACTGATTATATTGTTATGTTTCATTTCATAACGAACTTTAACGCAATCTTATTTCTATCGTTATTGGGAATATCCACAAAGTTGTTATTTTGTAATAATAATTCTTTTTGTATATCTACAGTTTTCAGAGTACATTATATTAATGAATAATTGGCTGTAATTGGTTCAGTCGTGGATAAATCCACCCCTGTTCTTCCACCAATGCCGATAAGATTAAAATAAAAACCAAACAATGATGGTGATAAAACTTTTTGAAAACCAATAAGAACATGAAATAAACATAAAGATGCAAATAGAGGAAGAGAAAAAGAGGAAGTGAAAGAAAGAAAAAAGAAATAAGAAAAACTAACAAAGAAGTTGATTACTGCACGGTATGATTTATATTTAGTTTTGATATTTGTGTAGTTAATTTCAAAAGTGTTGGATCAATTTTGTACAGGTTGTTGATACAGATTGCTACTCTGTGCGAAAATGGTAGCTTAAAGAATGACTTTGTGTATCTAGGCACACGAAGTATAGTTTTTGACGAATATTTAGATTATGAACATCAGTTCTGTATCTGAGTTTCAGATGTAAGTAAGGAAGTGTTTTTGAAGAGTATATTTTATGAGAAAATCAACACCGTCTTCAAACCAACGAAGAAGATATCGGAATATCTAAGATCAGCCAAAGACAGCAGAGATCCACTCAAATCAGCGGGAGTCTACCGAATTCCATGTAACTGTGCGAAGGTCTATATCGGTCAAACGAAAAGAAGCATTGGTACCCGCCTAGTCGAGCACAAGCGGAGTTGTCGTTTGGGCAGTGTTGCCAGGTTGAAATCTGAAAAATCCCCATGATCAACCATGAAAAATCCCCACTTTCGAACAAAAATCCCCACTTTTTCTATATCGCCTCTTTTTCTTATTTTATCACTAGTATTGACACAAGTAGTCTATTTTTCACGTCACTACTCACGTACTAATGTACGTAGTGTATCACAATCACCAGTTGATGATATTGGCGAAAAAAAATAAACATACAATTTGGCGGGAAATTTGAATTGTGGTGTAATTCAACTTATCATTATCTCATTACTTTCCCTTTTTGCTGGGTCGTATCCATTTTTTCAAAAGAGGATCATTTTCCCATTCTGCCCTGTATTTATGACGCTCTACATACAGTTTCGCCTTCTTTGGATTGGATTTACTAGATCCAGCCTCATTACTACTGCTTTCGCCATCTGTATCACTCATTTTGTAAATCTTAATCCTAACACTCGTTGATTTTGCTCGTATTTTTCCAAATATATATTACAAATATTCAAATAAAATATAATTTCAATTTCGAATTTCAGTTCTTCTTCTTCTTTCTGTTTTCACATCATCTTCTTCTTCCGTTTTCGTGTTTAGCTAGACAAATGACATTTGACAGATAAAAAATCCGACAGTAGACGAGAAACGTAAAAAATCTCCACAAATTCCTCACTTTTGAAAATTCCCCACATAAATCCCACATGAGGCAAAAATTCTCCACAAGTGAGGACTTATCCCCACACCTGGCAACACTGCGTTTGGGACAAACCGAGAAGTCCGCAGTCGCTGAGCATACATTGTCTGACGGAGAACACAAGATCCTTTTCGAAAATACCGAGAGACTAGCAACGTCGAATCATTATTCAACAAGAATGTATTTGGAAGCCATAGAAATACACAAACACCAAGATAACTTCAACAGAAAAGAAGAGAGAACATATTTACCAAAGATCTCGCACACAGCATTGAGAGGGGCCAAAACGAAGCCATGTCACCCGAATCGCGCGTAAAGTGCGCGCGAACCCGCCATTACAGAAAGTGCGCGCAAAAACATCACTATAAATAACATCGCAAACTCGAAAGCTTCAGTTTCAGTTGACACGTCTAGAAGAGTACTTCGACCACGCCACTGAAGATGACTGCCGCAGTTGCAGTTGAAACGTTTGGAGATTTAAACCAAAGAAGACCACGGCAAAACCCGGAAACCAACCAAAACATATTTTATGAGCGAAACATGCCATACGATAGTACATGTTGAGCCATTTCATTTCTCTTAATTTATGTGAAATATGATGATATTTTCTAATTCCGTGAATAAGCCTTATACAAAGGTTTGGATATTCTGAATTTGTCTGCTCTCGATACCATGTAGGTATACATGGTCCGTATACAATGATTTAGGTGTGACAGCATTAGCAAATCACAACAGTTTCTTCACATTATATGTTATAAATTGCTTTAAGGGATACTTATATCATCTTCAGAGAATTTGTGGAATGTGTTTCAAAAAGTATTTCAGTGCCACCAATTTGAAGCAAAATGTCATTGGTAATATAATGTAATATAATGTTATTTCAAGTGGCGTAAAAACTCGCTATTATCATAACTTGACCTGTGATAACGACACTACAAGACTTATTCACCGCAGTTGTCTTCCCTATGGTTTTGGAAAATATAGGAACTCTATTTTTCCAAAGGTCAAACGCCTGATCATTTCCACTCTAGAATTTTATTGAATTATATATAACGTCCAATCAGTAGATACAGCGTTATCGCCAAGATTATTCACTCGGCTCATCGCTGTAGGTCATAATTAATATCACAAATAATTAAACCAATTATAGGAAAAAATTCCACGTTTGCACGCACGGTGTCTACCGACTCACAATTTATGCCGATAAGGATAAAAAATACGGAATAAAGCACTGGAGTTTATTAATCCAGAGCCGCAGTTGCATGTACGCAGTCCCTTCATTACGGCTCTCTAGTATGGAGATAATTGTAAATGTATCATTTACACAATCTGATATCGGACGACACGTAAACGTGCATCTACTAAGACTAATTACCGGCGACTCCCGATGTAGAATGCGTTTGTTTGTATTACACCTTCTCTAAAAGGGCTCCTATTTACAGTCTCCTCAGCTCCTAATTCAGTGCTTCTTGTTCACTACCATTTGCCAGATTTTATCTCTAGATTTATGGCGAACAGGTATTGTTGCAACGAGTTGAAATATCCGGGAGTATCGAGGATCAGGAAGTTCACTTGTTTGTGGATGACATTTCGTTATATAGGAAGCAGCTAGGCAACTTAGAGAACAACTTGGAATAGCGAATAAAACTTTTTCATTTAGAAAATAATAGAACAGAACAGAATTTTATTCATGCGGTACATAGAAGGGTCAACATTCTGAAACTGTGATATTAGGGCGGGTTGTACAAGTTCACCAACAGTTCAAGTAAACTCGCTTCTGTTGCTATGGATCAGCCAATAAAATTTCTAGTTCCTTAACTACTGAACTTAGTTCAGTTGAACTGTTGGTGAACTTGTATTGTACAACCCGCCCTTAATGTCCGGTGTCTTGAAAAATATCGGCAACTTTTAGACAAGAGTGATTGCGGTATATCTACTCAGACATACATTTCCTATATACCCATTCAGAAACTTTCGACAAATTTGCTTGAGCAAAGAAAATATTGATAATCCAAAGTGATCAAAAATTATTCCTATGGACTGTCAATGTACTAAAGCTATAGTATTATTTAGCGTTTACTGTCCAGACACTAGTATCTTAGAAGTCAATAACTAATAAAACACTTGAATATAAAGCAAACTTTGGAAATTACAGAAGGTGAGTAGAAAAATAGTGTTGTTGATAACATTGAAAATCGTCATTCCTCTGGCGTCATTCCTCTGGCGTCATTCCTCTGGCTCCTTGTCGGACAGAGGAATGATGTTACTATGACCTGGGTCTTTTTTGTAGTAAACATTGGGAATTGTTTACAGTTCTGAAAGTCAGTTCAATAGATCATGTTGCAACTGTAATTACCATATTGCTCTATTTTTTGCTTATTGGCCTTGAGTTCAAATACATTGGCAGTAGTAATTTCAACTTTGTCAGCAAAACTTGAAACCATTGAATAGATACAATTATTTTACTGTTGATACTATTGAAAGCGATAACTTCTTTGAAATTGGTAAATTCAGTTGGTAGTTTTACCCATTTCAACATTTTGTTTTTTCAAGTTTTTACATATTTACTACAAAACCACATCTAAGACTTGAAAAATCGAAAATTTAGAATGATCCGTATGTGATTCCTATAACTCAATAGTAAACATTATAACTAATATAAAATTCAGCCGTCACGGTAATTCAAATTTATCACAGTTTTCATGACACAAATAACTCAGTTACAAAATTTTGACCCAAATAAGTAAAATAAAATAATTAAAATTATAAAACATGACAGAGACAAACAACTTAAAATACACAATATAGCTAATACACCTAGCTAATATTAGACAGGCGACAACTTAGTCAATGAGTCGAAATAATCGGAATATTTTTCAAATGTGTAAAAGGCATTTAGTAAAAGAATATGCTTAATTTTAACTTTGAAAGTGTTTATACTCGTCTCGAGAGACTGAAACTCATTTGGTAACTCATTAAAAATTTAGAAGACTGATATAGAGTTTTGCGAATTGCTTGATCTATATTTGGGTTGCCCTATATTTGTTTTGGCCCTAGTATCATGGATGTCTATGTCCTCCTGCTTAGTCACTTTATTTTCACCTTTTAATTTTTTGACTAACACAAACATTCCGTATTTGAAGCAAGATCGCAAAAGTAATATATAAAAATTTTCAAAGAGAGATTTGCAATGATCGTCGTATTTAGCTTGTGCCATGAATCTATCGACTCTTTTTTGTAATTTGGATTTTACAACTAGACGATTAGATGAACCTCACACTATCAGTCCAAATGTCATTTATGCTGTGAAAAAATGGTAAAATAAGCTACTCTTAAACAATCTGCTGTAGTTATGGTGCTAGGTTGTCATATGATGTATGTACATGTTGATAGGCGCTTTGATAATAATTTGTGAATATGCGGTAAGAACAAAATTTAAAGACGAGTCCAAATTAACTCCAAGAAGCTTATTTGGTTCGTTATTTTCTTTATTTATTTTAGTTGAGAAATCTAAAGTTTTTGTTTTAATGTCATTTATAGTAAGATAATTGCTTCTAGACTAGATTGTTATAAAGTTTTCAGATTCATTAGCGTTAGAAAGTAGATTGGAAGGCATAGTGTCACTTAACAAAAAAGTGGCTTCATCAGAACCTATTATCATAGATGCGTTCGTTAGATTAAATGGCATGTCATTAATGTATATGATAAATAATAAAGGACCGAAGACTGAGCCCTGTGGTACCCCATGATTGACTTTCAGAGGTTTTTATATATTACCGTTAAACAGTTAAATTTAACACGTTGCTGGATGCCTGCAAGGAGGGATTTAAATAGATTTAAGGCTGTTCCTCTGATCCCATAATTTTCTAATTTTTTTAATAATATAACAATTTTATACATTGCAGATTGCATCGATAGTAGATCTGCTCTGTCTGTATCCAAATTGATCATTGTTTAATAAATAATTTTTTTTCAAAATATTCTAACATTTTGAAAAATAATTATTTAAACAAATCCGTGAGTCAGATAGATTAGTAGGAAGTTGGTTTCAAATGAAACAGCAAATCTTCCAGTATCACGTGATCCATAAAAAGTCGCCACTCAATGAATGAAAAATGAAACATATTAATAATAATATTGATAACACATACATAAAATCTAGCACGCCAACATACAATTTATAATAATAAGAATCTTCAGGAAACACCCTGTATAATTATTATCATTTTAGTGGTAGAGTTCGAAACAATATCATACGGATTCGGAGAGCAATAATAAATGAATATTGGTATCAACGATATCTGTAACACTTCGGAATATGATATCATTCAACAGGACACCACTTGTTTTCACACATGGAATAATAAATAGTAGGCTGACATTGAACAGCGTTTCTTAACACCTTGCGACTGAACTTGAACCAATCATCGCAGGAAAATAAATTATTTGGTTCTCGTGCAGATGTTTTTCGCATTTTTCTCTCTACAAGGAACAGCCCGTTGACAATTAATATACAGTGTGGCTTTCTTCAGTTCCCCCCCTGTTTTTCGAACAGTTCGACGTACAAATATGGAACAAAAACCATTTTTTTTAGATATGAAAAGGATCGGTCTATGTTCCGTTTTAAACCCATGTCTCGATTATTTCAATTTCTATTAGAGTTCTTTGAATCTATGTCACATATGTCAATGGTCTTCGTCACTTGTCATTAGTGTCATTGTCACACATTGTCAATTCAAAACTTCACTTCCACTTCAACATTCAGACAGACATGATGTAGTATCCCATATCTGAATCCAGAATAATTCTTGAACAGGATGAAAATTGTTCAATTTTAAATATGTTATATATTATGTAAAATTTTAAATTTCACTTTGGTCCATGGACTTGATGTTTTCATACGGCTTCTAGTACACCTGACGAGTAAGTAACCTCACTTTTCTAAATTTTCCTAACGTTCAATTTTTCGATTTATCAAATTCAATTTCAATTATTACTTACTTACAGGTACGCACTGATGATGACTTAACAGTCGAAAACGCTTTGCTACGATTTTTTAAATATAAATACTTTGCATGAAATACAAATTTTCGTTCTTCAAGTATATTGAAGTATGCACAGAGCTTGACAATTTCACTTTAATAATAATATTCATTTCGAAATCATAAATAATAATATAATGTTACCTAATAATAAGTAAACGGCAAAATTATTAAAATAATAATAATAAGTATGCGGCCAAGTTACAAAAGTGAAAAGTATACCACGGCTCTAAGCCGCTATGATGCTTGTGTTTACACAAATTAAGACAGCAACTCAAAAATTAGCAAGTGAGAGACCATACAAATTAACGATAGATTTATAATATTTGAATATATTATAATCGAGGCTAAATTCGTAGGGCACCACTGTAGACATAAATCTATCGAGACACGAAAAACAAATTTATGACGTGGTATGATTCAGAGCCCTCGATATTTGATTATAGCTGCGCTGCAGGGTGAAATGTGAATCTCTTCCCCCCCGAGATAACAAGGGGTCAGTGATAAATGAACTCGAATAATTCACGCTTTGAGATAATGACTATCTATTTGTAACGGTATCGTTTCTAAACGACCCGTCTAATAATAGCGGAACTTTGGTTTCTTTAATAATTATGTTATGTTTAAAATAATCGGCTATTGTTTCTATGACAAAGTTAGCATCATTATTAGGAATTGATCGATCATCGTAAAATACTGTCTTTTATTAGCAAACTTAATCAATGATTATTTTCTAGTAGGACCCAAAAACATCGTCAACCAAATCAAGTCTAATGGCCCTAATTAGGATTTCTTAATTAAAAAGATTGGAACATCATGTAACACTTTTTTCTTCACTCCTTAATGACCAAGCAGAGCTCTAAGATCTACTTCGACTACAGATGAACCATACGTTTTCTTCAGGTCACGATAAAGTAGCCATGTTCCTTTTGAGAAAAACGCTTCGTATTTTATCCACACCACTTTTACATTTGGTGAATGCATCATTCTCCACTCGCCATTTTCCAAATGTATTGAAAATTGAAAGAATTTCACCAGTATTTGAAAATGGACAAACATACAGTAGAAAACTATATAGACCAGTGACAGTCCCATCAAGATTTTCCAAGGCTTTTGAATACGCGTTCTTGAACAGGCTTATTTCATTTTAATATAAATTCTATATTTTCTTGAAAAGCCTAAATGGATTTCTAAGCAAGAGAGATCAAACGCTACAGCAGTTGATTCATACTATGATAGAATAATCGAATTGAGTGTAGGGATCTTCTGTGATCTTAGCAGGGAATTCGGTTACATCGATCATTCTATATTATTGGAAAAGTTGTGTAAATATAACCTTTCGATTGGATATCAAATAAGTTGAGGTAGTCAACAATGTCAATGTGAAAATTGAAAATTATGAAATGAAGAATATTGATCTTAGTTTGCCGCAGTTTTGCTCAGTTTTGCTCAGTTTTGGGACCGGTATTGTTTATCATTTTCATCAATGATTTGGGTACTTCATTTGAAAAAATCATTGTCAAATCACTGAGATGTTAACATGCCTGTTGTAGAATATTTTCAAGACATTTTTTATTGAGGTTGATACTTTTAATTTAAATTAATTTCAAACCTGTGGTTTAGTTTCAAGTCTAAAATTCAAAATTCTTCTGAATTTTGAAATTTTCATATCTGTATATTTACCTAGATTTACGTGATACTTTGACTATTTCTATTCAGTGGTGTTTTTTACTGAAAAATAATGATGATGATATCTTATAATGTTTTATCTTAATTATAACATCGAAAATATAGAAATTATTTTGTATTCTTCAGTGTATTCGATGGAAGAACTTTCTCAATAACCGTTTACAAATTATTGTAATACGAAAAATCATAACTAAAAGTGGATGGAATAAAAAGTATCTAGATATCGTTGGATTTTGAGTAAGTTTTATCGGTATTATCATCCGATGCAGTGGTCTCACAAATTAGACAGACAGGATACAATTTCCACGAGTACCTACCTATCCATAAAGTAAAATAATCAATTAATAAACGAATAATCATTCAATTTGCCTCATGTCGTAAATTTAGTCCCATTAATTGAATTCAGCTGGATTGTAAATGTTCATAATTGGCAAATAAAATATTTCCAATAAATAACAAACGGAAGTCTGGTGACGTCAACGAACCAAATAATCAGAAATGGCTTCACTATTTTTGGGAGCATTGGTCTGGTCACGATCAAAATAGTTCCGTAAAAAGTTGTGTGATAGGTTTTATAGACAAATAGAAGGAACCCATCAAGTAGGTATTCCGCTCAAACCTCCTTTGAAAAACCCCAAACACAATTCAGAAATGGTGCCCGAAGGAAAACCTGAATTTAAATACAAGCAAAACTATAATTGTTGTTTTTGTATTCAATAAACACATTTTCGCAGAAATTTTATTCCAAGGAATACTATACAAAGTTGTAATGCAACAGGAGTTGAAACCGTGATCAACAAAACAAAACATATCCAAATTATTTTCCTCATATTCTTTTAAGAAGTGAACAGGCTTAGATTATGGCTTTGAGTATGAATCTTTCGAAATCTGAGATGGCTGGTTTTGAATATTTGTTTTTTTTTTCATCATAACATTGGATTTAAACCATTTCTTTATTTCTGTTTATATTCAGTTTCATTCAAGTATCAGTTATTCAACTCCAGTCAGAAAGTCATGCAATTTATAAATTCACAAAAATAATTCAGGAAACCACTACCCTGGCTGCATGCGGCGACAGATATTGGATAACATTGAATGTAAACATAGGGAGGCTTAGCCAACCATTTGTAATTGTCGCATCAATGAATTGAGTGATATTTCTGAATAAGGAAAATGTTACTCATTTATATACATGATCACCTAAAAAAGTCAACTAAATCAAAATGGAAATTTTCAATTTCGGATCTATTTCTTTCAAGTTGCGGTCTTTCACAATATATGTATAATATGTAGTTTAATGTCGCGTGGCCTTAGCTGGGGAAGTAGATGTATTCTGTGAGATATTACCAAAACAATCTTCAGTTTTAGATTAGGTTTTCTCCATTTCCAGAGGAGTTCTCGTTTTTCAAGTTTCAATTGAGAATGTTTTCCTTTTCAACGTGAAAACCTTCTAAGAGGTTGGTTATCTTGAAAGATGGAAAATAGCTACTAAAGTTTGAGTTTCAGTCGTATGTGATTCCACATCTGATTTTATGAACATTCTGTTCATATTTTCGAAAAAATGAACGATTCATTTGCCCTACTACCCTTCCATAGACTGCAGTTTTTTCTTTTTCTGACTGTGAAAGGTTGAAACACCCAAGGATAACGAAAGAGTTTTATGAAATTTGTTCAATCGGAATATGTTAAGTGAAATACTGATTCTGAATCCTATTTTTATAATGTACTTGACAGAATTATTGATAGAACTACTTTCCTTGAGGAGAGCCAGACACTTCACGTATGTATTTGTGAGGTTTTCTTCTGAGCTTGGATAAATTAAGACTAAAGTAAGAAATAATGACAATTTTAGAGAAATAACACCAATATTATTATTTTAATTATTTTCATCCATCTTCAAGAATTTCGCTGTCTTTTTCATTGGTAAAAATGTTTGCCTTTATTTCAATGGCACTCTTTAGGATTTACGTTGAATTATAAAAAATAGTTCAAAAAAAGTTGGAATAAATAAGAAATCCGTTAATTCAATGAAATTCGAATATAATACAAAAAAGTAATGAAAGAATTAGTGTTTTTCAAACTTGCTCAAAGGATCAATGGTGACTAAATTGATAATGCAAACAAATTCAAATAATATCTGAGAACTAATAGAGATAAGTGAACTTCTTCTAAACCGAAACAGGTGCGGAAAAGGAATTGAATTTTTTTTGTCAGGTTATATCAATTTATTTTCTTGGTTGAACTGTTTTTTCACAAGCTTCCATCTTACTGCCGTGTTTATATGTGGTCAAAGTTTGTAACTGTATTATAGTCCAATTCCCCCCCTCCATCAATTACGCTGAAATTTGGTACACATGTAACAATGCCATCATATGTAACCATGGAGGTCATAACCCTCCCTTTCTTGGAAAAAGTTACGCAAACTCGTAAAAATAAAAGCGGAAAAATCCGTAAAAATAGTAGAAAACATGCTCATAATTTAATTTCTAATAATTTCAGGGCCCTGGCCCACCTGAAGACTAATTAAAGAACTCCTAAGAATCCTGAAAAATGTCGGACCACCACATTCTCGAAAAAATTGCAAAAACTCACGAAAAAATTGGTATAAATCCAGAAAAATTGTGAAAAACTTAGAGTGTCGAATAAATTTCGGTTTGACATATATGTATACATCCATTGAGGTTGAGCTAGCAAATGAACGCATGGCACTAACGTACCAACCTTTGGGTACCTGGTGCACCTATTAAGACAGATACAAATTCTAAAGCAATAGTACAAAATTAATCGTAAAAAATATTTAAAAAACAAGTTTTTATTTAAAACTGTGAACAGAAATGTTAAAAAATGCATAGTTTCTTAAGGGCTTGAAGATTTATTTCAATTGTAATTATGTTTCATGCATCAAGCTTTTAAAAAATATTTAAAAAATTTGAATTTCTTTGTTTTTATATAATAAATATTATTTTCTATCATTTCTGCGCACATTTATTTCAATGATTGAACAATTTTTTTATATGCTTAAAATAGTTGTATTCACTTTACAGACCGTTTATAGTCACCGATACTAGCGAAGTTTCATGTACAAAAAATGTAATGTCCCCAAATAACCGAAAATCTCGATACAGTGGATCTGAAAAACGTTGCCCTTGCATTGAAGCCAGCCCTGCAATTGAAAATGTTGTACAATAGTTAGGGAATAAATACACAACTCGCATCACAAAGTGAAATATAAGTCTCGTTATTTAGTGATAATTTGAAATATGATTCTATTCAATACACAATAATCCAGTACAAATTAAGTTTGTCCCGTACGAAACAAGCGAAATTTATCGGCCTACTTTATTTATAGCGTGTGGACAAGCATGTTTATAGACATCATTTATATTTAGCGACTATTGATAATTGATTTTGCAGGATGAAGCATAAATCTTCTAGACACACACAGGAAATGATTTATTTCCAGAGACACTCGTTTTGCGACAAAATGGCAATATGTAGGGAACTGCGCGTTCCTTCCCGGAGGGGTTTTGCATTTTAGGGTAAGACGATGTACTGATAGGAAGGTCAAAAGGGAGGACCACGCCTGATGAATGTCCTTTGTGTGCACTCGGTCGTCTGTGTCGGTGAAGACCGGATTTTGACGGGAGTAAATCAGAGTTGGCTTTGTAAATCGTTGGGTCCGAACCCTTCCTTGGTTCGCGCCACTATGCTTTGCAGAGGACTCGTTCAATTGTTTGATTTTTTGGTGTGTTGGAAAACGGGTGTGCGTCTGGAATGGAAGGATGTTCTGAAAATCCAAAAAAAAAAACTTCCTCCAGCATGCATTAAACCCTTTCAGTCATGAATTATATTTTTATTGGCAAAAAAATAATTTTTCCGTTACTTAGGCCCCAAATCAAGAATCTGCGATAGTTTTTGAAGAAAAATTGTTTATAATGAAATAAGATGTCCTCATCTGAGGACAAAAGTACCTGGTGCTAAGAATCAACATAAAGTAAACGTATTTTATTAAACAAATCTTATTGTTTATTCTAATCTAGTAACTGTTCCGCCATCAAAAACTTTTTGAAAGACATGTCTCTTTGAAATATAAACGAAAAAAATACATTAGATTGATATATTTTGTTTGTAATTTCCTTTTCAGAAATAATGTGAACATCAAATTTTAATTATTCTTAGAAACTAACATTTTCTATTTCTAAAGAATCCGCAGAGATATGCTCCATCTGCCTTTATATTATACATTACTACCAGAAATATTTACCAATTGGATTGATAGAAACAAATAAATAACGATTCTGATGAAGTAGAAGTATTTATTTCACTACAATATATAATAGCATTAGTAGAACGTCAAGAACACAAGACATACATACATATAGATGTTAAAGCACGGTGTAAATAAACAGAATAAAATATAATTGGAATTGAATGAAACTCAGGTGGGGAGTGTCCATCACATGCATTCAAATTCATTCTTGTTTAAATCAAGATACTCATTTACACTTTAAAAACAATTTTTCAATAGAAAGGTTTTGATTTGCAACTTAAATTGAATGAAAACCTAGATGGTAGTCTGTTGTAGAAATTTATGTTCAGAGAATTCTTTTGCCACATCTGAAGTCTGAACCTAGGAGTTGAAATTTGCGAGTGATGTAATGGTAGACTTCGGATTGAGCCGAGTATTTATCCTTCGTTTCATGAATTTCAAGTAAACACGAATATATAAATAAAGAAGGAAGTGGCATTATTTGAAAAGTTCTGAAGAGAGAGCGGCAATTTTAACGATAATGAACACCCGCCATTACTCTGATAACTCTCTTTTGAAGAATAAATGCTTGAGAGAGTGGCTCGAGTCACCACAAAGAAGAATTCCATAAGATAGATGACTATGGAATAAACCAAAATACATGATTTAAGAACATATATACTGAAGACATTTTTAAAACGTCGAATCAAAAAGGTAATACTGGACAGTTTCCTTGCTAATACTGCAATATGTGGGCCCCAATTGAGAGAGAAGAGAAGGGGACCCACAACCGAACCTTGAGGAACACCGTGCTTGACGTCCTTACTATTAGATAAATGTCTGTTTGATCTGGCACATTGAGATCGTTCATTGAGGTACGATTCGAAAAAATTCAGAGCTAAGCCCCCGATGCCATAGCTGTATAGTTTTTCCAGTAGAATGTCATGCGAGACACAATCAATTGCCTTCGAGAGATCACACAACTCAAGTTGAGAGTGTTTACCTTCCTCAAGGCCCTCAACTATGTACGATACTACTTGAAGAAGAGCTTTCGTCGTGGACAACTTTTTTCTAAAACCATATTGTCCTGGATACAACAGAGAGTTTGTTTCCATGAAGTTATAGAGTTGTTTTTTGATGATAATTTCAATGATACTGGACGAAAGTTATTGATATCGTCAGTGCTTCCTTTTTTTAATGCAGGTATAACAACAGAAAATTTCAGAGCAATAGAGAAAACTCCTGCACAGAAACAGTTATTTGTTTAGGAAGCTAGAGATTCGGCAAGAATATATGCCAGTGATTTAATAATTTTGCTATTTAATTCATACGTATCAGTCACATTAGAATGTTTTAGACCAAGAATAACATGATATATGTCATTTGGAGTAACAGGATTTAGCACAAATGAGTGTACCGGAGTTTTTAATGCATTAAAATAAAAAGTAGGTTCATGAGGTTAGGTAGTGAGCTTATAATCTTCTCAGCAATTGTAGCAAAATAGACATTAAATTTTCCACGGAAATATTAATTTCTAGTGGCTTTTTATGTTTCCTATTACCTTCATTATTTATGAGGTTCCAACTGTCCCTCATAACGTTATCAGATTTCAACAGTTAGTTGTTATAAGCTTCCGTCTTACAAATTCTTATTTTAGCTTGATAATCACTACTTAGTCTCTTATGAGCCTTCAAGAAATACATATCTTTTTCATTGTTATGTACCGTTTTAATAGCATTTAAAGTATCACGCATTTTTCTCAGTTCATCGTTCATACAATGAACTGGTTGTCTTTTAGTCACATTGTTGCTTTTCTTTTTATGGAAGTTACTTACTACTAGACCATTCAGTAGATCTTGAAATTCTTGCATCAACATCAGAAGTTAAATAGCCATTTTCAAAGAAAGTCCAGTCAAATTATATCAGTAGAGATAGAAAATTGGGTTGGGGGTTGAATTGAAAAAAAAAGAAAATTGTTGTCACTCCACCCATTATATTTAAATAAAGACGAATTATTATTATAATTTTTTCCGTTAGGAAATAACAACTCCCCACGTCCGTGGGTTAAGCGACTATTGGGTCCGAGAATCATGTGCCCTGAGCAGGCGAAGTGGACCAGTGATGACGGCATTCTGCATTCGTTCGGCTGAGATTTCTGCCATATTACGGCAAACCGATATAATTTTCAAATTCGAGAGCAGTCATCATTCCACCAAGTACTCCTATGATCCGAACCACCATTTCAACAGAACGGTTTTTGAGTAAACTCAGAGGAGTTCAAAGAGCAGATCTCGATATTTAGACAATTTTGCCTCCTGTTTTCGGACCATAAAAACTCCAATGACGAAATTAGTCATACCTTGGTGGTCGAGGAGAACAACATTTATTATTATTATATAAGTCGTGAAAAGAGTTCTGCATGAATATCGCTTAGGAGCATTAAATGTACAACCTGAAATGAATTTTTGTACAACAAAAAACTTTTGCATATGGTTGAGTAGCCAAGCGGACACCATTACGCCAACTTGATCAAAGTAACTGCTATTCAGTTGATTCTAATCTAAAACTCACCGCAGGTTTTTGGACAGCTATACTGATTAATAAAAGTTTTATTACACAGTTGGTGCTATGTAGAGTTGTGTTATTAATATTCCATAATATGACCTGAGTTAACAATGTAATATGACATAGGTCTCCTATCTTTAAGAATTACTTGGTTGAAGCAAATCTACACTACACATTTTTATACATTCGATACTGTGAGTTATCCGGATTTATGAGGAAATGGAGGTGTAGTGTGGTATACCGCAAGTTACTGTACTTTACCCCTTCTCATTCAATATGTACCTCAACAATGAATTTATTCAAAGTAGTAATGTATTAATTTGACAAACACTTTTTATGTTTCTCAATCGATTTAAATACATGTATCGGCTTTAGATATCCATTATTCAACCCTGTATAAATAGTTTTAAAAAAACATCCTGATTGAAATCCTGATATTTTTCAATACCCAGATTACTCCTTTTCTTTATGGAACCTAATATTTAATTATAAAGATGTTGATGACTTTGTGTAAAGTGAGAAATACCATATTTATAAAAGTGGAGTCAAAAAATGTTAATCCAAGAAATTGAGAATCCGGCCAGGAAAAAAATCTATGACTTGATCAAATGCCAAGTAGGTACAATTTGGAAGTCAACTTTTATTTACTACATTTCCTGCAAATTGTGTAACATTGACGTTCCAAATCGAAACTCACGTTCATCAAATTACACCAAAAATTGCGTGTCAGCCAATTTCTCTCTAAAATTACATATCACGGAATGAGTTGAAGTTTCGCATACTATAATTTTCCGGTAAAACGAAAACTGCTTTCGTGCCAGAAACCCATTAGGACGAAATGGGTGGTGTGCCGCCTCTGTCCTGGGTAGGGACACCCTATGGTACCGGAGTTACGTGGCTGATTACTGAATAAAATCATGTTCCAATCTGATACAACACTAGACATTTTGTTCGACTGTTTGGTATAATCAAAAACACGTCTTCTGTTCATTTTTCATTACGCAAATTCCAATGACGAGATGGGAACGAATGGAAATGGGAACACGCATAGTGGGGAAGTTGTAATACTCATCCTATAAGGTTGTTGGGTGACGAATTATCTTATTTTCTAACCAAACTCACAACAAAGGAAGTATTTTTATATTTGATAAATGACAATTCATGATGTTACATTACAGTTTTCTGGCCAACAGTGTAATCTATCTTTTGAATACAATCCCTGGAATTATCTTTTATCCCTCTGGCTGATTGTAGTTTCACTGCACTGACTCTATAGGGTCTCACAGGGTGAAGCCCTTATAACCACTTCGTTCAACAACACTTGAAGATTACTGAAAATAGATAAAATGAAAAATGCAATCACCACACCAGTTTTTGGATACTGGCTAGGGAACACCAGCTATTGATTTGCTTTGGGCTCAACTGGCTCCTGTCTCTTATTGCCCAAAAAGGCTGAGATCCGGCCGTCTGCACTAGAAGCTGGTAAGAAGGTCGCTCTACAGAAAAGACTCTCAGAGGCATTAATCCAAGAAGGCGAGAATCCTGAAACCTTTTGATTCAAAGTTTCTGGAATTGACTTGAGTATGATAATGACTAACCCTAACGAAAGTGCCAATAATACCTTGGAAGATAAACTGCTATAAAATTCGAGTAGTCTGGAAGATAAACTGCAACAAAGTTCAAGTAATCTGGAAGAATAACTGCAACAAAATTCAAGTATTCTGGAACATATAGAAAATTCGGTGAGTTTGAGAGAAGAACATCTGGAAAATTCAAAGACCTTGAGAGAAGAGCTTCTAGAAAATTAGAAGAATCTAGAAGACGAACTCCTAGAAAATACAGAAGGTTCAGAAGAAGAACTTTGTGCTGTGGCGAATCGACTGGAAGAAGGAATAGTAACCGTCGAGACAGAAATAGACAACATCAAGGAGGAAATGAATACGGTAGTAGAAGAAATCAAAGATGGAATCGGAGAGGAAATTGATAAAACAAATTATACAACCAGTAAGTTGAAAAACCAAACTGATACTGCGCACACCATAGAAAAATTTTACGCATGGCAGTGTATTTTCAAAGAGTTCCAACAAGTGCGTGTGTGTGATGATCCACTATATCGAAGGCCACTAAATCCATCCAAAAACAAGCAGTAAATTCATAGCGGCTTTAAAGGTATGGTACTTCGTGTTAGTTTTCTCTTGGCGTTTCTACGATCTGTTTCAAGTTTGAGTTTGGGTCCAATGAAGTTGACACATAATTTGAATCTGCCATCCAAAACCGGTTCAGTATCTCTCTGATGTATCGTCTCTGCGGGGTTCTTGACATTTTTTCATGATAACATACGTCATATTCGAAATCTTTTCGACATCTGTCGAGTTTCAGACCATTTATAGTTCTTTTGTGATCAACTTCTAGGAGATTATTAATATTCAACTGTCGATGACACAGTTCGGGTTTTTTTGTTTGCCAAATCAGTCGGTTCAGTCCATGGCAAAATCCAAAGATTTATCAAACTTGGATTGGAATCGAATCCTAGATTACTGTAAAATGTGTTTTTCAGTAGAAATTCGACAATAGATAATAAAAACCAAGATTCTGCAGTTCATCAGAACTATTTCATGAAAAAGAAAAAGAAAATATCACATCTTCCTTTTGTAGTTTACTAATTTCCTGTAATTGGTAAAAAATGGAATCATTGAAGGCGCCTGAAACAATTATAAAGAATGAAATTCATGAGCAAATTATCATATGTGATCTGTACCTAAATACTAATTCTTTGTGTGAAAATCTCGAAATGATTTTCACGTACGAGGTGCCCTAATAGGAACTAGGATATCCACCAATTTAACAATATCTTCAAAATCAGTTAGTTCATCGTCATGAGCAGTTTTGTGAAGTGATGTTTGATTATTCTTCCAAACTATTTCATATAGCAGTTTTAATGTTGTTATGTCAGTCAGTTGTGTCAAACCTTTGTTAAGTGCTCAAATCCACCGATTTTGATGGTTTAGCGAAACCTGGAATCAGGCCAGGATTCAAGTTCCAACTATACAGTGAAAAACTTGATGAACCAAGATTCACATAAAACTGCAGATTATCTCTAACTGAACAACCGGCCCTCAATAATAACAACAAAAATATGTCTCCATGAAAACATGCCTTGCATCGGTCCTGATTCCATTTCCACAATTTCTCTATTCTCCATTCATGTGTTGTATAATTATTCTTATTTTCTATTATTATTCGTGTTTGTGAAAATCGGTGTGGATGGTAGAATTGTGCAAATAGATAGTCTACAAGCACACGTCAATAAATTTCACTGTCAAATTTTCTACTCCATTAAAATGACAAATTATTTCGCGGCCATATTTCATGTATTCCCTCATCGACACCCCACTTGAAAAAAATATAAATATTGCCGAAGCCTCCCCGGAGATCCCCGTCACTGCTCAGCACTCCATTGATGCAATTCCTGTGTTATCTACCGATGCTTTGTTATTTATTGGACGCTGCTTTCCCCAATTTTCCGACAATCATAGTTTTCTCTCCTCGCTACTACATCATTGAGCTTCCCCCAAGGCATTTCTGTGAATCGAAGCACTTATTCCCGTGTTCCCGGGAAAATTCGAATCTAATCGAATCTCGACCATGGAAAACAATTTAGTTAAATATCTTTGGGATAATCTCCGCGTTCGCATCTATCTGAGAAGCTGTTTTCGGTTCATAAATATCGGCCGAGGAGATGGTGTTGGCAAGATCTGGGAAAGAAGGAGGAAGGCGAGGAAAAATATAGGCCTGAATAACATATTGGAAACTAATTCAGTTTGAGTTCGGCTGGATTCAGTGATTTTTCAATAAAGTGTTTGCGGTTGAGCTTCCGTATTGGGGCTTACAGAAAAACATAATGCTACAGCTGAAATTGATAGTAATATTGAACCTGAAATTATCAAATATCAATGCAGCAAAATAAAGTCCACCCCTCCGTTAACTTTTGAACGGTTTTGTACAAATATGGAACAGATACAGTTTTGTATGGTATCACCGACACTAATTTTTGTAATAAAAAACATTGTGATTGCCTGATAAAGAAGTAAAACTGAATTGGTCACAACCTGTCGACCAGTTAGAATATAAACTCTTCAGCGTGATATTATTGGTACGGAGAACTTAGTCAGTTTTAATGTACAATGAGAACATGCTATTTCAGCTTGTTCCATAGTCACATAATGTATGGGATATTACTGCGAGTACAAGCGAGTACAATTTCTGTCTTACAGAGAAAAGGTTATAATATTCGTAAGCGGATCAAAGTATAGAGATTATTGTTATTCACTCAAATGAAAATTATGCCTATTTCAACAATTTTTATATTATCACATGCTGTTGTATCTCCTTTTTAGTTTGGCTAAAGGCTTTAAGCTTTCCTCAGAGGATTTAACTTCAATAACAAAATAAATGTTATAATGTAACAATATTCTTATTTCTAACAATTTTTTTAACAATGTTTTAACATGTAACACGCAATTAATGGTTTCCCTCTTCACTTTTTCTGCTTAAATTCAGCTGGTGATGAACCGATATAGGTGTACTATTCCTAGTTCTAACTAATTGATAGTTATTTACTATGCGACCATCACATAACTAAAAAAACACAATATTGAATTGTGGAGATGAGTTTGAGTTTTTCTACTTCGTAAAATCATACTACTCCACTTCGAGATACAATGGACTTCTACCATAGGTTATTTTCATATACTCCACCCTACTGCCAATACGCCATAATAAAGGAAATTTCGAAAAGGTCTCTGTATATCACCGGTATCCAACTGACAGGAAATTATATACCGATATCTATAATGGATTACCAGTAGAAGTTTGACATTTCAATGTCATTTTTTATATTTTTATTTTAAGACTTGTTACAAATTCACGATTGTATGTTACCATCTCTTGTGATCGTTGCGCATTATACTGCATCTATTTTATTTATACTCAAGTATTGTCCTGACATTTTCTATACCTAAATCTATATTAAGTTTGGGCTTGCTTCAAATGTACGATTGTATGTAATGTGTTCTAACTTACTATGGGGGTCATCAATCTAAAAATTTCAAATGGTATTGAATTCAATTCTCTTTTCAACTACCCATTTTTTTTTATTTTCATCAATACGTATTTTCGCAATTTAGATCTCTTTGCCTTTCGAAATTTTCAAGTTGATGTGCTCCCAGCGCCATCTGTCGAGTTATTGCAATCCATACGTTATCGAAGGCCTTACTATTACCTGACCAATCCGTCAATCAGCTAAGACTTCCTCTTGCCAAGAAGAATAAGGCCAACAAAATAGACCGAGATGGAGAAAGACGGAGTTATCGAACCATCTGACACAACCCCTGGTCCTCTCCAGTCATGCTGGTGAAGAAGGAATATGGATCAACACGCTTTTGCGTAGACTAGTCATCAGCTGAACAAAGTGACGAAGAGGGCCAGCGACCCTCTTCCGAGAATAGTCCACACCCTAGACACGTTACCCGGCTCTACAATATTCTCTAGAATTGAAAAGTCGATATTGGTAGGTATAACTGACACCAGAAAGAAGGGATTACCAGAATAGTCAACGATATGGAGGAAGAACGAGTTATTGAACCATCTGACAGACCCTGGTCCTCTCCAATCATAATGGTGAAGAAGGAAGATGGATCAACACGCTCTTGCATAGACTAATAATCAACTGAACAAAGTGGCGAAGGACAACAACCCTCTACCAAGAACAGTCCACATCCCAGACACGTTAGCCGGCTCTACGATATTCTCGACTCTGGACTCAAAAAATGGATATTAGCAAGTATAACTGGCACCAGAAGAGGGATGGAGCTAACAAAATAGTCAACGAGATTGAGAAAGAAGGACTTATTGAACCATCTGACAGCCACCGGTCCTCTCCAGTCGCACCGTTGGTAAAGTAAGATGGATCGACACGCTTTTTCGTAGACTAATGATCTCCTGGTCGAAGAAGGACAGCTAACCTCCTCCAAGAATGGTCCACACCCTAGAGTGGTTAGCCGGCTCTAGGATATTCCCGACTCTAGATTTAAAAACTGGATAGTGGCAGGTATAACTGTCTCCAGAAGATCAAGAAAAGACAGCTTTCACCATCAGCTCAGGATTGTGGCAGTTCACTAGTATGCCTTTCGGCCTCAATAACGTCTCAGTTACATTCTGGAGAATAATGGAGACGTGTCTAGTATACTTCGAAGACATAATTGTAGTTGGCAGAAAGTTCCAAGATCACGTGAAAACCTATGAGTAGGTATTTTTGCGAGTGAGAAACTCCGGATTGAAACTGAGTCCTAAGAAATTCCATCTGTTCCAAAAAGAAGTACGTTACCTCTGCCTTGTTGTCTGTGGTAAAGTGTTTATTCATTACAATATGCTGTACAAACAACTGTCATATTCAACCATTTTTGTTTATAATCGTTTCCAAAATAAGTTTTTTATGATTTATCCATTCGAAAAATAATCAACACATTTCTAAACGGCTAAAACCGGTTTCTTCATATTCATTAAAATTCCCATACTTTTAATTACACATTTATATCGAAGGTAATGCCAATACATCATCTTATGTAAATAGAGCAGCCCGCATAGAATTTATAGCGCTACTGACCGACCTCGCTGTTCTCGGTCCGCATTTGTTTACAATACTAATGGATACAACAATGCGCATGTCGTGTCGAAACAACAAATTGGTACAAATGGGGGCAATTACGAATAATAAATAACAATGCTGCGGCTAACATCTTATTGGAAAATGATTCCGTAACGAGTCGGATTTCAAACCAGTTTTTGCGGATGCCTTGGAGCCCCGAGCCCGTATATCTCGATATTTCAGTCATTTCCGAAATTTATTCGACAATTATATATAGAGGCCTATAATTTTCGCCGGGTGGGTTTGCGTCGAAAGTTTTTTGCACATTTCCGAATTCTTCGCAGGTAGGTATGAGAGAAATTCTAGAAGTATTTAAAGGTTTGTTTATGGAAGTTTGGGACATAAGTTTAGAGGCAAATATATTATCAGAAACTATCTTCATCAAGAGCGAATCTAGGCAACTTTTATGTGGGAGGGGGTAAAACATATCGGGGGTGCGCTCCAATTTTTGTAAAAAATGAAAATACATTGTTTTGAAGTACATATTGTAAAACACGAAAAATAAAAACGATTCATTATCCTTCGGATGACCAAGGGGGGTCAACTTTGACCCCAATATTTGTTTTTCTTCAATAAGTTCAGGAATATTTTCAATTTTTAACTGACTTTCTGACTATATTATCTAAACATGATAATATATCCTCATATTTCGAAATAAAATAAATACCAATATTTCAGGAATAAAAAATATTTGGGGTCAAAAAACGACCGCCTTGTTCAATTTTTTATTAGGTAAAAACCATCTATATGCCGCGATTAATACTTAGTAATTAGAAGCCAGGTATACGCAGTGTGTCCCACTTACCAAGCTCACCATAAGTATCTTTTTAATGGTAAGACATACGAGGTCGCTTAAATGACACCAAATGTGGAGTTTATCAAGGCCAACTAAAATGTGAAAAAAAATTTTGACAAAATCTATTCGTTTTTGTTTTATACGCAAATAACAAATTTTGATCATTTTCATGTCTCTTGCAAGTGAATTTTGACCCACTTCTGGCGGTCCTAATAATTTGAAATTTGGCAGATGTTCATAGTTCCGGTGACTATGCACTATGAAATTTTTATTGAAATAAAAAATAAAAAATGGCGGATCCTCCAATATGGCGGACGAGATTTGTGATTATGGTCCGATTCCATTCAAAATTGGTATGTGGGGGTTTTTGAGGTCGGAGATCATGATTTTTTTGTTAAAATTTATAAATTCAAGATGGCGACTTCAAAATTGTTCTTGTTTTTGTATAAATGACGATAACTCCGTTGTTATCAGCAAAAAACTATTACTGTGACATATCATCTGTAAGAGAAAAAAAAGTTATTCATAACTAAGTTATAGTGAGCTATGACCTACATTTGAAAAATTAAAGTTGGTACTGATATCTCAAATTCTAGAAGAGTTGGTATGAATTTCAATTTTTTTTCGAAATCTCATTTAATGTGAAACTCCTATTCGAATATTTTCATAAATAAAGAAATTACGGAGGAGACATGAAAATGATCAGAATCTGTTTTTTGCGTATAAAACAAAAACGAATAGATTTTATCAAATTATTTTTTCACATTATAGTTGGCCTTGATAAACTCCACATTTGGTGTCATTTAACCGACCTCGTATCTCTCACCATTAAAAAGATACCCATGGTGAGCATGGTAAGTGGGACACACTGTATATATAATCAGGATTGTAAGTATTTAATCATTTAATAATGTGTAATAACCTTCAATGTTCAGTATGTTATAGTGTAAAACCTGAAACTAGTTACAATAAAACTACAATAAACGAAATCCTTATTAAAATATTAAAACCACTACTACACAACGAACTCAATTTTGAGTTTTTTTTTAAATTTGCAAAACAATCTATAACTTCCTTTTTCACAATATTTGCAAATGACAAATCTCTTTGGCATAATCGGAACATAAATACACTACAAAGCAGTATTGAAAATGATATGAGAGAAGTTAAAAAGTGTTTTGATGAGGATATATTAACCTTCAATACCTCAAAAACTAACATTATAATGTTTTTTTTTGAGAGTGATTGGCAATGTTTCACTTTTCTGTACATTCTGGACTTTCATTGTCTAAAAAAGAACAAAGAAAAATTCAATTCTCTGCAATTTTTTATTCACGACGTTTCAAGAATTTAATTTTTCTTTGTTATTTTTTAGACAATTAAAGTCCAAAATAACCTTACTTAACATTATAATGTTCAAATGCAACATAGAACAGATTTTTTGATAACCAAACCATTGAATATTGATTTCAAACAAGTGAACACATTTATATGTCTCCATATTGATAACAATTTGAAGTGTGATAATCACATCCATTACTTGTGCAAAAAACTATCCTTAAACTGCTGTTCCATTAGAACCATCTCAAATTCTCTCGTCTTTAGCTTGAAATGCCTATTTTGTACTTTGAGAATCCCACTTACGTTACGGAATATGTGTCAGGGGTCTGTGGTCATAATTATTATCATTTTAAATAACATTTTATTATATTTATATATTTTAAAATATTCTATTCTCATATAAGTGTAGGTTTGTGTTTATGGATACGTTGAACACTATTTCAGAATAATCTAGAATGCTTCAAAATAATTTGGAAACTTGTAGAACGTTTCCGAATTGTGCCGAAAATATTTCAAATTGTTTCCAAATATTCCGGATTCTTCCAAAACTGTACAATATTCCATAAAGGAAGAAAATGTTCTGGGATGTGTAGAATGATCTGTTACTTTCAAAACGAAAATATACCAGCAGGTACAAACTCATGCACTCCCAAATTCAATATACACACTATCTTCTAGATAGTTTCTGATGCAAAAATACCCGTGAATATTCTTTGGACATTCCCAAAATTCTGTATAGCTCTAAGAGTTCGATTATGTTTTAAAATGCAGACTAACCCAACTTTTAGGGAGTTCTATAGATTCTAAATATAGCCATGTTTGAAAATATCCTAAACTATTTCCGAATGTTCCAAAATTTTCTGAGAACTAATAAAATATGTCAGAATGAGACAGATCGTTGTGGAATACGTTGAATGATTATTAATGTTTGGACTAGTAGTTTCTTCATAACAAATATTGTAACATAATTTTAGACTACTCCCCCCACCAATTGCACTGAAATTTTATACAAGTGGATGACAATGCTATTTTATATCACCATGGAGGTCGGATCTCTCTCCTTCTTGAGAGAAGTTGCAAAAACTCGCAAAAATAAAATCGGAAAATACCGTAAAAATTTTTAAAAACATCAAATCATTTTACCCCCTGTCCACCAGAAGGCTAGATAGAGTCTGCATAGCAAAAAAAATGCAAATCAGAAAGCTTGGACCCTGTTACTCGAAAAAAATTGCAAAAACTCAAGAAAAGTAAATTGGGAAAATCTGGAAAAATTGTGAAAAATACCAAGTTCAAAATCTGGAAGTGTTCGTAAATATTCGAAAGTACCCCCGGATGTTCCAAAATTTTCTGAGAACTTCCAAAATATCTCAGAATGAGACAGGTCGTTGTGGAATAAATATGTAGAATGATTAGTAATTTTTGTACTGGTAGTTTCTTCATGATATATCTTGTAACTGAAATTTAGACTAGCCCCACACACCAATAGCGCTAAAATTTTGTACAATTACGTAGCTTCGATAACCTGCAATAATACACAACCTTGGACGTTGGATCCCCCTCCTTCTTGAAAAAAGTTGGTAAAACTCGCAACAAAATCGAAAAATCCCATGAAAAAGTGAAGCACATCAAATAATTTTACCACCAGAATGCTAGATAGAGACTGCAAAGCAAAAAAGGGAGCTTGGACTTTCATATTCGAAAAAAATTGCATAAACTCAAGAAAAGTAAAAGAAAACATTTGGAAAAATTGTAAAATTGCATAGCATAGCAAACATACGCATGCTACTAACGTACCAACCATGCATATAATAAATTTAAAAAAGTAATATTTAGTGTAGGAAGAAGATGGAACTTTCCAAACTTGAAATATTTTTCCAAAAGATTGAGGTTTGAAACTTCATGATACTTGTATAAAGCCTCAAGCTTTTAAGAAATCATTTAAATTTTTAAAATTTCTATGTTCTTCATCCACTAAACGTTATTTTTTACATTTTAATTCGAAAGTTTATAAATAAAAGCTTATTTTTAAAAACTTTTTCAAAGTGAACTTTTTATTCCTTTAATTTTTAAATTCTTGTAACTGGGCCATAATTCACAGACGTGCCTTCAAAATTATCTTTATCTGTTACCGACCATTAGAAAGTTGACAAAATCCCTTACGTAATTCCAGGCCATGCAGTGCCACAGCGATTTCTATTTTGCATAACAAATTGTTCAACAAAAAGACCCTAACGGACCATAGAGATAATAAAAAAACTTTCTCCTCTTACAGTTTTTTGTAAAACTATCCAAGAGTATTGTGTCCCAGGCAGCAACAAAGTTTCACTTGTATCTTGGGCAAGTCATAAAATATCTTTATAGGTTCACAGGTAACATTTGCGCAACTTTCACTACTGTTAGGAACACTTTATGATTTAATTTTAGGTCATAGATGGTATTCAGCTGTGGATTGAGAGTTGTGTTGTTCCCTGTGCCCTAAAGTGAAAAATATGCAGTGGTTTTGTGCGTGTCTATGTTTGTGTTGAAATATGGTGAGTCTTGCGAAGATTCAAATAATTTAATTGGATATATTCATTTCCTTCAATATTATTCATAACAACTTCAATGATTTTTCTTTTCAAGAATTTATAATTTATTTCTGTATCAAAAAATTAAAAAAGCCAGAGTAATTTTTAATGGTTCTATTCTATTCTATTAAATATTGTTTTATCCTTATTGAAATGGGAGTTTTATCCACACTGCTGCAGCATTAAAAAATAATAATAACCGTCTTTATTATAAAATAAAAAAATATATAATTGCAATGGTACAAAATGAAAATAAAAGGCAAAGTTCAATTGTTATAGAGACTAATCCTGAGACTAGCTGCTATTAATTGTTCTTCCATAACCTATTATCCACAAGTGGATTAAAGTCACTTTGTAATAATTAATTAAATTTAATTCGAATAATAAACAATGTACCATAACAATCAGTAAGTATGACACGGCCTACCACGTTACGTAAATAAGAATTATTTTTTAAATAAAATTCAAATAGTTCCATTATATTAATGTGTTGATTGTAATAAAAAGGCGTTCTTGAGTTTGAAAATTTGTGCGTGGATAACATGATATCTTACAAAATAAATAGATAACTAATGTTATATAAATTAACTTGAATTTATTTTTATATATAAATTAGGGAAGAAAATAATCAGCATCGGCCAATTATTATTAATTATTTATTGATTTTAATAAAACATATCTATATTTATTATTTATCCTATTCCAGTAGCAAAGTAACAATTAAAAAAATTGTCCGCGTTTCACAGAAATTGAGAACTCAGTGAATATTATTAACACTGTTGAAGAACGCAATAAATATTGATCTTAACAGATATATGTATAAATATGAAATGAACTATTATATACATAATTAAAAAAGAATATATAATAAAATACATTTCAAAAAAATTGTAGCTCAAAATGAGTTACTTTCAATAATCTCGAAGAACCAATCAAGCATATCGGTGAGAACTATTAAAACTCCAGCAGGAGTACAGCTAGGGTCTATTCTAAGACCTCTCTTATCGCGATTTATACGTTCCGGTTTCGAACAAGCTAAAATCCATAGTTACGCTGTCGCTCATTTTTTAAAAACTCCTAAATGTTGTGATATAATAAATCAGAATATGAATTTATACTTCTTGTCAACTCAAAAAGCTGCTGACTCTTGATCAATCCCTCTCAAACTGTATTTTACGAAACATTAAAGAGGAAATGAGACATACATTATTTGTCTGCAGGTGGTCATCCCCAGCCAAATCGAGGATAATCTTTTGTTTGTCTACAATAAGCACTTGCAATTGAGTCTTCTTGGAAGAACGTTGCACAAATATCTGTCAGATATAGTTCAATATCCGTCGTGGCATTAGCCAGGGAAGTAAGTGATTTCTGTCAGATTTTTGCCTCATATTTTTCCACTTTGTGGAAATATTTGGAGAGAAGGATACTTCGACTTTGTCGATTTCATTCTTATCATAAATTATTTTTTATTATTTATATATATTATTATTATTTATTGCTACGTGAATATATCGAACTCATTCTTATATTCGAGCCATGCAGAAGTATGATTTTATTCGACCCACATTGATATAATTAAATTTTATTCAATGATGGCATTGCATTTAATTATTAATTTTCAATTTCTTCATTACCATTATCTCTGTGAGAATTTCAAACAAAATTTCAAAAAAATGTTGTTCTCTTCCAGATATCGGAAAAATGTTTTTTTCAAAAATCCATCATGTTTCACCGATTTTGTGGTGATATTTGTTAATAAATTTGTACAAGGTTCGAAAAGTTATCCGGAGAATATATTAAAAATAAAAAGAATAATTTCGACGTAATAGAAATACCCTTCTCTCCACACATTCCCAAAGTGGAAAATATGTGGCAAATATCTGACGGAAAACAACCATCATCTGGTTGGGAGTGAAAAACTGAGAAAAAAACTTTGCAGATGATTCAGCTATTTTCTCGTTTTCAAATGTATATTTGTTCAAAATTTTGTTATTTTTCCTTTGTCTTTTTATAAAATTCCAGAACTGATCAATACTGTCATCTTTCGTGACACTGTTTTTTTGACAAAATGGTTAAGGCTTTCGCGGCCGGAGTTTTCAGTGTCACAATTTTCACTCGGGTTGAAGGCCGTTTTTGGAATTTCTTCCTAACGTTTCGCTGGCGCGAGTGGCAGACGCAGACGGAATCTCCAGTCACCTGAGATTATTCATGATGTATAAGCCTCTGAAGAAGCTAGCCACTCGCGCTAGCGAAACGTTAGGAAGAAATTCCAAAAAACAACGGCCTTCAAACCCGAGTGAAAATTGTGACACTGTCTTTTTGATATTGTTTTTCTTCCTTCCTAATTAAATTTGCTGCCTTTCCACGCAATTCTTTATATTTTTTCATTATTAAGATTTGAATGCAATATGGTTTTCCTGTAATGATTCTTTTCCCTCAATAATAATTTTATTTTAGTAGTAAACCATTTCGGATATTTAATTGCGCTTCTCGCTGTTTTAAATTTGGGCACATAGTGCCCTCCTTCAGGAACGCTGCACAAACAGATGTTTAGTTCAACGTCCGTAAGGGAAAATAGTTGTTTTCAGATATTTTCCTAATATTTTCCACTTTGTGAAAATGTGTGGAAAGAAGGGTGGAAATTGTTTCTTTTCATTTCTAAACAAATGCTTTCATCAAGAAGATTTTCACTCACTTTTACAACGAGCAGCAGGAAACATTTCCGGAACTATCAAAGCTGCTCGTTCTAATTTGTTCGATTCTTTGTAAACCAAGTTTTCCCCTTCAAACTCTGGAATGATTTGAATTTTCGTGTTTCCTGGGAAATGAGATCCGCCTTTCCCTTGTAAGCAATCGGCCTATTTCAGATACAACTCCGTATTATAATTGTAAATGTCTAAATTGATTTGCCAGAATGTATTACTATTTTATTTAAATGTAATATCATAATGTATTCACAAATTTTGCATATCGGGCCGCTTCTGCATATTAATTATTCAAATTAAATTAAATTTTATTAATTATGTTAAATGTTTAGCAATTATGCGTACGTTTTCCACAGTGTTACTGGATTCAGATGCTGTTGTTTCACAAAAAAAGACCGTCTGTAGGTTGTGTTTGCGGTTGGAAAAATCAATACAACCACAAATATAATTGATTGATTCTTATGGCAATTGAATAGCTAAATACCAAATCCTTCAATATCATTATATGATTAAAATATTCGAAAGGAATTCAGAAATTTGATACTTCATTTTATTTCAATGTTTTCAAATTGATAGCGGTGGTATATCTTTCCTCTTTCTTGAATGGAGTCAACCAATATTCTGTACTTTGATGCATTTAGCTGTTACTACGTGGTATATGATATCACACAAAAAAAATGCGAAATAAAAAACTGTGTTTTCTTATGACCACATACGAAAATGTCGTGAACTAAGAGTTGAAAAGTAAAATAATAAGTAAATCGAAAGCCGTCACTCTACCTCTTCTAGAAACGGACATCGAGTCCTGCTACTGTACATAATGTACAAATATAATACATCAATCTCTCTAACTCTCTATTGCAAACCCTATTATAATGTACGAATTGTAATAATAGTTAGTTTTCTTTGGGCGATTGTCAAATTAAAGTACGTCAGCTCTGTATTTTGTTTTGTGATTCAGATATGGTGGAGAGTTTTCCATAAGTAGCCATAAAACATGGTAGAATGCATTTACCGTTGATTTTTCAAGTGTGACCATTTAGTACCTAATTTTGGATGTGTGACTGATATGCTCAAGTTTGCGAATACTGAAAATAAGTCGTAGGCAGGAATTTTGCAATTCTTGTATTCTACTTAAATCAAATGAATTTGAACAACAATTACATAAAATGTTACATATATTTAATTCAGAAATATAATGACTTTAACTTATCTATCCAACACGTGACGAGATTGAAGTATAAGTTTTAGAGCTGCATAAGCTTTTGGTAAACAGTTGTTGCGCGAAAATCTTAAGTTTTCATAAAACCAAACACCCAAGTTTATTACTTTATGCTGAATTGTATACTATGACCTTCATTAAAATCTTTGAGAAGTATTCTTGCGTGAACACCTGCGAATTAACTTTATTTCTAAAACTAATTGCATTAGTCTCAGATGCATTTAGTAGTAAACAATGAATAATTGAAAATGAACAAAGATTATGTAAGTCATGGAAAATTTGATGTATAAAAAGAGAAGAGTATGAGACCCAACATTTATCCTTGAGGCACTCCAGTACTCACAGATAAAAACTTGATACACTCTCTTGATTTCTTACAGTTTGACTTCTCTTAGAAAGATAAATAGATAAATCTACAGCTTTAATATCCAAACCACTATATGATAAGATCGCAAAGAGTAGATTGCAATTAAGGGTGTCAAATAGTTTTGAGTAGTCAAATATCAAAAACACATTTACGCTTGTTAAGATCTGTTAAAATATAATCAGAGATTTTCAATAATGCTGATGTACAACAGTGACCAGTTCAAAATCCAGACTGTGATGACGGTATTACGGAATTTCAAATTCAAATGAATCTGTAGTTGAATATTAAAATCTCATTCTAAAATCTTTAAAAGAGTTGGCAATACACTGGTCGGTCGTAATTGTTGCAACATTTGTGGATCATTCACTTTACGCCAGGGAGTAACAAATTACTTTTTCCAATTTTGGAGAAACACAGAATTCAATAAACCATATTTAATTATATGGGTAATATACGGAAACAGAAATGGTATGCACAAATTCAAAGTGAGAATATTGATGCCATCTGGACGAACAGCTTTACTTTTAATACTTTTTCTGGTATTGAGAATATCATTTTCAGATACTGGCTGAAACGTGAGAGTTGCTTGGACCGATTTCTTCTATATTATGCTCATAGAAATGTTTCGAGTCATAATCAGGATAAAATTGAGGAAGACTGCATTAATTTCATCAACATTTCATTTATTTGATGAATCATTATCATTACGATCTCTCTTAAATCCCACAATATTCATAAAGACCACCCCTCTTTATGGTATCATGTCTAAGTTACGTAATTGTTCATAAAATTGCCAGTCATTGTAACTTTTGGTAATCTCCAATTTTTATAATAGTTTGTAATAAATATAATATTTTATACCATTTAGATTTTGTAACTCAAACGATTTTTTTGAGCAAATCAATCAACGCATTTGTGTAAATTCAGGAACATCAGAGTGATTTTTGGTTAGGATTATTTTTCAAAAATAAAACTGATTTGACATGATGATAAAAATTGAAAGTTTTTCGAATTTTTACATAACAAAAATATCTCTTTCATGAAATCATTGGTTTTTGCAGAAAGAAAACGATTCTACTATCGGGAAATTTGTATCTCAACGAGTTCATTTTCTTTACTTCCACTCTTGACAAATATATGCATTATCTGGGCGGGGTGAGGAATATATTCTTTGTTTGGTATGACGCGCCATTGATGGCTCTTAACGCTAGTGCATACTCATCTTATATGACCATAATCAAACAATTACGTTACAAATATAAGTGGTATAAAAACATAGCATGTTTCATTTCTCAATTTTCACGGCATCCAATATTTCTTCTTTCTTCCAGAAAACAATGTCTCTTAAACGATTTTCGATTCTCTAGGTTCGAAATCACACCAGGAAAGTCCCAGAGGAGACATTCTGCTGCTTGATATTTAGTCGCTGGCAATTCGGAAACGTATTTTCGCCCCTCGCCCGGAAGGAAAATGCCGGTCACTCAGGAAATGCATTAATAACTCTTGAGAAAACTCGGAAAGGCGAGTTATTTCCAGCATCGAAATGGCAAAGGTGGGTGGTGATCAATACAGAAGAAAAATGTCAATACTAATTTTATTTTCGCATTCTTACAGTGTGGGCCATGATTTTTATAACATATTGGCAACATTTTTATAATCAGTTAGAAAAAAAACTTTATAGGGGATAGTGCATATGGGAAAACCTAAAAATCGATTTTGACATGTCACATGATGACTGCCATGGCGGAAATTTTGAACAATTAATTACGAATGGGCAAGAATTTAGGTTGATTCGGAGATGGCTAAAAATTTATTTGAAAAGGTTTTTCAAAATTCAATTCATGGCCCATGTACAGAAATTGACATAAATTTATGAAAAAATTGAGAATTGCAATTTTTTTTAAATATTTTTGGCTTTTTTTGACTCAATTAACTTTTAGGGATCACTATAAACATATTCAATCAATAAAATTAAAATTTTAAGGTATCTTCCTGAATGCCAGTAAAAAGGTTAAAAAACTAGTTTTCACTATGTCTCTTGCTGTTGCTATGATTCATATTATCTTAAAACATCCTTAATTTTTTTGATGACAATTTTAATTTGAATAGTCGCGACCCATTTTCTCGCGGAAATCAAGTTTTATGGAAAATGAAAGAAAAAAATATGTATTTCCGCAGTATAGCAGAAACTTTTGCTATACTTCATGTTTAGAATTTTCTAAAAAAAATTAGTCAAAAGGGGCTGAGGGCTAGAATGCTACACATATTATGAAATCGTAGCTAACTTGATATCAATTGTGATAATTACAATAATACTATTAACTGTTTGGCACAATTGAGGACACATTTTATATTTTGGCACTTACAAATCTCTCATTCGGGGGTGAACAAAATATAGTTTATTTTCAGTCTAATTTGACTTTATTTCTAAAAACCAAGAAATGTCATTCAGGACAATGTTATGAATGTTAAAAATGTAGAATTCGAGTGATATTCTTGTTTTTTTATTATTGTAGTGATTATACAATTGAAATGAATTTACTCCAGAATTATTTTAATTTGGAATAAGTTCGTTTAAAATTTTACTAACATTTATTCCTGGTTCTAGTTCCTAACATAAAATATTATTAGTTTCAGTTTTTACTTGAAACATAATTCATTGAGCCTAGTTAAATAGAGCAAAAATCTTTTTGAGGAAATAATAAAAATGATGTAGATAGAGCAGAAAATTTTATGTTTTCACATACATGTCATTTATTCCATCTTTTTCTATATAACTTGATTGCGGTCTAGAAAATCATTCTTCTGTGACTCAATTCAAAAAGTTATTGAAAAATTTAACAAAGTTGTAAGATATGAAGCATTGGAACCATTGATTTCAGGTTTTTTTTTATATTGCACCAGCATTATGGAACACACCTACTGATTAATGATTGCATGAGTTGATAATAATCCCTAAAATTTATTTAAGACCAAAGAAAACACCATCTTTTATCAAAAAAAAATCACAAAATTGCAATTGCAAAATAGATATCCTCAATATATGTGTAAAATATTAGATTATTCGGAAGATTGGAAGTAGGTGAAAACTGAATTTGTAAATTCACATTATCATTATTATTACATTCTTAATGAAATTCTTATGATATCATCGGGCCTTGATATTTGTGACAAATTTCAGATTTTCTAGACGATTGAAAGTAGGAGAAAATTGAATTTACGAATTCACATTATTATTATTATTACTCTTGATATTATTACATTCTTATAACAAAATTCTTGTATTGTCGTCTGTCCTTGATATATGAATTTCAGACTTTTCTGACGATTGGAAGTGAGTAAAAATTAACTTCCATTATTTTGTAACATTGTTTGTTAGTTAGTTTGTTAATTTAAATTTAAAATTAAATCGTGAACAACTTTTTCGAGTAAGTGTTTTGCTAGAGACCTTCAAAAATAACCACACTTTTAGCCCATTTGTAAGTAATGATTTTTTCAAAATGTCCACCTTAGTGTTGGTCATATTATGACCTTAATCAAAATTTTAATTTTTTCGATATGCATAAACTATCCCCTATAAAATATTTTCGTAACTCTGAAAATACAAATTGTTTCCATATTATGGCAAACACTATATATTTTTCATGTAAATTATTAGTTTATATTTCCTCTCTGTTCACATAGCTTTTTCAGATATTCAAATGTTCGAAAATATTTCAAGTGCTACGAGGGTCATTGGAAATATTGCTGTACATTTTCAATATCTAGTTTGATAACGTTCATATAGAAACAAAATATTTTAAGTGTGCAGCACCCTTTTGAAAGTTTAATAATGATGATAGTTTTATTGCCATGAATTTCCTATGAAACGGACTTTTGAATTCACTACAACTCTCAGACCTATATACAGTTGTAACTCTGATATTAAAAATGTTTCCCATATTTTGCAAACAATATGACACACACTGTATATATTTCGAATAAAGTTTTAGTTTTAATCACCTCTTTATTTATACATATTACTTTATTAGATATTCAAGTGGTCTAAAATAGTTCTACCACTACGAGGGTCATTGAAAATATTACTGTACATTTCCGAAATCTAGTTTGATACCGTTCTTATAAAAACGAAATATTTTCTCCGTGTGTAGCACCCCTTTGGAAGTGCAAGTTTAATGATAATAATAATAATAGTTTCAATGCCATAACCTTCCTATGAAACAGTTTTCTTTGAATTCACCACAACTCTCAGAACTTTACAGTTGTAACTCTGATAATCGAAATGTTTCCTATGTTTTGCAAACATTATGACACACACTGTATATATTTCGTGTAAAGTTTTAGTTATCATTTCCTCTTCATTTATATAACTATTTTAGATATTCAGGTGTTCAAAAACAGTTCTACTGCAACGAGGGTCACTGGAAATAGAGCTTAAATTTTCAAAATCTAGTTTGACAGTTCATATAAAAAAATATTTTCTCCGTGTGTGGCACCGCCTTTGACGTGGAATATTTTTTGAATTCACACAACTCTCAGGTCTGTAGAGACGCTATCAAGACCGCTTCTTGAGCGATTGTGTGGGCACACATGGCGCACTATTATCCACCAGATAAACGAAGGGTGTGTTCGCTATCAGATCATTCAAAATAATTGACCAGCCCGGTAGTCTGTTTCAGTCGGTTATCGCTTCAATTTACACCGGTACGACGTGTCCTAATGCTTCCATCAAAAATTACGGGCCGAAACGCCTAATTGCCGAAAGCTTTCGTGTTCGGCTCTCGTCGAGGGGTTGTTAATTACACCCCGGTCGGCGGGGCTGCGCCCCTAGGGGCCGAATCAACGTCACATGCTCTCTGCTCTCTCTCATATTGCGGGCAAGCTCGAAAAACACTCACCAAAAATTGCGGCGCGTCTAGGGGTAGTTGGGGTTGTATCCAAAGAGTTATTACCTGCAACAGAAAGGAATGGGTGTCAGTTCTGAGATTTCCTAGCACTTATATTATGAATGGTAATATACTTTATTAGCTAAAATAAGCCTTTGCATACTACATAAACAGATATACAGTTAGAAAATAAACAATAATGTTTTAAATGAAAAAATACATTTTTCTTAATCTAGTTAGACAGTTCATATAAAAAAAAAATGTTTCTCCTTGTGTGGCACCGCCTTTGACGTGGAATATTTTTTGATTTCACACAACTCTCAGGTCTGTAGAAACTGTAGAGAACAGTTTCATCGTGGGAGACATTTTAATACTAATTGGTAAGCTATTACATAACCTCAAACCTTCAACAAATAATGTTTTCTCCATTGCGGTTGACTTAAATCTTTCAATTTGGTAATTAGCATTTGTTCTTAAGTTAAAATGTATGCTCTGGTATCTTACTAAAACGTATTAAAATACAGTGGAGCTTTATTATTAATTTTTTAATAATTAGTATTAAAATTTACTCTTTTATGAGTTGTGACATATTTAGAAATTTTAGTGATTCTAACATACCAATAATTAATGGAGGTATAACTGTTGCATTGAAGTAAAATTCGCATAGGCTTTTTCTGAAAGACCTGCCCTTATTCTGAAGGACCTGCAGTGTATAAATATTTTCACTGGAGCAAAACATTAAAAAAGACATACAATAATTAAAATGCGGATGGATGATAGTGTTGTACACACTAGTTTCCTATACCGACTTGAAAGATTTGTACCAACTCTAAAAAATATACAACTTTTTTACCTATTATTTTACACAAAAAGTCAATATCTTTATCAAATCTAAGTTTTGGATCGAATAAGACTCCTGAACATTTTATTTCGTCTACGTATGCTATTATAGAACTGTCAATTTTGACCTTGCTTGAAATTAGAACAATTTTTTTTAATACCTAGGATCACACAAGTCTCTCGAAGACTTCTGAGGGTTGCGCGTAGGGGTGCAATCGGTTGACAGAATTAACAATTTTTTAACAATACACTTTGTTTTTTGAGTATTTAATAAATCTCCGCAGACGGAATCTCCAGTCCTCTGAGATTATTATGATTATAAGCCTCTGAAGAAGCTTGCCACTCGCGCTAGCGAAATGTTAGGAAGAAATTCCAAAAAACGACAGCCTTCAAACCCGAGTGTAAATTGTGACACTGAAAACTTCGGCCGCGAAAACCTTAACAATTTTGTAATTTTAATTTGTTTTCCATCAACCATTCATTTAAAATATCTAGATCTTTATTGATATTATCTATCAAATTAGAGTAATTTCCACCAGCTACAGAAATCAACGTATCTTCTGCAAAAAAAAATACGAACGAATTTGTAAATAGCGGTCCTAATACACTGCCCTGCGGAACTCCATGATAAGTCTTGAGCTCATCTGAACTTTTACCGGTAAGCTTTGTTTTCTGATATCTACCTGTTAGGTAATTTTTTATCCAGTTTAGTACATTTCCTTTTATCCCATATTTCCCACATTTTAATTTTAATTTATCCGTTTCAAAAGCTCTTTTCCACTCCACAGATACACTATTTACAACTTTTCCTTCGTTAATTTCCCTTTTCCAGTAATTACACACCAACTGACAAGCCATTTCACAGGCGTGATTTAGTTTGTACCCAGATTGGTTGATTTTATTCAAAATTATTCAACTGTTCAGTCAGCTGTTCATGGCGTACAATTTCAATTACCTTTTCAATACTTGGGAAAAGGATAACTGGTCTTAATTTCTCCAATTTACGAGGATTACTCACTAACTTTTGGAACTGGAATGATACTACTACTTACATTTCAATTTACTTGGCATGATACCAGCTTGCAAACCCGTATTGATAAGATTTAATAATGGATACCCAACAACATCAAAAATATCTTTCAGTTATTTTACGGTTAACATGTAGTCTCCTGTTGTCTTATTTTTAAGATTTAATACTACTCCATGTAATGTATTTAAGAACATTGTTTTAAATACATTAATATCCACGTTGTTGGTTATAAAATTAATTCTGTGAATTTTGTTGGAATTGGGATGCTACAGGCGATATCATTAATGCTTTCTAAATTAAATTCATTCGAATGATCATTGAAGGAAACATTACTAATAGCTATTTCTATTGAATTATAATCTACTTCAGTAATTTTACTATTTACTTGTTTTAATATACGCCACATTGTTTTACTTTCATTACGACATCCACGTCAGTTTCTAAGTAACATGAGAGAATAAAATCATTGAAAAATCATCAAGTCACAAAAAAAGGGAATGTTTGAATATAGTATTTCGATTCAGTTGCAATATAAATACTGAGCAGTGAAGAGCAATAAGTATATTTATTACTTGTCACTTGTTACCAATATATTTGTGAAAATGAGCTTTTGATTTAAACTATTATGTGGTGCTAACATGATGTATCTATCCTGTTTCTTCAATGTGAGAACAATGTTGGAAATATTAAGGAAGAATGTTCGAGTTTGCCAAGTAAGCTTCCGAGTTCTAGTGCTTACTACTAAATGGCGATAACATCATGATGAAATAATATTAAACATTTCTTTGCGACACGGCCCTATCTCGAAAATATAATAAGATAAGGTTTCCAAAAGAGATTTCAGGTTTTCAAAACAAATATCAGATATTCAAAACAGATTTCAACTTACTAACAAGATATATAGAAAATATGATTAGGTATTAAAAGCGGCTTCAAGAAGAAGAAATTTCTGTTAGATTCTGAAAATCCGATAATAAATCTTGATGTATATTTGGTTTAATGTTAGATGTATGTATATAGAGTAAATACGATGATCACAGCCCTCTATGAGGTACGCTGACGCTGGTTATGAATGCTATGCAATAAAGTGTGTATGGAATATTAATAAAAACGCTAAAGCACTTTCCTACCAGTTACCCAAAACTTATGTAAAATTAAAAAATAAACCATGTTCAGCCTTACATCTCCATGCAACTACAACAAGTAGAAATCAACCATTTATAGGCTAAAATCGCTGCCGAAATTGTGACGCAAATTAAATCTGTTATGTACCTGCCTATATAAAATACCGTTAAAATTATAATTTTCTACCACTTGTAGTATATATAGCTCTAAGTAACTATAAAATAAAAGAATCGAATATTTTACGTCCTAAAATGGTGACTTCATGCTATTGTAATTAGTAGAAATCAACAATTTATAGGCTAACAATCTATTGATGACGAAACTAAACCTGTTCATGTACCTTTATAAAAACCCAATTTATTTTTTATTTTCTACCACTTGTGGAAGCCCAAAGTTGATAAAAATTTGAAGAATATTATATCTAGGTACATTGCAAAATGGTAATTTTATAAATTCTGAAATTATTGAATATTCAAATACAATCTGGTTTGGGATTTTCTTACCGAATACCACACGAGGTTGAATTATTTCAGCTCATGAATATGTTTAGAAAATTAACCCGAGTTGAAGACGAATAAATAGATATTCATAAACTCGAAAAAATTCTGGAAATAATTTAACCCCTAATGAAAATAAAATGTATATCAACAACTAGATTTGACAATAACAGCGTCCCATACCAAACAATCGGTTAATGTTTATTTATATTTCATTAGCAACAATCCAAAAAAACTGACAGCGTAACTAGTCGCAAATCCAGAAAAACACGCGTTGCCTTTTGACACGAAAATCGCCTATAATTCTTTCCGCCTTTTCTCAAAAGACATTTTCGAGCCTGTTCCCACTAAAATCAACACCTTTTATCAATGGAAATACTCATAAACCAAATGAAGGAACGCGTAGTACGTTAAACCATTTAAAACGCCATAAACTTATTAAAACACCCATTATTACAATTTATGATGCCTAATGATCCATTACAAACACTAGTAAATAATTTAGCCATAAAAATAAAATCAAAACAGCCACACCAGATTTACTACAACTTAGTTATAAAGTGATAAAATTTTATGGCTTCATAACATGAGACTAAATGGATGTTTTGGAGATCTGCGGATTGTTCTCGACTAAACGTGACCGTGAGTGAGGAAATATTTAACGATTATCGACCTTGCGTACTGTACACATAAGGGTCAAAGACTTGGAGTGCGGCGTTCTGTTTTTGTCGACGCAGAATATCTGGCGCTTCCCAAATATTTGCACCCTCGACGCTCGCGGCATCTAGGAGTTTTCGATCGACCTATTTATTCGTGAAGCTTCGGACGTCGCTCAATAGGTGGCGCGGTGGCAACTTTCTCTTTGATAATGTTTTCCGGGTAGTTTTTGGTTATAACTTCTTATTTTCATGTTCTGGAGGACGCAAGATACTATTGATGATGTACAGAGTATATATTCGAAAAAATAAAAATAAACAACAAGAAAAATATTTTATCTTGAAATATTTGTGAAAGACAAGCTGAACTATTTATTATATGTATAAATAGGTAGCTGAAACATGCCTATGATTTGTTCGATCCGAATTCCACAAAAGCACATCATAGGGCATAGGTGTCTAGGTGACAGATGCATAGAGACATCAATAAATTATAAGAGTGAATAGTTAACTTTTCGATCAAGTATATTGAAAATGGAAAATTGAAAATATTGACTACCTGATAATGAATTCTCATATTGCGCTTTGAGAGTTTTGAACTTTAATGCTCCATAGATCTATTTTCTAGGAAGGTTTTAGCAAAATTGTCTACAGAAAATCCTAGAAAATTTGAACATAGATTGAAGAAAGAAGTTTGGTTTGGAAACTGCATCAAAGAAGATAGAGTGAGAATATTATTATTTGTGAAGCACTCTGAATGAACAAAATACGTGGAAAAGATTTACTATGAACGGCATCTCAAAATGAATAAGTAATTTTGTCTCAAGTTAATGGCAAACTTGGTGATTAAGAAACTTTGTGGTTGCTGCTTTGTTAATGAAGTTGCCAGGTAGCTGGTATACATCTAAAATAAGAGATACTGTCAGAAATAAGAAGTGATTATGATTTAATTTTGTACACCTCTCAAACATTTCAGTCAATGTAGGAATTGATTTTACATGAAACAATGTAGAAACTGACATTGGTTTATTGATATACTTGTTCAGAATCATTACTTTAATTTCGTTTTGTTTTTGTATGTTATCAATACATTTTTCAAACTTATTTTGTGAAAAAGAAAAATTGGGTAGGTATAATGAATCACTTGAAGTTGAATGACATTTTTGGTTTTTGTTCGTTCTGAAATTTTTTGTATCTGGTTTCGACTATCTTCTGTAATACAACTGTCAAAAAATCTTTACGTTAAACATTACTTCCTTAAGAATTTTTTGAAAATGTTTAACAATTGTATCAATTATTTACTGAAAAATAATTTCATTAACTAAAATAATAATTGATAGTGATAACTTCCTATAATATTTCTTGAAAATGTTCCACTTTGCTGCTGATCAGAAAGGGTGGATATTTATTTCCACAATTTCATCATATTTTATCATTTGTTTGATAGAAAATGGACAAATATACTTTTTATTAGAAATCTCTGTAACTCAAAGTGTCTTCTTTATATCCTTCTGCTAAAGAGGCAGATTTCTAGCCACAATGACGTTTGAATGGTGTCGTTTTGCCCCCTGCATTCGCCAGGAAAGTTATAAAAATACAAGACGTTTATAGAATTGAGACAAATAAATGTCAGTCACTGATTTTAAGAATTACAAATTCTCATATTTAAATCAATGAAACAAATATAGGTATAAAATTTCGAATTGAGGCAATAACATACCAGTGACAGCTTTTACATGGAAATATGAGAACTGTGAGTTTAAGGTTATGTGTCTGCCTGATGAAGCACTGGCAATTTTAGCGCAATTAATAAATTATTCATTTCAAACAGGGATATTACTTGAAACATCTATTATTATTCAACTGCACAAATACAATTATCGTATTGACTATTTTGGCAGAAACTATTAACAAAACTATTAAATGGAATATTTCCTTCTTGTTTGGAAGTTGCTGTAGTAATATCATTATTCAAAAGAGGTAACCTGACATTGTAGCAAATTCAAGATATATTTCTCTACTTCCCACTTCAGCAGAAATTATTAAAAATTCAATAAAAAAAATCTGAACTGTTTCGAAAAAAAAATATATTCTGTATCCGAAACAGTTTGGGTTTCTTGATGAATTCTATCTTCAAATGAATAATGGTGAGTTTGCTTCAGCATTATTTTGTGATTTTTCGAAGGCATTCGACTGCGTCAACCATGAGATATTGTTGCAAAAACTGGAATTGTTTGGTTTCAGAGGGAAAATCTCAAAGACATTTTTTTAAATTACCTATATACTTTTTTAATGTGTCTAAATTGTTTAAGTGTTTGTGTTTCGTGTGATGTTACACACGGTGTGATCATTAATTCTTTGTTATTTCAAATTGTTATTTTATGTGTTTACTGAACTGAATTTACCAGTTAGTTTTTGGCAAGCTTTGTCACTATAATTAATTTTATAAGACAATAAAGTATTTCCGATTCTGATTCTTCATTTAAAAAGCACATGAAATCATTTATTTTCAATTCTATTCGTTCAACAAGTAACAAGTGAGGAATTTACAGTGACTCGACAAGTGTATTGGGTTTAGAAATCCTGCGCCTACCGCGATAAAAAAGGGCATAGTTCTCGATTGTTTTTGGTACAGAATTTATCTCGTGGAAACCAAACTGCGGCGTCAACGGCATTGTGACGACATTGGACCGGACAACCACCTACCAGGCCTGCCAACTATTCTTTTCTTCTCCTGAATTATGACGTCATAATTCATGAAACGCCGCCAGCTTTGTCGGAAATACATTTTATATTCGGGAAATTTTCAAGTTCACTTTCCACTTCGCCTTTCGACTAAATGCGAAATTATAATGATTTCACTAGAGGCGGGTTTGGAGTTTGCATATTCGGATTCTGATATTTGAAGAAGAATTACCATTATCCATAATATATCTCTATGTATAGCATGAAAAATCCAAAATATCGATGTGTTTATTTAATTATTCGTATATTGGAATCAAATGATTTTAGGTGATTTTAATTAAGTTCGGAATGATGTTTTCTGTCGAAAACACAATGATAATTTCCTCCATATTATATAAACCAATCAAATGCCACAATTTTTCAAACCAATGAGAAAAGGACTATTCGAAAACACTGTCTCCAGACCGGGGTTTTTTCAATTTAGTTATTCGCCTCTTCCTTATTTATACGTTTCCATAAATATAACAATCACTGTAAATTTAGCAACACAGTTTTCGTGTCAACAAGGTGTATTTTTTGAAAATTCAGCATTTTGTCGGGAAATTACTATAACGAAAATTTCACTCATGTGTTTAAATGTCCATAAGAAGTGTGCAATTATCCGCTTCTCATATAATGTTGAAATTTCCCAATCATTTCAAAACCTTCCTTGCATATTGTGTTGAAATTTCAAGGTGGTTTTTCCCTTATTCTCCACTTATGAACGAATCAACGAAAGGACTCTGGAAAATCTCTTAGTGTAGATGTATGCAGCTTCAAGTAACAGGTATCATGGTACAAGTATCACGTAACAATTATCAATTATAAGTTTAACTGCTCATTTTTCAATGAGCGTGTTTATGCACGCAATTAAAAATTATCATTTAACAAGTAACAAGTAAAAGTTAGTCAAAAATCAATTTTTTAAATTAACTGAACCAGATTTTCTTATTGTGCACAACTATTGCGCAGATGGCCGCGTGGCCTGTCCGATGATGAACTTAACCAAACCAACGATTTGTGTTTACTTGAGAATAATGCAAAAAGCACCTCTATACCTTTTCCATTTCACTGAACATTTTGAAAGTTTTTCATTATTTAAGAAATTATGAGGTTAAGGTTCGTTCAAATGGCTTGCTTGAATCTGACTTGTGCGCCTGCGTACCGTTTATTGCTAACTGTTAAATTATCCAGCATAAATGGTCACATATTTTCTATTTGTTAATTGTTACTTGATGCTGCATAAATCTACACTTAATAGAAGGCGTTTCCTAATGTAATATTATAATAGTTATTTATGCAACAAGTGCAAAAAGTGAATGTTTATTGCACTCGACGTGAAATTGTCCGACGAGGCCGTTAGGCCGAGTTGGACAACACGTCGAGTGCAATAAACAATTTTTGCACGAGTTGCATACAGCAGTTTTTCTACGTTCATGCAAAAAGCAAAAAATGATTTATTGAGGTGCGGCACTAGGTGTAGGAAAATGAAAAGCGCAACTTGAATACTTTATTATTAATATCGATTTGCATTGAAACAGGAACTAATACGTTACGAACAATTTAACTCAAACTTTATTTTTACCCTCAATGTTGAAAGTGAATGAACAATTGGTACAATTTTCAATATGAATATTTCGTATTGAAGTACCTATTGCCAATTGTTTTTTCTACCAAACTAAGCTTTTAGGCACTTGTGCGAAAAAGTATTACTTTACGCACTGTCAGCAGTGCGTAAAAGCTCAGTTTACGCACTGTCGTAGAAAAATAGCTATTTTGTTTCGCACTATTAAAGTATTTTCCACAAAAAAGGCCATAAAGGAAACTGTATTCTAATATAAGGTCATTAATATCACCTATGTGATAGACCCATGCATTTTTTTGGTTCAAATTCTAATGAAATTTATCCTCAGTTGTGTAGAATCTTATGACATCACTGGTGATGTATTGAAACAAGGTAGGTATAGAAAATGTGACGTCTTAACACGTCAAATTTGCATTTAAAATTTGAAATTTCCCAGCTGGGTTAGATAAACATCTTTTGGGCAAAAGTTAGGGTTAAGTCGTTTTAACATCGTTGAGAGTTACGAAACATACACAAAAACAAGTTTTGCAATTGACGTCATAAAAATATAATAATAAGTACACAAACTTCAGAAGCGTGCTAGCTAAGGAATAAAAGTCTGCTATTTATCCACGAACTAGTCTCTAATGAAAAATGTTTATTTCTTTTTATAACCTCTGAAACCTGCCGGAATCGAAGATTTGTTTTCGATAAAAAACGTGGAACAGTTTCGCCGTAAATCAAGCTCAGAACGTATTATTATAGCTCGGCTGAAGAGGCGGGTTCACGAATCGTGAAGTAAAATCTGAAATTGGCCTCGTATTTAGAATTAGAAAATTATAAGGGCATACAGAAATTAGATCAGGTTAATAAGCACATGTGGTCGATGAGACAACGAACCCATGCGGGGAGAGGCTTTTTGGTTTTGGGATTCTGCGTTTGCCTCTTTATTGTTTCCTGAGAAACTTATAATAGAGGTTGAATACAGTTTAGCAAAATTACTCACTCTACAGATCTGTCAATCAACACAACAACAATAAGCGCATGTCTCAAAAGGGAGTATTTGCATTTTCTTATCTTTATCATAAAACTCCTTCGTCAACGATGCAGGTGGAACAAATCTATTAGGGATAAGTCGCTGGACCTTGACCTTTATAACAAACTTCCAGATTATTTTGAATAACTTCCTCAGAACGTGTAGAATGAAATGTTTTTTCAAACTCACTTTTTTTACATTTAGAATGTCGCAATTTCAATTTCCCATCAACTCTAAATTCGTTGAATGAAATAAACTGGATCATACCCCTATACGAGTAGTGATTTCTGTTAACAGATGTTAGATATGCATTTAAATGTGGATGTATAATAATATTATGTGTACCTATATTGCCTATTCTCAACAAACTAGATATAAAAATGAACAATGAACATTTTTTGTAGAACCTGTCAAAGAAATTAAATACTTGAGCGTCATCATTGATTGTCACTTGAAATGGGACTCATAACGTATGTAATGAAAAAATTAAGATTCATATTGTACAAATTCAAAAAACTTTAAGAAAATTTACCATTTCATCAAATGAAAACTCTGTATCACTCTCTGGTAGAAATTCATTTGCGGTATGGAATTCTGGCATGGGGTGGGGCACTGAAAACTCATCTGAACCAGTTGGAAGTAATACAGAGAAGATTTATAAAATTGATATTTTCCAAAAACTCCAGATATTCATCTGACTCACTCTCTACTGAATCCAAAATCTTAGACCTGAGACAATTACACTTCTTCATCACATGCATAAAATATCACGACATAAAGCATCAAAACCAACTCCCAACTCACAACTACAATAATCGGAGAAAAACTCATTATATACCACCCTTGATGATTAAATCTACAACTCAGCACCTAAGTTATACAATAGCATCCCAGATGATTTGAAAGGTATTAGAATCAGCACAAAATTCAAACAACGGTTGAAAGAGTTTATAAAAGAAAATCCCTGGCATATGATACGTTTTTTATTTCACAACTAAGAATATGTAAAATGTTATCTGATTAATAAAAATAAGAAAAACAGAAATTGTTGACATTTAATATAAATCTTTTAATATAAATCATTTAAAATAAATTATTATAATTCTATAATATTCTTACGTTTCTCCAAAAATTGTTTAGTTACCCATCGAGTAATTCATCTGTATTCTTCTATTTTTGGTTTTCATTATGTTTTTAAATAGGTAATATATTTTGTAACTGATAACCTGTCCTTGTCGTGATTGCTTGCTATTTTTTTGTTTTTTATGTATTTACGAACTTGTTCGTTTGTTGATTGTTTTTATTAGTAGGACCAAATAATTTTAAAATGATTTACACTACCTTTTCTCCTTGTCCTTCTTGATACAAGTCTTAATTTTCTAATAGAACTAATTTATATTTTATATTCCGAAATAAAAAAATTATTATATGTATATGTGTGTATCGGTATAGGTGCATGTGTGATTGTTTTATTTTTACATTACTATTTTTATTTATACATTATTGTTATGCTCAATCCCATCTGAGTTTATTTTAACTATTTTATTGTGTTCTCTAATTATGTATTTATATATTCGTGAAACAAGTGCATTAGCACTTATCACTGTATTTTCTTTATTCAAGAAGATTTGTGTATATTTATTTACTGCATTTCATATTTCATTTGCACGAATAAAGCTTATTATATGTGTACATTACGCTGTGTTCTGATTTTATATTAATGAACAGCTCATTATATTTTATAGTAATACCACGGGTCAATAATGATAGCTATTATTCTCGAGGAATTTTTAAGAACCGAGCCGCGTTAGCGGCGAGGGAGTAACATTCCGAGAGAATAATAACCATTATTGCAAGTAGTATACTTTACTTTATTTACGACTAATTTATTCATTTGAGATTTTCAGTGAACAACTTTATCTGTCAATAAAATTCTGATAGGAAAATTCTTCTTCTTCCATATCACTTTCCATCACATTTCCTACACTCTCCGTCATTGAATCACAAATAAACACGCTTTCGACAATTATTTATTAACACTGACAATTTGCGTCAAACAATTGTCATAGCTGTTTTCATAGACATTTCGTTACAAATACAATCATTCATTCATCCTCGAGGGAATAATGATTCATTATTTCCGCGCAGGAATAATTATTGACTTTTTATTGTAAATGTCACATCCATAATGCGTATATTATATATCAGTCGTATATAAATGTTTTTTATATATACATATTATTTCTGTCTCGCTATAATTTTACAGAATGGATGAAAAATAATTGAATAAAAACTTCTGCCAGTTACCTGGAATTCATATATGACTGTAATTTTCCAATTTAAAATTGAATTGATATGCACTAAATTAGAAATTAAGACAATTTTCAGTCTACTATTGCAAATACATATTTTATAAGAATTATCTGAAAAAGGAACACTTTTCATGGATAGTTATGAAAAAAAAAAACATGGAATGAAAATGTTATCTAAGACACTATCAAACTTGGCAATTAGTATAATGAGCATAAATTTGAAACAGTACGTTTGCGCTGCTTATCGTTTCTATCTTAATTAGCCATCCCCAATTGTTTCATACCATAATTGAATTAAAATCAGTAAGTTGTTTGAAAATAATATATCCTGAAAATATTCACTTGTTACAATTATTAATGACCATAAATGTGCAGTTCCTGATGATAAGATCAACCACCTGCGAAGATAAAAATAGAATAATTTCTCAAAGAATTCTACGAAGCCAATATCTGACAGAAAAGAGCTATTTTTCTGGTCAATACCGGGACGAGTGGTGAAGCTGACCGTTATTGTTGCATTGGTCGTCAAGAATGACAATTTTGCAAGTCTTTTTGTAATCAATTAAACAAATCTGATTTTTTTGTATCTAGCTAGCTAGCACTTTTCTAAAAAATTAAATCTCTGTAAACTTATACTGGCAAATTTTTGTATTAGAAATAATCCATACTCTTACTTAAAGATATGATAATGATATTTTTGTAGAAGTAATTCAATTAACGGGATCGAATTGTTCAGTAAACATAAAAATGACTTGCACAAAAGTATATGCTTTGACATCGAAAAAAAGACAGTATACCTACCACTCGTTAGTAGAATCGCACTTACGATATGGAATTCCATTCTGGGGAGTATTTAGTAAAACCCAACTTCAGACAGTTTTTGTACTGCAAAAGAGAAGCAATTTGATACCAACGTAGAGCAGGGCGCTATTTGCATACTCACTTTAATTTCGATCATTACTCTGGGATCTGTTTGCCTGATCAATAAATACATAAATTCATAAAACACTGCTCATATATACAACTCGTCAGTTTAATGAACTTGGATTGTCCATCCCCACATCCAAACTTGTCAAAGACTCTTTATGTACAATGGCTGCAAAATAAATAATCACCTACCTAGTCACATTATAATATCTAGTGATAATACAAAATTCAGAAAAACTATTGCAATACTTTCTTACGGATAAAACCTACCTACTACCTGCAAGAATTTTACGACGATAATTTTTGATATTTCTACAGTGTTATTAAATTTTTATGTTATTTTATTGTTATGTATTCTATGTCTGTGATGTATTTAATTTTGAGTTTTTATAAATTGTGGTGAACTTTGAGATTGGCAGCAGTATTTTTCTGAAGAAACTTATACTTACTTACGTTTATATTATAGACAAACATTTGTATTTCTTCAGACAATAAATCATATTATATATTTTTCTATCTAACATATGAATATTAACCACAGAAGAGAGTCTAATGGACGAAAAAGATGACCACGTCAAGTAAATGGGCATTTCCTAATTTGTAACAGAAACACTAATCTCTAATAACAGACAAGACTAATGACCTTTTCAGAATTTTAAAGATATCTTCATTTGAAAACCAAAGCACTTAATCAAACAAAGTAAGAGAGACGCTGTTCAAGCTACAACCATCAGTCTAAATGACTCACACCCATCAAGCTTTTGGTAATAATTGCAAGGCGGGCTTAGGTCAGAGGGGCCATCATCATAAAGGCTGTGCCAACTAAGGGTGGGACCAAAAGAGGCGGAAATCTCAGGAAAAGAGGACATCCTACTATTTGCAATATTTAGGGATAGATGGTCAACAGAATTACAATACTGCTATTCGGAATCTGATGAATAGATGAAAGTTTTATTTGGCTTAATTATGTTTTCGAAACTGAAATTCAACGTTACAATGATCATAAAAAAACTAATTGAATATACCAACAATGTCAAAAAAATAACTAATAAAACACATTTATTATATTGAAAATGAAAGACATATATTGATTTTTTTGGGAATAATATAGAGAGGGCATCTCTTAAATTGTGACAATTTTTTAGTGGTGCGTCAATTTGATAAGAAGTGAAGCGAGAAAAGTGGTGTTTATAAATTTCTATTTAGAAAAACATTATCATTGTAGCGAATTCAGAATATTATGAGAAAAAAAACTGAGAATCTTCTAAAATGAGAAAATTTTCTGTTTCTTGAAAAAAAATCTTGCAAATACTACTCGCTTGTTGCTTATGTATGCATATGTAGCAAATTTAACAATTTCTTGAGAGTGAAGAAAACATTCATTCAGCCGTGCTAGAAATGTTTTTTTAATGTTTTGCATTTACAATTTGACTATCAGAGACAGCATCAACTTCTGTAAAGGATAAAACAACTTGTCATCTCCAGAAAAATGGCCATTTGACCAACAATTATTCTTACAAAAACTGTTTTTCAGTTAGACGAAATGGAATTCCATTCTAGGGAGTACTTGTGTAGTAAAACTCAATTTCAGACAGTTTTTGTTCTGCAAAAGAGAGTAATTCGATATGTGAAGCAAATCGGCTATGCAATCTAGCCAACTGGTCAGTCTAATGAACTTGGATTGCCAATCCCCACCTCCACACTTGTCAAAGACTCTTTTTTATGCAATGACTGCAAATTATATATCTACCTAGTCACATTATAAAATCGAGTGATTATCCAAATTAAAAATATATATTTCAATACTTTCTTATTGATAAATTCTATTATAGCCTGCAGAAGAATTTTATGAAGATAATTTTCAATAAATGAGAAATCGATAATTTTATATAATTTAAAACATCAGAAAAAATTTATGTCAAACTATTGAAATATTCGTGTCATTTTGATGAGAGTTATCACCTGGAGATATTATTCACAATATTTCCTTATTATAATGACAATTTGTTCATGAAAGTGAACACTTCTTTTGTTTTCAATTACACTTTTATAGTCTTACTATACTAGTCTGAATTAATTTCTGTTAGTAGGTACTGTGAGTACTCTGCATCTCCAGGGTATTTGATATTCAATATAAAAACGGTAAATGGCATACTAGAGTTTCTGCACAAAGAAACAAAGAACACAGTTACTTTTTTGTAAAGAATCACTGAATCGAACTGGACAGTAGATAGAAATCAACAACATATGTTACTATAGCATCAACAAGCATAAGCTACTTGATAAAATTGTGCAATATCCACCACCAAAATAAACAACAGTTCAATATGAATTTCATGAGTACAATATGTACGCCCAAAACACCTACATATTACTCCACAATTCCATAAAACTGAAACACAAACTTCGCATTCTTATATTGGACAAAAATTTTATAATACACTTCCACGAAATGCAAATCTTATCAAATACGCATCGTTTCAAGAAATCATTGAAATCATTCATCAAGGAACAGAGCCGCAGAAATAATGCAAAAATTATTACTAGTTGGACCGATTTAAAAACTTCACAACATCTGACTTTATTTCAAAATCACACTTCTATGATATCAACCTACTTATTATCATTATTTTTTTTATCTATTAATGTATTTTCTTAACCTGTTTGTATGTTTTCTATGTCATACCTTATAACTGTCATAAATTTTCCTAAATCACGCAGTTTTGTTATGTAAATTAACTTTATTAATAGTTATTATTATTACTATTGAGTATATAATTTTATTTAATTCGAACAATTGTCGTTGCAGATTCACCAGAATCAAGTATTTTACGACAATTGAACACGCCGGAGATTATCCGTGAAAAAAAAAGAGCCAGATTCAAACCAGTCGGACAATCAGCCATGAATGGAAAGTGTGCTGTCATATGTCCGCGGCTGCCAACACCCCTACGACGTTTGTATGGACACATACGAGGTGCTGATTCAAGATACAGTGATATACCATAGACGGAGGTCCTCGGAAAAGTCTTGGATCGGATTTAACGGAAATTGCAAAAAGATGAAAAATGTAAAGGAAAGTCAATCCTACTTAAACAAATTCATGAAAAAAATACTCTCTTACTATTATTTATCTGCTGGCATGCCATAATAACATCTTTATGTTTTTATATTTTAGTGGCATAATGAAGTTCTAGGAACAAAAAGTCCTAGTATATAATGTAGCATAAATAGTAGTTTAGCATAAATACACTCCATAAGAAGAAATGCAAGTGTTTACCTAATATTAAACAATTTGTTTCAAAATACAAAACTTCACCCTCCAATCGGAAGGTGAACTATCGTCAGAATCACACATTTTTCAAAGATTTCACCCCACATCCATATTTACTTGCCAGCAGTGTGTTTCTGAGAGTAAAAAAATAATTTGCTGTTGCATTGTCAACAAAATGGTAAGACACAGCTTACACACTATTTTTCATAATGAATAACAATGTATCTATAGTTCAAAAACTACTTGAATTTGAAATATGTATACCAAAGTCATTTTATACAAATAAATTTGATCAAGCAGATGAAGCAACATATCTCTGATATATCTTTTCAACACAAATTTTAAAAATCTACACATCCTCTTTAAACAAAATTCGTATCATTCATCTTTGTTAAATAAGATTATATTTAGCACACAGCCTATAGATGAATCCTCAAATAACTATTCATGAAAATATAAATACTGATAATAGTAATAATATATCACAAATAAATACTTTATTCACATATTTACCATTCATTGCAGAAATCAAGCCAAAGCATTAACGAATTTTTAATAAACTTGGTAATTTAAAATTTTTACAAAAAACCTTCTCAATAATAAATTTACTATACTCAGCTCTGGTCGAGGATAAAACTCCATTATTTTCTCAAGTTTAATTTATGGCATTCCATGTACAAATTGCAACTTAAAATATACAGGTCAAATAGCCAGGCTGATAAAAGACCGTATAACATCCCATAAAATTAATTATCAACTCGTCAAACAGAACAATTTTCTACAGATTCTCCAAAGTTTTCTTCTGAATAAATAATTCCATAATTACTTTACTTTTAAAATGTGGACTTTTCTCCAATGATATCTCGCCTTCAGTAGTACCTGCAACTTTACTAATATCCTGCTGAGACCAACTGTCTCTTTTCTCAAAATTCTATGACACTGACATTTGACATAGATTAATAATTAATTATAACCTTCAATTTATTCCCACGTGTGTTCATGTATATTACCAGGTGTCATGATTATTTTCGGCATTTTCAAAAATTATTTCACCAGTAAAGGTTACAAATACTTATCCATAATTTTTGAATTTATTAGTCCATGTTTTGCATGTTTGTGATGTGTCTTGGTAGTTATTCCTTCATTTCACCAATTAGCGACCATTTTCACTGAAATTGTAAGTTTACATTTCATACTTAACAATATTTATAATTAAAATTATATTGCTCCCTGATGATGAAAATATCCATTGCCGAAATATTGGAAATATAATGTTACAGGAGTACACTTGCGTTTTGCTGCTGTCCCGAATAGTTTCAGAGATTTTTTTCTTAACCAGTCAACAAAAGACTACATCTCTCTCTCTATAAATATATATTTATTGATCCCAGCAGATAAAGTGTTGTATGTAATTCGTCATAAACGATCATTATGGTGCACGCCGTGTTAATATTCCCGGCTATTACCATAATGATCGTCATTATGATTCTTACAACATGCATAACTATTATATAACCTGTATTGTTACTTTGAAATCTGAACAGTTTATGTCAGTCCCAGTAAATATTTTTTTTTTAATATTGGATATAATTTTGTTTTCAAATGATCATTATACAATTTGAAACGGGTTGAGGGAGTTGAAAATATGTTCGATTTATTTAGAAAATTTCACACCTCTACTTTTTAACCAATAAGATGGCTTAATTTTGACTAGTTACCATGGCAACTAAAAAAATTTCCGGAAATTTTTTCGTGGCACCACGATATTTAAGTGAAAATTTTTTGACAGTTGAAAAGGTAAACATATGATCTACAACCATTAAATATTGTAGATATACCTGTGAATAATGCAAAATTTCTATAAGAATTAACATTACTATTTATTATTCGATATAAAGTTTCATTAAACAGAAAACACAAATTTGTTTAATTATTATGCATTATCAATTAATATTTCAAAAAACGTAGGATCTACATAGTAAGATTTAAATGTTTGCTTGAATTCTAACCCATCCTCTCTTCTTAATGCTGAATAGGAAGGTGACGAATTAATTAGATGTCTGTGTTTTAAGACAGATATGTAATATTTTGAAACAATTTTGTTCAAATCTCTTTTACGCAATAGGCCATATTCACTTGACATCTGCAGCAGACTTTCTTGGATTTTCGTAAACAAACCATTCGACTCTAACGCTTCCTGGTCGCAATCTTCCATTAAATTCGTTAAATATATTAATTTTGGATGACATATTTGTACTTGACTCAACTCTTTGTTTGCTGGTTTACTATACAGTAATTCAATGTAATTTACCAATATAAACCTCATCTGTCAAAAGCATGGCCGCCTATCACGGCCACGTACTGCAACAAACCATGATAAATATTTTTTACATTAGAAGTGTTATGGATTACTTTAACAAAAAATGCATTTCTACCACCTTTAGTTAACTAAAATTACCAAATGGCGATAGACTGAGCTAGTACCCATCTGAGTTTTAGCATTTGGTGTAACTAAAGTTGGTAATATATTTAATTTAAGGAAACAAGGTGGACTTGACAAGCTGTGAAATTAATTTAAATTGTCAGATTGGATTAATAATTTTTTTCCAAATTATGGTATGAAATTTTCTTACCGAAAACCACGCAAGCTTAAATTATTCCTGGAAATTTTCTTTCGGGCACGAATATTTTAAGAAAATTATCTATCGCCGCTTCGCGACTCGGGATAATTTTCAAAATATTCGTGCCCTCAAAAAAATTTCCGGAAATAATTTAAGCTCTTGTAATATTATAAGTGAAAATTTATCGATGAAAGCATTTGCAGTTACAGGTCGACAAGCATAAGGATGCCTCTGAATATTGGGTGCGCAATAGACCAGCCGGTGGCGTCCTTGTCCTTCTTGATGAAAGTTGGTAGTGGACATTAACCTCTCTGTTTATCGTTCGCGCATCTCAGAGGCACAGCTATATTTGTCAAGCAGTAACTGTTTGTTTTATGGACGATATGTTCAGCGTTATTTGGGTACTGTAGAGCAAACTTATCTTTAAGCCGTATAATAACTGGTTATAGTTTGTGCGAGTAACACCTAATAATTTCATGTTTGTTATTAATTATTATTCACGTCTTGGAAACATAATTTAACAATCTCCCATTTGTCATCTGTAACTCTAAGTTCTAATTCTCATTACATAATTCCTTCCTTTGCCGCTTAATGAGGTATGGTCATTTATGTCAGATGGCGCCACCAGGCCGTTTCCTATATTTAAAATTCAAATTAACTGTTAGGTTTTTACTATGCATTTTTTATTCAAGAACCTTATCATTGAAAAGCAGAATTTTACATTTTTATTAGCATCAAAGGCATAACTCGAATTATTCTCAAACTTAACACTATAAAGTGGAACCTAAATGGCTGATTTGTAATCAAAAAATACATATGCATATTTTTTGACAGTGGCTGGTCTTCTTTTAGGTGAAAAATGACCTTATTTGATTGAATTCATTATTACTTACATCCTACCAATCTTAAAGCTTCCAAGCTAACTTGCAATATTATTAAAACATTCATTTTTGTATTATAATTATGTAAATCTATAGTTTTCTTTTAGTGCGTAATTTGACAGCATTTTCCTTCTTGTCAAAAGAAATAAACACCCAAGTCAGCCAGCCTTGACAACCATCCAAATACTCTGAGATATCTGTTTCATCGCAACTGTGTTATTTTTATTATGACTTGTTCTATACCATGTGATGATCTCAAAGTATAAATAAAGATTATTATTATTATTTCGATATTCAGTCCGTCTGTCCTCATCTTTTCGGACAATGTTCGCTTATCATTGTTATTACTATGTTTTCGAGTTAATAACTGGCAGTGGTCACCAAATTAATCGATATTGGCTATTTTCTGGCAAAAAGACTACTCTTTTCATGATTATTACCCCCGACGAGCGCCCATGCAACATGGCAGGTTCACTTCTGGTTCATTATCATAATAATACAACAGATGCGTGGGTAAACATAATAAATTATCAACCACTACATATGTCTCGTAGCTTCTTATATGTCGGTTACGTTCCTGCAAATTGCAACATATAATTTTAACTGTTATTCAATAGGCTTATTAATCTTATTATAATCATCTTCCTCTTTACCCTAATGATCACGTACCGATTTACCGGAAGGTAATGTAGGCGGGGCTGCAGTTTGTATCAAAGTAGCCATATCCATATAATTGCTTGTTAAAAATTAATAATTTGTATAGTGAAAGAAACCACGTTCGTGATGAAAATATTTGTGGCCATTCTTGAGTTTGTGGTTCCTAAAATTATTATTACGCTTTTTAAAAACATCTTCTTTTTCTTATATCAACTGATAGTTGAAAGTTCAGAAAATGATTAAACTTTTTATTTTCAATCTAAGTATGTCCTAAAAATTTGAATCTGAAAAGAAAACATATTCATGAGAGAAATATTTGTGGCCATTGTTGAGTATGTGGTCGCTGTCATAATTAGTACGCTTATCAAAAACATTCTTTATCACTTACATCAGCTTAAACTATGATATGCAGATATCTTGATCTTTTTATTTTGAACGATATTTGAGAGTTCACATAATGAGTAAACTTTTTTTGAATATCTGTCCTAGAGACTCAAAGAAACGTATTAAAAATGAACAATTTGTATCGTGGAAGAAACTACGTTCGTGAGAAAAATATTTGTGGCCATTCTTGAGTTTGTGGTTCCTAAAATTATCATTACGCTTTTTAAAAACATCTTCTTTTTCTTATATCAGCTGATATTTGATAGTTCAGAAAATGATTAAACTTTTTATTTTCAATCTATGTCCTAAAAATTTGAATCGGAAAAGAAATCATATTCATGAGAGAAATATTTGTGGCCATTGTTGAGTATGTGGTCCCTGTCATAATTAGTACGCTTATCAAAAACATTCTTTATCACTTACATCAGAGTAAACTAGGATATGCAGATATCTTGATCTTTTTATTTTGAATGATATTTGAGAGTTCACATAATGAGTAAACTTTTTTTGGAATATCTGTCCTAGAGGCTCAAAGAAACGTATTAAAAATTAACAATTTGTATCGTGGAAGAAACTACGTTCGTGAGAAAAATATTTGTGGCCATTCTTGAGTTTGTGGTTCCTAAAATTATTATTACGCTTTTTAAAAACATCTTCTTTTTCTTATATCAGCTGATATTTGATAGTTCAGAAAATGATTAAACTTTTTATTTTCAATCTAAGTATGTCCTAAAAATTTGAATCTGAAAAGAAAACATATTCATGAGAGAAATATTTGTGGCCATTGTTGAGTATGTGGTCCCTGTCATAATTAGTACGCTTGTCAAAAACATTCTTTATCAATTACATCAGCTTAAACTAGGATATGAAGATATCTTGATCTTTTTATTTTGAATGATATTTGAGAGTTCACATAATGAGTAAACTTTTTTTTGAATCTCTGTCCTAGAGACTCAAAGAAACGTATTAAAAATTTGCATCGTGGAAGAAACTACGTTCGCGAGAAAAATATTTGTGGCCATTCTTGAGTATGTGGTTCCTAAAATTATTATTACGCTTTATAAAAACATCTTCTGTTTCTTATATCAGCTGATATTTGATAGTTCAGAAAATGACCAAATTTTTTATTTTCAATTTATGTCCTAATGACTCAAAAAAACTCATTAAAAATTGAGAATTTGAATCGGAAAAGAAATCATATGCATGATTCATTGTTGAGTTTGTGGTCCCTGTAATCATTAGTACGCTTATTAAAAACATTCTTTATCACTCACATCAACTCAAACTAGGATATGGAGATATCTTGATCTTTTTATTTAGAATGATATTGAGTTTACAAAATGATTAAAGTTTTTTTTTTAATATCTGTCTCAGAAACTCAAAAAAACTTATTAAATATAAATATTTTGTATCGTAGAAGAAACTATGTTCGTTAGAAAAATATTTGTGGCCATTGTTGAGTTTGTGGATCCTGAAATTATCAGTAAGCTTATTAAAAACATCCTTTATTACTTGGATAAACACGGATATACAAATATCTTGATCTTTTTATTCTGACTGATATTTGACTGTTCCCAAAATGATTAAACTTTTTTTTAAATTTCTGTCCTTATGACTCAAAGTCAAAGTTCGAGACTATAACATAACCTTAGAGGAATTACTTCGAATATATCTTACATCAGGTTTTTGGATGCTCCCAAGATATTAAACTGTTTCGAAAATATTTGTAGATTGATTATTATACCTTTCAAATTCTTAACACTGTCTTCTTTTCTAGGTTACTTCCTCTTAGGTAATCAGATAACCTCTACTGTTGGACGACTTTGGCTTGCATCAACTGGCTCAAACGTAGTTCCTGGACTATTCTCATCAACATAATCAATCATTGAACGCTGTTGGCATTGCTACATTTTCTAGTGTTTCACTGCTAGGTAATCCATCAAGAAGAACTAAATTGTTATGTACACAGATACATATTTTTCTATTTTGGAAATATCAAGTGGTGTACTTCAGGGATCCAAACTTGGACCTCTCTTTTTTCATTGAATACATCTTACTTTGAATAAGCCTCAACACTGTTTTTTATGTTTCCATCCAGTTGTATCAACGTAATATCAGGTAATGAAATAATAAACAACGAGCTGAGGTCTCTCAGCACACATTTTTTTAAATATTGTCTAGAAATCAATCCTGCTGAGTCCCACGTTATGCTCTTTGGTCGGTAGTATGCGTCCATACTCGAGTCCTTTTTTGTATGTTCCCATATTTTTATAAATTAGATCTATCTTATCAGAGATGGCGTAACCGACGCGATTCAATAAACGCCGGAGCATATGGCAACAGGCGAAGCCATTAATACATTATTTGACTAATAGATGGCGGGCGAATGATATTGCAGTCGCCAGAAAACATTCTCAGAATATTCCATTATTTTTTTTAATAATAATAATTGGATTATTCGAAGTCAAATAGCTTCGGCCGCCATCTGGTGGCCAAATTATGTACTAATAATAATAATAATAATAATAATAATAATAATAATAATAATAATAATAATAATAATAATAATAATAATAATAATAATAATAATAATAATAATAATAATAATAATAATAATAATAATAATAATAATAATAATAATAATAATAATAATAATAATAATAATAATAATAATAATAATAATAACTATTGGTGGAAAAAGTTTCCAGCAACCCACCGCCATCTGGCTAGAGTTTTCAACTCATGGCTAGATGGGGAGCAGCAGATTCCGGAGTGGTTTGTCGAGGGGCTAACCGTGCTCATCCCCAAAAACGGATTTGTCTGATCCAAAGAATTACAGACCGATAACATGCTTGAATGCGTGTTATAAGGTGTTTACGCGCATCTTATACACGCGCATTCTCTCCGCAGTTGATCCGGTGTATGAACGGATATATGAGCAAAGAGGGTCAAAGAAAGGGGTTGCCGGCTGCAAGGAGAACCTGCTCATCGATAGATGTATCACGCAGGACTCCGTGCAGTACAAGCGTAACCTTTCGATGGCCTGGATCGATTACCGCAAGGCATTTGATACAACATCGCATGAGTTAATCATGCATTTGCTCGGATGCCTTGAGGTACCCGATCAAATAGTGGGATGCTATAAAATCTGGTGGAGACATAGTCCAAACAGGTCATCATTAGAAGAGGCGTGTTTCAGGGAGACTCCCTCAGCCCTCTTCTCTTCTGCATCTCACTATTGCCATTGTCCGTTGCACTCAGGAATACCCGTGGGTACAGCTGAGGCACCCCCAGCAACCGGAGGCATACAGTCACCCACCTGTTTTACATGGATGACCTAAAATTATATGCCTCTGGAGAAAGGGACCTACATCAGTCCCTTAGGGTGGTGGAAGAATATACGCATGCTATCGGAATGGAATTTGGGATCGACAAATGTGCCACGGTTCATCTCAAAAGAGGACGATGCGAGGAATACGGAGAGAATGTCCAGCTCGTAGACGGAAGCATCCTACATCATCTGGATGCCGGAGAGACTTATACTTACCTAGGGGTGACGCAACGCCGGCCGCTCCCAAGAGGTAATCACAGTTAAGAACTCTCTCCGCGGCAAGTATCAGCATAAACTCCGACAGATCTGGTCATCAGAACTGTCAGGGAAGAACAAAGTTGCTGTAACTAATATGCTTGCCGTTCCGATCCTTCTCTACTCCTTCGGAGTGATGAAGTGGACTCAGGAAGAGCTGCGACAACTCGACGTAAAAACTCGCAAAATGATGCATCTCAATAGGAGCTTGCATCCTAAATCGTCCGTTCCACGGTTATACTTTCCCAGACAACGGGGAGGCCGTGGACTTTTGAGTTTGGAGTGTCTGCATAATAGAATGGTTCTGGATGGGACCTGTAAAGTCATCAGGAGTTCAGATCCCCTTCTCTGCATGGTCCGCGACCATGAAAAAGCAGGGATTGGAGCATTTCTCTTTAAGGCAGCAACCCGTGCAGCCGATGAACTTGGTCTCGTATTCGACACTGAACGGACTAACCCAAACTCTGTCACCGAGATGGGACCCGTTCAGCTAAAAGCTCACATTAAAGCTGCGGAGACAGAGGTCCTCCTACAGCTGCATACGGATAAGCCAATGCATGGTGTCATCTTCAACAACATCGAAGACCTTGGCTTATCCAAAAGCTTGACCTTTGCCTTCCTCAGTTCGAGTGAGCTAAAGTCGGAGACCGAGGGATTCATAATGGCCTGCCAGGATGGTGTCTTCAACACCCTCGTCTACCGTAGTCGCGTGATGGGTATAGACGTCCCTGACACCCGATGCAGGGAATGTCGTGGGGCACCTGATACCGTAATGCATTTGCTATCAGCATGTCCAGCTTATGCGGTCTCAGCCTATATCCACAGGCATAACGCGGCGCTACGAGTGTTGTACTACCATCTAAGACACTCGTACGGTATAGACGAGACACCGGTGTTGCCTTATGTTCCGGGGGATATTGAGTCCGTGGTGGAGAATGAGAGGTGCCGAATCTATTGGAACTACTCATTCCCCACCCTCAGGCAAATACAAGCCAATAAGCCTGATGTTGTCCTCCTCGACCGTCAAAGTAGAACGATATTCGTCGTGGAGTTTTCCGCTCCAGGCGAGATGAATATCGTTCGAAAAGAGGAGGAAAAACGGACTAAATATCGAGATCTTCTCTTTGAACTCCGCAGGTTATATCCGGACCATTCTGTCAAAACGGTGGTTCTGATTATAGGAGTCCTTGGTGGAATGATGGACACACTGCTCTCTAACTTGAAGATAATACCAGCTTGCCGAAATATGGCAGAAATCTTAGCAGCAAGAATGCAGAAGGCCGTTATACTTGGTTCGCTCCGTCTACTCAGGGCACACGATTCTCGGACCCAATAATCACTCACCCTACGGACGTAGGGAGTGTTTATTGGGGTTAACGACACCAGCGCGCCCTCCGGATGGGTCGGAGCACCGGAGACAGGGCCTGACTGGTACACTCCTGGGAGAAAAAAAAAAATAATAATAATAATAATAATAATAATAATAATAATAATAATAATAATAATAATAATAATAATAATAATAATAATAATAATAATAATAATAATAATAATAATAATAATAATAATAATAATGATAATAATAATAAAAATAATAGTCTTTATTGGAAAACAAAAAGATAGTTTGTCCAAAAGGCGAAGTTCAAAACACAGCATCTTTGTTCCTTCACTTAACCCCCAAAAGCCACTTGTTTCTAGTGGTAGTATTCAGAATAATTTAACAATACCCCTCAGGAAAAAAGTGGAGGATTTTTTTTTTTAATGACTTCGCCCTGCTATATGCACGATGGTGACCTAAATCGCGTCGGTTGTATCATCTCTGTTGACCACATAAAATAAATAGATCGAATTTATAAACATGGATATTCCTTTTTTATGTAGTTGTAACACTTGAAATATAAATATATTATGTTTAATCAAAAATACTTATCTGAAAGCAAAATAAAAAATATTGCTACAATTAATAAATATATTGTCAGGGGTAATATAATAAGTGGTATGATTATTACCGATAATTTTTTGGAATATTAATGAATTGCAATCCCAAAGCTGAAAATACAACGAGTTGTATTTTCTTGCATTGGGATTGCCAATGAATTGATATTCCAAAAAATTATAGGTTATTAATCATACCACGAATTATATTTAGGACGACAATATATCGATTTGAAATAAAGAAAAACCGTGTCACCGTTTTAATTTCAAGTAATTCACAGAAATCAAAATCTAACAACGTGAACACTAAAGAGAAAAATTGGGGTCATATTACAGGCATAATCTTTCAAAATATCAGCCAGCTCCACAATTATGGTATTCGCATTGACAATATAACCCCTGTTTGTGCAAAAATTGTTGAATTGCCTGGTAATTGATTCTTTATTTCTGGCCGTATTCAACGGAATACTCTTTTCCACTGCTTCATCTATGATACCAATAGCCATTTGTCCCCAACGATCGCTCATGTTGATTAAGAAATATAACTAGTCAAAACACAAAGATTTGACGTTTATAATTTAAATCATTATTTTCACTTGACAGCTAGTAAAACAAAAACTAAGCAGGTTTATCACCAAGAAAATACAGCGACAAGCTATATTTTCACTGTAATTCCGATTCTATTGGCTGAATTTCAAAATTTCAAATAGACTGATTGGTTGTTAAGCAAGGAGATATATTGTCAAAAAATTATATAAATTTGCAATTTTCATCCAAATGGCGCCTTATAGTATCAAGGGTTGATGGATATTTCCCCCCTCTCACAACATGTATATCTGGTGTGCGAGGGTACATCATTATGAAGGACCTTTGGGATCGCCTATTCAGATTTGTTCTTTGTTGTTAGGACCACATTGTCAATACATGCCAACAGCGCCCCCTCAGAGCTACAGTATGGCCAGTAAATCATCAAGTTATGGTGTTTTGGTTTTAAATTAATACAATTATAGCTACAGTGGCTGAGACACAATTGAAGACTTGCATGATAAAGTTTGAGGTTTGCTATTTAGGATACGAGTTTTAGAAAGTAATGCAGGATGCATAATATAATTGAAATAACTTGAATTTTATCAATGATATTGTTTGTTGGGCATGTCCAGAATAATAACATTGACAGGTTCGTGTTAAAAGAAAATATTAAATCATGAATCTTAATACTAACAATATACATCTTCAATTGTGTCTCAGCCACAATCAGCTCTTGGTTTCATATTTTTTACAGAGTACAAATCATCGGCTTATCATTCGAAATAATTTAGTAACCTTCTCATTAAGTATTTTCGTTATAAATTACATTAAAATTCGACAGTTTTTTATTGAAAATAGATATCGACATAATGCAAATGAAAAAAAATTAATAACGACATGCTTGAGAAATAATGAGGATAATCAGATTTTTTGAAACCGTGAAAGCCTTGCCACCTGTTGAGAAAAAAATTACGAGATCATCCACTATATCCTTGGAATAATAACCACTGGTTACAAAAACTCACAGACCAAGTTCATGAATTATTTCAATCGTATTTATTCTAACACCTCCGAGTATTTTGACTAGTTGTGTCTGCATTTTTAATTGCCATTGTTTGTGTTTCCCAGTGTGAAAATTTTGACACTGCAAATAAATATTAATAATGAATTATTCAATTTGATTCCGTTCTTCCGTATCGATGAGTTTTCTCAAGTCTTCTCATTCGTCAAGACCTTATCTTAAAAAAAGGTGGAAGTCATGCGAAACTAAGTATGAATATTTATCAGATGCGAGAATAATAAAATAATTAATATTTTTGCATTTACTAAAATATCAATTAGTAAAGGGGCAAAGTATTCAGTGTTTCCCCAAACGTTCTGCTATTTCACAACTAGAAGTTTCAATGGAAAAATGAGGAGGATAATTTGACCACAGTATCAGCTGTTATTCTGATGGATATTTGAAAAAAATTATTTCTCTTGTTAATTGCTGACAAAAAAATCTTGAAGTTCATGCAGAATATCAATACGTATTAAAGTATTTTGTATTTACAATTAATTTATTTTAAGAATACTATTTTTGTTTATTTTAGAATAAAAAAGTATTAGTATTGGAATTTTGTAAAAAAAATTGATGCTTCTGCCTTCATTTGTGTACTGTGCTGCCAAACCTCATCTGTGTCGGATCTTCGGATCTACCTGTAAGATGATTGGGTTTCATTTTACACCCTGGCTAGATTGAAGATTTTTAGGGGGTTGTACAAGCTATACAACTTCACAAGCACTTCGGCCTATGATCTTTTTTAAATGAATATATTTTTTTAATATAACAATTTTAATGAGCAACATTGTGAAACTTAATCAGTACATCTAAAAAAAATTAATAAAGCAGGGATGAAAATTATTTTAGACGAGGTGTTCAACTTGACATGAGGTGACTAGTTGAACAGTATTTAATATCTTCATTGCAAAGATTATAAGTTTTAAGTAAAAACTCCATCACCTGCTTCATCCTCTCAAACTTAACATACACGTCAGAAGAATCGAATATACATACAAACAAGATTAGAAAAAAAAACCTTTCATTAATCGAAATATGTTACAGTGGAATTTTAGCGAGCTAATTTTTATCGTAAAAGTACAGAGACGCTGTCTAAAATCCAGTCTATTAAAATTTTCATAAAATAAAAAACGAATTCTAAAAACGGTTCTTTTGTAGTAAATCTCGCACGATTCTTGAAATATGCGTTGTGAGTAGCCCAGTTACAAAATTTTGCTAAAGGACATTATTTATGCACCAGCTCATCAAAAGTATTCGAAGCTACAGCTAATGACAAACTGATACGATTTTTGACAAATAGAAAATAACTTTCCTCGAACAAGCACGAGTTTATAAAGAAAATAAGTGTTGTAGCTGCCCTCAGCACTTTTGTCAATGGAATTATTTGCTCGTTAAATAAATCAGAAACAGTTATAGGACTTCTCAATGATTGTTCAAAGCATCTGCATGACTGCCTCAATCATGAGGCTCTGCTGAACACATCGTGTTTTTATGGAGCGTGGGAAATGGCACATGATTGGTTTGCTTCGTACCTGTCAAACCGATATCAAAGGGTTACAATGAACGATTAGGAATCTGTCTCAGTTTGTGTTTGAAACGGTGTTCCACAAGGCTCAGTATTAGGTCCCACCCTATACGTCATTTACATTAAAGACATGTTTGAATCTTCAAATCTTCCATCGATACTAATATTTTGATAGAGAGGAAAAATATTGAGGACACTATTAGCTACACGAAAGAGGCCTGTGGAAAAGTATGTTACAAGGTGAAAAGAAATAGGTTATTTGTTAATGAAGACAAAACAACATCTAGTCAAAGAAGCTAAGTAAAACTCAAAGTCGTCTCCCTAATGTATATATCACCCCAATACGAAGGGGAAAGTTGTCGAGCAGCATTGGCAGAAAATTTGTAAAAAGATTTGCATCACAAGTAAATCAGTGAATCAAAAACATGTATTCTAGCATAGTAATGCTTATTTTCAGTTGACATGTACAGGAGTTAAACTGAAACTAGTAAAAATCACTAATTACAATTTTTTTTAAATTATTAATCTACCAAATGGAATAGATGAACTTGGAAGCCAAAATGGATGATTACATGGCATGGAAACGTGGAGGAATATAAAACACAAGATTGCAATCAAATTAAAGCATGAGTGACCCAAATTATGACCAAGATCCTATGTTAATAATATTTGCTATTTTTATACATTCATGAGAAGGTGTCACCAGGTGCTATCCAATTCGACAGAGTTTGACAAAAAACAGTTTTTGGATGAAAAATTACAGGCAGTTTATTTCAATTTCTTCCTTTCTCGATTTGATTCTCTCATCAAAAGGCTCTCCATTCTATCATTGGATAGCCATCAGATTTGAGAATATTATTATTATTAAAATAATTTTCGATCTCGTATATAATTTTTATGTTCTTTCGGGCTCACAGTCACTGGTCTCGATGTTTCACTCAAATACATTTTTTCTGCTTCGTCCGTGGAGGGTTAAAACACCCAAAAAAACTATATGACCATGTCAAGAAATTACAATGGTTAGGTATGTCTAGCCTTGTGACCATCATGCTTATAATTTGAAAACAGTCCTAGAGGAAGAGTGCCACTTCGTCTAGAGGTAAAATTCAATGTAGAAAAATAAAAAGTTCTGACAAAACTCTAAACATCAAATCAAATAAAATTAATGTCTACAACCATACATATCATCATAATCTTTATAATTTACTCGCTAGTGTGACTAAAATATTTCAAATATTAAAATATTATATAAATCACAATAAAATGTATTCTCTGAATGGTCCAAAACTAAGTACAAGTACCTGTATTGCTGAATTTCTTCAGAAGAACCAAATTTTGACTCTGCTCCGGAGTTTTATCAAAAATTTGTCAATTTAACTGAGTGCAAGCCTGAAGAAAGCAAGATAAAAATTAACAACAAAATGTGGTTTTGATAAAAGCTTTTTTCTACGATTATAAATGATGATAGTGAAGATAATAATAAAAACAATAAAGTTGATGTCAGTGAAATACTTCGAATTTATTTGGGCAATCTTAGTTTCACTTTTTCATTAGATAGAATTTTACGAGGATACACTTTAGGTTAATGTTTACATTTACTGTTATTGTTAAATTTGTTCATATTTTTAAATTTATATATTGTAAAATTATTCAATTTAGGCTCCATATTTGTTTTAATTATTATGTTTACCATGTGATTTGTTTATCAATTTTGACAATAACATAATATATATTATATATAATATGTTTTCTCTCTCTATTCATTTTTTAACTTACATTTTTTGAAATTCGTTTTAAATTCTCAGGAAGCAAGTTAAACAACTTTGGTTCATGGTAAAAATACGTTTTTGGTGATAGGGATTTTTTAAAAACAATTGTTGGTATATTCTGGTCACTAGCTGATCTTGTTCTGAAAATATTTCAAGAGCCATTGAAGGACTTATATATGACTCACTCTGAGCAATTTGGTTTTTCGTACATTATAGGTTAGTTGAAAGCTGTCTATCTTTTTTGAATATAATTTTAATTATACTACAGTGTTTTGACAAGTTGGCAGGTTTTGTAGTGTGAATTTGAACGTTCATCCCCATATGGTACAGTAACTTAATACATATTGTACTAGAGATCTATTTAACATTAAAACAGTGTTTCTAGATGTGAAAAATTTATTTGGATCAAACATGACACCTAAATATTTGGTAACTTTCATTCTCTCTAAAGATGGGCAATCACAGTCATTTGCAACAAACATGACTCTTCTGGAAATGGAAAAAACCCTAGGATAAATTTTTATCGTAGGTTTTTTTCAACGGTGGAAAATAGCAGCTAAAGTTTGTCTTTCAATCGCAGATGATTCCACGTCTGATTTTATTAGCATTCTGTTTATATTTTCAACAAAATCAACGTGATAAATTTTGGTTTACTTATGTTCAAACTCAGTAGGTTGTGACTCAACCATATTTCTTCAATTTGCTTGTTTTTCTATAATTAATCAATCTGAAGTTAGCGGTTTGACCACCCATATTAAATATGCAACCCCTTCGTTACGCCACTGTCGCCACGCTACGGATGTTTCTCGAAATGCAGATCTTGATATGAGCAATCAGATAGCGCTTTACAGGGTGTCGTTAGAACACCGCTCAGTCCATTGTACTGTCCGCCATATCAGGAATTTGTAGATGATATGGAAGCAAGAAAGAATAGCTACAAACAAGCCTTGCTCAGGTGCAAATAAAAGATCGACATCGTACTTTGCATATGCCCGTTGGACTTGTCTAGATGTCTTTCTAGTCGAGGGAACGGCTGGTGTCCTGGAATGTCCTTTTAACGCGTTACAAGGACAAACTACTCGTTTTGTTCATTGATACCGGTGTCGAGTGCTTTTTTGTTTTACACCCTCAGTGTGATACAAGGGCTAACCTATAGCTGAGTAGAGAATGCGCCAGCAAAAATAAGAAAATCGCCAAGGAGCGCCAAGGCAAATAATAACAGACTATGCATTTTGGTACACTCATGTGAGTGTATAAAATACCAGTGTATAAGGACTAAATATGTATTTCGAAGAGAGAAATTACTATTACTTCAGCTTAAGGACTAGGTTTTAGAGACTGTGGTTGTAGTAATTTTGTTGTTAATGTATGTATAAACAATCCATAACTTATAAATTATAAAATCGTTTCAAGTTTCTTGATATTAATGTATATCATTAATAATAATTTGATAACTGACAGCTGAGTTGGAGGGAATTGGTGTGGTTGGAAACTTCCTGGCTATTTTATTCGATCATATTTGAGTAACAGAACACAATGCCCCAAAATTGTTTATCGAAAGAAGTAAAAAGGTCTTCTGTTGTTCCTCAAGGTTCCCTTATTGGTCCAATACTCTATCTCTTATTTTTAAATGATGTTGACTCATTTCAAAAAATTACAGTGAAGTTACTTCCTCGAGTGATTGCCAACTCTTTCAAATAAACTTGGTGAATTTTTGCAATTACTTTGAATTCACTCTATTAGATATTAATGTGGAAAATGTAAAGTGATGCGTTTCTACAAAATACAGAATCCCATCGTATGTGATTACTTCATCGATAATGTCAATATGAAATCAGTTGAGAACATATGCGATTTTGTTTTTGTTTGGTTTGACAAAGATCTCAGATTTACCAATCACTTAAATAGTAAAAAGTATCTGTAATTATAGTCTTGAGAATGCTCGGATCATAAAGAGACAAACTCAAAACATAAGTAACACTTTTGCAATAAAACTCTATATTTGTATGTGGTACTCAATATTTGTATAATGTGCGTTACGAATGTTACGATCAGCCTTTATCTCGATATTAGAGAGTTGAAGTGCTGCCATGAACGTAAACGTTAACGTACAAACTAACATCTACGCATGCGCATTCGTTAGCTATTCACGTTAACGTTGAAAATAGGTTTACGGGCATACGTAACCTAACGGTCTCACACGGATACCTTAAAAATCAACGCACGTTAACTGAAGAATATACGAATCACACCGATGAGTTGCGAATGAGCGAATTTTTACTCTAAAGCCATAAAATCAAAAAGTGACAAAGCAATATTTACAATTTTACATCAATCATCTTTTCTTCAATGTATTTTTGATGATCTTGCTCGGTATTTCGCTTTATTTAAAACAATGAACATTTCGAAAAGCCAATTCTGGAAGAATTTTATTTTCATTTGGCAAGGGAGGTATATGGTCAAAATCCCTATTAAGATCCGCAAAGTAGAGTTCATCTTCCAGTTGTTCATAGAAAACAACATAAAAGCGAAATAAACACAAATTAACATGTTAGGTTTAGCGGTTGACAAACGTTCAACTTCAACTCAATTTCATAACAACCCGTAAACGTTATATTTCGTACGTTAACGTCTACGTGAAGGTTCACGTACTGTAATCACTTCAACTCTCTATTACCAGTTTGTCCAATAGTAAACATCCATATTGATTTTGAATATTGATAATATGATGATATCTAGATTATTTGGTAGTAATATAATAATTTATCAATGGTCTGTGGTTATACCAAAATAACGGTCGTGGACAACAGAGTACACTGTTGAAACAGAAGTTGAATAAGTGAGGTTAGGAATTATTAATGGTCAGTTAAGTCAGTGTACGCGGTCACGTTATTAATGATCTCTTATAGGGCGTCATTGTGAACAAGATTTGGATTTAATTGTATGTAGTTTGTGCAGTTACCTATATTAATACTTTTGTTACCATTCATTTGACTACTATGTTAGTTTTGTGTTGTGTTTCACTTATTTGTTTTATATGTTCTGAGAAATGTGAGGTTATATGCTTATGCTTGACGCATCTTTTCTCCCCATTCCGTCTATTATTATTTACTGCATTTCGTTTCGTTCGTTTATCGAGGTGAATAACAAAAAATCAAAAAATAAACTGAATGGAGAAAGTTCATAAGCTAGATACGTTCAAGAACGCCAAAGAACGTTGGATTCTAACAACCAAATATCAATTCTCTGATATGAATTGTATTTTATGCAGGGTAGGTGTTCGTCAAATATTGGGCGATACCTTTGCTAATATAGGTTAAAAAGTAATACTGGGACTTTACTCCGTTCTTAATATTGTGTTAGCGTGATTTTTGTGATTACATACTTCTTCAAGAAGTCTTTGTGACTTTTAATTCAAGGACAATATAAATAATGTCGAAAAGAGGCATACTAGTAGAACAATTTATGTACGCGAAATTGTATTATTTTTACCTTTACAATATGTTCCAAAGTACTGACCATTATTAGCAGAACACATTGATAATCGGTATTCTATGGATTCATTTCGGATGTATTACGAATGTAAATTGGACGTCCAGAAAACATCCTCCGTGGATGTTATTTGGACATGTTCTGGAAATTTTTCACCAAATATGGACGTACAACAAGGGGCCCAAAATACGCACAATGCACATCCGTTGGACTTTTTCTGGACATTAATTGTACGTCCAAAGTGGTGTACTGGATGTCCATTGAACGTCCTTGAATGTACATTGGACTAATTCTGGACATCCCCAATGGTTGTTATTATACAATACGTCCGAAGCACGCACAATGTACGTCCAATGTACTTTTTCTGGACATTAATTCTATGTCGAAAGTGGTGTCCTAGACGTCAATTGAACGTCCATTGAATGTACATTGGACATCCAATAGATGTCTAGAACTTCCATATTCAACGTCCCTTGTACAGCCATTTTACGTAGATGTGCTGTGTTGGGTTATGTAATGAAATAACAAATAACAGTTATGGAAAGTGTGACGTTTCAGAACGTCAAAAATACATTAAAAATTTGACATTTCATAGCTAGGTTGAATACACCACATATCACTGTTGATATGTTTTGAACTTTCAGTACCTTCACCATACTCCATTGAACCCTATATAACTTTTTACTTCTTCTTCTATAGAATATTTGCCTCATTCCTGCAACATCGCGTAGACAGCGAAAAACAGCGATCGTCAGAACGTCCGTATTTTCTCGGGGCACGCTTCGCAACCGCACGGAAAAAAAGGAATTCAAAACGCTCATGGGTAAATGAAGTCCGACTATTTTCAAAGTGCTGATACTTTATCAACGTCGGAGGCAGGCAGCGAGCGGCCATTACTCTTGTGGCCTCACACAAACGTGCTGATTACTGCTAAGAAACAATGTGAGAATATGCCCGACTGGCCCCAATTATCGGCAAAAAATCTTCAGCAAATAGAGACAGGCTGATTGCCCCGCGTATGTTGATGGTAATTCGAGAGATCTCTGTTCATTGTAATCGTGATAGGTTGATGGCTATTGTCGTGTTGTTTGATTGAACGGCATTGTTATAATATAATAAACAATAATAAAATGTATTCGCGCGAAGAGAAATGGTGCGACGTGAATGCATTGAAACATTGAATTATTTACTCGATGAGCTATTAAATTCGATGGTGTACCTAGAAGATACACCAATTTTATTTTTTTCAAATTCCGACCTAACATCTCGGAATTACCATTTCATATCTCGGAATTTTATAATTCAATCAATCAATCAATTAATCAATCGATTGATCAATCGATTAATCAATCAATCAATTATTTATTGGTGCTATTACATAAAATCGTCTACACAAGTCATTTTACATTGTATTAGATAGATACAAAAATAGGTACAAAAAGAAATCGGTTGTATTATAATCACACATTAAAAGTTTTGGCAGACGTTAAAATTTGGTCAAATTCTGGATTTATGAGTAGTTCCGAAATGTGAAAGTAGGGAGGCTGGTGTGCCTTGATCATAGTTTACCTTGAATCACTCTCCAGTTATTTGAGATATTTGTTGTTTTCGACAGCAACTCTACCAAGACAAAGTTCACTCATTAGAGTGCAAGCAAATGGGAAAGTAGTTGTCCATTTGCATTCGTTTTTGAGTACCTAATTCACAAAAAAAAATTTAAGTCCAAAAAGTAAAAACTTTTTTCACAAATTGACTTGTGTTTTGTGCTTATTAGTGATTAATTTGTGATGTCATATATCAGTTTTTTAAATAACTTGAGTGTTGAGGCCTAATTTGAAAAAGCACAACATCACGTACCTTGGATCAAAATAACGTCCTATCCCCATGATAAATAATCATAGATATATGATTATGCAATTGTTCCTATATTTGTTATAAACCTGTATTTGTTATAAGTCAGTTCGCCAAGAAGTAAAAGAGGAAAAAGAGGGAAACCATTGACCCTGAGAATTTTGTTAATAACTCATTAATTCTCAGTTATATATTTCAAATTCTGACTTGATGTATGTACATATTAGACCGTCAGATAGTGACAGATTTTCGCATACAAGCCTCGTATAGGGTTGACAAGTACATCAATGTTGAGTAAAATGGAGGGAAATTTACGAGTGGCTCCTGGGGAGAACATATGGAAAATTCGATTTTCCAGAACTGAAATAAAACGAGTTTGTTGCCAATATTTTCAAGCTAGCCGTGTTCTCCCAATTATCAATTAATACCAAAGGCTTTAGTGTTGCAGGTGGCTAAAGGGTTAAGATGAGGTTGTAATCTTGTAAGGAAAAATCGAAATTTTGACAGATTTTTCCACATAAGCCCATCGAAACCATGAAAACTTACATCGTCACTAGAACGAAAAACATAATGGCTCGCGTGAAAATATGGGCAACATACTCCTTTTATTTCTGTTCTGGAAAATCGAATTTTCCATGTGTTCTCCCCAGGAGCCACTCGTAAATTTTCCTGCATTTTACTCAGCATCGATGTACTTTTCAACCCTATTCGAGGCTTGTATGCCAAAGTGGGGCACCTAAGTCTGTCACTATCTGACGGTCTATATGTGAACAAATAAAAATTTCGTTGTTCTCATAATCTTATATGTTTTTGTAATAGAATACGATTGTCTATAGAGAAATGTTGTTTTTAATACACTTTATATAACATGCAGTTAACAATCCAAAGAGCTTATTTCTCTTTAAACAATGGGCGTGATCAATGATACATGATGGTCCAGCACTATGGATCACATACCAATAAAATATAATTTTTAATTTTATTCTATAACTGTTCAACATCTAAATTCTCGAAAAATACAAAGTTTGCAGGAATAATGGTGCTCTGGAGACTCTTCTATGTTGTTACGTCTTCGATCAATGACAATACGACACTTTGTGTTTAGACTTATAATCTTTATTCATCGAAAACTATATTTCTTACAAATATCAACAGATGACTTCATTGAATGCACAACTGAGTCCATCTATTTGAATGACATATTTTTTTAAAACTGACAACTTTCCTGTTTTAGGGTGATGCCATATTATATATTACTAAATCTATAACATTTCTTCCTACATATCTTAAATCAAAGATTAAGTCTTTTGAGTGTTTTTATTACTCTACAGGAGACACGAGATACTCTAGGTAATTTAGGCGAATCTAAAGGTACACTCCAAACATCAGGTGGTTGTGGCAACACTTTGAGAGAAGATTGGCATATACAATTTCAGTAGACATTTTAGTAAAAGAAGTGTGCTCTTGATCTGATACAAGAGTCACTATCTGGGTTATTATTGCACAAGCCTCTATGAACTGTATGAAAAATATCGGGATCAACTCTGATAATTCCAAAAATGTTTTCTTGTTTCAAATTGCCTTGAAATCTTCTATTAATAGTTATTAATAGTGCAAAGGGTAAACGAGCATCACTATTCCATGGCTAACTACGACCAGCTGAAAAGTAAAAAATTGGGAAAAACGTATCACATATTTTTATGACTGTACTAATCAGAAGTCTATGAAACTCATACATCTTTAAAAAATCCCTAATATTTTTTCTCCAATTTTTCGCTATTCAGGGGATCATAGTTTGCCACGGAAAAGTAATACTTGGTTATTTTCCACAGTATAAATTTTACATTTTTGTGAGATCTGTGATAAAAGGAGAACTTACTGATGAAAAAGATTTAAAAATGTTGGCAACTACAAATGATATCCTGTATAATCAATTGATTCAAGCATCGAGATCTGAGAGATTCAGGGTATTCTGAACCTCAAAACCACAAAAATCCCTGAAATGTTTTCACAAATTTTTCACTATTGAATTGGTCATAGTTAGCCGTGGAAAATGGATTTACGTAGGTCTGATTGAAATATAGGAGGTTATTTCCGAGTACCATGAATTGTTTTTTTATTATTTTATTCTCAATGAAATAAATATGAGGGTATTGCTGCTCGAATTAGAACACACTGTATTTAAAGAATATAGGATCGCACGAAGTAAAGTAAGGTGCCCATCTTCACTAGCCTGCACAAGTCTGACGGTTGCACGTAAAGGTGCAGCCGGTTGCCGAAACAAACAAATTTTGAGCAAACAAGTAATTAAATAAAAAGGGCAAAAACAATAATTGTATCTAATTTTTGAATAGAGGCGGCTGCGAGTTCAAATTTGATACATCTGTTTAATTACTCACAATTTTTACTAAAAACATTTTAATGTCTTTTCGATTTCACTCGTATTATAAAACAGGAGAAATGAAAGCTCAACCTTGAGTTATTAGCCAAAAAAATTGGTCAAGCAAATAGAGGTTCATGAGAGGGAATCAACTCAATAAGGGTTGTTTCTCATATTCCGCATTGTGCAAATTTAATGCCATGAAATTAAAAAAATATAATAACTGGCCTTATTGATATTGTTCGAATGGCATAACAAATACTGAATTGAACAAATACACTTTTCAACTGAGATTTTATTAGGTACTTTCATATTAAAATATTCATCATCAAAGTAGCATTTCACCCACACCTGATGTACTAGAGCAAATATACAAAACAAATATACTATTCGAGAAAGCAATGGATCTTCATCCCCCTAAACACGGTTCTGCTCAACCCTCGAGACGGTCAATCAAGGGTTGCAACATAGACAACACAGCGGCGCCATCTACCCGAATTTCGTCCAACTACAGTGTTCGTAGACCTGCCCCTAGGGCGCGTTGCCAAACATGTGTTCGAAAAGTGTTCTACAGTCGTTTGGAATGCGGAATGAATATGGAGTGCCTGGCTTTATTTGGAAAAGAATAAATTATATACGGGGGTGCTTCGGAAGGTCGGTGTAATCCGTCTGTGTTCAGGATTGGATTTTCGGCTTATAGGTGGGTGGGATGCCACGGTTAAACTCCCATGCAAATAAAATGATAGGAGGGAGTGAAAGAAGCGTAACTCATTCAAATTTACGGGTGATATCAAATATTAGGTACCGAATCAATTTAATTCAGTTGAACACAGATGCTTCAGTGACATTAAAGCAAAAATAAAACGTTTACAAAAATAAATTCATAAGCATGTTCAATATTATTGCCTTTTTTTCAGACTTGAAGAGTGTATTCGAGACAGTAGACCGTAATATTTAAATCAGGAAGTTGAAAAAATATGGAATTACTGCTACTGTTCTGATAGCTTTGGAAAATTATTCAACATACAACAACATATCTGCTCCCATCAATGATTTTGGAGTTCCTCAAGGTAGTGTACTTGGGCCCTTACTTCTTACTATCTACATAAACGACTTAGTGAGTGTGTTATCTAAATGCAGTATCCATTTTTTGCAGATGAAACAATCTGTTATCATGATGACGATTTAAAACACTTGGTACATCCACTGAAAATGCAGAAACAGACATTTTCAAACTCAACAAAGAAACAAAATCAAGTCAATCTTCGATCTTGGAGGGGGAAATAGGGAGTTAATAATCAAAAACACGAGTGCAAACATCACGGAAAAATTGGAGGGGGTTGGCGGAGAAGGAAATGGGGAGTAAATGATCAATAATCCAGAAAAATTAGGGTGGGTGGTATGAAGGGGGAAGTGGTGATTGAATAATCAAATATAATGTCGTAAAGCACCCGGAAAAATATGGAGGTTGTGGAGGAGGGTGGAAATGGGGAGTAAATTCTGAAAAATCTGAGATCAAAGCACCCGAAAAAATTTGGAGGGTTGGAGGGGGAAAATGGGAAGTGAATTATAAAAAATTTGGACACGAAGCGCTCGGAAAAATGGTCTGTGGGAAATGGGGAGCAACTAATCAAAAATCCGGATGTGGAGCGCCTGAAAAAATTTGGGGAAGGGGTAGGACGGAGAATTGGAGAAACATGTTCTTGCTTTTTTTTAATAATCACTTTATTATCCAAGATATGGAAGAAAAAAATTGTTGAAATTTTTTGTAGGCATTTTCAAGGACAATACAGTTCAATTGCATTTTTTTGAAGTCTCGTTCAGTTTTCGAGTTAGTGGTGTTTTTAGAAAAATAAATGAAATTTTTTTCAATTCCATAATTTTTAGTTATTGTTCAATATTTTCCGAAATATTGATATTACGAAAAAAAATGTGCTTACAATTTTTGTAGATTTTTAGAAGGCGATCAAAGAAAAGATTCTGAGATTTGAAAATCTGTCACCATCTCCCAGTTTGGTGGTTTTATAAAATTCAATATTCTGTTAATTTTTCAAGAAATGAAAAATCTTCAAGGGATTTTTTGTAGACATTTTTGAGAACAATGAAACTGTTCATATACATTTTTCCAATATCTCGTTGAGTTTTTGGTGATTTTTCATTTATGTAAAATATTTTCCGGACATTTGATATTACGGAAAATATGTAAAATATAATTTCAGAAGAATGACAAAAAATAGTTCTTGTGAAATTTAACAGTCTGTCGCCATATTTAAGTTTATGATTACAATTTTCCAAAATAGGAAAACAAAATTCATCCACTTTCTGCAGATCTGCCCAAGGACAATAAAACTGTCTATATTAAGTTTTTCGATTTCTTGTTTCGTTTAATTGGGGATTCCTTTTTGCAATAAAAAACGATTTGAAAATATTAGTGAGGATTGTAAAGAATTATCTTAAGCAATTTTGAGATTTTCATTTGTTTCATTATTACGGTCCATATCTCGATTTTAATTTTTTTAGAATATTTCCCGTATTATTTATTGATTTTACCGAAAAAATGTGTTTACATCTTCTGCAGAGTTTTTGAAGGTTGTCAAAAAAAAATAAATAGGATAGATAGATAGATAGATAAATAGGAAAAATATCAACAGTCTCCGAGATATTTCGTATTCTCCAAATTGCATTTTTTGTTCAGGTTTCTCAAGTTTTCCCGGTTTTCGGATCATTTTCGTGAAAATTGTTCAAGTAAGATTTGTTCGTCTACTCGAGCTGTACCCGCCGCATTTTTCGAAATTCGTTTTAAATTAACGGCTCGGCCTAGTTTGATTGTTTTTGAAATCGACATTTTTCGGAAAATCACCGAAAAAACACTGTTAACATTTTTCGATCATTCCCAAAATCTACACACATCTGTAGGAAATATTAAGTATTTCAAAGAAAATACGGAATGGATCCTGAACCTGTGCTGAATAACAAAGGAATAACAAAAAAACTGAAAAGCCCCGTAAAATGTTTCTAGATATTCTCTGAAGGTCGTAGTATAACGAGTAATAATCGATTTTCTTCTTCTTTGAAAAACAATTGAGTCTTTAGTTCTCATATCTTGATTTTTTCTCCCTCGTATGCCCGATTTGTAAACAGTGAAAATTCCCCAAGAACCGGCCGAACCGAGGTATTTCCTCCAGACAAAAAAACGCCATTCAAACAATATCGAAGAATAAGCGTTTTATCATCGCTTCGAGAAACACCACAAAAACAAGTACGACGTCGGTTGGAAGAAAGCCGACAATTTGATCAATAAATCAGTCACGTGAGTGACCAGTCGAGCGGGCAGGATCGCGAAATGATTTATATTCGACCCGCCACTTGCGCCCATGTGATTATTATTATAATAACGTTTTTTAATACCTCGCCCGTAGCCAGCTAGGCTATCCCACTCGTTACAGTAACCTACGGGCTGACTTCTCGTCCTTGTCTAACCTGTACACGCGGCAAGTGTAGACGAGGACGGAGGATATCACTTTTAGAATCCTTGCCGTCGGAGATGGTGGTCAGATTGATTCTCATGAGATTTGTTGAATTTATTGCCCTTCACTTTACAACAAACTTAATATTGTTGGTGGAATTTGAATCAGGATTTAATTACAGCACCACGGCAGCTTATTATGTTTCTGATTATTACAAAAAGAATGAATGGTTATAATGAATATACAATGTGTGGTGGCAAGCCATCGCGCTGAATGTAGGTGATTTCGATTAAATCGATTGAGGAATATTTGTTATGCTTAAAACTCTTCAATCAATGAAGTACCAATTAATCATTTTTGGTGTCAGCAGTGGGAATTAATAAACCATTATTATTTGCATAGAAAGGCGAAAGAAATAATAGTCACAGCCAGAAAACTGAATCAATCTTAAAGATGATGTACTCAGATGACCACCTGTGGGCTGAGAACTAAAAAAAACTATGAACATTGCCTTGCCATGCTGCAATACAACACCCTTTGTGAGATATTATTTTTTCTTAAACTTAAGGGAAGATTAATCTCATATAATATTATTATGGCACAAAAATAAAAACGATGCATATATCTACTATAAACAGCGAAAATCGAATTTTAGACAAACTAACCCTAAAGCTCTTATCTAACCTAAATTTTTACCACTAACAATTTTGCGTTCAATCATCTTACAGATTTTTTATACGCAGTCTAACTCCAGCCTACAAACTTTGCACTTGAAAATTTTGAGTACGGTTTTCTAACATTTTTTTTGTTTATTCAAAATCTCTTACCAAATCTAAATTTTCACCCCTAAAAATGTTGCGTATTTTGTTTAGTCAAAAACTATAATCTAACCTAAATTTTTATCTTTTTGGTCAAACACAAAATCTAACCTGAGTTTTTATCCTTAAAAATGTTGTGTAGTCATTTTATAGATTTTCTGGTTTCGTCTAAAACTTTTGTTTTGTTTAGTCTATAACTATAATCTAACCTAAATTTTTATCTGATTGATTCGGCCGTTACTTAACGAAGATCCATAGTAATTGTACAAACTACAATTGTAATATTTAACCACATAATTTCTTATTCAAGTATTTTATGGTATTATATACAGGGTGTTTCTTAAGTACGTGTAGAAACTTTAGGAGCATGTTGCTGACGTCGAGATAAGAAAAAAGTTCCCATAAACATATGTCCGCAAGTTATTCGTTTCTAAGATACAGACTGTCAAAGTTTAATTCTTATATTTATTTTTTTGTGAATAAATTCCAAAATATTTGTGATATTCGAGCAGAGTTTTGTATCTGGGATGATTTTTCAATGACGAAATCAAATTTTATTTTAATTGTGAAAAAACGAATTTCCAATTGAATTTATTTTGAATTGAAAAATCTTGTTATTCAAAATCACTTGCATCGATTATTTTAAATCTCAATAACTCGAAAACAGTTGCTCTCAGTGACCTGTACCAAGAATTTATTTTTTACACTACCTAAATAATAAATATTCCCAGATACCAAACTATACCCAAATAACAAAATTACTTTGAAAGTATTCACAAAAAATATAACTAAGAATTCAAGACTCTGTATCTCAGAAACGAATAACTTGCGGACATGATATGTTTATAGGAACATTTCTTCTTATTTTGATGTCAGCAACACGATCCTGAATTTTCTACACGTACTTAAGAAACACCCTGTATAATAAAATACATTGTAAATATTTCATTTTAAAACGTATCATAAAAAAAATAAAAAAATAAACTCAAAAAAACTTTTTGTAAGTTCACCTTGCAGATTTTTTTGTTTAGTCAGAAACTATAACATAAACAAAATTTTTATCACTAAAAATTTTTGTTGAACCTGAAACTTACAAATTTTTGAGCCAAAGACTATAATCTAACCTAAATTATTTTCCTTAAAAACTTTGCGTATTTATTCAGTCTGAAAATTTTGAGTGCGGTAATCTTACAGATTGTTTTCTTTAACCTGATAATTTTTTCAGTCAAAAACTATAATCTAACCTAAATTTTCATCCTTAAATCCTAAATTTTTTTCCCTAAAGATTTTTCGTTCGACCATCTATCAGATTTTTGTATAGTCAAAAATTTAATAGAACTCAATTTTTTACCTCTAAACATTTTTCGCACGATCATCTCATAAACCTTTTTGTTTGTCAAATACTCTAACCTAAACTAAATCTTTGCCCCTAAAATTTTTACGTACAGTCGATCTTACAGATTTTTTTGTTCAGTCTATAATTCTGATCTAACCTAAATTTTACCTATAGAAATTTTTCGTACGGTCAATCATCTTTAGAATTTTTTGTAGGGTAAAACTCAAACATTTATTTTGTGTAGTTGATAACAATATTTCAACTCAAATTTTATCCTTAAAAAGTTTTCGTACGAACATTTTGCAAATAATTTAGTTTAGTCTAAAAATCCAGATACCAGATATTTTAATTCTAAAAATTTAACGTACGATCATCTCACAATTTTTTTTGTTTAGTCATATACTCTAACCGAAACTAAATTTTTAACTCAAACAAATTTGCATATTATGATCATCCTACGATTTATCAGTTTAGTCCAAACTCTACCCTAATCTAAATTTTCACCCCAAAAATGTTGCGTACTGTCATCTTTCAGAATTTTTTTCTTCAGTATGAAACTCTAAGCTAAAAATGTTTTCCCCTGAAAATTATGCGAACAGTCATCTCACCCTTAATTTTGTTCAGTCATAAACTCTGACCTAAACTAAATTTTTACCGCTAAATATTTTTCGTATCAAGATCTCTGGACAGGTCTAGGTAAAGAAATTTAAAATTTTTTTTTGAGGCTTGCTTGCAGCCTCCAATATTATGTTGATCAAACATTATATTCAGAGTTAGTTTGATATAAATATAAAATGAGCTACTTACATTTCACACTGACACTTGGAGGGCTCACCTGAAAAAAAAAGGCAAATGAGATCATTTCAACACAGTAACAATATTTCAATATATTAAAATAACATTTTTGAAAACATTCAAAATATATTATACTGGGTGACCCAAGGTCAAACCGCCAAACGTAAAGTCTCGGTTTTTAGGTAAAAAGGAAACTTTTTTTCTATAAGAATGAGTCCAAGCTTACCTCGTTTTTGAAATACAGAGTGTTCATCGTTTTTAAAAATAATTAGTTTTTTATCAATTATTTAAAAATCTTTGTAATGATTTCAGTAAACATGCTTGTATGCGGTGATAAGGCGTATCTTTTAATGTACTTATCGCAAAATTATTATTTCCAGTGGCGTCCGAAAGGGTAAACTAATTAATATTAGGGTGAATCATTGTTTTTTGCAAGTTAAATTTTTTCCTGGATTAAACCTTTCAGTATCTTGCTTATTTTTTGAGAAACGATTTAAGAACTGTTCTTAGTAACAAGAAGAAAACTACATAATTAATTGATATTAGGACAAATGTATTCATTTGCATTTCATTAGTAAAAGGAAAAACAAAAATTCACGAAAAAGACCACCATTTTTTTCAGTGCTGCAAATTATTTCGTTTAGTCAAAAACTATAATCTAACCTAAATTTTTATTATTAAAAATTTCGCGTACGATCACCTTGCAGATTTTTTTGGTCAAACACTAAAATTTATCCTGAGTTTTTATCCTTAAAAATGTTGTGTGAGGTCATCTTACAGATTTTTTTGTTTCGTCTAAAAGTTTTCTTTTGTTTAGTCTATAACTATAATCTCGCACCTACGAACGATAGATCTTCACCTGTACGGCACCCTACTCTGTGTGATCTCCAGATTGATTGAACAATCCTTTCCGGGAAAATACCTTCGTCGTTGATGGGCTTAGCATAAACTTTGGTTTTCATTGTAATCCATAGGGGTTAAGCCAGGAGATCGTGCAGGCCAAGGAACTTTGACACCCTGTATTTCGAAAACGAAGCAAGTTAGGATACATGATTATTGGAAAAAAACATCTTATTTTTGTCTAAAAAACCGATCCTAAACGTTTGGCGGTTTAACTTTGGATTACCATGTATATTCTAGAGATTAAAAAAAAAAATATAATTCGTGAGAAGCATCGTATTTGTTCAATTCAAGGCACTGATGCAAATGATGTTTTGTTTAAATGGGAAGAATGAATTGTTCAAAAATATCTACAAAAAGGTCAACATAGCAACGTCTCGATATCTTGTTTCATTTTCAAATATTTTCAAACTCTAGTGAATAACAAAACACATTTCGGAAAATATAGAACAATAAATTAAATTGTAACCTAGTCAGCAAGTGAGCTGAGTGACCATCTCAGAAGACGTCTACTCGTTTAAAAAAATTCCCGCAAGAGGTAATTACCGAGATGAGCTCCGATAAGAATATTATAATGGCAGCAAATAACGGAGGAAAAAGTGTTAAGCCAAAGTAGAAGGTTGTCTATCGAGCGTAATGGAATTACAGTAATTACGCCAATATAGCGCTATTAAATACACATAAAACCGCGGCGAATTAAGCACCCAACAATAATTAAAAGTAATGGATATGGCTAATTTGATCGGCAATAGTTTAACCGACTTGACACAGTTTCTTCGCGGTGTTTTTGTCTGGTGTTACGTCGAAACGGTTGTATTCATTGACTCACCTTTTAGAGAAAATTATATACCGGTATACCGGGTGAGTCTGAGAGATGGCGCAGCTCTATTTTTGAGAGGAATAATCCGATATACAGCAAGAAAATTCAAGGGGATATTGGAGAACTAAAACATTTTTTTTAATTTGCTGCGAATTCTATAGCGCTTCTGGTTTTAGCAGAAATGGTTCTAGTATTAGTTTTTCAAATGGAACGCGTTGTATATTTTCACGTTTTTTCAATCTGGGACAAATTCTGGACATAATGAGTTAATTTTTCCATTATACAGGGTGACCCAGGATTAAACCTATAGCCTATAATCATGTGTCCGAAATACAGGGTGTCAAAGTTACTTGACCTGTGAGCTCTCCTGACTTAACCTCTATGGATTTCTGTATAGGGTGCAATGAAAAACGAAGTTTATACTGAACTCATCAACGACGAAGGTACTCTCCGGGAAATAATTGTTCAAGCAGCACCAGAGATCACACCGAAAAGGATTTCTTTCCACCTGAAAAACCAATCCTGAACGTTTGGCGTTTAAACCCTGGGTTACCCTGTATAATCAGTGAGTTTCTAAAAGTCCAACACCATACAACTTTTCTATTATCTATTTGTCAGAAAATTTTATTCCTGATAAAAATTGGTACCTTGCTGAAAAATGGAGGTTGAGTTGTCAAAATTCAAAATATTCGATCGGTGTACGAGGGTCAACAAAAAATAGAAATTTTTATCAAGAGTAAACTACCCTTATTTTCGACATTATTAGAAAAGTTTATCTAAAAAAGTTGTTTAAATTTTGAAACAATATCCAGATTTGAAATCACATGTAACAAAACAAAAAAATACAATTTTTAGGCGCCTCCCTCATATTTCAATGCGATTGTCTATGAAAATGGACTGGTGGATCGGCCACTTTTTTCGTAGTTTCTGCTAATATTTGTGATAAATAATTTTAAAACTATTTATCCAAAAATCGGTTTATCACAAAATATCATCTTGGCAGGTGCTTGCAATGTACTCTTTGGTACAAAACCAAAAAAAATATAGAACTATGTGATTTGCTTGAAATATTATTTAGGCTTCCAGAAAATGATTGTAGACCCTATACTAAAGGAGACAATTGTATTGGTAATATATTATAAAGGACCCCGCAAACACCTTATGGGATTTGGGTCCCGGTGGATTTATTTGAATTTTTGATATGATGTAGTCCATGTTATTCTCAACCAATGTTACCATTGCGCCAACTCAAAAAAATGAACAGTTTTGCTGCTAGGGGGCGTTGAAATCACCCCTAGCGCAGATTAGACTATTTATTTTTGAATCCGGTAACAATATGTTCACTTGTTTCATTGTTGCTAACGTTGCACAATATTGTGCTGTTTTATAAAAAAAAAATCTTACCCCCCTCCTTCTTCCCCCCAACTCCTATTACGTAACGAAAAAGAAAATATTTCTTGGGTGCTTTTAAATGTATCGTCGAACGTTTAAAAATGCCTTAATAAGGGAAATAGCAGTTTTGTATGATTATCCCCCCTCCCCCGAAAGACACAAAATGAAAAAATTTCGGTGGATTTTTCTGAATTTTTAAAATGATGTAGTTCAAGTTATTTTGAATCGAAAATAATTGGGTGACAAACCCCGAAAATTAATAGTTTTGATGCTAGGGGGCGTTGAAATCTCATTTTGCTCAGAATAGACTATTTATTAATAAAGGCTGAAACAATTTCTCTACGTATTGTAGTTTAGATTATGCTGAACAATTGTGTGATTTCTTATAAAAAAAAATCTGAAACCTCCCCCTTACCCCCCAACCCCTATTTTAAAACACGATATTTATTGTAAATGCTTTATCAAAATAAATGTTTGAATCAGCTAAAATTAGGGAAACTGTACAGTGGTCCAATTTCACCTTTTCCTCCATTCAAAAAAATATTGGTGGATTCAAAGGAAGAGGGGAGAGATTAAATTAAACAACTGTACGATTTCCTTCATTTGAACTGATTAAAACATTTATTTTGATAAAGCATTTACAAGTAGTCGAGAATATATTTTTTTGTGTTTTAAAATAGGGGTTGGGGGTAAGGGGGAGGTTTCAGATTTTTTTTTATAAGAAATCACACAATTGTTATATATTTAATCTAAACTACAATACGTAGAGAAATTGTTTCAGCCTATATTAATAAATAGTCTATTCTGAGCAAAATAAGATTTCAACGCCCCCTAGCATCAAAACTATTCATTTTCGGGGTTTGTCACCCAATTATTTTCGATTCAAAATAACTTGAACTACATCATATTGAAAATTCAGAAAAATCAACCGAAATTTTTTCATTTTGTGTCTTTCGGGGGGAGGGAGGATAATCTTAAAAAACTGCTATTTCCCTTATTGAGGCATATTTAAACGTTCGACGATACATTTAAAAGCACCCAAGAAATATTTTCTTTTTCGTTGCGTAATAGGAGTTGGGGGGAAGAAGGAGGGGGGTAAGATTTTTTTTATAAAACAGCACAATATTGTGCAACGTTAGCAACAATGGAACAAGTGAAAACTTTGTTATCGGGTTCAAAAATAAATAGTCTAATCTGCGCAAGGGATGATTTCAACGCCCCCTAGCAGCAAAACTGTTAATTTTTTTGAGTTGGCGCAATGGTAACATTGGTTGAGAATAACATGGACTACATCATACCAAAAATTCAAAAAAATCCACCGGGACCCAAATCCCATAAGGTATTTGCGGGGTCCTTTTGCATGTCATCTGAGCTATTCACCAAAAATAAAAACAAACTTATCTGACCATCACGGACAAATTTTGTAATAAGAAAAATGACATTAGAATAAAAAAATAAATGCAGGTATATTTCAATTGTACACCATCAATAATACAGATTGATCATTTATTGACGATAACATAATACATTAAATACTACGAATAAAATGTAAATCTTCATCAAAATACTAGAGTGAGCTTTCTGTGCGTATTTCCCGAATAAAGAAAAGGAATAAAATTCATATAAATCTTAGTTCAGTGATGAAATGAGAAAAATGCGAGAACAACTACTTCTTGCATATAAAATATATGAAGAGCTTCCATCCAATAACCTCAAACAGTAGTAAAATGTCTGAAAAAATTGTACAAAAAAACAATCTCGCAAGTTAAAAGGGTACGTAATAATAACCGTAAAAAATCAAAACATGCATGTGAAACATTATAAAAAAAGAAAGAATTACCAAAAAATTAAAGATCCTGAATCCGAGAGAAAAAACTAATATTTTTCCCCTGTATAAAACAATGTTTTTTTCAAGGTGGCAATGATAATGGGAGATAGGTACAAACTTAAAACATAGGTGCAACAACAATTTTAAACAATTAAGTTCAAACTCAATGCTTTTAATCAATTTTGAAAACTGTATGAATACAAATGTTACTATTAAGAGCAATAAATATTTTTTTCTTCAATTCGTCATATACAAATTCAATGTTATTGATTCAATGTAGAGACATGAGATATGAGAAATAGTGATTAATTTATAAAGTATGATTCAAGAGTCGTGGATAAAGTATGGTATTATACTCACATATTATGGCTATTATTCACCTGGATGATTTACGACATCCGCCTACAGCTCGTGCCGAAAACTTCAGCCCCATGAATAATAGCCACCATAATATACTCGTTGAGTAATGTATTATTATTCTATACAGTATAATAAATACTGTGAAGGTTCATACATCTTTTATTTACTCTTCACACAAATTCTGATACTGTCAAATTAAATATCCTGGCGTGAAAAAGATTCACGGGCCGTCCATTCAATAGACATCAATCAATTATCGCATTTGTAACATACCCCAAACGATTATGATGTTTCTGTTGACTTTTACGACTTTTACGACGTGTTTAATGCTCATAACGGTCATTAAATGGGTTTATGGCATCGTAAAGAATTCGAGCAGCGCATATGCCGATAAGATCCACCAAAACACCGTTTGGCCCGCGTCGTTTCACTCACTGAATTTAGTTGAAGTGTGGGACATTGAATATTTTGTCTCGTTTCTTTAAACGGACCTCTACGAGGGCAAAAATATTTTTTTTAAGTGGTGTACTACGGATCATGGAAATTTAAGTCACTAGCGCGTCTCTGTCGGCTTCATTTAATTAATTTGGCACTGTTTCGCACTTTGAATTGATAGATTGACAGATACATTGTCAAATATCTGGTTAAAGGGCACATTTCTGAAACTTATCACCAACTAGGTTTTTAACAGAAAATAGTTCGTCAAAATAAACAATTCTATGAGCTCAATCTCTTCATAATCTTTATACATTTTGTGTTTGAATTAGGTTCAGAAAGTAGCCTCCTAAGTCACTCACTTAAAGAATAATTTAACATCATACGTTTTGCTGAAAATCAAAATCAATTACTCAGAAATCGAGATAAAAGGCCAGCTCAAATATCGTGGAATATTTAATAGTACTCAGGCAAAACTTGAGTTTGCTCAAACTTGCAGAATATGTGGCTTAAAATCTGGGATCACATCCGAATGGATGTGAAATGTTTTGGAAGTAATTAGCTCTTCGAATAGATAATGTATTGGTGTTACATACATTATACTGTATTTACACAATTTTTTTTTGTGATGAGGTGGAGGAAATCTTTTATAGAGAGGAAAGGAGCCTCCGGCTCAAGACTCCAGACCTACTGTGAGACTCCACTGATCACAGGGTTACTCACTAAAACCACTAAAACCTCCACCTCTAGGCCCCTCAGGTTGTTGCCCCCGGTGACACTTAGGCTTATTGGCCCATTGTATCTTGCCTGTGTGTTGTACCTTCACAGTACTAAATCCAGTAATTTCGTGCCTTGTACAAGTCCTTTACTGGGTGCGATCTGTATAGTTCTGGATCGCCAGATGGCTGCCCGAAGATTGCCTGTCTTTTGCGGTCTAGTGCCTCGCAACAGCACAGTATGTGTGTCACTGTTTCTGGATCCTTACCACATAGTCTGCAGGTCAGGTCTCCATTATACAGTCCCACTTTGTTGAGGTGCTCCTTCACTGGTGCATGACCAGTCAGGAGTCCCGTAACGATTCTAAGCTGGCTCCTGTTCATTGCCAACAGGTCTGCCGTTCTTTTCTGGCACGGTCCTTTAATGTATTTCTTCCCGTGTTTGTTTCCTGGTATGCTTTCCCAGTAGTTTTTGTGACTGTCCCCAATCCACTCTCTTACATTTACACACTTAGGACGAGTTGTAGAAAACAAGTTCAACAACAGTTTAAGTAAACTCGCTTCAGTTGCTAGGGAATAGCCAATGAAATTTCTAGTTCCTTGGCAACTGAACTAAGTTCAGTTGAACTGGTGGTGAACTTGTTTTGTACAACCAGCCCTTAATGGGAAAATACTCATATGTACAAACATATAAATATATACATATAAAATATATAACGAAGTTATAAAAATAAAAGCTAGTCTCTACATAGCTAAAATTATATTCTACATTGTATTTTTGTTTCATATTTCAATTAAAAGCAGGTATACAGATGATAAAATCAACTGGTAGAAAATCTAGTATCACAGTGTAGGAATTTTTCAGTACCTACTATAGAAGGCCTTTTCAACAAAGAAATTTATCTTTCTCTATTCTTCTCGAAATTTCAAGATCAATGCCGAAATTTCGACAATTTTCTCGAAATTCAACTTTTTTCTTGGAATTTCAACTATATAATGTCGAAATTTCGACTTTAATGTAAAGGTGCAGAATCAGAGAATATTTACGAGAGCGGCAGCAGGCTAAGCTGGTTTTCAATAAAAATTACTGTAGAAATGGTAATCTTGGTGTTACTGCAGAGAGAATAAAAAAAAATTCTCTAAATAGATATGATTATGTATAGGAACAAGATTATTAATGATGAAGAACTTTTCACAATGAAAGTTTTAGATATTGTAATAGATGAAAGTACTTTACTCTTGTACAAAATTCATATTCTCCGACAATTCTCGACAAATTTCAAGATCAGATAATTCTAAATTATAGGTTATGGAATATGCAGATCTTTTTTATGAGGAATGACCTTTTCTTCCAAAACGAAAAAAGAAAAAGTTTTCCAAATGTCGCCGCCAACTTAGTGGACAAACTGCATACATGGTTATTCGAGAAGGTACTGTACAAGAGATGACCCCTCTGTTAAAACACAAAATTCTGAGCTGATGGACGTTTGGGCAAATATCACCGACAAGTGTGTAATTTGTTAGAGCTGTAAAATATTTCAATCTCCTCAGAGATAGTGTTTCGATATTTAAAGCAATCTTATAATATCTACAAACTGAAACTATATTTTTTCAATGCCATATTATGTTATAATTGTGAGAAAATACTTAAACAAACCCTTTCCACATAATGGATATACCTATAGGTAATACATTGGCAAACTAGATCACCAGACTTTAAGCCGTTGGAATTTATCTGTGGAGTTACCTCATAAATGAAGTATATGCAATAAAGCCACGATTATCTGATGAAGTTATTGCCAACAAATAAATCATTTGAACATTTGATATATTACAATCAGATTACTTTTTAATAAAGACATTTTGTTGTTTCAATGATTAGGATCAACTAATGAATAAGTATGGCAGTCAACATGAATAATATAGGTCGCTAAAATCAGCTCATTGGGGGGTTTAAAAAATAGAAGCAAGTTTGCTTATCACCTTGTATACATCAAATCGACTATCTGTTTGTTTATAAACATTTTCAGGAAACTCTCATGATAGGTTCATTATGTTGCATTTATTGCGGACGCACCAAGTTGTTACCACATTTCTATTGCGCATGGAATTTACCATTAGTTGAGGCATTATCAATCACCATGATAAAACAATATTTAAACAATGTGTCGAGTGAATGCCAATTATTTTCATCGTCCACAACACATTTATGACTCAGAAAAGAAAATATTTCAATTTGACCCATATATGATTTTTGATCTGCACAAATAAACGATATCGTTGAGTGCACCATCATTGAAAATAATTTTGTGTTCTGATATCTTAAATTCGATAACGTGTTTCAAATATACAAATGAAAAGTTATAAAGTGGGCTCATTTCCAATGGCTTCCGAGGTTCTCAACTCGCAAATGAGTTGACCAAATAAATTTTTATTCATTATGATAAATAAAAGAGGACAGAAAAATTTCATATACACACAGAGAGAAAAGACTGCAGCAGGTTCATGCACAACGTTGTGTAAGACACAGTTGTGTAGATATTTTACACAATTGTCCATTCTTTCATCATACGCGTTTTGTGAAATTCAATAAATATTTGTGCAAGTCAATTTGTATAGTATTCATGCACTTCCACATTGCCTAAAAATACACAAAAATATGCACATCTACCAGAACACAACTTATCTGGATTATTTCACTTATGCTAAAATAGCGTGTTATGATTGGTTGAAATTTTTGTGTTGATAAATGAAAACATCATGTTTTCGATTTTGTAGTTCGGCTCTTGATTGGCTACTGGATATGTATATGATGTGTTTTCGATTTTGTAGTTCGATTCCTGATTGGTTATTATCAAAACACAAACGTACCACTAGCAAGCTGCTATAATGACACAACACCAAACTGTGACCAAAACTAAATAAGCACTCACTATTAATTCATAACAACTTTACAATTTTCGACAAATTTTGCATACTCGTTGATTAATCAAATCACTAAATCAAAATGTTATCAAAACATAACCTCGAACGGGAAGCAGTAGGCTAGACATGCAATGACGAAACTACGAATGACGCGGTCTGTCATTGGTAACTGAAATAGAGGGATGTTTGAAATATCAAGTAAATGTTTTGTTAGTTGCATAATTTCAGAACTAAATGCGGGATTAATGTTCCTAATTAAATTAAATAGTAAATAAATAAAAATGGTTTCGATTTTATTCATCAAATAATCTTAACAAATACAACTCGTGTTATCGGCGATTATCGTTAATTCCTTCTCTGTTTCGAATCAAATTACGTTGCTTTAGGAAACCACACTCGCGCAAGCGCTCGTGTATGGTTCATTTATGTTTTGTTTGGTATGTTGTGTTTCTGTTATTTCATTTGTAATTAGAGTTTATAGTTCAGTTATTTTTGTTATTAGTTCTTTGTGATGAAGTAAACATTATTTGAATGACATTTAATTTTATTTCAACCTTCTGGAAAATGAAGCTTATAATTTCTGAACAGAATAAGATATGAAGAAGCGAGCAGGTTGAAACTGATGCTTATTCTTATTCTATTACTTTTGGATGTTATGTGCCTCAAGTGTATCCTTTCGTAAAATTATAAATGGTACCTATAAAAATTGGCCTTACTCTGTACACAGATATGTACCATATACCTACACAATTCATGTATGCGGAGTACACAAATTTGTAACATTTTTTGCATCCTATATTTAAAATACCTACACAATTTGTACAAACTAGGTACACAAATTGTTGCCATTCATTTCAATTTATGCATAAACAGTACACAAGTTGATGACATTCGTCGAACAACAAACCGAATAATTTTGTATATTTTGTGTATAAAATTAAAACAAAACTATTCAGAATAATACAACGTATATCGTTTGTATACAATATCTCAATAAAATATTATGGAAGAAAAATGAACAAATTGGTGCTGTCAACTTTTTAGAAACATATTGTGCTAAAATTATTCACAATTGTGTAGAAAACATACATTTATTTATCTCTGTGCAGTAATTTTAGGCCTAAATTCAGTATAAGAAATTCATACGATTTAATTGATAATGTAATTGATGTTCAACTACCAGAAAGTTCAAAATTAATCTCTTTTGATGTTAAAAACTTATTTCCTAGTATCCCTCCTAAGGAAACTATTTAATTGGTAGAACAATTATTATAGACAAAAAACATACCAATCCAGTTGTTTAACAAGATATATGCTTGTGTTTTTTTAAGCCAAATTTACTTTCATTTCAAAAACCTATTTTATTCATCTAATGATGGACTTATTATGGGCAATCATCTGAGGCCTTTATTAGCCAAATTGTTAATGGACAATATAGAAACACAAATAAGCAATAATAGAATGACTAACAACTTTTTATATTGGTACAGATATGTGGATGGTATTTTGGCGTTTTTTAAAGGTACAAATAGACAACTTAACAACTTACTTGATAAGTTTTCTTCCCTCATCAATTAATTTTACAATTGAATTAGAAAAAGATAAGGCTATAAACCATTATTACCATAACGAAATCTAATGATAAACACGAATTTTAATTTTTTCATAAACCTTTACAAACTTATATTACCAAAATCAGGTAGCTTATAGTAGTTAACATAGGTTATTTAACATTCCTCAAAGTACAATAAATTTCAATAAAGAATGGACTAGTTTAGTGATGTTGAAAATACTATAGTTGATGCGATGGAATTAAAAATAAATATAGATCTGAACTAGTAAATCAGTGTTTTTTTTTTAATCTATCAATAAATGACTGAGATATAGATTATTTAAATTTACGTATTTTAGCTTGGAACGTCTTTGGTCTCAGACTCGTATGTGACGTCACGCCACATGTCTGAGATCGCCACGCCACAAATAATTACTTATTAAATCTTTAGCCGCGCCAAGGCACAAATATGTAGTACTTTTAGGTCCAATTAAGTCAAGCCTCATTAGTTTGCACCACTTCTTCCTTTAATTCATGTCATTTGGTACATGAAAAAACAATTTATTGGGGTTTTTTAATTGTCGTGCTTTTACACATAGGCACAATACAATATTTGTAGGATATTTTTTTAATTTCAGCCATCGTGTAATGAACAATACACGACACGAAAGGCGCGAGTGATTATACACCGATAAATTTGTAAGCACTCTGCGAAACTGCGAATACCAGTCGCCTCGTTCATGTGGCGTGACGTCACACACTAGAGCTCTGCGTACTATGAAATTATTCTTCCAAGCGCAACTTCAAAGTCTTATAACTTTTTCATTTCTAGAGATATTTCAATGATATTTCATATTTTGAGCATTGTAAAGCAAACGGCTATACTAGTTCTTTAAAAGAAAGCATTTCATGAAAGAAATTATATTATAAAAAAGCAATTCAAGCAGCTTATCCCACTATTAAAGACCAAAAGAAGTTTTACCGGAAATGGCCCCGGCTCTAAATTTTTAAATGGAACACCCTGTATATTGACATTTTCGAAAGTTTTTATGTCTATTTAATTTTTTTGGTGTCACTTTTGAAATTACATCTTGGTGGCCATGATCGGAAGTAAACTAATCTAAGGACCTCAGGTGATATCAGAATATTACAATCGCGAAGTTTTAGTGACTAGTATGATAGATATGAATAAGACAAGTTGTCAAAATTACATTTTCGTGTCTAACTACTATTTTTCAAATGGCGACCATATTTTGACAAGCACTTTCCGAAAAAAGGATATTTTGACGAATCTAACGATACTAATTTATGTGCGATTGGATTACAAATAAGAACATAAATTGAATATTACTGACGAAAATACTTCATAATAATTTATTTATTTTTGTCAATTGTGCCATGGATAATAATTCATTTACTTTTGTAAGCACTTTCCGAAAAAAGGATATTTTGGTGAATATAACTATACTAATTTATTTGCGATTGGATTACAAATAAGAACATAAACTAAATATTACTGAGGAAAATACTTCATAATAATTTATTAACTTTTGTCAAGTGTGCCGAGGATAGGCATGATGCATAATATTTTGCAGTTATTTCGATCGTCTGTCTTCTTTGGGGAACAAAACACTCACTTAGGTTATGTGACTTAAGCTTAAGGTAAAATTTTCTTAATTTTCGCTAAATTTTAGTTTAATTGTCCGTCAAAATAATGTATACTCAAAGTGAAAAAGTGGATATGTTCTTATTGTTTGGAGAATGTCACAGAACAGAGGCAGAACAGAGGTTTATCATAAATGAGGAGACTGAGATTAACGTTCTTGCTATGGTTGAGGTTGACAAAATGGTTTCTTTAAGAGAAATTAGTCGAGAAATGCAAATAAGTCACGAATCAGCAAGAAAAATATTGAAAAAGCACGGATATCGAGCATTTAAATATCAGTTACATCAACATTTGTATGCTGCCGATGGCGATAGACGAGTAGTGTTTTGTGATAAGTTGCTTCAAAATCATAGAGTTAACCCAAATTTCATCAACTTTTTTCTATTTTCCGAGGAATCATGATTTACAAATAATGGCTTGTTTAATAACAAAATTCTCGGTACTGGGCCCAACAAAATCAACATGCAATGAGAGAGGGCAATTTTCAAGAAAGGTTTGGCGTCAATGTCTGGGCTGGTATCGTTGGTAACAGAATAATTGGACCAATATTATTTCAAGGTCAGTTAACAGGGGCTAGGTACTTAGGTTTTCTTCAATGAAATCGAGGATCATCTTAATAATTTACCTTTAGCAGTTTTACGGCAAATTTACTTCCAACAAGATGGAGCACCCCCTCATTATACCAGATACGTTCTTGATTACTTAATAGAGCATTTCAATAATTAAGTTATTGCAACCAATGGTCCAGTACGGTGGCCTGCCCGCTCACCGAATCTAACTGTGCTAGATTTCTTTCTTTGGGGATATGATAAAGAAAGGGTCTACTATGCAACAGCCCCAGCCACTCTCGAAATCTTAGAAGAAAGGATTCTACAGGCATTTAGAAGTATAACGCCACAAATGTTACGAAACGTTTTGATGAAGCAAGGTCTTAATATTGCTTTTAAGGCTAATGATACTTTGGGTAGAAATAACAAAAATAATAAAGTAGGAAAACTGGAAAAGAGTGGAGTTTATTAATTACTTTGTGGTTCTTGCCCAATGTTTTATATCGGACAAACAGGTAGAACCTTCCAAAAACGTCTAACAGAACACAGAAATTGCTTTGTTAACGGCAAAACAAATTAAACCTTTATTTGCTGCCCATCTACTCGCAGAAAATCATATTTTTGAACATGATTTTGGAACATGAGGTTAAAAGAAAAGGGGTGAAATTAAATTTTCTGGCGAGTTTGGAAATTAATGAAGAGAATAATTCTCAGAACCTAAACAACGATCAAACAGAACTTATTAATTCCTCTCTTCTCAATTTATTTTGCCGTAACACTTACTAAGTAAAGATAATTATTTATTTTATAACCGACAAACAATATCTGTTATCAGTTGAGGTATTGGAGGACATGCATAAAACTGGTTCCTAATTAAGTAACGGTTATGGATTATAAAATAATTACGTAGTAATTGTGGCTCAGTGAACTCAGTTATTGAAAATCATGAAAACACATATTTTTTTGAAAATCTACATTAAATTTGTTCATAAACGTATATTTAGAAATTAATTAATAATTAATTTTTTCTATTTAATTTTAATATTTTACTTTTCTCTCATTCTGATTTGATTTCCAGATTAGTCCTAGTACATTTTGTTTATTGTTTCTTTGTGTGTTATATTAAATTAAAAAGAGTCTATTTTTTTATTTGATTGCGTTTTATGTTTCTGTTGACTCAAATTTATAATTTACGTTTATTTGATTATCTGTAATTCAATCAATGGTATCAGTTTGGTTTTCGAACTTTTCAAGTAAATATGACATATTTCTGTATATATTTCACGTTTACTGGGTATCCACATGAGAGTTCTGCGCATCCCAAATGATACTCAAAAGTACATTAAAATATGCATTGACAGACAGAACCAAAAAAAATAAACCAAACATCTGAATTACTCGAGCGTTACAATTATATGTAGGTAGTAAGATTTACAACGGTCCAGTAGCAACGATCATACTATTCCAAGAATTCTATACATTTTAACAAGAACTATGATACAGAGAAAACACAGGTGCACTTATGTAATTTAACTCAATAACTATCATTAGGAATTCATGTAGTATTTATTCATAAAGCGTATGATATTGCAATTATTTCATAATGGATATTGGACAAAGAATTCATTATCATTAAAATGAAGAAATATGACTATTAAGACCGCACAAAACATTCGCACACAACAACATTTCAACATAATTTTGGTATGTACTGAGACTGAAATTAATATGTATAAGATATTCAATTATTTTAAATCATTTAGATCAAACCATTGTTTAAGTAGAAGTAAGATCAAACTATTTATTTCTATTATCTAGTTATACGAACGGTTCGTATACCGGATGCTTGATTTCGTCCCCAAACTCCTCACCACCAGATGGCCATGGCAAAACACAGCTTATCGATTTTGTTCCCTTTTTAATTTTCGTGGAACTTCAACGCTTCGCCTATAGATGACGCTTCGAATTGACGCGCAAACAGCGGTGGAGTGAGCCTGAACTAAGGAATCGATTTTGTTACAGGACTCTGCAGGGGTGAGCTATGCATGGATCTATGAAACGGGGTTTAGTCTCTCGTTTTGGGGTGTAGATGTCGTTGCAAAATAAAATATATATCTCATGATTAGAGCCACTATTTTGTGGTTCAGGAGGAAATTCGAACTGAACTATGTATAACAAGTTTTCCCACTGAACGGGAAGAACCATTTTCAATGTTGTTTGTGTTTTTGGTAATTTCGAAATGTTTCCCAGGCACCCATTTCAGTGAGCCAATAAATGATGAGCACAAATGGTGGGTAATAATCAAAATGGTGGAGATTTTTTCTGGGACACCTTCAAACAATTCCACACTTAGGAGGATGGATGTACATTGCATTTGTTTCTTAAGATGTTTTAATGAAATACTACCAAAACAATCAATAGAAATAAAGCAAGAATTGGAACTTATTTGAAATCATTAGTAGGATATGTAAATTCCCATTATCCCGAAAGTATAAAGCAGAAATGACATTATATTTAGTATTTGGTGTACCATCGGTTTCCAAGCATTTCAGAATTACTAATTACGTTCAGTCATATACCTGTCACTACAGAATTGCAAATAGATTAGTTAGTCGTTCATTCAACGCTGTGTGAGCAAAAAATGTGACAAGCCTTTTAATACAAAATTTTAGTTTGAAAAATATCACCAATTATTTCTTCTCATAAGCTATTCAATACAAGCGATACACGTTATCAAGTTTGTGAATTATTACTGTTGAATGAAAATAACAATTGCTGGTTGGAGAAAAATTGGTCTATAATATGATACTGCACTTTTGGTTTAAACGTAACGTTTCTACTTCACGGTTTCATAAGAGTAACTAATTATTTGTACATATTCTGAAAATTTTGAAAAATACTTGATGATTACCCCACAAATGAATGGTTAGATTTCACAGCTCGGAGTTCTTCCAAGACTGTGAAAGTGCAAGCACTAATATATTCTCTGATAGCGTCACCTAATCAAACTACAGCTATTTTCTGGCAACTATCCAAGCATTTCCTCATTGGAAATATAATCACTCCCGATAAAAATGTGAAACTTACTAGGTGAGTCACTTCCGGAATAAACTATGTGAACAAGAAAAACGTTGTATGAATACGAAACATTTTCCAGATAGTTGAGAATTTATAGATTTATACTGATGAAATACTGATTTCTCATCGATCGGCGTTTCCCAAATTGTTTTTAAAGTGTTCTCAAAATGTTCAAGGAAAAACATCATGAAAACCATAGAAACTCTGATGAAGAAATTTCGTGAGGTCCAATATTTAAAACGTTGGATGTAACATATCTATTGACAAGATCAATGACGAAGAAGTTAAACCTGAAGAAGACACATGGTCCTTCCAGCTGGATGACACTGAGTTCATTTGGGGACAGAAAACATAAGCTGAGCACCATTGTTAAAGTTTATAAGTTCAGATAAATCAAGTTGAAACATTCGTTTAATATAGTCAATAAACGAATACGCAGTTCTGATGTCATCTTTGAGATCAACGACAGAGTTACAATGTACTGTTCGACTGCTACAATCATATACGTTATAGTTCACAGTTATAGCTCTAGTTGTTATACAAGTTATTAGAATAAAAGCTATTCTAATTCAAGTTAAATTAATTCATTTATTCGTTGTGATATCAATGAGGTTTTATTATTATTATTGCTCGGCGGGGTTGGCTAACGGCTGAAGTACAGGTAGTTCTGAGTACTTCCTGCTCCCCGCTGTCAGGTCTATCTCGTAAGTACTGAGCCCCTCCTTAGAATATCTATCGTCAGTGATGTCCTTGTTTTTCCAAATGTTTGTTCCGGGTGAGCTTCGATTCTAAGTTTATCCCCAGATATTTTGTCTCTCCTGACATCTGTTGACCAAATATGCGAAGAGCTCTTTTGGTATCTAGGTTTATCTTCTGAACTTCAAGTAAACTTCAGAAATGTGCCTTCATCACGATTTGAAACCTATGTCTTTATAGTTGCTGGAATAAAATTGACAAGTGTAATCTATTCATGATGTTGCTTCCCTGATCACAAAAAGCTGGTAAACATCATGGTCTAGATCGCATAAGTTTTCTTTAGGTTACTCATAAAGGAGCAGTCTTCTAGGAGAATGCCTCAGGCAATAGTTACAGGAAAACGACGACAATGTGGCCATCCAACCGTAGTCAAGAAAGCCACTCGGTCTGAGTCGGAACATTCTCAGGAAACAGGACTCCTGACAGGACACTGCCACCTGATACCAGCTGTCAGCTTGTCAAGCATGTGCAGTCTCAGCCTTTATCTACAGTCTTAACGAGACGCTACGATTATACTTATCATTCACGACACTCGTACGGTATAGACGGTGTTGCCATATGTCCCAGAGGATGTTGAGTTCTTTGTGGAGAATGAGAAGTACTGAATATATTGCAAATAAAAGCCAATATGTAGTCCTCCTCGATCACCAAAGTAAGGCCATTCACGTCAGAGTTTTCAGCTCCTGGCGAATCGAACACAGTCCGAAAATGGGAGAAAAAACGAAATGTTCTATGGTGTTGGCATCTAATATGTGTAACTTCATCATGACTGATAAATAGGGAGGAAATAAATACTTCCAATAATTTACACTTGAAAAAATATATGTAAATATATATAAGCTTGTTTCGACACACAGTGTCATCTTCTGAGCGAGTTATAAACTGCTATTCTTCGACACTTCCTCTTCTTAAATATAAATTCATATATATATATATATATATATATATATATATATTAAGAAGAGGAAGTGCCGAAGAATAGCTGTTCATAACTCGCTCAGAAGATGACACTGTGTGTCGAAACAATATTGTCAGCATATATATTTACATATTTTTTCAAGTGTAAATTATTGGAAGTATTTATTTCCTCCCTATTTATCAGAAAAAAACGAACTAAATATCAATACTTACTCTATGAACTCCGCAGGCTCTACCCAAACCATTCTGTCAATATGGTGGTTCTGATCATAAGGAGTCCTTTGTGGAATGCTGGTCATACTGCTTTCGAATCTGGAGATTATATCGGCTTGAACGGCAGAAGGCCGTCATCCTTGGATCACTTCATCTGCTCAGGGCACATGACTCTCGGATCCAATAATCACTCATGGAAGTGATGAGTGGTTATTTGGGTGAATTTTACCAGCGCGCCCTACAGATGCATCAGAGCTTCGGAGACAGGGGCCGACTGGGATAATTCCTGACTGAACAAACGAATGATAAAAGCGCTCATGAACTATCTGACACGCATGAACACTTGAAGAACATCTCTATCCCAAAGCAAGTTTTTTCAATGAAAGGCTAAGCTTCGGATTTCATTACATACTTTCCACGCCCAACGAATTACCATGAGGTATAATAAGATTTTTAATCCCAGCTTCACAGATGAGAAAACTCAATTTAGAATCTTCAGTAACCTTCAAACATTGTATCAAATGGTATAAAAGCATAGTTCGTTAGACAATGTGGATAACCATCGATTGAGTTCTCCAACCGAAACTTGAACCAGAAGTACTGATGAGAGCCCACCAGGGGAGATTCTTGCATAAAATAATTCACACACGTTTTCGAACCTACCGCATGGCGAGAACGTGGACAGTGTGATTGATTTTGTTTATATATTTTATTCATTTATAATTATTGCAATTTTTATGCACAACATGACCTCACAATGATCGTAAATACAGTACGCCAGTGCATCTTCTATTGTGTGGTCTAATAGGTCTATTTATCATACATCTAGCGTAGCAGTGCTATTTTTCTATTAGAGTAGAAGTATCACGATAGGCGAAACTTTCCTTGAATATTTTAATTGAAGCCAGATACTATAAATAATTTCTTGATGAATAGCCAAACCATTAGCGTAGTGTGAACGTTTGCCAGGGGAATCTTTTGGGTGACATAATTTCAATGCAGTAGTAGTAATAGTACTTGTAGGGAGGATACTTTCACCTTCTCAGTATATTAATTTACGCATCCTTTATTCCCATTTCTTTCTCTAGAACATTCGTGACCTGGTGATGGTCAGTATATCCGTCTATCCTAAGTCAACATACGCTTTTTACGTACAAATATTTCAAATCTTAGCATTACATACGCACCACATTTGCCAAGGGTGGAAATGAGTTTTCTGCATATCCTTCACATCTTCGACTGGTGGAGCGCTTCTATGCTTATAGACATGAATTATGGCTCTGAAGACTGCCTGACACAAGCAGATGTGAATAAGCTGCTCTGGGCCTTCTTTCACCTACTGCCTCATAGCTACAGCTTGCAAAAGTATTGTGTAGTTTACCAAAGCGTAGCTTCTTCGCATGCCTGTGTCTTCTAAATGCCAGAAGCCTGTGTGTTGGTCAGACTCCATCTGTCTGTTCGTTCCAGGCCCGGTTCAGTGAGAGACAACTTTATTCCATCGCTGTCCACCTTGTGCATTTTCACTGTGAGGGTAAAAATAAAAATGCGTAAATATAGAAAACTTAGAGGAGCAAAGTTTTCTATATTTACGTGATGAATCTTTGCTTTTTCATGTACCCATACCTCCTAGTCTGGCATTCTGAAATGTGCTCTGGAAGCGGCTACGCAATCCTCGAATATTTTGATTCTGACTGCGACTTGGGCAACATTGATCAAGTTTATTGTTTTATTAAAGGATATGTTTGCAATTGTTTTCTTGATATATAACCCAAAATAACGTAGAAGAAATGGATAGAACCAGTGTTGCCACGATAAAATGTAATTTTCTGTAGCAAAACTATCGTATTGTCTATACCTGAAGTGTCTATATATATTACATTAATATATTCGACCAGCCTGAGATTTGAAAATACAAATCGATCTCTCGTCCAATAGAAAACACGACATTATTTCATCTAATTTGTCTTGTGACCATTGACATCTATTTCACTAATAATTTAAAATAGATATGAACTGTAGCTCAACATAAGAGATCAAAAAACGGTTCAGACAGAAGATAAAGTTAGTAAGTGAGTGATTAAGATTCTTCTTCAAAAATATACAGTCAGGCAAGTAATTATATAAAATTATTGTGTTAATATTCCAAGTGTCTAAATATTCGTATATATTAGATAAACAATATGAGGACCGCCTGAGGTATCAAAATACAAATCGATCTCCCACCCAATATAACATCCGACAGTATTCAATATAAATGTTTTCTGTAAGTGTTGTGACCGTTGACATCTATTTCACAAATAATTTAAAATGGATACGAACTGCAGTTCTACATAGAACATGGAATGTGGGTTCAGGCAGAAGATGAAGATAGTTAGTGAGCATTTATGATTTTTCGTAAAAAATATACACTCAGGGTTAATTGTATGTAATTATGGTGTTAATACTTCAAGTGTCTAAATATTCGTACATATCCGATGAACACTATGAGGACCGCCTGAGGTTTGAAATGCAAATCATTCTTCCACCCAATAGAAAACACGACAGTATTCAATATTATTGTTTTTAGTAAGTTGACATCTATTTGACGAATAGTATTAAATGTATATCAACGGCAGCTCAACATAGAACATCAAATAAGGGTTCAGACAGAAGATGAAGGTATTTATTGAGCGTTTAGGATTACTCATTGAAAATATAGTCAGGTAGGTAATTATATGTAATTTTTGTGTAATACTCCAAGTGTCTGAGTATTCGTACACATTCGGTGAACAAAATGAGGACCGACATAGGTTTCAAAATACAATTCGATCTCTCGCACAACATAAAACTCGACAGTACCTCCTACGTGTGATTTTGTTGACATCTGCAGCCAATGACATCTAGGTCCTAAATACTCAGTTTTTATATATTCGTATATATTCGACGCACAATAGGAGGCCCGCCTGAGGTTTAAAAATAAGAATCTATATCTAGCAAAAGGGGAACCCGAGAGCATTCCCTGTAAGTATATTGGAAGTTTTGCGCTCGTTGAAATTTAGTTCAAGATTAATTTGAACTGGATATGAACTCTACATATATTTGTTGAGGGTAGAGGATCCTTCTTAAAAACTATGCAGTTGGGCTGACAATTAAATGAAATTAGGATATTGCTAGCCTTCTTAGTCAGTTGGTGAGCTCAAAATAATCCTAATTGTTCGGAAAACATCAGTTCGTGATATTCAAATGATTAGTTTCACCTTACAAGTAAATCATGTCTAACTTTTGGTAATGTTTGATTGAACCATTATTGATTTTCTTATTGGTTGGTTGGGAGATTTGTTCAGTTCATCGCTAGAACCCCTTTTCTATGTCCCGGTATTATATTTTTATGTGGTTTTTCAACGCAGAAAAACTAACTATTCGAACATTAAAGAAGTAATTTTTTTATTTGAATCAATTACTTCCACCTAAACTAGACTTGAGGAGACACATCATATTGGATAACTAGTCCACTAAGGAGTGAAAAAATTAAGTAACTGAGAATTTTCTTCTACTATGACTGCAATATTACTGACGAGTAGCTGTAAAACAAGGCAACAGCACCACATAATTTGGGAAAGCGCTTATCCAGTCATAAAGTAGATGGCTATCTGACGTAACGAATAAACTGTTATATTTCACACTCGCAGTCCAACACGCAACTCGTATATTTACGCATTTCAGGCAGGGCATTTTGTTTGGGTTGGAATTTGGTAGAGATATAAACGGGAACATAATTTGATGATGAAAACAAAACTGATGATTGGAAAGTCAACTAGTAGAAATATAGCTATTCCTTGAATAAGCATGACATTAAAATAATATACAGGAAGGCTTCTCGAATATATTTCAAGTGTGCATGTCGCCTTTTCTGCCATAACCAGAGTGACCTTGAAATGATAAATTTGCATATATAGCGCTGCAATGTGCGAATTCAGTTTGAGAAGATCATGGATTTTTATTTTTTTATTCTAGGTAGGATCTACCTACTGTCTCCACCTCCCACTGGACATACTAACACACTGGGACACACTCATTTAATATTTTCCTAACTTCCCCATCGAATTTTCAAGTGATGTTTCCTGTATACTGCTAATACTTATGTAATTTAGTGCTATCCACTTGAAAATTTATTATTTTTGTTTTTTATTCATCATGGACACTTTGCAGATGAGGTGAACAAATAATCACGATCATATGGATTAGGTATGCTAGAATTTATGCCGTCTTATGGCAAGCCAGTATGAGTTGAATTTTCCAGAGTGATAAAGAGGCTGACTACCGAATAATACTGAGAGAGCTTGGAACGTTTTATATTGAATCTAACAAGATGAATAAGATTTGAGGATCGACATCGATAAAGTGGAAATACTTCCTTGAAAAAATAATCATATACCGAAATTGAGAGAGCCCCGAGTAAGCATCCCTGAGACACACCAAGATATATATTTGATTTTGGAGAGCACCTGTTATAATAGGATATAGTCATTCAATGAAAATATTGTGTTGATACTCCATGTAACTGAACATTCGTTTATATTCGATGACCAATATGAGCCCGTCCTGATGTTTCAAATTTCAATTCGATTTCACGCCCGATAGAAAACCCGACAGTATTTCGTATACATGTTTTCAGTAAGTCCATTGACATCTATCTCCCGATTAATTTAAAATCGAAATGAACTGCAGCTCTACAGGACATCAAATAAGAGTTCAGACAGAAGATAAAGGTAGTTAGTGAGTGTTTAGGATTTCTCATAAAAAAATATACAGTCAGACAGGAAATTATATGAAATTATTGTGGTAATATTCCAAGTGTCTAAATATTCGTACATATCAGATAAACAATATGAAGACCGCCTGAGGTTTCAAATTACAAATCGTTCTTTCTCACAATAGAAAACTTGACAGTATTTCATAAGTCTCATGACAGATGACTTCTATTTAACGAATAATTTCAAATAGATATGAACTGCAGTTCTACAAAGGACATCGAATTAGAGTTCAGAGAGAAGATGAAGGCAGTTAGTGAACGTTTGTGATTTCGCATAGAAAAAATACAGTCAGACAGGTAATTATATGAAATTATTGGCTTAATACTCCAAGTGTTTGAATAATCGTACATATTGGATGAACAATATGAGGACCGCCTGAGGTTTCATAATAAAAATCGATCTCTGGCACAATAGAAAACAAGACAGTACCTTCTGAGTATAATTTTGGTGATATCTATAGCCAATGACATCTAGGTTCCGAATAATTTGAACTGCATATGAGATCCAGCTCTTTATTACAACATGCCGAATAACGGTTCAGGCAGAAGATGTAGGTACTTGTTAAGTTTTGAGACTTCTCCGTAAAAAATAAACAGCGTCTATATATTCGTATATATTCGACGAACAATATGAGACCTGTCTGAGGTTTGAACTTACAAATCTATATCTCACAAACGGGATACCCAAGAGTATTTCCTGTAAGTATTTTGGATGTTTTGCGCCCATTGACATTTAGTTCACGATTAAATAGAACTGGATATGAGTTGTATAGATATTTGTTGAGTGTAGAGGATTCTTCTTGAAAAATATACAGTTGGGCAGGTAATTAAATAAAATTAGGATATCGCAAGCCATATTAATCATTTCCTGGGCCCTAAACAATCCTAATTGTTCTCATTAAAAATATGCAGTCGGGCTGATAATTACACGAAATTATTGACTCAATATTTCAAGGGTCTAAATATCTTTACATATTCGATGTACAATATAAAGACCGCCTGAGATTTCCAAATACAAATAAACCAGACAGTACTTTCTACGTATGTTTGTGCTTTAGCAAGTTTTGTAATCAGAAACCGAAATTGAGAGAGGTCCGAGTAAGGATCCCTGAGACACACCAAGATATGTTTTGATGTTGGAGAGCAACTGTTATGATTCTCTTATATAGGTGACTAGAGTTCATTATCAAATCGTGGATAAATAAGTGAATAACAAGCTTCAAGTGCACATTCAACAATCATTCTTATGCATCAGCACTGAACTTTTCGGATACATACCATCTGGAGGGCAATTACGAACTTTTCCTCAACATTTCGAATCGTTACGCTAATGCAGCCATAAATCAAATAAAATTAAACAAACCATAACCGAACAGAAACTTGTGGTTAAGACATTATAAAAAGTAAATGTTAAAGTTTAACCTTTTAATCTATCAATTTTCAACCTCATACCCATAAGCTCGATCTTATTTATGGGCGCGTGTTTTATGGCCCATGAAACAGTTCACTCGATTCTTGCGCCACTTCATATAATTTTATGTAGATGCATGGTGGATATGAAACAGTTATATTTCCCCTTTTTTCTTGTTATCCTTCGTATATGTGGATTGTCGTCTAACCAGATTTTTTCTTGTTTTATCTATCCGGCTCTGGAGGGAATGCCATTGTTCTGCTTTCTCGAATATGGCGAGATATAAATCACCGAAAAAACCGTTTCGTATCCTTGATGACTTCTTTCCGTTCTCTTGAACGCCTGAATTTTAAATCTATTCGAAATTGATATATGGCAGATATTTATTTGATTGAAAGATGTGACAAATGCAGTAAATGTCGAAATCATATAATGACAGCACCTTTTTCTCAAAAACAGAATTTCAAATGTCCCTTCATATCTAGTAATTTTTACACGTTTTCAAAATCTAATGAATAAGGAATCTATAGATTAACATATGGTGCCCAGTTCTACTTTGGCCAGACACGTGGAGCATTCGATAAACGAATTATTGAAGTCAGTAGCGAGGGGATTGGCACCGATATCAAAGGGATATTCAACGATGAGGAAACTGATATAGTTTGTGTTTGGGACGGTGTTCCTCACGGCTCAGTATTAGGCCCTACCCTATTCGTCATTTACATTATCGACATGTTTGAGAATTCACATTTGCCAAGTTATTTAACAGCATCATATGTAGACGATGCTAATATTTTGTAACGGGCACAACGCTTGAGGCTATCAGCTACACAAAAGAGGCCTTTGAAAAGGTATATTACTGGGTAAAAAAATAGGTTATGTCTCAATGAAGATAAAACAACATGTATTCGCTTCAAATTTGCGCAATCAAATTTACAGACACCTATCAGCAATGGACATCTTGTCTATGATATCTTTGTACATTTATGAGTTACTGCATTTTGCTTTCACAAATAAAGACACCATTCTTGAAACCCGAACTCAACATCATTATAAGGTCAAATGTGAAAATAGACTATTTACCTTTCTAACATAACACAAGTTTATACCCAAAAAGTCTGTATTTCAATGCCAGCAGATGTTTCAATCATCAGTCAGATGAAATGAAGAACTTGTCATCAACACACTCCTTGAAGAAACATGTTGAGGATATACTTGTTTAAAAAAGTTGATATGTTATAAATATTTTTTTTTACATAATTTAATTGTTTTCCATGAATTCTGTTTGTGATCATCATTTACTTTGTTTATAGATGATAATTTTATAACTTTCTGAACGATATTTTGAATTTTTCACTATAGAATATCCCAAAAGGTTAGTTTTTCTATTTGAGCGTAATAAAAAAAAATCTGGGTTTTCCTTCAACTGAAATAGACAAAGCGATGTCACAGCGAGTCCCGGGTTTTATTCAGATTTTCATCTTAAATTCATTTTATATATTTTGATTTGGTTATGAATGTATTGAATATTTTGAATATTATTGCTTTCTTTGTCTTAAAAACATAACTCACTACCTTCAAGTTTATTTTGCAAAGTTAGAGCAACTTTCGTTTCTTTGCTTATTTCATTATATTCAAATACAAGTATCCTACTGAAAATTAAATAATTTCTGGACATTCAAGCCCCATGTAAATTCCACCTGTAATTATCTATTATCTGTGCATGAAATAAAAAGAAACATTCCAACATAACTTTCATTCAAAATGATACCCATTACACACTAAATCCATTTACCATATAATATAATCGCCAACTATTTTTCAATTGCATTTTGTATGTCAACACGCGAATTTCCTCCACAATATCAAACTTCCAATCAATTCTCACGTTTTGCATGTTATTTCATTTATCTAATTCAGTGTTCTCTATGTACTATTTTATTTTTGTATTCAAACTTCAAACATTCCTGGAATATTTTCATTTGCTAATGAATGTTACCATTGTTTGAATATTTAAATAATGATATGACAATGATTTGACAACATACTACTAGCGACTCGGACGGATGTTATTCATCGTTACTTCCCACAGTTCAAACTTTCTCCGTTAGAGGGCTCTTAAGTAAGTGTAATATTTGTCTAAACTAGTCAAAATTACTCGATATTCCGGGGCAAGTTGTTTCACAACAAAGTCAAATCGAAGAGCAATCTGAAACCTCAAAATTTAGGAAAAAAAAGAGATTTGAGGAATTATTTTCACTGAAATAATTTTTGTGATCAGAATTGATGTAGAAAACTAAAAAATTAAAATCACGCGTGTTGCCTATACTGTTCTAATCCTTTATAAATGTCATATTCAACATAAATATCTGGTTGCTTCACTGTTTCAGTCGATAACAGTGTTGCTTTTGTTTTCATGATAACATAACAGATCTAGGAAAAATTATTTGATCAGATCTTAGGAAAGAAAACCTTGGTTTGTATAAAATTCAGTGACATTCAATGAAAACTAAAGAATAAAATAAGTAAAATTTCATCAAAACTTGGCTTAATTTTGATAATGTGTTCAACTGAACAGTTTGCTTCTTATTTATGTAGTGAAAATTGTATTAAATTATTGAGCAACATTTGCGATATATTCTAGCACTTTGCAGAGTTTTGTAGCTATTATGTGACCAATGTTATTTCTCGAATTTAAATTGTCTTATAAATCAGTGAATTCAAAATATCTCACAACTTTACTTTCTATTCAATGTCACATACATTTCATCTTGTTTTTTTTTTCAAAAAATCATTTCTATAACAACATGAACTATAATATTATTATCTGCATACATACACAGGATAAATCAATGTGAACACCGAAGCAATATGTTTAAAGAACATTAGCAAAAAAACATTCATGCAGACCTTTTTTCTTGAACTGTTTATGATTTCAGTTCATCTCCAATTTAAAAGTAAGATTAATAGTTCATGTGTGATTTCAACAGAACATAAAAATTCAGAGAAAACTAAATTCGTAGGGCTCTATTTATAATATAACGTGGGAAAGTCATCTATACATCACATATAGGAAAATTCGGATTAATATGAATTATTCTTCAAATTTCCATTATTTAAAAGTTTCTTGATATTCCTGGAGAAATTTTATCCAAGTCCCATTATGCATATTATTTCTGTATGAAACATTAATTCCAAAGCGGAATTTCTCAATAATTTTATTTTGACTTAAAATTAATATAATACTCAACTGATGTGACATTTAACTATAGGAATGTTAAAAATGACTCACTGTACATGTGACATAAAAAGACTCGAACACTTATGGTAATAATATATTTACGGTTTGAAATTATGTGATTTTCTCATCAATATTATGTTCACATAACACACGTGAATTAATTAAAAACATATATAAACGATGACTCATAAGAATATCACAAACCCGGTGTTTACCATACATTTAAATTAGCTGGACCTAATAAACCCACAAATCAGGGGAAGCCATGATAAATATAGGAGGCCATGCCGAAAAGGGCAGCGGCCTGACAGCCCCAAGAATAACCATAGTTTTACATATCTCCTCATCCGAATGCTAAAGCTAGCCATATACTAGACGCGCCATTGGTATTAGTTCACTGATTGATAATTAATACTCCCATAATTGAAATTACACATAAATACTTGATATCAGAAAATTGTTTGTAAAAATCGTCTCTATGAGTGAACGAAGTTTATGTAAATGCAGGATATTTAGTAAAATTTATCGATTTTTGAGGTGGTTGCTGTTTGTGGAAGCTCTTTTGTTGACTTACAAATAGATTCAATGAAGAATTGTAATTAAATGAATTGAAAATGCTGTAAGTTTTTTTTTTAGCAATAATAATTCATACTGGAAAAAATAAATACAATTGAATTTTTACTAGTGATCGAAAATACTAATCACAAATTTTTTTATTGATTTATGGTCGTTGATGGGCATTACACAAGTTGAAAAATTGGGTATGCATCTGCCAAAAATGCGTATTTTGTTAACATGAACATAGTTTTCGACAATTTTCTTGTATTAAAAATGATAAGATATGAGGAACTTAGTATTTACCATAGCATCTAGATTTCTCACATTGCAAAACATAGTAACAAACACTTTTTAATTACTTCATTTCCAATCAAACTCACATTGATGAATATATTCTGAGGCATACTTGATTCTTCTCATTCAAAAATGTTAGTATTAACTTTGCCCTGGCACTGGCTACATTTGAATTTATTCTACTTTGAAATTCAACACATGAAAAGGGTGAATCAAAAACCCAAAATGTCTCTCATTGACGAACAGGATATGTTCATCTGTTCAAGTTAAGTTGGAATATAAACACAGTTGATTCACTTTAAAAATATTCGAGATAAAACCATTGGGTTTCGTTGCCCTTGTGGCATCTCACCACAAAACATAAATAAACACAATGCCAATACAATACAATAAATGTAATGCCCCTAAAAGGGTGGACCGCCTTTTGAGTTTGCGCATGTGAGGTGGTGAACGACTTGAATAGTTTGTCAAAGGAACCTTTTTCTTCCTGGCATTTCGACCCCTTTTCTTGATATGCCACATCATTAATATGGAATGAAAATATCGGGTTAGTTTGAATTTCAATGACATCAATATAATTTTATTCAAGGGATGTCTGTATTATAGAATACAAAAGAATATAAATGTATCTATACTGAACAACAAACGGAAGATTTCCTCTTACAGGATGCAGAGTTTTTAATTTCCATTATATTCAAAACATTAATACATTACTTTCGTAGAATTCGTTTGAAAATAAAACAGTCAGTAAGGACCAATTTCATTATCAAATTAAAATATACTTTAGAATTAAAAGTATGAAATGAAATTATGAGAATATGTCAAAATTTGTCACGGATTTGAGAAAAATGTTTCGAAAAAAGCATAGAACTCAAAGGGGTATTTTTACAATCGTTGATTGACTATTTATTATACTAAAAAACTAAACGATATGTATAATACTTTTTCAACTTCAGATTTTTGGTTGAACTAGGGACATCTTTCTGTATCTGAATATTCGATATATTTCTCATTGGGATGGCCTCTTCACCTTTTCTTTAACATGCACAGTTTTTCATGCAGGTTCAGTCGAAAAAGAATGATTTTGGAAACTTGTTATCATATAATTAACATCCTATATGAGATATTTGGCTACAGCTTGGTATATAGGTGCTAAAAATATGCCAAATCGAATAAGCTATTTTTTTTTGATTTCTTTTAGCAGAGTTGGAAGAAACTGAATATTTTTGCTGATAGGAATCCAAAACCGAACATCAGTGATATGGCCGACTTTAGCCCGAATACATCCGCTTCAAATCGAACTCGCGTTCACGAAATACCAGCGCGGCCGAAAAAGTATCGGATAAATAGACGCTGATTTATCATTAATTAAACTTCAGAGCCACGACGAGCCATAAATAACCGTTATGGAACGCACGCCGGCAACGTGCGTGGCCGCCTTTTCCCGAAAGCAGCTGGTGAACTGTCAGACTGCTAGATTAGGGTCAGGCTTATGGTGTGTCGCAGGGGGAGCGGGGCGAGGCGACTGCTCGCTGTCAGATCCAGCGGGCCGAGGATTCGTCTCGCACTTAGGCTAGGCGCGCGGAGCTCAACCCTAATCCATTATGGCAGATGCGGCTTAAACTCCTGAATTTCTCGACTAAGCCCAGACTTTTAAGTTGAACGTACTAGATTTAGTCTGAGCGATACATTCCGGAGTCCCAATTCGAGGGAATTCGCAGTTGTTTTTTCCGTAACATGATTTGGATTTGAACTTTCGTCACAATTCTACTTGATTACTCTGAAACAATTATTACATTTAAACACACACTTATTTGTTTGTTTACAATAAACACTTACAATTGAGTCTTATTGTTCTTGGAAGAACATTGCACAAATATCTGTCAGATGTAGTTCAATATCCGTCGTGGCATTAGCCAGGGAGGAAGTTGTTTTCTGTCAGATTTTTGCATCATATTTTCCATATTTGGAGAGGAAGGATACTACGACTTTGTAGATGTTATTCAAATCATTTATTTGTAGATACTCTCGGTCGAATTCTTCGAACTTGTTTGAAGTTTCACACTTAAATTGATGTTTTATTTGCACAGAATGCTAAATAATTCCTCAGTTCGCGATTTCTTCCAAAATTAACATAAAATCTAGAGATCCTCAAGGGAGTATGTTGGGGCCTCTACTTTGAATTCTATATTCTAGATTATCTCAAAAATAATAGAAGAGAGTATATATGGAAAGTGTTTTAAAATTATCTTGTGTGTTCCACAATATCACAGGATTTTAAAAACTCTTCTAAAAAATAACAATCTAAATGAGAAAGTTCTGAAAAATGTCTAGAATGATCTGTAATCCACGAAAATTCATATAATTTTCTTAATTCTATATCACTTCAATGCGCACTAGCATGAAAATAATCTAAACCAGTCCAGAAAATATTCTTGTACAATACCAAATATCCCATAATCTTCCGGAATATAACAATCTCATTGGATTTTCTGAATTTAAAAAAAAATAATCTATAACAATTCTCAATAATTCATATAATTTTCTATATTCTAGATTATTTCAAAATGCAATAATGCTCAAATATAATTGGAAACAGTCGAGAAAGTGTTTAAAAATATTCTTGTATTTTATTCCCAAATATCACAGAATTTTCAAAAATATTCTACAAAATAACAATCTAATATGTAATGTTCTAAAAAATGTCTAGAATGATCTATATTTCTCGAAAATTCATATAATGTTTTTATATTCTAGACTAATTCAAAATACGATAATTCTCAAAAATAATTGAAAATAGTCGAGAAAGCGTCTTAAAATTTTCTTGTGAGTTCCCAAATATCTCAGAATTTTCGAAAATATTCTAGAAAATAACAAGCTAATAGAGAATGTTTTGAAAAATTTCTAGAAACTGTCCTCGAGAAAGTTGGTTCTTTAGAGTGTAATTGGGACATCTACCTCTACCGCTTTACCAATATCGACGACACGAATTTTCGGTAAATTTTTTGAAATTGTTCTAAAAACTAGTCAATTTCGATTTGAAATCGAGAACATCCACTTTGGGGTACCTCAAGGTTCTATCCTTGGCCTACTTTAATTCATTCTGACATATTTAAATACATGTTTCCAACCAAAATAAATGTGTTATCTAAATAATTTGAAAAAACGTTTTCAATTGTAGTATCGTTTCGTACATCTATTTTAATAGTCAACATTTAATGGTTACTGCTATGTACTGAACTACTACAAATTATTTTCTGTAATATGGATGAATAAATGAAACAAAAAAAATTATAATTCAAGTGATTTTACCCCTGGACAATACGTTATTCTGTAGTTGGAACTTATGTTCTGTTTAATTTTCGATAATGAATATATATATATATATATATATATATACCAAAAGAGCCACTTTGGACAATGGACCATTCTATTTATAGGGTGATTCCTAAGTTGATACTTTCTTTCAACTGTTTATTAAAATAAAGAACTTTTTCAAATAACTTTTTGCAAAAACAAGAAAAATAAAACAGTTACATTATTACAAAATGTGTCCTGTCTAACTTAAATAAGCTGTTCAAAGTTGTCACAAATCAAACTATTTATAAACCCCCACAAAAAAAAGTCACACGGATTTAGGTCTGGTGACCTTGGTGGCCATGCAACTGGTCCATTTCGACCAATACACCTTTTCTGAAAAAAGTTATTTGAAAAAGCTGTTTATTTCAACGACTTCTATAAAAACAGTTTAAAAAAGTATCAACTTAGGAATCACCCTGTATACTCGAATCCTAAAAGCAGAAATTATCAAACTATTTGACATTTTCTAAGGAACTACTGCAACTACTGTGAATATACTGTGAGCCATCCACTACATTCCACCTATTTTCACAGGGAGACGCAATAAATAAAACACCCGTGTACATAACTCATCTTCGATAGAGCAAGAGATTTGAAAATTACACCTAATTCAATCGTATCGGATGCCGTATGGGGGATTCTGCGGACCACGGTAATTGCGGGGTAATTGATTGCTCTTAATTGCTCCTCTGTCAATAGATTACCAACACAACACAGCCCACGATCAAGTTTGCTTATGCTTTTATGCAGTGCCACTGCCACGTACCAATGTGCAACAATTTACTGGCAGATGCCTTTAGTGAGTTAGTTTATCCGGTCGTAGTGAGCTATTATCTTGTAATTTTTGTAAGATGAGCTAGCTAGTTCAATTCGAGCTATGGCTGGGTCGCAGTGGGCTGTTGCTTGCTGACTTAGCTTCTTTTGTTTTAGTTTTCACTAGTTGATTTCGGGGGTATTATTTTTTTACCAAAACTACTGATTGGTCTGGATGTCCCAGTTAAGAAATGTTTTATAATATTGCGGAAAGATTTTGAAAGGTCCAAAATTTAATAGTGTTTGGAATATTCCCAAATATCCCAGAATTTTCTTGAATCTTCTAGAATTAACCAACGCACTAAAGAATGTTCTGAAAAATGTCAAGAATGATCTATAATTCTGAAAAATTCATATAACTTTCTATATTCTAGATTAAATCAAATCGAAATAATGCTCAGAAATGATCGAAAATAATTTAGAAAGTGTTCAAAAACATTCCTGAATATTCCCAAATCTCCTAGAATTAAAAAAAAAATATTAGAAAATAGCAATCTTATAGAGAATGTTCAAGTCAGTTCAAAATGCAAAAATGCTCAAAATTAATTGAAAAACACAGAAAGTATTTGAAATATTCTTGTATGTTCCCAAATATATCAGACTGTTCAAACGCTTTCTAGAAAATAAAAATTTAATTTTCCTAAACGTTTCTAGAATAATCTGTAATTATCGAAAAGTCATATGATTTTCGATATCTACATAATTTCAGAACGCATTAATGCTCATAAGTAACCTAAAACAGTCTAGAAAGTGTTTAAAATATTCTTGTATCATCCCAAACATCTCAGAATCTTCAAAGCTCTTTTAGAAAATAACAATATAGAGAATTGAGAATGTTCTGAAAAATATTCAAAATAATTTTTAATTTTCGAAAATTCATATAATTTTCTATAATCTAGATTATTTCAAGATGCAATAATGATCAAAAATAATTGAAAATCGTCCAGAACATGTTTTAAAATATTCTTGTATGTTCCACAATATACCAGAATGTTCAAAAATGTTTTAGAAAATAGCAATATAATGGAGACTGTTCTGAAAAATGTCAAGAATGATCCATAATACTTGAAAATTCATTAGCTATATTCTAGATTTTCTCCAAACGCACTATTGCTCAAAAATTATCTGTTCATAAATATTCGTGCACAATCCAAAATATCCAATAATCTTCAAAAATCTTTTAGAAAATAACAATCTTATAGAGATAATTCTGATTTTACAAAAACTCTAGATTGGTCTGGATGTTCCAGTTGAAAAATGTCGCATAATGTTTCGGAACGATTTGGATTGTTTCAAAATTTAATAGTCGTTAAAAATACTTTTCAATATTTCCAAATAACCCAGGATTTTCTTAAATCTTCTAGAAAATAACAATGTCCTAGAGAATGTTCTAAAATATATCTAGAACGATCTTTATTCCTCGAAAATTCATATGATTAGCTATATTTTAGATTATTTCAAAACGCACTAATGCTCATAATTGATCATAAATAGTCCAGAAAGTGTTTTAAAATATTATTGTATGTTCCCAAATATCCCAGAAATTTAATGTTCTGAAAATATTCTAGAATTTTCTGTAATTAACGAAAATTCATATAAAATTTCATAATCTACATTATTTCAAAAAACACTAATACTCAGAAATAATTTAAAATATTCCAGAAAGTGTTTGAAGATGTTCTTGTACAATTCCAAATATCCCAGAATCTTCAAAAATCTTCTAGAAAATAACAGTCCTATAGAGAATTTTCTATATTCTAGATTATTTCAAAATGTTATAATTTATTGAAAATATTCCAGATATTATTAAGAAATATTCATTAAACCAAAATTTTCTAAATGCTCCTAATGGAGAATGTTGTGGAAAATGCTTAGATTGCTCCAAAATCCTCGAAAATTCATATAATTTTTTTTATGTTTAGGAAGTGTTCTTGTAGAAACCCAAATCTCCCAGCATCATCAAAAATCTTCTAGAAAATAACAATATAGAGAATAGATAATGTTCTGAAAATTTTTCAAAATAATCTATAATTCTCGAAAATTCGTATAATTTTATATATTCTAGATTATTTCAAAATGCAATATTGCAAAAAAATTATTGAAAACAGTCCAAAAAATGTTTCAAAATATTCTTGTACGTTCCACAATTTCCCAGAATTTTCAAAAATCTTTTAGAAAATGACACTTCAATAGAGAAGGTTCTGAGAAATATCTAGAATGATCTAAAAATATTCTTGAACCATCCAAAATATCCAATTATCTTCAAGAATCTTCTAGGAAATAACAATATAATGAATAGAATGTAGAGAATAGATAATGTTCCGATTTTTTTTAAAAATTATATAATTTTCTATATTCTAGATTATTTCAAAACGTAATAATGATAAAACATAATTGAAAATTGTCCAGAAAGTGTTTGAAAATCTTCATGTATGTTCCAAAATATCCCAAAATTTTTTAAAATATTCTGGAAAATACCAATCTAATAGAAAATAATAACAATTTGTAATTCTCGAAAAATCATATGATTTTCTATATTCTAGATTTTTTCGAAACTCACTAATATAGTAATCTAAAATAGTCCAAAAAGTATTTTAAAAATATTCTTGTACCATCCCAAATCTCCTATAGATTCTTCAAAAATCTAGATGCCTAGATGCCAATCATCGTGAGGAGTAGTTGCTTGTATTACACCGCATACCGGTGAATTGTAAGTATTACTGGGTTTTTTAAAACGTGAAAGCATCGTCAAAAAATCAGTATGACGCCTCGGAGCGCTACGACAACTAATAATAATAGACGTATTCTACTTCAGAATGATTTTGGTTATACTTTATTATGTAGGTAAGTGTTTATGGGGAATAATGTTATTATTACATTATGAATACGGTTATTTTCTATAACCAGAAATAAGTTTATTTAATTTCGTGAAAGAATACCCACCAAATGTTAATTTTTTTGCAAGGTCGTATTGTAAAAAAGCGTAAGGTCAACATTGCGTTCCCTCGGTTTGATTTTGTCTGTAGCTACTTACCTTTATTATTATTGGTGAGCTGCTAATGGGCAGACTAAAACAACGATATGCAATATATACTTTTCACGACCTCTCTCCAGCTTAGACATTAATTCACAAAAGTTGTTTATATTTATCAACTTATAGGAAAGAAACTAAATCAAAACTCACAACTAGGACTGAAAATGCACCAGAGTATCGCTTGAATTAACTTTTATAAGCTTAATCCACTTTACAAAGTTTAGATCGACCCATTTTAAACCATACTTCATGAAAAGATTAAAGCTATAATTCAACACCATCATCTCACGAAGCCATTTTTGCACACGACTCCATTATCATAATCTTTCTGAAGGTTTAAATGAAGAGTAGGTCACTATTTTGTCTAAGCGTCTAGCTTTGATACAATACTATGAAATTTATTGGTTTTTAATTGAACACGATTAATGATTTTGCCCCAGGAAGTATTCTTTGCTTGTTATTCAATAAAGATCTATTTGGTGTTGAGATTATCACTACTACTTGGCAGAAGAAAGTTTTTATACAAAAATATCAAAAATACATATACAACATATGAATTAAATTTTAACTGAGCCTATTAGAAAGACATTCTTTAATAGATTTGGTTTTGACTAACAACGATAATATAGTTTCAAAGGTTCATTTAACCCCAAAAAAATACAGAAATCTTTGTGATGATAGTTTGAGTATAATTAAGAATGAGCTCAATTCATATAATTGGTCTTAGAACTCTATAGAAAATATGAACAGGATGTTCATAAAGTCAGTTGTGAAATCATCTGCGACTGAAAGTTGGAATTTAGTCGCTATTTTCCATCGTACAAGATAACCTCTCTTGAAAGGGATTCATGTTTTAAAGAGAAACATTCTTAATTGAAAATTGAATCAATACATGACTCCTCTGGAAATGGAAAAAACCCTACGATAAAATTGAAGTTACTTTTTGTAATATCTAACAGAAAACAACTACATCCCCGGCTAAAGGCTGGACATTGAACTACATCTGATAGATATTGAGAAAAAAGTAACTTCAATTTTGTCGTAGGGTTTTTTTTCCATTTCCAGAGGAGTCATGTATTGATTCAATTTTCAATTGAGAATGTTTTTCTTTAAATTATCAATAGTATTTCTCCCATACAAATAAGCAGCATCAAAAACAATACTCCTTGGTTTGACAATTAAGTTTTCATCAAAATTAAGAAACAGGATGAGGCCTATAAAACATAGGTGACTTCGGTGGGAGATAAAAATTTCAAATCAACTAGAAAGGAAAAAAAATGGAAACGATGCGATTAACTCATTGAATTGTATTTTTACAACAAAATAGACAGGTACAAGAATAATTCTCATTTTATGTGGAAAACCTTTTAAACCCATGTTAATAGTAATTATCGAGTATAGAACAGTTCCAAACCTAATCCAAATTGAGGATGAAGGGGTAGTAAGTATAAAAATAGGTGTATCTGACACTGAAACTCTCAATCTATGCTTTGTGAACATTTAGATCATGGTATTGAGAATTCTGAACCATGGTTCAATTTGAATAATAATTTATATTTACTCTTTAACACCTTCATACTGATTACTTTAAGAGATTTGAAAGATCCATGAAACCTTGAATTCTAAATTGTTAAATCAAGTAGTTGAAACAGCTGGTCATGCAATCCTCAATTTAATCAATATATCACTTCAGAAAGGTCAAATGTCCAAATCATTGAATATGAGTATACCAGTTTACCTATACGAAAAGTTACCAATACTATAAAAGCAAGTGAATTTAGACCCATATAAACCTTACTGCCAAATAGAGATTATGTTTACTATAGTCAATCTGGCATTCAAAAGAAACATTCTTGTGAAACATCGTTACAATTATCACTAACTCAATTTAATAATGAAACAGTCAAAGGAAAATAAGTTGTAGCTATATTTTTAGATTAAAAAAGGGCCTTTGAAACGATTGATAGAAGAATGTTGCTGCAGAAACTGAGAAAGTATAAGATTGAAGGGATGGATTATGAATGGTTAAGAAATCATTTACCAAACAGAAAACAGAGAGTACGTGTAAATGATTATTTCTTATCATATGTAATAAATCACAAAGGAGTACAAGGTAGCGTACTTGGCCCCCTCTTATTTATTTTGTATCTGAATGATATAAAATTATTTACAGACTGTGAGTACATCAACTTATTTGCAAATGATACCTTATTGGCCTGTACTGGAGTGAATTAAGATATAATAAAATAAACAAAAGCAACAAAAATATTGAAATGGAAAATGAACGTATAGAAATAGTAACGCCAGTACGTGAAGTATTTCGGATTTCAACTTGATAATCAATAATTCAACCCAATTTTGATTACTGTGCAACTATTTTATTCTCGTCTAATTAGAAAAAAGTGCAACAAACGCAAAAACAACAAAATCGGGGAATGTGAAGAATTTTAAAATTTAATAGGTATACACCAATTTCTACAATGCTATCTTCCCTACAATGGCTCTCAGTATCCCACAGATTATTCTACCGTTCCATTGTTTTATTTCATAAAATATTAAATAAAATGACCCTACGGTAATTGTTTTCATTAATGACATTTAATAAGGACATTCTTCACCATTTCACAAGGCACAAAAGTCACATTCATACACATAGCACACATTCAAGAAGTAGTATGAGCAGTTTATTCTTCAAAAGTTTTGTCCTATTCATGATTCGCCTCTTTCAATCAAATCTACTCCATCATTGAAACTTTTCGAAATTGAACTTTTGAAACATATTCATAATGGAAATTGAATAGGTATTTCTTTTTGTTCAGTTTTAATAAAATATAGATCTGTCTTATTTTGTGAATTATGTATAAGTTTAGTTGATTATAGTATAATTCAAGTTATCTAACCTGTATAATAGGGAAATTATATTTCAATACATTCTATTCTATTCATTTACTCTAGATGTTGATAGCAATAAGTAGACAGTATTATCTTATCGATATTGGTGAATATAATTAAACCAATATTGACCCAATATAAGTTAATATGATTTGTTGTATATAGGTGAAATAATATTACACCAATCTGCTATTATACTTGGATATAAAATATAGTTATTTACCCCAGAATCATATTAGAGGAATATGTATTCTAGATGTTGGAAACAATATGGAGAATATTATTTTATCGATATTGGTAAATATCATTGACCAATATAGACCCAATGTAAGTTGATACAATTTGTTGAATATTGGCGAAATAATATTCAACCGATGTGCAATGAAACTTGCATATACAATATAGTTTTGTATTCCTAGAATCGATTTGAAAGGAATATTGGAATTGTAATATTTTTTCTAACTGCTATTGAAACAATATGAAGACAATATTGTTTTACTGCAATATTGGTGAATACCATTAGACCAATATTGATCAAATATTCCATCAATATTATTAATATAATATAATATAATATAATATAATATAATATAATATAATATAATATAATATAATATAATATAATATAATATAATATAATATAATATAATATAATATAATATAATATAATATAATATAATATAATATAATATAATATAATATAATATAATATAATATAATATAATATAATATAATATAATATAATATAATATAATATAATATAATATAATATAATATAATATAATATAATATAATATAATATAATATAATATAATATAATATAATATAATATAAATATTAATCCAAGATGTGTACCTGGGTAGTGTCAATATTTTCTCTTCAATGACAAACACACCTTCCTCAACGGATTACCCGAAAATGTAACTGCTAATTGGTTCCGATTTTTCAGGCGATATGGTCACTGCTTGTAGGAGATAAAATTAAACAAATGATTTATTCCGGCTGGCCCCTTCTCGCGGACCCGGTGAGAGACAAATGCGAGCTAGCAACGCGATGGAGACTACTGTTGTCCCTCTGGTTAATTGCCTTGTAATATATGGACACTCATAATTGCGGGCCGCAAAGAATTCATTTATTATGTGGGGGTGTTTTAGTTAATAAAACGTATCGGCTGGAGCTGACAAGGAACTTATCTTCCGGGCGTAGCATCTGGTTCATGCAGGAGGGCGACAAATATGTAAAATGGATAAATGGACCAAATAATAATTTGCTCACTCCAGTAAGACCATAATTACATAGCATTGGACATATCAAACGTTTTTGTTTATTTTGTAAGATGAAAATTTTTATTATCAATAATTTTTCCTGGCTCGATTGTTGAATTTTTTAGTTTGTTGTTTACCATTTGCACCTTTTTCAGCTCAGTCGAAACGCCACTGTGACAAGTAGATTTATTATCCACAGAAGGGTAGCAGCTTTCTTTCTTCAGTTCTTGATGTTCAAATTTGAATGTAAATAAATAAATAGATGTTAAAATGCCTTTGTCTTTTTTCTTTTTATTTTAAACAATAAACCAGAATTCAGGAATTTTCATGAGATTCACTACCGATTACTTTATTACTTACTTCACCTTCTTATATGAAAATTGCACTAGAGAATACCTGAATTTGTCCGAACAATGAAAACGGAATCTTATTCTATCGGGTGTTCAATAATATATGCACCGAACTTCAGGATGTGATAGCTCGTTCAAAAATATGAAAAAAAAAGTTTCTATTAACTTACCCTTTAAAATGCACCATTTTCGAGATACAGGGTGTTGAAATTTAAAAAAATTATCGTTTTTTGAGAATATCGCTGGAACCGTTTATCGCACAGAAAACAGATCTGGTAGGTATTTTCTACTCATGATAAGCTATGCTTTGTGTAGATTTTTAATTTTTTAAAATCCTTAATTGGTGAAAATTTTGAAGGGGTAGTTGGTGTTTTTTTCTCCAACTTCTACGCCACTGGAAAAAGTACAGTATTTAAAAAAATTAACCTTGTATTTCAACGTGAAAGTTGATTTTTCTTGAATTCGGTCAATTTTAGAGCTTATGACCAAGAGTACCTTTTTGTGTAAAAACATTGGCGGTTCAAATAGGCGGCTCAAAACTGTACTTTTTCCAGAGGAGTAGAAGTTGGATAAAAAAAACACCCACTACCCCTTCAAAATTTTCACCAATTATGAATTTTAAAAAATTAAAGATCCGCACGAAACATAGCTTATCATGAGTAGAAAATGCCTACAAAATCTGTTTTCTGTGCGATAAACGGTTCAAGAGATATTCGCAAAAAACGATTATTATTTTTAAATTTCAACACCCTGTCTCTCGAAAATGGTGCATTTTAAGTTAGTAGAAACTATTTTTCATATTTTTGGACGAGCTATCACATCCTGAAGTCCTGCTGATATATTATGAAACACCCTGTATAAATAACTGTATATTTCAAGTTCTTATGAAATTCATGTTTTGTGATCTGGGAATTTATTTTAGTCAAATGATTTTATTCAGGGAAAAGTCTTGGAGAATACTAATTTAAACGTTATTTGCACTATGGACTCTGCTTATATCTGGATATTTGTTTGAATGAATGGATAATGATATTTGATTCAGGAAACTTTAAATGGAATAATTTCGGTACCTTGGGTATACAGATTCGTTATTCTTTCTTATTTCTATTTAAACTATTTACACTGCAAAATCAGCTTATTTCTTCTTGTTTTGTATTGATTTTGTGGTTTAATTTTTCAGACGTCTGGCTTGTTTTCAAATTTCTTCTTGTCTCCCCTGTTGATCCATCACCCACGTTATCATCCTGCCTGTTTTCCAACGCGATTTCCCTTCCTGTCACTTTCTCATATCACTAATGATTATTATATTTTTATTACCCGTATTTTTCTACTATGGTACAAACTAATGCTATATTATAGTGGTTATTTGATTTTCATTCCTATTTTTCCATGTATTTATTAGGGTCTGATGTCATTTTGAATTTTGATTGTTATTTTCTTCTGTCCTTGTAAGTAACTTTTCATGTCATTTTTGGTACTAATTCTTCTTCAGTGTGTTGAATATAGTCTTTGTAATGTGTACAATAATATTTTAAATTCCTAGGATGTTTGCTGTATGATTGAGGGTAATGTTAAAATAGTATTTTCTTTGAAAATGGGTCTAGAGGAATTTGTGTAACGAAGACCATATAATACGAAAATAATACATTTTTGAGCTATAAAAGCCATGTTTGTTCCCAAAGGCGGATCCAAGGGGAGGGTCATGCAGGTCATGACCCCCCCAAGACCAGTCCAAGTTTCACTATTTCCTATTTCCTGGTAATCTCGCTAAACGGAAGAAAATTCAACGATGCATTAATCAAGCAAATCAAGAGAAATTTCTACAACTATGCGAGATAGAAAATGTTGAAGTCTGGAAATAAACAAATCAAAGGAAATCCCTAATGCTATTGTCCTTAATGACCAACTTTTAATTGTATAATAGCCTACTCCTGAACCCATAATATTGTTTACACCCTTCTTGAATAAATTTTACCTAATCCTAATAGTTAATCAGAGACAGGTATAGTTATTGAGAATGATTTACTGACCGATATTTTGTAATAATGTTAGTACAGCCAGGTTAATTAATTTTGTTTGTATAAATGCACATGTATTGATGTAGTATCTCCAGTTATGATTATTATGTGATGATGTGAAAATCGAAATTTATCAACGGATATAAAATCTTTTAGTGGAAAATAGTGTGAAAAAAATTGTGAGTGAGCAGTTAGGAATTATAGAATTCCTATACCTTTCTTATCAAAATAATAATAATGAAGAGACAGGCGACAATGAAGGACTTTCTTGGGTTTGGGTCAAAAATCCCTAAAACAAACAACAGTAGCAGAGACACCTCTTCTAGAAACTTCACGGGAAATGAACATAACATAAATTTGGTAAGTATTTCTAACATTTACGATTCTATACACAGTGACTGAAGCTCCGTGTATTTATTATAATAACAATCATATACGTCGAGAGAAATAGGTTGAGATGTGATTTATTCAAGTATTTATCAATAATTAACTTGAGATATCACATCAATCCTAACCTCTTATAGTAGAAGATCCGAACCTAAGTCAACCTTCACCGAGCTGATAATAGAACAAAACTTATATTATAATAAATTTAATATATTAGAAAGGATATTAAAAATGGGTTTGCTAAAAAGATCCTGGAGGGAATATTTTTAATTAATTTTTAAATTATTATTATTATTTTTTGCAGACAACCCTATATCAACGTATTCGCATGAAATAGCGGTTATGTTGATATAATTTTTTTTCTATTATCCTATCAAGTGAAAGTAGCAACCCCATTTTTAATATATTTTCTAATGTACTAAATTTATTATAAAATAAGTTCTATTCTATTATCAGCTCGGTGAAGGAGTGAAGGTAGAGTTAGGTTCGGACCTAAGACTGCAGGTATTATGCCATGTGCCAGTTGAGCTTGATTAATTTATTAAAACATTTTTTTATAGGCGCGGCCAGTTCTAGAGGCTCCAACAACATCGTCGGAAATGCCATCTAATGGATCATTGCAGCAGGACTTATCCAGTGACATAGGATTCTATGCTGGGCTGAATAATATCAGCGATTATTCAAAAGCTGCCCTACTTAACAACCAATGGATGCCTCCCGAGAGCTACAATTTTCCTTATAATGAAGTTATGAAACAGGGGAAACTTACCAGAAAATATGCCCAGAGATCTCATTTTGATCATTTTCCCTGGTTAGTTCTCTCCGATAAAGACCGGGGACTATATTTTAAATATTGTGTGCTTTTTGCGACTGGCCTAGGATGTGGTTTACAAAAGAATGTTCCTTTCGGAAAACTTGTGAAAGAACCATTGAGACAATTTAACAATCTCTTAGGGAAGAGAGGTGATTTGGTTGTACATTCCAGACTTCAATGCCATACGGATGCTGTCCAGGCAGGGAAAGACTTTTTGAAAGTATACCAAAATCCTTCATTGGAAATAATCAACCAAATTGATTCGCATCGTCTTAGACAAATAGAAGAAAATAGGCAACGCTTGATCCCAATTATACAAACTATAATCTTCTGTGGGAGACAGGGTTATATCTTTAAGAGGTCACAGGGATGACAAGAAAATTAGCAGTCTGCTAGGACCGGCTGAAGATAGTTCGGGAGAAAATATTGGAAACTTTCTAGAGTTGTTGCGGTTCAGAGTGGATGCTGGTGACGTTACATTACGTAACCACCTAGAAAGCGCTGGTGGAAATGCTACATTTACAAGCAAAACCATTCTAAATGAGCTCATAGATTGCTGTAAGGAAGAGATGCAAAGTACCATTATAAAAATGGTGAAAGAGTCAAAATTTTTCTCTATCATATTTGATGAGACTACCGACGTGTCCAAGATTTCTCAATTGAGTATATCAGTGCGATATCTTTACAGAGGTACAATAAGAGAAGATTTTCTGATATTTGTTGATGCCTATGATAACATTCGACCTGAAGACATGGAACAACGAGGAGGGGAGCGTCGCCTAACGGGAGTGGCTTTAGCTCATATTGTTGAGGATATCGCCAGAAATTTTGATTTGGATTTAGACTCTTGTGTCGGTTTTGGAACGGATAATTGTTCAGTTATGGCATCTGAAGTTGAGGGCGCGGTTCAGGAACTAAAGAAAGTGGCCAAGCATGCTCAACGTTGTCCGTGTATCAATCACATTTTAAATAACTCATTATGTAGCTCCTCAAAAGTATCATCATGTAGAAATGCTTCTGGAATGATGAAGAAAGTAGTTGCCTTCGCTAATGCTTCTGCGAAAAGACACAAACTTTTCAAAGACTATTTAGGTGCTGCTGTTCAAGGAATTTGTGAAACTCGTTGGGTCGAGAGGCATGATGGGTTCTTCCAGTTTCATGGAGAGGCTATACTTCAAATCGTTGGTGTCCTAGAGGAAATTTCTACATGGATGGATGAGAAAACAGTAACTTAACAATAGACTTTCAGCGGAAGTTATGGACTTATTCTGCCTGAGAGTGCTTTTACCTAGGAGTAAAATTGAACCGGGGGACGAATGCTCTCTTAGGAAAATCGTGAATTCATATCAAGAACTTATTGGATATGGTACTACATTTGCAAGTGTGAAACATGAGTTCTTATTGTGGTCTGCTAAGTGGGACAGGGTAGCGAAGAACCAAGGAAGACTGCCAGATTCAATTTTGGAAGTACTGGATAACTGTGATGTGGATATGTATCCTACTATCCATACACTTTTAAATAAGTGCAGCTACTGCGGAGCGCAGTTTTTCTACATTGCGTCGATTGAAAACTTGGCTAAGGAATAATTTGGGTGAAAGTAGACTCACTGGCCTAGCACTCTTGTCAGTTCACCAAGATATTTCTCTGGACCAAAAAAATATTCTACAAAGGTTTGCTAAAGGAGGAAAACGGCGCCTGGATTTGCTTTTATAATTAATATATATATATATATATATATATATATATATATATATATATATATATATATATATATATATATATATATATATATGTATATATATATATATATATATATATGTATATATATATATATATATAATAAATAAAAGTTGGTATTATTACTTCACAATATGTACTCAATCCCCGATTTCACACAACGTGTACAACTCAAGATCTATGAATGAGAGAATGAGTGAGACTCAGGTACTCAGGTCAAAGTAAGTTAAATTAAGCAGAGGGCGGTAGGTTAAGTTGAGTGAAGTCAGGTCAGGGAAAATTGCATGACCCCCCCCTAGGATTTCAGTCTAGATCCCTTGTTTGTTCCCTTATAAGAACTGAATTGACTATTGCAACAGTTTTCTTTCAAAACATTTTTTAGTTGTAGCAATGCGTAGAAACTACATTTTAATGTGCTCGCAATACTATCGATAGTAATTCTGTCAGAAATCAACGAGATCAAATTGCTTGGTAACACCACGAGTCCTTTAGGACGAATAGTGTTACCTCAAAGCAATTTGATCGAGTTTAAGATTTCTGACAGAATTATCGATGGTATTGTGAGCATGAGTAGTATTTATTGAGATAATTTCACGAACCAATAAAGTAAAAAAAAGTTCCGTTGTCGTGAATTCTTCAATAGTTATAGATAAGGCCTGATAGACATGAAGTCTAGCAGACTGACATTCATATTCGTAGCAAGATGATATAAGTTCTCCGTGGTTGCCATGACAAAGTGGTATTACCGGCTCGAAAGCTAGGAAGTGCGTATTATCGAGGCATACGTCCCTTATTGGTCCTAATATTGCAGGAAAGGAGGGCTTCATACGGCGAGTGAAATTATCAACGTAGCTTAGAATCTACGTGAAATCCTAAAAATTTTATTGTCTCGGATGGACCTACTGTCGTGTTAGTAATTTCAATATTCAGATGTTATTAAACCTGCCTTCTCTGGATTTACTATAAGCCTGTTTCTGCGACACCAATATGTGAATCGTTCACTTATAATATTGAGTTTTGTTTGAAATTCCGAAGGACTATCGGCTTCTTCTGAAATTGAGATATCATCGGCAAATAGTGATACCGAACTTATACCCAAAAATTGTAGAAGATCATTTAAATAAAGTAGGTAGAACTGAGACCTGTGGATCTCCTATGCTCACCTCACTTCTAGATAGGTAAATAGTCAGTTGAAAGATATCATTCAACACAACCATTATGTGTTGTCACTGACCGGATGTGTCACATATAAAATAACAATATTTGGGTCAAATATGGTTTATTTAAATCAATCAAACATCCTTATTACTCCTATAATATTTCTTGATGTAACAGACGATGGGGACATAAGTCATGAAGAACTCTAATAAGTAATTTTTGTTGATCTATCCATCTGTGATTAGTCTAAAACCATAAAAATATGTTTCGTTTCATATAAATCATCTAACTAAAGCTCAAAAATTAAATCAATTTTTACACCTCGGCCACATCTTCGTCACGATTTTTTTTTTAATATTGTAGAATTGGGCCAAAATAATTTTAATATCTAACTATTATTCTAGGTATCATAAATATGAATTCCTATCAGATTAGTTCAGTGTAGATTGCTGTAATGATAAACTACGCAATATATTTCAGAGTTGTCACACATCACACACCAACATTATAGCGATAAAATCGTAACGGTTTGCAAAAATCCGAAGTTGAACTATAAAATCTTGAGATACGACACTATCCGTCGCTAACAGTTACTTTCACAGAAACGCAGTTCCGTATTCCTACGAGTAATAAAAACTATGAAATAAATTCAAACATAACCATAAACTAATAAATTTATACCCACTTTAAATTTTTTACACAGAACAAACGTGTTTGAGGTTTTTGGTAGTCACTGCTCTAGACTTTTTCGGAGATCATAATTTATAGACAGCAATAAAAGTCAAAAATCATGTGCGTGGTTATAACGACCAGCTTTTTGCTAATAGGTCACAAACAGTTATTGTGTCTGGTTTTTAAGGAACAATGGAGTTTATTACATCACTGACCTGCATTTCCTAATTTGCAAATCTTTAGACCAGTTGAATAACTTTCCAATAAAAACGATTTTGTAAAAAGTGACAATCAACAGATTAGCTGATAGAACTGAAATTTAAGTATTCATATAAATGACGCAATTAACGATACAGTAAGTACTAAGTTTAAACATATACAGTGAGTGTCAAAAAATTTGCATCATATGGGTAACATCTTTATTGTCCATTTGTCAGAAAATTGTATTTCGCGTAAAACTTGGTATATTGTGGAAAACTCTTATTGAATGCAACATATTTCTAAATTCCCAGATGGCACATATGGGAGAACAATAGATAGGATTGTCAATCAGTTGTAAATTATCCTTAATTTCGATAACATCAAAAAAGTTCATTAGGAAAGTTGTTAACAACTGAAAATATTATCCAGTATCCACAACCCCCTATACGTAAAACTGTTTTTCCAATTTTTTTGTTTCTAACTTCACAAAGAATACCATTATCTCAAATAAACCGAAGAAATCTAGGAATCTTTCTACCATCATTTCAATAAATTTTCCATGCAAAATTTTGTCACATTTAATATTTAGACAAGAATATCGACGTTTGTTGAAAATGGTTATGATTTGTGCTGGTCTTTTGGAGCAAATTTAATATTTCAGTAGGGTTATAAATACCATTATGATTAATTATTAATTTGAAGAAAATTGTTGTTGTTGTAGTTGGACTTGTTATTTCCGTCAACCGATTGCACCCCTACGCGCAACCCTCGGAAGTTTTCGAGAGACTTGTGTGAGCTAGGGATGACCATGCGGGGATTTCAACCCTCGACACTTCACTTCAAAGGCGAACGATCTACCAGCACGGCCAAATGGATGAATGAAAGAACGTATTAAAGCTGTGGTTACAAATCGAGAACTTGTTGTGTAAATAGCTTTTCTAAATAAAGTTTTCGAATTTTTTGAAAATAAGGTTAGTTTATTCGTGATCAAAATAACTTTTTTATATTCTCCCCTGTATACCGATTGGAAATTTACAAATATGATGCCTCCAATAAAACCATTTTTCGCAATGCACCAACTTTTGAAGAATGAAGTTTCCTGACAAATGGATAATAATTTTGCTATTTACATGCCAAGGGATGAAAATAATACTTTTCTTCTGAGCATATAGTTTTTTCTACTACCTATAAGGTCATCATGTTTGAATATCCTATAAATTATAACGCTTGTATACTTATAAGAACAACTGCAGAAAGTTGTGGAAATATATGCGGATATATGACAAAATATCAAGTAGTTGTTGCGTCGTCGTCATCGTGTTGCTATGACATTTTTGTGAATGACTTTTGAAAGAAATGAAATTTTAAGATTTTTGACAGAGACCTCGGATGCAGATTATTTGCATGTGGAGGCAAGCTCTTATTTCGTTATTTATTATGTTTTTTAGGACAATTTATAAAATTTGTTATTCAAGAAATGGTTGGATGAATGTTCGTTTGAATTATATTTTCCCTAAAAATCAAACTGACTTTTAAGGGTCTTCAATTAATTTATGAAGTATGCATATTTTGTTTTGGTAAATTGTGTTTTTTCTTATGATAATAGTTATACTTCCAGTTACAAAAACCAAGAAAGTACGCATATTTATTGTTTCTGATGATATAATAAACGGATTGCTGTTTTTATATATATATTTTCAGTTCCAGAAAAAAAATAGAACCGTTGTCAGAATTTGTTTATATCAAATTGTTAAGTTAATAAACGATGAAATTATTTGTGGAGGAAGTTTTTTTGTTTACCTATTGACAAGTACAAATTATGATTCGGAAGGAAATAATTCCCTTACTAATTATTTGAACAATCCAAATATAAAAAAAAAACAATCAAATATTTTTTGAAGATTTTTATTATTTAAATCATATTTTTCCAGGAATATGGAAATAAAAAAATTTCTTAAATAATATATTTGTTCATTTGTTTATAAATAATTTATAAACAAAAGACGTCAAAAAATTGTAACGAGTATTAATTACTGCCATTGTTAGATGAAAAACCAGCAATAATGAATCATTCGTCAAAAAAAATTATTTAAGAACATTTTTTGGATATTTAATTTTTCTTTAGTTATTAAAAATTATATTAAACAAAATAATGAACTTTTATCGTGTGATCTTGTTAAGAATAGAATAGAATTTTATTGGTGTTTTTGAATATTTCTTTCATTACACAAGTCAGCAAGTTTGGAACATGTCCGTGGGTAAAAAAACACAATTATAAATATATAGGAACATAACAAATAAAAGCAACGTGTTGTATATATAAAAAGTTACACAATAAATTATGATGTAAAAATAAAAATAAAATGGACGTTTTTTCATAAATATATCATGGTATTTATATTAATATTTTATTCGGTCAAATCACTTGACAAAAATTCATCCACCGAGTAAAGCTGTGTTTCAGTAGGAGCTGTTTGACAGCTAGTTCAAATTTATATGAGCTGAGCTTTTTTATTGATTCGGGTACCTTATTGTATATATTCAAATTTATTGTGTTTTTTAATGATGTACTCAGACGAAATCTAGGATTGATGAGCTGATGGTTATTTCTGGTAGAATAGCTGTGTAAATCTTTGTGTCTGTTATAGCAATGGATGTGGTTATGTATTTCAATCAAACAATAATAAACATATAGTGCAGGAAGTGTCAATATTTCCAATTCTCTGAATAATGGTTTACAGGATTCTCTGTAGGCAGCTTTGGCGATTACCCTGACTGCTTTCTTTTGCTGTATAAAGGCTCGATTTGCGTGGCTAGAGTTACCCCATAAAATTATGCCATAACACAGATGAGAGTGAAAAAGTGAAAAGTACGTCATTCTTAGGACGTTCGCAATTGTTCCGCAATTGCCTAAGATGAAGAAGTAGGTATGTTAGAAGGGCTCCAGGAGACAGCAAACAATTTATAGGTCAATTATTAAAACTTTTGCGTCGTTATTTGTGAAAAAGGAGACTGGAAAGAAATTTGTTAATTAACAATAGTATAACGTTCTGAATAATAGATTTACACATTTTTTTCCAAACGGTACTTATTCTTTGAAGTGTCCACATGATACTATAATTTATTCAAAATTTTAAATTTACATTTATTGCCATAGAAAAATTATTTTCTGTATTATACTGTATTTTGCAGTGGTGTTCCCATGCTGTAACGGCCTCGCGGAGCACTAGTTTCAGCAACAAATTAAAATTATAAGTAATTGGATCCGGGATCCGGGAGCGCATACATTTTATAGGAAATTTCCTCATTACGGAACTGTTTTCAAAATTCCTTAAATATCATTAGTTTTTAAGTTATTAACAAAAAACCAAACACCTTCTTGTTTCACCTCATTTTGTTTATAACAATCGCAATAATTTAAATCGTTAAGTCTTTTATTGCATGTATTATGCTATTTAATAATAATAATAATAATAATAATAATAATAATCGCTTTTATTGATAGTTAGAAAGAACAGTGTACAGACATATTATACGTATACATGGTACCTACTACTATCAAAAGGCAGAGTTAGCGTTTACCCATGTGTGAGATGGGTAATTACTTTCTTACACTCAACTTAATTTAAAAAAAAGAAATAGGCGCTTACATGTATCATTTGTTTTATTTTCACAAATCTTTTCCTTACAAAAAATCAAACAGACGAGGTAAAAAAAACCTTGCTTATGAGAAAGCACTAAGAAACTTCTTCAGTGGTCGAAAAAGAGTTTTCTAGTAAGGTAGTAAAAAAAATATTTTCCATACGTACTTTTAGATACTCATTGTATATTGTAAGAAAATAACTACCATATGAGCTAATGAAACTAAAATTTTTACATTTCTGAATACAAGGTTACCATGTGGGTATTTTGAAAAAATAAATTTTTCATGAAATAATAATTTTCTAAATGTAGCTGTTCAGCGTCCTATTTCTGTACGATACTAATTTTATTTGCCGTCATTGAATTCGGTTGATTTCAATTTCATAAATCACTAATTCGCCACCTCCGTCCGAAACGTCGTCTGATCTTCTAAAAATGATAATTTACCACAGGCCATAAAAGTCAAATGATTCTGCCGGGCAATAAATCGCCACCTATTAACAAATAGGTCAAAAACCGTTATTCAAAGTGTAGGATTCTGCGTAGTTTTTTTAAGGCAATTGAGAGTGCATTGCACCGCACAGTAAAACACCTTCAAAGCACCAGAGAATCCCGTTTCGTTCGCCGAAGAATTATTGCCAGGAAAATAGTTTTTGTTCGAAACTCGAAGGTCAGACGGTCGCTCGACAGGACCCTAAAGACTTCTCGGCAGAACAACAAAAATACAAGAATTTTTTGTCCGTTTTATTGCTGCCGAACAATAGAATGCTTTTTTAGCTCGGCGGAAATACCGGAGGACACGTCTGTCTTTATATATAGAAATATTTGCACTTGCTGCGATATTTCTAGGTCCATGTTTGTGATCATAATAACCACGTTAATTTTATATATTTAAAGGGTCTGGTAATAAATAGATATATAGATAGATATAATAGGCTTTATCAGCTATAATAAGATATAAGGTACATAAAATTTAAAGGAAAAAATGTATGAATACAGTTATTTTGTATCTGGAACAGCTCGAAACTAAAAATACGCCCATTGCAACCACATAAATTATACCCTTTTTACCCCAATGGAAAGCCTCCAACATCAAACGAGGAAAACAGAAAAATTATCTGAAATTTTTATATATGTAAAATATATAACATACAATTTATTCTTCTGATTTATTTTTAATTCAAATAGGTATAACATTCCATACTCCACATATTTCAGCACTGCCTTCGGAAAAATCAGGTATTTCTTACCATACTGAGTATATAATTTCATTTAACTCACATTCATTTTATCTTTTAAATTTTTGAACATGCAACTGATGGTATACATTTATTATTATATTGATGTCTTTAAGTCTGTAAATGTATACATGTAAATAAATTAAATTTATTGTATTCACGTGTACTTATAGTTTATGTAAAAAGCATTTCATTATAAAGGAATGATTATTAAAAAAAATAATAATTTTTTGGTATTTTTACAATTTTCGATATTTGATTTGGCGATTAAAACTTTCGCAACCTACACACTAGGGATTTAGTAAGTAATGTTTATTAGTCATTCTTATCGAACAACAAATGAAAGAATCAAGTATTAATGTTAATTATTATTGAATGAATCATCTCACATTGTGAATGGCTACCCATATTTTTGGTATTCATCGAAATTATTATTCTCTTCTATGAGTCCTATACTCATATAATCTCTGAATCTTTATCTTTGTTTATTTTTGTTGAATGTTGTTTCCATTTTTTTTATAAAATAATGTTGTTGTTTTAATTTATTGAATACAATATTATTATATTTTCAAGAAAGTTTTTCCCATTTTTGGCAATGAAAATGATCATCTGCATGGACATACTCACCTATAAACTAGATCATAAAAAGGTTCAGAAATTTCATCCTCACCATTACGTAAGGCTGTCCTAAATTTTATAATAAACCGTAAAAGAATGTTTTTTATTGTTTTTTTATATATTTGCAATATGTATATTTTATATATGTATGTTTGTACCTAGATCGTATTCAAACTGGCTGTGATATGGTTTCAGTAATTTATCATATGTCTCTTACATTAGGTTCAATTACTTTAATTGTATGTGTATGTTTTAGAATTATTATTTTCTTCAACCTGATGCACCCCTACGCGTAACCCTCAGAAGTCTTCGAGGGACTTATGTACCTACATTATATTCAAATATTGACCCCTATTTTTTTTCTGATATATAGCTCAATCAATTTATTAGGTTTGTTACGTTTATTTACTTTAAATGTATATGTGCAAAATTGTACATAGATTGTTTTTAAATATGATTTATATCTTAAGCAATTTATTATGTTTGTTATGAATATTTTACTTTAGATGCATGTTTATGTTTGTACATAGATTGTTTCTAAATATTGATACCTACGATTTTTTCTGACCTATTGTCAGTGATATATAGCTCAATTAATTTATTATATTTATGTTTATTTACTTTGAATGTATGTGTATATTTGTACCTAGATTGTATTTAAATATTGTCTACCTCCGTCTTTTTCATAACTCGACTGTCTGTGATATATGTCTCACGTTATGAATTATGTATGTTACATTATGTTTATTTACTTTGAATGTGTGTGTATGTTTGAACCTAGATTGCATTCAAGTATTTTATACCTACTGTTTTTTTTAATCGACTATCTCTGATAGTAAGCTTAAGTACTGATTGTTATATCATGTTTATGTACTTTGAATGTATGTGTATGCAAACATACTCCTAGATTGTATTGAAATACTAATCACTACTATTATTTTCGGACGCAATTGTCTGCGTAATTTATTACCTATGTTGAGTTTATTTACTTTAAATTTATATGTATGTTTGTACCTAGTTTATATCCAAATAATGAATTCTGAAGTAAGAAAGTTTCTTATATTCCGTTTATTTACTCTAGTTGTATGTGTATGTTCCTAGAATATATTTAGGAGATATTTTTTAATGAAATATGGAATAAAACAATAACGAAGCAAAAATATAAATATTGTGTATATACTGTCTTTTTTCCAACTCTACTGTATGTGATACTTTTCTTAAATATTTTATTATGATTGTTATATTACGTTTATTTACTTTAAATGTATCTCTATGTTCGTACCTAGAATGTATTTGAATATTGTTCACCTACTGTTCTTGTCTAACTTGACTGTCTCTGATATTTAGCTCAAGTAATGTTTGTTATATTATGTGTATTTACTTTAAGTGTATGTGTACGTTTGAACCTGGTTGTATTTAAATATTGATTCCTACTATTTTTTTCTGACTGTCTGTGATATAAAGCTCAATTAATTTATTATTTTAGTATGTTCATTTACTTCAATTGTATTTGTACTTTTGTACCTGGATTGAATTAAAATATTGCATACCTACTAATTTTTTTAGACTCCACTGGCTGTGATAAATATCTTAAGTAATGTATTATGCTTGAATGTTAGATTATGTTTATATACTTTGAATATCTGTATATATTTGTACTTAGATTGTATTTAAACATTGATGCCCTGCTCTTTTTTTCTGATTCCACTGTTTGTGATGTATCATGTGTGAATGTGTGTTATAGTTATTTACTTTAGATGTATTTGTATGTTTGTAACTAGGTTGTTTCTAAATATTATTTACCTACTTTTTCTTTATTATCACACAGCTTTGCCAATAAGAACTGTATTCTTGGACAGTAAGGTATATTCGGTCAATCAATGGATCAATTTTCTCCTCTCTCACTAACAAGGAACAACTTCCTGAATATGTATTTTAGATATATACATTTAAGAAACGGTATAATAAACTGTTGAATAGTTAAATATAGTAAAAGTTAAATAGAATATTTTTGGTTAGAATTTAATCGTAACATGTGCTACTGAACTACAGCTAAATACACATGTAATAATAATGTTAAATTTCAAGTATAAATTTTCGAAAGTAACGAATCTACGCTTTACCTAATCATGTTCTCAACCGGCATTGAAAAAGTATACAAGATGTTATCTTTTTAAAAACTGTCTCCAGGCATCCATCACACTCAAAAACGGGTGTTGACAAAGATAAATTCGAGCTCATACTTTCTCATGGCGCTCACCCCAGAGCAATGTCGATAACCGAGAATTCGTTATCGTTCCGTTCCAGATTGTCGAGAAGAAGAGGAAACTCGGTTTAACCGAATGGCGTCCGAGGGCCAGGAAGGGCCCGTCAGGGCACGGAGGGCCCGTCAAGTCCTCTGGGAAGAGCGATACGAGGAGCGAAATAGCAAAGTTTAGATAAAGGAAGATAAACAGATTATAATGATTTAGGCACTCTCGAATTAGACGGAGAATTATCGGAAGTTTCTGACCGCATACCGACAAAAGAAGTTCGAATCGCTGAAATTGTTAAGAAATCAATTAATAGGAATGTGTGCCAGTTAAGGAATATACAGGGTACGGTATATTATTTTAGATAATGTACGGAAGGAGAACAAATTGGAATTTGTCGGGAAATTTTATTCAACATAAAAGCTTCTGATTCTCCTCAATACTAAATTGCACCAATAAATGGTCATTACTCAGTTTCATATACGGGGGATGTTGAATGTTCTGGAAAATATCTCAAGGGTAAAATACCTTTGTTTTCTACAGTACAAACAAAAATTAATTGAGAAAATTAATATAAGTTGATAAAAGATAACAAGTATCACAGTAGTATATTAGGGAAAAATGCTCATTTTTCAATGTGACACCATACGCAACCGGTAGATATTCTATGACTAATCTACCTTTGGTATTGTGAGTGACTTGATTGATTCATTGTGCTAATTATATGAAAACATTTCAAATCGCAAAAGAGAGATGAGATTTACTTCATTTTCTTTAACAAAAACTTTTCTTTTTGAAATAGGCTATTTACCTGTCTAATACTAGACTTATTGTCGCTTATTATGTTCGCTTGAGTCCATGGTTGGAATTCTGGTGACTACCGCGACTTATACTACCAACCGTACTGCTTCTGCTTCCTAAGCGAAGACTGGGAATAGTTTTCTTCCCATCAGCTTGAGAGATTTAAGTCTCAATTCTGTTTGTTACGGACGAAAAGCAATTTGTAATGATTTTGATACGTGTGTTCTAAAGTTTGAAAATCTTTATAGCTTCACTGGAATTTCCCCAGAGAATGATCCCGTAACTAATGGGAGAGTGGAAAAGGGAGAAATATGTAGTTTTCAGTGTGTTATAGCTGATGATTTTCTTCAGTTGACGTAAAAGAAAGAGTGTGCTACAGATTCCACTGTTTGATTATTTGATGTGATCATTCCAAGAGAGATTGCTGTCTACGATGAGCAGCCCCAAAACTGATCCTTGAGGAACACCATCCTCAACAAGTTTGAAATTCGAAGTAGTAATATTGGTAGTTACAGCTTGATGTAGACCTCATTAACAACTTCATTGAAGACAAAAATGCCATAGTAAAATAGTTTCTCCAGTCGAAGGCCTTGGAAAGGTCACAAGTTTTAAATGCCTTGATATTATATTAGGAATACCAATAGGTCGCAAATTGATAAGAATAATATGAGAAAAGCAATTATGAGTGCTTAAAAACATCTCTTGGGGTGAATAAAACTGCTAGGCAGTACGGTATCAAGCAAACGACATTACAATCCTGAATGAAAACTCTTGTACAGAATAAAACAATAGACGTCATTGTTAATAGTGATTCTGGAAATGACTGTCGAAATGTTTGCATCAAAATATGACAAGAGAAAAATTAGAAGTGGGAAAAGACATTTAAAGATTCAGAAAAAAGTTAAAGCAAGAATCAACACCGAGAAAAATCTAGAGAACACACTGGTATCTTCAAGAAATTGTGATGAAAATAACAATATTTATGGTAACTCTGAAGACAAGGATTGTGAGTGGCAAAAGACTGATTAAAAGTTAAAATATTTTATGGTTGAAGTTGGTAAGTATATAATATTATTGCTGTCATATACAAATAGTACCAACAATTATTGTAAATATCACCACAGAACAGAAAAAAAAATGTTAGAAAACTCAAGTGATTCAGATGCGTCTCTAGTATTTTCTAGAAGTGATGATATTACTGAAAAAACAGAAAAACTGGACATGGTATTAGACGAGGGGGAAACATCTCGCTAAAATGTGTACGAGACTTAAAATATTTAAAAGACTGAAAGACTCTAGCCGATGACTGAAAGACTCAAGCCGATAACTGAAAGACTCAAACCCATGACTGAAAATTGACTTAAATGACTCAAAATTTCTAGTTATACGAGATTAGAGATGTTTCCCCTTCGGTATTAGATCCAGAGATTCACTTTGGCGATTTTGTATCAATGGCCTTTCCAACAAAAACCGTAGTTATTATGTACGTAGGAATAGTGCAAAAGACTGATTTTTCTGCGGAACAAAGGCGGTAGTTATAAATTTTTTTCTAACGTAGAAGATATTAGCAAAACTAATTTCGGAGATATTGTATGAAAACTTGAAGTACCCAGTAGTATAGGAACGACAAGAACATCACCTGTTTCGACATATCATAATAATTTCAACCATTTTACAGTTTTAATAATGAAATTTCAAAGAGATGATTTATTATTTTTAAATTCTACGCAATAGTAGTAGTATTTATTTAACTATTTCTTTATAATTACAGCAAGTCAGATATGAAATGAAGGTATATATAAAAACACATTAAGGTATGTTGAGCAATGTCACAAGTAACATAAAATGGGAAGTCGATACTAATACAAACATACATGACATATACAGGATAAAATAAAAATATACACATATATACCCACATTTATACAATAATCTAAGATCTGTTAGCAGGAACCACTTGTACTCGTAGAAGCAAGATCAGTTCATTTCATGGTGAAGGTACATTAGTTGATATGATTATTTTCAATTCAAAAAGATCCGATAACCTAATTCTTTTTCTATATAAATTGATGGATGTAGCCGTTAATATGTGGTTGGAGATCATCACGAAATATTTTAGAAATTAAACTCTCTATGTTTTTATACCATTTCTAGCATATGATATCATAGCAGTGGTATAAAAACATAGAAAGTTTTATTTCTCATTTTTCGTGCATTCTGTATATGTTTTCCTGAAACAGATCTGAAATATTTCCCGCTCAGTTTGAAACAAAACTCAATAAACCCACCACTGATGCTTCTTCGATTTCTAGTCCCATTTCTCTGGTATATTCCCCGTCTAAAACTCGGATATGTCTAACGATTACAAAGTTCCCCAAGAAAATTTAAAAGTAAAGTTCGATGATTTATCTCTGGGAGAGATCTTACATGGTGCTGGATTACACGGTTACAAAAAGAACAGTAATTAATCGCTTTCTTACATTTGAAATATTACGGAACGGTGGTTTGTGGAGATGAAGAATAAAAAGTGTTCGATTCGATTGTGAGAATGGAGGATATTCCACAGGGACATAAGCAGGTGGTGTTTTTCAGATTTAGCTCCGCGCAAGTTCTGATAAATATGAGAATTTAAAAAGGATGTTCAAAAGGATATTCAATTTGAAAATGGATACATATATTAATCTTTTGTTTTCGTAAAGATTATCTGTTTGAATTGAACAATACAGGAAATAATAAGTAAAAGCGTTCGTAATAGTTATTTAATCAATTAGTGTATTAATAAAGGCGAATAATGATCGAGATAATTCAACGAGAGAGCGAAGCGAGCGCAATAACTTTCGAGATCATTAATCGCATTTTAATATAAGAGTTGATTACAATATTTTTGCTTCTACCTCACTCTTGTTGAAATAGAGGAATTCTAATTTTTTTCTGGCAATAAAGTTCAAGATGCAACTTTAGCAGTTTCCGCAATATCTGATGGCCACATAAATTTATTGTCAATATCCATATTAGCGTCCATAACATCTGAATTCGTTTCTGTTTCAACAATAATGCATTCATAGAGAAATCGACCATTAATGACAAATCGACCATCAATAGTGGTCATTAATGGACGATTTCTTGAAAATATCCGGTAATGACAAATCTTTCATTAATTGGGGTCATTAATAGTCGATTTCATTTGCATCAAAGAACATTAAACAGACATGTTAATACGTGCTGTGCCGAAAACAATATAAATATTGTATTAAGCTACCAATATTAGAGGCAAAGAACACTGGATGAATGAAGTACAAAGTGAAGTAACTTGTATAGAGGGATGCAAAAACGTCAGTACCTTTTGTAGAAGAATACTTATACATGGTGGAGTTGCAATTTATGCTAACTATAAAATAAGTGGCAAAGGCAAATAAATTAATGTTTGAAAGTGTTGTATAGAACTCGAACTCGAAACTGCAGATGAATCTGAGGATAAACACTTATACGTTGCTTGAATATACAAATATCCGGATTGTTCAACAGATAATTATTTTCTAAATTTATCCACATCATCAATAACAATTAGTAAAAGGAATAAATATCAAGTCATTATAGAGGACTAAATATAGAGAGAAAAACGTAATAGCAAACGTAAAAATAAAAGTTCTTCAGGTCATGACGAAATACCTAAGATTCTTTTGAGAAAGAGTCTTCATGTTTTAATTAAACCTGCACCTACTTCATTTGGTGAATCTGGTCATTCAGTGAAGGTTCATTCCTAAAGCAGATTAAAATCATACCAGTGAATACAAAGAATTGTCCAAACTTACTGCGAAATTATAAGCCAGTGACAATTCCATCAAGTATGTCGAAAATATTCGTATATGCTTTTTTAAGTAGTCTTTTATCATTTTCTGATGATCATAATATCCTGCTGGGATTTTCTGCGATCTCAGCAGGGCACTGGACTGTGTAGCCCAGTTGGTGGAGTAAATTTTACACTAAAAGCGCAAGTAATTAGCAATCTCGCTGATTTTTTTTTCAATAATCAGTTAAGAGTATATTGGTTGATATAAGAAAAAGTTCATTGTTCAATCGATTTTCTAAAGTCAAAAAAAATTCGAAAAATACTTTTAGTTTGAAAATCCTAGAATATATTGGGCTGGGATGAATAATATGAAAAATAAAAAATACCATCTTGCAGGGAAATTTTTTTCTACCAAAAATATATTTTGCACTTTTCTGTCAGAGTTCAGTTTGTCCGCAAAAAAATCATATAGGAACATAATAAGCATACTAGGCACGGGATGCCTGGTCAGCCGCGTGAGGACCAATTTTTTAGAACCTGGCATATTACATTATAATCTTACGAGATCTCAAATTTGAATTTCAAATACTACATTCTCAAGTAGGAAATCTGAACTTTTAAATGGTATAGTTAACTTTTCGTTTTTAATAAAACATTGTTTAGAAAAAAACGCATACAAAATATATATATTATATTAGAATCGAAAATTGAGCGTTCAGATTATAAATTTTCTCAAACATAAGTATAATTCGGCAAAAAAATTTCATTTCGGAAAATTATTATTTAGGTGACCTAATTCACGAATAAAATTTCCCAGTCATTCATTTTGTCTCGTTATGAAATATGGCTCATGTGAAGATTTTGAAATCTTTCGGAATCTAAAGATCATAGCTAATACCTGAATTCGTTTCGATTGTATTTCTTACCTATGATTTTTCTTACCTGTCCACTATATACATTCCATTCTTTGAGTATTCATCAACATTTCAACAATTCGAAGAGATACCAATTTGAACAAAAAAAAGTGCAATTTTCTTGTTATACACATAAAATGATTATAATTGAAAAAATTTCCGCACTGAATGAATTTCTGCTTCTCGACATGTATTATCAACCTGCATTATAAAAAAAAATATCCAAATAAGTTTATTTTTAATAATTTTGCCTATAGGTTGCCTATGGGTACATTTATTGAAGATTGAAAACAAATGAGTTTTATTGGTTAACATACCGCTTACCCGAAAATTCCAAATAAGTTATATTTATATCGCTACGAAATTTAGATTCCGAGAAATTTCAAAATCATCACAAGAGCCATATTTCATAACGAGACGAAATGAATGAATAAATCAATTCAAGTACAATATTGACACAAGACAAAAGAACGTTTTTGAACCATCTGTAAACACCAAATTAGCTTTTGAATCTCCTGATCAGAAGGCCCCACTTGTTTATGATTTGCTACTAGACATAATAAACAAACCCAAAACCGTGTAGGTATTTCTTCAACCGAAAACTAATGATTTTCTTCTTGTAAATTGTTAATATAGTTTTGAAGAATTTATGTGCATAAGTAGGTTGTTTTACTCTCTATTCCAGAAATTATTTTTATCTCCGATCTCCTTTTTTTGACGATTCCCATACAAATTATATAACTTTGACAAAAAAAGAAAATAAAGATTATTATTATGCATAGTTGTATTAAATTATAAATGAAATAAGTTTGAAACCATTATTTTCAAATAATTTTGATCGGGTTTTGTGAAAAGTTCTTTACAATGGAAGTCATGCTGAATATGAATTGATATTATTGAATACATAAAATATTTCCTTCATTCTGATTGATATTTTTTTACTTTTCCACGTGTTATAAATACTCCAGAAATTATTATTAAGTTTCAAAAAATTGTTTTTTCAACTTCCGGCATAAATTATTTGTTGAGTTTTCAAACTTCAGTTTGATATATCGATATTCTCATAAGAATCTACCACTATTCTTCATTAAACTTGAGTAAAAAAAATATTTCAACTTACATCAAACCTCATAATACGATTCACCGAAGAAAACCAGCAACGCACATAAACAACAAACTCATAACAAACAAATAACAAAAAAATATAACAGCACCAGGTAACAAAAAAACCGACAATTGCGTGCGGAACACTTGAGAGTAATAAAGCAATAAACAGCTATATAAAAAGCCCGAGCAGTACTTTGTTCTTGAATCAGACATCTACTAATTTAAATCGTTTGAGGTTTACCGCGTCAAGACCGATCGAGACCTCTGTGAGTGGGGGTTGCATAACAATGGAGGCCTGATAAGTCCGATGCCTCGGGACCATTAGGGGTGAACCAAATTTATTTGGGAGGGGACCCGGCCAATGGCCGCGAGGATTTTGTGACTTTTGTGAGAGGTTATCGGTTATGCCGCCAGATCTATTTATCACGAGTTCACTGTCTGGGACTATTTTCGAAACGATGGTTTACCTGTAGGGGTTGGGTGCCAATAATAGGGCTAATTATTGAGATCTTCGGCGACAGCTAGGTAGAAATTGAAAGATAATTAGATTGCACGGTGTGTTTTAAGGAATTTTTTTCAGTGGTTGAGAAAATATGAGCCTCAGATGAGTTTGACGGCGTTTTTTGGCAAGTGGGCTAGGTTAAATTTGCCAGAGAGGTTGTAGTTGGGAAAACAGTATTTAACGTGAGGACAAACCTATAATATATAAATCTTTTTTAAATTTAAATGGTGTCTACACTCAGTGATTTTCTACAGGACCCTCAAAATAATTAATTTAGATAGAACATTCTAAAACCCTAGGCACAAGTAATTAAATACTGGAGTTTTTTAGTTCATTCATTTTTTTTAAAACTTCAAACCTATGTATGAGCTATCGATATTGTTCGTTGATAAAATATTTGAATTGACTTGAAAATAAATAATTTAGTTTCTTCGATCTGGCACTCTGTCACTTCACAGAAAGGTAGAAAACTATTTTTGAATCTCTTGACACTTTTTTTAGACGAGAGACACATGTAGTTTTACGGATTTGATAGCGTCCCTAAGTGTAGCTTTTTTTGCCGCTTACTTCACAGCTTTTGGTGTAAAATTCATTAGGATAGTAGACACATTTGATTTGCTTGATTGAGTTATTTACGCATAAAGCAAAAGAAGAGATTGCGTTGTTAGACAATTTATTTACAAGCTTTCCGTTTCTGTCAGTAATATAATATTGAAATGAACAATATATAGTAAAAACAGGTGAAAAGTAAAATGAGTGACAATCCAGATGATATTTAACAAAAATGATGAAAATTTGATGAGACACTAGCCTAAAATTATTTGTTCAGCCACAAATATCTGGTTCTGCCAGAAAATATAAACTTTCCGGCCTTGGCACACAAATAATTATTATTGCATTGATTATAACTTTGTGGACGAAATTCGATTATTGATATGGTATTTAGGAGTTTCAATGTTCCACAAACTGAAAATTAAAAAAATTAAAATTCAAAGAAAATCTGCACAAGTGTAGAAGGGCATAAATGATTAATTTGACGAGAAAAATTACTGCGATTACAAGACTTCTAGAATAAAATCATTACATTTTGTCTGTAACTTATCGTATTCTGATTTTGCCCATCTGAAAAAAAATCTTCAAATTAACTGAAAAATAATCATCTTTTCCAAAAAAAATTTGGCGTTGACAACATTGGTCTATGTTTCTAAAAGTCGCTGGAACTCTGATATCTATTGTGTTTGAAGATAACAAGATCTTGTTTGACAAGGACAAATTAATTAATTCACTGGTACAGATTTATCTCGAATTTTAATTTAATAAAATTGGAATGTTGAATCACCCAAAAGACCATGGTAATAAACTACTAATGTCTTTTTCATTACTATATTATTTATCAGAAGTTAAAATGAAATGCTTGTTTTACATTAATTGGGAAAAATAAATAATTAAATGTTATGGTTTATTACACATTTCAGTTAAAAATATTGAGCAAAATGAAATAATTCATAAAAAATTTTAATTTAGGAATTATTTATTTATATCTTGAGATTTTCAAGTGGGGTGCGGTGTTTATTCTGAAAGCATCACGAAAATCAACAGTGGGGGGAGCAGGGAATACAAATTGGTTTTAGTTTTGACTTTTTTATTTTCATAAAAAAATCATGAAAATGAGCAAACTTTCTACTCGACAAACTTCACAAATATGTGAAAAAAATCAGAGTCACTAAGAGAAAAAAGCTGATAGCTTAAGAAAATTTGATGCGGAAAGGGGTAAATCTGTTTTATAATAGACAATAGATTGCGGTCTTTGCTTCTCGTTATGAGTACACAGAAAAAATACTGCCATATTTGCAATAACCTTGTTTTTGAATACACTCATATCGCACCAATCGGAATTAATGTACAGCCATAAAAAAATTATAAAGTTGATTGAAGAGGTATAATTGATTTGAACGTCTTCTTGAATTCGAAATTTAGCAATACTGAATGACTGCTATGGTTCTTCCCATTTATATAGTTGATTATAGACTAGGTTATGTTTATTCGGAAAAAAATTTAACTCCCAATTTACTTGTTATACCACAAGAGAGTGAGAATAAAGTGAAAATAATTCGACAGATTTTACGAAAACTTGTTGCCAGGCAATAGACACGAGAGCCCGAAGGGCTCGAGTGGCTATTGCCAAATGGCAACAAGTTTGAGAAAAAATGTGGAGAATGATTTTCTACTTTATCGAACTCTCGTGTGGTATTCGATAGATTATTTTTTGATGCCCCAATCATAGACACATTCTTTATATAACATTTTTATTCATTACGGTTATCTTAATTCATTTTTCAATTTGCATGCAAGCTGATGACAGACGTCAAATCAAAAGTATCAGTTGTTGTCACACAATAAAAACAAAATACCACGAATATTCCCGAGGCAATAATCTAAGTAGAAAATTACCACTATAATAATGTTGATTGGTTTGAAAGTACATCATAGCTTTAAATTGATGGTTTTTATTGGTTGCAAGATATGTCGAAAAATAATCACTAGAATTAGTGATATCTACCAAGAGTCAAATCTGCTTAATCTGTAAAGGCGCCGCACGCTATATGGAAGCACACACATTTGTGATACTATTTTTTAAATAATCTTCATTTACAGGACGTCGCATATAAACTAAGTTTTTGATATTTCCACTCAAAAAAATCTAGTGTAGTCTCATCTAGACTTCGAGCTGGCCATGCTGTTGGACCCTTATTTCCAACCAAATTCTCATTAAAATTTCATTCAAATATTAGGTAACTATTCTAGTATTATGCAGACAGGTTTTCTGGGGAAATGGTAAAAGTACTCCCGGAAATAAAACTCACTGAAAAACAAAACGAAATAAACACCCTCTGGATAAAAATCCAAGAAACAAACCCATATTTAAAAAATGGTGCAAAACCTACCTACTTAATCAATTTCCACACTCTCCAATGTCGTTCTGGTACCACCAAATGTATTTTCAATATGTTCTAGTGGTATTTTTCATAGGTTTATTTTCCAGAAAGTTTTTAATCCGTGGGTTTTTTTCCGGGTGGTTTTTATTGCGTTTTTTTCTGGGTTTTTTTTTGGGGGTTTTTATTTTCGATATTCGGTTTTTTGACAGATCAATGAATACTTGTATTGCTGCTTTTTATTTTGACATATTCGTGGCGCCCTTCATAATATGCAATAAATTTGCAGTTTTTCTTCAGTATTTCTGGTAAACAGAATTTGATGCAAAAAAGCTTTGAAAAATCAGGAATGTCGTTTAAAAAAATTGCATCTCTGTCGCGACGAAATATTACTACCCTCTTTCGTTTCCCAATTCGCCTGATGAGATTTCATGCATGTTTCGTACCGACATTAATTATGATTTAGCTATTGTGCTAATATAGACTGGTGCCAATATGAATTTTAAACGCTAAAAATAAGAAAAAAAGTAACAGGCAAGGACCAGGTAGAAAAAAAGTTGATGAGGTTCGAACGAAATGGTGAAAATCGCGAAATCAAATCTTATTAATATGCATGCCCAAATCGTACATAATCATTACCAACCAAATCGCTCTGCGATTTGGCACCTTATGTCACTCGAATAAACAAACACACTCACTGGAATATCCATACAATCAATTGTTAATTTTTCGCTTGTCGATCACGTTTGCGAATTTCCACTTGGTCAGCTACCTTCGGTGTTTTTAACGATCCTTATCTCGCATCAAAAACATTTTACGAACCTGCCTTTTAATGTCTTCATAAGTGTTACGTGTGTGAAGTTCGTATCGAACAGTAATTTTGTGAATCAGCAGTCCTTATCGCTCCTCAGGTATACGTTTAACATTTTGAGCAAGTGCTGCTAAATAAAATACTGGTTTCCGAACGGTTTTATCAGTCGTTCATTCTGCTTCAGTGTTCAAGGTTCTCGATTGGCCTAGAGGCTGCCCTCTGAAGATTTCATGCACCGAGCGACTGCAGAAGAATAAATTTAATTAGTAGTATGCGAAATGCAAATTCAGGGAATGGGCGGTTTTCAGATGCACTTCCCAACTAGCAATTTTATGATATATTATAATTGCGAGAACGTTATTGAAGAAGGTTTATACAATAATTGAAATTTTTTGAAATGGTTCTATTAAGTTTATACAACAGCTACAAATTCAAAATTGGCATTATTTTTTTAAATACGTCAGTCTCCAATAACATTTCATCAAGCCTTCTCCGAATATTACAAAACAATAATTATATAAACACTGCTGCTGCCTTAAAAAAAATCTCATAATTTCCTGTATGTAATATATTTATTGAAGCGTTACTTACTATACTATAAAGTAGAACCAACAATCTAGTATGGTCGTAAATCAATATTAGCCGACCACCCTCATTATTACCCATTGTTCGGCATACAGATAAGCAATGAAATTGTGTGTCCCTTAAAATATTCCCAGGTCCGGATTCAGATATATCATGAAATAGTTTGGCATTTTAATAATAGTACGCTGTTCATTATTTTGGCTTCTGATGACAGTTTTGTATTTGAATATATTTGATAATAAAAAAATCTCCTAAGTTGATTTAGAACCCTTGGTAAGGATACGTTTAAATGTGTCTAAATAATAAAATTTACTAACCTGGCTACCAGACTTTTAGTACCAATGGACTGTTAACGAGATTATAGCGACAATGGTCTATTTTAGAAACAGAAGGGGAAAGTTAAGCAACATTTAGTCATTACCTACCTAATATTCCGTTGTGTCAGTTGTGTCTATTCGAATTTTGTGTCATGAAAAATGTGGCGTCCGTGGTCTCATCCTGAAACTAGTACTTCAACTGGTGGTCGTTGTACCACTAGTAAGTCTACAAATGTTACATCCTCATGGAAAACAAATTATATTAAATATTTATACTTCCCTTCTGGATCGAGAAATGTCCAAGGATCAAGCTGTGCACGAAAGTGATTCTTTAACAAAAACACCCTATTCAACAGTTTTCAAAATAGTAAGTAACCCTATTTTGAAAAGAAAGAAACGAAAAGACTCTGAGGGTTCAAGGAAACCAGATAGCTGTGATGTAGATATAATTCGAAGAACAATATATGCCTTATATATCATTAGATATTTTAATGCCACGGCTTAAAAATAATAAAACTGGTATCCAGAGTTGCAAAGAGACTTTGAGGAAATCTCTTTTACGTATCGGATTTAAAAGAAAACTCAGTAGTAGCAGAAATATCATAATGGAATCTGTGCGCCTTAAGAAATGGAGATTTGAATATTTATTGGCTATAAACGAGTTTAGATAATGTGAGAGAACAATAGTTTATTTGGATGAAACTTGTGCCAAACTAATGCGCCGTCTAATAAAGGAAAACGAATTACGATAATTCACGCAGGAACCGAAACTGGTTTTATACCGAATGCGTTGTCTTCATCGGCAAAGAATTTTAAGAATGGTTCCAAAATGAACTCATACCAAATATTCCACCCAACAGTATTATCGTCATGGATAATGCTAGCTAGCTACCACAGTCGAAGACTACATAAAGCACAATGTTCAAAAGACAACAAAGCCACTGCAGGAATATATGTTGAATAATGATATGTACTATGAGGAAACGTACACAAAAAACAGTTACTAGAAGTTTTACACAGTTATTCGATAAAAAAGAAATATTTTTGTGATTCATTGGCTGAAAGCTTGGAACATGCGGTGCTCAAACTTCCTCTTCATCACTGTAGGTTTAACCCAATTGAACCCGTTTTACATAAATAATTCTCAATTATAATCAAGCGATTTTTCCCAATATCATTATACCTACCTACAAAACAAAATTTAATGGATAGGGCAGGTAAAACTCTGCGTAGTGTCATCCTCTGCCAGAAATACTAAAATAAATTTTACTAGGAGAGTATATCTGGGAGCGGAGCTCCGATAGGCTCCGCCCACCAGCGACTTTGCTTCGGCATCGGCCGAAGTAAATGTCCAGTTTATCTATTTAAGAGCTCCGTTTGGCTGGAAAATCCAGTCATCCGGGAGCCACAGACCTGAGTAGTTGTCCTACCGAGTGGTAGCCCGGGTGGCACACCTGTACATACCTATTATTTCTAAATGTAAATAATAGTTTTTCAATAGTATTTCTGGCCAGGTCATAGCTTCCCCTAGAAATCTACGGCCTGGCCTAGATAGATGAAATGTCGTTGGTTAACACCAACGACATTAAGAAGGAGTTCGTACTGTTCCTGACTGATCCTGAAAGAAGAGTTCCGGAGTTGCTGGATAATTGCGACGATGCTGCACTTGGAGATGCTTGAGCTAGCCGGATGAGACGAAACATCCTCCGATTTCCGATCCAAGTGCACGAATTTGTTGACAGTAGAAAGGATGGCCTGACCGCCTGCAGATACCTCAGGTAGTTGGTGATTTATGACCTTCTTATAGTTCTAGTAATACTAAACCAACATAATCCTTATGGATGTTTCGAGCTGTCACTATTTTCGTGACTTTCGTTGTAAAACCCAAGACGTACCTCAAGGTTCAATACTTGGCCCATTACTTGTCCTCATATACGCCTGATGCATTACTTCAGTAGTCTTACCGATATTCACGTAGTTGCCTATGCAGATGACACCAATTTCCTCATAAAGGATCTTAATGTGTTAGATCTGACAGAAAAAACACAAAGTGTTTATGAGCGGGTGGTAACTTGGGCTGATAAAAATCACTTGGCAAATCACCGAAACCAAATTGATGAAATTTTCATTCAACAATATCCCTGAAGACTTCGGTATTTTTGAGAATGAGGAGTTACATGTTGGAAATTGCTCAACACTAATGATGTTGGGTCTCACGCTGGACTATATCAATCAATCAATCAAAGTACACTTTATTGTCAAAAGAATTACATTCTCGTAGACAAAGCACAGGAAAACAATAAAACATGTAAGAAGTCAAATATAGCATACAGTCTAGTATGTGAACAATAAATTAGTGGTAATAATTACTGTAAGTAGGTAAAATAAGTTTAAGTACTAGGTGAAATAAAAGATAATGTAAATAAAAAGTAGGGTCACATTATAATCCACTCACAGTTGATGAAATTAAAACTTATGATAAAATTTATGACTTATGATAAAATTATAAAGCTTCAGTTGAAAGAATCTTCATAGAATTCCTCCGTAGAGTAATAGGCTTTTTCACTTCTCTTCTAAATTTGAACACACTGTATATATCTTTAAACACCCCAAGGAAGTGTCCTTGGTCCATTAATTTTTTTGATATTTATAAATGATCTTCCCAACTACATTACTCAGGCAAAAGTGCTAATGTATGCTGATGACACCTGTATGCTTATCGCTGATCATTCGAAAAGTACTCTGTCACAAAAAATACATACCTCATTCATGGAATTCAATAATTGGTGTTCTAGGAACAGAGTAATAATAAATCTTAAAAAAACGCTATGTATTGAATATCACACTATTTACAAACCACGTTCTTTCGACTATTTTTCTATTGATAACTCGCAGATAGAATCTTCAAATCGTGTTAAATTTTTAGGAACCCTTTTCGATTGTAACCTGTCTTGGACTGATCAGACTGACATTATTTGTAAAAAACTCAATCAATGTTACTATTTATTAACTACTTTAAAATCCATGCTTGACACCGAAATTCTCATAAATGTTTACTATTCTTATGCTTATGCTGCTATTGCTTATAACATAATCGTATGGGGACAAGGGCGAGACATAGAAAGAATTTTTGTCTTACAAAAGCGCATTTTGAGGCTTATTTTAAAAATACCATATCGGTTTTCTTGTCGAGACATATTTAAACGAAAGAAAATCCTCACTGTCACATCCATCTACCTGTTAAAATTATTAACCTACATATATTCTAACCAAAAGTATATTGTAAAGAATAGAGATATACACGCCCATGACACTAGGCATAAAAATGATTTTTTACTAAATAAAGTAAATCACACCTTTTGTCAAAAGTCTCCAGTTAGGGCTGGCATTCGTTTTTTTAACAAGTTACCTCTGTCTCTCAAGGAAAGTACATCTAGTAATATGTTCAAAAAAAGGTTAAAAGCAATACTCGTAGATCAATGTTTTTATAATCTTAACGAATTTGAAAGGTATCTGTCACATATTTTATAGTAACATTCCTTCAAATTATTATTCTCTTAATTGTGATGCCGTGGCAAATATGACATTATGTATGAAAAACATCTGTTGTTACCTTTGTAATAATTGTAAATGCTATACACTTTTTTGTATTTCTGTTTGTATACTCGTATGTGTGTATTTCTGTTTGTATACTCGTATGTGTGTACTTTTCTGACACGTCTTATCTATTGTAACTAATAGCGAAAGGACAATAAAGAATTGAATTGAATTGAATTTAATTGCAATAGGAAGGTGATTGTACAGTTTTCTGCTCTTATAAATGAGTGAGTTTTGAGTTAGAGTTGAAGTAGGGGTAGGGAGTGGAGCTTGGTGTGATAAGCGTGTATTGTGTGTCGATGGGGTATTTATTTCATTTTTAAATTTCCTATGAATTAGACACACTGTTTCTAAAATGAAAAGGCATGCAAGTGTTAATATTTTTTGCTCCATAAACAGTGGTCGACAGGAATCCCGATGATTGGCTTTGCATGCGTATCTGATGGCTCTTTTCTGTAGAATGAAGACCATTTTAAAAAGATATTGCGAACACACGCCCCAGAAGCAAATACCATAACGGAGATGATAAACTCACATGGACTCCCCAGGAGCCACTCGTAAATTTCCCTCCGTTTTACTCAACCCTATTCGAGGCTTGTATGTGAAAATGGGGCACCTAAATCTGTCACTATCTGACGGTCTATAATGAGCTGTTAAATCTTTCAATAGTATTTCAGCCCAACTACAAATTGATAAAATACAGAATCAAAAGCTCATGATTTTAACAATTTTTCTTTCCTTGGTGTTTTGGCATCGACTGCTATGGTCATTAGCCATGTGTTCTGGATAGGTCTTGTTACTCACTCCATACGCCACTTTAGGAGCAGCACTGTTAATTGGAACGCAACAGTGAATCGTGCAGAACTAACCTCAGTCGAGCCACGAGATTTTAATAATTTAGTTGGTCAAATTAAATTAAAAAATCCCAGCCGCAACTGGGACTCGAACTCCGGACCTTTCGACTCAGAGCCGGACAGGAACAAAAATCATGGATAAATATAATTTTTCATCAATTGACTTGACTTGCAATATAAAAGTATGTTACTGTGTTGAATATTCAACAGATCAGCCAAGTAAAGAAAAATTGCATTCACAAATAAAAGTCTGAAACTTGATAGATCAGATCAATTATTTTATATTAAATATAAGTATTGTTATTCAACTAGTCTACTTTTCTTGTATACTCATACAAAGTCCATTCTATTTTTGTCCGGCGAGGAAAGATCTAACAGAATGAAACGTCTTACAAAAAAAAATTATAATAATACTCTCCTTGAACCAGTTTGGTGTCAACCCATTGGATGTTTTTAGAGTATTCATGGAATGAATAATATTCAAATAAGACAATCCCGTACACGCAACAAATCCGAAATCCATTTGCTTAATTAGAGTACAATAAAAAAAAGTAAGAAAAGTCTACAAAACAATGAATAATTCCTCCAGGATATCAGCCGCTCTGAGGAACAGTTTCCAATTAAACTTCTAGATTTTATAAGAAACCACTTTCGAGTATCTAACATTCGAATTCTAACTAGTCCGCGGGATATTTATGTCTTCTAATTATTTTTTGGAAGCGCGTCAAAAACAGTTTTATTTATTGCCGGTTTCTCGTTTGATAAATTATCTTATAATTTGGATACAACGGCTTATCTATTTTGACTTTCATTTCGGTTGGATTTTGTCTCGACTAGTCTCATTATTTTCCAGATAATTTTCGAACACAAATAGTGTAATGATATAATATATTGTTTCAGCGACTTGAGGTGAATAGATTTACCAGTTTGAATTTTTTTTTCATGTAGATCCAGACCACTTTTACCACGTTCCAGAAGAAATGATGAAAAATATTGGTCACACGTAATCATTGGATTAGTCCGAGTCGTTGTATAAAATTTGATATTTCAAATTTTTCTATTTCCTTCAAAGCTTCTAATAATCTCAAACATTTGTTAGTCAATTCTAAAGATGCAGCAAGTTTGGAACTCGAATAGCTATAGCTGAACACGATAGAATTATAGACTCCAACACCAAAAAAAAATAAACTAATTCAAATTCAGTTTTTTCCAATCATATCATAAATGAGAAACATGATTTTGCTTCTAATTCTGACTTCAAAATTTTACACGTGTGCGACAAAGGCAAAAAACTTAATATACTAGAGAATGTTTTGTCACTCGATAATATTAAACGTTATTTTCTTGTTATAATACTGTATTATTTTGAGCAATTTTAGGTGTAAACAAAAAATAAAAAGAAATTTGCACCAAAAATTTTGGAAGATTATTACTTTAAATTTTTTTACCGTAGTTAACATAATGGTTGGGTAATTTGTGTTATTACACGCTTTTGTAATGAATCATTTTTAAAACTGATATTCTCCAAAAACAATAGATATCCTTCTGATGATCTATACACCGAAACGCAAATGTTAGACAGAAGACAATTGTATTTTTTATGCTCCAGTGTTGAATATCACGCAAGCAAACATATAGCATTGCTCCCTTCTCATCAGTATAATACTCGTCAGCGAAGTCACTTCATTACACCTCTAATGGTTATAATTAAGGTCATCGCTCAACGCTCTTTTACTTATTTCGCCCCTAAATTATACAATAAAATTCCTGAAATAATAAAATCTATTTTAAATATCAGCAGCTTCAAAGGAGCATTGACGAAGCACATCCTTCAAAGCCAAAGAACTGAGCTGCTACGGCTATTCAAGTGAGTGATAAAAAAAATTTATTGATCCACAATTTCAAATTTTAATTTCCATTTTATATCTATTAGACTTTTTTTTATATATACTGTTTTATTGCGTTATGTACCTATACTGTTTCATCGTTTATGATGTTTATTGTTCATTGTATTGTTCATCGTTTATTGATAATTGTATTGTATTGTTATTATTTACATTCCACACTTTATTTACATTTTATGTTTCATCAAATACATTTTATATTTAACATTTCACATGTAACATTTTACATTTGATATTTTAGATTTTACACATATTTTAGATTGTACATATTCATTTTATTTTATTCACTTTTTCCACTTGCAATATTTTTCTTCGCGAAACAAGTGATTTGCACTCATCGCAAAAGTTTGTATTCACTTCATTCATGTATTTATCCAATTTTATGTATTTATTTATTATATATTAAGTGAATAAAGTTATTATTATTATTATATTATTTATACAGGATGTCGTTTATCTGTCGTTTTGAAAAATTTTATTTCTTGAAGGCTACATTTAAAAAAAATCAATAAAAAATAAAATCTCCCTTATAGATGCTCAGGACTTAAAATCCACATGTATTTTATAATGCTGAACAACTTTTCCAAATGATATATTTCGATATTTTTCAAAACTAGCGAAACATGAATACATGTACAATTAGGAGTCGGAAATAAGAAGAAAAAGAAGGTAAACAAAGAGAGGGACCAGTATGTACAATACAAAAAATGAGGAGTGAAGAAGTACAAAGTAAAAATACATTATAATGAATAGAAATTGTGTGTATCAACAATCAATAGTGCAGTTATCATGACTGTATGATGGTAAATCAACAATCAAACAAACAACAATCTACAATCAAAAATCATCTTCATAACCACTGTTTCTACTCAGTAGAAGAATACTTAGAGACCCCACTTTGATCTCCACATTTTTTCTCAGTTTCATTCGTACTCGCCCAGACGACCACAATTATATTTTATAATCTTTTATTCTTTTATTCTTTCACTCTTTTACTTTTATACTTTTGTATGTTAGTATTTTAATGTAAATATGAAATGTGAGACGTGTGTGTATGTATCTGTATAAAAATTTTAGTTCCTTGTACAATACGCATTTTAGGTAAGATTATTTTACTGATGTTTGTGACCTGCCATAAATGTAACTGTACATAACGTGGTGAAATAAACTACTACTACTACTACTACTACTACTACTAAATATAACCATAGGGTGAGCCACAATAGGCCATTGGCCGCAGTGGAGAGCCTGATACGGGCCCACTCACGTTCAAACCTAACCTAACCTAACTACTACTAAATAATGAATTTACATTTGTTTCTATAATTCTCAAGAAGTCTCTGTAATTACTATAAATATATAATTTAATGGCTGAAGTGAATTTCTTGAATTGAATTGAATTGTCAACAGCATTGGACACAATTTCAGCATTTGATAATGAAGGCATTGAACTGATGTGGAGTAGAAAGAGCATTGGCCCCAGTACCGTTCCTTGAGGTACTCCTATCTTGACGGTAGTTGGCACACTTGTGAGTCATGAATTTTGATTTGTTATCTCAAAATCAAGTTTTCTAACGCGCCTCGTTTATTGCGCAAGTTTTGCTTCATTTTGTTGGTGCGTGTTCAGATTTAGGGGATGCAAACACTTTTATCAAGAATAACTTTAATTGAAAACCCCCTGGTGCGTACTTTGGGAATGACACTGTATAATCCAGATGATTTCATTTCCCATTCGGCATAAATCTTCGATTTTCTCAAGAAGCGATATATTCCGTAATTTGCTACAATACGAAAATAGAATAACAATGCCAATTCACAACCCAACGTAATGTGGTAGTCCTTGACTTGTATATTCTCATATCCGCGTCCCATCTTTCACCGTGAGCGACCAGCTGGTTGTACAGGGTGGAGCGAAATGAAAGTGGTACGAGTGCCATGAACTCGAGGCTGATTTCGTTGGTTGGTCTGCAACAGCTGGAGATATGGGAGTGACTGGTAGTTAATGGCTGCGCTGACATGTGTCGAATGGGCATGGGTGTCTCTTCTAGTTATTTTTGGAAATGTTGAATGAGAAGCAATCAACTCTTGATGACAGTTTTTTAGTGATGTAAGGTTACATGATCACGTAGTTTCTGCAAAAATTTACGAAATTTGATCGGCATGATGGAAGTTCAAGATGAAATGGTGATTTTAGTATTCAACTGATACCTTGCTAGCTTTAGTTTCTTCTCAGCATTTTTTACAACCTGACACTGAAGTGAATGTTATTTCTGTCATTATTTATAATAATGATTTCAAAGAAGAAGCTGCATGTCAGTGGAAAAACGTCAAAGCGTATTTGTGCAATGAAATTTTAAAGGATACATGCCAACTGAAGTGGTCAAAATCGAAAAGTATTGAGCAATGTGGAGGAAGAATTGACAGGTTATAAAATTTAGGTATTGGGGGAAACTATGTTTTTCTGGCAGACGTTCAAAATTTTAATAAATTTTTCGTCAGAGCTCAAATAATAAATTTTTCTATAGTAAGTATTCATATTTTTATAGCTTAGTGTGCGGCAAAATTTGAAATGAATTATCAAATGATTTATTGAACCCAGATATAATCAGGTGTTCTATGGATAACTATTTCTTTTTTTTTCTTGCAGACTAGAAATGAAAATAATATTTTCAATTCTTCTAAAGTAAATTTTAAATGCTAGGACATAAAAGTGTGTTTTATTTACAGCAATATCGTTCAAAACTCGAAGCACGAACCTAGAATGTGTTATATACATTGAGATATTTGTGAAGAAGGATGATACCAATAGCAAAAGAAGGAGAATACATTTTGACAGATGCAGAAAATAACCTGTTCAAGAGCTATCTCTATTACAGCAGTCTATAACCAGAAATAATGCAGTCACTTATCTGAAAAACTTCATTAATAATAATAATAAAGTTTATTCATCAAATCTACATGGAGATAAGAATTGGGTACAGTTAAAAATGTAAATAAACATGGGCATCACAAAAGCGATAACAAGTATCGCTTGTACGTGATTTTATAAAAACTAATTATAAGATATAGTAAAAAGGGATAATAAAATGTTTTAGAGTGACAAATGTAAAATATAGCATAATCAGCACCATCAAACAATGATGACAATAGTACAAAAAAGATTCAAACTAAGTACAAGTAATTTATTAACGGGAGGGGAGAGTTTTATGCCAGCTTTGTCACTACCGAGTGAAATATCACAATCGGGTGAAAGTCACAGTTTGGTGAGAAGCGACATTTTTGGGTAAGTCTACTAGTCTAGTTTTTTTTCTTATACGAACCAGATTATGAAAATGAATGTAGACAGCAAAAAACATTCAACAAAAGTAATAACTGAAAAGTAAGTAATAACTGAAAAAGTAGTGTTCAGTAAAAACCAAAGTATTTTTGTAGAAGAAATGAACAGGCTAGAAGCCATGTAAGCATAACAGAAAGTAAATAAACATTAGAAAAATATGCCGAATTAATTTATGATATTTCTGAAAAGTGATTTTTCGCTTTCCACTAACCATTTCCTTACTTTATTTTTGAATATTTTTGTATTGTTGGTTGATTTTATTTCTTCTGGCAATACCTGGTAGAGTCGTGCTTTCAAGAGTTTACCTTGGTTTCTAGTATACTGGGAGTGAATAACTGGTTCCAGATGAATGTTACTTTTCTTTATAGCGTTCATTATGCTCAGACAAAACAGTTGGCGGATATCCAGTAGAGCAGCTTCCTTGTACACACTCTCAAAGAGTAAGTTTTTCCTTTATTTAGTATAATTTTCAGTATCCCTTGTTGAATGACTAGTAGGTTTGGGAGGTAATAGTCATTCACTCCTCCCCACCTTATTATACCATAAATTTGAGATTGGACGAATACTTTGTCACTGGAATTCGTGATTTGATCTTTTTTTTTCAATTTCATTTTACATGATTGCATATCTTAAATAGGGAATATGCAAGTGAATTAAATTTACGTGATTTTTTTTAACTCATATACTTTATTGTCTTGAAATTACACCTAAACCATTAGTTTATTATTTAATTTGTATTTAACTCCATAAAACTTTCATCAAAAAGTGCATAAGCGCGCGGAATTCAAATTTGCGAAACGCATCACCATTGGTCGAAATGAAGGATGACGTCACATGGCACGTTATGAAATTTATCTGTGTTGATATTCATACTGTGCTAGTCGTCTTTCATAGAAAATTTGTTTTTATTTATATATTTGTAGTGTTTTCCATTACATAGTGTGATTTTGGTCTAGTGACAATTGTAAATTATCAAGAGCAATGACTGAAAGTGGTTTTGTAAAAGCACAATCCGACAATACCTGAACTGATAACTAGTAATAGTTTATCAAATGATAGTTTTCCTTTTGTAATTTAGGTGAGGCAGGTATATACAAAATATTTATGCATACAAAACTTACTTCTGACCAATTCACTTCATGTTAACTATCGAAATACAATAAACTCACATTGAAATGATCTTCACAACAATGTAAATGTGATATTGGAGATACTTCGCCTCTTCTCATAACCTTACACCATTGTTTACGTATTTTCGCATCTCTTGGAACAGAAAAAGACTTTATTTGGTGTACTTGTAATTGTGTTTTGGCATTCCGGTACTAGACAATACCTATAAAATGTTTTTTTAGCATTTTCCATTATCGTAATAGCGATTAAAACTGCAAATCTCTAACCTAATTAATAACTGTCAATAGTGTCAATGGCCATAACTATAGAAAGGCCTATTCATTGAAGACTGCTCTGGTTGATCGAGATCACTTTCACATATGTTCATCTCTCTCTAACACTTGTACTTCATTTGTCTTACCCTTTTGTAAAATATCAACTTCAAGCAAGTAGAGCAATCAGAGTACGTCTCAACGAACGACACTGAAGAAGAACAACACTGATCGCGCCATGTGACGTCATCCACAGCGCGCGAAAATGGAGGCGTTCAAATAGGTCAAATTCAATCGGTATTTTATATATTATTTTAAAAATTAATTCCAAGACTTTCATCCGTATATATATTTTTTTACTATGTTGTAACAAAGTAAAAAATGTATTAAGCAACTTAAAAAAAATGCTTATTCCCTATTATCAGTAAACGTAAACTTGTAAATTAATTTTTCTCTCATTCCATCCCACCCATGGTAAATAACGTAATTTCATGTTCACCACCTCAATAAACTCAAGTGGCAGAGGTAACGTATCGCAAGGATATTCCTTACGTCGACTTGTAAATAGGGACATCCATCTCGCAAGTGCATTTAAGACCCAAAGGTAATTAGGTCCATGATTCAGTCGGGAGAATCTCTCCAGGCGCTTTTCTCTGATGAATCCGTTCCCTAATGAATATGTGCAATAAATACCGCGCCCCTCTCTCTCTTTCTTGCTCTTCGAGTTTTCCGCTATTTCATTTAAGAGGTGGCGACCGATTAATGCATGTATTTTTAATTTACGCGTTATTTATTTCTGTGGGGTGACGACGTTGTTATGTGCATTCGTTTGCATTTATTATCTTCGAAATTCGAGTGGAAATCCTAGTCGGAGAGCTAAGCTATCTTCATCTAGTGTGGGTTGCTCGCTATCTCTAGTTTTTTCGCCTAGGGACAAAGAAAGTTTGGTGGGTCAAAGAATATCAGAATTATTTTATAAATGGGAAAACAATCAATACATAAAACTAGTAAAACGGAGAATTAATTATTTATCAGAATAACATTTTAATATACTTAAAAAAAGCAGAATGAAATTTATAGAACAATGCAACATAAAACAGGTAAATGGTCTATATCATTCGTTTACCAATTCATCTTGACAACGGAATGTAAATAGTGTCATTTACATGCCTAGGGTAATAATGACTTTGCCTTTGACAAGTAATACCTTCAGCTTCATTCATATCAATTTTTAGGTTATGAGACCTTTTGAATATTATTGTTGTCTGCTTATTCGGTAACTTAGTTACACGCACAAGCAACTTAGAATGAAATAGCGAACGAATAATCATGAAGGAAGGGTAAGAAAACAAACTTCAATTCAGGCAAATTTTGGGAAATGTCAACAAGCAGCGGGAAAAACGTAATAAGTAACACGGAATGTATCGACTGTTATCATCCTCGGCAAGCGACAAGCCTCGGCTTTGCCTCGGCTCGTACTCGCTCACCTCGAATGTTAACACGTCTTTACATTCCTTGTTACTTAAATAACTATTATCCACAACTATTAATTAATAAATCTGTTAAATATGCGATTTTTATCAAGTATTGCCATGCATTACCATATAGAATTGAATAATAATGACAGTTCGATGGAATGATATTACTCAATCGTTGCGTCAAATTTGACAATTTGTAAATTTACTTGTCACTGTATTTGTAGATATACTGTCAGTCGGTTTGTGAGTTATTTGTTGTGAACATTCTTATCTCTGGTATCATTAGAGAAATGTCTAATAGTGAATCTGATTTAGAAAACATGTCTTGTACACCGCCAGACATTTTAAAATTAGCGGCTAGCGCTACAGAAAATCTTCTAGCTAACAAGTCAAAAAATAAATGTGATGCGGTGTACAAAAGTTTTATGGATTGGCAACTAGCACAAAAAACATTGTCTATTTCTGAAAATGTTATCCTAGTGTATTTTGTTGAACTTGCTAAAAAATACAAGTCATCATCATTGTGGTCATATTATTCTATGCTGAAGAGTACATTGACTATTTACCATAGTATCCACCTAGAGACTTACATGAAGTTGCAGGCATTTTAAAACGTCAGTCCGAGGGCCATCAACCGAAAAAATCTAAAACCTTTACTCCCGAAGATGTCAGTAAATTTATAAAAGAAGCGCCAGATCATACCTATCTAAAGGTATTGTCGTATATAGTTGTGGATAAAGTATAGTATTCAACACGTGTATAATGGCAATTACCCACTCAGATGTTACAACACTCGCCTCCGGCTCGTGTTGCAATTTCATCTTCGTGGGAATAGCCATCATTATACGCTTGTTGAATAATATACTATTGTCTACACCCGTACTATAATAATACACGGATATGCATATGGAAATCCATTATAATACAGATTTTTCATAACGATACAGATTTGTAATCAATAGAAACTCATAATTTTTCATTGGTATTAATCAATTCGGTAATTCAGGAAAGCAAATAGCAACACATTCAAATCTGCCTAATCCGAATTTTCATACAGGGCATTGTTTTCGAAGGAAATCTGCAACCGTATTGATGATGCCGGTGTGATATTAATTCTAAATCGTGATGGTGGCTTCCACTTCCATATCAGTGAGACCTGTGAGAACATATGTCCGCAAGTTATTCGTTTCTGAGATACAGAGTGTCAAATTTGAATTCATGTTTTTATTTTTTGTGAATAATTTCAAAATAAATTCAATTAGAAATTAGTTTTATCACAATTAACATAAAATATAATTTTTTCATTGAAAAATCATCTCAGATACCAAACTTTACTCGAATATCATGAATATTTTGGAATTTATTCACAAAAAACAAATATAAGATTTTCACTTTGACACTCTGTATCTTAGAAACGAATAACTTACGGACATGTGTTCATGGGCACTTTTTTTCTTATTTCGACGTCAGCAACAAAGTTTCTACACGTACTTTAGAAACACCCTGTAGAAATCGTAATACACAGAAATATACTCCATCATATCGTCAATGGGTAGATATCGCAATGTATCATATAGTACAAGACAGAAATGTACAGCAGCATATTGTAAAGTTTCAGAAAGTAATCTCCATCAAGGCGTACATTTTTATGAGGTACTCCATCATAAAAATGAAATCATGAAATAATTGTATTATAAGCACGTCATCATAATATCATGCTATCACAACAGCAATGCATCATAATATTAAACGATCATAATCGTATTCGGTAGATTTCGTAACGCATCATAACGTATTTGATCACAACGTAATTCATCAGAACGTACTTTTTCATAATCCTATAGTGCACGCGTTTGCTGACACTAAGTGGGAAGAATTGCGGTATTGAAAGATTTAAACTAATTGAAGACCTAAGAAGAGATCTATGAAATTGATAATTATGAATTATATTAAAAAAAAACCAAAGCCCCTCTTTTTTTTTCACTTGATTGTTTATAACTTTTGCAACTTTTTTCGGCCCATTGGGGAAATTTCCTTAAACTTTCTACATGACATTACGAATCGAAAGACACCAAGGTCATAATTTTCGGTACTATACATTTTTTTTTTCAAAATGATGTATGTTGATTAGACTAGATGTATACCGACGCCTATGTTCAGGCGGCAACTGGAAAGAGAATTCCTTCCCAAATCTTTTTACGTCATGGTTTTCTTCACATTTTCGGCATATCAAAAAGTACGATATGATGATTTAGGATATTGGTTTTACAGAGTTATTTTTCGATTATTTTACATTTCTTGAAAATTAATTCTTATGTACTTCTGCTCACTAAAATATCTTCACATACCGAATTTTATACATTCGATACTTTTCAGACATAAATAATTTCAGTTTGCTATCTGGTGAACTAATTTTAGATATCAATAAAATCAAAACAACGTTTTTTTGTGAGTATAGTTCATCTCTTTCTATTCTTCACAGTTTCTGTCTACAATTGGTTCTCGAAATTTCTAAGCACTTTCTGAAAGTGCTCGGTACTCGTGAGCATTTTACTATTAGGCCAAGCTGTAGATAAAAATACGAGGCTATTTTCACACAAATTAATAGACGCGAACAGCCCATACTACTTTTTAAAATATGGTTCGTAAATGGAAACCCTGCTTTTCACCCCAACAAAATCGCTTTGTGGAATTTTTTAAACAAGAAATAGTGAAAAAAGTTACAACTTTTTTTTTTTTTTTTGCGAATATCTCAAATATTATTCATGGAATCATTTTACAGTCAATGGAAATTTGGTAAAAATTTATAAAACCTACAAAAACCTCAAAATCAGAGACCATGATGGTTTCTGTCCGATATGTTTAATTTTTGCACAATCGCGTTATAAACAATTTAAGGGCAAATCTTTCTAAATGCGACGATTTAGGGGAAATCATCTTATTCAAATTTTGTGAACGGCATATGAAAGTAAAGATCAGTATCTACAACTTGTATATTTTGAATTTTCACCTGAGAGATGGGAAATGTGTTGAAAATGTCACTGGAAATTACTTTACTCTAAATGCTTTAAAGTGCATCCGAAGTCGCTCGTATTAACTTCAGTTCGACTTCGGGTGACTTCGGACGCACTTTGAAGCGTTTTTATCAACTTTTAGTGATCTTTTCAACACATCTCCCACCTCTCAGGTGAAAATCCAAAAATACAAATTGTAGATATTGATCTCCACTTCCAGACGCCGTTTACAGAATTTGCCTTAAGAGCCACCATCAGCGCGTCACACCAAAAAGTTGAATTTCTTCCTCATCCCTTCCAGCTAAGGTTTGTTGGCATACTCATCAAGAATGGGGGTGAAGATAATGAACTCGATGAACATTGGCAACACAGCACCTGTCCGTTCGCCCATCATACATAAATATCCGGATCGTTGAATCCGTTTTTTGCAAAAACCGTTGATTTCATGAAAGAGATATTTTTTGTATGGGCTCGGTGGTTCCATAAGAATTCCGGAACCTCTCAATTTTTTTAATTCATCATGTCATTTAAATTTTTTTCCTTAAAAATTATCATAACCAAAAATCACCTAAGTTCCGAAATTTACACAAAAATATTGAGTAATTTGCTAAAAAAAACAAAATTCTCAAACAAAAACTGTAATTTCAAAACGGATTCCAGTTTTACCAAGGTAGTGTTTGCTCTTAAATCGGCGCATCTTGCAACATGTGCCCTTAAATTATTTATAACGCGATAGTGTAAAAACTACACATCGAACAGAAAAGCTCTTGCTTACAGTTGAACCACATATTATTATCTACCAGTTTCTGCAATATTGTTTGTCCAGCTTCAGATTTATAAAAATAAAAAAAAATTGAAATATGACTGTAAAACGATTCCTTGAATAATCTTTGAGATATTTCCAAAAAACAAAATTTTTTTAATTTTTTTTACAATTTCTTGTTTAAAACCCTACAGGCCGGGCGCCAGGTCTGTGAGACTTGACGTACAGAAAACCGTTAGGCAAATTGGCGCGGAAATTTTGTGAAAGTGGGGATTATCAGTAGCTTCATTATTTCTCATCCAGAACCCGTATAGCAAGTGGTGAAACTACACCTCATCAATTATAAAAATTATTGAGCGATAATTCTGTTAGACCCAGCGCCCCGACTGACGTTATTATTTTGTCATTTCCACTGATTAGCATTTTTTTTCGGTGAGTTGATAAGTTATTGATTTCTTTCGTGGAGTTTCGTGACAATAAAAATAATAAAAAATACAATATTCAGAGGAGATTGTTTCTGAGAGATCTTTATTCCCTGTCGTTGACCAAAGACCACTTGGAACGACGTTCGTTGGAAATGAATATTCCACCATCGGTAAGGAAGAGGAGGCAAGAGGTTGCTGGAACTCTGGTTGTACCTCAGGAAATTCAACTTGGAACACGAAAAAGATGTTTGTTTCTGCATGAAGGATTCGAAAACAAAATATTATTGTAAAAAATGTAAAAACTTTGTCTCACTCACCTCCAAGCTTGGTGTCCCATATGTTCAGACAGTGCGGAAAACTTCTGGAAGTCTTGACTCAACAGTATTACTGGTCATCTATCACCAAAAACAAATATTTTTTAACTTCTTTCTATTCATTTTCTATTTTTCGGTATGTACTTAACGTTCCTATTTTCATTTTGATGTTATGTATTTTACTTAAGTTTGTTTTCCCATTATGAATTAAATTTTACTTTTTCATGTGAATAAAGCCTGTTTATTTGATATCATATCATTATTTCGAGTCTTAAATACTCAGAAGTATTTTTTTCACAATGGGTCTGTGAGACTAGGCGCCCTGGTTGGTGTCAAGATGCTGGGCGCCCGGCCTGTAGGGTTAAAAAATTTCACAAAACGATTATGCAGGTGCCAAAACTGGGGTTTTCATTAAAGAACTATCTTATAAAAATAAGTATAGGCCATTTGCGTCTTTTTTTTTGGGGGGGGGGAGGGAAACCTCTATAGCTTGGTCTATATTGAAAGTGCTCAATAGTTAGTGCACGCAAGCACCTTTTTTGGGAATTTAGTGCTCACGAGCACTTTTTCTCAGTGCCCGCACGGCCACTGCATACTTTATTATATAGGTTTCAGTCTGGATAGGAATTCGCCACAAATCATATTTCAAATAAGCGCGTTATGAAAAAAAGAAACCTCTCATCACACATAAATCGCGATCTCGAATGTTATCAACGTCCAATATGTATCTGAAATTGAACAATAGCCTATTCTCGCTCACTTGAGAGACAAATTCTAGGGGTTTTATCTTATTTTTCTACCCTCGTCTTTCCCAACAAAGATAGATTGCTCCGCCATTCTTGCAATTTCCCTGTCGTATCTGAGCCCATAAATCGTGGGTGATATATCACCGTTTGGTGACTGGGGTGAGTATACATGAAGATCGCGCCGTAGGGGTGGAGAAATTTCGAATAAAGAAATACGATCATATCGAATGCCTGCGGACCCAGGTCGGGTGATGCTTTTTTGTCGGATCTCATTTGAATTCGGAGGATATGGGTATTAGATAGGGTGGAATATCATGATAATTATAACGATGATGATGCTAATGGAAGTTCACTTGCTACTTGATATCGATAAGCATCGCCAAAATCTTTACCGTGCAGAAAAAATGTGTTCATACAAATCTGTACTGACGCAGATCTTGAATCCATTCAAGAAAAGAATTGACCAATCCAGCAGTTCAAATTCTTCAATTTGATTTTGAGAATGCATGTGTGGTTTAAACAAGACGGTTGCTCTTCTCACAATGCAGAACCATTAGTAGATTCTAGACACGAGGATCGAGATCCTTCAAATTCACCTGATCTAGGAGAAAATTTGTATAGGCATTAATATAGAATAAAAACAATTTGTTCACCTTAGATGGAAAGTGTCAGTTTTCCTTCCGTATAGCAAACGCAAAGGGAGGAATAGATACTTTACTCCACTCTGGAACATGATTTTTTCTAACATCTCCAGCATAAAACCACCAATTAATAACAAATAATACAAGTTGTGCTTCAAATATATTGAGCGATCTTATATTTTTCAATAAATATAATAAATAAGCCCATCTTTGAAACACCCAGTAACAAAGCTAAAATAGCCATTAGTTTAAAGAAGAAGAAAAAAGAAACATTCAAACCCAATTAATATAATTGTTTAAACACGTTTAATTCGTATCCATAGTTAGGTATAATAAACATCAAATATTTTAACTGTGATTTTGAAGTCTACCTATATCAATTCTATACTGAGTTTAATTTTACACATGAACATGGACGACGAAATACATAAAGATGCAAAAATACTGATTGTGTTTTTATTACTCGAAAAAAAACAAGCTTCCGGTGTGAAAAAGAGTATGATATTCTACCAAATTGAATGAGGGAAAAAAATTAATAAAAAGTAGTGAATCGGTTATATTGGCGTATTTTATAGAACTCTCGAAGACCTTTCAAACTCCCACGTTATGTTCAAAATATTAAATGCTTCGTGCTACAATTTTAATAAAGAAAGGTATAAAATAAATATTAAGCACCCGAAGTTAACAGCATTTTTAAAGAAATTAGGTGCTGATGGGTATAAAACCAAGAAATCTGTTGTTTTTTCCAGAGGGGAAATTGATAAGTTTATTTCAGCTGTTATCAAATATTTCAGAAACTGCATAAACGACAGAAGCAACTCCTTCATCGCCAATTTGCCCCTCTACCATTTCTTTTAACTGCAATACGAATAATATACCCACCGAATTCTCGTCTCCAATTAACTTGAGTAATGCTACAAACTATAGGCACATTTAATTGCTTCAATAAGTCCTAAAATTGTTAATTTTTTTTATGTACTTTTTGACAAATTAAATATAAACTTTAAAAAAATATCTGCATTTATATGAAATTTCATATTACTTTTAGGGGTGTAAAGTAATTTTTCGTCCCTATGGAGATAAAGTCAATTTTCAAAGAAGGTATTGGAAAAAATATTTTGTTATTGCGTAGCACAGGAAGGTGGTCTGTTTGAACTACTTCTTCATTAATTCAACAATTTAAATGAAGTTCTATTTCAGATTCGGATATGGACGATAATCGAAAAATTGCCCTAAACCTCTCTTTCAGAACTCAAATTTCTGTCTTTGAAAAGAACCACATGGCAAGACGTAACCAATCTCGTTGCCTTCAGGTATACTGAGTATTAATTAGGCTGTTTTACAAACATAAAAGCTGAGACACTATATTGAAATCAGCAAATGTAGCTTCACCTCCGATCTTAATAATTGCTAGGTCCGTTATATATTTTTGCATTCTCCATAAGAATCTATCAGTAGCTATGAATTTTTGCGGTTTTGAATATTTTGGAAGTATTGATCCTTCATGTATGTTCTTTCTTTTTTCACAATTGAAACAATCCAACTTCTGTTTATTTATACCATTTCCACCTCAAAGTACCGAATGAATGATTAGTTTTCTTTCCAAACGCAATGTTATTATGAGTACTGAGCAATTTGGATATCAAAATTTTAGAAATACAACTTATGCAATTTTCAATTATTTGGATGAAATTTATACTGATGTCCATGGTGGCGAAGCTGTTATAATTTTCTGTGATATGTTCAAAACGTTTGACTGTATATACCATGGATTTCTTCTACAGGACACTGTCTTATCGATAAATTAAATCTATCTTACATATAAAATAATTCAACACTCGAGAAATATATGGTCACGAGCCTGTTTAATTACTTTCAAACCGGTGGTCGTGATTCAAAGCATGTTAGGTAACACTCGATAGCTGTGGTCTCAAAAATCAGACATGAGCAATGTGCTCTTTGAATCTTACTTCCATGGTCCTTCTAGTTTGACCAACATACTTATCGTAGTCCTTACAGCTAATCTGTCTTATCTATGTTTTAGTTTATACGAAGTTTTGTTTACTACATTCATATTGAGAGTTCTGAAAATGCCCGTTAATTACTCTACCATCAATATAGAACAGCCAGTACCGACATCGAATCTCATAGGTGATTTCTTCATTTATAAGAGGTGTAAAAGTCACAATCACCTGCCAATTAAGTAACGCCCTTTTAGTAACGAGTAATTATAAACGAGTGTCTAGAGTTGTTTTAAAAAACGTTACATTCTGTGGTTTTTCTACTTACATTGAAATAACTAAATGGTACTTTTTTTAGTTGATTTTTTATGGCAGTTTCATTTGATAGACTTAAACCTAATCTGTCTGGCAGGTTTTTATCTACTGAATTCAAACAATAACCATAGTGATACATTAAACGATCAGAGGAATTGAAATGCGACATGAAATAACAATTCATCCCAAAATTCTTCAGGAATCCACTTCTGTATTCTTAAAAAAGGACATGCAAAATAGTCCAACCTAAGTGAACCAGACTATCTTACTTTAGACTTTTGTACGAAACAATTTTTCTTCCTAACTCAACTAAAACTTACCCTATACAGCTACAAACTTCCGAGACCATTAACTCTATAATAAGAAATTATGGTCGGAACAGAATTAACATAAAATACCGCATTTTCATCATTCTGGTAACAGCTCGTAAATATTTTTATGCGGAAAACTCCAGTGGAAAGCCGTGTTTTCTGGTGTTGCACGGTCCCAGAACTGCGTTCCCCAGATGAAACTTCCACTGGAAGTACCATGTCAGGATTCTGTTCTCGAGTGACTTACTTGCATAGTTTCTCGTGCGGCCGGGCTTCGGCTTACACGAACTTTATAACAAACATAATTAAGACGGAAGCGATTCTGATATGGCTTCGAAGTTCTTGCTAAGAAACCGTCCATCGATTTTGAGAATTTCGATATTAAATGTACGCGGAGACGTGCTAGTATATTTAAAAAAATGCCTTTCTCAAACAAAGTGGCTCGCTGTTTATCAAAATCATGATCCGGAAAACTCATACAATTCTTTTATTAATACTATCTGTAATTATATCGATAATTGTACCCAAAATTGATTGTTTAATATTGTTTTTCTGCTAACCAGCTGTCGTCCCCTTACGAATGGCAGCCCTCAGAAGTCTTAACTTGTGCGAGCCAAGGATTAACGAGGTTTTACTTTTTTACATGCGATTCCTAGCAATTTCTGGGACCATCAGAAAAATGTCCGCAGTCGCTACGGTTTGAACCGTCGACTGGCAAATAAAGTGATTGAAACATGGAGCTTTAACCACTCGTCTACCTGGCAATATACAATATAATAATGAGTCAATACAACTGATATCTTGGATGTCATAGGCATTATTGGAATCAATTAGTCACAGAAATTTCTTGAAACAATAACTCTGCAAAAATTATTCTGAAGATGATAAAAAGGAATACAGATTCTATAGAATTTTTTCATACAGTTTCCGCCAAAATGTTGGAACCATATGAAAAACTATTTGAATAATAAGTTCTCAGAAAATTTCATTCTTTCTTTCAATTAGACTAATGCAGTAACTACTCAAATATTATTGCGGATAATTCCCATTAAAAATCGAGGCCAACTCTTTAAGTAGTTATCAAAATCAGTAATTGGTATCCGAGGGGGAATTAGGTGTACATCATAACATTTTCATTACTTCATTAATCATTTCATATTCAACCTAAAATCGAAATCTATGTTTCTGGGGATCCGTGATATGATTTTTTTCGGTTCCTAGTTGGCAAATTTATGCCGTCTGACAATCGGTAAGTGATCGCCTCGGTGATCGCCGAGCAGACGCGGATTTTAATCAGTGATTTTCCGATGAATAGTATAACATCATTAATGGTAATTATTTTTCATTAGAGTTAATTACTGCATTATTTTCATTAGGTGTACAAAAAATGGCTAGTTACTTCCCCCTCGTTGGTATCCTAAACTGGATAACTGGGAATTGCAAACAAATGTTTTCAATAACATTTTTCGATGTTTTGCATATTTATGTCAATTTACTCTGTAGTGAATTTAGAATATCCGCCGTTTCCCGCTTAGCCGATATGCGCGTACTAAGTCTAATGGAAAGCACCAACTTTTTGAAGATTGAAATTGACTGAAAAACTATCATTGAAAAAGTTTCCCATATGGTTCCAACATTTTGGCGGACACTGTATAAACTGCTGAGAACATCAAAACAGAATCATAACAAACAGCAAATAATAAAATCTAAAGAAATTTAGAAAAATGAAGGAAAATATAAATAAAATCACTAACGTCAATCAATAGTATATTGTGTATCTAGTAGCAATCTGAAAGCAATACATTCCCGACGACAATGTAAATTGTTGGCCGAGGCGTTAAGCCGAGGCCAACAAGCATTGAAGTCTAGGAATGTGCTTTTACTACGAGGTACACATACTATTTTTTCTTAAATCGCAATCAGCATTATCAAAAACTAAGGAATTCTACATATTGTTTGCGTGAATTCAATAACTGTCTAAAATGTAAACAAGCCGGCAAAAATTTTCTCGGATCGTTTTCTGTACGAGAAAGTACTTTCCCGTACCGTTTAGGCCCGAAAACGGTCCGGGAAAGTTCGTTGCTTAGCAATGGACTAAAATACTAGATTAGCGTATTTTGAGGCCTGAAGTTGCTCCGAGAAAGTGGGCAGTCTTGAACGATTTCAGAAAAAACAAATACTCTAATAAACTTGTTTTTGTTGATGAACTTGAAAAGGACTTAACCCCTGACGAAGATATAGCCAACCACTTTATCATCTTCTTCTCTAATATCGGTAACAAAATCGCTAAAAAAATTAACATTCCGCCATCCTCCGTTACGTCCCAAAGACTCAATATTCAAGCTTCCAATCTCAATAAAAATCTTTTCTCAAGTTTGAAAAATAACACTGCCTCCGGCCCTGGCAAAGTATCAGTATATTTCATTAAAAAATACAATAAGTTTCTCATAGGACCTATTATGTGTTTCATCTAAACCTAACATTAACATATGAAGTTCCATCTGCTTTTAAAGAATCAATAACAACTCCCATCCTTAAATCTGGATGCCGAAAAATGACCAGAAATTATAGACCTATCACAGTCATCAACAATTTTACCAAAGTCTCCGAGAAATGCATTAAGAATATATTAATGGATTATATTAATAGTAGGTAACGAAGAATTATCTGACTCACAATTCGGTTTCAGAGAGGACTTACCTATCGAAATAGATGTTTTTAAGTTGACGATTAATATTTTAAACAGATTCCATAATAAAGAAAAATGTCTTATATTCTTGGATTCAGCAAAGGCATTTGACACCGTGAACCAAACGATTCTATTTGAACGTCTCGAAGATTTCAGAATCAGTGGCATAGCTCTTGAATTGTTAAAAGACTATCCGACAGACGAACGAAGTTGTTAAAATTAATAAAACTTTAAGTAACCCCTTTCCAGTAACAATGGGTGTTCCGCAGGGGACTGTATTAAGACCGACACTATTTATTTTGTATCTGAATACACTATATTCGATAAACTACCTTAAAGGAAAAATAATTTCCTATGCTGATGATACAGCTGTCACATTTGCTGGAAACACTTGGACAGAAACTTACAAAAACGTGAATGTGAAATGAAATTATCATACAGCACTAGCCTGCTGCGTCTTAACTTATCAAAAACTGAATTCAATGTCTTTTCCTCGACGTCAAGAGACCATGGTATTCCAGATAGACTAAAATTTCATACATATAATTGTCCTGACATGCACCAGTGTCCTTGTCAAGAAATAATACTGACAAAATCTACCTTGTCTCTAGCTTTCACTGACCAACATTTGCGCTGGGAGGATCATATTAGCTATACAGTAAAAATGCTAAGAAAATTAATTGTACAAACAGGAACATTCTGAAATATTTGCCATCATTTTGCGAGTCAAGAATTTGCATCAATATTCATACATTGCAAGTGCTGTGTTATTCTTCCTATTCTGAACCCATTTGGGAATTCAGTTATGACTTAATTTTTTTCAAAGAAGTGCATTAGGCTTTCATAAATTAGTTTTTCTCGAATTTTGCTCAAATTAGGAAGCAGAGATATGGGCCTATAATTTTTGAATTAATCATTTCCTATGTTTTTGAATATCGGTTTTATGGGAGCTATCTTTTCCGTTCCCGTTCCCGTTTCAAAACAAAGATTTAAGATGTGTACCAAAGGAATTACTGTCAAATCTGTGGAATAGGAATTACATCAAAACAAACTGATTTTTTGTGTCTAATCCTATTATACTTTCAAGTATTTCTAAACAGCTAACTTTACCTAGAAATATACCTCAAGACTGTAATTTGATAGTCTACAATTTTTGCTGTTAGGTTTTGTTCTTTCATTTGGATATGCATTCAAGAAATATGTATTTGCTTGATTGATCCCAGATACTTTTTGTCTAGTTTTGGTTTATGGGGACTTATTTTTTAGGAACCGCATTCCGTGAATAACTATCTTTATGGGCATTCACTCAACTAGTATTCTCTTCAGACCCGAAGCAACATTTCAACAGTAAATGAAAATTTTGGATTGCTTGCGGGTTACTAAGGGAATATAAAAGTTTTTTTCTTTTTGCGTATCTCGACAGCATATATTAAAATAAATAGGTAGGTAACTACTTCGATAAAAACAATTTGGGGATTTTGTGCATTGAGTAATTATAGTTTATCACTAGTAAAATATCTGTTAAACTATGTCTGCACCAGGTGAGCAAGTCTGACAAAATTCCAGAACAGCTTCACCACCAATCCCCAGTTTTTTAGTATCAACTTCAGGAAAATTAAATGTGGTACATCTCGAAATTCAATATCTCACCAGATTTTCCGGCCAAAACATAATTCTTCAGAACTGTTGGATTCAGTCGAGGAAAATCGCCCATTTTTTTTCATTTTCCTGATAATAAACATTTTTCCTAAATTTTACATGCTTTATGGAGGGCACTGTAAGTATTCACGAGTTGAAAAATTGTAAAACCTGTATTTTTCTAGAAGTAAATCCAACAGAAACCAACAATGGGCCAAGAATAGACTCTTGCGGAACTCCCCATAGTCACAAATTTTTCCCAAACCATGATTGCAGCATATTATACCATTTCAACCCACTTCCTTCTATAAATATAAACAAGGTTCGTTTGGTGAAAACAAACCTAAAAATTCAAAAAATTCTTCGAGTATAGCTCGGCGTATTCCACACGCACCAGACTTCTTATTTGTTCGGTTTCTAAAATAGATTGATTAATTACGCTGGAGACAGTGAAGAAGTTCAATCCAATTGTAGATTGCAGACATGTTGGCCGACTATTTATCATTTGTTTTGAAATAACTCAGATTACGATGACGTCGACAGATTCTTCGCATTTAGAAAGCAGAGGCATGCACACATGAAACAGAAAGAGTTAGTTGACGAAACCATTTTAGCCGGTAGATACTGAGAGGAAATGAAGAGAAGAGACTGAATTATTTGGAAGTTTTAGGCTTATGTACTTTTTTACTTTGTTACTTTTTTATTATTGGATACTCAGAAAATTTCAATTTCTCTATAAAACTCTATTTCATCACACAACCAAGCTTATTTCAAAATAAAAATTTCTCCTGTCGTATTGAATATAGTAGAATAGGATAAATATATTATTAGGTTTATTTGGGTAAATTTAAATCACATATTAAGAGTAACTAAATAATCATAGAAGTAATCACGGATGTATTTTGCAAACTAGTGCAACACACTTTTGTGATGTAACAACTATAACTTAATATAAAATGCTATAATATTACTATAATAAATTTGCAAAATATTCAAAATCAACAAATATTGAAATCTTAGAAAAGTTTGTGAAATTAAATTTTCAAATCAAATAATAAAGGCTTTTATTAACAAGAAATGAATACCTACATGAAATAACTGAGGATAGTTAAAGAACACAAATACGTACAAATTATTCATAAAGACACTAGGAAATACCTGAATATATGATGTAATTTATAAAATTGTGAATTCTCATTCTGGTAGTGGTTATGATCCATTTTTTTAAATTTTGTTTTGTTTCTGTACATTTTGATATCTTCTGGTAGAACGTTGTATAACCTTGGAATCAGGTGTAGTTTATTTTTCCTATTGAATTCTTGGCCTTAGAAATTTGACTTTCTTGTTTTTACTTCCAATGAAATACATGCGATAAATGTTTTTGTTGTTTTCCATGTTTTTGTATAAAATTTTAGAAATCGACAATGGAAATATTTGAATTGTATCCATAACTTTACTTTGGTGATAAATAATGTTCGATTTTTATTGTTTATAATTCTGAGGAACCATTTTTGAAGTGTGTTGAGATTTTATAGGTGAATATCATTTGCCCATCCCCATCCTATGATTCAGTTGACTATGTACCAATGCATACTATACAGGGTGTAACATAAGTATGTCATAATATTTAAAGAAAAAAGTCTGCATGAACTTCTGTCCGGAAATGATGCGTTTGGGAGGTACATGGTGTTGAAATAGATTTTTTTTTCGTTTTTCAACCATTACATTTGCAAAAAATAAGTTTTTCGCACGAAATTTGGTACCCGGGGAATCTTTGAGGTGGGAAATCATAATTTTGTCATTATTTATTTTAAATTGATCTAACTTTTTTTGACAGTAGATTTTTGGTACTCTTCATGAAAAACCTTAATCCCACACCTTTTTTAAGTAAAAAAGGTAAACTTCCTCAACAACGGTGGTGGCACGTTACTTAGCTCCTAAGTCTGAGAGCATTACAAAAACTAAGAATGTGGTAGATCTTGTCAAAATATATTAAATCTTATCGAAAAGTTACTCTTTTTTCGAGATTACAGATTGTTGAAATTTTCCAAAACATTGGTTTTCCTCATAAGTTTTTTGCAACTGCAGTTATTTTCATCTAACTTTATACGTAGTATGCCCGAACATAGGTTCTTCTTCTAAAATGAGCATTATCAAACCACTTATTCAATCCAAATTAAAAATTTTGTCACGTTCAATTATTCAATTAGAAAGTGCCATAGAGTTCAAAGTTTGTAAAAAAATCAAATTTGAGAAGTACTATGTTATTGTTTATTAAGCAAATGAACAAATTATATATAGTTATATAGTCTTCTATCCAAAGAATTCCGCACCTGTTGGAAAATGCCAGGAGTGTTTCTTATCGTTTCGCAGCAAGCTATGATGCGATCCTTCAACATTAATTCGTTTTCAATGGGGCTAGAATAAACCAGTGATTTTTGTTGACTCCAAAAGAACAAATCGACGGGATTGAGGTCCGGTGTCCTCGAGGCCAATGCTGAGCGCCTCCTCGTTGAGGATATGCCACGTCTAAGAAATTTCTTGCTTCCAGGCTAAAATTGAGCTGGGATTTAATCATGCATCAACCAAGAGTGATTTCATGGCCTTCTAGATAACCCGATCTAACCCCATGCGATTTCCTTCTATGGGGATATTTAAAATCTGAGATTCATTGACACAGACCTTTCAGATATCAGTTACTTATTTTCCGAAAATACAATTTTTAAGATTTTCCTAGTTTCGTAAAATACGAGCCTCAGATGATTTTTTTTTCAAAAATCGCAAATAAAGATTTTATTCATTTGTTGTGTACTTTTTGTATGTCACTGTATACGAGGAATATTTAAAAACATGATTTATTTTCTAGAAACAATGATCTGATTATCATATCCAATTAACATCGCAAAAGTTTTATTCCTGTTGATCTTCACTGAGTAAATTTTCATTGCCTATTTGCGATATCAAGTAGTCTATTCCAATTAGAGTAAAAGACGCCTCAGTTTCAGGTATATTGAAACTCTAATTTTTCACGTTACCTCGTATAAGACATGTTTGTGGAGAAGAGGAGGATATAATGAGGGTAAAAATTATCAGAGAGGTTTTAGATATTTTTTTTCCATGCATATTACATATGGAACGTACTTTATACGCATCCATGTAAAGTATCGTTTTGCGTTTCCATTTAAAACTCATGTTATTATTAAAAACTTTGCGGCGGAGAGGGGTGCAAAATTGGCCGCGGTCCATTACGCGCCCCGCGTTATGCACCCTCCGAAGTAAGAATATACTTAAGCTAATTATAATGTGAAAAATATCACAACACGAACTCCTGCAAATTTATTTCCCATTATCTGTTTTTTCCCGTTCTCCATCTCCGAAGTTTCCGACTTTTTTTAGGCACATAACTCTCCGACCGGGTGCATATCCAACTTTAGATTGTATAAAGTATAATGTACAAAGAAACCCCTAATGTAAAATCGATGGAACACCATTACAGTCGGGCTCGAGTTCTAACTTCCCTAAATCATTTTGGACTGAACGTGTTTCGTAACTCACTTGCAAGGATCCGTTCTTGTTGACTTCTTTACTATCTGTTCTCTATGGTTCTGCCAGGAATCAATTCGCATGTTTTATCGGATCCGTTTTGAATGTATGGTTCACTGATAGAATCCGCTCTATAGGCTAAGGCAATCATAGTGTTTACTATTTTAATATTGCATGCAGAAAGTGAGGTTCTGTCTTCTGTTGTTTAAGCAAACGAATTTGACAGACTGCGCGTATTTCTAGCCCTTACGCTCCGTGCCCTCACAATTGTACGGGCATACTTAAATGACTATTACAATTGTATTTTTTTTTTGTTAAATTTGTCATTTCCGTCAACCGATTGCACCCCTACGCGCAACCCTCAGAAGTCTTCGAGAGACTTGTGTGAGCTAGGGATGACGCAGCGCTTACCTTTTAACGGAATTTGAACCCTACCAGCACGACCACCACGGCCCAATGAACTGGAAGATAAAAAAGCATGTTTCAATATGTCATTATGAGTGACTGGGTAAATTTGTTTTTTGGGGGTTAGATTTTGCGACATATTTGTATGCCATTATAATTGTGTACACTAGGAGTCTACAAGTGCACCTTCTAATGATTGGTTTTAATTTGAACATTGGGATGTGTATCAAAAGAGCATTCAATCTCATACTGTTTTTTTTCTTCTTATTTCAGATAAAATTCACAAAATCGACGTTGCCAAATATCCAAATAATCCCAAAAAAATCTACAATTAGTTAGATTAAATACGATCGGATCTAGGGATCGATTCAGATTCAGATCAAATTGATTAAGAGGAAGAAACTAATGGGGAACAGGTGGAGGAATCCTTAGATGAAGATGGAGAATCTGATGATGAGCAAAAATCTCAAATCTCAAAGAAATACAAATATTGTTTGGAATCAAATTTCCATGTACTGGAGTATTAAGTTGAAATTTTCAATGATTGCTAATGCTATGCAAAGAGAAAGGTTATGTACTATTTGCTGAGGAACTATTTTCACGTTGTTAATTCATTGGGTTTGACATAAGAACAGAGGGAGAAAAAAAATTATGGAAAGTGCCGACGATGATTGATTTTGTCAGAAATCGGTGTAGGGAAATAACACGTAGGGGAAATTGTTGTTTCTCAATTGGTGAGTACAAGATTCCCTTCACAGGAAGATGCAGTGTACGACAGTATGTGAAGAATAAACCTAGACCTGTTGGTCTGAAGAATTTTGTAAAGACCATGTTCGATTTTGAAATCTACCAAGGGTAAACAACACCTTTTCCAAACATGACATTGAGGTTGGGACCCGCTGTTGCTTTGCGATTCGTAGAAACATTGCGGAAAGGTAGTTCTGTGCTTTTTGATCGCTACTTCACTACCCTTCCACCGCTGAAACCGTTGTCAGAATCAGGATTAGGAACAGGTACGCTCAACTCGAATTCATAGGTCATAAATTCAAAGCAGACAAAGTGTGCTGAATGTGAAGAAGTATCACGAAGTCATACACAAATCTACGTGACAAAATGTTGTCTGTCCTACATTAAGTATGTGCATACAATAAAAAAATGAGAGGAGTTGATTTGTGTGATCAAATGATGAAATGTTATCGCAAATTCTTCAATTATTCAATTAATTCTTTTAACATACTCTCGGGAGTGTAAGGGCTAGATTCAGAATAATCTTCAGCATCTACTTCAAAAGGTTCACTGAAAAAACTCGTCCAAGAAGAGCAACAGATACCACATTGCACAAAACACTGAACTTTGTAAACACGCAATTTGGTAATATACTTTCATCCACAGCCGATATGTTTTAGAGTTCTAATGGATCTATTACATTGCATATGTTAACAAACTTCGTATGATGCCAATAAAAGACTAGTGGGTTTTGTTATGATGAGACACAGTGTCTTAAAACACACATTTCGTGCATTTAAATGTTTACAACAAATTAATTAATGACGAAAACATAAAAGAATATGACTATGGACTGATTGACTGTCATGTAATGACACACTCAGTTCCCTGCTAGTACGTTTGTCACAGAATGCCCTATTGGATGGTCTAACCTCCAACATCTTGTATAAATAGAAACATTCTGCCTGAAAACTAAATCGCTTCGAACAAAACCTCCAATCTGGCACGAAAACTCCACTGGGGTTGTTCGAGGGTTGGCAATTTATAATCTCATCAGATCAAGCGACAACTACACCTCCAAACATCAGTCTATGGCGTGTCAAGCGATCGTAGAACCATCCTCAGACGCGCAGCCTACTAAATAATCGGCATATAACAAAAACCGCATCTCTCCATTCTCTCCCCAGGGCCAATACATTACGGACGCAGAAGGTTGGAAAATTTAATATCACCAGCTTGTATACCGCTGTTCTCGCAATTCTCCAACTTTCGGTATTTTTCCATTACATCACATTCCCGACGACCGTTGTCTGCACTTATGAAACGCGTGTTCTGTGTCCACTACCGGAGGCTGCGGTGATTAATTGGACCTCGAAGAAATGTACCCTTCGTATAATTAGGCGTAAGGACTCGAGGAAAAAGTAATTGCGCCAGGGAAAATTTAATAGATGGCGCTCGATCGAACAGTAACGCGTGAAGCTTGGTCGGTTCATATGACAGTAATCTTAAATTGAAAATTGTGAGGGATGATATTGTATTTGCTGAACCGAATTAAGAAGGAGTAGGCCTCGATACATTGGTCAATTCGTACATAACCTACAAATAAATCAGGCGATCCGTAGGTGAGGCTTATTTGCGTAAAGTTTATACATTGGGTAGCTTGCAGCTGACGAGCAACATACGGGGTTTATCACATCGGGTGTGCATTAACACTCAGGCCTGCTGAGGTCTATTGTATTATTTTTGTATCCCTCACTAGATTTATTAGTATATTTACTAAGTGTTTCGGATTCATGTCTGTTTGTAGATTGATCTTTCCGACCGTTCTACTGTGCCTGTTATACAGTGCGCCTTATCGAAACATGTGAGAAGCTCTTTCTTCCTTACTACATGGTATGCGCTCCACGGTTTCTCTGTTTATTCTCATTGTCTGCAGGTGTTTCCTTGGGTAGCAGTGTCAAGTAAGTAATCTTGCAATTGTGTGTGTCTTTTCGTTCTATTTAGGTAGAGTATGTCAGACGTTTGTGTTTGGCTTGAGTGCCAAAGTGCCTCACCTCTTCGATTTGGTCCCAATATGTTTGGTGTTCACTCGTTTATTAAGTATTCTTATCGGATTTTGCTGATCACAAACACAGGTTCTCGGCCTACGAATAGTGATTCAGATGTTTGTTTTGGAGTTGGTTTACTTTTTCAGGAACTTCTGTTCTTCTGGTTTCGGTACTAGGCATTCCTAAAAGGATGTAGAATTTTGTATTTGTTATGCAGTTTTAAGTTTTGGGGTGTTCATCTTTATATAATGTGTCTCACTTTGAGCAGTCACAACCTCATATTTCACTGAGAATAAAATATTTGAATTTTTTTTCTCCATACAATAGTAAGTACTCATAACTTTATGTTGATAAAACATTCGTATATCCATTTTCCACGGCTAACTATGACCAATTGAAGAGTGAAAAAGTATGAAAAACATATTAGGCATTTTTTTATCACAATATTATTATTATCAAATTCTGTTTCAGAATACTCTTAAGCCCCTAGATCCCAATGCTTAAATCAATTGATACAGGTTGTCATTTGTAGCTGACAATGTGGTTATCTCTTTTTCATGAGTAAGAATTGTTTAAATAATACTGCGAAAAATAACCAAATATTACTATTCCGTGGCAAAATGTGACCACTTGAATAGTGAAAAATTAGGAAAAAATATATTAACGGTCTTTTATTGAAAGATCAACCCCAACTCCCGGTTTTGGAATATCCCTGGACCCCAGAACTCAATGCTGAATCATAGAAATATACAGGGTATCATATGTAGCTAGCAATATCACCTACTCTAATTCATCCATAATGCTCTGTTGATTTTAAAATGTTCTTTTTTGTCACAAAGTGCCCTAAAATGTTCCATTATTACTGTAGAAAGTAACCAAGAATCACTTTTTCATGGCTAACTTATGATCAACTGAAAATTGAAGAATTGGGAAAAACATATTATTGATTGATTTCATTGAAAATATGAACAGGATGTTCATAAAGTCAGTTGTGGAATCATCTGCGACTGAAAGTTGGAATTTAGTCGCTATTTTCCATCGTACAAGATAACCTCTCTGGAAGGGATTCATGTTTTAAAGAGAAACATTCTCAATTGAAAATTGAATCAACACATGACTCCTCTGGAAATGGTGTCATGTATGCCATACCCATGACAGGTTTTATGTCAGAAAAATATTTTCAAAGTTTCACCGCACAAGAAATAGTCCAACAATTCCTCATTACTATGTGAAATTGCTTCTGAAGAGTATGTTTTCCAATTCTTCCGCCCTCACTGATGATCTTATAGTCTAAGAGCTGAGGGACCAAAACTGCAAGAGTTTTATAAAAGCTGATATTTTGATATTGGGTCATGAATAGGTTGAATATCAATAGCCTGCCGTCAGTCAGCCAGTTTTTGGGACAACTGGCGTGGGGGTGGTTCCAAACTTGTAAAAAAAACACGTATGTCGCAACTGTTTTATAAAATCTGAAAATTTGTCTGTGGATAGCTAGGCAACCAATAAACTGTGTGGACATAGTCAGTCAGCACAATATTGGAACACTACGCGTCAGCGGTCCGGCAAACACGTCAAAAAAAATGGGTTCGTGAAAGAGTGTTATAAAATCTGAAAATTAGTCTGTGGATAGCAAGACAACTAACAAACTGTGTGGACATAGTCAGTCATCAGAATATTCGGACACTTCGCGTCAGCGGTTCGTTAAACCCGTCAAAATAAATGGGTTCGTGAAAGAGTTTTATAAATACTGAAAATTAGTCTGTGGATAGCAACATAACTAAGAAACTGTGTAGACATAGTCAGTCAGCACAATATTGGAACACGATGCGTCAGCGGTCCGGTAAACCCGTTCAAAAAAAATGGGTTTGTAAAAGAGTTTTATAAAATATGAAAATTTTTGTGTAAGTAGTTCATATTACCTAAAATAAGACTAACATAATCAGTCAAACGTTTCATGGAACAAACGCCGTCAGCAGGCAATAGAAAGGCGCCGTTATTTTGACATGTACTCGTGAGAATATGGAAAAAGAACAACGTTACTAAAATATTCCTTTATTAGAGGACGTATAAAGGCGAGGATTGAAGTTCCTTTATGTTCTTTTCTGTTCCTTTATTTGACATGACTCATGATTGATAAATATATAATATGTTTAGCAGGAATCGATGTTTCAACCCCTATCTATCATAAGAATAATTTTATCTGATACTGAAATGAATTATGTAGAAAGAAAAATCGAAGTTTCTAAGATTTAATTTAGGTTATGAATAATGAACGCCACATATAAACTGGCAGAATAGCGGCAGTCACTATTAAAATAAAGTTGCCTTATATACTGCCTGACGTTATTGCAATATCTCTCTAATGAGTCAGCAGAATCTGTCCTTATCTGACGGTCTGTAATAAATGAGTGCAAGCATATTATTTGTCAGCCATTTTTTTCATGAACAAACTAGTCAAAAGTACTTAATATACGTTTACTAATTTACAGATGCTGAGTCGGAGGTGACCGACACCGAAGAAGATGATTTATTTTTATTTTTAAAGTATTGATTTAAAAATAATATTGAAATAACCTTAATTTTTTTAAAGAGGTATATACGACATTCAAATTGAGACGTTTGTTTTTCATATTTCCAATCCCATAAACACTCAAAGAACATAATAGTTTAAATTAACCAAAAAGAGCATACTAACATGAAATTGCGTCTATCCAGTTTAGCATTTATTTCAAGTAGCTAAAAATAATGTTTAGGCGTATATAGCTACTGTACTATTTATATAGATATTTCGAACAGTAATATTAGTTCTTTATGTAAGTAAGCATTTTTCAGTAACATAACAAATGTATTTGATTACATGAAGACACAATAGTTCGTAATTACTACCATCTTGTTGCTCAACAAAATTAAAAGTAAATAAACCACTTTTTCTTTGTTTTCCAATTGTCAATTCCTGGAATTATTTTCTAACGTTATCATATAAAGGTTGTTTCATTCAACAAAATCAACGATATTGTTGACGGAACATTTCTTTGCATTGAATTAACCTGTAGTACTATTATTTCTTTGAATGAACTAATTGTTATATAAAACATTTCTCCAACCACATTTTGTCCCATTGTTTATTTGAATGTTGCATTTTGACCAAAATATAGATATTGCTTGTTGCATTATTAAATATCTCTTTCCTATCGTTTCTTATTGAATATCTTTTCATCATTGTATTGTAATATTGAACAACTTAGTCAGCGCCATAAAACACGCTATATGAATTAAGCGCGCCTTTCCATTGCCTGCTGACGGCGTTTGTTCCATGAAACTTCTGACTGACTATGTTAGTCTTGTTTTAGGTACTATGAACTAGTTTCTCGAAAATTTTCTGATATTATGAACAGTCTTTCACCAACCAAATTTTTTTGACGGGTTTAGCGGCAGCTGACGCGAAGTGCCCGAATATTCTGATAACTGACTATGTCCACTACGTTTGTTAGTTGTCTTGCTATCCACAGAATAATTTTCATATTTTATAAAACTCTTTCACGAACCCATTTTTTTTACGGGTTTACCGGACCGTTGACGCGTCGTGTTCCAATATGGTGCTGATGACCGACTATGTCCACACAGTTTGTTAGTTGTCTTGCTATCCACAGACTAATTTTCAGATTTTATAAAACTCTTTCACGAACTCATTTTTTTTGACGGGTTTACCGGACCGCTGACGCATCGTGTTCCAATATGGTGCTGACTGACTATGTCTACACAGTTTGTTAGTTGTCTTGCTATCCACAGAATAATTTTCATATTTTATAAAACTCTTTCACGAACCCATTTTTTTTGACGTGTTTACCGGACCGCTGACGCGTCGTGTTCCAATATAGTGCTGACTGACTAAATCCACACAGTTTGTTAGTTGTCTTGCTATCCACAGAATAATTTTCATATTTTATAAAACTCTTTCACGAACCCATTTTTTTTGACGTGTTTACCGGACCGCTGACGCGTCGTGTTCCAATATAGTGCTGACTGACTAAATCCACACAGTTTGTTAGTTGTCTTGCTATCCACAGAATAATTTTCATATTTTATAAAACTCTTTCACGAACCCATTTTTTTGACGGGTTTACCGGACCGCGGACGCGCCGTGTTCCAATATGGTGCTGACTGACTATGTCTACACAGTTTGTTAGTTGTCTTGGCTATCCACAGACTAATTTTCAGATTTTATAAAACTCTTTCACGAACCCATTTTTTTACGGGTTTACCGGACCGCGGACGCTCCGTGTTCCAATATGGTGCTGACTGACTATGTCTACACAGTTTGGTAGTTGTCTTGGCTATCCATAGACTATTTTTCAGATTTTATAAAACTCTTTCAAGAACTCATTTTTTTTGACGGGTTTACCGGACCGCTGACGCGTCGTGTTCCAATATGGTGCTGACTGACTATGTCTACACAGTTTGTTAGTTGTCTTGCTATCCACTAATTTTCAGATTTTATAAAACTCTTTCACGAACCCATTTTTTTTGACGGGTTTACCGGAGCGCTGACGCGTCTTGTTCCAATATGGTGCTGACTGACTATGTCCACACAGTTTGTTGGTTGCCTAGCTATCCACAGACAAATTTTCAGATTTTATAAAACAGTTGCTACATACGTGTTTTTTTTACAAGTTTGCTACCACCCCCACGCCAGTTGTCCCAAAAACTGGCTGACTGACGGCAGGCTCTTCATATTCAACCCATTCATGACCTAATATCAAAATATCAGCTTTTATAAAACTCTTGCAGTTTTGGTCCCTCATCTCTCGGTCTATTAGAAGAGTGAAATAGATTTTTGTCGACCAAAATGTATTGAAGGCCTAGCGAAAGAGATGCAATTCACGCATCAATTGAATGAGCGATTTTCTGTTAGTGATACTTCTGAATAACATTCTCCCTTATGTCATTCATAGATAAGAATCTCCAATGGAAACTGGACATTTAATAAATAATCAACTATCTGAATGAAAATGCAAATTTTCACTTTCAGTTTTTTTGTCTCAAGTTATATAGGGTCTTTCTCAGATGTAGTTCAATGTCCTGCATGGCTTTAGCCGGGGAAGTAGTTGTTTTCTGTTAGATATTACAAAAAAGTAACTTCAATTATATCGTAGGGTTTATTCCATTTCCAGAGGAGTCATGTATTGATTCAATTTTTAATTGAGAATGTTTCTCTTTAAAATATTATTGATTCTTTTATCACTGAACTAACATCAGATCCTGGATCAGGACACTTTGAATCCCGGGTATATTTCTATGATTCAGTATTGGGTTCTGGGGTCCTGGGAAATTCCAAAATTGAGGTTAATTTTTCTTTAACATATTTTTTTTTAAATTTTTCACTCTTCAAGTGGTCACAGTTTTCCATGGAAAAGTAGTATCTGGTTATTTTTCACAGTATGAATGGAATATTTTTGGGAATGTTGTGAAAAGTGAAGAAATTTATAAATTAAGCAAATAATATTGATGAAAAAGAGTTAATCATATTGCCAGCAACAAATGATACCCTGTATAATCAATTGATTCAAGCATTGAGATCTGGGGGTTGATGGTACTCTGAAACAGAATTTGATCTTAATTTTGTGATGAAAAAATCACTAATGTTTTCCCTACTTTTCAATTGGTCATAGTTGTTAGGCGTGGAAAATGGATATACGAATGTTTCATCAACACAAAGGAAAAAAACATTTCAAATTTGAGTTTGAGAGAGAAAATTAAGTTCCTATAATAACTGAATTAAAATGTATTATTTTTGGACATTTTTTATCTAATTCACTACTAAAACCAAGTATTGTTCAAATTGCCATTCAATTATTTTATAACATGTTATTAGCAAAATGTCTGACACATTTTCATTTAGAAAAATTCTTTTGTTTTCAAGGAATTTTTGATTTTGCGAATTTTACTCAAGTTAGGCGAGCTCTTGTACAGGGTTGGATTATTCTTATTATTATTACTCATATCCGCGGGGATAGTTATCCGCGGTGATAGCTCGAACGGAGAGCGCCGGTTCACAGATATCTGAAGCCAAGCAACGCTATGCGAGGCCGTAGTTTGGATGGGTGACCTACGGACCTCCTTTCGATATTCTCCTCGGATCGTGCTAGGAATCGCACGTAAAAAGGTAAGACCTCGTTAATCCTTGGCTCGCACAAGTTTCGACTTTTGAGGGCTGCCGTTCGTAAGGGGACGACAGCTGGTTAACGGAAAAACAATTTTAACAATTAAAAAAAAATAAATATATATAATAAACAATGTGAAATAACCTCTCAGAACTATACACATGGAAAGAGGCACATTTCCTATTACGAGGTAGTTTGAAAAATCATGAAAATTCATTGAAAATACATTATGAATGAAAAAATTATGTTTTTCCATGAATTCCACATCGAATTATGAATATACAGGGTATCCCACGAAGTTTTGGACAGGAAATATTTCGGAACGCGAAAGTAGTGGAGAATCGTAATTTTGGGGTTCTGAACTAAAGCAATTGTTGCAGATTTTTTTGATACTGTTACCCAATGAGCCTTTTGTTTTCGGTCACGTGACATGTGATTCAAAATCTTTAATGGGACACCCTGTATATTTTGGCATTTTTATGTTCCTCCCGATGAAACAATTTCAACGAACTATCACACTTGTGGTCTAAAAAGATTAATTCAAGAAATACAGGTACTTCAATATCCTTTGTCCCACTACGATTTTTAATAAAATAGATATGATTAATTTAATTTTGTCTTGTTTTAATCATCACATAAAATATACAATGAAGGTGTATTCAACCAAAATGATGGGGTAATTATCTTTGCAAAAGAAAAAATTAATTGTTCATTCAAAATTATAAAATTTGATCAGATCAACATCATAGAACTACGTTTGCAATTGCACGAAAAAACCGTTTTATTGAATGGCATATACAGACCGGGTCCTACGTGTGAATATACCTTTATAGAAAACCTAGCGAACTATATTAAAACGTGTGATCATGTGGATTTCCACATTATTACAGGGGATATCAATATGGATATACTAAATACCGAGGAAAACTCTGTTCACGAATATCTCAATACCATGAGCGCAGAAGGTTTTACTAGCCTAATAAACAAGAACACTAGAATGATAGATCGTGAAAGCTCCTGTATCGATCACATCTTCATTAAAACGAGAATAAAAAACTTCACGAATGTCCCAACGGTTCTGGAAACGAATATAACCGATCATTTTTCTATAATTAACAATATCATCATACCAGAGAAAATAGTTGACAAAGTAAAAACAAAAATAACTAGAACTATAATAAACAGAGAAAAGTTAAAAGATAAACTCAAACAACAGAACTGGACAGACATATATTCTGAAAATGATATTAATAAGAGCACCACTACATTCATCAACACAATAACAGAATTAACTAATAGTTCTTCAATCACCATTGAATTGAAGAGGAAAGAAATTAAACGGAAAGAATGGATAACTGCAGGACTTCTCAAATCGATTGATAGAAAAAATAAACTATATAAACTAATTAAAAACGAAAACACAGACTATAATAAATTACAATTCAAAATATGTAGAAACCAATTAAACAACTTAATCAAAACAGCAAAAAATAAATATTATAAAAATAAAATTGAAAAAAATAAGAATGTCAGTAAAAATCTCTGGAACTGCATTAAAGAAATGTCAAATAGCGAAGAACCTAAATCCCCCATTGACAAAATCAAAACTACCGGTGGTGAAATAATAAGCGATCCTAAAATAATATCAAATAAATTTTGCAAATACTTTTCTGAAATAGGTGACAAAATGGCTATGAAAATAAATCACCAACTGAACGATATAAAAAAGAAAAAAATAGAACATTCAATATTCCTCACAAATACCGACGAGAAAGAAGTTATAGAAATGATTATGACCCTAAAAAATAACAAAGCACCTGGTTTAGATGGTATAAGAGCGGAAACTCTCAAGGTAGTAAGTCGTGAAGTTGCACCCATATTAACCTTCCTTATAAATAAATCCATCAATGATGGAAAGTTCCCTGACATACTGAAGAATGCAGTCATAACACCTATTTTTAAAAAAAACGGAGATCAGTTAGACATGTCGAACTATCGCCCAATATCGCTCATTTCCAGCATATGCAAAATATTCGAAAAAATTATCCAGAAAAGAATAAACTCTTTCTTCAACAAATACGAAGTCATCTCAGAAAAACAGTACGGATTCCGACAAAACCGCTCTACAGCGGATGCGATTGCGAGCTTGACAAAAATGATAAACAATGCCATAGATAAGAAACAAACTTCTATATGTATTTTTGTCGATCTCGCAAAAGCATTCGACACAGTAAACCATGAACAGCTTCTTCTGGCCCTCGAGAATGTTGGTCTTCGGGGAATCTCGTATAACCTAATGAAAAGTTACTTATATAACAGAACGCAACGTGTTAATATAAATGGAACTCTAAGCGACCCAAGAAATATTGGAATTGGCGTACCACAGGGAACCGTACTAGGCCCACTTCTCTTTAACGTGTTCCTCAACGACCTTTTTGAACAAGAAACTAAAGGAGAAATCATCAGCTTTGCTGATGATACGGCAATTTTTTATGAAGACTCGAACTGGGTTTCACTTAAAAATACCATAGAAATGGATTTCTCGACCATCACAAATTTTTTCAACTATAAATTACTCACAATAAACTTCAAAAAAACATTCTACATCCCCTTCACCTCATACAGTAATAACCTACCTTCATATCAGGACATAAAAATCAATGATACCACCAATACACAAACAAGTATAAAGTCAGCACTGAAAATTAAATATCTAGGAATAATCATAGACTGCCACATGAAATGGGACGAACAGGCACATTTCGTAATAAAAAAACTCCGGTTTATGGTCTATAAATTCAAAAATCTGGCAAATTTTATCGACTTGAAATATCTGAAAATATTATACCATGCTTTGGTGGAATCTCACCTGACATACGGACTTATTGCCTGGGGTTCTACGTCGGCAACCAACTTCAGCAGAGTGGAAAAAATACAAAAAAGCGTATTGAAAAATATTTATAAAAAACCAAGAAGATATTCTTCTGAAGCCTTATTTTCTGAATTAGAAGTATTGAGTATGAGTCAGTTATTCGCCAAAACAATTCTGTTGAAACAATACAAACATAAAGAAGAATTGATTTCAATCAACCATCCCTATAATACTAGATACAGAATAAATGCCGTTACTATACCCCGAGCAGAAAAGACAATTGGTCAAAAATGTTTTACCTACCTTGGACCTACACTATTCAATAAACTACCACCAGATATAAAAAAAATACATTCATATAACTTTTTTAAAAAGCTGATTACAAATTGGCTACTGACTCTCCCCTACAATTACATATCTAATATTTTATACAAAAATAGGTCATAAAATACATCACTCAACTTACATTAGTAATAAAACAAGTTTCCATTTGTAACAGTGTTTAATCTTTTATTCTTATTCTGATGTAATGTATATAAGTCCCTGTAACCGTATGTACATGTACATGCGTAAGTCCTTATGTGTTTACATGTTGTACATAAAATAACATTCTACAATTTTTACTATTTTATAACTAATACTATTTTTACTATTTTTATAATGTTTACAATTTTTACAATTTTTACTATTTTTTTACTATTTTTACTAATACAAATTAATGTCTACATGTATATGTATATGCGCGAGTCCTTGTATATCAACATGCACATAAAATAATACTCTACAAATTTTACTAGTCTATAGCTATATTATACAGTTTTATTCATATCATTTACTTGAATGAATTATATTTATGAAAACTTGAACCAAGCTCCAACTAGCGCACAAACATATAGATGGAAAAATCAGCCCACGCACAAGTTTTACTTTTGTGGGCTTTCTCCCATTTATTCACCATGTGCTATATAATTAATGTAACGCACAATCGAAAATTTTGTAATTTCATGGTTAATAAATTATATTATTATTATAGGACTGCCCAAATACACAGGGTGACCCTAAACCTAACTAATTTGGCAATTGCTCGTTTCAGACATCGTGGAACTGAGGATATTGAAGTGCCTATATTTTTTGAATTGGTCGTTTTAGACCACAAGTGTGCCAGTTTGTTGAAATTGTTTCATAAGGAGGAACATAAAAATGCCAAAATATACAGGGTGTTCCATTAATAATCTGAATCTGATATCACGTGACCGAAAACAAAAAGCTCATTGGGTAACATTATATCAAAAAAAGCTGCACCAATTGCTTTTATTCAGAACCCCAAAATTACAATTCTCCACTACTTTCAAGTTCCGAGATATTTATTCTCTGTCCTAAACTTCGTGAGCCATCCTGTATAGTTATAGTTAAAGAGCTGCCTATATGATTTACTGACAAGTCAGGAAACTGCCTGCTAGGCATGAAATAGCATTCTTGGTGTTGCCCGAAGTGGCCTGGATGTATTTTTTGAATTTCTCTAGGTCAGAGGGCAAGGAGAGGGGGGGGGGGGGGGCGCTTGAACACCAGTCAGTTTGTGACCGTCTGCTGGTTTCACATTTCGGTAGATATGGTGCTGTACAGTCTGAAATGTTCATTCAAATTATCAAACTTGAATCAAATATTTTCCTATCAAAACACAGCTTTTCAACGGTCAAATTTTGACGAATCACGTATAAATAGTATCTTTCAGTTCACCAAAGCTGAATCGTAAAGCTAAACTGATTTCCAAATGCCAATGGCCTCCACAATGTTACCCAAATTGGACGAGACATGCATAATGTGTAAGCAATCACAGTAGAGGGAAATCCAAAAGGGGTAAGTCGGGGTGAAATCCACACCAGTGAAATGAAACAGCTGCGCTCAAAGGGGTTGCGAAGGCTCAGTCCAATTTGTCATTGTTTCATTCCGAGCTAAATATTAACCAAAGTATATTGTGTGTCGCCCCTCATTTCCTTTATTATTTTGTCCGGAAACAAGGACACTGTACTGATATGACTACACTTACTGGAATTAACTGATGTTAATTTTTGTTTGATACTAACTAGATGTAAAAAATATTCAGCGAAACTATTATTAATAATGTTTATTTGAAGAGAGCAACACGATAAAATTATTTTTACAATCAAACAAAAAGACATTAATTCTAACTTTTTGTTCAATTCATGAAAAAGGGAACTCACAAATTGTTACTTGTTTACAGAATAACTACAATATACAGGGCTATTCAAATTCGAGTCTATGTATGGGTATTTTGATAACGGTAAGAGATAGAGGGTTAATTAAATGGGGGCATTATGTGAATAAAAAAATCTGATCTAGCTTCTATAGTTCTGGAGCTATGAAGGAAATATCGTAAATTTTGAAATTATTCTTTTTATTTTACAAAGATTTTTTTGCCATGGGAGCTTTTTGTAGGGTATACAAATACCCTGAATAATAATTATATAATCGCACAACTTTTCATGTTCAAATACGGACAGTATTTTTTATTTCATTATTTTAAATGCCAAGAGTCACTTTTCAAATTGACGTAGTATTTTCATCTGAATTACAGAGTATTTTGAAAATATTGAACTATTAGCAGCAAAATAAAAAAAAATTAAAACTGTAATTGAAAAAAAATCATAGAATAAGGTTATATAATGCCTAGGATTTGAAAGAAAATCAACATTCTTCAGTGTGAAAATGTGAAAATGTATTCTTCTGAGTACGTTCATGTGCATTTATAAAATCATTCCTCAAAAAAATCTTCAAATGGCAATCTTCATACCAATTTAGAAATATTCCATTGTTTCTCACTTTTTGAAAAATATTTTTTAACAAATTCATTGGAATTCTGTTGCCAAATACAACAATTATCATGATTAAACCATTTTAGTTCGCATAGTATGCTTTGGAAAATAAATATTCAGTTCACCACACTTGTCAATCTTTTGACATTTTCTTGAAAGTTATCGTTGGTATTGAATTATCTGAGTTATCTGTTAGAACTAAAAATGGGTTTTCTCACAGAGTATTAGGAAAAAAATATAGTTTCCGTTTTCTACAGAAGAAATAGTATTATTTATCTTTCCGCTGAAAATTATTTAGATCTACACCTAGAAAGACATCAGCCACATCCCACAGATTTTAGACTTTTGGAAAGAAACCTTCGCGAATCTTTCACAAAACCAAGGAGAAAATATGGGAAAAAAACTCCCATTGAGTTACAGAAAAACTTACTTAAATCGGTAAGTAGATAATACTGAAAAAATTGTTAATTAGGCCCACCTCCATTTCTTATATCAATACAAATCAATCAAAATCCTCAGTACAAATTGCTGAAGTATTGAATTTGCCGCAAATTACAGTATAGCGTACCTTAAGAAAAAACAGATTCAAATGTTATGAAGTTAAAATTGGCCATAAATTGTATCCAGGAGATGCCGTAAGACGGCAGAATTTTTGTTATTGGATGTTGCAAAAACTGGGTGATAACAGAAACTTTCTGAATAGTATTATCTGGTCAGATAAAACTCGTTTCACAAATTTTGTTGTTTTCAGTAGTAATATTCCGACACCTTGCTGTCAGTAGAACTGTGTTGCTTAGAAACACCACGAGAGCTTGCTCGAGTATCATTAATGTCAGTTGAAGACTTGAATCGTCAAACTGACGTTTCTATATTTATAGTTTACAGTGATTGCTGTAACTATGGAAACGTATAAATAAGGAAGAAGCGAAACACCATATTTGAAAATACACCAGCAATAAAGCAAAAAATGAGTGAGTTTTTAACAAAAATACTAGTAGGAAACCAGTTAAATTGTTATGTTTTCGACTAGCAACTGTCATTTATTAATTTGTTATACAGTGCGTTCATAAAGTGTGGAAACTCTCTATTATCTTACGAGTTGATTATTTTCGGAGGAAAAGCTCGGACAGGTCGATTTTGTTTTTCAGTTTTCCACCTTTTTTCAGAAAAAAATAATGTTTCCCCCACTACTTTTCAAGATATGACGTCATCGATATTTTTTTTAAATTGAAAGGGTATATTTTTATGTCAAAAATTGAAAGCCTGTATTTTTCTGAGTTCAACCATACCACATACGTCATATCTCACAGTTCGAGTCACAGTATTCTGAGTATAAAGGAGACCAGTGTTCATATTTCTTAACATTAATTTTGCATGTAAACCTGAGAATTACTCAGTAGCTAGTACGAGTATATTGCTATACTTGAATAGTAGGCTGAGCAAACATCTGAATGCACTTAGCAACCAGACAATAAGTTCTTAGTTACCATTACATATGTCATTATTCTATTGATTTGTTGTGTAGCATATCGATTTATAAGTCTGCAATAACTTTCTGAAGAATATTATCCTAGAAGCAATTATTTGAAATAACGATGGCGCTGTCAGAAAAACAGAGAATAGAAGTTCTGATGATCTTGGGTTACGGCGAAGTATGGCAGAAGTATGCGAAATTTTCAATGAAAAATATCCCAATCGAGAACCAATAAACAAATCGACGGTGAGCAAAATATTACATAAATTCAATGAAATTGGCAATGTTAGGGATAAGCCTAAGAGTGGCAGACCTACCGTTGCCGAAGAAACTCAATTGAATGTATTACTTGGAATTGAAGAAAATCCTCATTGTTCAATTACAACTTTATCTGACAACAATGAGATCTGTCGTGGTGCTGTACAGAAAATTCTTAGAAAAGCTGAATAACATCCATATAAAATTAAACTCATACATGAACTTAATGAAGACGACTTCGATAGACGCATGGAGTTTTGTGAAATTATGCAAGAAGTGTGCAATCAAAATAATGGGTTTGATTTTAATGTCTTATTTTCCGACGAATCAACTTTTTTTACAAACGGTACTGTGAATACAGAAAATTGTCGTTATTGGGCAACAGAAAATTCCAATTGGACAATGGAAGCTCATACCCAATATACCCAAAAAGCAACTGTGTGGGCTGGGATTCTCAGGAATACCATTGTAGGACCATATTTTTTTTGACGGTAATGTGACAAGTGGAAATTATTTGGAAATGTTACAAACTTATGTGGTTCCTTATTTAACTGAGACATTCCCAGACATCAACCAACCTGATCGAATAGTTTCTTCTATTTGGTTCCATCAGGATGGAGCAGGTCCACATTATGCTCGAGTTGTTAGAGATTTTCTTAATGAAACGTTCCCCAATCGCTGGATTGGACGACGCGGACAAATTGAATGGCCTGCTAGGTCCCCAGATTTAACTCCCATGGACTTCTTTCTCTGGGGTTACTTAAAAAGTAAAGTGTACATAAATCGATTCACCAATTTGGAAGACCTTAAGGAGAGAATTCGAACTGAAATTCAACTAATTACACCAGAGGTGCTGTCTAACGTAACCCAAGAATTCATTAGACGATATTGTCAACTGACCCAAGGAGCTCAATTCGAGCATTTGCTGTGGATTTCTTATTTGTTTATTTTCACCACTAACCTATGATATTTTAATAGCAAATAAATTATGAAATGAATGTTGAAAATATGAACACTGGTTTCCTTTATACTCGGTATACTGTAAATCGAACTGTGAGATATGACGTATGTGGTATGGTTGAACTCAGAAAAATACAGGCTTTCAATTTTTGACTTAAAAATATACCCTTTTAATTTAAAAAAAATAGCGATGACGTCATATCTTGAAAGGTGGTGGGGGAAAACATTATTTTTTTCTAAAAAAAGGTGGAAAACTGAAAAACAAAATCGACCTGTCCGAACTTTTCCTCCAAAAATAATCAACTCGTAAGATAATAGAGCGTTTCCACACTTTATGAACGCACTGTATACATTCAAATAACAAAAAACGTGTTATTTAAATTGTTTTGCTTATAAAATAAAAACTGGAAAGGCAAGCTAGTTGCTCTAAAGAGAAGAATTATAGATAATTGAAATACAAATGATATAGCATATTTCGCAACCCTGTCGGATCATTAGTAACAGAGAAAAACTGGAAAAACCGAAAAATTTCGTCATTTTTTGAAAAATTTATAACTCCGCCATTTTTCAAGAAGTAGGATTGGCCTTTTTCCTGAAAGTATTTAATCATGTGAACTTTATGTGTGCACAAAACAGGCGCTGTCGGATCGTTAGTTTTGGCACAATTCCAATTAAATTTTTTTTGTACAAACAGATTATGAAAGTAGAAGTATAGTTTTACAAAACGTATATTCTCATTTTCAGCTCGGCTGTTTTCAGTCATGTTTGCAAGCATTTTTCACCCATTTCGCAGCAATTTAGCGCAAAATGAGGATATACGTTTTGTGTTACTGTACTTCCACTTTCAAAATCCGTTTTAGAAATTGAAATCGGACTATCACTAGATCATCCAGGCACGCTGCAAGATAGTGCAAAAAAAATCAAATGTTTTATGCACAAATAAAATACACATGATTCGATACTTTCATGAGAGGGGCCAACCCTATTCTTTGAAAAATGTCGCAGTTAAGAATTTTTAAAAAAATCGATAAATTTTCCGGTTTTTCAGGTTTTTCTCCGTTACTAATTATTCGACAGGGTCGTAAAAATACCATTTTGTTCGTATTTCAATTATCTACAATTCTTTTCATTGAAGCAACCAAATTGTTCTATTAGTTTTCATTTTATAAGCAAAACAATTTTTAAAAACACGTTTTTTGTTATTTAAATGTTTATATCAAATTAATAAATGACAGTTGCGAGTCGAAAACATAACAGAATATAACTATGGACTATTTTCCATGTGATGGCACAGTCGGTTTTCCACTAGTATTTTTGCTAGGAAAAAATGCTCTATTGATTGGCCTAAATTAACACAGGCTGGATACAGTGTTTTCGAAATGTCCTTTTCTCATTGGTTTGGATTAAAAAAATTATGGCATTTTAATGGTTTATATAATAATAGGGGAAATTGTCAAACAAAGCTCTCAGGTAGAAGTGGAATAGCAGACACATGCTTCGGGCTGATTTGGCTCCATCAGTATAGTGTAACTAATTGCAAAGATGTACTCACAACATTTGGTTTCACGCTAAATAACAAATGAAAAGGCGCCATCCGGACATTTATGGTGTCAGTTTCAGTGTTCGTTCCACCTTTTGAACAAACAAACGACAAAGAAAGACCATTTATTGCCTCACATCCTACTGTGTGAGATTTTTTGATAAAAGCGAAAATAGTTGTTACTTGTTTGCGCAAAAATAAAGGCGATAAGAATATGAATACGAATTTTTATACAATTTTCAGACTTCTAGGTGATGAATATTCATCGATTTTTCTGTGATAATAAATAACAACAATAGACAGCTATTCAGGGTTCGTGAACATTTCTTTAAAAATTAAATGTGGTGAACGGTAGGATAAAAAATATCACACGCGAGTTGATTTATTAAAAATTCGGTATGTCGTAACTTGGCCTCACAAAATGATGAAGGCGATAACTTCTTCAATGGCGAAGGGATTGTTATTTATTTAGACTACTGTGTGAAAGTCAAGGGCATTCTTTCTACAAAATTATAAAAAATATATTATTATCTATTATTACTATTGTATGGAGGGTGCTCAGTGGGTTTTTCGAAGAGTATTTCAGCAAGTTTTAAAATTATTAACTTTTTCCAATACCTTCTTCCTAAATAAAATAAAAAAATCATATCGAGCATATTTCTTAATTATCAATTTTCAGAAATTTCAATTTTTGAATATTCTTTGCTGATGAATAATAAAAAAATGTTTGTTAGTTTTGAATGTCTTTGGGATAAACATACAATTGTTTCAAAAAAAAAATCAGTTGACAAGGATCGAATCATAATACCATCTTAAGTATCATTATTCTTATTGGCGTGAACGTGAACCCAGTTAATAATTCACTTATTATATGCAAGTGCTAGGAATCGCACGTAAAAAGGAAAGACCTCGTTAATCCTTGGCTCGCACAAATTTCGACTTTTGAAGGCTGCCGTTCGTAAGGGGACGACAGCTGGTTAACGGAAAAAACAATTTTAAAAACAAAATTTTATTACTTTTTTTTTAATTTTTCAAAAACAATCGGTGTAATCAAGAAAAAAGATTTTGCAAAAATGTAAATTTAACTCTGGCATCAAGGACGCCTTGGAACAGATTTAGGATCCTCAAGAACGTCCCAATTGAAATTGTATAATTGTTTTGGTTTTCGCTTGAGAAAATAAAATAAAAAAAAACAATTTCGTTTTTTTTTTATTAATTCAGATACCAAAAATGACACATCAAATTTCCTTTCAGATAATTGTTCAGCAAGAAAATGCGCAACTTTGCCAAGATTTTTTTTTGTGGAAAGGGTTAAAGGTATAACCAATAATATTGATTTAGCAGATTTTAAAGCTAATTCCAATTTGGGAGTGTTTTATAATTGAAAAAAAAATCGTTGAAAAATAAGGGGAGTCCAGATAAACTCAATGTTGCTTTTTTGAAAAAAAATTGTATTAACCTCATCAACATACATATTTAGGTAACGGTTTTTATTTGAGAAGCTATCAGGGATGACCAATTCAATGAAAATTCTACGTTTTTTCAGTCAAGCTTTCGAAATTGTTTAGTTTCTTTATCAAGACTTCTCTACAATAACTATGAGGCGCCGTTTGGGTAAAAAGTGTTTTTGCAAATATGTAAAAAAATTTGTCAATATATTTATTAGTTGTAGCAATATTTTTCATTTTGCTTTGCGATATATTTATTTTCTACCTAACACAAAATATTTACATTTCAAGCGTTGCAAATATATTAAAACATGAATGTCCATATATTTATTAATTCGATCTATTTTATGTCGTCAAGAGATGGAGCGATTCAATACACTCTTTAATTTTTTCAGATCTAAGGTATTTGACTTTGAATAATCCAATGATTATTCAAAAAAACTAATGAAAAAGTATTCTGAGGATATATTCTGGGGGATGCTATATCATTCGGCAGCTATATTCTCGGGAGTGTAATGAATCGCGTAGGTAGCGCCATCTCTTGACAACTTGAAATAGATCGAATTTATAAACATATAGGAGTTCACGTTTTAATATTTGGAACGCTTGAAACATAAATATATTGTATCTGATGAAAAATAAATATATCGCATAGCAAAATAAAAAATATTGCCACAACTTATATATATATATATATATATATATATATATATATATATATATATTGACACAAAATTTTATATAATTGAAAAACACTTTTTACTCAAACGGTGCCTCATAAATAACACATGTGATTGATATTGAAACAATCACATTGAAAAATATAACCTTACAAACATGAAATTGCTAAAAAATATTACCCAGAGGAACATAAGGAGTTTTCTCATGGACGGGTACTTGAACTCGATTCACCATATTTGTGAAGAAAATAAGCGTAGATTGAACTCAGATCATCAATATCGGTTCTTTTATTGATGGTGTTAGGTTTATTGTTGTCGATATAATCCAATTTTAAAAAGAGTATTTTTGTTAGAAGAGTTTTAACATCTAAAATTTCTGTATTACTATAATCAATACGATGAACCTCATCAATAAAATGAATGGCAAGAGCACATGATCTTATATTCCTTCTACAATCACTTTTGTGACCTGTTATTCGATCTTCGAGAGTTGTTTCATCTGACAAATGTACTCTTTGTCACAATCAATACAATTTTTTTATTTTCATAATTGTTTTTTGCAATTTAATCTCGTTTTTAATAACTGATATCAATTTTGGAGGCAGTTGTTGAATATGAGGTTAACTTTTATAGATTATTTTATCTTCAATGTCTGGGAATTTGAAATTGTAGGTATATACGTCGTACGTCGTACGAGGGACTACTGAAAATGATTTTATGTCATACTAGTTCAATATTGTGTTTTTATTGCTTAGTTACCAACTATCTAATATCGTACTGTATGCCCGTGCGGGCATAAAGTTCACTTTCTGGCCTGCGCGGGCATAAAGAGAAATAATTTAAGCTTCTTCAGACTTTTTTGGCAACAGATTTTCAGTTGCTTTCTTTGCTTCTTCAATAATTTCGTCAGGAATTCCGAAGTCTTCGTTCATTTTGACTTCTAACTTTGACACATATAAAAATTATTGTGATTTTATGACATTTACGTTTGTCAACATTCACCTAGCAACGATAGTGTCTACTATGATAAAATGGCAACGTTATTAATTCAAACCGGATTTTTTTAAATACTGATTTGTATTGAGATTGGATTGCAATAACGAACGAGGATGACATAAAGTTATGTATGTACCGCGGGCATAAACAGATGTGTATACCCTCGGGCGACTTACAAACTCTCAGGCCAGAGGCCCTCGGGTTCGTTAAACGTCGCCCTCAGGGCATAAACATCTTGGCATACCCGGTACATAAATAACTATTATATATGCAAGGCTGTATGTATACCCATATATTTTTAACTGATTTTTTTACTCAATCTATGACTTGAAAAATTTAATTTAGCCTATGGACTGAATAAAGGATTTATATATTCAACTGACCGTTTCTGTTATAATAACTGAGATGTTTGAGCACGGTTTATACGTTTAACTCTTTGAAGGGCATTGGGTGATATAATGTACCACCAAGAATTTTGGCTTTGTGCGCGGTGGTACCAAAAGTAAACCACCATTTTATGATTTATTTTTACCTTTATTGCCATCTAGCCAATGTCAGCAACATTTCTATTCGAAGATAAAGTTCATCTACTCTCAAGAAGATGACGAAACATGTAACGTTATTCGTATTTTTACGCCTGTTTGAAAAAAACTGATTAAACCATCAAATTTTCCGGTTAGTTTGTGCGGATGATATTTATTTGGAAAAGGTCTGCCCCTCAAAGAGTTAAAACAATTTCAATTTATGAAGCAAAATTACGTATGACCCGTTTACATAATATCTCGAACAGCAGTCATTAATATCGTTGAAGTACATCAGCGAACCCAAGTGTTCCGGAATAAAGAGAGCCGAAAAACAAACAAAAGACGACATCGTATTGGTGGATGCAAATTTTACTGCCCACGAGGGATTGATATGCAGCCCCTTAAATTACAAAAAGGGTGGTCGGAAACAATACGGTACTAACAAACTTTTAAAAAGATAATTTCCTTTCAGCAGTAACCATATTGCGAGTAGAACTCCACTCAAATTTTAATTTGAATGGAGCTGGCAATAAATTAACCGTTAGAAATATAATGCGGCATGCCCGCGATTTCAACAAGCTGAATTTACATCGTTATTGCTTTGAGAATTTAGTGCTGCCAAGTTGCAACTATTTTTTTGTTGGAGAAAACACATGAGGTCATTGTATTCGAGGGAATTCTAGACTTTGGAGAATATTTTTTTGTTTCAAGATCTTCAGTTGCTTTTAGAGTGCTTATTTACCGCATGCAATGTACGACCTACAAAAACAAGTAAATTCGGAAATTTTGCAGTTTTCTGAATAAAGTACCTACAGCTTCATCTTCAGAGATGAAGAAAAATATTTTGGAAACCTGTTTTTTGGTGGGTATAGTCTAAAATTGGTACACTGTGAACAGAGTGTATAAACACTCGGTTTATCCTCGATTATTGTATAAAATAGTCATAATTTATACTGGTCTGTCAAAATTCAAAATGACAGCCATGATGGAAGTTCTAACGACTACCAGTTCGATTTTATACGTATCCTTAAAAAACGATATGAAACAGAACATGCTATGAAACGTCACGTTACAGCGAATTAAATTTTAAACGTCAACAATTTGTTGGTTCTACTCATTTCAGCATCAAAGTTTGTAAGTATTAGAGTACGAGATGTCTTGTACATATACAAGAAGCGGCAAAAATTGTATCGTTGAACTTATTGCCTGAAAAATCAAGAACACTGTATTTATCTGCCCTTGGATCTTTTGTACAATGGAGAATTGTCACGAAAATTGAATCTTTCACAGAATTATTCCTGTTGGCATATTCGACAGAATTGTCTACAGAACATATACCACCAATGTTGTGGACTCAATGCTGAGATGTACAGGTCGACAAGCATAAGGATGCCTCTGAGATGCGCAAACGATAGAAAGCGTGAGTAGATATGCGACAAAGATCGACTACTGTTACGGAATGTACAATCGGGAGAGACATTTTTCTGCAACACGTAGGAACGTAGGTTCTTATCTGAATTTTCATTAATTCCTAATGAACTGTTCGAATAATATAATTGTCTGTGATCACTGGACCGTTTATGAAAATTGCATAATTTTGCCGAAGCCATAAGTGTAAATAAAGTACGACTAGAAAAAGAATGCATCGCCACACAATATCAGAAATAGGTAAATAAATATAATAAAGAACACGAGGAACATACTTACAGAAGTTGACTAACAATATCACATGACCTCTGACCACTGCCAAATCAGCATTGTCCATGGTAACTTTTGATTTTTTGTTTCTCTTTTTATTTGGAGTTGAGAATTGTTCCATTTCACCATTTTCAATTTTATTCATTTCTGAATTAATTTTCCTAATGCTTCTATCGCAAACTCCCGTTGCGGCAGCAACTCGTTCTTGAACCTTCACAAGAGGAATACTGGTTTCACCTATCATTGCTTCTGCCTGCATAAATTTGATGACATTACTGACAATTTCCCTACTTTGTCCACTCAGAATCTTATTTCTCACTTTACTCTTTGAAGGCATTTTCAAACACAACAAACTACGCTATTAATATTTCAAAACTATACACAACACAAGGATTTCAAATTCAACACACAATCGCAGAGAGTTGAAGTGATTACAGTACGTGAACCTTCACGTAGACGTTAACGTACGAAATATAACGTTTACGGGTTGTTATGAAATTGAGTTGAAGTTGAACGTATGTCAACCGCTAACCCTAACATGTTAATTTGTGTTTATTTCGCTTTTATGCTGTTTTCTATGAACAACTGGAAGATGAACTCTACTTTGCGGATCTTAATAGGGATTTTGACCATATACCTCCCTTGCCAAATGCAAATCAAATTCTTCCGGAATTGGCTTTTCGAAATGTTCATTGTTTTAAATAAAGCGAAATACCGAGCAAGATCATCAAAAATACATTGAAGAAATAATGATTGATGTAAAATTGTAAATATTGCTTTGTCACTTCTTGATTTTATGGCTTTAAAGTCAAAATTTGCTCATTCGCAACTCATCGGTGTGATTCGTATATTCTTCGGTTAACGTGCGTTGATTTTTAAGGTATCCGTGTGAGACCGTTAGGTTACGTATGCCCGTAAACCTATTTTCAACGTTAACGTGAATGGCTGACGAATGCGCATGCGTAGATGTCATTTGTACGTTAAAGTTTACGTTCATGGCAGCACTTCAACTCTCTATAACGCCACAATAATTTTATTCCACTGACTGTACACTCACGACGTTAACTGTTTGAATAATGCAGAGCGAGTGAGCTCCTGCCCCACTCCAGGGTTGTGTCTACTGCGCAACAAATTCTCGGAGGCATCCTTATGCTTGTCGACCAGTACAATTAATTTTAATCATGTTAAAATCATTGAAAGCTATAGCAAATTGCGAACGTTATTGAAAAGAAAATCTCAAAATATTGGGCTGAAATGAGCCAAAATAGTTTCTGAAAATCAATTTGGGTTCCAGAGCGGAAAGTCAATCAATTCCTAAACAAAAAAAATTATAAAACCATCGATGGTTTACATCTTGCAAAAACATTCGACACCGTGGATCATGAACAGCTGTTAGAGTCCTTGCAGGATGTGGGAGTACCTAGAATTGCACACAATTTATATCGTTCGCATTTGGATAGCAGAAAACAATGTGTCAAAATTGATGAAACCTGTAGTACGATCGAATTGGTAAACTGCGGAGTACCACAAGGGACAGTTCTTGGTCCAACCCTATTCATCATCTACATGAACAATCTATACTTAGAATTAGATCATCTGGAAACACAGTAAGCTTTGCCGATGAGTCTGTTATTATACTGTTTTACAAATTTCATTACAGATAATACAATTCATACAACGGAAACACGCAACGGAAAGATAAATTTTCCTATGAGTATGTGAAAAACTGCAATTTTTTAATGATTTGTCCTGTGGAAAGAAGCACTTTTTCGCACTAGTACGGCAATAGTATATGGAACAGCAAGTTTTGAAAACTATTCTTTTCATACGAGCAAGAGAAATTGGTGGACTGGTTAACAAGTCCTCAAATATTTCATCTTCATTATATCGTTTTTTAACAACACTGCTACTAAATTTATAGATGAACGGCAATTTTGTAAGCCTCATGATTCTCCAAACTCTTTTATGAAAAACCAACATCTCTCAATTTCATTCCTTCTTCATTAGTGCATTTTACAAATAGATTTAGGTACTCGATTCCTGGCCCTATTTTATCAACTCCCCTACCATCAGCCTTTTTCATCACTTGTTGTTTAATGTGGTATATACCCCAATATTAAATGTACCCTTTCATCATCTGATAAAAGAAAGTAACATTTTTTGTTACAAGGGGAATTTCAAATGAACCTTAGGTATTTTCAAGAAGTGTCAATGGCGTTACATATGGAATTAAATTACAGTTTGCATATTGATTCACGTTTATGGGATAGGACGAAAGACATATAGTGCCCATAGAATATTGTATGAAATATGAAGAATTATTATCCACCAGTATAGCGTATTAGCAGTAGTATTGGTGATAACATTGTCCTTTCTGTCCTTTCATTTTTGGTTTTTCCTTAAACTCAACTATAACAAATTTGGAAAAAGAAGCCTCTCGTTACAGAGAGACTCGAAAATGTATCTGAACAATGACATTCAATTGGAATACTATTATTGTGTATGATAACTGACATTTGAATTTGAAGGGAAATCTAAATTCTAACGAATTCTTGAGCGAAAGGATTTCCCTAGAAAGTGGAAACAATCACTCATAGTATCCGTGCCAATAATTACAACCAATAGGAATGATCTGAGACCTCAGATGTATTTTCACGTCCTGAAAAAAATATTGGAAAAAGCCGTCGCAGTTCAACTCGAAGCCGATCTTCAGAAAAATAATATTTTGCCATTGATGCAATCAGAATCAGGGTATCGAGAAAATGTCAGCTGTGCGACTGTGCGATACAATAAAGAGGCCAAATGAATGACTTGTCAAAAAAATTAAACATTCTTTCAAAATCCATGCTGCAAATGTTCTGTCATGAAGTTTGGAAGGCCACATATAAAATACATCGTTGGAACGACAAATAAAACTATAAAAGGAAATGCTCTACCTATCATAAGCAACAAGATATATTTGAGCGGGGATTAAAGATAGCGAATTGAAAATTAAAAAACACATATCGAGCCTTATTAAAAAATCACTAGGGAAATTAAATAATTTTTATCAGCATAGACATTCTCTGATCTCAAAAACAAAACTGTTTTTATGCGACCCTTTGATTCTGTTAACCAATCAGAAGCTATAGTCAAGTTCGTTAACGAACTTAACTCTTGACTCTGATTCGTCTGTCAAGTTCGGTGTTTTCAGCTTCGTAAATGTGACAGTTAAACGTCAAATATGAGTAATGACGCTAGACACGCATTTAAAAACGAGCAGATTTGGGATAAATTCTATCGAATTAATCAAAGTTTCCTGTTGAACTTCATTAATTTCTCAGATTAACTTATTTTGCTACTTTCGTATAATTCTGCCAAAGAACATGGCACTGGATACATGTATTTCTGAGGCTCCATAGATTTTTTTATTTTTGTATGTATCATTCTAGGGGTCAAAAGAATCAATTTCCTTCATTAGACTTTTCTTCTTCTGGCCCTACAGGAGAACTAAATAATTGGGTTGATTGTCTAATGCCGATTGTGGAAAATACTATCAGTAAGTCGATTTTTCTTCATTTTTGGGTATAACATGCTGTGAAAATATCGATTGTCTTCGAATGTAGCAATCACAGTGTGCATACTCACAGGATAAGGCAGAAAACGCGATTTTTCTGAAACCCGTATATTAATTTCTCGCCCAAGTGTGCACTTTTCATTTAATTTCTCGAAACCAAAAGTTGTCCCGAGGTTGCTAGTGTTAGCATTTTTGTTTTTTACATATTTGCACCCATACCTATATACAGAATCTGATTCGAGAAATGCAACGAAAAAGCCACACGGGCGAGAAGTCAATAAACAAGTTTCGAAAAAACGCGTTTTCTGCCTCATCCTGTAAGTATGTACACCATAATTGCCATATTCAAAGTCAATCGATATTTTACACAGCATATTATACCCAAAAATCTAAAAAAATATACTTTGAGACAGCATTTTCCACAATTGGCATTAGACATTCAACCCAATTTTTTAGCTCACCCTGTAGGGCCAGAAAAAAGTGTAATGGAGAAATCTGCTTCTTTTGACCTCTAGAATAATACATCCAAAAATTTAAAAAATCTGTAGAGCCAGTTCGTATCTTCATGAAAATATATATCGCTAAACAGAACACACAACAATTCAAGGGATCATTCACATATAATGTAGCGCAATAATGATGATATTCCTAACAACTTCAAAAGACCAAGCAATGTACCTTTCGAAATTAAATTGAAAAAAACTGTTACTTTTTGATCAATACAAATTATCACCTTCTTATGAAATGAGTTGGATGAATGTTTGTTAATAAGGTTCTGATTTTGCACAGATATAAATGTAGTATTTATTAAAATCAGTTTAGGTACAAGAGACAGAATGGATGATCAATCCAATCTTGTAACATTTTGGCAGATAATTATTTTTATTTTCGCTTTTCAATTGTCTTTTCGCAATTATCAAGAATGTTGATAAATTAATTGATTATTATTATTATCATTTCTAACATTGAACTAAGTTCAACATATGCTTCATACAGCTTTAGTCCAATTAACCCCCTATCGTCATTTAATATCTACGGAAGAGAAATGAACCATAAAAAACTCATTCAGAATCATTCTAGTATTTATAAATCAGTAATTCAATAAATTTTCCGAATAATTCTGAAACATATTTTGACTCAAACAAGAATCATCACCTAAAAACAACTTATGTCGTCCATTCAACAACAAAACATATTTCGTTCCTATAAATCATCACCAACCCCATTATTTTCCTATTATACAAAATTTTCAACGCTTCGCCGATTACCTGAGTATTTTGATAAAACTTATCGAACCCTAAAATACGATTTCAACCATACCAAAAAGTGAATGGCGTCCTTTTGTTGGGAAAAAGCATTCGCAGCAAGGGATGACGGAAGGGGTGGCTTTATGATTTATTGCCACGTTGAATAACATGTGCTCTGCATTGAGGTCGATCATCTGCATGAATTTCCAATTGGAAATAAAATGAAAGGTGATGAGTGGATTTAATTCGTGATCATCAGTAATTTTTTAGGGGAATTTTTCAGGTCTACTTTTTTAGTTCTTCAATAGTTCTATCGAGATAGTTTAGGTGCACTAGGAATCGGCAAGAATTCTGATGATGCTGAATTGCAGATATCAACAATACAAAAAGCTCAGCGAGGCAAAGACATGTGTATAAAGTTAGCAAAGCTACTTGCCAAAAAATCAATGAAACCTTTTCCAGTAATTGTCGAATAATTGTCGAGAATTTGTCGTGAAGGAAAAAAAATGGTCGCGTTCTTAGTTAGTTAGTTAGTAACTTTATACTGAGTTAGCACTGCCAAAATATAACTAGACAAATGCACATCAAATTTCATCACTGTGCTAACCAACAATTTTCGACTAATAGTCGAAGTCTATTCGATGCAAAAATAAGTCGAGGACAGAAAAAATAAACCAACCAATTTATGTGAGTGTATAAGTAACTTTCCATTATTCAACATTTAGGGGTATTTATCCGGCCTTTGAATAATATTAACTAACGTGTTTTCATCATTCAACAATCGTTCAGTGAATGTTGAAGTCAGAACAAAAAAACTCTGGATCCATTTTTGAAAACTGAGCAGCAATGTATAGGGAATTGAATGCCCTTTTTAAAGAGGTATCACTTGACCCCACACAGGTGGGTTGCAGGTTTTTGCTATGCTTTTTTCGTCAAAAGTTGTCTCCCTGACAAAAAAAAACTTGATGAATTTTTGGATTTTGTCGAAAAGTTCCTGCCCAGCCTGTAATGCCTTGCGGTACGTTCTCGATGGGCAACCCTGTATATGTTTTTTTAACATTACTAAAATTGACTGTTTCACGCAGAGGAAATTATATTTTCAACGTAGATTCTACCAATATGAATCTGTTCTAAATTCTTCACCTACACAGCACAACAATTTAAGTATATTGGATTTTAGGAAAATATTTTAAGGTTTTCTTTTTAAGTTTTTCTCTTGCTTCAGTTTGATGTGTATATAAAAGTGTTGAATGATGCGTTTAAGTTTGTTATTATTTTATATTCGGTTGTTTGTTTCTATATTGTCATACAAATTTCACACATATTTATTCAACAAATGACACATTCTACAGAAGGAAACTATTACATTAACTCTATTGACAAAACGCATCTTTAAAAGAACTAAAACTATCTAATTCACAATTACCTGCCATGGGTGTCAAAATTACAATTTTTAGGAGTTGAATGTAACACCCACACCTAAATTAAATAATGATACGTCAATATCTACATAATATTTAAAATTTATTTTATGTAAACTTTCATTGGGACATACTAGCAATTATTCTTATTTAGAAGTAGAAGTTGCTTCAAAAATAGAAGATCAAAATATGACAACAGGGACCAACAATGGGAATTTTAATTTATTCTAAAGACTATTTTTGTGGTCATAGAAAATATAATTCATACAATTTAGAGGGTATATTAACCCCTTCAACTGCATAACTACGCTCCTGAATAGGGATGACTAAGCAACTTAATTTCATTTCATTTTGAAATAATCTATATCTACATACTATGAAAATGTATGTCATTCATTGCGTATTAAAATAGAAAACAATGATTGTGTTTACATATACCCGTTATCTGTTGTTTTTGCTTAATTAGACAAGCGTTGACAGTCAGAAACATGTTTGAAATGATCGTTTTTTATGGAATTTTTATGCAGGTATCCAAAGGTTTTAGAGGGGTATTTATTTTTCTTGATCCAAAAAACAAATTGAATTAACTCTTCGAATCTGTTTCCTTGAATGAATATCAAAAAGCTTACCATTCTTGGACAAGATATATATATCTATTGATAATTCCAAAATTGTGGATACTTTTGTAAGTCAGCTGAAGTCTACATTGAGATAAACTTTTTGCACTTAGTTCAGTTACTTTTGATTCTTTCATTGATCAATAGCGTTCGTTCTAAATACTAAAGGTAAAATTGTTATATTATTTATATAAACGTTATTCAATAACTTACGATCCCGCTAGCTCTCATCAGATATCTAACAAAAGTTGATTCCACTTTTTGTTCCCAAGCAGATCCGTCACCGATTTGCTCGACATCTAGTATTAATTTCTGGAAATTACCTGAAACAAGGTGGTAAAACGATATAAAATTGGTCAAAAGAAATGTTAATAATATAATCAACAGAAGAGTATGAAACCAACATCATCTTATCCGTGAGGGGGCGGCATTTATTTGGATATTCACTATTCGTGGAATTGTAACGTTTCTCAGATTTTTACATACATTTGACCTATTAAAATTTATTCAACTACCCATTTGGGGTTTTTTAAATTTACAAAATTTTAATTTTGTGGCTAATTTCATACTTGTTCTGGACTGGACTACCAGACATGAAGACCACGAGGTACTGACGGAAATGAAAAATAACTTGAAATGTTACAGAGATATAAGTTGAAAAGCGACAGATGTCATTTCTTCTGAAGTGTATATGATCATACTTGCATGGCAGAACTCAGATGGTAGCAGTAAATGGATATATTTCAGATTCCTTTGAATTATCCTCTGGAGTTCCCCAGGGGAGTGACATTGGACCGTTATTTTTCAAAATCTACACAAATGAAATTTTCAAATATTGCTAACTTCTACTTTATACAGACGACTTGAAACTGTATCGCACCGTGAATGACCTGATTGACTGCAGAAAGATACAAGAATACTTAAACCGTTTTACATTGTTTTGTGATAGTAATAACCTCTTTTTCAATCTTGAGAAATGTAGCTCAATCACTTTTACCAGAAACAGAAACAGGTTTGACTATAAATGATAAATAAAAAATCTTGAACTGAAATCTGTATTTGAAGTGAAAGATCTAGGAGTACTACTGATGGTCTCTACAGCAAAAGTCAAGCAGCACTTGGAAATAAAAACCAACGATTGGAATAAAATTATGGGATTTTTCAAGAGGAGAAATGCAAGATCACTTCTCAGTATCTATTTTGCTTATATATACACAGTAAACTTTGTTTCGCATCAGTTGTTTGTAATTCCCATTACCAAAAGTTCTTTGATGTAAGACAAATGTACAAATCACTAATAGTGACACAATATTGCCTCTCAAAGATAGGTGAAATGTAGCACACTTGGTAATGATTTTCAAACTGATGAAGAGACTAGCACAGTGCCCACATTTATTCTCCAAGATTGAATTCAATGCTCATCGTAGACAGCTGAGATATCAAGAATTTTTCAAAATATCCTTCAAAAAAACAACACTGCTCAGAATTCACCGTTATGTTGGATGGTTGGAACATTCAACAGAATTTATAATGACATTAAATATTTCGGACTCAGTTTGAACTGTTTCAAATTTAAAATTGAGAAGTATTTTATCGACCAACTTTAAGCGAAATAAAGACATTATTATTAACTATTACCTATTCTACTAGTTCCTTTTTGTTTGTTCATGTTTCCTTTTTCTTCTTCACAGCATACTGAACTGATTAATTATGAAGAGGGTTCTGTTTTTGGATTGTTCAGTCTGTTTGTAACCCTTAATATATAATAATAATAATATATAGTTTATTGAGTAATAATCATATACATAAAATGGTATATCCGAATTTTGAAAGTAGCCTGTGCGTGAGATTTTTGATTTATTTAATTTTTTTTTGTATATTACTAGTTAAAACTATCTTATAGATAAAATTATGAATAAATGTGAAAAAAATATGTATCAAATAAAGATAAAATTATGTACGAAAAATAGATTTTTACAGTTAATATAGTGTAAAAACAATATTATAGATGTCCGCAGAAAATTCTAAACATAAAGTATATAGTACAATAAAAAGTATGAAGCGAATTGTGGATAAAATGTGGTCAAATCAAGACTATAGATAAAAATGTTGGTAAAATTCAGACAGACATAGACATAGAACATAGAGTCACCTTAATAGTATAAATAAAATCATAGATAAAATGTAGAAGGAGATATTTGTACAGTAAAGTTATATATTATGAAAATTGTGGATAATTTGTTAAAAAAAAAATTTCATTTGACCATAGGTTAAAATCAAGAGTATGGATAAAATTTTAGATAAAATGTAGGAAATATAAACTTTGTTAATATTTAAGACTGCATATCTATCATTTTGATGAGTTCATCTTTTGGATATTCGGCAATAAATTTGTTTATTTTTTTTTTTAAATTGATAAAGATTATCTTTTTCTCTCATACATTCTGGTAGAATTTGAAACATTCTTGGTGCAAGATATGTAAAACTGCGTTGACCAATTCTTTTCGAAGAAAATGGAGTTTGGTAACGTGTATTTTGTTTCCTCGTGTTATATGTATGTGTGAATGTTTGTAGCTCCGATTTATTCTTGAATTGATTTATCACGATGGAGCGGTAAAATAATTGTTTTATATCGAAAACCTGTGCTTCCATGTACAGATCATTAGATGGATATGTATATGGTTTCCACATTATCATTTTTAGAATTTTTTTTTGGATTAAATTAATTTTTTTCAAATGTATATTCATTGCTCCACCCCACCCTAAGATTCCATAATTCAGTCGAGAACCAACTAGTGCATGATAGACCATTCTGAGTTTATATCTATCCAAAATGTCTCTCAAAAGTTTGAATTTATAAATTAAATATCTGAGATTTCTCGTAATATTTTCTATATGTTTATCCCATCTCAAGTGGTTTGTCTATGGTTATGCCCAAATATTTAATATTGTCTGTTCCTTTGATTTTATGATGTTCATTTATTTTCAGAGTGTCGTAGTCTGGCAAGTTTCTATTCATGCAAGTAAATGTAATGAATTTAGTTTTTTCGAAGTTTATTGTTAGTAAGTTATGGTCCATCCAATTTTTTATGATTTTCAGGTTAGTTTCTGCTAAATGTTTGAGTTCCCTCCAACTATTAGCTTGATATAGAATGGCTGTATCGTCAGCAAAACTTATTATCTGTCCACAACTATTTATTTTGAATAAGCTGTTCATATAAATGGTAAATAACATAGGTCCCAGTACGGTCCCTTGAGGTACTCCAAACTTTACTTCAACTGCATCACTGAGGCAATTTTTTATTTTGACATATTGTTGTCTATTAGATAAGTAGATAAGATAAGTATTTTGGTAAATATCAAGAGACGAGTTTCCTCCTCAAAATCATACTTTCAATTGACACTAAATAAAAAATGTTTCGTCCAAATACTATACGAGGTTTGTCCGTGCAAAGTCCGATAGGTGGTACCACCGGCGCGTATCGAGATCAGGTTTGGTTAGTACCATCTCTTGAATGAACGCACCCCAAGTTTCAGCCATATTGGTTTATTTCTTTGTGCGTGGCGTTCGTGTAAATCAAGGAAGTCGAGTGATTTTTAAGAAATGGACAAAAAAAAATTTCGTGTGGTAATTAAACATTACTTTATGAAAGGCAAAACGCCTCAGAGGACTAAAGAAAAGCTTGAAAAACATTATAGTGACTCTTCACCTTCGATTAGAACCATTTAAAAGTGGTTCAAAACTTTCGGACTGGCCATATGGGCACAAGTGACGCGGAACGTTCTGGACAGCCTGTGGAGGTTACGACTCCAGAAATCATTTATGAAATCCATGTTATGGTGATGGATGACAGAAGAGTTAAGGTGCGTGAGATTGCTAGTGCTGTGGGCATCTCGACTGAACCGGTACACAATATTTTGAAAAAACATTTGGACATGAGAAAGCTATCCGCAAGATGGGTGCCGCGATTGCTCACGGTTGACCAAAAATGGAATCGTGTGCAGTGTTGCCAGTATGGTTTGCAGCTGTTCCAGAAGAATCCGAAGGACTTTAAGCGTCGTTTCGTCACTGTAGATGAAACATGGATACATTATTATACTCCTGAAACCAAACAACAATCTAAACAAGGGGGAATCTGCACCGAAAAAGGCGAAGACCGTTCGAACGGCCGGGAAGTTTATGGCGACTGTCTTTTGGGATTCGCAATGGATAATCCTCATCGACTATCTGGAAAAGAGTAAAACTATTACAGGTGAATATTATTCATCGTTATTGGACCGTTTGAAAACCGAGCTGCAAGAAAAACGCCCTCGATTGGCCCACAAGAAAGTCCTTTTCCATCACGACAACGCACCAGCACACACCTCAGCAGTTGTGGTTGCAAAATTGATGGAAATAGGATTCCAACCCGTTTCACATCTTTCCTATTCTCCAGACTTGGCTCCCTCGGACTATTATTTGTTCCCCAATTTGAAGAGGTGGCTGGTGGGACAAACAAAGACTTCATTCAAACGAGGAGGTGATTGCAGACACTAATGGATATTTTGTAGACATGGACAAATCCTATTATTCGGAAGGGATAAACAAGCATCGTTGGACGAAGTGCATAAACCTAAAAGGAGACTATGTTGAAAAATAAAAAAGATTTACCCCAAATACGTAAGTAGTTTTTATTTTTGCAAGGACTTGTTAAACCTTCAGTAATTGTGGTTTACAACTATACAATGCGGCTCTTTTTAGTCCCCCCCCCTGTTAACTTTTAAACGATTCGACGTAGAAACATGAATAAAAAACAGTTTGGAGGGTTTCACCGATACTACTTTCTGAGACAAAAAATATGGTGACTGCTCGAAAGGGGGCGCGGGGGGGCACATCAACTCAAAATTTTTAAATGGTATGAGGGGTCAAGTGTCACATCGTTGAAAAGAGAATTCAATTCTCTTCACAACCATCTGAATATTTTTGAATTTTGTTGAGAAATTTTTTCTCAATATCAATTTATATGCCTTTCGAAATTTTCAAGTTGATCTGTTCCTAGCGCCATCTGTCGAGTAATTTCCATGTTTCTTCTCTTAAAAAGTAGTATCGGTAAGTAATACCTTTCAAAATATTTTTGGTTTCATTATTCCCCAACAAACCGTTCAAATTTAACGAGGTATGAGTAGTTTTCAGATCCGCATTTATTTTTGATATTTCGAATTTGGATTGTGAAAAAAATTTCAACTAAATTAAAAAAAAATTATATGGTTGTGAAGAGAATTGAATTCTCTTTTCAACGATGTGACACGTGACCCCCCATGCCATTTAAAAATTTTGAGTTGATGTAAGTTAACATGGGGGGGGGGAGTAAAAAAAGCCGCACTGTATGCATGGTGACTGATATAAGAATATTTACTATCGGATTTTTCGAGTTTTTTTCAGAAAAAACTCAGTATCAATTTGAGTATAATGATTTGATGAAAAAAGATTGTATACAGGCCGTTTCTTTTATCATGTGGTAACATTGCTATATTCTAAACCGTAACAGATACGAAGACGATTAAATGGGAGAAAAGGTAACTATTGTGGAGAACAGTACAATGGTCAAAGAAAATTTACAGGGAGTCTCGCCCTTCCCGAGTTATACAGGGAAAACCAAAAATGCTGTTATTTGTTTTTTACGAATAGAACTGTTGTTTCTGAAAATATAAAAAAATTTATAAGGAAAGTTTTAATGTATAAAAATGTAACAATGAATCATTGATTAAACGTTTCGTGTCAACACGGCCACCATCAACATTTTTTTTTCAAATACGCACCTGTCTATTTTAGTACAAATATTGATAGAGCGATAAAATCACAATTCAGTGGTATATCACACTTGATATTTTTATAACGATTCATTTAAAATAACTAGCATCCTCAGTGACAACAATTTTTAATTACGGTCCTGTCGTTAGTTCTTTTGTAAATTATTTTGATTTCTTCAAAACCCATTCAACTATTGGCATACTTCAGACTTCACCCAATAATTTCGATAAGAAGATACCCCAACACAATGATCATTCGTATTTTCCCTTCTTGGGCATTTTTGTATTACAGAAATCCTTGTTTCAAGGCTGATTTCTTCTGAATCAATTATCATACTGAATATTTCTATAATTCTCAATCCTGGATGTAACGAAAATATTAGTTTTTGGTCAAAATCCGACTATTGTGTGATATGGTACAATTAAATAGCATCTCACTTCATCTACCATTTTTAAACAAGTAGGCTTTGCTTGGTTTCTATGGCAGGACAAATAAATGAGTTGTTGATACGTGTTAAGAACTGTCAGTCGTTTATACACTCAGTCATATCAAAGATGTATTCAAATGACGAAAGGACTGATATGCTATTTGCTTATGCAAAATCAAATAGAAATCCTCTTTTGGCAAAAAATATGTATGGTGAGCTATACCCAAATCGTCGTATTCCAAACATTCAAATGTTTAGACGATTAGAAAGAAATTTGAGAGACTGTGGTGCATTTGATAGAAATAAAACTAGAAAATGTGTTGTTACTGGAAGTATGCGGAACCAAATAAATGTTTTAGGTAAGCAAATATTACTTCATAAAGATTAACAAAGTGACGAAAATATTTTTTTTCAATTTAGGATTGGTCAGTTACAAAAATATTTCTAATCAAGATTGTTCTTTACGAGAAATTGCCCACGAACTAGGGATTTCTGTAAAATCTACCAGAAATATTTTGAAAAAGAACAAATACAAATGCTACAGGATACACAAAGTTCATCACCTCAATGAAAGGGATTACGGAAGGAGAGTACGATTTGCGATGTGGTTGAGACGTAGAAATAGGGAAGTTGGAAATATTTGTAATAAAATAATATGGACGGACGAATCAAAATTCACCAACAATGGTTGGTTTAACAGAAACATCCATTATAGGTGGAATAATACAAATGAACATTTACATAGAGAAACCAATTTCCAGGAAAGGTTCGGAATAAATGTTTGGTTGGGAATTTTGGGAACAAACATACTAGGTCCTTTCTTTTACGACGAGCATTTGAATGGTGGAATGTATTTACATTTTTTATCCAATGAGTTTGATGGCTACTTAGATGAATTGCCACTGAACATCCGCCGTGAAATACAATATTTTCAACAAGACGGTGCCCCTCCCCATAATGCAGCAATAGTAAGGGAACATTTAGATGCAATATTCCCAAGAAAATGGATTGGAAACAATGGACCAATTGCCTGGCCAGCTCGATCCCCAGACCTGACTCCTTTAGATTTTTTTGTCTGGGGATACATAAAGGATACAGTTTTTTCGACAACTAGTACAAAAAATAAGAGATGCATGTAATAGCATTACACTCATCATGCTAGAAAATTGCCACATACATTGTATGGACAGACAACTTATGTGCATTCAACAAAGAGGTCGGCAATTCGAGCATTTAATGTAGGTTATCATGAAGAATTCATTTTCTGTATTGGTTTTATTTTCACTCAAAAATTCAATATGAAATAAATTGTTTTCTGTTTGTTTGATTTCTTCTATTTCCGAGGTAAATTGCTATCGTTCGTCTCTGAAACTACAGATATCTTTTATTATAGTGTAAACATAATTTTAATAGATACATTTATTCAAAGCGTCACTGATAATTTTTATATCGGAGAGTTAGGTTTTGTGGAATCCATAAACGACCTAACGACAGGACCGTAATTAAAAATTGTTGTCACTGATGATGTTAGTTATTTTAAATGAAACGTTATAAAAATATCCATTGTGTATTACCACTGAATTGTGATTTTATCGCTTTATCAATATTTGTTCTAAAACAGACAGGTCCGTATTTGAAAAGAAATGTTGATGGTGGCCGTGTTGACACGAAACGTTTAATCAAAGATTAATTGTTACATTTTTATAGTACATTTAGAATACATTAAAACTTCCTTTTTCCATTTTTTTATATTTTCAGAAATAACAATTCTATTCGTAAAAAACAAATAACAGCATTTTTAGTTTTCCCTGTATAACTCGGGAAGGAGAGACTCCCTGTAAATTTTCTTTGACCATTGTACTGTTCTCCACAATAGTTACCTTTTCTCCCATTTAATCGTCTTCGTATCTGTTACGGTTTAGAATATAGCAATGTTACCACATGATAAAAGAAACGGCCTGTATACAACATAAAAAACTACAAATAATTAGTTGTGCACAAATTTCAGTGAATTTCCAATGAGTCATATTTTTCAACTTGGCCTCAAAATGAGTTGTTGCCTAAATGTCTGACTTCTGAGTAAACTAACCTATTATTATTATTATAAACATAATATTCCTATCTTTTGCTCAAACTGGCACAAATTCTTCAATGACGTACCAATTCATCAGTAACAAGAATTCTCCAGCACGTAATTAGAAGGAAAACGGCATACTCAAAAATAAAAAATCAGTGCCACTGCAAAATAGTCGTGAGGATAACTCCATCACAACTGAGTCGACTCGGTTATCTTCATTAAATCATTATTTGAGACTTGAAAGCTCGGAAGATAAATAGTAATGTGAATTTTTTCTTACGACTGCTACCACAAACCGTAATTATTATTAATAAAACAAACAATAAATAACGCTGTGTAGGTGTGTAGCCAGTCCTAGTGATTTAACATGAATGAGGAATTGTTCCATGTGCGGTGTTAATGAAAATAAATGGGTATCAGGAAAATTAATACCCATATTCATGCGAGGTTCTACAAGTTTTGAATTAATAAGCAGTAAATACCTCATTTAGCAGCTTATCATTCGTTGGCATCTATTATAGGTAATTATTCAATATAACTCTGCCACTGCCACATAGTGCTTTGATATAAGACCATTTCTAAGACGTAACATATTTTTTTCTGTTCTGTGGAAGGAACAGATAATGAAGTCGTCCAGATCCACGTGATTTCGTAAATTTCCGAAAGAAATTTTGACCTTGTGTTTGATATGTTGTCTTAGAAGAATTTTCATCTCTCAGAAGAGAATTACTGGACTCTTGAGTCATGTATCAATCAATCAGACAATTTGTTCTTTGTTCAAAACACCAGATTTTTGCACCCAATCTTAAGAAAACGCTATGTATTGAATATCACACTATTTGCTAACCACCCTCTTATGACTATTTTTCCTTCAATAACTAGGTGTTTGAATCCTCAAATCAGGTTGAATTTTTGGGAACCCTTTTCGACCTGTCTTGGGCTGATCAGACTGACATTATTTATGAAATACTCAAAATCCATGCTTGACACTGACACTCTCATTAATGTTCACTATTTTTATGCTTATGCTGCTATTACATATAAGGTATGGGGACAAGAACGAGACTTAGAAAAAACTTATAGATTACAAAAGCGTATTTTTCTTTTTAACATAACAATCGGTTTTCGTGTCGTGACATATTAAAACATAAGAAAATCCTTACTATCACGTGAATTTACCTGTTGAAATTATTAACCTATATACAGGGTGTCCGGTAAACCTTGTACAATATTGAAAATGGTGATAGTCCAGGTCATGACTGTTCAGAATATCGGAATTTCACCTTTGTAAAAATCTCACCATTTTCGAGATAATGAGCATTTTTTATATTTCTGGAAAATTACTACCTCTCTTGGATTTTTGAGTGCCATGTTTACAAATTGGGACCAATTCAAATATCTTTGCTACTGAAGATTACTGATGAGTGATGCTTTCAGGCGTACAAAACAGTTTTTCAGAATACGATACAATTTTTCAAGAAATGAGTGTAAAATGCCAGATTTGAGATTTTTTTTAACAACAGTTTGACATTATTGTTTGAAAAAAACATAACCTAGTGGAAGTGGATATTCATTACAACAGAATGTCCATTTTGTCCAGACTCTACCATAGTATAAAACTAACGATGATTATTTTTGGAAGGAGTTTTTTTGAATCAACATACACTATAAACCACAATAACGATTATTCATCATCGCACTATTACAAAAATGTTATTTTCCATCCACTCGTACGCAGAGATGGTATCTTTTCAAGAAGAACCTTTTCAAATGCATTATAGGTTATAGCCCCTATCAGCGATTCTCTAAGCGGCATTGTGCAATCGGATATCGTCCTGCATAAAGCGCTACTGCAGCAGTAGCACTACCTCCACATTCACCATAAATGTAGTGCATATGCGCATATTCTCGGAGAGTATAACGTGTGTATGGCATGACAGATAAATAAATACCACTGAATGATACAAGCGGAATAATTAAAAAAAAACTACGACAGATGTCACAAGTTGTTCAAACAAAATGTGACAGACACCTACTAGATTTTTTCAATTCTATTTACAGAAGATCTCTTCATGCACAATGCTGTATTTTATTTTTTTATTAGGAAACTATTGCTTCTACGGGCACAACATAGAAGTTAGAAAAGACTTTCGACAAGGATTCACCTCCTAAAAAAATTTGTACTTATTTGGTTACACCCTGAATATCTGTCGGTCTCTCAAACTTCGTTGGAATCTAGATGTTGGATTATTGCGACATTTATCACAAGAATTCGTAATAATCGAAGTAAAATAACTTTTGGGCGTAAGTATAAAAGTTGTTGGAAGCCTAGAATAAAACCACGCCTAATTTAATGGAAATCACTTCCTACAAAAATAATTACAGTTTGTTTTATACCATGGTAGAGTCTGGACAAAATGAGCAATCTTTTGAAATGGATGTCCACTTCCAATTGGTTGTTTCTTTCAGACAATAATGTCAAACTTTTTTAAAAAAAAATTGTTACTCTCATTTCTTGAAATAAAATTTCAGTTTCTGAGAAACTGTTCTGTACATCTAAAAGCATCACTCATCAGTAATCTTCTGCGGCAAATATATTTGAATTCGTCTCAATTTCCCAAGTAGCACACCTATATTGGTAAAATATTGGTACAATATTGAGAACATATTGGCGAAATATTTGAAATGCAATATTGGCGAGAAAAAAAATGTGAACATTCGGCGATATTGATCCAATATTACTTGAATAATATTGGCAAAATATTGTTGAACTAATATTGGCCTCAAAATGTTCGGCGATATTGGTACAACATCGCTGATACAATATTCTGACAATATTGGCATAATATTCAAAAGTTACATTATCGAGAAGTAAAATGTGAACATTTTGCGATATTGGTCGAATATTGTTTGAATATTTTAGAAATAGTTTTGGTGAAATATTCTTGAAGCAATAATGGCCTCAAAATATTCATCGATATTGGTACAATATTTATCGATATTGGTACAATATCATTTGGATATATTGGTGAATGTCAATATACCTTGATAAATTATCAAATGTCTTTTAGTTGATGAAGGTGACACCATAGTATGCCTTTTGATCGCCATAACCACTGAGTGAGCTGTCTTGGAACTAAGTTATGGGAAGTATTTAATATACTTCCGAAGGTTTTAGAAGACGTTCTATATGTAGAGCCACCTAGCGGATTTTTATCCAGGTTTGATCATGATATAATTTCAATATGTTTCATTGAATATTCGGCCAATATTCAAATTTCATCTCAATCTAGATGTAGGAAACAATATGAAGACAATATTGTTTTAACGATATCGATAGATATTATTGAACCAATATTGACCCAATATTGATTAATAAGATTTATTGAATATTGGCGAAATGATATTCAACCACTGTGTAATCACACTTGGAGATATAATATAGTTTTTATTCCTAGAATCGATATTAGGGGAATATTGGGATTGCGATATTTATTCTAGATGTAAAAAACGATGTGAAGACAATATTGTTTTATCGATATTGGTCAATATCATTCAACCAATATTGACTCAATATGAGTTACTACAATTTGTCAAATAAAGTGGAAATGATATTCAACCAATATTCTAACAAACTTGGAAAAACAATATAGTTTTTTCCCCTATAATCGATATGACTGAAATATTTGGATTGCAATATTTATTGTAGATGTGGAAAACAATATATAACCAATATTGTATTATCGATATTGGTAGAAATTATTCAACCAATATTGACCCAATATTTCGTGTGATAATCTACATTCAAAACTAGTTCAACCAATATTCCACCAATATTATTATATATTGTTTTTTGGATATTCACCCATATTGGACCAATATTGATTTTTCATTTACAATATATCTATATTGGCCCAATATGGAACCAGGATTCAGCCGATATGATGTGCTACCTGGGTTGTATCCATGGCACTCAAAAATTCAAGGTTAGGTAGCGATTTTCCAAAAATTCTTAAAATGCCCATTATCTCCAAAACGGTGATATTTTTACTGAGGCCAAATTCCGATATTCTGAACAGTCATGACCTGGTCTATCACCAGTTTCAATATTGTAAAAGGTTTACCGGACACCCTGTATATTCTAACCAAAAGTGTATTGTAAAGAATAAAGATATACACGCCTATGACACCAGGCATAAGAATGATTTTTCACCAAATAAAGTGAATCACACCTTTTGTCAAAAGTCGCCAGTTAAGGCTGGCACTCGTTTTTTTAACATGTTACCACTATCTCTCATGGAAAGTACATCTAGTGACAAGTTAAGAAAAAAGTTAAAGCAATACTCGTAGATCAATGTTTTCATAATAAGGAGTTTGAAAGGTATTTTTCAAAGATTTTCTCTATTATTCTATTATTCTCTATTATTCTCTTAAATTTGATTTTGAGGTAAATTAGACATTATGTATTGAAAACATCTGTTGTGAATGCTATAAACATTTTTGAATAATATAACATTAGTTGGTGAATAAATGGAAACAGCTTACGAAGCAGAAAGATTCTGCGTTTGTAAGCATACAATACAAATAAATACAATCTCATATCGATAGATAGATAGATACATTTATTATCCTTTCAGACAATTACATAAATTGTATGGACTTGTGACAATACATAAAATTAATACTAGGTATCGAAGAATTCGCTAACGCTATAAAAACAATTGTCAGTAAAAAATATTTTTAAGAAGAATATAATGTTGAAGGATTTTTAATTTGTTGGCAGCTTATAGAAAATTTTGAGTCCAATATTGTTGGGCGACTTATAAACTACATTAGTATTACAAACCAAATTTTTTTGGCGAGTATCAAAATTATAAATGCTTTTATTCATCTTAAATTTACACTGGTTCGAATAGATAAAAACACATATTTTATAAAAATACAATGAAGCTACTGTTAAGATGTTCCATTTTTTGAAAAACGATTTATACGAAACCCTTTTAGATATCTAGTGATCTAGTATCTTTTTTGTGCTATAAATACATCGGCTAAAAAAGTGGAATTACCCCAAAGACAATTGCCATATCTGATCCTCGAACCAACTTGGTGCATGATACAGACTCAGCAGCTGCGCCTCAGACAAAATAGAAAGTAAGTTTCTGAATAAGTAACATGACGAATGTAATTTTGATTCAGTAATTCACAATGTCCTTTTCATGTTAGTCAGTGATCTATGGCTAGTTATTCCGAGAAATTGAAGTAATTCTTCATTGTTAAGTTCAATATCATTTATCTTCAAACTCAAATCGTGGATCCTCATAAACTTAGATTTTTTTAATGTTAAGAACAGTTCATTCGAAGAGTACCATTCACTTATATCATCAAGAACCTTGTTGCATTTCAATTCTAACAAGTCATTATGTACCTCAGACACAATTAAAGATTTATCATCTGCATACATCACAAAGTTGGCATCCTTAGTTAGAGTTTCAATATCATTTGTAAATAATATGAAGAGCACCGGACCCAGGACTGATCCTTGAGGAACACCTACGTCTATAGTTGCTAAGTCTATTTGTTTTTACTATCCACACAAACTGACTCCTCATTACAAGAAAGGAATGAACCCAGTCCCAAAAAATGCCTCTTATACCTTATATGGACAGTTTCATGAGAAGTAGGTCAATATCAAAGTATGTAATATAATATAAAGAGATTGTGTCAAGTATATATAATAATAGAATAACAACAATTTATTTAAATTGATGGACGTAGCCGTTACTACGTGGTAGGAAATCATCACGAAAAATGAGAAATAAAACTTTCTATGTTTTTATACCACTTCTATTTCTAACCAACGTTATTATTGTATTGTTTGATAATGTCCATATAGGACGAAACTGCAGTAACGTTGGTTACAAATAGAAGTGGTATAAAAACATAGAAAGTTTTATTTCTCATTTTTCGTAACAATTTATTTATTTGCTAACAAGAATTTTGAGAAATGATTGGAAAGCACAAGAGACACTCTTAGCAAATGAATAGATAAAACCTCGTGGATGAGCAAGTTGAATAATTATTTAAAAATGAAAAAATGTTAAAATATTAGAATTCACAAATATAAACATCCAGAAATGTAAAATGTAAAAAAGTAGTTATGTAAAAACGTAGAGATGTAAAAATTTAAAAACGTAACAAAATTAAAATTAAAATACCTAGTGCACAAATATAAAATAAAAAAATGTAAAACATTAAAATGTAGGAATATACACATCTAGAGATGTTATGATATAAAATCTGATTCTGTATACTCGTATGTATGTAGTTTTTCTGCTTCGTCTTATTCATTGTAACTTATAGCAAACAGACAATAAAAAATTGAATTGAGAACGACGGAAGCAACGATACTTGACAATTAATGCTAGAAGATATTAGCATAGATCAAAAGCTGGGGACGAAACGCATCTTAAACAAACCTTGATAAACTTTCCGGTGAAAAAAACCTAATAAGAGGGGTTGGTTTGAGGACTTCTTATAGGGATATAGCGGTGTCGGAGATAAGAGCACCAAAGATAAACAAATGAAAGATGGCACGAAAAGGAACACAGCCATTAATGCGGATCCGAATGAAATACGCGAAACGTTCTTTCCTTATACTGATTAGCTAACTCATGCCAGGCGAAGTTAATGCATAAAACTTCTGGCCCGCGAACATTACCATGTTTATTCAGCATTTTCTTTATTTGCCGTTCGTATTTCCTCTGCTAATGCAACTAGACTACGCGGCAATTCTTTACTGAGTTCCTACAGTTTGGTGTATCGGTAATTTATGTTGAACATTGTATCATTAAAGTAAGCTTCTCTATAAATGTTTATTCTCACTATGTTCAGATTCGTTGTAGCTGTCTGTACACAGCTGAAATTTAATACCAGTGGAGGAATTTATGGTGATAAATAAGCACAGCTAGTTTGGGAAACCGTTTTTGATACGATACAAAAAAGTAGTTGCGTATTGGAGGTTTTTGTTTGACAATTGGCACCCTTTCAATCAAAGGATACGTTAGTTCAAAATACCATAAAAGCCAAGAGCTATGAAATGGATATTACAGTGGAAAATAAACCCGTAACAAGTTCTGTGCAGATCCTTATATTATTATGACCTTTCCTTGCTATTCAATCAACTGGCAAAGTAAAGGAAGTGCAGACAGATCTAGTATGGAAAGGTCGCTTCAACAAACAATTGAATAGTGACACTACCGATAGATGACCTCAGATAGAAAAATCACGACTAGATCGAGGTTTCACACAACTGATAAAGTGAATGTCAAAGTTGTAATAAAATGCAATTATTCATGGTGATAAAGCTACACTCAGAAACTGAAATACTCTCTTAGTTTCGAGAGATGACCATATCCAACTGCAAAATCGATCAATAAAAATGAAGATTCAATCCTCAAAATAAATGCGTTTGGATATGGGACACAAAGCAAATTTGAATTGATAGTTTTAGAATTTTTAGAATTTAGTACCAATTGCCCGTTTCTAGTAACAAAGGTTGGTTCAGAGCCCCTATTGATTGCGGATAATCCTTTCCCTATGATATACTCAAAAAGTAACTCACCTCTGCATTCGATGTTGTTTATTTCACCTTGATGGAATGAAAATATTGTTATTTACATTCCTTCCAGCTTGAATACGGTACAGAGCTATATGCGTAATATAATGCCCTGGGAAATAGGATTTTCCACTCTGGATCTCAATGTAGGGCATAAAGTACTGCTTGCCCAGAATTTCAATGTGAGGAGACCTGAATGGAATTGCACCAATCAGCCAAACGCAGATGGAAGAAGCCCTTGGGAATATTCCCTGTGCAACAATGTTGTAACCGATTTCCACGACACTCCAACTCACTACCCCTGGAACGACCATACTCCCAATACAATTAACCTCATGGATAATCAAAACATAACCACGATATCAGAGCTAAGAATAAATTCTTACCTCATCTCTGATGATTAATCAATGCTCTATTCAATCCAGGTTGGATAATATTCTAAAAAGGACAGAGTCTTATATGACCAATTCACCACTGATTGGAAGAAGTACTACAGGAGATTGATCAACAAGAAAACCTCCAAAATACATCTTGGATTTGATTGGGAAAAATTCCAAAGAAAAAAATCGATGGCAGAGTACCAGCTTCCCTGTTCATAGGGAGAACATGATCGAACTAGAAAAAAACATCAAATCTCACTGGGATCAGGTCTGGATTTCCTATGGCAGATGTCAAGATGATATCTGAAGAATATTCCCAGGAAGCCTTCCAGACATCTTCAGATGTCATGCAAGATCGAGAAGAGGTCTATAAGAAAACCAATAGACTAAGAATAGACAGGACTCTGCAAAGCTGATAACTAGTTTTAAGGAGTTCTGGATCACAATAAAAAACCCTCAGAACAAAGCTACTAGGATTGATGGCATTGATGCAATTCTATTGAGGAATTTTCCTAGGAAGTCCCTAGTGTAACTCATACATAAAATCCCTAAAGCAGGTGGAGATCATTCCTAAATGAACCATTAGGTTACAATAATTTAATAAAAATGTATTTATTGTTGAACATAAAGAACAATTTTCAAATAAATGTCTATGAGAAATGAAAATAAATAGAGTGACATACATAACTTATAGATACATACTGAGAAGAGTTTTCAAGTGGCATGATAAAAACGGACTATAACGAAATTTCATGAAATCACCGGATATTTTGAAACGCATGTTTATCAACGGATCGTTGTAATATTTATAAAACATCGAATTGTCCAGTTTATTCAACTACAATAAATTTTTATCATAAATTTTTATTCGAACTGTTGCAAATGCCTGCTGGTGATTTATGCATTCAAAACATTCGGAGTTATGTCTAATTAGGAATTAATTGTTTTTACGCTGAATGCACCTCGATTGAGAACATGTAATAAATTACAGAGCGAATTTTTGTTTACAGTGCCATGCGCAAACTGCGTAATAACACCAGAGACAGAACGTAATCAATAAAATGATTCAGAAGCGCCATAATTTAAATTAACGCTAAATTAAATATTCGGATCATGCCGGAGTTAATTCGCGCTGTTGCTATTGATATATTTGCTTTATTCGGATTCGCTGCAGAATTCATCATTCGTTTGGAAGAGTTGTGAATTGTTTTCTCGGTCGAACGAACTTTTGAATATGTGAATGAGATCACGTGATGGTGGAATGGCATGGAAATCAGAATCGGAGTCAGAAATGCTTCATTGTCATAAATAATTTTTGTTAACCAAGTTACCTATCAGAGATGAAAAAGTTACTGCATACACATTTTAAAAAAACAGCATACTGGATATGTTTATAAGGTATACTTAGTTACGATACCACAAGATTAGACACCTTTATAAAATGTATATCTAAAAACTAAAAAAGTGTATTTGAGCGTCAACAATGTATTTATTATCATTATTATTAGATGGCGGGGCACCGCAGTGTCCGAAGATATCCATCCTCATGCGAGCCAGAGCATCGCATACAAACATTATGTGGGAGGCTGTTTCGTCCCCCTCATCACAAAATCTGCATTGTATGGACTCTTGATGTATCCCCAACAGTTGCAGGTGTTTTTTCAGGTGGCAGTGGCCTGTCATCAGTCCTACCACCTTCCTGAGAGAATCTCGGCTTAGTTCAAGAAGGTGTCTTGATAGCCGGTCGGTTGGCCCCATCACCATCATTTTTCTGTGAGTATTGCCTGAGGCACTCTCCCAGAGAGATTGATGATGGTTTTTAACCCATTTCTTTGTGTCCTGCTTGATATCCCCAAACGGGATTCCGCAGGCTGAATCTGGTCCAGTGAGAGTTGTTGCTGCCCCCGCTTTTGCTAGGGCATCTGCGCTCTCATTTCCCTGGATGCCCTTATGACCTGGTACAGACAAGTTTTACCCTGTTCTGTGCTCCCACGTCGTTAAGGTTTTGGTGTGCCTCCCAAACCAGTTTGGAAGTGAACCTGCATGAAAGCAGGGCTTTAAACTCCGCCTGACTGTCGAAGAGTATCGCTAGGGGTTGGTTTCTAGGTCCCCTGCTTAGAATCTCTCTCGTGCAGACGGAGATTGCCGTTACCTCGGCTTGGAATAAAGAGGCTTGAGTACCGAGGCTTAAACTGATGTCTTGCCTCGGTCTCTCCCCGTATATTCCAGCCCCTACTCCTTTGCTGGTCTTTGAACCATCCGTGTACCAGATTTGCCCTATTGACAGCATTGGTATGGCCCTTGATATAACTTCCCCATCTTCTATGATGGTGGTGTATGTTACATCAAAGGAGTTTATTGGAGTCATTTTGTCCGACGGCATCTCAGACGTCTCGATTCTTATGACCTCCAGTATGCTGGAGTGTCCTTGGTTATTGTCCCTCCATTAGCCCAGACATATTAGCCTAGATTCTTCTATCTTCGCCTCTGCTGAAATATGCAAATGCAGGGGAGGGAGGTTTAGGATTAGCCAAGCTAATTATCGATGTGCTGGACATAGCATCAGTGACTCCGAGCATGGCCAGTCTTTGTAAACTAGCCAGCTTCCCCCTGCTTGTCACTTGTTCTACCATTGGCCACCACAGCAGGGCTACGTACGATATCGAGGGCCTAACAATTGCTGTGTATAGCCAGAGACACTGTTTGGGTCCAAGTCCCCATGTTTTGCCAAAGGAGCGTGTGGCCATCATTAATGATGTCCTTGCTCTTTTCAGCACTTTTTCCAGATGTTTGTTCCAGGTGAGCTTTGAGTCCAGGTTTAGTCTCAAGTATTTCGTCTCTGCTGACATCTGTAGACTTTCACTAAAGATTTGAAGAGCTCTGTTTGTCTCCAGGTTTCTTTTTCTGGTGAAAGGAACTATTGTGTTTTTTTGAGGGTTGATCCTGAGGTTCTCCTTCGTGCACCACGTATGTACGTCTATGAGGGCTGATTGCATCAGCTCCACAGAGACCCCCATGTATTTCCCGTTGACCATTATGACGATATCGTCGGCATAGCCCTGGGCAAATACAATGTAATTATCCCTTCAGGAATTGTTATTATTATTAAGTTGTGAAATTGACAATGACGAATTCATCTGCAAAGGAGGAGTTTTTTGGCGTCTTTACGAAATTTGCCATTATCCTCTATTTTTCTTATTGGAAGAGGAAGATGGTTGAAGAGTTTCGTTCCGTTATAAAATATGGAGGATTTGATTTGGGAAGTTGAGGGAATAGGAAGACTGATGTTGTGTATGAGTCGAGTTGTGCTAAAAAGAAGTTTGCATAGGAATCAATTATTTTTGCTTGACATACTCATATATCTCAACGCCCTTTTTTGGAACATAAGAACTAAATTTGTGAAAATTTGCGAAACATATTCCATAGCGCAAATGAGACTCACAAAGTGCAAAATAAGCATTTTTTGCTGATGGAGAGTCCATTTTGGAGGATACTGTTCTTACGGCATAGCAGCTTGAGGATAATTTCCTGCATAGTTTGCTGATGTGGGCTTCAATCTCAATTTATTGTCAATATGTTTCCCTATAAATTTGATCTCATCTCTGGGATTGATAATATGTTCATTGAGCGAGACAATACATTTGAATGTTCAAATGTTCGTTACAGAAACATTGAATGTTGATAAGTTTGCGCTGTACTACTGTTTGACTTTTTCCAGATCAATTTCTAAATTATTTTGTAACGTGACCGTGCTGTTATTGTGCCATTGTGTGGACGTATCATCTGCAAAGATGGTAAATTTCCCATTAGTGGGGGAATCGTCTAATCGGTTACATATAGTCAAAACAAAAGAGGACCGAGAACAGACCTGTGAGGTACCCGTATTTTATTTCCTGATCCTCAGACACCAGAAATGTTTGAATGTCTATTATAGTGAAGATATTTCTGTACTTTCAAAATAATTTGGTGGATGATTGTTGAAAAGTCACGAATCTTAACTCTTTATTACTATTTAACGATTGATATATTTTTACATAAAACGTTATGGAAAAGTGATCTATGCGGGAATTAACGGAATTTTTATATCGTGCAGAGGAAGTCTTCCTGAGTGAAAGTAAGCATTGCACGAAACTCAAATAACCAATAGTTTCGGAGAATTTGGCCAATGATAGTGGTAAATAAATAAAGAAAAGCAATTAGTTCATTGGTGTTACTGGGAGTCACGAGACCTTTGTAAATGTGAAAACGGACTACAATGACACGAGTGGCTGCACGTCTCAGTACCATTGCTGCCAAATGCACTACAATAAGAGCTGATACACTCTTTGGATTACTTCACATTTTTTGGCTTTCTGAGAAAATCAGGCCCAACCCAACCCGGAGCCACACCAAACATCAAGTCTCTGTTTTGCTATCAACTCCAACACAAATAAAAATAAAATGAAAAAACCAGAAAAAAAATTGTCACTGACAGGGATCGAACCCAGTCCATATCTTCGAAACTATTAGTCATTGGATTTTCGAACAATTATAAAGTTTCAATCAGGAGGACTTTCTCTGAACAATATAAAAAATTAAGGATAATCATAAATAGATCTCTTTTCCATAACTTTTGAGCAGATACCTTTTTAGGTAAAATAATCTCAATATGAATGTTACTGAGAGTAGGTTCAGGACATTAGACATACTTCAGTTTTTGAAAGAAAAAGAAGCCAAAAGAAAACAAGAAGAACAGAAAGAGCTTCTGCTACAATTTGAAATGCACAAGAAACGAGAACAAGAGGAGCAAGAGATCAAGAGAAAACAAGAAGGAACGTTTAGTCCAGAAATTCTAACAGCATGATGAACTTTCACAACGAATCTGGCAAAGTTAAAATTGCTTCCAGAATGAAATTACTGAAATAGTGCAAGAAGTCGAATGATAAGTCCAGAAGGTTAGAGGCGAAGTCCAAGACGTCAGAGGCAGATTCCAGGGGATTAGCAAAAGGGTCCAACATGTCGAAATTGAGCTTTCCAAGATAAACGAACGGGTGAACAAGAGATTTAACGAAGAAGTAGATATGATCAATTAGATGCTGGCAACAATACACCTTCCGCACAAGCTGACACCTTCTGAAGAAATCTCCCCCAACAGTGGAAGGCCATTTTCACTGATATTTCCTAGGCCTAAGGCCAACAAAAGTGAAAATTTTGAAGCCACCAACATTTGGACGAATGTTTTTTGGGCCTGGATATTATGGAGAAAAACGACTTCTTCCTGAGTATTAGAGAATTAATTTTGTGGACTGTTGAATGAAGAAATCTTCCTGAGCAATCATAGTGAGAATAACCAGACCATGAAGTTCTATGTCCGAACAACTCTGATACCATCAATATGACCCGACTGGAGGAAGAGCCAAGCAAGACATAGCCCCACACTGGAATTAATGAAAACAGAGAATTCAACATGCCCATAGACGAGCATTGCGAGCTACCACTACGAGAGTAGAGCCTCAAGAAACTGATTAATTGACTGTAAAAGCAAAGAGAAAGAGTCAGAAAACTGATAACAATTGGAAGTTAGTCCAAAGCGTGTTGAACAATGGAGTTAGACCTGGAAGGCAGGAAGTTCGGTGCAGTTGTCAAAGGATACTGGACTCAGTGGAATTCCCAATCCAAATGTATTTGTGGTGGCCTATTGCATCGCAAATAAGAGAGCCCAAATGGAGCAACTGTAGTACACTACAACTAGTGCCGAGGCACATATTGAAAATGTGATTGAACAACTTCATTGTAGTCGTGCAGGAGGACACTTTAGAATCAAGAGAACACTGGCTCAAATTCGAGAACGTTTTGTATTGGGTGAATTACCGTCGAGATGTAAAGAAATGGTGCAGGAGATGTGACCAATGTCCTTCAACTCAAACTAGAAGTCGAGGAAACCATTGGAATGCCATCCAGAAATATAGAGGACAGAGTTGTTCCCAGAATACGTCGACAAAGTTGATGAGTTCTGCTGACGTTTTCTTCAAATGTCAAGCGATAAAATGGCAAAGAGATTTTACTGGAAGATTCCAGGGACTGTATTCGGGTGGGGTGATGCCGTTTGGCCTTACCAACCTCTGAGAAAGAAAGGAATATGCCCCAAGCTATAGAAAAATTGATGAACGAATTAGTATACCAGCTCACACCAAGGAGCAAACCCAAAGTTTTTCACGAGGAGTGATTAGCAGAATACTGAGGACAAGCTCCCCCGAATTGGTTCCATTGTGACATCCGAAATGGTGATGGTGTTATCCAGTACGGAGGTTCTTGATTCTCTTAATTGTTCGAGAACTATATTTTGATATATTAAACAATGCATTTGGAGATTTGACATCAGTTCAGTAATTGTTCAGTAATTGACAGTAATGATTAATGAATCTTTGACAAGTGACAAGTGTAGTACAGTGTAGTCAAGTTAAGTTCAGCTATTGAAGGCAGTTGTACAGTAGCCTATCACTTATTTAAAACTCAAGAAACGAAACAATATTCAAAATGCCATACAATTCATGTTACTTTCTACGTTTCAGATCACTAGTTTATAAATATAACTATCGTCTGAAAGATCTTCGCCATCATGAACTCGATCATTCCGATGCTCGATATCACAGAAAACGTCATTAGTAGTTTGTGAAAAATTTTATTTGGGCAGTTTTTCAATTACTTTCGTCAACATCATCTGAAAAATCCTCCGCGAGAATAATTTACTTCCGAACAAATTACAGTAGAACTGAAAACCGAATGCCCATACCGTAGACGATGCATGTAATCAATGTAGCGGCTTAATACGACCACAGCACGAAAGATTTATAGACTGGAGAGTCAATAGTATGGCGTTATATGGACATGGCTTACATTGCGTTACATTATATGCCACTTCCTCGGTGCCAGTGTCATTGTGAAGGCAAAAACCGAGATTGCACGATAACCCACTTAATAACTTTATTATTTGCTCTGCGCAGACCGTATATATTTATACTTTGCCGTACGACAAATTACGGAAAAGTGTGCCATAAATCAGTTAATGCAGTTAGTGGTTACTGGGTTTATCATTACAATGAAACGGTATTGCCGTTTTGTTTTCATTGTCTCCGGGCAGTGTAAACAATAGCATTCTTGTTTTCTGCTAGATGGTTTATTTATTAATGAAGGTAACACTGATGATTCGCTGGTCGAATTGATTTATTCAACGGTAATGAACTGCGAACGGTTTCAAGTCGTTAGCATTATAGGCGATGGTCATTGATTTTTTCCTCAACAGCTGTTGATTGATGGTTAGGATAATAATGACGTATTATCGGTTAGGTATAGTTGCACCAGTGCATAACAGTTACCGATAATTTTTCATGAAAGCTGATATCTAAAAATTGTTCGAGTTAATTTTCATATTTCAGCGAAAGAGCACGAGTTCAAAGGAGGGCGGGCTTTTTTACAAAATATGAAAATAGCTGAATGCAATTTTTATCAGATATCACGCTTGAATGTAAAATAATCTGGTAATTTTTATGTACGAGTGTGATTAATTGGAATATTTCACGAATAAAAAAGTTTGATTTTTTTATGAGAAATAAAGTACTGATAAAGACTATGAATAACATTGTGCTGGGCACGCGAAATTTTTTCACGTTTTGAAGTTTATCTGACATTTTTCAGTATTTTTTGTGATATCATAACGACGGGCTGTTTTCGCAGTGCAATTATCGCTCCGCAATTTAATTATTGGAAGTAATTACACAAGTACCGATAATTTTCCATGAAAGCATGTTGTCTAAAAACTGCATGGGTTCATTTTACCCGAATGCAGTTTTTTACTGACATGCTTGAATGGAAAATTATCAGGTTTATTTTGATGCACGAGTGTAATTCGGCAGAATATTTCCGGGGTTGGAAGAAAAATGTATGTGCTGCTATTTCACTTTCAACTGCATTTTTCTTAATAGATTGTATGGACCACTCACCAAAACGTGACATTTTTTCACTTTTTGAAGTATATCTGACATTTATCAGTATTGTCAGTAAGTGTTGTTGTTATTGGTGTCATGCCGACGGGATGTTTTTGCAGTGCAATTATCGATCCGCAGTGCAATTACCGGGGGTAATACCACAAGTGCATTGAAAATTACCGATAATTCTGAAAAAAACGTGTTTTTTTTTTTAAAACTGCACGAGTTTATTTTTTTCGTTGTTTCAAAGCATAAATTGCCAGACTCCGAAGGAGGAGGGCAATTTATGCTTTTACACAAAAATGCTTCTGACATTAAAATCGCGCGACTTCACTTGAATTGACATCTAATGCGATAATTGCACTGCCGTGACGCGAAACGCGTCACTACAGTGCAATTATCGCTGTGAGCCAGCGGTAATTGCATTCCTCTTATGGACGTTTTTACACGTGAGGGAAATTTCCGGGGGTAATACCACAAGTGCATTGAAAATTACCGACAATTCTGAAAAAAACGTGTTTTTTTTTTTTAAACTGCACGAGTTTATTTTTTTCGTTGTTTCAAAGCATAAATTGCCCGACTCCGAAGGAGAAGGGCAATTTATGCTTTTACACAAAAATGCTTCTGACATTAAAATCGCGCGACTTCACTTGAATTGACATCTAATGCGATAATTGCACTGCCGTGACGCGAAACGCGTCACTACAGTGCAATTATCGCTGTGAGCCAGCGGTAATTGCATTCCTCTTATGGACGTTTTTACACGTGAGGGAAATTTCCGGGGGTAATACCACAAGTGCATTGAAAATTACCGATAATTCTGAAAAAAACGTGTTTTTTTTTTTAAACTGCACGAGTTTATTTTTTTCGTTGTTTCAAAGCATAAATTGCCCGACTCCGAAGGAGGGCAATTTTTTGAAACAACGAAAAAAATAACCGAGTGCGGTTTTTTATAAAAAAAACACGTTTTTTTCAGAATTATCTGGTTAATTTTCAATGCACGAGTGGTATTCGGTAGGAAATTTCACACCTCACTCTTTTAGCCAATCAAAAAATTTGTTCTTGTCTAGTGAAAATTTCAAGAATGCACAATGAACTTTCATTATTTAATGTTATAATAAACAATACAATTATTATAAGTAACATTATATCCCAAGCTTCCCATACCATATTTCTGGAAGTATTCTTCCATAATCATTTTGGCGGTGACATTCCAAATAGTTTTCACGGTGCTTTCTTTGTACTCCTCACCATTATTTTTCTTTATGTTATGAGCCCAGTCAAGATTTTCGCAATTTCGCATACTGGCGTGTCTTTTTCTAATTTATACCCTCTTGCTTTACAAAAATCCATGAACTGATTCCAAATAAACTTCTCACTTTTCTTAGTATTCGCTGGAGTAGTTTTTGCGATATTCTTATCGATTTCGGCTTCATTAAAAGTTCCGAAACGGTTCATTTTAGACGAGAAATATGAAAACAATGATATTTGTTTACTTCAGATTAGCGTTGCTATGTCCATAAGCTTCTCAGTTACTTCCGTAGCAATCGCGATATGAACACTTGTAGGTAGATGACACATTTGAAGTCTCACTTCTGACATTAAAATCGCGCGACTTCACTTGAATTGACATCTAATGCGATAATTGCACTGCCGTGACGCGAAACGCGTCACTACAGTGCAATTATCGCTGTGAGCCAGCGGTAATTGCATTCCTCTTATGGACGTTTTTACACGTGAGGGAAATTTCCACTGTAATTTTTTGATAATTGCATTCCTCTTATGACAAATTTTATATAGGAGGAAAATATTCGCTGTAATTTTCATAAAAAATTTTATATATGAGAGAAATATTCGGTTATAATTGCACAAGTGCATAGAAAACCGATAATTTTGCAAGAAAGCGCGTTTTATAAAAATTACACGAGTTTATTTTCAAATTTTAGCGAAAGAGCCCGAGTAGTCATGGTAACTAAACAATTGAGTCAATCAAAACACGCTCCGTTAAAACAAGAATCAAAGAGCGCAAGGCTTGGGATTGAGTTTAGAGTTCCATAACTTTAAAAATAAATTGCCAACAATAACAAGTGATTCTTACAAACACGCTGTGAAAAAAAGGGTATTTTCTCAGAAATATTGTGAAATTCTGTAGAATTCACAAGATATGTCAGCAATAAAACATTTTTTTTTGTAAATTGCTACACAAAATGTAAAATCGCAATGTAAAATCACATATACTTGCTGTTTTTTTTTTAAATTAATTAATGTTTCAATTTTATCCACATTTTTCGAGATATAAGTGAATTTTTTGTTTTTGCCGAAATATTAATATTCAATAAAATGTATTAGCGAAAGAGTCATCATCATTGATCATTAAGCTTGAAGAAGTACTTTTCTCAATCTCTATTCTGTGGTAGTATGGTTCAAATAAAAAAAATATCTTTTACTTTAAACGGTGATTGTAAACGATTCTGTGAAACTAAAAATGGTGTATTAGCTTGTTCCAAAAATATGACCATTTAAAAAGGAGAGAATGTCAGTCATGTAACCTTGCCTCTATTGTAGAAACGTACCATGTGAATCAATCCGCAGAACACGAGGATGTGAAAACACATAAATTCAAGACCAACGTGAATTCACAACATATGATGTTCTATGAAATGAATTAATACAAATGTATATTTACAATGGAATTGTCATTATTCACTGTGAATTAACAATCCGATAACAGGCTTTAGGTAATTTCACAATATCACGTGAACTCACATCATTATTGAAATTTTGAATTGCGATTTTGCCATGAAAAATTCTTTATTGATATGATTATACGAGTAATAAATACAATATGAATTCGCCATATTGAATCACATTCACAATTTAATTTCACAATACGTTTGCATAATTAGTGGGTAGTTACAATCACGAACATATTGTGAAAGTAACATGTGAAATCACAATACTCTTTTAGTTGTACTGTGATTTATAAACTGTTATTTCCTCGGTTATTTCATAAGTTTCAAGTAGTTTCACAACGTAGACATACAAATAATATTAATTTCACAAGTATTCTGGAGTCTGCTGAAGCCGAAGCGTTCACTGTAATTTCACAATGGATTTGTGAATTTTTAAATTTTCTTGTGAAATTCCACAACCACAAAGGTTATTAATTACAGTGAAAATCTAGGGCCACAAATAACCCATGATTTTATCTGTAATTTCACAAAACAATTTTTTCAGTGTAGATATATCCTAAATTGGAACAAAACGGAAAATTATTTGAAGTTGTTCACCAAGAAAGCTCATCGCGATCTTAAACATATAACACAAAATTTTCTAATAGGAATAAGATGTCGGTTATGGATAGAATCAATTTATCTTAGTTCATGACTTGTTTTTTCGTAAGCGTGTGTCTGCTAAAAGCGTATTGTGTGAAGAAAAATAGAAGAAAATCCCCCTATTTATTCACGTTCGCTTCATACAGACATCAAAGCTCGCACTCCCAACTTTCGTCCGCCGAATCCGCGAGTAATTATGAAAATGATGAAGAGGAGCCGTTGTAGGTTAATGAAATGCATCGGAATTGCTTTGAAGACACGCCGACAGGTGATATTTCTGGCAAACGCCGTGCCTACCTTTGCTTGGCCGTCAGACACTCGTGCACCGAATAGTTGGCCGTGCTCCACCGAAAACAAAACACAGAGTTGAAAGCTACGCAGCCCGCCATCTTGACGTATGACTCTACGATTTATGTACCCAGTAGTCGGTTATTAAATCGTGAGGACCCGTTAATCACTAGTTTATATTTTAAGTGTTAGCTTATTTATGTTGCTTGCTTGCTGTTTGGGATTGTTGCTGTTCTGCTTGGCTATGATGAATCTGTAGATACTACTTCCGAAGGTGAAATAGAAATTTCATAATAGTTGGAAATGAACGAGTCGAGTTGATTGAGCACTTCAAGAGATTCGAAACAAAGAAATGAGAGCGAAAATATTACTTTACCAAAACAGAATTCATTATTCCAAGAAGGTGGAGCCATCCCAAATTTCCCCAAACCACCGGGATAGCAGTTGGTTTATTGCTGTATTGTCTGTCCACTTAGGTCTCCTAATCTGACACCCTTTGAATTTCCTTCTCCAGATATATGAGTATTTGGAACATTTGCTGTGAAAACAATTCAAAACATAAGAAAACATCGAAACACCACGTCAACTCCACTTGACTTGTGTTTCTGTAATAAAGCTACCATCTTCAGGATTATTGAGATATCTGATTCTACCCAGTAGTTCTTCAGAGGAGTCATCGAAGAGGTACCAATAGTTAGCAAAGAGATGCTTGCAATATACCGTACAGTGTCTATTGAAAATACTGACACTATTCGATATGCCGATATTATAATAATTGATTATTATTACAATAGTTATTCATCATGCTGAGTTGCATATTGGTCCAAATTCAAATTATGTATTGGGAAATTCATCACATTAATAATAATAATTTAATCTAGTATACTCTTCGAACTCCGCATGCTCTACCCTGACCATTCCGTTAAAATGGTGGTTCTGATCGTAGGAGTCCTAGGTGAAATGATGGACACACTGCTCTCGAACTAGAAAATAATACCGACTTGCCGTAATATGGCAGAAATTGTAGCAACACGAATACAGAAGGCATTTCTACATTTAATTATTTCTATACTTTCAAAGGCATCCAACAATTTAATGTTCAGCTATACTTTGAATTTTTTGCAAAGTAATATAAGCATAATTTTCGAAGTGGTCGAGGTGTTAGAGCGTTTGGCTTCCACCCAGACGGTCCGGGTTCGATCCCCGGTCGTGTGTCACTGAGCTGAAGTGGTTCGGATTCCACTTTTATTTAAACTGTAGGTCCCGGATCTCCCTTGCTCGCACAAGCTCTGCTTTTGAGGGGTTTTCTCCGAAAACCTAGGAGTTTCGTAAAAACAAAAATTTTTTTTACTTGACTTTTCAGTGCACCCAAATCTCAAATGACTCTTATGTTCGATGAAACTGACCTGCACGGACCGCCTTGTTTTCCCCACTTACGTTTCGTTGAATGCAACCTCTTAGATTTCACTTTCCTGATCACACTGACATATTTATTGAATCTGCGTTGATATGTAAAAAAATGTTCCAATGAAGTTGATACTCTATGCCTCAAATTATATCGATAATTGATCTTAGTGAAGTACGATGGCAATGTAAGACCAATGTTTTATTGAAACTCCCATCCATTTTCTAATAATTTCGGAAAAGTTTCACTTTTTTACTAAAAATTCCAGTAATTTTGAGTAGATTTCCAGTTTCTTTCTTAAATTTCCAGTTATTATCAGAAAATTAACCTATTCCAACCTCCTAATGGTCTCACAATACCTGACTAAATTTGTTCTTATGCAACACACACTACTAGACATATCTGAAAATTTAAAGATGTTTAATTGACAATTCAAAATACTTACTGAATATTTCTAAATAGTAATTGAAGTCAGGTTAAAAATTACAAATACTAACCGAAAGTTTCCAGATGACTGGTAATTTCAAGGTAAAATACTGGAAATTTTGAAATAGTTACTGGAACTTTTTTAATAGTTACTGAACATTTCCCAATAGTAACTGGATGTATGTCCCGATAATTAGTGGAAATTTACAAATATTAACCGGACATTTCGAAATAGTTACTGAAATATCCAAATAACAACTTATGGAATATCCAGATAATTGAAATTTTCCAAATATTAACCGAAAATGTACAGGTACTTAACGGACATTTCAAAATAGTTACTTAATATTCCTAAATAGTAACTGATAAGATAAGAACTGAAAATATACAAATATTAACCGGAAGTTTCCAGTTGGTAACTGTAAATTTCTAGATAATTTCTGGAGAGTTTTAAATAGTTCCAGGACATTTTTAAATAATAAATGGGCATTTTTAAATAGTTACTTGATATATTTGAATAGCTACTAGACATTTTTCAATAGTTACTGAATATTTCCCTAGTAACTAGATGTTTATCCCGACAATACGTGAAAATTTACTAGTATTGACCAAAAATTTCCAAGTAGTTACTGACATATCGAAATAACAATGGACATTTAGAAATAGTTACTGAATATTTCTGAATAGTATGTAAATATTGCCAGATAGGAACTGAAATTTTACAAATATTAACCGGAAGTTTCCAGATGTTAATTGAAAATTTTTGGATAATTTTTTGACATTTTCAAATAGTTATTGCACATTTTAATAGTTACTGAACATTTTTAAATAGCTACTGGACATTTTCAAATTGTTACTGGATATTTTTGAATTGTTACTGGACATTTTCATATAGTTACAGGACATATTTAACAGTTACTGAACATTTCCCAATAGTAACTAGATAGTAGCAGTATCAAGTGGTTAGTGCAGACTAATATAAATGATAAAGAGTAGGGGCCAAAGGACCGAACCCACCATTCCTTGTGGACTGGTTCGGAGGTCAGATGTTGCGGCATTTACTTCAACATTTTTTTATTGTTTACCGTTTACTGAGTATGATGGACGTAAATTTAGTGGTATGCCGTTGATCCTGTATTACTATAAAGTTGATCATTTTCCAAACATTTCAAAATACTATTGTAACTGGTGTTATATGAAATATCAGTAATCAGATCCATGTTTAAATTGTCTTCACAGTATTATGTCAATTTACCACTATTCGTTCATATATTTATTTATAGGAATACGCTCATTCTGCATACAATATGCTGCAATCGTACGTATACATATAATAAAACATGAATTATTTATACCGTAGTGGTATGACTATTTTTGTTGGAAAATACTACGACCTCAACATTGCAAGTCTTGCTTCACAACTGTCCGTACACAAGCCGAGGTAAAATATTAAATGGAATTAAATATTTTATAATAACGCGTGTGTCTCACATACCGGTAGGAGTCCTTTGTATTTAGTACGGACAGAAATGTTGATTGTTCAAACGTGAGAAACCAGTTATGCAGGGGAGGGGTATAATGAACCAAAGACAACCCGGTTATCTTGGTTGCCCTAATTGAACAAAATACAGTGTGCACGTAAAGGTTGGAATAAATTCCATAAAATCTTTACAGGGCCAGAAGAGAAAAATCGCTTGGTCACGTCAATTTTAGTTTTCAAACGTGCTGCATTTTTTTACATATTATATTTTTAACAGGTGTCGTCATAATTTTGTTAGATATGACGTCATCCATATTTTTCTCAATCGCAACCCCCATATTGGAAAGTGTCGTTTGAAAGAGCACATTTTTCTGCATGAAATACGTATAATTTCATGGCATAATACATGATGAAATTGCCGAGCAAAAATCAGTAAAATGTTAAAAGCACCCACTACTTTTGATATGACCCTGGTAGATATATTTTTTATTAAATTTATCTCTAACTATACCTATTCTTTCGTTTTTTGTGTTAATCAGCGACCTGGACCTGGCTGTTACTATTTAATAGTCAAAGTATTGGCAAATATTGCAAAAGTTCATTTAGTAATTTTAATGGTTCGTTCAAGTGAGAATTGAAATAATGATGATTGGCTTTGGAAAGCGGTCTGGGACACAAGCTAAGATGTGTCAAATACTCAATGATGAGTACCCTGATTCATATCACACAATCAACTGTGAGCAAAGTTGAGAAGAAGTTCCAAGAACTCGGTCATGTGAGGGACAATTCCATGAAAGGTCGTCCCAGAATTTCAGAAGATGAAAAATTAGATGTCCTACAGTAATGAAAAATTCCCACAAACCAAATCGGGAAGTCACTAGCGATTTTGAGCATGTGCACGAGTAATTCTGCGCATGCGCCTTTGCGCACCAGCGATTCAGCGCATGTGTACTACCGATTCTGCGAACTGCACACTAGCGATTCTGAGCATGCTCACTAGCGATTGCGCGCATGCATACTTGCGATTCTCTGCATGATGGACATTTGCAGTGGCAATACTGCGCACGCATGTACTGCTCAGTGCGATTTGTTTTTTGTTTCAATTTTTTTAAAGGGCATACCGAGCATGCGCACATGCGTTAGTGCGTAAGCGCATACCTAGTCAGACGTGCGCAAACGTCAAATCTAACATACAAAAAATAAATTTTAAAAAATTCACACGAAAAGAAGTAAAAATTATCGAAAAAAAAACAGAATGAGAAACACTTTTGAGAGAAAACAATTTTGGAAGGAAAATAATGACAATAAAAGCGTTTGGAAAAGAAATTGAATTACACTAATTGGAGAGGTTTTTTTTTGAAAATTTTCAATTGGAATTTTAATTCCACAATTTTTTCTTTAGATCTGTATTCCTATTACTTTACTTTGATTTTTCAATATCATTTTCCATTTTTGTTTCCTTGTCCTGGTTAGATTTGAATTTACGCAGGTCTGCACTTGCGCAGCAGCGATTCTGAGCGCACGCACTAGCGATTCTGCACATGCACTAGCAATTTTGCGCATGCGCAATAGCGATTGTGTGTAAGCGCACTAGCGATTCTGCGCATGCACACTTGCTAATCTGTGCATAATGGACATTTGCTGTAGCGTTTCTGCGCACGCAGATACTGTTTAGGTAATGCAGTTTGTTTTTTTTTCAAATCTTTTGAAGCAGAGGCGCATAAACCCTGCCAGCTATGAGTTGTTATAAAGACGCATGCGTTTACCAGGTCAGTCATACGTAAACGTCAAATCTAAACTATGAAAAATAAATTTTGGAGAAAATCAGATGGAAAAAAAATTTAAAAAATAAAAAAAAGGATTTTTTATACCTTTTTCTATTTTTCTTTCATGACCTGGTTGGCGCACCGGCGATTCAAGGCCTGCGCACTTGCGATTCTGCGCATGATGGAAATTCGCAGTGGAGATTCTGCGCAAGCAGGGCCTGCTCAGTGCGCTACGTTTTCTTTCAAAATTTTCAAATTAGCGATTTTGCATGTTAAGAATCGTTATGCGCTTGAACATGTTGTCAAAAAAATTAAATCACTCATACATAGATTCAGGTTTTCCAGAAAATTGTTTCCACTCGATCAACTGAAAATATCTCCTAGTTTAGTGTGTACACACATAAACTCCGGACTCACTGATAATTATTTAAACGTTATAGATGTGACGCAAAAGTGGATATTGAAAATCATTTATGATAAAATATACACGTATGAGCCGCAAAAACTATTTGAAGTTTTTTCTGACCGACAACTATTACACTCCTTCAATCTAGCCAGTTATCATCATAAACACAAAGCAAATATAAGCCAAATCGACCAAACCCATAACAACAGATTTAAACATAGAACTACAAAAAGTAGCGACCACGAAAAGCCAAATCTCACTTACCTCCTGTCCCATAGTTCTGAAATTCCTAAAGAAATAAAACAAAACAACCACTTACATTTCTTCAAGAAAAAAATCAAAGCATGGATCTTAATAGTACTAATACAAAAAATGAATGAAATAATTCGAAGAAGAATTAAATGAAATGAAATGAATAAAATAGATTTTGTATTCTTGTGGTTTCTAAGAATTCACCCGTCTCTTTCTCCTCTTTCTCCTCTTTTTCTTCCCTATTTTCTATCTTTTTATATTGTTGTCTTTATAGCTTTAGCATAACGTAACATAGATAAAAATGTACTAACCAAAATATTTTGCAATACAATAATTGTTTTATGGGATTACCCTCTATTTGTTTGCGACAATTGATCACAATCACCACGTGATCTTTTTACTTTTATTGAAAATTTTATCTCTACCTTAGATTTTATTTATATTGTATTGTATCTTATTATATATATTTTATTGTATAATATTGTATTGTATTGTGTGTAATGAAGAGAGCTTTATTAAAAATAAGAAAAAATACAGAGCATGCACGCATGTGTCAGTGCGTGTGCGCATACCTGGTCAGACGTATGCAAACGTCAAATGAAAAATAAAACTATTTCAGCTGTGCGTATTATTTATATATTGAGAAATGGCAATATTAGTTTAGCTAGGTGCGATCCAACTACGCCATAGTGATGTTTGACATTTTTGACAGAAATCTTAATCAGAATGTATGGTCATGGATACGCTATTTGTATTTTTAAAAGTTATTCGAAAATTTTATCTCTGCCAAAAAATGCATTTGAATAGTAACCATTTTCGTGCAATGATCCTAGAGGTCAACAATTCTCAAACATTCCTGGTCTGGTCAAATGGTTCTTTACAGATCACCTAATCTCCGCACGTACATACCATCACCGGCAGGTATGTAGATTCCTCGGATAATTTCATAAAATTCCATATTTCATACGACGATTTTTACCTCACGAAAGGAAACGACAAAGTTCATGGCGATCAAGAACCAGTTGCAAGCGTTTCGCCATCTGCATTTGAGTGTTGCGTGAGAGCTTATCTGCGCTCGCCGCTAATCTACCCACACGTTGCCTTGGTTACATAATCATATGGCCATACCCGAAATAAGTTTCTTCTGGTTGTTAAGCGGCGGCGAGATATTTTTCTGACTAGTTATTGAACTTGAGTATTGTGATTAGGACGGTACATGGATATTGAGAGTGGGAGCAGTAATATTATTACTATTGTTGAATCTGAATGAAAACTATACAAGATGTTTCATTAAAAGCACTTTAGTTGATATAGATCAGATCTTGAAACATTTTAATAATTCCATGTGAAGTAGCCGGGGCGTTGCAGAATCCCAATGCCAGTATGTTAAACTCTCAAATTTGCAGCGTTTAGTTCTCTTTGTTATGGATTATTTGACATTCCGTTAATAATTAGTGGAACATTATAACACAAATAGGCATCAACAATGATTTTCCCTCCTATTTAATCAACAGAATCTATGACAAACATTTAACCAAATCTCTTAATCGTGGTTTAATTCCTATTGAGAATTCCAATGAATCTTGTTCTATTCCTTATTTAGGTAAAGTATCACATGATACCTCAAATATTTTTATACGGTTCGGTAATGACATCAATTTTCCTTTTTATACTATGGATCCGTTTTCCGAAACGATAGTTACTACTGAAGACAAAGTACCTCTTTCCCACAAATCAGGCGTCTACAGAATGTCTTCTTCACAGCCTGAGTGTGTTGCTCAATATGTTGGACAGAGTGGCAGAAAAATTGAAACAAGTGTTTTGGAACATGTTAAACTAATTACGAGTTCTAGAAACCCACACATAGATGGATATAACACTAATAATAGGTCGGTTGTTGATCATATTATTAATCACCATCGCAGCTTTGATATTGATACTGATTTAAATTTTGCCAAAAAGCTTCTTTCCTCAGTTTTCTTGAAATTTTTGAGATCAATTCTACAGTAAACAATCCGAATGTTGTTTCTCTAGACTAACAAGTACAATTTGATTGCAAAAAGTTTTTTAACTCCATTGTGTTTCACTAGACTTCTGAAAAACTGATTATTCTGTGGTTACTGTAGATCTGTTCGTTTGGAAAAGTGTTGAACTGGTTGGTTTTGGGCTGTGGTACATCCTTTTTGAATAAATTTCGCACTTCACGGCGTTGATTGGAATAACCGCTCTTTCATAAACGTAACTCAAGGTATTTGGAACGGTACGGTATGTTGCAAAAAATTTCTATTTGCGGTCCATTAGACATACGTCGATCATAAAAGTAAATTTGGTGTTCCAACTGTACGATTTCCCCACCATTTCAACTATCCAATCTAGTGTCGGAGGCGCTAGGCAACACTGCCCTGTCGCTAGTGTCAGTGTCAGTAACTTTAATAGTCCCGACAATCAGATTGCTTAAAAGTGATTGAAAACTGGTAAATTGTTACCGCATTGGCTCGAACCAATTTAGTTCCCAAGGATCGGTTCATTGAATAAAGCCATTTGAAGAAAGAAGCAAAGCAGTCGGTTGCAAAAAAAGTTTAAAATGGAAAATGGAATGTTTTATGATGCTCGTCCTTGATTTAGGCAAATGTGCAGAAAATCATGAATTCAGACGCAAATGGAATCGGCCAAACTAGAAAGAGAGGTGAAATATACTACGAAAACCAAAAAAATAACCACAAATTTTCTTTAACCATGTTACATGAAGATTATTTCAATTCCACGTCTAACCTTTTCTAAAATTATCAAATTCTCCAATTCTAGAGTTTCAATTGTCTATATTTCCTGATATATTTATCTCGGGATATATTTCACGTGTTCCTTACGAGATGCAGCGCGTTGTTGCCATTGTTCTTGACGTGGTCATTTTTATGCTATCATCGATCAAAACATTGCCGACTTTAGGAGCTTGTATTTTGATAATTATATGAACAACTTTTTCCAGATTAGGTTATCAGCATTGTTAAAGAGTTTATTAACATGTGTTTTTTATCAAATTTGTAAGACGCGCTTCCTCTGTAAAGTGAGTCACCTTAACCTTTTATTTTTGATAAATTTCAACAAATAATGTATCATTTTACTTAAAAAAGTTACAGAAAGATTGATATTTTTTTATTGTCAGTGACAATAATTTTTTATTGTTAGGACCAATGTCGAAATCATCCAAACATTCCTTTGGTAGTCGATCCTTACGGGGTGTCACCTTCTCATTGAGTAACCTTGTATTCAAGCTACGAATTTAGACTGTTCAAATTCTAATTCTCAGATAATAAGTATTAATATTATTGCAATTCGATTACTCATTCCCTGTTCCTATTCTATATGATTTTTTGTATTGCTGGATGTGAATAAAACAAATTTTAAGTAAATGCTTATACTTTCTTGAAACAGACTTATTCATTTCATACATAAAGGAAAGGGATAAATATATAGTATGAGCATTTGCTAGATTTTATTCACTACACCCATTCTTCCGAAGTCACTTCGATTTCTAATTTTATTCGCCCATCGTTTTTCGATATTAGTATTCCTACTCAGAAAATACATTTCCAAACAAGCTGAAGGCATGAACTTGGCCATGCTTCAATGAAGATACTACTACAACTCTTCGTACGGCGGAAGTTGCCTCGAAAATAAATAAATCATTGCCTAATTGAAATTCATGTCCAGCCGTCTCCAAAATATTTTTGAAACATGTTTCTATTGATATTCCGGATGGTGTACCAATAAATATCTACTTAGTCCTAGTTTTTCGACGATAGAAATCTATACATTATCTTATACATGTATTCAGTTGGAGGTAAATGACAATTTGTGTGATATTTTTGATAGTTGAGTTTTTTCTAATAATAATAATAATATTAGCATTACAGTTGGAATGTGCCATGACAAGCACCAGCATACTAGAGGGGCAAATTGTTATGTGTTATTGTTGTATCCGTCAACCTATTGCACCCCTACGCGAAACCCTCAGAAGTCTTCGAGATACTTGTGCGAGCTAGGGAAGTCATTCAAATAGCTTACAAATTTCTGGGAATGCCCCCAGACATCATCTCAAAAACAAGCAATTATCACACGTCCTACACTGGATTTAGAACTAGTCCGACCTATATCGGGCAAATGTTCAGTTTAGTTTTGGTTACATCAAAATAATATACTATAAGATCATGCACAATAGTAAATAAATAAATATTACCCAACAAGGCAAGCTTCGGTAGTGGGAGTGAGAACTAATCTATAAGTATCCTTAAGTGATTTGGGTAAATAAATTGTATTTTCCTGTTAGAGCTAATAGAGAAAAAAGTGATAGCGATATGATGATGAGCGAATGTTAGATCTGGTGAAAGTATGCAAAATACCAATAGGCGAACATTGTGAACAATAATAATCTTACAATTGTATCACAATTTATCTAAAAATCTCAACAACCATCAAACTACATATACAGTGTGTCCGCTTGAGTTGTCTATAAATGGAAAACTTCTTTATTATTGAATTTACGAAAAAAAGTTATTCATCGTAAAAAGTTTTGCATGATCTAAACCCTAAAATACCAACCTCAGATAACAATTTTTTTGAGCTGTATACGAGAGTTGTTAAAAATATGAAATTTTCTCAATAATCTTTTTATTATTAGTTTTATTCGAGAAACTTTTTTATTATAAAATTGACCTAAGAGAAAAGTACATTTGAGTTTGATGTTGTAATGAAATGTATAAAGAAAATGTTACTGAGAGGAATCAAAAATTATATCTAAGTTGAAAAATAAACATTCCAAAAATAGCACTCTTTGATCATTTATAAATGCCTTTTATTATGGATTTCAAGCTACAAATATTTATCAATAATTATTTTCTATATCTGACCTTTCGATTCTTCAGCTCTGCTTTGCTATAAATTCATGTCGTCTTTACATCAATTCCTATAATTTTGATTATTTATTTTAGTGAAAGGCAGTTATAATCATAAATATTAAATTGATATAATTTAAATACAAAAAGTATGTACTAATTTATTCTTTTACATGGTGATTCTTCGGATTGTAAGGCCGACGTGTGTTCAGAGAAGAACTCGACGTTTCGCCAACACGAGTGGTTAGTATTTTCAAAAGTTATTTTACAAGTTTCTGCTTTCTTAAGTCGCTGTCAAATGCTTGACATTTATTATACGTTGTCTCAATAAATACCTGTGATTTGACGTTCTTACATCTGATTGGTCCATAGCGTTAGAAGACATCATAGAATCGTTCGTACCGTTATTTTGTGGGTAGGGAGCTAATTGAGAATTTTTGAGAACTGAAAGCCAAACCTTGTTCAATTGTACTCCTTCTTCGGTTCTGTTGAAGTTGCTGTGGTGTTTCTGGATTTCAATTGCTTCCCGGAAGAGTCTTGGGTAATACGCAGATGTTGAAGAGATGACTTGGGTTTCTTCAAATTTCACTCTATGGTTATCGTTGTTGAGAGTATGTTCTGCGACAGCGGATTTCTGTGTGTGCCCTAACCGACAGCAAGCCTTGTGAAGGACTACAATTGAACAAGGTTTGGCTTCCAGTTCTCAAAAATTCTCAATTAGCTCCCTACCCACAAAATAACGGTACGAACGATTCTATGATGTCTGCTAACGCTATGGACCAATCAGATGTAAGAACGTCAAATCACAGGTATTTATTGAGACAACGTATAACAAATGTCAAGCATTTGACAGCGACTTAAGAAAGCAGAAACTTGTGAAATAACTCTTGAAAATGCTAACCACTCGTGTTGGCGAATCGTCGAGATCTTCTCTAAACATACGTCGGCCTTACAACCCGAAGAACCACCATGTAAGTGACGATGGCCGCGAAAGCCTTTCACAATTAATATATTCTTGTCTTACTCTGTGCATTGTTTTGCCCTTTTAATAGGTAGCAACCATGAGTCACTTGAATGATTAGGAATTGTCATTTTCAGTCAGTCAACAGGTGAAAAACATATTCATTAATCAATTTAAATGCCGTTGAAACTGAAAATGCAAGAAAAAATTGAAATTGCTTTAATTGTTGGCGACAATTAAAAAACGATTAGACAAGCTGCAGACATTTTTAACCACAGGCACACCCTGAGAAAAATATTCGTTTTCTTACAATAGGAAACAGTAGTTACTAATTTCAAGAGTTTTGGAATTGTGGAAAATAATCTTTGAAAGAAACGGGTAGCAAATAATGGAAATGTGGAAAAAGTAATGTTATCTGTAGTAGATTCTAAGAAATCAATGCAACATCACCAAATCATATTGGTAAAACAACTACTGCAAAAATGTTAAAAGAAAAAAATGCGGCCTTACACACCAAAATTTATACATACTTTGAAACAACGTGATTATGAGCAACGGTTTGAATTTTGTTCTTTAATGCAAGTAGAAATAGAAGTAACCCTTTTATAACAAGAAGCATAATTTTTACCGACGAAGCAACGTTTACCACTGTGGTACTATCTGTTCTCAAAATTGTCGTTGGTAAAGTGACGTTAAACCAAATTTCATTGTTCAGACAAGAGACCAGTATTCTTTTAAAACAAAAGTGTGGTGCGGAATCTACCGTGAAAGAGTAATAAGACCGTTTTTGAGAAACTCTAAATTCTGAATGTTATATACTTATTCAAACAACCATTTGTTAATTTTATGGATAACCAACCCGTACGTGATATGCTACGGATATATTACCAACAGGATGGTGCACCATGCCACAGTTTTACAAGGGATAAGACAATACTTAAATACCGTTTTCAATGGATAACTGATATATATATATATATATATATATATATATATATATATATATATATATATATATATATATATATATATATATATATTCTGACCTTCTTTGGCCCGATAGGTCTCCGGACTCCTCGATTTTTTCTTGTGGGAGAACTTAACAAAAAATGTATAACCCCAGAAGCCTTTCCAAGGTGTGGATCCGGAGAGGACAACTAGAGAGGAAATTGAAAACATAACTCCTGCCATGATTAGAAATGTTTTTCAAGAATTTTCTAAAAGTACAGTTGATGTATGCAATACGAAGGATGATATGTCGAGGCACACGTACAGTGAGAAGGAAAAGCTAATACATTATTTTTATTTAAATTATTTGAATGTAATTTTTAATGTAAGAATCGCATTTTCTAAAATAAATATTGTTATAGGCATGTTTCTATCACAAATCATAAAAAACTGACTTTTTACTGATGATTGGATATCTGAACGTAGTTTTCAACTTTTCTTAATAACAATTTCCGAAAAAGGTATTTGTAAAATAAAATCTATCTATCTCTATACTTTTTTTCAATAAATCCATCTTTAATCATCCGATGAGAGATTGAAAGAGACTGTATCCTTTCATTTCCGTTTCTGATCACGCCAATGGTTGATACTGGTGAATCATTTTATCTATTCAACAGATATTTAAATTACCCTGTCGCGTAAATTATTCGATTTTGCTGAGGAAGCATAAATAATTTTCGCAATGATTTATAGCTAACGATCTTCTGGTATGAATGATGAGTTATAAATAACGAATGGCTGGGATATTCGATATCTCGGAATATATTATGTTGGTGATGTTGTACCATGGAGTGCTCATCAATCACTAAATTGAAAAAATAATATATTTGGCATAAACATATATAATAAAAGAATGTATAAAATATTGCATAATGAAGAATCATCGTTTCACAACAACAGAGATATTATGCAAGATGAAGTTTGTGTCGTTCATGAGTTCGGGATCATTTGTGTACGATATCTTTTATCTGCCCTTTATACAAAAGTAAAATAAGTATATTTTATCCGTCGAACAAATGATAGAACTTTGAAAAATTCTGATAATCGTATTGTGATGACATTTTTTTTTCGTATGATTTTCATCCAATCGGAACGTCCAATTGAGTCAAGTTACCTAGTATAATTTCCAATATATGTGGTTATATATAAAGTAACCCACCACTCAGAAATTTAGAAATATTTGAATATCCCTGGAAACCAATTCTTATCCTGAAGTACTTACAGGGTGTTTCTTAAGTACGTGTAGAAAACTTGGTAGCATCTTGCTGACGTCAAAATAAGAAGAAAAGTTCATATAAATATATGTCCGCAAGATATTCGTTTCTGAGATACAGAGTGTCAAAGTTGAATTCTTATAGGTATTTGTTTTTAGTGAATAAATTTGAAAATAATTGTGATATTCGAATTAAGTTTGACATCTGACAGTATTTTCCAAAGACAGTATCAAATTTGATATTGGTTTGTCTAATAGTTCGTGAATTCGTGAATTTTTAAATCAGCGACTTAGAAACAGGTGGATTAGTCGGGGTCCAAATCAATTTTGGCCTCCGAAGTCTCCGGATTTTAATCCTATCGATTTTTTAGTGGGTCACTTGTAAGCCCTTGTTTATACGGTGCCTAGAAATAGAAGAACTTCGTCAACGAATCATTGCTGGATGTGACACTATCCGAAATACACCAGGTATAATAGAACGTGAACGTGGACGAGCTGACGCATGCATAATGGTGCAAGGTGGCCATTTTCAACTATTACTTTAATTAGTATTCTCAACTGACTGTTTTAGTATTAAAAAGTTAAACAAAAAATGATGTCCTTAACTAATTGAATTAATTTTGAACTTAGCATCTTTCATTCAAAATCACTTGCATCGATTATTTCAAATCCCAATAACTCGAAAATAGTTGCTCGCACCGATCTCTACCAAGTATATCTTTTTTACACAAAAATGTTCAAACCCTGATTTTTCTACTAGAAAACGTGATACAGGTACGTCCAGAAAAGTTTTGACATTGCAAATGATTGAAAAGCCATTTAGGTGACGTTACCCTCACGAAAGAGCGACAAACTAACATCAAATTTGATATTATCATTGAAATGTAATTCGTAATATTTATTGGAAAATAGGGTCAACGGGATAAGAGCAATTTAGATTCCTTAATGTTTTTTTCAGGTATTCCCCGGGTAAAAAAAGAAACCCATCGAAGAGGCTGAAATTCAACTATATATAAATAATAAATTCTGTGCAGAATTTATCAGTACAGTATTACAAGCTGTAATTGACACAGTTTCAATTATAGACTCACATACAATTATAGCAATAGAAATATTTATTGTTATATTATCAAAAAACATCTCCTAAAGATAATAAACAAGTGATCAAACTACATCTGTTCAGGTATACAAACAACACAAAAAATAAATGTTGGCCCATGATTTTTGGTCCTTCGAGCCGGATTTGTTACAAACATTAACAAACTTCCACATTAATTCAAATGTTAAAGTTACAAAATGACATTAATAAAATAACATGTAAAATAAATTATGGGATCACAGTGTATAGTACTAAATATAGAACGACTATAAGGCATACGCAAGATACTCTTCTAAATTGCAGAAGCGTTTTCCTATCAGAAGTGTTTTAACAAATTTTTGTAAAAGTTTCATGTCGCTAGTGTCTCTGATTTAATCAGATAAATGATTATAAATTTACTTGCTTCTACAAATCAAAGACTGTTTCATAAAAATTTAAGTGGGAAGAGGAATAGTAAGTTTTTTCCTGACGTGTAAATCGATATGTGTTGGAGTTAATGAATTTCTCCATGTTTTTGAGCATCAAGCATGTTGTCTCTTAAAAGAAAATTTCATAAAGCCTTGGTATTTTTTTACTGAAAAAAATTGGTCTGCATGATTCACGCATTATTGCTTTGGAGATAAATTTCAAAGCTCATTTCCGGAGGACGAAAAAATTTTGGAATGAAACTTGACTGCAATAACCTCAGAATGGAATTGTATACCGTAGGTGGGACTAAATAAATGAGTGGTATGCAGATAAAGAGATAATATTATATTGACAACATGACAACATAAAAACTAGAGGAGAACTTTTTAAAATTTTATTTATTTATTTAGTATTGCTAATACAATATCGTTTTATCACATAAATACAAAGATGAAGTAGGTTAAGATATGTAAAAATACAAATGAGATACATTAAAAAGCAAACATAAGTAAATATGATATGATGTAAAATAAAATATAGCTATAGCAGCAGAGCATAACAGAGCTTTGAAAGATATCACTATATAGCTATACAAATCTGAAAACAACAAATAGAATGAATTGCAGTGAACTGCTAGCCTCAATTATTACTGACATTGATCACTTAAAATATATCGACGGATTTTACTTTTGAAAATATTGATGTTACGAGATAATTTATTAGAATCGGGTAAGTTATTCCAAGTTGCAATTCCAGCATCAAAAATTCTTTTTTTCGTATACATCGGACATATCTCCGCAGCCGTTTAACATAATCCCATCAAACCTTGTATCACTGGATTTGTAATGACGATCCTCAACCAAATATGGAAAAATACACTGGGTGTCCCATTTAAAAATATCACTAAAGTCAATTTTACTCGAATGTGGATAACCTTATATATTTATGGTGGGGTTCAAAAATTGGCTAATCGGAAAAGAAAATCGACGTGTTCGAGGAATTTTACAAAATATGTTTATATTCAGAAATAATGAATTTATTCCATACATTTGCATCGTACTGTATATTAATTCTCTAGTATTATATTGAGTTACTGTTTGGCTAATCCTATATGCAAAACCAATTGTTTTCAGATATTTTTTTGAAAGATAATCAAGGTGCTCATTAAAAGTGAAGTTTTCATCAAATTGAATATTGCAATCGATAACTTGGATTCTTGGGCTCGACTCGAGTACTGGCGTAGTCTACCGGGCCTAGCCCATTCCAAAGCATTTATTGCTTGTACAAGGAAAAAACAGGACTCTGACAAACTGCTAGAACTCAGCAGAGCGCATCTCAGAGTTATAGTAGGTTTGCTTACTGGCCACTGCAAACTCAAACATCACATGCATAAAATCGGACTTGCACAAGATGCAAAGTGCCGGCTATGCATGGAGAATGATGAAACGGCTAAACACATTCTGTGTACATGCCCTGCAGCGGCCAGAACCAGATTCTCAATATTTGGCGATACGACAGTAAGGACAGTAAGGTAAATTGTTCTCCCAATGCATTCCTCAATTTCGTCAAGAGATTGGATATACTGGGAGAAATATAACCATAGGGTGAGCCACAATAGGCCATTGGCCGCAATGGAGGGCCTGATACGGGCCCACTCACGTTCAAACCTAACCTAACCTAACTTGGATACTTCGTTTGTTTTTAATTATGATTCAAATTTATTTACGTTGACAACGATCTTCTTATTGATTTTATTGGAAATATAAACAGGATGTTCATGAAGTCAGTTGTGGAATAATCTGCGACTGAAAGTTAAACTTCAGTCTCTATTTTCCATCGTACAAGATAACCTCCCACAATATCTATCAGATGTAGTTCAATGTTCAGCGTGGCTTTAGCCGGGGAAGTAGTTGTTTTCTGATAGGTAGGTTTTTCCATTTCCAGAGGAGTCATGTATTTGTTCAATTTTCAATTGAGAATGTTTCTCTTTACAACATGGTTTTTTTTATTTTTAAACCAATAACAAATTTTTACAAGAAGTTGGATTAATTTTCCTATTAAATTATTAGTATTCTCACCCATAATGTAGATTATTATAAAAAAATCATAGCGCCCAATACACTACCTTGTGGTACTTTAGTAAAAACAGTTCTTTTTGTGATATTATTTGATTTTTTTATGTATTCCTATATTCTGAATATGACTCGAAACATTTGTACGTGGATGCATTTACTCTACAATACCAATATATTTACCTTCGTCCATATTTGAAGTCATTCACTACTTTTTGCGAAAAACCGCTTCAAAAGTATGACTAGTCTTGATTAAGCAATTTTTGAGTACTTATATGAGACTCGAACTTCATATTGTGGTCAATTTGTCCGCCAGAAAATTTAGTTTCGGGCTTGCTTTTCATTTGTGTAGAACCTAAAGGTACTTGTTCCAGGTCTATCTTGAAAGTGGCCAGATTTGTTTTTGTAACATTCAATGTAAAGAGGAGTAGTTTGAACCAGAGCATCCCGATATTCATTGTGTCAGAGAATCGTGGTATCATCAACAGACAATGAAAGATGTCCAAAAATATCTAGGTGGTCCATACCGTTGATGTACAGAGTAGAAATATAATGGAACCCAAAACTGATCCCTGAGGGACTCCACGTACAATTTTTCCCATTCAGAACTAACATTGTTTAATAAAACTTTTTGATTTCGATCTAATATATTATCTTTCATCCATTAGAACACCTTCCTATTAATTGTTGTCAATTGCTACAGACTATCTATCTGTCACTGTATTATACCGTAATTTATTTCCAATCATTTGGAACGCATCGCGTTTCCACCTGTGCATTTTCGAGTTCAGTTATTTACATTGCAATGTTCATATCTATTTAATTTGCTATGTCCGGTACTTACAGATAAAAAATGTGCTTTCTTCTCGAATTATTCTAATCAGTTCTCGTAGCGGAAATCGCAAATCATAACTATTCGAAAAATTCGTATGTTAGAACTGACAGATCAGCTTCGATGGCATTTTAATGACCGCGGAAATGGTCGACTGTTCTAAATTCAGGTAATGAGCCGTTTTAATTCAAGAATTTCTCACAAGAATCAGCCTGGAACAAACGTTAAACGGGTTTTTATGCGAATTTATTGAAATCGAGCAAGTCTTAGACATAATTATGTCAGTTATAGTTTTATTTTTTCGTTGTGAAATACTACGAAATAACGTATTAGCACCAACACTCTTAAGTGGAAGTGATACCTTACAAACTGAAACACTGTGGCGCTACTGTCCGCATACAAAATGTTGCTATGCAAGGGTTTCGTTGTCCCCAACTTTCAAGGTTTATTTTTCATTATTAGTGGATGAAAAAATTTGAACGTGTCGGTAAAAATCTAATCTATGTTCCCTTTTTCTCACTTTTTCGAATTTTGATTTGGTTCTTTTCTAAAAAAAAAAATGGGAAAATCATCAAGGAAAAGGACATTTGCGATATTTTTCATAAAAAACTAAATCAAATTTTGAAAAACTGAGAAAAAAGGAACATAGATAACATCTTTAACAATATTTACTTAGTTTTTAAGTCACTCAAAGTGAAAAATGAACCAAAAACGTTAGGGACTACCAAATCCTTGCATACACTGTTTTATAGTAGGTATAGTACAACTTCCTCTTAAAGCGAATTTATGCACATGGTTTTTACTTCAATTTGTATTCTTCACTTTCATTACCCTTCTACACTAAGATGTTGAAACTGTGTAGTTTCATGCCATCATTTATGCACCCAACTTAAGTTGTACGTCTCTTCACATATTCTTTAACTTTATCCCTCAAGGAAAAAGAAAATAGAAGTATAAATTGCGCAGGCGCAGATGAGAGCTGGCGTTTAATAAAAATAATATAGCTTCTTGAATTTCCATTGCACAATTCGAAATAGAATCAAATCTACCGATGTAACAATAAGTAGATGTGAGGAAAAAGTGTTTAGTATAATTTATTATCAAAAAAAGGAGACCACTGATCCAAATTTGAGGTTATGTTTATAAAGGCCGAATGGGCTATTTCTGAGCAATTTTTCTTGTTGAAAATTATTCGGTGTAGATTAGTTGGGTACCTATTCCAAAAATGCAATACCTTATATACAAGGTGAATGAAATGACGTTCATTTGCAAGCTCTATTTCCAAAGAAACGAGAGAAAATTGAAATGTATCAGAAGCAATAACCCTCTCAGCGTTGGGATCAATTCTCCATTTTTTGAAAGCTAATTCAGTTTAGGTAGAGAAAATTTTAAATGATATCTGTGAAATGTGGGATTTCTAGAAAATAGGGGAAGATTTCAAACAAAACCGCCGAAAAACTAGAAATGGGATATTTGGCATACAATCAACAGATGAATGGTAAAGGTATTATACTTCCCAAAATTCTACAAGATTATAAATATCTACATTTTGTGGATATTTTCAATTTTGAAATATATTTGAATATATTTAACACAATAATATAAATAAATATAAATTGAAAAACTTTTTAAAGACAAGCTTTTATTGAATTGTACTAATTCCTTCAGGAGTGTCAACGCTATGATGAGAGTAACAGATTCAAAAGTTTGCCGCGCGCAATGTTTTCAGGTTGAATACAGATATGAATTCTAGAGCAACAAGATTTTGAATCTGTTACTGACAGAATAACGTGACAGAAATTAGTTATTTCCTTTTTAGTGCAATGCAGATTAAACATTTATCATATATTTCATAAACATAGTTAAAGTATTGCAAAAAACTTAAAAACTGAACTTTTGGAACATAAATGAGATGTTTGGAAATATATTTGGAAACATCAATAAAATGGTTCATTATCGTTTCTGAAGTGAAATTGGTGAATAAATATATTTCAAGAACATTCCTGGAATATGAATTTTGAAAAGTTGCGATTAAACTTCTGTGAGGGCGGACATCTCTTGTTCCAGGAATGTTGCAAGAACATGTCGGACCCTCTGAGTGAAATGTTTCGCAGCTGAATGAATTCAAGTCACTGCCGACGAAAACTTTTTCTTCTACCAATTCAATGTAACTTCCTCAACAACCCAATATCAGACTTGTATTTTAAATGTTGAATTGAACCAGTCAAAGCTGAATTATCATTGCTGTTACTGTTTTTTTTTGTTTTTCATAGAAATAATTGATACCATAATAATTCAGCGCCACTCATTTCACTGAATGCAAGACGCAAGCGGACATGATACTGGCTGACCTTTCATCGATCATCTATTAATTTCAAAGCATTCTGGCCCATGAACTTTTCCTGTTCTACATCGTCAGAATTCTTCATGGAAATCATTGAAAACTAGGCCTTAATTAATCAAGTTCCCCAAAGCAAATCGAACGAAAACAAAAATATTCATAAATCGCCTCGAGCTCCCTTTTGACTTCGAGAGAACTCTTCGCGAGAGCGGGACGCGGCCAAAACACATAAACAAAATCATAAATCCAACAAATTCCTCCCCGTTTTCCACGAGCCGACCGGTTCGCCGTCAGCCTCAACGAATACGTCTGGTTTTTCTAACGTATCGCGAAATTACCCAAGAATCCCTAATTCATGAAGAGTTCGCTTCCTATCGTGATTTCTCAATAAAATGAGTCGGTCGCCGCATCGAACACTATCGCAAAAGCGACACTAAAAAAGTGCTTTGGCAACTCTTCGCAGTTAATTCCGTTACACGCATCGGCGAAAACGATAATCCATCAATCAATGTTGTTGTCAGCCTTTGAAACAATGCCATGTTGTCGTATAATTGAAGTCCATATATCAGGCGCATTGATAACCGTCCATCTGCTAAAATCTGCATAACCATCATGCTCGTTCGTTCTTTCTGGTTGTTACAAAAAAATTATTCAGAATGTGCAGTTTGAAGTCCAAATTCATTAGAAAGACAGTTTTGAGTTCAGGAAGAAACAATTATTTTTTGAGGTGTTACTCAGGGTTCCGTTTCAAAGCCACTGATGTTCATATTTTCTGGATACCTGTACCAATTGATCTCCAATATTTCACAGAATATACCCAACAAGCGAAGTATCTCAATTTACTGATCGAATCAGAACTGAGAGAAGCGAAACGATACATCTTCTAAAAACTTTGTGAAGATATTGACTCCACAACTGATGCGGCGAGACTACATAGAGTAATGTAGAGTCGATAACGCAATGGTACTGAAGAAGCCAGATGGTAGCTACACCAAAAGTTAGAAAGAAAGAGCTCAGCTGTTATACTGAACACTCACTTCTCTGGGAACGAATTCATTTCTATAGGGAACGGCATAGTAGACCTACCAGAGGAGACACAACAGTGGCCAGACACATTTGCAACAGTAGACAGATAACACCTTCCCGCACCGTTTAAATTAGCTGGAGTTGATGGAATATTCCCTGTCCTGTTCCAGCGCGAGCAGAAGAAATTGTATCAAACTTATTGAGAATTAGCCGTAGCAGTCTAGAACCACGACATATACCAGAAGTATGGAGTTAATGGAATATTCCCTGCCCTGCCCTGCTACAGTGCGGGCAGAAGAAATCGAACCAAACATAATGAGAATTAGCCGTAGCAGTCTAGAACTGGGATATATACCAGAAGTATGGAGAAGGGCCAGGGTCACCTTCATTACTATTACAGGAAAAAGGAATACAACCCACCCCAAATCTCAACAACCGATTAGTATCACATCGTTCGTTCTGAAAAACGGAGGAGAAAGCAACTGATAAATAGGTATATCAGATCAGAAATCATGGAAAGGACAAGTGCATGGAGACCTCATTGGTGCAACTGACAGACGAAATCCAGGATGCACTGGAGAATAAAGAAACGGTAGTATGTGACCTCCCCACTTATGTCGAGCCCAGTCGATCGACTTCTCTGCGGTTTGACCGAGATCAGTATATCGTGCCAATGCTAAACAGATGACATAGTCACAATCGCGAGAGAGTTCTCTGTGATATAGTTCAGAGATGTTTAGAATACACTGAAGAATGGTGTCAAAGGATGGGACTCCAAGGCTACCCTAGTTGTCTTTACAGGAAAAAGAAACAATAATCAGCAATCGAATTAGACGGGAAAGTTAGTGAATGGAAATCAGAGGTCAAATATCTGGGACTTATACTAGATAGTAAACTCATATGGAATAAGCACGAAAAAGAATTAACCAAAAAATCCACAAAAGCCCTGATGGTGGCAGAAACTTTGCGAAGGAGAACTGGTGATGTAATTCAAAGACTCTACAGTGGATGAGACCGACCATCACTTATGGGGAAATGGTCTGGGAGAGCAGAACTAAGCTAGTACAAGGGCAAATCTATCGAAAAATTTCAAGTGCTATTAATTGGTACACAGATGGATCCAGAACAACAGAAGGAACTGGAATAGGAGTATATGGGCCTGGAAAAAATCTTTCGAAATCTCCCAGCATCTTCCAAGCAGAAATCTACGTCATCGGAAAATGTGTCCAGTTCAATATAGAAAGAAATTTTCGCGGACAAGATATTATCATCATATCAGATAGCCAAGCTGCCATTAATGCCCTGAAATACAATTTCTGGAACCTGAACCCTTCTGCGGAATAATTACCAGCACAATACTTCATGAACTTGATGAAGAAGAACCTAACAAAAGATCCCAATAGTTGATAGAATCAAAAGGAATGAGGCAGGCCAAGATACTACTGGGAGACTACAACCAGAAGACATCAAACGACTGCACCAGCAAGAGTAAAAATAAGCTCATAATACTAAAGGAAATCCTAACAGGGCACTACCGGTTGAGAGAACACCTTAAGAAACCCAGATTAGTCGAAGAAGAAGAATGCAGATTTTTGCGAGGAAGGTGACGAAACCTCTATCTACATTATCTCAGAATTCATTAACCTGCAAAATTGGAGGGTAAGATACCTCGGAGAATAGCAAATAGAAGAGGGAATTCTACCTTACCTGAAGCCATCCGATATCCTGAACATCTTGAGAGCCGTAGGACTGGAGCAATTGCTCTACTCAATGAGACATCCTGAACGGCTGAACAGCAGAAGGGGACACAATAGATCTTGAAGGTCGCTGTGTATTAAGACCCCTACTAAACACAATACAACAGAACTGATCAAGTACTTACAAAAATTACCTTTATCATAGGGTTCCCATAAATTTACTCTCAAATGAATCGCTCAATGCAATGGTGAATAGAGGCGTTCTCCAGGGTTATATACTGGGTCCCGAGATGTTTCTGTTCAGTGCCAATTCAGGTGCACTTCAGAATATATTGAGTCAGAGAGATCTGTTTCGGTTTTCCTCACATGGAACCAGAAAATGACAAAGCTTCAGGGTAAATAATTTCATTCTGTTGAAATTTACATCCAAAAAAGGAAGGGTTGTAAATAACCTGAAGTCTGCGCCTTTTTAAACCAAAATAATATATTTTTGGAGATTGTCAAAGAGGATCTGTACTCGTTCTGCATGTCAAACACCAATTCTCAACAGTCTCAGCAGGTCCCAGTAGAATTTTCTCAAGCCTAGATCACTTTAACTTGCATTTTACAATTGAACTGTGAATCTATCCTACGTCAAATGGCCATACACTTCATCATTCCCCTCTCTCCCAAATAGTTCACACAAACATTATAGTAATTAGGTTTGTAAAATCTTCTTATCATTACTTTAATCTGAGCGTCCAATTTGTTTGTAATTCCGGCAAAGTGGAATTTGTTACCAATATTTCTAGTTCAACTCAAAAGATTATTTCCCATAAGACTCACCTATTTCGAATTTTCTCTTGAATTTCCCGGAATTGACAGTGAAGGGGGCTTACCTGAAATTTAAAAAAAATCAGTTCATTACTGGCTGCATACACATCAGGCATACATATATTGAAATAAATTTATGGCTTTTTTCAGTTTGTTATGCGTTGTGTCCGAAGATAATGTCACAAGCTTTATTATTTGCGCAACTCCCTTTATACTCTTTGCATCTGTTGTCACCTGAAATGAATAATGGCATACGAGGATTTTGTTGAAAAGTTGGCGTTCTCCACTTATTTGTCATTTCAGCTTTTAGATATGTACAGTAATTATTTGAATATGTGGACGTGGTGGTTATTTATGATTAAAGTGAATACAGCAACAGAACAATGTGTTTGTCACTTTTACACAATATCATAGGATTTTAGTAAAGAAGGTCCATACCCTCTTATTTGAATCGCAAAATCACTCACAGAACCGATTTCCACAACTTCAACATAAGATATAAGGGGACTCAAACATTTGGACGTCCCTTCAGCTATCAAATTACACTGTCTTTATTCTTGACCAAGATGTATGTGATTTTGAGTTGGTAAACACAGGAGTGCCTCCGGGTTCTGTATTTGGTCCCCAGCTTTTCATAATATATAATAACGATTTTTCCTCTCATATTCTGCACAACAAATATGTAACTTTTGACGATGACAACACACTCTTGTGCTCAAACAAAAATTGTGAAAATCTCAACTATGAAGCTTATGGAAAGTCAATCTGAGCAATGGTTTACTAGCAATCTTTTGAACAAATAAAAAACATAAAGCTTGATTTTTCCTTCGGATAATAAAATTTGAAAAGGTGATAAAACTAAACAGCTAGGAAACACACTAAACTATGCTCTCAACTGGTCCCACCATGATAATGAACTTTGTTCTAAACTAGCATCATATATATCTCTCTTAACACATTTGAAGATCATAGTCAGTGAAGCAACTCTATCACTTATTATTACTTATTATCTTATGTGACAAATTTTTCAAACTTCAGAAAAGAGCTGTTAGACTTGTGGCAAATGCTGGTTTCAGGGACACTTGTCGTTGGATATTCAAAAAACGGGGGAATATGCCCCTCCCTAAACTATTCATTTGTAAACAGGCCTGCTATTTATTTTATCATAAGGCCTGCTGGAAACAAATCAATGAAATCTTCCTATAATTCCCTAGTACATTCTACAATCAACTACAAAAAATTACCTATTCAATAGTTCAAAAAAAAAAAAATATCAAAGCTCAACTGACATCAAAATGTTACTACAGTGTGAATGAATATAAGGCCGACAGCCCAATGTTAACTAGATCCTGAATTTTAAATATTTATTTATTTACATGTTGGTGACTGTTCAAGTGTATACAGTGAGGACCAAAAGTCCGTCGCCTCCACCGTAACTTCTTCATTTTCCATATTACAAAAAATGTTGAATGCATTCGATCTCTTTATTGGTTTAAGTTTCATTCATTCAGAGTGTCTCAAAATAGCGCAGCGACTTAGAATTTTTTTTTAATGGGATACCCTGTATTTCATTACATTATTAGATTCTACGTTGAATTCTGAACAAGTTTGATGGATGGTTTTATATCACAGACGTTGATAGTTTTGGAATTATGAAGAGATATTTTAATTTATAACTAAAAACGGTGAGTTTTTGTCTATTATAAAAGATGTTCGACATGTCATAATTCACTAATCGAATCAACATTAAGGTACTGCACTACCATCTGGGGAGGCACCTTCACAACGACCTTACAAAATCTACAAACCACCCAAAACACTCTTTTAAAAATCATACTCCACAAAAATAGACGATTTTCAACTCAACTTCTCTACAAAGAAACCCAATTATTCACAGTCAATATACACTTACCAATGCCTTCTCCGAGTTTATCATAAAAGGGACTCATTCCAAAGAAAAAACTCAAACACCAGAGCCGCAACTAATTGGAATGTGCATATTGATTTCTTCGATAAAACCTTAACACAGAAATCATTTTACTATTATGGACCAAAACTGTATAACTTACTACCATTACATATCAAACAAATTACTAAAACGTATAAATTCAAAACTGAAATAAAAAAAATATTCTGGAAAACTTCGAAAAGTACGAAATTTTCAAGTCATGAAAATCCTCAAACTCATCCACTCTCAAAAATCATTTAAACCTTCCCCTAACCCCGAAAAACTATTTTATCGAAATAGCTCTATATCCTCATCTTGACCATCTCACTCCACCCCTAGTATCATTGTTAGCTACATATAGCTTTAAGTTAATTTTCTTGTTTACTTTTTATTGTAGAATTAAGTTTTTTCTGGCTTCTTCGGAGGAGGATAGTCGACAATACAGGCACTAGTGCCTAGGTCACTCCTCTTCTTACGAAGCCTCAAAATCAAAACATATATATAAAATAAAATATACTTACATATATATATATATATATATATATATATATATATATATATATATATATATATATATATATATTATAATAATCTCAAACAAAAAAATTGTTATACACTACGCATGTTGTCATGGAATAGAATAAATTGATTTGATTTGATGTCCGCCCTGCATTTCTTGACACATAAATGTCGGGTTGTAAACTCTTCCCTAACATTAAACAAGGTTTGAGGTGTTATTTCTGAACACACTTCAAAAATTCTAACGATTCACAAACTGTCTTAAAAACTACGGAATCGGGCGGTGTGAGGTACGGTGAACGAGCTGGCCACTCTGTTATACCTCAACGTCCAATCCACCTACCTGGATACCTTTATCTAAGTAATTTCTCACCTCCCAAAAATAGTGTGGTGGCGCTTCATCTTGCTGAAATGTTACATTCAAGTAAAATTCATGTGGGTTTTGCGAAACAAACTCATCGATACTGGGACTTATTGTGTCTTGTAGCATTTGAAGGTATCTGGGAGCATTCAAAATTTCTTCAAAGAATATGGGACTTACAATGTGGTCACCTAAAATATCAGCCCAAACATTAATTTTCTGGGGAAATTGAGTATGCCCCTAGCGAATTTCATGGGGATTCTCATCACTCCAATATCACCAATTCTGGGTATTCACATTCCCATTTAGGTGAAAAGTCGTCAACCAATGGGTGCAAAATTTTTATTTTGTAAGGATGGAATTTTTTTTTTCAAACCCTCTTTATTGATGTTTTAGAAACATCACATGTCTCATTTACTTGCTTAGTTGATTGTTACGGGTTATTACCATTTCGGCTAGTACTTGAATTTCAACATCTTCCTTAATTATTTTCGGCTTTCCAGATCTCGGAGCATCTTTCGCGGTGTCAGTTTGGTTAAATTTTGCCACCAATTTCTGCAGTTATTCTCGACACATCGGACATTCCGGAAACCATTCATTGAAAATGCTAATAGCAGCGTGGTAATTTCTGTTAGCTTCACCAAATATGATAACAGCTTCAACTTTGTCTGCTACTGAACGAGCCATATTAATCAACAAGAGAAATTGAAAACAATTTTTGAAAACCTACAAAATATCAGTGACATTAATTTGGCAAAAACAGATATAAGAGTTTTTTTTCGATATCATGGATAAAGTAAACGCGCCTAGCGTGCATAGCCTACCTCATTAATTAATTCGTGAATTGGTGCAAAAGTAGACGAAATAATTATTTAAAAGTGTTCATAATTCTAAAACTATCAACTGTTTTGCTAGAAAACCATTCATCAAACTTGTTCTAAATTTAACGTAGAATCTAATAATGCAATGAAATACAGGGTGTTTAAAAAATAAACTTCTAAGTCGCTGGACTTTTTGAGACACACTGTATGGATGAAACCTAAACCATTAAAGAGATCGAATGAAATCCTACAGTGGGGAGCGACGAACTTTTGGTCCTTACTGTATATGTGCGTTTATATAAGTACAAATCTATAAATATTTGTGTGTGTTGTCTTCTCTCTTTCTCTTTGTTTTATTACTTGCACGTAATTTTAACCGCGATAATACCAATGTACCTTTTCACTGTTTTATATTTTGTACTTGACTTGTTACAAATGTAACCCTACACAACGTAGTCATGATCTGATAGGTTTGATGATGTTATTGAGTAAGAGATATTATATCTTGGTAGATTATATTTGTCCAGAAGTAATGAATTGATTGTAAAACTATCGATTACTCAGATGACATTTTTCAAAAAAAAAACGATTCTCTGAAACACCATCAGCACTATAAATCCGAAATACGAAGAACCAATATTCTTATTATATCACAAACCGCTTCTAGAAGGCGTCGCGTGGAAATATAGCAAGTTGCAGAAGTTTATTTTAATTACTGAGACATTTCACAAAGTTTGCACTGAATAAATCACGCCATAAATCAGGCTAGTAATGAAATACCTATATGACATAGCTGAGGAGCGATAAGTCACAAGAAGTTGCTGAATATGCTTGTGTGTAGCGCGAAACTTCTCGCTTGTATACTTAGAGCTGGGACTGGAAACTTGAGGCTCCTCCATAATTGCGAGCTATAAATACGTATCAGATAATATGAGCAATTAGAAACTGGAGGAGCGCTAGAGCTAGTCTCTGTATCGTATACATCACGAGGACGGAGTTCAACTTGCGAATTTTTGGTGGTGAAACGTTACGCTACGGTAACTTTTCAGTTGTGAAAATAATTTATAGGAAGAAACTTGTTCGGAAACAAAGTCAGTATTTAACGCATGGGGTTTTCTCGCAATTACACAATTGCTATGGACGTATTATGCATACATCAGTAGCAATATCTCAAACAGAGCTTAGGGTTAGTAATGGACTCTTAGGGTACACAATAAAACACTTTTTGTCTATTTTCCACGATAATTTTATATTTTTTGACTAGTTCCAGTCATTACACTATTTTAAAAACTAATTATATTGCATCTAAATCTGAGTATTTATACCTTTATACTTCATACCTCAATTAGTAGCAGTACATCGAATCTCAGAATCAATACCAATGATAAATGAACATAACAAATAATTTGATAAATGCAGGTTTTGGAAATCGGGTAATACACTGATAAAAATACTCCATTAGAGACAAAATAATCATGCTTTTGGATTATTTTCTCTTCTAACAAAGAAATTGCCTTCGTCCCAAATATTTTGCTCTTGAATGGAAATCATTGTTGCTTTTGTAATAAATTTTCTATTCTTTTGGCTTCAAATGCTTTTGAGAGAACATTATTAACTTTGTCTCCAGTCCTGCTTGGTTGACTCTTGTCTCAGAACCATAACCACTTGATACAAGGTCCAAACGTGTTTGGTTGACATAATCTACCTCAGCTATCTTCGCCATGCGCATGAGCTCGGGTCTACCGGTCTACCCGAAGTTTGCCGATACCCATTTGAATTTGAGCAAGTCGCAACGACCTGCGCCCGCGCAGCGGGCGCAGGTGCAGGGTGCAGGTGTCAGCGTATCAGTTCACTGGTCACTAGTTAGCGCCATTCTGCCATTGTATTTTCTTATGTCGAATGTCGATGAGTTGATGTTGATAAATGGTTTTTGCCGGCAAGATTTGTGTTGTGAAACCAGTTTAAAAAAAAAAGTGGTATCGGTGATACTATTCAAAACTGTTTTCGTCCCAATTGTGTACGTCGGACCGTTCAAAAGTTAACAGGGGGGGCTATTTACGTCCACACTGTATAATATTACAATGTTAAGCTATAATATGAAAATTCGTCAATGTAGGTAGAAATTTATTTAGTTTTATGATTTTGTTGGTACCACCTAGAGTTAGTTTTGTTTTGTTCCTTATTCACCAGCAATACCAATTTTTCCCTGATTTGTGTTCAGTAACCAAAGTAACGTGTTATGTGTAATTATTTAAATTAATATGTTTTTATCAATATTTTCTTTTTCCCAACATCCCTATAAGTTTTTATGAATATTTAAATCTCAATTTTGAATTTGATTTTAATCAATGCAGGTTTGTTGCTTTAAAACTTTCTAAATTTTCACATGAACTATTATTATCTTTTAAAAAGAGGAAATTTGGCCTAGACCATACACATTTTGTCACAAGACCGTTTTGGATTTTTTTTAGAAAAGAGTAACTTTTCCACTTGAGGACGCAAGGTTTCAAAACAAGAATTCAACATAAACCTAAGATTTTAAATGAAGCATTTGTTGGTTTTATATCAAAAGCCTTTTATTTCAAGACAATGACATCATGTCTATTATTTTAAAGCACGTAATTTTCAAACAATCTCCTAATGAATTTGATCGAAAACTTAGGCTCTTTTGCTTTAAGTTCACATGACTTTGAGCTAGAAAAAATATAGCATTTCCCTCAAAGCTTTTCACAATTTGGAAAAATAATGATTTTGAGACAAAATCATTTTATATTATGACAAAACTAAGGTTTCTTACCTGACATTTTATAACTTTGTGCTAAAGAAAATGATGCGTTTACCTCAAAGAAATTCAAATTTTGGTTCAAAATATCCATGCATTTCGCCCATATCAAATGCTGGGCGCCCTTGAGGCAAGTTCAAATTCTTTCAAATCAAGGAATCCTTTTTATCTGTGTAGGTTCAGCAGAGGGCTATTGTTTAAATCGAGTTGTTCGTTGAGGATAATAGAATTGGGATTTTTGTTTGACTTGTTTATTTCCATAGATTCCAACAAATTCATCATTTTCCGTTTTTCGCATGTGTGGTGGATTTTTAAATTGTCTTTATCTATTTTATGTTTCGTATTTTGAAGATACATTAATGATTTTTTTTCTCCGAAATGACATGTTCATGGTACCTTACATCAAAATTTCTACCAGTTTGACCTGTATAAATGGCGAGGCATTCACCACATTCTAGTCGATATATACCAGATCTCTTCATTTTGTCTAATTTAGGTTTGGCATTAAATATTCTGTGTCCTAAATTCCCTTTGGTTGTGTAGTATGTTTGTAGATTAAATTTTGAAAGATACTTTTTGATATTCTCGGAGGTTCTACCTGCATACTTGATTCTAATATTTGTGTTCTGGTTTTATGGATATTGAATACAGTTCTTTCATTACTGATTTTTGTTGATATTTCTTTATAATGTTGTTGATTAGAGTAATACGTATTTTGTTATTCACTACTATTTGTTTAATGATTGCAATTTCACCTCGAAGGTTTTGATTTGAAAGGGTTATTGTGAAAGCTCTATATATCATTGACACAATCTAGTTAGTTTTGAAAATTGTGTAATGACCGAAACTAGTCAACAAATATAAAATTATCGTGGAAAATAAACAAAAAGTGTTTTACTGTGTATCCTAAGAGAACATGAATTTCCACAAAATAAACAAGTCGTCAATAGAAGAAGTATTGATGGACTCCTGGCTGGGGTAGACAGAACCAAAGGCGCTCTAGTATCGATCAAAGAGTCCCTCCCAGTTTTTTTCTTATTTCATTTATTTATTACACGGGAAGAAGATACCCCTCAATAGTAATATAAAACACTAAAAATATATCTATTATTATGAATTTTCTTTTTATGTACTTGATATATTAATTAATAATTTTGAAATTTGTTTTTGTCTAATTCATAATACGTGATAATTTTAAAAAGTTTTTTTTCTTGGTTAAAAGTTTTTAGTTTCTAAATATTTTTGCTCGATTCGAATCTGTTCTTAGGGGCAAGTTCCTTAGGATTGGCCCAGTAATGTGGCTTGTAAATTTCTATTCCAAAAATAAAATTTCCAGATCGTCCTATGACAACTTTTTATTTTACACACAAATAAATCACTTTTCATATATAATAATAATAATAATAATAATTGATTTTATTGCCTCAAACTACATGTATTACATTTTACACAATTGTGAGATTCAGAGGTTATGGAGTTTGACGACAAAAGGCAGAGTTCGGTCTTGACGGTAAGATAAGTTACCGAGAGGACGCGCTCTTCCACTCAACCCAGTGAAAATGAAAACCAATACAGAATTCCATAAAAATTACAAGCTATTGAATAATACAGATCCAAGTTTATTTTATCAACATTATGATTTATAGAAAAATATATGTACTTCCAACTACTACGAACTAACCTACAATTAACTGATTATTTGCGATTCTGTGATATATACGAGGATATATTGAAAAATTCTTAACCTACTATAGAACCAAACAAAATTTCAATGTCAAAATATTTTATTACTCAACATATTCTCGTCTTAATTGGATACATTTATTACAGCGAACCTGCAACGTCTCTAGACCTTTCAAAAAAAAATTGTCTTCTTGCTCTGCAAACCAGACCTCCACAGCTTTTATTACCTCCTCGTTGGAAGAAAATTTAGGACCTTTTAAACTTTTTTTCAGTTGAGGAAAGAGAAGATAGTCGGACGGAGCCAAATCTGGTGAATAAGGGGAGTGTTCTAGTAATTCAAACCCTAATTCTCTTTAATTTTTTCTCGAATAGTAATCTCCAGTTATTGTTCTACCATTATCCAAAAAATCAATCATGATTACTCCATGGCAATCCCAAAAAACTGAAGCAAGAACTTTTCCAGCAGATTTTTGGACACGAAACTTCTTAGGTCTTGGAGAACCGGAGTGTCGCCATTCCATCGATTCTTGCTTTGTTTCTGGATCGTAGAAATATACCCAAGTCTCATCCATAGTAACAATTCGGTTTAAGAAGTCTACATCGTTTTCAAATCGAGCACAGATCGAACGCGATGCTACTACCCTTGCTCGCTTTTGGTAAACATTCAAACATTTGGGGATCCATTTTGCAGCAATTTTTCTCATGTCCAAATTGACGTGAACTATATCATGAACGCAATCGTATGAAATATTCAGTGCTTCAGATATCCGTTTTAGCCCAATTCGACGGTCTGTTAAAATCATGTCATGAACTGCATCGATATTCTCGGGGACTGACACAGAAACTGGCCTTCCCGATCGGTCATCATCTTCAATGGAAAATTTACCTCTTTTGAAGCTTGCATTCCAATTTTTCACGGTCGCATACGAAGGACATATCTTCGTAAATCTGCTTACCTCTTAACCCTTTTAAATACTTGATGATGGCTCGATACTCCAATTTTTCGATTTTCACAATTTCGATGGACATATTTTTTCTTTAAATTTATTGCGTAACTCTGGTCTACTTTTTTGACGTCAAACTTTACACTGACACTTCTAATAAGTTATTGTTCGTTGCTATGGTAACGCAATATTTTGTTTATGCAGGGAACTGGTCTAGGCTAACTAGATATCAATACATCCTCGTATATAGTTAATTTTGGAACATTAAAGGTGGATTTATGCGGCAGTCATAAGTCATAAGTTTTAAGGCAAAAGGAAGAATATTCGTCAATGATTGGTTGAACCGTTTATTCCAACAAATCATTGACGCATATTCTTCCTTATGACTGTTGCATAAATCCACCATTAAAAGCTATAATTATTTAATCTGATCTTTTTTAGATAGTATTTTTATTTGATTACTTCTATTTTATTTGAATTTTCTAATAATTGTATTAGTTAGTAAAATTACCTTCAATCACACATTTTCAGTTCATGACCGCCATTTATTTTCAAATGTTCATCTCTCTATCAATCATATAATCTTACTTCCGAATCTGGCCATTTCTGAGCTGGTTTCGATCTCAGAATCCTTTTTAACAGAATTTCTGTCTCCTGCGCTGCCCATGAGATGCCGCAACGAATGTTTCGTGAATTTGCTAGATTGATGAATTGTCGGTTGCGAATACAGAGGATCACTTAGAATTGGCTCTAAGTGAAATTTGGCACGCTTAAGAGCAGACACTACCTTGGTAAAACGGGAAGTCGTTTTGAGCTCACAGTTTTTATTTGAAATTTTTTAATTTTTTTTTGCATAACTCAATGTTTTTGTGTGAATTCCGGAACTTCAGTGGTTTTTGGTTGTGATAGTTTTTGAAAAAAAAAAAATTAAATGTCATGATGAATTGAAAAAATTGAGACTTTCCGGAATTCTTATGGGACCACTGAGCCCATACAAAAAATAACTCTTCCATGAAATCAATGGTTTTTGCAAGAAACGGATTCTACGATCAGAAAATGTATATGTGATTGGCACTTTAATCGAGAACGGACAGGTGCTGTGTTGCCAATGTTCATCCAGTTCATTATCTTCACCCCTATTCTTGATAACTATGTCAACAAACCTTAGCTGGAAGAGATGAGGAAGAAATTCGACGTTTTGATGATGGTGGCTCTTAACCGAGCAAAAACTGTGCATCCACAGGATGAAAATAAAATAAAAATTTGGATTCTTGCGAAAGGAAACTTGGTAGATCCTCAGTCAATCAGAGCAAATATATGCAATCTATATATTGTCTGATATGACGTTGAAAGTATGCTTGAAGCACTAGGAAAAAAAAGGCTTTTACCTTTTGCCAGTCCACCTAAGACAATCACAGACACCCACAGACATCCACAGAATCAAAAATCTCAAAAAAGCAAAAAAAAGAAGACAGAAAGAAAAAAGGCAGAAGAGAAAACACTATAAGTGTTACAAACTGAGAAGGGAATAAAAAAAAATTATAAAAATAATGAAAATGGAAATGAGGATGGAAGTGAACCTCAAGGAAAATCTGACATGAAAAATGAAAGTAGAAAAACAGAACAGGACAAATGCGAGATTGTGGATTTTGTGGTAGTATACGATATCATGATATTCCCTGGTAGAATAGAAAGTGGCGAAAATGAAGAATTTAAAATTAGTATCATGATTCAGTCCAGCTGCGGAAAACTATAAAAATGGCCTACCACTGCTGATAGAACTTGGAATTAAAAAAATGTCCTGGAAAAAATTACACCGCCACAAAAAATAAATGCAAGATGTTTCTTCGCAATAACATTATTGAATAAGTACGTGTGTATTTGAAAAAAAAATCATTATCAACGATTAATATGTGCTTATTCAGTGGAAATATTTGTTTATTCAATGGTATTTTCGAAAAAAATTAATTTTTTTTAGAATAAAAACTATTTTGAACACATCCATGTATTTTATGATTTTTCGGAAATAAAAATTATTCTGCCGCCCGGCCCTGTACGAAACTCGCCGCGAATTTCGTAACATGCTCACTCAGAGGTGACTTTGGAAGTAGAGGAACCACTTCTTAACAAAAACAGCGACCTTTCAACCAGATAACGTGGGTTCACTTGACAGTGGCGATGTCACCGGTATTTGTTTTAAAAACTCCAACGTTGAAAAAGTAACATACAAAAGAAGACGTGCAATAAGAAAAGGAGAGGATTGGAACATGCATCACGGTTGATGCTAATGAGAAGGAATAAGTTCTCAACCATTCGGGATTTTTCGCAGACATTCTTGTGCACATTTCGAAGTAGGCGGTTATTAAAATTGGTATCTGTATTATTTACTCCAATATTTTTTGCTCGTATTGTAGGAAATATCAGCCAATTAGTTGAAAAAATTACCATTTAATTATTGTTGATATTCCCACTTCTATATCAAGAGTAGATTGACATTTGAAAAATTTTGGGAAGAGGGTGGAAAGGAAAAGATAATTTCCTTTTTTTATGTAATTTTGAATTGTCACGACAATCCTTTCTTCCATCCAACACTACTTAAGTTGTCTGTTTTTTTTGAATTTGCAACGAAGTAAAATTTGAAGTTTGAAATATTCTGAACGTTCTAAAGTATATTTCATGATAATAAAGTTTACAGAAATTAGGTGGTTTGGCCAAAACAAATATAGTGTTACACTAATTATAAAAATATATACGAATATTTTATATTTATGTAGAATATTTTTGTAGAAAATTTGATGTATTGTGAAAGGATTATTTATTATTTTTTCTTATAAATGATCCAGGCTACATATATACTTCCTACTTTTTCTTTATAAATCAGCTCAATCGGTGTGACAGCATGAAGTACTATTTCTCAAACTGGGGGAGTACTTGGAGTGGTTTATTTTCGAAAAGTATCAAAATTTAAATAATAATATGTTTTGCATCAAATAAATAAATTTTATAGATTAGAATTCAAATTATTTTTTATTTTAACACAGCAAACGAATTAAATCTAAATGTGATAAATTTTCAATTAAAATGTTCTCTTACATGATAATCGTTGCTATACTACTCGAAATAACTCATTTTATTAATTTTACTTTTCTCCTGTTTCACTGAATATTCATAGATGGTGGATCTTACTTTATCTTCTAATAAGTGCAGGTCTTTAAACATAGCCTAGTCATTTACTATAAATATCCATTAAAATACAATGTAAAGATAGCTCGGTTTTGACAATCTTACCTAACCTCAGTTTTTTTGACCTCATTTATTAGGTGCTAAATTAACTTAAATTCTAATAAATTACTATTTACAAAGGTTTTTATTCCAATTTTTAGTCTCTTTGAACTTTATTCTTTTTAAAAAATCTGTCACCTCTTTCTATGAATATTCCTATTCCATTTTCATAGTTGGCTATCTCCAAATACCTGGTACAAAATGGATTGTATTTTTGTATTATTTTCCATTATTTATAAAATTTTTAAATAAATTCCTTTTAGGATAATTTTCATTCTGTATAATTAAACTCTAATAATACTTTTCTAAAGATTTCTTTTCTCCTTTTAATCAGTATGTGCAGTTTCAAAGTGGTGTTGGTGAGAAATGTAGACTCTACTCGTAATCCTCATTTAGTGTCGGAAAGTTGTTCTTTTTGTTGTTTCGACTGTTTTAAGCTGGATGTTTTCAGATGTAATTATTGCTGTAGGAATCTTTACAGTCACGGTATAGTATCTGCAAGGTTTGTTACATGCTCACAAGGGTTTTTATAAAAAAAAATATTTATTCCATTTACTCACTACAAGTTTTCATGACAATAGATACATGACTTGTGTGGGTAGAAAACAACTTTATTATAATTAAAATTTTATTACATATTTGCGCAAAACTCCAAAAATTGTCTCCAAACACTTGCTTGCCCACTTCGATTCTGATATTTTCTATATTTTTTTGGAATTTTGGAATGCTCTAATGATTCGACTGAAAACCACTCCAATAACTTCATGAAACAACTAATTTTTCATCATGACTTTTCATATTCCACAGAAAAATTAGATAAATTTAGCAAATTATTGACTATAATTCTAAAATGTCGTTTGCCGTCAAATTATTCAAAATATTTCTTGAATATTTTGGTGTGAAATTTTCTAAGCGAATCTCCCTCGTTTTTGAATTAATGCTTTCGGTAATAATTCAAGCACTAGGGAGATATAAGCGGAATTTTATATGGAAAAAAAAATGATATGATATGAAATATTTTATTCCATTAAAGTTTAGGGAAACACCTAACTTATTGAGTCCAAAGCCAAGAAAACAATGAGAAAAAATCATATTTTCAAGACACAAAACTGCTTTCTTAAAAAATACTTTCGTTGATATCATTAACACAAGTTTAGGTGAAATAAATGACATTAAATGATTTTACACAGCAAGTATTTGTTGTCATTTAAGTTTGAGGAAGTAATCATATAATTGTTCAAAGGGTTTATTTAATATTTTGGTGATAAATTTTCTTACCGAATCTCCCTAGTCTTTGAATTGGTAACCGAGAATTTTAGTTGTGCACGATTTTGAAAATTATTCCTCATCAGCGACAACTTTTAAAAAATCGCGTACTCCACAGATTTCCTGTTATTATTCAAGCACTAGGGAGATATTTTTAGTGGAAAAATTGTATTTGAAAATGGTTGATTTTCAAAATTAGGAACGGTATAACTTGGAAAGTGTTAGTGGCCCCCATGAATTTTCCTCGGATTGGTATTCAGGAAATAAAGCTACGTAACAGCACTTATTTTTTGGAAGATGGCCGATAAAATCTTTAGCGAGATACAAAATTATGATTGTTTCATAAATAATTATTTGAGAGTCATGGACGACAGATTACTCTACTTGCATATTATTGCTATCATTCACTTGGATGATTTACTACACTCGTCTACGACTCGTGCCGTAAATTTCATCACCGTGATTAATAGCCGCCATAATATGCTCGTTGAATAAAACACTTTTATCCTGATGGACATTTGTTAATGAATTCTTGGGCATATAAGTATAGTTATCATACACTTATATATTTATTGTTTTTGTTTTTTTGACAAACTGATAGGTACATTTTTCGAAACACCAACCCCTACACAAGATTTCACACCATCTCTCTCCCGAGAGCATGTATGCCTGAAGATTCTGACAATAACACTTATAAAACAAGATTTGTCGGCACAATCAATTCAAGAGAATATGTTCCCCCTCTTCCGAAACATTGACCCCGAAAGAAATAACTTCTTATCTTCTTATAGGGAAGTATGTCTGATGCCACAAATTCTAATGGGTTGTTTACTGTGTGTTTTGAACGTTTTATAGCTCGAGATAAGGACCGAGAGTCTTGATGTGAAGAAATATTCACCCTTCAGATGTTTCTCCAGTTTCCTAAAGCGCGATAAATTGTCGAAAAATTATTGGGAATGATTTGTGATGGAAAGAGAAATAACGCAGTTAGTAAATTGACGATCAATACAAAGTTACAGTGACAGGCTTGCTTTATTCATTGTTTATATAGGGTGAAGTGGGGTAAATGTAATCATGGGGCACTCTCTAACTTTTGTGTTATCGTTTTTGATTTTTTTCTGTATGAAATTTGAAAGTGAACACCTTTTTGCCTTTATATGATATTTGTTAGCCTTTCCAAAGTGATATAGATCAAAATAATAGTTATTTTATAGATCACCTGTATTTTCACATTGCTAATGAGATTCAATGAGATGAGATGAATGAGAGAGAATGAGATGAAATTCAATGAGATTTTAGTTTTTGCTTCCTCAGATTATTTTCAACAAGGAATCCGATTCTGGTGTCAGATTTTGATTTCGATGACGACAAAAAGCAAAATAGCGGTGATTACGTTAACCCCGCTAAAAGTTGGATATGGGGTAGTGTAATCACAGAGAATCGGGGATAATTTAATCACTGATTACATTTGCCCCAGATTATGTTTCTGAAAAAATCCGACTAAAACTTGCAACATCCGCTTTTTCATTGCCATGAACGAATTGACCATCAATCCATGCCTGCATCAGACATCGAGTTAGTTTTACCATAACAAAATTTAGGACAATGAGAAGAGTTACTTTTTCCAGTATCCTACGCTACATATAATGTAAAGTAAAAAGAAAAACTACATTGTACTGTTTGTTGTGTTCATATATTTCAATAAACGTTTCTAAGACAAAGATGAGAATTGTACTCATTCTACAAAAGAGCTTAAACATCCTTATAAATTGAGAAATTGGGCATTTTCTTTTGTTTTGTTGAAACTGCATTTTTCATACTTTATTACACTTGCCCCAAATACTCTAGCATACGGTGCATATGAGTATTACAAACCCTGATTATATTTGCCCCAAATGATGTAATCAACGAACATAACTTATTATTTTTGTTTATAAAGAATGCACTGTAGCTAGTAGAAGAAAATTAATTATTTCACTTATTTAACGATTAGATAGGTAGTACTGTGTGAAAAATAAAAAAAAATATCTCTTTTAGGTCTCTTGATAATAATTTAAAGTGTAACTATCATCTTTCTGATTACACTTACCCCACTTCACCCTAGTGATGTTTGAATTATGTGCTTGTATAATGGTCATTTTATTTTCTTCAGGTAGGAAATCAAAACGCGAATTTATTATTAAAATAAGAGTGTGAAGTGAAGGGGAAAGTATTATTTGTAAACAAAGTTCGCAATCGGATAGAAAATTCAAACTGAATTATTTTTTGGAATTGACAATAAGTAAAATAAACAAATGGCATGATTTTTCTATTGATCACAAACCTTCCCATACTGATATTACTATATACACTGAGACTCTACCCATCCTTTTCAACATAAAATCGCAGCATATAATAGCATGATCCATGGATCAGTAAATTTGTCCCTTTTGATGGGCAATTTTGAGCATACTCAATACCTATTCGCAATGATTTTGCTATCAAAAAAACAGATAATCAAAATTGCAGAGATTTGACCTACTTTGGACAAGCAACACAGAAGGTAACTTCATTTGTAAGTAGACAAGATATCAGATTTGCATATAGAAAAGATAAAATGTTGGTAAGGTATATAAAAAACAATATAAAGACAGAAGTTCCAAATTCAAGAAATCAGGAATACATAAGTTTCATTGTGCAACTGGCCCTGAAGTAAATATTGGCCAAACTGGTAGAACATTTAAAAATCGCTTTCATGAACATCATATGAGTTATGTGAAAAAAAAACTAATTCAGCATATTCAAATCATCTTTTAGAATAAAAATACAGTTTTGATGAAGAATTTAAAATTTTACATATAGAATCAAGCTGAATCATTTTAAATCATTAAAAGGTCAACGACCAACTTGATTCAATCAGAAAACTATTATTTGTTTTCAATGAGGCAAATAAATCGAATTTGATAATTATCATAACAAAGCAGTAACCTAGGAGATAGATATACAAAATATCTCAAAAATCAATAGAATTGTATATAAATCAGGGTCAATAAGTAACAGATATATTTTTTTTTCTACGTAATTTACATTTTATTAGTATAATCCTGATACACGTCAAGTTTCTATCCTAAAATGACTTTGTTAAGCATAATTTTTTACCTCCTCTTTCAACTTGACAGCAACCCCTTTGACAGTTTCAAAGGGAACGTATCTGTGACAACTCATTTGAAAATATTTTTAATTCTCCATATAGCAATAGGTTTTTTGAATTTTGGATATTCTCCATCAAGAAAGTTAAATTGGAAAGTTTCAGATTTGACCAAATTACGTCAATGATTTAAAAGACAGAATAATGTAAGAAATTAAGCAAATCACCCAGGAAACAATGAAAAATGTTTAAGAATAAATTAAGAATCGCCTCCATAATTGTCAATATTTTTTTAAAGGTGTTACTATCACTCCAAGGGGGTTGAAGTTGAAGGTTTTATATTATATGCCCAAAAAATGTCGTTTTAGAATTAAAAATTGACGTGTCAGAATTTTACTCATAAATTGTGAATTACGTAAAAAATTATTTCATCCGTTGATTATAGACCTACCTCATTGTGTATTTTATAACAAGGTTAGAACAAAAATTCGATGCAGAGGCGAGCGTAAGGAACCATTCTAAACAATCTAAAATAATTTTATCCATCAATTCCTGCATCAACATAGAAGTTGTTGAAATATTTCAAGTGGATGACAATTAAAAACATTTTTACCGACTATTGTGTTGGTAATAAATAACCAAAAAGCAGCTTGCGAAATCAATTAATTAGATCACAGCTGCTCTCTGACCTCATCTGTGATCATTGTCGATCCATCTGTTTATTATACTTTTCCATTGATTCCAGTTACTACTGAAATAAAAAATGAAGTTGATACAAGCAACCTGGTGATTTAAGTAGCGGAAATAAACACCTATTATAGATGCTTCACTGATTATTGAAAAGTTTTGTATTATTGAATGCTTTATTGTTGAATAATACGGTATTTCTATTAATGCAAGATTTCGAATTCTTTAACCCGGGGCAGGATAACAGAGAGCATAAACGATTCGGATTTGATAGGAAGTGGACAAATACACAGGATGATACCAGCAGAAGTTGTTTATTTCCCAATATTGAATGAAACATCCTGTATTTTACGTATTTTTGTATTGACTTGAGAAGCAGAAGCATCATTGGCCCACTATACTATTCAGTATACTACTGAATTTATGATACCCATAAAATTAATTGCAATTATTATTTATACGTGGACGACTCTCAAGTCTCAACTTGAATTTTCTTTCAACACTTAAGATTTAGACCCTTATTCTTAAACTGTCTACGGCGTCGTTGACTAAACGATTGTCACCCCATTCGTTTGTAAACGGCAATTGGTATTCTGTAACTCAAAGACCTTCGTTTTTGAACGAATATTTCGTTTGAATTTGTCGTTCGGTAAAGGAAGCTCAATCGGGTGTCGTTTCCACTTTTACCTTGTTTGAAACAACGCAATTTATTCGATTATCGGTACTGTTTTAGTAGTTATTAACTTCCACAACGATGTGGATCAAATGTTTAATGGTTTTCTTGAAGAGCTTCTAAAAAGGTATAATATTTTCCAAATTATAGGTAGGAACGTTTTGACCTACTGTAGATAAATTATCATCTTCATTTGATTCAGGCAGATCAAGAAGAAATTGATGAGAAATTTAAGAAACACCCCATGAAGTATTCAGAAAAATGTTTAGATTTCCTCGATATCTGGTACAGATCTTCAAATTCGCCCTTTTTTGTTGAAACTCATTTTTATATATAAATGTAAATTAATATTTATTTTCATTTTTTTTACTTCTATTTTTTTTACTTTAATTTTTTCCCTCTCTTACGCAAACGGTAGATCTCAAAATTCAATAGGTGAAAACCCAGATCATTCAGTAATCCGTAAGCAGATGTGTTCATCGAGTGACTTCCATAATTGTTGACCATTAATTTTTCAGCAAGGTGCATAAAATTTCCATATACGATTGATGAAATAACTAATGTTACAAATGGGTAATGTGTGGCTGTTGATAACAACATTTTCCCGTACATTTTACTGGTGTATTTTGGATTTTTTGAGAAGTTTGGTTTCCCATGCATATTAGCTGCAATCGATGGCACTCACATAGCCATTGTTAGTCCAGTTTTTGGAGGCATACCACCGGCTGTGGTATATTTGGATCAAAAAAAAATTCCACAGCATCAACTGCCAAATTGTAAATATAAATTATTCTTAAATACTATTACATTTGAATAAATTATCTTTATTTGTCAGATTTGTCAATATAACTATAGGTATCCAAGCAGTGTTCATGACGTGAAAGTCGGAGAATGAGAAACAATCGCATTGCGGCATTATTCAGCATAACATTAACCTCACTTTATTTACTGAAACTTCATAACAATTATACTAGTTGGTCAAAACATCGCCTCCTTTCGTTGAAAATATTTCATACGTTGAGCACTGAACGAGTTGTTTACAGAATACGGAATTCAGAGGTTTCGTTGATCATTTCGTTGGGACGTGTTATGTGCGTTCACAAACGAAATCGTTCGTGAACGAAAAAATAGAGAATATGGGTCTTAGAACGAGCAAACGATATTATCAACGATGATTTACAGATTCTACTCAAGATATTCAGCCAATATTTACTCCACAGAAATCTGCGGCTTGACTTTTTGGTTATGTCAAAATAATTGAAAACTTGGAATAGGTTTAGTAGTTTATTTAGTTTTGAAGATTTAGCTTTCACTAGGCTTCAACATCACCTGATTTCGTATGAGAAAGCTGAGTTTATAGGCCTTTTAAAATCTGAAATTCACTCTAACTAAGCTTTCTGTTATTTTATTATTTTTGGTTTTTGTTGTGCATTTGAATTATACGTTATTTACTATTATTATTATTGTTAAAATTGTTCAAAAAAAAAAAAATGGTGAAGTGAAAAAAGTATAGGTATATAGAAAAATCAATGGAATACAATTAGAAAGTGCTTTTATGGAATTTATCTTTGCCATTTCGAAAAAAACAGCATGACTTTTTCAGTTCTTCATATAGACTATATTACCAGTCACACACCTACTGAATGGTAGTGAAAGTAAAAATTGCCTATTTTATCATCAAAATTACCTTCTGTTGGAAAACATCCAGATGTTGAAATATGGCAAGCCACGCCTGCTAGACGGTACCATTAATAAAATAAAAACGAACTGACAGATATGTAAATTTATATGCTCCTTCCTCTCGTCTGGTGATTCATTCATCTTCGATGTCTACACATTTGTTCAGAGGAGAATTTTTCCATGTTGCAAAGTCAAGAATCGTCTTATGAAGGGTGAATTGTGATCAGGGCTGATTATAAGTATTATCTTCAATAGAACATCCAGTATTTTTTTAAAGTTTTGAATTTAAAATTCGATTATGTGCTCAATATACGAGGATATATTGAAAAATTCTTAGCCTGCTATAGAACCAAACAAAATTTCAATGTCAAAATATTTTATTACTCAACATATTCTCCTCTTAATTGGATACATTTATTACAGCGAACCTGCAACGTCTCTAGACCTTTCAAAAAAAATATTTCTTCTTGCTCTGCAAACCAGACCTCCATAGCTTTTATTAACTCCTCGTTGGAAGAAAATTTACGACCTTTTAAACTTTTTTTCAGTTGCGGAAAGAGATGAAAGTCGGACGGAGCCAAATCTGGTGAATAAGGGGGGTGTTCTAGTAATTCAAACCCTAAATCACGAATTTTTTGCATGGCAACACCTTTAGATAGCTTTCCGCGCCTTTTCTCTTTAATTTTTTCCAGTAGACTGGACAGTAATGTCGAATAGTAATCTCCAGTTATTGTTCTACCCTTATCCAGAAAATCAATCATGATTACTCCATGGCAATCCCAAAAAACTGAAGCAAGAACTTTTCCGGCAGATTTTTGGACACGAAACTTCTTAGGTCTTGGAGAACCGGAGTGTCGCCATTCCATCGATTGTTGCTTTGTTTCTGGATCGTAGAAATGTACCCAAGTCTCATCCATAGTAACAATTCGGTTCAAGAAGTCTACATCGTTTTCAAATCGAGCACAGATCGAACGCGATGCTACTACCCTTGCACGCTTTTGGTCAACATTCAAACATTTGGGGATCCATTTTGCTGCAATTTTTCTCAGGTCCAAATTGAACTATATGATGAACGCGTTCGTATGAAATATTCAGTGCTTCAGATATCCGTTTTAGCCCAATTCGACGGTCTGTTGAAATCATGTCATGAACTGCATCGATATTTTTCGGGGACTGACACAGAAACTGGCCTTCCCGATCGGTCATCATCTTCAATTGAAAATTTACCTCCTTTGAAGCTTGCAGTCCAAATTTTCACGGTCGCTTACGAAGGACATTGATCACCAAGGGTATTAAGCATATCTTCGTACATCTGCTTACCTCTTAACCCTTTTAAATACAGGTACTTGATGATGGCTCGATACTTCAATTTTTCGATTTTCACAATCTCGGTAGACAATTTATTGCGTAACTCTGGTTTACTATTTTGACGTCAAACTTTACACTGACATTTCTAATAAGTTATTGTTCGTTCCAATGGTAACGCAATATTTTGTTTATGCAGGGAACTGGTCTAGGCTAACCAGATATCAATACATCCTCGTACATATAACTCTTTAACAATTATAAAATAGTAAATACGATCGTAATACAAAAAAGTGTAACAGTGAAACAGATCGTAAAACTGTAGAAAAAAATGTGTTTATGGAATGATGAATGGATTACAATTACATAGGGTTTTTATAGAATTTATTTTTAAACGTTTTCTCACGTACTCTTCAGCAAACCTACTCAATAAATTTAGAATCACTGACTCTCAACAACATCTCAACTAACAGGCCTGTAGCTATTCATTATCATTCTTTCATAATGTTTTATTCTGAAGTAAAAACGTTACAAACAATTTTTTTTCAGAAACCAGAACAAACATGGAAATTGAAGAAGAATAGTATTCTATCAGACTACTGCGAACTAGAATCCTACACTTATTGACAAATCATTCTTAATTAGCTTGATTTTAATTAGAATCATTGAACAAAACTAACACCTAAATTCTACATGTCCACCTTCAGGCTCCATACATAACATTGTCCTAGACGACATATTATTAGAAAACTGAAAAATTTGACAATATAGAGGGTGTGACTAACGCTACGCAATCTCTGATACACTATTTCAAATGGTTTGTAAATCTTGTCATAATCTGCCAGAAATACTAAAGTTTTTGAAGTTTTGAAAAATACTCGGAGAGTATATCTGGAGGCGAGAGCTCTAATAAGCTCCGCCTACCAGTAAATTGTTATACCATTGGCCGACTAAAATGTTCGGCCAGTGTATAAATAAAGGCTCAAATGGCTGTTTTAGGCAGTCATCCAGGAGCCGCCCGAGGGCTCGGACAATTCCCAGGAGAGAAGCCCTCACTTCTGGATGGCCCAGTAGTGTTAAGCGTAAATTGTAAATAGTATTTCTGGTTAGTGAGTGATCTTCGGCCTGGCATGCGAATCAATGGGACCTCGTTGGTTGGCAACACCAACAATATCGAGAAAGAATTCGTATGTCAGACGCGTTCCTGCTGGTTTCCCAAATAAATGAAGAGCTCCGGAGTTGCTGAGATTTTGCGACAATGCTGTACTTCGGATAGGTGGTACTGAGCTAGCCGGAAGAGGTGAAACATCCTGTTTCCTACTATCCGAGTCCGCGCATTTGTTGACATGGCGCCCAACGTGGGGCTAGTAAACAGGAGTTTACGGCTGTATCCGGATGGAGCAGGGCCCCCGATTAACAACTTTTCCAGTAACCCGGACTTGAGGATACTTATCGGAAAGTTTTCTTGGATGCACTTTCGGAATGAATCTGAAGCGAGTTATGCCAGTGGAATCGAGGATGCCCGTGTCCTTCGTGGGTTCGATGGAAGTGTCCATTCCACAGCCAGCTAGTTGTTCCCATGCCAGGAGGCTGGGGTAAAACGACATAGTGAAAGCTACCTCGCCCAACAGCTGGTTGTCCTAGCCAGTGGGCAAGGGCGAAGACATATGGCGCCTCTTTGGAAGCTGGATAATGAGCGTATGTGGATATATGGCACATCCCATAAAAGTTTCGTAAAGGAGTAGCCTGGAATTCCTACGATAAGCCTGCAACCACATCTGCAAGATTTGGATAGCCAGTAGCTGTAACATAGTTCTCTTTTAGGTTTTATTTTTAGGTACACGTTCGAGAGAACTGGCCCTTTTCAGGGCAAATCCAACGACGTTCCATCCGCATGCCAAGCGATCCCTTAAAGGGGGGCCGTGTCATAATCTGCCAGAAATACTAAAGTTTTTGAAGTTTTGAAAAATACTCGGAGAGTATATCTGGAGGCGAGAGCTCTAATAAGCTCCGCCTACCAGTAAATTGTTATACCATTGGCCGACTAAAATGTTCGGCCAGTGTATAAATAAAGGCTCAAATGGCTGTTTTAGGCAGTCATCCAGGAGCCGCCCGAGGGCTCGGACAATTCCCAGGAGAGAAGCCCTCACTTCTGGATGGCTCAGTAGTGTTAAGCGTAAATTGTAAATAGTATTTCTGGTTAGTGAGTGATCTTCGGCCTGGCATGCGAATCAATGGGACCTCGTTGGTTGGCAACACCAACAATATCGAGAAAGAATTCGTATGTCAGACGCGTTCCTGCTGGTTTCCCAAATAAATGAAGAGCTCCGGAGTTGCTGAGATTTTGCGACAATGCCGTACCTCGGATAGGTGGTACTGAGCTAGCCGGAAGAGGTGAAACATCCTGTTTCCTACTATCCGAGTCCGCGCATTTGTTGACAATATCTAACTGACCTGTATTTGTAATCACTAAGTTTTAAATATCGCCACAAAAAATCTAAATGGGTGAGGTCAGGTGACCGCTGACCAATACCACCCAATCAATTTTTCACCAAATTCACTATCCAACCATTCTGTGACTTCCAGGGTTGAGAGGATTGAAGTGTCGTCCTGTTGGATCTAAATTCGCTGAGATAGTGGAAGATTATCTGAGAAATCCAAAAACTCCGTCTTTGAAATATTTAAATAGTGTTTTCTTGCTGTATAACTATGCCACTCCACTTCGAGATACAATGGACTTCTACCACAGGCTGATATTTAAATAACTTTGGGAATCAAGGTTTTGACTAAAAAAATGGCCCAATGATTTAGTATTAAGTGTTAGTGGCATCTCAAAAAAAGTATTGTCATACTGTCTACTTCTTTAAAATAGAATTATCGCAAACTTATTAACTGTAGTAAATTAGCACAGATTAACTCTAAGATAATTTATTTGACGAAATACAATAATATATTAATAGTGTTGTTCGTCAAAAACGACAGTTATTACCAAAAATTTGAAGGATAGGGATATTTTTAAAAATTCCATCACACCACTTTTTGTTGTTTTGCATTTTGAATTGCAGATGTCATAAAATGTCCCCACCGTTTTATTTTCAATTCTTTTTATTAATCCGACTCAGTTTATCTTACAGTCTTCAAGATTTTGAGAGAGAGAGAGATAAATTCCTGGATAAACACTCTTTATAGCGGCAAACGGAAACTTATTCTGAAACCTCCTCTCAGTTACAGATCCTCCACTATATTATCACCCTAATTGCAACTTTACGTAACGAAAGATAAGTCCGGTACATTTTCCCCAAAAACAAGTGATAAATGGGCCACTTCATCGAATAATAGATCAATCCCACACGCGCCCATTTTTATTTATCAAATACACACTGCGATATTTTCGAAGGAAAATTCACTTTACGATTCTGGCGCGCGTATAAATTTAACTCTCAACTTTAACACTTATTCAAAAATGTTGGGAGCATGTAGGTGTTAGATTTATGTTTCTTGTCGCTGTACAGTTTTATACGAGTGCCAACAGCTAAGGTGAAATATTATATTCTGAACATGACCTTACATATTAAAATGAAAAATATGTAATATATTATCGACCTGTAACTGACAAACGCTGGAACATAGAAACATCTTGGCTTTGTGCTGAGGAGAGAAAACACAGTCACTGGCGACCATGCAACTGGGTGGAGGAAATAAAAAACAAGGATTGACGGTTTGAAGAGAATTCGAATTTCGAAGACGACTTTTTGTCTTCAAGCAGGTAGAGACAAAGGTGCCTCAAGGATCAAATTTGGGACCACCTCGTCTCTTGATTTTTACCAGTTACCTAAAATTCCAAAATGACATTTATCGAATTTCTACCTGTTCTATACAGAATTGTTATTGTTAAAATTGTTATTTCCGTCAACCGATTGCACCCCTACGCGCAACCCTCGGAAGTCTTCGAGAGACTTGTGTGAGCTAAGGAAGACGCCCTTACCTTTTAACGTGTGATGCCATGCACGAGACCGGTGAATCGGTGGATCGAACCCACGACCCCATGAGGCGTACGCTTTTACCAGCCGATCACCACGGCCCATAATAATAAACTACTATTCAAACTTCCATCATCAAAAACATTTGAAAAACTGAACTTCATTTAAATACAATGCAGGGCATAGTATTGAAAAGAGTGTTACGGGTTTATTTTGCACTAGAAAACCCTTTCTGTTTTAATACAATAACATCAGAAATTTTCTGTCATTGATATACACTTTCCACTCTGTACGCCACTGTATCAAAATGACAACTTGATCGTTGTCATGTATAGCTTGTTCCGAATGTTAGTACTTACCTTTGCCGTACTAGTTCGAGCGGACATGAACCGGCCTTAAGCTAATGACAATTATCAGTTGTTCTATTTTGCGATATGACAGCGTTGTTTTGTAAACATACTTTTGGTTAGTCTATTGTTTTGTGTTAAGAACACCAAACTCATTCCTACTCTATCTCTGTCTTGTGTCATGAGGTACCACTTCACATTCGAATACTTGACCTTTTGTTTGTTTGTGTTTGGTTCTGAGATTGAGAGGCTGGCGTTTTCGTCTTGGTTCAGTTGGCAACACTGAATCTTAAGGTGTTCTTTTCATAGCTCCTAGTAGCTCGAGGTAGTTCCTGGACTGTTCCCACCGAACACTAATGAACAAGAAAGCGCCTTGTCAGATATTGACAGTTTTGACTTTGAAGTCTGAGATATATTTTCCTCTTCCTTATTTGATACTGATGAGTGACTGACCTATTTTGAAGATTTCCAATTAAAGTTTGATCATCGTTGATCTTGGGAAAATTCATATCAGGAGAGTTTCTCATATTGTTTGCGAATTTTGACGCTATATATTTTTGAGAAATCTCCGTTCGCTTTGCGGATTTTTGAGGTTAGAAATCACTTCATCATTGTGTGAAACCACTGGAACGAGAAACTCGCTATCAGACAGCAAACAGATCATCAAAGCTGTTATCAGAACCCTCCCACTTAATAGAGGTTAGTATTTGCATTTGGGCTCTACTTATGGCCCCATAAAAGTGTAATCGGAAGTCAGACTGGTATGGTTTATTCTAGGGTGCTCCTCTGCGACTACCACTTTGCTACTGCTCCGCTGCGGCTAGTCCTGCTACCACTCTGCTACTACTTTGCTCCGCTGCGGCTAGTCCTGCTACTACTCTACTACCGATTATTGGAGTTCCACTAATGTGATTGTTCCACTGTTTCGTTGCTACACGATTGTCTTTCCACTGTTCCACTGCTGTGATTGTTCCTGCTCGACTGTGGTTGTCCCGCTGTATATCTGTTGTTCAGCATTCCTTGGTTATTCGTCCCAGCCGTACATGTACTTTGATTGATTGTGTCGTACCCACTGTGCACCTGTATAGACCAAGGCACTGATGAACTACAACCACAATAATTGGTGAACTGGCATGCTTGAGAATATCTACATAGTATCAGATAAGTTTAGAATAAGACTGCCCCTAAGGCGTAAGTATCCATAACTGTAAGCTATCATCGTGACGTCACAGGCATAGCCCTCACTGGAGGTTTCATATTGATATATTCAAACAATACCATAATCTCAATCACAGCATTCACTTGAATTCATCTTGGTGGTTGATATTTACATTAATTTCATTTTCTTCTGTATGGTGAGCTGAACTGTGCACATACAGGGTGTGTAACGATCAATATATTTTATTAGTAAGGGACATGACTATTTCTTTTATTCTGGTCCAAGTTATCTAAGCGTAAGGGAAGACAAAACCTCTAGATATTTATATATTATTATTATACCATTTACAGGTATCTATTGTTTAATATTTTAGTAATATTAGTGCAGTGGGTTGTCCCATTCCATCAGGGTGGTTTCGGATTTTTCACTAGCGATAAATCTGTGGCGCTCCGGAAAATTAACCCTATATTTCAATCTTATCGAAATCAATTTTTATTGTCGAATCCACGCCTACTGAGCTACTGGGTGTGTTAGAGGCGTGACACATCATTGCACATTCACTGCTCTCCTTTCCTAAATTTCGCCCCTAACAAGGATGATGGTCTTGATATTATTTTTCAAAATGATTTTGAATTCAATCGTCACATTTTCAACATTACTTGAAGATTGGGTCCATTGTATCTCAGATACAATGGAAATAACAATAATTCTTTTCAGTTTTTTTAGGAACCATTAAGTTTTGATTTGTAGGTATTTATCATATATTATTTTATAGACCGTCAGATAACAATAGATTTTGCAGAAACCTCTCAAGAGTAGAGACATTCGCTGATTTTAGTGATTATTTTTCGACATATCTTGCAACCAATAAAAACCATCAATGTAAAGCTATGATGTACTTTCAAACCAATTTTAACATTATTATAGTGGGAATTTTCTACTTAGATTATTGCCTAGGGAATATTCGTGGTATTTTGTTTTTATTGTGTGACAACAACTGATACTTTTGATTTGACGTCTGTCATCAGTTTGCATGCAAATTGAAAAATGAATTTAGATAACAGTAATGAATAAAAATGTTATATAGAGAATGTGTCTATGATAGGAGCATCAAAAAATAATCTATCGAATACCACACGAGAGTTCGATAAAGTAGAAAATAATTCTCCACTTTTTTTCTCAAACTTGTTGCTATTTGGCAATAGCCACTCGAGCCCTTCGGGCTCTCGTGTCTATTGCCTGGCAACAAGTTTTCGAAAAATCTGTCGAATTGTTATCACTTTATTCTCACTCTCTTGTGGTATTACAACTGAAAATAATCACACTACTTTTTCCACCATGAACACATTCTGAAGCGTGCGCCTATGGACAGGATTCCTAATGAATACAAGAATGATCTTCTCGGAAACATCCAGTATTTGCATAAAAGTTTCGGTTACATAAGTCACAAGACACTAGAAGATTCGCATTTCTATTTTCGAATATAACTTATCTGATTCATTCAAGGACAATGGTGTTGGTGACATGAATTATTTCCTCAATCATATAATAAAACAAATATTTCCAAGAATTATTGCATTTTATAAACATATTGCAACAAACTGTCGTAAGGTAATGAGAATGAAAGTTTTTGTTTATTTCAAACTAACCTTTATTAAACCGTAATCAAATTGTGAAAACCACCGGGTATTTATCAATAGAAAAAAATTAGTTGAGGGGTTCTTGGCCCAGTACTTTTTGTACTGTATGTTAATGATTTCACAAATTAGTAATGATATCTCAGGAACATTTACTCTATTTGCGGATGACACGACCGCCATATTATGTCACAGTAAAAATACAAATAAACACAACGGAGTTGTGGAACTTTTTTTTACCGAAATCAAAAACTGGTGTGATTCCAATCGCCTCACCTTCACGATGAGTAAAACAAATTTATCATCATTGGAAAATTGAGCCTTGGGAAAGAGATGTCTCCAAAGTGAAGACTAAGGGATGTGAAGACTGACCTCGACGGATCAGTTTCGATGAGACCGCTAACGGTGGAACGATTGAAGCGATAGAGATCGCCAACCTTTTTGTGGTGTTCCAGAGAAATAAGTGAGATTGTGAGTTCATCATCACCGACAAGACAAATGGCTTTTTTTGGACAAAATTTAAAAATGAAAGATATAACACATAAACAGGATTTGTGACATTGTGTTTTGCGATCCTTTAGCCAATGCAAGTAATGACTTGTTTATGGACGTCTTCTTCGTTATTTCTATTGCTTGCTTGTAATTTATTTTGAGTGTTTTTCTATAAGCATTCATTATGACCATACTTCTATATATTTAGTATTTGAAAAATAGTGTGTTATGTATCCATATTCATACTTTTGACTAAGTAATTAATATTTTTGAAGACATTGTTATCGATATGTAAACAATCATACGACAAAAAAGTGTATTTTGATTTGATTTAATAACCTGTTTATGAATCAAGCAATCAATCAGAAACAAAAAATATTTATCGAAGGCAGATACGGTTCAAGTTTTAGCTCCAAGACGAGAAAATGAGTGATCTTTCCCACTGAAACTTCAATTCGGGTGATGATATAATGATAGTGATAATTTTTTAACCCATCAATCATCTGATACACCACTTATCTCCAAAGAACCCAAATCTCGGTTCATCCAATCAAGATCATGCACTTTCATTAATCGCATCATATAATTAATTATACAGGGTGGGCCATTGAAAACGAAACAGTGGATTTGTAGGTCGTCAGAACCGAATTATATAGAAACGATCGGAAAAATCAACTACATTTTCGAGGGAAACATCGTTCACGATAAAATTCACCCGAAATATAATCCATCCCTCAGAGCTGTGACCACCACCATATGGCAAGTGATAATAGAGCTGGAAATGACAAACTTGTAGATACTATTGTATGGAAATGGGTGGTAGACAGTTTGAACATTTAGTTCATTGACAATAATAATTAAATTAAAGAGACAACATTTAGAATTCTGTGTTCTTTGAATAGCTCTCCTACAAGACTCTCTAGGTCTTATTTTATAGATATATTGCAAAGCTCTTTTTTGTAATATAAATACATTATTTATTTATTTATTTATTTATTTGTAATACATCCAAACTGATTATAAATCCACTAGCTGGAGTATATAACAGTAATTATTGTGATACATTTCTATAAGATGTGCAAGTCTTAACTAATACTTAACAAATTCGGGATATGTTGAGAAAGGGTTTTTTTAAACTGGGTCTACATTTTCCAACCTATTGAATTGTCTACATATATGAAACAACGGACTGTGGAAATGATGGTAAGAGTTAGTTACATCTATGTGAAAAGTTATGTTCGATCTCGAAGCGATTCGCGGCACATTATGCAACAGATATGTACTACACACTCCCCAAAATGCAATTACATAGCTCAGATGTGATTCGATTAGGGCGAAGTACGCAGTCCTTGCCGCCAAATAACCCAGCTCATTTGATATTACCCGTATTGCGTAACAACCTTTTGCCAATATTGCATAGATTTTTAATGTGTGAATCAAACTTCAATTTATTGTCTATAACTAAACCGAGACATCTTGATGTTGTTTTATTGATTATATACTCATTAGCCAAAGGTATGTCAGGAAGATTGCAGCGGAATGTTATTATGTTAGTTTTGTTCAAGTTAATTACTACTGAATTGGAGTCACACCATTGCTTGATTGTTACTATCTCTTTTTCAATTTTTTCTTCAATCTTATGACCTGTTTTGTCATGCCACAATATGGTAGTGTCATCTGCGAAAAGGGTTATCTTTGCCGTGATATTCAATTTGGTGATGTCGTTCATATTGAGAAGGAATAGAACTGGTCCTAAAACTGATCCTTGAGGTACTCCGAATTCTATATTCAAGCTAGTGTGCACTATGAGGTAACACTGAAATTAGAAAGTAAATACGCTAATATCACTAGGCATTTTTTATTTATTTTTTCTGGCCGCTAGTTTATCTATAATCAGAAGAAAAGTGGTTTCGTGACGTCACGTTCATCAAAACTAAACTTGGCAACGTTGTTAAAGTTCGAATATAATGTGTCGTATGACAGTTGTCATTTGATACCAGGTGGGTTCTTTCGTCTGTTTCACGGTGCGATCAATAAGAATAGTTTGTCTCTGTCTAACTCATTTGCCTACCCATTCGATACACGTGAAGCAGTTCCATCAGACCTAAACTTCAACGAACACTACCTTGATTTATTTTTTGATGTTAATGAGATTTGCTTGTTTGCTTTTGTTGTTTGTGTTCTAAAATTTGTTATTAATTCCTGTATCTCCAGTACCTGTATCCCTGCAGTAGCTGAACATTTCGGAAAAGTGCTTTGTAACCGGTTGTCTGAACACCAGTGCAAATTCCAATAAACAATTTTTTAATGCACCTAAAGATGAAGCGCGTCAGAAAATGTGGTTTGAAACAGTGAATAAACCTTTTGTGAAAAGCGGCAATATATGTTTTTGTGAAGAACATTTCCAAGTGAGTACTTTTCGTTATATTATTATTGTATTCAAAGCAGAGTTCAAGGAAAGATTTAAAATATTAGTCATTGCAAAAATGACCTTGAACTATCAAAATGAATGTTGATTGTTGAATGTAAATAAAATAAACATTAACCTCACATCTCCATATAACTTTTGACAATTGAGAACTGTTATTACGATTTGCTGTGTTGTCTTCATCAAAAGGATGGTCCGTTCAGAAAATTTGAAAGTTACAAATACAATAAAAAATAGCTAATATGTGGATTTTTATCTATGAGTTGATCAAGTGACAACGTATTGATTATTTCTCAACGGCTTATATCATGCTAGAAGTTATACTTTTAAGGAGAACGGTATTGCCTGTTTCGGAACAAGGATTATGGTGGGAGATATTTCCGATGAACGTGACGTCAGCGGCACACTTTCAAATGTGATATTTTTTTTAAATGAAAGAAAAATAATGGAACTTTTTGTTAAAAGGACTTTTCAGACTAACAACTATCGATTTAGACGAGTTTTGTAATTTGTTTTCCGCAAATGTAAAGGTCCATTGACTTCGATTGCTTAAATAGGTTTTGAACCATTTTAGACTAATGTTCAGAAATCCGTAATGCTGGAGTTTCTGCAGTAATATTTCGTGTTATTCTATAAAATATATATTAATACTATTCACATCAAAAGGAGTTGGCAGATTGGATTCAACTTTTCCGTGGACCCCAATTCTTTAATTTCTTTCCAAATAGTTTTGTAATTATTCGATTTTAATTTACATATTTAAAAATTTAGGGGTGGCGCTCACAGCTCCGTATTTCGGGTGAATTTCATCCCTCTCGAATATGTAGTTGACGTGTCCGAGCGTTTTCATATAATTCGGTTCTGCCGACCAACAGAGCTACTCTGTATATGCATTCAAACACGCAGCGAAATGGGTCAACGAACACGAAAATTATAAAGGAAGTAAAACCAGTCGAAGATACAGTTGTGAGTGTAATTACCATCGCCTAATCAAGTGAAACTGAAGTTGCGGAAACTGGTGACAAATCCGAACTTTGAATGCGCGATAATGCTCAATTATAATATAGGATTGAAATGAAATAATTGACAGCCGGCCATAAACTATAGATTTAAACGAATGGATTCGTAAACCGACAGGTTGGGTATGGAGAATAGGTTTCAATTTGTTTTAATGAATTGCTACTGAGGATTATTTATTGTCGTGTAAGGATATTACTTTATTATTAAATGAATGATATAGATGTTGTTTTATTAATATACCGCGGTCATCAGCGTTACGTTTTATTGATTCCCTTGTGGCTACCAGTTTTTTATGAGATGATTCAATATGAAGTTCAAATTTATTGAATTCGATTCAGTTTAAAAATGCACTTATTCTAATCAAGTGTTATGAGGAAAAATACAGTTGGTAGGTATATTGATACATGTGAACAAAGTAGTTATTTGAATGAACCTAAAGAAAAAATTGACAGTCTTTCAACGTCTAACTTAATTTTTCTAAGATGCCCAAGAAACAAATTTTCCAATGATGAGATTAATTCTAAACCTATAAAGAGCTCGTTTGATGCAAACTATTATCCATTGGTATCATGTAGCAATGTAAATTAAAATATTTCACTCATGTGATATACAGGACGATTTTCGAAATATGTCGGTGAAGTAAATAAAATTTGAATTACGTTATATTTCTGTTACGAATCAATATATTTTTATGAAACCACCCATTTGAAATTAGTGTAGTAGTCAGATTTGTTCTAAAAAGGTGCTAACACATTTTTTGTATTTTTGGCGATTAGGTAAATTAAGCCTTGATATTTTGAATTTCTTTTCGAAATTATGAAACTGAACTAAATCTTTGAAGCTGTATCTTTTGAAAAAAAAAAACTTTTCAACTGGATAGTAAATAAAAATTTTAAAGGGGTGTCCCATTTAAATGGGTAAATTTTTCAGGTAACATAGACCTTTTCGCGAGATCTCTGACAGGTTATAATTAGGATTTATGTGATCTCCTATTAGGAGGTCTCGGTGATCCCTATCGTAAAACCGGGGAAATCCGATGCAAGAATCGAGAGCTACCGCCCGATATCGCTGCTTAGCGCGGTGGCCAAAGTGGTTGACCGAATCCTACTTAAGAGATTTAGGGATATTAGAAGGGCTCGAGCTCATCCCGGCGGAGCAGTTCGGCTTCCGGAGGGGTCATTCTACGACGTCACAGGTTGCCCGGATTGTCCACGAGGTGAGGGAAGGCTTTATTCAAGAACTCAGCACAGTTATGATCCTGGCATTCGATACCGTCTGGATAGCAGGTTTCGTCATAAAAATGTTACGAGCAGGCATGCCTGATCACATGGTAAAGTTGATGGACTCATACCTAGTCGGCAGGACTTTCAGGGTTGAAGTAAATGACACCAGCTCCGCAATGAAGAAGGCCGGAGCAGGAATGCCGCAGGAATCGAGCCTGTCACCACTTTTGTACTCGCTACAGACGCATGACTTTCCGATGTTTAGTAACACGAGCACGGCTGTATATGCCCAGGCATATACAATCAATGCCGGCGCGGCTCGGTTAAAAGCACATCTGCAAAGGAAGGTCGTGCCGTATCTGGCAAGTAACGTAATAGTGTTGAATCCGGCCAAGACAGAGGTCATGATATTCACCAACAGAAGGAAACCTGTATTCGTGGAACTCTCTGGATGATTCAGGGCTCTGGGGTCCTATTCTCGAGTTTGTACGTATACGAATTCGATTTCCTGTTTCACACTAATATGCATGAAATATGTATATTTGTCTCTTTTATTCGTGTACGAAATGTAAGTCGAATGATTCGAGAATAGCACCCCTGGGTAACCAGATTGACAGGTCCGTGAGGTACCTGGGGGTGCAGCTGGACAAAGGATTAACACTTGGCAATTCAACGAGCTGCGGCGCTGCTATAAAAAGGACATACCTGTTGATAGCCAGGAGTTCCAAGCTGGCCATGGAGAACAAGGTCATCAGACCAATGATGACATATGCTTGTCCAGTTTTCTGCAGCCTCCCCAAGTCTCAGATGATGAGACTGGAGAGGATGTAGGACAAAGCACTCCGTATCGTCACATATAGTGATAGATACATTCGGTTAGACGCATTAAGAGAGCTAGCCGATATTCCATCAATCGAAGAATTTATCAAGCAACAGTCTGATAATTTCTACAGACACTTTATCCTTGGAAGTTTGCTGACTAGGGATATAACAACAATCAGAGCCCACCATAACAGGCCAAAAAAAACATAGTGGGCTAATTTACCAGACATTGGTATTTTCCATGAAAATCCAGAAGACGTGTAACACTCACACATGAGACGATGAATGTTTAAACCCGGTTTTTTCGATGCTTTTCCGGGCATCCACGAAAAACTCAATGATGTAAATAACTGTCCAATATAACCTGATGATTTACTTAAACCATCAAGTCCCCCTGCATAACAAAGAGTAGGCAACAGGAGTAACAAACATCATCAAAGAGACTTAGACCTACAGCATCTAATAGCCTACCAACACCCCACGGCGGATGTGTGCCGATTTTGCCCGCCCTCTGGTATACCACCAAGAGCAAGATGAAACCCAACACCTCAAAAATGCAATGCTACCCCAACCCCTCTGTGGCAAGTGATGGTTTTGAAATTGTCATTTATCCCACACAGCATGAAGTCATCTTAAGACGTCTTCAAGACGTCCACCCTAAGATGTTCGAGACGTCTCCAAGACGTCCTGTAAAATCTTAAAGGCGTCCAAAAGACGTCGTTAAGACGTACATTGTTACAAAACGGGACGTCTTAAACACGTCTTCAAGATGTCCATGTGGACATAATCAGGACGTCTTACGTCTTACAGACATCTCCCGAATGTCTAGTTTATGTCTAATTTGGTCATGAATGGACCCTTTTCTGGACGTTAAAGAGACTTTATTCAATATTCAGTATTTTGCAGGTTTGAAATGAAATTGAAAAAACAAAATTGAAGGAATTTTATAGAATTATATTCTATAACTTTTTGTATTATCTATAACTTTTTGTTTTTACTATACATCCTACGATCTCCTGCTCTCCTCAGAAACGACTGAAAATGTTCCTCTCAGTTTTCTTCCGATCGGTCAAAACTGTTGTCATCTCACTGGCACCTAGAACAATAATAGAAATTGATGAATTATAAAAAAATTAAGTTTTTAGTTTTTCAGATTTTGAGAATTTTTATCTCTCAACAAAAAAAAACTGCATCACCTATCGTTGATAACAGTTTTGCAGTTGGATAAGTTTTTTTGCTGGTAGGATGTACATAACCAATAAATACAAGTGGAATAATAATAAAACCAACAATATTATATGCGTGCCTATAACCAAAATTTTGAGCAATTTACCTCACAATTTTTCCTGATCAATTTTTAGAAAACCAATAACTGAGTTTTCTTTCTCATTAAAAAAAAACACGAAAACTTATTATCTCAAAAAAATGTGAAGAATCAGGAAGCTTGATGAATCATTGGAAATATTATCATTTTCACTGTCTATACCTGTCTATACCTGTGACATTATTTACAATGAAAAAAAATCATTTGCGCCTTCTGCACCCGTCAATTCATCTTCACTCACACTCTGATATTTTCAAGGGGTGACATTCTGTTTGCAATACTTCCCACGCTATCCGCCATCAGGATTTCGGTTGAACTGCCTTCGTCAACATGGACAAAAATTGTCATGCCTTTTGGCACGCATATAATATTTCTGTAGCGCCATTACGTATGAAATAGACTTACCTCGAGTTGAAATATAACACAATAACAACTAATAAGTTGATAACACACTTGCCAGTCTCAACGAAACGACGAAACCACGAAACACATACAGGCCGGCGCCGGCGCAACAATTAAAAACGGTTGGAATCGTTGGTGAGTGAGGTCGAAAAAGGACGAGGAGTTCCGACGCCCAACGAAACAAATGCTAAATCTATTTCAATTTTATGATTGGTAGAAAACTGACACTTGTCAAATTCCACCTATGGAAAGGTCGGATATATTTTTTACTGAAAATTTAGAATTACTTATTTGGAAAAAAAAATCAACATTAAGTACCAATACGTCCATAAAGGTACGTCTCTGAGACATCCCGAAGCAGACGTCTTTAAGACGTCCATTTTATGCCTCTGGCCGTTCAGGCATTATATGGACATAAATTGGACGTATTTAAGACATCCAGTGCTGTGTGGGATATATTTAGGTGTTGTAATGTTCTATATTATTTTATATTGTAAATTTAATGTTAATAAACCCTTTTTGATTTTGATTGTACAAATTAACAATAGTCAATAGTTTGGGCCTTTTCTAGCATGTCTTTTACTGATAATTTTAATTGGCTCAAACATTTCGTATCCTAAAACTTTCAACTGAATTTAAACAAAACTTTCACTGATACGCTCTCAATAATACAGTGTACTTGGCTAATCACTTTACATAATAATAATAATAATAATAATAATAATAATAATAATAATAATAATAATAATAATAATAATAATAATAATAATAATAATAATAATAATAATAATAATAATAATAATAATAATAATAATAATAATAATAAATATAATTATAAAGTATAATTAAAATTAGAAGAAACACTTTCAAACATACATTAGGAAACAATAGAAAAAGAAAAAAAATAAGATAAAAAAAAATATTTTTCCAGGCGACTAATGGGTAGTAACTTTTGATTTAAGCATATAATATTATTTATTACACCTACATGTACATATATATTTTGTGGATGACACTGAGTTTTCATTGATATTTTATATTTCAATGTTAAAATAGTTCATGATTATCACTTCGAGGAATACTTAAGATAAGATTTTTTACTGATTTTCTGAAGGAATAAATTGTTTTTTGTTCTTTTATATCATACGGCAAATAGTTGTATATTGTGGAGGATATATATATAAAACTTTTTTGACCAACCGTTTTTGTGCATGTTGTTATTTTCAGGTTTTTGTTTTTTTTAATCATGGTGGTGACTCACTAAAACGTGGAAGTTTTTACGTTTGTATTGCTCGATAGCTGCTTTTAAGAAATATGTTTGTCTCAGATCGAAGACTTCTGTTTCCCTGAATAATTGGTCTGATGAATATCGTGAAGTTTTATTGAAAATAAGTTTCAAAATCCTTTTCTGTAACACGTCAAGGTGTTTAATATGGTTGTTCGCTACTGTTCCCCACGCTAGAATTCCATAAGTTAGGCGTGATTCTACAAGGGCGTAGTAGAGGAGTTTGAGATGAAATTCATCTAGAAAGTTTTTTAAAAATCTGAATTTGAATAATAATCCACGAATTGATCGGGTGGTGTATTTGATATGGATATCCCATCTCAAATGATTGTCGATGTGAATTCCTAGGTATTTTACTTGATCTGTTATTTTGATTTCGATTCTTCTTCCATGGTTATCAATTTCAAGGCTTTTATATCCCGGCAGTTTATTGGAACGGTAGGAAAACGGTAAGCACCACGTTTTATCGAAGTTAACGGTGAGTAATTTTTGATTGAAGCAATCTATCATCATATTCATGTCATGTTGAACTTTTTCTTTCAGGACCATCCATGTATGTGCTTCATAGAAAATGACAGTATCATCGGCGAAACTAACAAGAGTTCCTGTGCTATTGGTGGTGAGAAAATCATTTATATATATAGTGAAGAGTATTGGACCCAAGACAGTTCCTTGCGGGACCCCATAATCTACAGTTCGAGTTCCACTAACCTCTCCATCTATTTCGACAACTTGATTTCTATCCTTTAGATAACTTGTCATCAATTTGTGTGTTACACCTCTGAAGCCAAAGTCAGAAAGTACCTCCAGTAGTTGTGAATGGTCGACAGTATCGAACGCTTTTGCAAGGTCTAGGAATACTGCCATAGAAGGTTTTCCATTATCTAAGCTCTCTGATATTTTTGAAGTGAGTAGGAGAATGGCATCTTGCGTAGCTTTACCTTGCCTAAATCCATATTGTCGATTAGATATAAGATTATTTTGATTGAGGTGTTTTTCTATTCGGAGTTTCAGTATCTTTTCAAGTATCTTAGACAGAGTAGAGATTATTGTGATTGGTCGATAATTTAAGACATGTGTTTTATCCCCTTTTTTAAACATTGGTTTTATCATTCCCACCTTGAATTGTTTTGGGAGTACCCGGTTTCTAGTATTTTATTGAATAAGATGGTGAGAGGTTCTGATATTTCTTCCTTGATTTCTTTTAATGTTTCTGAGGTAATTTTGTCGATTCCGGGGCATTTCTTATTTTTCAATTGTTTTATGATTTCTGTAATTTCGTTTTTGTTGGTTGGATTCAGAAATAAAGAATGACAAACACTAGTTTTTTTAAAGGGTTCATTGGCGGTTTTTGTATTTTTTCGGCGTATTCTTTACCCAAAGAGGCATAATGATCATTGAATATGTTTGCTATTTCAATTCGATTCCCAATATTTTCGCCGTTATGGTTTTTTCTTTCTTTTATTGGATGTTCATTTTTTGGTCCACAAATATTTTTCAAAGTCTTCCAAAGAGATTGTCTATCATTTTTGTTATTATATATCATATTTCGATAGTATTTCGTTTTTGTATCTTTCATAAGACGGTTCAGGCAATTACGATACTTCAAGAATTCATTTTTTATGTCATTGGGATTATTTTTATGGTTTCTGTACATTAAATCTCTCTTATTGATGCATTCGACTACATTTTTAGTTATCCACGGTTTCCTTTGAATATGTTTGCGTATTTTCTTTAGTGAGAAAGTTGAATTTCTTATATCATTTTTCAGACGGTCTGTTAAACTGTCTAGGGCTTTATCTATATTCAATGCATTGAGAAAGCTCTAATCCTGGCTTCTAAGTTTCATTTTCAATTTTTTAAAGTCAATTATTTCCGTGAATTGGTGCTTTTTCGATGTGATTCGATCAGCTATTGTTGCCGTAGATAACCTGATAGCAGTAGCATAATGATCCGTCACCTTTAATTTAATTATCGTTGAGAGACTGTTCATATAGTTTTTATTTTTTAGGAATATATGGTCCAGGCATGTACTGCTCTGTTCCCTAGTTATACAATTAATCATAGAGTGAAAGTTAAATTCATATAGATTATTGACATATGTCGAAATGTCATCATCTTCATGGAAATAATAATTATGATAATTTTACGAGTCAGATTACAGGTGTACGATTTGGGTCTTTCTAATCATACTAATCAAGCTTGCGAATTACCACGTGTAATAGTCCACGCAGCTCTGCAAAACCCGCAAGTGATTTCGCGCAATCCAATTCCGCCGGCCACTATTCACCTCCGAACCCAATATCTCATCCAAATTGCTCCTGACGTCGAACTTGAAACAATCCGATACTCAATCAGCCCTAATGAAACCCGGTTCTCGGTCCACCGGATGATTTGCGACGGAGATAACCGAATAAATCCGCATCCGTAAACGCATTAAAAAGTCAATAATACACCTCCGATATATTTCACACTTATATAAATTTTCTGCGACAAATCTCCGGCCATAACTCGGGCGCAGTTTGTAAAATCCTCGTAAATGATTGTTAAAGCAAATAGTCTAATTGAGGCCGCGCGCGAGGGGGGCCCCATGTGCGGATCCCGAGGAAGTAAATTTACGGCCGTTCGACGATCAAGCCGTTGTTATTGCTACGGAAAACGTATACGCCAGGTCGCATAAATGATCACTTACAATTCGTTAGATTTATGTCTACCTCTGCGTTTGTACACTTTATAAATATATTGTCCATTCGTATTTATTAGCGACAAATGTGGATTATTGTGCTCTTATTTATTGCCACTTTCGTGAGGAATGGCGGAATATCCGGTGCTGGGGCTGAATGTTCTTTGTTTTAAAACCGCTGTGCGCTTTTTCCAACCATATACTCGAAACATTATAAATTTTAATCATAGTTACGTCGAGAAGTGTGAGGGTTGGAATGGCCTGCTAGTTCGCCAGATCTTACCCCCCTGGACTTCTCCCCCCTGGACGCGCGCCACAAGATCACGCGTAATTACACCGTAATTAAAGACCTATAAAACATCGCGTAGAATAGATATAACTAGCTCTATTGTGACTATACAATAAAATGCACGGCAAAAGCGCTCCGACCAATGCTAGTTTATTAACATGTTTGGATGAATAGACGTTAAATCGCTAACAATTTTGAATGGTTATTCTGTCTACGTAAGGTTAGTCAGGTTAGGTTAGGTTAGGTTAGGTTAGGTTGGCATTTTCAACTCAGTTTGCCTTCTTCCTGCCTGTTATTTAAACTTACCGCCATTACAGTGACCAATCACAGAGCTTGCCGTGCCGTTCACTTTATTGTCGTCTTGGATTGTGCCCAAGTCAAGGCGTGACAATACTAGTACTAATAGTATTGAGAGTTGTAAGTTTAAAGGAATCTGCAAATGCGTCGTTTGCTTTGTTCACTAAACAGTTCAGTTCTGTATTGACGGGAATTTTTGAGTGTGCTATTTGTTGACCATGTGGATATTTTTAATCATAAGGGGTAGAAGAAATAACTACTGAACTGTCCATACTGGAGTTGTCCATAGGGGTTCCGCAGGGCATTATCTTCGGTTCAATAATTTTTTGTACAAATTGGTGGAGATATGGCAAGTAAAATAGAAAATCCCACATCCCCCGCTAGAGAAAGCCGCAACAATATCACCAACTCAACATTCCTACACCCAGTAACAAGAAACGAGTTGATCGATATCATTTCGGGTTTGAAAAATAATACTTCTCCTGGCCCCGATAGGATCTCTGTGTTTCTTATCAAAAAGCTCCACACGTACCTTATAGAACCCATATGTCACATTTTGAATTTAATATTTACTGTTGGAAAAATACCTAAATCTTTGAAAGACTCAATCACAACACCGATTTTTAAATCAGGCGATAAAAAATTAATAACAAATTTTCGTCTAAAAACTCGACGAAAATATTCGAAAAATGTCTTAAAAATAGAGTTATACAATTCTGCAATAATAACAATATTTTTTCAGAATCACAATATGGTTTTCTGGAAAACAGATCAACCGAAAACGCAGTTTTTGAGATAGTTAACCAAATCAATAACTGTTTCCAAAAACAAGAAAAATGCATAACTGTGTTTTTGGATTTGGCCAAGGCATTTGATACTGTCAATCACAATATACTCAACGTCTAGCTGAAATAGGTGTAAGAGGTGTTGCTTTGGAAATAATTGAGAATTATTTGACAAATAGAACACAAATTGTCAAGGAAAACGACTCTTTCAGCGACCCACTACTAGTTACCCGGGGCGTACACCAGGGAACTGTATTAGGTCCTATCTTATTTCTCCTATATATGAACAACATCTTCAAAATTTCTAACTTCAGTGGAAAAATAACTTCATTTTTCTGATGGTACAGCTATCACTTTTGTTGGAAAGACGTATGGGAAGAAGTATACTCTCAGGCTGAAGTAGGCATCAAAATAATTTTCAACTGGTTGAGTTCTAATTTACTGAGTGTCAATGGCAAAAAAAACAAATTCATTGCATTTACTCCATCTACTAGAGACCAACCGGCTAAAAATATTATGAAAATCCATAAAGCATCATGTTCGAATGTTCACAATTGTAGCTGTACTTCTATATATAAAACAGACACAATAAAATACCTAGGAGTAATACTGGACCAATCTCTTCAGTGGAATGAACATATCGAATATACTGTAACCAGACTACGTAAATCAATCTATGAATTTTATCAGCTTAGGAACAAATTAAGCAGGAAAATGATATTGATGGTTTATGATCAGTAGGTACCTAATTCCATAATACGTTAGTTACTGTATTGTGGCGAAGCTGCGGGCGATGCCGGACCTGAACTCTCACGTATAGCTAGCGACCAACCGCGGGAGACTGTCGATGCGTGCACCGAGAAGAATCTGGGCGCTTCGGTGAGTCTGGGCGATTCGATGGTAAATTCTGGAGCATTCAGAGAAGTCAACGTCGGATATAAAAAGAACTACGCAGCGGACAGACAGGCAGTCAGTGAAGTGAAAGTCGAATATAAATAGTAGAGTGAATGTTATTAGAGTATTGTGAATCATTGTATTTCGTTAAATAAATTATTTTAGTCAGTTAACTAGAGTTTAAATCTACCACAGTATTATAGTATGGGGTGGTACCTTCAAGACATCGCTTAAAGGTAATTCAAAATTCATTAATAAGAATTATTATGAAAAAAGAACGGAGATACCACACCAAGTCGTTGTATGATGAAACGGGATTATTCAGAGTTAGGAAACTTTACATTTTTCAGAGTTTACTATGGACTGCTAATTCTTCAATTACATTTGTACAGCACGCATTCAATACTCGCACTAGGTCAATTCAGACCATGAATGTTCCACGCTGCAGACTCACGCATAATCAAAAATTTATAACTTATCTGGGACCAAAACTTTACAATAGTCTACCTGAACCACTGAAAAGCATGAGAAACAAACGCAAATTCGAAAGAGAGTTGAAAAAATTTGTTGATAATAATTATGAAATGCTTCTACTGATTCTTGAATAATGAATAATCATTATTATAGTTGCCTTCCAGATCTCACCTCAAACAGATCTCTCTCTCTCTCTCTCGCACCCTCTCTCTTTCGATCTTTGTCTCTCTCTCTTGCTCTCTCTCTCTCTATTAGTGTGTCTGGTTATATAGGAATAGGGTCACTATTTTGTTTGCTGGCTACAATACAAGCTTCCTTAGGTAGCCGCAACTTTAATTAGTTCTCCTAGGATTATATTATCCTTATAGTTATGTACACTTTATTTGTTATAGACGAATCTGTATCTGAATTGAATAAATTTACTTACTTACTATTCTTAATTTTCATAAACGATCTGAGAAACAGTTGAGATGTGTTTAACCTGTGTGGCTCTGTTGATTAAACAAGGAACGGGGGAAATCAAAATACTCGGAGTTCACCAAATGAATTCTAGATTTTTGTTCACCATCCGATTCTGAAAGGTTAGAACTAGGAATCTCTCAGAGTAGTTCGTAAAATTTTTTAAAAACAACTTTGAAAAAAATTGCTGAACATTGACCAGATTTACTATTTCTTATTTCACTACTTGATTTTTATTTAGAAAAAGTACAAAGATCCATTCGAAATTACACCGTCAAAGTGATTTTCGCTGAACCCCTGCAGACTCAATTTTGGAGCATTTGATTCACTAATTCGAGCGCCTTCACATAACTATGCACTTTTACATGGACACTATGAATGCTTCAATGAATTGTGGATTTGTTCATGAGTAAAAAAATAACACTGAAGCTTCAGGAAGTTTTAGCTCAGGATAGGAGATCAAACACGTAGAATAAGTTGTAAATGTTTATTGGAGTTTCGAATAAAAATATGCCGCTATCAAACAAAGAATATTTTTTTGTGATATTACCTTATCAACATTTCCTCTTTAGTTTAGTCAATGAGGCATCGGGAGGACAGAAAGGAAATATTTCTGCATTTCGTTCTTTCCCGAGTTTCATCTTTACTTACTTTATTTCAAAATCATTAAACGACAAAAAAAATTCTGGAACTTTCTAACTGAAATTCTGACGGACACTTATATAACAGTGGTGCATTCTCAATGTTCCTCGACCAATCCATTGCTGCTCCTCCTATATATTAACGCTCCATACTGGATCCAAGTCTTGCCTACTAAGAATTTGGGTAGTAACATTTAGTCTTTCCAGTAATGTCTTGATATCTTCAGTGATTGAACGATTATGTTCCACCATAATCAACATTTATAAATATTTCTATCAAATTGACATCTATTTTTGCCATATTGTAGCCGGAAACTTCTGGAAGTCTACCATCTTGTCCATCTTAGTTCATTGGCCAATGGCAAAATAACTACTGGACTGTATCTGATAGTAGATGACAATAATTTTGCAAGTTGTTGGTTGTTTGAAACCAAAATTGGTTTTGCCGTATTAAAAACAAAAGTATAATTTTCAAACCTATGAATGAATCAAAAGCATATCGATTCATGTTGAAAGTCAAAATTCAATTCCACTCCGCGTTTTTTTGCTAACACAAGTCAACCATTTCTTGTCAAGAATCAGTTAATTTTGATTCGTCTAATGATAATGAGAAATGGTAAAAACTATTTATTTATTCTGAAAGCAATACAAAATAAATTGATTCAAATTCCTTTTATGAACTAGAAATACCCAGAAGCAATATTTCCATACCAAGCGTGTATAATAACTTTGTTTATAGGAAATTTCATTGATTATATCAAATCACATCAATCATGCATGATGGTTCTTATATTGACTAATTATTTTCACTATCAGACGATAATTAACCACCATTTCTTCTTTAACATGCAGACATCCTTAAAATGTATCGACATTGAATTCTGAAGGCACGCTCAATACTACTAGTATTACTATCATAGTATTACGACATTGTGAAAGCAGAAATAAACCGGTATTGCTTATAGAATATTCAAAAAAGTAGTTAGCTTTCATCATGTTGTTGAAAAACAAAACCAAATTTTCATTATACTGATTAAGAGAACCTGTTGATCAATTTGTGAGTGATTTTAAAATCAACGTATGAAGAAAACTTTGCGTAGGACCAGATATCACTGATGAGAAGATGGCGCTATGTGATATTTTTAACAGTCGATGCTTTTTTATTTCTTTACTGCAGGTAGAGGCGTGTTTTCAGAAATTCCTCGAATTCTTAACCTTGGATGAACATTTTCAAACTGTTTTGAGTCTACTTTAATTTTAATGATGGTATCATCTGAAGTGGAATTTTTGCGGAGAACCTTTGTATAGTTTCAGTCTTAAATACAGATTAATAGATTATTTGGAAAATATTTTTATATAAGAATACAAGATGAGAATGAACAAGAACAAAACAAAAGTGATGGTAATATCTAAAGAAGAAAGAAAAACGATAAATATACAAATTGAAGTAGTGTAATAGAAGAAGTAGAACATTACAAATATTTAGGAATAGAAATAGAAGGAAATGAAAAACAAGAATTAGAAATTAACAATACAATACAAATCACATTAAATCTATTCTACTCAATGAATAAAACCTTTATACATAAAAAATAAATTTCTAAGAAAACCATAATGAATGTTTTTAAAAAAATATACAGACGGATTTTGACATTTGGTTGCGAGTGCTGAGTACTCTCACAAAGGCAAAAAAGCAGAATCCAGCCCATTGAAATAAAGTATTTAAGAAGAGTAAAAGGAGTAACAAAAATGGACATACTAAAAATACGACGATTGGGAAAGATTCAGAAATACTACTAGGTACAAATAGGTAACTCAGCTGGTAGGGTCACTTACAAAGGATGACTAACGAACGCCCGGTGACACAAATATGGCAGCCGAAGATTCAAAAGAAAAAAAAAAGAAAAAGAGGAAGACCAAGGCAAACATGGAATAAGGTAATTGCGGAAATTTAAAAAAAAAGGGAAAACACACACAGATGCAAGTACCTTAGCAAGAAACAAGACAGAATTGGCGAAGTTTGATGATTTAAAAACTACATCAAACAACCAATATTTATATTTGAATTTCAACAAAAATTTCAGCATAATATATATGGTTTTTGGTGCAGAAGTATGAATGAATAATTTTTCAAAACAGGTATCGGTATAAACATTCGATGTATCAGCATGGAAAATATATTCATTGCATTCAAGGGTGAATTGGAAAAACATGCATGTTCCTTTACTATATGAATCAAAAACTTCAATTGTTCTCTTTTTGTGTTTAATTCTAATTTTATTCATATAGATCTGTAGGATTGAAGAAAAAGAATGATCACATCACAAAATGTTTAAAAAATATACCGCTACAGAAGAATCCTTCCATTCTAATTCCTGATTGTGGTTTTGTATTCAGGTTTCATCAATGTGAGTAAGAGAAGGAAAAACGTTTTCATGAAATAAAGCTAATCGGCGAAAATGATATAAAGAGAGTGGAGATCAAGAATAGTCTGATATAGTCTTGTTCCGACGGATCCCGTATTTACTTCATCCATACATTTTACCTCGATGTACATGATGTACAAGTTTTTTCATCATATCATACACTTTCAGCATAAATGAGTAAGACACATCAACCGAAAAAACTCACCTCTCCGTGATTATCTTTCAGTAACGACAGCTAATTGAATCGTAACCTGTTTTTTTTTGGCGCGCACTCACAGATCAAATTGGCGACAAATGACGGTCACTTGCTCACCTTTGATGGAAGAAACTGAAACTGTTCGTTTTGAAAAACGGTTCTTTTGTTGAGAAAAAAGATGGTTGTGATAGTAGTAGAACTTGAACAAAACTCGAACGATCCTTTCCCGCTCACAATCAACTTGATACTGACTCATAGCACACTTGATCAACACGCTATCATTTTAATATGAGAAATTGCACGTTCCGGCGGAAACCGGAACAAAACAAGAATTGATTTTTTCTTTTTCTGCGTTTGTCTGATTGTTTCATCAAGTTCTTGTAAAAAAATCTAGAGTACAAATCAAAGAGTGCTGCAATAGTACAATTTCTTGTAGCGACGGTAAAGTTTCTGGTTACATCTAAGTTTTTTGATTTATTTACTTTTGTTGTTTTTTAAAACTGTTTCTACGGTGTAGATATGTCTGTAGTTATGATTTCATTTTTCAATTTCTAAGTCAAGTTCATTTATTTAAATAAAAGTATAAATGTTTGGTTGAAATTGGAGAACCTCATGTAAGGGAGGGTGTCTCCATTGTCTGCGCAGTGTATATTGTATATTGCTTGGTATGTTATAAATATTTTATTTGCTGAAATTCAACTTTTCATGTTTCAACCGAACTTACAAAAGTAAGGCGCTATCCAAAATACTTATTTGTTGAATATTAATAAAATTTAATGAATATAAATAATCTTTTCACTTGGTGTATGTTTTTTCGATGGAATAAATTCTAAAAATATAATTTGGTACAACAAGAAAATTCATAACAAATGATTATGTATTATTTTTTTGAGAGTTGAGTAATAAAAAAGTTGAGAAAATAGTTGAGAATGAAATGATCAATGATTTGAAGTAGTAAAGATTTAAAATAAACATTATTGAAATTATGAAGTATTGAATGAAAAAAGGTTGAATTGAAATGCTGAATTAAATTTTTCGTTCATTTCAATTCAAAAACAAAATAATTTTCATGTCAAAACCAATATATTTTTGCTGGCACAAAATGGACTCCATCCAAAGATAAAAATAATAATTGAAACTAAGTGTAAATATTTTCTTGCGGAAATGTTACATTGAATCTTAAATGAAATAAAATATACCGAAAAAGCCTCTGGCCAGAGGCGAAACGTCTGTACCATATCGGAAAAGGGTCTTTATTTTCACCAGTTGAATCCAAAATCCAAGGACCTTCAAAACAAAAATTATTTATATCTATATAAAGTACGTATCAGTGTTTGGTTTTTGTTCTCGCTATTTAGATTGAAATAGGCACTGTTTAGGTTCTCCAGATCTTTTCTGAAGTTGACTGTATTGTATTTCATTATAATAATCATTTCAGAAAAATTTCTTTTAAAAAGAGAACACATCCCAATATTTTTGAGTTGTTCAGTTCAAAGTGATGGTCATTTCAAATACAATGCTCAACCAATGAAGTAGGGTTTTTTAATGTTAATTTATTCTTCATGTCTCTTTCATGTTCTTTGAAGAGCGTTTTCAAATATATTTTAGTTTGACCTACGTAACATTTTTTGCAGTAATGACAAGGGATTTCATAAATGACATTGACTTGCATTCTAAAGGTTTTTCTTTTGTATTGCTATAAAAAAATGATTTATTGTATTTTCATTTTTTAAAGCAACTTTTATCTGCAAAGTGGAAGCTTCGATAATAGTAAGCACTCAGTTTTTGTGGAAGGCCAACTATCTAAGATATTTTGAAATATTTTTTATTTTTCAATAGTTCCTATCTTTTGTCGGGTATGGTAGTAAATCTACTTTGAATTCTGTTAATGATTCTGTTTGGATAATTATTTTTTATTATATAATGTTTCATCATTCATCAAATTATGTATAATCTTCAATTTCTGTCTCATCGGATGATGGGAATTGTAATTAAGGTACAATTCTGAGAAGGTTGGTTTACTTTACCAATTTATCAGTAAGTTATTTATTTCTTGTCCAAATAACCAACATGTCTAAAAATGCTAGACAGAAATGTTGTTCCAGATCAATTGTGAATTTGAGTTTTGGAGTCACTTATATCTGAATTCTGAACGAAAGTTGGGATGATAAGTTTCTTGCAAATTTTGCATTACTAAATTTGAGCAAATTGGAGACATAAAATTTCCCATTCCTGGACCAGTTATCTGATAAAAAAATTAAAGTAATTACTCTCGATACAGAAATTAACTAACTGTAAGAACTCCATTTGGTTGAGCAGTGTATGTTCTTCAATAAGAAACCATTTTTGTTGTATAATGTTTATCAGGAGGTCTGTAGGTATATTTGTAAAAAGTGAAGTAACATCTAACGGAACTAAAAATGTGGTCATTAGGAAATGAAATATTTTACATTTGTTCAAAAAATTCAAGGGAATCTTTCACGTGTTTATCGTCAATTGTGAAAGCGGATTTCAATAAACCACATAGAAATTGAATGAATGAATAGGTACATCAAATATATTCAAAACTTCAAAAATATAAGTAATCATTGCATTTTATTTCTTAAAATTTTCTTTGGAATAAGAACTGAAAATGAAACATCCGATAAACCAAGCGAGAAAGAAGGAGTTCAAACAGAAATAGGTATAGTTGTTGAAACAACGACTACCATCATTATCATATAAAAAACTCATTGTGATTAGTGTAATAGCTGCATATGGAACAAGTTTTCCCAGCCCTCTATTCATATATAGCACTAATTATTAATTATGCTTATAGTTAATTGCTATCATTTCCCTGAACACCTTCTTTAATGAAACAAACACCTATACTTCCTATCGAAAAACTTTTTATAGATAAATAATGCATTGGCGTCCGTTGGAGCGCTAGAACTCCATAAATGAATATGTATTCCTTATATTTTTGTTTCTGGTTATCGTGAAGTATAACTGATACCGGGTGTTTCACAGTGGGTGGAACAGAGTATAAACTACATTTATCAATACAGTGTTGCCGCTTGTATCAGAAAATAGTAGCTAATTTGTTATTTTAAAGGGAACACCCCGTATTTTATATAATTTTTGGAATCCCTACAGGATTTCTTGTAACTATCGTTGATAATTCCATATACCTATCTATGACGGTTTTCAAGATAAAAATAATTTTTCGTACTTCCGGGCCTAAAGTGACAACTTCACTCCCTTGTGACAGGTACTAAAGTGTCACATTTAATCCCTCCGGGATTAAATATTGACGAAAAAATATAATTAATTAGAATGGTAATTAACGTTAATATTCAAATTAATATTGTGACAGTTCGTCATATTGACCAGTCTTTCCTGGGTTAATGCAGCAGGTAACTGACGAGTAACAGATAGGTCCTTTTCATATTGAACTGGTGTTTGTTTCGAAGATCCTGCGGAAACAGGAAGCGAGAATGAGGACTGTGGCATAACTATAGTGGACGAATCGGCGACTTGACCAAATATTTTATCTGAAATTTTTTGTTTATTTTTAATAGACGATTCAATATATCCCTCGGCCACGTTGGAGGATTTCCATCCTCCATGTCTCTTCAGCACGTCTATTGTTGCTCCCGAATCAGCTAACAAAGACGCAGATGTGCGTCTAAAACAATGTCCCGTATAAGACGTCGCATTTTCTAATTTCAAGAAAGCTGCTATTTGCCGTGGAAATGTACCAAACATGTTTTTTCCTACTACTCGCGTAGTACATTCTTTGTTGATGTATTGAACAAAAAATTTTGAATGAGTTGTCCCTGTCTTTCGCAATGCCACATATTTCCGAAATATCGCCACAAAACTGATGGCACTGTTTTCTGAATTTTTGATCACAAAATTTCGGTCAATTTTATTTTTGGTGTTTCTAATCGCAATTAGGAAGGAATCGCCCAAATCTCTCACATCGTCGATTTCTAAATCAACCAACTCTTTTCCACGACAAGCTCCCGCAACGCCCAAAATAAGTGCAACCTACAAAAAAATTGATTTCTTAAAATTTCTGAATATAAACAAATTTCCAAATTTACCTTAAGCATTAAATATTTATCATCCGGAGCCTCCCGTAAGAACTGATCTACCTGCTCAGACGTGAGAATTCTTGACTTCTTTGGCTTAAATCCCTCATTTCTTCTCTTCAAAAAAGCTAATAATTTTGGAAATTTACTTATATCAATATCTTCTCTAATGTTAATAACCGATTTCAGCATTGAGTAATGTGCCCAGAGAGTTGAGGCACAAACCGCTTTTGATTTATCATCGAAGTAGACTAACAGCGCATTTTCAGTAGGTTGTCTCACATTTTTTAAGCGGCACCACTTTTTAAAAGCATCGTACTGCTGCTCGTATAGTTTTCTAGATTTCGGTGGTAACAATTCTTCACCTACTTCGGCTGCTCTTTTATCAATATCAGATACACCTTCTTCACTCATGATACCAATAATTATCAATAACAATGTTTCTTTACAATGACACTAGTAATGACAATGTTTCTAAATTATAACTGTCACAACGCAATGTTACTATGGTAACTTATTTTAAAGACAGTTTATTAAATGAGTTGAAGAGAGAAAAAACTGATTGAAATTATTGAAATAATTAATAAAATCATACCGGAAGTACGAAAAGTATCGTATATACCTTGCGACTGGAGTACATTTAATCCTGAAGGTAAATTATGGCCCTCCCTGCGGTCGGGCCATAAACTTTACCTTCAGGATTAAATGTACTACTTCAGTCCCGCGGTATATAATGTACTATTGTCCAATTCTTGTGCAAAACCTGACCATCGAAAAATTACAATTTTTTTCCAATGCAAATTTACAAAATATTGCAATTTAGGTCATAGCTGCATAAGAACATTAAGTATTCTATCGATGAACTGGATCTCAGTTTCAGCATACAGGGAGGCACAGAAGTACGTTCCTTCTGGGGACTCATTGAAATTACTGAAAGTCAGTTTATTCAAATGGAAAACTGCAACATTTCACAATTTAATTTTGTGTATTTTACAATTTGTTAGTAATGTCTTCAATAAAATAATTATTTGATAGTGGTCTAGATGGTAGGCTATGAACTTCATTCTGACAGAACTGACATGTTATTGCTTCTTTGTAATCCTGATTTCAAGTTGCATAGCTATGGCAGAATAGTATATTCTGTAACAAGATTAGAATGAAAATTCGATGCGAGTGGAAAGTTCCGAGCGCGAGCCGTAGGCGAGCGTGAGGAACCACGAGCATCACGAATTTTCATTCTAACCGAGTAGCAGACTATACTTTCTCCACGATCAAAGATAGGAAACGTGCAATAATTTTGACACTTACTCAAATTTTGCCACTACGATGACACTCAACTGCGTCAAGGCTAATCTTATTATTGCTAACCAGTGTGAGAATATTATTCTATCACAAGAGAGAGAATGTAAATACATTTACATTGCATGGGGGCAGAGGTGTTACAGAATATTTCTTCAATCTCAAGAGAGATAATTCCAGCATTCTGTAATCAAATTTGATTTCAGAATTGGCAAATTCTGTGATGATCGTGGAGAAAATAATTACTCAAATGTGGTTTTGATGGATTTATTCAACATTTATGGTAAATGCAGATATGCAAATAGTTTAATGAAAAGTATGCTGATTTAAGCCGAATGAATTTGAGAAAATGTATTAGACTGAAGAGAAAGGACCACGCACGTTTCTTATGGAAAATGGCTTTCCGTGAATTTGTCCGAATTTTTGGTATGGTGTAGATCTGGATGCACTGATCAAAAGTGTCCATTGCCCAAAACTCCAAAAATGGACAGTTTTCGAGATATGGCTCTAACAATGTAATTTTTTTTGGATTTTTTGGATTTTGAGACACAATCAGTTCACTCTCATACTTAGGAAAAACCGAGTTTCAATGATTTCACTGCAGGATTCGATTGAAAAATAATTCCTTCTTCGTTTCAGATACTGCCATTTGAAGAAATTAATATACACTGCTCGTCACTGGCGATGTAACTGGACAATTATTTTCAATTTCTATAGTCCAGTTTTTGTAGAAACAAAAACTTCTGAATTGCTCAAGGTATCACAGAGTCACATATATTCAACACCTTTCGATTGGGGCAATAGAAAAATAATATTCGATACACACTATAGGAACTGAATCTGATATACTTTTTTTTTAAATAGTTTCCTAGTCGTCAAAGAAATAATGGTAAATGCAAAATGAGCATATAGAAAATCGTTCATAATGTAGGCTAACGACATAAATACTCGTATCGAAAGCCGTTTGTTTATACCGAGTGTTAAATATCAATAGAAACAAGGGAATACATACCAAATAATCATTTCTAATCGCTAATCGAACCGTTAAGACAAACGGATCCGTGAAAATGTCTGAATATTTGATATGATGTGGATTTCGATGCACTGATCAAGTGTCTATTGCTACAGACTACAAAAATGGACAGTTTTCAAGATATGGCCGTATCAATATCTGATTCTTTTCGTTTTCTAGATTGTGGCCCATAATCGCTTAGCTCTTATACCCAACAAAAATCGATTTCTGCGCAGGAATTGACTGAAAAACAGTTGTATTTCACTTCAGATACATTCATTTGGAGAAATTAGCATACACTGCTTGTCACTGGTGATGTAGGTGGGCTATTATTTTCAACTTTTGTATTTCCGTGTTCGTAGAAACAAAAACTCTTGAATTGTTCTAGTTCTAACAAACATACTTATATCCAACACAATTCAATTGTGGCATTTGAAAAAATAATATGCGATACACACTCTTAATATGATTTGGATTTTTTTGGAAATATTCTCCCAGGCCATCAGGAAAATAGTGGAAAATGCAAAATGAGATACTAGAAAATCTTATTTATAATGTACGCTGATGAAATGAATGCTCGTATCGAATGCAGATTTTTTATACCAAGTGTTAAATATACATACTGAAAAATCATTTCTAATTGTTAATTGAACCGATAACTGATGAGAGAATGTAGGCTTTCACGGCCGGAGTCAATATATTCAATGTTGTCTGGGCCCAGCGGCCAGATTTTTCTCAGCCGAAAGCCTATATGGACTTGAAAAACTGAGACCACCGAGTGCTGTGGTCTCAGATGTTTAACGTTTACGGCCATCAACTCTAGACAACATTGAATTTTGGAATAAATGAGTTTTCATGGAAAGAATATATAACTGATAATGGGAAAATTGTAAAACAGTAACAATATTTATTTCATGAAAAATATCAATTCTCCACCAAAGTGATGATGATAGTAGTAAGAATAATAGTACGTAAAAGAAAGTTGGTCCAAACGTTCATCAAATCATCTATGCGTAACATTTAACGAGGGTCAATTGTTCAACCAACCAAATATTATTGTATTCACTCGAACTATTGCAAATTATACATGGGGCAAATAAGATAACGTTATTCATTCTCAGTTCTATGTCTGTCTTCGCAGTAGCTGAAACACCAAAACGACGAAAAAATTTTTTGAAGGGTACAGACAGAGTCAAGGCACAAAAATCTGTAGGTGCATTCAATAAATAAAGAACTATTGAACGAAAAATGTATAGTTTGAACAAAATCGGGTAGAGTACTATACAATGATGTGGTTGCTGTTGTGATCTTATTCTATTTGTTAGAGGTAAGTTGAAGAAATGAATAGTTTTTTGCTGTTCACTAGGTATTCAAGTATCTTCTTACTTGTTTGTTTATTTCACAACTTCATTCATCTCGTCAGCGTACATTAAAAATACGATTTTCTAGTTTCTCATTTTGCATTTTCCACTATTTTCCTGATGGCCAGGAGAATATTAAAAAAAAAATTGAATCATATTTAGAGTATTTTTTTAAATGCCACAACTGAATTGTGTTGAATATAAGTATGTTTGTTAGAACTAGAGCAATTCAAGAGTTTTTTTTTTACGAACACGGAAATACAAAAGTTGAAAATGATAGCCCTGCTACATTGCCAGTGACGAGCAGTGTATGCTAATTTCTCCACATGAATGTATCTGAAATGAAATACAACTGTTTTCTTAGTCAATTCTTCTCAGAAATCGATAGAATTCCGTTTTTGTTGGGTATAAGAGCTAAGCGATTGTGGGCCAAAACGGAAAAAATCAGATACTGATACGGCCATATCTTGCAAACTGTCCATTTTTGTAGTCTGTAGCAATAGGCACTTGATCAGTGCATCGAAATCCACATCATATCAAATATTCAGATATTTTCACAGATCCGTTTGCCTTAACGGTTCGATTAGCGATTAGAAATGATTATTGGGCATGTATTCCCTTGTTTCTATTGATATTTAACACTCGGTATAAACAAACTGCATTCGATACGAGTATTTATGTCGTCAGCCTACATTATGAATGATTTTCTATATGCTCATTTTGCATTTACCATTATTTCTTTGACGACTAGGAAACTATTTTTTTAAAAATATCTCAGATTCAGTTCCTATAGTGTGTATCGATTATTATTTTTCTAGTGCCCCTATCAAAAGGTGTTGAATATATGTGACTCTGTGATACCTTGAGCAATTCAGAAGTTTTTGTTTCGACAAAAACTGGACTATAGAAATTGAAAATAATAGTCCAGTTACATCGTCAGTGACGAGCAGTGTATAATAATTTCTTCCTGCAGTAAAATCATTGAAACTCGGTTTTTCCTAAGTATGAGAGTGAACTGATTGTGTCTCAAAATCCAAAAATTGCAAAAAAAATTACATTGATAGAGCCATATCTCGAAAACTGTCCATTTTTGGAGTTTTGGGCAATGGACACTTTTGATCAGTGCATCCAGATCTACACCATACCAAAAATTCGGACAAATTCACGGAAAGCCATTTTCCATAAGAAACGTGCGTGGTCCTTTTGAAATGTTTTGGTCTTCTTTGAAAGCAATAAGAAACTTGCTAGACCTGTGTTAGGTGATGAGGACAACGCAATTCATTTCTTTTGGCATACTTCCACGGGAATTATCAAGCTTCCATTTGTAGTGCAGTTCACGTTTTAGGTGTGAAACTTTCATCAGTTCATATGATTCTGAAGGAACACGGAATGCATAACAATACATTTCATAAAATTCAAGCTGTTTAGCCCCAAGACGCTCCACAATCAATTACGCTTTTTGATTTATAACGAAAACCTTGATTCTCGAAAATGTTTTAAAATCTTGAGGACAACGTTTGGGAGATTTCATCGAAGTACTGACACTAGAGCAATATCGAACATGTTGGTATCAACTTGATGAAGGGAAAACCAATCAAATTATCTGTGGTTTCTTTAAAAAAAAAACATTCTTCTTAAATGATTACTTTGTGAGTAACAGCGGGCGTGACAGATAATGGGGTTACAACAACTCGATTAGTTTGACAAGTGTTATTTTATGGAATCGAAGTCAACTAAAACTTTTTTTTTGTTTAGTGTTATGCGTACTTGGTGAGTTGTGACATAACAACGTAACACATATCTCTGTTTTAATTTGCAACAGTTCAATATGACACCCATAAGAAAAATTAAAGTTGATGATGGTGACCAAGAAACTAGTCATAGGATCGAGTTGGGCTCATGGGAACTTTTGATCAGGACAATGAAGAGATTCACATACTACAGTTTCTGCCAATTCCACCGGGACCCAGAAACCCATAAGAATGTGGCGGGGTCCTTTATTTAAATTTTGAAATTTTCTTTCTTTTTCATATAATCTATAATTTTTTACGTTTTATTTAACTAGTTTTTAAATAAAACCTTATTTTTGAAAAGTGTTTGTACGTTTATTCAATTTATTTAGTTTTACGACAATACACGGAAAAAAAAATTAATAGTAGCAAGTAAAATTTGCATATCACCAATTGAAAATTTGCATACTATATGGGACAAGTACACGCTTTACTAGCCACAAGAAAAATTAGATTCCTGAATTTGATCACTTGCTGTTATTGATGTAATTTCAGGAACGCAATGTAACCTAACGATATTAAACTCTTTACTAGAAGCAAACTTTTTATTTTATAAGCATTAATCTACGTTTTATTTGCAGTAGGTGCTCAGTTTGATAACTACTAGTGACAAGTAAATTTACCATCGATGAAGAATGATTTACTCTCAAATAACTCATATACTTAAATCTGCTAAAAATTAGATTAGTTGCTACTATACAGTATTGTCAGCCACTTTTCAAAAAGTACAGAATCATGCCACTGCCATGTATACTGATTTTTTACACGTTATTGGAAATACATAAAAATAAAGCATCTTATAGTACTCATTCGGATTACCATGACTATAACACTAGAAATGCGGAGCACCTCAGACAACCAAGGTTTAGAGTAGAAATGTCAATGAAAAATACAATTGACACTAAGATATATAACAATCTGCCATATAGATTGAGACAATTAAATATCAATACGTTCAAAAGAAGTGTTAAAGAGCTTCTACTTGAAAATTGTTTATATTCAACAACTGATTTTATAAATTATACTTATACATAATGATGTTTGTTATTTTAATGACAATTTTATTTATACACATGTATTAACATTATTTCTGTATTGTTCCCTGATGTCATTGACGTTGGTGTTGATATAATATTCTCGACATTTCCACTTAAATTGCATATTGTTTATATACTACTGTTTGTTTTGACTTGTCATAAATGTACTTGCTACATAACATGATCTAATAAATAATCTATCTATCATCTATCTATACTACTGCAGCAACATTTTCAGATTATTATATGATTTTAGTTTACTTGGCCTTATCAAATGACTCAATTTTGGTTAGTTTATTATTGTCTTACCTATAATAGCTTTAATTCCATCTTTGGTATCAGGATAAAGCGGACTCAATTTAAATATCCACTTGCCCTCAGTTTGGTGATATTAGTTCTTCAAAAAATCATTTGTTTTTTATGAAGCCTTATTTTCAATACATTCATTTCATTCTTGAATTTAAAATGATATGAAAGTTTCGGTTGCACCAAGGTAGCAATGATTCAGTTTATACAGGCTAGCAAAACACAGTACTCAAGAAAAACTGGAGAAAGAGAATGCAGCTTTATGACAATAATATATTTTCGTGAACTATAAGTTGATGTGGAAAGAAGTATAAAACATTTTGACGGTTCTTTTAAACAAATCATCGAAACTGGCCTTACCTTTACTGGATCACCCAGTACAACCTGTTTCATAATTAAAAATTTCGGAACTTTGTTGAATCTGTTTGTATTCATCAGTATGAATGATTGAACAAGCAGACGTGCTAATGTCTTTCCTCATTATGATCATAACAAATCCAAGTTATGCATAACCTAATGTAGAATTAGAACGTTCTGAAAATTGAAAATAAAAAATAATGAAGAAATGAAATAAAAATATGTAAATTTTTAATATTGTTATTGAAACTAAACTGTTGTTTAGTCTTTTGGAAAATTCTCCTGATTCTATTATACATAAAATGTCAATGCTCTAGAAATGTTAGGTCAAAATCCACATTCTACATACCAACAAGTAAAATACATGAATCAAACTAACACTACTCACACAACTCACAACAGTAATAATAGTATAATTCCGGCACACGATGTAACACGTCCACATACAACTACTAACTCAAATGCTGGAATTGGAATGAGGCCAGTTTTGCGAAAACGTTGATGATCAGTGCAACGGTTACTACCGATTGATCCCGAACTGGTCGCATATCAACAAGTAGGTGAACAGTTTCATTATCGTAGGAGCACCTAGCTCTACTGCAAATAAACTGTTGTATTATGTCTGTAACAGGTGTCTCTGTTGTTATGATATACTTTTCAGAAACACAAAGTATAGATACATATGAATATACATTTTTCCAGCGCCGCTAGTAAAATGTTGACCTGATATCATACGAAGTGAATTATCTAATGTTCGAAGCACTTGCTGTATGTAAACAATATTATAGCTACAAGTTCATGCGTTCAGAATACTCGTTTTTTTAGAGACATAACGTTTTTTTTTTATTATAGGTATTAATTTTTTTACCACAATCGAAAAAAGTCAGGAAGTCATTTTTTTTCTTGTAACTATCAGAAACTTTTGGTTGGTAACACTGATAAGTACAATATTCAAAATTCGGCAGATGGTGTCAGTTCATTTGCTCACAGATGAATTACTGACCATAACTTGTCTGTCTTTCGTCTGACAGTTTGATGTTACCAACCTCGAAAAAAATCGAAAATGCGTATCGAAACAGAGGCTGTTCTGATACGCATATGCGTTTCATAATGACTTGATTGTAGACGCAAACTAAAAAAACCATTATTATTAACCAATGTTCCTTTCTCCAAATTAAAATTTATGTGTGAACCAATCCATTCGTAACCGAAACATGCCAGAAAAACAAATAACTAATTCACGGACAAAAAAAAAGTGTCGCTATTCCAAATTGAAATTTATGTCGAAAACAATTCTCTCGTCACTAGAACAGGTGTATGGCAGTTGGGGAATCAGTGCAACATCTAGATCTCATAAAGAAACGGCGTTGAGAAGGTGAAGTAATGGCGCATTTAACCCTCGTAAAATCCGCCAGAAGTGTGTAATACTCCGGCCGTCACATAAACTTAATACGTACGACCTTAACCGAGTCGCAACAGATATTCATCCCACGAGTTAGACGAGGATGGACGTCATAAGCGTCAAGTAGTGTCATAACGTTTATTTCAAAAGACTGAAAGATTAGAGAGTCAGGATAGGACTAGCTACATTTGCTGGGCACGATGAGTATCCCCAAAATGTTCCCTACAATTGTTCAGTACATACAAGATTGAAAATAGCTTCTTATACAATTGGAGAAATCCAACAGAGAACGGTATGAACCGATAATTATGAGGTAAATATTGTTTCTGTGTTAGGGATCGCACCTTAAAAAGTAAGGTCTCCAAATTTTTCACAAATTAGATGATGAAACAGTCAGTATATCGAGCAACCTACAATTTTTCCTTCCCAAAATCAATTTTAACTTTCTCATATTTATTTTTCATACCTGTCAGTCTCCGCCAGATTTTTCATATTTTCCCAGGATGGACAAATGCAACCATAGATATATACTTGGCATGCCTCAGGGCTGAGTTCTTGGACACCTATTTCGCCTGTTTTATGTGAATAACCACCAGAACATATTGTAGGTGGTCATATATTAATGGAAATTTAGTACTTATATGGCGCCAAAAAAATTATCAAAACTTTCAATACCGATAAAAATGAAAAGCCCAGCTATAGCTAAGTCAACCGAGTTCAGCAATCACGAATACTACTTCATAGTTTACGTGAGGTTTAAATCAATTTCTGTACCAATTTTTTGGACCATATTGTTGTATATTTAAACAAATTCACTCTAAAATAATTTATTTTACGAAATACAATGCCTACGTAACTTCAACACATTACTCTGATTTATATAACAATTACTGGACTATTTATGTTCGATTTCCGCTTCACTGAGTGTCCCAACTCTGCTGCGTGGTTCTTTTGTATTCACCGTTCACTTCTTGGAATGCTCCTGATATTTCTCGAAAGTCTTAGAAACGTTCTCCGATAAGACCAGATTCTTCTCGAAGCAAAGCGCCTCGGAAATAATTCGCGCTCACGCGCGGTCTACGTGAGCGTTCAGGCCTGGCATCGCCCGCAGCTTCGCCACAATATGATCGCCATCAGATGCGAGAATAAAATCTAGGGCTGATTTTCGAATGACAAGTTTTCAAACGACAGGTCTTCATATGTCCGCAATTTCTCGAAGAGCCAATTGTTTGTACTGACCGTTTTTCGAAAATACTTTGAGTAATGATAATGTGTAGGTAATTTAAACAAAAATTATTTTATGCACTAGCGGGCGGTAAAGTACACTTTACCGCCCGGTTCGCCGGGCGTAAAGTGGCACTTTACCGTCCGTGGGCGCATTATGGCCCGGCGGGCCGTAAAGTAGACAAAATTTTCAAATTGTCTATACTCACACATCATTTCATGCAATTAGAATCATTTCAGTTCAATAGAGCAATACTCTTTCTAACATTTGTTCATAATAGTTGGCAATTTTTTCGGTGATGATCTATTTATTTGAAATAGATTCTCCAATATAGCACTCAGCTACTATAGTTTCACATTCCTCATATTATGTTACCCTTAATTATTGTATGCATAACGTATGAAACGTGTAGACCATTGCAATTCAAGTCAGTATTTGTGATTCGCGCTATAAAACCGCTAGTGCATAAAATTTTGTATGTATCACGTGCGTAAAATGCGTTCAAGGCCTTCGGCGTGTGATGGCCCGATGGCGTTAGCCGCAGGCCATAAACGCCTTCTTTACGCCCTTGATACATAAATAACTAGTATTGCAAATGTTTTTTATACTTTTCAAATGCTATATTTCTGTATACATGACTTTATAATACAATATGTAACGAAAGATACGAGGAATTTTTCTAAGACAAGCTATACGATTTAAGTTGTCCATAGGGACTTTAGGAGAGAGCTGAGTGATAATATTTTGCAATCTAACATTTAATTATTGAGGGATGGTTGGCAGAAAGTTGACTTTCGAAGGCAAGGGGCCAACTTCCAATGAGGTTGTTAGTCTTGGGTTGACTGTATAAAACATTATTAACATAGTTTATCCATCGGAGACGATCCAGCACATACAGAGGAGGTGTTTTGTTTTATTATTGATTGAGTACCAACAGTTGGATACCACTGAAAAGTATTTTGAAAGAGCTTTACATTGACGTATCAAACAAAACAAACTAAGAAATACTTTGGTGAAACAATACAGGATGCTGATTCTGCCAGATACTTAGATGAGAAACTAACCTGGAACATGCATCTGCAAAATGTAATTTACAAAAGCAAATAATCGTTCATGATGTGCAGAAGTGCTTTTGGAAAATCATGTGGACTGAATCTGAAAGTCATGCACTAGCTTTATACCGCGATCATAAGACCTGGAATTACGTGGCTACCATTTGTAGTTGTCCAAAATGAAACAGAGACAGTCGAAAACCAACCTTGGTAAAATACAGAGGCTTGCCTGTATATCACGAGTGCTAAGAATAACACTCCAACCGCTGATTTGGAAATCATCCTAAACCTTCCACCTTTAGACGTCACGGTCATGGGGGAAGCGAGAATGAGTGCATGCAGACTTAAACAAACAGGTAATTGGAGAACCCAACCACAAACTGGGAACACCAAAATCATCCATGAAGGCATCATTACCGAACTGGAAATGATATCAGACTACATGCTACCACGATACTCGTACGAAAAACCATTCAAAACACAGCTTGTGGAATGAATGGGACTCAAGAGTAGGATCACTATCATCTCTGGAAACATAATCTGGTATACAGATGGTTCAATCTGACAGCCAGAGATCTGAATTCAATACAGATGAAGTCAAAGCAAGTTTGGGAATGACTTCAGTGCCTCAATGAACTGGTAAAACACAACAAGGTTGTAGGTAAATTGAAGGCAATGAAAAAGCAGACCAACTTAGAAAACAATAATCTGAATAACCATTCACAGTCCCACAACCAGCGTTTGGAATTAGCAAAACCCGATGCGGAAACCTAATCAATGAGTGGAAGAAATCAAAACACAAAACCTGACGAGATTTCGATTCTTTCGCTAGACAGTACGAGAAACGAGACGACACTGGAAGCTGCGAGGTGAGACTTGATACAAGACTGTTTATTCCATAGGCGAGACGAGACAAGACGTTGTTACAGTCGCTTCACGTTGGTCTTCGAAGTCGAAATGATCGCTGCAAAAAGGAAAAAGTAAATATTACGTAAAGAAATTAATAAATTCAGAAACATGGTGGCCCCGATTAGGAGACTTCTAGTGAGAAAAAAAATCACCGCCGACGTTTCGAACATAAATTTCCCCCATCACTCACCCGCCCAGTCCAGTCCTGTGACGCCTCCGACGCGAATTTTAAGCGAGCCGCCGGATAGATGATAAGCGATAAGAATCCCCTAATTACCCAGCGGGGAAGCTCTATTATCTGAATAGTGGCGAAAGAGTAAAGAGTTCGGATGATACCAACAATTGTTCAGCAAGTAAGGGGAATTGGCTCGTAATAGAGTGTTTACCAGCGCACAGTGGGTCGTAATTTCGACTCATTTGTGTAGAAATGGTCGCGTAATAATAACGGTTATGGTTATTGGCCACCTGTTTAGAGACTTGTGACGGACGGACGGGAGGTTGCTGGCTGGGTCTATTCAAACTCCGGTTTTATGGACTCCGCGACGGCAGCGGTACGTTGATAGGGGGGTGTTTTTTGCGGTTTTTGTTCGATTTTTTTTGTAGGTCTGGGAAAGAAGCACATTGGCGTGCATATATCAACAATTAATATAGATAGTTTGTGATTGAATGAAAAAGTGTAAATTCACGAGAATATTGATACCAACCACGATATTTTTGTAGATCGTATCTGTGATTAATACCGGGTGACAACAAAATCATTGGCCAAAGCGTCATTCATTTGTGTTTTAAGTTAGATTTCTGTAGATCCTTAAAACCCACATTTTCCATGAAAAAACAATTGAATATAACTTCTGTTCTTACCTATGTCGAAAATTTTATATTCGACAGAGCAAAAAATTCCTTTTTAGTGACATATCACAAGTGTACATTTGTTTTAAATTTATAGCTTGAAATATCTACAGGGTTCCATTCAAACTTTTCGACCTACGTATATTTACGGTAAAACCAGAAGTGATATTCAAATGTTTTTTTTGTATTTCTTGTGTTTTCCCTTCTTAAACCGCATATATAATAATAATAATAATAATAATAATAATAATAATAATAATAATATGTCGGTGCGTGGCGCAGTGGTTAGAGCGTCCGACTTTGGGTCGAAAGGTCCGGAGTTCGAGCCCCAGTTGCGGCTGGAATTTTTTTATTTAATTTGACCGATTAAATTATTCAAATCTCGTGGCTCGATTAGGGTGAGTCCTGCACGATTCACTGTTAGCAATTAACAGTGCTGCTCCTGAGGTGGCGCATAGAGTTAGTAACAAGGCCTATCGAGAACACGTGGCTAATGACCATAGCAGTCGATGCCAAAACACCAAATAAAAAAATATTAATAATAATAATAATAAATCGTCTTTATTCACATTGCAAAAAATATAAATTCATACATGATTTTATGGTGTGACATAGATGAAAGGGCAAAGAGTCAGCTGATGCTGTTTTACAACTTAACCCTTGAAAAAAGAGAGAAAAAGAAAAAAGTTTAACAATAGTATAGTACCGAACAAAAATATATCATTATACTATCATCTCGTAACTATCATTAGAGAGAAATTATCAATCAATTGAACAAGCATTGTACAGTTATAGGTAAAATTTTTCTTAGTAATTAATTTATTGAACTACAGGAAAAAAACATTTAGTGGGAGTTATGATTCATAATGTGAACCATATACCGGGTGGCTACGGAAGTATTGCCTACGGAATATCTCAGTTATTGTATGAAGTAGGTTTGTGAAATTTGGAGCGTCGATATTATGACATAAGAGCTAGAATTTGAGCATATTGACATGTCGAAGTTAACTTCCGGTCTGACCGGAAGTAACATCAACTTTCTTATTTTAAATGGAAACCCTATTTTTTTTTTCTTTTCGCTTCATTCAGCATTCAATTCCCTTTCTAATGACATATCACAAGTTGGTATCTAACCAGAAACTAGATCAGAAAAAAATTATTATTTAAATTCACCGAGTAGGCCGTGGAAGCAAAATGAAAGCCAAAAATTGAAAAGTTGGCTATGGAAACCATACGTCACTTGATAACAGTTGCTACTACTGTGATATTTTATTTTTATTCGTCGGCGTTATAAAAAGCCGCCAAAAAAAATATTGGAAAAATTGGGAAAAAAACAATACTCTGTAGGTCCATAACTTAAATAGGAACATACAACTTTTTCTTGCCTGTACTATTCAGCATAACCATTCCTTTCTAATGATATAATAGAAAATAATTTTTTTAACTGAGATACCGAAAAATCCAATTATTATTCTTCAAATAACAAAACAGATTATCGCCATACGCAAAAATAAAATTAAAAATAATGTGGAATGATAAATTATATCCTGTAGGTTCTAGGTTAAATAGGAACATAAACGTACTTGGTCTGTGCCATCGTCCATAGATATTCTAATATCTACCTATGGACGATGTTTGTGCTATTCAGAATAATCATTCCATTGCAATAATCATTCGAACCAAAATATTAACAAGTAGGCTGATTAAGATGTATTTTGGAATGAAACAAAAAAGAAATGAGAGCTGTCACGAACGCTGCTATCCATATTATTTTGACGTTCGAAGTAGTGTTTTTGATTCTACCATTTTAAAAGGGTTTGGAAATCGAAATCAGTTAGTGGAATATTCAAAAAATGCCCCGATATTCACGAACCGAACAAATTGACATGCTTCTCATTTATGGTGAATGTTTAAAAAATTCTTATGCCGCTGAACGATTGTATTTAGAGCGATATCCAGGGAGGCAGCAACCGTCAAGAAGGTATTTCCAGTGGCTTGAAGAAAAATTAAGAACTGAGCCTGATGTTCACGAAGACCAAGAAGCATTTGTTATTAATGAGGAAACTGAAATTAATGTATTAGCTTTAGTACAATATGATAGCACATTTTCCTCAAGGCAGATAGGCGCCGAATTAGCTATAAGTAAGGACTCTGCTAGGAAAATTTTGAAAAAACATCGATTGAAATCCTTCAAGTATCAGTTGCATCAACATTTGTATGAAAATGACGGTGAAAGGCGCCTGGAATATTGTAATTGGTTTCTTCGACAAAATGCTGAGAATCACCTATTTAACTATTATATCTTGTTTATGGACGAGTCAAGATTTACCAACAATGGATTATTTAACAGGAATAATACAAGGTAGGTACTGTACTTTATTTGGATTATTGTCGATAGTCGAAGTGTAAAGTGCTAAAAGTGTGAACGGTCTTTTGTTCCAGGTACTGGGCGATAGCAAACGAGCACCGGTTTCGACAAGGCGGCTTCCAGGAGAGATTTGGTGTGAATGTTTGGGCAGGAATAGTTGGAACTCATATTGTTGGCCCCATTCTTTTTCAAGGCCAACTAACCGGAGAGATATACTTTAATTTTTTAACGAATGAAATTTCGGAATTCATTAACAACCTACCAGCGGAAATAACTGAGAGAGTGTACTTCCAGCAAGATGGCACCCCTCCGCATAATTCAAGAATAGCGAGAAATTATCTTCAAAATCGCTTTCAAGAGAGACTTATAACAACCCATGGTCCAGTCAGGTGGCCACCAAGGTCACCTGATCTTACTCCGTGCGACTTTTTTCTATGGGGGCATCTTAAAAATAGGGTGTATTCCACACAGCCTACAACTCTACATGAGCTAGAAGTAAAAATTCGTAGAGCTTTCCAAGATATCACGCCCCAAATGTTGAGAAACGTTTTACATGAAAATATCACCAGAGTCAATAAATGTATTGACGCTGAGGGAATGCATTTCAAACATTTGTTTTGAATTTATTTTATCTTTAATCCTATCAATTTGATTTTTTTTTTCGATAAATCTGTTTTTTCGTTATTTGAAGAATAATAATTGGATTTTTCGGTATCTCAGTTCAAAAAATTATTTTCTGTTATATCATTAGAAAGGAATGGTTATGCTGAATAGTACAGGCAAGAAAAAGTTGTATGTTCCTATTTAAGTTATGGACCTACAGAGTATTGTTTTTTTCCCAATTTTTTCAATATTTTTTTGGCGGCTTTTTATAACGCCGACGAATGGAAATAAAATATCACAGTAGTAGCAACTGTTATCAAGTGACGTATGGTTTCCATAGCCAACTTTTCAATTTTTGGCTTTCATTTTGGTTCCACGGCCTACTCGGTGAGTTTCAATAATAATATTTTTCTGATCTAGTTTCTGGTTCGATACCAACTTGTGATATGTCATTAGAAAGGGAATTGAATGCTGAATAAAGCGAAAAGAAAAAAAATAGGGTTTCCATTTAAAATAAGAAAGTTGATGTTACTTCCGGTCAGACCGGAAGTTAACTTCGACATGTCAATATGCTCAAATTCTAGCTCTTATGTCATTATATCGACGCTCCAAATTTCACAAACCTACTTCATACAATAACTGAGATATTCCGTAGGCAATACTTCCGTAGCCACCCGGTATATATAACGAGGATGTATTGATATCTAGTTAGCCTAGACCGGTTCCCTGCATAAACAAAATATTGCGTTACCATAGCAACGGACAATAACTTATTAGAAGTGTCAGTGTAAAGTTTGACGTCAAAAAAGTAAACCAGAGTTACGCAATAAATTAAAAGAAAAAATATGTCCACCGAAATTGTGAAAATCGAAAAATTGGAGTATCGAGCCATCATCAAGTACCTGTATTTAAAAGAAAAATTGGACTGCAAGCTTCAAAAGAGGTAAATTTTCCATTGAAGATGATGACCGATCGGGAAGGCCAGTTTTTGTGTCAGTCCCCGAAAATATCGATGCAGTTCATGACATGATTTTAACAGACCGTCGAATTGGGCTAAAACGGATATCTGAAGCGCTGAATATTTCATACGAACGCGTTCATCATATACCTAGTTCACGTCAATTTGGACATGAGAAAAATTGCTGCAAAATGGATCCCCAAATGTTTGAATGTTGACCAAAAGCGTGCAAGGGTAGTAGCATCGCGTTCGATCTGTGCTCGATTCGAAAACGATGTAGACTTCTTAAACCGAATTTTTACTATGGATAAGACTTGGGTACATTTCTACGATGCAGAAACAAAGTAACAATCGATGGAATGGCGAAACTGCGCTTCTCCAAGACCTAAGAAGTTTCGTGTCCAAAAATCAGCTGGAAAAGTTCTTGCTTCAGTTTTTTGGGATTGCCATGGAGTAATCATGATTGATTTTTTGGATAAGGGTAGAACAATAACTGGAGATTACTAGTCGACATTACTGACCACTCTACGGGAAAAAATTAAAGAGAAAAGACGCGGAAAGCTGTCCAAAGGTGTTTTGTTTTTGCAGGACAACGCCCCTTCACACAAATCTCATGTTGCCATGCAAAATTTTTAGGGTTTGAATTACTAGAACACCCCCCTTATTCACCAGATTTGGCTCCGTCCGACTATCATCTCTTTCCACAACTGAAAAAAAGTTTAAAAGGTCGTAAATTTTCTTCCAACGAGGAGGTAATAGAAGCTGTGGAGGTCTGGTTTGCAGAGCAAGAAGAAATATTTTTTATAAAAGGTCTAGAGACGTTGCAGGTTCGCTGTAATAAATGTATCCAATTAAGAGGAGAATATGTTGAGTAATAAAATATTTTGACATTGAAATTTTGTTTGGTTCTATAGTAGGCTAAAAATTTTTCAATATATCCTCGTATAAATAAAATTGACGAAGAATAAAAATTTTTGAAGCATAATCGATTTGGAAAATCGTATTTGTGATGAGTCAACAAATGTTAAATGTTATTGTTAACTAAACAAAAACTTTACTTCTTGATAGCCAACGTTTCGTGAATTTGGTATTGAGAACTTCATGGCAATAAGAATAGGACTTTCGAGCGGAACAAACAGAAATTAACCACATTTCACGTTTTTAAAGAAAAATGTTCGATATGAGTGAGGACTTCCTATTTCGGGTTCAAAAGAAAACACGTTAAAAGTTAAACAAAATAATAGAATTTTAGTGACCATGTCAAAGTTCCACTTTTATCGTGTTTGGTGTTAAATTTGGTAGTTTCAAAATAAATGAAGAATATCACATTTTATATTTGTCAAAAAAACACGTGACAAACCAAATAGAGTGATTTTTTATTCTTATTAGAAGATGTCAGAACAAATTTGACGAAATGTTGCAACTAAAAAAATATAGTCTTATAAAATAATAACTGAGAAACGCAATCATTGTTATTGCTTGTCATAAATTTGAAAAATGGTGACAGAAGAAATGAAAAAAATAAAGTTTGTGAAATGGTTATCTTGTTTCTTACTATTGAAGTATTCATCCCAAATAGAGGCTTCTATATCTCATTTAATATGTTGATAATTTTGATAAATTCTCTTGTTTTTTATCATATCTTTGATAGACACGTAACTTTGCATTTCCAGGCATTTTATTGCTTCAAATTCCAATGAAATATATTAGCAATTAAGTAAAAATTCATTTAAAATTTGATATTTCATTGCTGTGGTTTAGAAAAATTATTTTCTTCCTTAAATCAATAATGAACTATAAGGAATAATAATTCAAAGCAGTTTTTGAACTATATTTTCCTCACTAAATTTATATAAAAGTGTTCCATAGTTATTTAGATTGTAACATTTAATTTTTTGAATAAACTCCTGTATATTTCATAATGAATGGCATTTTACAACTTCATGCTTCTACTAAAATTATTATTATTTCTTGTCGGTAGATTCCATATAATCCGATATTTTGACCTACAACAACTGTGCCCAAATTCACGGAAAACTTTACAGTTTTTTAAAGCAACATCCTTGAACAAAATTTTATGAATAACCATAAAACCTGCCTTTGTACCGTCCGGAAAGGTCACTACCGTCCTTACTAGTTATGAATAGGTAACTGCAATTATATACCCAACTAAACAGTTTTTTACCCTCTAATTGAACCGAAGCCACAGGGTGTTTCGACCTAAAATCTATTTTCATTCCAAAGTCAGTTTTTTGCAATGATTTACGATCTATGAGGATGAAATAATTCGATATGGTTTTGGGTGACTCAAGGTTAATTTTTGAGGACGGTCTCCAAAACACGTGTTAGAATTTGACGTCAACTTCATCAATGCAGTCGGTGCAATAAATATTCGTTATTTAGAAAAACAAACATTTTTCCACTTCAAAGAAAAGATTTCCAGCCAAAACGTTTAATCGAAATTATTTCACTTAATACTGGAAGTTAAAATTAGATTTTGAAAAATGATGCGGATCTTTTGAACTATTTCACGAAAATAGAACGGATTCAGAAGCGTTTGTTGTTAGATTAGTTTGAAGTTTGTTTGTGTCTATTAATTTTCATTGCATATTTTGTGAGATTATAGAGGGATTATTCCTCTACGAGGGTTAGATCAACCATGTCTTCTCTTGAGTTGTATTTTTGATTGTCCAAGTGATATTCTTTTTAAAGGATATTTACTTTCTCGATAAGGAATAAACTTGTATCATATGTATCATATGCATCATATGTATAATGAGTACAACGTGACTATATTAGATGAGTGACTGAACTTCAGCACACGATCAGATTAACTCATTCATTAGAGAAAATTATCCATTAAAATATCAAATACTAATATCTGCAATCTTTTTACGTCTAGAGTCCCACAAGGGTCAATACTTGGACTACCGGTTTGAACACTTTATAATTATCTGTTAGAGATAGAATAAAATACCACTTCTATGCTGATGATACTCACTTTACAACTCATCTTTCTGAGAAATAACATACCATACAGTATTATCTTAGTTCAATCTGCGATCTGGTACTCATGCTCTGGTAGTTTCAAGTCTATATAAGCTCAATTATGATCTTCTGTCATGACGAAAATAGCGAGGTCATAAAATGAATGATGAAGAAAAATTAATCGGGAAGAGTACCTACTTCCAATCTCTGACTCCGTTAAAAAGTTTCTATAAGTATGAAAAACATTGGGTGAATGGCAATTTTTTGGGTAGACTTTTGTGCTGAGTAATACTAATTTGGGTGGTCTAGGTAAAAATTATATTTGTCCCAAATCTGAAAGAAGCTTGTTTGAAGGATTTGGGTTACGACGAAATTGATTATTTGTGTTTTAGACTTCTATCATCTGTACTGTTTTTGGATAAATAGGACGTCTCAATCGATAAGGTATTTTCCATTATTTTCAAGTGTGGAAAAGTAGAAAAAATATCAGTAACCAATTTATGAGACTGGAATTAAAGACCTTTCATTATTATTAATATGAGGAATTCATTAGATTTTAAATTATATTTACAAATAAATTACTTTAGATTTCTGTTTCATATCAGCACCACTGGCAGAAAATATTATTTTACTCAAACTGTTTATATAAGTAGTAAATTTTTCTACATTTATTCAAATAAAGTAAAGGTTCATTTATTATGGATTTTGATACAAGCAATTGTTATTTAGATTCAAACAAACCTTTTTGGCGCCATACAAAAATTTGGGGCTACGATTGTGTGAATTTGTCCTCCCTAATTAGTTTTGTGTTTTAAGAATTAAAAAAATCTACATTCCGTCAGATATTCTACCGCGCAAAAATTTTAAAAAAATTATTAAGATAAGGTTTTTTTGGTAAACATGATAGTATAACAACTAGAATGGCCATAGGACTATTAATTACCGTTGACAGAGTACGTACTTGAAATATGTTAATATGAATCTCTACAAAAAAAAAGATGTGTCTTAGTATTTTCCGAGATGTCACAAAGTTATCAACAAACAGCTGTAAGTGAACAAATATATTTGTTTGAATTGTGAATTTAGGAATTAAATAGCAGATAAGCAGAAGCGGTTAGAGAAGAGGTTTGAGAAGGGCGAGGAGAAGGGAGGAGGAGATGGAGGAGGATGAGGAGGATGAGGAGGAGGATGAGGAGGGGGATGAGGAGAAGGGAGAGGAGGAGGAGGAGGAGGTAAGGGTTGCGGAGAGAGGAAGAAACAGAAAAATAGAAGAAGTATTATTCTAATGTTTTCAAGTATGCTTGTTATTTTGGCCAATCACGTTACAAATAAAATTAACGGTACACAGAAATTTTTGGACAATTGTAAAATTTGTAAAAACGTATTATGAGTTGTGTGAAGATGGATCAAAGTTTAATGAACATCCCACCTCGGTATTCAGTATCCAAAATTTCATAGTTTTTTAGCAATCGATTGTATCATCTGTTGTTAAAATCGATATATCAGAAAATGCCCTCGAATAGGTTTCATGAGTTTTTAATAATGATAATTATGTGTGGTGTTTATATTAATGAAAATGAATAAATTATAGTGACTGCAAGCAAATCACAATTTTCATTGAATTCAACAAAAACCATAAACTAGATAGTTTATAAAATTATGCTTCGACCACACACAAGTTACCGTCGCTAGAGCCACTTCAAAGTAATAAATAATGTTAAACAGTCTGCAGTGGTGTTGTTATTATTAAGTCACTTTGCATAATTGTTAATTAATTCATGAGAATCATCTTCCGAGGGAAACTTGAGAATAACAAAATTTATGAATTCTGAATCACACATTGTGTGTATGAAAACTTTCTAGGAAAACTGAAGGATAAATTTAACAGTTTTTTCAGTCAGGATCAGAGAGAAATAAACATTTCTAAGTGTCTTACAAGGCGAATTTTCATGGTTTCAAAAACGAAACACAAATAGGACGAAGAGTTCAATAGCCAACATGGACTCGAATATGGACACCGCATTTTGGAAAAATGTTAGAATATGCCTAATAAAATTATTTCTCCACGATCATCACAGAATTTGCCAATTTTGAAATCAAATTTGATTGCAGAATGTTGGAATTCTATCTCTTGAGATTGAAGAAATATTCTGCAACACCTCTGCCCCCATGCAATTTAATAGTACATTGTGTATCTAGTAGTAAAAGCAATACATTCCCGGACGACAATATAAACAAGCATTGAAGTCTGGGAATGTGCTTTTACTACGAGGTACACATACTATTTTTTCTGAAATCGCAATCAGCATTATCAAAAACTAAGGAATTCTACATATTGTTTGCGTGAGTTCAATAACTGTCTAAAATGTAAACAAGCCGGCAAAAATATTCCCGTATCGTTTTCGATACGGGAAAGTACTTTTTCGGCAACCATCCGGGAAGTGTTCACTTCCCGGGCACTTTTTCTTTGGGAAAGTACCACTTTCCCGGCCTAGTCCAGGAAGTACGTACTTCCCGGACTAGGCCGGGAAGTGCTCGAATTTCAATATAAATAAGAATTAGAATATTTCTGTTGGTACCCATCTTCTGTTCGAATTTCAATATATAATACAAATAAGAACTAAAATGTTCGAAATATTCAAATTTTGAATCACAGCCAAGGTAGTTTACTCTTGGTCAAAATTCTGTTTTTTATTCCCCCCTGTACACCGTTTGGAAATTCAGAATTTTGATAACTTGAATACAAGTATTCCGTAATGCACCAATTCTTATGAAGAATAAAATTTTCTGACAAATCGATAATAAAAAAGTTTCCATATGGTGCAAATTTTTGAAACTCACTGTATATAGTCATGACAACCTTTTGATAGGCAACCCAAATTAGGCATTTTCGTCTATTTTTGTAACTTCATAAAAAGTATGTTTCATCCGGTTAACAGATGAGTGAAGGTCGACCTCTCTTCGTCTTTTAGACTAAATGCGTCTCATTGATTTGTTATTCTACATGGTTGCCGAAAAAATAGTGTACGCAAGACGTCCAAAAACAGTTTTTTTGGACTCGCAGACTTCCAGAATTTGGTCTACTCGTCCAAAAAAACAGTATTTTCCGGACTTGTTACGTAAATTACTATTCCCGTACCGTTTAGGTCCGAAAACGGTCCGGAAAAGTTCGTTGCTTAGCAACGTACTAAAATACTAGATTAGCGTATTTTGAGGCCTGAAGTGTCAAAATTATTGCTGTCACGTTTCCTATCTTTGATCGTGAAGAAAATATAGTCTGCTACTCGGTTAGAATGAAAATTCGTGATGCTCGTGGTTCCTCACGCTCGCCTTCGGCTCGCGCTCGGAACTTTCCACTCGCATCGAATTTTCATTCTAACCTTGTTACAGAATATACTATTAGGTATTCCAGTAAAAATCAGTTTTGAATAAAAATTGTTGATTTGCTAGACTTATTGAAATGGCAATTTATTTGTTTCTAACGATATTTTTTATTGAATATCTACGTATCTAGAGATGATTTATACCAGTTTTACAAAACTAGATGTGGGTGTCCAAATATAAAATAAAGTGTGAAGAATGGTATTCATTTGAATAGGTTCAACAAAATTATGTCTTTGAGTCCAAAAAGTGTTTTCTTCTTTCTTCAAATCAAGAAAGTTTCGATAATGATTTTATTTTATTTAAAAACTTCCTGTAGAAAGCTACAATGAAGCAGTGTCAACATAGATTTGTTGCAAGAACACTCAGAATGGAATCTACATAAATCTGGTAATGCAAAACTTATTTGTCTTTTGCCTAGACTGAAAATTTTCTATTGTTACTTTATACAGAAAGAACAACTACTAGGTAGTGCCTTCAATGATCCAAATATTGTCGGAGAGTTATCGGAAGCTTCCGTATACTACAATGCAGTAATAAAAGACGACGTTATTCAAATATCGCATGAGACCGTATTTGTTTTGTAAAATAAGTGTTATCGGTAATCATCTGGCTTTCCCTTATTTATTACTTACCTTATTTCTAACCTTTCTTGAAAGTTGAAAACAAGTCTATCTTGTATGACAAATTGGTAATGATGGAGACTCTACTGGAAGCAGTTGCTTTTCTGAGTTTGAATTAAAATAGTGCGGAACAACTTCTCTCAATAAAACCACATCATCATCATACGTAAACCGAAAATGTTTAATTCTTTCTTTTAGAACAGACATTTTTATTTACTTTATATCAAAACCTTTGCATCGCTTTTCTTATCTACAATTTATTAATACATGCATGTATAATTAAAGGACAAATATACAACAAAACCAAAACAAAACAAATGGGGTAATCAGAAATATCAGATTATATTTTAATGACAGAATATGTACAATCTGTGATGGGCGGTCATGTTTAGACGGAATAATTAAAATAAGGTTTCCCTTATAAGACCAACTTAAAGCAGGCATAAATAAAGTCAGGCACTATCCTTAATAAGGGAAACATTAAGTAAGGTACATGAGCGCATGCGCAGATGTCAAAATAAGGGCGACTTTAATACTGCTCTTCCTAAAGTGCGCGTCCGATAACTCTCTATTGTCGTTGTATAAATACACAAGACAGCTGAATTAATTGTAAAAGGATATAAGGAATCTTATGATAATAATTTCCTTTCTGAAGTGATCATTAGATTTATCTTATGTTTCCTTTTCTTCGATACTATACCAAATTTTTGTGCGAATTATCGTTTCTTTTCTTCAATATACTCACATTTCTTAGCCTTGTAAATAGAATTATTGTCATATATTGTTGTGATATTGTGATTGTTTTATTATAACCATAGACAAAATATATTACGAAAAATCGAAATTTTCAAATTTTGTTATTGAAAGGACCCCGCACACCTTATATGGGAAAATGGCTCTCCGTGTAATTTCTTGAATTTTTGATATGTTGTAGAATTGATCATTCTGATGAAATGTTTCAATGGGCGCAACACCATCCTATGACTGGTTTTCGAGATACAGGTTGTTGAATATGAGAAATATTCACTTTTCATCACTCCGTATCTCCCAAGTTATGATTTAGTTCGGATTTATCGTTTGTGGTATTATCATCACATCCTTGTATGATGAATTCATTAGAAATTCATTTCCAAATCTTTTCGTAGTACAGGGCGATTTCACTTGATAATAATGCTATTTTGAGACTTTCATAATTCTGTTGTTTTATAAAGAGAAAATGCAAAAAAAGGTAGAATTATCACATAATATTATAAATTCATTTCATCTATCATCACAGTTGATACAATTTATACAAGGTGATTCACGAATAGGGAAAAATAACAAATTTTGTTTTTTGGGACACCTTGTAGTATTAAACCCACCTAAAATGATAAAATTCTCGTGAAGAATGTTAAATAATATGTTTCGTCGTATACAGAGTCGAATGATGTCAATTTGAAAAATTAGTAGTTATACTTTAATAAATAAAAACCTTGATTTTTTTCATCATGCTAGAGCTCATAAGGGAGTCCGGATATTTTTTCATTACGCTGCACTTTCTATTTTACCCTTTCACTTTTCACGTTTTAAATTATTACATGAAATAGTTCAATATAATCTACTATTTTCAATTGTTCATGTATTCTGAACTTCTTGTCAGAAAAGCATTAACATTATTTGTTATCATGTCAATTTCTAAATTTCTTTCTCTATCACACTTGACAATTCTCTCAACGTGTCCCAAATTTTACGTTATTTGTTTTTTAACTTAATAAATTTGTATTGTACAAAGAAATCGAAGAATTGTTAGTTTTATGTGGAATCTCAACTTTCAAACAAAATAATGATAATAATAGTCATGTTCGAAACCATATCAACATTGCTGATGCCACAATAGGATTGATTAAAGGCAATTTCAAGTTTTACTTAGACATAATAAAATATTTTTCGTTATTTTTTTATTTAACATAATTCCATACATTACAATATTTTTAATCCAACATATCATATAAAAACAAATACATATTTTGGTAGGAAGGTATTGTTAAGATTGGTCGAAAAGCAATATCAACATCAATTCTATACATACTCCATTGAATGGAGGAAATGTTCATTATCATCATTTAATTCTAGTTATCGTCAATACTTTTTGTCAGTTGTCCAAAAAGTCCCTAGTAATTCCTGAAAGCAGTCACGAAACGTCGGACACATTCTTAAACAAGCAGCTGCTGTATACGTTTTCTTGACATTCACGACCAACATTCATCTTTAACAAACACTTACAAGTAGATTATGTGTAGGCACCCCTATGTAATGACAAATTATTAGGAATTATTCTGAAAGCCACCATGTAAAGAGCTGTTAGTATAAACTTTTGGACATGAAAAACTGAAGAATATTGACGACTAATTTCCGGAATTTATTGTACAATCGACAAAATAATTATAAAGACTTTGAAGGCATACTTAATTGTATTGAATTCATTGGGATTGAAGAGACAGTTTTATCGAGAAATATATGTGAATGTGATACATAAAAAAGTGTGAATTTCCATAGAAACTTGAATATCAATGTAAACAAAGTATTTGTTTTATTCAACACTCTTAACCTATTAACAACCTTGAGCTTGCTGGATGGACACAGGAAGTGTTAAAGATGGTCATCAACTTGGTTGAAGTTCTTCCAAAAATTACGATTAATTAAATTATTTTCTAGAAAGTTGAACTAATAAGTACTGCATTTAATAAACTTGAAAAGAGTGTGCAGACAGTATTTCACACAATTACTTTAAAGACAAATTTTCATCCCATAAGATTGATTGACCAAGAGACAATCAGAACTACTATAGAAACCAGTCCCTACAATTCGATTCGGAAATAGTTCATACCTACTTCGTGATTTCATATGAGTAGTGCAATAGTTTAAAAACCTTCAAGGAGAACTCTCAAATTTAAAGAAATAATTCAACAGGAAGAAGATTTCAAGATTAGATTTATCAAAGAGAAATTTTGTATTGCTATTTAGTTTTATTTTTTGAAGAAATAAACCAAGTCAGAGAAACGAGAAAATCCGGAAAAATGCTTCAATGTATAAATATCCGAAAAATTATTTTAAAAAACGAATTATTCTGAGATGTTTTCAAGACAACTCAACTGTAGAACAAAAAAGAAAAATAATCATTTCACAATGATTCTATTTCATATTAATTTGTATAACAGTTAGTAATTTTGTGGTTTCAAGTTTCAGTTGAGGACGTCTTCATTTGTTTTCTATCTCACATAGCGCCATTTGATCTGCCAGCATTCACTCATCTCATTTTGATTAACTTTTCACTATTGCCCAAGCTATTGCAAAATCAGTTTTTAAGGTAAGAATTTCAGTGAAGATAGTGAAAAGAGGAATCAGGATCCAATAAAAACACTTCTTTTTCACTCAGTTTCATCAAAATACAACTAAAATTCAAGATATTGTGCAGTGAAACTATGGTTGATTCTAACTGTACCCTGAGATACACAACTTTCTTCATGTCCACTTCACCAAAGAAAAATGCAATTGTTACTTTTGAAATATTATGTTACGTTCGTAGTAACTAATTCAAATCATAGTCTGCAATAATTTGAAGGCCTTGAACCTAACCTATCTAATAAATTAATATATATATATATATATATATATATATATATATATATATATATAAAGGATGGATTTAGCGAGGGGCAATATATGAAAATATAAGTAGAAAAGTTATTGGGTATCACCCTCAAAATGTTCTGCAACCGTAGACACGTGTTTCGAGCTTAAGCTCTCATCAGTACGGTAAAATCAAGTGCGAAGATGTACAACACTTGGATGTAAAAATAGAAAAAAAGGAAGTCAACAACAGGAAGCCAACCACACATTTGTGGCTTCGGTTAGAAGACCTTGTGCTTACAAGGCAACAACTAACGTCGCCACGGAGGCAGCTATAGCTACCAGCGTGACAATCCTACCCAGGAAAATACAAATAAGGATGGATTTAGCGAGGGGCAATATATGAAAATATAAGTAGAAAAGTTATTGGGTATAACCCTCAAAATGTTCTGCAACCGTAGACACGTGTTTCGAGCTTAAGCTCTCATCAGTACGGTAAATTCAAGTGCGAAGATGTACAACACTTGGATGTAAAAATAGAAAAAAAGGAAGTCAACAACAGGAAGCCAACCACACATTTGTGGCTTCGGTTAGAAGACCTTGTGCTTACAAGGCAACAACTAACGTCGCCACGGAGGCAGCTATAGCTACCAGCGTGACAATCCTACCCAGGAAAATACAAATAAGGATGGATTTAGCGAGGGGCAATATATGAAAATATAAGTAGAAAAGTTATTGGGTATAACCCTCAAAATGTTCTGCAACCGTAGACACGTGTTTCGAGCTTAAGCTCTCATCAGTACGGTAAAATCAAGTGCGAAGATGTACAACACTTGGATGTAAAAATAGAAAAAAAGGAAGTCAACAACAGGAAGCCAACCACACATTTGTGGCTTCGGTTAGAAGACCTTGTGCTTACAAGGCAACAACTAACGTCGCCACGGAGGCAGCTACAGCTACCAGCGTGACAATCCTACCCAGGAAAATACAAATAAGGATGGATTTAGCGAGGGGCAATATATGAAAATATAAGTATAAAAGTTATTGGGTATAACCCTCAAAATGTTCTGCAACCGTAGACACGTGTTTCGAGCTTAAGCTCTCATCAGTACGGTAAAATCAAGCTCGAAACACGTGTCTACGGTTGCAGAACATTTTGAGGGTTATACCCAATAACTTTTCTACTTATATTTTCATATATTGCCCCTCGCTAAATCCATCCTTATTTGTATTTTCCTGGGTAGAATTGTCACGCTGGTAGCTATAGCTGCCTCCGTGGCAACGTTAGTTGTTGCCTTGTGAGCACAAGGTCTTCTAACCGAAGCTTCCTGTTGTTGACTTCCTTTTTTTCTATTTTTACATCCAAGTGTTGTACATCTTCGCACTTGATTTTACCGTACTGATGAGAGCTTAAGCTCGAAACACGTGTCTACGGTTGCAGAACATTTTGAGGGTTATACCCAATAACTTTTCTACTTATATATATATATATATATATATATATATATATATATATATATATATATATTTCATTTATATTTTGTTGTGTTCTTTTCAGTATGTTCACAATTTTTATTTTTATTTTGCAAATAAATCAAATAATAAATTATTTAATTATTTCTTTCATTGCCATCCTATAGATATATGATTCTATGAATAAAATTATAAAATTTTACGAAATCAGATTTCTCGAAAGTTATTAGGTACTGATGACAGCAAATTTGAAAACTAGTTTATTATCTGGTAGTATTAAAATTGGCTATAATCCCCACGCTATCAATGAACACCTATGAGTATTATAGTGCACAATATTTCACAAAATTGGTTGAAAATTATCTCAAATATGTTGATTCTTAAGTTCACTTTTTCTCATATTTTAATACACGGTATTAAGTTGATTTTAGTATAGAAAAGAGCGAAAACTACCAAATCTCAGTGATCAGGTAGAAGTGAAACTAACTTTGAAACTAGTACTTTTTACAGTTATTTTTTGCGTGTATCCTGGCACTGATAAGACTTGACTTGAAACATGTCATATATGTAGGTGGGCATTCCCAACTAGATTAAGGATAATATTCATTGTTTTATTATAATTAGCACTTGCAATTTTGTCCGTGAAAAACGTTGCACATATCGACGTCAGATATATTTCAATGACCGTTTGGGGAAGCAGTTATTTTCTATCAGATATTTGCCTAATATTCTCCAGATTGTGGGAATTTGTGGAGAGATTGGAAATTATTTGTCTTTATTTCTACATGTATCCACTCATTTAATGAATTCAACACGTGACTCAATATTTTACTATGCTGTGATAGATATCCGTAACAATTTATTTGAACATGTAAATTAATATTTACTCGTTACCAATCCCATATTTGTTACTGACAGAAAAACCTGCCCTTCTTATACTGTTTGCTTCTAGTAGGTTTGATTAATAGTAACAAATTTGTGTAACGATATCTTGAATAATGGAGGTATCCTGGAACTTCTATGTAGTCCCATTTATATTCTGAGCTGTCAATTTGTAATTGGCCTGATTAATGTCTACAGCTATTTATAACTCTGGATATGGGTTGAGGTCGATATAGTGGAAGAATATAAATATTTGGTCTGATTCTAAAATATTTAAGTGTTTAATAATGACACCATCGTTAGGATGCAACTAAATATTTACCAGAATTAAAACAGCTTTTGTGCGAGAAAAAGTTCGTTTTACAATAAAACTCGTAAAGAGTTTCTACACTGCAAAAAATTACGGTAAAATTGAGTGAAATGTACTGTATATTTTACATAACGTATCTAGGAATTCCTATTTTTCGGAATATTTGACGGATATTTCCTAGAGTCTGCATTATTTATTTACTGATACAGTTATTTTTTTAATCTTTTATATTTTTTAGCAACACATTTTTAATATTCCATAATTTGTTGTGTAAAATTTCCATTAACTTTATTTTTAAAATATTGGTAATGAGAAATTAGGTGAAACTTTAAATATTTCCGTTTCCCATATTATAATAATTTGTCACTCAAAAGTACACGCAAAAACTGTATTTTCACATCGTAATTATTAGCTACAATATTTGTAGATGCTATCATTCCAACATCTGTAGTGAAATATACTGGTGCTGTAGGTTTTCCTGCAGCCACGGAAAATAATAATAATAGCCCTCGTCTACTCACACAGGCTATGCCTTTGGGTACACTCTTCGAGTGTTTATGAGGGAATATTATTATTATTCACAGTGAGGAAATACCGAACATATAGTGTAATCACGTAAAATTCTCTTGGCTATACAGTTCTTTCGATTTCAACAGACGTATGGGTATAATGTCTATAAAAAAATATTCATGATTTATTTTGTACCGTTTAACGAAAAGTTGTTATTTTTTTTATATTTTCTACCTTCCCCTTTTTTACATTTACTTAATATCATTAAAAAAAACTGCAAAATTAAATAATATGCATACTCTTTGTAATATGTAATTGCAATACTATTTTTTTCTCGATTATTATGAGCTTCCATTCTCTTTTAGAAACTTTACGATAATACACAAGAGGCTAGTTGCTGGTTCTAAACTTGAAGTACATGCAGATTCCAAGAATGAAGGAAAAATAACTATGACGATGGAAAAGACTATATACCTACTGAAATTCAGTTAAATTACACCATTTGTTACGGAAATTTCCACAATATTCAGCATAAAAGCGACCTCACCATTACTGGAATAATACGTCATTGGACACCTTTGTTTGCGTAATTTTACCTAATGAATAATGTAAAAAATTACATAAAACATACGATACTATATGACAGTACCGATTGAACGACAAAATTACGATATTTATACTAATGAATTGCCAAAGATAAATTGTGTAATTTTTTTAGCTGTGTATACCAGTCTCAAATAGATTGACGTTAACGATTACATAATTATTTCAGTAAAAAGATAATTTAAGTATTGTATGAAACGGACTAAAAAGAATGAAATAATTTCATACATGTGCTATATTGTTCTCTGTCCTAACTCCACACAGATTGTTCTGAATATTTGTGACTATGAATTTTTAATAGCCTTGAAAATACGTTTAGGATTCAAAACGAAAAACGTGAGGCATATGCATTAAATAATATTTGGGAATATCGTTGAGAATTTTTTTTAGAACAATATGTATATGGTTAGAAATCTGTATGGGGTTATACATTTGTATTGGGTTATTAATCTATAAGGGGCTAAGAGATAGTTATTTGTATGCTAAGGCCGCGAAATACCTTTTTAACGTACCGAAAGAACAGTTATCGCCGAGGCCGCTTGCGGCCGGGGCAAGATAATCTTGAGGTCGTTAAAAAGTTTCGCGGCCATACACACTATTTTTCGTGCAATCGTTAAAATTATTAAAATAGATAGTTGTAAATAAATATATTATTGCTCTAAAATCAACAGCAGTTCAATTTATTTAACAATATCACCGTGTGCTATGGAAATGATATGTTTCAATATATACAAAATATTTTGACAGTTCTTGTCAAAACGCAAAATGTCTGATACTGATAGCGATATTTCAGTACCTTCCACTCCTCCTGAACTCAAAAGCGTTGTAAATTCGGCGCTTTCCGTTTTAATACCCGAAAAATCTAAACGGCATCGGCAGTACGAAAAATGTTACGGCGAGTTTAAAGATTGGTGTGACAAACAGAATGTTAAGATGTCTGAAAACATTTTTTAAAGTGATGTTTGGTTTCGCGGCCGTTGCTATGGGTAACGGCCGCGAAATTAAATTTCGCGGACTGTGCTGAGAACGCGAAATACTGACTTCGCGTGCGTTTGCACGAAAAATTATTTTATCCATTTTAATCCATTTTAAAAACGCAGTATCTTCAGGCGTTCCTCAATAGAGTATTCTAGGGCCTTTATTATACTCTATGTACACTTCCGATTTCGAAAAGTCGATGCGTTACTGCAATTGTCACTTTCATTTTGATGAAACTCAGCTCTTTTGAACAAGTGAATTTATTTATTTAGCAGTGATGAATAGATACAACATAGTGTATGTAAAAACACCGACTAAGTTTCGGTTTTATGTACATTTTAGGTGGGGAATTATAAGCTCCTAGAATTTTTTCTTGAATTGGGGTTCAGGTTAGATGATGGTTTTGTGTGACTGTCTCAAATTAATTATCTCAGATTTAAAAAATGTATTCTTAAAAATTACGAAAATTAGCCAACAGGGCTTAGCGCTGAGAGTGTTACGGTCATAGTTTTCTTTGGTGCCATATATATTATGGAAATTGGGAAATATTGTTTTTGTAGATTCCTTCATGTATGGAAATGTGGGAAATTGTAGTAGTACTATATCATAGAATTCCGTATTTTTTTTAAATTTTAACTTCGAACGGAATTAACATTGAGCTTATTGAATGTCATTTGAAAGACAATTTGCTTACGTTTATATTGGTGTTACAGAATCTGCATGGAAAAATGTATAAGAAATCTGACAGAATAAGCCATATATACCTACTGCAACCAGTCTGTTGGATATTTGGACCATTTCTAAGGGAAGAGATTTTGCGGGAATCTGTTTTACACTATTGAATCCTATACCTTATAAGTAAGAATAATAACTGTGTAGCACACAAACATCAACAGCAAAAAAACGATGGAAAGCTTTAATATAAGTTATTTATTTTTGAATTTGAATTGATTTGATTTTAATCACAAATTTGTTTTACTGCTGGATAGTTTTTAAAATGATGAGTGATATTTATTCTTGAGGAAATAACTTTTTAATAGCGGATACTAGTTTTAGAACTTTGTTCTGTTAGGAAGCTGAAATTGTAAATAGTTAAATAGATAAATTAATAAATAACTGAATAAATTTTTGAGCATCAGGTTTAATGCCTCAATAGTTTTTTCAAGGTATTTGATCAAAGACTGCCTTCATGAAATTTGACATTATTGAAACTTTGTTGGAAATCAGTTGTATGAGCAGATATTTCATAGGAATATGCTGTGATATAAATTTTGTTCTGAGTAAGTTAACACAACTACGCTATATCCATGCTGTTTCAACTATTTATTTATTTATGTTTGTGAATTTGAATCACTGACATATATTGATAAATAAATATTACTATGTAAAACTTTAAAAACAAAATTGGAAGCGCAAGGCGAAGAGAAACTACTTGTAAAAAATATACCCATTTTCGAAGGTTCTTGAGAGATTGAGTGAAAAAAGCATCATAGTCAAATTACATTACTGGAAGTCTCAATCTGTTCTGAGGGCAGGAATCGAATCAAAATATATAAATAAAAATATTAATTGTGTTAAAATCGACAGATATTTTAGCAGTATGACAAAGAACAGAGACTACTGCTTGGTCCAATAATACACACAAATCGAGTTTCTGCAGATTTATGCAGCAGTCATAAGTCATAAATTTTAAGTCATAAGGAAGAATATTCGTCAATGATTGGTTGAACCGTTTATTCCAACCATAATCATTGACGAACATTCTTGTGCCTTATTACTTAAACCAACCTATTAAAAAATCTTACAGGGTAACTGCTAAAAGGCACTGTTATGGAAATATGATAGATCAGATCTGTGGACAGAGATTATGTCAAAATCTGTAAAAACTGTTATTTTTAATATACTGAAATTATTTATTGTCTAGATGTAGCAAAGCAACTCCTAAAAAATAAACTGCTGATTTTTGAGCAGTCTCAACAGTACATTAATAAAGATAGAATTGAAAGAAATTCGACGGTTAGGTTGCTGATCTGTTTACTGCTATAGACTCGATACAGACATTCGGACGTTCGACAAAAAACTGTCAAATGTCAAGCGACCGTCATTCTCTAACGACCAGACGCAGACGAGTCCAGTGTATGAAATGAAGAGATTATACCTATTTGAGCAGTTTCAAGTCTTTGGGAAAACTACGTAGTCCGAAAATACATACAAATCGAGTTAAATTATAGAATCTTACAGAGTATCTCATAACAGGCACTGTAATGGATATATGGATCAGTTCTGTGGACACAGATCATGACAAAATCTATAAAAGCTATCGTTTTCAATACCTACACTTAAGTGAGATTATTTATTAACTTCATGTAGTAAAGCAACTCCTAAAAAATAAATGGCTGGAGCAGTCTCAACAGTACATAAATAAAGATAGAATTGAAATAAATCCGACGAAAAAGGTAAAGAAATGGTCTCTAGGAAGTTTGAACCCTTCTGTGGACAAGTAATGAGAGATTGAGGTTAGGTTGTCGATCTGTTACCGCTAAAGATTCGTAACGGAGATTGGGACATATTCGGAATGAAACTGTCAAAAGCTAGGATAATAAAATCTCACAGAGTAACTGATAACAGGCACTGAGATGGAAGCATGGATCAATTCTGTGGACAGAGATTATGCCAGAATCTGTTAAATCTATCATTTTCAATATACTCAAGTGAGATTATTTATTTATAGTTAAGCAACGCATAAAAAATAAATAGCTGATTTTTTCAGCAGTCTTAACAGTACATAAATTGAAAGAAACACGAGCTAGGATCACAAAATCTCACAGAGCAACTGATAACAGGCACTGAGATGCAAGCATGGATCAGTTCTGTGGACAGAGATTAAGCCAGAATCTGTAAAAACTATAATTTCCAATATACTTAAGTCATTTATAGTAAAGCAGCTTCTACAAATTAAACTGCTGATTTTTGAGCAGTCTCAACAGTAAATAAATAAAGACAGAATTGAAAGAAATTCGAGTTGAGTTTATAAAATCTTACAGTAACTGAAAACAGGCACTTTGATGGAAATATGGAGCGGTTCTGTAGACAGAGATTATGTCAGAATCTGTATAAACTTTCAGTTTTAATATACTAAAGTGAGACATTGTTTTGAAATAGAACCTAAAGCAACTACTAAAAATAGACGGCTGATTTTTTAGCAGTCTCAACAGTACTTGAACAGTACTCAACAGTAATTGAAAGAAATTCGAGTTGAGATTATAAAATCTTACAGAGTAACTGAAAACAGGCACTTTGATGGAAATATGGAGCAGTTCTGTGGACAGAGATTATGTCAGAATCTGTAAAAACTTTCAGTTTTAATATACTAAAGTGAGACATTGTCTTGAAATAGTGCCTAAAACAACTCCTAAAAATAAACGGCTGATATTTGAGCAGTATCAACAGTACATAAATAAAGATAGAATCAAAAGAAATCCGTCGGAATAAATAAATAGTTTGGACCTTCTGTGGACAGGTTCTGCGAGGTTGAGGTTAGGTTGCCGGTCTGTTTACCGCTATAGACTCGTAACAGACATTCGGACGTTCGGAATGAAACTGTCAAAAGTCAACTCTAACGACCAGAGTCACAAACCTAATAGGGGTGAGGGTAAGTCAATCAACACTCTAGCAGGGAAACGATTCATATCGGGAGGGGGCCGGCCACAACATAACTGGAAGTAATAAACTGCCACTGACCTTTCTAAACCGCAGTCGATTCCGGAGGTCTAAGAGGACCCGGAAAAAGCCCGGAAGTCGAAGTCCATCGGTCACTAGATACGGAGTAGGTATTACGGAAGGAGTTGCGACGAGCAAAGCGTGCGAAACTTTCACGCGACTGTCTCTAACAATTTGACGAAATCGCCATCAGTATTTTGTTCATATATGTGAGATATTAGCGCGCGGACACACCAACTTGTCCTATGCTTTACGTGAGTTAAGTGTTGGAGAATGGTTTACTGCCGTCGCGCGCTCCGCCCGTCGGGCCGCGGGGTGCGGGGGGCCAGCGAACTTTATGGGCGGACCGACTCTGGCGTTTCGCTCGCTCCCGCCGCACGGAGCGCCCCAGTAGAGAGAGACGGCCGTCGGGGAAGCGATATAATGGTTGACGCTCCCTTCTAACCATGCTTTATGTACGTCTCTCTCGTTCGCACCCGATTTATGAGGCAGCCTCTCGCTCAGACACGCGTCGCTTGAGCTACGATGACGTAACTAGGCCATGTGACTGTGGTCAACTCCCAATAGCACGTTTCGGCGCCAAGTCGGAATCACATGGTCGGTGCGAGGCGGCGTTGCCGGTGTTCGAGCGAATGTTGTAGATATACTTCTCGATTGACAATTTCTTAATGGAAATCAGCACATTAAGTAGATGATAACAAAAATGTCAAAATTTCAAAAAGCAGTATACGTATATTCATTTACCGTAGGTACTAATTGATTAATATACAGTGTGGCAAAAACTATTGAAAAGATTGAGCTAACATTGTTCATGAGCATAGTTTCCATAGCTCTTCCTCTCATTGCTCGACTTAATCAATTTCACAGTATGTTTGGTTTTGTGTATGGGGTCATGATTCCTAGTGCATCCTGTGCCTCCGTAAATTTGTAATAAGTATACAATAAAATGTTGATATGCTCAAGGAGCAGAATTGGACACAAAACCGTTCTCAGTGGTAGACCAGGTAGACTAGAAGTTACCTTTTGGACGGTTGGTTTTTCCACCTTCTCTCTCTCTAATTTGATTTGGCTTTTGCTTCCTCTTAGGCGCATTGAGCCAGTTTTTCCACCTTATTTCATGTAAAGAAACTGAGTAAAACTCAAACTCCTCTCGACAATATACAGTGCGACGCTAAATTATGGAACAAATTCATTATTTCTGAATATAAAGATATTTCGTAAAAATCCTCAGACAGGTCGATTTTCTTTTCCGATGGGTCAATTTTTGAACCCAACCCAAAATATATAGGGTTATCCGCAATTGAGTAAAAATGACTTTGGTGATATTTTTAAATTGGACACCCAGTATATTTTTCCATATTTGGTTAGGGATCGTCATTACGAACCCAGTGATACCAAGTGTGATGGGATTATGTCAAACGACTGTGGAGATAAGGCTAAAAAACATCCTCGTATGTCTAATGAGTATGACTGCGAGACTCCACACGATTCAGAAGGTTAAAAGTCTCTGTCGCACTCATTGGGTGTATGGAGAAGTTTTTTGGCCATATCTCCGCAGCCGTTTGACATAATCCCATCAAACTTGGTATCACTGGATTTGTAATGACGATCCCTAACCAAATATGGACAAATATACTGGGTATCCCATTTAAAAATATCACCAAAGTCGCTTTTCCTCAAATGCGGATAACCCTATATATTTTGGGTGAGGTTCAAAAATTGGCCCATCGGAAAAGAAAATCGACCTGTCCGAGGATTTTTCCGATATATCTTTATATTCAGAAATAATGAATTTGTTCTATAACTTAGAGTCGCACTGTATATTTAACCCCAATAGGAAGGGGAAAACTTGTCAAAAAATTACATTACAAGTAAATCAGTTCATTAAAAACATGCATTCGAGCATTGTAATCATGAGTTGAAATGAATCTTGATGATTGGCAATTTCCCGACTGTAACTCCCCAATTTTGAAGTTTCTACAGTATGTTCCACTTTTAGTATCGACACCCGCATGTTTCATTAGGAATAAAATAATTTGAATAATAATTTTCAAGTTATAGTACTCCGAAATCCCTCTCTTCTTCAATGTCTTTTATTTCAAAAAGTAGTATCGGTGATACCGTTCAAAATAATTTTTTATTTCCTGTCTGTCGAACTGTTCAAAAGTTAACAGGGGGGCTAAAAAAGCCGAACTGAATACCGAATTCACACGGAATATTTTAACTCTTTATCAATATTTCACCACTTACAATCCAAGTCTTCAGGGTTAACAACAAATTTTGTTATCATAATTTCCTAAAAATACCAGTATTTTCTATAGAGAAGTGTATGATCAAGGAAAACATAAGGGACTTTTTCATCACAAAACTAACACCAAATTCTGTATCAAAGTACCCCAAAGCTCCCAGATCTTTATTCTTAATTCAATTCATTATACAGGTTATCATTTGTAGCTGGCAATATGAATTACTCTTTTCATCAGTACCTAATAGGTATTTGTGGTGTTTTTTTAAATCTGCAGAAAATATCCAAATATACCTTTTCCATGGCCATTTTTTTGACATCCTGAATATTGTAAAAATGGAAAAAACGTATTATCCATCTTTTTATCCAAAAATGAAACCCAACTCCTCATTTGAAACGCCCCGGAACTCCAGATTTAAATGTTTGAATCATTAAAATTTACAGGGTATCATGTTTTTCAACTCTTATTCACCCATAACACCTTATGAAATAAAGTGGCCGGTTTTCTTGATTTGCAAAGGGATTTCGAGACTATTGCCACGACCACATTATTGAAGAAATTGGAATATGTTGGAATTGCAGATGCAGCATTACTCACAATGGTTTTCTGACTATTTGGATAACCAGAAGCAACAGTTACAACTTAACCATGTTACATCTGGTACACTCGATAATAGGGTTCTAGGTCCCTTATTGTTTCTAGTGTATATGAATGAAATGGTTGTGGTGGTGACTCGATGTTGAATACACCTATTTGCTGTCGACGCTATTATTCATTGGACTGGAAATAACCGTTCAACATGCTTCAATACCATCAACGAAAGTCTAGAAGATATTCACAATTATTACTGTGCAAATGTATGGAAAATAAATTCAAACAAAACAATTGGATGTTGATCAGTAAAGACAAAATGTATAAGGAAGTAATGAAAACAGTAACAGAACTGTCAATCAGTGGTGTGCAGATATAAGTGGTTAGGAAATTTAAATATTCAGGGGAGCTGGTTGATCGTCTGGAAATTTCCTGATACAATTGTATTCTAGCAACATTCTTTTTTATATATGTTCTGTGTTTTGTTCATTATGTTATATATATTTGTAAGTGATACACATGTGTACCTACGTGTCATCCGATTTTTTATATTTTGTATATTGTATATATAATGCTCTGTTGACTTTAAAATGTTTTCTTTTGTCACAAAGTGCCCAGAAATTTTTCATTATTTCTGCAGAAAGTAACCAAGTATTATTTTTCCATGGCTGAGTATAACCATAGCTGAAAGTTGAAAATTGGGGAAGATTGACTTAATTTGAAAATTGTTGCGCTCATCACTTTTTTCCTTTTTCGCAGCTAAAAATTCACATTATTGATAATGAATATTTGCGTGAATATTGTTAGAAGGAAATTAAAAAAAATATTTTAACCCTGGCAGAAATTAATATTTTAGAATTTTTGTGTATAAATTTTGAAAACTCAGAATACTATGGCACAACGTTCACATAATTATAATACAAGAAGGAAATACTTGTTATTACTACCGCAACATCGTACTACTCTGTTTCAAAAAAGTTATATGATTAATGGATATAAATTTTATAATAGATTGCCAGAAAATATAAAGAAATTACTTGAGAATTGTTATAAGTACTATTGACGAATTTTTCCACTAACACTGAGTTTATTTTATCATCTACAATTCAATCCTATTAATTGTTTCTATGATTTATGTAATACTGAGTGTATGTATTTTATGTATCCGTTGAAATTTTTCAGACTCATCATTGCATCGTATGCATCAGTTTCATTATCTGAAATAAATATTACATTTATTACTAACCTGAATATGTGATGACATAAAAGGCGTTCTATTCAAAAAGACACTGTTTTGTTTTGTTGCACCTATTCCAGTTACCCTACATATTTTAAAATTATATCATAATGAATTCCCGAAACTTTTATATGAATTTTTTTTGTCTATCTCCTGAAGAAACCAGATATTGCATGTCACATAAAAGTTGGGATACCTGCTATATGGGTAGGTATGAATATATTTATTATATATATACAGTGCAGTTTTTCACCCCCTCCTACTACTTTCTGAAAATAAAAAACTTTGTGCTTGCTCGATTGATGTCCGGGGGAAACATCAACTTAAAAATTCCAAATGGCATTCTTTTTTCAATTATCCAATATTTGCCGAATTTCGTTAACTTTTTTTACCTCGATGAATTTGAACCTCTTGGTGTGGAACAAAGTGACAGAAACTATTTTTAATGATAAGGTATTACCGATACTACTTTTCGTAAGATGCAATCACTCAACAGATGGCGCTGGGGGCACATCAGTTGAGTGCGTCCTGTATTTTATTGAATGATATTAGTGTCTCGAACCCACTCTTGGGTATCATTGGCGACATTACATTGGATCAAAGGCCACGATACACGTGGCAGTTCTTTTTGAAAAAGTTGGCAACCCTGGTCGAAGGGAAAAATCGCTGGATATGAGCAAACGTCGAGCGGTAATACAGAGTTACTAAACACGACACGACTGGATTCCATTTTAACACCTAATTAGTCACCGAAAAAGTGCAACTGGTAATAAAATCGTTAATTGCCCATTAGCACCTTATTAAGCCGGCCTCAAGGACGGTTTGTTATGAGGGAATTCTGTGATACGCAGAAGAAACTTTACATGTTGCGTAAGATGATGGCTGTTGTAGGTGGCAGTGGTAGATCAAGCAGCGGGCAGCTTCTGACAGATTATTGGGGCTTTCAGATTGAGTTGAAGAATAACGTTTTCTACAATTAGTTATTTATCTCTCTTTGTCCTCTTTAACTCCATATTTCTACTGATCTCAGCATCTTTTTACAGTGGCATAGCCAGAATTTTTCTTTGGAGGGGCCGTATTTTTCAATATGAGCCTCTCATTTGACACAGTTGATCACGGCCTGTTGAAAAATCAACAGGTCGAGATCAATGGTGTATAAGATCTGTAGGGTATAGGCATAGACATTCATTACAAACCTTTCAAAACTATTGAAGTGCTGAAATTGCTATTCGTTGGACTCATAGAGTCTGTCCTTTCATATGGTATTGTATTCTGGGGACCTGCTCATAACTTGAGACAACTCTTTATTGCCAATAAAAATTATCTAGATCAACATCATGTAAAAATCATTTTGTTAACCTTGGCCTGGGACTGGGCTAAAAGCATTCTTGAAACAGAAAAGCTATTCAGTGCAGGAATTCATGGGGGATAACCTCATTGTAACTCAACCTATTTTGAAACGTTAGTGTGTACCAAAATTTTTAAATTTGTAATGTATTCACATGTCTCCTAGAATTTGAGTTTTGCATTACAGCTGAATAGTGAATTGATCATTGATATGTTCAACAATTTTACAATCAGGTTCTATTATGATTTGTATTTTTTCTTCATCTTCGTAACCTAGTCTCCAAGCTCTTAGATATATTGTACTGATCATCAATATTTTGACGATTCCTATACAGGGTCTTTCTCGACGAGCGTTCGTTAGGAATATATGGAGAAAGATTCAAACTAAAAACTTAAAATTTTGTAGTAGTGGGTTTTACAAAATGGCCTTCTCAACTAAAATATTTTCATCTTCCGGTCTCTTTCCGTTATACCGGAAGTTGAGGGCAACTTCTTTATTTCAAATAGAACACCCTGTAGTTTATTACATTTTTGAATTTCTCAGCACATTTTAGACCCACTTTGTATGACAATGCCTATACCCAAATTTGTTAGTTTTCGAGATATTGATTTTTTTCTGAAAAATTTGACAGTTACAGCACCAATCCGAAAAAATCATAACTCATAGACAGTAACAGTTGAAAATGTGAAATTTCACAGAATCACACCTTAAGCATCAAGTCATGAAAAGGTCCATCAAATTTTCGAAAATAATATACAGGGTGGTCGAAATTTCCACCTAAAACATAAAATCGAGAAACTTGATGAAACACGATTTTTTTAAATGGAAACCATATTATATTTGGATACTGAGAAAAAAAGATATCAAATTCATGAAGAATGTCCTATACCTAAAATACACCCCTGGAAAGATATATCCGATTTTGAGAAATATTTGAAATGTAAATCCTTCGTAGCAACACCAATCCAAGAAAGCTATTATTCCTAACGAACGTTCGTCGTGAGAGACCTTGAATTGTACTGTACCTTTAATCTATCATAAAGAGGAAAATAAATTATCTATCTATTTATATATCTATCTAGTATGAGAAGTCTAATACATAAAAACATCTTTCAAAGATTTCTGAAGGAAGTCAGGCTCTGCGTCTGTCTTTTTATCAATCTTCCCTTTCATCTTTGGATCGAAACGAAAATGTAAATCGTCTTATATTAGAAGAAAATTATGAAAAACAAAGAGAAGAATATGGGAAGTAATAATGTGATTTTCTATAGGTTGTAATCTTTCGGCAATATTTCCCTGAACAAAAAGTCAAAAAACTTTGTCCTTTATTGAACGAAGTTATGAGATATATATATGATGCACGTGATGCAAGTCTGAACCCGTTAGGCAAATCTTGAAAATATCAATTTTATTTATTGACTTAGTCTTTACTTTATGGAAATTCATGGTATATAACACTGAGGTGAAGACGACCCCACTATTAGGAACGATGACAGTAATTACAGAACTTCAACCTATTCAGGACCAGTTACACAAATATCAGCTTCATATTTACATAAACAAAATTCAAGAGTAGCCTATAGAACAAACAACACATTGGGAAGGTTTTTCAAAAATATTAAAGAATAGACACAGAAAAAACAGGAGTTTTGTATTGAATTGTGGATCTTGCCCCAAAGTATATGTAGGTCAGACAGGTAGAACATTCAGAAGCCGAATACATGAACATCATATAAGTTGTACACTGTGACCCATTTTTAATGGAAACACCCCCCTAAAATTTAAAGTTGTAAAACGATTTGAATATTTTTTTTTTGAAATGTCAATACTGAAATATCTACCTTGGGACAAAATTTGAAATGTTTACTCCAATTTTCAGGGCATACTACGATATTTTTTCTTAGTCGAAAATCGGGATTTTTCATTAGCGATTTTTTAATTGAAAAAATCACTACGCCACTGGATTCAGAGTGCCTCTAAAAAGGTGTGACCAAAATTTCATAAAAAAATATTCATTAATAACAAAGTTATGACAACTCAAAAATTCGAAAACTCACACAGCTAACAGTCACAAAAAACATCCTATATCAACAGATATAGCCATGAGAATTTTTTTTATGATTTCAACAATAAAGTGCCGCCAGATGAAAAAAAAACAAATAACGTAATATCTTTAATGAAAATAACGGAATTATATTCAAGTTTTCACGCAAATTAACCAAAACTAAGACCTAATAGATTTTTCAATTTATATCTTAGTTGCCATGGAAATGATATTACGGTTTGACACTTGTGAAAGATTTAAGTGTACTATTGTCAACAATATTCACCTTACAGTTCTTCGAATTTTTTTGTGTCATGGCTGCAAGATTGAGCGTAAGGGAGAAAATTTAAATTGTACGCCTTTCGGGAGATGACCTTAGAAGTGCTAGAGAGGTTTGTAGAGTATTTAATGAGAGACATCCAGAACGTCTTCGTATTAGCTGCGGTACGGTAAATAAAATAAATGAAATATTCTAGGGTAATATAACAAGACCTTGATAAATAGTCGACTATTTTTATTGCATCTAAATTTCGACTGTATTTTATAATAATTTAACGAGACATTATTTTGGCATTAATATTCTGATGAGAGCCCGAGAACGAAGCTCGAGGGCTTTCATCTCTGATTATTAATGCCAAAATAACGTCGAGTAAAATTAATAAATACAAGAGAAATTTAGCAGCAATAAAATAGTCGACAATTAATCAAGGTCGTGTTATATTTGTGAAGATTATTTCTTGAATCTACTTCTTTATATCAGTCATATGAATGAATTAAAATTAAACAATTTGGAATAATTTATTCAAAATATCAAGAACAAAGCACAAAATCTAAACAAAAACAGCACCATCTTTATAATTTATCAATTGAAATTAAAAACACAATTATTGTATGTGACATTTCCACCATGCGTAATTTGTGACATTTGTTCAGCTTTTGAAGAACTTGCAGTATTAACCGTAGAAGGTCCACATTCATTCTCTTATACAGCTTCAACACGATTGATTTTATTTGACGTTTAATATGTATTTATTTAGAGTACTGTCAGATGCTCAGGCTCCTTGATATGAGTATCATGCTGAATAGTCGGTGACTATTGTGCATCATGTAAATAGTCGCTAATAGAGCGTGTTGATTGGTCCTGTCAAACAGGAAACAAACGTATGATTGGTTGATGACTGATATTTATTAGACGAAAGAAATAATCAATGAAACTGGTGCACTATCAAAAATGATGGTAAAAAGCCTGTACAAAGACGAAACAGAAATGACAGGAATAATCAAATCATTTTAGATAATGCCAGTATAAGGAATGCCACTTTAGATTTGAATATTCCACGAGAAACTATTCGGAGATGTCTCAAAGCGAAATTAAACCTTTCAAGCCAAAATTTTTACACACACTGCAAGAAAGCAACGAAGCAAGACGTCTGGAATATTGTTTATGGGCCCAAGGGGAATATTTAAACAATAGAAATTTCCTACAAAATATTTTATATACCGACGAAGCCACTTTCACTACAAATTGAGTAGTGTCATCACAGAATTGTCGCTATTGGGCTGCGGATAATCCTAACTGGGTAATAAACTTTAAAAGACAGTATTCCGAAAAATCAACGACTGGTGTGGGATATTGAACGAACGAATTATTGATCCTTTCTTTTTTGAGGAAAACATTGATGCGCAGAGGTTTCTATAATTTTCAAACACAGAGTTTTGGCATGTTATTCACGAGCTGCCAATCAAGAATGACCAAATTTAATTGTCATAGATGGGTGTTCAGTTCATTATGCCAGAGCTGTGAGGCAATGGCTTCACGAACATTTTCTAAACCGATGGATAGGCCGTAGTAGTCCGTTTATAGAGTGGCCACCCAGATCTTCAGACCTCACAGTTTTGGACTTTTTTCTCTGGGGACTTTTCACACAAAAGATTAACAAAAAACGCTATATGGTGTTCTTTGTGACTGTTAGCTGTGTGAGTTTTCGAATTTTTGAGTTGTCATAACTTTGTTGTTAATGAATATTTTTTCATGAAATTTTGGTCACACCTGTTTAGAGGCACTCTAAATCCAGTGGCGTAGTGATTTTTTCTATAAAAAATCGCTAATAAAAAATCCCGATTTTCGACTAAGAAAATATATCGTAGTATGCCCTGAAAATTGGAATAAACATTTCAAATATTGTCCCAAGGTAAACCTTTTAGTACTTGACACTTAAAAAAAAAGTTATTGAAATCGGTTTACAACTTCAAATTTTAGGGGGGTGTTTCCATTAAAAATGGGTCACACAGTATAAAAAAGAAAATAAATTCAACATACGGCCAATCATATTTTAGAAGAAGATCATAACTTTGATAAAAACTACGAAATCATTCATGTTGAAAATGAAGGTATTAAACTCAATGACTTAGAATACCTAGAAAGTAATAAACTGCAAAATTCAAATTTTGTACTTAACGACCAACTTGATCTCAATGATTCGCCTTTGTTTAATTTATTTTGTTACTGGGTAGTACTTAAGGAGATTTTCAGGTACAGTTGTGTGCATAAAAAAGTCGTACAAGGTACGAAACGAATTGAAGCATTGCACTAATTGCACTAGAAAAATTGTTAAAAGAGCGATATTGACAAAAATAGTTTGAACTTTGACACTACTTGTCAAAGTCGATAAGAAGTTTAATCATTGAGATTGACAAGCCTGACTCGAAATAACCCATAACTGCTGTACGACTTTTTTATGCACACAACTGTACATTTTTATTATGCCATCAATAAGTATTTTGGGTTCTGGGAATGTGAGATTAGTCTAGGTAGATTCCCACTTCCTTAAACAATTAAAATTGTATTTAAGTTAGGTTTTAATGGAAAATATGTTAGTGCACTAATCGCTTGATGAATCTTTTTAGTTCCATTATTTTACTATGACAGACACATGCAGAAGTCAGAGTTACGTCATTCGGAAATAAGATACATTCAGTTGACGCCATGAGACTACACAAATGTTGATTTGGATAAAGGGAGGCGGTGGACCAAGAACGGTACCTTGGAGAATACTGCACCCTAAGAAATACCCATTGAAGTCTTCGAGAGACTTGTGCGAGCTAGGAAAGACGAGGCCCTCACCTTTAAGTCGAGGCCGGTGAACGTGCTAGAATTTGTACCCATCACGCACTTATGGTTGAAAAGCGAATGCTCTACATAACTGTCTATCATCAAGAACTTAAAAAATTATATGAGAAATAAAATATTAACTGATTCAAAATAACTCTCACATCAGATAGCAATCGTATGATAGAATAAAATGATACAAACATTTGAATGAGAAAATCACACCAAGAAAGGAGAAAGTTAAAAGCAGCTGCCTGCATTCTTATATCGAACAATTTTTCAACAAATTTTGTCAAAATGGACCACTCATGGTTACCACTTATGAGGAAAGAAATAGAAAATTGCGGAATGGTAATTGACTGATTCCAGACACCCTATTTTTTTTTCTCGCGAAAAACAAAATCCTCGTAATAATCAGAAAACATCGTGAGAACCGAGGGAAAGTGGTAAGATTTGGTGTTCTTCCTGAATTTCTGCAGACTGTATGTCTCAGGGACTACATCCCGAGTCAGTGAATTCCGGAGCTTTGCCAGATCGGATTTTGTAAAATAGAAATTCAGATGACAGTTTTGAAAGTGAACAAATTCAGACTTTTTTCGATACACAGTACAACACTTCTTCCAGTAAAACGTGAAAATTATTCTGTATTTTAAGGCAAACTAAATTAAAAGAAAGAACATCGTAACTGTTCAAATGCTCTACACTATTTGCTCTAAACGTTTTTGCGACAACTTGAGTAATTTGTGTCAAAGGCGGTAGATGGGATATTGAGAAAATCGATCAGCGTAATCGACGCAGGGACCTAATTTCCCTTCTTTAAATCGACAACAACATCGAAGTTTCACTTAATAGGACGCTTCGTTGATTCCGATTAATGAGGTGCCCAATTTCGTGAAAATAGTAAAACGAACGTTGATAAAAATGTATTTCTCCAATTAAAAGGCGTAGTTTCTTTCATTTTAATGAACCTTTATCTTCGACCCATAAATTTCAGACCTGTCATCTAAATGAAAAATAAGGGTACCCTATTTTAATTTTCGAATAATGACTGCATTCTAGTTGGCGATTATATTTTTCAAAAAATTATTTCAGATAAGAGAAAGACATAAGGGAAATTGAAGTGGGAGGTTGCGAATATGCCGCCTACAATAGGAACATATCTTATGTTATTATTCAAGGCATAATTCAAAAAAAAATTTTTTTTTGCATACTTGATCATCAGGACCTATGATCGACGTGAATCGATTCGTGGAAAACAACTTGAGTTTGCTCAATATTAGAAATAAAAGATGACAGCAGTGTTATCTGGAACCATAGCGCAATTTCTATTTTCATTAATTTTTCCTCAGATATTTTTTCACTATGGCGTATGTTCAGAAAAATATTTCTCTTGCTCATTATGGCTTCGTAGATCAAAGGCCATTAATAATAAACCTTAAACATTTCGATATGTATCTGGAAATAAATAACAAGTTCTGCACTGAGATATATATTTTACCTTGAAGAAAAATAACCCTTTATGTGAATACAAGTACAGATTTGAAAAGAAAATACACATGCAGTTAATTACCTATGTGAAAAAGAAATATTATCAAGAGAAAATTATTGTCAAAATGGATAAGGTTTTCGCGGCCGGAGTTTTCAGTGTCACAATTTTCACTCGGGTTTGAAGGCCGTCGTTTTTTTAATTTCTTCCTAACGTCTCGCTAGCACGAGTGGCTGGCTTCTTCAGAGGCTTATATATCATGAATAATCTCAGATGACTGGAGATTCCGTCTGCGAAGATTGTATTTATTCTGATTTAGGTACTCTTGTGCGTTAATTACCGTATCTGGATTTGACCCATTTCTACGTGCCGTAACTGGGTTAAGCATATTTTCGATAACATTAATTGACACATTTTTGCCTGCTGTCTTAACGTCGTAGTTTTCATTTGTTATTTTGGAATTTCTGAGAATGGGATTCCATACTCGGTTGAGGTTAACAGCTTCTTCTTTTCTGTTGAAATTCTCCGTGTGTTTGTGGATCTCTATTGCCTCCCGTACAAGTCGGCTGTGGTATCCCTGGTTGGGGGCAAGAAATTTTACGTCCTCAAACAAAATCTTGTGGTTTCCTTCACTGAGCGCGTGTTCTGCCTCTGCCGACTTGTCCGTTTGGCCTAATCTGCAGTTCCTCTGATGTTCCTTCAGCCTTGTTCCCATCGATCTTTTCGTGGTTCCGATGTATACTTTTCCACAAGTGCATGGTATGCGAAATACCCCCGCTGCAGATAGTGGGCCTCTTTTGTCTTTTGCCAACCTAAGGCTTTGTTGTATTTTCTTGGTGGGTTTGAAGACCATTTTTATGTTGTGTTGCCCCAAGAGTTTTCCAACTCTGTCTGTGACTTTAGGAATATATGGGAGATACGCATGTGCAACTATCTGAGCCTCCTCCCTTCTTTCTCTCGTGGAAGTCCTCGGTTTCATGGCCCTGTGGATTCGGGTACACTATATCCATTCGAGAAAATTATTGTTTCTGAGAATAATCCTCGAGTTCTATGGAAAGTAGTATCTGATCTTACAAACAAAAATGAAATGAAAAACAATAACATTTTTATCAAAACTCCGCAAGAAATTATTGAGGACCCTACAAAGATTGCAACAATACTCAACAAGTATTTCATAGAAGCTCCCCAAAAACTAATAGATAATATTCCTAAAACTCATGACACAAATAGCTATAGCGGTGTTCCTATAGACTTGAATCCTTTCAGTATGTTTTTGAAGCCTTTTAGTGAAATGGAATTACTCCATTTGATAAACTTCGAAATGAAAAAACAAGAAATCGGCTGGTATGGATGAGATACCTGTTTTTATATTAAAAAAAGTATTCAACATCCTCATTGAACCGATCACATTTTTAGTTAAACTTTCATTCATACGTGGTACTTTTCTAACAGGTTTGAAAATGGGAAAGGTAACTCCAATTCGAAAAAATAATAAATTAAATACTTTTGACATCAGGCCAGTGACTGTTTGTCTTCGAGCGTTTGGAATATGCATTTTTAAAGCGCTTGATGAATTTTGTTATCACATGTAATATTTCGATTACTACGCAGCACGGTTTCCGTTCTGGAAAATCCACTCAGACAGCCTTACTAACCTTCTTCAAGAATTCAATGGATAGCATGGATAAAGGCGAATACCCTGCTGCAATTCTATTTGATTTGAACAGAGCTTTCGATTGCGTGAATCATTCGTATTTGTTGCATATTCTGGAATCTTATGCTGTCAAATGCACACTTCTCACTAGGATCTCGTCTTTCCTCAAGAACAGAAATCAGTGTGTCTCTCTGAAATTTTGAATTATGTAACACTGACCTCTACTTCAGAAACGAGTAAGGTTCGTTCTGGGGTACTCCAGGGTTCTATTCTCGGCTAGCCTTGTTTCTTCTTTATATTAACAATATAGATAAAGAAATGTCCCACTCTTTATTTACTGCATATGCAGATGACATTTTACTACTGATTTCTCATAAAAATACAGAAGCTCTCAAATACCAATCTGAAGATCTTTTGAATGCAACTTCAATGAGTATGATTTATTTCAATACGACAAAAACTTAACTGATACGTTTCCATGGTTATCAAAGCAAACTTGAAGGCCTCCAATTGAATATTAATAACACAAGTCTACGCAGTATCAACTGTGGAGTAAAATGAGTATAGACCAGTATCTCAACTGGAATTCACTTTGTGAAACAATAATTTCTAAAGTGAGCTCAGTTAATTATAGGTTAAAAAATCTGCGATTGGTTTTAGATAAGAATCAACTAAAAAGCATTTACCATAGTCCGGTTGAATCTAGGTTGAGTTGTGTTTGCTTCTGGGGGTTTCCCCAATCCAAGTATTTCAGTCATATCGATTATATGGGAAAAAACTATATTGTATTTTGTAGTTTGTCCGAATATTGGTTGAATATCATTCCACTTTATTTGACGAATTGTAATAACTCATATTGAGTCAATATTGGTTGAAAGATATTTACCAATATCGATAAAACAATATTGTCTTCACATCGTTTTTAACATCTAGAATAAATATCGCAATCCTAATATTCCCCTAATATCGATTCTAGGAATAAAAACTATATTGTATCTCCTAGTGTGATTATACATTGGTTGAATATCATTTCGCCAATATTCTACAAATCTTATCAATTAATATTCGGTCAATATTGGTTTAATAATATTTATCGATATCGTTAAAACAATATTGTCTTCATATTGTTTCTTACATCTAGATTGAGATGAAATTTGAATATTGGCCGAATATTCAATGAAACATATTGAAATTATATCATGATCAAACCTGGATAAAAATCCGCTAGGTGGCTCTACATATAGAACGTCTTCTAAAACCTACGAAAGTATATTAAATACTTCCCAAATTTTCAAGACAGCTCACTCAGTGGTTATGGCGATCACCTTCATCAACTAAAAGACATTTAATAATTTACCAAGGTATGTTGACATTCACCAATATATCCAAATGATATTGTACCAATATCGATAAATATTGTACCAATATCGATGAATATTTTGAGGCCATTATTGCTTCAAGAATATTTCACCAAAACTATTTCTAAAATATTCAAACAATATTCGACCAATATCGCAAAATGTTCATATTTTACTTCTCGACAATATAACTTTCGAATATTGTGCCAATATTGTCAGAATATTGTATCAGCGATATTGTACCAATATCGCCGAACATTCTGAGGCCAATATTAGTTCAAGAATATTTCGCCAATATTATTCAAGTGATATTGGACCAATATCGCCGAATGTTCACATTTTTTTTCTCGTCAATATTGCATTTCAAATATTTCGCCGATATGTTCACAATATTGTACCAATATAGGTGTGCTACTTGGGATTGTGATAAAAGGTTTCCCCCTTTTGTTAAAATTTTTAATTGAATGTTTGAGAGGTTTCATTTCAGAAGAAGCTTTATAAAAGAAATGTGAAGACGATAAAATGGTATAATAATAATAATGAAAATTTACGTAAATATCAATAAATGGAGTGGTGTTAGAACGATAAAAAATTTGTTAAAACTATTCTTGCAGGATCTTATTAAAATAATTATTCTCAATAACCCAATCGTATCGAAAATAACGAAAAAAAACATGTGTCAATCTCAGCCCCCACATAAATCATGCCAAAAAACCAGAAGATCCAAAATCACATTCCATTCAACATCTCATCTGGGTGAGATACGTGCATCTCATCGTGCTAGTCATACATAAATCTTCCACTCCAGGTCGTTTGTAACGCCGCGCCGCCACTGCTCTCGTAAACTCGAACATGGTGCAAGTGCGAACATGCGATGCAGCTTCACATGCATCGACCAGGATTGAGATATCTGGACTCAAAGGACGGAAAAATATTGCGCTACTTTTTTCGCAGAATTAACGATTGTGGTTTCATTCATGCTTGGTTGGAGGATCAGACCGATTTATTGCTGGTCGTTTATATATTTGTTTTTTCGGTTTGTTTTTAATTAACTGCGGTTGCCGACTTTTGTAAGAAACAGATGTAGTGGTGTGGTGAATCAATGCATATTGAACAATACTTAATAATTCAAGACTTTGTTGGTTTTCAATTTTTTTTTCTGATGCCAACCTGAACATGAAAAATTGAATATGCATGAAAAGCAATAATGACTGTTTTCCTTATTTTGATTTTTAGACCGAAATTTCAGAGAAAATTTTAAAGGGGGATACGCTTTCAATAGAGAAATTTAGGGGGTTCTTAAAAATAAATTTAAATATTTTTAAGGGACTGTCTATTCGTCCGGGCGCTCGGACGAATAGATTGCGCTAAATGTCCGGGCGTAAAAATACGCCCGGACGAACAGTGCGGGAGGCTATTAATCCGAGCAGTCATACATAAAATCCTTTAAAAAGGTTAGAATTTGTAGAAAGTAACTTTGGTATGTAGCATACCTACTGACATTTGGTTGTGAAAAATGTTTAAAGTTTAAAACTATTTAAAACCGTTGAAACTTTTATCAAAGGTAAGTTTTTATTTTAAATTTGTTTTGTTATATATATATTTTTGTTTTTAAACTTTGGTAATAAATAATTATTTGCATCTTGCATCATTAGCTATTTAATTATTATTATTTTCTTGACTTGTAAAGTCTATTTTATTTTCATTGTAGATGGAAATACAAATGGGGGCTACCTTTAACTCTTTTGAGCAAATAGAGGAAGCTATTAGAAACTATGAAAAAAAACTATACATTGAGTTAGTTCGAAGGAATTCAAAGACAATTGAAAGTGCAAGAAAAAAATACCCTAAGAGATTAAAAAACTGTAATTTAGCATTGAAATATTATAGTTTAAAATATATGTGTTATAAAGGGGGAAAAAATATAAAATGGTGAAAGGAACAAAGAATGGTACAAACATAAGAAAATCGAGCTAAAGTTGTATTTTTGTTTTATGCAAGAAATATTTATGATTGTTTTTGTTTTAAGCATACTAAAAAACATATTTTTTTTGCAGCACCAAAAAAGTGGACTTCCCTTTTTTTATCAGATTTGCATTAGCTCATGATGGCCAGTTTTTAAGTGTTGCAGAAATAAAAAATGAACATAACCATAACTGTGAAGAAGGAATTTACCAAAGTTTACCAAAACAAAGAAGATTATATGATACATCAAATGAAGAAATCTTAAATTTGTTGCAGTTAAATTGTAACAAAAAACTTTTAAAAAATTATGTTAAAAACAAATACCAAAAATTTACCACTTTAAAAGATCTAACCAACTTAAAATTTTCTAGTACATCTTCCTCAAAAGATGAACTGAAAGAAACTATTGATTTTCTCAACAGTTTTCCTTCCTGAACAGTTGAAGTAGTGGTAAATGAAGAAGATGTACTAGAAGGTCTGTATTTTCAGGATCAAAATATGAAAGACAGTTTTAAGGCATATCCTGAATTGCTTCTATGTGATGCCACATTTAAACTTAATAACCTAAAAATGCCTTTATACTTATTTGCTGTGGTCAATGGAAATGGAGAAGCAAAAGTTGTAGCGACCTTTATCCTTTCATCAGAAAGTACTGAGTCGATTAGACATATGACAAAAACTTTGAAAGAAAATAATAATTCTTGGAAAGAAACTGTAACCATATTTACCGACAAAGATTTTAAAGAACAGTATTTATGGAAGAATTTGATAAATCTAAGGTTCTTCTTTGTCTTTTTCATACCCTCAAGGCCTTTAGAAGCAGTATAACTTGTGAATCCATGAATATAAGTTCACAACAAAGGATCACAGTACTAGAACTTCTTCAAAAACTAGCATATTCTTCTAACGAAAAAGAATATTTTTTAAATTATAATGCTCTGATGGATCTAAATTTTGAAAAAGTTCTGTACTATTACAATAAAAATTGGCACCCAATTAGGGATCAATGGGTTGAGGGATTCAAAAGGAGTTGCCTAACCTTTAATGTAACGACAACTAATGCTTTAGAAAATATTAATCAAAAATTGAAGAGTGTCGTTTCTAAATATAGCCCTTTAAAAAAGTTTTACGAAGACCTAGTAATAGCATTCGACGTTATGAGCGAAAAAAGAAAAATTAGGGCATATCAAATACTCAACAAAACCGAGATACATAATTTTAAAGAGGCATCATCTGATTTAATCAAATATTATAAATATGTGACTCCATATGCTTTCAAGTTTATTAAAACGAGTTTAGAGAAAAGTCAAAAGGTCACAACCGTAGAAGACATGGGAATTTTTTTGGTTGAAACCAGTTATGAGACCTTTCAAGTTACTGAAACTAATTGTTCATGCAACCTATTTCAAAATTTGCACTTACCATGCAGCCACATATTTGCTGTTCTTTTAAAGCTAGGTAAAACTTTGTATAATGAAAATTTAATACACAAGAGATTTGTGAAGGCCTATTATATTGAAGAAGAAACAAAATATTCCAATATAAAGAATATAGTTTATCCGATAGATAGTACTGAAGTGCCTACCAGTATTGATCCTAAAATAAGTAGGTTAACCAAATCAAAATCTATCATGACGCAGCAGGAGAAATTTAGAAAGACCATGGATATTTGTTTGAAACTTGCATCGAACATTTCAGAATATAGTAATAAAAAATTTGTTGATAGTATTCAGCAAATTCAAACTGTTTCCGAATTCGTAGAAAAACGTAAACCATTTGTTGTCATATAAATATGCCAACAAACTGAAATGGAGCAGGAACACGAACAGGAAGACCTATTAGGAATTACAGAGAGTGACAAAGAAAATTTTAAGACATCAAATATGTCTAACATAAATGTTGAAGTAACAGAAATTGAGGCGTCAACACCAACAAAGAGACTCAAACGGCATCCAAAGAAAGAGAACAGGAACAATATTTTACCGAAATGGAAGAAGAAATCGTACAAATAGAGAATGAAAATGTAGGAGAAATTAATAGAGACAAAATAGAGACAAACTTGGAAGATAGTACTGAATTAATTGAAGAGGATGAAAATACAGAAACACAAATGAATAATAAAGAAATTAATCAATTAAAAAAAATACATAAAAATACGGAAAATTAAAACTATAGGGAGACCCAAAGGTATTGAAAAAACTTTTGTTGGTTTAAAAAAATATAAAACTAAAGATGTTTTTAAGAACCAGTCTTCTTATGCCAAAAAGAAAAAAATATTTGAAACCATGTTCCCAAAAAAGGATTTTGTACACAATATATTAAATAATTTTCACAAAGTTCAATTATCAGATTTATCAACTAACAAATTTTTTATTAGAGCCCGAAGTTGACATTCATTTAACTGAAATTCATTTTGAAAACGCGGCTGTCCTGTGGACTGGTTCTTGGCAATCGATCAATTAGATGCGATTCATGTTTACTGTGGGTAGACATTAAATGCACTAATTTAACTAAAATACCTAAACAGTCACAAAAGTGGTTTTGTGGTGGCTGTAAATAAAATAAAAAACCAAATATTTGTTCAATTTTTTTAATATATATTTTACGTTAAGTTTTGTGATGCAATTTATCCAATTTGTGATATATTGTGATACCTGAGAATTTATTTTCGTTTTTTAGCTTAAGAGCTATTGTTTTTGTATTGAAGTTTTAAATAAAATATTTCGATTTTTTTATTAGTTTGAATTTTCTCCTTCACTGTACTTATATTTACCTTTTATATTTCTCATATCTCCTACCATGTACGATACCTATTATAATCCTTCTCATGATTATATTTATTATCGCCTCTTTTAGAACTGCTCTCGTATTTCAATTTGAACATATTTTGCTCTTCTCTCCGAATAATCATTATTTATTTTTCCTGTATTTTGCCAATGTCTTAAAAGTTGCATACTTGATTATAAATTTCCAGGTCATGCAGAGCATTTTATCAAGATTTTTTTTTTTTTTTGGTGAAATGTAACATAAGTTTTCTCTCCATTAATATAAAACTTTTTAGGACACACTACAAGTAGTATTGACAGTATGGTAATATGACTTCTCTTAATATCAATCAACGTAGTAAGTGGTCAGACACGATTTTATCGGCATCAAGCTTGTGTCCTATAGTACATTTCACCATAATGTATATTATCACATATCATATTGCTTTGAAGAACTTAGTTATACATAATGTAACAATTGTACAGGCATCTGGATATTCAGCACAATGTGACTATTTCTTCTATAGGTACCTACTACTCTACTAAGGTGTACCAAAATTTAGCAAAAATAATAAAAAAGTAAAAAACTAAAACTTTCCCTTCTCATATTATATTAACGTATCTTTTAAAACACTTTTTTCCAATCGCTTCAAAATTTAATATTGTGTTGTGTGAAGAGTAAAGTCATTTAATGAAATGAATTAAGTACTACTTGTGTTTTAGACGTTATTCACATTTAATTTTTCACAATAGAGAACTAAGTACACTTGATAATGTAACAATATTCGTACATATGCCCGGATAAATAGCCTCCCGCAATGTTCGTCCGGGCGTATTTTTACGCCCGGACATTTAGCGCAATCTACTATTCATCCGAGCGCCCGGACAAATAGACAGTCCCTATTTTTAAATAGTAAGAATGAGTACCTAATAAAATAAGTTCTTATCAATCTTTGTCAAAGAATACAAAGCTGCAACATTGCTTTAAGGTGAAGTAGAGAATATGAGATATACCTTTTGAATAGTTCAACTTTCATTCAATATAAAGCTGCAAAGAAACGTTTGAAAAAATTGAGAAAAAAAACATACTTTTGGAACGGTTTTGTATTGATTGTTTACGAGAAAGTTAAATAATGTTTAAAGTAATGTTTAATCATATCAATATATCACATTTACCCCAGTGACTGGGGCAAATTTGAAGAAAGTGTATATTTTTGTAGTAAATAGCATATTCCGTAGTCTGGGGCAATTGTATAAAAAATCATTTTAAGTTCTCTATTTCTGTAATATTTATAATTTATTTTGTTAAAAAATACCAAAAATGTGAACATCTAGAAAAAAAATGCCAGAACAAAGGAAACAAAAAGCTAATAAAATTAAACACAAAACACTCTTAGATGTCTTACAGTTAATGTTGAATGTTAAAGTTTTTAGAGAAAATTGAAAATTAGTACATTCCACATCTATCAACGATAGAATTAGGTAGCACTTTTATATCCTGTTCAAGTACATCATCAATGTCGGCATTTATTGACCATACCATTTTTATTCCTTCAGATAGTCTGAATTTAACTATACACCAATCATCCGTGTATTCTGATACAAGTGCCACATATTGTCTGATTATCTTTTTTGTGCAATATTTTACCAATATCAATTGATGTTCGGCCTGCTAAAACATCAGACATTGCAGTGTTGAGATCAGCTGCCGAATAGTTTCCATAAGTTTTTTTTGTAGCAGCGAACCATGATATCTATAACAAATAAGGCTTGTAAAACTTGTTCTACAACTGTTTAAATTAATTGTTTGAGTAATCCAGGTTAGAATCCAAGAACTTATACAAACGGAGTAACTGTGATATACTATGACACATCTGGCCCAACCTGTAATAATACATTTACCCCAACAACAAAATTCCAAGGGGCAAATGTGTTATACCAACATTTTTAATAACATATACCATACGTTTTTTCAAACTACTATGAACTACTAAGTATATAAAAATTAGATTAATATTCCTACATACCAAAAAAATAATGTATTATTTCACCAACGGGGTAAATGTATACAAAAATTTGTGTTAAAGTGAAACGCACGTACCTCAAGAAAATTGAAATAGTAAAATTTCGTGGTAACAACGATAGATCCGAAAGGGAAGTATGTAGAATTTTGAAACATGCATCCGGAGCGTCGAAATATTAGCTGGAGCTTGGACCAGTAACCAAAATTTTCAATCAGAGACGAAATAATTCTGAACGAACTGGTGTCATTTTTCACTCATTACACAAAATGAAGCTTTTTGTAACTGGTTACATAAATATCTATTACAGGATTTCTCCTTGAGCAAAATATGTTCAGTAAAATTGCAAAAAGAAATATTGTTTGCGAAGTAAACTAAAGTCGTGTCACCACAAAACATCAGCTTCACCCCCAGTTAAGACAGAAATTGACTATGCATAGAAACATAATAAGTCCAAATAATGACCCTTGTGGAACACCTCGAACGTTGTCCCTTAATAAACCTCAATGGTCTCCAAATACACAGACTCTCGCCGTCGTTCAAATCATTTCGCAATCAAATAAATCCAAAAACAGAACTGAAATCCATAAAAACGCGATTTCAGCCGAAAATATCCTTAATGGCTCTCTTCCATCACCCGATGCCTAACTGACTCCCTATCAATCCACCAGTTGAAACCCCTCAAATTCCCATCGCATTCACTTTTCGCTAATATTCTCCACTCCTTGGAGTATCCAGCATGAAATAAAAGCGTTGGCGCTGAAATTATGTTTATAGTTACAGTTATTTTAAGGGCACACTTGTTGTGTTCAGTGTAGGCTGCACCACTAGAGAGAGTGTAGCCGTCTTTATCGGACAACGGTCTTCTAGGAGAGGAGCTCTCTCTCGCGCACTGCTGGGGATGCAGAGGCGTCGATTATGGGATTTGGATGAGTTGGATACTCGATAGATTATGAGAAAAGATTTAGAAGCTATTTTCATCTCCTCAAGTGATTCAGCAGCTTGCAGAAGAATATCAAACTTTTCAATAATGTTTCAGATTCATTTATTTATTATCCTCTCGACATAAATATTTACCATGTTAATATGGTAATCACTAGCCAATATGGGAATCACTCCCAATACCAACAAACAACTAAATAGAGAAGTCATTGATTTACAATGCAGTCAAAATATATAACCATATTTACCAAATTAACTAAATCAAAAATCCGGTTCAGAAGATCTGTAAAATCTATTGGAAAAGGCACTGTACGATGTGCAAGAATTCTATCAATCCACCAGACATGGTTAACTTGATGTTAAATTTGTATTGGAGTGTAGAATTTGGAGTTACATTGATTTTGAAGGTGTACCTTCCAAAATCTATGTACATTCTCAATGTTTGTGTTATATCCTAGAATTATAAATAGTTATTTTACATCAACTTTGAAAGTTTTACACATCAGGTCAATAAAAAACATTCTTACACAATAGAATTGATAAATCCTAGATATGAATTAAGGACCGTTGTACCATACACTCTTACTGTCTACATTCTTCATATTTATGTTTAATTTCATTTATACATATTTGAGTTCGCTTTGTCAACAAAAATCTTGTTTTTTGGAAGTTATATTTTGATTTGATTGACTTCTACAACTTCTGTTTTGGAAAACATTCCCGATATTGTTCTGTTCATATAAAAATGGGAAAAAACACAAGAAATGATTCATCGTTTTGAAAAACAGGACGAGCCTACCGGTAACTGGTATTATGGAACTACTGGAATGTTGCCTTCGGAACTTTCATGAAAAAGATGGAATACATGGAAGGATTCATGGAATGGTTCGAGGCCTTTGCTATAGACAAAGCCGACTAGAAACCTAGGATGTGGCTAAGATGTGTTGATGATACCTTCGTCATATGGAACCATGGAGTTGAAGAACTCGTGGCCTTTCTGCGGCTCCTAAACAACATTACACCGTCCATAAATTTCACAATGGAAAAGGAAACCCAGGAGGGGTTACCCTTTCTTGATGTGAAAGTCTAAAGACCGAATGGCAAATTTCAAACGTCAGTGTACAGAAAACCAACTCACACCGGACAATAGCTGAATTTTGAGTCGAACCATCATGGAGCGACAAAGAGAGGAATTATCCGCTCGTTGGTTGACCGGGCCTACAGCCTCTGTAACACCGATGTGAGTCTGACCAGCGAATTGAATATCATCATGAGAGATCTGCGATGGAATGGGTACTCCGACAAACATATAGCAGCGGTCCTTAACCGCAGAACCAGATGAACCAACACAGCCTACCCTATTTCTTCCCTATGTTATCGGATAAGATAAGTCGAATTGGATCGAGGTATAACATCCGAACATGCTTCAGATCAAGTAATACCATTCGTAGCCAACTCACAAAAACGAAAAAAGTGACTACAAAAATTGCATTTACCGTGTTCCGTGTGGGATGGATTATGTTGGAGAAACTAAGGGGCCACTAAATGTGAGAATCGGTGAACACAAAAGAAATACCCAGCGAGGACAGACAGCGAAATCGGGAATAGCACATCACGTATGGACGTATGGTCGGAAGCCGAAGTTATCCACAAAAAACAACATTGGTATTAGAGAAAGTTTATAGAGACGGCTTATATTCAGAATAATGACATGTTCAGTCAGCCGAGCATAGAGATTCGGAATGTGTGGAAGCCACATATCACTTAGCTAGATCGATTGAGATTTCAATAAAACTCTGTGTCAAGACCTGTCAAGATCGGTCATCAATAATAACACTCGCCAAAAAAAAGGTCGTTGTATCACGTTAATTAACATTGATGACCTGAGAGAGACCCCACGAAGATCATAATTACCTTTATAGCAGGTACATCAGTTGCATGCTATATAATAAGTATCCGAGATATCTTGTCGCATTCACACACTTGATAACGACAGTAGATGTTAACTGCTGAAACGTCGTGACTCAAACACATGCAGAGAATTTATTTTCTTTGTTTCTAGACAATGGAAGTCCAGAAGAATTCTCCTATCGTTTTTACTGTTGATACATCAACAAGTAACCTTCGTCTAGAATATAAAACTCTCGTCGTAAGTCGTAATACCTATACTATCACAGAAGAGCTAACCAGTGCAAAGACGCCACACAGTGGAATAGAGTTGATGAAGCAAACAACTTCATTGGTAAGCCCAATGACATAATACGGATAGACTTCGTTATTCACATTTCGACCTGCGGTCACATTCTAAGCAAAGTAGTTATTGCAGCTTGTTTCGCGGAAAATAGTTGCCATTCAACCCAAAAGTCGGCAAAGCTAAGTTTCTGCTGAATTATCTGGCTTACATACAATGTATATAAACAGATAATATCCGCGAAATAAGCGGCAGTAAAAATTGTGCTAAGAATGTGACTCTGTGTTAACGGTAATATGTCATTGGGTAAGCCTTAACCTCGTCCATTCTTATCCGTCCGTTCCTTTTCTATATAGTCCCATACATCGAGGGCTCCTGTTGCATCTACAAATACGATAGAAACCGAAACCATCCGAAACCGTCAGATACATTTGATAATAATAATAATTCTTCGGGCTAATGATCAAAGATAGTCGTCGATGCCTCTGCAAAAAACAAAAAATAATAATTCTTTAATTCCAGTAAGATCATTGTTATATTATATTGGAAGATTGGGGAGTCAGTATAAAATTACGTCACAGAAATATATAATTGACGTATATAGTGGATATACATAATAATAATGAAAAATATTTTATTCCATTTGATCATTGTTAGATGTTATTGGAAATTCAATCATACAACAGCGGATATTATGAATATTTGTAAAAAAAATATATAAAATACATAGTTAAAAAATATCACAAGTAGAAGCTAACACAAATATTAAACTAGTTTCCATATTCCTACGCGTTCTCTATCTCTCCTTCAGGTGGACAGGGGGGCAAAATTATTTGAAATTGATTTATGCGGCTATCGGATATTTTTCAGTAGAATAACAGGATTTTCCGATTTTAATTTGCCAATTTTTTGCAGTAATTTTCCACCTATTACCCGCTCTCTATCTAGCCTTCAGGGAGGCAGGGTGGTAGCATATTTTGCAATTAATTTATGTGACTGTATGATGGTTTTCACTATTTTTACGGATTTTTCCAATTATGTTTTTGCTAGTTCTATCATTGCATTGTTATCGAAGTTGCAAAAAATGTGTACCTAATTTCGTAGCAATTGGTTAGGGGGAATTGGTCTGAAATTCAGTTACAAGATTTAACCGTATACTAACAGGCCAAGTTAAATAATAAAATGAAATAAAAAACGTTGTTATCTTATGAGAACATAATGTGATGAATTACCTAACTTTTATAATAATCTCAGTACGGGATATTTCAAAAAGTTACTGTGAAAACTACTCAAGTTTGTACTTTCCTTTACGAGCAGACCTTGAAAGTCTTTAAAAAACGCGTGTAAGCCAGATATTTCCCTTCGACTATCCAAACTATATTCATTACTCGATATAGAAAATGGTATACCGGACGCCTCTGAGAACAAATGGTATTTTCCCTTCAACACACAAGTATTTTCACTCCTAGACGGGCATTTTGGTAAAAGTTATATTCGTCAGTTACTATTGCAAAATATTGATCCTAGTCAGTTACTAATGCAAAATAATCAGCCTAGTCAAAAACATGATAAATTAAACTTATTTGCCTTTTTCTATTCATGTTAATGTTTGCAAAATAAATATTCAATACAGGGTGGATAGTATTCGAATGATAACTGAGTAGGGTGACTGCTCCCAATCCTAGCCACTTCTTATTCATATTATAAAATAGTTTACTCAGATTCTTGAACTCAGCAATCTTTTTGGCGGTAATCGCGTAGATGATTTAAATATAGTCTTAAAAACATAGTGTTGGCTGACAAGGTAAGACCAGGTAAGAAAGCTCAAAATTCTCTCAGTGGGTCGGGGACTCGGGGGTCTGAAATTAATCCCTCGACTTTAATCTCGGACCCCGAGATCAAAGTCGGGGGGTTCGAGATTAAAGTCGGGGGTTCGAGATTAAATAAAGTCGGGGGTACGAGATTAAAGTCGGGATTCCGAAAAAAATTGCTCTTGGCCCTCCTACATCTTCGTATAAAATCTTAGATGATATGTTGTATAATAAATTGCCAGTGCAACTTAACCTACCCGTATGTTCAAGATAATGATTCGAAAATGTTTGCTGTCACACTGCTTCTACTCGACGGGGGAATATTTGGAGGCTGATGTTAGTTCTTTGGCAACTATACAGGGGGTCCCTCCAGGAACTGCATCGATCAATATACAGTGAGCACGTAAAGGTTGGAACAAATTCGTTCAACGCTTGATATGGCCATTAGGGAAAATAAGCTCAGACACGTCGATTTTATTTTTCAGTTGCGCATTTTTTGGTCTACTCATATTTTTGATGACGTCATCGCTGTTCGAGTTATGACGTCATTAAATATTTTTTTAAATGGCCTCACCCTATTTTGATAATTCTTTAAAAATGAACTCATTTTTCTGTATATGGGTGTTATATTTTTTCAAATGATCGATAACCATATGTTCGAGAAATAAAAGATTTTTTATTCATAATAATGTAACATTAAGTCTGTTAACGTAACCTTTTGACTAGAGGTATCTCCACAAAATAAAATATTGTGGGGTTAGATCAGGAGATCTAGCTGGCCACTCTAAAAATTCTCGTCTGCGGGTAGAGTACCTACGGTTATTATTATCACGCCGTGGCGCTCTCGGGCGACTGCGGACTTCGGAATTCGATCGCAGACGAGAATTTTTAGAGTGGCCATCTAGATCTCCTGATCTAATCCCAATAAATTTTTTTTGTGGGGATACCTCAAGTCAAAAGTTTTCGTTAACAGACTTAATATTACATTATTATGATTGAAATATCCCGAAAATACGGTTATGTAACATAAGAAAAAAAAATGACATTCATACACAGAAAAATGTTTCTTTTTGAAGGTATTATCAATATCGGGAGAAACCATTTAAAAAAAATTATAGTGACGTCATGGCTCGAACAGCGATGACGTCATAAAAAAACTGAGTAAGCCAAAAAATGCGCAACTGAAAAATAAAATCGACGTGTCTGAGCTTATTTTCCCTAGTGGTCATATAAAGCGTTTAACGAATTTGTTCCAACCTTTACGTGCTCACTGTATAGAAAACCATAGGTGGGCCGGATTTGAAAATTTTGGAGTTCACTATAGCCAACAATGGACCATTTCTTTGGCCGCCCCGCTCTCCAGATTTATCATTGCTCGATTTTTTCATTTGGGGTACAATCAAAAATCAAGTCTAAGAAACTCAATTGACTACCATGGAAGATTGTATGCAACGAGTGAGGAATTCATTTGAGAATCTCAGACCCGATTCAATACGAAAAGCGACACATCAAGAATTATTATTGAGATGTGAAAAATGTTTGGAAGTTGAAGGGCGCCAATTCGAACATTTACTGACCAAATAATTTTTGTATACCTCTCAATATCGTAAATTGTTCTCTTTCATTCGAATTGTTATAGAATTTCTTTATCTACATTTTTGTATTGGCAGAGATGGAATTTTTTTGAAGTTTTCTATAATTCGTCTAACAGTATTTTGTAAGGGCTTCTGCTTCTGCGGATACCGAATAGCAAATATATCACATGTTCTTGAGATAACCCTATTACATTCGCCATAAATAATAAATCTTAATTCGAATAATTCAAACGAGCCGGCATGATTGATTACAATGACATTTCCGTGGCAGTTGATTGTTTCCAACGCAACTGCGGGCGTCATGGCCAACTAAGAATAAGTAAACCCAAGAATACGAGATTTTCTGGAACTGAGACATGTTAATTCGCCAATATTTCGAAAACTGTTGAGTGTAGGCATAGATAACCTTATTCAAAGTAAGCTTCATTTTCGATGGTTTCCATTTGTAAAAATGGACTTATCGAAAAAATTTTTTTTAATGTCCAGAAATAAAAAAATATATATTTTGGTCTGCAAACGCAATTTTCAACTTTAAATTTGAAATATTTCGAAAACCGTTAGAATTGGGTATAGGAAATTATACATGGAACATGTTCAGAATCATGCGTAAAATCTAAAACTTTGATAATATACAGGGTGCCCCAATTAAAATAACGAAGTTGGTGTCCACTTCCGGTACAACCGGAAGTGCCATACTCTTCAAAATATTTTATCCGGATAGCACTTACCAACAATAGTAAACTCCCTAATTTTCAAATTCGGCCCACCTATGGTTTTCTATATATTGATCGATGCAGTTCCCGGAGGGACCCCCTGTATATCTCAAACATAATAGATATATAATCATTCCAAAACATGCCATTGGGGAGGGGACCACTCTTCACCATATCTAATTTTGAATAATTTTTGAAAAATGTTTTATATTGTCGTCTCGTTTTGTACGTCTATTTTAATATTCGACATTTACTGTTTACTGCTACGTACCTACTAACTGACCTACCCAAAATGGATTTTATTTTCTGTGCTGAATGAATAAATGTAGCAAAAAACTTCAGATTATTGATTGTGTAGAAATTTCACTAACTTATTTTTTAACTTGATCTCAAAGATTTTGCTCAAATGGCCCATTACTGGCTAGTATACCTTCTATAAGACTCAGTTTATCCATTCAAAAGCTTCTCGGTAGGGTCTACTGCCCCGTTGTTCCCTTGTAATCGACGGCTATGCCGCGTTGGCAATTGAGTTTAGTACTTCATAAAGTAGAGGCGCACGCGAGCTTCCGAGGTTGAAATCTTAGGTTACAGAAGAGGGCTGTTATGGTGCCGTAAAGACGAGTGATTTGATTTTATGTGTTTCGGTTAAATATCGCTTCATCCTACTGGGAAGTTGCTCGTTTGCAGTTACGCCACTCGAAGCGTTGAAAGTGGGCGAAATTTACTTTAATCTATCAACGAGGTTCCGATCCAATTATCACTCATTTGTTTGGGCTTCTTCTACTGGAGGTCTGGAGGATGACAATGGATATTGCAAAATGTGTGGATGACTGTTATTTATTTTATGTCATACTAGTTCATTATTGTGTTTTTATTGCTTAATTACCAACTTTATGGCCCGCGCGGGCATAAAGAGAAATAATTTCGTCAGGAATTCCAAAATCTTCGTTAATTTTGACTTCTAACTTTGACACATATAAAAATTATTGGGATTTTATGACATTTTCGTTTGTCAACATTCACCTAGCAACGATAGTGTCTACTATGATAAAATGGCAATGTTATTAATTCAAACCGGATTTTTTTAAATACTGAATTGCATTGAGATTGGATTGCAATAACGAACTAGTATGACATGAAGTTATGTATGTACCGCGGGCATAAACAGATGTGTATACCCTCGGGCGACTTACAAACCCTCAGGTCAGAGGCCCTCGGGTTCGTAAAAAGTCGCCCTCAGGACATAAACATCTATTTATACGTTTGGTACATAAATAACTATTAGAATTTTAGTATGTTGTAAAAGAAACGTGAAACCCTTTCAAAGAAAGAAATTTCAATCGACTCGGAGAAGAAACAGAAAAAAATCTGAAAGTGAAAACAAAGTGTTCACCCATCAAAAACTGTTCACTCAACTAGAAGAAAAAACAAAGAAAACAAGGTGTCCACTCATCTTGGAAACAAAACTGAACAATTATTATCGATGAAAAAAATTTTACTCGACTCGGAGAAGATACTAAATAAAAAATTTTACAATAGGAAACAAAGTGTTCTTCCACCTTAGAAAAAATCAATAAAAAAATTTGATTCGACTCGGAGGGGAAACTAGGTAAATAAACATTTGAAAATAAGAAGCAAAATGTTCACCCATCTTGTAAAAAAGTGAAAGTTTTTCGAGATTCATACGATTCGATTTTTTGGAAAAAAACAATGTGTTCACCAATCTTGGAAAAAATACTGAAAAAAAATGTTACTCGACTCGAAGAAGAAACTACAAAAAATACCAATCTTGAAAAAAAATGAAAATTTCTGGAAGAAAAGAATGTTCACCCAACTCGAAGAAAAAATGGTGTTCTTCCATCTTGGAAAAAAAACGTGAGAAGTTATGATGAAAATATTGTGACTCGTCTCGGAGAAAAGAATTAAACAAATAAGGTTTTCACCCATCAAAAAATGTTCACTCAATTCGAAGGAACAAAAAAAAATTAAAAATAACTTGGTGATCTCCCTTCTTGGAAAAAAACCTTGAACTTTTTTTTGATGAAAATAATGTTATTCGACTTGGAGAACGAACTAAAAATAAATTGAAAATGAGAAACAAAGTGTCCACCCATCTTGGAAAAAAATACTGAAAATGTTTCGACAAAAAAGACATTTACTCGACTCGATACACCCATTTTGAAAAAAATAACTGAAAATTTTTTGAAGAAAGGAATGTTCACCTGGAAGAAAATACTAAAAAAATTGATAAAACAAAAACCCATCAAAAATATTCACTCAAATCGAAGAGAATACAAGAGATTTTTTGAAAAAAACAAGGTATTTGTTCACCCATCTTGGAAAAAAATATTCAAAGTTATAAATATAACTTGACTCGAACAAGAACCTAAAAAAATTGGAAAAAATCAAGTTTTTCAACCATTAAAATATGTTTAGTCAACTCGAAAAAAAAAATTGAAAAAAGGCAAGGTATTCACCCATCTTGGAGAAAAAACTGAAAATATTCCGTAGACAAAAATGTTACTCGACTCGGAGAAGAAACTGAAAGAAATTAATTAAAAAATATATATTTTTTTGGCCTCTTGGATAATGAAAATATTTTTACAAAAAAAAATTCATTCAACTCGAAGAATGGAGTGAAAAAAATTAAAAAAAACAAGTGTTCAGCGATCTTGAAAAAAAATCGAAAGTATTTCGCAGAAAAAATTTAAATTAAAAAAATTATTTGAGAAAAATTTTTTTGAAGAAAAAATGTTCACTGAACTCAACAAAAAAATAGAAAACCCATATGGAAAAAAATTTAAATTATTCGAAGAAAAAAAGTATTGACTCGAAATTTGGAATTTGGAATGATTGAGGAGATCAATTTCATCATACGTCAATTATAGATTATAGAATCTCGGATACGGAAAAAAGCTATGTATAGAAAGGTTAGAGACAGTGGCAAAATGCAAACTCTTTCGAGAAATGAAAAAAAAGATGAAAATTTTGAACGGTATTTGGCACTTCAATTTGTCGGGAATAAGGAAAAAAGCTGTCTAAAAACTTTCACAAAATGCGAAGCGATAATTCAAAAATCGGTACTATACGGAAGCGGAAAATAATGGAAAACTGCGAATCGAAATTTGCTGGTATTAATTTATTATTATTATTATTTGTTTCGTTAATTTCATTATTTGTCGAGAATCAGGGAAAATTATTTTAAAGAACAGGATGTTCATAAAATCGGATGTGGAATCATCTACGACTAAAAGACAAACTTTAACTACAAGATAACCTCTCTTGGAAGGGATTCATGTTGTAAAGAGAAACAATCTCGATTGAAAATTGAATCAAACATGACTTCTATGGAAATGGAGAAAAAAAACAACGATAAAAATGAGGTTACTTTTTTATAATATCTAGCTGAAAACCACTACTTCCCCGGCTAGAGCCACGCTGGACATTGAACTGAATATTTTCACAGTATGTCTGATTATGCTCGTTCTTTCAGAAAAAGCAAAGCTGATGTTTCAAAAGTCCATACGAAAGTAGAAAATGATGAAAAACAACGAATAGTAAAGAATCTATCAAATTCATTATAACTCGAGATTAAAGAATAAAGCCACGAGACATTTTTTACCATATGTATAAATAGCTTCTGAGCTTCTTTTGCAATTTTTGTAAGATCCGTCTACCAGCTAAACATCCTCTCCGAATTCCTAGTTTGAGGGGAACCTCATTATTATTATTGTTCAATACTCAGATTCTCTTTACTGAATATTTGCTCTGAAATCCTACCTAGCCTTCCTGAGTATATTAAAAGTCATCTAGTAGTCATCCATTATTTCGTTTGCTTCAATCTTCCACAAAGCATCTTAACTTAAATACATAATTAGAGCAAAACGACCAGAGTAAAACATGAACAGAATCGTGCAAGACACTGTATTATTTCATAGATAAAAATTTCAAGAATGACAATTTAATATTGATACAAGCCGGATGATTTATTTCTGATCGTAATGAGTAGGTACTGCAATTTATGAGGTCAATTTTCGCATGTCTTCTTAATCTGATTCAAACGAGATGATTGAGTCGATAACTTCAAGGTAGGTTTCTGCATAGAAGGCTGAGGCGACGCAGTAAATTGTAAGTATAGGTTTGATATCTCTCGATTTTTGTAAACGATTTGCATCAGTTATCCAGTGATCGGTGTTTCATTAAATTTATTTACATTATCCGGGCAGTAGCGTAACTATAAGCTGGTCACGGGTAGAAGCAAATTTGAAATTTTGTGGTAGGGAATCTATTTGACACATTTAAAAAGGTTCAGTAATTATAGAACACTTATAATTTATGTGCAAGTCTATCCTTTTAATCATTAATACCATAAATTGGGTATAAAAAATATATAACGAGCAGTTGTTTTTTGTTAGATGTTTACCTCACATTTGATTTGGAATGTGAAATTAGTTGGAGAGAAGGTTAGTTCGACATTACTCATCCTTTGCTTTCGAAAAGTGCTTCGTGTTTTTCCTTACGCGTGGCGCTGCAACTGACTTACTGTAAGTCGCGGATTCATTTGTGAAGAAATACTATTAAACAGAAGGTTGTTATTCGTTGGGCACGGACTCTGATGCAGGGTTGCCGATTTGCCAGGAATTACTGTCATTTGCAAGTAATCAACGGCCTTGACAGTAAAACTGCAAGTAACGTTTTTGAATAATTGAATTTGTCAACATTTTTGTAAGGCAATTGTGTTTAAAGATGCGAAACACTATGCGCCATCTACTAGAGAAAAACACTGTAAGTGTGCTTGCTACTTGTGCTATTTCAAGATATTCAATAGAACTCTCAGCATCCAGTGGTCTGAGAACTATTAATTGTAAACTTTAGTGTAAGTAATTATTATCATTGCTGAAATATTTTACATCCTTAATCCTACAGTGTTTTTTTTTTGGTTGGTTTTCTATAGATATTTATATTTTCAAATATACAGAGTATAAACGTCACAAAAATAGTATTTATATTTATTTGTTTTTATTTTTCTGAATATTATAAATGTTTAAACAGTGTCCGCCAAAATCTTTCATTCATATGGAAATTTTTTTTATTAAGTGTATCTCAGAAAATTTCATTCCTCAATTGGACTGAATACGCGCTTATCGGCATTATCGCGTGCGGATAAGCGGGAATCGGCCTATATTATAATTTCACAAAAGACATTACTATTCAAAATATCGAAAAATGTTATAGAAAAAAGTTGTTCGAAATTGAATGATAGTCTCGGTTATCCAGTTTAGTTCTTCATTGGAACAGCGAGGTTCTGACATCGAGTTAGAAGAGATATCTGAAAAAAAAATTGGGACATGTCTTAATGAAAATCTTTTAATTTCAAGAGAGGGTCAATGAGTAGATGTTTCTGCGATAGGTTAGAAATCGAATCTCCTAGGACACACCGAATCATAGTGCTCTAGGTGAAAAAAATAAATCATGAATATGTGGAACGTAAACAACCATGTTGTAAAGAGAAACATTCTCAACTGAAAATTGAATCAATACATGACTCCTCTGGAAATGGAAAAAACCTACGATAAAATGGAAGTTACTTTTTTGTAATATCTAACAGCAAACAACTACTTCCCCGGCTAAAGCCACGCTGGACATTGAACTACATCTGATAGATATTGAGAAAGGCCCTATATAACTTGAGAGAAAAAATCTGAAAGTGAAAATTTGCATTTTCATTCAGATAGTTGATTATTTATTAAATGTCCAGTTTCCATTGGAGATTCTCAAGTTATATAGGGCCTTTCTCAATATCTATCAGATGTAGTTCAATGTCCAGCGTGGCTTTAGCCGGAGAAGTAGTTGTTTTCTGTTAGATATTACAAAAAAGTAACTTACATTTTATCGGCACCAAACTTTTCTAAATCATCTTCATCACAATTTTCATCATGAGGATGTGAAAAATGAGAAGAGGATTCCATACTTGAAATATCATAACAAACAAGATTGATCTAGGCACATTGGGATTGATTTCCACTGAAGTTTTCAGATTGGTGATTATTACCCTTTGTGCTGTCATTTGAGTTTTCCGGATAATGTTTTCTACCAGAATGTATTGTTGGTTGATAAGTTGGTCTTGACCAAGCATTGCATTATTTCTTTAATATACATACTATATTTACCATTATGATCTGATAGATAATCAAAAACATGAGACAGGAAACATTTCCTATCATCGATGAGCCTTGCTGCTGCTGGCAGAAATCATATTAATGATTAGATTTGTTTCTAAAAATATCTTTGTTTGGTTTCTGAAACCATACTGACAGAACGTTATCTTACTTGTGAATATCACTTCGCAATTGACATACAGACAAGGAAATTCTGTTCCCCTATATTGTCGATGTAAATACTGATGTCTTTTGTATTTTTCGATAGTAATACAGTGAAAACATAAAATTTTACAGAACATACTGTCTAAGGATAACATGAAATCACATTTCAGATTTTCAGTGGTTCAAAACTTCTGTAGATCACTATAAGCAAAAATATACGCACCCTCTAAACAGAGATCACAGCCCTCTACAAATAACGCGCTAAAAAATATTTGAGGTTTGGCAGCGCTTCTTCCTGGACATATATCAAGGAATAGGTTGCCGAATTTTACCGAGTAGCTGCATATTCACAAGATTTTAGAAGAAAAAAGAAGTGTAACCTAAATTTATATGGTAAATTTAAAGTGTTACTTATGACTACTTAGTTACAAACTAACATTTACTTAGTGAAATGAATGAAACATAATAAATACCAGAACAGTTTAATATTATTTGACAAATATACTGCAGTCCTAAGCAAAAGGATGTATCTCAGTTTTTATATTTCAGTCTCTACGGCTTCCCCATGACCAAACCGTTGACTTGAATACAAATTTGGCCGGATCTCATCATTCCATGACATCCAAAATATTAGTAAATAAAGACGTATATCAAAAATACATCTAAAATTATAAGCTATATAGGCGTAAGTGACTTACTTAATATCTCGGGTCATTCTTGACCAACGCCCTTTGGGCTTAGAACAGCAGTATACCTTTTTCCGGTAAATTTACTAGATTTTTTGAAAATTCATTGAAAATTCTGTATTAATTTACGGAATATGTATTGTTCTTTTCCACCTATTTTTATCAGTGCATACACGGAGAATAGCACCGGGCCTAAAAGTGATCCTTGTGGTACTCCGAAGATTACATATGATGCCTCCGACATCTTCCCGTCTGAGATAACTCTTTATGTACGATTCCCAAAGTAATCATAACTAGTAATTGTGTTGTTTTATTTAGTCTTTAACTATAGGTCGAGTGTATAAATATGCCACTTCACCAATTGTAAACTTCAACGGAAGTAACCTCTACGTAAATGTTTATTTTTATGGAACTTCCTGAAAATTCACTGGCCCATGGAAGAAAATAACTCCATCAAAGAGCACGTGTTTATTCGCCGGCCAATTCCACTTCATTTCGGGAGCTTTATTAATGCGAAACCACGACGGAGACGACATCCAGGCGGCCATGATTCAAAGTGAACGATGTTCGGACTTAGTTGAAGTTTGTGCAAGTTTGGCGCTCCGCTAAAGAAAGAAGGATTTATGGCGAGTTTTTTCTTATTTGAGCCTGCTTCCTTCCTTCCATACATCGATTTGTCTTCTTTTTGTCGTTTAGCATTTAATAATGATTTATCCGTCGGAGTTGGAGATGGGGTCACCACCTGAACACTTTTTTCCTTTGAAACATTAAATCACAAACTTCTATGCGGGAAATTTGGAGGAAATTCGAAACTTACATCGCATATTATACGCTCGACGTTCTGCGTCAATTTGTATAACATGGCAGCTGAGGTAGGTCAACCAATTTGAAAATATCTAGGTCATTCGGAAAACTACTTAAGAAATCCTTATTACCACGTTATTTTGTTGAGAGATGTTTGTTTTCATATTTTTAGATCTAAAAAAGTAGGTATATGACATTGTTTCGCATAACAAACTTTCAGTAAAACTATCCAAATGTTGTTAAAAAAACCGATTGCACCCCTACGCGCAACCCTCAGAAGTCTTCGAGAGACTTGTGTGAGCTAGGGAAGACGCAGCCCTTACCGTTTAACGTGTGATGCCAAGCACGAGACCGGTGAATCGATGGATCGAACCCACGACCCCACGCATGCGAGGCGAACGCACTACCAGCCGACCACCACGGCCCACCACCAATTATGGTATATGAGGAACTCTTCAGAAGTTATCTGATTGACACAATTTTGACACACTCGACATGATGTTGGATGAAATATGTTCTCTCCGTTCTCGCAGGAACATTTTACTCTCCACTCGTGTCTCTCATGCCCGTACGCTTCCTCGTTCGTTTGTTTTATATCAACAATTAAAAGCAGGAGAAAGTGGCGAATGGATGCAAATAGTGAAAGAAGCATCACAAACTAGCATGGACAGACGAGAGAATTCCATGGATAGACGAAGTCGTTTACCTAGGAGTAACCTTGGACAAGAAAGTCACGTTTCAGAGGCACGTCTCCCACAGATTAGTACTAGCGAAAGCCGCAAGGCATAAGCTATGGCCACTCATCGGATGTAGGAGCAACATGGCACTCGAGTTGAAACTATGCCTCATCAGGACAATCCTTCTGCTAATCATGATTAACGCGTCTACTGCTTGGGGGCAATGAGAGAACACGTATATGCAAAGGATTGCAGTATTCTCTATTGTCTGCCTAAGAATGGCAACAGACTCACCACGATATATGCCTAGAAGGTTTATATACCGAGACTTAGAAATCCATCCGGACTACATCGACAGACTGATCAGACATCATGCGGAAACTACCCTACACAAAGTAGAGACCCACACGAACCCGCTGCTCACGGAGCTCCATAAGAACAGACATGAGCAAGATGACAGCGACAGGAACAAAAATAGACGACCAGTGGACCAGGGAGACAACGACACCCCTGAAGAAGCTCGACGGAAACAGAACCTTCGGCGACGCCAACGTCACCTTCAACAGGATCTAAAATCATTAATAATCATGCATTTATGTTTCATATTTCAAGAAGAACCGACCAGGAAGTAAATTCAGGAAATTCATTACACAACACTTGGCCCTCGGCCAAGTGTTTTTCTAGAGCTTCAGCCAGTTATGGGGGCACCATACACACAAAAGTAAAGTTGTTGTTTTTTGTTTTTATAAAAGTCAACTCATGTCAGATATATAAGGAAGCTTCTGGCCGCAAATAGGCTGGGCACTCCATATCAAAATGATCAGATTTTATTCTGCTGATCGCCAGTCAACAGGATGAGGAACCGCTTTAACGAGCGGGGGTGGGGGGTTAGCTTTCGACCTTAGGGGTTGTATGGTGGTGGACTTGAGCTTCTTGTGATTCTGTAATTGTAATTGTGTTTTCGGAAAAAAATCCTTGTTGAAATGATAGAAACCCCCATCTTTGAGACTAATTGGGGTTTGGGATCACATTTTAATAATTTAGACTAAAACTGGAGAAATTGTATAAATGCTCCTTCTGAAATGTATACAGTATCATTTTGATATTGTGATTAAGACAGTTACTGTTAGTATTTTATATGACTATGTTAATAACAACAGTGCATAAATTGGCTCTAAAATTGCTTGTATATTATAGGAACATATTTCTCTCCACTCGTACACAGTCGAGTACACAGCTTCCTCATTCGTTTGTTTTATTTCTGATTCCAACTGAACACTGCACATTTATATCAACAATAAAAAGCGGGAGAAAGACGCAAAAGTGGCGGATGGAAGCAAATAGTGAAAGAAGCATCACAAACTAGCATGGACCGGGATTCGAAACGCACCACTCGCGAGTTTGCCATTCGGCGGCCATAAATCATGGGTTACCACATTGTAGCCCGGTAAATCATGCGGGGCCGTCGGGAGGGGGGCAGGAGGCCCAGCGTGAAATGAAACCCATTCGTCTCTGTCACGCGGTCGTCTCTCTCTTTTCGTCGGGTCGACTCCGTTCCACCGACGACGTCTACTCTTGATCCGCTTTAAATTATGTACTTTTACTTACCGAAAGGGTTAATATGTTAGGGGTGCTCGGATTGGAGCTAATCGATTCGAGAATTAGAGTTGAAGCTCTGTATTTCACATATTAGGAGGGCCAATTTTGAAGGTTACAATGTGTGCAGGATATTGTGGGGAATCAGGGAATGCCTGGATATGTTACTATCAATAAAGACATAATTAACTTCAATTATCCCAATAGGACTGATCGTCCAATCGACAAGACAGAAGAAGGATAGGTATACTGTGAGTGATAGATTTTTAGGGTACAAATACAGTGACATCCCCAAAGTACTGTTTTTTTGATAAAAGTTTGTCCATTATCTGAACATGAAACAATAAATTATGCAAATCACACGTAAGGAAGGTGCAAGGAGCATAGTGTAGATGATGAAAATAAGCGACCCTAGTATAGACCCTTGGGGGAGAAGGATGCGGAGAGTCGGTTATTGATACATACTTGTTGTGACCTTCCTTACAGGTACGACCAAATGAGAAAAGATGATGTATCATCAAAACCGTAGTAACGTAATTTAGCACAGATCAGTTCATGGTTAATGGTATCGAATGCTTTCGAGAAATCTAATAGCATTAGTAAGCTAACCATCCCTTTATCCAATGATTCAATAATATCAGTAGTTACCGTTGCCAGTTGTCTGGGTACCCGGCCACAGGGACATAGCAGGCAATTGTATGGCGGACGAGTTAGCAAGAGCCGGTACGACGCTCACAGCTATATCCGCTAATACTAGACCGGGGGCACCTATCGCTGAACGGAGGATGCTCCTCCGGAAGGAAGTACTCCGCCTAACCAACCTTAGGTGGCGGGAGGAGCTTTCTTGCACCTCGTCAAGACAGGTATGGCCAGAGCTTAACCTGCGACGAACGAAAGATATTTTATATCTTTCCAGGAACTCCATTGGAAACGCGGTTGCGGACATCACTGGACACTGGCTTGGAGGATGCCATGCTGCACGTATGGGAATCCTACAACGAAATGACTCCTGTAGAAGCTGTCAAGACGAAGAGGAGGAAGAGACGACGGTCCACCTTCTCTGTCACTGCCCGGCCCTATCCAGGAAAAGATTTTCTGCTCTGGGACAGCCCCATTTTGATAACCTATCCGATCTTCAGTAGTTTGGTATCAAAAACCTCATGCTATTCATTAACAGTTCTCACGACGATGATGATGATGATGGGGGTGGTAACCACCCCATACGGCATCACAACGGGCCTCTGACCTACGTGGGTTCCATCCCGGACCACCGTGTTAACCTAACCTAATCTACCGTTGCCAAAGCTGTGCCATTGCTGTATCCTTTTCTGAACCCACACTGCGAATCTGGTATCAATTTATTTAATGTGATATACACGAATATTTGATTGTATATTATTTTCTCAAATATTTTGGACATGGTTGGTAGAATACTAATAATTCGTAGGTAGGAAAAACTTGAAGGAACTTTTTTTTGGGAACAGGCTTACCAAGAGCTACCTTCCAGGAAAAGTTTTCAATTTCTGAAAATTGAAAAAAAAATCCTGGATTCCAGTCCCATTATTTTTGTAAGGCAGTAGGTTCTAAGAGATTATTATTTCATAATCTACCAACGTGAGGAATGCCGTACAGGAATATTTTGTCGGAAAAGCACATCTTCAGATGAAATATTAGTATTTTTATTATTACAGTCATTTGCACCACCAAGAATTGACTGCATAGTGACTAAAGTTATTTTTTCATATAGCAGTATCGTTCTGAATATGTTTCATGCTGGGTCGAAAGACCCCCCAAAATTGTTGTATGGGCTTGTAGTCTATGAGTTTTGATTGACTGCAAGATATTACGAACATCCTCCACTGTCGTAAAATATAATGAAAATGTGTTATTCGGGTCGAATTTATTTCTACTGTAATAATCAATTTCCTCATCACAGTTGTTAGAAGTATTTTATACAAACTTGGCAAATAAATAATTTATGTCATTAGGATCAGATAAATTTTCTGGTATGGTTTGTTTAACATTAGCACGTAGGATGACGCCTTTTGTACAGTAAGTTCATTTCTAGCGTATCTACGTATCTATCGATACCAAAAATCTCATGATTCTACGTTGAAAATTACGGAAGATACGGGAGCGTCTCCATGAGAAGGGAAACAAATTAGAACTTTTCAGGACTATTTTAGCAAAGTTATTTATAACTGTTATCGGTCTATAATATTTGTCAGCTGACTGGAATCGCCAGCTTTGAAGATTGGAGCGATAATAAATTGTTTCCATTGTTTTGGGATTTCCGCTCATACAAAACATGAGTTGAAAATATGTACTTAAGGTTGAATTATATTTAAGTGGATATTTTTTGTGTCACTGGTCCAGGAGAGTAGTTGTTTTTCAGATTCGATAACAGGATTGTAATCTAGTTAGTTGTGGTTGGACTTAAAATGATTGATTAATCATTTGGCGTTTCACTAAAAAAATGTCCAGGTATGGTTGTTTCCTATATCTGTTCTGCCATTAACAATCCCAAATTATCAAAGAACTCATTAAAAGTATCTGATTTTTTCTTATTGCTTGTTAGGGCCGGTCTTTTCACCTCACATAACTATCTATCGGATAAACTTCACAGGTTTACATATCCTTATCTGAGTGATAGAGTTATCTGGGACTTATCTATAGGTGAAAAGACCGGCCCTTAGTGGCTTGGATTTTTCATTTCTAATTATGAATTCATCTATATTTTTAGTAGATTTTCTTACTGATACATCGTTGATTATTTTCCAGATTTTTTTTATAATTTTTCCTTGTATCATCTATTATACTATTATACTTTGATAATAGTTGATTTTTGTTTTTTTGATTGGACAATTTAATTTATTTATTTAATCCTCATAATAATTTTCTAGTTGAGCACATTTTTCTCAGCTTCTTTTTTATTAATAGAGATAATTTTTTGATTGAGACTTGTTTTTGGTAGTTGCTTTAGTTCATATTCAGTTTATCTATAAAAGAGTTATATGATTTTTGCACTAGTTCACTTGATATTTCCCTATAATGTTCTTTACTCAAGAATTCATCAAATTTTTTATAACAAATTTTTTCTTCATATGGTGTCTTTCAGCTTCGGCAGAATCATGGCCCTCATGTTGGGGCAGTGAATTCGAAATCAGTGGTATATGATCAGATGTCAGATTGGATGATAAAATGGTCTATTTGGATTTTATTTTCTGAACATTTTTCTCATTTCATAAAGATATGATCAATAGCAGACATAGATATAGATAAATAGATATAAATCAGGATAAATTTATCGAGGGGCAATATATAAAAATAAAAATAGAAAAGTTATTGGGTATAGATAGCCCTCAAATTGTTGTGCAACCGTAGACACGTGTTTCGAGCTTAAGCTCTCATCAGTACGGTAAAATCAAGTGCGAAGATGTACAACATTTGGATGTAAAAATAGAAACAAAGGAAGTCAACAACAGGAAGCCTACCACACATTTGTGGCTTCGGTTAGAAGACCTTAAGATTTCAATGCAACAACTAACGTCGCCACGGAGGCAGCTATAGCTACCAGCGTGACAGTCCTACCCAGGAAAATATAAATCAGGATGGATTTATCGATCGAGGGGCAATATATAAAAATATGAATAGATAAATTATTGCGTATAGTCCTCAAATTGTTGTGCAACCGTAGACACGTGTTTCGAGCTTGAGTTCTCATCAGTACGGTAAAATCAAGTGCGAAGATGTACAACACTTGGATGTAAAAATAGAAACAAAGGAAGTCAACAATAGGAAGCCAACCACACATTTGTGGCTTCGGTTAGAAGACCTTGAGATTTCAAGGCAACAACTAACGTCGCCACGGAGGTAGCTATAGCTACCAGCGTGACAGTCCTACCCAGGAAAATATAAATCAGGATGGATTTATCGATCGAGGGGCAATATATAAAAATATTAATAGATAAATTATTGGGTATAGTCCTCAAATTGTTGTGCAACCGTAGACACGTGTTTCGAGCTTAAGCTCTCATCAGTACGGTAAAATCAAGTGCGAAGATGTGCAACACTTGGATGTAAAAATAGAAACAAAGGAAGTCAACAACAGGAAGCAAACCACACATTTGTGGCTTCGGTTAGAAGACCTTGAGATTTCAAGGCAACAACTAACGTCGCCACGGAGGCAGCTATAGCTACCAGCGTGACAGTTGGCTTCCTGTTGTTGACTTCCTTTGTTTCTATTTTTACATCCAAGTGTTGTACATCTTCGCACTTGATTTTACCGTAATGATGAGAGCTCAAGCTCGAAACACGTGTCTACGGTTGCACAACAATTTGAGCGCTATACCCAATAACTTTTCTATTGATAGATAGATAGACAGGTGTAGCAAGTCAAGACAAGCAAGTCAAGACAAAATTATGACAAATAGATGAATAACAAACATTTCAAATACACACACGAACACAACCATCAACAGAGATGAAACAGATGTATATGAAAGACAAATACATGATGTAAATAACTAAAAATTAATAGTCGATAATTAGAGTGATTCAGATTCAAACATGTTGGTGTGTCCAGATACTCGTTTACTCTATAAAAACAATGTGTTGTTAGGATATTTTTGGTTAACCTCTTGAAACTTCATATAGGTAGATCTTTAAACGTGGTTGGCAATACATTATAAATATTAACATTGAGTGAATTGATCGAGGGTTTGTGTAATTTTAGCCTGGATGGTCTTAGAAGATTTGCACCTCTAGGATTATATGTTCATGAACCTGTGGATTGGTCAGATGTTTGTTTTTGTGGTTATGAATTTCCAAAAGAGATTGATAGATAAAAATAGAGGGTACCGGCATTTGAAATTATTCTAATTGCTCGCTTTTGTAGTAAGAATATTTTCTCAGCACTGGGGCAGTTGCCCCAATGTTAAGTTCCGTAGCTAGCATGAGAATGGAAGAAAGCATATAGTATGCTGATAAAAGAGTGTCCAAGCTGACAAAATTCTTCAATTCCCTGAGTAAAAATAGGTATAAGGAAAGTTTGTTTAGTTTCAGAAGGTTAGCATTGAACTATTTCTCAGCCTGATTTACCACAGTTTTCATTGTGGCAAGCAGGTTCTCACAGTTTTGGTTAGAACATAGAAGAGTTTGTATCATCGGCATAGATTACGCATCTATATGGTAATAAGTGAAAGAAGAAGTCGTTTATATAGATGATGAGCACCAGAGGTCCTAGAACGGAGCCCTGCATATGATATGAAACCCTTCAAGTTCAAAACATTCAAGTATTTGTTTGTTTGAAGTAAGTTTATTCTTAGTTTATTTTGCCATATTGAAATAAAAATTTATTTTGACTCAAAACTATATTGTTTCCGTTTTGTTCTCATTATCCAGGTTAGTCCTGGATTATCCTCGTATTGTTATCAATACTAAGTACTGAATTCACGAATATTGGGGGCAATGAAAAACGCCATCTTGCGACACCCGATCTCATTCCTTATATTTTCAATATTGCGAGATTTATTAACAGTTCTGCATACACACGCAAAAAAGACTACAATCTGACGGTGCAAGAACATTTTAGCGAAAAAGAAGACGAATTGCTGCAGCGTTCAAGATGGCTCCGCGCACAGCAGCCACCGCGATAGAGACAAAAAAAGCAATATCTCTCCTTCAGAGCGTGGACATCGGCAAAGGAGAGAAATACAACTCATATTACGTTTCGCAGCTTTGTGGGATTTATGATATATATCAAGGATATGGCCGGTTATTGTGCGCTCTGGATCTGAATGACAAATGATTATTTATCGCTCCTAAGTCCTCGGCAGCTCAAAGTTGGTAAGATTGAGAACGATGGGGCTCGTAATGCGGCTTTGAAAAGAGGTCTCGTGAATTATTATGTGGTGGAATATGAGAACTCACTTATTAAGCGGAGTTTAAAATTCAAAGCTGCAATGACGCACATAATATACAGAGTTTGTCTTGAATAGTTGACGCGATCTACACATACAGAACTAGAGGAAGGACGATTCTGAAAATTGGTGGAAGTGATGAAGAACTAATGAAAAATTCAAGTGAAATATTCTCGTTATTGTGACGTTTCCAGTTCCACAGGAAATGACGTCATCTTTGTTAATTTCAATGGCACACCCTGTATTCAACCTCCGTTTTTAATTCTCCTTATGACTTCAATTCTAGCTCGTGTATCATACCGTAAACCCAAAATGAGCCGTTTTTGAGTTAGATTAGGTTAGGTTTGAACGTGAGTGGGCCTGTATCAGGCCCTCCACTGCGGTCAATGGCATATTGTAGCTCGGTTATATTTCTCCCAGTATATCCAATCTCTTGACGAAATTGACGAATGCATTGGGAGAACAATTTACCAGTTTTTCTGGCCTTACTGTCGTATCGCCAAATATTGAGAATCTGGTTCTGGCTGCTGCAGGGCATGTACACAGAATGTGTTCAGCCGTTTCATCATCATCCATCCTCATCCGGCACTCTGCATCTTGTGCAAGTCCGATTTTATGCATGTGATGTTTGAGTTTGCAGTGGCCAGTAAGCAAACCTAATATAACTCTGAGATGCGCTCTACTGAGTTCTAGCAGTTTGTAAGAGTCCTACTTTTTCCTTGTACAAGCAATAAATTCTTTGGAATGGGCTAGGCCCGGTAGACTAGGCCAGTACTCGAGTCTTTTATTGTCTGCCCAAGCTGTTACGACATTCTTGGCAGTGCTATATGCTAAACCGATTACCGGTTCTGGTCCAGTGAACGTTGTTTCGGCCCCCCCTTTTGCTAGGGCGTCCGCTATTTCGTTTCTTTCTAGGCCTGTGTGACCTCGTATCCAGACTAGGGTAACGTTGTTGCGTTGCGCCAGTCGGTTTAAGGTGTCTCTGCAGTTCCATACTGCCCTAGATTTAAAGCAGTTGAATTCAAGCGCTTTAAGTGCTGCTTGACTATCTGAAAATATTTTTATTGTTTTTCGTGTGTGGTGTCGATTTTCCAGCTCCCTGGCACACATTTCAATGGCATATATCTCTGCCTGAAATATCGTAGCTAGTTTACCCTTACAGAATGAGCGTTTCACTACTGGGTTCATCCGACGCCTTCCTTAGTTTTGGAACCATCGGTGAACCAACGTTCATTTGCCCTACATAGGTTGGTTCCATTCCGGACCCAGTCTTCTCTTTCGGGGAATCCCAAACTACATTAATTACCATTAGATTCTCAAAGTGTTCGCTATGAGCTGCCATACATGGATATAAGTTACTTAAGTTAGTCTCCAAACGCTGTCTGACGTGTTTGAGCAATTTTTGCAAAATTTTCCAATTTGTAAGTTCAAAAAATGTTTTCGTGAATAGTTCACATTAGCTTTCAAATCTCATATCATTAGTTGGATTACGAAACAGTTGTTTTTCCCGAAAAAGGGCGCCTTAATAAAAAGTTAGGTAGCGAACAGTCACATGTCCGAATTCCTTACGGAATTATCTTCCTAATGCTGTGTCACTTTCCCTATTCAAATTGTAGGAGTGGTGGGGAGAGTGGTATGACAGTTGAGGTTATGATAGGAAGCTGCCCCCCTTGGATTCAAAATCGACGTGTTTTTGCATTTTTTCACAACACCACATGTGTTTTGAAGAATTTGTTTTCGGTGCCGGGTAGAATCGAACCATGATTACAAATTTCGTCTGACTTCTTGTTTTTTGCATCGATAAAAAAATCATAATATCCGACCCTGAAAATCCCCACATACAAGTTTTGATTCGAATGAGACCATAATTACAAATTTCATCCGCTTTCTTGAAGACATCATCTTGTTTTTTTGCATTGACAAGCAAATCATAATTTCCGACCTGAACCACCTCGAATCGGACCATAATCGCAAATCACGTCCGCCATTTTGAAGCCGCCATTTTGTTGTTTCCCTCAAAACATTCCATAATGCATTGTCACCGAATTCATGTCAAATTAGCTTGCAAATGAAGTATTATAATTTGAAAGACGGAACAGTTGTTTTTCCCGAAAGAGGGAGCCAAAATAAAAAGTAAGGCTGAATTCCTTATGAAATTACCTCTTCAATGATGTGTCACACTTACTACTTTTCCTATTGAAATTGTTTGGGTGATAGTGACCTAGGGAAGAGGGAAAAGGTATGACAGTTGAGGTTATGATAGGAAAATGTCCCCCTTGGATCAAAAATCGACATGTTTTTGCATTTTCTTCAAAATACATGAGTTTTGAAGATATTCGATCTGTGAATGTTTTTGTTAGTTGTTTGTACCAATAAAAATACTTCAACTCGACAGAACATTTGTGTCTCAGTTGATTGGGTACTACAATAGACCGTTAGATAGTGACAGATTTAGGTGTCCCATATGGAAAACTCATAAAGAATTTCCATTAAATTTTCCGACGACAAAATGTACTTATCCATTCGCGCCACTCAAGCCATTATGTTTTTCGGTCTAGTGAGTGACGATGTAGGTTTTCATAGTTTTGATGGGCTTGTGTGAGAAAATCTGTTAAAATCTCGATTTTTCCTTACATGATTACGCCCTCATTTCAACCCTTTAGCCACCTGGAACACTCAAGCCTTTGGTATTCCGAAGCAAAGTTCGGCGTGAAAATATACTCCTTTTATTTCTGTTCTGAAAATTCGAGATTTCCATATGTTCTGCACAGGAGCCACATGTAAATTTCCCTCCATTTTACTCATCATCGATGTACTTCAACCCTATTCGACGCTTGTATGCGAAAATGGGGCACCCAAATCTGTCACTATCTGTTGTTCCACAAGCAATTTCCATACGTGTGTGAAATTGTACTTCTCAACTAGAAAAAAACAATGGTGTACACAGTTGCAGAGAGAGTTGAGTTGATTGCACTGTATTATGAAAACAATGGATGTGCGAAAATGGTTGATGAACGGTTCAATCAACAACTTGGAAGGACTGTGTCGTTGCAGTTTTTGTCTGAATTTGTTATAAAATTCAGAGAAAAGGAGATCGATAGCAAATAAAAAACAGAAAACTGAACCACCAGTCAGATTATTGGCGACAATAGTGGCAATTTTGGGACATGTTGAGCTTGACCATTGATGAGCACAGGTCAGCTAGCAACTGTTTCAGGTGTCTCACAAACCAGCATTCAGCATATTTTGAAACTCCTCAAATTCCATCCTTACAAAATTAAATCTACGCAAGAACTGAATGAAGATGATCGGCGTTTAGAATTCTGCGAGGTAGTAAATCAGCAGGCGATTGCAAATATTCACGTTTTTTTCAACATGTTTCAGTGATGAATGTTCGTTTCTTTCAAATGGTACAGTTATTCAACATTGCTAATATTGGGCTGATTATAATCTCCACATATTTCATGAGGTACATACGCAACATCCCCTAAAATGAAACGGATGGGCTGATGGTCATCGTAGCCCTTTATCTTTGGAAGGCAATCTATAAGAGGGAAAATGTCTCTGGAACTATTTGAAAACATAATTGAACTTAAGTTAACAAACATCATTGAAAATTATCAAAGTCATCTGTAGGATCAGCTGATATTTCAACAAGACATCGCTCTTCCGCACTCTTTTCGGCCTGTTCGGCCGTATTTAGATCAACACTTCCCGGGTCACTGGATGCTATCGAATGACCCCCCCTATCACCAGACCTGTCTTACCTAGATTACTTTCTGCGGAGTCATTTGAGAAGCAGAATTTATGCTACTCCACCTGTTCCTCTCGAAGATTTACTGCAACGAATCCCAAATGAACACTACTTCGAACGTCAAAATAATATGGATAGCAGCGTTCGTGACAGCTCTCATTTCTTTTTTGTTTCATTCCAAAATACATCTTAATCAGCCTACTTGTTAATATTTTGGTTCGAATGATTATTGCAATGGAATGATTATTCTGAATAGCACAAACATCGTCCATTGGTAGATATTAGAATATCTATGGACGATGGCACAGACCAAGTACGTTTATGTTCCTATTCAACCTAGAACCTACAGGATATAATTTATCATTCCACATTATTTTTAATTTTATTTTTGCGTATGGCGATAATCTGTTTTGTTATTTGAAGAATAATAATTGGATTTTTCGGTATCTCAGTTCAAAAAATTATTTTCCATTATATCATTAGAAAGGAATGGTTATGCTGAATAGTACAGGCAAGAAAAGGTTGTATGTTCCTATTTAAGTTATGGACCTACAGAGTATTGTTTTTTTCCCAATTTTTCCAATATTTTTTTTGGCGGCTTTTTATAACGCCGACGAATGAAAATAAAATATCACAGTAGTAGCAACTGTTATCAAGTGACGTATGGTTTCCATAGCCAACTTTTCAATTTTTGCCTTTCATTTTGCTTCCACGGCCTACTCGGTGAATTTCAATAATAATTTTTTTCTGATCTAGTTTCTGGTTAGATACCAACTTGTGATATGTCATTAGAAAGGGAATTGAATGCTGAATAAAGCGAAAAGAAAAAAAAATAGGGTTTCCATTTAAAATAAGAAAGTTGATGTTACTTCCGGTCAGACCGGAAGTTAACTTCGACATGTCAATATGCTCAAATTCTAGCTCTTATGTCATTATATCGACGCTCCAAATTTCACAAACCTACTTTATACAATAACTGAGATATTCCGTAGGCAATACTTCCGTAGCCACCCGGTATATGTTTTGGAAAAATCGCGTATTCTGCTTCATCCTGTAAGTATGAACACCATTCAAAGTCAATTAATATTTTTCACAGCATATTTTACCCAAAAATCAAGATAAATCAACTTACAGACAGTATTTTCCACAATTGACATTAGACATTCAACCCAATTTATTAACTCACCCTGTAGTGCCAGAAAAAAAGTCTAATGAAGAAAGTTGTTTTTTTTGACCTCTAGAATGATATATCCAAAAATAAAACAAATCTGTAGAGCCCCAGGAATACATGTATCCAGTGCCATGTCCTTTTAGGGGTAGGACAACAAAATGTCCCCTCGTTACTGAAATGTTTATCAACATCTACATTATTATTTATTACCTAAAACTACCTTGTTAAAATCGCGATTACGCGGTTTTTTGGGCATAACTCCGTATCTTGACCTCGTTTGCAGGTCAAATTAGGCAGAAAGCATGTCCTGGACCATATCCACTGACCAGCAGACGGTTTCCGGATCAGCCACAAACTGACTGGTTTTCAAACGCCCTCCCTCCTTGATTGACCTTGATCTGGAGAAATTCGAAATCCACATCCAGGCGACTTGGGGTAGCACCAAGAATGATATTTCATGCCCAGCATGCCCTTTACAGTGACAGCTTCTCTGTCTATAATATCGGAGGAAGAATGGAATTTAATAGATCAGAAACAAAAAAAAAAAATGTCGGTAAAGCTGAGGAAATAGTCAAGCGTAGACACAATCCGCCAAGAGTGATATTTTGGCGATGAACTACTTCCAAAGAATGATGGAACACCTTGCTTTGGCGACGAACTCATGACATCACATGACGTCATGATTTCACATTTGGAACGCGGTTCGTGGGAAGCGATGGAAGCTCCTCTAACTGAGCCTTCAAAGTTATCGGTAGTAGTTCGGAAGATGTTAAAAGGGGTTCGACTGGCTTCGGCAAATATCGTAGTCTGAGCAGTACGGATGGAGCAAACGAGTAACCACACAAAAAAACATGCTAAGTATCAATATCCTTCTGAAAATTTCTGATGGTTCAACCGGATGATGAGAAGAACAAAATGATAATTTTGTTTCAGCAGAACTCTATTTACCCACCAGGAAAATTTCTCTTGGCACAAAACTCCTCTTCAATTTGTTTACATTCTTCCTCTTTGGGCCAAATTACATGTAAGTTGAAGATAAATCAGCTATAAGCTGAATATAATATTCATAAATTATATTAATACAGTTCTCAAGTTGAATCTATCAGCAATCGACCTCGAAGTTTCTCCATTGGTGAGGAACCATAATGATTCAAGTAAAGATTTCTCAGCAGATATGGTAATAAATCCACCGTGTTGACTATTGGTACTTTAATTTTTCTGGGATACTATTCTCATGAAATGGTAAAATGTTGCTTTGGTTATTCTATAGATTCCTAATAAATCCGTATCCAAATAATTTGGTAACCAATCCTCAAAACACAAGTAATTATAGCTTGGCATGTATGTTGAAGTATATAAGTACAATGCTATCATCAAACATTATTTCACTAATTAAAAAAATTATAGTGTCCGTCCTCTCCATGATTTTGGATATAGAGGTTATGATTATTTTCTCGATCTCGACCACATTTCGACAGTCGACATGGAAAACTTCATTTTGGTGAGAAATTTACTTCCATAGAAATAATGACGTCAAACCAGTAACCTGGGTTCAATACGCTCTGAACTTAGTTCGTCGCCAAAATATCACTAAGGTTTACAGAAAGGGTAACTCACTGTAAATCACTGTTTGTAATATATTCCAAAAAGAAAAGAAAAATTATTTAGCACATTTTTCTTGCATAATAATTACCCAAGACCCTTTTAATTATTTCAGAAAGGAAAGGGAGTCAATTACACGAGAGTCCTCCAGCCGAATCTTTTCCTAATCAACAAACACCCCGATAAGTGTAAGGGTGGTCGCCGGTCCCGGACCGAATATCTTAAAAATTGTTCATCACAAATATCCATAAATCATAACGTTAAATAGGCAAGATAAAAAACCGCTGACGTTTTTGGAGTGGCGAATGTTTAAAAATATCTCATCTGCATTTCCAAGAGTCTCGATAGACGTTTGAGGCTTATCTTAGAGTGGGGATAAAAAAAATCCTCGGGTCCCGAGTCGAGTGGAGGGTTTTTGCGTGCCCTTATTTATGGCAAACTCTCGCGAATGCTATTGACGTATCTACGATATGGATTTATGGGGGAGGTTGTTATCACGCACGTGGTTTATCATGAATCTATGTATTATAAATAATGGATGGTTCGGAAATGACAGCTCGTTAGCCGTTTCATAACTACTTTTTAATGAATTGTCCGAAATATTGCTTCTGGGCGGCGGAAATACGAAATTGACACGAGGGATCATAGAATAATAATAATAATATAAGATTTTATTGACAGCATTATAACTGTATTATAAATCTTAGTACATGATGATGGTCATAACACTGACAAATAGCAGAGTTAGCACTTTGCCTGCTAACATAATTAGCAGGTGTACGCTCTCTTACACTCAACCAGAAAGTTTCTAGGTGCCACTTCGAATGTCATCGCAATAAATGGCAGACATGAAAACAGGTTTTGAGTGGAGGAATTGAGCCCACAAAAAGTATTATAAAATATCCACTAAGCTCATGTTATACAGGGTGTTTCAAATTCGATCCTCACCATTGGGATCTCGGAAACTATGAGAGATAGGAAGATGTTTAAATTGGGCCAAAGTTGCGCATTTACCTGACTAACAATATGCCGTTGAGAAAGTTCTGAAATTCCAAGTACATGGAGATATCCGGAAAAAACAGAAAATATATTTTTTTCTGGTTTTATTTTTCAAAAGTTTCGAAAATAAATTGCACTTGCCACTTTTTCTTGCTACATAATGGTGTTTTCATATTTGCTATCCGACGTTTCGTCTTCCGGCCACCATCATCAACTTTATTTTTTCTAATGGGAGCTACATTGGATTCTTTCTGTTTTGAATAGAACCAGATTGTACCTTTTCAATGATGTCTCTAAGTTATCATTCTTTTTCGAAAAATTGGAGATATTGAAAAAAAATTATTCTTATCATAATAGGCTTTGACTTTCTAAATTTGACTTTCAATTTGTTGCACTTAATGACATTTTGTTATTGTACAAGTCATTTCATTTTTGTCGAAAAATGGCTTTCACGAATTAAGGAACAAGAGATATGATACAAATGTATTACAAATACCATAGAAACAGTGTTATGACATCGGAAATGTATTTAAACTTGTATCCCGAAAGACGACAACCACATCGAACTATATTCAAGTTATTGGATCAAAATCTCACCGAGTTTGAAAGCCGAGGAAAAAATACGGAGACAGAATGGACCAGGAAACTAAAGAAAATTTGATAAATGAGGTGTGTATGAGGTAAATTAGACATTGTGCCCTTTTCAATAAAAATTAATAATTTGCTGATAAACATCAACCCGGGGAAATATACACGTAAAATTTCCTCCGATATGAATATTTTTCCTACAAGAGCTTGGAGTCATCTCAAAAAAGCAGTTTAAAATGTTACAAAATACACATATCTCAAAAATTGCATCCAGGTGATCCCGAAAGGCGATTAGAATTTTGTAATTGGCTAATAGGAGGACCTGATTCTCCTGTTTTCAGATGAAAGCATTTTTACAAATTGTAGGATATTCAACCAAAATAACGAACACATTTGGAGCATAAACAACCCCAGGCAGTTCCGAGAAATTTGACCTCAAGTGCGATTTAGTATTAACGTGTGGGCAGGAATTCTGAATGGAGAAACCTATCACCAGTTTTTAATGTCGATTCTTGGCTATCTATAACAACATCTGGTTTCAAAATGATGGTGCTCCAACGCACACAACCAGATGAGTATCTAATTACCTGACGAAAGGTTTGGTGAAATGGTTAGGAAATAATGGGCCGGTAAGATGGCCAGCAAGGGCTCCAGACTTAAATGTTATGGACACATTCTTATAGGGTACACTGAAAAATAGAGTTTATGGTCAAAGGGAATATCAAAATATTGAGGACCTTCAACACAGCTTCGTTAAAGAATTCGCAAGATTGAGGAGGAGGGAAATTAATCGTGAAGTGAATACTATTCGAAGAAGGGCACAGTTGTGTTTTCATGAACAAGGCCAGTATTTTGAGCATTTGCTATGATTTACCTTTGTCTATACATTTTAGTTAATTATTGTTATTTGTTCAAAGTTCTATTTTAATTGAAAAGGACACAATGTCTAATTTACCTCATACACACCTCATTTCTCAAATTTTGATTGTTGGTTAGGTCTCCGTATTTTTTCATTGGCTTTTCAAATGAACCAAACTCGGTGAGATTTTCATCTAATAACTTAAACAAAAATTTTCCGGGGCTCGTTTTCGGAGAAGTTATGGAACTCGTAGCCTTAGACGGTGTTCCAAGAAGTCTGCAGAATTCAGAAATTCCTCTTCCTCCGTTGGCTTCTAAACATTATAGAATTTTCCGTTAACCCCGGGAAGTGCAATCAAACCCCATTCTCTACCACTATACACTAAGGCGGTATCGAGATAGATTTAGCGCACTTTTATATATTTAGATGTTGTTTTATTGTATTGCTGTACCCCCGACTTTAGTCCGACTTTAATCTCGGGGGTCCGACTTTAATCACGGGGGTCTGACTTTAATCTCAGACCCCCGACTTCAATCTCGCATCCCCGACTTTAATCTTGGACCCCCGACTTCAATCTCGGACCCCCGAAATATACGAAGGCGTTGAAGGGCCACTATAAAGTCGGACCCCTGACGTTAATCTCGGACCCCCGACTTTAATCTCGGGTGTCCGACTCTAATCTCGGACTCCTGACTTTAATTTCGGACCCCCGACTTTAATCTCTGGAGTCCGACCTTCATTTCGGACCCCCGACTTCAATCTCGGTCCTCCGACTTTAATCTCGGACCCCCGACATTACTCTCGGGGATCCGACTTCAATCTCGGGGGTCCGACTTTAATCTCGGGGGTCCGACTTCAATCACGGGGGTCCGACTTTAATTTCAGGGGTCCGACTTCAATCACGGGGGTCTGACTTTAATCTCAGACCCCCGACTTCCATCTCGCATCCCTGACTTCAATCTGGGACCCCCGAGATTAAAGTCGAGGGTCCGAGATTAAAGTCGGACCCCCGAAATTAAAGTCGGGAGTCCGAGATTAAAGTCGGATCCCCGAAATTAAAGTCGGGGGTCCGAGATTAAAGTCGGGGGTCGAAAATTGAAGTCGGGGGTCCAAAATTAAAGTCGGGGGTCCGAGATCAAAGTTGGGGGTCCGAGATTAAAGTCGGACCCCGAGATTGAAGTCGGGGGGTCCAAGATTAAAGTCGGACCCTCGAAATTAAAGTCGAGATTAAAGTCGGGGGTCCAAAATTGAAGTCGGGAGTCCAAAATTAAAGTCGGGGTCCGAGATCAAAGTTGGGGGTCCGAGATTAAAGTCGGACCCCCGAGATTAAAGTCGGGGGTCCGAGCTTAAAGTCGGGGGTCCAAAATTGAAGTCGGGGTCCAAAATTAAAGTCGGGGGTCCGAGATCAAAGTTGGGGGTCCAAGATTAAAGTCGGACCCCCGAGATTAAAGTCGGACCCCCGAGATTAAAGTCGGGGGTCTGAGATTAAAGTCGAAACCCCGAAATTAAAGTCGGGGGTTCGAGGTTAAAGTCGGGGGTCCAAAATTGAAATCGCGGGTCCAAAATTAAAGTCGGGGGTCCGAGATCAAAGTTGGGGGTCCGAAATTAAAGTCGGACCCCCGAGATTAAAGTCGGGGGTCCGAGATTAAAGTCGAACCCCCGAAATTAAAGTAGGGGGTCCGAGATTAAAGTCGGGGATCCGAGATTAAAGTCAGGGGGTCCGAGATCAAAGTTGGGGGTCCGAGATTAAAGTCGGACCCCCGAGATTGAAGTCGGGGGTCCGAGATTAAAGTCGGACCCCCGAAATTAAAGTTGGGGTCCGAGATTAAAGTCAGGGGTCCAAAATTAAAGTCTGAGGTCCAAAATTAAAGTCTGGGGTCCAAAATTAAAGTCGGGGGTCCGAGATTAAATTCGAGGGTTCGAGATTAAAGTCGGGATTCCAAAAAAAAATGCTCGTGACCCTTTTACGCCTTCGTACAAATATTATATCTAGATATCTATAGTAATGGTATTAAAATTGGTATGAGTTTTGGAAAATACAGAAACTTATAAATGAAAACGTATACAATACTTGAAGGGAACATTGTTTAACAATCAGCGAGAGTAAAAAAAATCACAATATGAGCACGTACAGGAAAATATCGAATATCATGTCGATGTATATAAAATATTCAATTGTGATGCTAATTTTGCGGAATTTACACTTTGTATTCGTAAATGAGCTGTTCCTAATCCGTCACTCATGCACTTGGAATTCAGAACAATGCAAGGAAGACAATCCGTTTTGAAATTTTGGGAAATCCTATCAGTACAGCAGCACGTACAATTCAGAATTTCCACTCCGTTATCATTCAGTATCCATTTCCAAACTAGCCATGTCCCGCGCATGAAAATAATCCCGGTAATTCCGTCTCCGATCTAACAGTGGCTCGACGTGTGATCGGTCAACGGAATCGTTTATTTATTCCAAACTTCTTCCGGTGATTTTGCTCGCAGGATCTTCGGAACGATATTTTGTTTTTATTCGATATCCATTTCGCGTCAACTGGCCTTCCTCCTCCTATATCACTCGAGATCATTGTTGTTTATCTGGAAATCGGAAAGGAATTTATGGACCAATATAGCTGCGATCGGATGGATTGTCGGATAATGTTACAGTTATGAGGTTGAAATATTTATGGGAAGGTCACTTTCTCGACTTCTCGCTTGCTGTTGGATAGCTGTATATTTATCATATTGTTATGTTTCCGGGATCTGACTAACTGATACGCTACTGTACAACTTATTTTATGTTTTTTATGTTTTCAACTGAACTTGAGAACACTTCAAATAGACGCAAACGGCATATACTACCTTTTATAAGACAGTTCGTAAATGAATACCCTGGTTTTTGCCCCAGCTAAATCGTTTTGTGGAATTTTTAAACAAGAAATAGTGAAAAAAATTAAATCTTTTTTTTTGTGAATATCTCAAAATGTATTGGAGGAATCGTTTAACAGTCGATGGAACTTTTGTAGAGAATTATAAAACCTACAAAACGGTTTTTTATACGACCAGATCGGTGCATTTTTCACTGAGGAATTACGGGAAAACCTCGAAAAAGAGACCATTTTTCAAAAATTCATCACAAATGTGAAGCTGGACAACTGCGGAAACTAACATGTGGTTCAACTGTGCGCAAGATGGTTTCTGTCCGATGTGTATAAACAATTTATTTATTTGGCTTAGAAACAAACAGACAATAGTCTAATTACATGTTTTCACTAAAGGAAATTAATAACATGTTTCCACTAAAGAAAGTAACTAAATAATAAAATTAATAAAGGTTAGTAATCAATTTTAATATATCAATAGAATCAAAATTAAATTAACAATAATTTCACAAATACTTGTGCTTATATAATATACACACATATATCGCGAACGGTAGTCTCTACATTTACATATATATTTATGTAAGAATAGTTTAAGTTTCATAAAGGAATCAATGCAATCGCACATTTCTTCATTCTATCAAATGAGCAGTTCAAAATGTCAGGTAATTGACAGGTATATTTGTTATGCACGGCGCATATCGTGTCCATTGCATTAGGAGATCGATGAACATTGAAAAGAATAGGTTTCGGACGAAGCACTTGTAAAGGTACATGAAACTTTATTTGGGACAATAAATATTCGCATTTAATCTGTTCATTGAGTAGCTTATGTAGAAAACAAATACATTTGACCACCACTCTCTGTTAAATTTTCACAAAACAAAATTCACTCCGAATTCCATAGTATGATTCATGTTTTGGAGCAGTGCCGTACGTTTTATAGTAGAGGTAAGAGAGAAACTTATTTTGTATCGATTCAATGGTCTTAATTTCTGTTGCTTTCGATGGTTTCCATATAAGTGAGGCATACTCTAGTCTGCTCCTAACTAAGGACGAAAAAATACATCTGATGGCAATGGTGTTTCTAAATTCGTAGGTAGATCTTTTTATAAAACTCAGCAATTTCTGTGCTTCTTTAGCAACGTCAGTTATATGATTTTTGAACCTAAGATCATTTTGAAATAAGACACCTAGGTCTTTAATTGACGTTTTCCTAATGAAATAAGAGGAATTTAATCGATAAGAGAAATGTCTGGGTGTTTTTGCTCTAGTATATGACACAGAAAAACATTTATCTACGTTGAAATGTAATTTGTTTTGGATTGACCAATTATGAATTTTATTTAAATCAGTTTGTAGCAGATGGTTGTCATTGTTGTTATCAATATTACGGAATATTTTAAAATCATCTGCGTACATGAGGCAGTCCGATGAGACTCCTTCAACCAAGTCATTTTTAAATATTAGAAAAAGTAAGGGTCCCAAGTTAGAACCCTGAGGTACACCGGACTTTGCCAAGAAGGTTGATGACTTGCTCCCGCAGAATTCAACATACTGAGTTCGATTTAAAAAATTTAACAATTTTAGGGCAAATCTTTCTAAATGCGCCGATTCAAGAAATCAAGAAATCATCTTATTCAAAATAGTAATTTTCGTAACAAGTCCAGACAATACTGTTTGTTTTGGACGAGTAGACCAAATTCTAGGAAGAGCATTAGCGAGTCCGGGAAGTTTGCGGGTCCAAAAAAACTGTTGTCAGATGTGTTGCGTACACTATTTTTTCGGCAACCAAGTAGAATAACACATCAATGAGACGCATTTAGTCTAAGAGACGAAGAGAGGTCGACCTTCACCCTTCTATTAACCGGATGAAACACACTTTTTATGAAGTAACATAAATAGACGAATACGCCTAAAATAGGTTGCCTATCAAAAGGTGGTCATGACTATATACAGTGAGTTTCAAAAGTTTGCACCATATGGGCACTTTCTTATTATCGATTTGTCAGAAAATTTTATCTTCATAAAAATTGGTGCATTACGAAATACTAGGTATTCTAAATTTCCAAACGCTGTACAGGGGGAACCAAAAATAGAATTTTGATCAAGAGTAAACTACCCTGGCTGTGATTCCAAATTTGAATATTTCGAACATTTTAGTTCTTATCTGTATTATATATTGAAATTAGAACAGAAGATAGGCACCAACAGAAATATTCCAATTCTTATGTATATTAATACTTAATATTAATATTAAAATTCGAGCACTTCCTGGCCTAGTCCGGGAAGTACGTACTTCCCGGACTAGGTCGGGAAGTGCTACTTTCCCAAAGAAAAAGTGTCCCTGATGATTGCCGAAAAAACATCTTGCGTACATGTTTTAAAGAGAAACATTCTCAATTGAAAATTGAATCAATATATGACTCCTCTGGAAATGGGAAAAACCTTTTCCAGAGGAGTCATGTATTGATTCAATTTTCAATTGAGAATGTTTCTCTTTAAAACATGAATCCAAGAGAGGTTATCGTGTACGATGGAAAATAGCGACTAAATTCCAACTTTCAGTCGCAGATGATTCCACAACTGACTTTATGAACATCCTGTTCATATTTTCAATGAAATCATCTTGCGTACAGTTGAACCAATTATTCTTATCTATCAGTCTCCGCAATATTGTTTTTCCAGCTTCAGATTTATATAAATTTTTGAAAAATGGCCCTTTTATCGAGGTGTTTCGATCCGGTCGTATGAAATTTTATTTTGTAGGTTTCATAAATCTCTACAAAAGTTCCATTGACTGTAAAATGATTCCTTGAATAATCTTTGAGATATTTCCAAAAAACCATAAAGAATTGTAATTTTTTTTCACCATTGCTTGTTTAAAAAATAACACAAAGCGATTTGCTGGGGCGAAAACTGGAGTTTGCATTAACGAACTATCTTATAAAAATTAGTATAGGTCACATACGTCTTTGATGTAACTCATTATTACGCACCTGGTATGCGACGAAAGCACAATGAATTGTTCTAGAAACCTTCGATGAATTAGATGGAAAGAATCAGAAGCACTAATTTTTGTTCTAAATTAAACGTCGAATATTCTTATTGCATTCTTTGATTTTCTTAATGGTTCGAGAACTATTTATTTTTTCTATCTGGCTGTATTTTCACAATATTACACACAGGGATCTGTTTTGGGCCCTTCTCTATTCATCATTTACATGAATGGTTTGTTCCATTCTATTTTACCTAATAAATGCGTGTCTTATGCTGATGACACAACTCTACTCAATACTGCTTCCGACGCAGACAGTCTACGTTACGTATGACGAGCTCTATCGAATCTGCACAAAATTGGTTCAATGCCAACAATCTGAAATTGAACCATGATAAAACTCAAAATCTTGTTATTTCCACCAAGAACGCAGGTGATGGTAAGAGTGTCAAACTTCTTGGGGTTGTTATAGATGAAAAACTGACTTGGTCAGCCCATATAGATCAACTATGTAATAGATTATCGAGTTCACTATATTTGTTATGCAATATGAAGAAGCAACTATGTCTTAATTAACACAGTTCGAACATGTTATTTTTCATTTTTCCACGCTCACATAAATTATAGCATTATCTTATGGGGCAATTCTTGTCATGCCGTTAGAGTTTTCAAAATGCAGAAGAAAGCAGTTAGAATTATGACTGATGCTGGTTACAGGGACCACTGTCAAAAAATCTTCAAAGATCTATCTATCATGCCTGTTCCATCATTATTTATTTATAATACGGTATTAGAGATACATAAAAAGAAAAAATCATTTTTGGCCAACGCTAATTTTCATGAATACGAATCGCGGTGCGACCGATTTGAGACCTTCTCGCTACAGACTCAATAAAACACAAAAGAATTCACTGGATGTCAGACTCTATAACTTTTTGCCTGATGAGTTCAAGATTTTGACTTGGAACTGTCTTAAGTCGAAACTGAAACGACACATTCTCAATCACTGTTTTTACTCCATTGACGAATATTTGAGTATGCCTCTGTGTCTCAGCAATATCTAGATATCCCAAATAATGGGACACTGTTTTTTTTAGATTGTTTTTGTATGTTTTGTCGTTTTTATTATTATTATTATTTTTTTAACCTATGATTATTTTACCCAAACTTTTTTGATGTCGATTTTAAACATTTTTAAACTTGTACTGCTGACTTGCCAAAAACATACTTGTAACTTGGTCAAATAAATTCTATTCTATTCTATTCTATGTCGTAAGCACTTCAAAGCCTTATATTTTCCGAACCCTTTTATTTTTTTTCACGATTGGTAAATCTGGAAAAAGTTTACAGATTTTTTCCATCTTTTCCTCGATAAAGGTTAAGGAATTGATTTGACCCTTTTTATATATCTTGAAGATATACTTCAAATTTGACCTACAGAATTGTACTGTTTTTGAGAAGGATCGAAAAATTCCAATAGGGTTTTTCCGGGGATTTTCCGAAAAATGTCGATTTAAAAAACAAATACACCCAACCGTTTACTTAGAATGAACTTTGAAAAATGGCTAGGGTAGAGCTCAACTAGACCAACAAATCCTACAGAAGGTATTTTTCACAAAAAAATACAGGAAAATAGGCAAAACTAAAGAAAATTTCAAAAAATGCTTTAAAACAGACGAAATATCTCAGAAACAGTTGATATTTTTACAATTTCCCATAACATATTTTTTGACTGACTTTTGCGTAAAATCAATAGTCTGGAAAATATTTTTAATAAATGGAAAATTGAGATATTGCTTCGGATATGTCTTTACAAGCCACACTGATTTTCAAGCCGTTTTTCCCCAACTCCATTGGAAACAGGAAAAACGGTAGAAAAAATTGAAAGATCTACGAAAAGTGTAAATAAAGGTTTTTCATATTTTGAAAAATCGTAATTTTTCTATAAAAACAACAAAAACTCAATGACAGCAACATATTTCAAAATTTCAAAGGATACTTTTTTTGTTCATCTCCTGAAAGTCTACTTCCCATACTCCCCATTTCCCCGTTCCCAGATTTTATAGTGCATTCGCACCCAGATTTTTTAATTTATTTTTTGAAAAACACCAAAAACTCGAAAACTGAACAGATCTACGTAATAATGGAGTTTTTTGATATATTGAATTAAACAACCACCAAAAACTCAAAAAATTATACAGATTTTGAAATTTTACAACGTACATTTTTTGATCGCCTTTCCAAAAAATACAAAAAAGTATACAGTAATATTAATACTTTGGGTAATACTTCCAAAACTGAACTACTGAATTTCCAAAACGGAACTGATAATGTTCGAAAACTATACGGGATATCGAAAAAACGTATTTGAACAGTATTATTGTTCTCGTACAGGTGTACAAAAATTTCATATGAAGTTTTTTGATATCTTCGAAAATAAACAGACCATGGATTTTTTTTATAAAACCCTCCAAAACTCAACAACCCCGACAGATTTATTGGATGTTCACTTGCTACATTTATTGATCACCGCTTGGAAATCTAAAAACAATATAACTGCATTTTTTAGGTAATATTAATAGTCCGAGAAATTCCTAAAACACTGGAAAATAGAAAAAGTTATTTTATAATTTGAAAAATAAACTTGGATTTTTTGATGAATAAGATGATAACTAACCGACCAATTCCTTTTGAAGTCATATAATTCATATTATTGGTGTACAATTACGATTTTAAACGCATTGAGGTCGTAGTATTTGAATCCCTACGCCTACTAGGTCCTTCAACTTCCGAGCTTTTCGCGAATCCACGCCCACACTTGTGTGCCAAGTTTAGTTGAGGAAATGAAAGCAATTCACTTATTTAGAATCCGAAAACGTAACACAATTTTGCAATTTTTTAATATACTTTAACTTTTCTCCTAATCCAATTTTTATTTCTTTACTAACTCTCAAAGGTTATCAAAACATTCTTCACAAGCTGATGCAAGTAATTCCGCCTCCGGAAAATTTATGCTCGGAGGTGTAAGACACCTCATAAAGTATAAAAAAGCCATTTATTCCGGCCCAATAAAAAACGGCATCGCTTAGATTGGTAAGTTGAAGCCTTTAAACAGCCCCCAATAAAAAGCTAATTTAAAATGCGTCTCCCGCAGTAGCCCATTTTCCTCGGAGCTAGTCCAATTCTGTTCTGCCGGAGATATTGCAGCGGGGCTGGATATAAATTTCCAGCCAGACTTCATTTCGAGCTGGAGCGGACCCGTTTATCTTACACACAATAACTCACGGCCGTCCCTTCTTTTTTGTTTTTTTCTTATTGTCTTCCTAGACTTTGCTGTAAGAAACACTGGAATGGAAATTGTAATCTTACTTCGAAATGAGTTATTGTCAACACGACGAATGGAGATATAAACATTTCCACGGATCATCAGGGGCGGTTCCGTAACTCGATAAGGGGCTAGTTATGAAAACTCTACAATTCGATCCCGCTAGGTGGCGCTCAAAATTTAGGTACAAAAAAGTAAAGTGATCAGCTGCACTCAGAAAATTTCCTATGTACTAATAACAGGGGCACTTTTATTAACAGTTTATCCATTATGCCAGCAGAATCAAAATTCGGAACAATTTTTTTAGTAAAACGGTCGATAACTCAAAAACGGACGTTCGATTCTAAACGCATACGCATCTACGGCAGCACCTCACGATGCTTTTCATAGATAATCGTAGTAGCTGCAATGGTACATTTCTTCCATTAAAATTTGAAGCAATCTTTATCTAATCGAAATGAATTTGGTATCAAAAGAAAGGGTTTTTTAAAATTATTTGTTCATCTATTCCACAACTTGCTTCAAAATAACTGCATTTTTGGAACAATTTTGAAATTGTTTGTGGAAAAGTGGATTGAAAGGACCCCGCACTAATCTTATGGTGAAAATCGCTGAAATTTCAATATGATGTAGCCCATGCTATCCTGAACAAAATATACCTTGCGCCAACTCTCTGAATGCCGGCTATTGGATTCTACAGGGGGTCAAAGTTTGATATCTTGACGATTTTTCAAAAAATCCGGAATTTCATTTTCATCGTATCGACCTAAATTTTTATAATGGAATAGTCCATAATATGTTCATCAAAAAGTTCAGATAACAAAAGTTTCTAGAATCAAAACTGGCGGACATACAACTTTGTTTTTGGTAATTTTAATCGAACTTTTTTCGAGAAAATATTCGTTTTTGTGCAGATCCATCTGCAATTGATGTTACTTACAGAACATGAGAGGGCGATCATATTTTGCATTTGAACCAACCGTCCAGCTTTAAGTATTTGGAAGATACGGGGCGATCAAAAATATATTTTCAATTTCGGAAAAATGTATCCCTTTGTATAGTCAGCTTCCATCAATATATTCATCTGATTTTTTGAAACTTTGTAGCTAATATATATAGATATAAATGTTTCAATGTCTGTGCTCATTAATCTGAATCCAAATAAAGTTGCGGCGATGGTCCAAAAAATATGGAGAAGGAATGTTTCTGAATAATTTTGAAATGATTTCTAAAATCATTGGTGGATTTTTTTTATTTTCTGACATAATATAGGTGAGTCATTCTTGATCAAAAATTTCCGCATTGCCTACCACGCGAATGCCACGATTCGAATTATACAGGGGTTTGAAGTATAGTATTTCATCGATTTCTCGTATAATCAAAATTACTTTGTAACGGAAAATAGTACTGTTTCATTCATGAATTCTCATTTCAGATATTTTGAAATGTTTCGAAGTTTGTCTAGGAAACAATATTATTTTCCGTTGCAAAGGAATTATTGATTATTCGAGAAAGCGATGAAATACTATACTTCAAACCCTTGTATAATTCAAACCGTGGCATTCGCGAGGTAGGCACTGTGGAACTTTTTGATCAAGAATGACTCATCTTCATTATGTCAGAAAATAAAAAGAATCACGCATGATTTTAGAAATCATTTCAAAATTATTCCGAAACATCCCTTCTTCATATTTTTTGGACCATGGCCGTAACTTTATTTGGATTCAAATTAATGAGCACAGACGTTGATACATTTGTATCTATATATTAGCTACATAGTTTTGAAAAATCAGCTGACTATATTGATGGAAGCTGACTATACAAAGGGATACATTTTTACGAAAATTAAAATATATATTTGATCGCCCAGTATCTTCCAATTACTTAAAGCTGGATGGTTGGTTCAAATGCAAAATATGCTTTGCTCCCGGATTATCGATTATTCACTCTTCCTTAAATTTTTTTGAGTTTTTAATTTTAATTCTGATTACAACTATTCACCCCCCATTTCCCCCATCCTCCCACTATAATTTTTTATGCGTTTAACGTCAGTTTTTTTATAATTCACCCCCATCTATTTCCCCCCCCTCCACCCTCCCTAAATTTTCTGTGTAATTAGCGCCTGGATTTTTTCCGCTAGATGGCGCTCAGAATTTAGGTGCGAAAAAGTACAGTGGTGATCAGCTGCACTCAGAAAATTTTCTATGCATTATTAGCAGCTGCATTTTCATAAATAGTTCATTAAATAATATTCATTATGTCAACAAAATTAAACTTCCCAGTATGGAAAATATTATTATTGTTATAATTGTTAATTCCCTCAACCGGATGCGTCCCTACTTGCCTCGGAAATCCTCGAGAGACTTGTGCGGCCGAGAGAAGATGTGGCCCTTATCTTTTAAGGTGTGATGCCATGCACGAGACCGGTGACCATGTTGGGAATCGAACCCACCCATGACCATATGATCGAGAGGCGTAAGCTCTACCATCCCGACCAGCACCATTGTGCATACAACAAAACGTTCGCTGTGATCGTAACATTCTATATTGTTTTCGGTACAATCTCTTCTCCCCCCCCTCCCCTCCCCCCCCCCACCCACAGATTTTTTCGTGCGCTTCACGCCCGGAGTTTTGATTATTTACTCCTCAATTCCCCCCTCCAAAAATGTTTCCGCTTGAAAAATTATTAACTTTTCTAAAAGCTCCGAAAACTCAAAAGTAAAAAAATATTGAAAAAAAACATCCCTCTAGCTCTAACCGCTTTCGAGGTAGCATTTTTTTTGGACCTTCAAGCCCGATTTTCTATTTTTTTGCGTTCTAACTTTTTTCCCGATTAGTGGGGGGTCAAGTGACGTATCGCAAAAAAAAAATTTCAGCCATCTAAATCATTTTGGGTTTCGTACTTTTTTACAATATGCACTCGAAATATGGTAGAGGAGCAACAGTGCACAGTCTACGGGACTACTTCTAGAAGAGCTGATGTAGAGTACAGTGTGGCACAAGGCTCAGTTCTGGGGCCACATTTGTTCACTATCTATATCAACCGTTTATTTCATTTAATTTTTGCCTGAGTAAATTGTTGCTTTTGCTGAAGATGCTATTCAAAATATGATTCGCGCCTTTGTCATATCCAATTTTGCCCAAGATTTTTAGTATTTATTATACAAATCACGTTTATACTTTTCAATGTGAAGTAGATTTGTAGGATATTTGGGCAATCATTGCAACAGTAAGCATACAGCAGAAAAAATATCAATATTTGACTTCAGGAAACTCTCATCATAATAGCATCTACGTAATACGATGAATTCGCTTGAAGAAAATTGCCAATTCTCAATCAATAAATCTGTTATATAACAAAAGCTCACGATGAAGTAACAACCAAAGTCTTCACGTGAATAGAGTAGATTACGAACCTTTACATGCAACTTTTGGTAGTTGTCAAAAATTGTATGCGCCTTATATCTTGGACACGAAGGTTTTCAAAAATCATCAAAGAACAAAATATTCTTAGAATGATCCAGGGAATAGCCCATTGAATTTTTGCCGCATGTTACACTTAACACCTCGTATAACGGATCAATTGTTGTTTATTATGTAGGAAATTTTGTTTTATAGATTAGGTGTTCAAAACACTTATGCTCAACTAATTACCAAGTATACGTATTTTTTTAAGTAACTATTTTTAAAACTGCCATTACTTCCTACTCCCAGCCATAAATACTTCCTCGTGAATAATGCGGATTCCAGATCTTATAAATTCTGTTATCTAGCAGCGCAATCCGATGCTTTAATGTAGGAAAAGTTTAATTGTCTCCAAGATACAATAAAACTCACATTCGTTTTAAGACAATTGTAAATAGAGCCATTTAAATACAATTGGAGGAATTGGGGTGGACTCTATTTCTTAGAATTACTTATCTACGGACGTCGACGGTATGTTAGTTATTTTTCAGAGATAATGGCAAACCGGAATCAATCGAAATGTGCTCAGAAATGTAGACGATGAAGCAGATCAGCAACATGTGGGTATATTGACGACTTGATTCTACTTATCAATTTAAATCACATACATTTCAGTTAATTCCACATTATGATTCTGGTAAACCGAGTTTTTAACAGAAAATTCAGGTCCGCAGAGATCTAAACATCGAAACTACTTTTTCTACTTCAATTTCGGTTTGTTAGAACCAACTTCATGATAACTATACAGATTTGCTGATTCAAGGACTGTTCATACTGCTTTTTTCCCCACATCTCTAAAATCTGCCCATAAAACCAGAGAAGAACTGGAAAGGAATGTGAATGTTATGGCTATGTAACTGTCAAAAACTTTGGAATTGGTATCAAATCAGTCGGAAGGATTTTGAACCCACAGCACTCCAATGAAGTCATCTACTTCTCTGTCTGACAATTTCGTTTCAGAACCTCTGCCTGCCAAAGTCTTATTTAACACCAATAAATTCTCCTAATTTCCTCTCATTAAACTCCATCAAAACCTCAATAATCTGGTTCCTGGGTGAAGCCAATTGGAGAATTAACAACCAACCATAAGCTGACTTGCTGAGTCCCCATCCCCATACAGAAGTAATCTAATTCCTCGCCAGTGTACACTTCAACTGAAGCAGTGGCTGAATGACCACAATCCAGATCAGTGGATCAGCAGAAGAGATCCCAATATGTGGCCTCCTAGATCACCAGACCGCATACCACTTGAAATCGTCCTATGAGGGCAGTTGGAATATGTTCTAAATGAAACTGAAACAGAAGATAATCCAAGAATGTCGGTCAAGAATTTCGTAATAAAAACCGTCTTGACCATTTATAGAAGTCGCTATATGGAAGAACAGGGTCATAACCAGTTCAACAGAATGTTTCGAGTAGAACCTGCGGAGTTAAAAGAGTAAATCTTGATATTTAGTCTGTTTTTCCTACTATTCAACGAAAATCGTCTGGCTTTTTGGCTTGTTTTTGTCTGAATGAATTGTTATTGTTATCTTTTCATTTAGATGTCGGTTTTCCATATATGACTTTTTTATGGAAGATCATCAACATAAGTTCCCTTGAAGTTGTCAAAAAGAGTTATAGCACTTTCAAATATATTTTCTTAGTAAAAATTTCAGCTTATTGCACTACTTTAAATGTTCACCCTATGCACAGCTGATGATTACAGAAGAACAAAATTTTATTTGCTGAATAATAATCATGTATACCTATGATGGATTTGAAATCTGAAATTATCGAGGGGGAACCCGCTGAGGAAATTGTGTACACCAAATCCCAGAAATCCTAAGTAATTCCACTAATACACAAGGAATTTCTGAGTAATACCCCGAAAAAATGCTAGTAATTCCTCTAAAACCCAAGGAATAAAAGCAATAGAAATCCGAATCTTCGGTTTTTTGTCGTTTTATTTTTTTGATTGAATGCCGTTTTTTTTTCTTCGTTACCAATTGTGATTCCAACAACACCGCTGAGAACCTTTTTCTCACAACATTTTATGAGAAAATTTCAAATATAATTTATTTTAGTTTATACCGGATATTGCAAAATTATTGGGAAATTATTGCATTAAAAAGCTGCTCTCAGTTCAACTCCTCAAGTGGTATCGCGCTTGAAAGAATGGAAATAAAATTGACGTTTTTATTTTTCCTCAAATCCCAGTTGAGGTAGAAACTATTTTTGAAATTACATACACTTATAAAGGACAAAAATATCAATATTTTTTAGCACACCATTACGTTATTTAGGTGTCAAATTAACAAACAAAATTTCAATATGCGATTGAATTTTGTCAATTGAAAAAATTAAAAAATTACTCAGAATTGCTGTTGTATTCGATAACTTTTCTATTTTTCCGTAGTACTAATTTCTTTCGAACAAAAAATGTAAATACATGTTTTGAATTACAGTTTAAATTAGAAGACTAGGCTGCTGCCATATCAGAAATTCACTCTAATTTACTAAATTTTCATTTAATTAAAGTAGGCTGCTGTTAAGCTTTGTTGTCATAATAATTTCAATCCAATATTACTTCAGGGGTGATATCTATCAAAGTGTTGGACTGAGAATTCTTTTCTGATTTTTGTTGTGATTTATTAGAAGGAATCACCTCCTGATTTTTTTTTTCGCATAACCTAGCAACACCCTGTATATACAAATCAACCAGGCCTCGTATATGATAATCAAGCAAGCAGTTCACATATAAATTCGAGTGAGCAATTGTTCCTCGAACATGATACAATCCCGGGTAATTTATTTTTGTGGAATTTCGGTCGCTTCGCCCGCCTTGTCACAAGATCTATGCATGTCCACCACAAGAATGAGTGAGTGCGGACCAAAGAGGTTATCTGGACAGCACTTGTTTCTGGGGCCCGGTCCCGCCTTGGGTCTCCTCAATTTACGGTGTCGACCTATGACCCCATCACCTGGTTAGTCTTGAAGTTGGAGTGCTCGAATTTCTGTGAAACACGGATTATTGTCTCGTGAAAATACACAGAATCGCTACATATGAAAAAGAAAAGAAAAATGTGAATACTTCTATCCTACTACGACCCTGGCGTCTTTTCCGGAAATGTGAATTCAGACTTGATACCTATTTGTTTGGAATATCATCTGTATATTGTCAAATTGGTTTAAACCTATATAATTAACACAAACATCACGACTGCAATGGAAACCTGGAACAAATGCTTATGTTCAATCACAAAATTGTAATTTCATGAAGTTTATTAACACGTTCACGGTACAGCTCTGTTAGTTATATGTCAATCATGTCTGAAGTTAATGACAGATATAGCCGTCATCCCTATTTTCTTTCGCAAAAGATCTTTAGAGAAACTCATCCTATGCTAGCATAGATGAGTGAAACGTTGCACCATCGCACGATGGTCTTGGTTAAAACTGTCAATGACGGCTATAGCAGTCATCCCTGTTTTATTTCGCAGAAGATCTTCAGAGATACGTATCCTATGCTAGCATAGATGAGTGAAAAGTTGCACCATCGCATTGATAGTCTTGGTTAAAACTGTTTATTCACATCCACTGTTTGACTGTTATTGCAGTCAAAAACCGCTTATTCTCCAATATAGTCAGTGAGAAACTGTGAATCTGGCAGTGAGCTTTTACTGTTATACAAACTGTTTTGGGTTATAGAATTCCGTGATTTGGTGAGTGAAATGAGGATAGAATTATCAGTAGAAGAAATAGTAGAGAGGGTACATTAAATTTCTCAGTGAAAACTATAAAATGTCATCAAACCATGTGCACATTTCCAAATGTTTGATACGCGATAATAATAATAAGAATTTGAAAGATTAATAGAATCAGTGCACAAGAATTTCTCGTAGCTGGTGAGTTTTGGAGACAAGCAACTTATATTCCTGATTGTGGCATGATAGTGATGGACTGGAAATGCATTTCAGTGAAGAAAATGTGAATAATGTGGACTCTGAGGAATCTGTAATTACAGGAATATATATATATACTATGAATGTCAAAAAACTTCCGGTGTATTTAGAATTAGGAGCTTATCGATTTTTTTCTAATCTACTTGATCAAAAACGTTTTCAAGCATATCATTCACAAATATATATGAGACGGACATAACCGTCATTTGCAAATGCCTGATAAACTGAACTCATAATGCTTATGAAGGCTATGTCCATCAATGAAATATGACTTCAAGATACCAACATTAGGAGTTAATGGTTTTATATAGTTTGATCCTACTTTTAAAACATCATCTACAAGGGTAGAAGGGCAAATGAATTAATTTACCCTAATAATAGCTGCGCATACAAGATTGTTGTATGATATTATTAGGTCATCTTCCTGTTATTACAGACCTTTCTTCATTGGTAAAAATAAAACGCTTCTCTTTCTTGTTTTGGTTTTTTTTATCGCGATAAGCAGAGTTATGTACACACTTTTTCATTTATTCAATATTTTATTTTTCAACACATTTGACAGGTGAGTCATTGTTATTCAACGATATGAAGCCATTAAAATTTTCACATAGCGAGGATGTCATGTACTTTTTTATAGTTTTATTTTCCTTGAATTAATTATTTATCAATTAATCAAATGCGTGTCGATGGACTTGTTGGTACACAATTGATAAGAAGATGGATTCTATATACAAGAACTCAACAGGTACTTTGTTTATTGAAAAAGATAAGTTTGGCCAAAACTGTATATTTGCATTTGAATGATTCTTGATAACTTGTATAAAATGGATATGAATACAGGCAGATTGAGAAACAAATTATTTTGATGTGTTCTGCAGTTGCTTGAGAAAAATCTAAATGCTTTTTCATCGAATCATACGTTTTAGTAATAAGTTATAAGTGCTCAGAATGTTCGCTAATGATTGGTTTCTACCGTTTATTGCAACCAATCATAGACGAACATTCTTATGACTTAATATACTTGTTATTAAAACTTTAAACTCCTGCATAAATGCACCTTCACTTGGTACAAAAATTTGCAAGAATCTAATATCGGGTAGGTTTGGGAAAGATGGCCATATACAGGGTGTTTCATAATAAATGCGCAGGACTTCCGGATGTGATAGCTCGTCCAAAAATATGAAAAAAGTTACTATTAACTTACCCTCTAAAATGCACCATTTTCGAGATACAGGGTGTTGAAATTAAAAAATAATAATCGTTTTTTGCTAATATCTCTGGAACCGTTCATCGCACAGAAAACAGATTTCGTAGACATTTTCTACTCATAATAAGCTCGGATAGTCAGGCAGCGCTCAGAGCCGTCTGCCATCCTAAACCAAGCTCAGCGCTTGTACAGGAATGTGGAGATGCGCTCGAGAAGCTAGCTGAAACGAAGGAAGTTCAGCTGGTATGGGTCCCGGGACACAAAGGGGTGCGCGGAAACGAGGTGACAGACGGACTTGCCAGATCCGGATCCGCAACGCCGTTCTGTGGACCGGAGCCTGTACTAGGCATCGCAAGAAGCCAAACTTCTTCAGCCCTCGACGAGTGGGCAGAAGAAGAGCTGAATAAACTTTGGAGGGATAACACCGGCTGCAGGCAGTCAAAAGACTTCGTGGCCGGCTCCAATAAGTCAAGGACGACATGGCTCTTAGGCAGAAATCGCCAAGCGCTACGCCTCCTTATAGGAATACTAACAGGACACAACAAGTTAGGCAGACACCTATCACTCATAGGCATAGAAGACAGTCCCACTTGCCAAAAATGCGAAGAAGATGAAGAAACTTCATCTCACTTCCTCGGCGAGTGTGAGGCATACGGGAGGCTAAGATTTGGAACCTTCGGAGTTGACAAACTCCAACAAGAGGAACTAATCATTTTGGAATGGTCGGACATACTGACCTTCATTAGGAGGTCACAAAGGTTCGAAAAGGAAAATTAGGAGGATGAACGAAGATAAGTGGAGAACAGGGGATGGCAAAAAGGGTCCATGAGGGCCTACTGCGGTAGCGGCCTCCCCAAAGAACTACTACTACTACTACTACTATGTACCAAAATTAATAATTATCATGTAACAATTATTGTTAATTAACAAGTACCAATCAAAAAGTGAAGGAAATATTGGGATTTATGTATACCAAATTACCAATTTATAAATAGTATGCTGGCTGACAAGCTAGATACCGAATACTCCGTATTCTACGATCTATTAGAACCATAACCTGACATTTTCGTTTTGATAACTTATCACTTGCAAAAGTAACGAATATCTGTTTTATTTTCCGAGTTTCATGATCCAGAAGGGTGTCACAATTAAACAATCAGGTTGATATCAGGTTTTAGATTAATTTTCGTCTTCTGTCAGACAAGGTCTTACCAAACTGCGGCCATGTGCATACTGATAGTAGAAGGAAAAATCACTAAAAGATAATTAGGTATGACCATAACTCCTGAACTGCTATATATGGTCTTTTCTAATTGACACTCTGGAAGAGATGGCCAATGACACTTTTTACAGATAATAGTAATTTTTTATTATACCCATTAATGTTTCATAACGTTACTAGAACCTGTCACCCCTCCGAAGTCTTAGACAATATTAAAGATAGGTCAGACCCGTCGATATTTATTTTGAGGGGGAACTACCCCACCAAATACACCAGGCAAGATGTGCCCTTAAATTGTTTATAACGCGATTGCGCAAAAACTACTTATTGGACAGAAACCATCTTGCGTACAATTGAACCACATATTATCATCTATCAGAGTCCGCAATATACCTTCAGATTCACACAAATGATCAATTTTTGAAAATTGGTCTATTTTCAGAGGTTTTCCCGGATTTTCTCATTGGAAAATGCGACGATCTGGTCATGTGACACAAAATTTTTTTAACTATTTTTTGTTTAAAAAAATCCATAAAGCGAAAAAATATCTTTCAGAACTGACGTTCACAATATAAATATAAGGTTCAAGTCAAAATTAACACCACCTCTGCATAAAACCACTTTTTATCAGTCTTCTTTCTCTTACATGGTAACTCGGCTGTATAACAAGGTTCCAGATAATTTGAAAAATGTATCCATTGACTCGTTCAAGTTCAAGTTGAGAAAGTTATTGGAAACTGATCAACTAACATTTTTAGGATTCTTTTCCCATTTTCATTACTTCTGTTCATTGAATGTATATTTTTTATTTATAGTCGCATTAATGTAATACATCTGATTACCCAAAATAAATGATCTAATGAGTATTGTATTCAGTTAAATTATCAATATTATTAATTTCATTTTTATTACTATTACTATTTCCACTGCTGAAATCGTATGAATTTTCTACATTTGTTTTTGTTTTTGTTTTGTTTTTGTCAGGGTTGAGTGTAAGAAAGTAATTACCCATCTCACACATGGGTAAACGCTAACTCCGCCTTTTGATAGTAGTAGGTACCAGTATCTATACGTATAATTTTTCTGTACACTGTTCTTTCTAACTATCAATAAAAGCGTTTATTATTATTATTATTATTATTTTGCTGGGGCGAAAACCGTGCTTTTTATTCAGAAACTATCTTATAAAAATCAGTATAGGCCATTTGCGTCTTTTATTTTGTGGAGGAAAAAACCTCTAGCTTGGTCTATAGGTACATAGTTTTCTTACACCAAAAATGCTAGTTCCTTTGTAAAGGTCTTCAGTTGAGTATCTTCTATTTTTCTCAAAAAATATTTTTATTAGAGTATTTTGCACAATCTCTAGTGTTTTACTAATACCACCTCATATGAATGATACAATACCTTAATATAGATTCAGCAAGTGAGTTGTAAATCATGAGTAGCAGTTTTTTATTATTGATATCGTTGAGTTCATAGAATTTATAAACTAGCTTATTGAGTCTTTTAACTGTGTTATCTGTGTGTTCTTCCCATAGGTGCTGGTCCACATATACACCCAAATACTTCATGTTATTAACTTTTTTAATTCTTGGACATGAACACTGCGTAAGAGTTCGGCAGAGATATTTATGAACAGTGAGTTTGTTATTCAAGGGTTGATCTTTTTTTTTTGTAATGATTGTAATAAATTTTGTTTTTCCTACATTCAGACTCAGAAGGCTTACATTCCACCAAGAGAGAACATATTTGAGCACTGTTTCAGCTTTCTGATAGATTTCATCCCAGGAATTACCTTCCGCGTGAGATATTATCTTACCATTGATATTAGAAAGTTTATAAAAATTGTTGATATAAATCAAAAACAAAATTGGACCCAGTACTGTACCCTGGGGTACACCCATGGTTACAGGTAGTGGATCACTGTGGATACTGTTTATTTTTTTATATCTATAAGATATATAGTTTTTAAATAGATCTAGAGCAATTACTCTAACTCCTATACTTTCTAGACGTTTCAGGAGAATTTGATGCTTGACAAAGGCTTTGGCCGAATCTAAGAAAACCGTCAAGCTTTTTTATGTCATTGAAGTTTTTCCATATACTGTTGACCAATTGAAATATTGCATTTTCAGTTGACTCATTTTCTCTGAAACCAAATTGGCCTTCAAATAAAATTTTTCTCCAAACAAACAATCTGTCTATTTTTCAAACATTTTTCGAAAACCTTGGCAAAATTATTGATAATGGTTATTCTGTAATTTGTCGTAGGTTTTCTGTCACCAGATATGAAAACAGGTGTGGGTGGTTTTAGATTATTTGAAAGCAACAGGTATATTTCCTTTTACAAACATAGAGGACTCACTAGAAGTAGATTATGTTTTTTTTTTTTATAAATTGCACCGTTATACCATCAGGACCTGATGAGCTGTTGTTTTTCAAAGTTGATACTATTTTAATAATTTAATTTGATTTTGACTCAAAAAAATTTAAGTGTGTTAAAATGGTAAGTTTCCTATGAATTTGTGGATTTTTTTGTGGGGGATGAAAATAAAAAACCAAAGAGTCGGTATTTTGGATTTTTCTCATAAATTTTGAGGTTATATAAGAAAAGTGTAAAAAACGAAGTTGTGAATCTTTTAATTACCTACTACTTTTCAATTTAACTTTTTTCGGTAGGACTAGTAGTTTTGCCGGAAATTGTGATAAACCGTTTTCCACCCTTAAAATCTCACCCTTTCCACTTCCCAACCTCAACTCACCCGTAAATTATTTTTCTTTTCATACTTGTTATATTTTCTTACTTTTCCAATAGGTATCATCTTCTTGTTCTAATTTTTCTTCACTTTTTACTATTCTCAAAGGACTATTAATCGTTGAAGAGTTGAAGCAGTATTTTTCTTTTTAATGTGTCCAACAGAGAGAAGCGTGTGAATAAATTTGATGAACAGAGATAGAGAGAGATACATGTTGAAGCAGTTTTGCATTAGACCTTGTACGCGTTTTTTAATCTTTTGAAATCTAGGGGATTGAGCTATTAAAAAATAAAAAAGAATAAGTGGTTAAAGACTATAATATAGGGTTGTCACTTATGAATGATGAAATAAAAATTCATCTGAAATTATCCTCATTCACTCTTATAACTTCGGTTGATCACAGTCCACAATTTTAGGATAGCCAACATGAGGAATCCACATTTTTTTATTCGCGGCACAAAGAAAATACAAGAATAAAAAGTACCTTTATTTTTCCATCACCCTGTACTCAAATTGCTTGTACAAACTGCACCAGGAGCCGCATCCTCTTAGAAGTCTTACCACCATTAGCGTCATTAACGTAACGAATCGCCTCTACGTGATCCTGGACCGAGACCATTAACAACGAAAATCACATCATTCACACCAACGCCGTTAAAAAATGGTCCAAATTAACTCACGATCGCACACAAATTAGGAATAACGCGCCTCCGGTTTCCCACGCATTCGATGACATCGAACTGAAGACTTCGAACCGGGAAAGTATTTTCACCCCACTAGTACCAGGTAACGCAATAAAAAATATAACGGCTCCGAGGAATTGTACTATCAAATAGAAATGGTGGTACGTGATGAGTGTGTTTATGAGACTCGATGGAAAACAACTTTTGTATTTGATGACGCCGAAGAATATTGAGCAATGGGTCAGTGCTTCTGTTCGAATGTTGAGTTACGGAGCTTTACACGCCATCGACATATTAAGGAGTTTGGATACATGAGCACTTTCCGTGTCTAACCCAAAATATCGCAGAAATTAAGTATTTCAGTTTATTTATTCATAAATCCATATCTCAATCTTATTTCATACTACTTGGAAAAACGTACCCAATGCCTAAAATCCTCGGATCAAAGGACCCCGCACCAAATACATGGGAAAATGGCTTTCATCCAATTTTGATAATTTTTTGGCATATTGTAGTACAAGTCACTAGAAGTTACACATGCAAAGTTAAATTAAATAAAATTAAAATTGTTTAAAATTGTTTTTTCCGTTAACCAGCTGTCGTCCCCTTACGAACGGCAGCCCTCAAAAGTCGGAACTTGTACGAGCCAAGGATTAACGAGGTCTTACCTTTTTGCGTGCGATTCCTAGCACGATCCGAGTACAATATCGAAAGGAGGTCCGTTGGTCACCCATCCAAACCTCGGCCTCGCATAGCGTTGCTTGGCTTCCGATATCGGTGAACCGGCGCTCTCCGTTCGGGCTATCCCCGCGGAAATTAGTTTCTACGTCCAGTTTCGTCGGTGGTTACGATAGAAGAAGCCACCTATTATACAGGGTGGGTCAAAAATAGCGACAATTTAGGATATTTTGCCAATCTTTATCAACGGTCCATTAGGAAAATACCTATTAGGATACTTTTCTTACGACAAGAAGATTTTCTCTAAAAGTTTAGACTTTCTTACAACACAGTAATTTTTTTTCAAATGTTTATTTTTTATCCTACATGTTTTTAATAATAGCCACACAAAATAGCCTTTTTCAGTGAATAAATCCGCGTTGGAGCCAAAAGTATTTGAGAAAGGCTTATAGTAATTGCTCGATATGATCAGCTTCTGAAAGTTGAATGTTGCTACTATCCATTTTTGTGATATCTGGTTTGGTTTTCGAATTTTTGGCGTTAAAATAAATACCTTTTCTTTACAAAAGTTGACTCTTGGTTAATTGTTTCTTTGAACGTTAGAATGAATAATAATTTTTAGTACCTTGTTGAAAAGTGCTTTTAGTATGTTTTGTTTTGAAATGGCTAACTTGATAGGTTTTCCGTTCAAAATAGACGAAATTCACAAAATTCAGTTTTTTGAAAAACATAACAGGTCTACTTCTTTTGCAGATTATCAATCAGCATGAAATTGCGCCATACTTGCCTCAATTTAAAAATGTTTGTGGATACCTTATGACGCAATTCGGTGACCATCAGAACCAAATTTTCTTGAATGTTGATTTCGATAGCTACCAAGTTTTGGAAATGGCGCTTTACAACGTTAGACTGGTGCCTTTAATTTTTCTGAAAAAAAAGTAATAGGCAAGGACCAGATGGAAAATGTTGTTGGGGTTTCAACTTTAAGGAAAAAAATAACTAAGTACGAAAACACTCAAAATGGGGATGCAGTTTAGGGGTTGAAAACGGTTTTTTGCAATTTGCGGCGAAACGTGATCACTTAGCAAAATATGTTCGATGGAAAAGTTGTAGATAATAAAAAAATTTAAAGTTTTATATCGAACACTTTTCGACATAACCTCATATTAAATGTCAAAATGGCGAAAAAGCGATTTTTCAGTATTAAATTTTTTTCTCGCTTATAAAGGATTTAATTCAGATGAAAATTTGTAATTTGTAAATTTTGATTTCAAATAAGTATGATTTTTTCGCATTCAGAAGACGACTAGTTTTCGAGTAAGGTACATTTTTCGAAAAAAAAACCCTTATCTTCCACGAACACATGTTCGGGTGTTTTTTTGTATATCAAAGGTCTTCAAGTGATCATTTTAATTGCTGAAATGTCTACATTCAAATGGTTTATTTATCGTTGAACTGCTTGAAATTGAGAAAAACCAACAACAAGTCTCTCTGAATAAAAATTATATAAAATTAATTTCGTAGTGTAATTATGTATTCCAATATTTTTTTATTGATAATATAGTATAAACTACTTTTTGTTAAATATAAATAAATAAAGAAGAAAGTCGAAAATAATTGAAAATATTGAGAAAATCATGATTCAGAGAGACTTTTTTCTCAATTTTAAGCGGTTTAACGATCATTAAACCACCTAGTCACATAGACCATTTCAAGTAGACATTTCAACAATTGAAATGATCAGTTATAGACTTTCAAAATACAAAAAAATATGAAGTGGAAAATAAGGGTATTTTTTTCATAAAATGTAAATAACTCGAAAACTAAATGTTTTCTTATCTTCGAAAATATCAAGCTTATTCGACACAAAAAGAGACATATAACTACAAATTTTCAACTGAACTGAGAATCATTTATACGCGAGAAAAAAAAATGAAAAATCGATTTTTTACCATTTTGACGGTTAATTTGAGGTTATGTCAGAAAGTGTTGAATGAAGAAGTTGCCTATTTTTTTATTATCTACAACTTTTTCTGCATACATATTTTGCTAGGAGGTTTTCAACCCTTAAACTGCATCACCATTTCACCATTTTCTCAAAGTTGGAACCTCAACAATATTCTCCACCTGGTCTTTGCCAGTTTCTTTTTTTTTCTTATTTTAAGCGTTTAAAATTCGTTTTGGCACCAGCCTTCGTGGAGAATTCAGTGAATTTTTCGAAATTCTCACATAATTCAATTGCTGAACCACAGCGTAAGTAACAAGAACCATTACTCACGAATCGCTTTTTTTCTCCAACTTCCACAGCAGTTAACAGCGAATCCAGCTCGAGTCCTCCAAACATAATAATGTTGTCTACTTTGAGTCGCAGGCCATATCACGCGGCAGGAAGCAGGAATCCCGCCCGTCTGAGCGCATTCCATCAAACGGAGCTTCCTAGTCGAATTACAGCGCCTCTGAAATATGCCAACTCCTTCCAGGAATTTACTATTCCACTGCTATGGCGATAAATATTCCAACTTGGTCTCATCAAGTGAGGTGAATGTTTGCAATTACCGCCATCTACAAGATTTAAACTGGAATTGAAAGTAGTTTCCAGAGTGTACCGGAACGAGGAGCAGAAGTTTTCAACTGTTATGAAGCGGGGTATCTTCTTTTTGTTTTTGAGAGTGGTTTTATTCAGATAATTTCACCGTAAAAAGTATTCAACACTGAGAAAAGTTTCGTACTGACCTATGGAGTGAATCGAGGATCCCAAAAGATTATGCCAAATTGCATAGCTGACTGAACTAAAGAATCCTCAGTATATCAGCTGATACTGTATCCCACGAATTCCTACTAATGGTGATAAGTTTTGAACACAAAGTAGTGATATCAAGCACAACACCTAGGAACTTCATAAAAGTCAAGAATTGATGAATCTTCCAACAAACCCAAAGAAACCTGGAAAATAACGAATGACTTTAGAGGGAATCAGAAAACTGCCCATTGAACCCAAAGGCCTTTAACGACTATTACTGCACTACCTCTTAGTTAACTGCACATCAAACAACTCAGATTATTAAATGTCAAATCTCTATATCGAAGATACCTTCCTTTTTGATCCAGCACATGCCACTGAATTGGAAAATTTAATCAGAGACAGATAAAAAAAAAACAGGAGTCCTCTCAATCAACATATTTGCAAACCTTCCAGACTCTGTTCTCGAGGTTTAATCAGCTTTCATCAATCAATTGGCAAGTTAATTGAAAAATGCCTCGAAACACATATTACTGAATTTTTGGAAAGGGACAAAATTGTTTTTTCTTCGCAATATGGAGTTCGAGAAAGTATGGGTACCGATAATGCCATTTTTCAGGTGACTGACTCATCGTATTAGTAAAAATTTAGATATATATTTTTAGATCTTAAAAAAGCATTTGGCACTGTTCACATACCAAACTTTTAGGAAAACTATTCAATTGAACTCTTTAGAAGTTATCTAACTGATAGACAACAAGTTGTTAAAATTGGTAATTCCGCAAGGAACAGTATTGGGACCATTACTTTTTCTGGTATATGTTAATGCATTTTTGAAAACGAAAATTTCTGGTGAAATTATTTCTTATGACGATGATACTGTCATTATTGTTAGTAGAAACTCATGGGAAGAAGCAGTGTAGAAGGCTGAGACTGATGTTTCTGTTTTGAAAAACAACTTCGATTTTGATCTTTTGCAATGAGACCAATCAACCTAAACGTATTAAAAAAATTATAATCAATAAAATCAAACATTATGGAAAATCCAATTGTAAATGTGAAGAAGGGATAGAAGAAATTGATTCTATAAGATATCTTGGAATATATATATATATATATATATATATATATATATATGTATATATATATATACAATCTATACAAAGGTATAGTGAGTTCCTAAAGGATTGTTTTCGACTGTTTTACAGTCACTGGAACATATATATATATATATATATATATATATATATATATATATATATATATATATATCTATATATATATATATATATATATATATATATATATATATCGTCCCCCTTATCACGTAGGGGCGTAAGTAACAAAAAAGTGCGAAATTGAGTTACGCCGTATTTAGGCTTTCTTGCTATGTACTTTTCATCTCACGAAGTGGCGTAACTGTATCTCTAATATAATGCCGTCACAAATGGAACTTATGTTCATTGCGTATCTACAGGGTGAATAAACTGTCAAAAATTTTTGTTTTTCCTCTCTCCTGTAAAATATTCAGAAATCAGATACGCCCCTACGTGATAAGGGGGACGAATATATATATATATATATATATATATATATATATATATATATATATATAGACAAAAATATGAAAAGGAACACTCACATATCAAAAGTTGCAAAAAAAATGAGAATGACGCTTTACAAATTTCGATTACATAATTGGTCGAAAACTTTTACTTATGTTTTATTATTCTATATTTGAATCTATTATGTCTTATGAAATAATTGCTTGGGGTGGAACTTATTTTAATACTTTAAAATCAATAATTAGTCTTCAGAAATATGTACTTAAAATTATGTTTAACAAACCATTTAAATTCCCATCAAAATTGTTATTTCACAAATACAAAATTTTGACAGTTTGAGCCTTGTTTTATAAAAAATCTTGTACTTATCTCAAAAATTATAATTCGTCTTTACAACCAATTAACCATAACCATAATACATGGTCAAAATCTAACAAAAATCTAGTCACAAAAATTTTCTCACACTTTATCGCAGCATCATGCTAATAATATAGGGTGTAGAGTATTTAATTTGATCTCGATGAAATTGAAAAAATTATGTAAAAAATCCTTTGCAAAATGTATAAAAATATGGACAATTGAGAACATTGAAAATATTGAAAAGTCATTCAGCATTTGAGTGAAATTTAAGACTGATGATTCGTTTATGTTTATATAATTACCTATATGTATTTTTGTATGTAAATTTTTAAATCATATTCTGTTAGTATTTAGATTATAATATATGCTTATTGAAAAAACATATGATTACTCACATGGCTTATAACCTATGTAATCATATATCACCTTAGGAATTCAATATTAACCTTTTATTGTTTATTATACAATGTATTACAATTTCAATTTAAAAAAATCATTCGAACTAGGTGCCCTTCCTCAATTTTCAAAACCTCAGGTATAGTACCACTACACGAAGGAATTGATCCATCAGACCCTTGCAATTATCGTCCTATATCACTAATACCTACTCTGGCCAAAATAATGGAAATATTAGTTAAGAAAGGAGTGACATAATTTATTAAGAATATTATCTTAGTGAGAACCAGTTTGGTTTTCAAAGGCAAACGAGCACCAATGATGAAATATTCTCCCTACTGACAAAATTTTACTACGAAATTAATGAAGGTGAGACAGCCGCAAAATCCTGTTGAACAAACTTGAATATTGCGGTTTTAGAGGAGTCAGCTAACAGTGGTTCGAATCGTACTTAAAAAATCGCACTCAACAGGTAAAAACTCTCTCGAATTGAGGCACCCCAACATGGTATACCACAGGGCTATGTACTTGAACCCACAGTGTTCCTACTTTATATATGAAAGATATTACACGAATTAATATACAGATCATCTCACAGCACTGCGAACGTATGTAGAGTTAGAGCCATTGATAATTTGTCTGGCCTATTTTCAAACTTTCTAACATATAATACTTTAATCTGACGCAATGTACATCCTTTATCCTTGAAAATGCCATTTGACAATTTGCACTTCCTCGGCAATTTCGTAAACCTTGTTCAACAAATGAACCACCTATAAGTGTCTTTGCTAGATGATTATTAGGATGTCGCCATGACAGCTATTGTCATCGTGAACAACGAAACCAAACGAAACGGCGAAAACTGAAGGGATTGGACGATAGTTAATTGGTCATATCCTCTCCTATGTTCGCAGTGCTGTGAGATGATTTGTATGTGTGAAATATACATTATTATTAAAATTTAATGAGCATGTCAAGAAATTGTGCAAAAAATTGTCCTAGGGAATTAATTTTCCAGAGGTAGTCAAATGCTTGTTTAACATCTTCCTGAGTTGATTAAAAATGTGTAAAGCATAATTAAATTATTTCCTTTTGTTTTACACGATGTTTTGTGAACACTTCAGGATTTTCCTTTCCGTAGAAACTACAAGAAAAAATGTGACATGTCCACATGAATTGTAGCAGAGTGTTCCTGTTACAAACATCCAGAATCAAAAAAACTCTCAATAAACTACGGTTCATCCAGTCCAACAGAACAAAACTTAACATCTTCCTGAGTTGATTAAAAATGTGTAAAGCATAATTAAATTATTTTCTTTTGTTTTACACGATGTTTTGTGAACACTTCAGGATTTTCCTTTCCGTAGAAACTACAAGAAAAAATGTGACATGTCCACATGAATCCTAGCAGAGTGTTCCTGTTACAAACCTCCAGAATCAAAAAAACTCTCAATAAACTGCGGTTCATCCAGTCCAACAGAACAAAACTTGCTACTGCATTACTCGGCAGATATTCAAGTATTCAAACTGAAAGTGGTAACAATAAAACACGAACAAGAACCAGAACAAAACACAATCAAATTCCAAGCTGGCCTGCGGCCATCATAATCCACGTGGATTAGTGAGAGAAATAAGCGTACACGAGTTAGTCGGGGGTTGATGCGGTGACGGGGGCGGGGTGTGGGGGCGGCGAGGGTGGCTGCAACCCCGACACGGGGTAGATTTGCGGTGTGAGGCAATCAGCCGCCTGACAGCGATGAGGGATGGAGCCACCAGGTGTTGCATGCATGCTCTCGAGCGTTTCCGGGAGTATTTTTGCTCGTTGGGTTTAGTTTGGTGTGAATTTCATTGATTGCTGCTACATTCCAGTGATTTTTTCAAGTACCTGTGAGCGATTTTATTTTTAAAACTTTGCTGTAATTTATTAGAAGTATACTCTACTTTCTTTCAAGAAATATTGCCTTGAATTATCTGACATTTATTTAAATTCGTACTGAGTTTCTTCAAGAATAAGGGAATATACCGGTTGTCCGTGAAAACATTTTTGTTTTTTAATATAATGGATTGAAATTTGGAGAATCTGTATACGACATTAAACTGCGTTATTTGACGAGTAACTCAGCTTCGTACATCTTCCGGTTTTACCAGAAGTGACGTAAACTTTTGATTTTCAAATAGGACACCCGGTATACTTTCACATCTTTTGTTTCCATATGTCCAATGTTTCATATGTTTCCATATGTTCCAAACTGAATCCAAACATGTATCACTTGTCACTTGTTGTACTCAAATTCATCATTTGATATTAAAATTATCTTTCATTCTAGAAGGCTCTGGATACCTTCGAATCACTAATTTCAGTTCTTAAATTTTAGGAAGAGTACAACTTCACTGTTTTTGATCAAAATGTATCTGCTCTGTAAAATTTGATACTGAAATTTCTATTAATAGTTTTTTCAAATTGCAACATGGTGGCTCGTCTGGTTAAGAAAAAAGAGCCTATTACGATTAATTTGATGCAAACAACTGATTGAACAAAGTCATTGATCCAAAAGCTAATAACATATCTCCTTAAATGAAAATTATTATTAACATGTTTTTGATATAACAACGTACACAATTAGTACCCAATTTACTTTTACAGAAGCGACACAAAGCATCAATTTTGTAAATGGACCACCCTATACATTTTCTCACTATTGAACTGAGCGAAACTTTTTACATACGGAGATGTTTCCCTTTTTCGATACATTTGCGGAGTTGTCAAGTTGATGAAATGAATGAAATGATATTTTTTCTTTCGGCTGAATAAAAAATTCACAGAATACATAATTTGACGCCCTTTAGCGCCGAATCTAGTCATACGATCGAGTTGCGCCAATGGAGACTTTTACTCAGGTACAAAATATCAAAAAAGACTTTTTCCCATAAGATGTGTGCGTGGTCCTTTGGAAAATTAACCTTGAAATGGGGTATTATTTTAATCTTCTGCATACAGGGCAATACAAATTCGACCCACACCATTGGGATCTCCTAAACTACAGGAGATACGTCGAAGCTTAAATTGGGGCAAAGTTGCGTATTCTGGTGCTTAACAAAATACTGTTTTGAAACTTGGAAAATTCCGAGTATTTCCGGAAATATCGGGAAAAAACTGAAAATTGGAAGAATTTTCGTTTTTATTTTTTTCTATCGTTATTTGACAACATAGCTCAAAACCAAAAGTAAATTTTCATTGATACTTTTTTTCAGCTACACGTTTTCATGTTCAGATTTACTATCCGACGTTTCGTCTTCTGGCATTCATCATCAACTCTTTTTCTGTTATGGGCGCCATATTGTTTTTTTATACAGAAAAATAGTGATTCTCATTCTGATTACATTGATGTATAATTTGTTACGATTTGCACTTCTGAAACCACATATATTAAAAAAAACAACTTCATCTGAGATGGTCATGACTCCATCGAAAAATTTTGTTTAATAAACACTAGTTGTCAGAACTCATTAAACATCATAAGTTTGCACAAATACTTCAGTCGAAATGTGCTCATTCTCAAATAAAGAAAAACGAGATATGTTGAAACTTTATTATAAATTTGATAGGAATAGTACGAAAACAGCACAAATTTATTTTGAATTATATCCGGAAAGACAACAGCCGGATAGAACATTTTTCGGAATTTTGGACTAACACTTGTCTGAGTACGGTGCGTTTCAAAAACCAAGAATGAAATATGGAAGCAGAATGGAACAAAATATTAGACGTAACTTATAAGCCGAGGTAAAATAATTGTTCATTCCATATTCGAAGAAGTATAATTATTTTTGGTACTTTTTTTAGATAAATGCAGATCCTTCCAAATCAACACATCAAGTCTCGGCAGAAATGGATGTGCCACAGACGAGCGTTTGGAGGGAATTCAAAAAAAGTGGTTTGAAATGTTATAAGATACATATTTCACAAAAATTACACTCAGGTCATCCTGAGAGAAGGATGGAATTTTGTAGCTGGCTCTCGAATAGGGTAGACCCTACAAACTTCTTGAAAAATATTATTTGGACCGACGAAAGTACTTTTTCGAACTGTGGTGTTTTTAAAAGTAATAATGAGCACATTTGGAGTGAAAATAATCCACGACACATCAGAGAAGTCAGACCACAAGTTCGGTTTCGTTTGAATGCGTTGGCTGGAATTTATGACAACCGAATACTTGGACCTCATTTCTTCTCTAATACTTTGAACGGGGAAACCTATCTTCGGTTCTTAAGAAACAAAGTCGAAGAATATATGGATACATTTCCCCTTGTATAACAGCTGCTGGTTTCAGCATTACGGGGCCCCTCCACACAAAAGAGCATCAGTTTGCGAATATTTACCCCAGAGATTTCTTAATAGGTGGTTAGGAAATTCAGGACCAGTGAGGTGGCCGGCAAGGTCACCTGACCTTACAGTTTTGGATACTTTCTTTTGGGGCACTTTAAAGAACAGAATCTATGGAGAGCAAGAATATGACACAGTAGATGAACTTAGAGACAATATTATCACGCAATTCAGGTCTATCAGAAGAAGAGATATTGTTAGGGCTGTTCTTAATTTGAGACGACGAGCTCGGTTATGTATTAAAGAGGAAGGCCATCATTTCGAACACTTGTTGTAATACTTTTTGTGCATTTTTTAGAAGCTCATGATTTCATTCTTGTTTTTTGAAACGCACCGTACTCAGCCAAGTGTTTGTCCAAAATTCCGAATATTGTTCTATCCAGCTGTTGTCTTTCCGGGTATAATTCAAAATAAATTTGTGTTGTTTTCGTACTATTCCTATCACTTTGATAATAAAATTTCAACATATCTCGTTTTTCTTCATTTGAGAATGAGGACATTTCGACTGAAGTATTTGTGCAAACTTATGATGTTTAATGAGTTCTGACTACTAGTGTTTATTAAACATAATTTTTCGATGGAATCATGACCATCTCAGATGAAGTTGTTTTTTTTTTAATATCTGTGGTTTCAGAAGTGCAAATCATAACAAATTATACATCAATGAAATCAGAATGAGAATCACTATTTTTTGTATGAAAAAACAATATGGTGCCCATAACAGAAAAAAAAGTTGATGATGAATGCCAGAAGACGAAACGTCGGATAGTAAATCTGAACGTGAAAACGTGTAGCTGACAAAAAGTATCAATGAAAATGTACTTTTGGTTTTGAGCTATGTTGTCAAATAACGATAGAAAAAAATAAAAACGAAAATTCCGATTTACAGTTTTTTTCCGATATTCCCGGAAATACTCGGAATTTTCCAAGTTTCGAAACAGTATTTTGTTAAGCACCAGAATACACAACTTTGTCCCAATTTAAGCTTCGACGTATCTCCTGTAGTTTAGGAGATCCCAATGGTGGGGGTAGAATTTGAATTGCCCTGTAGAGGAATATAATATGATCTATTCAACTGAACTTGTGTTGAAGAATTAGAGTTTGTTACTCTGTAATTCTTTATCTATTTGTAAGTCTTCCAGAAAATCTAATCTATTGTAATTTTTTGAGTTCACATGTTTCAAAATTTCTGAATTGCGCTTGGGCTGAAGTTATTTTCACTAAATTTGATAAGGTGACCAAATGCTGAGTTTCCAGGTTTATTCAGATCAGATCAGATCAAAGTGCTTCCTATGTAAGAAGCTTCACAATCATTACAGTTGAGTTTGTAAATCCTACATTTTGATAGTTTATTGATTTTGTCTTTGGAATTGACCAAATGTTTACTTAAGTTATTGTTGCTCTTGAAATAAATGTTTGTACTTGTTAATTTATTTTAAATGAAACCAGAAACTGTTTGAGAAATTAACAAAGGTAAATATACAAACCTAGAGGGATTCTCTTACCTAGGATATCGATGACTTTCTGCCAAAGTATCGTAAGTCACATTTTTGGCGAAATTGAGTTATTCTGACTATCGTATGTAGCTGACTTCATTACACGAATTGCAAAAGTATCGTATATGAATTAAAAATAGGCTATTAGAAAAACTGTTTTTATTTTTGTCGTAAGTCCACTTATTTTAGTTGAGCCCTCACCAAAACATTGTAAGACGCATTAGGATTTAGAAAACACCCCGACGGAGTATCGCAAGTTCAGTCACGTGATGTTGCTTGCGATAGTAATTTTGTTACATACGTTACTTTTGATGTTTGTTGTGTTTCAGTTTTGTGCTCACTTGTGAGTAATTTTTTGATTAATTATGTAATAGACGTACATTATCAACTACCAGACCACTAAAAATTATTGTGTTTCAATCTTCCAAACACTTTGATGAAATGATTTTTGTCACACATTGTTTAATTGCCAAGTTATGCTAAAAAACGATAATTCTAACCTACAAAGCTTATTTGCCGTTTGTTTTTACAAGACTGATTATCTAAAATTTGAAAATAAATGTGGTATAATTCTTTATTTAAATTAAGTTTTCTTCTAATTTTAGCTCAGCAAAATGTTACGTAACACTAGAACGGCAAAAATCATGGCAGCCGCATTGAGTCAAAATAAAGAAGATGAGGATACAAGCGAAATTAATAAAAATTGTACTGAGGATTATACCGAGGAAGAACTTAATACAATGCCATTATTAGTAGTCGATACAGAACAGTTATTTGTAACTGAAAATGATAACGTCATAATTTCAAATTTAAACGAACCTGATAATGAAACTAAAGATAATGACAACAGAGTTATCTCAATGAAAGATCTTGGTCTTACTGTTGATGAGGTCGTACAGTACTATGACAATACTGCCGTCCTAAGCCCAAACAAAGGGCGTATCTCAATTTTTTACAATTTTAGATTTCACCTTCTACAGGTTCCTTATGACCAAGCCCTTAACTTGAATAACAATTTTGGCTTATCTCATCGTTCTATGCCATTCAAAACATGAGTAAAAGAAGATGTATATCCAAAATACACCAAAAATTCTGAAATTTATAGGCGTAAGTGACTGCCTCAATATCTCTGGTCATTCTTGAGATACGCCCTTTTGGCTTAGGACGGCAGAATAGTACTATGGAAGGCGGTGTCGAACCTGTAATTATTGATGTTGCTTTAAATGATGATTTTCACAATCCTGAGTCTATTGAAAGTCTGCCTCTAAAGTTGGTTGATTGCCGCAGCAGTTCTTGTTCCGATACTGAAAACTCCATTCCAAAAAGTATAACAGAAGAAACCAAAAAAATCATGTTGTTAGAAAAACGTACAAATTCCGATTTCTCATACTTTTCTGGACAAACAAGTAGTAGAGATTCCGATTTCGAATTTGAAAACGACCATAAAAATGAAATGGATTTGGTACGAGAAATTCGACTAAGAAAAAAACGAATATTAAATAAAAAAACAATCAGAAAAGAAGAAAATAATTTTGGAAAAAGACGACAAGTAAGAGAAATTCCCTGCAAAAAAGGATGTCAAAATCGATGTTCCCAACTATTCACTGAAGTTCTACGACATGATAAACGTGAATTTTATTGGGGATTGGGTTCCTATGAACGTCAAAAAAACTGGCTTCTGAGTTGTTGTGAAAATGTTGCAATATGTAGAAGGATACAGCTCGCACATTTAAGCAACATAAAAACTTCTTTTAAATATTTCATTAGTTGGAACAATAAACGAGTGGAAGTTTGTCAACAATATTTACTGAAAATCCTTGATAAATCACAAATGGTTCTTAGGTCTGCAATCTCCAAATCTGTACAAAACTCTGCAAAGCCAGACCAAAGAGGGAGACACGAACCACATAACAAGACAAAAACTGAAATAGTAGAAGAAGTTCATAGTTTCATTAAAAATCTTCCAGCGGTACATTCTCATTATTGCCGTAATCATAGCGTTAGAAAATATCTTCCCACAAAATTTAGAAATGAAGCATTTTTGTATCGACTATTTTTGCGGCATCAAGAAACAAAACAATCAAACAATATACCATCACGTAGAAGTTAGCTTTTTCTTGATAATAATATTAAAATGTTGTTAATAATTTCGAACTTGCTTCTTTATTATTTTTAACCAACTTTGAAATTTGTAATTAATTTGATTAAAGTTTAACAAATAATTAATTGCCATTATTGATAAAGTTAATAATATTGCCTATTATGGAAGTTAGTAATTTATTACTACTTACGTTTTTTTACTGGAAAAAGAAGTAGTATCTGCCAAAGTATCTCAAGTATCGAAGCAGTACGAGCAGTCGGTACCTTACGCTATTTTCTGTAAAAACTTCAATCCCGACAAACTATCGTAAGGCCCCGAATATCATAAAGTTTAAGTCCCAAGTGAAAAGTATTAATATTTTTGAATTCAGCGCATCAGTAAAACCCTAGGAACGATATCAGATCAAAACTATTGTTGAAGACTGTCCTGGAAACAAATCTTACCATTTTCTTCCACTTTTAGCTTACGCTACTTACGATACTTTGGCAGAAAGTCATCGATATGTTAGATATTGTTATCTTTTATTTTTGACATTTTGAAATAAATTTGGAATGATATTGTAACCATTGTAGGCAATTTGTTTGAGGATGTTCAATTCTTTATTATAGTCTATGGATGAAAGAGGAATGTTAAGAAGTCTGTGAATGTAGCAGTAAAATGCTGTCATTTTATGTTGATTTGGGTTATTGGAGAAAACTGGTATGACATGATCAGTTAGGGTAGGTTTTCTGTAAATGCTAAATTCCAGATTAACGGATATATTGAGGGTTAAGTCTAGGAAATTTAATTTATTTTCTGATTCAAAATTAATAGACTTCAAGCCCATATAACGATTTTGGGGGGTCATTTTATACAGCATGAAACATATTCAGAACGATGCTGCTATATGAAAACATAACTTTACGCACTATGCCGTCAATTCTTGGTGGGACAAATGATTGTAATAATAATAATAGTAATTTTTCATCGGAAGATGTGCTCTACCGACAAAATATTCTTGTAGGGCATTCCTCACGTTAGTGGATTATGAAATAATAATCTCTTAGAACCTACTGCCGTACAAAAATAATGAAACCAAAATCCAGGATTTTTTTTTTATTTTTCGGAAATTGAAAATTTTTCCTGGCTTTCGGTTCCATTATTTTTGTACGGCAGTAGGTTCTAGGAGATTATTATTTCATAATCCACCAACGTGAGGAATGCCGTACAAGAATATTTTGTCGGAAGAGCACATCTTCCGATGAAGAATTACTATTATTTATATTACAGTCATTTGTCCCACCAAGAATTGACGGCATAGTGCCTGAAGTTATTTTTTCATATAGCAGCATCGTTCTGAATATGTTTCATGCTGTATAAAATGACCCCCCAAAATCGTTATATGGGCTTGTAGTCTATAATATTGCAATGGATTAAGTTCAATTATCTCAAAAGGTCTTCGGCTGATACTGAGTTTACTTCAATAAATACTAAACATTCGCCTACAACCTGAATCAATTTAATATATCATTGTTGTTGTCATTGACTATGTGTTTTTTTTCCAGGTTGTTCATGAATAAATCTGCCAAAAATAGAGATAGGCAACTAACCATCTTGAGAAAGACAGAAATTTAATAAAGTGTTAATTCTTTAATAAGATTATGAATAAAAGCTGTTATTGTTGAAACTGGTGTGTTAGTGAAATTTCCTACAAGTCTTATTGGAATGTTGACTTTGTGAATCTTTGGAAGACTGTATAAACGGGGCTTGACTGGGTTACTAGAAATGAAGTTATATGGTGAATTGTATTTCTTAAAAAGGTCACTGCTTACTTTGATGTATGTTTTTTATTTTTCTTATAAAACTATTGAAAGGGTTCGAATTAATAAGTTTAAAGTAAAGATCGCAGAGAGAGGTTTCTACTTTATTTATATAATTGAGTTTATTGAGAAATACTAGGCAATTGCCTTTGTCTGACTTGTAAAAAACTAGGTTGTGGTCTGTGATTTTGGCTTTAATTTTTTTCAGTACTGAAACGAAATGTATTTCTGCATCACTTAATTTTTAGATTTACCTTTTTTGATAGAGAACATTTTTAACGTCATTACGTTTTAACTTTTTTAATATCGTTGTCTTTCGACAGAAGTTCGATATAACAACGTCTATTTCGATGGCAAATTCTAATAAGTTGTTATCAGCCTATTATAGTGACAATTCTCGCACAAGGAGAGAAACAAGAAACGAAGCCTACGGATACCTTCTACGCTTCAACTCATTATGGCGTCCGGGGAATTTACGGCCTAACGCCGTTAGAACTAATATCCAGCATTAATGAAGAACAAATTGACATTTTTCGGGGTGCGTGCCTTTTGCGTATGCGAAGTCACGCTCGGGAATGGCGGAATTTGGTCTTCCTGAGTTCCCGGAGTTTTCTCCAGGCCCCGCGTTGGGGAGAAAGACCGAGGGCTGCGTGAGACAACGCCAATGACTTCATCGGATCAAGTTGGGAAATATTCAGATGGGTTTTACACTAGCTAACGAATATCAGTTTATATTCAAAGTCGATTTTGTTATGGTTCAAAGAAAAGGAAATGCTGTTTTATTACATTGCGATTTTTAAGTTTTCGTTTTTCACTGATAGATGGCACCTTAAGTCAAATAATCATTATTACCGACATACTTCCATTTCAACAGAGTCGTCTCAGTTTCCTTCCGTATTTCGACAGCTATTGCATATTGTTGAAACAAATTCGAAAAACTTTGATAAATTTTAAATGTGGTCTATCCACATATATGAATAGTCGCCTACCATTTCACCTCAATATAGGTGGTAGGCCTCATTACGCCATGTTTTAACATATTGTAATAATAATTTTTTCGTCAATAATTTAATCTAAATTACTACTTCTCCATGCCATGTAAATATCAATTTTGGTTCAGTTATTTTTCATAGACTCATTTTTCATAAACTCATTTTCCATAAACTCATTTTTCATAAACTCATTTTTCAAAATCGTAATAGTCGCCTTGACTTATTTCAGTTTGACCTGTAAACTCAACTGATGATGAGCATTTATATTCCCGAAAACATGTTTTTGATAGTATTATGTTTATACAACCCCAGTCTGAGTAAATAAATTATATATTCATACTATTTTTAATAACTCTGACAACAGTTTTCCAAGCAGAGGTGTATGCCATCCTGAAGGCAACCAGAATGGAAGAGGTGAGGTCCGGCCCAGAGAGACATGTATATGTCTGCTCGGATAGCCAGGCCGCCATCAGAGCTCTGAATGCAACCAGAACCAGATCAGTACTGGTTCAGGAGTGCAGAGATGCCCTGGAGAGTCTTGCGACTGAAAAGGAAATAACGCTGATGTGGGTCCCGAGCCATGCAGGGATTGAAGGCAACGAGCAGGCGGACCAGCTAGCCAAGCAAGGAGCCGGACAACCCTACTACGGGCCCGAACCCGCACTCGGCATAACAAGGAGACAAGTAACAACGGCACTGAATGAGTGGGCCGTTGATACATTAGGAAAAGAGTGGAGAAGGATAGACGGATGCAGGCAGTCAAATCAGATGATATCGGGGCCCGACATGGCAAGGACGGCTAAGATACTGAAGCTAAGCCGCAAAGAACTCCTACTATTGGTGGGAGATCTTACCGGCCACTGCGGCCTCAGGAGGCACCTGGCTCTCATCAGAGTTGAGGCAGACCCACTATGCACGGAATGTGGGGAAGAGGAGGACTCCTTCCACTTCCTGTGCGAATGTGGGCAGGCTCAGACAAAACGTCTTCGGAGCTGCCACTATTAAGGAGGAAGAATTGCACTCGTTGCAATGGAAGGACATTTCGACTTTCATAAGAAGGTCGAAGAGGTTCGAGCAGGTATCCGACATGGGATGAGTGAAGATACCGGGGATTGCGAAAAGGGCCCACTGGGGCCTAGTCGCTGACGCTTGCGTCCCCCACCCATTACCATTACCATAATAACTTGCCCGACAAAAATCTAAAACAGTGGCAAATGCAAAAAAACGTTTCTTTCCATGTAGTAAGTCTCGCCGAAACTTTGCCACCTCCGCCGATGACGGCAACATATTTTTTTGTTTATTTTCAACAAAAAAATTTGTTTGCAACCTGAATTGATTATGGAAATAATGCAAATTTGTTTGTAGCGGTCGGGAACGTAGGGAGAAATTTCCCAAAAATCATGAAATTTGCCATCAACACAGATTTCGAAAACTTTGTCAAATTTGAAAAGAATTATTTCCATAATCAATTCAGGCAAAGTTTCAGCAAGACTTATGAAATAAAAAGAAACGTTTCTTTGCGTTTGCCACTCTTTTAGGTTTTTTCGGACGAGTTATCAAAAATAGTATGAATAAATTATTTATTTATTCTGATGCCAAACTTGGTACTTAATGGTCCCAAAATTGGGGAACGATACAGACTAATATTTTCTTTGTTTTCGTTATTTTGTGATTCTTTTGCATTCTTTCTTCACAAAATAACTATAGAAATGTTAATAATTTACATTTTTAACAATGTTGCCGAACTTGTAAGACGGCGGAAATTTTTATATTTTCATTGCGCACTAAAGTAGAACATTTGTAAAAGTTTGCATTGTTTTGCAATTTTTTTCCAGACAGCCAGAAACAATGTGCAATGTTTGAAATCAACAAAATATGTGAAGACTACAATGGATAACTTTAATTTCAATTTATTCACACGATTTGTCTCACTTGGAATTTTATAATTATACAGGTAATTCGAATTTTCCACAGAATGCATAATGCACCATTACCTTAAATAACAATTTAGAGAATTTAGGTAATACTAATAATTTAAATATTAATTCCTATAAATCTTATGTCGGAGACATGTCGAATAGGAATATTATTCAGCATCACAAAGTATCTATTGAGGAATTTTTGGTATTAAATCACCATACTATTTACAGAGTTGTAGCATTAAGCGCTTTATAAAAAGTGTATATTATCAGCTAATATAACGAGATTGGGATCATCTGCATGTCCAAATTATATAGAAGCAACAATGCAATGAATTGAAAGGTTATTAATGAATACAATAAACAGTAAGGGGCCGAGAACTGATCCTCGTGGTACACCTGTCGAAATTTATTCAATATTTCTGCAGGTATTGTTCGGAGACACTTTCTGGCTTAGTCTCCTGGAGTAGTGGTAGTAGTAGGAAATGTGTGGGGGGCTGTTGCCGCTACCTGGCAAGTAGGCCACCCAGGTAGCACATCATATCGGCTAAATCTTGGTTCCATATTGGGCCAATATAGATATATTGTAAATGAAAAATTAATATTGTTCCAATATGGATGAATATTCAAAAAACAATATTATATTAATAATATTGGTGGAATATTGGTTGAACTGGTTTTAGATGTATATTATCACACGAAATATTGGGTCAATATTGGTTGAATAATTTCTACCAATATCGATAATACAATAGTGGTTATATATTGTTTTCCACATCTAGAATAAATATTGCAATCCAAATATTCCAGTCATATCGATTATAGGGGAAAAAACTATACTGTATTTCCAAGTTTGCTAGAATATTGGTTGAATATCATTTCCACTTTATTTGACAAATATTGAGTCAATATTCGTTGAATGATATTTACCAATATCGATAAAACAATATTGTCTTCACATCGTTTTTAACATCTAGAATAAATATCGCAATCCCAATATTCCCCTAATATCGATTCTAGGAATAAAAACTATTTTGTATCTCCAAGTGTGATTACACATTGGTTGAATATCATTTCGCCAATATTCAACAAATATTATTAATTAATATTGGGTCAATATTGGTTCAATAATATTCATCGATATCGTTAAAACAATATTGTCTTCATATTGTTACCTATATCTAGATTGAGATGAAATTTGAGTATTGGCCGAATATTCAATGAAACATTTTGAAATTATGTCATGATCAAACCTGGATAAAAATCCGCTAGGTGGCTCTACATATAGAACGTCTTCTAAAACCTACGAAAGTATATTAAATACTTCCCATAACTTGTTTTCAAGACAGCTCACTCAGCGGTTATGGCGATCAAAAGGCAGACTCTGGTGTCACCTTCATCAACTGAAAGACATTTAATAATTTATCAAGGTATATTGACATCCACCAATATATCCAAATGATATTGTACCAATATCGATCAATATTTTGAGGTCATTGTTGCTTCAAGAATATTTCACCAAAACTATTTCTAAAATATTCAAACAATATTCGACCAATATCGCAAAATGTTCACATTTTACTTCTCGATAATACCGGGTGACACAGCCGACATGTAGCAGCTTGTAGTTTTTTTGTTTGAAGTGATGAAGATTTGAAATTTGCAGAAGTTACGTAATCAATGATGGCGCTTCATTTGAATCTAACGACAATTTTTTTCAACTACCTGTTTGATCGGCAGTAACTCCAACTTTTTTTTTTAATGACATCCTGTATATTTATGCAGCCTATCTTATTTGTCATGAAATTCTCTATTCAACCGCGTATTAAAAAGTGGCATTCGTTTCTCAATTCGCAGATGAATTGCATTTTATCAAAAAAACATCACGTTGGCTGTTATCCGAATTCGATAATCTTTCAGTTTTTTCCATACCTGATCACTTCCTACAGATTGTCAATAATTTCTTTAATAAAAAGAAAAAACATCTGAAAATAACTGACGATATTGCGAAAACTGAGATAGGAACACGTTTTTTTCAATTTGGCTACTTGTGAAGGAACTATCTGTCTTTCTCTTTGGCCATGTAGTCAAATCATGATCTTTCCATTTGGAAACATAAATTTAAAATTGTTCCCTTGATCCACCAATTCACAAGTCTATTAGTCTAGATATTTGCAATAATATTTTGCCTAGTAGGCGGTGTACACAGAATGTTTTGTGTTTGACAGGTAAACACATTTGATTGTACTGATTATCTCCGTCAGTTTTATGCTGATTAAAATTGCATCGTTTAATTAGATACTAAATATGTATTCAAATAATAAAAAGGTCGATATGTTGTTGATATTCGGAGAGTGCAAGAGAAATTGTAGACAGGCTGAACAATTGTATGTCGAAAGATTTCCGGAAAGACGCCATCCGCCTTATAATTATTTCGCCAGAGTAGAAGAGAACCGGAAAATCAAAACAATCTCCAATACATTGTCGACGAGGAAATGAAAGTAAACGTTTTGGCCATAGTACATGCAGATCCGACGATATCACTTAGATAAATTGTGGACGAAATCGGAGTGAATCGAGAGACCGCTAGAAGAGTTTCGAAAAGAACTGCTCTGAACTGCTCTTTTACTCTAGCGAAATAATTATCAGGTGGGTGGCGTCTTTCCGGAAATCTTTCGACATACATTTGTTCAGCCTGTTTCTGTTTCTCTTGCACTCTCTGAATATCAACAACATATTGACCTTTTCGTTCTTTGAATATATTTAGTATCTAATTAAACGATGCAATTTCAATCAGCATAAAACTGACGAAGATAATCATTGCAATCAAATGATGCTTACCTGTCAAACACAAAACATTTTGTGTACAGCGCCTACTAGGCAAAATATTATTGCAAATATCTAGACTAATAGACTTGTGAATTGGTGGATCAAGGGAACAATTTTAATTTTGTTTCCAAATGGAAAGATCATGATATGGCTACATGGCCAAAGAGAAAGACAGATAGTTTCTTTACAAGTAGCCAATTGAAAAAAATATGTTCCTATCTCAGTTTTCGCAATATCGTGAGTTATCTTCAGATGTTTTTTCTTTTTATTAAAGAAATTATTGACAATCTGTAGGAAGTGATCAGGTATGGAAAAAACTGAAATTATATCGTTTAACTGATACTCTTTGGATTTCCAAGCCTACCAAGCATCGAAAGATTATCGAATTCGGGTAACAGCCAACTTGATGTTTTTCAGTAAAATGCAGTTCATCTGCGAATTTAGAAACGAATGCCATTTTGTGATACACGGTTCAATAGATAATTTCAAGACAAACAAGATAGGCTAGATAAATGTACAGGGTGTTATTCAAATAAAAGAAGTTGGAGTTACTGCCGATCAAACAGGTAGTTGAAAAAAGTTGTCGTTAGATTCAAATGAAGCGCTATCATTGATTACATAACTTCTGCAAATTTCAAATTTTTATCTATTCAAATAAAAAACTACAGTCTGCTACATGTCTGCTGTGTCACCCGGTATAACTCTTGAATATTGTGCCAATATTGTCAGAATATTGTATCAGCGATATTGTACCAATATCACCGATCATTTTGAGGCCAATATTAGTTCAAGCATATTTCGCCAATATTATTCAAGTAATATTGGACCAATATCGCCGAATGTTCACATTTTTTTTCTCGCCAATATTGCATTTCAAATATTTCGCCAATATGTTCACAATATTGTACCAATATTTTACCAATATAGGTGTGCTACTTGGGCTCCATGGGACATATTTGCCATCCCCTGTTTTCACACATGTAGATTAGATCTCCTAATCTTCCTTTTCGAAATTATGTGACCTCTTTAATAGCAGAAATTACATCTCCATGTAGATTTCAGCTGACCGATTCAAATCTTTATGTAATTCAACAAGAAGATATCTTCCGCATATGCTGGGGCTTTGTCATAAATAGCGTACAAAATCTGAAGAATTCACCAGTCTAATCAGAAGAATCAGGTCAACACATACTTTCAAAGTAGAAAAATATTTTTCATTACACCTATCTGAAAACACTATTTTTACATGCTTATTTAGCATACTGAAAAAGGGTTTTCTAGCAAATTGTTTGATGTTTCCTTACGTACAGGGTAAATAACGCTAGTTTCGTGGCAATTTCTGGATAATTTAATACCATAAATATTTCAACTAATAATAAATGTTTTTGTTCCTTCATCATTAAAAATAAATGTTTCTTAACAATCTGTGGTTTTCAGGTAAATAAAAAATATCGTTCATTACTCCTCCATAAATGATTTTTCCGTGCTTGCACGACTTCCGCACGGAAAAGGCATTTTTTGAATGCATGAAATATACTACCTATTGTGTAACATTTAAAAAATTGAAACTCTTTTCGATGAAATTATTGACATCCTTTTGTAACCTAACGCAATCCCTTACTGTTTGTACCCTCTAAAATACCTTGAAATCGTCCGCAAAAAGTAGACATTCCGAATAGTTAAGAACAGTGGGTAACTTATTTATAAAAAGTACAAACAGTAAGGGACCCTAATTCAAGCCCTGTGGCACACCTGAGTTTGCATAATATTCTCCAGACCGAACATTTCTTTCCTAGGGCTCATTCCTCCAACGAACGGCAAAGCTTTGGAAGCTTTGCCCCTAAAAGTGTTCCCTGAGGCATACAGCATGCAGAAATTCGCAGAAAAACGATGATCTCTGAACATAACAGGATTACCCTCTTCGTGGGAAGCAGAACAAATAAAAAAAAGGAAATCATAAATACTAATAGACAGTTTTTCACAACACTTTCCGATATGGAGTTGGACATATCAGCCTATAATATGTTTCTTGTATGTTTGGTACCGCGACCTGTGAAGTCTACGAAAGGCCTGCTAATGACAGCTAATCGACATTCTTACAGTTGCTTACCTACGCGCAGTTCTCGGAGATCCATTACAATTCCAGGAAATGCAGGTGTTGTCGATGCGTTGTGCATACAACATTGTTAATATTTATTGGATATGCATACCTGTTTACGAATGCAGCGACTAATCAAAATACTAATTTTAAAATGAAATTGGATTCTGAATTCGTTATCGGCGCAATCATTGTCAATCGAACGTTTCCATTAACGCCTGACAAAAATGCTTAGGTGGCCGTTATGTGTACAAGGTGGGCAAAATTGGACATTTTTATAGGGAAATGACCAGAGCTGATGCATTTTCGGGATAAAAATAACTGAACACCATGAGACCTACTGGAAGAGGAACAAAATATTGTTCGGATGACGGGAAAAATAGTTTGCAGTCGACAAAATGGAGAAGGGTGGAACGGGGTGAGCTTTTAGGGGTTGAAAGTGAATGTTCACAGTTTTTCGAGAAGTCGTTGATAATGAAAAGATCTACAACTTTTGTTTCGAACATTTTACCACATAACCTCAAATTTTCCGGGAAAATCGGAAAAACAGATTTTTCAGTTTTTAATTTTTTTCTCGAGCAAAAACTATTTTTTTCCATTTTTTTCACAAAATTTGGTGGAAATAAAACTTATTAGTTTCAAGTAAGCTGTAATTTCTTTGTGTCGAAAAACAGGTTTCTCCTTTTTTTTGAAAAATTCCGAAAAAACGACATCATTTTCAACAAAAATTTTCACGCTAAAATTCGTCTTTTCAAGCTTGCCAGCCGCCATTTATTCCATTGAAGCGTCTAATTTCAGATTATATAATAAAAAAGTATCACTACAATAGAATTTTTCCAGAAAACGCAAAAAAATTAAAAAACAGATTTTCAAAAATCAATTTTTCAAATTTTTGTTCTAAACTAAATTTATTTATTAAAATTATAGAAATTAACAGTTCGAGAATATTAATTTCATGTTACCCTAATAGGAACAAACAATAGAGAACGACATAAATAAGGAATTGATTATGATAGAAGGGCGAAAGGAGGTGAACTTTTGCGGGTAAAAATGGTTTCTGACGATTTGCAGCAAAAATTAACATGCTACAAAAAAAGTTTACGGAAAAAATTGTTGGTAATAAAAAGATCTACAACTTTTGTATTCACATTGTTCCACATATCCTCAAATTATCCGGGAAAATCGGAAAAACCATTTTAACTTTTTTCGTGTTTAAAAATTGTGTGTTTGTCGCAAAATTCAGTGCAAACATACCTTTTTATGTTCTAAATTAGACGTTTTTTTGCGATTTAAAAAAGTTTTTCACTACAGTACTAAAACTCTTTATTACAAAAACGTGTCATTATAATATAGTAAGTACTTACATTAAAATTTAAGGAAAAAATAAACGTTTGAGAAAGTTAACTGAGAGAGTTAATCAATAATGCAATCAAAGATTAATTTTGAAAATACAATTTCCTCTGCGTTCGTTTATTACAAAGTGAGCGAGCAGAGGGAAATCGGTTGAGAAGCAATGATATGATCTATTGTCAGTTGTCACTTCCTGATTTTTTTTATTTTAGCCAATGTAGAACGTAATTTCTGGATTTCAATTACATTAAAACAATAAATTCTTCATTGAGATTGTGCTCCTTAATTTGTGAATTTTCATTCATCTGCAGTAACGAAAATCGTATATGACAGGTGACAGATCTCACACATCTTGTAAAATGTCGTTTCTTAATTTCTTTTTGCTCGATTACTTCGTGATTACGTGGTACAACAAAGATCTGCTCGCTCGGCTCGGATTTTCATTACCCGAACGCACCAACCCTTTCACTCACGGATTTTTGTTATTTGAAATAAAAATTTTGCAAATATCATAAATGAATTTTTCTAAGATTTTTGAGACTATAGAAAAAATTTTGCGACAGCCAATTTTTGTGATATGATATGAAATTATAATATGAGTACACAAATTTTGTGATAGACATTGCAATTCAAAAAGTATTTCCTACAAATTGAAAAACATCCAAAAACAAAAGTAGAAATGTCAAAGAATTCTCTGAAATATTTTAAGATTTTTTTTTATTTGCATGAATCACAATGCAGGTACTTTCGTTCTCATGAAATTTACCCCTAGAAAGAAGCCTCCAAATTAGTGCCCTTACCCAAGTCACTTTCGATTTCACTGACATTCTATCAGATACATTGTTTTCTATTATTGATACTAGATTCTGATTACTTAAGGCCCTTCTCATAACCATGTCAATCAATGGTACTGTGAAAATAACAAAAATTACATCATTCAATGATATAAAGTGAGGTTATGTCTACCACATATGCAATGCCACTAGCTCACAGTGTACTAAATTTAGCATACCAAATTTCAAATTCAAAACTACAAAATAGTGAGAAAATGATTATATGTTTTGAATCGAGTACGTAAAACACTCTAATGTGAACACACAGTATTTTTTCGATGAATAAATTCCACACTTAGAAATTCAAAAATGACATACACCAAACTGGTGACCCAGGTGATAGGATTCGTCCATTCTCGTCAGCTGAAGTTTACCGAAATACTTCCTCAACTGTCCGATAGATGACAGAAAAAAATAACTGTTGGCAACTAAAATAACAACTTATAAAACCATGTCAACAATACTTGGATTGAACAGTTACCTGTACACAGAAAAATACAAGAAAGTTGTGTACTAAATTTAGAAAACCATGAGCGAAAGGGTTAAAATTCAGGGAAGTAGCTACTAGGAGCCGCCCTCTCTCCGTGGTTCGAGAAAAAGGAATATTTCGCTGAAAAAAAAGTCTAATTCGGAGCATAAAAAGGTACATTTATATTAAATTTTGAGACAAATGTTCAATTTTTACACAAGAAAAAAATTAAAACTAAATTAAAACAGTTTTTCCTATTTCCCTGGAAAATTTAAGGTTATGTGGAAAAATGTAGGATACAACAACTTGTTGCTCTAATTTTTTTTGTAGGTTTGTTTTGGCTGTGAATCGTGAGAAACCATTTTACCCCCAAAAGTTAACCTCCTTTCCCCCTTCTATCATAATCAAATCCTTATTTGCCTATGTCCTTGTTTATTTTTTGTTCCATTAAGGTTACATGAAATTAATATTCTCGGAAGGTATCAATAGTTAATTTCAATAATTTTAGTAAATGAATATGAGTTTAGAAACGAAATAGAAAAAACTGATTTTACCAGTGAAATTTTTCAGTTGAAAATGAGGTATTTTTTTTGGAATTTGTCGAAAAAAAAAGGAAAAACTCTGTATTTTGCCCCAAAAAAATTACAGCTCAGTTGAAACATTATAAGTTATATTTTCAACAAATTTCGTAAAAATGTTTATACAATGTATTCGTAAATTTCAAAACCATCAACAAATAAGAAATTGAATGTAGGTAATGACATTATAGAAAATAAATCTTTTTCATCAAATTCAACGCTCATATGCAATAATAAAATAAGAAATTGTCAAGATAACTGAAAAATCTATAATGAAAAATTAGTTTTTTTTTGCTTTTCGCATTTTTAACGATATTTTTTCACATAAATAAAATAAAGGTTTCAACGAAGAGAATGAGCACTGATTAATTTGAATAATTGATAATTTGTTTACCAACTTTTTCGTTTGAAAATTATGCTTTTTTAAATTTAAATCTGTAAACAATCAAGAAATCAATATTTTGCTGCTTTGAAAAATGGCTCATTTAACACACAAAGAAGCACGATTTCACCAAGTTCCATAAAAACCATATCTTTTTGGGGGTGATAAAAATTAAAACAAAAAAAAACGGTTTTAGCGTTTTTCTCGTTAATTTTAAGATGAGAAAAATAAATGAAACAAAAGTTTTAGATTTTTCAATTATTGTATTCTAATTTTTCCGATCGGATGCATATTTCAGGCACAAATCGTAAAAAACTAATATCCAACCCTGAAAACGTATAGCTACAGTCGTCTTATTTCTCTTTCTAAATTTTCACATAACCCACGTACCGATAGATTTTTTTTATGAATTCGGGTATTCAAAATCGGTTTGGCCCTGGTCTATATAGATAGACTGGTGCCTATAATTTTTGTGAAAATGAAAAAAAGGACCAGACAAGGACTAGGTGCAAAAGAGGTTCCAACTTTGAGGAAAAAAAAAATTACGAAAACACTCGACATGGTGAAATGGGGATGCAGTTTAGGGGTTGATTCCGTAGTTTTTCGATTTGCGGCGAAACGTGATCTTCTAGCGGAAAATGATCTATGGAAATGTTGTAGAAAATAAAAAAATTGAAAACTTTTGAATCAATCACTTTTTCAATATTAACTACCTTTTCTTGTAAAAATAATGGAAAAAGTCGAAAATTATTGAAAATATTGAGAAAATCATGACCCAGAAAAATATTTTTTCTCAATTTTAAAAGTTTTAACAATCAATAAACAAACCACTAAGTTACATAGGCCATTTTGAAGTACACATTTCAACTAATAAAATAATCACTTATATACCTTCGAAATACAAAAAAAAACGTCAAGACAGTTGCTCGAGGAAAATAAAGGTACTTTTTTTGAAATCTGTACACATAAGGTTCTGTTATTTAAACAATATGAAGACAAACAATTTTGGAAACCTATTGAACACACATATCACACAAGATACAGAAACAATGCTATTATAGTACCCAGAGCTCAAAAAGCAATAGGACAAAAATGTTTCACTTATCTAGGCCCAAAATTAATCAACGAGTTACCTCAAGAATTCAAAAGAATCAACTCATTGAGTTTGTTCAAATCGCGAATAAAAAAAAGGTTGTTGACATTCCCGTACATTCTGTTGAACGAATTCATCACAACGAAAAATCCCTACTTTAGACTCACCTAACAAATTCTCTTCCTGAAAGACACGTATTCCGATACTACTTAACCCAGTACATTAAATGTATAATGATATTATGAAGATAATTCTTGATTTTGTGTGTTTATTTAAGTATAATGTAAAGTTCATAGTTTATAATGATACCAATCATTCTTCTTATTGTAGTTGAAAAACAACTTGTGTGTTCTTGAAATGTTATGTATGCCCTTGCTCAAGTTTACTTTTTAGGGCTAAATTTCATTCATTCGCCACTTCAATATTCTTCATTACGTGCATTTTATATTCATATGTAGTAAAGTAATTTTTGATGTAATTTATTATTATAAAATATTTCTTTTTTTGGTGAATAAATATTATTATTATGATTATTATACCTAACTCGGAAATTAGTCGTCTTCTGAATTGCTAAATAATCTCGATTACTTGAAACCAAAAAAGATGTTTTTTGCAAATTTTCATGTGAATTGAATGATTTATACGCGAGAAAAAAATTTATTACAGAAAAATCGGTTTTTCACCATTTTGACGGTTAATTTGAGGTTATGTCAAGAAGTGTTGAATACAAAAGTTTTAGATTTTTCATCATCTACAACTTGTTTCATTGAACATTTTTTGCTAGGTGGTCACGTTTTGCAGCAAACCGCAAAAAACCGTTTTCTACCCCTAAACTGCATCACCATTGTGAGTGTTTTCGTATTAAAAACATTTTTTTCCTTAAAGATGGAATCTCAACATTGTCCATCTGGTCCTTGCCTGTTACTTTTTCTTATTTTTATCGTTCTGAATTCGTTTTGACACCAGCTTAATACTAATAGAAGTTAGCATAATGCAATATATCACGTCTATCAAGATGACCCTGGATTTCAAGTAATCCCTTTGTACGGAACTTCACTTTCTTAACTTTTTTATTAGCAGAAACCTTTTGTCCTGGATATTGTCAGAAATTATCGAATTGTACACATTAACTGAAATAATCGTTACCATATTCATGATTTATAAGTATTTTCCATGAAAACCAAGACGAATATAAGAAATAGCCGGCAAAGTGTGTTCAGTTACTAACCTGTTTGCTCCATTATTTGAAATCCTGATGCAAACTCATGATTTCCTACACAACAAACACAACACTGAAATCACGATAATCAGTCTGATCACAATGAAACACAAATTTCCACAATAATTTCCACGATTTTCCCGAAATAATAAACAGGACGCTTCGTTGTGTCACCGAATAGTTTCGATACTTTCTTGTCAACAATGCTTGACAGGTAACCGTTGTAGATGAATCAAAGCCAACTTTGGTCCAAATAATCGCGGAAATGAATGATCGTGAAAGAAAGCAACTGCGTTTTTCGAGAATTCTGAAGCTTTGTTATAGAACTGCATAATGGTAGTTTGGTGGACGAGGTACGCATTTGTCAAGCTTCCAAAAAGTTAAAGGTACTTATACAGTGACGTTAAAAAAGGAAGCAACAAACGGAAAAATCTATATTTGTTAGTTTTCAAACAAAATTATAAACTCAGGTTCGTCTTGAAACCTAATTAGCCCCTATCAGATATACTGAGTGAATTTCAGTTTCTTGAAAAAAATACATTTTCTGTAAAAATTGGCAAAATCTGAAAAGTCATATTTTTCGAAAAATAAGTAAAATTTGGATGGAACTTTCCAAAGAGATCTTTGTTGGAGCTAATTAAACAATGTAAGGGTGAGAAATTTTTTAATGTTTCGTGAAATTCTACAATAATCATCGATTTACATATTTTTTTAATAATTACAAAGGACCTCGCACCTTTTCAATGGGATATTGGCTTCTGGCAAATTTGCCCAACTTCTATTTTGAACTCCATAAGTAGTATAATAATTTCTGCTTGAACCCACAATATACAGAGTGAGTCCAAATCTAGCAAGTTTTTTAGTGATTTCTAAAAAATTGAGATGTGGAATTTTATTCCTTTTCAAATAGTTGGAAGGATACAAAGATCAAATCCAATTGATGATGTTATCATCTCCCCATACATTCTGACATATTATACAGGATGTTCTATTTATCATGAATCCACACCCGTCCTGCTTGTTGCTGTATCCAAATGAGTGGGCTTCCGGATAACTTGGTAATACCTCGATCGTTTATGATGAAAGTTTACTCTGCATATACACGAAATATACAGGGTCTATCAAAATTAGTTTTTCACAAGGACCATTTGAAATTTTGTAAAAGTTAACTTCAGCACCCTGTATAATTTATACAGTTGAATTCAGAGTTTTGACGCAATGTAGACATTTGAACAGTATCACGAGTTCAATAATATACGAAAAATTCGAGTAAATTTCCTGAAAGAAAATTTCCTGAAAGCTTTCCCATTGAAACGGTGGAAAGTTCAATTTAAATGAAAATAATACCGAACTCGACCTTAAAACAAATTGAAGAGTTCAAAGATGATCCAGAAGAAAACTAACGGTGCAATTGTTCTGATGATCGAAAGCAACCTACAAAGAAAATTGAACTCAAATAAAACTATATAGACAATTATTTTTCCATAATTGACTATACTTGATAAAACTATTTTATTTTTAATTTTTTTTTAAAGTGTCGAGTTCATTATTCATAGTTTAGGTACAATGTTTCTTTAATCTGAATTGACGTTTTTTCTCATTTGATTATTGTTTGAACAACGGAAATTCCAATACCATCAACAAATAAGTAAATGAATGTAAATGACATTTTATTATAGGAAAATGAAACTTTTTAATCAATTTCAACGCTGATTTGCAATAAAAAAATTAGAAATTTTCAAGATTTCTGAAAAATCTATTATGAAAAAGTCGTTATTTTGTTTGTTACATTTTTAACGATATTTTTCCACACGAACAATATATTTTCTTCATGCCACCTTAAAATCTAGGTTTTAACGAAGAGGATGAGAACTGATAAAGTAAAAGGATTGAAAATTTGTTTATTAACATCTTCGATTGAAAATTATGCTTATTTAAAGCACACAGAGGAACGTTTTCAACAAATTTCAATAAAAATATATACATCTTTTTGGGGGAGATAAAAATTAAAACAGGTTTTTAGAGATTTCTCGTTGATTATAAAAATTGTGAGAAATAAATGAAACAGAAGTTTTCAATTTTTCAATTATCTACAACTTTTGCAATCAACTTTTTCCGATAGGATGTACATTTCAGCCACAAATCGTAAAAATCCAATCTCCAACCCTGAAATCGTATTGCTACCCACAAGCCCCTTCTCAAACATTTACTGAGTAGTCTTGATTTTTCTTAGTTCACTCATAACCTACCCTAAATTTTCCCATCACCCACGTACTGATAGGATTTTTTTATGAATTCGGGTATTCAAAATCGGTTTGGGTCTGGTCTATATAGATAGACTGGTGCCTATAATCTTCGTGAAAAAGAAAAAAGGACCAGACAAGGACTAGGTGCAAAAAAGGTACCAATTTCAAGGAAAAAAAAATACGAAAATACTACAAATGGTGAAATGGGGATTCAGTTTAGGGCTTGAATTCGTATTTTTGCGATTTACGGCGAAACGTGATCTTCTAGCGGAAGATGCTCTATGGAAAAGTTGTGGAAAATAAAAAAATTGAAAACTTTTGAATCATCCACTTCTTGATATAACCTCAAATTAACCGTCATAAGGGCGGAAAACCGACCTTTCAGTATTTACATTTTTTTCTCGCCTATTAATCATTCAATTTAGATGAGAATATGTTAAAATATGTCTCTTTTCGTGTGGAATAAGCATGATTTTTTTGCAATACAGAGGAAGACTACTTTTTGTGTTATGCAGATTTTTTGAAAAAAAACCTACCCTTATCTTCAACGAACAATTGTCTCGATGATTTTTCATATTTCGAAGGTGTATAAGTGATTATTTTAATTGTTGATATAGCTACCTTAAAATCGTCAATGAACCTTGGTTTATTGATCGCTAAACCGCCTAAAATTGAAAAAAATCGACAACAAATCTCTCTGAATCATGACTTTCTCAATATTTTCAATGATTTTCAATAGTTGTAAGAGAGAATGAAAACGAAATTCAGATATTAATTTTGTTGTGTAATTATGTATCCAAATATTTTATTATGAAAAATTCAATATTAACTCCCTTTTCTTGTAAAAATAATGGAAAAAGTCGAAAATTATTGAAAATATTGAGAGAATCATGACCCAGAAAAATATCTTTTCTAAATTTTAAAAGTTTTAACAATCAATAAACAAACCACTGAGTTACATAGGCCATTTTGAAGTATACATTTCAACTAGTAAAATAATCACTTATATACTTTCGAAATACAAAAAAAAATCATCAAGACATTTGCTCGAGGAAAATAAAGGTACTTTTTTTGAAAACTGTATACATAAGGTTCTGTTATTTAAACAATATAAAGACAAACAATTTTGGAAACCTATTGAACACAGATATCACACAAGATACAGAAACAATGCTATTATAGTACCCAGAGCTCAAAAAGCAATAGGACAAAAATGTTTCACTAATCTAGGCCCAAAATTATTCAAAGAGTTACCTCAAGAATTCAAAAGTATCAACTCATTGAGTTTGTTCAAATCGCGAATAAAAAAATGGTTGTTGACAATCCCGTACATTTTGTTGTAGATTATACAGGGTGCAAAAGGTAACTTTTCCAAACTTTCAAATGGCCATTGTAAAAACATTTTTTCGAATATATAAACCAAATCAACTATTCATCGATTATTCATATGACCGATACAAATCCTCTATGAAGTATAATAATTCCTGCACAAACCCACGATATACAGGGTAAGTCCAAATCTAGCAAGTTTTTTAGTGATTTCTAAGAAATTGATTGGTGGAAATTTATTCCTTTCCAAATATTCCAAATCCATTTTCTAATACTATCATCTCCTGAAACACACTGACGTATTATATACAGAATGATCTACTTCTTATGAAGCCGCCCCCGTCCTGCTTGTTGATACATACAAATGCCTGGGATTCCGGAAAACTTGGTAATGACCTCGAACGTTTATGATGAAAGTTTACTCTGCATATACACGAAATATACAGGGTTTATCAAATTTATTTGCCTTTGCTGATGATTTCTTTGAAGTAGTTAGGTTTAAGATTTATTTTATTGATGAAGTTCTTTAGACACATTCGTTCGAACCAAATCTTCTGAAATGTTTTGAATAATTCACTGTGGAATATTTTAAATAATATGTATAAATCTACATGTACCACAATTAGTAGTGAATAAGTGATACATGTGGAATTTTGCACAAAATTAAATAAATAAAATGAATTACAATATATAATATATAACGAAATATACTCATATTAAATTACAACAGACGTTTCCCGCCTATACAGAGTGTATCACATTGGTACAACAATAACCAATTTCACTATTCCTAAGAATTTCATATGCTTCAATTTCAGATTCATGATAAATGTATATTTAATTTCAGAACGAACCATAATCACCGGTAAAAATGTCAATTCGCTAAATATTCTTACTGCTCGAATTAATAATAATAATAATCTTTATTCAGTGCCTATGAAGTTACATACTCAAATAGCGGAGTTCATCTCTTGCTGAACGCAATGGAATGCTCTTCCACTCAACCAAATTTAATCCTAATCTAATCCTAATCTAAGGTATCATAAAACTCTCAACTAATTTTGTGAAAAAAACATACACAATAATAATTATTATTATTAACATCTAATAATACGGAACTAAATATGAAAACCTGAAGTTAGCGGACTCGGAAAGATCCTATTAAGGTAGTGACAAGAGTAGTCGCCTATAGGCCTCATGGAAAGTAGAAATAGTTTTATCTTTGACAGAACTAGGTATGGAGCAGCAGATACATTGTAAGAGAAACTCCTTTCAAACATGATTGTTCTGTGAAAAGGTGGGGTTATAGTACCCTTCGTTCGGATGTTCAGATTGTGGACATTTGTACGGAAAACAATTTTGCGAAATAAATAGAAGGCTTTTTTGTGAGGATAATTTTATGGTACAAGCTTATGTCGAATAGGTTGTAGCTTTCTCACGCTATAGATAAAACGTAAACAATGATTTTGAAATTTTTGTATTCTACTAGCATCCGATGCTGTTAGGCAGGGTCCGTTAACAGTGTCGCAATGATTGAAAGTAGACAGAACTAGCGACTTACAAAACATATTTCTTAGACAGATGTTCAACAAAGAACGTGAACTGTATAGGAGTTTTAGTTTCCAGATTGATTTCTTTATACACTCAGAAACATGTTTTTGAAATCTCAGTGATGTATCTGTCCACAATCCAAGGATTTTTTCCACATCAGCAAAATTTATTGGGATATTATTGATAGAAATGTGCACATTCGCAATCGCTGCTGATCCGCCCTTGCTATTACCAAAGAGCAAAGCTATTGATTTATTAGGATTTAGAGCCAGACAATGATCACGGAAGATTTTATGAATTATGCTCAATTCCCTATTGATAATTTGACAACTACTACATTTGCAGGTGACAATTTTCAATAAAATTATGGAAATGTGCAGTATAAATGGTATATAGAATGGAACCAAGTATAGAACCATGTGGTACACCACAGGTCAATGCCCTTAGGCTTGAAATATCACCTTTCAGAATGACGCGTTGTTGTCTGCCACTGAGTTAATTGGTCAATGGGTGAATTTGTAATTTGTTTAAATATATAGAACTCATGATGCTGATCAAGCTAATACAGTGTGTCCCACTTTGAGCAGCCACACCCTCATATTTCGTTGAGCATGAAATAATTCGAAATTTTCTTTGACTCAAGTTGTAGTACTCGGAAATACCAACCTTTATGTTTACGTAATCTTTGTATATCCATTTTCCACGGCTAACTACGACCAAATGAAAAGTGAAAAATTGGGAAAAACATACTAGGCATTTTTTTATCGCAAAAATAACACCAGATTCTGTTTCAGAACATCTTAAAATGCCCAAATCTCATTGCTTGAATCATTTGAATATACAGGGTATCATTCATTCTGATCAGAGTTATCCTTGGAAAATTGATATTTGGCTATTTTTAATTATTATTAAATATTTTTGGGAATTCTGTGACAAGAGAAGACATTTTGGAAATTTTCCAAGCATTATTTATGGATTAGAGTTGATAATGCTACTAGCTACCAGCATTGAGATTTGGGGGATTTTAGGTGTTCTGAAACAGAATCTGGTGTTATTTTTGCGATAAAAAAATGCCTAGTATGTTTTTCCCAATTTTTCACTTTTCATTTGGTCGTAGTTAGCCGTGGAAAATGGATATACAAAGGTTACGTAAACATAAAGGTAGGTATTTCCGAGTACTACAACTTGAGTCAAAGAAAATTTCGAATTATTTCATGCTCAACGAAATATGAGGGTGTGGCTGCTCAAAGTGGGACACACTGTATAAGAGCTATTACACATACGCTATAAATTCAACAGTTTCAACTAATCAGAAAATGACTTATGTTTCGTAGTCTGCTGTGAACCATATGAGGCCACATACAGAGTGTTTCAAAACTTATCCAAAATGGGCTGTGATGGCCGTGCTGGTAGAGCATTCGCCTCTCAAGCGATGAGACGAGGGTTCATATTGTCGTGACTTGGGGTTGATTCACGACTAACTAGGTAGATACTGATCATTCATAGATTTAAAACACTTTAGAAAAATATAAAAACATTTATTTTACTATGTACAAATATGCGATTTAGACGATTGAAATTAATGAAGGAAATAATCAATAAAGAATTAATGAATTAAAGAATTGAAGAATCTCTCCTAGACTAGTTATTGATTGAATAAATAATTTTAAAAAGATCTTTACTTACAATACATATCGGCTTAAACAGTTTATGAACATTTTCCATTTATTTAATATCGAATCTTCCAAACTCCCCCCATAGCTGTGGGCACGGCAGAACTCTAAACTCGACTACTAGATCAAACTATCAGTGGCCTTTTTGAAAACTCTTGTTTATGTTCTGTTGAGGACAAGTTGTGTCTCAAAATAAAATATCTTCGCTCACGTACTGAATTGCAGAAGGTAAAAAGGTTACCCACGTATTGAATGATAATGAAATATTTTAATGTACAGGATGTTCCATATATTTTTGACAATACCCCCCCGTTCAAAATCGCGCGCCTCGAGCGATTATATTAAAACCAACTGACAATTCGATACAGGTTTACAAAAACTATGAAATTAATACCATGTAAATATAAATATACAAATAAATATGCGCAGAAGAAGTCTGCTTGCACCATCTCCATTTGAATTCTTCTCCTCCTTGCTGCCTTTTCCATCTTTGACTGGTTCATTTCGGTTCCATTCCATTATACCATGGTTCATCGTTGCCTGGGTACAATAATTGGCTCATCAATTTAGTCAGGCTTGGGTTGGCTTGGCTGAACCAGGTATGGTATGACCCAAACATACTGGACAAACTGTATTTGACATCAATCTGCCTGCCAGGACTTGACATGGCTTCAGTGGACTTGACATGGATTTGCCTGCCGGGACTTGGCATGGCTTGGTCCTGTTGGACTCCATTTTGGCTCTGCTTCCCTGTATTTGGCATGTATCGGCCTGCCGGGGCTTGGCATGGCTTTACTGGACATTGGCACTGCTTGGTCTGGTTGGATACCCTATTTTGGCTCAGCTTTACTAGACAACATGGAGCTTGACATGGTAGAACTTGGCTCTGCTCTATCTCATTGAATGTGAGAAGGCTCAACTCGACATGGCTGTGGAAACTGTGGCTTCATCACGATTCACCTGGGGATTCTCTTGGAGTGGTACAAGGCTGAAGACTTTTCCGCGTTCCTTACAGGAGGTACAGTTCCTATAATACAAAAATAAAAGTTTAGGTAAACATACTGCTATCATCTAATTTTACAACAAATACCGTGCCCCAAAATATATTAAAAACCAATCAACCTTATTCTCATTATAAAATCATTATACAAGTACATGCGAACAATAAAGATCAAATATATTTTTCAAATATTTCGAAGGAACACATTGATATCAAATATTTACTAATTATAATATAATGTTACTTTTGTTTTCAAATTATCGTAATAATATCCCATTCTATTTCTAGTAATTATCTCATTTTCCATTTATCCTTGCCATTCTTTTTCTCTTTCACAAAAATTAAAAATACCACCATTTCTCACAATACGAGGCTAATTTTGTGATGCGATACCCTGAAATTCTTTGCCTAGGATTAGATACAGAATATCACAAAACAATTTCACACTCGCTTTTCACATTCAACAATATTCATTCAATTCTTTTCGACCCCATTCGTTACTTCTTACTCACTAAAACACTGTGCACAGCTTAATTATTAGGCAGTTTCATACTTCACCCTATAATTTATATAAACACGTCGGCCATTGCCTACACCCTCATGTCGTTTTCCTATGAACTCTTTTTTTTTCTTCTAGTTCCAAGTCACTCTGAAGAACTATTGTGTGCACACTTCTCTCATCATAGATATTCCTACAACATAAAATAAATCATCATAATACGTTCACTCAATACGACTTCCAGTCGCGATATCATTGTCAAATTTTCTGACAAAACCGTGTATTTAGAATACACCAAGGTTTCAACAAATTCCTTTCTCATGATTCTGAACAATGGTATTCTGCATCTATTGGGTAAACTCCAAAATAATATTTTCTCAAATCATCTGTCCATGCTTTCTCTGAAGCTCATCTCTTATGATTCTAAACTTCTCTCATTATAGGTATTCCGTATTCCTACAACATAAAATAAATCATCATACCTAGTATCAATACAACTTTCAATCACGATTTCATTGTCAAATTCTCTTTGACAAAATCGTGTATTTAGCTACACCAAGGATTTCAACAAAATCCTCTCTCATTATTCTGACAAAACGTATTCTGCGCCAACTGGGTAAACTCCAAAACAAAAATGCATCTGTCCAAGCATTCTCTGAAGCTCATCTCTTGTGATTCTTCACAAAAATCCCAAGAGCAAATAGGTATTCCTGGCGCTACGAATTCTGGAAAGGCAGCTGGCGTTCCTTTCTTTCTTCCTTCTGTCAACGTACTATTCTCTAGGGGCTAGGGGGAAGCTGAAGATTCAGTGTAAAGTAGTAATAAATTTGTAACTACGCGTAATTACTCTCATGAACTCGAAATATAACAATTTTACACAATACACAAATTATTCTTGTAAAAATCAATAGGGAAAACAACAAAATTCAATTAATTATACTGAAAATAAATCGTTAGAACTTAACATCAATAGCATTTTTATTTAATCTTCATAAAATTCTCTGGAGTTTATTGCGTACGAAATACCGTACTTTCGTCAAATAATATTTTTATTCTGAAATGCTATTGTTGCACAATACTTGGAGAGATTCATTCAGAAACAAAACATATGGATCAGCAATTTCTACCTAGTTGTACCGGATCTAGGTCAAGTTCAAAGTCTATGAACTTCAAGCTAAACAACTATATTGAGTTGATTGTACCACTATTCAAATTTATAACAAAATAAAAATTGGTTCATTATGAAGAATGAATCCACAAACTAAACCACGGCAGCCTCCACCACTTGTCGTGACTTGGGGTTGATTCACGACTAACTAGGTAGATACTGATCATTCATAGATTTAAAACACTTTAGAAAAATATAAAAACATTTATTTTACTATGTACAAATATGCGATTTAGACGATTGAAATTAATGAAGGAAATAATCAATAAAGAATTAATGAATTAAAGAATTGAAGAATCTCTCCTAGACTAGTTATTGATTGAATAAATAATTTTAAAAAGATCTTTACTTACAATACATATCGGCTTAAACAGTTTATGAACATTTTCCATTTATTTAATATCGAATCTTCCAAACTCCCCCCATAGCTGTGGGCACGGCAGAACTCTAAACTCGACTACTAGATCGAACTATCAGTGGCCTTTTTGAAAACTCTTGTTTATGTTCTGTTGAGGACAAGTTGTGTCTCAAAATAAAATATCTTCGCTCACGTACTGAATTGCAGAAGGTAAAAAGGTTACCCACGTATTGAATGATAATGAAATATTTTAATGTACAGGATGTTCCATATATTTTTGACAATATCCCCGCATGATCATTGGTCTCTTGTTCGGCATCACACGTTAATAGGTAAGGGCTGCGTCTTCCATAGCTTACATAAGTCTCTCGAAGACTTCTGTGGGTTGCGCGTAGGGGTGGAATCGGTTGACAAAAATAAAAATTTCAACAATTTCAATTGTTTAACCAAATATGCAGTGCTAAGTAATAAATCGATTGCTGTAATGAATGTAAGAAAAGCCCAACAAAAAACGCGATAACAACTGTTTGGGTTCCAATAATTGAAAATAATGAAAAGTAAACACTGGATGAAAAAACGCCCGAATTTATTTATTTTTTATGTAATTAAAGAGGTCACCCAACAGATGCACAAAGAGCACATCTTATTACAGGATGATACAAAATGAAATGAGTATTTTTACAATTCATGTTATGCTGGTCGTTAGATAACATAACATATTATAATTATGCTACTTATATGGTAATAAAAAAAAATTGAATATAATTTACAAATGTTGCGCATTCAAAAACAAGCTCTTAGTCCTGAAATTCTGTAAAATTATACGACACACAATATGTAACAATAAATTCCTTATTCGAGAACCACACCAAAGAAAGAAATTAGTTTGTCTCAATTTTCTTTCAAAATTCGTAAAGTTGTCGCCAAAGATATCAACATCAGAGACAATTACAAGAACAATTCGTTGAAGAAGTCGGGGGATAGAATGTTAGTCGATTTCGTGAATTATAAGGATTACAATTCATTGGAAGGTTTTATTGTCAGATGTCATTTGCAGTGGTATTGATTTGCATTGTTTTTTTCTGAGAGAAAGGACCAGAAGACTTTAGTATTTGTTTTCAAACAAATTTCAGTTTTTTCTATGTACTTTATGTAAAATTTTTCGATAGATAGACTTTCGAAGATGTGAGAAATGCGTGTAACTTTTTCAAGAATGTAATGTTATAAGATTTTTTTTCAGTGAAGAATCTTCAGAGGAGCTATCCTTTATATTATTTCCTTAAAACAACTGAGTCACTGGTTTTCCTGAGTCAGTTATGATACTGTAGATTCCTTCCGCTCCAGCGTTGATGTAGCATGTCCCGCAGAGCATCCGTCTTCCTCTGCCATAATAAATTCCAGGTGATATATCTCCGTAATTTCGGATTTGGAGAAAGAAACCAATAAGGACGTTTCGAAGGATCACGCAGAGGAGAGGCCGACGCTGATGAAGAGAAATGGACGACTACGCGAGCAGGACGGTGGCGTGTACTGCAACTGCCTGATGGATGTTCCTCGTGTTCCCGTCCGAATACTTAATGTTTGATAGCTACACAACACACTATTGACAATTTCACCGTCTAATACAGACGGATGGGCAGGTTGCTATTTCCGACATGTTCGATATATCGGGAATTAGTGTGTGTATTACCAGATGGTTTCTTGTGGAACTTATGAGGAACATAAAACACTCAACAAGGATGAGCTCAATGCAGTGTTGTATTGAACATCTGCATAAATAGATTGAGAGCTGGCTACGTAGGAGTGCGGGTGACTCTGTGCAAAGTAAAGGGTGGAGGGTTGAATATGCAATTTTTTTACGTAAACAAAGTCATATGGTGCAGGACTGAAAATTTGCAGAATAATCGGAGGTTATACAAATAGGTAGAGGAAAAATTGCCAGAAGACTAGGTGGAAGATAAAGACCCGCCAGAAGGCGCTAATGTTGTAAAAAAATTTGCTATAACTATGTGACTCGGTGCACTTCTGGCAATTTCTATACTTATTCTGTTGCTCAAAACTGGATTCCCAGCAAAACGCCAGAAGGCTAAGTGGAAGAATTACAAAGATATTCGCGATACTATGAGAGTCGGCGACCCACTCTATGGATCAATTTTTTTATATTTTAACTCATAAGATGCACTTCTGGCAATTTGGCAACATATTTTACAATATTTTGATATACTAATTGCTCAACTGTCAGATGTAAATTCGGGAGACATTAGTTATTTTTATACAACAACATGAAAATGAGTTTCATTCTTACGTCTAATACAATATGTAGATATAAATGTGAAGAGAAAAGTATATCGACCGGCTTGTTATAAGAAACTTGTTTCTATCGGGGATACGGTCAGAAAAAAGAAGTTACTCTCTTTTGCTACCCGAGCTTTTGCGAACATTTATTCGCTTTTTCGAGGGTTACAATATTAATATAGGGAAATTAGATGTATAAAATAAATTCCAAAGTGACAAACTGTGCAAGTTAAGATTTCTTTCGATATTCGTTGAACATGTATATAATTGAAATCCCCGGTAGAAACAAGTTTCTTATATAACAAGCCAGTCGATACACTCTTCTCTTTATGAAGATTGGGGTTCTACCCCACACATATGGACAAGAAACAACAAGAGACCTCAAATGCTGGTGTAAAACGAGCATAAAAATATATTTCTACTCAAATGTAGAACGCACCGTACCCTTCCGAACCATATATAATTAAAAATGTGAAGAATATAGAAAACTTGTTAGAAACTAACAATGGAGGAACTGGACAACTCATATTCGATTTCAATGAAAAATGTAAAAATAAAATTCTGTCCCTCGAGATCAAGGTAACACATGAGAATCTTAAACAGTTAGAAACGCTACTAACCAATTTATCCAACGAAATCACTAAAAAACTTCCTAATCACTTATGGGACGATTTAAAAAATAAACAACAAGTTAAATACAATCGTACATTTTTCCTCATAAGAAAGCGTAATATCAATAAATTCAACAATTTGAAGAAATGACTGAAATAAAATTCAAACAAATGATATAAACAAGAAATCGGATATTGACAACCTCAGCAAAATTCGTTCATATATTCTTTTACAACAAAATCATTCAACAGATAGTAATACCCGAAATTATTCCCCTTTACAGTCCTCATTTCTTTGACATCAATATTTCAAATTATCCTTCCTTAAAATTTTCAAGTTTTTTCGTATCTGTATTTTTCATTTTAATTATATACGTCAGCTCAACGAATACCGAAGAAAATCTCAACTTGCACAGTATGTTTATCACTTTAATTATTTTATACATCTAATGTCCATATTGTATTGTAGCCTTAGATTAACTTTAATCTAAGATTGTAGCCCTCGAAAAAGCGAAAAAACGTTCGCGATAGCTCGGGTAGCATACAAGAGTAACTTCTTTTTTCACCACTGACCGTATCCCCGATAGAAACAAGTTTCGTATAACAAGCCGGTCGATATACTTTTCTCTTCACATTTATATCTACATATTGTATTAGACGTTCGATATACTTTTCTCTAGACGTATAAATTAAAATCATTTTCGTGTTATTGTATAAAAACAATCAATGTCTCCCGAATTTACTTCTGTCATTTGAGTGATTAGTAGGTATATTGAAATTTTGTAAATTATGTTGACAAATCGCCAAAAGTGCACCTTATGAGATAAAATATAAAAAACTTGATCCATAGAGTGGACCGCCGACGCTCATAGTATCGGAAATATCTTTGTAATTGTTCCACTTAGCCTTCTGGCGTTTTGCAGCGAATCCAGTTTTGAGTAACAGAATAAGTATAGAAATTGCCAGAAGTGCACCGAGTCACATAATTATTGCAAAATTTTTCACAACATTTACGCCTTCTGGCGGGTCTTTATCTTCCACCAATTTTTTCTCTACTTATTTGTATAACCTCCGATTATTTTGCAAATTTTCAGTCCTGCACCTTATGACTTTGTTAACGTAAAAAATGTATATTTAACCCTCTACCCTGGCGGCCCGTCTCACGCTAAGGCGCTAACAACCGAACCCGTACATGCTAAATTTACTTTGCACCGAGTCACCCGTACTCCTACGTAGCCCAGCTCTTAGACCAAAAGCAAGTAACCGATTGAATAAGGCGTCAGGAACAATTGTTTTAGTTTGAAAAAATGTTCATTGATTCATTCATAGAAATCTTGAAAAAGGGTAGTTGGCAGGCTTATTGTTGTACTTTCTTTGACTTGAAAACTGTGCTTGGAAATGGATTTGCTGAAAATCCTGGGGTCTTCGAAGGGAGGTAACTACAGCGAAAAATTTCATTTTCAGTACGATTTTCTCTTGTAACTAACTATCTAACTGACTTTTTCTGGCAGCGAGGACGCTCATGCTTCCTCATGTATAGGTTCTTCCGGTACCTGGTAATGTGGGACACTCCGATGTTATCTTAGCCTACCTAGTAAACCTCCCTCATTCTACTCTTCCAACTCGGGACTGCTTTTCGTTTGGCTTCAAGTTAGACTGTGGGCTGTCATATCCTAACTATGCTATTCATTGTGTTCCATTTTCTGTCGTCTGCTATCAAGGTTTCCATCAAGTTATCCACGGTAAGATGCATACCGAAGTCCAAGTGTAGTAGGTGCATTTTTTCTCTCCATCTCTCGCATATGAATGCAGTGTGTTCCACTGTGTCAGTTATTCCACAGTATAGACATGGGTCCGTTTCTGCTTTGCAAAATCTCTTGACATAAGTTCTGAAGCAACCGTGTCCTGTTAGTACTTATGACAAGAAGTAGTCTACCCGTCTGTGCTCACAGGCTATCCATTCACCCAGACTTGGTACCAAAGTGTTAGTCCATTGCTTCATTTTCACTGTGATCCCAGAGTCTTTGCCACTCATATAAGGTGTTTCTGAAGGACTCACGAACTGAGAAGGCCAGAACGGAAATCACGCAAAGGTTGCCATTGTGCTTGCTGACTTCGTCTAGAGCCTGAAAAGCTAAAGGCCGTGAGGAACTCCTTCATCGCTTGCCAACGAGGACATACCCAAGGATGGCACACAAGATGAAAGAGGGTCAGCAATCACAGGCTAAGGACTCTCTTGATGAAATCAAAAATGTCCCCTCATATCAGAGGTTGCTGATTTAATCCACACAACCGGTCACAATATAACATAACACAGCGTCAGTGAGACTTAGATAGATGCTGACGCAGATTTCCGACAGGAATGATCCATGGAGGCTTCCGGTATCCGAAAGTGTCGATTGTCCACATGTGGTTGACACGTTCAGTATTATAGGAAGTACGATGATCCAGAATAGGAAGTAGTTAAGCTCGAAACTCATGTTGCTACTTTCTATCGGCCATGTGGCTTTTTTAGTCCAAATTTCTGGTCTCCAACAATCAAAAGGATTAAAATGAGTTAATGCTACTCTTTCTCTGGAAAGAAATGGATATGCCACAAGCTTCAGAGAAGACCAACAGTTTAACGCATCCAGCTAACCCCAAGGCGCAAATCCAAGGTTTATTCACGTGGAAAGGTTAGCATACCGAATTATATTCATATTAATTCAAAAGACAGAAACAAAATGGCGTTATCCGGTACAAAATAAACCAGAGGAGGAGGCATCAGTATTACAGACCTAGTAACTGATGGAAAGATCGACAATTAATTTGGAACTGTATAGTACGTTGTAAAACAATTGGGAAACTTATTAGAAGTATCTCGAAATTTTTTTCAATTTCCTTGTTTTCTGGAGTATCTGTGTAAATTTTTAGCTTCCTTTTACATTTAGTTTTCCTCTTGCCTGCTTTAGGGTAAGGATTTATTCATTTTAGGGTGATTTTTATTATATTTTCATATAGTTTTTTAATCCCACTACTTGATGATGGATTGATATTTTCTATTGAGCCCAAAACACCCTCGACATCAGATTTCTTTCCTTTTGCGATCTTCATGGTTAACGCGTTCTTTCGTTTTTCCTTAATATTTTCAGGGCTAGGATGTATCGTTTCATTTTTATTATGCTCCGCGTTTTATTTTTCTCTAATGTGGAGTTATTGTGCTGTGTAACTATTTCTATGGTATTTCGATATTATTAGTTGCTAATCTGTCAGTAACATATCTGCTAGCAAAATGCTCTACTCCAAATGCCAATCTATTCAGAGGTTTTTAGAAAACCATTAACAATGTTATTTACGGTAAATGATGTTAGTTCTTAATCTAGAATCTTCTTATATGGTAGGTAGTCATAATTTCTTGGATTGTCTAAAACTACATTTGACCATTTGAAGCATACGATCGTGAGAATAAATAAAGTAAAAGACAGTTGAAGCATCGTTTATAATTTAAACAAGAATTGAGGTTAGTTGATGTTCAGATTACATTTCACATTGTCAGTAGTCACGTATTGAACTGTGTTTTGAACTACGAAGTGTAAAATCGGGGTTTCAAAGCTGGGAGAAGCTGATAAATGCAGTTATACAAAATAAATATTCCACTCATTGAAGAACCCAGAGATGTAACAATATAAATAGTTCAGAACGCAATTTTCAGCTCATCCAATAAATTGTTCGAGACCATGATTCCAGGCTTAATATAAGTTGCTGTCCCTATACCTCAGCCTACTTGATATTCCTGCAACGATTTCGCTCGCCATCATTTCTCTCCAGAAGTTTTCCGCCTGTGAAATTCAGCCCCTGTGATATAAGTCTTACTTTATCATAGCATGCGTTGCATTATTTCAGAATTCGCAAATAGGACAGTACGTCTCTTTGAAAAATGGCTGATATTTCTATGGTAATTCGAGACATTTTTCTTGGTGTAGTTGTGCTAATTCTTACTGGAAGACACCGTGACAGATTTTTTTATCTCACTCCGGATGTTCTTGGTTTTCCGACTTGTCGGTGTTTGAATAGTATTTTAACATTAGATCATTTGAGAAGTGAAATGTAAAAAGTAAATAATTGGTAATTCACATTGAGAATATATTATCAAAAATTATTGAAATACTAATGAAAAAGCGTCTATAACTGGATTTTTAGAAGCGAATAATTTGATAAGAAATGCTGAGTTCGGATTTCAACCAAAGAAAAAAACTCAAGATGCTATATTTTCGTTCATGTACGAAGTTAACACCTCTCTGAACGGACATGAAGTGGTGATATATCTAACTATGGCATAAATGGAACTGCACTTAAATGGCTTCATTCTCACCTAACTGGTAGAAAATAAATCGTCAAAACGACAACTTCTTCATCTCTAGCCAAAATTAACCGAGGAGTTCCACAGGGATGGGTGCTTGGCCCAATACATTTTATTCTCTATATTAATGACTTACCAACTATACACATTAGAGGAAAATTTAACTTATTCGTGGATGACACCACAATATTATGACAGCAAAAATAAAAATGATTTACACAAAAATATATAAGTACAATAAAAAATTGATAAGTATAATTAATTTTCGGTGCGATCTAGATGCCATACAACTGAATAAAAATATGATAATCGAACGTCAGCTACAATCCAAATGTCTCGGGGTGATGATTGATTGTAAGCTGAGATTCAAGTATCAAAAAATAAATCTCAATATGAAATTATCGTCTGGCTGCAGTGAGAGTCACATCGAGAGAACTTTCAAAACAGTGTATTGATCATTTTTGAAGCAGAATTGATTGCCAAAGTTATCATTGCTAAAAATCGCGAATTAAAAAAAAAACAAATCGCTACTGTTACTGCAAAAAGTCGTATGTCAAAAATGTAGTATGTAATTTCTTTATTTATGAATTTAATGTCTTAAAAGTTAAGTTATATATTAGTTACCATGGAACCAGCAGGGGAAAAAATTGAATATCATACTAATCAAATAAAAGGAAATAATTAGTTTTATGCATATAACAATTCGATTGTCATTTTGATTTATCCTAGTTTTATAAAAGTATTTTGAAGGTTAGGTAATAAATATCCTATTTGATTTGTGCAGGTCATAAATTGTTCCTAATACGCTCCCAGAGCAAATACATTTATGAATCTGTTTCAAAACACTCCTGGAGGCCATAAGATGAAACCATCTATCATTTAAGTTATAAAATTTGTTTTTATGGAGGTTTCACAGTGGCTGTATACACATACACGATAAAAACGTTTGTTCTTTGAATAATCCATACAGAAAGTTAGTTTTATAATGGTTTTATAGCACTTATGAAGTCCATGCCATGCTTCTATAATGAAACCAACAATGAGGTTGTATTAAGGTTTTGAGATGTACTCTCTTGAACCGCTATAAAATCACAGCATACAGCTATATCTACTTGAATGCTAGTAGCTCTCTCTAAAATATTCGAATAATATTTTCTATGGCCACTATAAAACTGAATGGAAGTAATGAAATGTCAAAAGTCAAAATTATACTGTTGTTATTAACTATTTTGTACCAGAATTTCATTACGTATCAATTATTATCAATGAAGATTCAACAAAATGGACATAAACAATGATCTGAATCATGCCGTGGTGGCCGTGCTGGTAGAACGTTCGCCTTTGGAGCGAAGGGTCGAGGGTTCAAAGCCTCACATGGTCATCGGTCTCGTGCATGGCATCACACGTTAAAAGGTAAGGGCTGCGTCTTCCATAGCTCACACAAGTTTCTCGAAGACTTCCGAGGGTTGCGCGTAGGGGTGCAATCGGTTGACGGAAATGACAATGACAATATATGAATTAATTAATACTATCCATTTATACTTCTCGTTTCAACAGTGGTGCTCGTGACATTTTATTCACATGATATAGATAACTGGAAAAATAAATACTAATTAAACGTTTCGCAAAAGCTTCGACACTAAGTACTTATGACGGGAGTATAGTCACTGAGTACGTGATCCCGGATCACGAGATGAAGAATGTTAGGTAGGATTGATTTCATTGATATCATTGTCGATTTGTGGATTTATTTGAAGGTTGAGAAAATGTATTGGAAATTAAAATTTTACTGAAAATACTTTTTTAGGAGATAATGATTTTAAAACGGTTTTATTTTGAGGTAAAAAGATTTTATGACGGCAATATGTTCAGCTATTCTAAATAAAGGTTATATTTGATTACAACCAGAGGAAAGAAATTAAGAGAGCCTAATTTCGGCTCATATTTCTTGCAATTTGTTGTGTATGACGAAAAAGAAATACACAATTTTTGGTATGTATTTGTACAAATCATTTCGGGAAAAATGTGAATAATGTTTTTATTTTTTTATTTTTAATATTTTAATTGTGGTATTTTATTTATTTTGTTAATTTCGCATTGTTATTGGGCCCGACATAATTTTTTCAAAAAAAAAATTCATTGGCAGAGAATATTCGGTATTTTACGTTGTTAATTAGACATATATTATTCAAAGATCTGTCAGGACGCCATCATTCAATTTTTGACCTGTGAAGTGGTCAGGTCTATAACACCCCTATGATTTGGTTTTTTATTGATCCTCAGGAGGTTATGGAGAATCCCGCGAAAAAGGTAAGAACATTTTATGTTTGCATTTAAAAATATCTCTAAGAACCTTTATAGAAGAGGACCCTCATAGATTTATAGCAGCTTTATAGAGGTTTTATGGACGTTGTTACAGCAAAACAATTTTATCGTTGATGTGATTGTTATGATCTTCAGAACCATCTGGGAACCATCACAAAACTGGAATTGTTACTTAGGTATGCCTTTCCCATACAGGTGAGTACTATTTTCAAGCTCCTTCACCATTTTACACCACCAAATTATTGAACAATTCCTGCATCGCCTTGAGAAGTACGTTATGAGGTATCCAGAAAAAAATGTCCAAGCTTTAGAACCTTCAGCTAGAAAATTTTACCAATCAACAGACCGGAAATCGTTTGTCAATTATATGGAGAAATATTCTTGATCCCCTTTGGCCATGTGCGATAGGTAGAAAACCGTCTCACCCAAGAATAAATTTCCCGCGGGTTTTTCAAATGAATTTAATATTACCGAGCGATATATCGCCTACGACTGAACAAAACTGCATCGGAACTATCTATGGGGGTTAGGATCGGAGCCCCAATACATCACGGCTATTCAATTCCCGTGTCTATGAAAAAGAGAAATGATCTCCTTAATTTTCGGAGGACAAAACCGTCCAGGATTTAGGGCTATCAAAGGTCAGCTGGCACTAGTCCTAGACCTGACGATAAGGTAGATATGCCCAGTCGTTTCGCTAATAATAATTGCATATACTGGCAATGCAGTGGTCTGGTGTGATTTAGCCGGGTAGAGTGCATCAAGGAAGTTTATGGATTTCGTGTAGTTTGGTGATAACGTTAAGAGACACAAGCCTCAGAATTATTAAGAAATTCTCCTTAAATTGGCAGGATAACATTTTAGGCAAACATTTTTCAGCACATTTTTCACACCGACAGAAATCCACTTATACAATTTTTTTTTACAAAATAATCTTATGGCTGCTGAATAAATTATTTTAGCAGCTAAATGTTATCTGATCAATGTAAAAAGTGAAGGTTTCAAACGTTAAACGGGTATTTCTTTCAAAACACTCATTTTGTTTTGAAGAGGTCTTAGATTCAATAAAGGGCACGGTTGTAGTTATAAAGTGGAACAGAAAAAACAAACTGTTCAGCCACTATAATTTATATTTAAACAGTTAAACGATACTTTGTTACCAGTAAATAGGTATTGTTTAGTTCTGGAAATATAACGGTTTTTTACACCACCTCTGATGATGCACCTTCTTCGTCACACACGTGTTTCCTATGATGTTCTATTTCACTCACCCCAAACAGGCCGTTTCATTATCCATCTGCGTCATTTCAATTCTTATTGTCAATCAGTTCACGTGTAGATTTGGTTGTGTTGTGCAAGTGCAGAAGTAAAGGTTGAATACGCTTTGTGTATAGTTTGTTTCTACAAGAAATAAATTTCGGAAGTGCCTACCTGAGTGTGTGTATTTTCAACAGTTATTTGCAAAGTTTTATCCATTGTTATTACTTGTGGGAGGTTAAAATCAAACAAGTAAGTATTGGGTGAGCTTGAGGGTGGGTGCATTCTTATTTTAGATAATATTTATTTGTTCAAAAAATTTGGACGGTGTTGGATGGAAAATATGACTTTTTCAGGAACCGGGTTCAGTAGTACCTAATTCCGGTTCGAACAGAAACGACACAGATTAAATTTTTTTCAAAGGGAACATCCTATGTATTTTATCGTTTCGGAAGTAGAGAGCAAATTCTTCGAACATGAAGAGGTTGTGAAGTTATCAAAAAAAATACTTGTTTTCTAAGAGATGATTATTGTTAGATGATTTTTTCATAGGGGACCCTAAGATTCTAGTTCCTAAAGTTTGCAAATTGAATAAAATCAACATTTTTAATATCTGTCGATTTCTTGTAAGGTAGGGTTGCCACAGATTTTGCCACATTCAAAACCTTGGTGCAAAAGTATTGTAATCATAGATAATTATTGTGTGCATGTTTTATATACTAATAAGACATGAAATGTAATACAACATTTTATCCACAGCTAGAATGTTATAAACACAAATACTTTTCTTTACTTGAGGACTCATTTTTTGATGTTTATGAAAGCAGAAAATTTATAAAATGTATTGTTCGAGAAGGATACGATATAGTACCTATGACAAATGATTATATATTGTTTTATTGTATATTGAAAATCAGGCAGTGTTTAATGTCACGGACTTCTATGAAGTATATGTTTTCAAACCTCTGGAATTTTACATGAAAGTATTGTAATGAAATACTCCATTCAATACATTTGATTTTTTATCAATTATTCTTGAACATGAAATAAAATAGTATTTGAATAGTAAGTAATGATTTTTTTTGATGACTAATTTATTGTATGATTTGAAGATCCTTCCCTCTTGTCAACTCCATCCGTGGTTACTAGCAATAGTGTTTATTTTGATGTATTTCCAATATTCCCAAATAAAAAAGAAACATTATATTTTATTGTTGCTATGTAAGTTTTACGACCTTTGTTATGATGACTGATTTTTTCTTTTTTGGGGGATTTGGGGTCATAAATTGAAGAAAATCTATTTCTCTGAAGCCAATGTTTCGTTAATTTATTTTGACATCCTCAGATAAGATACAAAAAGGGGGTGTAAAACAGTAGAAAAAAACAATAATAATATACTTATCAATTTGCTACTAATACTTTTCTAGAAACAATCACTGAACTATGTTCTGGTAACAGTCAAAACTCCAGAGTAGATCAGAGTAAATTAATAATTCAATCTAAAGTTTTATACGTCAAGCAAAGCCGGCCAGCGGGAACCTTTTTGGGGTTGAGGGTATGAAACGAACACATGTTGATCATTGATGGATCACAACTTGCGTACATTACACCAGAAAATTTTGTTCATTGTAATATAGGTATTGCTTAAATTTGATGCAAATTCAAAAATAATAGTAATATAAGCATTTTTGTTTAAAAAAGGTTTCATCCACTTTCTCACCAAATCCCACTGAATATTTGGAGTTCATAAATTTCCATAACGAACTTCATCAACACTCAAGATCAATCATCCAATCAAACAACGCTATCCACATTTATATCCATCATTCCTCGCCCTCATCCATAAAACAGTCTAGAGTTATCATCACAAACCGAAGAGATTTACGCACGCTAAAAAACAAATCTAACAATAAAAACAATAAATTAGAGCTTTCGGTATTTGCGAAGTAGCCAGGAAAAGCAATCAGGTTCAGTAAATAATAATTTTCAGCGAGGTGCATGCTGAAGCCGAACATATATTAGAGCTGCAATGAATCAGAGTTTCAGTTAAATCCACCTTGATGAATGTTTTTGGCCCCGTGCCTGTATAAATCCTCAATGCATACCAATGAAGTACGCTCCGTTCCAATTTAAGTGGCTCTATACTAAAATTTTCCTTCTCTTTTCGTGTGCTATAGACGTTCATTCTAGGCTCCCGGAATGACTTCATTGATTGGAATAAAATCATCAACTGTGCGTAGTGTTTTACGCATTGTTCATACATTTTTCAAAAAAAAAGTATTTTTCCGACGACCACATCCGAAAATGACAAATAGCACACTACTTAGTTATTTCGAAAATAGCAAATATCACCCTAGAGATGAAAAGTTAAATAACTCTCTAGAGTGATATGTGTATAGTCAAAATCGGTCTTAACGTGCGGGTGTGAGACTTAATCACCGACTAACTTTCTAGTTTTATTTTTTTCCATTGTGTTAAATCATACACTTTCAAATAAAATCCCAACGATAAATGAGAGACATATACAATTTTCACATGCGAAAAGAAGATGTGTTGATATTTTTCAGCGGCTCTAAACTTTTAGACTCACCGGCTTTGTTTTGATTAATGGATGACAATTCTGAATATTTGACAGTTTGAAGATTGTGAAATGGAGAATAAAAATCAATTCTCCGGTTTCTTACATCCGCAAGCAAAAATAAATGGTACTTAATCTTTTGAGTTATTTCGAAACTGAAAAACGAAATGAAGGTTCGTCTAATAATAACATACAGGAAACAGTAGCAAGAGCACTGGGAGAAAGTTTGAGATCTGTGCAGAAAATTGTGTACGAGAAAAAGAATAATATAATCTCCAAAATTTCCAAAAAATGTAAAAGAAAAAACCGAAGACTGAACATTTGAGAGATGGTATCAAAATGGAAGTACGCAATGTAATTTATGATTCATATACATTGAAAACGCTTCCAGTTTTGAAGGATGCTCCGAAAAAGTGAGGTGTTCTAGAAATTGGACTTACTGCGTTGTCAAAATTGATTTAAAACTTGGATTTTCGCTTTAAAAACGATTGTAATAGAAGATATTTATGTGAAATGCCTCAAGTTGTAAGTCAAAGTGTTCAGTTTTCGAAAAAATATACAGAAAATTACAATTCAAAATTAAGACATGTGTTTTAAGACAAACCGTGGATATTTTCGAATGAAAGTGGTTCAAAATCGTGACAGGATGAGTCCGTAAAGAGTGTTATGCATTTTCCGTGCTTGCACGACTTCCGCGCACGCACGGAAAAGGCCTATTTTTTGAACTCCTAATGAAATTACGAAAATTCTGCATTTTGTCGGGATATTATTATCGACAAGCTCCTGAAAACCTTTTATTTCTACAACCTTCAACAAATAAGTAATTAGTATAAATTTTCATAGAAAAGGATATTTAGTTCTTACCTTTTCCAGCAGATATTTTTCATCAGGGGGTTCTCAGAAGAACATCTGGAGCTCTTCTGTCGTAACACCATCACTGTTTCTTTTAAGAAAATAGCTCTTCCCTGAAAGAACGTTAATTGTTCGTTCAAAACAAGTTTTAGTTCATGTAATTAATTGATCTGTTTTGAATTGGGTTTCCAGTTAGTTGACAAATACATTGTATTGATGATTACAGATTGCCATCCGAAGTTAACCCTTCAGCGCCTAGCGTTGCACATATGAAACGTAAATTAGGGGTTCTAACCCTTGCTGTAGCGGAAAAACTTTTCACTTTGGAGGATAGATGGCGCCACAATATTTCAATAGAAGGCTTTGACAAGCACACCTTCCATGATTTGTAACGATTACTCTGATTGTGTTCTTCAAAATAGTGGTTTTGTGAGCCAACGTTGCTGACGTGCAGTTTGAGTAAGTACAATTTTTTATATTTTTTAAAATTTTAAAGTATTTTAGCGTTTCCATGTTTAATATGGACGGTTGCCTAAGATTTTGAGGATAGGTTCATTACATTTCGAATGACGTTGGTATAAACACACGTTTTGCTTACATACAACCCTAGGATAATACACTACTATATTTTGTAGTTTTGAATATTTATTGGTTAGTCTAGATTTCTGTTTCAGATAGGATACTGCGATGTGGTAGACTACATCTTTGAAGAAATCGCGCTGCCGATTGTGAGGGCTTGGACTTTGGAGTTTGTAAGGGCTTGGAGTTCATAAATTCGCATAGTAATTACTAACTGGTAGACGTGAGCAATCGCATAAGCAAAGCAGCTGTTATAAATGTGCTTGTGCTAACGGTGACGCTGTACAAAGTTCACTTCATTGTTTCGAATAAACAGTTGTTATTTTGATGGAGATTAGGAGTTGATAACAGAAAATTGTGAATGAAATAGGTGGTAGAGACTCCTTCCCATCCTATAATTCCATAATTCAGTTGAGATTCCACCAGGCTCCAATATATAATTTTTTTTGAATCTGTATAAAATGTTTCGAAGTTTTTTTACCAATTGATCTACATGTGATTTTTATTTGAGATGCTTGTCAGTTATAATTCCAAAGGTACTTGATTTCATCTTCCGAGACTATGATGAAGTTAACGTCGAGTGCAATTTGACTAAAATGCGGAAAACCTGTTTTGTTGCTACAGAAAGGTGAGCAAAAGGTTTTTTGGACTTTATTGACAGCAGTCTATGACTTTCACAATGCGAGGGTAGATAATTTCAATTTTTTCTTTTAGTTTCTGCCACGTTTCGTCTTCATGAGTATTGCGAAACTTGTAATCTCTTTTTACGAAGAAGAGATTGGTTATGTATATTGTGAAGAGATTTGGCCCCAACACCGTGCCTTGAGGTATACCGCATGTAAAAGGTTTCTCTTGAATGATGTGGTTCTGTATTTTATCTTTTGTTTATTGTTAGTTAGGTAATACCTCATAAGGCTCCCCTTACACCCCCGTCCTTTAAGATTTCTAGGAAAAGGGAGCGATCGATAGTGTGAAATGCTTTTGCCAGATATATGCAAACTCCGATTGTGGGTTTCTTTGCATCTAAAGCATGATATATTTTTGTTGTTATGATAGTGTCTTTGCGACTACAACCTTATGCAACATTTCCTTCATAATAACGTCAAAAAATGAATAATTCTGAAATTGAACTGAATATTTTTCTGGGTGTTATGAAAATGTACCGTCATGGAAGAACGTTGTTCGTGTTTTTTCTACAACAATGGAGCACCAACAATCAAATAAAAAATTATTAAAGAAAAAACAATCAAAGATACGCATGAGTCCATGAGATGTTTGAAGAGGCGTCCATCGTTTTCAATTTTTTGATATGGATACAGAGAAAAAGTCCAGTGGAGTAAGATCTGGCCACCAAGCTGGCCATTTAACCTTCGTAGTATGTGACGTAATTTATGATGAAAATGTTTTTTAACGGTTTTTGATCACGAAATAAGGAAATAATCTAATAACAAAACTTGAATTTATTCTAGATGAACCAGTCGTTTGAGTATGATCTCACACTAAAATTGTATCATGTATTGGTTTAATATCACTTTTGATGAAATTACTAGTACCTACTAATCTTCTTGATTTTTTTTTATTTATTGAAAATACATTTTCCATACAGAACAAGTTCTGTTATAAGGAAAATAATACATTGAGAACTACTACTAATGAATATAAATGAGTTTCAGAATTTTCTAGACTAATGAAAAAATAACAAATTTAACAATTTTGGACATTTATATATTGATGAACATCAGTATGAGATTTTCTTTCAGTTTTTTCAAGAAAATATTTATGGACTTTGATTTTTTATATCATCTGATAATTTGTTGTAAGTTTCTATAGAACTAGATATAGGATTGTTCTTGCCTTTATTTGAATGAATGTTATTTAAATGGAAGTTATTTGCATTTCTGATTTTAAAATTTCGATTTTTTTTTTAAATGGCCGTTACTTTTTTGTATATTATTTGTTAGTTTATATGCAAATTTTGCTCTTTCATATTTATTAGTTTATCTAATGTAAAAGTTTCAATATCGTTGTGTAATTCTGAAGAAGGTGTATCCCAAGGTTTTTTTAAAATCATTTTTAGGGCTTTATTCATCAAACGATAAATTATACTTTTTTGGTTTTTGCATGACCATATTGTTATTAGATATCTAATATGCGAGACAATATGGGCATTATAAATGAGATTTTGTATTTTAATGTTTAGAAAATCAATTCTTCTTATTGCTCCAATTAAAGGAACAATTGATTTCATGATTTTATTCACGTGACATTCAAAATTTTAATTCTTATCAATCATCAGGACTAAATATTTATGTTCTTCAACTTCATTTAATATTTTATTCTTTATTTTTACTTTTAATTTTATTTTGTCTGTATTTTTTTGTTTGAAAATCAAGTAAACAGTTTTTTTCTGAATTGATAGTTAGATTCATCTCATCTATCCACTTTTCAAACAATTGAATATCTTTTTCAATATTACTTTCTAAAATTTTTGTATCTTTTGCCGAATAATAAGTACAGTATCATCTGCAAAAGAAAGATGTTTACCTATCAATTTTAATTTGGTTATACTATCCACATAGATCAAATAGAAAATTGGAGCCAATACTGAACCTTGGGGAACTCCAATAATGGATTGTTTTTCAATACTTTCATTTTCATTAATAACAACATATTGAATGCGATTTACGAAATAATTTTCAAAAAGTTCATAAGAGTGTCCTCTCACTCCTAAATTATTCAAAATTTTTAGCAATATTGTATGATTTACTGTATCAAATGCCCTTCTTATATCTAAAAAAAATAGCAACGCCATATTCACTTTCTTCTAAAGTTTCAAAAATGTCATTCGTGAAATCAGTTACTGCTGATTGGGTATTAGATTTTGGCATGAATGCATATTGAAAAATTTATCAAAACCTGGATTATTATTAATGAAATTTATCAATTGTTCTTTCAATACTCTCTCAAAAATTTTGGAAAAAACATTTAAAAGAGCTATTGGGCGATAGTTAGAAACATTATTCTTTTCTCCTCCCTTATAAATTGGTTTTAATATGGTTCTTTTATGATTTCTTATTAAAAATCGTATCTTGATAATTTTAACATCATTACTCAAAATTACACTTGGGGTTGGGTAGAGGAGTTGTCACATTTGGAAATGCTTTCTGACATGTATTTTGGGTTCTCGGTTATTTTACTCATATTCTGATGTTTGTACTATTTCAACGATACATAATATTATTCACATATTTTAACAATTCAATCATCTATTCGTTGTATATTTCTGTGAAATGTTATTTGTATTTACGTACACTTATTATTGTAGCCCTGAAAAAGGCGAAATTTTCACCGAAACGTTGAATTAAAATTAAAAAAGTCTAGTCCACTTATAATAATTTACAATAAAAAAAGACACTGGCTTGAAAAAATAGTTGACAAAATGACAAAATGTGAAAATTTTTAAATCAGTTATTAATTTTTTCTCAACAAAGCATTGAAAAAATTTATATGAGGTTCGTTATGGTTTTTCTTCAAATAAGAAATTTACAGGGCTGTGAATCACTCGGTATATAATTGAGAGTATAGAAACATGGAAATGCTGTTCGATACTAGTATTTCTTTCATTTGTATTTCAATAACAATAGAGAAAATACTATGAACAGTGTTACAGAAGCCAAGAAACAATTTGTTTCAAGGAGATGAAATGACATCCGAAAGTAAGTATTCGGAAATAATTTAATTATGAATAATTTTGAATTGGGAGTATAATGGAATATTTCGTCAAGTGTGAGTTTATTTACTTTACTTGTTGGATCAACAAGAAATTGATAAAAGACAACCACCATTTTAGAACATGACTTTTATTAAAATAAATTACAGTCACACACAGACGACAGAGAAGGAAAGGAGAAAATATTGAGCAACAAATAAGCAACAAAACTTTTATAATATAAAACCAAAAAACAAACAAACAATATACCTAGATAAACAGTATACATTCTATCCCTAACCTATGAGAATTTTACAGCTTTATTTACATTACCATCGAGTTCCATGAAAGATGCAGCCCAATTGTAGCCCAAACACACTGGCTTGCAAGGTACAAGTTCCTCTCGTTTCATCATACACATGGGTACTACCTAATGTAGTCAGTTTACGTATACATTTTGTTGTACTTCCGTTACAAACAATTCAATCGACATGAAACACAGGAGGAGTCGTTTTAGCATAACCACTTCATCTACCGTGTTCGTTTGGCAAAATAATCCAAAATGGTGTCGAAAAGAGATACTTTGAAAAATCCCATAGAATTATGTAATAATAACATTTCAGATGGTTGATATTTCCTTAGATAAACTATTAAAATAATTTCTAATTTCTAGGATATTTTAGGATGGGTATAATATTTTTTTCGTTAAGCACCTATCGCTTCTGATGAATATATTGTAGACTGGAAGAACAAGAACCTTAGCACTTTTTTTTATTGAATCAAGATAACCACTAACCACGATGCATCCCGACAAATCCAACAACTTTAGGAACCATTCGACTCAACCATCTGGATGAATCTGTACAAAGTACTGAATAATCATTTATGTACCCCTTTGCAATCATTCATAAGAACTACCTTTTCTAGGTAAGTACTAATCAAAATTACAACTTGTGATGATTCTAAATGTTTCAACTTCAATCCTTTATTTCCATACGTAAAATTTTGAATTCTTCATCAAAAGTGTGATTTTCGTCTAAAAGGTGATTTGAATATGTTGAATTATTTTTCTTGTTGACATAACTCATATGATGTTCATGAGTGCGATTATTAGATGTTCTACCTGTTTGGCCAAAATATACCTTAGGTCAAGTTCCACAATGTAACTTTTTTACCACTGATTTTTCTAATTTGGAAGTCATTATTGTTTTTAATATATCTTCTTAATATATTTCTTATATCTTGTCTGCTCAAAAAACAAGCCTTATTTGTTGCTTTTCCAAAATAGATCAAAGCTCTGTTATTTTGATTATCTGTTATTATGATAGGAAAAACATTGCAGTCTTGAGTAGAGTTTTTTAGAAAGTATTTTATTTATTAGGTCAGCAATATACCTGTTGCTCATTGCAATTTGTCTTATTATCTCTGCATTGAAATTGTCTATCGAAAGGGGCAAAGTCACTAATGTGGAAGATATACAGGGTGGACAGGCAAGTAATCTCCCAATATATTGAAACGATCAGATTGGTTAAGTAGTTAATTATAATTATAAAAATTGTTCAATGCTCTGTTCTTCCTTAACAGGTATTTTTATCAAATACCTATTATCTTCTACTTTCCAAGCTGTTCCCAGAAGTGAATCAGTCGAATTTCACCCAAATTGTCAAAATATGGACTGACTGAAGAGAAAGAAGAATACTAGAAACCTCTGACAATATTGCTGATGGTATCTCCTTTTATGAAAGACTTTTTGAAAGGCTTTTCGCCACCGTCAGGAAGTAGAAGGTTTTCAAGTACAATCAATGATTGCAACAGTTCTGCCATCAGTTCTGCCATCAGTTCTGCCATCAGTACGAGTATACAGATTGGAGCTATGAACAGCATCAACAAATTCTGTACTATGAATTTTCATGTAGTTCAAATACTCATTTATAGATTTTTAATGTTTTCTCAACTTTGTATAATCAATAAAAATTATAGCTAATTCTGTTAGTTTGTTGAATGTATTATGACAAAAAAAAATCTAGTCAGTAATCCAATCACATCTCGAAATATCTATAAGAACTCTAAGAACAATATACTAGGAGACGTAAATTTTTTTCAATTGTTCATGTCCTCACATCCACTAAAATCACAAACGTAGCAACTCCAATACTTTTCTTTATGGCACGAATTCGGCGATCTTTCCAGTATATTGAGATTTTCATCAAAAGCCTATTTTATTTACCACCGTGTATATTTCCAAATATGTGAAAACCTATCTGAAGTTTTCTGGTGAAAAGTGCAGAAACACGTGATATTTTGAGAAATCATAGTTTTATATTTCCAGAGAAAATGTAATTTTTTTCATTCAGTGCGTGAAATAAGTGTGCTTTTTTAACTTCTGAATGCGTCATGAAAACAAGAATTTTATGAACGAAATACAGACAACATTTTTTGTAGAACTGTGAATGTATGTAAACAAACACTTCCAAAAAATTTGACATTGTTTTTTTGTATACACAAAAACAATCGATTTATCAAAACTTCTTATACAATTTCACAGCATCCAGTTATCTGTCTCTGTAAGTACTTTTCGTACCATTGAAATTTACCCAATTATTATTCTGTTTTAGATTGGATAATTATCTCTGTTGAAAATACGTTTTTTCTAAAAGTTAAGTTGTCTTTGTGAATCATTTCGGCAGTAAAAAAGACATTTTTCAGGAAACATTTTTTAGTTTGAACAACTAATCATTTTAATTTCAATATTGTTTGTTTGTTTGTTTCTTTGGTGTCTTGGCATCGACTGCTATGGTCATTAGCCACTAATTTCAATTTTATCGACAAATTTGTAATTGTTTTCATTTGTTTCATGGTAGAGTTTCATAATAAATACCACATATCGTATATTTTTCTGACAGTATTTATTTTCGACACCATATCGCGGAGGATCAGTTGTACACTGAGTGACAAATCGACCTGTATTTCATAAAATATAAATTTTACCACTAAAGCTATACTTTAAGGTACCATACGCATAATTTTATAAATTCTTGCGAAGAGGTTTAATTTTTCTATGTACAATTTTACAAAAAGTGACTCCCTAACTTAGGATAAGCGGTGCTCTATGAAATTAGTCGAAGAAAATAATTCTATTTACAGATATTTGCTGTTTCTCATCCAATGTGAGTGGGCAATTAGAGGGTTTGAACAATTTCTTGATAAAAATTATAATGGCAGTTTAATACCCTCTCATTTTCTCTTTACACTCATGAAAAAAAAACGCAACATTTAATAAAATTTGAGATCTCACAATTTTTTATCTTTTTGTTAAATTTTCATAAATTTTTTAGTAAACTGTAGACAAAATTACTAGTTTCAACTTGCGTATCCAGTCTTTTTATAAATGCTGGCAAAAAAATTTTTTGTATAAACGTAATTTTGAAACATCTTGTGGAATAATTTCGTAGCCAAATTCTTTCAAAATACCAATTTTTGTTAAATAATAATAGATTTTGACATAAATGACGAATAAAGTAGGTCCAAGAATCGACTCTTGCGGTACCCCAGAAAATTCGAAAGATCATTATCCAAGATAACGCACTGAGTTTTGTTATCCAAATGATTTTTTATAAGTTCCCTAGAAGCAGGCGAAAACACTAGATATTTTAACAAAATAATAAGAAGCTGATGGCAGATTCTATTGAAAGCTTTGGAGTAATCGATAAGTACGAGGATGGATAACACATTATCATCGATCGATTTGTGTATGTCGGTAACAACCATTAATTTCCTACATTTTGTTTTATGGTTAAGAAATGTTATTTTTGTACGAGATAGATCTTCTTGTTGTTTTTCTCTATAAGGTCAGTAACAACTTACTTTATGAGTCTAGCAATGGAAGGACAACAATATATTGTTTACCTTGAATAAAACAACAAAAAGTTAAAAATATTGGAATTTTCAGAAAAGCTAATTCAACAGTAGGTATAACTAACAAAAAGAAACCTACTTTTTACAAAAAACCTAGATTAATATTTTGTACTACCAACTTTTAGCTCTTACATAGGTCGGTTCATACTGACAATAAGGTTACGAATAGAATCTTGAAGAATATTTTGCCAATCCTTTTGAAGGGATAAACGAAGTCCATTTACCGTAGCTGGTGCTATTTCGCGATCTCTGGCCCGGCTACCGAACAAGTCCCACACATGCTCCATGGGGTTGAGATCAGGCGAACATGCTGGCCGGTTCATTTTGTTGATATAAATTTCCGCGAGGTTTAATGTCAACTATCAGGAGAATGTAAGCAGAAACTGGATTCATCAGTTAAAAGAACATTGCTCCATTTCCCTGAGTTCCAATGTAAATGTTCAATGTCAAACTGCATTCTAGCTACTTGGTGAAGCTGAAGCAATTAGGATCCAGAACACTAACATTTGTACTTCGGACCTCGTGGAGTTGATTTCTTGACTGCAATGACGATCCAGCAAAGTTTTGACGTGAGTATATCTGTAATCAATAGCAATAGTTTTTCGTTTTTTGCCACTATCTGCCATACGCTTATGTTTGCTGCCATTTTTTCTAAAACTTTCTCCTCCACTTTTGATGGTGAAGTGATGATCATGAGGGATTTTTGCAAGATGTTCATAATTTTGTCAATCTTCAACAATTTTCTAGCAATTTTCCTCACTTGAAACCATGGAATAAATATAATTGTTTTTTAAATAACTGTCAAACTGACATTAGAGCATTAACGAGCAAAGGCACCTCGTCCAAAATAGCATGAAACTGTGCAACTAAAGACATGAACCAAGAAAAAAAGCTTAGGAAAGGAATGGTTTCGAACAAAAATTGGTATTCTGAACGAATTTGCCTACGAAATTAGTCCACAGGATGTTTTAAAGTTAGGGTATGGTATAACTTTTTAATTAACACTGTAAAATGACCAATAAGCCAGCATTACACAAAAGATTGAATGTGCCAGTTGGAACCAGTCATTTTGTCTACAGTCTAAAATTATCAAACATTAACTTGTTGTGTTTTTTTTTTGCATGCCAGTGTTGGAGAGGGGTTTAGAACAACCGAGACAATTGTGAAATGTTTTAGACAAGTTATTCACTAAAAAAAATTATACTACATTTTTCAGATACTTGCAAATTGAATAAAAACTGCCTCGTATTGAATAAAGAAAAAATAGTAACCTATCATTCCAATAATTCATGATTTTGTATACTTTAACCGGAATATCAATAATTCTTGGTCGAAAATACATGATAACAAGATGAATAATTTGAACATTGATAATTTTTTAAGTCTAGTACAATAAATTTGAACGATCAATACAGAAGTTATTCAAACCCTCTCGACATATTTCAACGACACCAATATTAATTTTTCTGATTGCTGTGGACATTGTTATACTATTAGACCACTAATTCTAGGATAACCTTAAACAAAAAACAAATATAGAGATCAATTTCGTTTGAAAAATACTCGTACAGTTGAGAACTGCCACCGTTATCTAACACCAAAAATCAAATATTGCACAGACCAATTGCCTTGAATCACTTACTTCAAAAAAATATAAAAATGGAGTACATTTGAAACAAAGAGCACTGCTAGTTGATGTACAATAAAAAACTGGAAAAGATCAATATGTACATATTCAAGTATACTGGGTGGAGCCAGGAACATCACCAAGTCCAACAGATTTTATAGTACTGTCACGTTAGGGGTTTCATATCGGAATGAGAGGTGATTAGCTGAATATTTGCATAAACCTTTTATTTTGTAATTTTAAATGTTGTGTCAAAAGTCTCATGCAATCTCGTATTCGCGTCTAAAGGTCAAAGTTCACAAAAATCAGTTTTTCGCAAATATCTCGCATCCTGTGCGTTGAATGGTATTTGCATCTATCATAAATGTTGTAGAGCATAACACAATTTTTGATTCAAACCTATTTTTATACATTAACCGTTTTTGAGAAATTTTTATCAAACCGATCTAATAAAAAAAAAGCTAATGCCATGCTTGTTGCGATATTGAAAACTGTTAATATAACTACAAAACAAGCCAGAGATGATGCTGATGTTTGTGTAATCAGAACAGGTATTGAAGAATCAGAGCACCAAAAGACTGCCGTCATCTCAGGAGAAGATATTGATTTGCCTGTCATTTTAATTGGACGTACTCAATCACACCAACAAAAATTTTCTTAAAAAAGTTGGTAAAGCAATGTTACAACATCCGAAAGTTTCGATCATTATCCACGTTGTAAAAACAAATTTCACTTTACTGCATGTGACACGACTTCTGTTTAAAAAAAGTCAAAAAAACTTTTGTTAAAACATTGGAGATACTTCCCGATTTGGATCAACTGGGTCAAATATTTCAACAAGAAAATTGTCCATCACAAACATTACTTGAAAATTATGAGTACGTATCTTGTTGGCAAAATATAACGCGCCAAAATCTGAATATTTGTGACCTTTGACCTTTAATATCTTCAGACGCGGAAAAGAGATTCCATGAGACTTCTGACACATCATTTAGAATGCCAAGACAAAGGTTTATGCGAATATTTAGCTTATTACCTGTCATTCAGAGGTTGATCCCTTTTGTCAGCTTATATGACTGTACTATTAGAGCTGCAAACCTTGATACAGAATCTAAAACACACAGCAAATATGCTTTACACAGATTTTGCATCGGAGGAAGCAACTCTAAGATTCAATCGACATCTTGTGTATAATATAGTTGTCTAGGTGACGCTCCTAGGTCACCTTTGTATACAAACAAATTCAGTCACTTATATTTTCAGAATTTAGACTTAACACCTACTAGGATTTTTCTTTTACGTATATCGTGTTTTTGCTGGGTATGGCACAGGGAACATGTTACGTATTTTCAAGTAATTGATTCACAAATTATCTTTATACAAAGTTATGTACGAAGTAAAGGAATTTGTTCAAAAATATTTCATCACTATTCGATATCTTACTTTGGATTATAAATATTTTACACTATCCACTAAGAGTATACACAGTTTTCACAATGGAGAGTCCAATTTTGGTTGAAGTACGTATTTCCTGTTGGGTGGATCCGATTTAGTGGAAATTCCTGGTGTGGTTGGCAACACTTCCTGGCTCCGGACGACAGAGGCATGCTGCTGCGGGGTCTGTAATAATTGAAAATTTGTTTGAAAAGGGCAATTTCAAGTTGTGAAATTTTCAAAATACAGTACACTCTTTCTTCTTTCTCAGAAAGAGTGCAGAATCTATTCATCCAACTGATTAATAATAATAATAAAAAAATGTTTTTATTGCAACGAATAGATAAGTACACAAGGTTATTATACAGGGTGTCCGGTAAACCAAGGATTTTACTGAAGCTGATGAAAGAAAAGTTCATAAATCATCAGAAAACCACAACTTGACCTCAGTGAAAACCTCACAGTTTTATACATATTGCAACTTAAAAAAAAGTAATTCCAATATCAGATCAGTCCTTTATGTTCCAATCAAGTGAGGAGCGTTTCATGTTTAATAAAAAAAATTATCCTCCAATTTGGATCCTTCAATATTTCTCTTAGGGAATTTTGAACTCCATGTGTGACAAATTGTTGTTCCTTGTTATTTTCCTACCGAAAAGCATAGTTTTGGATTTTGAGAGATTGATGCTCAGGCAATGCTTATGTGACATTGTCGATAGTGTATGCAGATCGTTGTTTAATCTAAAATATGCATTATGTACATCACAACTGGGTGTCATCGGCATAAAGAGGGGACTTTGCATGTTGCAGAGATTTTTAAAACTGCGAGATATATATAGTGGATAACAGTGGTCCCAATATGGAGCCTTGAGGCATCCCTGAAGTGACACGAAGTGGCTTTGATATGTCGTGATTCGGAATGAGAATTGAGTAATTACTAATGACTAAGAAGGATCCTTTATTTGAACCAAGTAGAAAGAAGAAATTTTCCAGATCTAATTGAGAAATTACTAATGATTTGGAAGAATCCTCTATTTGGAAATAGAATTCATTTGAACCAAACAGCCATATTCCTGATTCAAACAACACAACATATTGACAGAACACACCTTACTTGTTTTCAATAAATCGTTCAGTTTCAGTCACAAAGGTTCATTTGAACTGGTAAAACTTCCTCTTTGTCAAATATCAAAAATTGATGATAATTTTTTTATTTTATTCCAAATTAGGCGTCCCACAAGGTTCTATACTAAGTCCACTAATATTTCTGATGTTTATCAATGACCTTCCTAAATATGTAGAAACTGACTGCTTGGTTTTACATGCTGACAGGCCAGACGGGAGGGCGGGGAAGCCGGGACTTCCAACTCTGTATACACAACGAAAGGGTATTCTTACATATCTTCAGTCTTTCGAATGTTTATTGATGTTTATTGAGATGGGATGAACACGTTTTCATAGTAATCAAAAGAATGAGACTCATGATAGCAAAATTCTACACCCTTAGGGACATTTTGCATGAAAAAAAATATTTATAAGGCACTAGTAGAATCAATCCTGCCTTGTTGTATGTGGTGGATGTTTCAACAATGTTATAAAAAGTCTGCAAACATCGCAAAATACTATACTAAAAATAATATTACATGAAGATCGTTTATTCTTCACACAACAAATTTATGTAGATACAAGTATTCAATATACGCAACTTATATGTTCAACAATGCCTTCTATGGACTTTTGAAAATACCGCAATAATCCTGTCAGATAAATCTAGAATTACTAGGAATACGTTAAACCAAAAACTGGACATACCACTTTTCAAGAAGACTCACACACAAAGATACGTTTTTTTCATTATGGACCAGAATTCTTTAATCTTCTACCACTTCAACTGAGGGAAATATCCAACATAAAAAAATACAAAATCAAAATCAAAGAACATATCCTAAATAAGCCCAAATTTTTTGACTTCTAATGCCGTTTTCTTCGTCATTTCTCTTTTCCATTAATTATTTTTCTCCACAATTCCATGCAAAACTTCTCTCTGACACAAATAATATAAAAGGAGAGGATAACCAAAATTTTCAAAACCTACAAATATGTCTAGTTTATAACAAAAAGATAATCCATCTCAACTGCTGTTGGGTAGCACATCACAAGCAGACTTGCTTAGGTGAACCCTCACAGATGGGATGGAGAATATAAATGTATTAAAATTCGTTAAGAATACTACCATAAAAATTGTTATACCGATATATTACTTGAATAAACTTGAACCTTGAACTTGATTGAAGTTCTCAATACCATTATCATATTAGCATAATATTAGCATGACTGTATAGTATTGTATTGTATTGTATAGCTGAAAATGTAGGGATTTCAAAAGTTTTATCGGTTAAACGTAAAAGTAAACGTAACGTTTCTAAATCTGATGAGCCTGATACCGATTTAAGTTCTGAGGAAAACTTTAAAATAAATATAGTTCTTTTGAATATATCAACCAGATTTGAAGCCGCAAAAAATATTATAAATTTATTCAATATACTTTGGACTTTTTAAGACGCAACTGATGAGGAAATCAAAGGAAAAGCCGCAATCTACACCGAATATATTTTGAAGGTCTTCTTAACCCCCAAATAATAGATGAAATCAGACATCTTTAAAATATTTATAGTGCAAATTTTGAAGATCTGGAACTTACAACATTGAATTGTTTTTTTAATCAGGAGTAATATGGGTATAAGTAAAAGGTGTTCCATGATTATTCCATGGTGAAATTCAAAGCGAACTTAACTTCTAACGATCTATATAGAAGATCAAGCAATTGGTGCTACACTAATCGATTGATAGTCAATTATAAAAAAACCATCGTTATGCAATATTCCATCAATAACAATAATCATTTGCTCACTCTTGGCATTTATGCAAAATAAAACTTATTGAAGTATACGATCAGAATTATTTACCAAGAAAGTTTCCGAACGTCCTTGTTGGAAAACTCAAACAACCTATGCACGAACTCTTCAGACTTGAATAAACAATATGCGGATAGTTCCAGTTTTTTTTTTCAGTAGAAACCGTACACAACACAACCGATTTAAATATTCCAGCCCATAAATTCAGAAAGTGTTTCAAAATATTTCCTGTTCAATAAAACTCTGCATTTTTCGATAGGTTGAGCTTTGGCAGATACAACGCATCAGATATATACGCGTACGGGTCATTTATATTTAAAAAGTTTTATTCGAAAAATATAGCCATACAATTTGTCAGAAAATAAAACAAAAGTCGATAAATTATCGATAGATTTGGACGAGACGGCAGACAATGGGAGAAGCAGCTCATGTGATGGCGATATATTTTGATAAAGGGAATTTGGCTAAAGTTATCTTGAGCAAAACAGATGAGATGTTTAACATAGTCGTTCGTTTTTGACCTACTTCGTGATTTGACTGTGTAGTTTTCTTTCAGGAAGACAATGCCATATTAGCTACGGGTATAAAAGCAGATATATTCTTCTCAAATTGATGATATTGAGACTAGCGATTATACGATTATAGTTAAGTTGTTGATACATGTTCATTTCGCTGTTACAAATGTATCTAAATATTTAAACAAAAAAAAACAAAATGCAGTAGTAGTAGCAGTAATTTATTGTCCCAAGAAACAGTATAAACCAATACAGATTACCGTGGTTATACAGGGTGTCAATTTGAAAACTTCCCACCCTTAATATCTTCCTTCCAGTAAACAATATGAGTAATCGAAAAAACAGGTCAATTTTATTGTCAAGGGGGACACTTTCAAGGACTATTTGTAGCCCTCGTGGTTCAACCCCCTAGGAGGGGTAGATGTTACCCTTAGAATTTTAAATGGGAAGGGGGGTCAAGTGGCACATCATTTTGATGGGCGTTCAATTCTTTTTCCAATGGTACCCTTACTTATTATTTTTTGATGAGCATTTTCCGAAAAATTGCGTTCTAAACTAACAGAAGTAATTATTAGAACGCCTATACTGAGATGCATGGTTTGGCCAGAACTGGTTAGAATATTAGGTGGTACCGTTCCAACCCTTTATTAGGGGTAACATTAGCCATTAGCTCCAAACACTTTACATAAAAAAGTAGTCTAATAGTAAAACGTAGATGGTAGTAAAGTTGTGTTTATTAAATGCTGAATTTTTAAGTGTCATCGCAGAAATTGTACAGATAGCGTTCCTTTTTTGCTGCTTCTGCTGTAAAAAGTTTCTGTTTTCCGGCAAAAAATTGGTTAGCAAATTTGAACTATGTGGTAGTATTGTGAATACCGTTGTACCTGTTGGGCTGTTTAGGAATAACTTTAATAAGTGTATAAAAGTGTAAAAATGGTTTACATTCTTCAAGACAGAATTGAAATGATTGTAATTTATGGCGAAGTTGGAAAGTGCGCACGAAGGGCGGCATGTCTTTTTAACGAAAGACATCCAAATTGTAATGTAAGTCACCGGTATGTGCTTGATTTGGTGAATAAGTTTTACGAAACTGGTTCAGTGACAAATAAAAAAAGAAATAACCCCAGAGTACTAAATGAAGCAGCTCAAATTGAAGTTTTGGGAACATTTGCTGCAGAGCCCACGAGCTCCTTACGATCAGTATCAGAACAGACGGGAATGTCACGCGAGACTATAAGAAAAGCATTGAAAATGCATAAATTTCATCCATATAAAATGCAGATTCTTCAAGAGCTCCACGAGGATGAATATGATAGAAGAATAGAGTTTTGTGAAATCATGTCTCATCGAGTCAATACCATACCTAATCTTCTGTTGAACATCTGTTTCAGTGATGAGTGTTCATTTTTTCTGAATGGCAATGTTAATAGACAAAATTTTCGCTATTGCAGTGACGAAAACCCACATATTTTTCGGGAAGGGCATACACAACACCCACAAAAAGTTAATGTTTGGGCTGGTATTCTTGGAAATGCCATTCTTGGTCCATTATTTCTGGAAGAAAACTTGACTGGCAATCTGTACCTTGATATGCTTGAAGAGACTATCGATCCTCTTATAACTCACGAGCTAGAAACTCAAATTGATGCAGAAGGTAATGAACTTTTGCAGGAGGATCTGTTACATTTCCAGCAGGACGGTGCTCCACCTCATTATTTTCTTCCCGTCCGACAGTGGTTAAACGAGAGATTTCCGGGTAGATGGATTGCCAGAAGGGGAGCAGTTGAATGGCCTCCGAGATCACCGTATTTAACACCCTTAGATTTCTTTCTTTGGGGGCATCTTAAATCCGTTGTTTATAAAACACAACCTTCTGATATTGACGAACTTAAAAGACGAATTACAGCAGCATGCCGGTCAATTCCTAGTGAAGTTTTCCGTAATGTTAGAGGGGAGTTCAAAAACAGACTGTATTACTGTTTAGAGCAAAATGGACAACATTTCGAACAGCTAATAAGATAAGCGTAAGTAGATTTTATGTTGGAAATGTCTTTCTCGCAAATTAAATTTTATTGTGTAGAAGGAAAATAACCACCAAATAAAAAATCCAATGCGTAATAAATTTATTCCTGTCATTCAAGGGTTGGAGCGGTGCCACCTACTCTTCTAAACATTTTTATTAAAGGGAGTCAATACAATAATGCATCTCAGTATAGGCGTTCTAATAATTACTTCTGTTAGTTTAGAACGCAATTTTTCGGAAAATGCTCATCACAAAATAATAAGTCAGGGTACCATTGGAATAAGAATTGAACGCATCAAAATGATGTGCCACTTGACCCCCCTTCCCATTTAAAATTCTAAGGGTAACATCTACCCCTCCTAGGGGGTTGAACCACGAGGGCTACAAATAGTCCGTGAAAGTGTCCCCCTTGACAATAAAATTGACCTGTTTTTTCGATTACTCATATTGTTTACTGGAAGGAAGATATTAAGGGTGGGAAGTTTTCAAATTGACACCCTGTATAAAAATAATAGTAATATAGAATTAATACAGACAATTAATAAATTAATTAAACAAAAAGTTATCTATATGAATTGAATTCAAAATAGTTGGACAGATTGCAAAACAAAGTATTGGCTGACAAAAAAATAATATTAATGAATTATGAATAAATGAAGTCATTTTAGAGTTAAGAAAGAAAATACTTTTTGATTTTGAAAAATGGACCCTGCTTACATTTTCCTTATTTCATTTGGGAGTGAATCGTATATCACTATACCATTATAATTTTTGTTTCCAAAGTTACTACTGAAATTGTTCAGGCTCAAAGAGTTTGCTTGTCTTGTTTCGTGTTTATGAATGTTACTTACTTCAATAAAATTTTAATTTGAAATTTTCTGTTTGGTTCGAATGAAGTCAATGAAGAAACAAATTTTGACTCTATAAATAATTTAAACCTAGTAAACTTTTGGGTTTATACAAGTTCGCGGTTGGTTCTAAAATACAGTTCACCGATTTATTTTGTAGTTTCTTGAGAGGTTTCTATTAGCGGTTCCCCAGATAAATATCTTACTGTAAGTTTGAATGGATGAGACTATAGTAAATATATTTTAGGTATTTGAAAGGAACAAAATTTCAAATTTTGAACAGAACACCAATGACTGTATCAATTTATTTTTTTTCCTCAATTTTTCAAAGTGAGTTGTCCATAACAGTATTTCGTCAATACTCGTAAATATTTGGTAACTTTATAGAATCACATCGAAATAAAAGTATATTAATGAAATTGTTTTTGGATTTTTACAAATATACATGAATGTTAATTTATTAAAATTCAGATTTAGTTTAAAATGTTGATTTTTCCTTTCAGTTCCAAATTTGTAATGGAGTTAAAATGAGTCAAAAATAAAACAGGTCCCACAATTGATCCTTGTGGTACCCCACATTTGATATCCATCAAGGAACTGCCAATACCATTAACTAATACATACTGCTTTCTATTCGTTAGGTAATTTTTAAACCATTCGTGCATTTTCCGTCTATACCTATTGAGTATAATTTTGCCCAATAAAATATTGTGGTCCACCATATCGAATGCCTTGCCAAAATCAAGAGTAAGAAAACCACATTTCTTGTTGCTGTCAATTTGAATCTATATATTTGAAACAATATCCTAAACTGACTAGAACTTGTTTTAATTTAAAACAGTAAAACTGAAATAGGACGGTAATTATTATTTACCTATGTCATATTTTCTACTGCTTTTCCAATCTTAATTTTTCCTGGGACACAGGCAGATTTTACTGACTTTGATATTAAATCAACTAAAATAGGACATAGTTAATTTTTTACAACTTTCACAATTCCTGCAGTAACTTTATCAAATACAGAAAATTTATGAATATCCAAATTCTCAATAATTTCCTCGATTTCATCAATATATGTGTACTGGTACCAAAAACATAGACAGAACACTTGATCCATTGCCGTCAAAATTATTATTTATGCACTTTCAATTTTTTTTTGGGTTAGCTACGAATTTATTTTCATAGAATTTTTTCTTGATTCTCTAAGGGTTGGTCGTATTAAAGAAGTTCACCAACAGTTCAAGTAAACTCGCTTCAGTTACTATGGATTAGCAAATAAAATTTCTAGTTCCTTAACAACTGAACTTAGTTTACTTGAACTGTATTGTACAACCCGCCCTAATTGTTTTTTAATTAATCTGTTATTACGATCATACTTTTTTGTAGAAATCAGAATGACAATTCTTTTTTTTTATTGTAAAAGAACTCATCGCTAATTTTAATAAGGTTTCATTGAAACAAGGTTTAGTATAATGCTTTTTTTTCAAGATTTGGTGAATGAAAATTTTTTTAATAACTCCTCATATTCTTCATTTTGATCATCACAACGAATAACAGTGTTCCAAAATCTATTATTGGTACATGTAGGAAAGGCATACTTTGAAAGAGTTTGACTAAGGAAATAATCCACAGGATGTTTAAAATTGGGGTTATACAACCACCTTTTCATGAACCCTATATGATGAATACGCCAGCATTTAGCAAAAAAAATATTGGAAATGCAAGTTGAAATTAGTCGTTTCATCTACAATTTGAGAAACAATTTATGATAATTGAACTGGAGAAACAATGTAAGACCTCACATTTTATCAAATATTAACTTGTGTGTGAGTGTATATTTTAAAATTGGATTAATTAAAAAGATTTTGAATTGAAATATATGGAAAACTACCACTTCCTGTCACTTCTGGAATATAAGTATGCGTTTTCTAAGCTTAATGAGAAAGTGAGAACGTGTATGAACCAAGAGAAAAAAATAGATGAAAGGTAAATGTATAGTGAAGGCAGTGATGACAGAAAGATGGTACTAATATTCAAGAAAAAAGACAAGAAACTTATGATGATTATTTCCAGGTAGCCGAGTGGTTAAAGCACAGCTGTTTCAATCTCTTTGGCTGCCAGTCGAAGATTCAAACCCTACTGACTGCAGACTTTTTTATGATGGCCCGAAAAAGTGCTAGGAATCGCATGTAAAAAGGTAAGACATGTTAATCCTTGGCTCGCACAAGTTTCGACTTATGAGGACTACCTTTTGTTAGGAGTCGACAGCTGGTTAACGAAAAAAAAACGAACAAAACAATAAAACAATTTGATACCTACAGAAGCATGAGGTGGACCAACAAATAAATGGAAAGAACAAGTTGGTGACTGAAACTCGTAGTACCAAGTGTTAAAAATTGTGGTTTGGCGTTGGTATAAAATTCCAGTGTATTGAAATGAAGAATCACCGAAATATACCACGGATTTGATTGAAGAAGTAGAAAGATGAAAGGGAAAACTCAGAATTTGAACAGCTGTGTTGAAAAACTTGTTTCAAATTACTCCAAAATGATTTCGAATAAAAGTAATTGAAATGGATTATACAGATGAAGAAAATAAACAAGTAGGAAAAACAATCTTGTACCATGAGCTCTCATATCGCCCTAGTTTATTGTAGCCTTAAGAATAGACTTGCTCGTGGCCCGGAATACATTGACGATACATCCGAAAAATAATCCTAGCATGTACGACTCGAAAATATATTTGTAAAATAAATTTCGTTCGCGATCCACAGTGCAGACGATACAAGCGGACATAAATCAGCTTTTATAAATTTATCCGAGTTCTATTCTTCTTGAACCGCTTCACTTAGCTGACTGGGCTCGTATCTCAGAGTCCATGTCTGAGGATATTTATCCTGACATATAATATGCTGCTGTATAAAATTTGTCGCACCATTACACACCCGTGGGTATGTTGGTTTGTATCGAGGTTGATACACTTCTCGAGGAATCACGTTAAACGATGTAAAAGATTTTTGATATACGACATGAAGATGTTCAAGAGAGAAAAATCGACCGGGATGACGGAGAAAACGTGCAACAACAGTTGAAGTCATTGTGGCAGCGTAGAGGTCGTGGATAGTGCATATCCGCAAAACCAACCGTTTATTTGTTCTTACCAAATTGTTTGGTAGTGTGGATTCATGCAGCACCAAGTAACAATTATTATCAAGTAGCAATTATCAATTAACAATTATTGAAAATGTAGCAATAATCCAAATCAACAATTGCCAAGGGACAAGTAAGCATGCGTACAAATCAGATCCGTGGCATTTAAGTTTACCTTACTTTTCCGTGAATACTGTTTGAAAATTCAGATTCTATTATAGTTCTTCGAAAATAAATAACCAGTTTTGAACAGACTCAAGCATTTTTTAGTTGTTGCTAATGCTATTACCGACACGTTTATTCATTTTGAGGGATAGAAGTAGATTTCCTTCTACGTGAAACCAATAAATAGTTGGAGAAAACAAAAATGAATGTTTGACAAGCTTGTAGAATCAATGGTCTTGCAAGACCATGGGCGTTTTTTTACACGAGGCACGAACGAAAACATCTAATGTAGGTATGGCCTGCGAGATCAAAAATTGTAATGAGAATACAAACTATCAGCACTGAGGGTACCAGCTATTGTTTTCCAAGCATTATCAGGGATTGAATTTTCGCAAAAAGTCGTGGGTTCGATCCACCGATTCACCGGTCTCGTGCATGGCATTACACGTTAAAAGGTTAGGGCTGCGTCTTCCCTAGCTCACACAAGTTTCTCGAAGACTTCCGAGGGTTGCGCGTGGGGGTGCAATCGGTTGACGGAAAAAAACAACAAAACAAACAACAACCACAAGTCCTTTAGGTCGAGTGGTGTTACCTCAAAGCAATTTGATCAAGTTTAAGATTTCTGACAGAATTATCGATAGAATTGTGAGCACGAGTAGTATTTATTGAGATAATTTCACGAATCAACAAAGTAAAAAATAGTTATAGATAATGTCTTATAGACATGAAGTTGTCAGACTCAGACTGACATCCATATTAGTAGCAAGATGATATATTCTCCGTTGTTGTTTGGATACGCGGTTGCCATGACAAAGTGGTATTACCGGATCAAAAGGAACTGCGTAATATCGAGACATACGTCCCTTATTGGTCTTAATATTGCAGGAAAGGAGAGTTTTATACAGCGAGTGAAATTATCTCTTATATTTTTATTTTTGTAGTTCGTATGCCCTTTCTCATAAAATTCGGGAAATTGCCGTCCTAGATGAGCCAAAATAGCATCATCAATTTCCATTTCGATATGAATGAAACCCGAAAACACAACACAATTATTCAAACTGCCACCGCAAATATTTGAAAGAGATAGGTTGATTTTGGTCATTATACTGACCAATCCGTTGTCATCTGCATACTAGTTGCGCACAAGAAGAAAAGCTCATTCAATTGGAGCAAAAAGGTAAAAGTTGGCAAACTCCCATTTAATTAAATAAGAATATCAACTATGTGCTCTATTAATTTTTAAATACATTGAGTTCCAAATGCCATTACAATCTGATCACGATATGATCAATGAGTATTTTGTGTACACATTTTCTAAATTTTGACAAGTCTTTAATATGTTGAAGAAGCTGTTAAAAGAATGGTCTGGAAATGGTCTGGCTAACGATATCCTAGGGTTTTTATTAAAGTTGATTTCTAGAAATTTCACTGAAGGTTTACATTCTAGGGTTTGATTATATTCGTATTGGGAATGTTGTGATTTTGATGATTATGAAAGTTGACGTAGTTTGTTTTTGAGTTGTTCAATAATAAAGCAACCAACTAAATCGTCCAAACAGATTTATGTTACTTTCAAGTCTTTCATGAGATGTGTCTCTGAAACGTATCAAGGCATCATCTACGTAGATAGTGAAAGAAGTTTCAGGTATAATGACTGGTAGAGCGCTGATATGAATTAGAAACAGGACAGGTCCAAGTACTAAGCCCTGCGGTACCCCAGTGTTGGATTCCATTATTGTGGATTTATATATTTTTGTTTCACAAGAGTCACAAGAGTCAAGCAATCAAAGAAAATAATCAATTATGACACTTGTGAAACAAAAATATTTAAATCCACAATAATGGAATCGAACATTGGGGTACCGCAGGGCTCAGTACTTGGACCTGACCTATTTCTAATTCATATCAACGCTCTATCATTCATTATACCTGAAACTTCTTTCACTGTTTTACTTTCTCTGATTGCTTGATGTTTAAATTTACAAGATGATTTTCTCACTTCCGTGATAACCCATGATTTTCCCCTGTTATTAATCCATATAACAGCGTTTTAGAGAACATTCTTTTCAGAAATGAAACAGTAGTGTTTTATGAAAGTTACTAAATTTGCTTCCAGCATCTTGGAGCCAAAAAAGTATTGTCCCATGTTTATTTTTGGAGACTATATTGAATTATCTATATTAATGACGACGTGGTCTCACCAACTCGAAAGAAAGGAACTGTGCCCTATCAAGACAAACCGTTTCGATTGGTCCTTACATCGCAGGATAGGCGACTTTCGTATAGCGTGTGAAATTATCAAGGGTAATATAACAAGACCTTGATAAATAGTCGACTATTTTTATTGCATCTAAATTTCGACTGTATTTTATAATAATTTAACGAGACATTATTTTGGCATTAATAATCTGATGAGAGCCCGAGAGCGAAGCTCGAGGGCTTTCATCTCTGATTATTAATGCCAAAATAATGTCGAGTAAAATTAATAAATACAAGAGAAATTTAGCAGCAATAAAATAGTCGACAATTAATCAAGGTCGTGTTATATTTGTGAAGATTATTTCTTGAATCTACTTCTTTATATCAGTCATATGAGTGAATGAAAATTAAACAATTTGGAACAATTTATTCAAAATATCAAGAACAAAGCACAAAATCTAAACAAAAACAGCACCATCTTTATAATTTATCAATTGAAATTAAAAACACAATTATTGTATGAGACATTTCCACCATGCGTAATTTGTGACATTTGTTCAGCTTTTGAAGAACTTACAGTATTAACCGTAGAAGGTCCACATTCATTCTCTTATGCAGCTTCAACACGATTGATTTTATTTGACGTTTAATATGTATTTATTTAGAGTACTGTCAGATGCTCAGGCTCCTTGATATGAGTATCATGCTGAATAGTCGGTGACTATTGTGCATCATGTAAATAGTCGCTAATAGAGCGTGTTGATTGGTCCTGTCAAACAGGAAACAAACGTATGATTGGTTGATGACTGATATTTAATAGACGAAAGAAATAATCAGTACAATACCAAGTGATTGGATAATGCTTTGCTACTGGTTAAAATCACCAAAATGTCAGATATTGAATGGTGAATTTCATTAGTTGAGGAAATTTCTACATCAGATAATAAGTGTAATAGATTAATTATCATTAAATTCTAAAAACTTGAAAATATTTACTCATCATTCATTACTTACAATAACAACCTAATTAAGTGTGGTCATTTCGATTAGGTAATAGGTATATTAAAAAAAATTCCATAGTTTATTTTCAAGTTCACGCCATTTTTCTTCCGCAACTTGATACTATGATCAAATACTAGTTTCGCGTTTTACCGTTGTTTATTTGTAACTGCGCAACTACCAGCCTGACTTTTTAATTATTCTCATGAATATTACATAACTCTGGTTGGTGGGACGTCAAAAGGAAGTTGCGGGACACGTTAAAGGTTAAGTCTTTCGCCGGGCAGTATTTACATTTATCTCTAATGAGGGAACAAGCCAACATTAGCATGATACAGATCAATTCACTCGTTTCATCAGCTTGAGGAAACTGAGGTGGCCACGTCAAGGCAGCTTCGAATATTCAACGAAAAAAGCGAACGTCATTCAGTGGGACATCGGAAAATAGTTAATTAATTATTCACCAATGCAGTAAACAAACTTTTATGGAGGTTCTCGGGTAAATATGTTGGATTCTTATCAGCGGGATCGATCGAATGCTTAGCGGTTTTTAAAGTATACGAGTAGTGCATAAAGCAGCAGCCTTCTCTATCCGTCCGATCGTCGGAGCGAAAACAAGCGAGTTTAGGCCGGTCGCTTTATGAAAAAATAGGGAAAAGATAGCAAAACAATGCCAACTCTTAGAGAAGTTGTATTTTAGTGCTAAATGAAACTGCAAAAATTTCCCTCCTCATACAAGGTCGGCAACATTGTTAAAAAAGTAAATTATAAACAATTTTGGTTATTTTATGGAGAAAAAATAGAGTCGCAAAATGTCGAAAACAAAGAATATGTCATACTTTATGATGAAAAAAATATATATGTGTACTAACCTCCTCGGATTTCAACTCCTATATAAATGAAGTCACGATAAAAATAAGCAATTCATGTCTACATCACTTTCAAGTTAGAAGCAATCGTAAATATTTTGACGGAGTTTACTCTTACATCGTAAAAAAAATACCATAAACGATCATGATCCCATAATACTTTTGATTAAACTCAATATTTTGACAAAATTCAATTGAAAATTATGTCTATAAATTGGACAATATTGATCTAATGGTGGAAAAATTATTGATCTACTGAAGTGCAACATAGAAAAGAGCGCAAAAAGAATAAAAATATCAAATTAAAGGAGTAAAAAACCATGGATAACGCAAGCTTTACTAAGAATTCCTCAACAGATAAAATGAACTGTACTTAAATTTACAGAAAGAACCCAATAATGATATATTACAAAAAATAGAGTATAAAACATAAAAATAAACTAAACCACATCATAGAAAAATTTAAAAGGGATTATTTCTGGAAAACTATTGAAACCAATAAAACTCATCAGAGTCTATAGAAATGCGTAAATATTATATGTGGTAAGTCGAAATTGGAAACAAAAGTAGATATTATGCAAACAGAAAATGATAGTTAATTGACAAAAATTTTATAGCTGAAGAACAGATACTAAAGTGAATCAGAAAAAAATCTTGCCGATAAAATTGATGTGCCAATTGATTTCAATGAAAATATCCCAACAATACAAAAAATAATGTACCCATTTCCAACAACTGAAATAGAAGTTATCAATATTATAAATAGTATGAAAACTAAGGTACCTGCAATTGATAATATTAGGTCTGATAATCTAAATTCTATAGCAGAATTCATTGCTCTCCCTCTATGTCATGTTCACCGAAACGGGTAATTTTCCGAAATCTATGAAACTAGGACCTATTAACGAATGTGGTGATAAAACAAACCTTGGTAACTATCGACCTATATAATTGATTTCAACTCTTGCCAGGATATTTGAAAAAATATTGAAAGTTAGAATCGTCAAGATTTTAGACAAATATCAATTGATTTCTGATAATCAGTATGGATTTAGAAAGAAAAGGTCAACCGACGATGCCATCCGATCATTAACAACAATGAAAATAATTAAATTGATGCGAAAAAAACAGCATTGTGTGTTTTTAGAGACCTCTCGAAGGCATTTGACATGGTTTGTCATGAAACCTTGTTGAAGAAGTTGAATTTATATGGTATCAGAGGAAAAACATACATATAAGCCAGCCAAAGGAAGTTACCTACGGACTACCTCAGGGAACAGTTCTTGGACCTGTTATGTTTACAATATACATGAAGAGTTTATTAATAATGTTTTTTAGGAAGTTACTACCAACATTATGAAAATAACAGTGAGAAATCAACATATCAGTCTCTAAAGCCAGAAATGATGTCTTAGAAAGCCGAGGAGGCAAATTGAAACAATCATTATGCATTGAATTTTTGGGTGGTTTCGAGAGTCTTTTGCGTTTTTTCAAAACTCAAAATTATGCAACAAATTACTGTGACCTAAAATTGATTATTTAAAATTTTGTATTATTTCTAAGAATGAAAAAGAATAAAGTTTTTTTTTTATTTGACAAAGTTCCCGAAATCTACGATGGCGGCAAATTTTATATTTTCTAAGAAATTACTCCCCATCTAAGCGACCAACTCAAAAAATAGTTGCATTATTTCCATAATCAATTCGGGTTGCAAACACCATTTTTCAGTGTGATGTAAAAAATATGTTGCCGTCATCAATCGAAGCGGCAAAGTTATGGCGAACCTTATGATACTGAAAAAAAAACTATTCTTTTCGTTTGCCAAAATTTTAGATTTTGTTCGGACGAGTTATTAACAAAAATATGAACAAATAATTGCCTACTCTGATGCCAAACTTGGAAATGATCGCAAAATTTGGGAACGATTAAAGATAATATTTTCTTAGTTTTCGTCATTTTGCGACTCTTTTGCAATTTTTTCTCTACAATCCCAAGTAGCACACCTATATTGGTAAAATATTGATACAATATTGTGAACATATTGGCATTGGCGAGAAAAAAAATGTGAACATTCGGCGATATTGGTCCAATATTACTTGAATAATATTGGCGAAATATTCTTGAACTAATATTGGCCTCAAAATGTTCGGCGATATTGGTAGAATATAGCTGATACAATATTCTGACAATATTGGCACAATATTCAAAAGTTATATTGTCGAGAAGTAAAATGTGAACATTTTGCGATATTGGTCGAATATTGTTTGAATATTTTAGAAATAGTTTTGGTGGAATATTCTTGAAGCAATAATGGCCTCAAAATATTCATCGATATTGGTACAATATTTATCGATATTGGTAGAATATTTTTCGATATTGGTACAATATTTATCGATATTGTTACAATATCATTTGAATATATTGGTGGATGTCAATATACCTTGGTAAATTATTAAATGTCCTTTAGTTGATGAAGGTGACACCAGAGTCTGCCTTTTGATCGCCATAACCGCTGAGTGAGCTGTCTTGAAAACAAGCTAAGGGAAGTATTTAATATACTTTCGTGGGTTTTAGAAGACGTTCTATATGTAGAGCCACCTAGCGGATTTTTATCCAAGTTTGGTCATGATATAATTTCAATATGTTTCATTGAATATTCGGCCAATATTGTTTTAACGATATCGATAAATATTATTGAACCAATATTGACCCAATATTAATTAATAAGTTTTGTTGAATATTGGCGAAATGATATTCAACCAATGTGTAATCACACTTGGAGGTACAATATAGTTTTTATTCCCAGAATCGATATTAGGGGAATATTGGGATTGCGATATTTGTTCTAGATGTTAAAAACGATGTGAAGACAATATTGTTTTATTGATATTGGTAAATATCGTTCAACCAATATTGACTCAATATGAGTTATTACAATTTGTCGAATAAAGTGGAAATTATATTCAACCAATATGCTATCAAACTTGGAAATACAATATAGTTTTTTCCCCTATAATCGATATGACTGGAATATTTGCATTGCAATATTTATTCTAGATGTGGAAAACAATATATAACTAATATTGTATTATCGATATTGGTAGAAATTATTCAACCAATATTGACCCAATATTTCGTGTGATAATCTACATTCAAAACTAGTTCAACCAATATTCCACCAATATTATTAATATAATATTGTTTTTTGAATATTCACCCATATTGAAGCAATATTGATTTTTCATTTACAATATATCTATATTGGCCCAATATGGAACCAAGATTCAGCCAATATGATGTGCTACCTGGGTAAACTAACCAGAATTTATTTTAATTAACATTATTTAAATGTTGCCGGCCGAATACGAGTGCGGAAATTTTTATAGTTTCATTAAGCGCTAAAAGAAAAATTTTGTGGAAGTTTGACATGTTTTACTATTTTTTTCATATTTTTACATTTTTAATGCTAAAGCGGTTGGCTTATTAGCGGTCTTAAAATATCCGAATAGCACATAAAATAACAGCCTTCTCTATCCGTCCGATCGTCCGAGTGAAAACAAGCGAGTTAGCATGTCTTTGGCGAAGTGAATTTTTACTAAATACTCGCGGGTTATTGAGATGTTACGCGAGAATCTTGATTGCGGATTTCATTCAATATCGAGGCCTCCAACAAGGCTATTTCACGTGAGATCACGATGCTGTTAATTACCGGCAGCGATGCTGTGATAGAGTTACCTACACCCCACGAAAGACTGCGGGAAACTGTATGGGAATCGAGAAAAATCGTGAGGTTGTCTTTCAATCAGCCGGATCTAATCTGGCCGTGCTAGTGGGTAATGTCAGCACGCTTGATGGTTTATTAAATCGTCCGAATTACTCCAACGAAAATATCTACTAACCCTGGCTAATGGTATCAAAAATCGGCATTTTGTCGCCAAAATCTAGTAGTCGTTTTTATTAATTTTTCCCTGTATCCAGTATAACTTCCACATGTGTTTTGAGGTATATGCAAAAAACAGCCTAACTAAAGCAATGAGAAGAAGGTTTGGGGAAAACTGTAATCAAGGTCGTTAATATAAATTAATAACAAAGTTGGGCCAATGACAGACCCCTGCGGAACGCCACATCAAACTTTTAGCCTTTGTGATTCTGTGTTTGCTTTCAATTCACCAAACATTTCACACAGTCAAATAAGATTCTAACCAGAACTGTCCCAAAGCACAGAGCTTAGTACTCGTAAAAGCACTCAAAGCAATTTTGTGCACGTAAACACTGTGCTCCGAAGCATTTAACGAAAAGGCTTAGTGCTTAGTAATATCGAAAAGTACTCGAGATTACTAAGCACTAGGTCTTTCCACATAAATGAACCTTGTCGAAACATTTTCAGACTGTGGTAGGTTAAACACCCAAAAAACGATGTCAAGAAAACCACAAAACCAAATATTTAATAAATATTCCTGTTGTATTTGAATTGAATTGATGATTTCAGTTTTTCTAGCTCAAAATACAATATTATGTAACAAGTTTTGTAAACGTCCTTTCAGTAATAATTTGAGAGAGGAAAAAGGAATCAGTTGTAGATGAAACTTTAAGTAATAACTTATGAGATTGTGACTATAGTTTGTTTTAATAAGTATCGGTTACCTGCAATTATTTGTGATTCATATCCGTATGCTCAAAACTTAAAAATATCACAAAAAATAGAAGAAACTGTATTATTTGTATCTGGGTATCAAATTAAATTGCATGATATTATTGTTTTCAGAAGAAAAACGATACCTGGATAAAATTTCCAATGATAGCTCATAGAAGAGGACCTGGAGCATGCCAAAAGAGAGGCAGCAATTGATAAAATGGGCATAATTGCAGATTGTTTGTGTAGTGTTTAACTACTGAAAAACGTATATGTATCAATTTGTTGAACAAAAATTAAAAATTAAAACAACTGAAAGTCATTGAATTCTTAGAAAGAAATGAAAAGAACTGGAGAAGGACGAGTGGCTGCTGAATAAAATGAAGCAGCAGCACAGGTTCTAGCGGTTATTCCATATTAGATTGCACCGTTGGAAATTAGACATTTTCTGTAATATATTCACTATTCAGTCACCTACCTTAAATGGGTCAAAAGCTTATTTACCTTCCTCACCATGTACAGTGACCGCCAAAAAGTATGTACCATATGGGAAAAAAATTTATTATTGGAGTATTGGAAAAAATATTCTGGGGAAAAGTTTGTGCATGTCCGATAACCTAAAAATCGATATTGACACATGTCACGTGATCGCTAGAATGGCGGCAAAATGAAAAAAATTGTAATGCAAAGGCAAAAAAGGGGTAAGATGGCAAGATATCAAAAAAAGTTATTTGAAAAAGTCACTTAGAATTCAATTTTATACACATAAACGAAGTTTCAAGAGATAATTCAAAAAAATTGAAAATAGTAATTTTTTAAAAATATTTTCCCATCTATTTAAAAATATTTTTTTTTTCTAATGAATAGCTTGACTATACTGAAACATTTGCATTTTAATTGATAATGACAAAACTTTCTCATTTTCTCCACACCAGAGGGCACTAAATTGAAAAAATGGGAATTTGTCAGAACCCTTGCTGTTACATCGGTTCGTATCTAACTGTTATATCCGAATTCCACGACCATTGTGATGACATGACACTCCAAAAACATGGTAATTTCCAGATTATAATCAAGTTCCGATGATAATCGTGCATGAGCGTTTCACTTCGCACATAAACTTGAAAATAGTGCGTCAAATTAAAGATTCTTAAAGTTTATGTGCAAAGTAAAACGCTCATACAGCATTATTATTGAAACTTGATTAAAATCAGGAAACATGGTGTTTCTAGATTGCCATATCAACACAATAGTCTTGGAATTCTGATATAACTGTTAGATAAGAACCAATGTAACAGCGAGGGTTCTGGCAAAAACCAATTTTTTTAATTTAGTGCCCTCTGGTGTGGAGAAAATGAGAAAGTTTTGTCATTATCATTAAAATGCAAATGTTTCAGTATAGTCAAGCTATTCATAAGAAGAAAAAATAATATTTTTAAATAGATGGGAAAATATTTTTAAAAAATTGCTATTTTCAATTTTTTTTAATTATCTCTTAAAACTTCGTTTATGTGTATAAAATTGAATTCTAAGTGACTTTTTCAAATAACTTTTTTTGATATCTTGCCATCTTACCCCTTTTTTTGCCTTTGCATTGCAATTTTTTTCATTTTGCCGCCATTCTAGCGATCACGTGACATGTGTCAAAATCGATTTTTAGGTTATCGGACATGCACAAACTTTTCCCCAGAATATTTTTTCCAATACTCCAATAATAAAAAAATTTCCCATATGGTACATACTTTTTGGCGGTCACTGTATGAATTCAATAACAGCAAGAACCAAAAAGTGTCGACAATTTTTACAAAATCTCAGATATACTCAAATTATTTGGCGAAATTCCCATCTGTCAGTTCCTGATTGATACTTTAATAAGTGGTGCTTCTCTGAGCCTCTGATTGAATTAACACATGGTTTAATACGAGTTCATGTGACATTAGAACTAAATTGAATTTTATGCAACCGATATTTAACGTTCAACAGCCATCATAATCAGTTAACGTAACGTTGAGTTAAAGTGACATCAAGTCAAGGATCAGTCTTTTTGTGCAACCCAATTTGGCATGTTATATATTTAACGGGACATCAAATGTTTTATTGGCTTTTATGCAACTGACCCTAGAACTTGATTGACCTTTATGCAACCGATATTGAACGTTCAATAGTTAATGTAACGTTAAGTTAATGTGACATCAAGTCAAGGATCAGTGTTTCTATGAAACCAAATTTCGCATATAACTCCATGTTAGATATTTAACGAGACATCAAATATTTGATCGGATTTTATGGAACCGGTTCTAGAACTTGATTGACTTGTATGCAACTGTTATTTAACGTTAAATAGTTAACGTAACGTTAAGTTAATGTGACATCAAGTCATTGATCAGTCTCTCTGTGCAACCCAATTTCGCATATAACGTCATATTAAATATTTAACGGGACATCAAATAATTGATTGATCTTTCTGCAACAGGCCCATATACTTTCAAAACAACATTATATTGAATTTGAAGGGAGCTTTAATGAACACTTTTGTGGAAGTGATCGAGGAACTGTGGTCAGAAGATTCGATGGATCGAGTCATTGATGCAGTTTCTTTAAAAAGTCAAATCCAAATCTGCGCACCCCGTTCTATCAATTAGGCCCAGCATGATGCTCAGGAGTTTTTACGATACCATATTCATGAAGACGTGAATAGAGTAACGGATAAGCCCAAACTCGTTTTGACCGAGATTATATTGAGCAACACTGAAATGGCCATAGAGTCATGGTCGAGATACTTGAGAATGGACAACTTCAAGATAGTTGACAACTTTGTTGGACAGCTGAAATCTACATGGAATGAACATTGATTTTCCTCTAGAAGGGTTAGATATTAGCAACTCCACAGCAGAAAATGAAGCCCCTTGTCGCTATAACTTAAATGTTTTGTTACATCACAGTGGGACTTCCTAGGCTTACAATCATCCATATACAGGCACGTGGTACGAGTACAACGATTCTCATGTTTCCCCGATTTCATCAGAATCCATGGTGAGCGGAAGACCATATGTACTCTTCTATGAGCAGGAGGGCACTTAATCCCATCTTTGATATTTTTTTCAGTTTTATATTATAAATATTATTATTGTCTTTATTTATTTTTAATAAACAAATCACTTGAATTAAAAAAATACTTGGATTCAAATCGGGAAATCACTTCAAATAGATATCTCATGTCATATACTGAAAAATATAAAATTATTTTTTGAATGCTAAACGACGGCTTGCATATTCTGTTCCATTATGTGTTTCTGTTTCATAAAAATTCGAGTGGCATTACTGAAAAGCGAGGGTGGAAACGGAGATGAGTATCTGTGAGTCAGGCAATTTAATTTTAAATAACAAGTGTAAATGACATCCTGCTAATTATGGTTTATCTTTTTGCGCTCGCTGCCACTTTATCTTCGTGCATTGCGAAAAAATTCATTGAAGTTGACTTATCGCGGTTTCTCTTCCACTTGTTAATTGTGCACGATTTGGTCTATAAAGCGGTGCAAAATAATTAAATAACTTTTAGCTTGGCTTTTTTTCTGGTACTATCCGATGTTTCGTTATCAACCAATCATCATCAACTATTTTTCATTATAGGTGCCCTGAATACAAAAGTTAACATTCTTGGACGACTTCAGTCATAAGACATTTTGTTATTTCCTTGAAACAAAAGAACAAGTTTTTGACCTTTCCGTCGATTTCAAAAATTTTGTGGAAAATCAAACCAGTCAGAAAATTCAGATTTTGAGAACGGACAATGGTGGAGAGTATTGCTCTCAGAAATTCAATGATTATCTTAGCTCTGTGCTTTACACACCTGAGCAAAATGGCAAGGCTGAGCGACTCAATCGTTCAATAATGGAACGCACCCGATGTTTCCTGATCTACCGAATAGTTTTTGAGCCGAGGCTGTGTACGGTTTATCTACTCAATCGGTCACCGACTTCATGTGCCGAGAAGACTCCAGAGGAAATTTGCATAGGAGTGAAGCCTACTTTAGCACATGTTCGCATTTTTGGTTGCAAAGTATATCCACATATACCCGATTCAAAACGAAAAAAACTGGAACCGAAATCAAGATCTTTTATTTTGGTTGGATACAGTCTCCATTCTAAAGCTTACAGGATCTACTACCCTGGAACCAAAACTGTCATAGTATCGAGAGATGTGATTTTCTCTGAATATGAGAAAGCAAATTTACTTTTGAAAGAATCTGAGGAAAATACGTTTTTCTTTCCTGAACCGGATCATCAGACAGATTCAGGTCCGCCTATCGAAGATATTCCTCATATTAATCTTTCAATCCAAATTAAATTATATAAAATATATTAATATGCTGATCTCATTACGATTCAGATCATCTAGAATTTCTATGAAAATTTCGTGTGGGTAAGAGCCTGAATTAAAAAAGGTAATTGTCAAGTCGGATATCCTTTAGGATATCAAAGAAAATCAAATGTTTGATGGGTTGACATGCTTTCATAATCGGTGAAAATATATTTAAGATATCTTGATCAAAAATATGAAATCAATGAATTTAGAATTAAGATATCTCAAATCTTGCATTTATCAAGAAGAGGATGTATTGAAGAAGCAAAGATTAATTATGGTTTTCGATGTTGAAAAGTAAGACAGTAAAACTGAGAAAGCCTATAAAATTTGATAATTGCTGTGAGAAAGTGTTACTCATTTAGTCGAACTCTGACGACAACAGTGGAAAAAATACAAATGAGAATTCGAATGGTATTTATTCTGAAATAACTTGAAAACCCCTAAAAAAATTGGAAATGTCTCACTGCCATTTTTTAATTCCTTTGTACTGTGATTGAGAGTAGAAGAAGAAGAGAAGAAGAAGAATGGGCATCATATGTAAAAACTTTTATTATTAACTCATTTTGTAATTTGACTCAAGTTGTGATTTAAAATAGATGAAAAATCGGATTGTAGTATTACGTGACTTTCGATACCTGTCAGAAGTTTTTTTTTCAGGCTCAAATGTTTGAATTTAAAAAAATTTCAAAAAAAAACTTGTTTCTATTTCGATTTTACTTGTTTCTATTTCAATTTTCCATCTATAATTGCAAAATATCTGGGAAATAAAAAATTCGTAACTTTGATAAAACTATTTTATACCAGTAGCTTTAATATGCCAATATTTTTCAATCACGAATTATCAACAAAAATATGATTTTATTTAGAAAATTAGTGAACATTTCTGTTATGTTTGATGCAAAGTTGTCGCATTTAGAATAGAGATTTTTTGAAATCGCTTTTTCTCAGTACTTAGACGATGCTAAAATAATTAATTAAAAAAATCATCGAAGTACTTAACGTGTCTAACAAAATTTTATGACTTTTTCACAGAGATTACATTGTTCAAACTATTCGCTCAGAATTTGTTTTTGTAAATAATTCTAAAATTTAGTTAGATACGTGAAATACTTTGATAATTTGTTCGTTAATGAGTTTGGGATCACAGTACTGACAAAAATCGATAAAAATAATATTCCAGAAATTTTGTAATAGAACGTTCAAATTTGAAATATCGGTATAAAATTGTAATAGGAACAACTATTTCCTTAATTTTTTTTTCAGACAATTAACTTATTTTGAAAGACACTTGAGAGACACTTTAAAGAACATTGTGTAGCGTTGCTGAACTGTACCTTTAAAACTGAGGGCCATTCATTATTATTATCAAGTGTTATTGGACTTTTATAAGGAATAAACAGTGGATGAGAGCCGTTATCAAGATTCATAGTTAGAAATTTGTTCTAGATTAGACTCTTCAAAAAAATTCCACGTTTGTGAACTTGAAGTCATTACAGACTGAATTTTAGCAAATCGTTAGTAACAATATTCAACAAAATCGGCCCCAAAACTGTACCTTACGGAACTTCACATTCGACTATTATCGAATAATGGAAAAACTTGTCAAGAGTGGATGTATTTCAGGAAAATTCCATTTCGATCTTGAATTTTAGGGAAATGAATCGTCAAATAACCAAAGCAACGGTATTCTTCACAGGAACAATAATTGTGGCGAATACTGCTGAAAATTGCAATCTGTTGTTCGCGTACAAATCATCATTGTTCGCATTTTAACGTTGGGGACACCGGAAGCGTTTTTATCGTACGGATAAATGGGCTATGAGTTATGGAGTACGGAGTTGAATTGGCGGAGATCACAGGTCGCTTGTGTCTGTGCCGGTGTTGGCAGTGGTCAGTGTATTGTGTGTATCTGATTGTGTTAAATGTTTTATGACTGCATTGTTTCGCTCAAATTTTTTTACAGACTGACTCTTTTGTTGCATGTCAAATTCGAAAATTGGTTCATTTACATGTGGCCATGCAGCAAATAATTTGAAAAGTCGCCTGAAATAGGACAGTCAAACTGTCATCAAAACGATTTTTTGGCGATACTTGCACAGAATATCCGAATTACTTGAGAATAACTCAGTTTTTTATACCATGCGGATTGGAAGGCGCATTTGAATTGGTTCTTCCATCTCTTACGTTACTGAAGTTTCGTAGGAAACCCCTGGCAATAACATTATTACTATTATATGTTTGACTTTTCGACAAAATCTTCTACAAAAAAGACAATCAAAATAAATTGGTAATCTTTCTTTATGGTAGATGAGTAATTTAGTTGAAGTTAAATTATTAAACAAAAAAATTGTTAGAATTGTCATTTCCGTCAAACGATTGCACCCCTACGTGCAACCCTCGGAAGTCTCCGAGAGACTTGTGTGAGCTAGGGAAGACGCAGCCCTCACCTTTTAAGTAGTTTGGAAAAAAACTACGTAGGTACTCTTAGTAATTTTTCTATAATCTAAATTCATCTTTAACTCTTTCTGAGTCCTGATTATAAAGATACGAATCCATATCCGGGAAAATTTCTTGGAAAACGTGAAGCAATGTGTATATAATTTTACTGAATTGAACTTTCGTTTTCACCATACAATTTCATTTTTACGTATATCAGCCTTAGTTGGCTCCAGTTTTGGAAATTATACAAGTTTCAAACCAAGAAAAACATTCTACTTAGAGTACAACGGAAATGAAATGAAAAAATGAAGAAAGAAGCTTCATGTATGGTACTGTTGCATTTTTCTAAATCATTCGATAGTATAGATCATGACATTCTTCTATTCAAATTACAATTTTAAGGATTTTCGGAAAGCAGCATGTAATGGTTCAAATATTTAATTTCTAGTCGTGGCCAGTGAGTTTTGGTCATCTTGGAAATCACATTTTTATTTCAAATTTCAAGTAAGTTATAAGTGGAGTACCACAGGGAACAATTCTTGGGCCTCTTCTTATTTCAATGTATTTATCTGATATGAAATCAGTTTTAGAGATGAGTATATGCGGATGATTCTGAAATATGTGTTAAATTCGATCCTAATGATTATAGGCAAACACAACTAAAAATACAAACACAACTTATAGAAATCAAAAGGTATGCATACAATCTTAGTCTCAAGATAAACCCCACTAAATTCAAAGCGTTAATATTTGGATGTAACTCTAGCAGCTTTCTAGAATCTGCAAACTTTTCAATAACATTCAATAATAATAATATTTTGGCTACCAGTCAAACCATAGCTACTGCAGAAATTTTTCTGATGGCCCGAGAAAGTGCTAGGAAACGCACGTAAAAAGGTAAGACCTCGTTAATCCTTGGCTCGCACAAGTTTCGACTTCCGAGGGCTGCCGTTCGTAAGGAGACGACAGCTGGTTAACGAATTTTTTATTTTTTTTAATTTTAACAATATAATAAACTAATCTGAACTAAACTGCACTTGAGGAAGAAAGAAGCAGCTCACGAATACCTAAACTGAGCAACTTGAGAATGTACTTGATTTCAATAATTACGAATATCTCAACTTATTTTTAAAGAAAATCAATATTGTTAACAAAATATAATTTGTAATAATAATACTCGCGGATATTGAAAAAAAAATAAAGAATTTTTCCTTTTTGAAATATTTAGTCAAATGTTAACGAGATGTTGAAGAGGGAAACCGTCCCAATTGAAAATTGAACCAAATATGACTCCTCCGGAATTAGAAAAAAAAACTACGACAAATTGAAGTTACTTTTTTGATATATCTAACAGAAAACAGATACTTCCCATGCTAGAGCCACGCTGGACATTGAACTACATCTGATAGATATTGTGAAAAGACCCTATATAACTTGCGAGAAAAAATCTGAAACTGAAAATTTGCATTTTCATTCAGATGAAATGAAAAGAAGCTAATTTTCGTAATGTCTAACAGAAAACAACTACGTCCCAGGCAAATGCCACGCTGGACATTTAACTACATTTGATAGATATTGTGAAGAGAACCTAACTTGAAAAAAAATCTGGAAGTGAAAATCTGCAGTATTATTCAGATAGTTGATTATTTCTTGACTGTCCAGTTTCCATTGGAGATTCATATCTATAAATGAGATAAGACAGAATGTTACTCAGAAGTATCACCACATAAAATCGCTCATTCAATTTATGCGTGAATTGCATCTCTTTCGCTAGGCCTGCAATACATATCGGTCGACATAAATCTATTTCATTCTTCTGAGATCAACATCAGGGAGGTCGGAAGAATTAGAAATCATACTCTTCAGAAGCAACTTCACACCGTAATGATGGAATTGTTGGACTATTTCTTGTGCGGTGTCACTTTGAAACTATTTTTTTGACATAAAACCTGTCATGGGTATGGCAATAAAATCGACGTTAACAAGGTATTTTACCATCAGAATAATTTTTGTCCAAAATTTTCAATAATAGACTTCATGCGATGTTATTTGATTTTGACGTAAGCTTCTTTACGCTGGACTACTTTTGTTTGTTTTACAACAACAACAATAATAATAATAATTTCACGTTCATCCTCCAGTTTCACCAAACCCCTCACTCAACTCTTCCTCGGTGGAATGAACGAGTATTCATCCGTCTGAGTTAAAAGTTAATATTTCATCATAAGCGACATAAATCAATTGTTTGACGTATACCTTAATGTATCAAATCACGGAGTAAGTGATTTATAGCCAGTCGGTAGGCATAAGCCGTTTATTTGCATTTACATTGTGTTAAACTTGTTCAAAATCGTATTTTAATTCCTTCAGCACGGTTGCCAATAATTTTTCGTAGCTGGTCGAATATGGTTTATTGGTATTCCATGCAATTTATCACTTTTTATTAATGAAAACAATTATCGTTTATGTGTTAATTCTGCTGATAAAGACGTATGTCGGAACGGACTGATTATTATGGAATATGATTATTGTTTCAGATTTTGGTCTGCGTCTAGCTGCGTTTGCGTCTAGAATAATAATTACAATGGAACTAAACCACATTGCACTGATTTGTCTTCTCCGGAGCTGTACTGGGTTTAAGTTGACTGTTCAGCAGAATGAGTCAATAGGAAAGTCAAGATAATGCAAATAAAAATAACAGTTCATTCATGATGATTAAATGAAAGTCACAAAGGTATAGTAAAATGAGGTTATAAAGTAAATGTATGAATAAAAAGTTACCAACGAGATAATATTTTGTTTTGAAATTGATAGCTATATTTTAACCATAGAAAAATTATAGTATACAAAATTGAAAATTTAAAAAATTTCAAATTTTGATTTCTCGAGATTGTAATAAATATAATAATTTTGCAATAAAATTTGTAAATTTGAAAAATAGTAAAAATCAAAATGATATCAAGAAAGCATGATCAGAATATCAATTATAGCCTAAACATAATGTACGACAACTATCTTATCTTCTAATATGTTACTCAAATAACAATTAATAAATTCAAATAGGTAGTATGTGCTCCTTCAGTTGTACACGATAGTAATGAAAAGTCTTAGGAGGGAGTTTTCATGTCAAATAAATAATAAAGTTAGTTTCTTTAACTTTTGGACGTAAAAAGATTTTAAAAGTTTATTAGGAGTCTATCTGTTGTTGGGACTGGGAAATTTCTAAATAAAATGGATGTGGATTTGCAATAATAAACATCAAAGTTTCAATGTATGAATTTGGTAAAAACCTAGGTTCTTGTGAAAGGCTTTCGCGGCCATCGTCACTTACATGGTGGTTCTTCGGGTTGTAAGGCCGACGTATGCTTAGAGAAGATCTCGACGTTTCGCCAACACGAGTGGTTAGCATTTTCAAGAGATATTTTCAAAGTTTCTGGTTTCTTAAGTCGCTGTCAAATGCTTGACATTTGTTATACGTTGTCTCAATAAATACCTGTGATTTGACGTTCTTACATCTGATTGGTCCATAGCGTTAGCTTACATCATACAATCGTACGTACCGTTATTTTGTGGGTAGGGAGCTAATTGAGAATTTTTGAGGACTGGAAGCCAAACCTTGTTCAATTGTAGTCCTTCTTCGGTTCTGTTGAAGTTGTTGAAGTGTTTCTGAATTTCAATTGCTTCCCGGAAGAGTCTTGGGTAATAGGCAGATGTTGAAGAGATGTCTTGGGTTTCTTCAAATTTCAATCTATGGTTATCGTTGTTTAGAGTATGTTCTGCGACAGCTGATTTCTGTGTGTGCCCTAACCGACAGCAAGCCTTGTGCTCTTTGATTCTTGTGTTAACGAAGCGTTTCGTGGTTCCGATGTAAACGCTGCCACAGGAACATGGAATGCGATAAACCCCAGAAGAGCATAGTACGTCTCGTTTGTCCTTCGCTGATCTAAAGTGGTTTTTCAGTTTTTGTGAAGGTTTATAAACGGTTTTAATATCATATTTTCGTAGAATACGGCCAATACGATCTGTAAGTCTGGGAACATATGATAAGAATGCTTTTCTTTTTTCGTTAATCCTAGACAAACCATCTCTCAGACATTCCGACGCACTAGTCTAGCATCAGAAACGACATACCGGGAAGTGTACATTTAGAATATTACAACAATCTTAATCAATATTAATCAAGTAGTATAGACAGGCTCGTAAACAATAAAAGTCGCGAAGGATCACGTATCGGCGCAAGCATGTGAGCGATAGGCATCTCTATCATCCAGGGCCGGATTAGCCACAGAGCAAGCGGGGAACTGCCCCGGGCGAATTTAGAATTGAGGTAAAATTTTGTCAATAAGTATCATAATATAATAAATACTATAAACTTAGTAATTAAATTCTGAAATCAAATTAAAAATACAGATTTTGATCTATACCATACGACCATCGAACACTGCTATGTTTATTATAAACTACTGAAAAATTAGAAACAGGTGTAAGTTTTATGGGTGATGTGGAATGATATTTCATCTAGATTTGATAAAACGAATACTAATATCACTTCAAAACATCTGCACAAACGTACTTCTTGAAGTGAAACTTTATAGTACATTGCAAATTATTTTAAAAATGCTTGATATATGAAGGCGATTTCAAAAGCAAAAAAAAATAACATTGAACTGGCTAATGGTGAAACAAGGCAAAGTACCGTCAAAATTACTGTCTGATGGATTCGGATTTGTAAATAGCTTTTCAGAAATAGAAGATAATGACATAACGTCTGATGCTGATAAACACCTTGATACTATAAAGAAGTGATTTGAGTTCTGATTTTCCAAACGAATGCATCGAATTCAAATACTTTATCCACGACATTCAGAAATATTCTGAAGATCCAGAAGTACGACGAGAAATACGACATTCAGGGTGGAGAGGAACCTAAAACCAAGAAAAAAATGTAATGTAATTTTTAAAATGGTACGAACCGAAAAAATTATTTCAACGTTCCCAAATATGGAGAATTTATTTTTGTGAGGCGTCTAAAAATGCTTCGGGTGAAAGGTCCCTCTCAACCCTGAAGAAAATAAAGAGTTGTTTGGAAAACTCGATTAAAATCGAGAAATGAAACCACATTTTCCCCTCAAACATCCAACATGATTTGCTGGATACTCATCGCTCAAGGCCAGAAAGAGAGCTCATTAATAATTTTCATTTGTTCCAGGTTACTTGTGATTTTTACTTTCATTTATAATTTATTTCTTTCTGACTAAGTAATAACAGATTAGCTACCATTAGATACCATTATCTATAATGGACAGGAGATATCAGGTATATCAAATATTGCAAAAGCCTTCAACAAGTCTTTTATTGATTTTCCATATAACAAACCAAATTACAGTAATATCAAACTTCCTCCTCGTAAATTCAAAACCTTCTTTTTCCTCCCAGTCACCACTATTGAAATTGCATTGTTACTAAAAAAATCTTCGCTGAAACCCTGCCCTGGAATTGACGAAATAAGTGGAAAAGTGCTGAGTGCAGCTGCTCATGGGATCTGTGAACCACTGACCTATCTAGTCAATGAGTCCTTCTCGTGTGGGTAATATCCCAGTATACTGAAATTGTCGAAATCAATACCGATTTATAAAAATAAAGGAACAAAAAATGACCCAAAAAACTACAGAAACATTTGTTTGCAAAGTCAACTAGCCAAAGTCTTTGATATATGTTGTTACTTCAGAATAATTAAGTTTCTTGAATCAAATAATCTGATACAGAACTTCCAGCACGGGTTCAGAAGAAAAAAATCTACAACTACTGCCATAGCTCAACTCACCTCCTTTATCTATGACATATTGAATGAAAAATAAACTCCAATTGCACTTTATTTTGATTTGAGTAGGGCATTTGATATGGTAGATCATAAGCTAATCCTTGATAAACTGGAGTATCTGGGAATAAGAGGAATAGACAAAGACTGGCTGCGCTCCTATCTTGACGGAAGGAGGCAAGCTGTATTACTACAAAATAATATATCTGATAAACAATATGATACACGGGGGTACCACAAGGTTCAGTACTTGGTCCACTGTTGTTCATAGTGTTCATGAATGACCTGACCCACTCGGTTACACAATCAGATCTAGAAATTGTATATGCAGATGACACAAACTTCTGCTTGAGGAACATAACAGCTCAAGAGTGTTCTGCTAAGGCAAATGTAAGTGCTCAAGCATTTTACGATTATTGTCACAATAACGGATTATCTGTCAATACAGATAAAACTCATTTCATGACATTCTTGCCTAAAAATGTAAGCTTTGATTCTAGTATAACTGTAAAAATAAATAACCAAATGATTCAACAGACTGAATCGATTAAATTTCTAGGGGTTACAATGGACCATAAGATGACCTGGGAAGAACATATTGATAATCTGGTAGCCAAATTAAGCAGTATCTATTTTATAATGAGACAATTACGAAACACTGTCAGTTTAGATATCTTGAAAATGGTTTATTTTGCCCATGTAGAAAGCACACTATCATATGGTCTAATTTTCTGGGGATCATCCAGTCATCTGAATGATGCATTTATTATGCAGAAAAAAATAATGAGATGCATGGTGAGAACTTCATCAACTGCATCTTGTAAAGAATTATTCAGGAAAACTAGAATCTTAACCTTACCCAGCCTTTACATATTCAAACTCATTTTAGATTTTACACAGCAAACACTCAAATTTCTAAGAACCGAGATATTCATAATTATTATACAAGAAATAGGAATAAAATTCATCAACCATTTTCGAGACTGACTCTTGGACAGAAATCACACAAATACCAACAAATAAATTGTTATAATAAGTATCTGGAATTATGCTCAGAACCAAACAAGCCGAGTACATTTAAGAATGGACTTCATACATTCCTTTGTAATGGCGCGTTTTATTCTCTGGATGAGTACCTGATGGCATGAATATTGCAGTGTTGAAGTACAAACCCAAAGTATGTCCTGAACCCAATAGAATGTTTTAGAGATTTAAATATGTTTAAATATATATATATATATATATATATATATATATATATATATATATATATATATGTACATTACTAAGTTCATGGGTTGAACCGCGTTGAGAGTTTATAACTCGACGTTTCGGCTCCTGCTTTGGAGCCATTTTCAAGAGTGTGACTGCGAGGCCTCTATCTGCCTACTCCTCGAGTCGTGGTCTTGAGAGATATCAAGGTCTCAACCTGCCTACTCCTTGATCTCAAAAGACGATCCGATGTTGGTTGCACTGTAGTATTTATAGGTGGTTGGCTACCTGGAGGTGGGCGGGTCTTACGGGTTTTCTCGTTTGTCTTGTCTGCTGGTGCCTGCTGTGTAGTTGGAGTTAATGGGATAATAATTGATTGCGGATAAGTTTCACGTGGCCTGGTAATTACGGTTGGAAGAAGGGGCTTCCAAATGGGGTTCAATTTACGGCTATCATCTTTAATGTTCAGGCAATCAGGCCGTTTTTCGATTTCGATGGCTTCTCTGATAAAACGAGAAGTTCTTGAACGTACTGGGGCGATGGTTTTCGTTTTCTCGAAATCTATGGGGTGACCCGTTTGGATGAAATGAAGAGCTAATGCGGAGCTGGTGTCTCGATTTCTAACTGAAAGGGAGTGTTGATAGGATCGAAAATGGATCTGTTTCGAAGTTTCTCCTATATAAGAGTGGGGGCAGATAGAACAGGGAATTTCGTAAATACCATGGTCTTCGTTGGGAATTTTGTCTTTTGTTGGTCTGATGAGGTGTGATAGTTTTTGTTCTGTGGTAAAGATGGTTTTGATATTTGCTTTTCTGAAAAGTCGACTGATTTTGTCCGTCACCCCTTTGATGTAAGGGAAGAAGACTTTGGATGGACGGTCTTCAACTTGTGGTTCGTTTTTGGTTACTAATGGTTTCTGAATGGTAACCAAAAACGAACCACAAGTTGAAGACCGTCCATCCAAAGTCTTCTTCCCTTACATCAAAGGGGTGACGGACAAAATCAGTCGACTTTTCAGAAAAGCAAATATCAAAACCATCTTTACCACAGAACAAAAACTATCACACCTCATCAGACCAACAAAAGACAAAATTCCCAACGAAGACCATGGTATTTACGAAATTCCCTGTTCTATCTGCCCCCACTCTTATATAGGAGAAACTTCGAAACAGATCCATTTTCGATCCTATCAACACTCCCTTTCAGTTAGAAATCGAGACACCAGCTCCGCATTAGCTCTTCATTTCATCCAAACGGGTCACCCCATAGATTTCGAGAAAACGAAAACCATCGCCCCAGTACGTTCAAGAACTTCTCGTTTTATCAGAGAAGCCATCGAAATCGAAAAACGGCCTGATTGCCTGAACATTAAAGATGATAGCCGTAAATTGAACCCCATTTGGAAGCCCCTTCTTCCAACCGTAATTACCAGGCCACGTGAAACTTATCCGCAATCAATTATTATCCCATTAACTCCAACTACACAGCAGGCACCAGCAGACAAGACAAACGAGAAAACCCGTAAGACCCGCCCACCTCCAGGTAGCCAACCACCTATAAATACTACAGTGCAACCAACATCGGATCGTCTTTTGAGATCAAGGAGTAGGCAGGTTGAGACCTTGATATCTCTCAAGACCACGACTCGAGGAGTAGGCAGATAGAGGCCTCGCAGTCACACTCTTGAAAATGGCTCCAAAGCAGGAGCCGAAACGTCGAGTTATAAACTCTCAACGCGGTTCAACCCATGAACTTAGTAATGTACATATTTCTGACCGCGGAAACCTTTCCGAACATATATATATATATATATATATATATATATATATATATATATATATATATATTTGTGATTTTGTAAACAATAAGAATATTTTAAAGAATTTTAAATATGTGTTAAAAATGTATATGTGAACTGCTTGAACTAGCCTTAGTATTAAGATTTTGACTAGTTTGATAAGCATCTATATGTTCACCAGCAGGCTGAATTGTGTATATATTTTAGAGATGAATAAAGCTACTTACTTACTTACTTGTTCATTATGTATTTGAGTATTTATATTCGTTGCATTCCTACTTTACCCTTTACGTACGGATTTTTATTGTTTTTATTTTGTTTTTTGTTGAGGATATTAATGAAGGATAATGATAATCTCTTTGAATATTTTATAGGTCTGGTATCGTTCATTCACCTTTTTCATCCAACGGACTATATTATTTGTGTGTATTCAAATATTGTCGTTAATTCATCAGTACCTACTTCTCCCTGTTTGTACAGGATTTAATTTTCATTCATAATATTTGTTTGCTGTTACTCTTTGAATACAAAAACTCTATTATAAAGACCTCCTATTTTATTTTCATTTTGTGAAATTTTTTTTAATGTGTGGGTGGGGCGGAAAAATATATTGTGCCCTGGGCGCCAAGTGGTCTTAATCCGGCCCTACTATCATCGGCGAATTCAAACGCATCGCAATGAAAGGAGATCGCGAAACGAGGATGTCAGCAAAAGGCAAAAATTAAACGTGATTTGAAAGTTTGGTCGCGGGTGGCGCTCAGCAGATCGTGTGGCGAATCTTCAATTGTTCTTCCGGTGGCATACTTAGCGACAGTCTTGACCTACGTCAATGCACTTTCTTAGGTGGTTTTCCAACGATCTAAGAAGGTGTGGACTGCGATTTTTTTTAAAAAATTCAAAATTACAGATTTTGTCATATCAATATTTTTACATTTAGCGCAAGGACTAAGGATGTTGGCAGATCCTGATTGGTTCCTAGGTTAAATAATATGTTTCGTACGTCTTGAACATTCTATAATTGACAATGATGACAATTTAACTCTATTCGTAAATTCATACTTATGCATTTCATGATTTTCCAATATTCTTTGTACCAAATCCTTTTATGCACTACGAATGGAAGCTTCTGGATGCGCATAAATATATGTCAAAACGTTAACAATATTGCCCTAATATGTATCAGGTTTTTGTAATGTTTGAGGCGTTTATCTATGAGCCATAGTTAATAACTATTTTTTGTGTATTTACAGCACAAAGTGATAAATTGCCGCTCGACAAATACAGGGGCAATTCAAATTCGACCCCCACCATTGGGATCTCCTAAACTACAGGAGCTACGGGCAAAGTTGCGTATTCTGGTGCTTAACAAAATACTGTTTTGAAACTTGGAAAATTCCGAGTATTTCAGGAAATATCGGGAAAAAACTGAAAATCGGAATTTTCGTTTGTATGTTTTTCTATCGCTATTTGACAACATAGCTCAAAACCAAAAGTACATTTTAATTGATACTTTTTTTCAGCTACACGTTTTCATGTTCAGATTTACTATCCGACGTTTCGTCTTCTGGCATTCATCATCAACTTTTTTTCTGTTATGGGTGCCATAATGTTTATTTATACAGAAAAATAGCAATTCTCATTCTGATTTCATTGATGTATAATTTGTTATGATTTGCACTTCTGAAACCACAGATATTAAAAAAAAACAACTTCATCTGAGATGGTCATGACTCCATCGAAAAATTTTGTTTAATAATCACTAGTTGTCAGAACTCATTAAACATCATAAGTTTGCACAAATACTTCAGTCGAAATGTCCTCATTCTCAAATGAAGTAAAACGAGATATGTTGAAACTTTATCACAAATTTGATAGGAATAGTACGAAAACAGCACAAATTTATTTTGAATTATATCCGGAAAGACAATTATTCGGAATTTTGGACAAACACTTGGCTGAGTACGGTGCGTTTCAAAAACCAAGAATGAAATATGGAAGCAGAATGGAACAAAATATTAGACGTAACTTATTAGCCGAGGTAAAATAATTGTTCATTCCTATTCGAAGAAGTATAATTATTTTTGGTACTTTTTTAGATAAATGCAGATCCTTCCAAATCAACACATCAAGTCTCGGCAGAGATGGATGTGCCACAGACGAGCGTTTGGAGGGAATTCAAAAAAAGTGGTTTGAAATGTTATAAGATTCATATTTCACAAAAATTACATCCAGATGATCCTGAGAGAAGGATGGAATTTTGTAGCTGGCTCTCGAATAGGGTAGACCCTACAAACTTCTTGAAAAACATTATTTGGACCAACGAAAGTACTTTTTCGAACTGTGGTGTTTTTAATAGAAATAATGAGCACATTTGAAGTGAAAATAATCCTCGACACTTCAGAGAAGTCAGACCACAAGTTCGGTTTCGTTTGAATGTGTGGGCTGGAATTCATGACGACCGAATACTTGGACCTCATTTCTTCTCTAATACTTTGAACTTGGAAACCTATCTTCGGTTCTTAAGAAACGAATTCGAAGAATATATGGATACGTTTCCCCTTGTTAATTATAATAGCTACTTGTTTCAGCATGACTGGGCTCCTCCACACAATGAAAGAGCAGTTTGCGAATATTTACACCAAAGATTTCATATTAGGTGGTTAGGAAATTCTGGACCAGTGAGGTGGCCGGCAAGGTCTCCTGACCTTACAGTTTTGGGCACTTTAAAGAACAGAATCTATGGAGAACAAGTATATGACACAGTAGATGAACTTAGAGACAATATCATCACGCAATTCAGGTCTATCAGAAGAAGGGATATTATTAGGACTGTTCTTAATTTGAGACGTCGAACTCGGTTATGTATTCAAGAGGAAGGCCATCATTTCGAACACTTGTTGTAATACTTTTTGTGCATTTTTTACAAGCTCATGATTTAATTCTTGTTTTTTGAAACGCACCATACTCAGCTAAGTGTTTGCCCAAAATTCCGAATAATGTTCTATTCGGCTGTTGTCTTTCCGGATATAATTCAAAATAAATTTGTGTTGTTTTCGTACTATTCTATACTATCAAATTTATAATAAAGTTTTAACATATCTCGTTTTTCTTCATTTGAGAATGAGGACATTTCGACTGAAGTATTTGTGCAAACTTATGATGTTTAATGAGTTCTGACAACTAGTGTTTATTAAACAAAATATTTCGATGGAGTCATGACCATCTGAGATGAAGTTGTTTATTTTTAATATCTGTGGTTTCAGAAGTGCAAATCATAACAAATTATACATCAATGAAATCAGAATGAGAATCACTATTTTTTTTGTATAAAAGAACGATATGGCGCCCATAAAAGAAAAAAAAGTTGATGATGAAAGCCAGAAGACGAAACGTCGGATAGTAAATCCGAACATGAAAACGTGTAGCTGAAAAAAAGTATCAATGAAAATGTACTTTTGGTTTTGAGCTATGTTGTCAAATAACGATAGAAAAAAATTAAAACGAAAATTTCGATTTTCAGTTTTTTCCCGATATTTCCGGAAATACTCGGAATTTTCCAAGTTTCAAAGCAGTATTTTGTTAAGCACCAGAATACGCAACTTTGCCCCAATTTAAGCTTCGATGTATCTCCTGTAGTTTAGGAGATCCCAATGGTGGGGGCCGAATTTGAATTGCCCTGTATACACGACGGCAAATCGAAAACGTCAAAATAATATCAAATACCGGAGAGTCAAACTACTTCACAAACTATTCTGAAGAATATAATCGAAGTGTTCTTCATTTAGAAGATATTCTTCATCTTCATCAAAAATTGTAAATTTTCAATGGTAAATGTTTTGGATTTTTTTGCTTTATATACAACGATTGTTTGGAATACTTGTTGATGTCTGTATTGTTTTTAAAATTTAAGCATGTCCGTATCATCGAAAACATGGACCAAAGAGTATCAGGGTCTTGGATCTTTCTCCAAAATAAGACAGTAATACTTATTCACCCTTTTAGATTGGCACATGTTATGAACTCATCGCGTTGTAATCCATATTTTTGTCTCGCTTTTTCTGGAAGGAGATTCAAGTCACATTTTTCGCATATTCTACCACACCAGGAAGTGTGTAATTCACTATTCTTCATGAATATTCATTTTCAATAGTAGGTACCATACAAAAGAAAGCGTTTTTTGATTTTTTCGCTCTAGATCGGCATTACTGTCAATAATGATATTCATCGAAAAACATCAACTTTGCGTAGAGGGTTGAATGCTCCAAAGGCTACTTTATTACGCGGTTGTCGAAAAATTATAATATAATACTCTTGTTCATCGGTGTTAATACAGAATACATTTGGCTAAATTTTCTGCAAGTTCTGGCAATGATTTGATCACATTGTCCGTGTATAATAAATAATTTCGTAAGAATTTCATTTGAATAATAAATGTCTGCATTCATTTTAGTAGATTTTTTAAACACCGTCAATAACTAGTTATTTATCAATTACCTACCTACTTATAAAAGTCACCAAACTGTCAAAAGCTTGATATGGCTGTAAAATTAAATTCTTTAAAACATTCTTTTTCAAAAAAGCTGCTTTATTAAGAAAACTTGATAACGTACAAAGACATGATTTGTCATCTTGATACATGGGGTTTTATTTGAAAAAACGAACTTTTGACCACATTTATACAAAACGCAAATAATAGTAATTTTAGCACACCCTGTATGATATGGAGTCGATTTTCCGTTGTAAATAAAATAATAATAATAATAAAATAATAGTTTGTCCAAACAACCATCAAATTATCAACTTTTCATGAACTGTGAGAACTTTACTTGAGTTCACTTAGGGCTATATTTTGGTCCATTTTTAACAATAATTATTGACAAAAAGTATTATAGTAAAAGGTTTATTCTGAAAATTTGTTATTGTAAGAGGAGTTCTATTCAAAAACTAAATAAATGATAGTTTCTACAAAGAAGACAAATGAACAGAGATGAACTCTACGTTCCAGTTTAAAAATCAATGATGGATATTGCAGCATCGATAAAATCAAAATTAATAAAGTTACTAGCGTTTCTCACAATAATTGTTTATTACTTCAAAACCATTCATCATAAGTTCACTTTAGTTCTCTCGTGATGTTATCTATAAACACCGTGACACCTGTCTAGCACTGAAATGACGGCAATAACTTTAGACAAAGCTAAAATGTGTAACAAAACAGGCTTTGGACGAACTATTCTTTATAAAGACTCAGCCTTGGCTTTTTTAAATTTTACCTGAAACGCACGTTTTTATCTTTTACATAAAAAATATCGTCGCTCTCAAGGTGAAGATGTTTGTGAGTTTCCGAGAATAAAAATGCTTTTGTAATTTAGGTAATTGTCAGAAAGGCCTTCGAATAGCGTGTAGAATTGCACAGATAAGAATTTACGTACCTACAATGTCGTAATAAAACCCTGATTATAGAGTATAAGGTGCAACACAGTATTGCATTTTATGACATTGAAAATGCTGAATGATGTACTGATGAATAGCAAGAGGTACCGATAATTTTGGCTCAATTATTAACAATTACTACAGATACATTGTTGAAAATGAATACAAACGAGCGGTAAAAAGCAAGGGAATATTGAAGTTACCCAAATATTATTATTATTATACCTAAAATTGTTACCGATTTCTATAATCATTTCAAAATCGATTTCAGTTCTTTATATTTCTGACTCTATTCTTTTTAAATTTTTGTAGTTTCTTAAAATTTCAGCATTGTGAATTAGGTTTATTTCAATTTTTCTAAAAGAACAGGACTCGAAGTGGAAATACAAAAACAAAAATCAGATTTTATTTTCGGTTCCGACAATGAGATCTTATTTTCAAAAAATCACGAACAAAAATGAACTGAAAGTATTGTCGAAACTTCAATCTGTAAATCAGTATTATGTCGTTAGTTGCACCCATAACCATCAGTCATGGTGTGCCACAAGGCTTGGTTCTAGGGCCATTGCCTCTCATTAATGACACTGTTCAAACTGTCCGCTTCCTGCAAGTATTTACTGAAAACTATTACGCGGTTTCGCAATTCCTCCTCAGTCTTGAGATATTCTCAAAGAAAATCATCTGTACTATTCAGGTCTGGGGATCTAGCTGGTCATGACTCTGTTCCTCAATGACCTATCCAGCGTTGAATGAAGTTTTGTTGTGTCAATGCCCTAAAATGGTCAAGTGCACCGTTGTGCATATACTACATGCGACTTCTCATTGAAATATGAACATCTTCCATCAGACTTGGCAGATTATCTTCAAGAAACAGGCGATAATTATGTCCATTCAATCAGCGTGGTAGAAAAAAAGGTCGAATTAAGTAATCTCTAATAATTCTAGTCCTTTGTATACCGATTTTTCTTCCAAATGTTCATGTTTATTGGAGTACATCTCGTTCCATGTCTTCAGGACTTTCTCAAATTATTTTGGTAAATTTCTGATGAAGGAAATAGGTCTATAGTTGGTCACATATATCCTATCTCCACTTTTATGCAACGGTTTGATAGTGGCTATTTTGAATAGTTCTGGTACTTGACCGATTGATAGATATATCTGTTATGGTCTCGAGTCGAAGTCTATACATGCCAGGAGATTTATGTTTTTTTTATTGTGTGAATGATTTCCAAAATTTCTTCGTCAATGATTTCCTCGAGATTGTTTACGCACATTTAGGCCACCAGAAGGATTTGCATTTCTAATCAATCGGTAGCTGTAGTTTCGACCTCTAGCTTTATTTCAGTGAGTTCTCCACTTTTGTTGTTGGTAACAGAAATTTATTTGACAGCTTTCCATAGAGTCGTGGTATAGTTGTTCTCGTAAAAGTTTTTTTCTGTTCTGTTCATTGCGTTTTAGTTTAACTATTTTTGGTAAATTTGTCAATGTACTATTTCAACTTTTCGGAAAATATAGTCGTTGCCATAATGGCATGGTTGGATGAATACATGTCTTACCAATTTAAATTTTTCAGTTCTTTCCTGAAGGATTGATGGTGGATTGGTGGATAATCAGGTTAGGATTAAGATTTCTTACCTCTGAAACCAGGGATCAGATGACCCAAATTCCATTCTTCTAAAATTTCCATGATACACAAACTACTAACCAGAATCAGTAAGAAAAAACGATTAAAAATCGCATTAATCGCAAGTTTCTTTTTTCTCTGAATGTTTGACATATTTAATTCAAATAACATTTATTCGCCACGAATAATTCTTTTCAGGAATTGAAAAACATTTTTAAATAAAATAAACAAACACTTTCTTTAGACTGAATATATATTCTTTCCAAAAAACCAATATATTCATTTCTCACAAATAACGTATTTCTTTCTTCCAAACAATTATTTTTTTGTCTCAAGGGTTCATTTCTTTGATTCAAATTACATGTATTCACCACGAATGAATCTGTTCATAAATTGAAAAAAACATTTTTGATCGAAACAAATATATGCTTTGTTTCAAATAATAAAATATAGCATTTAGAAGAAATTATATGAAAACAAAATAATGAATGTTTTGAAAATCCAAAAGAATGGAAACTTTAAATCAACCAAGCTTGTTTGTTGGACCTATTCAAACTTCAGACTTCTTTGAATTTAACAATATTTGATAAATTCAATTTTCTCTGTGCATGTATGAAAACAAAATAATGAATGTTTTGAAAATCCAAAAGAATGGAAACTTTAAATCAACCAAGCTTGTTTGTTGGACCTATTCAAACTTCAGACTTCTTTGAATTTAACAATATTTGATAAATTCAATTTTCTCTGTGCACAATAATATTTTTGTACAGTTTCTTTAAATACAGATGTTATTTAAATACAGATGTTACTATTTTGGTAATACTGTAGAAATGATCAGTTATGTGAGTTTTATGTATTTGTGGGCTGAAGTTGATGATTTTATGGTTTACTTTGATGAATATATGATCCAAACATTACTTTTATCAATTCTGAATGTGAGTTTAATCGTTATTGATTGGCTCATAACCTAGTTCACCTCAGTTTTTTTAAACTTTATACAAATTGCATAAAGTAGCTTTATTATTTCACAAAGCTTGCTTCCTGAATAGAAGTATTTAATAAGAAGACGCCATTTGAAAAATGGCCGCATTAGGAAATACAAAATTGCCAAAGTTGAAAATACAAAAAAATCGCATTTGTCTCATTATACCAGGTGGTTAATATTTGAATATTATTAAGTAATTATTCCTTGGACAAATCGACACTTGTTTTTTCCACAAACAATCAAATCGATGGAGCAAATTATTGATTTTTTATATTAATCATCCATAAATTCGTCATGAAAATTTGTGATACAGATAACAATATGAAGAGTTTCTCTGAACAGATATCAAGTAACAGTTAAAAATTTATCAATATTGCTTCTAGTGAACACTTATCATAGGCAATATTTATATTTTCCCTACCAGTTTGTCTTTATAGACTCAGCATTGCTTTTATTTTTTTTCATTAAGTTTTAATGTTAATATTCCTTATTGCATTTTCACTTAGTTATTTTATGAAAATGATATAGAAATATTCAAGATTATTTCGAAGTATAGTAAGGACCGCTTCAATAAAAATATTTTGGAGAAGAAATGAGTTTTTTTAAGCAACCACAATGTTTACAAAATAGTTTTGTAACATTCGGAGAAGGCTGAATAAAATACTGAAGTGTTTCATAAAATGGTTCCAATTTTGCAATTGTAGCTCTTCTATTAACGTACTGGAAAAAAAAATTATTGTATTATTTTATAAACTTTTTCCAATAACGTTTCCAATAAGTACGAGCCCTAATAACTATATGTTGGAACAAGCAGTTACTTTGGGTATAAAATGCCAGGTTACCTTAATTCTTTTATTCCAATTGTTTTTAATTCTAAATATCAAATTAGAACCTTTTTTATGTTGTATGGAAGTATTTTCACGGTTTAACTATATATTGCTTATATGTTATGTTGATTACTATTCAATTAATTGTTTGATAATCGAGAAATGCTGACAACTAAATATTGGAACATGTTTTGCTGTTCCTCACGTTTATTGAGTTTTATCGACGCAAAGGAGGCTTTGACGTGAAAAATACCAATAAGTGTGTTGTTAACAAAGATTATCACGAGTCATTCGAGTATTAATTTTTAAAATGAGTAGGTATTGTCAGTTTTATTAAGAGTAAAATACAATAATGTTGCATTGAAAACCTACTGATCCAGAAGTGCGAGAAACTATTATTAATTAGTGCCATAAAGGGAAAACAATGCATGAAATTTCTAGCGACTTGACTATAACAACAACTACTGTGTTTAATGTAATTAAAAAATATGGTGAAACTACCAGTAAAAAAGGTTCGCGGTAAAAGCTCAGGCCGTCCAAAAGCTGTTTCTCAACGGAGTGTAAGGCATTTGAATAGAATATGTTAGCCTGGAAGAGAAAATACACTACCAGAAGTAACTGCAAGGTGGATAGGCAAACTGGGATGGATGTTTCAAGAGAATGCTGTTGCAAATATATCCACAAGAGCGGTCTTAGTTTTTATAAGGTATTTTTGATAGGTACTTCATTGCGGTATAAATTTTATATTTTTTGAGTACAGGCTAAAGAAAAGCCATTGTTGACGGAAACTCGAGAAAGGAAACAGTACATTCGGGCCAAATCAAAGCTTTCGTGGACCAAACATGACTGGAACAAAGTTATCTATAGCGACGAAAACAAATTTGATGTATGTGTGGGAGATAACCGAAAGTGGGAGATTACCGAAAGCGTGTGATTCGGGAAAAAACAAGAAGTATTCCATAAGGACTGCCTCAAAAGGACTGTAAAGTTTCCACAGGGCATCATGGTGTGGGGTGGTATGCCAGCCAAAGGGTTGGGAACATTACATTTCATTGAAGGCACAGTAAAAGCAGACAAATACCAAGATATCCTTGAACATTCGCTTTTACCAATTGCAGCCATTATGCCATACTGTTGAATTTACCAAAAAATTGATGGGAGAGTATGACACTAAGGTTTTGTTACATCCCTCTAGCAGCCCGGATCTCAATCCAATAGAAACACTTTGACACAAAATGAAACAATGCCTAATTGTTTCATTTTATGCCAAAGTGTCTCTATTGGATTAAGATCCTCAGCTTACTTTACCACAACTACGTGCTAAATTGCAAGAAATATGGGATAGTTTTACCTCTGAACTCTGTGAAGGCCTAGTTAATACAATGCCTAATAGAGTTCAGGTTGTTATTCTAGCTAAGGGCAATGTTATACGCCTTATTAATTTTTATTTTAATATGTTAAAAACCATTTGTTCCAATATTTAGTTGTCAGCATTTTTCGATTATCAAACAATTAACTAAATAGTAATCTACATAAAATATATGCAATAGGTCATTAAACCGTAAAAACACTTCCATACATCATAAAAAATGTTGTTAATTTCATATTTACAATTAAAAAAATTAGAATAGAAGAATTTCGGTAAACATGCATTGTTCCAACATATAGTTGTTAGGGCTCGTATTCCTGAAGTAGTTTTGTCTGATTGTTATGATTTTCCCGCGTATTACTTTCGAGTCAATTGACCAACGATAGCAGCTAAAAATTTGCGAATTTTGTTGCGGAGGATGACGCTACCCACCCGATCATTCTTTGTTTGTACACATATAAAATGCGCGACGTACAAGAGGACATATCTTATTGTAATTTTATAGGGGGTTGATACATTTTAAAATGTGCCGAGTGCGCCTAGAATGAGTTATGTGCCGGCGGCCGCCATACTGTCGCACCCCTTCCACTTACGCGACCCGCATACACAGCGTCCGTCCCTTATCTCGCCCGAAACTCAATAAATACGAAACTGCACAACTCCTTTATCCATCTCGAGTTTTCCACCCGAACTTTTTCATTTTCCCCGACTTCGATCAGATATACAATCCTTTTGATACGGCGTGCCCGTTCTCCAGACGCGACAGGAACCGAACAATGGTGTTGGCTTTCCGAGTTGAGTGGAAAAAGTTGAGGATTCCCTGAGATAAAACACCCGACTAGAGGTCGATGATTTGGGTGGAAGTTTACGGAAATCATACAGCGAATTAGACTCATAGCATTATCTAAACATAAAATTAAAATCATATCAAGTTGCCAGTTTGTATTCCAGAGAAAAGTCAGGAGAGTCATACACTTCCTTGCCACATCTAAAGCTTCTAAAAGCTGCATGATATTCACTTGTGGAAAGTTATATTTGTTATTGAAAGCAATTTGGTGAGGAGATTTGAATATTCACATTCTACCTATCGAATTTATCCAGAGAAGTTTTCTCATATTGACCATTTCTAAAATCTGATGTTTTTCTAACATTCTTTAGAGCTAAATCCAAATTCATGACTATTTTCTACTTACTGCGCTCTGGAATTATAAACAAACATTTATTTTGATCAATTCCAAATGAAAAATCAATAAACTATCAAAAAGGGGGATTTAAAAACTCAACTATAATGATTGTGAAGCTTTTTACATAGGAAGGACTTGTAGACCTTTGAAAGTTCGGATAAGCGAACATCTGAATAAACCTGGAAACTCAGCAGTTGGTCACCATATCAAATTTAATAAACATAAGTTCAGCACAAATCACAATTCACAAAATTTGAAACAAGTTCATCTCAAACGGTCTTTGTCATACCAAATCTGCCATGTTTATGATGACATTTCTGCTGATCTCAAACTGCATAATATAAATACTGAAAAAAAGCCTGAAAATCCATCTCTTGGAATTATAATTCATTTTCTGGTATCACATCACCTGCCAATAGTTATGTTACGGATCGAATCAATAGGTTTTAAGGTTAAGTGGAATAATGAGATTTGACAGGTATCCTGTCAAATATTAAATTTCATCTTGTGTTATGAAATAATTTTTATAAGCTAATTTTAGTCTGTAAATATATGATGATGATAAAGACGTTTGTTATTATTATTATATAAAAAAGTCGGTAAAACGACTATAGGAAAATGTATTAAAAATCAGCTGATTTTCTCAAGATCCATTCATCAAAACCTACAAAATCAACATTTTGTCTGACAAATATTTTATTCAAAAAATTTTCTTTTTGATGGGAATTTTCTCAACGAGAAAAAACAATTTTTCAGATAGTTTAATCTGAAAAATTGCTTTTTCTCAGTCTGTACGGGTTGTCACTAAATTTCGTTGTATCACCCTGTAAGATCACCCCATCTTAACGCTATTCTCAAAATCACTTCGACTTATTCGCCGTAGTTAGGAAGATATCGTTTTTCAAATTTTATCTGAAAAATTGTTTTTTCTCAGTCTGTACGGGTTGTCACGAAATTTCGTTGTATCACCCTGTAAGATCACCCCTTCTTAACGCTATTCTTAAAATCTCTTCGACTTATTCGCCGTTGTTAGGAAGATTTCGTTTTTTCAGTTTCATCTGAAAAATTGCTTTTTCTCAGTCTGTACGGGTTGTCACTAAATTTCGTTGTATCACCCTGTAAGATCACCCCTTCTTAACGCTATTCTCAAAATCACTTCGACTTATTCGCCGTAGTTAGGAAGATATCGTTTTTTAAATTTCATCTGAAAAATTGTTTTTTCTCAATCTGTACGGGTTGTCACGAAATTTCGTTGTATCACCCTGTAAGATCACCCCTTCTCAACGCTATTCTCAAAATCTCTTCGACTTATTCGCCGTAGTTAGGAAGATATCGTTTTTTAAATTTTATCTGAAAAAATGTTTTTTTCTCAGTCTGTTCGGGTTGACACGAAATTTCGTTGTATCACCCTGTAAGATCACCCCTTCTTAACGCTATTCTTAAAATCTCTTCGACTTATTCGCCGTTGTTAGGAAGATTTCGTTTTTTCAGTTTCATCTGAAAAATTGCTTTTTCTCAGTCTGTACGGGCTGTGACTAAATTTCGTTGTATCACCCTGTAATATCACCCCTTCTTAACGCTATTCTCAAAATCACTTCGACTTATTCGCTGTAGTTAGGAAGTTATCGTTTTTTAAATTTTATCTGAAAAATTGCTTTTTCTCAGTCTGTACGGGTTGTCACGAAATTTCGTTGTATCACCCTGTAATATAACCCCTTCTTAACGCTATTCTTGAAATCTCTTCAACTTATTCGCCGTTGTTAGGAAGATATCGTTTTTTAAATTTTATCTGAAAAAATGTTTTTTTCTCAGTCTGTTCGGGTTGACACGAAATTTCGTTGTATCACCCTGTAAGATCACCCCTTCTTAACGCTATTCTTAAAATCTCTTCGACTTATTCGCCGTTGTTAGGAAGATTTCGTTTTTTCAGTTTCATCTGAAAAATTGCTTTTTCTCAGTCTGTACGGGCTGTGACTAAATTTCGTTGTATCACCCTGTAATATCACCCCTTCTTAACGCTATTCTCAAAATCACTTCGACTTATTCGCTGTAGTTAGGAAGTTATCGTTTTTTAAATTTTATCTGAAAAATTGCTTTTTCTCAGTCTGTACGGGTTGTCACGAAATTTCGTTGTATCACCCTGTAATATAACCCCTTCTTAACGCTATTCTTGAAATCTCTTCAACTTATTCGCCGTTGTTAGGAAGATATCGTTTTTTAAATTTTATCTGAAAAAATGTTTTTTTCTCAGTCTGTACGGGTTGTCACGAAATTTCGTTGTATCACCCTGTAAGATCACCCCTTCTTAACGCTATTCTTAAAATCTCTTCGACTTATTCGCCGTTGTTAGGAAGATTTCGTTTTTTCAGTTTCATCTGAAAAATTGCTTTTTCTCAGTCTGTACGGGCTGTGACTAAATTTCGTTGTATCACCCTGTAATATCACCCCTTCTTAACGCTATTCTCAAAATCACTTCGACTTATTCGCTGTAGTTAGGAAGTTATCGTTTTTTAAATTTTATCTGAAAAATTGCTTTTTCTCAGTCTGTACGGGTTGTCACGAAATTTCGTTGTGTCACCCTGTAATATAACCCCTTCTTAACGCTATTCTTGAAATCTCTTCGACTTATTCGCCGTTGTTAGGAAGATATCGTTTTTTCAGTTTCATCTGAAAAATAGCTTTTTCTCAGTCTGTACGGGTTGTCACTAAATTTCGTTGTATCACCCTGTAAGATCACCCCTTCTTAACGCTATTCTTAAAATCTCTTCGACTTATTCGCCGTTGTTAGGAAGATTTCGTTTTTTCAGTTTCATCTGAAAAATTGCTTTTTCTCAGTCTGTACGGGCTGTGACTAAATTTCGTTGTATCACCCTGTAATATCACCCCTTCTTAACGTTATTCTCAAAATCACTTCGACTTATTCGCTGTAGTTAGGAAGTTATCGTTTTTTAAATTTTATCTGAAAAATTGCTTTTTCTCAGTCTGTACGGGTTGTCACGAAATTTCGTTGTATCACCCTGTAATATAACCCCTTCTTAACGCTATTCTTGAAATCTCTTCAACTTATTCGCCGTTGTTAGGAAGATATCGTTTTTTAAATTTTATCTGAAAAAATGTTTTTTTCTCAGTCTGTTCGGGTTGACACGAAATTTCGTTGTATCACCCTGTAAGATCACCCCTTCTTAACGCTATTCTTAAAATCTCTTCGACTTATTCGCCGTTGTTAGGAAGATTTCGTTTTTTCAGTTTCATCTGAAAAATTGCTTTTTCTCAGTCTGTACGGGCTGTGACTAAATTTCGTTGTATCACCCTGTAATATCACCCCTTCTTAACGCTATTCTCAAAATCACTTCGACTTATTCGCTGTAGTTAGGAAGTTATCGTTTTTTAAATTTTATCTGAAAAATTGCTTTTTCTCAGTCTGTACGGGTTGTCACTAAATTTCGTTGTATCACCCTGTAAGATCACCTCATCTTAACGCTATTCTCAAAATCACTTCGACTTATTCGCCGTAGTTAGGAAGATATCGTTTTTTAAATTTTATCTGAAAAAATGTTTTTTTCTCAGTCTGTTCGGGTTGACACGAAATTTCGTTGTATCACCCTGTAAGATCACCCCTTCTTAACGCTATTCTTAAAATATCTTCGACTTATTCGCCGTTGTTAGGAAGATTTCGTTTTTTCAGTTTCATCTGAAAAATTGCTTTTTCTCAGTCTGTACGGGCTGTGACTAAATTTCGTTGTATCACCCTGTAATATCACCCCTTCTTAACGCTATTCTCAAAATCACTTCGACTTATTCGCTGTAGTTAGGAAGTTATCGTTTTTTAAATTTTATCTGAAAAATTGCTTTTTCTCAGGTTGTCACGAAATTTCGTTGTATCACCCTGTAAGATCATCCCTTCTGAACACTATTCTCAAAATCTCTTCGACTTATTCGCCAAAGTTAGGAAGATATAATTTTTTCAATTTTATCTTGTTGCTCGCCCAGTATTCTTTAGCAGCTCATGAAATTGCATCGCACTTACACTTACATTTTCTCGAGGATTTCGACACCCATATAACTCACTCAATTGCTCATTAAAAATCATAATATTGGATTTCGGTAAAAACAGATCCCATATTTATTTCGTTTTTACATAATTGCTTGCTCTCTGTCCAGATTATTCATTCTGCAAAGTCTACTATACTCATTCCTATATAAAAATTTTGCTCAACATTTTTGAGAAATTTGGCAACGCCGCCCATTAATTTTGCTCTATCCCAACTTCGACAGCCACCACGTCAGAAACTGTGGCTAGGATAGTGTGGGTAACTTCACACTAATATATTAATGTATTAATTACCTAGATACTGCTAATTTAATTAATAATACCGTAATGATTTTGTACCTATTATACTGGAAAATGTATAGTATTGTGATGACTGAAAAAATATATTTTTCGTTTGAATACATGTCAGACACTTATACCTAATTTTCACTACTACTTTTCTATACATAATTTTTGCATGATTGACGTTTGATAAATTTTTTGTTGTCCTTAAAATCGATTACATTAACAAGTCAGACTGGAAAATTGGAAACTAATCTTTATCAGATATTATGAAACGTTGACTTTGTAGGTTATAATGAATGGATCTTGAGGAAATTATAAAGTCGTTTTTCCGACATATCGAGGGGGCGATAAGCCTTTTTTATCATTTTGTTTTCGGGTTCTGGTTCAAGTTTTCATGATATTTAATTTGAGAATAAGACAGGAGCAATCTATAAATATTGTATATGTTGTCAAAACGAAGTAATTTGGAAAATCATGAGGAAAAACGACACTGAAAACTATTACTATCAGGTGTTTATGAGTTTAGAGAAAGATGATAATTTTGAAGGGCTTCGCATACTGCATGAACACTGCGATTTTAAAAACTTATAGCGCCAGCCTCGTATACATATGGAAATGAAGGGAAATGTGCTACACTGGATAAAAAATTATCCACCAGATAGATATCAGAAAACGAAAATTAACGGGAAATGTTCAGATGAGCTCAAGACTTATTATGGAGTTCCGCAGGGTAGTGTTTTAGGACCGCTATTGTTTATATTATATATTAATGACTTACACCATTGTTTACAAAATTCGTTCGTGAATTTTTTGCAGACGATACATTGATTTCTGTATCTGCTGAAAATTACTCTAATTTAGTAGATAATATCAATAAAGATATTTTAAATGAATGGTTAATGGAAAACAAATTAAAATTAAATACTCAATAAACAAAGTGTATGATACTAGGTGGCAGAAAAAATTGTTCTAATTACAAACAAGGTCAATATGTTGTCGAAATTGACCATTCTATAAAAGAATACGTAGTTGAAATTAAATATTTAGGAGTCTGATTTGATCCACAACTTAGATTTGATAAACATATGACTTTTTGTTTAAAAAAATAGATAATACAGTTGGAAATTTTTTTAGAGTTAGTGAAAATCTTTCAAGTTGGTGTAGGAAACTAGTGTACGTACTACACTATCTCAATCCACATTTTAATTATTGTATATCTATTTTGATGTCTTTCTCTAGTGAAAATATAAGGCCATGCGAATTTTACTTCGATGCAACATTTGTGTTACAACTTATAAACGAGCCAAATTTAATACTAATTTTTAAAATTGTTGATAATAAAGCTCCACTGTATTTTATTAAATATTCAAATAAGAGATCCCAATTATAATTATAACTAAAGAACAAATGATAATATTAACAAATTGAAAGATTTAAGTCAACCGCAATGGAGAAAACAATATTTGTTGAAGGTTTGAGGTTATATAAAAGATTACCAGTTAGTATTAAAACGTCTCCCACGGTAAAACTATTAGATCCAGATTAAGGAAAATGTATTTTTTCATTTAAAATATTATTGTTCATTTTCAAACTGTATATGTACATTTTATGTATTATTTTAGGTGTTATTTTATGTGTTATTAAATATATTATTGTTCATTTTCAAACTGTACTTATATTTACATATTATGTGTTATGTAGTACTCGTAGTTCATTTTAGCTAATAAAGTATAATTCTATTCTATTCTATGCTATGCACATAATATCATGTGAGCTTCAATTCTAACTCTAAAATGAACGGTATTTGACTATTAATTTGACTTTAACAAGGCGATCAAAACATGGGGCAAGTTCATAAAATGTCATCAAAACCAAGCCCCAATCCATTGCGCCCCATTCAACGATTCACACATAACAAAGCCTCATTAACTGAAAGAAACCACAAAGGGACATTATTGAAGCAAAAAAAACACCGTCGTTAATATAATGAATCAAATTAACACAGAGTCTTGAACAAATTTGGTGTTGCGGCTCTCTGACCGACTTCCTATTTTAGGGGAATATTACGAGGTCAATAAAAATCGGCGGGTAGAGCTTTGAGGCTAATTGAGAATTTGTATGTGTTTGTATCCTTAGCGGGAGCCAGCAATTTATGTCTTCGCCGAGTTGGTTTATGGCCATTTTGCGAAACTCGTTTGGCGGCCGCAAGATGTCTCTATCGTCATGAGGATAGCTTTATGGTTATTCCACGGCAATTAGATTAGTCTGTTGTAATTCCAGTTTTTGTGCGATTCCGGATTCAGTAACAGATGTCGCTTGACTTATTGTCTCGGTTCTTCTACTTCTTTTCTCTAATATCCTTCCGACGGTAAATCATTTTTATTATTAATCTTTTGGGAGCGAGATGCTTTTGATGAAATTCGAGTGCGCTTCGTTCGTTTGTTCGTTCGTTCTAGTTGGAGGTTTTTTCACCTTCCGCAACATATGTGGCCTATTTTTCGTGGCGATTTATTAGTTTCGTACACTGGAAAGCTGGAAACTTTTCTCGATCCATGTTGTGAATCATGTATCTAAATATTGCATTGGAATAATTTTAATAATGGTAATAGTTTTATAGTAAATATATATTAATTTGCAATAAAAACTTATTTGGCCGTCTCCACTTTTTTTGACAGCATTAAGAGCGAATATCTTTCCTCGGCAAAGTTTTTCTACCGTTTTTGAAACGCATTAAATATGCATGGAAGTTTTTCCACATATTCACCATCTACTATATTGAAAAGTTTTCTGCTTAGTTGACAACAGGCTTCCATATGAACAAATAATTTGAACTCATCCAGCAAAAAATTGAATGTTAATTACTTGAGTCGCTAGATGGCGGAAGTTTTTTGAACAACATTTTGATTTTTTTAATATGACCCAACTTGAATATGTCCAAAAATAAGACAGTATTATAAAATTCCTGAAAAACTCAAATTTTTATTGCACTCATTATTTATCTTAGGCATTCAAATATGGTAATATTTGAATTTGTAATTCATCAACATATTATTCGTGATAAAAGGTGATGCTCATACCGATGCTCGAAATAGGTGATCAAAAAGTTATGTGGATAAGTATTTGGCTTGCCAAAAAAGGTTTTCATACGAAAAGTCAAAAATAAAGTACCGCTAATTCAAAATACAGAATAAATTCGTTAGGAATATTTCATTGCCACGTCATCAACTAATCTTATTCAAATGCTGATAAAAAAAAATCAAGTCTAATTTATCTCCTACTTATTGTTATGAAAGCATGGTATTCACGCACATGTTTCGATTACTAGAAAATGACTTAAATGATGAGACGTACCAGAAGGATGTGGATGAAAATAGATGCTAAAATAGGAAAATTTAATGAGGATATCGTTGATATTCAAAATCTGAGTAGTTCATTGGATGACAACGAAATATTCCCAATTCATTTTTTCAGTATTTTGACAACTGATACTTTATTCTTGATGACTTTTCGAAGTGAATTATTTTTCTTTCAAACCAAACCATCAAATCATCAAAAATATTAAAAATTAAAAAAGTTCATGATTGGGTGGAATATCAATAAGAATCTTAGAAACTTTACCGGATTCCGCCCTTTACATTTCCGTCCAACTGATAAATGATTCTTTACCGCTGGAGAATTTCCATCCTTCCTTAAATCCTCGCTAATTGTGCCAATTCATAAAGGTGGAAATACGGATGATCCATCTGAATACAGACGAATAACTCTTTTTCCAAAACTACACTTCACAACACTAGTGATATAATTTTTTCGTTTATGAGGAAGGTCTACACAGGGCTCAGCGATATTCTGTGACCCATAAAAGGCAGAAATATTGCTGCAGAAGCTACAACACCTTGGCCTGAGACGTAGCAATTTCGAATGATATGAGTCTCATCTGTCGGGTCTTAATAGGTAGTGAGAACCGATGCTGTCTAAAAAGTAGGTGAGATAACTTGTGGTGTAATTCAGCGTTAAATAATGGGACCGAGTCTCTTCTTGATCTATATTTATGATATATCTAACATAACCATCTCAGGAAAACTAGCCCTCTTTGCAGATAATGCCACGATTGTTTGGCATAATAAAACTATATCTAAATTACAGTACGAATTATCCTCAGATATCAACAAAATCAAAGAATAATGTGACTAAAACTCGCTGTCATTCAATGAATTAAATTAATGAGGAGGAAAAGGAAGTGATCCCAGAAGGCTCGATATTATTTTCTTTGCGTCTTCAACGTCTATATCTATAAATTTCGCAATTTTGTCCCAAATTCCTCCGTTTATGGCATCCTTCAATTAATAGACGATCATCTTCTTTGTTTAAATTTATTATAGAAAATTTTATTATTCATGTATTTCAGACAAAAGAATCACAATACTGAATAACAACACACATGTTGATCAGAGACGCACGGCATACAACGTACAAATTTGCGCAGGGAAGTTAACAAATATGCGGCGCAAATATTTATGGCGAATCCTAAATTCAACACAACGCAAATATTTACTAATGTGGACCCGCTCTTAGATCCTTAGCCGCGCCAAGGCACACATATGTAGTACTTTTAGGTCCAACTAAGTCACTCCTCATTAGTTTGCATCACTTCTTCCTTTTATTCATGTCATTTGTTACATGAAAAAACTATTTATTGGGGTTTTTAAGTGCCGTGCTTTTACTCATAGACACAATACAATATTTGTAGGATATTTTTTTAATTTCAGCCATCGTGTAATGAACAATATACGATACGAAGGTGCAAATGATTGTACACCGATAATTTTTTAAGCACCCTGCGAATGTGCGAATAACAGTCGCGTCATTCATGTGGCGTGACGTCACACACTAGAGCGTTGCGTACTATGAATTTATTCTTTCAAGCGCAACTTCAAAGTCCCATAACTTTTTAATTTTTAGAGATATTTTAATGATTCTTTCACATTTTTGTTTCATTTTACTTAAATTTTTAGAATTAATACATAATAAAAAAAATTAAAAGTAGTCCATTCCTTTCTGCGGTGACTGTAATCTCCAGCTCATGCAACATACTTATATAGATTAATTCTACAAAAGCAAGCATTAAGATATATTGGTAAAGCCAATCACGTAATTTTTGTAAGCCACATTTTATTAACAATAGAATTCTGACTGTAATATCCATTATTATTATGGAAACTGTGTGCTTAATACATAGAAACTGTTAGAGAATTGCTAGTTTTCTGGCGTGGTGAAATTATTAATTGCATCAATAGCCCTTTTATTTCAAAAAAAGTAAAAATTGTCGACCAACAACAACAACAAATTCGGAAAAACTGTTGAAAGCAACAGCATTCACATTTTTTAGTAAATGAATGTAATGAAAGATAAAGTTTCAGCAGAAACATGGACAGTTTCAAGCATATCAAAAACAAAAACAGGACTTGCAAATTCGAGAAATCAGAAGTATATGTTACATTGCGTAATTTCCCCTAAGGTAGATATTGGCCAAACTGGTATAACATTTGAAAGTCGCACTCATGAATATCATATGAGTTATGTAAACAAGAAAACCAACTCAACGTATTCAAATCATCTTTTAGAAAATAATCAACCTGATTGAATAATGTCGTGTGAAGATCTAACTGTTTTCTGTGTAGTTGGTAAATTTTCCAAGGAATTCTAATGCCGGGTCCAGACCAAGCAGACAAAACAACGACAAGACAAAAACATTGATGTTTTGCGACAAAGTGGCGACAAACTCGAAACATTTCTGCAACATTTTTGTCTTATTTTTGTTTTGTTTCCAAATTCGGAAACATTTGCAAGTCCCGTCTCGAGTCGGTAAAGATCAAAGGGTATCTGTTTTGTCTGCATATTTTACGACAAGTTATCGTCGCAGTGTGGACGGTGCGCGCTGACAAAAGTAGGAAGCCCAGTGAATCAGTGAAAAATCACACAAATTGAGTGCTGTTGTTATAGTAGCGTACTAGTGTCTTTGCAAACATTTGGGGGAAGAAAAGTGGAACACAGAAAATGCTTGCAAATTAATAGAATTGTACAGGCTTCACAAACTTCCGGTATTATTACAGATATCGACTGCTTGAATACTTTTGACTGTGGTAGGAATCGCCTGTTGATAGAAATCTTAAGTTATTGCTAACCTTTCTGTTACACTTATAGCATTTCTGTAGTTAGTATGTTTTATAGCAACTGCAGGACCAACAAGGATTATCAGATTCTCGAAATCTTCGTTGGACATTCTTAGAAAATTCTTAAATCTTGCACGAATCTCACCACTTAGTCCAATATCATCCTCACGTAACTGGAGTAACAAATAATTTATGTCATAACTTTCTCGCATTTTTAAGCTTGGTCTCATCCAAAAACGTTTGCGTTTCTTTTTTCCAACATTGGATGACGTGGAAAGAAGGATATAGCAACTGGCGGCTAGCAATAAATCTTCATTTTTAAAATTGTTATCCTGGTGGAAACGCCAAATGATTACACAACGGATTCCCCACAACTAAATATTGTTGCACATTTGTCGTTTTGATGTGGACAGATTGTCTCAATTTTGTCTTGTCTGAATACCTTAAGTTTTGTCGCAATGTTGTCGTGTTTTGTCTCAAAATCGTGTTTCCTTTTTGTCTGCTTGGTCTGGACCCGGCTTAAGTACCTATTTATGATTTGTACTCTAACTTAAATTTCCTTTATGAGACTAGATTCGTGACTCATACACCTCAACCTTCTTTTTCAACCCACCCTTAAACAAAATCCGCATCATCGTCACTAGAACAGTCTAACATTCATTTGAAACAGAACACGAAACATCTCGTTCATTCCGTTAAACTTCAAGCTCCTCCATTGTACGAGCCTCTTCTTTGTATTCCGTATGATTTACCACGCAATATTTCGTTATACATACAAGAAATATATTTCACATACAATATGGGAGTTCGCGTGCTGAAAGGCCATAACCGAAGATTGATTCACTTCCCCCAGAGAAAAACTACTGAGCAGGTAACTTGGTTTAATTGAATTTTGACTACCCGCGGGTGGGGAAATCGTGCGTTTTTCTGAGGGACAATGTCGGCATTGAATTATTGCTCGAAATGCGATTAGTTGGAGCCAATTCGTGGATTAGACATGGAATCCTATTTGACGCTTATTGTGGGGCAATTTTATTGGCAGACAAATCATATACTGAATGAAATGAATCAAGATCATGCATTATTTCGTGGAAATCTTTAATAAAGAGTATATTCATATACCAAGGAACTGTATCTTTCCAGAACTGAGGGCTGAAAAGATACCTTAGTCTTGTGGTATATACAGTTTCTGCCCAACAAGAAATAATTCTTGTCCCAACAATAATTCGAAAAATAATTTTGTATTCTAAATCGAAAATATGACGAGATTTTGTCAAACAAGCATAAATTCAAAGTGGAATATCCTTATTGATCATTCTTTGGTACAAGAGTACATCTTGTAAGTCAATTACAGAAAAAAAACATAAGCACAACAGTAACATTTTCGACACTAACGACATCGTCCATAGAATTAGTATATCTATGGACGATGCTAACGATATCAAGATCTAAACATTCTACGAGACTATTACGTTTTCAAAGAATTCAAGTATTCTTCTTTACTATATAAAAACAATTTCCTAATAAAACTCCTTAGCCTTATTGTGAAAAGCTTGATAAGAACTCGTTTGCTTGATAGAGTTCGGCCATTTATTGTACAGAGGAAATTCCTTGTCAGGAAACCTTCATCAACCCACCATTTCGAGTCTGGTACATGACATGTGTGAAGAGTATACAGTTTGCAAACAATTCACATTTTTCCTTACATCACAAACGCACTTCAGAATATGAATTGAGGGAGCAGGTAAAATTTGTTCAATCACAAAAATTGGCTTATAGTTGTCCCTGAAAGGCAAACCCGAGGGGGAAATCACAGAGGAAATTGTGTACACTAATTTCCAAAAATCGTAAGTAATTTCTCTTATGCCCAAGTAATTCTCGAGTAATACCACGAACTAATTCATGGCACAAATTCCTCTAATACTCGAGTACTGAAAGTAATAGAAATATTGAACCCTGTCCGAACCTTACGTTTTTTGCCAAGATTGTTTTTGAAGACTTTTTTTTCTTAAATAATTGTAATTGTCAAGATCCAAAGTTAAGTGAAAAAAAAAACGAAAATCGCAGTTTTTTCGGCATTACTCTGGATCTTGACCTCGTTCGCGGGTAGAACTTGGCAGAAGGTGTGTACCGAAATGTAAAACTAGCAGACGGTCACAAACTGACTGGCTTTCAAACGCCCCGCCCTCCCCTTTACTTTGTGAACATCCATTGGAAATATTTCCCACAGCACCAAGACATGATGTTGAGGGAAATATCAGAAAAAAATATTTTATAATAAATATTTAATGATCAGGCCTGTTCACACATTTTGATAATTGATTTATAGCGTAAAATGCCTCATTTAATTCATTGCAAACACTCTTTGTAGTTCCCAAGTCAGACTGGGATCTACCTCCGTGCCTGAAGATTTAATATCAGTAATGTGCATTGCATCACTTACACAGGTTATATCTGGTAACTGATCTTTTCTGTTGTGAAAAGTCATAAATACTGACTTATTTGGATTTAACACTAAGCGATTATTTTCACACCAGGAAGAAATAACATGTTTTACAGAATTGGCTTTCGAGATCACATTTGATTTATTTTTATTAGGTACTGCAATGGTGCGGTATCATCGGCAACCATTGTAGTGAGACAATCATTCATTTGTTCTGACATACAAAAGGAATGATAACGGTCCTAACACCGTACCCTGCGGAACTACCAATCTAATATAATTAAAAACTGATCGTACTGCGTAACACTTAATTGCCATGAAACGTTCTTCCACCTACGATTTGATTCAGTTCCGTAGCTTATTTGGAAAATGAAGTCTCGCTAGTTTTTCAGTTAGAAACTCTGATGACACCCAATCAATAGCTTTAGATAGGTCAAAGAAGGGTGATATTACAAATTTATCAGCATCTATTTCAGTACATAGTTAATTTAGTAAGTGATAGGTAGCTATCGCAATGGAACGCTCTCTTCTGAAACCATGCGTTGGTTACTACATACATAGAAGATGGTTCATTTCCAAATAACCAACCATCCAATTCGCAATAACTTTTTCAGTAAGTAGACAAACTTGTCTAAAGTTATCAACATATGGCGATTCCCTTCTCTGAAGTTATGAAGAAATGTATCTCCGTTAGACTCATTAGCAAACAGAATTGCCTTCGTTTTGCCAGAACTCAGTATTAAACAGTGTGTATTGGAAAATATATTCATATTATCTAGGTCATAATCTTGACCTGCAATGGATTGTTGCTCTCCATTAAAATTGAATGATAGGTAAATTTGGGTGTCATCTGCATAATAGTGTTGATGACAGGATGAAAATGTTGAAGGAATATTGCTAATAAAATGCTGAACAACAACGGACCCATAATCGAACCTTGAGGGACTACTCTAACAGTATAAAAACAGTTCAAAAGTTTATTTTGTTATCTTCTTTTGACCGATATTTTCTAAAACACTTGATTTTGGTTAGACTTATCGATATTCCTTGATCTTCTCAAGGTAAAAAATAACTCATGTTCATTTTTTTGGCATTCTTCTGCTGTCTGAAAATTGAAATCTCAAGTTGGCCTCTCCTCGTACAAACCGTCGTCCATTGTTCTAAATGAAACATCAGAACGTCGAACGGCGCGGCCATAACTCCTATGCGGGCAGAGCATGTATAACATGGCGATGTCTTCATATAACCCGGCAGGACGGCACTCGTAATTCTTGTATCAGTACTAGGAAACACCCTGCTGCTCCGCAGAGTTATATATGGCGATGGGCGACGGTACCTTGTAGTACTACCAGCTAGGCGCCCTATCTCTTCATCTACTCTGATCGTTCATTTTGCACAGGGCCGGATTTAGGAGAGGGCACCCGGGGCCCCCACAAAAGAGGGCCCCCCTCAACAGAGACTTCGGAAAAAAAATCATTCAAAATCCGACGAGTAAGAACTAGTGAACAACCTTTCCTTTGATATTTTTCCGCTGAATATTATTCTGTATCAGTGGACTCTACTCCCGACGAATCTCATATCGATCAACTAACTATGGTTGTTCGATATATGGAAGGATCGATGTCAAAAGAAATATTTATCACCTTTTTACCAAACTGTGGTCATACTGGCGAAGCCACAGCAAACGCACTACTAAAATTTTTAGGTGACCATAAGTATAGCTACGAAAGCCATTGTCTGAGTTCTAAGTAACCAGCATATCTTCCGAAAAGAAGCAAAAACACTTCGTGAGAAATGATGCATCGCACCTTCTACAAAAGATGAGTAGTCTCGAAACCGCTTTATTTGCAATTTTTTGGAACGAGTCAACGCTACAAACAAGATGTTGCAGGACCCGAAAATGATTCTTGAATCTGCAATGCGTGCATTAGAATCATTGAAATAATTCGTGGAATCCAAAAGAAACGATTTTGATAAATACGAGGAAGCAGCCAAAAAAATATCTTATACTGACCAAGAAATGTGAGGTTGATCCCGCTCGATTACATGAAAGCATAAGAAGCAAATCTGTCCTTGAAGGAGAAATACAAAGTATCTGGCTTTACCCCAGGGGTCGACCGGCTACGTGTTTTTTTTTTCTGAAAGATTACATGCGTTTGAAGCTGTACGTTCGAGATTTGGATTTCTTAATCACGTCCAAAAAATGGATGATGGAAATTTGCACGCTGCAGCAGAGGCATTGGAGGATGATTCAGAACCTAGTCTTGGTAGTGAGTTGGTTCAATTTGTAACTTTGATCGACTTGTACAAAAAGGACTATAGAAGAGACAAAGACCAATATCCGGAGCTATTCTAGTAAAAAAATTCAGAGCTACATTCCCAAACGCTGAAATTGCATTGAGAATGTATTTGGTTCTGATGGTATCAAATTGCACTGGAGTGCGCTCATTTTCATAAATAAAAATTCTAAAAAATAGGCTTCGAACCACGATGGGTCAAAACCGTCTATCAAAGCTAAATCTATTGAGAATTGAAAGTGATTTACTTCAGGAACAGGATTTCAGCGAAATCATCAACCATTTTTCGGCGAAAAAAGATCGAAAGGTTCCATACGTTAATGCTAAAATTTAATTTCAGATCTATCTTGTTTTTGATTATATCTGCACATGTTTCTTAAGCAGCAGCTTACAATAGTATGATACATAGATTAGTTAACATTTTCCTCAACACATCAAATTTTAATAAAGAACTAGAAATTATCAAACAAATTGCAGTCAACAATGGCTATAGTCATCTTTGATAGATAACCTTCTGTCTATAATGCAATACAAGGAAGCAAGAAGTTCATCTCTCTCTAAAAGACCACCAAAGGTTCAAAACAATTACTTATATCGGAAAACCAAGTAATAAAATAGGTAGTTTCTTGAAAAAGCACAGTTTTAATATTGCCTTCAAGACAGACAAAACTTCGAGCGAACATATTAAAAACAACAAGGATGAAATGGAAAAACAAGAAAAATTAACCTGTGGTAGTTGTCCCAAGTTTTATCTTGGTCAAACTGGTAGAACCTTCAAAAAGTGCCTAACCAAACATAGAAACAACTTTTTGAACGGAAAAACAAATTCAACATTTATTTATTAACCGAAAACCATACTTTCGACCATGATTTTGAAATCCTTCATGTTCATAAAAAGGGCATGAAGTTGAATCTTTCTTCTTGATGACCAACTAGTACTAATTCACCCTTACTTGATATGTTTTCCTGGAAAGGCTGGTGTAAATATAAACAAACAGGAATATATTGGTACTTATCGGGGGTTTACTTGAAGACAGGTTTACACCTGAACCCTAATTGATTTACAATAAGTATTTAAGAAAACACAGCAAAGATTATCTTCAAGTGAAGATGTTGTACAGCGAAACGATCGTCAAGGTTTGGTTAACCGTTTTAGTGAAAATCATTTCTTTTAGTTTCATTAAAGATAGTACTACTTTAGAGTCCTTCAAAAACGGTTCGTCGTATCGATTTCAAACATGGACAGGATTCTAGAGGACGTTTGATTCTGTGTACATACGTCTACGGCAGCACCTCACGATACTTTCCACAGATAATCGATGGTATTTCTCTCCCATTAAAATTGAAAACAATCTTTATCCAATCGAAATAAATTTGGTATCAAAAGAAAGGCAAAACGTTGATCTATGTACGTGCTGTAATGTTTTTTCTGAAATTATCTGTTCATCTACCCAAAAAATTGATTTTTGGAAATTTTTGAGATTTTTTTTGTGAAGATATGGATTGAAATTTAATTTTTCATCACAGCACGTACCTAGAATCGAAGGTCCTGTCCTTGTTTGAAATCGATACGACGAACCGTTTTTGAGTTATTAATTGACTCTTTTACCCTAAAAGGCGCCCCAAATATGATCGCGCTCATGGCCTCTTAAATGCTAAAAGAATCTACTTGGTTTCACAATAAATAATTATTTATTGAAATACTCGGCTGAAAAAACTTTATCATTTTATTTGAAATATAATTTGGGGCCAGGGGGGCATCCACTCCTTTGTTGCCCCAAGGCCTCCAGACCTCTAACTCCGGCCCTGTGACATCTAGTCTGATCGTTCATTTCGCATCTTCTTTTCGCGCTAGGCAGATAAACTATCTTTTTACGTAACATCTACTTCGAAATAGGTATCGGAATCCGGCGATATTTCAGTACAGATTCCACTGTGCAGATATCGTCGGGTAGTACTAGCTCTCCGGCGCCCAATATGGTGTTGGTGATAAATACCGAGTGTTCGCGCTATTGTGTGAAGCTGGTAAGTGTTCAGTGGTGCGTATCCTAGGTAACAAATTCAGACGTATGTGTTGAACGCTCGGTGGGAGTTTTATTGGAATATGTTTATGAGAGGAATATGATTTTGAATTATAACAAAAATACCCCGGAACCAAAGTGGCCATTTGCACGTCCTGATAATTACAGGTCTGATATCAGTACAAAGATTATTCGGCTATACTGATTTGTTTGTTATCACACAAAATCACTATAATTTATTTCAACGCCTCGAAAATACGGAAGCAATCAACTCAAGGCAGGCAAGTTGAACAACATGAACATTTTCTGGTCATGCATTAAAAAAAAAACTGAGAGGCAAAGTAAACTTAATTTTCCACTAAAAATTTCTCCTACGGAGACTCAAAGCTTTTTCTGAGTTCGTTTACTTTCATTTTAAACACATTAATCTGATTTAGGCTCAACTATAAATCGGACTCATGAAGTCGTCTTTTTCAATTCGCAGAAAATGGAAATGTTTATGAGCATACAATCCATATCGAGGCATATTTTCTTCGGTTTAAACTTCAAAAACTTTGGAACAATTATCCCAGATGTTTTATTTTTATTTTTCAAGTGGTAATTTTATCGTAACCAATATATACAAGGTGCTCATTTGTCATTTGTCGACTTTGATGAGAAATTAGTTACCATGGAAACTCCGACAGCTACGTAAATAGCCTACTTTTGGTATGAGATACTACTAAATAGGTCGTATTTGTGTAGTTTGAAAAAACAAAATTTCTCTTTCCTATTTTAGGAACAGAAGTGCTTTCAGTCCCTCCATGGCATAAATTTTAGATAATAACAAAACCAGCTATCTGGTGTGACATATAAAGTTACCCATTAAAACTTCAACTTAGACGTATTATTAAAATTATATTTTTTTGAAATTGCTAAGCTGGCCCTGATATTTTCAACTAGTTTTCACCGCTAGAATATATTTCTAGATCCACAATTTTTTCTTCATTTTAACCGACTTTCTAACAAGTATCTAATATCTATGGTTTGGAAGTTACCCATACAATCTCATTAAACAAGTGGTCATCCTGTATAACACAGCACAACGGTGCTTCTCCCTCATGATCAAATTTCAGTGTTTTAAATAATTTAGGTCAAAAGAAGAGAACAGAAAAAAATATTTTATAGTGTTTCATACTCCTAGAAGAGTCCTCAAAGCCTCGATTCTAGGTCCATTGTTTTTCAGCATCTATATTAGCAATTTTCCTTCATTTTTATCCTGTCATCAACACTAATATGCAGACGATACACAGATTTACCAATCTTTCAATTTGAATAAATTTATATAAAAGTCTATGTGTATTTTTAATAATGTTGATAAAAACCATAACTATTTTTTCCTCGATAGAAACGTACCAGTCAGGCCCTGTCTCCGTAACTCACACATCCGGAGGGCGCGCTGGTGTCGTTTATCCCAATAACCACACCCCACGTCCGTAGAGTAAGTCACTATTGAGTCCGAGAGTCATGTGCTCTGAGCAGACGAAGTGACCCAAGGATGACGGCCTTCAGCATTACGGCAAGCCCATATTATTTTCAAGTTCGAGAGCTGTGTGTCCATCATTCCACCAATTATTATTACAACCATTCTCCAAAAAAACATACTTCTCTGCTAATTGAAGTTGAGCTTCTTTATTTATTCTTGATTTATGCAGAAATTAGGAAAAAATATCGCGTTTTTATTTTACTTCGTTTTTTTCTCTGATCTACTTCTCTGAGACTACTACCCGACACAACTTTTGTCACGTTAAAATAGTTCCAAGCATTGATCCAAGATTGAACCATATGTCGACCCTCGTAACTCACCCCTACGTACGAAACCTTCGTCATGTGACCAGCAATCCCTCAGGGCGAGACAGCGTGCTCGTTGCCATGAGGATAAATCTCCCATCTTGCCACATCTAATTGGCTCTCTTTAAATGGAGTTTAATTTTATGTTGGCTTGGTATGCCTTGGCAATTTACGAAGGTGATGGTTTCCTACATCTAGATGATGTAGTTTTACATGTTGTAATGGGAATGTCCGGCATCCGTTTTGTCAAGTCCTTCGTTAAAATAGGAGATCGAAAGAAGGGATTTAATCCAAGGTTTGGTCCAATGTATGAAAGTACATTTTCTCCTTTTCATCATCATTAATAATAATATATTTGGATGAAAAGGACAGTTGAAAAAGTCAATGCACAAAGAACAAAGAAAAAGTCAAGTACATAAATGTCTAAAAGTACACAGATAAAAAAGATTTCTTCATTCAAATATATACATAATAATAGAATAATCTTCTGAAAAAAATAATTATTTCTAGTTGATAAATATATTCCCATTTCAAACTGATTGAGAAATTTTCTCTTGAAATGAATTTGCTGGCAGTGAAAACATTCTACTCTTCATCCTAGAAAACACTCACATTAACTCATTGTGAAACATAATCCTCGTGACACAAGAATATCCTTGGTAGATATCACTACCCGTGCCACGTGACACAATCAACCAATGAGAAATCAAAGCAGCTGGCGACACCGCGACCTGTGAATACGACTTCCAATTAGACCATTTCATCCAGTTTGACCATTTTGGTTGGAGGTTATAATGCTATGCGTACCTATTTTAGTTTTGTGCCTAGTGGAAACTGTTTCTATACAATAACAATGCAATATCGAAAATTGAATTTGGCTCATTATGGGCCAGTTGTGAAAATGAGTGAAATATATATTGGTCTTCTACAGTTTTGTGTCTAATAGCATTGTTTATATAACTTGTTCGATTGATGATCTATTTATTTTGTGGAAATTCATGATGAAATAAGAAAAGGAAGAAAAAATATAACTTTTGTCCAGTTTCCACTAACACTTTACTACTTTATTACGACCGGTTTCGGCTTTTACACCATTTTCAACTAACTACAGATTTCATCAAGTTCGTGAATATTTATACATAAGAAAGTAATTAAACCCAACTTTGCTTTTATTACTTTCTTATGTATAAATATTCACGAACTTGATGAAATCTGTAGTTACTTGAAAATGGTGTAAAAGCCGAAACCGGTCGTAATAAAGTAGTAAAGTGTTAGTGGAAACTGGACAAAAGTTATATTTTTTCTTCCTTTTCTTATTTCATTGTTTATATAGAAGTAAGATAGCCAACCTTATGGGATTTAAATTGATGGATTCAAATGGATGCGACATGTCGTAACTTGATTGAAACAATGGGACAGCATTGAAATCAGGGTTTTTTGAAGAAACCTGCATTAAAATGGCGTCAAATATTCAAGTTTGTAACTAATCTCGCTAGATGATACTCGCGTTTGGGTGCAATACCTTTTCCACAGGCATTGACTAACTATCTGACTTCTATTTAAACAATGCTAATAGCTAGTGGCGCTGTTTAAGTATTTAATCAAATTGCAATATGCGTCACTAGTAACTGGTTTTAATGAGAATACAGTTATTAAACTTAAAACTACTCTCATATAAAACCAATATTTATACCTAAATTGTTCATAGTTGTGAATCTACGCTTCGTTTAATCTATTCAATGTTGCCAAAATGAAAATGACTTCCATTCTATATTTTATAACCAAGTGCAAAGTGCAGATTAGAACTCAACCTCCAAGTTGATCGAAGAATAGTATTTATTATTGAAATTGCAATATTTGTGTCTCAACCTATTCCCATGATTCAACAAAAAAAGTGCCCACTATTGAAGCTAAAATATTCTTGCCTCAACCAACTTATGAAGCAAGAGTTCACTTATTTCAAAATAATTTCCTTGTAGTGGCCAAGAGGTATCCGTCAAAAAATCAAACTAATATTTGGTTGGACCTATTCAAGAATACAATCTCTTTGAATCAACGCTATTATTCGTTAATGCGAAAAATCCTTTTTATCAGTGTTTAGTATAAGAATAGTATAAATATAAAAAACTGCAATTGATCATATAAAAGTCGAAATTAAAAACAACTCACAATTCATCAAGACAGTAAAAACTAAAATATTTTGATCCAGAATATCCTGTGAATTAAAATAAAACACTTGAGAGTGAATAGTAAAAACCAAATATGCTGAAGGTTAGTTCATCAGTGAATTCTTAAATGGTGTAGCAGATCCTTCTGAGGTAAAAATTTTTTCAGTTTACTTTTGAAGACGTGAATTATCGTAGAATTTTTAATAGCTACTGAAAATGTCTCAAACATGCTTTTTCTGGAGCATTCCATGATATCTGAATTATTGTACCGGGCCATTCTATTAGCATCAGTTCTAGTAGAAGTATATAAAGAATCAAGCAAAAGTAAAACTTGAATTTTTTGAGCTTTGATCGCCAATTCTGATATATTCAAAGCTTTCCAGAAGTATTTACATTTACATTTTGAATAATTTACGTGTCTGATAGAACCCACAATTTGGTGAACATTTTCGGTCTCATTCAAAACTCAGATTAAAAGATTTGCAACTCGTTTTGTCGGCTCTTCCCTACAATATTCTCAGGAATTCCTACGTTATTCACTGGAAGGTCTATACAATGATATTAACAGATTGATGATAATCTAAGTGACAGTGAAAATGCTAAGCCAATCACAATTTTTGGATTTTTTCACTATGGAGGATATTTTTAACCAATGTGTTTGGTGTGTGAAGTCAGAAGAAAGTGCACAAAATGAGTTTCGATTTACAATCTACCAAACATTATAGGGATGATTTGAAACGATTTTCTTCGACAAGAAGATTCTGAAGAAAGTTAGATATCACCGTTGGGTTACATATTTTCATTATATTGAAAGGAAGTTGTTGGGTTAGGCCTCTTATATAAAACCAGTATTTCTCAGTTAGTCAAGGTTTCGGCAATATATTTCGCCATCCTCAGGAATATAAAATATAAAACTATAGACGATTACAAAATAAAAATTGCACAGAAAAAATAATTTTCATAAGAGTAAATAAAGAATGAAAACGTTTATAGCTAAAAATTTTCAAATATTTTTTTGATACCAGCTCAAATTGCGAAACCAGTCTTGAGAAAGATATTTTTCATTTTCATTTTCATTTTATTTTGTAGACCTACTTGAGGGAATTTCGTTTTCCTTCCTCAAAAGTACAACACAACATTTGACGTCCCCCAAAATTATTTTTCGTGTGAAGAGTGTGGTTTTGCTGGGGTTTTCCATCGCAGTCTTTATCTTTTGTACTATTCCTCTACGAACGGTTCTCAGTGCATTTTGCATTAGCTCAGAGGTTATTTGGGCATACTTTCCCTGTACGAGGACTACTATTATGAAAAGATCTCAGAAGTTCGTCTACTACCATGTCCCATAGTAGGGGGGATAGTATCTCTCCCTGTGGGGTTCCTCTGGCAATTTTCAGCAATTTTTGGGGAGTCTTCAAACATGTTGGTATGGGCCTGTCGATTTTGGAGCAGGTGGCTTTGTCAACGCTTCTCCTCCTGGCCGCTGAGACCATAATTTTGAAGGATGACAATACATCCTTCGAAATTAAGGCTCCTTCGATATCTAGAAAAGTGCATAGTGCTATTTATTTTTTCACAATTGGCTATTACCTAACCATCATAATACTTTTGTCACATATGACTACTATTCTATTACTTATTTTGCTCATTCACTAAAGACGGTTTACCAATAGATGTATGATTTTAACTAAGACCCAGAAAAATAAAAATATTTATTATTATATTGTTTTGACGTAAATTATTCATCCTATAGCATCGCGCAACAGTTTTTTCCGGTAGGTAATGAAAATATTGAATCCCAAATCCAACGCATTAAACCGCATTACCGGAAAATGAAATTACAACAGAGCACCCTTACAATATTTCTCAATTAATAAAATTACGATACGCATTAAAACATATGTTATTATGCTTTTAATAAGCCATACGTTATCGTGTATCGCAATTAGTTGTTTAAATTCATTTGGATAATTACGGCAGCGTATATCATCCCAAAGACAACAAGCGTCCATAACTCTTCCGCCAATACCGGGATTGCGTATCCATTCCACGAGTCGTTGTTTTTACATGAAATCCTTCGTCCTTGCCTCACTGTGGTCCGCTTTCATCTCGACTTCTCTCAATATGGCGGACTATAATTAATGTAACTAATACTGCAGCGCAGAGATTAATATGCAATAATTTACTGGTGCTGCCGAGTGGGTAAAGCAGAAAACTGAACTAGCTTTGTGTCTGCAATTCTCCCGTTCGTTCGCCAGCGCAATGATTAACCGACTTCATTTGGAACACAAATTCCGCCAAATGCAAATTTAATAAGTCTACTTGCGTTTTTGTTGCACCCGCATATTGCTGACACCAGACACGACACTCTTTATTAAAAATTCAGCACAAACATGCACACATATTACCAACTTGTAAGCGACAAATTATTTCGAGTGGATTTTGGACGTGCGGGGTGTGAGGATGTTTATCACCGCCACCAGAAATGTGTTGACAAAGAGATATTATTATTATTCTCACCAAGCGGATGATTGTTTTTTTTTCTGAAGGGATTATATACCAATATACCATTACCGATGGTTCTAAGACAAGCAGTGGAGTAGGGGCTGAAATATACGAGGAGAGACCAAGGCGAGACATTAGTCTAAGCCTCGGCACTCAAGCCTCAATATTCCATGCCGAGGTAATGGCTATTTCCGTTTGCACGAGAGAGATTCTATAAGGAGTGGCCCTAGAAACCAAACCATAGTCATTCTACCCCTCATCAAGTATGCAGGTTTTCTCCCAAACTAGTTTGGTAGATTCACAAAAACCGCAACGACCTAGGAGAACAAGGTGAAACTTGTCTGGGTACTAGGTCACGGTGGCATCCAGGGGTATGAAAGCAAGAGCGGGGGCAGCATCAACTCTCATTAGACCGGAACCTGCCTGCGGAATCCCGTTTGAGAGACATTGAGCAGGACACGAAGAAATGGGATGAGAACCATCACCAATCCTTCTGGAGAACGCCTATGGCAATACTCACGTAATGATGATGATGATGGGGCCAACCAACTGGCTCTCAAGACATCATCTCCTCGATCTGAGCTGGAACTCTCGCAGAAAGGTGGTGTGACACTTAACAGGGCACTGACAGCAGGGAGCAGAAAGGTTCTACTCAGTACAACCTGTACTTTAGCCGATAGCCAGCCCCACCAAGCAATAATAATAATGAAATCTACCATTGCGACTCAAGAAACATTGCAGTCAAAAAGGCTCATTGTTACATCCTACCGCATATTCCTGTGTGTCAATTGGCGGGTGAGTTTGTAGGAACCACTTCTTCTCCTCAAATCTTGTGTCACCTCTGATCAATTATTTCGCACATTATGTATTACACTTCGTCTGGCAGCATCCCACAGAGGACCCTGGGGCCCCTGCTAATTGTACTATAAAAGCATGACTAGAACGGCCATTTTTACTAGCAATCACGAAGGCCTATAGGACAACACCAACAGCCCAGTTAACACAAACCTCTAGGCGATGCCGCTTTCATGATTATTGTGGTAACACTATCAGCCGTATGCATAGTCAATCGCCAGCGACTCGCCAGAGTTTCGCCGTTCGCTACACAAGGATTATAATGCACAGTCGAGCTCAAAAAACGTGACAACTACGCGATAAGTCACATTTTGGCGAAACATTTTTTTGGAGCTCGACTGTGCATTATAGTTCTTGTGTAGCAAGCGGCGAAACTCTGGCGAGTCGCTGGAATTGACTATGCATACGGCTGTATGAGTTACAAATATATATTTCTGTTGCCGCTTGGTGACGCCAAATTTGATGAATTGTTCACAATTTTCTTCTCTAGGTCCTCTAGACTTACAAAACGCGAAGAATTTTACGAAGCACAAAAACATGAAGTTTGGTTTCATTGCATCACAATTTCATGTTTCTATTTGTAATATTAGGCGTTGTATGTCGAGAGTGTAGAGGGTCCAGTAGAACTTGTATTGGATTGGCACATTTCTATGAATATTCTATAAGTATTTGTGACAGTGTTCTTTATTCTGTTCAATTATTTTTTTTAGTAGTTAAGGACAAGAACGGTAAATTCAGTGATTTACAAAATTTTGCATTTTCAGGTTAGGTTTTGAGTTCATCGGGAAGAAAATGCTGTCCTGAGAACTGGAATTATATTTTTACCAAAGTAGCCTTTGACCCTTTCAGATCTCAACGGATAGTTGACATTTTCCGAGAAATGTCATTTTGTGACAGCTTTTACGCTCTAGAGCGAGAAACTCGCTAGCTTTTATTGGAAACGAACCTATTCTTGCATGATGGAAAGTAAAGACAATAAATTCAAAGCTTTCTAAGAAACTGCGGTGGTATCAAGGTTAGAGACTCTTCCTATCAATCTGGCATCGATCTCGGCGTGAGTTCAATCTCGGAGTTCGTTTTTTTTGGCAGGTTATTGTCCTTTTTTTTTCTTTTGTTAGAGATGTAAATTATGGAATATTTGGATAGCTTATACATTTGGGATTACTGCTGAGTGTACATTCTCTCAAAGGTAATATGTGCCTATGGTAACTGAAGTGTCGATCGTTTTTATATCTTTTATATCTGAGAGCTGCGTTTGCAGAAAAAATGATGTGTGTATTTCGAGCACGATGTGTCATTGCCGCTCTCCAAAGATTACCGCGCTTCGCCTCGTGTCGCGCGGTAACTCTGTTGAGCGGCAATTAATCACTTTACGCTCTAAATACACAAATAGCTATTCAGTTACTGTTTGACTGGTGCTTGTAATGTTCTGTTTATGAAAAGTATATATTATGGAATCTACTCACGTATTTGTCTTCTAGCATCCCATTCCATATAAACCATATCTCATTTTTGCTCAGGATAATAAAATTCAGGCATTATTTCTATTCATGTTGAAAGAGGGAAAGCTTTGTTTTAACCTCGAATTTTCCATATCCCATATACAGTCAAGTTGCCATCTGAATATTGTTGTAGCAGTGATTTGATTCAACAGGGAATTTGATACATGTGGGAGTGTCATATCGATATATAATTTGCAAAGTGAGTGCAGAACAATTGATTGGAATATGGAGTTGAAGTTTTAGAAGGATCTCAATTAGCAGATCAGTTTAAATTTTGGAAATTATAAACATTTTGTAAAAACAAATTTTACACATGTGTAAATGAATGTATGAAAAATTTGGTACGTTACATCAAATTTGGCATGTTACAAATTATATTCAACGAGTTTTAAAGTTCATTGCAGTTATTGTTCATTGATGTGATTCTGACGTTAGATCTGGTCATTATTCCGCATTGGACAAAGACAAAATATTCTGACGATATCTGAATTTATTGGAGCCTCTGGAGACACCCTTCATTTGATTATATGAGAGAGAGAGGGGACATTAGCAGTTCAAGATCTTCAGATGATTTGGTGCAGCAGGTTTTTCCGGGTTTTTCTGCAGCTGAAAAAGCAAATGCTGGGATCAATCAAGTCGCTCTGGAGCGCCAATTAATTTTTGTTGTTTTATAATTTGTCGCACCTGCTAGATATATTACACATGCATTAAATGAATCTGTTCATTACAATTATTGCTAGGATGAAGATAATTTATGTACAGAAAAACAACTCAATCAGCTAGAAATGGAAGTATATTCATCAATTAGAAATAATTATTCTTTTCAGAAGATTATTCTACTCCAGAGTATGCATACATTTGATTGAAGATATCGTTTTTATCTGTGAACCAATACACCAATTCTTTCAAAGGTGATTTTGCCACAAACAATTAAAGCAAATTCACGTATTTCGACCCTCTCGAATACAACAAATCAACGCACATTCAAGAAATCACGCTAAGAACTTCCTTCCGCTCCTTCTCTTTCGGGGAATTCCCCACCCTCCGCGCGCGATATTTCAAGGTATAATAATGCATCAAATTTCGAGGATGTATGGGCAAATATAAATCCGGAATTAAATATAGAATGGAAACTCCGGCAGATATATCGAGCTGCAAACGCCGCTCGACGCGGCATTACTCAACTCTAAGCCGGAACAATCCCCCAATTTATCCCGGGCTCCGAAGGTAGCGGATCTCATTGGGATTTGATGAAACTGAGCGCGGCCGCTAATCTCGCGGTTAACAGCCAACGCGAAATAGATGCAGCTGGAAAAGTTCCACTCGATACCGGGACTGATTACGCCTGGAGATGGCGCTGCACTTCATACTGTCATAACTTCCCGTTTAAAATTCATATTTTTAAACGTTCAGTAAAGAAAAACCAATTGCTATCATTAAAATGTTCGAACAAAAATCTGTTCGAAATTTCTCGACTGAGAGTATATCTCCGCCGCGATTTACATTAGGCCCCGCCCACTAGCGGCTTGGCTTCTGGTTGGCCGGCAAGAATGTACGGCTCAACTATAAATATACGCCAGTTTGGAGATTGATGAGCAACTTCAGATAAACAAGCTGGAACCGTGGTTCAATCGTTGGAAGATCGGAATCAATGCAGACAAAAGCAAGGCCATACTGTTCACGAGGCGACGTAGGACACCCGAGGGCCATGTTACTATGAACGACGAGAGAATTCAATGGGTAGACGAAGCCGTATACCTAGGAGTAATCTTGGACAAGAAACTCACGTTTCAGAGGCACGTCTCCCACAGATTAGCAATAGCGAAAGCCGCAAGGCATAAGCTGTACCCACTCATCGGACGTAGGAGCAACATGGCACTCGAGTTGAAACTACGCCTCATCAGGACAATTCTTCTGCTTATCATATTGTACGCATCCACTGCTTGGGGGCAGTGCGCGAACATTTATAGGCAGAGGATACAGGCCTTCTTCAATGTCTGCCTGAGGATGGTAACAGACGCACCACAATATATGCCCAACAGGTTCATATATCGAGACTTAGACATCCACCCGGACTATATCGACAGACTGGTTAGACAACAAGTGGGGACTACTCTAGACAGAGTAGAGACCCACAGGAACCCGCTGCTTACGGAGCTCCACAAGAACAGAGGTGAGCAAGACGACAGAGACAGAGACAAATACAGACGTCCAGTAAACCAAGGAGACAACGAAACCCCTGAAGAAGTACGGCGGAAGCGAGACCTTCGGCGACGCCAACGTCTACTTCAACAGGCACCAAATCTCGATTAATCATGCTTTTATGTTTCAGATACCAAGAAGTACCGACCAAGAAGTAATTTCAATTTCAGTAAATCAATACACAGCACTCGGCCCTCAGCCGAGAGTTTTTTTCAGGCCTTCAGCCAGTTTCAGGGGGGCACCATGCACATAAAGTAAAGTCATTGTTTTAAAAGTCAACTCATGTCAGATATAAGGGAGCTTCAAGCCGAGAATGGGCTGGGCACTCCATATCAAACGGTCAGATTTTATTCTGCTGATCGCCAGTCATCAGGATGAGGAACCGCTTTAACGAGCGGGGGTGGTGGCTAGGGGGGTGAACTTTCGAGTACGTACGAGTACGAGTACGATCCTTAGGGGGTGTATGGTGGATTGAGTTAGACTCAGTAAATTCAATACGCAACACTTGGCCCTCAGCCAAGTTTTCAGGCCTTCAGCCAGTTTCAGGGGGACACCATGCTTATTAAGTAAAGTCATTGTAAATTTATAATTCAACTCATGTCAGATATAAGAGAGTTTCAGGCCGAGAATTGGCCGAGCTCTCCATATCAATCATCAGGATGAGGAACCGCTTTAACGAGCCTTTTTGAATTTTCTTTCAGTATTTTTACAATAAATTGAAATTACTCGTCAGGTGGCGCAGCGGGCATATCAACTTGAAAATTTCGAAAGGCAAAGAGAATTGAATTCTCTTTGCGAACGATGTGTCACTTGACCGTCCATGCCAAATAATTTTTGTTTCATGTTTGTACGTCAAACCGTTCAAAAGTTAACGGAAGGGGGGCACAAAAATCTGCACTGTATGCACTTTCAAGCAGAATGGAAGTTTCATACAGTGCATATAATACTTTAAAACGTTGAATTAATTGATAATAATTTTTTTTAAATGGTTCTCATAAATTCATTATATCTATTTTCCTCAATCACTGAAACAACTACTCATTTGAATCACAGGATTGTCTTGAAAATTTTTTACTCAAATGAAATGAATCAAATTGAGGACGTTCCATTGTCGGAAAATGCAATTTTTTGTTCTCCATCTCGAACTGAAATAATTTCCGTTTATTCATTGCGGAAAGGAAATTTGTCAATTTTCTCTCTCCCGAACGAGATAATGCAATAAATAACAGCGGGATTAGCATGAAATTCGCATAAACAAAAAAGTTCTGAAATGTGAATATTCCGATGCCAACCGGAAGATATAGAGAATGATATAGTGCGGAGCTAATGGATACATCGTAGCGCCTTTTTGGATTTTATTTATATCGAGAATGTGAGCAAGAAATGTACACAAGCTGATGAAATAGCACTTGAGTCTGATTTTATGAGAAATTCATGGGTAGGTATATTCGACTTTTTGAACAAAGCTTTGAGTTTATTTGTTTCAACTCAAGATAATTTACCAGATCGAACCTAATCTCACAAAAATGTAGATACATGAACCATGGACGTTTAATATCGTATAAATACAGATTGACTCAGCATTGCCATACCTACAACACGCAGTGATTTGAAGCCGCTTATCTTGGAAGCGTGTGGGCTGCGGGGAAGAGAGAAGGTAGCGATAGACTGTGACCTTTCCTCAACCGACAGGAGCGCACGCATTTGAAAAAATAGGGTTCAATCACAAGAAAAAAATGCTGAATTTGAAATGATGATGAAAATATCAACAAAAGTGATAGAATATACATTCGATGGGACTTCGTGAGATAGAAAAACTCGTATGACATACCTGATGTCATGCAATACTCCATTGACTGAGAGAATATCCCTACAAAATTAGGTTCACAGAGTTTGCAAAATAAAAAATTTATAGAATTTTGAGACTTTTGTTTTCAGTGAATGGAAAGCAGGAAACAGACTGAAAAAAAAAGAATGCAAAAAGTATTGACTTAAAAATGGTAATTTATAGATTCATTAAATACATGTTCTTATATAGATATTATAATAAATGAGTATCGTGAAGAATAAATATTCGCAGCAAATCATAGCAGACTTTGGAACACATTCAGTTGAACATTTCATCCCCAACTTTATCAACCAAACCGCTTTTTCTGTGAGCTGGAAACCTAAAGATAAATACAAATTTTGATGGAAATTTTTTGGGCATTTTGGCAATTTATTTTTAATGCATCCTCCAAAGACCTAATGAAGAAATAAATGTTTCGTGAGGTGTCTATTTCGAATCTAAAAAAAAAACGCAATTAAAAAAAAAGGCAAAGGAAATAAATGCACAGAAAAAAGCGCAATGTTAAATACGGTCTTGACGATCGTGGCATGGGTATTGCTTTGGTTGGGCTTCCGGCACTGATATGGCGCTCGCAGTTTGGAATTAATCCACTGTGCGGGCGCGGTCTCAGTTTCGGTCTGTAAATGGGTTTGGCTGTCGATTCATTCGTTGCAGTCATTAGTTATTGACTGCTAGACCTACCCTATACTGATGAGGAGCAACACTCCGAAATCGATATATAGGTGGTGTGAATGTTTCGATGAACATTCCCATGCAACCAAGCAATTGCAGAGATAACCTTGTAGGAACTCTGCACGGAAATTTCATCAGATGTAATTCAATGTTTGTCGTGGCATTAGCCAGGAAAGTAGTTGTTTTCTGATGGATTTTCGACCCAACTTTTCCTATTGTATAGGATATTAGCAATGAGCAGTCCTCCGGACATCTTATGCCTAAATGTTAAATAAGCCCACAGGAAATATCCACACGTGGAAAATTACACACATGAATTAAATCGCTCAAAGCAACACCCTCTAATGCATAAATGCGCGCATAGAAGAAATACAATGATGTGCGCTTTTTTCCGAGAATAAAATTAGGTGAATAATAGGGCAAATGTATAAAAGACGTTAAATCTCTGAGAGGGCTCCTCAATTGCGCATGTGCCAATGGAAACCTAACCTGAGCAAACTAACCTAGCTTTCAAGCTGAAAATGCGTCTTTTCCTTCACTGTTGACACCACCATCGGCACATGCGCAATCAAGGAGCACTCTCATGGATTTAACGTCTCGTAACAGACAAGAAGTTAAATACATGAGAGAAAATATAGAAAACATTACGCGATTGTAGCCAATTCAGTAGAAAAGTATTACAGAGGACATGTTATCTTATTTAAGAAAAATAGCTAATTACAGTTCTTTCCTTCTTATTTTTGGAAATTTGGTTTTCCTTAAAAACAAAATAATAAAATGATTTTAACTTTTTTTTCTATGTGCGCATTGATACACGAGAGGTTTCTGCCATGTGTGCAATTTTCCATGTGTGGATATTTCTTGTGGATGATGTAACATTGCGCTTTTTTCTGAACATTTATTACCTTTGCGATTTTTTCAAAAGCGCTTTTTTCCAGCCACGGTTTATTTAAAGGTTCAAATACACGTTTTAATTTCATTTTGTTCGGCGAAAACAGATTGATACCCACTGTAACGCCTATGGTACTATGGATTGTTTGAAAACCCAACGCCTATGGTACTATGGATTGTTTGAAAACCCAACAAGATTGGAGCATTATAAGTCTCTGTCTATTATACTGCCACAATATAACACAGGTGAGTTCGAAAACACTATCTCAACAATAATATCACAAAAAAGCAATGACAGAATATGGCAGAACTGTCATAAGTTTACTTTGTGGAAAACATAAATATTGATATTCAACAGCGTTGACAAACGACCAGACACAGCATACTCTACACAACCATTTGAAGACGTAAGTAGGTAATGATTTTTTTTCGATAGTTTGGATTTTGAAACTTGTAAGTAATACAGGTTTAAGTTGCATGATAATGTCACCATCACCATCCTTCATTCTTCGATTGTTATCGAATGGAATAGAGCTAGGTCCAATACAATACTTTATAGGTCCATGGCATGAACTAATTTTTGAAATCAGTTTTCAAAGACCTTAGTTTCGATTTGAAATTTTTTCGATCCACTAGGGAATTCTTTGGAAAGGGCCAGTTATCAAAAAATTGTAAACGATAAATTATTCTGAATTTTTATTAGGTATATATAGAGATTTACCTCTTGAAAAAAGTGTCCATGGGTACAACTCTTTTGAAAATTAAAAATATATTTATTGAAATAGAAATTCTCATATACAAACATGTCTCAAGACAATGCGTAATATTATTATAACATCATTACATTTATATTGGGTGGCCCAGAAATCGAGCACCCCATTGTAAAGATCGAAAGAGAAAAATATTCTGAGACGAAAAGTCCTTAGCCATTTTTCAATCAGATGCATGGATAATTAATTATTAATTAATGAAAGTGACCAATCAGGAGCGTGCGACAGAAGAATGAAAAGTGAGTGGAAAATCAGTAAGAGACGCGAGAGTGAGACGCCAGAGCTGCTGCCGGCTTGTCACGCAGTAGACCGAGAGTGGGGCGCTCCTGATTGGTCACTTTCATTAATTAATAATTAATTACCTATGCATCTGATTGAAAAATATCTAAGGACTTTTCGTCTCAGAATATTTTTCTCTCTCGATCCCTATAATGGGGTGCGCGACTTCTGGGACACCCAGTATATTAAATTTTATATTTAGGTACATGAACTAATTTTTGAAAACACTTTTCAAAAACCATAGTTTCGATTGAAATTTTTTCAATTCGCTTGGTTATGGAACTTTCTGGAAAGGACCAGACAGCCAAAATTGTCATCGATTAAAATTCCTGAATTTTTGTTGGGTATATCACGCTCACGCTTTAAAATATCTCAATCATTTATCGCCTTCATGAATTCACTAGTTGATTAAATAACTTTCAAACTACGTCAATGAGTTTGAAAAAGAAATAAATAAGTTCTTTGATTATCTATGTCATGACAAAATATTGAACAATTAAAAAGTATCTATCCTTTGAAAATGTTGAACCTTTTTCATTGTTTTCCACTTCATAAATGGATACAGTTTCTAGTAAAGTGCATTTTCACCCCTGGAAAAAATTCTTCGACTATGTGCTAATCTAGACAGTATGTCTTAAGCGTGCTCAATGGGGTCCAAGTCCAGTGAGTATGCTGGCCCATTATCAAGTTAAGAGTTATAGATTGGAGCTTAACAATGACCTATGTTATACGAACCGTTAAAAGATTGAGATGCAACAACAGAGGTGTTTCTAATGCAATGCAGATATATTTGATTATGTTTGGTCCAGAAATTGGAGATCAAAGAAAAATTGAAAAGTTTTAGCCTATTCAAATGAGTATGTTCTTTGATACATTGTAAATCAGAATTTTTAATTGCACTGTTGCTTTCAAGGTTTTCTGTTAGATTGTTTTTCACTTCTGTAAAATTTTTAGTTAGAGTTAGAAACAAAATTAAGCTTCTTATTTGTAATATGATTAGGAAATTACATATTTTCTAATCACCTGACTTATCCACTTAACCAGAACATGTTTAGACTATAAGAAGTTTTAGAAGAAATAGAAATTCTTTAAAAGCTTATTATTAACATTGGAGTTTATTAACACGTAGGATGCGGAAGCCAAAATCAAGCTAAATTCAACTAATGCGGTATCGGTCTCCCGCGCCCTATACTGATGGAATCTAGTGTGTGGTATAGGTCCCCGGGGACCGATATATAGAAAACACTCTGAAGAGACATCTGAACTAGAATAGATGAATTAGGTCTGTATTTCTGTACAGGAGTCTGTTTATTATTTCTCAAAACTCAAGTAGCAAGCACAGGGTCGGTCGGTCAAATTATTTTTATTTATATCACATTTTCTTACTTTTTTATTACTAGAAACATTAAAAAACAAAGGTCAATTTTCTGCTTAGAAATGAAAATCATAGAATACAAGCAGCAGGCATACCGAAATTTATTTAAAAAAATTCAGTTTTTATGTTGATCCCAAACTCATGAACGACACGAACTGCACAACTGTTACTTCTTCAACATTTTCACGTGGTAGACAGTCGTTATATCGTTATTTATTTATTTTATTTATTTATTGAATACATCCAGCAGGTTCGAAAACCCAATTACAGGTGTACATAATGTCTATTGCGAACATGATTTCATAAGTAGGTATAGGTATTGCAAAAGAATGAAAAGAAAATTTGAATAGCTAAGATAGAACATGAAACTGTATCTGTACCATTAGTTGGGTAATAGGTGATGTATTGTGCGTTTGAAATGTGATAGGTTGGAAAAGAAAATATCTACGTTGCTCAAGTTATTATAACTTGATGTCACACGTGGAACATTGAAGTTAAGAAAGGATAGTAAGGTTGATGAATCTATTAAGTTGTTGACAATTTTGTACATAAATATCAAGTCACCTTTTTCACGGTGCTTTCTTAAAGAGCACAGACCAAATTCTTCAAGAAGCAAATTGTAGCTGTACCCTCTTTCAGGATAGCGTCCGCGCTTTTTGAGATAGCAGAATTTCAGAAATTTCTTTATATGGTATCTTATTCAGTTCAGGTAAGGTTGGCTAGTAATTTACGCATTTTCAACTAAGTTTGCATGCGGCTGGATTGACACAAAGTTACCGAAGTTCACGGAAATACTCAGGATCATGCGTGTCCGAGAGTTTGTATATCTGCTAGTGATATTTCAGTTATTTTTACAGTAAATAGTATAGGTCTCCGGGGACCGACAACGCAATTCACTAACAAATACTGCAGTGCGGTACCTATATCCGGGGACCGATGTAAATTCAGTAGTTTGTTGAAAATCTGTATGTTCCAAGCATCAAAAAGCTATATTTAACGTGAAAAATGCTTTTTTACCTTTTGAAAATATACCTCCCGCACCATAGATACAAAATTTGTCAGCAGACACATAACGCAGTCGTGCTTACGGTCTCCAGGGACCGATAACGCATTCAACGTGTTAAGCAGAATTCTTTTGACATATTACTAAAATCATATGACTCATGACTTGAAACTACCACATAAATCCACCTAGAGTGGGATCGAACTTCTCAAAATGCACCCAGTTTCCCGTTTTTGACTTACGTGAACTACTGATATTCTAGTTCAACGCCAACCAAACAAATATTCAACTAAATCAGTATTTTGAAATATTGCGGAAGTAACCACTACCCCCGAAATAACAGTGTATTATTCTCCTCGGTAAGTAATTGAATCGCAGGAATGAATCTTAGGTGCAGCGTATACCGACATAATGCATTACCTACCGTATTTCTTCTTCTTCCTTGCGAGATCGATGTCGCCGTTCTTTCGGAATCCAATTTGTTAAAGAAGCGATATCATTTCTCGTTTATTCTCTTCGATTGTCGCAATCAACATCCGGTTTTCCTGTCTAGTAGAGAAAGAAGTGAATTTGTGTCTATAGGGAGACGAACAGCATGCAGAGGCAAGCACAAACGCAGCTACCGATTTGCGTTCGAATATCTACTCGGCATGGTTATTTCGCGAAGGATCTGTGTGTGGCAATTCACAAAGTGTATATCCATTATCAATTATAAAAATACAACAAGTGAGAGCTCGGAAGTTGAGGAGCTTGTAAGTGTAGGAGCTCGGAAGTTGAGGAGCTCGGAAGTTGAGGAGCTCGTAAGTTGAGGAGCTCGTAAGTTGAGGTGATCGTAAGTTGAGGAGCTCGCAAGTTGAGGAGCTCGCAAGTTGAGGAGCTCGTAAGCTGAGGAGCTCGTAAATTGAGGAGCTCGTAAGATGAGGAGCTCGTAAGTTAAGGAGCTCTTAAGTTGAGGAGCTCGGAAGTTGAGGAGCTCGGAAGTTGAGGAGCTCAAAAGTTGAGGAGCTCGGAAGTTGAGAAGCACGGAAGTTGGAGATCACGGAAATTGGAAGGCCTAGAAGTTGTAGGGATTTGAATAATACGACTCAACTGGGGGTCTCTCATGCGTAACGCCCCGATTTGCGAAAAGTTCGGAAGATGGGCCTGAAGTTGTAAGGATTTCTTTTAATTATACGACTGTTGCGGATCGCGAATATTTAATTACGGTTCTATATATATATATATATATATATATATATATATATATATATATATATTCCAACAGGGGTCAGTAGGGTGCCATATTATTCTGCGTCTGCGCAACTTTGGATGGACAATAAGCCAGAACATGCGAAAGGTGTATGACCGCGCGAGAGCAGATATATATTTTCACTCAAGAAAGTTGAAGTAAATTCAAGTACTTTTTCTCATTTCATTATTTTTTTATGAAATATTTCCCAGACTATTGATATTTCAGAAAAACTATTATTATTATATTTTTTTACATTTTCAGAAGAAGGCCAAAAAAGGTTACTTCAAAATTCAAAAATCTGTCGCCATTAAACAAAAATTACAATTTTCCAAAATATGAAAAAACTCTTCATACACTTTTTGTAGATATGTTGAAATACAACAAAACTGTCCATATAAACTTTTCTGATAACTTGTATTGATTTCGATTTTGTCTCAATTTTTTTCAACTTTTTTTTACACTTTTGAATAGAGTTGGAGACAAACAATTTGGGAGTATCGATATGGCTTGTCAACACGTGTACAATTCAATTTTGATAATAATAATATGCCTTTATTCATATTGCATTTTTCACAATCAAAATATATCGACAGTATGAAAAAAAAATTATATGAAAATAACAAAACAAGGTGTATGTTCATAATGTATTTAACAAAAAAATTATTATCAGAATAGTGAAGAAGTGAAAATACGAAACAATAAAAAACACAAAAACTAATTAAGTAAATTAATGATAGTGAAGGTGGAGGTGGAGTATCAATAATAATGGGAAAACGGGTACAACTCAAAATGCATTAGTTTTATTCTCATTCAGTCGTTCTGCGCAAATAAATCTACTAAATATCAAAACTACCCTCAAATATAGATTATCGCAGCAAACTTTTGAATCGCTATCTGTGAGATTAAATAATAAAATGAACCGAATGCTCATGAAGAGTTGTGCGGTGTGTTAGGGACATACAAAATCGATATCTTGTATTGACTGTATGGACCTCATCCCTGACTAAAAATGTATTAAATAGATATTCCTTCTTTCTTGGAACGAATTATTAAAAGAAAAACAATAAATACTCAATAGCCATCTTTGTTTCATTGTTCGTTAGGAAGATTCCTTTATTTTGTGTGATATAAGGATTATTTTACTAATTCCATGTATGAACCGTGCACACATGAACATTGAACATGTTGAAACTCCCAGGTTTTTGGAGAAAACCCCTCAAAATCAGAGGTTGTCTGAGCAAGGGAGATTCGGGACCTACAGTTTAAATAAAAGTGGAATCCGAACAACTTCAGCTCAGTGACGGGCGTCCGGGAATTAAACCAGGGCCACCTGGGTGGAAGGCAAACGCTCTAACACCACGAATACTCAGATCATACTTTGTTAAACAAAGGTTGTATACAATATTTGTTAGTTAAAGTGACTTAGAACCAGGGACTCAAACAAGATTTTTTTGGCTTTGGTATCAATTGTTTTGGAAAAGTATAAATCAACTTGAGAAATCTCATCTCACTATCTATTATCAATCCCAAGTTGTTCGCAGATTCAAAAATTTTCAGGGGTTCAGAATCAATTAAAATATTTATCTCATCTTTGTATTCATTTCTACATTTTTTTACTGCCGTAAATAAGTGATTTGGATTTTTTAGGATTTATCCTCAAACAGTGGTCCTTTGACGCTATAGATAAATTATTGAGATCGTTTATTATGGCAAAGAACCCATCATTAATTTTTTCGTCCGTATTGTAATGAGATTGGTAATGTGACATAGATTACGATAAATTGGATGGAGTAAAGGTCCCAAAATATACCCCTGAGGGATACCTGCAGTAGTATTCGATGGTTCAGAGTAATCATTTTACTAGCTGTGTGCGGTTTTCCAAGTAAATTTGGATCATCATAGATGCACTATTAGTAAAACCATTATAGTGCAATATCGCTAATAAAAGTTGGTGATATATACGATCAAACACCTAAGAATAATATAAAAAAAACGATAGTAGATATATTTTTATGAGGAAAATAAATCTTCAGTAACCTTAGAGCTGTGGTGCAAGCGCGATTAGATAGGAAACCGAATTGATGTTCTGAAAAAAGGTACTCTCATATTTGTCCATCCATTATTTTTTAGAGAATTTTTGAAAAGGCAGGTAGGATACTAATTGGTCTCAAATTTTTCAGTTGATTTGGAATATTAATTTTTGGGAGAGAAAGCACACGAGCCATTTTCCAGCAATCTCAAAATATGGAATTCTCCAGACAAAAATTAACAAACAACAAAGTGTACATCCATTATCAATTACAAAATATCACAAGTGAGAGCTCGGAAGTTGAGGAGCTCGTAAGTTGAGGAGCTCGTAAGTTGAGGAGCTCGTAAGTTGAGGATTATAATATGAGAGGAATAAAGCAAAACAATTTTCAAATTCAGTTGAGCTAATGAAAGCAGTTGTACAGTAGCGTATATCACTTAGTTGGAACCCGAAATCGTAAAAATAGGTTCGTTTTCAACAAAAGCGGTGGTGTCTTTTCAATTCTGCCGCTTCAGAAGGGAAAAGCTGTCAGCTGTCACAAAATGGCAATTCACGGAAAACGTCAACGAGATTTGACAGCGTCAAAGGCTACTTTGGTAAGCGGTTGTAAAAAAGGATTCATCCATATCCCTGCACTGCTCCGCTTGCCGATATTCGAACGCTGCTCCAGGACTGGTTCCTTTCCAATCTTGATCTATTTGTTTTGTGATCCTTGCTGGCGGCGCAGCAATCCGTCGTTTCTTATCGCCTTCCACCACTACCGAACTTCGGAATTTATCGTCCTCTTGAAATTATATTTCAAGGTTCAAATTTTGATGATGTATGGCCGAATTTTGCTTCGGAATTGGATCCAGCCGCAAGAGAGAAAGCCTAGCAAATAACTCCTGATGCGATCATTCATCTTGCGCTGTACGAGGAGCGCCAGGCGTATTATTGTGGCGGCTCGGAGTTCGAAAGTATTTTTGATTGGAGTTGCTGCTGGTGTTGCTTCATCATAATTCATACTTTTTGCACGTGAGAAATACTCAGATGACTATGCGTACTTTGAAACTTTCCTAAATAAACGGAACGACTGTTCTCGCTACCTACTTTGAAGTCAGGAGTTCCCAAGGGATCCATACTGGGCCCTCTGGTGTTTACAATGTACGCAGCAAACATTTGAATTGTCTTGAATACTGTTCTGCACATTTGTATGCGGACGATACCCAGCTTTATCATGATTTCTAAAAATCTGTTATAATTGATGCATCTACAAAAATTAATGTTGATTTGGAATGATTCGTGAAAGTCGCTACTGACCATTCTTTATTCATAAATCCCAGTAAGAAAAAGCCTTGGTGTCTTGTTGGATTTGAATTTCAGATCCATAAAAGTAATATTTGGGAACAGATACTTTCTTCCCACCTCAATAAAACTAATTTTATGCGAGACCTCGGTTCTTTCCTTTTCAACTATACAACATCTTGTTTCACGCAAATCTATTCACCAACTGCAAATAAAAAATTCCAAAAGTGCCAAAAGATTTCACATAAATTAAAAAAAGCAAAATTGTTGCGTACCCAAGTAACAATTTCAGTTTTGTGATAGCCCTCAGAAGGTTCTGAAGACCATAACAATCACAGCATCGATAAAACTGTTTTGCTGTAACGACATCCATAAAACCTCCTTAAAGCTGCTATAAATCTACGAGGGCCCACTCTTGTGAAGGTTCTCAGGGCTATTTTGAAATGCAAGCATAAAACCTGCTTGCCTTATTCGCAGGATTCTTAATAACCTCCTGAGGATCATTATAAAACCAATTCATGGGGCTGTTATAAACCTGTGTCATTAAAAAAATCTATTTGGCAGCCAAAACGGACTTAAATTAATCTAATTCTTTAGTTGCGAAAAATAGGGCGACTATTTTACAAGCAAAAATATAATGATGGCGTCCTGGCAGTGATATATGAAGAATATATAGGTATTCAACAACGTAAAATGTCGAATATCATCTGCGAATGAAATTTTTTTGACAAAATGTCATCAGTTAGGTGGTAAATCTGCAACGCGCCCCAATAACAACGCGAAATTAAGAAAATAAACAAAATACCACATAAAATTAAAAAATTATTTTGACTCATATCTTTCCCGGAATGATTTGTACTATATCTAAATACAAATGAATACCAATAATTGTGTATTTCCTTTCCGTCATACACACCAAATTGCAAGAAACATGAATTGAAATTAGGCTCTCTTTAGTTGTTCCATCTGGTTGTATTAAAATATGGCTACCCTACCTTTATTCTATTTAGCTGCACATATTGCCGTCATAAAGTCGTTTCTCCTCAAAATAAACCATTTTAAAATCATTTTATCCTAAAAAAGTACGTTTGGTATTATTTAATCCAATTTCCAAAATATTTCAAGTGTCAATTGTCAATCCCGCCTGACATTCGTCTTTTCGTGATCGACGTGGTCAGTATACTCAGTGTCTATACTCCCGTGATAAGTATTTGGTGTCTTAGTCTTGTGAAACGTTTAATTACTAATTATTTTTTCCAGTTATCTTTACCCAATGTGATTTAATTTTTACCGGTTAGGGGGAGCTACTAGCATTTAAGTAGAAATAGTTTTATGCTTTGATTTTAAAGCGGTTCTCGAGAGTACATCTCAAAAGCTTAATAAAACCTCATCGTTAGTTTTATTACAGAACCATTGCATGGACTTGAGGAGTGCTATAAAACCATCACAAAACTGAGTTTCTATGTGGATTATTTAAAAACCAAAAGGTTTATCGTGTTTGTGTATAAGCCATTGTAAAACCATCATAAAAACAAATATACTTAAGTGCTGAATGGTTTTATCTTATAGCCTTCAGGAGTGTTTTGAAACTGATTCATAAATCTGTTTGCTCTGGTAGCGTAATAGGAATAATATATGACCTGCATAAATCAAATTGGGCCTTACCTAACCTCCATAAAACTTTCATAAAACTAGGATAAATCCAAATAACATTTAAATTGTTACTTGGGTATGGAGAAAAGGAAAAATCTTAATAGTGCATGTCTGTATCATAAAATACTTACTAACAGAGTACCCCCATATCTTGAACATAAATTAAAGTACCGCACTGAAGTCTACAACTTGAACATTAGATTCAAGGGAAATAAGTTCAAAACACAAAAAACTCCGCTCATTCAGTTGCCAGATTGCAAAAGTATATAATAATATTCCTTGTGCTTTGAAAAAATCCGCTTCAAAGTGGCATTTAAGACTTTATTACTACAATCAATACAATAATCGTGATATTTATCATATATGTCGTATATGTTGATGTATGATACATATGATCCGAAATATCAACTTTGATAGTGAAAACAAGTAGTTAAGGTTAAGAAGCAAAACAAATCATCAGTGATATTCTCTTTCAATATTTGATACCTAGAAGATTTCTGCCATATTACGTCCTTCCAGTATTATTTTCAAACAGTGTAGTGCGTCCATCATTCCACCAAGCAATGATGGATACTATTACCTACTATTCAATGATAATATCATGTACAATAGTGATAAGAAAATCAAAAGTAACCCTACCGAAAAGAATGAATACGAGGATGTATTGATATATAGTTAACCTAGACCAGTTCCCTGCATAAACAAATTATTGCGTTACCATAGCAATGAACAATAACTTATTAGAAGTTCAGTGTAAAGTTTGACGACAAAAAAGTAAACCAGAGTTACGCAATAAATTAAAAGAAGAAATATGTCCACCGAAATTGTGAAAATGGAAAAATTGGAGTATCGAGCCATCATCAAGTACCTGTATTTAAAAGGGTTAAGAGGTAAGCAGATTTACGAAGATATGCTTAATACCCTTGGTGATCAACTTCCTTCGTAAGCGACCGTGAAAAATTGGACTGCAAGCTTCAAAAGAGGTAAATTTTCCATTGAAGATGATGCCCGATTCTGTGTCAGTCCCGAAAATATCGATGCAGTTCATGACATGATTTTAACAGACCGTCGAATTGGACTAAAACGGATATCTGAAGCACTGAATATTTCATACGAACGCGTTCATCATATAGTTCACGTCAATTTGGACATGAGAAAAATTGCTGCTAAATGGATCCCCAAATGTTTGAATGTTGACCAAAAGCGTGCAAGGGTAGTAGGATCGCGTTCGATCTGTGCTCGATTTGAAAACGATGTAGACTTCTTAAACCGAATTGTCACTATGGATGAGACTTGGGCACATTTCTGCGATCCAGAAATAAAGCAACAATCAATGGAATGGCGACACTCCGGTTTTCCAAGACCTAAGAAGTTTCGTGTCCGAAAATCTGCTGGAAAAGTTCTTGCCTCAGATTTTTGGGATTGCCATGGAGTAATCATGATTGATTTTTTGGATAAGGGTAGAACAATTACTGGAGATTACTATTCGACATTACTGACCACTCTACGGAGAAAAATTAAAGAGAAAAGACGCGGAAAGCTATCCAAAGGTGTTTTGTTTTTGCAGGACAATGCCTCTGCACACAAATCTCATGTTGCCATGCAATAGATTCGTGATTTAGAGTTTTAATAACTAGAACACCCCCCTTATTCACCAGATTTGTCTCCGTCCGACTATCATCTGTTTCCTCAACTAAAAAAAAATTAAAAGGTCGTAAATTTTCTTCCAACGAGGAGGTAATAAAAGCTGTGGAGGTCTGGTTTGCAGATCAAGTAGAAACAATTTTTTTGAAAGGTCTAGAGACGATGCAGGTTTGCTGTAATAAATTTATCCAATTAAGAGGAGAATATGTTGAGTAATAAAATATTTTGACATTGAAATTTTTCTACGATCATCTGAATCATTAACAAATCTGTAATATTTTTAATAATCCTTTTTATCAAAAACTCTCCTGCCGTCATTTTAACATGGTTTAGATAATTTTTTCTTTCTTCGCCCGTTGAATGAAACATCTTTTTTTTCTTTTTGTACACATAGCTACCTACGTCGTGAAAATTATTATAAAAATCAAACACTAACCGATTTCATAAAATGAAAAAAAAATATGGCTGCGTGGATTTGAACCCTCGCTCCCACCATCCAAAGTCCATTTGTCATCTGTATCAACACTGTATCAGCACATAATAATTTGTACAAATTAACTGCTATGTAGAAAGTATCTGTCAACTAATGAAAAGTATAGAATCCGATTGTAATCAATCTTTTTATTGAAATTATTCTGGTTTTATGAAAAGAAAATCATACCTTTGTCAGAAGATAGGCATTATCAGGATCTTCTGATATAAATTTATTAATTTGATCTGTAGAAAACGTTTTGGATTTCCTTGGTTGATACCCGTCGGACTTTAAAATTCGTTAATACCTACCTGTAATGACAGTCTAGTAGTTCAGGAAATGAATATTTCGATACAGCTAGCCCGTGGGAAATGAAAATCGGTGTTACAACGTGGTATGTTTCTTATGGTGGATTTATGCAGCAATCATAAGTCGTAAGTCTTAAGTCATAAGGAAGAATATTCGTCAATGATTGGTTGGAATATACGGACCAACCAATCATTGACGATTATTCTTCCTTATGACTTAAGACTTATGACTTATGATTGCTGCATTAATCCACCATTAATCGAAGACGCAACTGAAAAGTTCATTTTTCTTAATAGTCGTAGAAAAATAATTTTTAAATATATCCTTGTATGTATGGCGAAAATTAAACCCATCCGTGTTTATGACATTGAACATATCTTCATTGAAATTTATGAAGAGTAGTGGACCAAAATCAGATCTCCGAGGGTCACCGCATTTTGTAGAAAGACTGAAAATACAACTGCATTATATTCAACGGATGATTTTTGGTAATCTATGTATGTATCTATGAATGTTAATGTTTGTAAGGTAAGGTTTATGAAAGATTGAAAGTGAGATTCAGATATTGTCAAATACAAGAAATTCATTGAGTTTTCTGCTTCTATTAGTATCGTGAATTTTATGTTTGGATCAATAGTGTTGATATATTCATGAAAGGTGTCCAATAGTCTGTTTGTACTTTCAAAACTTACTATAACATCATCTACGTATCTGTAACAATACAAAAACGATCTTGACAGTGGATTTCTGAGTAAAATTTTTTCAAGGTTGTCCATGAAATTTTCTGCAAGAGGAGGACACCCACAATCAAACCTTCTGATGATGAATATATGTTATTTTCAAACTGAAAATAATTATATACCAGACATATTGACAGAAGGTCTAATATTTTGTTTGGTAATCAGACTGACGTGTTTTTTGTCAATAAACCTTTGACTAAGATTATGGTATCTTGACGTTGTATACCAAGGAAAATATATTGGACGTCAAATGAAAACAATTTCGAACAATCTGGAACAGTAACATTCTATGTTTCGGTTCAAATTTGGAAAAGTTTCCAATTAGGTTAAATTTCTGGATAATTTAAATGATGGTGCCGTTACAAACGATACTACTGGTCGAACCGGGTATAGTGATAAGAAGATCAAAAGTAACTCCATAGAATAGAATAAATATCAATGGCGAAAATATGAATCCATTCGTGATTATGAAATTGAACTTATCTTCAATGAAAACTATGAAGAGTAGTGGACCAACCTTAGATCCTGAGGGACACCGCATTTTGTCGAAAAACTAAAATTCAACATCGTATTCAGCCAATGATTTTTGGAAACACAGGTATAATTCAAAGCAATACATGAAATACAAAATATTCTAAATAACCTGTATTTCTGCATATAAAATATATAATAATAATAATATCGTTTATTTTTTTACATACGTGGTTGAATAATGATAATATTGTGATATAAATTTTCAAACTCATGCAAAAAAGAAGCTGAAAACAATTTAAAAAAGATCTAGTTCAGCCCCTTCAAATTATAACACTATAAAATTTATATAATTACATTCGATTATGAGAAAAAAGGACAATCATTTTCATCTATTCTATCCTAATAATAATAATTAATGTCCCTCAGGAAGTAACAGAAGAGAGATATTACAAGTGTTTCATAATTTATAAATTTGCAATGAGTCTCCGTCTGCTTCATTTTGAGATTTTTCGAAATTAGAGAAGTATGAGAATATAGCATTTTAAGAGACTCATAACCTTTTTTGAGGCATTGACTAACATGGTTTTCAAAGCGTATGTCGGTATCCAACACAAGTCTGAAACTTTTTACAGTATTTGTGCAAGTCAGATTTTTTTACCAACTTTTATAAAAATATTTTGTTCGATTAGTGTTTTTTCCTTACCAAATATGATTTTGATGGGTTGATACGCAAATTGTGACGCTCTGATTCCTTTATCAGTCTGTCGAAATCTCAATTAATAATCATCTCGGCATTGTTACAACTAACAAGATAAAAATAGGGAACTGGTTTCTTATGACTTCCCATGATGTATCGGTAAACCATCTATGAATTCTCCAAACTTCCTTCGTTTATTTCTGATATTTTACTTGCAAACGATCATTCTCGCTTATTCCAAAGACAGCAAACAAACTTGGGAACGGTTTCCTGCAATTCATATAAATGCGAAATAGCCTTTGGAGGCTCGCATTTTGATTTATGTGTCTGTGAAATATGCATTATCTAAATTTGAGCTCCATCTTTTTTATTATACTTTGGACTGCACATAAATCACTGCCACCACGGTGTTATGTGTGTTAAAAACAGGTCGAATTCCATCGAGTCGTCCCACTGTTCCCGCAGAAGTTTTTTTTTAATAAAGTTGAATACGTTTTATACAGTGCGCACCAAGAAGAATGCAACAAACGGGGCACTGTTTCATTTTTGACTTCACAAAAAATTAATTCGTAATAAAAGTTTGTGCAATTAAAGAAACTGATAATGAGTGATGGAAAAGTCAAAGTAATTCTTTATTAGTTTGTGAAAAAAAGGAATTCATCAAACAAGTCAACAATGCATGGAGATTGGTAAATCCTGAATGTTTAACAGTAGTAGTGGTTTATTTAAAATAGGCAAGTATAATATACAAGCATCTCGATTATGCATAAAAAATTCACATCACATATATACATATATAAAAATAATATATTATGCAATTGATAGTTATATAAGATACGACAGTATAGTTGAGGTCAAACATATAAGATAAATAAAAAAAGACACAAAAAATGGCCTTTTCTTGTCCATCTCTGCCTGGAAAGGGCCACATAATGTTGGGGGCAAGTAGTGCAAGAGTTTGAAATGTGCATTATAGGTAAATTCGCCATGGGTACAAAATTTTTCAACTGTATCAAATTCATTATTGAGAGAGGATTAATTAATTATTTTGTTGAGATAAACGACTATACTAGAGATCGATACTAAGTACAAATATACAATTTAAAAAATATATGCAGTATACTGATTCGATTTATCATTCATTAAAAAGTTATTCAACAAAAAGAATAACAAAGAAAAAAATTAAAACACTCTCGTATATACAGAATGTTCATTCAGTACTGCATTTTTCACGGCTCAACATCTGGATTGTCAGGAATTGAGATGTTTTTGTTCAGATGATTTAAAAATAATCTAGAGAAGAGAATTCTCAAATAAGTGCATATACCAACATGGTCTTCCATGGAAATAAATTCAACTTTCCAATTAATCGCCCTGTGTTTTATTTATATGAACTCTCTGTGGTCCTATATTTTCAGATCGGATAGTGCGTTGCCACGTATCATTATTTATACAGATTTTTTTGCTAAAAATTACTTCCCTTTGAACTGGAATAATACTTTCGCGGTTGAAGATTTTCTAATAGATGATTTGCGCCATTTGTGAATTTTTCTGATGGAAGTTCTCAGTATGGAATGTCATTGATCAATTGTGCTAAAATTCAAAAATTATATTGATCATTTGGGTGTCTTGAACGGACTTTTCATCCGACACAATTACATTAAATTTTGGTGCCGAATATGGTTTTCTCGATTTTTATCGGTGATTTCTATCAAGTTTTAGTGCAATCATATTTGAAGGGTGGAAAAACGATGAGGTTCTATTTTTTCAGAAATCGGCATTTTAGCGGCATCTGTTAGCTTATAGCTCGAAGTATCAACATACCAAACCTTACTGGGGACAAACAATGACATTCCATAAAAAACTGCGGTCGAAAGTAGGCAGCACAGTGTAATAACGATGACACTCCCACAAAGAGGAACCTCATCGTTTTTTCACTAGACCCTTCATTTATTTCTTGCATAAAACTGAATGTTCTTTCATATCCTAAAATAAAATTCGGGAATATAATCAATATTGGACACAAGCATTCTGTTTCGTAGAATCATATTTTTACTCATCTGCTCTTGGGTATTTTGTGATCCTCCAGTAATTAAAGTAAATTCAATATTAATTTTCATCTTTAACGCCCTGCATCTCGAAAATGAATTGCTGTCTTCTACATGTTCACCTATAGACAATATTTTCTTTGCAATGTGAGAAATTAATGAACGGACCGGTCCACCTTAGGAATCATCATGTATAAGCAAATATTGTGCTAGTCCTCATATTTCCTTCAAAATAATTAAGCAAGTTATCAATCAAAAAGTACATACTTCTGCCAAAAATGCATAGTACCACGCCATACACACCTTATATGGTAATCACATGAGAATATTGGATAAATTCAGAGTGAGTTATTATCAATACTTACATAAGTTCAGGAAATTAATTCATATTTTGTCAATAACCAAACACAGTTTTTTAGACAAAAATTGCAATAAATCAATAAATAAAATTATTGCCATCTCTAACTTTATTCAAATTATTCCACCTATCGCCCCCACGTAACACTTGGCGCGGAAGATGTAAAGGCCCGCACAGCAATTAGGTATGTTTTTTTCAATGCAGGGTCTGGCGTAGTTATAATAGAAATCACAGCTGTATGCGGTACACGCAGCTATTAGCAAATTAGATTTCGACGGGGCAGTTGTTTACCTAATCTAAGAATATTAATAATTATAAAAATGGTTTATTCTGAATACAAAAGTTACAGTGCTTTTGTTAAATTAACTTGATTAATCTGCACGCATCACAATATTTAGTGGCATATGTACTAGTCCGACCCTGGTCGGCGGCATGGGAATCAATTTCGTGCTAATCGGCCATTTTTTGCGCCTTTTTTTATTTATCTTATATGTTTGACGACAACTATAACTATAAAAGTAAATTATTATTGCGCAATAGTCAAAGTCAAGTTTTATAATGGAACTATAAATGGTAACTCTTGCAAACATGGACAGCTCTTTCGAAGTTCTTGAAAAAAAGTACACTTTTTAAGATATCTTCCTAAGGATGTATTCTCCATGAATATTGAATGTTAGATTATTATCATTCGATCATAAATCCCAGATATTTGAATTCATCCTCAATTTCCAAAGACGTATTTTCAATCACTATATGAAACGAATCAAATTTTCATCGTGTACTAGTTTTTTTTTTATAACTTTTATAATAACGGATATATAGCCGACGAACCCTCTCAATCTCGAGTACAATCTATGCAATAAGACATGTGAGACTGAATATTGTTAAAAAAAGTTATTTCCGCAATCCTGTTGCACCCCTACTTAGGCAAGCTAGGTAAAACACAACCATCAACTTTAAAAATGTGATCCCATGCACGCGAGTTGAACCCACGACCCTATATGCTTGAGAGGCGTGCGCTCTACCAACATGACCATCACGACCCAGTAGGTATTGAAGCTGCACCATTCATTATTTCATAATGTAATGACTTCTGGATTACTCAACTGGGGGCACTCCTGTTACTTTCATATTTCAAAAACAGGCAATCAGAGCTATGGTTCTTACATTCATACTTTCAATGAGATTTGAGGCTCAGATCAGCAAAGACACATTTGGAAGTTATTATGTTAGTTTTTATAATTTTAACGACAGACGATTACCTTTACAACAATTTCCTCGTTTTATGTCATTGGTTATTATTTCTTCACCAAAATCAACAATATTTTCTGTTTGCACAGAATGTTACTACCATCTATAAACAACGTCTACTAGCAGAAATATTAATATTGTCCCGATTATTTTCATGTCGAAAAAGGAAAGGGGGCCCAAAGCAGAACCCTGAGGAGCCCCAAAATTGATGCTTATGGTTGAAGACCACTGAGTAGTTTTCACAATCTGGATTCATCCCAATTGATATGATTTTGATCATTGGTGTAAACATTCTGAAGACAAAATGCAGTAGAGTATTTCATGATGGTCACAATTGACAGAAATCAAAGCACAGCAGCAGCAACCCCACCAAAATTGATTCATGACTTCATGCATCATCTGAAAAACGGCGTTAGTGGTATTTTAAAATCCAAGACGATCATTTCATTATTACAAAGTAATGGTGTTATTTTGTCTTTCACTATAATATTTGGAATGCAAGGAATAACGATAAGGGCCATTGGGCAATAGACGAGGAAAGTGTGTCGTCACAAATGTCATACTTGTCAAAAACTGATTCCAAACAAAGAATTTTAGATGACAAATCTCTGTTGATGATTTGCTGCTTTGCTTATTAGTTTGTGTTTGGTTGTTTGGATTTTGTTTTCTCAGGCAAAAGAAGTTGAAAAACCTTAACGGAAACAATATCGGAGTTATCGGACAAGCTGATTTAAATTCGAGGGAAGTTTGTTCGGAATCAGTTTTTGACAAGAATGACATTTGTGACGTCTATAGCTAGAGGAATATTCAGTCATCCCACTTATACAAACGAATTACAATTAATGTTCTGAGTTGTTCCGGGGATATATATAATAATAATAATAAATTGGCTTTATTAATCGAGTTGAAAAAAAAATTATGTTAGTATGGGAAAAATAATAATAATTACATCGATGAATAGGCGAAGTTCAGCTTACGCTGTTTTACAACTTAACTTAATTGATTTCATTTCCAAAAATCGGATCGTGAAATTGTGATTTTATTCTTGACAGTACAAGAAAAGCTAAAATAGCAATGAATATTTCAGATATGCCCTTGATTTCACTATAGCTTCAGGGAATCATGGAGCTGAATATTTTTTTCACACAATAAATAAATTAAGAGACTTCCAAACAAGACTTACCAACCTTACCGTCCACCATATATCATCGAAATTTATTTTGAAAGCAGTCTTGACCTTGTAATTTTTATATCATGTTCACAAGGAAAAGTATGTTTTTGATAGTAGGATCGTTGATTGTTCCTCGGCAATGAATCATGGGATACGAACGTTACACTAAAATGATTAATAGCGAATATACAAAGTGGTTATTTATTTAATATCATAATTTATTCGTAAAAAGTTAAGAAGTAAATTCAAGTCAGTTTTGACGTTTTACACCGCGCATATTTTATAGCTTGATTTATGGCTTCGAAAATAGCTTAGCAAATGAAAACAGACAAATAAGATTATAAACGGACTATTTACATATTTGTTGCGTTGGATATGGCTTGTTTTTCGTTTTTCAGGTAGGCTAGTTGTACGTAGATATATCAATAACCGCAGGGGTCCTAGTACAGAAAATATATACTGTATTCATCTACACGCTTTTCAGAATGTTGTAATACACTTTAACCAACACAAACGATGCAATTCCAACACCCGGTTTATGAATTATCAACACACCATAATTCAACTTTATACCTCAATATTTCATCGTCAAGTATAACAAAAACAGCTAATGCCCCTTACGACTATTGAATTGTATCTGTTGCTCACTCGTGTAAGGGTTCTACAATAAAATCTTTGAAAGTATTGGCAATAATATACATAAAATAATTCATAGTGTCAAATATGAATATATTATGTAATGATTGGTATTTTTGACAAGGACTGAAATGAAAAATTTACCCTCTTGAACGTTAGATAGAGAAGTCGAAAGAGTTCGGGAAAATGAACGACCGTTTCAGTCGACGAAAATTACTGCCAAAAAATTGTCGGTCGGATGGATCGAATTCCCTCCCCCCTAGTTTTGGAAAGAAATTGCGAAATTTGCGAAAATAAAATCGGAAAAATTCGTATAAATAGGGAAAAATATCGGACCATCGAATAAATTAATTTTAAAATATTTTACACACCCTTCCCCCTAGAAGGCTAGGAGTTCGGTAATTTTACGACTGGGCCAAAAATCGAAAAAAATATCGGAAATATCCGGACAGTTAGTGAAAAATATAAGACCATGGAAAATTTAAATTTTAAAAGACGTTTCCTCTTCTGTCCCATTCAAAATCTAGGTCGAAGGTCAGACCCCCATCCTTCTTGAACAAAATTGCGGAAACTCGTGAGGAGGAAAATTGCGTAAAAATAGTAAAAAACATCGGACCGTCAAATGAAGAAACTTTAAAAAATTGCGCTTTCTGCTTCCTTCAAGGCTAGATAGACCAACCTCAGGGCACCTGGAAAACCTATTTTTTTATCCAAAAATATGCTTTCATTTATAAACTATTGAACTAAAAAGTAAAAAATAATATTTAGTCTAGGAAAAACAAAACGTGAAACGTCATCACACTTGAAATGAAGCCTCAAGATTACATGAAAATATTAAAATTTTCAAATTTTCATACATTGTACCTCCCAACAGAAGTGGAAATTTTATTTTGTAAATGCAGACTTGATAATGTGAAAATACACGAAATATCTATAATTATGAATGTAATTTCATATTCACTTTGTAAAATCATATTCAATGTATTTTCGAAATTGTTAAATCACCATTACACATGCTGTAAATTCACAGCACTTTATTCACGTATTTATAACCTAAGTTTGCCAAACTTGTAAATCTAAAATTAATTCAAGATTATAAGTTGCAAAATCATAATACACCCCATATATGAGACTGTTTGCATTAATCTTTATGCTGGGTGTTTCTGATTGAGATGAACAGGTATAGATAAGGATTATATCAACAAAAATTAAGTCATACAAGTTGATAAAAAATAAGTGAACCAGGATATATTTCTTCTCTAAAAAAGATAAACCTGCTATATTTAAAAATATATCTGTGATCAGGATTTATCTTGAAATGATAACTACGTACCATTTCTAGAGTTGCACAAAGTTTTGCTGCTACCTAGCTAAATAAATTACCGAGAATAAAAACAGTTTCAGTGTTTTCCCAATCTATTCCGAGAATATATTCTTCTCCATCATGTAATTCGGGGACCTGTTAGGTGATATCAACATAAACAAATCTAACTGTACTGTCCTCATTGAACAGTTAAAAAACACACAGAGGAAGCAACACACCGTAAAATACCGCACCCCTATAATATCATCCGTCATGGAGGACGTTTGATTGTCAACTAAAGAGTCATAAAGCCCAGACAAGCCATAGTCTGCATTAAAATATATATATTTATGGTAAAATCACATTGATAAATCATAAATTCAAATCTTCTGCGGCGAAAAAGCAATCAAAATTGTAAAATTCGGATAACTTGGGTATATTCATAGTATACCCTTATAATTATATAATATATTCTATAATTTTCGTTACTGAATGTGCAATTATCTACCAAACTATATTTTCACTGAAAAATGTAAATAATTATAGTAATTGGTCAATAAAATCACATTCACAGTAAGTATGTAAAATTGCATAGAATTTTTATTCACTTCCTATTGAAATATTCGGAGTGCTTTCTGAAGATGGCAGATGGTCTCACTGTACATGGTCTATCTTACAACATATTATTTACACCGTTATGAATCAGTTCGAAATGTTGCCATCCTCCATGTCAAGTTATTCGTGTACAAACCTGCAAAAGGCTTTCACAGAGGTAATTCAATAGTCAGGGAATTCATTTTTTTCTGTTGGATGCCTGAAAATAAAATCCGTAGAGCGAAATGTTTAACGAGTTTGCCCTTTATTCAAGTTGTCATTATTTAAGTTCTTGTTTATTCTGTTCAATAGATTTCGAATAGTTCATGAATAATTTGTTTTTTGTTTGTATCATGCTTGAAACGATATTCGAGGTAAAGTAGTGTGTGGGTTACATATAAAATTTTCAGTCGCCAAGTAGATGAATAGACAAACAATATAATGGGGGCTGATAACAATTCCTTGCGGGACACAGAAAGTATATAACATACATTTCGCATTTAAAAAAATTAATCGAATGGTATCAATCGAATAAATGGTAGATTGATTTGATCTGAATGAATCGCATAAACTTTCTTATATTCCTTAACTTGGCATTTGGAAATAAACATTTATTAGAACCAATTGATAATTTTTTCGTGCCTTGAAAATTTTCTATGGTGTTTGATTGCACCGTTAAAACACCTTGCTGTTTGCTTTTGAAAAAAAATATTAAAAAATGCTGAGATAGAAATTCAGAAAGAAACGGTGTTCAAGTCTCACACCAACATATCTTCCTAAAGCCTGCGTCAGCGAACAAAAAACGAGCCAAAACGAAAAATCTGGTATGTTAGCCATAAATTAATGATTATACAAAATATACTGTGTAACAGAGTTCTCCCACAGATGTCAACTTAATCTAAATAAATATCCCTTCTTTTCCCTACTCGCTTTAAATTCTCAACAAATCTACCTACATACTTCCACCAACTTTAAAATGAAGATGTAAAACTCTGTCGTCCATGTTTATATCCCGTTGAGTCCTAACTTGCTTACTGCATGAGCGTACAGTCTAGAAAGGTGAGTGGGTATGACTGTTGTAATATTTCTAAATAAGTGTGCCTGAAATTGTTACAATTTCTTGTTTTTTTCTTTATGGCTTATAATTAAAATACTTCAACATAGTTTCATAAATTGGTACTGATGGTTTAAATTTACACAAAAAAACGGAAACGGATATCTGTTGTGCAGGGTGTCCCAAATTCGAGCCTCATCATTGGGATCTCGGAAACCAGAAGAGATACGAGGTAGGGTAAATGGAGGCACAGTTGCGCAATTTGGTTGTCATTGAAACACAGCTTTCATATTTGAAAAATTCCGAATACTTCCGAAGATTTTTGGAAAAAACCGATTATTCGCGATTTCATTTTTATTTTTAGGTGACTCTATTTGAATAGATATAACAAAACAAATTTCACATTCTCATTGCTACTTTATCTGTTCTACAAGATGGTGTTATCAGATTTTCAAACAGACGTTTCGTATTTGAGCTGTCATCATCAACTTTGTTTTTTAAATACGGCCCTGGATTTTTTATTATGGATTTTGAAATCTTCTAATGTCCCAAAACAAATGATGTATCGCACTTATTCGAAAAGTTTATAGTAATAGAATTTTCCATAACAACTCATGTGTTAGAGAGAGACAGAATAGATTTTTGGTAAGATCTTAGCAGGACATCGTTAAAATAAGTTTTTCGAAAAAGAATGATACATCATTGTTTTAAGGACCTCAGAAGCTCCTAAAAATTGATATAATACAATGTGTGATGTTCAACAATAGGCATGATGTTTTAATTATTCCAAAAAAAGTCAAACAAAAACTATAAAATTGAATACCCAATGAAAGTTAAAGTAAATATTCAAATTGTAATCCACCTGCTTGAATGCATTTTCGTGTCAGTCTGTGAAGTTTATGGATGGCACGCTGAATGGTCCTTGCAGGGATAGCCCTGATCTCCCTTATTAGGTCTTGTCCTAATACTTCAAGATTTTGTGGCGTGTTTCGATAAAAACGGTTTTTGAGAAATCCCCAAAGAAAGTAGTCTAGAGGGTTTAGGTCGGGGCCAACGTACGAGACCTTGGTTTCCAATCCATTTATTAGGGAATAATTCATTTAATAAATTTTTAACACATCTCCCATTATGAGGTGGTGCACCGTCTTGTTACCACCATAGATGACGTAATACGCCCAAAGGTTCTTCCATTAAGGAATCCAATATATTGGTCCTTATTAATTCTGCATATCTATCGGAATTTTATTTTCCTTGAATAAAAAACGGGCCGATAATTTTACTGTGCCACGTACCGACCCATACGTTAAATGATTGTCGTCCCTGAGGTCTTACTTCTTGATTCTGCCTTGGGTTTTCTATTGACCAATAGTGTTCGTTATGTCTGTTAAATAGTCCATCTGTTGAAAAACTGCATTCATCTGTACTTATAGTTTTATTTAGGAAGTCATCATTTTCATTAATTTTATTTTGCAACCAGTTACACAATTCTAATCGTCTCTCAGCATCGCCAGGTCTTAGTGTTTGACTAATATGGATTTTGTAAGGTTTATATCCACGCTTATTTAAAGTTCTCCAAACTCTCAATCGCGGTAATCCTACTTCTTCTAAGAAAACTTCTGAGAAAACTCTAACTGAAGCTCGAGGATTATTCTTGGCCTTAAAAAATAATTTAAATTTATTCATTTTACTTTCTACTTTGTAACAGTTTTCAACCTTACAGTGTTCAAGATAATTTGTTCCTCTTCTGGATCGATTCGTGTTCCATATTCAACCCTTGGCTTAACAAAACTTCCGTACTGAGCTAAATTATTAGCAATATTAGCAAAATAACTATAATGCGGCTGCCGTCTTTCTGGATATTCCAACAAATAGCGCTCACAAGACGTTTTTGAATTTCGATTCGAAATATAATAAAACCTTATCATGTCTCGTTTTTGTTCGTTAGAAAAAGTCATTTTCGTTTAATAAGCGTTAACGATTAGTGAACGAACAGTGAACTGTCAAAATATTGGATAATTTAAACATTAACAAATGGTCTAAGATAGCCAGAATGCATGATGCACAGCCACTTTGATAAAATGCAATTATTTTTGTAAATATAGCCTAGGGCCTAGAGTTTGAGGGATGACACTTCAGTTATATTATTTATTAACCACTCACTTTTATGTTAGTTTTATAGTTTTATGCAGTGCGTTATTGCAAAAAAAGTTTGTTTTAACTCTATTAAAAATCTAATTTTTGTCTCTGTCTAACTCATGAGTTCTTATGAAAAATGCTATTAATATAAACTTTAAGAATAAGTGCGATACATCATTTGTTTTGGGACATTACAAACTTTTAAAATCTATAATAAAAAATCCAGGGCCGAATTTAAAAAAACAAAGTTGATGATGGCAGCTCAAATACGAAAAGTCTGTTTGAAAATATGATAACACCATCTTGTAGAACAGTAAAAGTAGCAATGAGAATGTGAAATTTGTTTTGTTATATCTATTCAAATAGAGCCACGAAAAAATAAAAATGAAATCGCGAATAATCGGTTTTTTCCAAAAATCTTCGGAAGTATTAGGAATTTTTCAAATATGAAAGCGGCGTTACAATGAGCACCAAATTGCGCAACTTTGCCTCTATTTAACCTACCTCGTAACTCTTCTGGTTTCCGAGATCCCAATGATGAGGCTCGAATTTGGGACACCCTATACATAACAAGTACAGAGTTTATAACAAAGATATTTTTATTCTTATTGAATTGTTTTTAAGAAATGATAAGACCCGTGTCTTTTTTGTTTCGAGTGCACTAAGTGTCGGTTAAGTGGAAAAAATAAAAGATGTTCACCTACTTTTCAATTATAGAGGTTTGCATGGCATACTTTGTTACAAGAGGCCGTTAGTGTAGACTATTGTCCATTGCTATTTTCCATATTAAGCAATGACATTAGTGGGTGCTTCTATCATATCTACAATATGTTTCATGTTTGCTGTCGATTTAAATCGATTGAGAACTTCCTGCAATGAACGCCCCCCTCCAGACAGACTTAGATCGTTTATATAAATTTTGCGAAACAAATTGACCACAGACGAAAATGAAAAAATATTCTGATATCGAATAACACTTTACGTGGTTAATAATTACCCATTGTGGATCAAGTAAAAGTCTCGAACTATTTTTTGAATTCTCTAATAGATAGATTACTAAAATCATACAGTGATGATTTTCTAGAAGAAAGTAGATATATTTCACTAATCCTGTGTACGAAAAAATTGTTTGACAAAGCATGGTTCCTTGTTGTAGCTATCGTAATTAGCCATCATTATTATTTTCAATTTTATTTTTTATTTTGGTTTTATATTTTTGCGAAGTAAGCATTAGTTTGTAATTATGCTGTTATTGGAAATAAGTTGTAATTTTTGTTGGGATTCCAAAATAAATAATTAAAATAAAATAAATAAACGTTAATATTTAAAAAGCTTCACAAATTGGCAGAAAAATAATTGTTTATGTCAAATATGAGTGAAAACAAATTACAGCTTTATTGGCAGCTATAGAAATGAACCATATAATCCTGATAATATATAAATTTTTTGACAGTACCTATTTCAATTCTCAAGAAATTTTTTGTGTTGAGTTATTGATTACATATTACAATAAAATACAAATATTTATCGCCATACATTCATTAAAGTATTGGATAATGAATAAGCTTGTATTAATTATTGAATATTGAACAACAAAAATTATAAATATAATATACTTATAGATTACGTAGAAAACAAACTACCTATCAAGAGTTCGAAGTAGCAAAGATGGTACATCAAAAAATTAAAGACGCTGCAATTATGAAAATCTTGAATTGAATCAAAAGAGTTTTTGATAACAACTTAAGGAATTTTTTAAATATCTTATTTTTATGTATTTTTCCATTTCATTCAACTAATACTTTGGTCAGGCTGTGCTTGGATAAGGCCCAATACAGGCCATATTGACTCTTTCTTGATACATGGTAATTAGGTAGGTTATTCTTGCCCTCCATTATTGAAGTAGAATGGACAGAGAGTGAAATTGTAATAAGTTGAATGATTTTTTTACAAGAAAAGGTATATGGTTTGAATAATATAGTTCTAATTAATTTCTTTTGAACTCTGGCGCAGTTGCGCCAACAGATGATGGCATAAGAATGGCAAGGCAGAACATATCTAAAATAATAATGTAGTAAGAGTTGATTGTCAGTTGCCAAAGAACATAATAGACTACAAGCCCATATAATAATTTTGGGGGGTCATTTGACCCAGCATGAAACATATTCAGAACAATGCTGCTATATGAAAAAATAACTTTAGTCACTATGCCGTCAATTCTTGGTGGTGCAAATGACTGTAATAATAATAATACTAATTTTTCATCTGAAGATGTGCTTTTCCAACAAAATATTCCTGTACGGCATTCCTCACGTTGGTTGATTATGAAATAATAATCTCCTAGAACATACTGCCGTACAAAAATAATGGGACCGGAATCCAGGATTTTTTTTTTAATTTTCGGAAATTGATAACTTTTCCTGGCTTCCAGTCCCATTATTTTTGTACGGTAGTAGGTTCTAGGAGATTATTATTTCATAATCTACCAACGTCAAGTGAGACGTATTTGTCGTGTGCGTAGATATTAACTGCACGTTTTTGTAGGTGTTTTTGGGTGTTTGCGGATAAATGGTCAATACAAGAAAATGATATCACGAATAGTGCGAGTCAGTGTAGTCTAGCTGTTAGTTGTGCTTGCTATTCATCTTCAAATAATGGTTGCACTACGTGCGTTGAATGAGAAATGCGAAGCAATTGTAATTTTTTTTGAGGCTCATCGAAATTATCATGATGCGGTACGAATGTTCAATGAACGTTTTCCGGATCACCCTATTGATAGACATTATTTCAAACAATTAGTGGCAAAATTTTATGAGAACGGCAGTGTGCAAAATAAACCACGTTCTGGGCGATCAATTACAGGAGAAGATAAACAAGTGGACATTATGAGCGAGTTTGTCAATAACCCGTCCTCATCGAGTAGAACTGTAGCCTTGAATTGTGAGGTTTCGCAGATGACGGTATTGAGAATTCTGAAAAAAAATAAATTTCATCCGTACAAAATAAAAATGGTGCATGAACTGACGGACGATGATCCAGACCGCCGTCTAGAATATTGTGAAATAGTATCTAACAATATTTTACAAAATCCCAGCTATTTAAAACATATTTGTTTCAGTGATGAGGCTACTTTTTTTTAAACGGTCATGTGCATAGACAAAATGTGAGGTACTGGTCCGATGAAAATCCTCGACTTTTTCGCGAAACTCATACCCAGTTTCCCCAAAAAGTTAATGTGTGGGCAGGGATACTGGGTGACCATATTATCGGTCTGCTATTCATTGAGGAAAATTTGACGGGTGACCTCTATTTGGAAATGCTGGAAACAGTGATAGATCCACTCATAGTGACAACTGTCGAAAATAATCCTGACGAATTTGACATGGACATTATACTGCAACAAGATGGAGCTCCTCCTCATTTTGCAGTTGCTGTCAGGACATATTTGAATACTGTTTATGCAGGACGATGGATCGGGCGTCGAGGATCTGTGGAATGGCCTCCAAGATCACCAGATCTAACTCCTTTAGATTTTTTCCTATGGGGTTACCTGAAATCTAAAGTCTACGAGACTCAGTGTCACTCTATTCAGGAGTTGCGTGCGCGGATTACGGAAGTGTGTGCAACAATTACTCGCGATACCTTGCAAAGCGTCAGGACTGAAACACAAAATAGACTCTATTTTTGCCAGGAGGTCAACGGGGAACATTTTGAACATTTACTGTAATAACAGAAAAAGTTAGTGTTAGTTCAGTTGCTTTCCTGTTTGTGGTGTAATTCTTTGCACGGTTGAATAGAGAATAAACGCCCCTTTCAAATGAGGTATCACTCACCACCCCATGCTATTTAAATTTATGAAAATGTACACTGTAGAAATCAAAAATCGACGTGTTTCGGCGATTTTCCTAACAAGAGTCCAGTAAGTAACGAGTTAGATAGGGGGGGTAACACTTATGATGCGCACTGTATAGCAGCATCGTTCTGAGTATGTTTCATGCTGGGTCAAATGACCCTTACAAATTATGGGCCTGTAGTACAGATCAACAGTTTTTTTGTTACATTTTCAACTCAACATGAACGTAGATGCTCATCAATGAAAATTCCTAGATATTTGGCGACCCTGGATTTTTCAATTGTTTTATTGTAAAGTTTGACGAATAGACTGACTTATTCAGATCAGTAAGGCTGCAGTAACAATTCGGTTTTAGATCCATTGAACACAAGCCCCTTATTAAGTTTGGAAAAGTGTATCATTTGGTTAACCGCACTACCAGATTGTTCCTATGAGTCGTAACTACAGCATCATCTGCAAATGTTGCTACACAATGATAAGGAAATTCTTGTATAAGATTATCTATCGAAGAAAATTATCAACAAAATGGGCCCTAGTATGCTACCCTGTGGCAAGCCGCTGGTAACTGGAATGCAGCTTGAGCAAACCAAAGTGTCATTATATTTTAAGTTCTCCATCAATCAGTTAATATTACCAATAAACCAAACCAAATGCCTTTCACACCAAACGCTATTTCCAGATCAAAAAAGAGATATATGAACTTGTTATTTTGTTAACATTTCAACAAATTATGTGAATATAAAATGGTTATAGCATCTTGAGTGTGCTGAGTTTTTTTGCCAACAGGTAATATTATTTTTCAAATTTATTTTTCCTCAATAAGGTGCAAATACAGAGTATTTAATAATATTTTATCATCAGCACTTATTGCTTTTTTTTAAAGGGTGATTCAAGTAATTAATTTTTATTTATAAGGAAAAAGTTATTAAAATCATTCGCAGCCTCTTGCAAGTTATGAAATTGGTAACCACCCTCAACAATATATCCAGGAAGTTTAATATAAACTGATGTGGAAATATCGCTGGATTTTGATTATCCCCAATTGTTAAAATTTTGACATGTTTCAAAGAAGATGTCGGATAATGCTATAATTAGCTAATAAACTAACCCGGATCTTCATAAATTGGCTCGAATATATTTCGGTTCCCCTAGGACGTTCTCCAGAATTCCTCACCCTCTGATAAATTTTGTTGTTTCAGGTATTTCAGACGTTGCTGGATGTCCCGAAGCTTCGAAGTAATCCCGTGAGTTTACCAGGATTCTCTTTGAGACTAATTCGGGATTCAAGATGGATTCAGAGGGTATATTTATATATACTTCCTATTCGGCAGTAACTTACCTAGGGAAAACTCACTTCAAAGGCATAAGACAATAGTAGATGTTTTTCCAACTCGAAAATGTCAGCTGAACAATCAAAATCCCAAAATAGAAAAGTGACTATTTCTGAAGCTTCGGAAATACCGGGGAGTCCCACGAAGATCTGTTTTCTCCTGGCGTATTTACACTTCTTTTGTCTGCATATGAGTTTATAAATACAACCATTTGTCACTTTTTGTAAGAAGCTTTGTTTATTATTATTATTTATCAAATAAATGAATATTTGGAACCATACCAAAACTATGTCAAAATAACATTTTCCTGGGATTTGGGTAAGGTATGTCGGGATTTATGACATTACCTATAAGGAATGCGAGAAGAAGTACTTGGGTCAAATACGAAGGGCAATGAGAGTACGATTCAAAGAGCATATTGCTCATATACTATTTTCAAGACCAGATAAGTACTAGAACAGGTAAATTCGGTAAACATTCGGATTATATCATTTGATGGAGGCACTCAACCATTCAAATTATTAGTATAAATAGAATTTCGCAAATTGCATGAAGTTCTGGATCGTGTACAAATTTGTGATGGCATCAGAATAGATGCTTTCAAAATTTGTAATAAAGTTTCAAATCTTTTGTAATTATTCCGAGACCACCTTTATAAAAAAATTGACCACGAATTAAAAAAAGATATAAATAAACATGTTTCGGTCAACGTAAAAGGTTACAAATCTGTACAACTGTTCGGAATATTTTTCCGATGTACCTATTTCTCAAGTTTGCAGAACTTTTGGAATTTTTTCTTGTGGTATATCAAAGAAGAACATTAGTTTTTAATATTAATAAAAAAGATTCGTGATATGAAATATTATATTTCATACCACTCTAACTTTGCAGGACTTCTGAAAATTTTCCAACGAGTCTAAAGCAAAATTAACATTTATTGCAATTTTGACATGTTCCGGACTTCGGAAAAGGTTGTAAAATTTTTTAGTTTGTTTATAAACTGTTCCCGGCCTTTTATCAATTATTACGAGTTGATTGTCTATTTCTTCTGGCCTATTAAAGACAGCAAATAAATCAACATCATTTATCAACATCCAACCGGAATTTTGTTGCACGCTAATCAAGTTCACCCGGTATGTAAATCCTGACCTAGACGAGTTATTTTAGCCGAATAAATACTGAAACTACATCATACACGTTTAAACTATACTATCCACTTTCTGTACATACATAAAAGCAATTTTGGTCTCCGAGAAAAATTTATCGTTGAATGAAATTTGCTGAGTACTCTCATTGAATTGATAGTTGGTATAAATCAGTGGGCAGGATATTGCTATAAAAATTATGTCCGAACTTTGCGGAGTCTTTTGCAGTCAGATAAATTGGCTTTAATAATTCTCTACATTTATTACGTTATTTGGCATGTTTGTTGAAATCCCGGTTATATTTGCGCGAGATTTATTATGTCAACCATGGGGCCGATAAGAGGATTTGGACATTTGGATTCGGATCGAAAATGTCTGGGGAAATATCTATCGAAATTACTGCGCAGTAACATGTACAGTACTCGATTATACCAGGTGTTTCGTATGAAGTCAACTGGAAAACATTTTCTGGATCGAAACTTTCTCATGAAATTTTTTTCCAGAATTCCTCGTGTCATGGAAGATACTGGATTCATGACTAAAAATAAAAGAATTCAATAGGACTGATGTTTGGTAGGTGAATTGGACTGATTACTTGCATTTCGGAATTCCATAATCTTCATGGTTGAAAGATTTCTACTTCTTTCAATTTTTCACTACTTTTCAAATGCAATCGTCTTCAGGTGAATTGGACTGATGTTTGGGAGGTCAATTAGACTGATGTCTGGGAGTTCAATAATAATAATAATTGATCTTTATTTTTCTTTGCAAATACACAAGTTAATGTGGACGATTACCCTTGGGAGGCGATGTTCAACAAAGTTGTTCTTCCACATACCCCCCACAGATAAAACCAGATAAAAAATCGATACGTAACAGATGCTAAACATAAGGATAATATTAACAAAAGAATTACTATTACTTACTAACAAAATATGTATATATATATATATATATATATATATATATATATATATACAGGGTGATTCACGACGAATTGTACATAGTCCAACCATAAGTACTATGGACCAATGCCATTTCATATCTGGTATTGAAAAATGCCTTGTTTCGTTTTTGACGGATATACAGGGCGATATTTGAAAATATGTGAATTATTAAACGTTAAATATCTCTAAAAGTAAAAAACTCAGGCATATGAAATTTTCCACACTGAAAATGCTTCCTGAGCTCAATAAAATAGTTTTTGAAAAAAAAATTATTTCAGGTCCGGACTTAGTTTTTTTTTAGATTTTCATTGGTTTTTTAAAAACAACACCCTGTAAGCAACATCAGGCAAATTTTATTTTTCTCACTTTGAAGCTTAAGGACCATACTAAGCAACAGTTGAAAAAAATTGAACGCGGAAGTTTTTGTTTTCTGCAGAAAAAAATTGCACTTTCAAAAATACTATAATTTTAATGGATTCACATTCCGCGTATGACTGATGCGGCACTACATCGATAACACATCATAATTTTTCAACAGAAATTATGAGGAAAGTTCATAATACAAGAGATAAAGTATTATTCAACCAACCGTTAAAATTCCAGGGTCGTATTTATTTTTTTTAATGTTTTTATTGATCCAGTATAAACAACACCCTGAAAAGCGGGTTGAATAGATTTTCTTTCTGTCACGTCAATGCGGATGGTACGATAGAAAAAACTTTTTTTTTAAACAGTGCAAATGGATTTTTTCTACCATGGCTAATACAGCACTACATTGAAAAAAAAACATTTATTTAAAATAAAATCGTTCGGAAAGTATTACTTACTCGATTTAAAGATTGATATCACAGGTCCTAACTTATTTAACGTTCTAATTGGTTTTGTAAAAACAATACCCTGTCACCTTGGAGGCTGGCTAATACTAAGTACTTGAGCAAAATTAATCAAAGAAGATCAACGTGAAATGTTTAAAAACTTATTGATTTCTATTTGGCAAGTAAAACAAAACCTTTCGTATCCAATAAAGATGGCAGCCGACTCCGTTTTATTTTTCTACGGGACACTTTTTAAAGTTTGCTGCTGACCGTCACCATAAGAAATACATGAGCAACTATTATTGTGAAAAATGGAATGTAGAGTGCAATTACAGACATACAAATACTGAAATCAGTTTTCTAGAAAATGTAATTCAGTTGACTCAACGATAACAATAACATATTAAATAAAACTACCTAAAAATGACCTAAGCTGATTTAGTTTTAATTGAACACGAAAGTTTTTGTTTTCTACAAAAAAAATGGAATATTTTGAAAAGGATAAGTTTAAAGGATACTTACTCATTCTGCTTATAACTGATGCGGCACTACATCGATAGCACATTATCATGTTTCAACAAAAACTTTAACGAAAGTTCATATTACTCAAGATAAAGTATTTTCAATCAACCGTTGAAATTCCAGGCCGTATTTTTTTTCAAGTTTTTATTGGTCCTGTAAAAATAACACCCAGTAAATGGAGTTGAACAAATTTTCTTACTGTCACGTCAAATATGATGATGATACTAACTGAAATAAATAGACACCATTTGCCATAGAAGAAACTATTACTTTTGAAAACAGTTCAAATGCAAGTAGGCTTTTAATTCGCTTTGAAAAACAAATAAAGCAACGGGTGACAGAAGCTCGGGTATCCATTTTGACAGTTTGAGTTGGTCATTCAGCACGATGCCTCATCAGTTTACTTACGCAGAATACGCAGATATCATTTTTGTATACGGATGTTGCGAGGGGGAAGTAACTCTTTCATTATGTGTACATCATAACATTTTCATTACTTCATTAATCATTTCATATTCAACTTAAAATCGAAATCTATGTTTCTGGGGATCCGTGATATGATTTTTTTCGGTTCCAAGTTGGCAAATTTATGCCGTCTGACAATCGGTAAGTGATCGCCTCGGTGATCGCTGAGCAGACGCGGATTTTAATCAGTGATTTTCCGATGAATATTATAACATCATTAATGGTAATTATTTTTCATTAGAGTTAATTACTGCATTATTTTCATTAGGTGTACAAAAAATGGCTAGTTACTTCCCCCTCGGGATGTTGTAATGGAAATGCCAGAGCAGCAGTCAGGGAGTACCGGAGAAGATTCCCACATAGAAGAGTACCGAACCACCAAACGTTTAACAACGTTTTTACGCACCTGCGAGAAACGGGAAAATTTCCTTCTGGTACTGCAGAACGTGGTGAGCGACTGACTGAAGACCAAAAAGAGCATATTTTAGAAATGATTAATCAAAATGATAAGATAAGTACCCGGCGAATATCCAGCATTTAGCACATTTCCCAGTCCACAGTTTTCAGGACGTTGAAGAAAGATCTCCTCCATCCCTATCACCTCAACTGGTGCAGAGACTGCATCCGGGAGATAATCTTCCACGTTTGCGATTATGCAGGTGGATCTCTGCAAATAGAAGATACATTTATCAGATATTGTTTTGCGTTGAAGCCCAGTTCACGAAAGACGGCATAAACAATTCCAGAAATAATCACAACTGGAGACATGAAAATCCACATGTTATAAAGCAAACTAGATCTCAAGTTAGATTCTCTGTCAATGTTTGGGCAGGTATCATCGGTAATAAATTAGTGGGTCCTTATTTTTTGAACGATAGATTGAGTGGGCAGGAGTACCTTGATTTTCTGGAGAATGTTCTCCCTGTTCTTCTGGAAGATGAGGAAGTCAATGTGAGAGATGTGAGATTTCAACACGATGGAGCAGGACCTCATTCAACCAGGACAGTTAATCAGTTTCTCAATCAAAATTTTCCCAATAGATGGATGGGACGTGGTGGGCCGATTCCCTGGCCGGCGAGATCACCTGACCTTACCCCACTAGATTATTATTTGTGGGGCGTTTTGAAAAGCATAGTATATGAGGTAGAGATTACAACAAGAGAACAGCTACGTGAGAGGATAATTGAAGCATTTCTCTTCACAAGAAGGCATCCAGATCAGATAAGAAAAGCCGTAAGGAATATCTTGAAAAGAGAAAGGAAGTGCCGGGAGGCGAATGGATGGCATTTTGAAAATAAACTTAAATCCGATTAGGTCTCTTTTAAGTAGTGTTTATTTGTTATTGTTATCGTTGAGTCAACTAAATAAAATTTTCTAGAAATCTGAATTTGGCATTTGTATGTCTGTAATTGCACTTACTCTCCGTTCCATTTTTCACAATAACGGTTGTTGAAGTTGACTAAAACATTTTCATGTATTTCTTACGGTGACGGTTAGCAGCAAACTTTAAAAATTGTCCCGTTGAAAAATAAAAGTGAGTTTAGCTCCATCTTTTACATTTGATCGGCTGCCATCTTTATTGGATACAACATCCAAGGTTTTGTTTTACTTGCAGGATAGAAATCAATTAGTTTATGAATATTTTACGTTAATTTTCTTTAGTTAATTTTGCTCAGGCATTTAGTATTAGCCAGCTTCCAAGGTGACAGGGTATTGTTTTTACAAAACCAATTAGAACGTTAAATAAGTTAGGTTAGTTATCAATCTTTAAATCGAGTAAGTAATACTTTCCGAACGATTTTATTTTAAATAAATGTTTTTTCCAATGTAGTGCTGTATTAGCCATGGTAGAAAAAATCCATTTGCACTGTTTAAAAAAAAAGTTTTTTCTATCGTACCATCCGCATTGACGTGACAGAAAGAAAATCTATTCAACCCGCTTTTCAGGGTGTTGTTTATACTGGATCAATAAAAACATTTAAAAAAATAAATACGACCCTGGAATTTTAACGGTTGGTTGAATAATACTTTATCTCTTGTATTATGAACTTTCCTCATAATTTCTGTTGAAAAATTATGATGTGTTATCGATGTAGTGCCGCATCAGTCATACGCGGAATGTGAATCCATTAAAATTATAGTATTTTTGAAAGTGCAATTTTTTTCTGCAGAAAACAAAAACTTCCGCGTTCAATTTTTTTCAACTGTTGCTTAATATGGTCCTTAAGCTTCAAAGTGAGAAAAATAAAATTTGCCTAATGTTGCTTACAGAGTGTGAATGAAAATCTAAAAAAAACTAAGTCCGGACCTGAAATAATTTTTTTTTCAAAAACTGTTTTATTGAGCTCAGGAAGCATTTTCAGTGTGGAGAATTTCATATGCCTGAGTTTTTTACTTTTAGAGATATTTAACGTTTAATAATTCACATATTTTCAAATATCGCCCTGTATATCCGTCAAAAACGAAACAAGGCATTTTTCAATACCAGATATGAAATGGCATTGGTCCATAGTACTTATGGTTGGACTATGTACAATTCGTCGTGAATCACCCTGTATATATATATATATATATATATATATATATATATATAGAGAGAGAGAGAGAAGAGAGGTAGTCTGACTAGTTAGAAACAAACTTGACAATATTTGGGACAGCAGCAAAACGCAAGTGTACTCTTATAACATTATATTTCCAATATTTCGACAGTGGTTACTGTCATCATCAGGGAGAATGTTAGTGAGATTGGTCGCTTAACAACGATGTTATAGAATTAAAAAAGACAAAATCCATGTGCAACATGGGGTACTTAATAAAATTTATGTAAAACATTAAACAATTAAAAAATGTGTCGGATGCACAACACCTGTAGGAATGGTGGTATTCCTACAGGTATCAAGGTATGCATATAGTGCAGTTTAAGTTTTCCATAAGCTTTCTGTATAAGAGAATTCACATGTCCATTGAACTTTAATTCATTGTCTATCTGAACGCCCAAACTTTTACATTTATCTACTGCTACTAATCTTGAATCATTGATCCTAATTTCAAATAGCGGACTAGCAGCAAGAGCCTCTTTGTAAAGATCATGAACTGAGTTTTGTTTTCATTGGGAATGAGGTCATGCACATTTGAAAGTGCAGAAATATAGCTCAAATCAGAGTTTATTCTTTCGCACGCAACGTGTACATCATTGATTGAAAAAGATAAATACAATTGTGTGTCATCCGCATATTGGTGGGTAGTACAAAATTCGATACTTTGTGGAAAATCCGCCGTGTAAATGGAGAACAACAGAGGCCCAAGGATACTCCTTTGGGGTACACCTCGCGTAATTCTTCAACTGGAAGATACCAAATCTTCGTCAAGCACTGTTTTTTTGAGAGCGATTACTCAGGTAATTCCTAAAAAACTCAACAACGCCTTCACCGATACCGAAAAATTTAACTTTTTTATACAGGAGGTTATGGTTAATAGTATCGAAGGCCTTACTGAAGTCCAGTAGAACCAATGCTGTAACTGTTATTTAATTATGGTATACGATGGTCCTACGTGTTCAATTTAACAAATATTTTGCTTGAGTCCAGATTTTTATCGTGGGAGTTCATACCTCTCTTCTCATATAGACTCAACAATATCACCTATTGATAGTGATTAAATAGTCACGCTGAGATCGAAATCAACACAAGTACATCAAATGTAATGATATTTGACTAGAGAAATAATAGAGTACGTGATGAAATAGATATTACTATAAATAATGAAGTATTAACAGTAGTGAATCAAACAAAGAATCTGGGTGTTATAGAAGATAATGAATTAAGGTTTGAAATGCATGTGAATGAATTTTTGCAAAGAGCATACTTAGCACTGAAGACTATGTACGGTGCTAGGCATGTTCTGTCTCCTTCTATCAAATTATTATTGTGTGAGTCGATTATATTATCAATATTTAATTTTGCTGACTCATTCTAAGGCCCTAATCTCACGCAACAGTATAAAAAAATGATTCAAAATATCCAAAATTCTTGTTTAAGATTTGTATATGGTATTCGTAGACGTGAAAGAATATCTCATAAACTGGTTGAAGCAAATTGACTTAATATGGATAGACGAAGATTGTTACATGCTGCGTGCCTATTTCATAAACTTATATCAACTAAAAAACCAAGTTATCTTTATCGTAATTTATTATTCCGCACAGATGTCCATAATCTAAAATAAAGTATAGAGGTACTTTAACACCACCAAAATTCAGAAGAGTTCATATTCTTTTCAAATATGCAAAACATATAATTCCCTTCCACTGGACATAAAAAAACTAACAATAACGAACTTCAAAATGAAGTTAAATAACCATCTTTTCGATCAACAATATATTTTCATGGATAGGAAAGGTGATGGCGATCCTCATATTCATAATTTAGACAATGTTCCATACATGAACACCAATTTTTACATTTATCACGAAGCAGGGTATGTTTTAGGGTTGAGTGGAAGAGCAGCCTAAGGGAGTGCTCTACTCTCTTAGATTGAACTCCGCCCTTTTTTTTCTAATGATAAAACATGTATATTATGTTTCTGTAAATGTTAACTGTAAATGTTGAAGAAATAAAGACGATTATTATTATTATTATTATTATTATTATTATTATTATTATTATTATTATTATTATTATTATTATTATTATTATTATTATTATTATTATTATTATTATTATTATATGGTGACGCATTCGGAAAGAATACAGATGGCCGAACTGGAGGCTGGTCTCGGTACCACCCCCACGAGGGGGTGCAGTAAACGAGTGTAATATTTTGTTGCGCAGACGAGTTTAGGTTCAAATAACCGTTTTTATTTCAATATTGTCTTTTAAGCATTTTTCTTGGTAAACCATTCATTATAGATGAGGGGGAGTTTAACCGTATCACAGTAAATACTTCTTTATAAGATCCGAGACAGTTTTGTATGTTAAGAAATAATAATAATAAAGATAATAGTGTCGATTTAAATTGTGTACGTGACTGTTTTTTTCATTGAGATGGAAGTTTAGGTGAGAATACCAGGTATTAAGTTGTATCGTCAAAGTGGGATTTGAAAGTGTGTCTAGAGCTAACAAGAACGGATTTGCGAGTTCTGATTCCCAAGTAGGGGAGATAGCTGACGGACAAATACAGCTATAAACAAATAAACTAGTCAACTAGTAAACAATTAAACGAGTGAACAAGTAGAGTAAACGAGTAAACAAGTAAACTTTCAAAACGAGACAGAGTGTGCACTGCATAAGAGAGGCATATGATCTTGGGTCATCAGAAGCTTCGCACTCATTGTTTTTTCAATATCTTCTAAATATCCAAGGGCATGTGACACTTTTTTGATAAGTAAAGAGAAGTAAAGTGTCGCTTCTTTTCCAAGATTCAGATAACAACCCCCTTGGCTCACTTGTGAAGTAAATATTAATTCAATGTTGAATGTTAACAAAATTAACTTCATTTAAATCATTTCATTACTCCTGGGCCCGCCTCTGCTCTAGCAGATCCCTGCTCTAGAATTTTAGGGGAACAAGGCGAAAGATGTTCATGTCGCAAGCTTCGGCGTCAGTGCGGGACCAGTTGTCGGTATCACCTTTCCCGCCTTTCCGGGACAAGACAATACTACATATAGTGTTTTTCATTTTCTTTATATTGCCCCCGATGGTCGTAAAGGCGTTTGGCGTGACCAAACTTTTCCAGCAGCTTAGATTGTGACCCGCGACGAGTTATGGCCTTAGGAGAAATATCACATTCTAATGCCGACTTCGATATGATGCCTATCGCTGCGAGTTCGAGATACTTTTCAAGTACAATTTCTTTGTTTCGATACGAGCGATGCCACAACTGATTGAGTGGGGAGTTGGGGACCGCAGTATCTTTCTTCTAGGTCCCCGGGGAGCCACAATTCTAATTGATGATATTTGTTTCTTTATGACGCTAGTTTAAAACATTTACGTTCAGGCGTGCATTTGTGTTGCGAGTGATTTAGGAATTTCCTCGGGGCTTTAGTTTCTTGTAGCTTAGCGCTCACAAGAATCGAGATCATCCTTCATCTGTCGCATATTGATTATTGAATAGTTCTTCTCAACTGATGAAAAACGTAGTGCTCTTTTGAGATTCAAAAAGAGCGTTTGATATGATAAACTAGAGTTTCGATGTGATGTTTATTTCACAAGATTTTCAAATTCAAAACACCTCCGTATCTTTATTGTAAACTATCCTTCAGAACCGATATTCATAACCTGAATATAACATATAAGACATATAAGACATATAAGACATATAAGAACATGTAATTGTTGTTGTTTTTTTTTTGTTGTTATTGTTGAAATTGTTAATTCCGTCAACCGATTGCACCCCTACGCGCAACCCTCAGAAGTCTTCGAGAGACTTGTGTGAGCTAGGGAAGACGCAGCTCTTACCTATTAACGTGTGATGCCATGCATAAGAATCTTATTACAAGAAAGTTCCTCCTCTACATGACAATCTTATTTCAGACCTATTCATACTTAGCATTGAGCTAACTAAAATTAATCATTTCCTCTAACCCAGTCAACTTCGTTCTTTTTCAACTGTATTCTTTCCCTTTCCTTTCTCTTTTCTACATCTTTTCTGAATTCACAGTAAGAAAATTAGTAGCGCTGGTGGAAGAACAGAAGTGAGAGTTAGTCCTACGCTACCTCTCACATTCTGAACCACAAGGGCCCTTTGTCTATCAAATATAAATATTTTTTATTTGTAATTACTATTTTGTAATTAATTTCCTTATTTGTATTTGGTAACCAATAAATTATTATCATCATTATTATTATTATAAACCATAAATCCATTATTTCGATATCACATTTTCTTTGTTTCACAAACAATGCTGAAATTTCTTTCAATTCATTTTTAACTGTTAAGATTCAACAACTTAAGATTGAAGAGAAAATTTCTTCTTCAATTACAGACATCAGGTGTTCCCCAAGGGAGTATTCTGAGGCATTTATACACTATGTACACTTCCAATTTCCAGAAGTCGATGCGATAATAATTGCTAGGTAAGGGTTGCGTCTTCCGTAGCTCGCACAAGTCTCTCGAAGACTTCTGAGGGTTGCGCGTATGGGTACAACAGGTGGACGGAAATAACAACAATAACAACAATAATAAACATAATTTAGTACGTGTAGAAATAAAACCAACATGAGATGGAAATTGATTTTAGTTAATTTTCGAAAAACGTGGCCTCCAAAAATTGCGATATTCCTGGTCTCCCATATTCTAACCAGCTAAAATTGTTGACGCTTCAGCCAAATGTTACCTATCTCATACATGGTGATATAGGATAACAAGATCGATGTTCACTTGAGGAAAGTCAATTTTCCATTTACATTTTGCCACTTTTTATTCTGTTATTGATTTTTTTTACTTGTTTCGAATCGAACCATTTGAATAATGAAGCTTTTCAAAAGACGTAACTCTGTTTAATTGTATTTATTTCTAGTATTCGACGTTTACTATTTATTTTGTGATATTTCAGTGCGTTAAAATCAAAACAATTCACTTCATTGCTCATATGAAATCCCACATCGAAAATAAAGTCCAAATATTCTCATGAAAGGACTGATAAGTGAATTAAATTATTCATGTGTAGCAGCTTTGATGATTTCAGCAGTAAAACTATTGAAAGCTCATACTCTCAATTACTTGTCTTCTTTGGCTGTTACTGGGAAAGAGTACAACATATTTTTATAGTAACCCCACACAAAATTATCCAATGGATTGCGGTCTGGTGTTCCTGGAGGCCAACGAGAAGACCCATTGTCACCAATCAATCTGTCTAAATGAAAATTTAGATTGCGATCTGCTTTTCCCGGCACCCGTTCATCTCTGTCCGAGTTGCAACTACTTTTTCTATGGCAAAATTCAGTTCAGGTGACATTTCCACATACTGATGTCAACACACACCCCCTCCACGTTCAAAACATGAAGGTAGGAATGCGTTGTAGAATCTGAGTGTCAAAAATAGAGACCCTGTTCATTTCCACCCCAGACACGTGCCTGCATATCCCTCTTTGGAGATACGGTCCTGAAAATATCTCTTGTTCCCGCGCAACATTACGTCTCCTTAAAGCCAAGGTGTCTGGTTTAAAATGCTAATCTTCGCAAATGGGGTGCGCGTTATTTTGAATTATGGTTTTGTTTTACATTTTTATTGCGGTGGCATTTATAATAACGTTTTTCAATTTGTGCCGCATTTGCCCACTTCCCACCCACACGACATTCGAAAATGTTACAATTTATTCCAGAAATGCGAAATAGTCGTAAAATCTTTAGATTTGAAAATAAATGGCAACCCTCTGTGTTTTAAAGAATACTCACGAATCTGGAAAATGGCAGAAAGAAAAGATGATTTGAAACCGATACACTGGTTTTTATTCAAAAGACCGTTATATTTTAATTGTGAACCACTATTCCGAAATGGTTAGAAAATTATTCAACAAATAGGTGTCAAATAATCAACGTTAATGATGAAGATTTTGGTACCACAATTAGTGATTTCGGAGTTCCCCAAAGTAGTGTACTTGGGCCCTTACTTTTTTTTCTCTACATCAACGACTCAGGATGTGTGTTAACTGAATGCAGAATTCAGTTTGTTTGCAGGTGATACACTGCTCTATTCTTTGATATGACAATATTTGTTTTTTTTTTCTAACGTGTATTGATTTATTTCTATTTTACTTGTGATGTATTATCTATAGATAAATAAATTCTATTTCTAGTTCTTGTATTACAGTTCAGAAAAGAAATTCTTCTTCAGGTGGTAATATTTTTGTTAATTTCATGCATATTCCTTCAAAAAAATATTTCAATTAAAATGCTATGAATTCGTTTGTACTTTGTTATTATAACTTAATATTATGAGTAGGCGTAATTCCTATTTACTCCAAAACTTTTGTTCTGTGAACCAAACTATCTGTCAGCTATTACTGTAAAATTTTGAGAAGTACTAATAAGTCTTTCAATAATTATTAACAAACGCCAGATCAGAGAGAGACGAATTTTTATAATTCAACCAAATTATCGTAATAAAAATAGGATAAATTTGACACACCTGGTATATATTTATCAATTAAATTTTAGATCAACGTATTCATGGAGTACTGAGGTAGCGATGTTGGTTGTTATGGTTTGTATACAAACAACTATTGTTTGTGGTATTTTTGAATGATCCTAATTGAATTTCAGAAGAAAAGGTTTAAAGCCCACTTTCAATAAAAATCAAAAGAACAGAAACCGTCATCATTACGGAGTCAATATTTGATGATAAGAACCATGTCATATCCAAGATCGAAAACGTAGACATAAGCAAGTACAATAATCTTATAGCGGTCCTGAAAAGACTATCAGAAGGATATAAACCAACGAAATTACATATTTTGACGTTGGCATTTATAATAACGTTTTTCAATTTGTGCCCGCATTTGCCCACTTCCCACCACACGACATTCGAAAATGTTACAATTTATTCCAGAAATGCGAAATAAGTCGTAAAATCTTTAGATTTGAAAATGAACCCTCTGTGCACAAAACTGGCAAATGGCAGAAAGAAAAGATGATTTGAAACTGATACACTACAAGTTTGCGAAATATTCATCTTTTCCGCGCGCATTTCAGTTGTGATAGATGCAATTTTCATTTTGTGCAGGTTATATCTTTTATGAAATATTTCATTCAATATGCTCTGAGTTTTATGAAATTGGCGTAATTCTTATTAACTCCAAACCGTTTGTTCTGTAAGTCCTTGAATAATTGATAATAATAATAATGAATTTATTCACCATAAGTATACAAATATAATGAATTGTAGAGTACACAGATTTTTGTCATAAGTCAAATAAGCAGAATGGCACATGAAGGAGCATGCCTATGGACAAGATGAGTTGAATCAAACGTGTGCATATTTTATAGGATATTATATAGTGAAAAGTAAGTATCATCGGCGAAAGGAATATTGGTACCAGCGGAATTCATTGTGAGTAATTCGTTCCAGTATATGATAAAAATTATAGGTCCCAAAACTGTCCCTGTAATTTTCGAACAATTCCCATACATTTTCTCTGATACCACTTCTCTCTAATTCATCTAGCAAAATCCCATGGTTTATAGTATCAAAGGTCTCTGCTAATCTAGAATATACCCAGGTATGGTATTGAGTTGTCAACTGCGCTATATATTTTTGATGTTAAAGCACCTATCTCATGTTAAATGGAAATATTTTTTTGGAAACCCACCTGGTTGGGTTGAAAGGAATTTGTGTTTTTCTGGATATTTGGTTGGTCTTTTTTTTGTGATTTTCTCAAATACTTTTGATAAACCGGAAGTTGAGGCTATCAATTTGTAGTTATCTTTTTTTCCAGATTTTTCCAGAAGGGCTTGATGGAACCTATTTTGAAATTTTTTGAAGTAATCCACTATTTATGATCAGATTTATTAGTTGGTATACAGGTTTCGATATACAGTACGGCTTATTTTAGCCCCCCCTCCTGTTAACTTTTGATCGGTTCAACGTACAAACATGAAATAAAAACCGTTTGGAAGGTTTCACTAATACTACTTTTTGAAACAAATATTTTAAATGGCATGGGGGGTCGAGTGTCACATCGTTGAAAAGAGAATTCAATTCTCTTTACAACCATCTAAATATTTTTGAATTCAGTTGAGGAATTTTTTCCCAATTTCGATTTTTATGCCTATCGAAATTTTCTAGTTGATGTGCCCCCTGCGCCATCTTTAGTGTAATTGCAATATTTCTTCTCTCAAAAAGTAGTATCGATAATACCCTCCGCAATGTTTTTTTGTTTCATTATTCCACAACAAACCGTTCAAATTTATCAAGCTATGACTAGTTTTCAGATCCGCATTAATATTTGATATTTCGAATTTAAATTGCAAAAAAAATTAGATGGTTGTAAAGAGTATTGAATTCTCTTTTTAACGATGTGGCACTCGACCAACGAGTGCCCCCCCGCGCCCCCTGTCGAGCAATCACCATATTTTTTGTTTCAAAAGTAGTATCGGTGAAACCCTCCAAACGGTTTTTTATTCATGTTTGTACGTCGAACCGTTCAAAAGTTAACAGGGAGGGGGGACTAAAAAAATCCGCACTATATGTGATTATTAGCAAACATTAGTTCAGAGAGTTACGTCTCCTTACATTGTAGCATTTTTTTTTAATCCGGAACATAATAATTTTCAAAATTTATTTCTGCCAGAGAACTTCCAGAATGGATTTGTGTAAACATAAAATGGTGCAAAAAGTTTTTTGAATTAATTTTCGGAACTCAACAATGTATGTGTATGCCAAATACAATGAGTTCAAAACATTGTATGCCAAGTTTTATAGATTTCAAAAAGAGTATGCTCCTTCGGATAACAAAAATTAAAATATGGGATTCACTGTCAATGCGTTCTAAACTCGCACTTGTCGGGAAAATGGTATGAAAAATGCCCCCAAATAACACAATCATGAATCAGTACCTACCAATATGCATTCATTTATTATTATATTCATTCATTCAATACATTCATTTTATAATAATGTATTGAGAATTCCCATTCAATGTAAATTTATCAATAATAAAGTTCCATGATTATACTAGTAGTAGTTGTTGTAGCAGTAGATACTACTTATACATATTTTAATAATTATATTATATTTTTCAATAAAGATTATTATTTATTTGGTATACCGTCTTTCAATACAATTATTTCACTAGAAAAGAGGACCCCATCAAGACTCTACAAAGTAACTGATCTATAAAAATTAAAAATAGAAAGGGGCTCCGAATTGGAACCTTGAGGAATATCTGAATTACAAAGATACTACACAGAAACAAATCCTTAAAGATACATATTGAAATTGTAAATAACATACCGATATTAACACACACCACAAGGATAAATTACACAGCATGCTCACTCGAACCCCAACATATTTCACTGGGGCCTTCGCCTAAAAAATTGAAAAAGCCTAAAATTGCTGCGCCAGAGAAACCGAATGCGTTATCGAGTGAGTAATAAATAATTATCTAACCCCATTTTAAATTGACAAATCCCTGAATTTATGACTGCTTCGTAATCATGGTTGTTGTAATCCATAGGCTTAATGCTATAAGTCATTATTAAATTTTACTTATCGCTTTTTCTTTCCACACCTTACTTCGCTTATTATAAAATTGCGGACCCAATTTGAGGAGTTTTTGTTTGGAAATGCTGCTTTGTACAACTTAGGAAGGCGAGAAAAAGTAAACTTTCGTCCTGGTCACCGATCTATTTAATCATATGTATGTATGGTAATAATCACTTGGGTTGGTGGTGGTCGGCTGGTAAAAGCGTACGCCTCGCAAGCGTGGGGTCGTGGGTTTGATCCACCGATTCACCGGTCTCGTGCATGGCATCACACGTTAAAAGGTAAGGGCTGCGTCTTCCCTAGCTCACACAAGTCTCTCGAAGACTTCCGAGGGTTGCGCGTAGGGGTGCAATCGGTTGACGGAAATAACAATTAAAACAATTAAACAATTAATATCACAAGGGAGTGAGAATATCGTGAAAATTTTTCAACATATTTTTCTTAAACTTGATTCATTCATCTTTATTTATAGATTACGAATATACTACTACTATAACTATTTATTATTTTGAACCTATGAACATATCTATGGATGTAAAGAGTTTTCTTTGACTAAGCCCAGTGATTCGACTGCATCCTCAAGAATTTTCCGATTTTTCTTCAACTAGTCAGTCAAGACTACCTCTCCACTGAGGTAAGTATACTGTGTGTCCCACTTACCATGCTCACCATGGGCATCTTTGTAATGGTAAGAGATACGAGGTCGGTTAAATGACACCAAATGTGGAGTTTATCAAGGCCAACTATAATGTGAAAAATGTTTTCGATAAAATCTATTCGTTTTTGTTTTATACGCAAATAACAGATTTTGATGATCATTTTCATGTCTCTTGCAAGTGAAATTTGACCCACTCTGGCTGTCCTAATAACTTGAAATTTGGCAGATGTTCATAATTCCGGTGACGATGCAATATGGAATTTTTATTGAAATAAAAAATGGCGGCTCCTCCAATATGGCGGACGAGATTTGTGATTATGGTCCGATTCCATTCAAAATTGGTATGTGGGTGTTTTTGAGGTCGGAGATCATGATTTTTTGTTAAAATTTATAAATTCAAGATGGCGACTTCAAAATTGTTCTTGTTTTTGTATAAATGACGATAACTCTGTTTTTATCAACAAAAAACTTTTACTGTGACATATCATCTGTAAGAGAAAAAAAAGTTATTCATTACTAAGTCATAGTGAGCTATGACCTACATTTGAAAAATAAAAGTTGGTGCTGATATCTCAAATTCTAGAAGAGTTGGTATACATTTCATATTTTTTTCGAAGTCTCAATGAAAAACTGCCTTGAGAATGTGAAATTCCTATTCGAATATTTTCATAAATAAAGAAGTTACGGAGGAGAATTGAAAATGATCAAAATCTGTTTTTTGCGTACAAAACAAAAACGAATGGATTTAATCAAAATATTTTTTCACATTATAGTTGGCCTTGATAAACTCCACATTTGGTGTCATTTAACCAACCTCGTATCTCTCACCATTAAAAAGATACCCATGGTGAGCATGGTAAGTGGGACACACTGTATGTACATTTCTACTTATTTCTTTCTATACTAGTTTCTTCACACGGAGATCTTATAGTAATGACCAATTGTAATGAATATGATCCATTTCATTCATGATTTTCTTACTAACTATATACTTTCTGTAAACACTCGTAGAATGTGCCCAAAGGCATAACCTGTGCCGATATTAGTATTATTTGATGTGGCGCCCACCATTTCATTGCTGGGACCAGTTTGAGCAGATATAATCTTCATTTTATCGATAGCCTTTCGTGCTTTTATATCAACATTATCTTAGAAGTGATTGTGTAGTCTTGGCGATTTGTTCTTCTAATACTCAATAGTCTCAAAATTCCCTACCATAGACTACAGTTTATAAAAAAGCTCTCTTGTATGTAGTCATCAAGTTATATAACAGATTGCTACATAGCAATAAAGATGAACAAAACTTTAATACTTTCGAAAAGTATTTAAAACAGTATTTACTAGCAAGGTCCTTCCATAGTGTTGAACAGTTTTTGGATATTTTCCTGTCTCTACTTTTTTTAAATTTAAATTTTATTTTACATAATATCCATCTATATACTTTTAATATGTTGAAAACTGGATATTTGTATATTTCTACACATTGCCAATCTCTATTGGCTTTTCCAAAAGTGGTCCTACTGGAATAAATATTATTATTATTAATGTAATGTACTGTTTCCAAATACAGTTTTTCGAGCATATTTTCCCTTTAGAAATGCTTCTATAATTTAGAGGAGTATCTTGCATATGCATTCTAGTCGTTCTATACTTAATACTTGATATTCCATAATCTGTTTTTGATAATACTGTGATATTATAATATATTTTACATGTTAATTTGTTTTATGTCCTTTTTGTAACTTCGAAATTTTAAATAGTTTTATCTTTATGTAAAGTACCAGTGTAATACTTTGACTTTGTCGACAAATGTTTTTATTTAGACAATAAAGTTTATTTATCTATCTATCTATCTAGAGTATATAATGGCCTAGTGAACGTGAATCTTACGCACTTTTACACTTTGAACGAATTTTTATACACAATCTTTTCCGAATTAGCACAAATCATACTGAGCAAATACCGGCTGAAGTTTAGAATATGTAGATTCTTCTTTGACCCTTTAGTGCTTGATTCCAGGTAGCAGCACCCTTGAGTAGTTTATCTAAGTTTTAAGTACCATTTATCAAGAAAAACAATAATGATTATATTATCAAACAGAATGGTCGTAACCATTATATCTAGGAAAACATTGACAGGTGCCTAATTTCAATATTATTATTTCGATACTATACCCGAAGGAAGTAATTAAGGTCCCCAACAGGACTCAGGATAACCGCCGTCATCATTATTTATAGGATAACAATTTTAAAGCGATAAATAATTGTAACAGAGATAATAGGAGCGTTTTATTGTAGACAGAAATATTCAACTCATAGGAGTAGAATTTGACATGACTGTTTTTTTTACACCAAATCCATCTACTTTTTCTACTTTCGCTACGATCGAATTTGAGCGTAGCAAAAGTATATAAATGGTTGAAATATTAAATTCCCTAGATCGTAGCAAGAAATTGACAATATGGGCATTGATATGACAATTAAGTTTCTGTTCATTTTATCAGTTGATGAAAGTTCAAAATATTTCAATTAACTCACATTAAAATATCGTTTTTGCTAGTGAACAGCCTCTAGTTGAAATTAATGTGTAGTGGACGTAATGAAAGTAATAGATACAAATTTACAACAAGCTTTATTTATATAATAAAGAAGGTGGGTTTATATTGATTTCAAATTCATTGAGTCCTTCAAACCTTCAAAAGCGTAAATTTGCAGAGTCCTAAGTTTAAGAAAAGGCGCAATTTTGAAGGTATATCAGATGTTCTCATTGAGAAAGCGCATCAGTTTTCCCCTCTGCAGTGCTTTCATTATATCTATTGGGACTGTGGCAATTGCTAATGCAAGCAAATTATTTACATTGAATCTTTATTTATAATAATAATAAAAAATGACTTTCAAACTCTTTACAGAGGTTTAGGATATTTCAAAAGTATCATACTTTTATTGGAGTCCCTGAAATTACTTTTTCATGGTACCCTACTTCTACTACTAGTAGATCTAAATTCCAGTGGTCAATAAAACGCAGCTAATGCAACTTCAATTTTAATTTAACTTCTGCGATTAATTGACCACTATAATTTTGAGAATACAGATTTTTACCCCTATCAACTTGAAGTTTCATTACAACTACTATATTTCGTCTGTGCTGTTTGCCATCATCAGGTCTAGTCTGACTTAGGATATATTACCTAAAGTATTCCAAACCTTGACTAAATTAGTTGAAAAATGATGGCTCACTACGAATACATGTTGAACTATATCGGAAAAAGTTATAACATATACGTATTTTGAAAATGAATGACTCGAAAAAGTACACTGTACCAACGTTCCAGTCAGTACTATAAAAGGTTGAAAATATTTCAATGACCTACAACATTAACTTCGAGGTTATCATACAAGATCGAAGGGAATGGTCAGATGACAACATCAGGGGCAAACCTGGAGAGAGGATCTGGTATACGCACGGATCGACGGATCCAAAACCAGGGAAGGAACTGGTGCTGGAATATACAGTGAGGGGAGAAACTCCCAAATAAGCGTTTCACTAGGAACAAACGCTCCGTATTCCAGGCAGACATGTACGCTATCTTGCAATGCGCTAGAGAAATCAACATGAGGGAAATGCGCAATGCAAGGATCAAAATATGCTCATACAGCCAGGCGTCAGTGAAGGCTCTTATGAACCCGAAGGTGACATCAAGACTGGTATGGGAATGCCGAGAAGAACTCGGTGTCCTCTTAGAACACAACAAAACAACTTTGATGTAGGTTCCAGAACACTGTGGCATCGAAGACAATGAAAAAGCTGATGAACTAGCCAGAAACGGTTCATCAACTCCATATATTGGCCCAGAACCCGCACTCGGGATTACTAAGTCCGACATTCGAGGATGCATTCGGGACTGGATCAAACGAAAATGAAGGGAGAGGTGGAATGAAGCCCAGGGGAAAACTGAAGAACTACTCAAGCTGAGCAGGAATCAAGTTAGAACGATAATGGGCCTTCTCAGTGGTCACAGCCCAATGAGAAAATACCTGCACAAAATAGGGCTGTACAACGGAGAACTTTCCTGCAGACAATGTGGCATTAGACCGCAAGAGACAGGCAATATTCGGGAAACCCAGGCTAACTGCCGAAGAACCTGTACAGACTGGTACAGGGAACTAGAGTTACGGAGTGGGTGCTGTGAAACCAATTGGAAAGCACAAATAGCCCAAGAGGCTGATGTGCAGATGGTGACAGGACCAGCATCCGAAGGGAAAAAGAAGTTAGAGCTTCGGTTCATAAAAACAGGTGTATAATGAATAAAAAATCTACCAATATAAATCAAAAACAATCGAAGTTGCCGGTCCATAAGTTACTGAACAATGAGATTCATGATACACCAGCAAAAACTTCAACGGGAATGATCATGGAAAATCTTAAAAGCCCTTGTTATATAATAGTACTGATCATACATTTCCAAACCTAATCCAATTTAAAGATGAAAAGGTATAGTGTATAAATAAAATTAAACCTGACATTGCTGAAACTTTCAACCAAAACTTTGTAAATACATTCAACATATAGTACAGGGTGTTGAGAATTCATAACCATGGTAGGATTAGGATAATAATTTATATTTACCATTTATCACTTTTGGACTGATTTCTTTAAGAGATTTAATATAATTAGTAATAAATGAAGCGGAGATTTTTGTTTGTATAGAAGTGTATACATTTATATTCGTTGCAAAGCGCTTTAGACTTGCGCCATCTTCAGTGCTTACCTGAAAATAAATACTCTGAAGAAATGTTGAGAAGTGAAAACTTTGATGTTATGAGAGTTAGAAATTGTTAATGAGTACTTACCTAGTAGTCAGGCAACAAGAAGTATCGAAATTTGTTAAAACTGTAGGTTTAAATAAATAAAACTAATTTGGCCTAAGAACTAACGAAAAGACGTGTTAGAGCAGTTTATTATTCAATGGTTTTTCCGATTCAATGATTTGCATCATTAAATAAAATCTACTCCTTCATTGAAACTTTTCAAGAGTGAACTTTTGAAACATTTTCATAATGGAAATTGAATATTTTTTTAATCAGTTTCAATAATATATAAGCATATTTTTTATGATTTTGTAATTTATGTTTAAGTTTAGTTGATTATAGTATATTTTAAGTTATGTAGCCTGTAATTAGGGAAATCCTATTCCAATAAATTCTATTCTATTTTTAATTTAATAAAGTCATGTCAAATTGTGTTCAATAAACCAACCGTTGAATCATTGAAGTTACTCAACGTTCATATTTGTACAATATCGAACTTTTCGAAATATCCTCCCTTAAATCTGCCTTTTGAAACGCTGACACCCACACAACAAATTCTGCCTTCTCAGAACTACGCCCTATGATAAATCGTACGACACTTTTCCCACCTCGAGAAACAAATTTTAATGAACACGTTACGAAATACGAAAATCAAAAAACGCCATGTAAACTTCAACATTTGATAAACGATCTGAAAATGGCCGCCTGCGAGATAGAAACAATAAATTTTTCAGCTGGGATCAGATAAAAGTGACAGTGTAGTTTCTAAAACTCGAAAAGGTACTCAGTTGCAGCCAACCGACCGGGAAATGAGAAGACCACAGATAAAGAAGGCCGTGGATACAGCGTACCAGGAAGAAAAGGGCTGATAGAACTTTTAAACGGGGACGTCCATAAATTGTCGAATACAGATGGCATGGGGCATGGTTGTCGCATGAAGGCATGCGGCATCTGTAGATAAAGTTGTTTAAGTGGCAGAGCGACGTTTTAATTCTCGAATCCAGTTTGATAATAATAATAATAATAAAATATCTCATACATGATGGGACGCCCCATACGACACGGTGCCTGTAAGCCACATCATTAATTTCTTCGAGAATATCTCAATTTCATTATAGGTATATTGATTAAGGCTACAAATGAAATTATTTTGGAGTCTACAGTGGCTCAAAAAAGTGTGTATAGAAATCGCCATTTCGAAATCTGACCATGGATCAAAGAGGTTTCGGGCTATTGATATCGATACAACCCGTTTCAACAAAATTGTACGGAATGATCAAAAATCATTGTTGGTGTTTGATAATTTCGAGCAAAGATAACTTTGTCATTTCCTATAGAACCCCCTGTTTTTTCTTGGCTAAGGTTAACTTGAATAGTTTTTCAGATAGGTATTAGCTTTTTCAAATAGTACTTCTTATTTCAATGAATTCTTTGAATCCTGTCTTATTGACAGCTGTTATACTTCACTTCTTTGAAAATATGAAACACAAATGTATTTAGTTCATATTAGGTGCTCGGTATGACGATCATTCTGTTGATTACAAAGAGCCACTCTCTGTTTGAAAGACTGCTTAACATTTAATAAATTTGAGGAGTCACTATTCGAAAAGCAGTCCTTATTCTCTCCTTTATATTTTCTAGTGTGGTTGGACGAGCGTCGTTAACATCATTCTTCAAGTATCCTCATAAGAAAAAAATCAAGGCGAGTCAAATCTGCTGATCTTGTTGGCCAATATTGTGGTCCTCCCCTACCAATCCTTTTATTCGGAAAGCACATATTCAAAAACTGTCTGACACTGAATTTGAAATGTTCCGGAGCTTCATCCAACTGTAACCACATCCGTTGTCTGATATTTAGTGGTACATTCTCCAGGAGCTCAGATACGTAATCTCGTAAACATTGTAGAAAAATTTGATCATTCAAGTGTCTATATAAAAGTATGGCCCACATGTTAACATACTATCTATTCTGGAGATCTAGAGTGCGGAAAAATAAGGATTCATATCACTTTAATAATGGAAGTTGTGTCTGTTCACTAAGCCATTGTTATGGATAGTATATTCATCAGAAAACAAAACGGAAACAAAAAAATGAAAAGATAATTCTGTTCTCTTTTGAACAATATAATTTTTTAAATTTTCGTTATCCCTTAATAGAATAGATAATCTTTTCAACGATATGTCACTTGTCACTTGTCACTTGACCCCCATGCCACATGAAATTTTTAAATCGACCCCTTTATCAAACAATCACAATGTGTTTTATTTCAAAAAGTAGTATCGGTGATATCATTAAAAATCGTGTTTGTTCCATGTTTGAACGTCAAACCGCAATGAATAGGTAATAATTAATATAAAAATCAAATTTTAGTTGTATCAGTAACTACATGAAACAGTGCAGTATAAAAAATTGAAAAATGATAGTATGATGATTTATTTATTCTCTAAATACTTGATATTGTTTGAGTGAATACCTAACAGGTGTAGGGAACAACAGGATACGTACACGAACATATGGTTCTCTTGTTAATAAAAAATCCTGATAAGGCCATTTGAACAGATGTGATTCATGTTTTCCCTAGTATTCTACAAGACTATATTTGCTATATTCAAGAGGTTCGGGAGTAATACTTCGTTCATGTTCGCTAATCCTTGTTTTAAGATATCGTTTTGTCTGCCCTATCCTTACTGCATTCTCTACAAGATATTTCATAAACTTCTTCAATTTCTATTTCTTTGGGTGTTTTTGGCTTTTTTGCGTTGTAGTGTTTCTTGAAAGCCTTTTCGTTTCTGTAAACTACGTTCAAAGGAACGTCTCAAATACATTATTCAGTTTTTGTAGAAGAATAAACTGTCTTTCATTTCTTTACCGTGCACATCCTGTTCTTTATACAGGGTGTTACATAATTTAATACAAATATTTTAATGACATATTCCTGGAGTCAAAATAAGACTTTTTTTCCTATAAACATGTGTCCTAAAATCCACCCCCTCCAAGCTACAGACATCGCAAGATGCGCAAAAAAATATCAAATATTTTGAAAATTCACAGGCACTTGTATTTTTAGACGATCTATTCATTTCTCGATTTAAAAAAAGAGGAACTCGAATCGAAAGGGGTGAATGAGGGTTGCATACAGATTTGATGGCAAACATTTTCTATTTCCTCCAAAAAAATTTGAATTCAAACATCATCGTTGAGTTGGCCACTTAAATAAAAAACATTTCAGTCTCTTGCATTTTTTTGAATTAGCTAACCGTCTTAGAAAAATTCGCTGGTAAATGAAAGAAGTGTATTGAAGTGACAAATATATCTAGAGGGCTATGACTTTTCACTTTGTTTCCCCTATTGATGCTTTTGACGTTTAATTTGTGAAATAGCACTTTGATTCACTTGTAAGTTTGTTGACGTTTGTTAAACAGTTTAATTTAATTTTTTTGCTCATCTTGCGATGTCTGTAGCTTGGAGGGGGTGGATTTTACAACACATGTTTATAGGAAAACAAGTCTTATTTTGACTCCAGGAATATGTCGTTAAAATATTTGTATTGAATTATGTAACACCCTGTATAGTGATTTGTTAATTAATTTTACAGGATACTTGTTTTTTATTAGAAATCTTTTGATGACTTCGAAATTTTTTTTGTGAGAACTGATTTACATCCTGACATTTCGCTTTGTTTGACTTCCCAGGGCAGGGGTGGGAAGTCAAAACTCGCATCATCTGGTAGTATAAGGTCTACGAATGTCAAAATAAGAAATCCGTAAAAAGTAAACAAAATCCGAATCTCTCATATTTTACTATTTGGTAACTGCTACATGAACTCCGATCTCTATGCAGAGGTCATGGGTTCAGGAAAGATTTTCTGGTAGGGGTTGGGGAAAAAATTAAAAGAAAACACGTAATTGAAAATTTTGGGAATCTGTAAAAAATACGATCAATCCCACAAAATCTGATTTCAGGTTAGACCTATTTGTAGAGCGGCAATAACATGCCTCTGCAAAAAAAGGAAATAAGTAATAGTGAACCCGAGAGCAAATGGGCCACAGCCGAAAAATGTCAACTCGCGGAGCGGAAAACACGCATTTTCCTGTGCGTAGGCCTATCCAACCTGAAACTTAATCGAAACAAACAGTAAATATCGAAAACAAATAAATCAGCGGCAGTGAGTAAAATATCAATAGAAAAACAAACGAATTCTATTGCTCAATTAGGCCCTATATATTCCACGGTCGTATTTCGGAGACCGGTCATTAGCATTTCTAATAGAAGGAATTTATACCAAAATGGTTGATTGAGTACCCGTCCCACAACTCGATTTGGAAATATATTCAAGAAGTCGGAAGACCACTTATAATTGAAGTTATTGTTGGTCACGTCTATGGGTGGCTGAGCTCATTATGTGGGTTCATTATTCTAATCGCGGCTGATGGTGAAAACGCCACTTTGTATACCGAGATGCCCAAAAATGTCTATATCCAATAAAAATAAGGCTGTGTTAGGATATACGTGCATATCAAAGTTTGAGAAACGTCATGTATATTTGACAATATCCTTTCCATATTTTTAATAGTTATCATCATTAATCAATTTTCTCTTAATGAAATTATGACCTTTCCCCAATTTCTTCCTATTCCACATGTGATTTTTTTTTATTTCACACACTGAAATAAAGAAAAAGGAAACATTTATAATTATTTACAACCCAGAGTAAAATATCCATTGAATAGTTCTAGAAAGTTTACATGAAACTACTGTCTATGACTAATGTTTTAGAAAACATAACATCTGGTGGTGAACAAGAAAATTCATATTATATATTCCTCATTCATCTCTCATAATATAATTTCCACTACATTTTCCACACTCTCCGTCATTGAATTGCAAAATTTTGACAATTATTTATTTATGATGTTACAGTTTTCAGCCCTACAACAAAATTCATTCTATATGCAGATTATACTAATTTGTTGTATATAGATGAAACGTTAACAATTTTTTTGACACTTAACATTCAAACGTTACAAGAATTCAAAGTTAATCAGCTATATATACGATATAACGATATAAAAACGATATAAAAACTGAACAAATGTATTTTACTCTGTTAAAAATTTGGAAATAACATACAATTTGCAAAATTTCTAGAAGTGTCAACACCATCATCTTTTGTGGTATCACACTGACGCCATTGGTAAGAAAATTATATCTTTCATAAATATCCTCTGAGAAAAAAGTATTCCTCATTACATACTTCTCTCTTATACATTATCAGATGACCAACGCTATCATAAATAGGGAATTGTTGGACCATAATAATGGGAATTAATTAGAGCGACAAAAACATTAGCAGCAAATTTATTAGTCTTTCTGCAACCGACTCAAATATCGGCGTTATTTGCCAAAACATGCTTATGCTGAGGCAGCTGAGATCAATATTGCCCATATTTACGTTTTTATTTAGAACATATATTCAAACATGGCACCTGGTACCAGGACTGCCAGGTAGCCGAGTGGTAAAAGCGCCGATCTTTTCAATCACTCTGGCTGCCAGCTGAAGGTTCAAACCCGGGAGATTTCAGAAAGTATTCTGATGGTCGAGAAAGTGGTAGGAATCGCACGTAAAAAGGTAAGACCTCGTTAATCCTTGGATCTCACAAGTGTCGACTCCTAAGCGCTGACGTTTGTAAGGGGAGAACAGCTGGTTAACGGAAAAACAACAATACATTCATAACCTAAAAAATGTATAGTGTAATATATTTTTTTAAAAATCAGTTTTCTTGAATCCTTTCTATATTTTTTTTCATCGAGTATCTTGGGTTATTGAATTCGAATTGATCGAAACTTTTATATTTGTAAAGAAGACATTTCGTCCCGGGCCTGCGACTTCTTCAGTTTTCTTTATTTCAGTCAATTAATTCTATAATAGACCATTACAAATTTTAGTTATTTGTTCTTACATTAAGACATTTTGGTTTGTTCAATATTATGAATGATGTGGAGGTACGTACCTGAGTAACCTGTAGAGGTGAAATAATATAAAATATGATTCAAATTCTTATTTTCATGAAGAATTCTTTTACTATTTTTCGAAGCTTTGTTCCATATCGACATGATTCATGTGTAGAATACTTCTATAGGAAGTAGTTTATTGCGATGATACTGATTTGAGACATGCGCAGTTTTATGTTGACGTGGTGTTGTATAATGGGACACAATTATATGGGGTACATACTGGGTCTGTTTCACTATAAACCCCACTGTTTATAATGGCGAAACAATTGAATTGTGCATAGTGGGACTGCAATCGACTGTAGTTATTTTGGTCAGAGAATTGTATTTAATTTTTAATTTTTTTTTTGTTTGACTAGTCATTATGCTGAATTTTATTTTGAATAAAATACCTCACGTATGATTGAGTATGGTAATACGGTTGAGTTAAGGTTATTTTGGTCCTGCTCGAAAAATGGAAATAAGTTCTAATTACCAGAGATGATATTTTAATTAAACTTCCTGTTCCCTTCAATTCTGAACCGAACAAGCTTCGAGGGTATGGCAATTTTTTTAATGTTTTTGAATAAAATATGTATTTGTATAATTTTTCTGTATTAAATTCATTTTATTTCAACTCAACCCCATTATTATCAGGTTGTCCCAGCATGCAGTGTTCCTGGCCTCACTATGAAATAGGGGTTGGTTGTATAGTGGGACTTGGGAGTATAGAGAGACAAGCCCATTCTGATCCGGCTTTTTACTGTTTTCATGGTTTTAATGATTTTGTGTTTCCAATATTAAAATGAGGAATTTGTGATAATTTGTTAAATATTGTCCCACTATAGAACACTCTCCCCTATATGGTACTCTATTAAAAAAAGAACGTTCGAACCTGTAGATTTTCCTTGTTTCGCCCTGTATATTCTGCAATAATTTCTAGTAGAAGACTACGTTGTCTAGTTTACTTTGGCTTTTCAATCATTTCTCTAGCCGTCATACAACTCGAGCAATCGTCCCCAGCCACACTATTGCCCCACCCTGTATTACTATAAGGATAAAAACATTTTTACTAGATCTAGGTAGAAACCAAATATGGTTAATGAGTCTTCATGAAATACCCTTTCAGTAAATCGAACAAAGAATACCAGGTATATCGAAAAGGGATCTTCCATGGCGCCTTCCAAGTAATGGCATCCTCGTATTTCAACACTTTACCAACAAACCAATCTTATTGGTGGATCCAAAATAGTAACCCATTAATATTCACAACTCTCAGAGGCTGACTGATTACTCAGTGAACACCTACTTGACTAATTATAGTTACAATTAGAAAATGCAAATGGCCGAACTACGGATGGAGTGTTGATTATTAGACAATTATTCATTCGGACGACTTGATTGGCGTTTGTTTTGAGTTAATCATCGCCTACTTTGAAGGTGGTTGGTAAACAACTTTATTCAAGTAATTATTATTATGTACTGGAGGTTCTCGGAGAAATGGTGAATCACGTATTTATAATGTTTCTGTATACATACAATGTATACAATGTGTTTAGTTCAATTTTCATACCAGTTTGATGTATTAATTGTACTCACATGAAGCTTTTTCTACTGAAGAAAATAAATTAATCACTAGTTTACAGCCACAATGTCTTTATAATTCACAGTTTTGGATTTTATCCATTTGTCAATTGTCGCCTTATTACAAGACGTATAGAAACCTCTTGTGAATAATAAATACTTAAATAGACCAGAGTTAAATTTAATCGTTTCAATAAGAATTATGCATAAATTGCCATAAAATAACTTACGTCACTTGGTAACAAGAAAAAAGCAACTGGAAAAAAAATCCAGTATCATAAATTCCCAGAAATAAGACTCCTGGAAAAAATTTCCTGCAAACAAATTCACCAGTAAAAAAATCACATCTGAAAATTTATTCATACTTTGATAATTAAATTGATTAATATTTTGTTCAAAATAATATTCGTAGAAAGAACCTAGTAGGTATTGGACTTTTCCATAGTCATTTGACCTATGGAATCATTTTGTGGGGAAATTTGAGCCACTCAAATAAAATTTTCATTTTGCAAAAAAGTATCATATTATACCGGGTGATTCTCCAAGGTGGCTCACCCATATAACTTTTTTATTATTGAAGATAGAAAAACGAAATTTGGGGGTTGTGTATTATAGTTCAATTTACATTTTTTGACATATTAACTTGCTTTATCGTACTTCCGGTTCAACCGGAAATGAGCATAACTTTCGATTTTTAAATGGGACATCCTATATATTTTTACTTATTTCGATCGAGAATGACATTCTAAATCCAACAACACCTCACTTGTCTATATTTGACAAATGAAGTAATTTTTATTTCAATTTTCATTTTTTGATCTAGAATGCCATGGATCGTGTAAATCGCTTCATTCTTGATCAAGTAACATGGGAAAAATACGACTTTGAGGCTTTTGACTTCACAGTCGTTGAAAGAATTATTCAAAAGTCTCAAATATGAATTTTTCCAGTTAACGTGAATTTTTCAAATGGAAAGGGGGTGGCTCGTCGGCTTTTTGTGAAAGATCATTTTCTTACGAATAATTTGATACCACACACTTTCACTTTATTTTCACTATTTGAGACTTTTGAATAATTCTTACAGCAACTGTGAATTCAAAAGCCTCAAAGTCGTACTTTTCCCATGTTACTTGATCAAGAATGAGGCGATTCACACGATCCATGGCATTCTAGATCGAAAAATAAAAATTGAAATAAAAATTACTTCATTTGTCAAATATTGACAAGTGAGGTGTTGTTGGATTTAGAATGTCATTCTCGATCGAAATAAGTAAAAATATATAGGATGTCCCATTTAAAAATCGAAAGTTATGCTCATTTCCGGTCGAACCGGAAGTACGATAAAGCAAGTTAATATGTCAAAAAATGTAAATTGAACTATAATACACAACCCCCAAATTTCGTTTTTCTATCTTCAATAATAAAAAAGTTATAGGGGTGAGCCACCTTGGAGAATCACCCGGTATATTAGCAGAAGCAGGTTACTGGGATCATTGTCGTGCCCTTTTCTTTCAACTTCAAATCATGCCATTTCCTTGTGCTTATATGAACTACTCTCTCCTAGAAATACATAAAAATAGAGCGGATTTTGCTCTTCATTCGGATTTACATCAGTATCATACTAGAACAGGAAATTTACTGAGAACTCCTAGATACAGGCTCTCAATGCCTCAAAAAAACTCTTTAAATATTCACTTACATAACAAGCTACCAGAAGCAATAAGAAAGCTGAATTTCCACATGTTCAAAAATAAAGTTGAATGTTTTTTGTGAAGTTACTCGGAAGATGAGTTTCTCATCTACGACTACAAGATCGAGGACTGGTGAAAAACTCTCAACCACCTGGGATTAAATCTAGTATATCTAAGTGAATGTATTTTATCATCATTGTTTTTCTTTTTTAACTAGAATTTTTATTGTAGATTGACTTGTGCTTAGTATAGTGTATCAATTATTTCAATCAGACTGGATTTGTTATTGTCTTTTTAAATATGTACTGTCTTTTTTAATCATAATTTTAACTAGGTGATATTATTTCAACCATGGATATTTCTAAAAAGTCTCTTCTCAAGGACCTGCTACAAATGTAATCAAATTATGTGACGGAGTCAATAAACTCTACTCTACTCTATTTTTGTTGATTTAGGGTGCATTTTGAGCACAAATTTTCAGTTGTGATTTTTTTACATTTATTATGAGTATATTTATTGGATACTTTTATAACTTTTTCCTATTTACTGACATTGACCATCATAAAAGTACACATTAGAAATTCTTGGCATTTCTATTTTTGATTCGACATTTTCTGTTTGTGCATTTTTCTATTCTGTTGATTTATGGTGTTAGGAATATTCACACATCTGTGAATCACACATTATTATTCAAATTAGAAAAGTTGGTTGGTTGTTAGTGAAATAGCACAATTAATATTTGACTGAATCATATTTGAAAGGCTGTTAACCAAAAGTGTCTATCATTCGCATTATCAAAAATAACTCATGGTGTACCACAAGGCTGCGGCTTAGGTCCAAAATTGTGTTTTGCGAAATATGAACATCGTTTAAATAAAAAATATCCCGTTTTCATAACAAACCCATTGATTTGCCATCATTATAATTTTTGAATTGATATTCTATACGAGCAAATCAGAATAAAAACCATCCGTCGCAATATAAGTTCATGAAAATCGTTACAATTGGGACAACTTGAACTCCACATAGTAGTCAATAAAGACTTTTTGTGATTTTGAGCACTGAAGAAGCAGAAATAGTATTTTTAAAGAAAATGATCATATGAATGTAAACATCACATTCTCAGAGTATTTATTGCTTAGTATATGAACTGGATAGATTGTATAAACGGACTTTATCAAATGAGGATTCATCAGTAATATCACGTCAGTGTAATAATGCTGAGTATTAAACAGGATGTTTAGTGATTACTTACTAGATACATCGAAGTTTTATCCTATCAGGATCAACAATAAAAAAAATTAAAAAAGTTGGTGTAAAATCGGAATCAAAGACAAAAATGGCAGCAGCTAAAGTAACTCAATTTAAAAAACGCAGTAAAAGCTCCTACACCAGGGGCATTGCGGAATGTTGATGGAGTCAATACATAATTCACAGAGTCCTGTAAAAATGATAATACAGCTGATCGCAATATGCTAGTAATAAGCTGTATAACTTTTTAACTTTATTCAGATGGATGATGAATTTGTTTTAGGAACACTGAAGAACATAAAATCGAAAGACTTTGGTTGTATTAAACTCAATATTACTTTGATAATATTATGTTGTACCCCATTCAAAATATTATTTAAATTCATGTATTCTTAAATCTTAATTTCCAACTTTTGTGGAAAGAAGCCATCATTGATTCGTTAACAAAAATAATCTCTTCTTCAGAATTCAACCATTCCGTTCAGTTTCGCTATTTCATAATGTCCAAGTACTTGAAAGAGCAGTTGAGCCCCAAATCGCACCTTTTCTCAACTCTTTTAATTTTGTTTCCAAAAAATTATGTTGTTTTCGACCTGGATATTATTGTAATACTGCACTCGCTGATGTAACAGACGATATCTGGAGAGGAATTATTGCAAAAAAGGCAACGGCAACTGTTTTACTATGCTATACCAACTCATATCTATTTCCGATCACATTGGTTTTTCAAATCGGGCTTGCAGATTAATATATTCATTATAGAGCAACATATTGCAGAAGGTAGTTTACGAAAATAATGTATCAAAATCATCAGTTGTCAACTCAGGGATACCATAAGGAAGCATTCTTGGCCTGCTACTCTATTCGGTATATATCTCTAAATGTGTGACATAAATCCGAAGAAAGCTATCGCTTTACTTTTTTGTAATGACAAAATGAGGGAAAACTTGGAGCTAGTCTGTGTATTCATCTAGCTAATGATTATATGCCATCACAAACTCCTGTAGAAATTAGAAATCACAGAACATGTTACATCAAAGCTAAGAATTGGTTACCATGTATAAATAGAAAAATAATTTACAGAAGTCACGTGCATAGCTTAACTAATAGGAGAAAGGAAATTTTAATCATATCTTCTCACAGAAAATAACTCTTTGAACTCTTCAGGGAGCCTACTCAATAAATTCAGTATCACTGACTTCTCAAAATTGATTATATTGTTCAAAAACACAATGAAAGAAAGGCTCGCAAAATATTTAAGAGTTAAGATTGTTTTTGAATATTGTTGTTTTTTTGGAAGTGCACCTATACGTTAATTTAATTTTGTAGTTTATGCGTTTTTGAGAATTTACTTTTCACTAAGCTCCAACAGAACCTGATTTTGTATCAGATAGCTGATTTTATGATAATTTCAATCTCAAATTGACCCTAAAATTTCTGATACATTATTATTTTGGTTTTTGTTGTGAATTTGAATTGGTATTATTCTCATCATAACATCCAAGATAGAATGCTGATAGTTTTGTTGGTAATAATTGTGGATATACTGTTCACAACAAACACATAACCTATTGTTTTGAATATCTTCACCCCACTCAAAATTTCATTCAAAATTTGTTTCCTCAACGATTTTTTGAAATCCATAGAAAGCACAGCTTCAATTCTTAGAAGGTTGGATTGCAAGTTAATAATATTCAATATGAAAGGAAGCGCTTGAATTATACTTTTCGATTTGGAAATGAATTTTTATCAACAGATGAAACTGCGATATATCTTCATCTTCAACGTACACTTCTCTCATTTAAATGGTCTTTCCCTGTTTATGTAGACCTGATTTTGTAATAATCGGTTTTTATTTGTTTACTAAAGATAAGTAAACCCCAAACTTTCATCAAACTCATTTATAATCTTGTATGTTTGGTAGATTCTTTTTGAAACGTTACTATACTTGTGTTGGAAATAAACATTCTTTTTTGCTTTGTTGTTTGTGTTTGCTTTGTTCATTTTATCCGGTGTCGTCTCATTTCAGGACCTCTCATTGAGGACCTATCCAAAATTTACCCGTTTTTGTCTCATTTACGGACCTAGCGTACGATACAAGTTTAAACCGAATCACTTGCGGACCTCTCAATAATCTATTACCTGAGATAAACAATAACGTTTCAATAATACGACGGTTGCAGGTAATTAAGGATTTTCAGACGAAAGTGTATATCTCGTTAAGTTCACCCTCGAAAAACTTTTCCTCTGTTTCATAAGACTTTTCTACTGAATTAGCTACAATCGCGTAAAGTTTTCTATATATCTATAAGTTGCGAGCTAGGTTAGTTCGTTCAGGTTAGATCAAATTAACAAAATACTATACTCAAAATATTTTTTTCTTTTCAAGTTCCCAACTTGCGAGCTAGGTTAGTTCGTTCAAGTAAGATCAGACTAATAAAATACCTACCTAAATGTAAATTCTTTTATAACAAAAAGTGTTCAAATACCGAATGAGAATGTATTTGAATGTTTCTACTAATTACCGAATTTTATATATTGTACAAAAAAGTTGCAGGTGTATTATTAGCGTCTAGGACTAGAGAGGTTCTCGCCTAGAGGTCCTAAAATGGTACTTCATGTTATGGAAAATTTTACGGCTTTGACGAAGGTCCTCAAATGATACAAACGGGGCCGAGGTCCTCAAGTGAGAGGGTCCGCAAGTGAAACCGTCCCTTTTAGCCTGGACTGTATTAGTATTAGATTATTTCAAAATTGTATTTATTGGTTAAATAAACATTATTATTATTATTATTATTATTATTATTATTATTATTATTATTATTATTATTATTATTATTATTATTATTATTATTATTATTATTATTATTATTATTATTATTATTATTATTATTATTATTATTATTATTATTATTATTATTATTATTATTATTATTATTATTATTATTATTATTATTATTATTATTATTATTATTATTATTATTATTATTATTATTATTATTATTATTATTATTATTATTATTATTATTATTATTATTATTATTATTATTATTATTATTATTATTATTATTATTATTATTATTATTATTATTATTATTATTATTATTATTATTATTATTATTATTATTATTATAAGATGCCTCAATAAGTGTGATTTTTTTAATAGTAAATACCGGCCGATTATCGAGCAACGGCTTTTCAATCGGTCCAACACTACACACCTCCAGCTGCCCATCCACCATTTTTCGAACCTCCAAACTATCGTCCGTTGCATTGTGCAGATCTTATTGTGCGATACTGCGTCTGACATATTTTGCGGGTCCCGTCGGGAGCGATATTTATATTTTGCTGGATGTGAGCAAATTTCTGGCGAATTTTTTCGAACAAATGACTTCACAGTCTCTCTACTGTAACAAAAGGCAGATTAAATGAGATACAAACGAATGCCCGAGCTTAGGAGGTCCTTGGCGTAGCTGTCAAGTGTGGTATTTCGGGTGAAGGCCATTTTATTTTTTTGGTGTTAGTCCGAGAAAATTAGTTACGTCTGAAGATACGTTACATAAATAGTTCTATTTAATAGGCTGTGAAGTTAGAACAGATACATAGTTCAACTGGGCAGTTGAAAGAGACAAGGGAAAGTTCAGGGATGAATCAGGTTTCTCAGAAAGCTGATTTTTTTAAGTTTCAAAATCTACAATTGAATTTTTGGTTGGATATGAATACAGAAGCTACCTACATTTTCGTAATTTTTAAATCCAAATCTTATCATTTTAATGTCAAAATAATTATTTCCTTAAAGTCAAATATCGTTTATTTAAATCTTTCAACCATCTTTCGATTCGTTAAAAAAAATAGTAAAATAATTTCTATTGATCCTAGATAATCTCGTTCTACAATGGACAGTTTTCAGATGTACTCAAATTATCAAAAAAGTTATTATCATCTTCAACAAAAATTAAACATATCTGCACCAGACAATTCTAGACCAATTAGCATAATTTCAATATTTTCCGAAATAATTGAAAAACTACTGAAGGCCAGATTGTATAAATGCTTTGAAAATAAGTTTCACTTCAATTAAAATCAATTCGGATATCATTCAAAGAGAAATACCATCGCGGCGTTGTAAATATTAGTAAGCGACATGGTCGAGGGTCTAAAACAGGGTGATCACACATTTGTCACTCATGTGTCACCCAGGCTATTCTGACTGAAATACTCAACTACTATAACGTCAAGGGGACACCTTTCTCATTAATAAAATCGTACCTGGAGAACAGAAGCAAGTTTGTTTGACAAAATAATTCAAATTTCGTAATTATGTCGATCAGTCATTGGGTGTTCCAAGGCTTGGTTTTGGGGCTACTCCTATTTGTAGTCTGCATTAATGATCTCTGCGATTTTGTTTCACCGTGCCATACTTGCTTATGACGCTTACTAGATAAATTGCCATAACTCCTACGAATCTCTATAAGAAAATCTTATGAGGACAGCTAAAGCCTGATTTTCAAAGAACGCAGAGCTTCAAGTTACAGCACATGCCAATTTTCTTAGAATTATACTTGATACTAAACTTTCATGGCATTTTCACATCAATTTTGTCAGGAGGAAATTAGTTAGTTTGTTTTTTTTTGTAATAGCATTGTCAAATTCTAAACAAAAACCATTCCAATGCGATTTTATCATCACTTTAAACATCCATGAAATGTAGATTTTATAAAAAAGAACAGTGTGCGTTTTTCCAAATTTTGACTAATTTCATTGGACTATATTCAAAACCGGATCTATAATACATATTCATAGTGAGTTTAGACTTGTTTTTCACTTCGTAGTAGACGTTTTTTGTGACTGGAGCTATTTTAATTCGAATGAACTTTTATGAAATTTCCATAAACAATGGTTTCCTTCAAGGAATCATATGAATTTCAACGAAACTTCAACGCGTTCGTAAACAGTATACATACAAAATTTTCAACAGTACAGGTACAGCTCATACATTGAATTTGTAAAAAATATAATCTTTTTTTGTCGCTCAAATAACAGGTATTTTTGTTTTGTTTTAATTGCCAATAAGCCGAAAGTCAAATCGAGTTTGTTTTGATCATATTAGCATTCACAAATAATTTTTTGTTCTACTTTTGGTTCAAATCAGGTATGATTTTAATGGTAATAAAAGTAAACAGAAATCACGATGATTTTCTATAAGCATTTACCTAGGTACAATCATTGAATTTCTTGCTAAAAATTGACTGAGGAATAAATTTTTCGTCAAAAAGTTTGGATACTTTTCACTAGAAGGCGGGTTTATGAAAAAAAGTATCAAAGAGTGAAGACAATTGAAGAGAATTAACAAATCCATATAGGGTTTATAATCAATGGGGTATTATTAACCTGTAAGTTGTTGGTTTAGAATATTTTCCATTCATAATCACAGCCAAAACGGACTCAAATTAATCTAATTATACAGTTGTAGGTTACGAAAAATAGGGCGTCTATTTTACAAGTCCAAAATATAATGATGGCGTCCGGACAGGGACCTATATAGTATATTCCATTTAACAACTTTAAATAAAGAGTATCCTCTGGCGAATGAATTTTTTTTTGACAAAATGGTAAATCTTCAACGTGTCCCAATATTAACGCAAAACTATCAAACTAAACAGCATGCCAAATAAAATTAAAAAAATTATTCTGACTCATGTTTTTCCCGAACTATATTTAAGTACAAATGTATACCAGAAATTGTGTATTCTCTTTCCGTCATTCATCAAATTCCAAAAAACATGAATTGAAATTAGACTCTATATATTTCTTTCCTCTGGTTGTAATAAAATAAGGCTACCCATACTAACCTTTATTCCAATTAGCTATACATATTGCAGTTCATTTTTTTTACATCAAAATAAACTATATTAAAATAATTATCTTTTGAAAATGTATGTCTAGTAAATTATTACTTATTTATTTTTCCAGTTATCTATACGATGTTCCATTCCCAAGCATGGTAATCGGACTCGTGTATGGCATCACACGTTAAGAGGTAAAAACTGCGTCTTCCCTAGCTCGCACAAGTCTCTCGAAGACTTCTGAGGATTGCGCGTAGGGGTATGCAACAGGTTGACGGAAATGACAACTTTAAAAAATATCGCGTTTAATGATGGCCATTGAAAAAATCATTTAAATATTTTATTGATGTTTTAAAAGTTTTGCCACTATGTTGGTTCGCATATTACCGTTTAAAGGGAGCTACTGGCATTTGAGTAGAGATATTTGTATGCATTGGTTTTATAGCGGTCCTCTGGAGTACCTCTCAAAACCTTGTCAGTTTTATTAGATCCATGGCAAGGACTTGAGGTGTGCTATAAAACCATTATAAAACCAAGTTTCTATATGGATTATTCAAAGATCAAAAAATGTATCGTGTATGTGTATAAAGCCATTGTGAAACCTTAATAAAAACAAATATAGGACATATATAGTGTCCTGCATTTTACTAATCCCCACCCCTGTATTTCTATTAAAAACGCCATTTTTGAAAGGAAGGTGACATAGTTGAAAAAAGAGATTTCACCTTCTTAAAAACGCAAAAAGAGAGATTTCACCTTCTTGAAAACGCAAAAAAGAGATTTCACCTTCTTAAAAACGCAAAAATAGCCATTTTTTTAAGAAGGCGAAATAGTTGAAAAAAAAAGAGATTTGACCTTCTTAAAAACGCAAAAAAGCCATTTTTTTTAAAGAAGGCGAAATAGTTGGAAAGGGCTGAAGAGGGGAAGGGAGGAAATTCGTGTTTTTGCGTTTTTAATAAAGAGAAATCTCCCTTTTTTGTGTTCTTAAGAAGGTGAAATCTGTTTTTTCAACTATTTCGCATTCTTCAAAAAAATGCTTTTTTGCGTTTTTAAGAAGGTCAAATCTCTTTGTTTTCAACTATTTCGCCTTCTTAAAAAATGGCTATTTTTACGTTTTTAAGAAGGTGAAATCTCTCTTTTTGCGTTTTTAAGAAGGTGAAATCTCTGTTTTTTCAACTATTTCACCTTCCTTTAAAAAATGGCTTTTTTGCGTTTTTAAGAAGGTGAAATTTTTGAAAAAGGGGGAGAGGGGGAGGGGGTAAATTCGTTTTTTTTTGCGTTATATCAGATAATTGAATTTTTTTTCATTCCAGTATGAACTTCTCTATATGCTCTATCTTCTCAGGTGAAAAAGTTTCATGAGTCACCTTTTCACGACCTACTACGATCACAGAATGCATGCCAAAAATCGAGAAAAAGTATTAGGCATTTTTTAGCAAAATTTTCACACCAGTCTCGAATAGCTCCATGCAAAACTGCAACATGATATATTTGAAAGTGTTTTCTTTCTATACCTGTTACAATTTTCGAAAAAGGATATCTTTCAAATCACTCTGTATAAAAAATTCCGTGTAAATTGGAATGAATTGAGGCAAAGGGTCGGATTCAGACGATCTGTTTACTGATTGATAATGAAAACACATTATTTCCAAACCAATTATCAATTTTTAAATACTAACAAATTTTGAAAACAAACATGAAGAAATGGAATATGTATCAAACAAGCAGATAAAAAACTGATACACCAATAATTCTAAATCTTTGTATGTGCTATATATCCCCCTTTATTTTCTATATATTTTTCGTACCTTCTGCGCAAGTTCTGTCCAACTCTTAGCAGTTCTCCTGGTGGTATTTCTCTGCAAACTGCCACAATTCTTCGTCGCAACTCTTCTTTAGTCCTTGGTCTACTTTTATAAACCTTCTGTTTGATATTTTCCCAAAAGTTAAAATCCAAAGGTGTGAGATCAGGCGAACGCGGCGGCCAATGAATTAACGGACTATTGCGACCAATCCATTAAAGTGAAAAATTTTGGTTCAATCATCTTCGTACATTACCAGCATTATGGATGGAAGGAAGCACCATCCAATTGAAAAATGATAGCTGTACGAACATTTATGGGGATTTCTTCGAGAATGTCCCAAAATTGGTTATTCAAGAAATTCAGAACTGTTTCAGCATTCATCGTTCCTTCAAAGAAATATGTTGTTGTTGCTGAAACCATTCTGAATTTCTTGAATAGCCAATTATGGGATTTTCTTGAAGCAATAAATGTTCGTACAACTATCATTTTTTAATTGTATGGTGCCTCCATTCATAATGCTGGTAATGTACAAAGATGGATGAATAAAAAATTCCTACTGAAATGGATTAGTTGCAACAGCCCGTTAATTCACTGGCCACCGCGTTCGCCTGATCTCACCACTCTGGATTTCTACTTTTGAGGAAATATTAAACATAATGTTTATGAAACTAGACCATGTACTGAAGAAGAGTTGCGACGATGAATTGTGGCACTGTGCAGAGAAATTTCACCAGGATAATTGCGAAGAGTAGGACATGACTTGCGCAGAAGATGTGAAAATAATGTGTTTTTATTAACAATCATAAACAGATTGTCTGAATCCGATCCGTTGCCTCAATTCATTCCAATTCACACGGAATTTTTCATGCAGAGTGACTTGAAATATTTCCTTTTTCGAAAATTGTAACAGGTAAAGAAAACACCCCGTAATAGATATCATGTTGAAATTTTATATGGATGTATCCGAGAATGGTTCGAATAGAATGCCCCAACCCAAATTTTACTAAAAAAATGCCTAATACCTTTTCTTGATATTTGGCATGTATTCTGTGGTCGCGAAAAGGTAATTGATGAAACTGTTTCACCTGACAAGATAGAGCATTGCGAGAAGTTCATATTGAAAAAAAAATAAAAATAAATTTCCAAAATCCACAGATATACGGGGGTGCGATTCATTAATCTATTTGCTCTGGGAACTTATTAGGAACAATTTATGTCCTGCCTTAATCAAATTGGCTTATTACTTTCATAAAACTAGTATAAATCTAAATGATATTTAAATTGTCACTTGGGTTGAGCCACCCTGTAAGTTATTATTGCATTGAAATTAAACTAGTTTAAAGAAAGTTTCAGTATTTTTAACTCTTATGTTTACAAATTATAGTAATTATGGTTATTTTCAATGCATAAATCCCCCATCTACTCTATTCTTTTACTTATATAATTTCGCCTTCGTTTCGACCCATTCATTTACCCCGCATCAATTAAAAAACAGTTGTCTCAACGAAACCAGCTTGAAAGTTCATGTACCTGTTACATCCCTTCTAATATTAAATCCTCCCCATGAATACTTGAAAACAAACTGGAATACTATTCACATTGTTTGTGATGCATTACATTCTACTTCTCTAGCAGCTCTTCTTTTATTAATTAAAAACTCAGCTCTCGAAAAATATGGTCTGTCTACTGTCTAGCTTGAGTTATATCCCCCACAACACGTGACTGCAAGGGCGAGAAAGAGAGATAGAGAGAGAGGGACTGATCAATAAAACACTTCCCCTTTTCGCCCGCCCCCGTATCTACAGAAAGAAAATCGTTACGGTGAAGAATGTTACAAATGCCCTTTCTCGAATTCGCCTCGGATGCTTTATCTGATATTTCCTTCCATGAAATATATATTTTTTTATATCGCACTAGCAATTCGTTCTTAGTTGCGAAAAAGTGGGGAGTATACGCATGGCCAGTTGATGATTTACATCAAGTGTGCCACAAGGATCCACACTCGATAAAATAACAAAAATGTTTTCAAGTTGTTAATTTTTCCCGAAATTGTCTAAAATAAGAATACAAAAAATTCAAAAGAAGGTGCAGATATACATTTTGAATGTAGCGTCGTAATCAACATAAGAACATATGCATCCTCATCAATTTTTAAATCACTTGCTTAGTTGAAATATTTTTCTTCTCTCCAATCACTTTATGTTTTATCCGGATTTGAGTATTGTGAAGTGATTTCATTCAGAATTGCTTGGGATTTTCTATTTAACTTTTTTGCGCCTTCTACTGTCAATTGAAACAGTTCGATAAGTTTTTGTTATTCCCTTCAACCGATTTCACCCCTACGCGCAACCCTCATAATTCTTCGAGAGACTTGTGTGAGCTAGGGGAGACGCAGCCCTTACCTTAGTTATTTATGTATGTAAAGTAGGCGTTTATGGCCTGCGGCGTGGATGATGGCCCGAGGGCGTTAGCCGAGGGCCATCACACGCCGAAGGCCTTAAAAGCATTTTACGCACGTGATACATTTAAAATAACGAAGTTGGGGTGCACTTCCGGTACAACCGGGAGTGCCATAATCTTCAAAATATTTTAGCCGGATAGCACTTATCAACAATAGTGATCTCCCAAATTTTCAAATTCGGCCCACACATGGTTTTCTATATATTGATCGATGCAGTTCCTGATGGAGGGTCCCCCTGTATAAGTAGGTAATCAAGTAATTGAAATACTGGACACGTTGTACATTTCTAAAGAAGATAGAGATATTATTTCAAGCTCAGAGTTCAAGGAAAACATGAAAGTTCCGACACAATTTTGTTTGATTTGAAGAAGATGACGACATCCTGTGATTTTGATGAATTGAAAGATGGGTAGATTTGCGACAGAATAGTATGCGCAGTATTAACGAAATCAAATCAAAAAGACAGTTGTTACAAGAGAATAATCTGACATTACAAAAAGCTACAAGTATATGTGGTTATTCTTCAATTATTCTTTAGTACATCCATGCCAAATTATACGTTTCTAACTTAACTACATACCTTTTAATAGCAACATTCAGGTGGCGAAAAAAAAAGCTCGTGCACAGTAAAAAACATACAAAAATAATACAGTGCCATCCAGTAGTGAATAATCGAACTATGTGCTGCACACAGGATCAGTTCATGCTAGAGACCTTCCATTTTGTGAATTCGTTATGAAAAACTGTTTATGGGGTTTGAGATGAGCTATGTAAAGTTAAACAACCATCCAATAATAGGCGACTTTCCTCTAGTAATGCGTGTGCATAGGAGTTGATTGTCGAAGTGATTTACTGTGCGCATTTTTTCAAGTTTTGAAGGCGTTCGGGCGCCAAAACAAATAAACAAAGTTGTTTGGGTTTGAACAAATGTAAACGGAGAAGATAAAGATAAACAAATGAAAGCTGCAAGAGCGAGTGACTAAAAAGTTTTCAGTTGATAAATCCATCTTTCCAGTCGACAAAGTTTCAACACAGCAACAAATATCTTATACATTAATAGGCGATACAACAAATAACTAATGAAAAATAACAACTGAAAACGCGTCATCTTCAGATTTTTACTTTTTTCTTTGTATGCCTTTCTAGTCTTTGTTATTTGTTTCATACCTTCCCGCCTAACTCTGTATTCGGTACTATACGTCTATTTGTCGTACAAATCATATTGTATTGTCGTTAAGATGTCACTTTTTCAGACATATGATACACATCATTGTAGGGGCAGTGAAAATCGATCTATGTTAGACACAATATACTTTATTAGCTTAAATAAGCTATGCCATAATATATTGTTAAAAATTGTTATTTCCGTCAACCGATTGTATCCCTACGCGCAACCCATAGAAGTCTTCGAGAGACTTATGTGAGCTAGGGAAGACGCAGCCCTTACCTTTTAACGTGTGATGCCATGCACGAGAACGGTGAACCGGTGGATCGAACCCACGACCCCACGCATGCGAGGTGAACGCACTACCAGCCGACCACCACGGCCCATATACAGTGACCGCCAAAAAGTATGTACCATATGGGAAAAATTTTTATTATTGGAGTATTGGAAAAAATATTCTGGGGAAAAGTTTGTGCATGTCCGATAACCTAAAAATCGATTTTGACACATGTCACGTGATCGCTAGAATGGCGGCAAAATGAAAAAAATTGCAATGCAAGGCAAAAAAGAGGTAAGATGGCAAGAAATCAAAAAAAGTTATTTGAAAAAGTCACTAAGAAATCAATTTTATACACATAAACGAAGTTTGAAGAGATAATTCAAAAAAATTGAAAATAGCAATTTTTTAAAAATATTTTCCCATCTATTTAAATTTTTTTTTTCTTATGAATAGCTTGACTATACTGAAACATTTGCATTTTAATGATAATAACAAAACTTTCTCATTTTCTCCACACCAGAGTGCACTAAATTAAAAAAATTGGTTTTTGCCAGAACCCTCGCTGTTACATTGGTTCTTATCTAACAGTTATATTAGAATTCCAAGACTATTGTGTTGATATGGCAATCTAGAAACACCATGTTTCCTGATTTTAATCAAGTTTCAATAATAATGCTGTATGAGCGTTTTACTTTGCACATAAACTTTAAGAATCTTTAATTTGACGCACTATTTTCAAGTTTATGTGCGAAGTGAAACGCTCATGCACGATTATCATCGGAACTTGATTATAATCTGGAAATTACCATGTTTTTGGAGTGTCATGTCATCACAATGGTCGTGGAATTCGGATATAACTGTTAGATACGAACCGATGTAACAGCAAGGGTTCTGACAAATTCCCATTTTTTCAATTTAGTGCCCTCTGGTGTGGAGAAAATGAGAAAGTTTTGTCATTATCATTAAAATGCAAATGTTTCAGTATAGTCAAGCTATTCATAAGAAAAAAAAATAATATTTTTAAATAGATGGGAAAATATTTTTAAAAAATTGCTATTTTCAATTTTTTTGAATTATCTCTTGAAACTTCGTTTATGTGTATAAAATTGAATTCTAAGTGACTTTTTCAAATAACTTTTTTTGATATCTTGCCATCTTACTCCTTTTTTTGCCTTTGCATTACAATTTTTTTCATTTTGCCGCCATTCTAGCGATCACGTGACATGTGTCAAAATCGATTTTTAGGTTATCGGACATGCACAAACTTTTCCCCAGAATATTTTTTCCAATACTCCAATAATAAAAATTTTTCCCATATGGTACATACTTTTTGGCGGTCACTTTAAATAAAAATACAAATGAAACAGAAAATAAACAATTGTCAAATAAACAATAAATTAGCGAAAACAGAGTTCTTTTGGGAGATCGTTTAGTAACGAACAGTCGTTGCCGACCGATGTTAACACTTCACTCCCATATAAACCTCCCATATATACCTGTCAGAAAACAACTACTCCCCTGGCTAAGACCACGAAGGGTTTTGAATTACATCTAACAGATACTTGTGCAACGTTCCTCATTGCAGAGGAAACAACTTCAAGTGCTCCCTGTAACCAACCAGCAGAATTATGTTTTGAAAAATTGACAATAAGTTACTTGAATAGTTTTGAAGTAGGAGGCTTACTTTAGGTAAGATATTGTATGATCTCAAACCTAAAATAAATAAAAAGCTGTCAGTAAATTTCCAGTAAATACAGTATGATTAACTATGTCGATTGCTTTGTTCCTATAGAGACAATAGTATTTGTCAGGTACAAGAGAATTAATGAAATATGATTTTTTCATGCAAAAGCTTGAATAAAACAATCCATAAAATATTTCGCAAATTTCCTCTACGTCTGCCAAGCATTCATCAGCAAAGCCACTAATGGTGATAATTCATCGACTCATTCCAAGTGATATTCCAAAAGCAGGATGGTCGTGTGTCTCGGCATCCATTCACAAATAAACTAAATATGACTAACGACCAATAAAAGGCGGAATATTTGTTGATCCAACAAACTGATGTAGTGAACGTTGTAAACATGCAACCGTAATACGAGGGACATTAGGACTTTATAGCTGCGTTTACAGCTCGTAAAAATCACTTTAACTACCCAGAAGTGTGTTACCCTTTTATTACACGTTACTTCTTCATTCATCGGGTTTTATGGCATGTCGCTTTTAGTGGCGTTTAATGGCCTTTTGAGTGGCACGTTAGATTTACAATTCGACCGTCTTATCGACGATGTTAATTCGCATTAGTTGGTGCGGAGGTGCGAACCGTATCGATACACTAAGAGAACCGGTTCGGGAAGATACACGCAGAAAAAAGCACGCCGTTATGGTGAAAACTTCGTGCCATAGATGTTCAGGATGGATAAAGTTTATTTTTAAAGAAAGAACCGAGGTAGCACAGTTGACCTCAAAGACGTCGTTAGGTCGTCAATTCTAGGTCATTTTTGATCTGTAAGGTTATGTGGCCAATAACTGACTTACTAATGACGTCATTTATTACGTATTCTGTCGTGATTTAAAAGAACGTCACATTGACGTCTAGAATCCACCTGAAATATGTCGTCTTTATTCAGACGTCTATTTGACATACCTTTCACGTCATCTTCATACAGTCAATCGCAACCATCAACGTAAGTGATGAATATCCGTTGATGTCCAAATATGTTATTTTGTTCGTGATCGTTGCAGTTTGATAAATTTGAAATATGAAATTAGTTATATAATCTGCCTGACGTTGGGTATAACGTTAGGCAAAAAAAAACTTGAACGATATTTATATATCCACTTTGCCAAACAACACTGTTCACAAATAGTGATGTTTGCAGAGTTTACTGAACATGATTTGTAGAAGGAAATCACCGATTACAGACGTCCATAAGACGTCATTATCAGAACGACTCAAAACTTCAAATAGACGTCAACATAAGTCTTTAAAACGCCATTAAAGTGACGTAAATCGGGTGTGACATTAAACCGTCATATATGACATAATTTTAACGGCATTTTTCAAGTCGTCCTAGATGGTCTGCATTTACGAAATGGCTTCAGTGTACTACGTGGTGAGTAATAAACAGTGATAAACATAAAGTGGGAAAGGCAGAAAAGAAGAGAGAGGCAAAAACAGACAACCGGAGATATCAATAGAGTGCCAGGGAGGAGCAGGGGGAGATATAAAGACAGAGTAATACAGAGAGATGGAGTGACAGATTGAGAGAGACAGAAACTGAGAGAAAGAGAGGCAGGAAGACGAATTCAGAAAGTTGTTCGAGAAAGAAAACGTTTATTTTCAAAGGAAGTGGTGGGAAAGAGAAAGTGAGAAAGACAGAGAAGTAGAGAGAGGCAAAAAAAAAGACCAGAGGTTATGAGTAGTAGGAGAGACAAAGTAGCAGACAGACAGAGTGATTCAGAGAGGTGGAATGACAGATTGAGATACAGATAAACAGAGAGAGAGGAAAAAAGGTGTAAAGAAGACGAATACAGAAAGATATTGCTAGATGTTTGGGAAAGAATTTGTTTGACAGAAAAGTAGAGAGTGGCAAAAACGGGCAGAGAGTTACTGATAGTGCCAGGAAGAGGCTGGGGCAGACATAGAGAAAAAGAGTAACAGACAGATAGAGTGTTACCGAGAGATAGATTAAAGAGCTACAGGGACAGAGAATATAGAAAAGAATAGCGGCTATTCACCATTATATGCGAATAACACAAAAACAATTAATATTTGAACAATTACAATATAAAACTCACAGTTTAAGTTTAAGCGAAATTGTGTCACAAGAACATTTCGACTGGAATAACCATAATTGTAATTATGGTCTGCATACAGATTGTAACTTCAAAATAATTTTTTTTATTTGGTATTGAAGTCAAATGATAAAATGTCTTCAATACTATAGAAATCGTTTTCCAATCAGTTACTCTTCATGTAATTTGTAAACGAAACTGAATTCAAGTTTTTTATCTTTTCTGATATTTTATTAAATAAAATAGGGTGGTAACAATTTTTCAAAAGACGGCTTCAATTTCCTCTTATAAATTGAATTCTGATTTGTTGTGACATTCTCGCATCATGGAAATAAAAAATAATTGGCTGAATATCCCTGGACCACATAAAATAAATGTTTACAATATTTATCACGGGCACTTTCGACATTTTTTGTATTTGTAATGCTACTGTAATGTTATCTATATTCATTATTCACATTTGCGTCTTGTTTAAAAAAAATCTTGGAATATGCTTATGATTTTTAGTTTTATGTTTCATGAATGATATACTACTTGGTTATTTAATTTTCAAAGAGTTCGCGAATCAATGAGAAGGCAATTGGATGCATCGGTTAATTTAAATTAAAATATCTCGAAAACGGCTGCTTGTAGCGACTTTTGACAAGTATTCCTTTTTAGAAAATGTGATACATACATGCACGAAAAAGTTGTGACTCCCCAAAAGAGACAAAGACCTGTAAAAATCTTTCAACCATGAAGACGAAAGAAGTCCGAATCCACCTGAAATAAACAGGAATATTCACTAACACTTTTGATTTGATTTAATTGATTTTATGCGTTTTCTGGAAAGAAAGCAAGACACAAGAGACTCAAATTGCAAAATATGGGTATTTTTAAATGATCAATTAAAACAATTCACTAACGGAAGCTAATAATTACGCACAATGTTTTTTGAGGAATATGAAATAACTTGTCTTATGGGATATCAATAAAAATAATAATAATCTCTATCCAATCGGATTTACTAGAACAATCAAGCACCCAAAACTTAATCAAAGTTAGCGACCATTCTCTTAACCAAATAACAAATAAAAAAGATTTTTATAACAAATGTAGCATCCTTCCTCTTCATAAATTTATATAAATTTTCAGTCCTCAAATACATCTCTTTCAGTGAGGTCATGAGATTAAGGGAACACTCTGTAGATAAAGACAATTTAGTAGTAAGTACTCCAGTCATAGCGAGTATCGCTACTTTACAGAATCAAGTCTATTTTCATGAAAAATTCATTGACAAAACTCGGCTTTTCAGCAATTATAAAAAAGCACGATCAGGAGAATTCGGTAAATGGAGTGCAATTTCTAACTTTAGAAATTGATTTTTTTTTTTGTTTTGTACTTTGTAAAATAATTTAGGGCTCAAATCAAAGAAATTAAACTACCCGAAAAGTAATAATCATTTTCAAAACGCCGCTCTTGCGTGCTAAAGAAAATAAAAATCGTGAATCAATTCAAATTCACAGCAGTTCAGTTTCAATGTAGCGGTGGGGGCATTTCAACAAAATCGCATACATTAAATCACCGACCAATTAAAAACGAGAAACGAAACAAAAGAATTTAATTAAGCAATTACGATTCGTAGTCAGTGATGTTTAAGGTAGAATTTCACACCTTCGCTTCTCCAAGTCAAACATTAATTAAATATGTGAGTACAGAGGACCATTGTTTGCATAATGTTGCAGTAATAAATTAAAGATGTGTATTAAGGCAGCAGATAGGGCACGTTTTAATTCATGTTATGTTTTACTAGCACTAAAGATAAATCCGGGGCGTTCCATCAATTTATAATCAACAAAACCCAGGTAGAGCAGGGAATATTTATGGTGTACAAGAATGATTATTCAGCAATATTGAATGATCTTCGAAGTTGTTCCATTCACTTCTATCATCGTTCTTTGTTCAGGTAGTTCAGTTGCTGTTGTACTGTTGAATCAAATAGACTTATTGAGAAAATAACTAAAATTGCATTCCCTAAATGACAAATTCAATAAAAAAGTGAGGCACCTTTTTTAAATCCTACGATGTTATTTTGATTCGTACACTCGCGTTTCGTACAACTCGAAAAAATTACCTGAAATTTATTGTTTAGGACACTGAATTAATCAATGAATTTTCGGCTTCTCGTTTCGTACATCGACCACTGCGATGGTCCGAATTTCCACGCACTCAAATGTCTACGTAAAGTTAGTTCGTTTCTATGGTTAGATCATACTAAAAAATTACTGCTCATAAAATGTATTTTATCAAGAAAAATTGGGTCGGTGTACGAAATGAGAATTCGAAAATGGGTTAATTTATTCAGTGTACGAAACAAGAATATTATAGGAATATGTTTGAGGTGCACGAAACAAGAATAAGCCGTAACTGATGTAGATCATTTTCTCCCTGTGCATACGGTTTGAGGTCTTCCATGTAAAATGGGTTACCTTATTATTTCCACTATTATTATAATCATTACATTCACTGATAGACAGTCTTAATTTAAAATCTCAAAAACTTCGTTTTCCAAACTGATGGAATCCTCAGAATTGAACAAGATGGAATTAATTTGACCATATTCTCTAGTGCACTTGAATTCTGTATTATTTGTTTTCTTCCACTTTTTTATGTCTATCAAATCTAGTTCCCATGGCTTCAAGTATGGTCTGCTGCAAAACATTCAGTTAGTCTGTTGAATATACCCAATAAAAAATCGATACAATTTTATTGAGAAGTGATTTTAGTTACCTTTTGCTATATGATATTCACTATAATTTATAATATTGGCTAAAGGACCTATGCCTATGACTTGCCTATGACTTGATAATGTAAATTCACTTGATACATAATAATTTCAATTTAAAATATTATTTATAATTCAAAAGCCTTTTCGATAATTTGAAAAACTTCTTATATTAAAGTATACTTTGACTTTGACCTAAAGATAGCGATAAAATGTCGGGGCGTGGCGCAGTGGTTGTATCGTCCTACTCTGGCTCGAAAGGTCCGGAGTTCGAGCCCCAGTTGCGGCTGGGATTTTTAAATTTAATTTGACCGATTAAATTATTCCTGCACGATTCACTGTTGCCGTTCCAATTAACAGTGCTGCTCCTGAGGTGGCGCATGGAGTTGGTAACAAGGACTATCCAGAACACGTGGCTAATGACCATAGCAGTCGATGCCAAAACACCAAAGAAACAGAAAAAGAAAAAAGGATAGCGATAAAATACATTTACCACTACTACAGTTAATAATTCCCTCATATATAAAACTTCTCATAAGAGAAATGTAATTATTGAACAAAAAACATCCCATCGCCATGACACCACAAACAATACTGATTACGTTGTAAATAACTGAGTGAAATACTGTGAATTTACTGTATCTATAATGTAAAATGTAGATTTAACAATTCCAAAAAGACATTGAATGTGATTGTAAACATGAGAATACATTAATATGAATAGAAAAATCAATAGACAGTATATTTTCACATTGTGAAGTTTACATCCACAAAATAAAATCACAACTTCAGATGTGAAGTATATAAACCAGATTTCAAATTTGTCTCTTTAGATCTTGGGAAAAAATATCCATCTTTGCATAATATAATTTTACCAAAATTAAATTTTAGTGTACAGGCACTTGCAGCATACTTGCAAATGTTTAACACTTGCAGAAAACTTGCACCGTCAAAGCATCAAGATCAAATCATAAAACTAAAAGATGAGAATGAACATCAAAATTGTTAATACAGTAAATACATTATTTTTTTTTTTTTTTTTTTTTTTTTTTTCCTGTAGTATTCCTCATTCTTGAGGTGTTATATTATTGAAACATCTAGTCCATTGAGAATAAATAAAAAACTATTTTCTCTAGATGTTTTATTCTGGAAGAAGATAATAATTCCATTTCAATATACATATTCAGATTCATGGAAGATTGAGGCGGGTTTATGTTCACTTGTTTCTTCATTTTCATTAATCTTGAAAATGGTGTATTTTAATGGCATCATTCGAATAAAATTTCTAATTTTTTGTCTATTCTTTAAGAGACAACCAAATTTTATATCTGAAGGCAAAATAAAATATAAATGTAAATTGCGCAGGCGCAAATATTGCTTTTTCAATTTTCATTACACTGATTAAAATAGAATTAAGTTCATCGATGTAACAGTGAATTGGTCTAAAAAATACCCACTGTGACTTACCTATTTTCAAAAAAAGGAGACACATTGAAATTAATTCACTATGAAACGTTTCTTTTTCGCACCAAAGCATAATAAGAATTCAAAACTATCTCACCATTCAATTCCTTTTGAGAATCTAGATTAAAAATTCGGAAATTTCAAGAATATTCTTTCTAGAAAAAGAATTTTTAAAAAAACAAATCCAATGTAAAACGATGCTGGATGGCAACAGGCCACAGAATATCTTGCATACAGAAAAGACGACTGATTTCTCTGGCGAGGAAGTTTTACAATGAGGTAATAGAGGAAAATATATAATAACAATGTTCTATTGAAAAAAAACTTACTTTCGCAGCCCCAACGACCTACTTTGATAGTGAAATTAGGTTGAGCGAGATTAAGAGTAAAATAATCTGGCAACTTGTAAATTCTTAACTGAAGTAAAATTCTATTCAAGGCATTCTAATATCTCTAGCAACAATCCGGAAAATCTATTTATGTACGGAAATTAACTACTACTTTCGTAAAAATTCGTCAAATCAATATTTTTAAAAATTTCAATAAAGTTTTGGTGTTTATTCACGTTGCAGATGGCCTAACTACAGCGTTTCCTTAGATATTATCTAAATGAAAACAGTTAATTATCTATTTGTAAACAAAACCTCCCTCTAGATGTAAACTTTTGTAAGGTACGTGAGTTTTTCTTTCTTCGTTTTCAATTCAATTTTCTCGACTTTTTTTTAAATGCCAGTTGTCATCTTCCAATCAACCGTTTCCAAAGTATCTTTTTCGCTCCTATCTTCATGGCACTCGCGATCCACTCTGTGTCAGTTTTTGAAATTTTGAGACAAATTTAAAACTTATTACTTTGAACAAAAATGATCCACATCTAGACATAAATCAACTAATACAATATACAACATTTTCAAACTTTTTCACATTTTAATATTTTAATTCATAACTCTTTTAAGTGCTGATTTTATCACTGTTTCTGCAATCTTTCTTAGCAAGAATCTTACTTTTTTGTCGTGGCTGGCAATGCATAATTCCCAAACCTTTTATACTGGAGGTTATTTTATTATTTTTTTTAGGTTATGATAATTTCAAAAAAAAATTAATAAAAAATCATTTTTCATCTCCTTTTTGAACTTATTAGAGTTACTTATATTTCATTTTCTTTCTTCTATAATTAGCTGCTATCTGATGGTTTTTGAATGCTGATGCGTAGACTGTACTCGTAATCCAATGTACTACTATGAAAACTGGTGGTTACCGTTTCGGTTGTATTCTGATGGATATACAGGGTATTGATGGATTAGAAAGACTCTTCAGATGAGAGGTAAATTATTTAACATCGGTTTTATTATTAATTTACGTGACTTTAAAATCAAACAAAAAAAATATTCCACTTCCATACAACAATTCTCACAACAATATACAGGGTGTTTCATAATAAATGCGCTGGACTTCAGGATGTGATAGCTCGTCCAAAAATATGAAAAAAGTTTCTATTAACTTACCCTCTAAAATGCACCATATTCGAGATACAGGGTGTTGAAATTAAAAAAAAATTCCCGTTTTTTGCGAATATCTCTGGAACCGTTTATCGCACAGAAAATAGATTTCGTAGGCATTTTCTACTCATAATAAGCTATGTTTTGTGTAGATTTTTAATTTTTTTAAATTCATAATTGGTGATGATTTTGAAGGGGTAGTGGGTGTTTTTTTCTCCAACTTCTATGCCAGTGGAAAAATATGCCTACTTGAACCGCCAATGTTTTCTACACAAAAAAGGTTCTTTTGGTCATAAGCTCTAAAGTTGACCGTTTTCAAGAAAAATCAACTTTCATGTTGAAAAACATTATACAAAAAATTTATTTAAACGTTGGAACAAGTAGCAAAACCAAACGTTGACTTCTTAATTGCAAAATAAGAAAGAACAATAACAATCATACTCAGTTGAATTGTTGGAAATGTCCGCCGTTAGCGCACGCTGCAATTTTTCGAGGAAAAAACTTTATTTAAATAACATGAAAGTTGATTTTTCTTGAAAACGATCAACTTTAGAGCTTATGACCAAGAGTATCTTTTTTGTGTAGAAAACATTGGCGGTTCAAGTTCAAAATCATACTTTTTCCAGTGGCGTAGAAGTTGGAGAAAAAAACACCCACTACCCCTTCAAAATCACCAATTATGAATTTTAAAAAATAAAAAATCTGCACAAAACATAGCTTATTATGAGTAGAAAATGCCTACGAAATCTGTTTTCTGTGCGATAAACGGTTCCAGAGATATTCGCAAAAAACGATTATTTTTTTTAAATTTCTACCCCTGCATCTCGAAAATGGTGCATTTTAGAGGGTAAGTTAATAGAAGCGAGCTATCACATCCTGAAGTCCAGCGCATTTATTATGAAACACCCTGTATACTGTACACTTTCCTAAAGACACTACTGTTTTTTGGAAATGAAATAAATGTCTATCATATTCTGTAGATCCACATTTGAGGTTAGTTTATGTCAAAATAAGCATGTAGCACAGGAGCTAAAAAATTTAAATAGAGCAAGTGCATAAGACATCGAAATTATTAAACTAAATTAACTTTAATGACAGCTGATGAAAGTTATAGATTAATAAAAGAGCAGTGCGCAAAAATCCGCCTTTAGAAACACGGGAAGTAATTTGTTCGATGGTAAATAAAGTTCCATATTTTTCTTTGCCATAAAGTTTCCATTAACAATTGTTGTGACACCTGATTTGTTTGCTACCTTTTATATTCTTTCCTAACCTTTCATGGCTTCCAAAGCTCATACAAAAAGGCAGATACATTCGACGAAATATCAATTTCTATCCCAACTCCGAAAATAGAGTACAAACATACTCCATCGGCCATAAAGTCGACGTGAATGGTCCCTATTGGAGAAACAGATAACTAAGTCCTTGCGCAAAAGCTGTTTACTGTTTTTAGATTGAATTTCGTCCCGTAACTTGAGCGAGGATTCGAACCCTTATGGGAGAGACGAGGGTCCTAAGCGGTCGTTTTATTCCTCCTTTATCGGCGAATCTCTAACAAGTGTCCCCGAGCACTAACAGAGGGGATTGCCGGCATTTTATGGCAGTTTTCTTCTGTTGGCCGAGAGTTGTTTCGTGAATGTTGGTCCAGGAGGGGCGAGTTATCGGTACGAATGAGATTTTTCCAGTTTTCTGATGATACAGTTCATAAGAAAGAAATAATAAATAAAATGAAGTAAAATGAAAAGTTACAATTTCTAGTGTGGTTATATGGACAAGGAAAGTAAAATAATAAATACGAAGCGGCCAATCAAAGTATGGTTTTAAATTTGGAGTTTCTGGAGACATACGATTATATTTGAAAAACTGTTCTAAGTCTTTTTTTTTCATAAATAACATAAGATTATCAGAAATGATTTTGATGAACAGTAAAAACATAATGAAATCCTAATCATCTAACTTTTTTCTGCATGTATAATTAAATTCAAAATATGAAAATATATTTTAGGTTATTGAAAACAAATCCGCAGCTGTCATCTGATCGATATAGTAGAAAATGCGCATGTGCAAAACAACAAGTCAAAATAAAAGATAACAGATAACCATATCTTATTTTACTTCCAATTTTATTCTGTCCCTTATTTTTGTATGATCTTGTTGGAGGAGTTCTGCTGTTTCATATTTATACATTACTTAATATTACTCCTTATATAACACATCTACATTCTATCTGACTGCCAGAGCGCTATAAAAGCCCTGAACTCAATACAAATAAAGTCAAAGCAAGTCTGGAAATGTCTTCAGAGTCTCAATGAACTGTCAAAACGCAACAACCCAGCGAGCACAAAAACATCTCAGAGATGTTAAGTAAGAGTAGGTGCAAATGTCCGCCGCACGCGGCTATTTTTAGGATACAACATAACATTTTCAAAGCTTTTCGCCTACATTAAATCACTGTATATAAAACAATGTTTGAGATGTTCCTGAGACATACAAAATGTACTTTTATCTCGTTTTTTGTCATTTATTGTACAAATCGACAATAGTCGATATATGAAGAGAACTCTGGGGCGATTAAAAAAAAATAATCGATTAACTTATTTTAATAGGATCATAGGAACACACATACAAATTTAAACCTAAAATATTTTCTGTTTGTACAAATTGATTGAACAACTTTTCAAAAATGTAAATATCACTCTAACACTGGTTGTTGTCTGGTTCAACTGAATTTGAACAAAACTGTGAATACACTCTCAATAATACAGTGTCTTTGACTAATCACTTTACATAGATAAGGTATACATAATGATTATGATGGTATATGTTTTTTAGGTTATTTATTTTCTGAATATCGACAATTCATTCCTTACTTTGCAGTCCGTGATCAACTTGATTGCTTAATATAATATTTTGTCTTGACAAAAACTTCACTCTAAAACGACTACATTTTCGGAAAACAAAATGGGGTAAATTAAGTCGAAACTAGAAACGATACTCATCTCCGTCAACTCAAACATCACTGAGACCACATGATCACATTTGCTATTGCGCGAACGCTAGATATATTCTTGGTGAACATCTCAAAGGTGAACTATGTTACGCCAAGTGAAAACATCCACAAGATAACATTTTGTGCACATCTCCGATACATTCCTATAGGCTTTAAAAAAACGCCACAGAAGAACAAAAACAGAACATTGAATATCCTTCAGGGACCTCTTTGGGAATTACATATTACGTCTCAAAGAAACATCGGCGTGACTACATTTCTGAAACATCTCAAAACCTCCCAGAGATGTTTGTGCTCGCTGGGAAGGTTATACTTGTGTGGGTGCCCGGACATAGGGGAATTGAAGGCAATGGAAAAGCAGACCAACTTGCAAAGAAAGCATCTGAATCACCATTCACAGGTCCAGAACCAGCGTTTGGAATTAGCAAAACCCGATGAGGAAACCTAATCAATGAGTGGAAAAAATCAAAACACCGAACACCAAATCGAAGGACATCAAGCCAAACACTGACGGCTGACACACTCAACCTCAACAGATCTAAGATACGCACGATCACCGGCTTACTAACCGGACACTGCGGCCTTAGAAAACCACTGCACACCATGGGAATAAATAGAGAAACCGTGGACTGTAGACTCTGTGGTGACGAGGAGGAAACAGCCAGCCTCTCACATCATCTTCGATTGCGCCGCGCTGCTCAACAAGCGTAACAGAATATTCGGACAGATCAACCTAGAACCAGGCATGAATCCGAAACACCTAGTAAATAGACTACTGAACCTGGTGAAAAATCTATTTAACTAGGAACCACTGACGACAGAACAATACAATAGACCCCAGCTGGTCTCAGTGTTAAGGGAAACCTCAAAGTTATACCCGGTATCTCGCTGGTCAGCCTTTAACCAACAAACCAACTTCTTATTTTATTTTCCGTACTGTAAGAACCCACCATAACACACTGGACAGCTCGTTTTTACAAAAAATTCCCTTGTATTACAACGAGAATGCAGTTTGTTGAAAAACAATTGAAAGTATTAAAAAAGTTAGCCAAGTAGTGAAAATTTAAATTCATGCAACGAATTTATAAGCATGTTGTTTTTATGTGTGGGATACTTTCACACGTTCGAAGTAGGAGTTGTGGACCCGAGTAAAAACAGTGTTTAGAGCACGTGGAATAAAATAAGAAATGAAATAAAATAAAACGAAGATTAATAATTACTAAACAGAGTGCTCAAAGAGCTGAGTGAATTGATGTAACAAATAAGAAACTGTCAATCAAAATTTGGAATTTGATTTGTTACCACTTTTTATTTCATTTCTGTATGAACCTGGTATGGGTGTTGAGTAGTTTTATCTTATTAAATTGTTTTATTTCATTTTACTTGCCGTATAAACTCACCATTAGTTCATGGGTAGGAATAAAGCGTTTGATTTTCAAAGCATATTTTCACAATGGAAAATTCATTTATTACATAAAATAATGCACTACTTGATAGAGAAATCACCTTTACATGGTAAAAAGAACAGTAACTCAATAAAACACAAAAATTTGATGAGTAATTTTTTAATCTGATCTAACCATAACAAACTAACCTTAGGTAGATATTAGAGTGCATGCGTTTCAAGAAGCAGTATTTATTTTTATGCATTCTTTGTTTTTAGTGAAACTCTGTTGGTTCGAGAGTTTAATGAATATTTTGCAAATATGGCTGAAGTAATAATAAATGATATTCCAGATTCAGAAACTCACTATGCCTTCCGTTTGAGAGGAATTAGAAATGACGAGAGTAGGGTATTTTTATATTCTACGATAGAAACAGAAGTATCAAATCGTTCAAAAATTTCAGTTCTTCTGACATACCTATACTATAATTCAATATAATACTACACGGATAATTTCACTGGCTATAACATAAAAGGACGAATAAGAACGGTGTGTCTCGGTAGTACACGGTTCCTTCCTTTTAAGCCGGTAAGACCACGTCGTCATTAACAACCACGTAGTATATAATATTATCTTGCTACTAACATAAATGTCAGTCTGACAGACTTCATGTTCATTAGAAATTATCTAATACTATTGGAGAATTCACGACAAAGGAACTTTTTTGACTTTGTTGGTTCGTGAACCAGCTCTCAATGAATACAACTCGTGCTAATAATACTACCAAAAATTATATCATAAATCTTGAACTCGAACAAATTGCAAGTCAATATGAATTTTCACTTAACGTGTAGTTTTGAATTATTGGCGAAAATGTTAGTCAACCGTATTTTCTACCGTTGAGGCCAAATGGTGAATCCTATACAAATTTTTTCCAGGAGCAGCTTCCCATTTACTTGAAAATGTTCCACTAGCTATTCGACCACAAATGTGGTTTAGGCACGATGGTTCGCCTGTCCATTTTAGCACAAATGCTCGTCAGTAGTACTTGGTCGACGTGTATCCAAATCGTTGTATAGACTGAGGTACCTCAACGTTGGCCACCCAGTTCTCCAGACTTAAACCCCTTGGACTTTTGCAACTGGGGTCACCTTAAGTCCTTGGTTTATATGGCACCCTATTGAATGTGCAAATGACTGAAGGCATCGCATCACTGCTGGCTGCGAGACAATTCTAAACACACCAGGAATATTTCAACTTTTGACTCTACTTGATTCCAGCCTTATGGTAAGATGTGTTCATTTTGAGCAATTTTTTTTAACTCTGCTCCGTTTGATCTCGTTCTCTTCTCCTTTGTAGACACATAATTTTTTTGTTTGTATTTTTAATGTGATATTCTATTAAAGCAAAACGTGGTACTGTTACATGCTACATTAAAAGTTGAATAAGAAGAATAATTTTAAAATACTACGATTGCAGTCATAATTTGTGCAAACAGCCACCTACTAGATTTCTTCGATTTCATTCACAGAAGATACGTCCATGCACGATATTCTATTGATTTTACGGAAACAACAAAGGAGGTAAAAAAGTAGAACTATATAATTTTCTTCAACAGATATTTTGAAATCAAAAATTCCATTTTTTAAAAAAGTTCTGGTAAAAAAATGCAATAGGGCATGTTTCACCCCTTTCAAATGCCAATAGACCTATTATTATTATTATTTCTTTAACTCTCCAACAATTTCACAAAAGAAAAGTAATTAATTTTATACCTGATATTTTTTTAAACGGCAGGCCTAAAAGCTTTTGGTCACATGCCAGACAGACCCCCTTTTATTTCAGACTAGGAATCACCCCCTAAAAACATTTGCACTTATCTGAAAACACCCTGTATACAGCAGTATAAAATTCTCAGATATTGTCAGAATCTTTTTGGCAACTTCTTAGAAGCTTTCTGGAGATTAATTATCAGTTTCAATCCTCAGTCGTTCATTTAGTGATCAACCATAAACAACTATTTTTTTAATGCGGATAAGACAGAGCGAGAAATGTGTATTTCCAAGCTGGTGATGATATAATTGAGGGGATTAGAGCAAAGTTCGAAAAAAATTTGTCGGAGACTATCTGAATTAACTCAACAAAATCGTAGTACCCTTTCTCCCCAAATATTACCACAATATTCGCTATTGGTTCCTCCTGGAGAAATGTTGCACAAATATCTGTCAAATGTAGATCAATATCGGTCGTGGTAATAGCCAGGGAAATAGTTGTTTTCAGTCAGATGTTTGCCTCATATTTTCCCCTTGGTGGAAATATTCAGAGAGACTTTGTTGATTTTATTCAAATCATTTATTGAACTAATTGACAGATAAATTAGAAAAATTTCGAAAGCGCAAAACCAGATATTCACTGTTCCAGTAAAAATGGAACCGTATTTATTGAATCCTGACGTTCGATTTATTCAAAAAGTCTCTTTGCACACAAAATTTGATGAACCTTATTGTATTTTGTATCTCCCCACGTATAATAGCACACACCAGAAAAAAATCTGTTATCTAATTTCGTTCCTCTATGATTAAATACATGTTGTATAAATATTTCTTAGTATGTTGTTACGAAACAAGCCGGTCTGTTTTCGTTTTCATACTCACCAAAAACATTTACCATGACTAGGACCGCATAAGAGCAAACAGCATCCCATCCGTAGGCAAATTCCCATCTAACGAAATTTGTGAGTTAAAAAGGACCACTAGCGCCATCAAGTTTATTACTCCCGAATTAAACGTCGTCACCAACTTTAACTGCCATCTACCAGTTAGCGGCCCAACTATAAACCACGGTTGTTTTAATGACGGTCGCTTAGTGAGTTCCACAACCGATTCATTGCCGATAACTGTAGTACGCAAAGTTACGATCATCCAACTCGAGGGGAGCGACGGACTGTGTTTGTCTTGCACGTTTATTCATTCATTTTGCTTTTATTTTTGATCTTCGCTAGTAATTTCCCGTACTCCGGAAATTTATGGGATTTATTATTATGTTATCGTCAAATCTGTTGTGGAGTACTGCACGGAATTTGAGTAACGAGTGGCGAGGAGATGTAAATTTTCTCGTGAACTGGGTTTGAAGGTGTGACACAAGATGGCAATAGACGTCGATCGGTTGGCAATAAATACGAATTACTGTTGTCGACGGCTATAATAAAGTTACGTTTATGAAGTGAATGAGGTTTGGAAAATATCACGTTTTGTTATGTTCATTTGCAGGTTTAACGATGTGAGATTAATTATTTGAACTTATAAAACGATATAGTGAATGAAATATGAATTGTTAAACAAACGGATAAATAATTTTAGTTAGTCGTTTTCACACGAGATGGCAATAGATGTTCGGAGACGAAATACAATGTATATTGGAAGACAACCTTGCTGTTTGAAGTTCAAATGATTGTTTCACATTGTTTAAGTCGTGTGGATACAATAATAATAATGAACTGGGTTACCTAATGGTAATGGCCGAAATAGTAGGTAATTAGCAAATATGTAGTTAATCCAAAAATATCAATGAAGCACATTATGCATTGTTTACGAAACAGAGAGTGTCTAAAAGTGATAATGAAACTTTTAATTCTTGTTCTTTTCCGTAAATAATTGACAGATTTTTGCCTTATTTCGTATTCGTACTTCTCTATCGTATTTCTCTATACAAATTCTATTTTAAGAATTATTTTCAATTTAAAATTGGAAATTGAATGAAAAATAGACAAATGATAGGCAATGAGTTGGATACAAATATCATCACTAATTCTAGTTAATTTTAGATAAAATTCGAGCCACTTGATTTGAAATCAGTTTTTCAATGACTGGAAAGAATTCAACAATTTTCGATTATTTAAATTCTAAATTATGTACCATCTGAAGTGGCGTTCCACGAGGTTTAGTCCTTGGGACACTATTCCCAATATAAATAAATGACTTGAAACCAGTATACATCTCAAGGAAAAAATTTCAATAATTGCTGATGTGTGTGAAGTGTTTTAAATTGAATTACTAAATTCAGACATGGAACATAATCTGAAGTAGGGGCTAGTCAAACCATCTATTTTTCAATGCAAAGAAAACTAGCCTTCCAACATTCAATTTGCACGAATCTCTCATATATTATTATACTCGAAAACCATTTATAATGAACCATTTACCAAATAGCAGTCAAACCATGACTGCTAATGTAAGGCCATTTCTCTTTGATCGAATCACACCTTGCTATTGCATTGTGGGGTTATTGCAGTGAACAATTATTTGATTCTGGTTTTGTTCTGCAGAAACGGGCAATCAAATTAAAGACCAGGGCTAACTGAATACATCGAATATTTCAAACCTATTTAGGATATGATTGAATGAGACTAGTTGTTCACAGAAAACAGATTGTGAATCTTAATGGACATCTCAAAGAATTTAGTGAAAGAATTCAGGTATTCCGCAAGGGTTGTTTGTTCAAATACTAAAAAAAATGAGAATTCGAAATTGTGGCTCCAAACAAATATCATAAACCTATATAACTGGACAATTGAAAATAGATTATACGAAAATGAATGTTTTTCTTTTTGTATCAAATTCGTTTACAAAATTGGTGATGTAACAGCTGACAGAAGTAAAAATAAGTCAGAGATCTCAACGGCCGTACTACTTCAAAGTCAGATCCGCAGACCTGAGAATATAGAACAAAATATCACTTCTTTTCCACTAGACAAAATGTAACACAGCAACACATATGTTTCATATTTTTATCGAATATTGAAGAGACAGTTAGCTAGTACGTCAATTCACAGCTAAAAAAGTGAACGTATAAATGTGTTTCAGACCTGAAGATCATCATCAGTACGATATACCCCAATGAAAGGAAGTGCAACACCCAGACAAAATACAAACAAACGGAGTAGGCAACCAGAAGAAAATAGCAGCACGTTTGGTAGAACACCCTGTGATTTCAAGGCAACAGCCAACGTCCACAGTGTTATTGATTTTTCCCATCCCATAACTTTATTGAGTAACGATTATGAAACACATGACTACGAACCAATATGAAAAAAAAATCATTAATTAAAAGGCAAAGTTCAGGCTGCTCCCGAAGGCTCCTGTTCTTCCACTTAACCTGGTCAATATAAAATAGTTTTTGTCTGGGACGTAGAAACTTGAATAATAAAAGTAGGGGATTTGTTACGGGTCAAGAAAAACATATTCAAATATTTTGGAAAAGCTTCTTGGAACAGTAACTGGTCGATGTTGATTATTACATAATAGTTTGTTAGCTTCCAATTTATCTGCTATTCTGTTAGACATAATAATATATTCCCAATAACAACAACAGGGAACAAATCAAAGAAATTTGTCTAAATCATTATCATCAAATTTAGTGAATCCTTGGATTTATCAATTCTTCATTCTCGTATTTGTTAATGCAGTCTTCGAAAAAATATTGTATGCATCTCGATTGCGAAATGATACTTTTGAGTTCTCGAATGGATATTTTACCTCGCTTGACCCTCTGAAAAAGTATCATTTCGCATTCTAGATCCAAAAATATCTACCATCGTACTCGTCAAAATCAAATAAAACTCACCCTATTTCCTCTACATCCCTTCAATTCCACTCAGACTGATCACAGTCCGATAGACTCCAGACTGCCATAGATCAACCGGTGTGGTCAAATCAATACGCAGATTTATAGACGTGATGTACATATGACAATAAAATTTATTTTTATGGCATCCACGCGTACCCAACACATGTTACATATAAAGAAGACTAAGAAAATGAATTTAGTATGTAAAACGACAGTCTGAATATGAATGCTCTGTGAATAAATTCATGCCTGGAATGAATGAGCGACAAACGGAATGAACATGTCCGCCAAAGTTATGCTAATCGTACGCTGATGTATTATTGTTACTATCATCGTCGTTTTGTTCGGTCGCAGAACGTTTTCATTATGTTTATTTCTATTATTAATTGTTATGTCTTGTGGTGGGTGTTCATATATCATTTGTTTTTCTGTAGCCGATTCAGCTAGACGATAAATTATAAAGAGACTTTTCTGACAATATTTTTTCTACGACAACCTCTAAAAATGTTCGTTTTATAAGCGTAACTACCACCATGAACAAGAACATTCAATTCAAACAATTTGCGATTTCTAGAGAACTGTCAATAACATATTATTCAATTTTGACATGTAAATATGAACTATCTTCCAGTGAAGACGAAAGTTGGGAAGACATAATTGCAAGAGAGACACAACAACTGGCTTAAAAGAAATTAGAACCAATTGGGGACACAGAATCGATAGATAAGGTGCCTTTGTGTTGGTGAAAGTAGCAGGGAAGAAGTCATTTTGTTACTATGTTACGGAAGCTGTAGATATAGAAAACAATGATATCAAATACTGACAGAGTATTGAAAAATCTAATAAGTTTATTAATGATAGTACGCAAACATAAGTTTTTTATTCATATGACGTTTTGTGTAGGTAGTGTATTGTAGTGTTGGAAGAACAGCAATGCATTCTTCAATCTTACAATTTGATGTTGGTTTTAGCGGGTAGGCATAATGTCCAAGAATTCAGTTTTACATTTTTTTTTCGTTTATTCTTCTATTTTTTGTAAATAAGTTATTTTTAATTTGAGATTAGTTGCTTTTATTTTGATTATCACCCATGTTTGTTCTGACCCAAGGTACATTGTTAAAGTGATTCAAGGAACATGATGGTAGTTGTCCCTTGGACCACTTTTTTGTAACTGTGAGAAGGTAACTTTTTTACTTGACAATACACATGTTCATCTTTAAACAGGTTATAGTATCTGTAAACAAACAGCGTGAGTTATAATAACTCACCATAATAAATCGGAAATTCTTGGAGATATTTACGAACCAAATATCAACGTGGCTCTGTACTCTGTACTTCTGTACAAGCACAAGCCGGATGGGGAGTAATGTCACTTGATTAATTTTGACGTCAATATCTAATTCTTATTATTGTGAATTTTGTGCTGAAAAAGATGAATTCAGATAGTGAAGATGAATTATTATTTATTGCCCAAAAAATCCAAAAATAAATATAAAGTTGTATACAAAAATTTTCAAGATTGGTGTAGCAGTATAAGAACATTAGGTCATCGTTTACAGAAAATGTACTTTTGGCATATTTTACTGAACTTAGCACTAAATATAAAGCATCGTCTCTATATGGACTTTCTACTAAGAAGCACACTCAACATAAATAATGGAATCAGTATAGAGAATTATTTGAAATTACGTGCGTTCCTTAAACGTCAATAAGAGAAACTTGAAGCTAAAAAGGCAAAAACATTTACGCCAGAACAACTTCATAATTTCATAAATGAAGCTCCTGATGAGAAATATCTGGCGACAAAGGTAGATCGATCTCACAATAATTCAATTGTTTTTATCATTATATAATTTATTTTAGGTTGCTTTAATAATGGGTATTATGTGTGCTTGTCGTGCAGCAGAATTATACTCTATGCAAATTACAGATTTAGAAGATCATGGATATATTTTTATGGTCAGCGTACCGAATACAAAAATTGCGAGAAAATTCACTGTTACGGGAAACTTTTATACCGTAGTTAAGAAATATTTAAATCTTCGTCCTACCGATATATCGCAAACGATATTATTCTTTAAATTTCAAAATGGAAAATATCATTCTCAAAGAATTGGCATTTATAAATTTGGAACAATGGGGAAAGACAATGCTACGTTTTTAAAATTACCCGACTGTAATTTATATACAGGGCATTGTTTTCGCTGCTCATCGGCAACTTAATTTGTAGATGCTAGAGGGGATATAACGGCACTGAAACGACATGGCGGTTGGCGATCAACTACTGTAGCTGAGTGGTACGTTGATGATTCCGAAAAGAATAAGACAGATACTACAAATAAAATGTACAGTTCTATGACACCTCAACCAGTACCTACATCATCAACATATACTATATGCTTCAAGAAACAATAAACTTGCATAATTCAGTCCCAAATATTCAGCTCACTGGTTGTTCAAACTTTACTGGTAATTTTATTAATAAACTAAATGAATAATCACAACTAAAGTTTTTATAGCAATGTTATAGGTAACTATTAAGATTTGTTAACAAAGTTTTTTGTCTGTACTTGTGTATTAGTATTTATTGCTATAGTTGTAGATAAAGTATAGTATTCAACTTGCAGTAAAGGTCGCGGCTCGTGCTGCAAACTTCATCTGCGTGAGTTATGACCTACATTACCGCTCGTTAAATAATATACTATCAGAAATAAAACCATAGTGTAAAGCAATAGAATGAAGTGAGAAATTTTATTTCAACCCCTCACAAAATTATGTATGAGATCAAAATATAAAAACAGTAAAAAAGCAGCCATTAGTTTATCATAATAAAAACCTATCGAAGCTTTTTTTAAATAATATTAAACTGTATACATTGTTTGAAATCAAAGCGTATTTGACAGTCAAAAACATGGTCCTCGCCAGCCACCACAACTTTCAACGACTCTCTCTCCCTCTCTCTGTCGCACCTTCAGCCGTGAAATGATGGCTTCCGATCACAGCATCCGTCAATGACTGAGACAACAAAGATGGATGGGTGTGTTCGCACTGCCTTACGGTACACAAAGATGCAGCCTCCCAAAATAGCCTTTAAACATCCCATGCTATATTTTTAATGGAAGTCAACGCAGGCGCTCAAACTAATATAATTTTGTTAGTAGAACTTTGTAAATAGCTCAGCAAAAAAAGAGTTTTGTTAGAATTTATTAAAGTGTAACGTAGGCAGAGCAAAGTGTTTAATCTGAGTTGAAAATTTTGGATTTTAAAGTTCTTAAAAGCGACATTTCGTTAAAAATAGGTAGAAGTTTCGTAAATAAAAACTATGAAAAGTTTGTATAAAATAGACAAAATTCCCTGAAAAGTCAAAACTTCGAGAAAAAAAGACGAACTATCGAAGAAAAAAGCAGAAATCAAGGAAAAAGAAGATAAAATAACTGTTATTCTTGAATTTTTTTAAATTAGTTTCAGCTTAGTTCCAGAATTTGTAAAATTTAAAAATGTTTAAACTCGACCTAAAGATCAATTTCGATCAGCACTGAACAACTTGTAGACTAAGAGCAGGCAACCACTTTGGCTAGACTATGATAAACATGGATGAAACTTTGTACTTAATTGAAAATAATCGGTTAAATAAGAAAACAGCAATCTGGCAGGATTTGCTATTACCTCACAAATTTTTTAAAATTAAAAATAAACATAAAAAATAATGTACTTCCTCAAAGCTGGCATTTCTACATGTTTTAATTTATACATTTTTCTGTGCAACGAAAAAATTGCCCGACGCGACGGTTCGGATGAGTATAAGTCCCTGCAAGGGTGGCCTAAAGTTGTTGAAAGGGTATTATTATTCCGTAAAATACTTCTACAAGGCTGAAATTTTGAGGAAATATTGTCTAGAATGCACGTAGAAGAGACACTGGCAGCCAGACGATTTGGATGGTTGCGAATACGCCTCAGATCAGTATACAGGGTGGGGCACTCCTATATTACTCGGTTTCTAGACGCTTAACTGATATTTTTGTTGGAAATTAGTCCGTGTCAATAAATGTACCTATATCGAATAGAGCTACAAGAAAATATATTTCAGATTATACAGCGTGGGTCGGAAGTGAGTGACATCAACGTTGTGTTTTTTTTTAATCGAACCACCTCTACTTTGTTACATTTTTGACAGGATCTTCCAAAAATAATATATATCACATCCACTATGCACCCTACTGTAACCGTTATCGAGATTTTGATTTTTTTTTTGAAAATGTAAAGAAACAAAATCGTAATCGTTACAAAGTATTCCTTAGATATTTGACAGTGCATCAAAGAGGTTTTATGCTATTGATTACAATATAACTAGTTTCTCAACATTATACAGTATGTTCAAGAATCAATGTGAATTTTTTATAATTTCCAAAATTTTTTGGACTGAGATATAGAAAACCATCTTTCATTTAAATTGGTATTCTCCACCCCTTACCTCTGTACTTTTTCAGATATTGGCTTTTTCGAAAGGTAGTCCTTATTTCAATGTATTCTTTAAAAAATGGCTTTTACAGAATATTTTATTTAATTTGCTGACAGACTTGTCATTAACGGCTGTGTTATACTCCACTTCATTGAAAATATTCGCTATACACTAAAGTTAGTTCATCATTTACAACCATATTTACAAACTATACAATTTTTTTATTTTATTCAATAAAAAATAATGACGAATTATGAAATACAAATATAGTTGATACAAAGTTACTGCTCTAAATGACGACCATACTATTGATTTTTTTTGCTTTGTGTTTCATACATCCACTCTCTGTTTGAAAGTCTCCTCAACATGTAATAGCATTTGAGGCATCACCCTTCATTCTCTCCTTCATATACTATCTAATATCTTCAACTGTACCCGTAGAAAAATATCAAGATAAGTGAAATCCGGTGATCTAGTTGGTCAATTTTGTGGGTATCTTCTACCAAGAACTTTATTTAGAAAATATATATACGAAAACTGTCTGATTGTGAACTTAAAATGATGCAGAAGCTCCATCCATCTGGTACCACATCCGTTGTCTTATATTCATCCTCTAGGAGTTCAAACAGATTATTCCAAAGAAATTCTAATTTTTTGGCCATTGCCAGCTCTGTGGAGGAACATTATTTTTTATAATTGATTAGGAATTTGAAAATTTTCTGAGATTATGTTGCACCCAAGCAAATCCTGCCAGACTTTAGTTTTCTTAGCTAACTGATTTCAAATGAAGCACACACAAAGTTTCATCGTTGTATGTTCAGTCTCGTGAGCATTTTCAGTTGACCTACTGGTTGCTTGGAGTTTGATGATATGCTTGAGTGATGGGATGCTTGTGACTGACTGATAATTACACACAATTACGTAAATTGAGTATATTTTGGTTTTTAAAACCAGACTGACGACGAGAATCAACAAAAAATAGATCGAATTGTCAATAAATTATTTTATCTGTCGATTCTCGTCGTCAGTCTGTTTTCTTATCTAACCAATTGGAGTTCACTACGACGTGTTTCACGATATTGCCTGCTCCTAAATAATACAGTGGGAAACAGTACATGCCGCCCCCTTGAAAGGATCGGCTTTCAAACCAATATAAACGACTACGAATGTCCTTAAATTTCAGATTTTCAAGAGTTTATTGACAATGCACAAATTTTAGATACTGGTCTTTTAGAGGTGTTAGAGGAAAAAGGTATTGGGATCATTAGACAGAGGGGATAATGCTCGAGAATTGAGGGCTGCCTCAACCTGAGTTATAACCTTGTATAGGCCCTCAAAAGTCAAACGTGAGTTACCAACGGTCCTTACTAAAAGCAATTTTGCGGAGTTGACACATGCTTCCCAGATACCTCCAAAGTTGGGAGCATGTGGTGGTGAAAAATGCCAGTTTATTCTATTCAAAGTAAGATATTCCCTGAAATGATTATTATTTTCAAGCTTCTAATATTAAGATGAAATATGTTCAAAAATTATTTACCACTCCATCGATTCATACTCTCCCTGAAGGTTTGGCATACTATTGTATCTCTATCTTCATTGTGTTCTATCAAATCCAATAATTCTAACATATATTCTGGTATGCTAAGTATAAACCTGTAAAAATTTTATAAATATAATTAACTATAAGTAGGTGAATAGGTAAGTATATAGGTAAGTAAGGTGAAGATGAGTTTGAACTAATCGAAATTTTATTGGGTACAGTGCAAAAGAAAAATGAGACATTGCTCCAAATTAAACATTTCCACAATGAATTTGTTTTTTTTTTCAAATATCGGATTTCTTTCCGTTTGACGTATTCTGAGAGAGAAATATATTTTTAGATGCGGTATTATCATGTAGACTGTCCCTTTTGTACTTGGTTATGTCTTCTTCACAGCTGATTCTGACAATACGTCCATTGTGTTTGGTGCATATGGATCCCTTAAAGCTCCATACGTTCCTAACTCCAAGGTTTGTTTCAGCCTCTTTCAAACCTTTAAATTTGCGTTCAGTACCAACAAAATTGGTACCATTATCACTATAGATGACAGTGCAAACACCCCTTCTTGATACGAATCTTGCTAGACATTTCAAAAATGACTCCGAAGAAAGATCGTCAGATAGCTCAAGATGAGCCGCTTTTGTAACAAAACATATGAAAAGTCAATAAATTATTTTATCTGTCAGGTGGTATAAACCAAAATATAGTCAATTTACGTAAATGTGTATTATCACATTCATCTCATCGCTCAAACATATCATCAAACTCCAAGCAACCAGTAGGTCAACTGAAAAGGCTCACGAGACTGAACATTGTATCTCATTCGTTAGTCAAAGTTGCTGATTTAAAAAATAATTTTGTAGGTTTTAGAATTCTTTACAAATGTTATGTTGACTGTAAAACGATTCCTCCGATACTTTTTGAGATATTCGCAAAAAAACAAAAAAGTTGTAATTTTTTTTACTATTCCTTGTTTAAAAAATTCCACAAAGTGATTTTGCTGTGGCGAAAACCAAAGTTTTAATTTACGAACTAATAAAAAGTAGTATAGGCCGTTTACGTCTTTAATTTTGTGTGAAAAGAGCCTCTTTTTTTATCCACAGCTTGGCCTAATCATTCTCTACCCCAAACACAATATTAAACACTGTACCATTAATTCAAGTTAAACCCCAAAATCATCACCCACTGAGGTATAAACGGAGAAAATCCCTTTTGGAGTTTCACAGGGTCGTAAAATGGCAGGCGAGCGATTTGATGGCCATCTTGTAGTAGCAGGACTTCCTCGGTGATGATCTTACGACATGGTTGTAAACTGATCTGATGTGTGTAGCGTCAAACACTTTACTACAACCATAAAGTTTTTATTGCCACTTAATGTTGTTCTCGAATTACCGATCGAGAAAGGGTCATGATTGAATCAATGTTGAATAATAGTATATTATGCAACGATCATGTATTAATAATCATTACATGAGAGTTGCATACGCTATTTTTTCTACACCCAATAAATAGTGAAGAACTATGAATATAATGTTTATATTTGTATTGAACACAATAACAGCAATTACTGGTATTTCTATAAAAAAATTCTACAAAATTGTAATCAATGGTATTACCTCGGGTATTACCATGGTTATAGAAAAACTATAAATATACTATTGCCTCAATAGTGTTCAATATTATATTGGAAATGCTGATTTTATTATGATCCCGAATTTTCAATGTAGCCTTCTGTCACTGAATTGGATTTCCAGCCACTATGACGTTTTAATGAAGTAATGTCACCACCGGCATCAACTAATACGGTTGCAGATGTCTTTCGAAAATAATACCCTGTATATAAATTCGGATAAGGCAGATTTAAATATGTTGCTATTTGCTTCCCGAAATTACTAAATGTATTAATACCAAAAAAAAAAATTATGGATTTTTATTGATTAAAAATCTATATCGTTATGAAAATTCTGTATCATAATGATTATTATGAAACGGATTATGGGCATATAAGTGTAGTATTATTATAGTACGGGTGTAGAAAAATAGAATTATTGGTTTTATTTATAGAAATTTGGTTTATTCATTGGTGCTCTATCGAAAAATTACCAGAAATAGGTATAGTCATTCACGTTACAAGTCAGGAAAATAACGTTTGTTGTTAATATCGAAAAATAAAATTTTCACATTAATTTTAACACCAATCAATAGCTATTTATGTAACAAGTTGAGAAAATAGTGTGTTTTAAATACGAGATGCTGCTCTTCAAGAATGTTGTCAGATGCTGGAGCGGACATGACACTTTTAAAGCGACATGTAGATTGGTGATCAGGCTCAGTTGCCGAGGGTTATATCGAAAATTCCATTGATCATAAAATAGAAAAAGCAAAAAGGAATCATAAATCAGAAAGATACGCCAAATAAGGAAATAGTAGATATTTACGATATAAGTGTCGTAAAGATTCATATTACGAAATGAGATGGGAAATTTGTCAAACGAGGCCGTTAGGCCGAGTTTGATAACTCATTGAGTATCATAATATGAATTTACGATACGAATATGGTACATTATTTTACCTACTACCAATAATGTTAATTATTTACTCAAAATTAGTCAGTATTCCTGAAATTAATGATATTAGAATCATGTAACAAGCAAGCGTTGCGCCCATTGTTGATTTATTTTGCGAACTGTCAATTTTGACGCGTTCACTTCAGTTTGGTATAATTGTATCGACATGAGTTCCGACTATAAAAGTGTGGAATCTGATATTGAACTTGCTGCAAATAACGCAATATAAACCCTAGTACCCGCTAAATCCCGCAATGAATACGATTCGAAGACTGTGCACTAGTACGGTAAATTAACTTTACCGCACTAGTGCGGTAAAGTATCTCATGACGAAACTCATATCAGTATCGTAATGTTTGATATTACATATTGTAGTAGGTAAAAGAAGTTTACACATAGAAGCAGAAGCTATAGCAGTATTGCCTAACAAATTATTTATTAATTCAATCAACTTGCATTGCTCTCAAAGAGAGAAGAGAGACTGGATTCCACTAGTATTCACTTTAACAATTATATAATTGTACCTTTAAAATTCATAATAAACATATATTTTCATTGTTTAGAATGTTTCAATTTTACTTTTAGCTACTATTGGCTATGGGCCAATTTATGCAACAGATTATTATAGTCACTATCAAAGTCCTTGTCTTAACTCTTAGTCGGTCTTAAGTAATATTTATACTTATGCATGACATCAACGAAAATTAAAAAGTGACAACACTGTCATTGGTGTCTTTTTATTCCAAAGGTGGGGACATTTTTCAATCATTTCAATAAGAGTAACCTCTTCCTAGCTCATGTTTTTTTCGAAACAAAATAAACAATAACAAATCACAATAAATAATTATTTATGTCATTTGTCAAATAGGTATCCAGTATGCGAGTTGTGCATATCGCCCTAATCATGGGTGTTAGGACAAAAATTCGCAGAATAAACATAACAATCACAGAAGCTGTGGTGCCAGCTTGTACGCGATATGAATATGTGTAGCGTGCATCATTTATTTCCTTTTTTTGTGTCGTGTTCATCTCTATTACATAATTTGGGAAAAAAATATACTTTTTAATCAACAGGGGGGACAGAAAAGAGAAAAGTTAAAAAATTTAAAATAGGACACGTTGTGAAAACATAGTCTCAAAATAGCATTATCAATTGCAGTAAAATCACATATAAAAATGTGTAAATAGACACATACATTAACATCCATACCTATACCATAAGTATAAAAATTGAAAATTGCCAACTTGAAGGTCAAAGAGACTAAAACTAAATAAATTGCATGAATTCTCCTACTGAAATATAAAACAGTTTTACGTTGATTTTATGATTAAGACAGTGACTGTGATTAGGAATATATAGCACTAAGATAATGACAATGTTGCAGAAATTGGCAATAATAGAGTGTTATTTGGACATTCTAATGAAGATCATAATTTGCCAGTTTCGAAACTCTTTCACAAATGTTAATGTCAATGAAGAAGTTAAGAATTTCCATATCAGGAATAATTCATGATATTAACTTTGCAGTAACAACCCAAGTATTCCGATTTATGCCATTAATTAAAGTAAAAAAATAATAAGTATAGCACATAAGTAATAATGCGCCTAATATAAGCAACTATATTGCTACTATAAACTAATTTTAAAATAAATAACCTATAACCATCCATGATGAATTGAAGAGGAACAATGACGGAATATCTTCTACACTTTAAAAAACATTAGCTCGGAAATATTATTTTGCTCTTTGAAATTCATTTAAATCAATATTTATTTAACGTAAATATATTTAGTCTGGCTAATTTTTAAAAACATATCATTAAAGTGACCATTACAACTTATACATAACCTATTATTATTAAGTCTATAGGTAACCTCAGTAGTACCTATTACCGACTCGTCCTAAATTTATGTATAATTTTTTATATACTGAAATTTTATCTATTTAAAAAAAATCTTTGCTTGAAATAAATTTAGTTTTCTATTATTTATTTTGCATTCGTACAAATAAAAATGTACATAATTATTTCATCTTTAAATTAATACAATAAAAAGTGACCATTTAAATATGCTACTATCAACCTACTAGATCGGTAAAACAAATATCTAAAATATCAATTCCTTTTAACGACCTATTTTTTCAGGTTTTACATGATTTTACAAAAATCAATGTTTTATAGCTGTGATACACTGATTCTTATCCATTTAAACCTATACTTCGTCACTATCAATAATATTTATATTATATAGCAAAAATATTCTCTTTTCCACTCCTAACGATTGATATTGCAGAGTTCTCTGAGTCCTCTGATGGAATTCCACAGAACATGTTCATGTTTTGTCTATCGCCTCCCAAAGCATCTTTTCCTCAATCGGTTATTTACGAAGAAACTAAAAAAGTAAGAAATTGTATAAAAATGCTGTTTATTTGAGAAAGCCGTGGTAAGTCGGTATCAAAGCAACATTTTGTATAGGTCCTTTGGTCCTTAATAGGGCACTTTACCTTGTTTCTTATTCTACCGTTATACTAATAATACAATGATATAGAATATACCCTAGACATAGGGTGTTATATTCAAAATAATTTGAGGGGTGTCCGCATTGGTAATTTGAGAAAACCAAATGTTTTTTAAATGGGCTGTGGTAGTCATGCTGGTAGAGAATTCGCCTCTGAATCATAGGGTCATGGGTTCTATTCCCAGCATGGTCATCGGTCTCGTGCGTGGCATCACATGTCAAAAGATGATGGCTGCGCCTTTCCTTGCTCGCACAAGTCTCTCGAAAAACAACAACAAATTTTTGTACTAATTATAATTAGTCACAGTAAGGTGCCGTGGACCTATGATACCATGTTTTGGATACTATTGTGCCATCTGTTGACAAAATATCACTCAATGTTGAATATAAAATTCAACAATTTAATATTATGATCGTGAATTCATGGCTACTTCCGGCCGAGAGCACAGGAAAACGATTTATTATTATTTGCTTATTTTGAAATAAATTATTGGAACTCGTGTATGTGTTGGTTTCAGCAGTGAATAAAATATGAAATTATTGTTTTATTCAGGAATATTTATTGACAGTCATCGTAAACATTATAAATAATACCTTTTTATTTTGATACTTGTTCGATAAATGAAATCCTAGCGGCATTCACTACTACAAAATAATTTCAATAACTGTGTTTCTGTTTTACATCATCAGTTATGATGAGCAGACCGCCCACTTGAATTCACATCGACTAATCTAGTGAAGGAATAAATCTTAAGATCAAGGCAGTATATTTTTAGTCACCGGCTTTCATTTTTGTATTTTTATTATATGTGTTGCACATGTGAAGAATAAAGCCAAATAATTGCTGAATGCACAAAAAAATAAAAAATCACGACAACAACAATATTGGGAAGATACTATTACGTTACACAAAATGGTACCTTGAATTTTCACATTTCTCTAAAATTTAAAGAAATCCGGACTTGCTCTTGTTCCTTTTTTTTCTCAAATATCATCAACTCTATTCAAACTCAACACAAGGTATATCTAGTCCATACTTGGACTTGTTAGAAGAACAATAATATTTTTCGTTCAGTCATTATATCCAGTTTTAATTTTTTTTTCAAGTCAAATGAATATAACAGTGACACCTGAAACATATGTCCACACTCTAATCAGATACCATTATCTGATATTTTTCTCCATAGACAAATATAATTCTATTCTAGTCCAATCTAGTCTGGTCTGCTCTGGACTAGTCTATGTCCAGTCCTGCCCAGACTAATACAGTCCAGTCTAAGTCTGATCGAGACTAATCCAGTGTAGTTTATTCTAGTCCAGTCTTGTCTGCCATTAGTTTAGTCCAGTCCAGTCTAAGTCTAGTCCTAGTCTAGACTGATCAAGTGTAGTTTAGTGTAGTCCAGTTTAAGTCTAGTCTAGACTGATGAAGTGTGGTTTAGTCTAGTCCAGTCTAGTGTGCTTTAGTCTAATCAAAGTCCAGTCCAGTTCTTCCAAGTCAAATCATAGCCAACTAGGCATTAAATAGTATATTAAACTTCCATTACCTTTGAGAGATGCCACAGATGGAAACTTTCAAAACACAAAAGAAAATTAAATTATTGCAAGACGCCCATTATGACGTCAATGATTTTCTCCATTTTTGAATATATAATTTTGAAAACTTATCAATATTTTGTTGTGTAGATACAGTTGTGATGTCAAATATATAGATAATAATGTAACGAGATTATTATGCGATTTATAATAATCGTCGACGTTGCCAGCGCCTGATGCAACTTCCGAGATTTATTTAAATTGCATTATAATCTAGTTACATTCAAAGCTTTATTGTATCATTGACAACGATGATGTGAAAATAAAATCAACAACTTTGATTATTGTCACGTTATTGTAATTTCAGCTTGGTAACTAGGATACATTTAGCCGGAGAAGTAGTTGTTTTCTGTTAGATATTACAAAAAAGTAACTTCAATTTTATAGTAGTTTATTCCGTTTCAAGAGGAGTCATGTTTAGTTCAATTTTCAATCGAGAATATTTCCCTTTTCAACATATTTTTATGCTTCTGACTTATTCAGACCGTTAATTTATTTTATAAGACCGAAATATTTGCTTGAAATCTTTTAAAATTTGTTTAGAAAGCTGCTGATACGGAAAGAAAGAAGAGCTTCAACTGTGAGTGCTTTTGGTTCGAAAGACTTCAAATAATCGAAGCAAAATTTGGTCTGTGCCTGCACTTATTTCAGTTTGGCATTTCTGTTCGCTATGAACGACGTACACGTACTCAGTAAAAACCATTATTGGAAGCCGACAGTATCTTATTCCGAAACCAGGTTCCAAAGCCTACAGAAACCCTGAGATAGCTAAATAGGTTTCGTAACAACTGGCGCCCAACGTGGGGCCAAAAAATTATGGTTGGGTGTCATTTACAACCACTGTGTCTAATAAATCAGTGTATTTTATAACACTCTATAACTCGTATATCCATTTCCAATAAACCATCCTCAGTATAAACGAACAACTGATCATCGGTCCGCTTCATAGAGACTACCTCGTTAATATTCTGTTGGTTTATCGGAATGAATAATACTGCTGGTGTAAGAAACGCAATTAAATTGATCAATTATGAAACCTCGGAGGGTGTGAGCCGCCCCGGAACTCTTGCCAGAATGCAATCCCGCCGCCATCTCTCACGCCAAGTAATTACGTTGGGGGATTTTCTCAGCGCCAAGATTAAACACGACGAAATTCCGCTTATAAATTCGGAGGCATTACAAATAGCCGAATGGAAATACAATTATCTTAATTTTCTTTTTATTCGCCGCAACTTCTTCGGAAAGATAATTTTTTGCGATTTATCGGAGCTATCTCCCCGTTTTCGGGTGGTTTTATCTGAACGAACGGCAAAATATGGTTCCTTGTTTCGAATAGTACCAAATGGAAGAATCAGTAACTGTCCTGCTACCAAAAAGCATTATTTTTTTGAAAAAAGTTCGAATTATTAATTTTGCAGCAAACGTTTTTCTTTCGGAAGCTATGTGGTTATTCTAACGAGAAGTAAGGAAGTATGATACAGTTTCATGCCTTTCAAACTTATGGTTGAATGCCCTTTGATACCTCAGCCGTCGATATATGACTTTCTGATCAATGCGCACAGTTTTTGAATTTATCACAGGACCCTAGGCCCCCTGTTAAAGATACCTTCAAAATGATGAGATTTTTTTAGTGAAGCAGACTTCAATAAATTCTCAGAACTTTTTGGTTCCATGGAACTCGAACCACTATCCAGCATAATGGACGCAAATGAGGCACATGAAATGTTCTACAGCCAATGCTTCTCCAAAGCCTTTCCCATTGAAAAAGAAGGCCATCAATAACAAACAATTTCTCAAGGGTTGGATAACTTCAGAAATCAAAAACTCATGTAAGAATAAACGTTTTCTGTCACAACCAAACAAATACACTAGGAATGCGCCTATGCTCAATTACATAAATAAAAATACACAAATTATGAAGAAAATTATTAAACACGCTAAGGCCATTTATTACAGTAATATTATAATTAGATCCTCACAACGGCATACCAATTACATTCATAAAAAGCAAGCAAACAGGTTGAAGACACCTCTAGAGCATTTATTAAATATATCTTTATCTACCTGGATTTTTCCCAAAACATATAAAACATCATCCCATCTTTAAAAAAGGCAATGCACTCGACACCAATAAATACAGAGGTATATCTCTGCTTTCTAGCTTTTCGAAACTCTTGAGTAGATAGTTAATTGGCAAACAACAAATTATCTAGAACGTCTACTCCTAATTTCCCAATTTGGTTTCCAAAAAAAATTAAGGACGTCTGACCCATTCATTTGGTACTGACTGTATATAAACACTGGTCTCGAATCCCAACAACATCCACTAAGAGTATTCTGTGACTTATCCCAAGCATTTGATTGCGTCGATTATGCTATACTGTAGGACAAGCTAGAATATTATTGTATTCGGGGTGATTCAATGAAATGGTTTCGAACTTATCTTATTCATAAAAAAATACAGGTAAAAGTCGAAAATAGACAGAATTTGACATTAGCTTATTGCCACTCGGAACCGGGTACTATGTACTCAGGTGTACCACAAGGGTCCATCCTTGGTCCCACACTATTTCTGATCTATGTAAACGCTATTGTTTGCAAATTTCCTTCCTTCTCATTCTCTCTTTTCGCAGATATTCTGGTACGATAATTCGTGAAACCGAATAACAGTTCTGGCTTGCGACACAAAACAAAATGATGGAATTATTTGACAGGTTTTCAGCAAACAAACTTTCCCTTAATATTGATAAAAAACAAAGCATATTTTTTAGTCTTTATCGTGACACCTAGAACATAGGCCTTATAGTTGATTGAAAACATATCAGTCCATCAGATGCAACAAAGTTCCTTGGTATCCTCATCGACAGTAAACTAACTTGGACACATCACCAAGTAAATTCCAAACTATGCAAAAACGATATATGCCTTACGGACCTTCAAAATGAAAACAAATGAGGTATAGTATCCAAAACAGTATATCACGCGTACTTCCACAGTATCTTGCAATATGGTATAGAATCTTGGGGTACGGCAGTTTCATCGCATACAACTTATATAATATAAATCCGAGCTCTTCGAACTCTGTTTGGACTCAACTTCAGGGTCACATGTAGGAACTGTTTCAAAGACTACAAAATATTCACCCTTTCAATTCTGTATATCTGCAATGCATCCCTTTTGATCTATAAAAATAGAAACTCTCTGGAACGACCCGCAGATAGATACCATTGTCCAACAAGAAATTAATTTGTCATTCTAACAAATTATAGATACAATCGAACGCACAATATATACGGAAACAAACAAATATAATCATCTCCCGAACTCCTTCAAACTATTATCGTTGAATAAGTTCAAAAAGATCTGAAAAGATTACTGTATCAATGTGTTTTTATGATCTTGATGAATTTTTCTCAATAAATTCTCAATTAACTTGGCTAAACCAATATTACCAACTCTTATAATTTTCTATTTGTTTTGTTCTCTTGTTCACTCAATGTATATATTCTCTCATAGAAGCATTCGATATAAGATTATAATAATTTACATAAACTATGTTCCTAGCTAGAGGACATGAATATATTTATATACACTCAGAAAATTTTCTTAGTAAATCCGACAAAAAAAGTAGGTTGAGTTAACAGTGGTAAGATCTCTATTTGGTAGACCTTAAATTCTGTTAATATAACAGTTGTTATACTATTAGTTGGTCACTTGTATATTATATCCTATAGATACAATAACTTTTTTATTGTGATAATAGAAGGGTCCGTCAAATGAAAACGGTCGATTTCTTTAAATAGTACAGAAAAACTGTTATTGTAATAAAATGCTTGTGAAGTTTCATGGGGTTATTGAAGAAATACTGTTACGTGTATATACATCACACTGTTGAATCAATCAGTGCTTTTCATAAAAAGTAATTGTTGTATTGATAACAGAGGGTTACTGTCAAATAAACAACTGATAGATATTATTTCTTGACAAATATTTTATTGCATGAACAGAAAAATATTTTTTTTTAAAGTGTTCATAAATTCCCACCTGTTGAAAGAAAACAACCACGTCTAAAAAAAGTGACGACTGACTTATAATCGATTCTGCCTTTTGAAAGAAACACAGTACATAGTACTGATACGTAATAATAATAATAATAACGTAATAATACAGGTGTTTTATAAATAAAACTATAAACAAAAAACTTTTTAAACGAACGCAATGCACTATACTTTTATCAACTTCCCGTATTCCACTGAGCCCGAACAATATTTCCATTTTTCGTTTGTATTGTATGGATTTCTTCCCCACACCACCATAATAACTTGGTGAACAAGGACACTGCAAATTCTAAACTCACGAATTACGAAGACACGAATTCTTTGAAAAGTGAAATGACTTATATGAACCACAAAAGTTACAATCGGTCTATTATCCGTGCAACTCGGTTGTTTCCGCTTGCAGTGCTTTTATTATTTCATTTCAATTGCTCTTGTTAGAAGGCAGACAATCACATTGTAAATTTAATATTCCTTGGTTCAAATTCACAGAATAATTTTGTCAATGCAACATTCAAATTGTCGATGTCGATTTTTTGTTTGAAATAATGAGAGACTGTTCTGGTGACGGCATATTTTTATACATAATAATGTATACTGTTGGGTCAACCGGCTACCGTATAGTCTATATAAATTGTTACCATTAGATGCAGAGTGATTATTTTGTTCCATTTATGGAATTATTATTGATGTTTGACTGTAATTTACTGTCAGGATAATAAAAAAATGCGATGTATATAATATATTCTTATACTCACAATAGAGGTTTTATGGTTCCGAAAACAATATAAGATTTACGACTACAAAAAAGGATTTGTTGTACGCACAATATTTTTCATAGTGTGAATTTTATTTTTGTTATGTTAATAGATATTATACTTTAAACTGTTCATAAAAGTACCTCTGTTAATAATACATGGAAATTTTCTGAGTGTAGTTTTCTATCAACAGTAAAAACACAAGAGCTTTCTTTTATCGGATAAATTTCTTTTTGTAACGAAATAATTTTGCCAATCAGTAATTTTACGAGAAAACCTGACATGACAAAATCGCGAGACCGAAGGTCGAGCGATTTTGTCAAATGTCACTGATGGAAAAATTTTGAGTTGAAAAGAAATTTATCCTTAAAAGAAAAGCTCGAGTGTTTTTTGGATAAATAAATCAACGACCGAATATAAATTGTCTCCATATTGACGCTTTAGTATTTTTTGTAGATTGCGGGATTGCTTTTTCTACATTTTTTGTTATTTGTTGAGTCGAAACTTCCCCAAAACGACTCATGCTGTAATGTTTCAGTATCAACTATCAACAATACTTAAATAACTGACAGGGCAGACATTAAAGTGACGTAAGCATACTAGATGTAGACGCTAAAGAGGAACAGGCGTTTTTATCGGTGACAAAAAACGATGTACCTTTTTTATCGCTGTCAAAATGACAATACAGTCATCTTTAAATAACACATTTTATACAGGAGTTAATTTATCAATGAATAATGCGTAGCAAAATTTGAATTTGTTTAGTCGTACACAAAAATATTTCTATGTTCAGATATTCTCTTTTTGAAGGTTCTACCTACTTGTCCAATGTAAAACTTAGGACATGTGCCACAAGTTAATTTATAAACTCCATAATTTTCTTGTTTTTTGACTTTATCTTTGTTGTTTTAAGTATGTTTACCTGACAAACTCATCCAGTTATTTTTTCTGAGGTTTATTCTTCTCATAATTATTAAGATACATTACCTGAAAAATGTATTGTTTTGACAATATATTAGTTTAGTATTATTATCATTGTTATTTTCTGTCTGAGGAATATTCCAATCAGTCCATCTCTCCGAAGCTACGAATCAATCGGAAGTATCATATACCTATCCAATCAGTGCTGATAGGTGATTTTTGGCTTCCTACATTCGTCCGTCTAGGATTTCTGCCAATTTACGGCAAGACCATATACTTTTATGTTGTGTATTATTATTATGATCAAGTAGTAGTTTCACTTATTCAATTAAATTTCAAATCGAAAATGAGTTCATGGCATAGTAGACGGAGAGATGAAAATTAGAAATGAGTTGAAAAATGGGGCTCAACCTTGATTCGAACCTAGGATCTCTTGATTTCTGGCCAAGTGCTTTAGACCACTACGCTAGTTATACTATTACAAAAATCAGCGATTCACATTTCAAATTCAACTCAGTGGCGTAAGCGGTCTAACGCAATAGGCCGGAAATCAAGAGAACCAGGGTTCGAATCCCTTTTGATTCATATTCTTTAAAATCAGTTCTCATCTTTCCGTTTGCTATGCCCTGAACATATTTTCGATTATTATTATTATGAATGAATTATTCAAATCACTTAAAATGTCTGTTCTAACCAAAACATATTGTTGGTTTCAAACTTGAAACAAAAATGTATGTATTCAAGACAATTGAAATTCGTTCCTACTAATTCATGAGTTTAATTTGGTCAAATAAATATTATCGAGGCACAAATACTTAATTTACCTCATGAAATAACTTGGTTCGTCCTGACAGGACCAAATTATCTATTTTCTCTATGTAAAACACCAATTTTTTTCCTCATTTTCTTCTGGGGTATATCTTTTGAAAACATGAAGTACAATAACCTTTTCCATGGATATTCCACAAGAGATTTGACGTACTGTACAAAACCTGGAATTTTCATCACAGCATTTTCGTACTAAACATCCACTACCAATCCTTTTAAAGCGAATTGCATAGATCACAAAAGAATTCAAGAATTCTCATTACCGTCGATCTTATAAATAAGTTCATGTACAATGAACTATTTCATCATAGATTAATGGCTTCATTTTCGATATGATCAAAGAAAATCGTCGTTTATTCAACAGTTCCATTTAATATCAACAACTCACTAACATTGTTCATAATATTGAATATGGGTTCACATTTTAGAAATAAGTTAACGCTTGGTAAAAATATAAAAAGTATGATGTAAAATCGGAATTCTGAAAGAAGTACCGGTCAAAGAGTGGTGTGATTTGGTTCGCATGATTTTCAGTCAATGTAATACTAAATGTCATATGAAAAAAAATTCAATATGAAATTTCCACTAACTCCTAAAATTGTAGCCAAACTATTCTCGAAGCTTCTATTGCAAATATAAGGATTGCTTTTAGAAATGAAAATAAAATAAATATTTTTTTTGCAAGACAAAAGAAAAAATCACGTTAGAATGTAGTTTAAATGTCATTTATGAAATTCCATGTCAAGACTGAGAAAAACGCTACGTAGGTCCAACTAAAAGATACTTCAAAACACGCTTCAAAGAACATGAAAGAGACATGATTAATAAATTTACATCAAAAACCTCTACTTCATTGGTTGAGCACTTTACTAAAACTGACCATCACTTTCAACTGAACAACACTAAAATATTGGGTTATGAATCTTCTCTTTTCAAAATAAGTTTCTCAGAAATGATTAGTACAATGAAATACAATACAGTCAACTTCAGAAAAGACCTGGAGAACTCAAAATGTGCCTACTTGAATCTAATAGCGAGAATAAAAACCAAATACTGATACTTTCTTCATAAATAAAATACATAGCGTTTTGTTCTTTTTTTTTGTTTTATATTATTTTTTCAAATTCTCTGCTTCTTTGTACATTCAATTGTGCATTCGGATAATTTATCAGTTCCACTTTGGCATGCATCCAAATAAATCATTACTTTATTTAAATTTCAACGTGTTCGTTTTTGTTTGTTTTTAACCCAAAATATATTACACAGAAAACTCATCCTTTTGTTAGTGAAAATACTAATTTATTCGAGAGTTTTATCAAAACCTAGTTCAGTGATTGTTTCTGGAAAAGTAGTAGTGGCAAATTTATTAGTTTATTATTTGTTTTTTCTGTTCAATTATTTAATTATTAAACATCCCCTTTTTGTATCTTACAGTGCCCTGAAGGTATCAAAATAAACTGACGAAACGTTGGCTTCAAATAATTAGCGTTTTCTTTAATTTAAGTCCTCAAATCCCAAAAAAGAAAACAAAATTAGTCATATTTGATAATAGCGAAGTTATTTATAATGAGGTCACGAAATCCAATCACCCGATGCATATAGATTTCACAGTTTACTATGCTCCTGAAGGCAAATCAATAATCTGCCGTTCTCAGAAAGAAGTTAATAGATGGTATTCGTGTCAAATTTCGACAAATCTTGACCGGTCGCCCTTTTCTGCGAATTTCTTCAAAGTAGCAATGTGACAAATATTATTATTATTATTATTTTCAAGGATCTCGCAAGATGTGAAACAATAAAAACGCGCCAAATCACAACACTTCTTCGACCGGTAAAACAAGCAACTACTCTTCTACTCAGGCACAATATTCACCTTAAGTCTGCAGGAGATGCTGCTCCTCCAAAAATCCCTCACTTATCCACTAATTCTGATCCATCTGATCCACCTGGGCGACGACCGCCGCCGCCACGGCGGCCGCCTTCTGCGCCTGCGCCTGCTTCTCCTGTTCGTTCAGCTCCTTGATGGCCTGGATCTCCTTCTTCAGCTTCATGCGCCTATTCTGGAACCAGATTTTGATCTGTCGCTCCGTCAGGCAGAGCGCGTGCGCCATTTCTATTCGCCGCCGCCGGGTCAGGTAGTGGTTCGTGTGGAATTCCTTTTCTAGCTCGAGGGTCTGGTAGCGGGTGTACGTCTGGCGGCCTCGTCTCCTGAGTCCGTTTGCTCCTGGAAGGAAAAATAACTGGTTAGAATCAGATTTTCAGATATATTTATGTTGCTTTTTGATGGCTCAAACTATTTCACATGGGGTACCTCAGGGATCTGTTCTTGACCCGTCCCGCTTTTTTATCTACATGAACGATCTCATTCACTATATGTCTGCTAATAAATGCGTTGCACGACATCAGTAAACACTGCTTCTAATGCAGACAGTCTTTTGAACACCTTGGCTGATTCTTTTAATAGGGCACAGGCACTGGTCTTGTGTTAACGCATCAAATTAAACAACAATAAAACTCAACAACTGGTTTTCTCTAATGGAATTACTGTCACTGAAAGAGTGTCAAGCTTCTAGGAGTAGTTATCGATGATAGACTATCATGATCATCCCTTATGAAGCGGTTATGTGAAAAATTAACTCTACGACAACACTGTAGGTTAAGTTAGGTTAAGTTTCAACATTTGACCATTCTTATACAAATTAACATTTGTCTCTAAAGAAAATAAATGCTACTTACTTACTTGTACAGTCGTGTAGTTCATTTCCAACTTTGCGATACTATAATTCATAATTTCGACTCAATCAACAACGACTATCAGCCAATAAATCACTTTAATATCCTTTTGACATATGCATGTATAAGAATTGTCAAAATAATTTAAATAGAGCATACATTACAAAACTGGTAGGTAAAATACAATGAAAAATTGAAAGAAAACAAGTAAAAATGCGATTTTATATCACAAAACCCACTGACATTGTAAAAAGATTTGTAATCTAAAACAGTGAATTGTAAGAATTTACCTCAGTTGGAAGATTAATTAAAAAATTTGGTTCAATAAAATTATGTACTAATAAAGAAATTTTCAGTTTGATCTGTCTACATGGACTTCTTCTTTGTGTCTTGTATTATTTTCGTGAGTAGGTATTCATGATCAAGAAGAATTCGCTTGTTTTGGAAAATGTATAGGCATAATTGAAATGTAAATATATATTCGGAACTGTCAAAATATGAAATGACTTGAAAATATTTTTACAAGCACCCATACGTAGTATTTTGTATTTTTTTGTTCTGGTTCTCACGAAAAAAAAAATGTAATTATTCCAAATCCTAATAATTTGTGTTTTATCTGCACTAAAAAAAACATCGCGTCCACTGAAGAATTTTATTAACTCCAGATCGGGTATGACAAATGAGAAGTCATCTGCGTATGCAGTAATGTTCTTTACCGATGACTTGTTCCATATGACTTAAGTAAAGAATAAATAGAATGGGCCCTAATACCGATCCTTGTGGAACACCTCTGATCAAGTTCTCGGTAGCTGACTGGATGATATTTGTTTTTTTCTTACCTACATTAGGAAATGTTTTGTATTTTTTTTGCATAATTGCTACGTTTGTTCACTTGATTGTTTCAATGCTGTTTTGTTATTTATGAATCTGTTATATATTTATAGTATTTATTTCTTATATCTGAATTTGATATGTACTGAGTTGTCCAATTGCTTTTCTTGAGCTCTCCTTAATGGATTGATAACAAATTCAATTGAACTACCTGTATATACTTCGGCTGCTAGCCAGCCCCGCTTAGCAATAATAATAATAATTTTGCATGCATGCAATTTGTCGCGTCTACTGATCTTCTCAGAACGTGGCTGATATTTCATATTTGACAGTCTGGAGTGAAATCCCTCTGGAGTTATTACTTAATTGCTGATCTTTTTGAATAAAAAAATTACCATGAATGGGTCAGGAAAAACAGGAGAGGGTCTATTACGGAACCTCGTGGCACACCCCTTTCTACAACACGTTCCAGATATTTAAAAATTATAGTATAGTAGCTTCCAATGCATTCATTTTCCTTATTGCTTACACCTTATATCATTCGACATTAACAAGGCTGAGTGTTAATCCGAAAGGCTATACTTTGCCGGCAAGTGTGCTGCGTTGCGGCACCGTACAATTTCTTTTGTTTCTGTTGTTCTTTTGCACATTTAAATTATACCCTTATAACAGCATGTCAAAGATTAAGTGGGTGTATCGTAACACGTATGAAAATAATAATTAGGCAGATGGGATCTCTTTAAATGGTCGTTGTTTTGCTTTATTTGCCGTTTGCGAACAAATCGATATGGAATTCTCGTTAATTGTTATCGTATTGTGTGGTCTCGAGCACGAATTGAGGCTGCACTCTCAGTCGGAAGAGACTGCGATAAAACATAAGAAGCTGTAAATTTTATGATATTGGAGTTGTTTTATCTACCATCGATCGAGCAGCAAGGAAGATTCTCCAGCGTCGTGTTTATTTTTATTTTGCATTATATTTTTGTGCAATGAGTTACTGATTTAGCGCTTATGAATTTCTATCCGTATTTCACACGATTTTGAACTCTGCGAGGGAGTTTATTTTAGACCCATGGCGATTCCTCCGGTATCTGCAATTTGCTTTCAAAATGCACCTCTATCAATTGACCCTGGCAGAAAAATCTATTGGATTATCTTCCAAATAAGGTACCTATATCCAAACTTTTTTTTGGGTCCAACTGATACTTACGAATTGAAAGAGACTTTTTGAGAAATAAAAAATAGGAAATTTGCTGGTATAGATGAAATCTCGATGAAAATATTTGAAAACCTACCAGATACTGCTTTAGACGTGCTGAAAGACTGCATAAATAAATGTTTTGTAAGGCATGAGGATGACTGTGAGATAAAGGCCATCTCCAAAAAGAGTCTTTTATATTTGTTGGTTTCTTTGGATAAGATTTTGGCAGCCCCAAATTTGATATTGTGACCTTCATTAGGCACATGTTCACTGAGTACACATCTTTCCGCATGGAATCTACACCCACTCTTATGTGAGCAAATTCCATCTATTAATAATCTGTTCGTTTGTCCATTATATTTATAGGAGCAATTTGAACAAGGAATACATACAATATACTACATGTTCTTGATGAGTTGAAGGAATTTTGCCTTTTACTTTAGTTTAGTTAGTTGATAGTTATTAAAAATTTATTTGCAATTTTAATGTTATCAAATCGTTTAAAAACTCTAGTTAATGTAGGAGTTATATTGGTTATTTAAGGAAGAGATGCATTGAAAGTATTGACTATCACCAATAGCAACATCCAAACCTACTGTATTGTTATCAATATTTGAGAGATGATCATTTGAGGAGCTAAACAGAATTTTATTAAAGAGAAAATGAGTATATGAATTGTTGCGAAATAGATTGTACAAAATGTTCGAGTTTCTATTGTGGAATGTACTGTCAGAGATGCTGAGAACTCGTTGTTTCATCTATACAGTGTGTCCAAGATAAGAATGAACAGCATGGGGATATCGGAAAGGTAAGAGTTACGGACTCGATTAAATTATGTGCCCAAAAATATGCCATTTAGATAGTTTTAATATTCCGAGGAGTTACGGAGATATCCGAGAAAAACCGAAATTTGATAATTTAGTTTTTATTTTCTCCTAGGTTTATTTTCAAAGGAAATGTAAAACAAATAGCACTTTGTCATGGCCACTTTTTAAGCACTACCTGATAACGTAAGCAGAATTTCTCTGCGACTACTCGAAAATTATGAGAAGATACACAATCCTGCTGGAAATCTGCTATTTCGTTCTGTAAAAATCCCAAATAGGCTCAAATAGCGTTGCCGATTCAGTATACCAACGAATATTTTTGACTCTATAATTCTAGGTCCAATCAGACACATCCATACGTTGAACCCAGAGCATTCAACGTTTCTCATTATCGGGTGTTTTTCTATTGAACATTCCAAGATTCGTAAATCGTGATTCATAGGAAAATAGAATGTTTTTCGTGATATTGGGGCTCTGTATAGAAAACAAGCCGCAGTTTTCTACAAGTTACAATTCTGTAGTATTGAATAAGTACAACAAACTGTCACTTTGTTGATGAAAGATCCTTATTTTTTCAGCTTTTATAAATTCAAAACCGACTTCTTTGAAATTAATGTTTTTCAAAGAAGTCGGCTTTGATAGGAGCTTTTTTACACGTATCTTTTCGTTTTGTGGAAACTTTTAATAATTGTTGAAAAATACGAGAAGCGCAAATTCATGAGAACCTCAATTTTCAATTGGAATCTACCTTGAAGCTTTTTCTGGTAGCTGCCGACGCCGATTGTGAGTTGTAATGATTTAATTTTGATTTTCATGGCCAACCTTGTTCGATTGAAAAATCAACGTGTCTCCGTAATCTTCAATAAATTTTCAATTTTGAAAAATAATTTTGTCATAAACTCGAAGGATAAATATACAAAGTGTCATTTGAAAAACAAAATGTGGGATCACTTCCGGTAAAATCGGTGATGCCGTTGAAGAGAATGAAGATATATTCATTCAAGATTCATTCAAAACGTTAACCTTTCAGTATTAATATCCCAACAAAATGCTGAATTATCAAAAAAAAAAAATACTTTAACCTTGCTGTCACTAAAACTGTGTTGCTTAGAAACAGCACGAGAGTTTGCTCGAGTGGGTTTTGTATAGCACCACAGTTTGAGCGACTTTGAGCAAGGTGGAAGTATTTTGAAAATTCTGTATTTTGAAGGGAAATTCGATCAATTTCTCGAATACATTATATTTTTATAGACTAAATGCGTATTGTGTAATTAATGTCAGTTCAAGAGTTGAACCGTCAAACTGACGTTTCTAAATTTACAGTGATCGTATAAATAACGTATAAATAAGGAAGAGGCGAAACATACCGATTTGAAAATACCACGGGCTGGAGACAGTGTTTCTGAAAAGTCCTTTTCTAAATGATTTGAATTCAAAAAATTATGGCATTTGATTGGTTTATATAATATGAGAAAATTTGTCATCGGTGATGGATATACATTCCCAAATAGTTACCGTCAACAAATTAATATTATCTAGTGAACCTATATTGTTTTATACAACCCATACAAAACTAACGTACTATAAAATTAACTAATAAAATACAAATCTCACATTACCTCGTAACCTTTCCACAACCATCTGAAGCACACATCTTCAACGCAGGCAAAATATAAACAAAACCAAATTGGAATCCGTTCCTTACTTTAATTTAAAAAATGTAATAGCGTGTCAGCGATCTGCACGATATTCTAGCGAACTGTGGAGAAATCGTAGATGGCCACGACCGATCCTTTTTCAAAAAGCAACGTTATGATTGGTGCATAAGTCAGGTGTCCTGCTGAGGTACTCGGGAAGGATTTCTAGTTAGGGCTTGACAGAGATAAAGGTCTTTATACGGGGCCAGGTAAGAAACGGACGCAGGTACGTACTGGCGCGCGCGGCCGCAGTGAAAGTAGCAGAAATGAGGAAGGTCGGGTTTGTGGGGGGGAGTGATGAATGGACGGTTCTCACGATATCATCGAACCGCTCGATTATGGATGATGATGAAAAAAATTAATCGAGCTTCCTGATTGTTCTGTATAATAACTGAAAGTTTACTCAATTAAGTTATATTATTTTCCAATACATATTGGATCTATTGGAATTAAAAAACAAAGAACACTAAACAAACACCAAAGGTTTATTGATTTAACATATAAAACTTAGACTTTCTTCCCAGATTTTAAAGAATTTCTCGATCATAGATGGAAAGATCACTTCGTTTTCCATACAACCGTTAAATTTCACATTGGCACCAGTCCTTGTTCTCGAGATATATGTCTTGAAAACGGCAAAACAAAATAAAAAACAGAATTTTCGAACTTTAAAGATGGCAAGAGCACATCAATTTCCATAGTACTGTTGAACTTCATAATGGCATCATCTCTTTTTCTCGAGATATACGTTTTCAAAACAGCAAAAACGGAATTTTAATTACTTTTCGACTTATTGCTGTCCAGATTTCAAAGATTTTCTTGATCAAAGATGGAAGAAACACATAATTTTCCATATAACTGTTGAATTCCACGATGACATCATTGCTTGTTCTCGAGATATAAGTCCTGAGAACTGCAAAAACACTGAAACAGATTTTTTTCCGACTGTCCATTCGAATTTTGAATATTTTTCCTTTCATAGATGGAAAGAGCACATCATTTTCCGGAATACTGTTGAATTTCACGGTGGCACCCCAAGTAGCACACCTATATTGGTATAATATTGGTACAATATTGTGAGCATATTGGCGAAATATTTGAAATGCAATATTGGCGAGAAAAAAAATGTGAACATTCGGCGATATTGGTCCAATATAACTTGAATAATATTGGCGAAATATTCTTGAACTAATATTGGCCTCAAAATGTTCGGCGATGTTGGTACAATATCGCTGATACAATATTCTGACAATATTGGAACAATATTCAAAAGTTATATTGTCGAGAAGTAAAATGTGAACATTTTGCGATATTGGTCGAATATTGTTTGAATATTTTTGAAATAGTTTTGGTGAAATATTTTTGAAGCAATAATGGCCTCAAAATATTTATCGATATTGGTACAATATTTATCGATATTAGTACAATATCATTTGGATATATTGATGGATGTCAATATACCTTGGTAAATTATCAAATGTCTTTTAGTTGATGAAGGTGACACCAGAGTCTGCCTTTTGATCGCCATAACCACTGAGTGAGCTGTCTTGAAAACAAGTTATGGGAAGTATTTAATATACTTTCGTAGGTTTTAGAAGACGTTCTATATGTAGAGCCACCTAGCGGATTTTTATCCAGGTTTGATCATGATATAATTTCAATATGTTTCATTGAATATTTGGCCAATATTCATATTTCATTTCAATCTAGATGTAGGAAACAATATGAAGACAATATTGATAAATATTATTGAACCAATATTGACCCAAGATTAATTAATAAGATTTGTTGAATATTGGCGAAATGATATTCAACTAATGTGTAATCACACTTGGAGATATAATATAGTTTTTATTCCTAGAATCGATATTAGGGGAATATTGGGATTGCGATAATTTATTCTAGATGTTAAAAACGATGTGAGGACAATATTCTTTTAAATAAAAATATAAATATCATTCAACCAATATTGACTCAATATGAGTAACTACAATTTGTCAAATAAAGTGGAAATGATATTCAACCAATATTCTAACAAACTTGGAAATACAATATAGTTTTTTTTCCCCTATAATCGATATGACTGGAATATTTGAATTGCAATAATTTTTCTAGATGTGGAAAACAATATGTAACCAATATTGTATTATCGATATTGGTAGAAATTATTTAACCAATATTGACCCAACATTTCGTGTGATAATCTCTCAAAACTAGTTCAACCAATATTCTACCAATATTATTAATATAATATTGTTATTTGAATATTAACCATTATTGGACCAATGTTGATCTTTCATTCACAATATATCTATATTTGCCCAATATGGAACCAAGATTCAGCCGATATGATGTGCTACCTGGGACCATTCCTTCTTCTCGAGATATCTGTTTTGAAAACGGCAAAAACAATAAAATAAATAATTTTAACTACTTTTAGAATTTCTGTCCGCATTTTCAAGATTTTCTCGACCTTGGATGGAAAGAACTCATGTCTTGAGAACTGCAAAAGCAATAAAAACAGAATTATAACTACTTTTCAACTTTCTGATTTTATTTTTAAAGACTTTCTTGATAATAGATCAAAAAACCACATCAGTTTCTATATTACTGTTAAATTTTAAAGTGGATTCATTTCTTGTTTTCAAGGTATAAGTATGTCTTGAAAATGACAAAAACGATAAAAAACTGCATTTTAATTACTTTTTTACTTTGTCTCTGAATTTTAAAGATTTTCTCAATAGTAGGTGAAAAGAGCACATTATTTTCCACATTTCTGTTGAACTTTACAGTGGTGTCATCTAGAGTTATCTAGATATACATCTTGAAAACATTAAAAACTATAAAAAACATAATATAAACAATTTTTCGATTTTCTGACAGGGATATCAAAGATCTTCTTGATAATAAATGGAAAGAGCACAACATTTACGTATCATTGTTGAATTTCGCGGTGGCGTCATTACTTGTTCTCGAGATTTTATTCACTTTCTGTCCGGTTTTTTAGATTTTTTTGATCTCAGATGGAAAGAGTACATTATTTTCCATATTTTTGTATAATTTATTTCCCATAATCCATTATTTCGATTACATAGTGCCCAGAAGTGTCTTCATACAAGGAATAATTTTATGAAATTCAAAAATATTATACAAATACGATTAAATTTCCTCCTGCTCGTAGAAAAGAACATATTATTATTATATCTCTTCGATAACAAGTAATTCAGAACTGATAGGTAACACACTAGAGTCATTATCCTCGTGTCACTCAATATCTCATCCCAACTTTCATAATAATACCTTCAGGAAAACTTCTCCTTTAGAAAAAGAATCCCTATGACTCAAATGACCAGGATGAGGACCCAAAGACTCGAAAGTGACTGGAAAATTGTTTGTGAACAAGACTCAAGGGTTCATTTGTGCCAAGTCTTCTACCAGATAACTGTATTGCTGATATAGTGCAAATGTATCGGCAACCAAGAATAAAATTGAAATGAATTGCAGGACAAATTATTCATTTTTGTTACAATAGTTGGTGAAAAAAAAAATTGAGTAAATGATCTTCATGTGTTTCATTTAATTCGGCGTTAGGATCAGTACTCATTACTGACCCTACGTGATGTATTCTGTACTTATATCTATTGTGGGGGTAACGTCCAACAGACAATCTTGTTCGTAAAACTCTAGATTTATTTTTCAATTATGTTTACATAATGTTTCATTTCCAAATCTGATATCCTAAATCGCAAAATTTAAAACTCATCACATATATAAATCTTCGATTGTGTCTGATGCTTAATAGCACGACTACGATTGAAAGACTGCTCGACAAGTAAATTGTGCTATTTGTGCTCGAGGCAAACATTTTGCAGGAAGGGGAACAGTGGTCCAGCTGAATACTTGAATCTACATCGCGTATTTGTTACATTTTTTACTGGTCGACTGGCTACGTGAACTATCAACCAAACGCATTGGAAATGCTGTATACCGATAATATTTTTCTATATCTGTATATTTGACAGAAGATATTCTTTTTAACTGCGACGATACTTGACAAATTGGTCTTGTCTTTTACTCTGTTATCTGACAGACGTAATCGAATAGGCGTAAAGATATTAGCCAGGAAAATTGTTGTTAATGAAATTACTCTTTTAGAGTATTAGTTTGTAATATTCACTTACTCATTGTATCAGCACGTAATATTTTCTTTATGTTGGTTCGAAGACAGCAATCCAGAAAACTCTTGCTCCGTCTGAAATACTAGTTGTTCGACTAATCAACACAGAATTTCAATTAAAATTAATTAGCCGTGGAATTTTGGCGTTGTGGATTCGGTACGTGTCCCATTTATTTGTAAATTTCCCGCATAAATTCGGCAGATCACTTGTATCTCATTAGCTAGGCGCGAGTTCGGTACTAGATTGGCGGTTGTTTCGCGCAATAAATTAGGCTGTGGTCCATTGTACATATGGACGCCATGCTGCGGCATATGCATGGCTGCTTATGATTTTCATCCATCAAATCACTGTAGTCAATAAGAATGTATTATTTCGAGTTTCTGAAGTTCGTCACTCATTTGATTTCCAATATTATTTATTGTCTTTCCTCTGGACTATTTCTATGAACTTCGTTTCTGATGGAAATGACTTTTTGTACAGCAGTCTGGTTATATAAAGTCACTTTATGTTTTAAAGAGAAACATTCTCAATTGAAAATTGAATCAATATATGACTCCTCTGGAAATGAAAAAACCCTACGATAAGATTGAACTAAATTTTTTGTAATATCTAACAAAAAACAACTACTTCCCCGGCTAAAGCCACGCTGGACATTGATCTACATCTGATAGATATTGAGAAAGACCCATATAACTTGAGAGAAAAAATCTGAAAGTGAAAATTTGCATTTTCATTCAGATAGTTGATTATTTATTAAATGTCCAGTTTCCATTGGAGATTCTTATCTATGAATGAGATAAGGGAGAATGTTATTCAGAAGTCATTTTAATTCGCCCCAAATTATAATATGAGCTGAATGAAGTGAAACAAACCGTGGTTGTTTGTGATATCATATAATTAATAAAACAATATAATAAATTAATAAAATTTGCTAAGCAAAATAGATAAAATAGATAGGAATTTCATTGCATGAGAAGGAATAGATGAATTTTTGGGAAAATTTACTGTTTATTGGAATTAAAAATGATCCTTATTCACGTTCAAGGCTATAAATAAAATGAATTGTATTCATGCTATGCATACCTATATTCGTATTGTTTTCCAGGGTATTTTAATTCGTTTGATTTTTTAATTTAGTAAGGTATTCTCGTCCCAATTCAAAAATATGAGATTTTAGTTCTTTATTGAATTTATATGGATTATTATTTGTCTCTAATATTGTGTGGAATGGTGTTGTAACATTTTGGTGCTAGGAATGAGTAAGCGCGTTGTTTAAATGCTTTCTGCGATAGAGGTATAAGCTGGGACTGCTTTTGTCGAGTGTTGGGATATGAGATTTTTTTTGTTTTGTGATATCTCTCAACAGCTTTGAAATAATATAGTTGACGTAGATCCAACACCTCGCTTTGCCGAAAAAGTTCATTCGACAATCTTTTTTTCGTGTACGCATATAATTTTAAGGTGATATATCTGTAATATTTGAAGTGGATATAAATGACTTTTCAGAGCATAGTACAGGGTTTTCAACTGTGTTTTTTTCGGTAGGTATTTTACTTAAGTATTTGAATTCCAATATTAGACTTTCTAGTGATATGGGTGGTATGATTAAAAAGAGTATTTGCTTTTACTTCAAGTAAGAGCTTTTACTTCCTAGTATATTGTGGAGTATGTTTTACATAAAGTAAATGCTTCGATAAGAAGTGTTGACTTAGGTTAGAAGTATAAACTACTAGTAAATACTAGGACGTGATTAACCTCAAATTGGTTCGATTGTTGTTGTTTTTTCTGTGGTAATTAATAATTATGAGTGAGAGTAATGATAGTAATGAACCAAGTGCCGAGGTTGCTGAAGATGTGGGAGTACACAATTTTTTCTGAAACTTCTTTGATTACTTTTGATACGGTTGTTTGATGTACCCCGACATCTAGACCCACTCCTTGTTGAAACCCCGGATCACTTAGAGCTCTTAAAAATACCTCAATTTTCGTTGAATTTGATAAAGCTGCTCCCCTCGTTTCAATTTGATTTCCTAAGAACTCTCTTGCTATCCATTCAACATTGATTTTATTGAACCTGAAAGGACAGAGCTTAATAGTAGCAATCTGGCTAAAATAATTGACTTACCGAAATAATTTTCTATATTGTACCTCCCCATACGTTCTACGTTCACATATTTCTCTCCTTTTCCTACCATAATTCATAAAAAAGCCATAATACCTTTTCTGTTGAAGATATGAAGTTAGTCTATGAGTAGCTTCTTGAAAACTACACCAAACGCTCTCAAATGGAGGAAATATTTGACAACATTAGTAATTACTGCAGTATTAACTTCTATATATCGAAGTAAATAAAGCTAAGTATAGAGTAATTGCTACTAGTACTTACTTCAGGGTTACTTTAAGAATTATGTGGAGTGAATGCTTTGATTTGTTGAAGTGAAAACTACAACATGGAGCATTAACTTGAACTACAAGCAAATACTGTTTTTAATCATACCACCCATAAGAGTATTTGCTTTTACTTCAAGTAAGAGCTTTTACTTCCTAGTATATTGTGGAGTATAATGTTTTACATAAAGTAAATGCTTCGATGGGAAGTGTTTACTTAGGTTAGAAGTATAAACTACTAGTAAATACTAACCTCAAATTGGTTCGATTGTTGTTGTTCGTTCTGTGGTATTTAATAATCATGAGTAAGAGTAATGTGTTGAACCAAGTGCCGAGGTTGCTAAAATGTGGAAGTAGATCTTCAGATGGCATTCGTTATTTTGGTAGAAGATTGTAAAATACTTTTTGACAAACGGCAAACTCCAACACACAGACGTGAAAATTCCTTCAGAACTGCATGTAGCCTGCACATTAATACTACAATATCCTTTACGGTTGAAATATTCTTCCCCGTGAATTTTTGGTTTTATTATTCTAATGTGGGTGCAATCTATCGCTCCTATTGCTCCAGATATCGTCCACCCATCTTTGGCCAATTCAATTTGGCGGGCAGTTTGACCCCGACTTCTAGACCCACTCCTTGTTGAAACCCCGGATCACTTAGAGCTCTTAAAAATACCTCCATTTTCGTTAAATTTGATAAAGCTGCTCACCTCGTCTCAATATGATTTCCTAAGAACTCTCTAGCTATCCATTCAACATTGTTTTTATTGAAGCTCAAAGTACAGAGCTTAATAGTAGCAATCTAGCTAAAATAATTGACCTACCGAAATAATTTTCTATATTGTTCCCCCCCGTACGTTCACACATTTTTCTTCTTTTCCTACCATATATTAAAAAAAAAATGCCATAACTCCTTTTCAATTGAAGATATGAAGTTAGCCTATGAGTAGCTTCTTAAAAACTACACTTGACAACATTAGTAAATACTGCAGTATTAACTTCTATATATCGAAGTAAATAAAGCAATGTATAGAGTAATTGCTACTAGTACTTACTTAAGTGTTGCTTCAAGAATTATGTGGAGTAAATGCTTTGATTTTTTGAAGTGAAAACTACAACATGGAGTATTAACTTGAAGTAAAAGCAAATACTCCTTTTGATCTTACCACCCAATGAGTGACTCACTGTGTGGAACGCCTTTGCTAAAACAATAAATCCAGGCTGTGTTTTCCTGCATCCACTGCATTACATATTTCTACTGTCAAGAGTAAGATTGCATCATCAGTTGAAGAGTTTGTTTTGAATCCGAACTGAGATTATTTTATATTTTTGAAGGTATTAATTCAAGCGATTTGCTATGATCCGTTCAAGGACAGGGTGCTAATTAAAGATATAGGTTGGTAATTCATAACAACAGTTTGATGTGACTACTCACTTCTTTTTTATCAAAACCACTGCGTCTTGTGAGCATAACACCTAATTTTTCATTCAAACGCTTTGAAATAAGTAGGGAAATCGGTCAATTCGAATTGTTCATGAACACGTTTGGAGAAAACCGTACCCGAGTCAAAAACTCCAATTAGGGCCTGGAAAGCGGTAATTAAGGACGTTTATTAGGGTGGGGGGCGTGACCAGAACGGAAGCCATAGATAGTCGATAACTCAGTGATTTCACTCGCGACTGTGGCCGCGTGGAAAGCACTCCAGATGTTTCCAGTTGCGTTGGAACCAATGCTGATGGCAAATAAATGATTTACCGATGCTGTTTTACAAACCATAAAAGTCACCGTCTAATTAACTAGGTGTATTTTCCCTAATTTAGCGCCTGCACGTTGATTTAGGCGATACAGATGTAGGCTGCGGTTCGGCGTCCATGTGTTATGTATAATTTTCGGGTCTGAGGGTCGGGAGAGTGTTTTGATACTGGAAAAAATGTGGCAAGGTCTTTCTCTTTGAGGTGGTGAGAAATTATTTTCGGATTGACAAAGGGGTGCTTTTTAACAGGATATCATAATTTGAAGACCTTTTTTAGCCCCTGCCTTTTATCGATGTAACGAAAGGAAACCGTACTATTTTACGGAAGTTTATGTTATTACAAGAAACTTCCGATTGTATCGATCTGAGAAAACAAACGATAGTTTTGTCTGGTCTGGTGTATCTCATCTGAACAAATAAATGCATACTGAAACTATTGTAGAAAGAATAATTTTTTTTTACTAGAAAAAAAATAGGACATGAAGAGAAGTTATCAACTGTTTCGGTAAATCTCTATAGAATGTTTTAAAAATAACAAATATGTCCTTTAATTATTTTTTTTAATATGATAACAATTTTCAGCCTTTCTCAAAAATATCTATGCTATGGTTTTATCAAGTTTATTGTACAATCTCTGGATCGTCGTGAATAACCATAATCCTGATAGTTTTATCTGAAGACAGAGTTATTGTTAGAAATGTATGTATACATACACATATTGCGCCCTTCAAAAGACTGTGTTCGGCCCTGTTCCGTTCATAATTTACCTAACTGAAAAACTAAACAAAATTCTAATATGGTTCAGCTGTAAGTAATGAATAGTAAACGTAGAGGAAACTAAAGTTGTGCCATTTATGCCAAACGAAAGTGATTTGCCCATTACGATACTCTCACGTTGAATATATATGTCCCATTAGAGAGTTCTGTGAAATATCTGGGAATTTCCATTGATTAGTTGGGATATACACATTGCTAATATGGTGAAGGAAAGCGTCCAAGGCTTTCCTAAAATATAGATTCTGGCAGTTCAATAAGATTTTAAGGTTCTTATATCTCAAAATCCTGAACCATGCTTTAGTAGAATCCACCATTCATTACGGTACTATTAGTAGGGGAGACATTTTAAATTGTTATTTAAAACCATTAGAGATTCTACAAAAATGGTTCATTCAAATAATTTTGGAAAAACCGAAAACATATTTAAATGAACGTCTGTTTATTGAATCCAGACTATTCGACAAGAGACAATTAATTGAAGAAGACAGAAATCTTTGGGAGATCAGTCGTTACCGACCGATGATGAACCCTTTACTCCCATAAACACCTAACTATGTAGGCTTATTATGGCAAGAACCTGTCAGAAAACAACTACTCCCTTGGCTAAGACCACGACGGGTATTGAATTAAATCTAACAGCTACTTGTGCAACGTTCCTCAAAACATCAGAGGACGCAATTGCAAGTGCCCTCTATGACCAACCAGCAGAATTATGTTTTGATTTGGACGGGGTGACCACTTGCAGACTAGTTTCGAGGTTGTTGCCTCTCATCAGTGCAAGGGCAGGTCAACACAGACAGCACTGAAGCCATCTGTTCCCCGTCCAAACCAATACACACTCCGCTGATTAGTCAATTCTGGTTCACGAGATGAAAGCAGTTTATAGGCCGCTCCACCTAGCGAGCAGAGGAAGACACTCCGAATCTCCGGGTTGAGAGATTTAATCGAAGAAGACAGAAATCTTTGGGAGATCGTTTGCTAACGAACAGTCGTTACCGACTGAGGAACGTTGCACAAGTAGCTGTTAGATTTAATTCAATACCCGTCGTGGTCTTAGCCAGGGGAGTAGTTGTTTTCTGACAGGTTCTTGCCATAATAAGCCTACATAGTTAGGTGTTTATGGGAGTAAAGGGTTCATCGGTCGGTAACGACTGTTCGTTAGACAATTAATTGTTTTATAAAACGATTATTCAACTTGTTCCTGGAAATAAACCATACATCAATTCGGTGAACCATAATTAGTCTACCAGAAACAACAAAGGAATCAATATGTTCTCATGCGCAAAGCAAATAAGTTAATTGGCCAAAATGCTTCACTTTTCTTGCTTTTCGCCCACTCCATTTTTTGTCTGATGAACTGTATTCACACCAAAGGTTCCAAAATATTCATTAATTTGAAATTCTCTGCAGTTGAAAAACAAATGATTTTAGATTCAAGGAAGCTTTTGGTATTTCGAGATTTTAATATCAGATAAGTTACCAACAATGATTTATGTTTCAAAGCGAGTATGGAAATTTTGAAGTATCTCAAAACTTAAAGCCGATCATTAGCGTTATTGGTGCAGAAACAAAAATTGCTCGCACATATTTAGCAAATTTCACACTCCGTATCATATAGTTTCCATATTAAAGGACCAAAGTGCCGATTACCTGAAATACCGTGATCAGATAAGGATGGTGTTTTGTTACTTTAATATTAAAATTGGTCTGAAATTATAATGTACTTGGTGATTTCGATCATAACTAATTTTTCAGAGAAATAATCGTCCAAAATATATTTTCACTATTGATGGTTTGAACTACGCAACTAAGTCAAAATAATGAAATAATTCGAATTATAATTAGAAAAATGAACAAAATCTTGAAAAATGAAGCCGTGTTAGGAAATCATCATAATATTAGGAATCAAAACATTTCATAGCTTTATTCTACATATCAGAGGTATAATTTGTATAATTAATTTGAGTAAATACAATTCCTCACAAGATTTCATAAATTTTAACACGTTGACTGCCGCGCTTATGTTTTCACTGTTGGTGACAGAGTCGAAGTCAAATCAAAAATGTTGTGCTAGAAACCATTAGAAACAATTTGAAGAATTTGAAAACAACTTGCAATGCAAAATTTTCACTGAAGCCGCCTCGTCCTGCCTCTGCGATATTATTGACAATAATTTAGACCGACGACTTCACGAGCATTTCAATTGACTCGGTCCCGTATACCAAATTGGCTTGGTACATAAACCTCAATCTCGGTCTATGAGACCGAAGCGACGCGTCAGGATATTTTTCTCGGTCTTATAGACGGCCCGGCTATCAACGTGTTGAATAAACATTATATACTGTCGCTTCATTTAAAAGCATTGCGACGAACAAACCTAACAATTGTGAAATGAAAAATGCATATACTCCGGTATCACATTCATTCACGAAGCTCTACGCTCTTGACCCAAGATATCTCGAAAAATCGTTTCGCAAATCTCATCAAAAACTGGAAAGGACTAACGACGTTAGAGCGACCGCTTGGCATTTTCGTTCGAAATAATTGGTAAATAATTTTATTTAGTAGAAGCCACTTGGCAAACTAAGTTTGCTACCCCAGAATTGGCAGTTTATATGGGGGCAGTAAAGTTTAGGAACACGACATCGAATGGTCGGGATAGCGTGATGTAAACACAATTACGGAATAGATGTGACTGTTGGGGCACTACATTATTCTATATTGTACACGTATTGGCTGTGTATACGAGGCACCGAATACAATAAATATCCTTGGAACGATAATATATACTAGTTTATTCCGAAAATTTGTCACTGACTCTATTAACTGCGTGGTGAAAATTGCAATGATATATCAGGAGTCTGTGTTGGGGAGTATTGATGTTACCACAGCCAGTTTTTAGTAACTCATTTTTGTGAGAATAGTAAAAGATCAGGAAGTGTTAAGAATTATTCTTGAAAATTATATTTAAAATTGGAATTAGATGAATCTAATGACTAGAATAGCTTTATGAGGAAATTATGATGAGGGAAGAATATCCAAATACGTTATAGTTCAACATTATCAGTATATATGTTGAAAATGGTTAATGTGGAAAGAAATATTTTGAATATATAAAACAAACTAAAAATATTTACAATGCAACATAATATTTGTTGACTTTTCCAAGGGATTTTCACTGTAGTATGTTCTCCATGACAGTTGGGAAATTTAACAATCCTAAAATCAATTTGGTCATTGAAAAGTTGACATTTTAACTCTTGCTGTGGAAGAAATAACACTTGCTGGGTTATGCATTTTGCATGAAATTCATCCCAACACTTCTTATGGATGATAATGGATATCAGATTGAAGACGTCCTCCTAATTTTGAAGTTTATTGAGGCCGCAAAAAATCTCGTTACTACAAATTTTCTGTGGAATGATTCTGACAGGTGTTGTTATTTCAGAATATTAATAATTGATATTGAGTTTCTATAACAAACTGCCAATTGCTATTAAGAATTCTGAAAGTGACAGAATATTTTTCAATAAAATGTACACTGATTGAAAAATGTTACTATTCTTATCAAGAATATTTGGATGATCTGTTACTGTGATTTAGTTTTACTTTTAATATGAACTTTGTGTTTTGCTGTCGTCTTCATGTTTTTCTATAATTGTGGTTTTATTTATACACATTTTTATATCATAGATGACTCACCCGGTGTACTGTATTATTGTGTGATATTTATCCTTTTTTTCATACAGCTAATCGTTTTGTCAGTTCTATTTTCACTTTTTTTACTTCATTTATAGAAAACATATGATCGTGGTTTATTTATTTATACACGTTTCCGTTTTTGTCAAACAATGGTTTTATTAATATACCTATATACAGTGCGATGCTAAATTATGGAACAAATTCATTATTTCTGAATATAAAGATATTTCGGAAAAATCTTCGGACAGGTCGATTTCTTTTCCGATGGCCAATTTTTGATCTCCACCCAAAATATATAGGGTTATCCGCAATTGAGTAAAAATGACTTTGGTGATATTTTTAAATTAGACACCCAGTATATTTTTCCATATTTGGTTAGGGATCGTCATTACGAATCCAGTGATACCAAGTTTGATGGGATTATGTCAAACGGCTGCGGAGATATGGCCAAACAACTTCCTCGTATGTCTAATGAGTATGACTGCGAGACTCCACACGATTAGAAGGTTAAAAGTCTCTGTCGCACTCATTGGGTATAGGAGAAGTTTTTTGGCCATAACTCCGCAGCCGTTTGACATAATCCCATTAAACTTGGTATCACTGGATTTGTAATGACGATCCCTAACCAAATATGGACAAATATACTGGGTGTCCCATTCAAAAATATCTCCAAAGTCGCTTTTCCTCAAATGCGGATAACCCTATATATTTTGGGTGAGGTTCAAAAGTTGGCCCATAGGAAAAGAAAATCGACCTGTCCGAGGATTTTTCCGATATATCTTTATATTCAGATATAATTAATTTGTTCCATAATATAGCGTCGCACTGTATAATCGTGGTTTATTAATAGACATTGTTTTATATGATTCACCGCACGTGCACACTGTGCCACTTTGTACCACATTTTACAAATTATTATTATCAACTTAATCATACCTTAAACAAACTAGGATTAAAACTTAAAAAATCAACAAGCTCTTGATAATTACAGCAGTTTTGCATGAAAAACTTTGTTCCTTTGAAGTTAAAAAGTTGTTGTTTACAAAACTACCATACTTACTTGTGAAATTCATTTCCGAAGTTTTTATGAATATTTTGAAAACCAGCAGATAACAAATGAAAGCTTCTTATCGGACGGGATGAGAGTCATACTGCTGGTGTACTTCAAGGAAGTGCCTTGAGTCTCCGAACATTTATGATTTTATGAACTTTGAATATCCTGTATATTGGCAATAACAATTGCAAATTTTCTAAAAAGTTCATAAAACATTGTGCAAACGGAGAAAAATTTTGATGAGATGTTTATAAAAATACTTTAACTCCTACGAATTCTATCGAACACCTTTCGATTTATTTGCCCCCTGCTGTGAGCTTAACAACTCCTAAAGTTTGAAATGAGCAATCTAAAATAGCATGTAAATTCATATCGGAATAATTTTTTTTTAATAAATACTACTATTTCCCTCTTGTCAATTTGAAGAATTTCATTAAATTCATCAGCAGTTCTGACAACAGTGGACCAATAATAATTAAAACCCACAATAATTGTACTGAGGACTGTAGAGGAATGTTGCAATATAATTCTGGTGGATTTTAAACCACCCAAATTCTTTGGCATAAGACTATAAGTTGCTGACATTTATTAGTTAGTAAAAATTATACACAAAATTATACAAAAATAACACATTTTTACTTTTAGTTTGAAAACGTATCTGTTTCCTGCAAATCAAGCATTGCGTCAACAAAAATGTATCCAACCCAATGTCCATTTCATGTTTGCAGTCAAACCTTCCACATAAAGAGCTTCCATTTGGCTACATGGGAATAGGTACTCTTGAAACATTTTCCTCTCCATTGTTTTGCGAGAGCTTTTTCTCAAGTTACTCCCATAATCGACCATTCCGCACAAAACAACTGTCAGCTTTTTTACCCTATAACGCATTTACATTGTGTTTTATCTCGTCTCTTGGGAGGAGGGAGTTTCTTTTTTAATTGGAATAACCTCAATGGTGAAATAAAAATAAAAAAGTAATGAAGATATAGATGATAAGGGAGAAGTAATCGCGAAGGGACACATTTGCTAAATTAAAAATGGTGCGCGCGAGGAGAATGAATCATTTTCTGCATAATAAGTTTTCGGTAAGGAATGTTGAAGGAGAGTTGGCGACTCATGTTACACAGTTCATGATTTTACCACATATTATTATGTTGAAGTGGTGTCCCTCAGGGTTCGAATCTTGGTCCACTATTATTCCTGATTTTCATTAATGATATCACGTATCATATTCGCTCGAATAAACTATTATTTGCTGACGATATGAAGATTTATAGAACAATAAGTGTGAAAAAATGAATAACATTGTACTGCAGGTATATTTGAATGATCTAAGTAACTAGTGCTTTCAGAGTAAGCTCCACTTGAATACAAAAAAAAGTTAAGTTGTGACGTTCACTCGTAGAATTGTTTCATTCACAAATAATTATAAACTTGGTGGTAATACTCTAATGCGAAACACTGAGTTATTTTTTATTGAAAACTCGCATTTTCAAATCATATTGAAAATTTCATTTCTACTTCGATAAAAAACTTTATTCTCTGAAGGGCATCTACTTACTTATCTATAAATAACTAAGACGTACTAATTAAGGTTAAATTTGTATAGTCAGTGAACGTCCAGAAACCACAAATTTCCAAAGTGTTGTTGTGTTTTTGCCAGTGTCTTATTTCGAAAATGAGAAGGGAGGGTGGTTTTTTCATTCAATAATTCGAAAAATTTCCTAGTGTTATGACATTATAACTGTTACTTTTGTCAAGTACTTATAATTATGAATTGAATTACTAGTGAACAACATTTTTCTGATCACTTATACAAACTTGAATAATTTTAAATTGTACACTGAAAATATTATGATTAAACACTCAGTCATTACAGTGCTAAATTTGTGATAAGACAAAAGGCAAATATACATTTTTTGGCAAGGTCTTTCATGATGAATATCAGTTTAGGGTCCCAATTTGCTGGAATTTAATCAAAAAAAGACGATATACTGTTGATAAGATTATGGAAGAATGCAAGGCTCTTAGTTAGTTTTCGAACTTTTCTTATATTCAAAATTGATGATACCACTTTCTAAGTGACACAGTGATTGTTTTAATGTATGCATAAATCTACCCAGAAACTGAGAAATATCAGAAGTATCTGTCACCGAAGGATGATCAATTAACAATATACAATGTTCTTCTATTCGGCTTTCGAATAGTCTACCTGTCTGACCACATATACTTTGGGGCCAGATCCACTCATCTTTATTATTTTTGATGAACCTTGAATGAACCTTGAATGTTTGCGCTATAGGCTACTCCTAAACTTTTTTATGTAAAATTTATGCTATTGTCCATTGTCGGCTGCTATTTGATTTATATATAAATAATTTAGCAAATAACCGCAATTTTTTTCCGCAAACGATATCCAGATGCTGTTGAAGGTACTCGACGACAAAGAATATTTAGAAATCGGCTAAAACATTTCATCTTGTGGAACGAAATATAATTTGAAAACCACTGGAAATTTTTGAGGTATTCACAAATCAATTGCTAGCAGTATTATGATTAATTACAAATGTCACACGAGAAATGCCAAATAATTCTAGGTTACCTACCCATTTGCATTATTCTTCTTCTTTTTATTATGATAATGGGACTTTTATAGAACTGTTATTGTAAAGCTGAAGTTGACTTGACTGTCAAAATTAAAGATAACTTCAAAAGATATTTATAATATCGGCCCTTGATGTAGCTAAAGTGTTAGCGAAACATGTTGCGAGTGTAATTGAATTTGTGGACATCTTATCGTCTTTACCTCAGTGTTATATACTGTGGATATCCATCAAGTAAGGGCCAAGTCAACCAATAAAAATAATACATAATACCTACCTAAAAAACTGCTATGTATTTTTTTCTATTCGTTTGCCATTCGTATGAGATGAGAGCTGAGATATCATCAGTGCATAAAGTAAATAATGTTGGTTCAGATGAAATATTTAATTATATTTTTGTACTGTACCAGCAATTCTTTTTGTGACTCTCCATCGAGTCTAGCACCATCTCATCCAAAAACGATTTCAGCCAGAAATCAGCAGCAAACCTCTCTATAACGCACTGCGTGATCGAAATGAAGTCCTTTGGCATTCATTTCACGACCTGTCTGCATTGGGGGACATAACTCAACCGTTATTACATATTTTTATGAACATACGCAGCATTTTCCAAGGGTTCGCACTGGGCTGTTATCCAATTTAACACAAACGTACACCCCCAAATTTACCGTCTAATAAATAACTTAGGCATGTCGTGGAAGTAATATTACTTCCACTTACTGTTGCATAGCGCAGAAGAAGAAGAAGAGAAGAAGAACGGTATGCGAGACGCCGGTCCAATGATATGTCACCCCATTTTTCGGGACTGCATGCAGGTTAGAGCTGATGCCGAAGAATTGCGGGGTCGTCGGAAACAAATTGTACAGCCTAGGGAGAGGGGCCTGGGGGAGAGGGCCCCAATTAAAACGGGGCCATAAATCGGACGAGCGAGCAGAACGCCTCGGAAAGACGGACGGCTTCTGCCGAATAAGCGAATAAACAGATGAGGTTAAATAAGTTCCGGAATATCGGGATAATATAACTTTTCTGACAAAAAGTTTCCTACCCTCGGGTTCGGACGAAAATTTACTGGGTACGCTTCAGCCTGAAAGTGGATGGGATATGAGCAAAAACACTGACGCAGAAGATTGACTCCCTAATTTACTTATGGGATTAGCTGGATGTCTTTGTTGGCCAAATTGGTCTAGTTGAAATGTATCGTGAAAGAGTTATGGTGACAAAACAAAGCGACGTTTCTTGGCGGCAAATAAATATTGCGAGCTTCCATTTCGATATTGGGTGGCGGTATTTCAAGATAAAATGTAGGGGAATCGATGAAGGGGATGCATATCGTTACTTAAAATTAAAATCAGTCCAAGCGGAAAATTGGTTGTTATCGAGGAAACCATTGTGATCTTGAGGGGCTGTTCACCATGGCAAGAAACAAAACGATGTTGGAAATGATGAACTAAAAATACTGCAAACCAGCTAATTCGGTAAGTAACACTTTAGATTTAATTAATAAATATTTAAGTAACAAGGAATGTAAAGACGTGTTAACATTCGAGGTGAGCCGAGGCAAAGCCGAGGCTTGTCGCTTGCCAAGGATGTTAACAGTCGATCCATTCCGTGGTACTTATTACGTTTTTTCCGCTGCTTGTTGATATTTCTCAAAATTTGCCTGGATTGAAGTTTGTTTTCTTACCCTTCCTTCATGATTATTCGTTCCGCTATTTCATTATAAGTTGCCGAATAAAGAGACAACAATAATATTCAAAAAGTCTCGTAACCTAAAAATTGATATAAATGAAGCTGAAGGTATTACTTGTCAAAGTCAAAGTCATCATTACCCTAGGCATGTGAATGACACTATTTACATTCCGTTGTCAAGATGAAATAGTGAACGAATGATATAGGCCATTTACCTGTTTTGATGCTAAGCATGTATATAATGTCGGCAGTGGGAAATAAAATTTAAAAACATTCAACCTGATATTATATTATTACTCTCATGATATCCGTTGAGTCAGGAACCTGTTCATCTCTGTACCTAAATCTGAAACCTTACCTTTAGTGTCCAACTCACTTTCTTAACACTCAGTTTCTAATTCAAAGAAAACTGACAAATTAACTTTACCTAATTTTGGAATTTCTCAAGATTTTCATCGTTTTAAATGATAAATTCAATAATCAACTTGAAGGAGCAATGGGTAACCGCCTTTCACTTTTTCTGACTGATATTTTTGTGGAAAAATTAATTCACCAATAATAAATTATTAGTTGGTGCCGTTATGTAGATGATTGCCTGGTATTCGTTGAACAACGTTGCCCATGAGGATATTGAATATTTAAATAATTCACACCCCAAAATTAAGTTTACACTTGAAACTGAAACAGAAAATGAATTGAACCTCTCATATCTCACTATAACAGAAAGTAACAATAAATTAGACTTCCCCACCTACAGAAAACCGATCCAGACTGATCACGCCATCCCATTTAACTCCTATCACCCCATGCAACAAAAAATGACATCCTTAAACTGTTACGTCAATAGGCTTTTTAAAATTCCTTTGATTCCAATTAATTATAACACAGAATTGAATAAGTTGAAAAAGATTGCTGTCAATAATGGCTACCAACCTTCTATCATCCATAAATTAATTATTAAATCCAAACCCAGGACATAACGAAGACTGGCCTTCAACTCAATAGCCATGGTGATTAACAATCAGTGAAATATTTATCTTTGCCTTATTTTGATCAAAACATGTGTAATGACATTTCCAAATTCATTGAAGACACCATACCATGTACTAAAGTTTCCTTCAAAATTTACATAAATCTAAGTAACGATTTAGTCAATACTAGAGACGAAATTAATTAAGTTACATAAGCTTGACTGTTCTGATTGCTCTGCCCATTGCATTAGTAGAACTTGTAGACCCCTTATCATCCGAATATATGAATACTTGAAAAGACCAGATAAATCTGCATTTGGTACCATTTCAAAATTTATAAACACAACTTCAACCCGAACAAAAATTCCAAAATTATACATAAAATCGACAGGAAGAATGTCCTCAGATTGGATTTGTTTGAAGAACTGAAAATTTCCAAAGAACTTTCCATCAATGATCACTGCCTGAATACTAAAGTAAACTTGTACAGATATTTCTTCCCCGTTCGTCAACGGATCACTATATTCAACTAAATTTTAGGTTGGCAATCCTTCAATAATTTCTAAATTTCACTATGATACTTGACTTGACACACCCTGTCACAGGCTGACTTTCATTCACTTGACATACACACATAGCCTTAACCTCTAACTTGTCCTTTCGTTGGTTCTAAGGCTAAATTAGTTTTATTTAGGGCCGGTATTATAAAACTATTTTGACAGACAACTAGAAGTTAACTTGAGGAATGACGTCACATCTTACAGTTAAAGTATCAGTTAAAGTTAACTTTCTAGAAAATGGTGATTTTCGACAGGTCTTCTATCAATAATTTAGCATAACACCTCAATTCGAATGTTTTTTTCCCGCAATAATGTTAGCAAACAATATCCTGATTATTTTCGAGGATGATGAAGGAGATGCTGTTATTAATATTGAAGGCCCTCGGCGTCGAAGGATATTTAGAAATCGGTTAAACCATTTTATCTTGTGGTACGAAATATAATTTGAAAACAAATGAAAACGGATTTAGATCATCCAGAAAGTCTGTATATGCTTGTTAAAAGGGCATATAGTGGGGCAAATTTGCAAAGACCAACTAATGAGTCAACATTTCTAGTTCTAATTACTGTGGAATTATAGGTATTTTCAATTTTAGAAATCATCTTTTATCGCCAGTAATTCTAGTGTTAATTACACTCAGATTTCATCCAACATGTTGTTGGAGATTTTGGAGGATTCTCTAATCTATTGCATTGTCAAAAAACAAGAATAAGTTCTTGCTTGTTTCCCATTTCCATGAGACCAGAAATAAAACCAATAAAAAATTAGTTCTTTCAACTTCAAATAAAACTGTTGGTCAAAAATGTTACACATTTCTTGCCCCTAGAGTATTCAACTACCATCCCCAGCACTTGAAAAGTATAGTTAATTATAATTTATTCAAATCTAAGCTTAAGCAATTCATTTTGATAGAAGATAGAAGCAAAATAGAGAATAAACTGAACGTTGAAATTTCATATTTGACCTTCTGCTTATGTTTATTCATTGCGTTTTTATTGGTATTGAAATTGAAAATTGGAATCTGATGTTCATATTACTCTAAGTGGAATCCGTACTAGTAACAATTTTTTAGCGGACAGCCTCCAGGCTTTGTTAATTTGTTGCTGATAGGCACGCACTTACTGTTAGTTGAGAAAAGCATAATGTACTACACCGAATTTGTTGCCAATTCTTGAATGATGTTCCGCATAGTTCGCAAAAATCCAACGCAGACAGACTCTTGGCTTTGCGATTTTGCGAATTTGTGCTGAACATTCTTGATATGTTTTAGAATAATATTCAATTGTAAATAATTTTTTATTGTATACATTATCCGCAGACAGCCAATTAGGCTTTGCGGTTTCTTTTTGTTTATTTGTCCGATCATTTATGTAATTATTTTTCTATATTGTACAAATAAACATTATTATTATTATTATTATTATTATTATTATTATTATTATTATTATTATTATTATTATTATTATTATTATTATTATTATTATTATTATTATTATTATTATTATTATTATTATTATTATTATTATTATTATTTTTTTTTTTTTTTCTCCTAGGAGTGTACCAGTCAGGCCCTGTCTCCGGTGCTCCGACCCATCCGGAGGGCGCGCTGGTGTCGTTAACCCCAATAAACACTCCCTACGTCCGTAGGGTGAGTGATTATTGGGTCCGAGAATCGTGTGCCCTGAGTAGACGGAGCGAACCAAGTATAACGGCCTTCTGCATTCTTGCTGCTAAGATTTCTGCCATATTTCGGCAAGCTGGTATTATCTTCAAGTTAGAGAGCAGTGTGTCCATCATTCCACCAAGGACTCCTATAATCAGAACCACCATTTTGACAGAATGGTCCGGATATAACCTGCGGAGTTCAAAGAGAAGATCTCGATATTTAGTCCGTTTTTCCTCCTCTTTACGAACGATATTCATTTCGCCTGGAGCGGAAAACTCCATGACGAATATCGTTCTACTTTGGTGGTCGAGGAGGACAACATCAGGCTTATTGGCTTGTATTTGCCTGAGGGTGGGGAATGAGTAGTTCCAATAGATTCGGCATCTCTCATTCTCCACCACGAACTCAATATCCCCCGGAGCATAAGGCAACACCGGTGTCTCGTCTATGCCGTACGAGTGTCGTAGGTGGTAGTACAACACTCGTAGCGCCGCGTTATGCCTGTGGATATAGGCTGAGACCGCATAAGATGGGCATGCTGATAGCAAATGCATTACGGTCTCAGGTGCCCCACGACATGCCCTGCATCGGGTGTCAGGGACGTCTATACCCATAACGCGACTACGGTAGACAAGGGTGTTGAAGACACCATCCTGGCAGGCCATTATGAATCCCTCGGTCTCCGACTTTAGCTCACTTGACCTGAGGAAGGCAAAGGTCATGCTTTTGGATAAGCCAAGGTCTTCGATGTTGTGAAAGAAGACACCATGCATTGGCTTATCCATATGTAGCTGTAGCAGGACCTCTGTCTCCGCAGCTTTTATGTGAGCTTTTTGCTGAACGGGTCCCAACTCGGTGACAGAGTTTGGGTTAGCCCGTTCAGTGTCGAAAACGAGACCGAGTTCATCGGCCGCACGGGTAGCTGCCTTAAAAAGGAATGCTCCAATCCCTGCTTTCTCATGGTCGCGGACCATGCAGAGAAGGGGATCTGAACTCCTGATGACTTTACAGGCCCCATCCAGAACCATTCTGTTATGCAGACACTCCAAACTCAAAAGTCCACGGCCTCCCCGTTGTCTGGGAAAGTATAACCGTGGAACGGACGATTTAGGATGCAAGCTCCTATTGAGATGCATCATTTTGCGAGTCTTAACGTCAAGTTGTCGCAGCTCTTCCTTAGTCCACTTCATCACTCCGAAAGAGTAAAGAAGGATCGGAACGGCAAGCATATTAGTTGCAGCAACTTTGTTCTTCCCCGACAGTTCTGATGACCAGATCTGTCGGAGTTTATGCTGATACTTGCCGCGGAGAGAGTTTTTAACTGCGAATACCTCTTGGGAGCGGCGTTGTTCCACCCCAAGGTAGGTATAAGTCTCTCCGGCATCCAGATGATGTAGGATGCTTCCGTCTACAAGCTGGACATCCTCTCCGTATTCCTCGCATCGTCCTCTTTTGAGATGAACCGTGGCACATTTGTCGATCCCAAATTCCATACCGATAGCATGCGTATATTCTTCCACCACCCTAAGGGACTGATGTAGGTCCCTTTCTCCAGAGGCATACAATTTGAGGTCATCCATGTAAAATAGATGGGTGACATTATGCCTCCGGTTGCTGGGGGTGCCGCAGTTGTACCCACGGGTATTCCTGAGTGCAACGGACAATGGCAATAGTGAGATGCAGAAGAGAAGAGGGCTAAGGGAGTCTCCCTGAAACACGCCTCTTCTAATGATGACCTGCTCTGTTTGGACTATGTCTCTACCAGATCTTATGGTGAAACGAGTCCTCCAGAGTGGCATCAGTTGTCCAATGCATCCCACTATTTGACCGGGTACCTCAAGGCATCTGAGCAAATGCATGATTAACTCATGTGATGTTGTATCAAATGCCTTGCGGTAATCGATCCAGGCCATCGAAAGGTTACGCTTATACTGCACGGAGTCCTGCGTGATACATCTATCGATGAGCAGGTTCTCCTTGCACCCGGCGACCCCTTTCTTTGACCCTCTTTGCTCATTTATCCGTTCATACACCGGATCAACTGCGGAGAGAATGCGCGTGTATAAGATGCGCGTAAACACCTTATAACACGCATTCAAGCAAGTTATCGGCCTGTAATTCTTTGGATCAGACAAATCTCCATTTTTGGGGATGAGCACGGTTCGCCCCTCGACAAACCACTCCGGAATCTGCTGCTCCCCATCTAGCCATGAGTTGAAAACTCTGGCCAGATGGCGGTGGGTTGTTGGAAACTTTTTCCACCAATAGTTATTCAACCCATCAGGGCCTGGAGCAGCGAAATTCTTAGAGCCTTTTAGGGCCCCACGTACTTCTTCCGTGGTTATCGGAATGCGCAGATCATTGAGCTCAGGCTGCCGAAGCCTCCTGCAAAATGCTTCGAACTGCGCTAGGGCTGGAGTATCTACGTTGAGTGGTTGCGGATACTCATAGATATTCTTCCAGAATGTTTCCACCCGATCTGCAGCCGGCGGGTTATCGACAACACGTGGAGGCTCTTGGAATAAGCGAGAAGGTTTATCGCGGAACTTTATGTTTTCCGCGATACTTCTCGCCCGCCTCACTAGTGACTTCTTTGCAGCCACTAGCATTCGTATCCTATCAAGGCAGTGCTGTTTGATGGTAAACAGCACACCTTGATTTAATGTGTGGTGAGCTCGTCTCAATTTTGCGGCAATTCGCCGCACTGCGGGCGTGAAAGGCCTATTGGCCGCCACGAAGTCCACCACACACTGGATACGAGACGCGTGTTGTCTCGCCGACTTGATCTTGGCTTCCATCTTGTGTACACGTCGCTCATGCCTCCCTACCAGAGCGGTGGTGTCCCTCCTCTCTGTTTGGGATAGAGCATGAGCGGCGTCGTACACGACAGAATTGATCTGCCAGATGTCAGCCTCTTCTGGAAGAACATCGCCAATCTCCGCATCCACCCGTGCCAGTTCTTGCGGCTTCAGGGGCTTCATTTTGTGAAGCGCCCTGCGGGTTCTGATATCCTCCATCAGTGGAACAATGCGATTCTCCTCCACAGCCAAACCGACACGTGGCATATTTGCCACTTCGATAACCGGCTGAGGAGGAGCTCTAACGTAGCCTCGAACCCGAAGATGGGATACATAATCCCTGAGATTTTGTGCGGAAAACGCTGCATGCTCTGGGTGTCTCTCACACCACAGAGCATGCATTCTCGCCATGTATCCTCTCCGGGCGGGCTCACTGCTCTCGTAGCAATGCAGAAGTCCGTCCCTTAATTCGTCCGTCCACTCAAAGCGTCCGTTATTATCGCGGTCGTCATCATTTGGCAAATCATCGTTGGCCCCACCACCTTGCCTTTGACCCCTAATCCGAGGGGGTCGGTTGTGGGGGCCTCTTTCTCGATTGTTGGGAACCGAGTAGTAGAGTTTACTGGGGGGTTAACCCAGTAAACCCACGGCCGACACCGGAGGGAAAGTTGCTTTTTCCCTCCCGGATGCGCATTAGCTGCCGGTCCGATTTTGCATCCTTTGCTCGGGTAGGTGGTGTCGCTACTCACCAGGGCCTTTTAGGTGTTGTTTGACCCCCCTGCCTATTATTATTATTATTATTATTATTATTATTATTATTATTATTATTATTATTATTATTATTATTATTATTATTATTATTATTATTATTATTATTATTATTATTATTATTATTATTATTATTATTATTATTATTATTATTATTATTATTATTATTATTATTATTATTATTATTATTGTTGGCAGTTTTATTATTCATTAGAAAATTAGAAATGTCACAAGAGAAATTGCGAAAAGTACTGGGTTATATCTGTACCTCAGAGCCAGATGGACGAAAGTCACATTGTGCTAACTTTCTTCATTTTATTTCAGAAATGAGACTTTTATAAAACTGCCATTTTAGAAATGAAGTTAACTTGACTGCTAGAATTGAAGTTAACTTCGAGGGATGTTTATAATACCGGCTCTTAAACGTGCAATGTTTTTACAAATTTCGATACTTGTTCCCTGACTATGGTAAGTACTCATTACCAATTGCTAAATTTCATAACCTCAAACTTTTCACTTCTCAACTTTCTTTAATCAGAATATTTTCACTGAAGATGACGTAAGTCAAAAGTGCTTTGCAATAAATATAAAATGTACACACTTCTATACAACATCTTCGCAACATTTATTGAAAATAGTTGTTTACGTAATCAGAAATGAATGCTAGAATGCCATTCTCTTCCTGTTACATGTTAACGACTTCGCTAAAATGAAGACTTCTGGTAAATTCACCATATTTGCAGATTATACCACTATACCACAAAATATCTGATGACTTTTATTATTTTGTTCCATTTTATTACTTTTCGCACTAGTGTGACAAGTAATTTACTTTTCGCACTTGTGCTTTAAAGTGACGTTTTTCACATTGAAATGACAACTAAAAAAATAACTGCTTAGTTACAAAATAAAAATGGAAACACAAAAGATGAATTAGAAAACAATGGTGTATTACTACCTGTAGCACGATATTACACCAATGTTTTAAACTACTATACTTTCCGCTGCTATTTCAGCTGGGTTTATGTTCGAAGGCTTGATCAATGTGCCATACTATCGAGTTTGTTGTAATCTGGAAGCACTATAAAAATAAATCACCAAAAGTTTTGTACATATTGACATGCTGTTATTCAATATAATTACCAAATATCGGAAACGATTAGACCAACATTAATATTTATACTTTCAGATTAAAGTCACTAATTAATGAAAGAAATGGACCGTCCTAATCGAAAAGATATGTTATCTTCTTCATAAATTGTGGTACACACAATTAACAAACTTTTGAAAAAAAAAATCTTAAAATCATCGTTTTAGAGTTAGGTTAACCTGAGTTTATATCATTATCAAAGTAATCTATGAATAATTTTACTCGATTTTGGTTCATTTGGAAGGTAAAGTTGTTTCGAAAATATTAAAGGAGCAAACTGGTTCTGAGTCGCAGCTTTCATCAGGTTTTATATTGATCTATGCAATAAAACTGACCAGAATAGTCTGTGACATTTAATTTTTTTAGTCCTAAACCTGATCAAATAAAGAATCCTTATTCATCATTAGGACTTCTGTACAGATTATAGAGTATTCTAACTAGTAGATCAAACATCCATTGTAAAATATGCCACGAAACTCAAATATAGACATTCAATTTAATGATTGAAAATTCTGTTTTGTAACAATTATAAAATTGCAACTGCTTTTATTCGCTTTTGAATTCGATGCTCTGCAGGGTTGGCATTGAAACAGAATCTTTCCAGTTTAAATATCAGTTGCTGTAAACGAATGGTTTTGAAGCAGTAGTTTCAAATCAGTTTTACTCCAAGAAAATAAAAAAAAATCATCCATTTATTTACAAATATTTCTAGGCCAAGCTGTAGATAAAAATAAGAGGATCTTTTCACACAAAGTAATAGATGCAAACGGCCTATACTACTTTTTGTAAGATTGGGTATCAGTTATGTCTTATTTTCAAAATAACTCGAGATCTTGCATCTTGGACTGAAGAGAATTCTTTTTTGATCTCAACAATTTGCCTTTGCTGAATTTATTTAGTAGTTAGTAAAGAGATTTCCATGTACAGTTGTGCGCATAAAAAGTCGTACAGCAGTTATAGGCTATTGTGAATAAGACTTGTCAATCTTGAAACTTTTTTTAACTTTGACAAGTAGTGTCATAATTCGAATTATTTTTATCAGTGAGACGCTTTCAACATTTTTCTAGTAAAAAGCCTAAGCTAGATAATGTCCTTGTACGACTTTTTTATGCACACAACTGTTCATTGTATTACTATCAATAAGTTTTGTGGATTCTGGGAATATGAGATTAAATTCGGTAGATCCCCACTACCTTAATTAATTAAGTAAAGTTTCAACGAAATATGACTACGCCAGTACTCGAGTCTTTTATTGTCTGCCCAAGCTGTTATGACATTCTTGGCAGTGCTATATGCTAAACCGATTACCGGTTCTGTTCCAGTGAACGTTGTTTCGCCCCCCCCCCCCTTTTGCTAGGGCGTCCGCTATTTCGTTTCCTTCTAGGCCTGTGTGACCTGGTAACGTTGTTGCGTTGCGCCAGTCGGTTTAAGGTGTCTGCAGTTCCATACTGCCCTAGATTTAGAGCAGTTGAATTCAAGCGCATTAAGTGCTGCTTGACTATCTGAAAATATTTTTATTGTTTTTCGTGTGTGGTGTCGATTTTCCAGCTCCCTGGCACACATTTCGTTCATTTGCCCTACATAGGTTGGTTTCATTCCGGACCCAGTCTTCTCTTTCGGGAAAGACCACAGTGTAGGACGTGTGAAGGTTGATAGTTTTAGGCATGATGTCTGAGGGCATTCCTAGAATGTTGTGAGCTATTATGCCCTCCAGCATGCCGCTGCCTCTCATGACACATGCCTGCGGTAGACTAATGGCCGCTTGATAAAGTCTGTATGTTGCTCATCTTGCCTCTCTCTCCAGAACTATGTGGAGAGGAAGTAATCCAAGGAGGACTTCCATTGCTGCCGTTGGCGTGGAGCGAATGCTTCCAGTAATCGCCAGGCACGCTTGTCTCTGTAGTCCGTTAAGTTTAGCAATGGCCATTTTTTTTATATCCCTTGCTCCACCAGACTATAGAGCCATACGTTATCATTGGACGTATGACGGTCACGTACAACCAGTATACGTGTTTTGGTGACATGCCCCAAGTTTTGCCACATATTCTGCGGCATGTCCATAATGAAAGGCTAGCCTTCCGGATAGTCTTTTCCAAGTGCGAGTTCCAATTAAGTTTTTTATCCAGGGTTATTCCCAGATATTTTGCTTCACTCGCAAAAGGAATTGTTACACCATCGATGGAGATATTAAATGTTCCAGCTTCCATTTTCCTGGTGAATGGTATTATGACCATTTTGTGGGGGTTAATGGACATTTCCTCCCTCTCACACCATTTATATATGGTAAACAATGTATCCTGAAGGACGTAGGAGATCGTCTCTTCGAATATATCGTTTATTACTAGGACCAGATCGTCAGCATATGCTTGCAGATCAACCTCCCAAAGCGAGAGAATAACCAGCAGATCATCCACCAGCAGTGACCATAACAGTGGGGAGAGTACCCCCCCTGGGGACAGCCCCTGGCTGGGTTGAAGCTGACACTTTCCCCCTGTAGAGAGGTCGATATAGTTCTGTTGTGAAGCATAGTTCGTATCCAGTCACATAGTATCGGTTCAATCCCTCTGGAGACAGTGACCTCATATAGGGAGTGAGGTAGTGCATTGTTAAATGTCTAAGAATGCAGCGACTGCTATTTCCTGGCGTTCCAGGGCGTCGCTTATTCCTGAGACAAGGTTATTGAGGGCAAGTTCTGTTGATTTGCCAGCCTGGTAGGCATACTGGTGAACATTGAGGGGGTGCTTTGTTAGTGCCCCACACCTTATGTGCCCATCCAGTATTTTCTCCATGCTTTTCAACAGAAAGGATGTCAGACTAATGGGTCTGAGCGATTTTGGGTGTGGGTCATTCCGACCCACCTTAGGAATATAGATCACCCTAGTCGCGGTCCAGTTAGACGGAATATGGTTCCATGCTATATTTTAGTGAACTAATTGTTTAATAAAGCTACAGTGTTAGCGAAACATGTCGCGAGTGTAGTTGAATCTGTGGAAATGTTATCGTCTTTAACTCAGTGTTATATACTATAGAAGTTAATTGTGTCATCTGCAAAACTGGTTATGCTACTTTGAGTTTCTTGTGAGAACAGATCATTTCTATATATGACGAACAGTATAGGGCCTGATAGGGAACCTTGCGAAACTCCGTATTCGATCGTTTCCTCACTACCGCAGATACCGTAGACCTTCATGTAATTTATGATCAGGGTATGATTATCTAAGGTTATATACTTATTACCGCCCAAGTATGGGACTCAAATCTAAATAAATAAATGGCGTTAGATATGGAAGTTGCCCAATCGAATGGTCGGATCAATGTTTCCAGTTTCGCCAGACTCCGACAAAAAATGCTAATCTAACGATCTTGTACGAACTTAAATATTTAATGTGGTTTTAATGGGCGCTTAGGCGTTAAGCCAGTCCGCACCTGGTATCGGCCATCTCCGACCAAGGACACCGCAGAGATAACTCATCTGACAATGATATAACTCAAAACTTCCAGCGGCCAGTAAATACAAGTATGATTAATGGCACAGAGTTTTGGAAGCCTTGATTTATTAGTAATGTTAATTTAGTTGGATGAACGAATTACGGGCCGGCCTCAGAGAAGCCAGCAGGACAGCAGGAGTGGAGTTGGGCCGAGAGATCGCGCTCCTAATCGGAGGATGAGTCTCAGGAATTTTAACCCGCTCGTTTGATGACTTTTGATATTGTCTTGAATTCGAGAAAAAAGACAAGACCAGATATCAGATTTGCAAATAAATAGTCCTAATTGAAACAAAATATACACAGTACGTTAAAATTATTACTAAAATGTATGCTGTCATAACGAATTGATGGTTGTATATTGAAAACAACTACTTTCCCGACTAAAGCCACGCTGGACATTGAACCACATCTGATAGATATTGAGAAAGACCCTATATCTTGAAGAAAAAATCTGAAAGTGAAAATTTGCATTTTCATTCAGATAGTTGATTATTTATTGAATGTCCAGTTTCCATTGGAGATTCTATCTATAAATGAGATAAGGGAGAATGTTATTCAGAAGTATCACTCACAGAAAATCGCTCATTTCATTGATGCGTGAATTGCATCTCTTTCGCTATGCCTCCAATACATTTTGATCGACAAAAATTTATTTCACTCTTTTAGATTCTCAGGGAGGTCGGAAGAATTGGAAAACATACTCTTCAGAAGCAATTTCACACTGTAATGAGGAATTGTTGGACTATTTCTTGTGCGGTGAAACTTTGAAAATATTTTTCTGACATAAAACCTGCCATGACGAATAAACAAACACTCACGACACTTCAAAAATATTTGAAAAAGGACGTATATATGTATATATAATAATAAGTGAAACGAAAGTATTTTTCGATTTGATTCCGAGAGATCCAACATCCTTCGGCAGCTGTTCCGTGTTTTCCCACTCGTCAGGAAAGCTTTATGGAAACTATGCTTGTATCTAGTTGAATCAGTAGTGCTTGATGACATTTCATTTTCAAAATGACGTTCTAAATGGTTTGGAACTGTTGATGCATAATATTCTGCAAAAGTATTAGCAATGACTGTTTTATTATCTACAAGTTTGTTTTCGATGTACATTTCCTGTGGGTTTTCAATTTTAGTTTTTTCCCGTTAATTTATTTGCCGTTCTCTAAATCTGTTTTGCCTAATAACCTATATGATTCACTTAATTTCATTTGACAACATATTCGTTTACTCGCTTCATGTTTCTTTCTATGTTTCTATTGTTTAATAATGATCATGATCTCCCTTCTAAAGACTAACATTATTATGTAATAACTATTTTATTCACGTTTTGTTTAAAATATCTACAAGTGAATTGGAACAGTAAATGGTGACTAAATTGGACAAATACTTACGAAGCAGATATCTGCTTGCGTGTAAGGAAAGACAGTCTCTTTCAAAAACGAAGTAATAATATTAGAAAAATAATAAAATTAAATAAAAAAGTTGAATATTTGGAAATAATAATAAAATTAGTTCAAAATTCAATAAAAAAAGCATTACATCAATTTGTATAAAAAGGTAAATGGTTTAATTATACCCGCGAAGTTTTAAACTTGTTGCGAGAAATTTCAGGTAAGAATTTCTAAAATTGAACAAAATGATAATGAAAATAAACTACCTGAGTTAATTGAAGTGAAATAAATTTAGATTAATCCATTTTCAATTTTTTTTAATGAAATAATGGAATGATAGCTTTCATATGATTTGGAATCAAATCATAGTAAAATAGCAATAAATATTTGAAATATTTCTGAGACCTTGGTTTATTAAATTTATTTTTCACAGTGACACCACTTTTATTTCTTGTATTAAGAATTTAATTATTGAAGTTTATATTCGTTTTATGTTTGTAGATATAAACCATTATGTTGTAATTGTCTCCAGTCCATTTTATTTGACTCTTTGTACAGTTTGTCACTTGGATATAAATATTTCCTACATAAGATCCAAAAGCCATTTCTGAATGACCTCAAGAATCTGAGGTGGGATTTCATTACTCATCCCCAAGCCAGAATCCCATAATTCAATTGAGACTGTATTCATGAAAAAAAGAATGTCATATGAGACATATGAGCACACTAATGAAGAACACATATTATGTAAAAACAGTTTGAATAGGGAACGATCACAGGTAATAAAAAAATATTCCAGATAGGATTATAATATAAAACCGGTAATATTGCTATTTGCCGTAGCGCCCCGGGACGACTCTGTGTACTTCCCCGAGATGTTCTTATAAGATAAGATAAGATAATCTTTATTGAAATAGGCAACCCTAATATAATAGTAACAATAATAGTAAGTACATTAACGTATAAATAAATAACTATAAAATACAAACATATGTTAAAATAATTTTTTAAAAATGTTATGAAAACCTATATGCTATCTTATGGTTTGAATATGTTCCATTAAATGTTTTTTAAAAATTCTCAACGATGGACTAGATTTAACTATGGGTGGTAATTTATTGTATGCATCGAAGCCTTTAAAATACAAAGAATTCATAGAACTTCTCTTATTCGTTCTACATACATGCAAATTAGAATTATTTCTTGTGGCATAATTATGAATATCTAAATTCAAATTGATAAATTCACGGAAGTATGGAGGTGCAAGGTTATTGAGTATTTTATAAATAAAAATCATTGTCATGTAATACAACCGCATAGAAACTGATAGCCACTGCAATGATTGTAACATTACTCGTATCTCTGTGTATCTATTCGTTTTCAGTACTATACGCATTCCGAGATTTTGAAGTTTTTGTAGTTTTGATGTTTGATTCAAGTTGAAAAGATAAATAATAGATGCACAATAGTCAAAATGCGGCTGAATAATTGCATTATATACAGTGATTCTGGTCTGAGTGGATAGATTTTTGGAAATTCTTGCAAAAAAATAAAGTTTTTTGGATATTTTTTTACATATATAATCGAAATGATTTCCAAAGTGTAATACATTATCTAACTGAAATCCAAGGTATTTAATAGATGTTACAATTTCAATTTTTTCATTATTTATTTGCAAATTTATTTCGTTCAAATCAAGAGAGTTAAACTTATATTTGGTTGTTGTTATCATACTTTTTGTTTTGGTTGTGTTTAGTTTCAATTTATTAGTGACAAGATAAACATTGACCTCCTTTAGTGCAGAATTCATTTTTTTAATAGCTTTATCTAAGTTAGAATCAGAGCATGCCAAAAGTGTATCATCTGTAAATAAATTTACGAAGTCTACATTAACAAACAGGTTTATATCATTTAAGTATAAAATGAAAAGCAGTGGTCCTAAAACGCTACCCTGTGGAACGCCCTTATTTATACCACATTCTTGTGAGATGTCATCACAGACTCTAACTTTTTGCTTTCTATGAGACAAATAGTCAGCTAACCATTGATAAACATTACCATCTATGCCATATCCTCTTAATTTCATCAAAAGCATATTACGATCAATCGTTTCAAAAGCCCTTTTTAGATCAAGAAAAACCACTACCACATAATTATTGTTATCAATTTCTCTTTTGAACTTAGACAGGGCTAGTTGTAATGCAGATTCGCATGAATATTTCTTTCGAAAGCCAGATTGATTATTTATTAGAATTTCATTTTTTTCAACGTGTTCTAAAATCTGCTTGTAAACAGCTAATTCAATGATCTTTTCTATTGGTGGTAATGTATTTATCGGTCAAAATTCGCTTGCCTTGATTGTATTGCTTACCTTTGGTATAGGAATTACAGTACTAACTTTTAAAAAAATTGGCAGTTTTGAAGTTTGAAGAGAAGTATTTATAAGGTTCAAAATTATATGACCACAAGTCTCAAAGATTTCTTTGAGCATTTTTGCATTTAAAATTTCGTGAACACTGTTTTTGTTATCTAAGGATTTAATCATTAGACTTAGTTCATTCATGGTTAATGGTTGAAATTCGGAAAAATTGTGATATAAATTATAATTATACAATTTCCGTTCTTGAACATAATCAATACTATCAACGATCTGGTGAATACTATTTATAAAGTAATAGTTAAATTCGTTCACTATTTCAGTTTCATTCCTCACTATATTTATTTGGTTAGTTTTGAATTTGAATTTGAATTTATTAGTTTTTTTAATGTTTTCCACATAAGTTGAGAGTTGTTTTTATACTGTTCAATACATCCGACACCTCGGCTCGTTGACATTCACTCTGCGCCCAAATGTAAATCAGACAGACGCACATATTTATTATTAATACCTCCATTAATTTATCCTCATTCTTTATGACCAACTTGCATAGAATTCGCCTTGTTTACGGCCCCATCGATAATTGCGTGTGCAGCAGCTTGATTGAGATATTTCCCCCTTGTCGAGCTACTTGAGTAGATTTTATTGCCTTTCGAGTGCATATTTCGTAAATAGCATGAGTTAGAGCATTAAAAGTCGTTTGGTAATCTTCGTGCATCTAGATATGTAAAACGAGAACATGCGGCGAGGGTAATGAAGACGGTATCGACGGTACTCCACGATGGATCATCAATTTCTATCAGGAGCAGATAACATCAACAAATATCCAGCGTACATGAGACATCTTTCAAATTCACCTCCGTCCTCGGTCTCAACGACACGATGCTTGGAATGCTTCTGCGAGATGAATAACCATGAGATGGCTCAGTTCGCAAGCGAGATCCTGAATTTTCGTATCAAATGATCCTTTACTTGAGTTCGGTATTCGTTTTATTACAAATAATTCGGTATTATCTGACAATCCCATTCTTCTTAAAATATTCACGTAATCTGAACAATCAAAAATCAAAGACAACTTGTATTATCAGGGGTAATACCACAAGAGCTCAGATTTAGCCGGATATTTCTTGTGGTTGTTTTCAAATACTTACTTTCATTAGCAATTTAGTGAGAGCTGTAGAAGAGCAATGTTTAGAAAGAACAATACTTACTGGAATATTATTCGCTGTTTAATTCTGTTTTGACATTTACAATTGTCAAACTAACGCGCAACTCTTGATAAACGAACAGTGCTAGAGAGTTGCTACGCTAACATAATTTATCCTATTTTTTTTCATCCAATTTCTCTTCACTCCTATTTAGTCGATAGCATACTATGATTTTTGTATTCACAAATGGGAATTATTATACATGAGTGGGATTGTCCCGACTATTTCACTCTTCCCAAGATTATCGCGAAAACACTAGCTGTCTCTCAATTCTGATTGGTCTGTCAGCGATGGTGTTTTCAACGATGTTACCATAGATGACAAAGCAAAGTTTGACATCCTGCGGACTCGTGGTGTTTTCTCGAAGCAATTCAGTTTCGTTCAGATATGAATCGACAGATTTATCGCGAAAATTCAATCACTTGTGGTATTACTACTGAAAACACCAGCTTTCTTTCATTTCTGATTGGTCTGTCAGCGTTGGTGTTTTCAACGATGTAACCATGGATGACAAAGCAAAGTTTGTCATTTTGACAGAAAATAATTGTAGGCTAAGACGTCAAAATGAGTCGAATCGTAACTATATAATAAATTATTGATAGTTATAATACATTTTTATGATTATAATTAATTGATTTTGTTTATGATGAATTGATTGTTCATGTTCATACTACAAACTTTCCATGCTTCGTGAAATAGTCAAATAAAATTCCACTAGTGATTGAATTTATCTCATAAGATTGTCTTTCATTTCTGAACTCAACTGAATTAAATCGAGAAAACAATTCAGTTTCGTTCAGAAATGACTCGACAGACTTATCGCTAAATTTCAATCACTTGTGGTATTACTACTGAAAATTTCACACCCAATTCTTTTGCCACCAATTAAAAGCCTATATTTTGTTTCTATATTGTAGCAACTGAAAAAAATTCCGGAAACTTTTCCACTCCTTGTGGTAAGGTGCATGAAATTACATTGGAAGTTTTTGACATTTATAGTAAGTCCGGAGTAACCATAGTTTTTCTAGTGGTTGAAAACAAACCCAGAATTTGTTTTTTTGTAAATTATTCACTCCTCAGGAACATTTAAAATGGCTCTACTGAAACAATTTAGTCAATTCTGAGTAAACACAAAATGTGAACTTGAAATGAGAAAAACTTGGCAATAAGTAGTATGGCCAGTTCTCTCATGTTTTCAGGGAGTCATGGTCATAGAAAAATAAATTGGGAATTTTTTACGCTAGGGATATTTTTGCCCTTTCTGTCCTCGTCCTGCGGACTCGTGGTATTTTCTCAAAGCAATTCAGTTTCGTTCAGAAATGATTCGACCGACTTATGGCGAAAATTCAATCACTTGTGGTCGGCTGGTAAAAGCGTACGCCTCGCAAGCGTGGGGTCGTGGGTTCGATCCACCGATACACCGGTCTCGTGCATGGCATCACACGTTAAAAGGTAAGGGCTGCGTCTTCCCTAGCTCACACAAGTCTCTCGAAGACTTCCGAGGGTTGCGCGTAGGGGTGCAATCGGTTGACAGAAATAACAGTTTTAACAACAATAACAATTTTTAACAACAATTGAAAGCCTGTAATTTGTTACTATATTGTACCAACTAAAAAAATTCCGGAAAATTTTCAGCAATACTATTAGCGGATAGGAGGTGATTTACTTCAATTAAAAAAAAAACATGGAGCTGGAAATCTAGTAACGTTGCGGAGGAATATGTATCATCAGCAAAAGTAAAATACAAACCAAAATTAAACTTTTAACACTCAATTAAAACCTGGAAACTTTTTCTTGCACACGAATATTTTTTAGAAAATTCTTCCCCAAAAATAAAATACAAACCAAAATTAAACTTTTAACACTCAATTAAAACCTGGAAACTTTTTCTTGCACACGAATATTTTTTAGAAAATTCTTCCCCGTCCTCGACTCTAATGGTATTATAGGTGATAAAACTGCCCTTCCTCATTTATATCTTGTTTGCATTGAAATGTCAAACTAAGTTACCTGCGTATGACATCTTGAGTCAAAAACATATATTTACATGCCACCTGCTAAATTTGTGAAAAACACAATTTTTCCAAATACAACTCGTTTCAGATAATTTCTTATTTTTATGACCTAAAATTCTTCATTTGAGGCAAAAACAATCAAATAAACCGAATTTAGATAAAATCACTCTTACTAACGTAAGTACTCAGTATTTCATCAATCGATTTGTTTTTATAATTTTTCCTGATAAATTTTTTTTCGTGGGAAATAAAACATCGATAAAATTTCAAGGGACATGTGGTATTACCGTTGAAGATTGATGTTCAAAGGAATTTCAGTAGAAATACTTTGAGATAAAAACAATCACAATATACTGTGAAAGCTTAGCTTGCATAATCCTGAACGCTGGCAGAATATTTTTTGTTTTCGATCTCAAAACAAAATATTGAATGTCAATAAGTTTTCAGTGATTGGAATTCTTTGAAACCACTGAAAAGTCACGTCTTTTGATACACGATACATGTCCTTGAATGGTGGCGAACCAGCTTGTTCATTTCCTATATAAAGTAAAGGCTGTTCAAAGAATCATTTATATAGAAGTAATGAATAAAGAATAACCTAGACCGAATGGAGAAAAATGCACACATAAATGGAAAGTTAACATTACTATATCTATGAATATTTTGCGGCTATCCCAACAACGTTAATATTTGAATAAGAAATGCGTGAGAAATGCCTAACTGTGAAATTTCCTTGTGTAAAATGGATATGGAATAATAATATTATTCCAGCGTTTTTGGAGAATATAAATTGTGAAACCCTACATATGAATAGTAAAGTATAGGTTAAGAAAAAAGGACGATTGCTTGAAATCCTCAAAGATATACTGAAAATCATAGACTCGAACTAATCATGTAAAAATGTTCCTTTTGAAGTAGATCCTGGGAATTGACAATTTGACAAATCGAACAAACATCAATCTTTACACTATTCATGTATTTCTTCAAACATTTTTTTAATGTTCATGAATTGTTCAATACTTTATTCAAATATAATATTTGTTTACAATTGAATCAAATAAACTATCTGAATCAGACTGATTTGCAAAATCCAAAACGTTCACACGATAAAAAATCCACTAGCAGATATTTTCAACAACTTTTCGGGCTTCTGTCTACAAATGAAAGCTCAATCCAATTTGTTTTAATATCATAATAATAATTTGCTTCTATTTATTTAATTGAACGACGCAGAGTGTTGAAAAATTGCAAAAACCTGGCCCAAAATAAAAGTCAAAAAGTGATGCAATGTATTTTTTCTTACAATAAATTTTGTATATGGAATATCCCCACCTACAAAATACTATTATGCACACAGATCAAAGTCAGCTATGCTTCCCTTGGAGTCAGTCCAACCTTCATAGTACAACCTTCATAGTGACATGATTTGGTGTTTTTTCGTCAATATAAAACATAGAAAAAAGTTTTTGAATCAAGATGAAACGAGTTTCTGATGGTAAGTGCATTGTTATATCATATATTAAAACAAAATGAACGATATTATGGCAAGCAATGGAATTCAAATTAAAAAAGTTTGAATTTTGTTTAAAATTTTGTTATAAACTATATATTATTGAAGGTTTTGTTCATTGCGTATCAATTCGGAGCAAAAATATTTGCGGCAATTTGTTGTTTGATTGAAAAGAAAATGTGCCCATTTTTGCCCCTTTTCTAGAAATCATTGAAAAATAAACAGGGTGCACCCAAAATTATCTCTTAATGACCTCGCCAAGAGAGTATTATTATTATTATTATTGAAGTAACCTAATATATTCACATTTACAGTGGCCATGTTTAACCTCGTATCTTCAATTCGTTCACTTTGATCTCAAACTCATACTGAGAGATCACAAAAACTTTATACCAGATTGGATAAAAAAAAAACTACATTTTCCATTTAGCAGCCGCCATATTGGATCCACCATTTTGAATTCTTCAGTTGTGATGATAAATTAGTATTCAGCGACACCAAAAATATACTCATAAAAAGTTTGGAAGATGTATATTTGTTGCTTGATTTTTGGCCAGGATTTCGTGATTTTTCAACACTGTGTGACGTGTTCAAATCTAGCGTATGGTGATATTCATGATTTTTGGAGCAGAAGAAAAACTCGACAGAAGGGACAATTTGAATTATTCGGCAAAGTCATAAACAAGGCCAATTCCGCCCAGGAAAAGCGTGAAGACGGGAGCTGAATTAATACCGGTATTAATAATAAATACCAATCTGATTTACATTTCGGTGCGGCCTGAATGTCAATGAGATGAGGCGTCTCGGAGTATTTATCAGTTCATCCAGAGTGCGTGAAACGTAGACAATATACGAGCTCAGAGCCTGGCCCTTTATCTTACTAGATATGCACTCATGTACAGTTTACTTGATGAGATGGTCGATGAAGATGTGAATCAAGAGGAGTGAGTCGATTTAGAAATATAAAGCATTATTTGGTCCTATTCAATGATTTCCATGGATTGAACAAAGAAAACAATTCAATAATAACTCATTTTCATTTTATAATAGTAATAAACTGAACGCTTATGTGTTCTATCTCCTATAGAATATTATTATTGTTTGTTATTTGTTTTATTTTCGTTAGGAATATTCCAAACAGGCCCTGTCTCCGGAGGGCTGAGTGGGGTAAGCGACCATTGGCTCCGAGAATCATGTGCTCTGAGCAGAGGAAGTGAAACAAGTTCCGGCTGGAATTCTCAGCCGTATTAAGACATCCCAGTGTAATTTGAGAGCAGTGTGACCATCATTCCACTTCAACATGGTCAGAGCATTTTAGGACACCATTCGCCTCAAAATTCATTGGCCAATGTTGTTATATTCATTTAGTTCCACGATTCTTCAACTTCCTTCCTCCGAAAATAAAAAGTATAACTGTATCTCATAATTTTGTAAAAAATCTGAAAACAATACTCACAAAGAGTCTGAAAATACATAGTTTGATAGAATGTAATGAATAATATACAGTAGAAGACAAAAAGAAGGTTATTAAGGTATTTATCACATGAAACTTTAGAAATGGAGTTATTCAGGTTATTAATGGTCATTTGGTCTCATCAAATTGTCAAAATACAAGGTACTCTCGTTCAAATAATGAAGAAAAAAATAGTCGGCTATTTGTCATGGTCTTGCGATGTTTGTATGGAAAATACAGTTGATACCATTTACTTTTACGATTTGCATTTACCAAATCCTTACTTTTCATATGTTCCTATATTCGTAATTTATATTGTATTATATTTTATTGTGTATTATATTTCATGACTTATGCAAAAAAAATATTATCTCAGTAAGAGACTTATTCATTTTGGAGTTTACAAAATTCCAGAATCCATATAGAACGTCTAGTTTAATTACGAATTTATTGCTGATTCCTCTAAGTGTTTTTATGAGGGTAGACAGATAGATAGATTATAATTGCATAAAAATGCTCTCAAGGTTGGTTGATTTTGCAATTCTAATCTGTAAAACAAATTTTGAAATGATTTTGTTTCTATGTTTCAAGTTTCTGAATATTTCTGCACATTTTTATTAACCTTACTCTTTTCTCAGAGGCAAGTTCCGTAAGATTGGGCCGGTTATGTTGTTACGGTAAATTACTTAAAAAAATATCCACACCTGTTTCACGCATACGATTATTCTTTGCAACAATAAAAACTATAATTATCTATTCTATTTCTTAATACTTAGTATTTGTAATTTGAGTACTCCTTTTTGATTTAAGTTTCCAATATTTATCTTTCTAGGTTAGGTTTGAACGTGAGTGGGCCCGTATCAGGCCCTCCACTGCGGCCAATGGCCTATTGTGGCTCACCCTATGGTGATATTTCTCCCAATATATCCAATCTATTGACGAAGTTGAGGAATGCATTGGGAGAACAATTTACCAGGTTTTCTGGTCTTACTGTTGTATCGCCAAATATTGAGAATCTGGTTCTGGCCGCTGCAGGGCATGTACACAGAATGTGTTTAGCCGTTTCATCATTCTCCATGCATAGCCGGCACTTTGCATCTTGTGCAAGTCCGATTTTATGCATGTGATGTTTGAGTTTGCAGTGGCCAGTAAGCAAACCTACAATAACCCTGAGATGCGCTCTACTGAGTTCTAGAAGTTTGCCTGTCCTGTTTTTTCCTTGTACAAGCAATAAATGCTTTGGAATGGGCTAGGCCCGGTAGACTACGCCAATACTCGAGTCTTGTATTGTCTGCCCAAGCTGTTATGACATTCTTGGCAGTGCTATATGCTAGACCGATTACCGGTTCTGGTCCAGTGAACGTAGTTTCGGCCCCCCTTTTGCTAGGGTGTCCGCTATTTCGTTTCCTTCTAGGCCTGTGTGACCTGGTATCTAGACTAGGGTAACGTTGTTGCGTTGCGCTAGTCGGAACGTTACCCTAGTCGGTTTAAGGTTTCTCTGCAGTTCCACACTGCTCTAGATTTAAAGCAGTTGGATTCAAGCACTTTCAGTGCTGCTTGACTATCTGAAAATATTTTATTTTTGTAATTAGAACTGCCTTCAAACTAACATTTCTTGTTCATGACCGCCATCTACATGTAAATGGTTCGAAGTCATCTCTCTTTGATCATGGAACCTTCCAGATCTAGCTTTTCTGCATTAGTTTCGATCACATAATCCTTTCAATCACAATCTGTCTTTTTACGTTGCCTATGAGATAGCACGTACACGCATTTTTTTTCCTTTAAATTGAGAACTACTAATATTACTAATTGTCATAATAATATTCAAATTTTGAAAAGATTGTATCATGAGATTTCTCCTTTATTTTTGTTATAGTATTGCAATTGTTCAAATAAGTGATAGATATATACGACAGCGCCGGCGTATTGGCGCCATCCTACCAGTACAGTTTTTTATCGAAATTTAGTAAATTTGAGATTTTTTCTCAAAAATTCTACTTTTTTTCTCGAAATTTCGACTTTTTTTTCTCAGAACTTTGACTATTTATCTCAACATTCTGACTATTTTTTCTGAAAATTTCGACTTTTTTCTCAAAATTTTGACTTTCTTTCTCAAAATTTCGAATTTTTTTCCTAAAATTTCGACTTTTTTCTCAAAATTCCGACTTTTTTCTTAAAATTTTTACTTTTGATCTAAAAATTCTTACCTGTTTTTCTCAGAATAATAAAAGACGAAATTTTCAGAAAAAAAAGTCTGAATTTTGAGATAAATAGTAAACATTCTGAGAAAAAAGTCAGTATTTTGAGAATAAAAGTCGAAATTTTGAGAAAAAGTCTCAAATTTTGAAATTTCAATGAAAAACTGTACTGGTAGGATGGCGCAATACGTCATAAATTTATTTGTATTTTACTGTGCGATTTTTTTATCCTTGCAGAAGGCATTGTGGAATAAGTTTAACTTTTTCTATTTTTGTAACTATATGCTTCCAAATGAGTTATCTATGGGGTGTTTTATCAATAAGACATTTCAATAATTTCAAAGGTTGTTTTTGCTAGGGTGTTTATTTCTATTTTTGTATTTGTGTTTTGAAAAATATTTTGATCAATTTTTTTACTTCATCTATCCATAATTTTCTTTTCTCAATTTTTAACGCAGTAACAGCTTTGGTGACAATAATCAATTCGAATGGTCAGAATAAAGGGCTTTTTTGGTTAGCGAGCCACTGCCCAGCGACTCGAGTCAAGCCTTGCCGTAAACACACGCATGTTTTGGTCCACTTGTCCATTGTGATAATCACAATAAATCACCGACTAAAGCGGCCCAATGACGTAGCACCATCCCTAATCCGACCTGACCGCGACAAACGTAATGACATACGGCTTGTTACTTTTCAAACAATTTAAGTGTTTTTTGTAGTTCCCGTCCTCACTTGATGAAAGTTGATATCGAACGACGCAGGCCCAATGAATCTTATTAAACATCCGAGAGAAAGAATAGGCGATTTATCTCTGTCAGGGCGGATGGTAAATGGCGCGCAGTGGAGACGGGATCCCGTGATATATGGGATCCGAAAGCTCCTGGGACGGAGCGGGCCCTACCGAGCAGTGGCGGATCGTACGGGGGGGGGGGCATAGGGTCCATGCCACCCCTAGAGTTCTGATGTTGGTTCAACAACCAGAGTCTGTATATGCAACTAAACCTTTAACCGATTTTAAACAAGAAGACAACACTCGTTATACGTTATTTTGATGCTAAAAGCAGGAGTGTACCTCAAGGATCAAATCTAGGCACTTTGTTATTTACAATGTATACAGCAAATTTCGTGAAATGTTTGAATATTGTTCAATTCATTTATATGCAGATGACACCCAGCTTTCTTATAGTTTTCCACAACATGACGCAGACATTGCATCCACGTTGATCAATAGAGACATCGAATCTTTTGTCAAATATGCAGCTGACCACTGCTTACTAATTAATTCGTCAAAATCGAATATGATGTTTTTCACATCCCGAAAAGATTGCGAATGAAATTGATTTTAAAATCAACAATGAATCACTAACATAAGTAAAGGATGCTAGAAAATTTGGTGTTTTACTAGATGTTGACATGAGATTCGAAAAACACTTTAATAAACTTATTCAACGTGCGTACTCATCAATTAAACTCATATATGGCAACAGACATCTAGTTAAATCTACGATGTGTGAGATACTTGTTTTGTTATTGTTCAGTTATGCAGACATCCTGTATGGTCCTAATCAAACCAACACTTTCAAAACCAAGATACAGAAAGTTCAGAACTCGTGTCTTAGGCTCATTTACGGAATTCTAAAATGGAAAGGTATTTCTCATGAATTTCAGGAGGCAAAATGGTTGAACATGGAAAATAGGAGTTCTTCAAAAAAATGTTAAAAAATTATTTATTTGCAACAAAACAGTACAAGAGTCTTTTTTCATTTTTTCTTCTCTCTTTTTACTTCAAATTACAGAAATCTGAATCAACAAGTATGCATTCTTTCTTCTTTTATCAGGAAATCAATATTTTTTCATTATTATTTTTTTATAGTATCAGGTATGAGAATATATATGAAGAGACATGTATGGAGACATTTTATGGGTTAAGTGGAAGAACAATTTATTTAGCAAAGTATTCTCTGGATGAATTGAACTTCGCCCTTTATTTTCACCAAACATAATTTACCTATAGCATTTTTGTAATATTCTTTCGAAAACAATAAATACGTATATTATTATATATGGGATCAGAAAGCTCCTGGGACGGAGCGGGCCCTACCGAGCAGTGGCGGACCCAGATGGGGCAAAGGGGGTGATTACCCCCCCTAAGACTCACCCGACATATTCATGATTCGAGAGTCGAATCAGCTTTCACCCAAGAGATATTTTATAATGCTGAACTGCGTTTCCACTTTTCAGAATTCAAAAGTATTGTTCATAGGATGGTGCCAAAATGAATTTTAAAGGCTAAAAATAAGAAAACAAGTAACAGGCAAGGACCAGCTGAAAGGTTCCAACTTTGAAGAAAAAAAATCATAAACGAAAACACTCAAAGTGGTGAAATGGGGATGCAGTTTAGGGGTTGAAAACGGTTTTATTAAATTATTTATGATAAAATATTTAAACACATAATTACACTCAAAATTTATTATTAATATCGTTTTTGTTTTTTTTCACAACTATTGAAAATCATTGAAGTATTTTGAGAAAATCATGATAGTCGGTTTTTCTCAATTTTAAGCGCAATAAAGATCAATAAACCACTAAGTTACAAAGACCATTTTAAAGTAGATATTTCACCAATAATTAAAATGATCACTTATCCTTTATTGACCTTCGCAATACAAAAAAACATCAGGACAATGGTTCGTGGAAAATAAGGGTATTTTTTTCGAAAAATGTACATACCTCGAAAACTAGTCGTCTTCTGAATTGCTGCAATCACGCTTATTCGACACCAAAAATGACATATTTCAACAAATTTTCATTTAAATTAAATCATTTATACGCGAGAAACAAATTAAATACTGAAAAATACAATATTTCACTTAGGCCAACACCATATAGCTGGTAGGTGCATTTTCAGCATTTTCATCAGTCCTGAAAGTTTTCTCATTCCACCTCTATAATTACGAAAGTACGGGGTGTTTCCATGAAAAGTGAGACACACCGTATAAATAAATTGAAAATGCTGCTGCAAGAAGATTTTTTTAAAATGCTTATTTTTCTTATTGAAGTCTAGGACTGGACATCATAGCAACAATAACCCTATATCTGAAAATATGAAGTCCCCAAACAGTTTAGTTAATAAAAATGTCAATGAGTACTGAATACACTTGGTATTCAAATATTCAAATGAATATATTGGTAAAAATAGCTACATTATGAGTATAATTGGAGATATGTGTCAATCTCTTCAATTATAATTAAAAGTTTTCCTCAATTTCTGTCCACTAAGTCACATTACATATTACCGCAGTAAAAAGAAGAATCTAGCATTGAAATCGAGTTGCCTTTGAAATGTACCAGCTTAGGACATTATGGCGTTACCATGGAAGTAAGCGAGTTCGAATCAGAGCGTGTGTAAGTTCTGTGGAAATCACGATTAATTCAGGTAAGTTTTAATTACATTTATAACAAAAGTACTCTAGTTGCAACTATTTCGGTAAACGTTATAATTACGACAAGGTTCTTATTAAATTTTTTTTTCTAGCAATTTACTTTCTTATCATACTACTTAAGATTGATCACTGTAGGTTGTCGCAGGAACAAAGATGATGAACGATTTAGAAATAAAAAAAGTGCAAATAAAAAATATTAATCAAATAAAAAAATTATGTGTACTTAATATTATTGTCATGCTTCCTGATTATGGCTTTTTGTATATGGCCTAAAGAATGAAGTCTGCAACTTACATGCTAAAACCCATAGAAGAAGTGATGAGGATTTTTTTTTATTTTACCGAAGCAGCATTTTTAAATAGTGTTTGTATTTATTTATATGAAACGTTAATATCATGTTTCCGACTTGCGGCTTTTCTTTTCTGGTCTTGAAATTTTTTGTTGCCTTTATGCCAATTTCCATCAACGAAAAGATATTCTACAAATAATGTTCCTACATTACAACTTATGGCTTTTTTGAGGGTCATGCAAAGCTTATGGGAATTTTTTATGATGTTAATCCATCATCAAAATAATATGGTTTGAATGACATAAAAGAGAAAGTCTGCTGAAACATTAAAAAAAAATCACAAAATTATCCAGCCCGAAAATTTACCTCAATAACCCACCGCGTTATGCAATTTTTTTCGGGTTCCTAACGATATCAAATTTTATTCTGTCTATTGCCATAAGCGAGAAAATGCATCAGCCACCGAGTATTTTTTATTTCAACCCTTTCAGTACATTCAAACCTTATGGCATTGGTTTTCACTATTTTATAGTTATATGTGTTAAAAGGCCATAAACGAGAGATTAAAAAAACATTTTTTTTTTCTGAAAACGGAAAATAAATCTTCCATATATGCGTAACACACGTCCGATTGCTAAATTTTCATTTTTTGAGCTCAACACTGATAGAATTTTCAGTTGTTAAAATCCCAAAAAATAGAAAATATGAATATGTAGAATGTGCTTTGTTTCATTCATTATTGATATGATAAATGGCTTCTTTACTTGTTTTCAGTTATTTTTATGTTGAGCAGATATTAATGACATAATCATCTCATTTTTGCGATAAACCGAACTTTATTGTTTGTTTTTATTATTTTATATGTCTATTGGAAATATTTTCGTATTTTACTTTTCTTATAAGAGCATTTTTATATTAATAACTTCCCCCTAACCAGTACTCTGGATCCGCCACTGGGCCCAACCGAGTTGCGTGGGGTGGATGGGGGTGCCGTTCTCGACGCAGGTCCGTATTATGGCCGCCGCCAGGTCAGCAACTCGGTCCGTGGGGACTGCGCCAATGATCGGAAAATCACATCATGGACGCTGTCGAGCGTCAAATGGATTACTAATCGCTGATGCTATCGCTTCAGGGTGGAACGTCATTCGAAAAGCATTTGGAGCGAAACAGGAAAGCGATAGATATTATTGGGTTTCTGAATGTATGGTATTTCCCAAGTGAGTTGATGACCACTATTTTCTGAAGTTGGGTATTCCTCAAGGATATATTTCGGGCCCACTGATATTTGTTTTACGAATCCGTGATGGAGCAAAAAACATTAGATGTTCGTGTAAAATATGCAGGAACTTGTTGCAGAATTACAGGAATATATAGCACAAACATACACTTGTAGTAAGTTTATTCTATTATTATTATTATTGTTAATAATCTACATCATTCTGTAAAAATGCATTAAACAGATATGAGAAAATATATATTCAAAACTAAGTTTACTGATCACATATGAATAATTGTACGTTATACTAATTTTACTATTTCTAAAGTGTTTAGTATTTCCTCTTATGAAAAAGCATTCATCTGGATTCATTTACTAATTCATCAATATGTGTCTTTCAATTCCTCAAATTTCTCAATTGTGATATTGTTGACGATGTAAGAGTTTCGAATTTTATTCTTATTGTTAGTGTATTCAGAAACAAACTATTACATTGACAATTCTTGAACCTCATCGCATTCATTTCGATCCATGACTGAACTTTTTCGAGTCATCTGCATTAAGCAATATTTTACTATTCAAAAAGCACTGTCTCACGTCATTGTTGAATATAACGAAAAGTAGAAGACCAAGGTGACTACCCTGAGGTACTCCTGACGACACTGAAAATTTGATGGAGTAAAAACCGTTTGTAGTTACTACCGGAGTTCTATATACTTCTGCTTCCTCTGTTCACTTATTTTTAAATTTGTTGTATTATAATATATGTGTGAATGTTGTATATATTTATATAGGTGTGTGTACTCATGTTTGTTTATTATGTATATGTATGTTCTCTCAAAATATCATACCCACGCACAAGGATTCATCCCTTTACGGGTTACCTGTATTTACCTGATACTGATATTGTCTTGTATTTTATTCCTCTGATTCTATTAAAATATTCAGACAACAGAAAGAGGCTCTGAGAATAATCATGAATGCTGAGTTCAAAGACTTCTGAAAACCATTTTTCAAAGTCATGAGAATTATATCTTACCACCCCTCACATTTACCAGACAGTTCTTGAAATCCATTATAGAAAATGACACTTTCTAAACATCTGGATGTACATAATTATCAGACAAGAAAGGAACTGTCTATCAAATTTTGATATAGACAACAAAGTCCTAGAAAAATCAGTTAAATATAAACCTTTGAAATCATACGAATAATATATCAAGCAACTCAACCCCAAATCATTCAAACATAAAAATCTTTTATGGTGGAAAACTGTTCATGTCATTGAGGAGTGTCTGAACTAAAATTTTTCACATTGAATTTTTGTCTCCCTGTCAGGGTCAATATTGAAAAAACTGCTAAGGTTCACTTTTAACATAAGTGAATGTGAATGTCATTAATGGACATTTTAATATTTTAACATTGTTTTGTAATTTTATATATGTATATTTGTGTGTGGGTGTGTATGCATTTTATATTTTATAAAACTGTATATATATTTTATGTATATTTTTTTATATTTTTTGTTAAACTCCTGTCTTGCAGCAAACTTGAAATTGTAGAGTTGTCCAATAAATATCTATCTATCTATCTATGAATGTAATTGAGTAAACGTGATAAAATGTTAATATTTACAGCGTATTTTTTTATTTCTTCCACCTACTTGATGTAACCTGAAAATATATCTTTTCCTGTCCATCCTAGAACTTATGAAAATTTCAAGAGTACCCTTTCTGAAAAAATCTATGTTTTTACAGAATGTTTGCCTCCTTTTCTCTCATCCCCTGTATAATATTTCGCGCCATCGAACAGGGTTTAGAACACTCGCACCTAACATTCGCACAACACAACAAGATAAACGGTGATTGTAATTAATAGCGTAATTAAAGCAAAGATTTAATATTGGAGTGGGGTGGGCCATAATGAAAGGCGAATGGTAGTTTACTGGGGTGGTATTTACGTGTTGTGCATAACTTTACAAGTTCACCTAAGTCCCCCGGCTCTAAACATGTCTCGAACTTAAGCCTTCCACCGTCTTCTCCGAAATTAGTAAGGTCTCATATAACAACTGAATACTTCTTCGCGGGGATTCCAAACAACTTGCCGATGCCGAACAAGGTGCAAGATTATTGCGAACGGTTAGAATTTTAAGTTCGGAGATTTCGATGTTAAGCTGGTTTTACGCACGGCGATTTGTGTCGCGCGACTGAATCGCCAGATTCTAGTTCTATTGAATTTGTGTCGACGAAGGGACGCGCATTCCTCAGATACCCAAGACAGGTATTTAAAACCAACACTGCCGCGCGTTCGCTTTAAATATATAGAGTCAAATGGGTGAATTTATGCCGCGTGTCTGGTGTTCCGCATCCCACGATAGAGCAGAGGACAGGTCTCTTTCATCATCTTGGAATCCAGGGGGGGGGAGGTTCTATTGTTCATTTCACGACCGACGGTACCTCTTCTTCATCCCGACGAGTTTTTGCAGCTATAGTATACTGCACTGCATCAGCTCCCACACCAATCCTGTTTAGGAGCGCTGCAGGAAAAAAAGACGTCAACAAAACAAATAACAAACGCGTGACAGCCAACGTAGTGCAAGTTCCACGTTCAGATCGCGCGACACTAAACGTCGTGCATAAAAGCAGACTTAGTGACAGAAACCTTCCGACGAAACATACATTCACACCACCAAATTACTAATGATAGATTAGAACAGGGTTTGGCCAGTTTCCTTGAAAAAGAGGTGATCTTTCACAGGTTTCCGTTTTGAAGTAAAAGCATACCAAACTTTTTTACTTTTTTACTATTGCGAGAGAGAGAGAGAGAGAGAGAGAAAGAGGAAAAAAAACAAAGCAATATCTTCTCGTCCTGTCATGCCATGAAGTGAGAGTTTTTATGTGAAATTTGAAAAATGTACGGTGATCTACAGAACTTGAAATATCCTGAGGCAATAACTAGATGCTTCCCATGTCACAATTCCATAAGAACTAATAGAGTGAAAGTGCGCATTTTAGATAGTAGATTGCATCGCAGTTGTTGAATCGTTTTTTTATAAACCATATTTATACGATTGGACTATTCCAAGTATTCAGCCATCTTCAAGCTCAAAAATGTTCTCTCCTGTTGTTGAAGTGATCCATTCAAAAGTTTCAAACTGCTATCGCAATTAGTACCTGAATGATTGAAACACGAAAGCACAAATTTCTTGTCCTTCAGAACTAGGCCATTATCTGAGAGCCATTTTTGATGTTTCCTAATTTTTTCAGATGCTTCATCAACTGTTGAGGTGATACATTTTTCAGTTGCTATCGTTATCAACAATGATATGTCATCAGCATAGATTACAAAGAGATCGATATAGAAGTCATTGACATATATTATATACAAGAGTGGACCCAAAATAGAACCTTGCGGTACCCCAATAAAATGAGGTAGATACTGAATATTTACCATTTACCCCTACATAGTTATTTCTGTTCTCAAACTAAAAGTTGAACCATTCATATGCTACTATTACGAGGAGAATTTCATAATCAATCAGATGAAAAGCTCTACAGGTCTAACAAAAATCTCGACAAAACTCAAAATCATTCGTCCAAATTTTAGTTTAAACTATGAAGAAACTCCGCTTGGTCTGTAGCTGACTTTAAGCAAACACAGGGAAAAGAGCACATAATAATAATAATAATAATAAACTCAAACTTGTCCTCTTGGCACAAGAATATTCGGAGTTATCAAATTCTCTAATAATTAGAAATGGATTCTAGTACTTAGATAGATTCTAGCTAGTAATCTAGTGTACCTATTCAACCTATAACTTTGACATTGATATAAAGTCCATGTCCAATGAAGATTAAAAGTAAATTTATGACAATTGACAATTTTTGTGACCATAGAATGTGAAAGTCTACCTAATGAACTAAAAACTAGAAATTTAGAATTTTAATATTGAAATGGAGGGTATTATTTTAATATTTTGTGGAGAGGAATATATGATATATTCAATTCAACTTTTGTATTTAAGCAGAGGTTGTAACTCTGTAATTTTTTAACTATTTGGAAATCTTCCAGAAAACATAATCTATTGAAATTTTTAGAGTTGACTGGTTCAAAAATTTGTGAATAGCGATTGGGGCTGAAGTTATTTTTACTGTATTCAATATGGTGTCCAGGTTTAATCAGATGTTCGTTTATCCGAACTTTCAAAGATCTACAAGTTCTTCCTATATAAGAAGCTTCATTACAGCTGATTTTTTAAATACCACATTTTGATAGTTTATTGATTTCATCTTTCGAATTGACCAAATGTTTGCTTAAATTATTGTTATTTTTGAAAGAAATTTTTGCACTTGTTTATTTATTATTAGTAATGAAACCAGAGACTTTTTGGGAGATATTTTAATTCAAGAAAGGTAAAGATACAAACGTAGAGGAATTCTATTCTCTATTGTCGGTTAGATTTTGTTCACTTCTATTGTTGTTTTTTGAATTGAATTTGGGATGTTATGAGTATTCTAACCGTTGTTGTAGCAATTTGTTTGAGGGAGTTCAGCTCTTTATTATAATCTGTGGAAGAATAGGAATGTTTTGATTAATAACCTCATGAGGCGACCCCTCTAAAAAAAATTTTGTACTAGTTCTGAACATTTAAATATAAATAAAGTTCTACCCGACATAATGAGACATTACTTGGCTTTACAGGGCGATCGGATACAACTAGTCAAAGTACCCACATTCATGACTTCTTGTTAGGTCTTTGTCCGGTAGTTTTTTCATTGAAGAATAAATACACTAAGAACAATAAATCGTCGCGACAAAAACCCCATACCTGTTCGCCCTCTTCAAAAAAAACAAAAGCTACGCGACTTCCAAGCATGAGACAGACTCAAAATCTCAAGTGGGAGTATGTAAACCAGCAAAGCTGGCTGGATGAGTCCGGGAGACCCCATAAATCACGATTTCTTGTTAAAGCAGCGGGATGCTGCCACGTCAAGAGATCCAACCATTTTGTAGAGGCTCCCCGGAGGTACATCGACTTTTCTTATAATTACTGTGCTCCTGAAAACTAATTCATAAGCGCGGTCGGGGATGTTTCTAAACCTAGTTCGGTTGTCCGAGAGAAAAATTGGAGGACTGCGTGGGGTACAGAAAAATATACCAGTTATTATGTATAATTGTATAATAACTAAACATATACAATTTCAAATTACATTTTTGAAAATTTATTATCATATTTTATAACTATCTATCATTATTTAAATAAATCAATTTCCATTTTCACATTCCTGAAAAAATTTATATACACTTATCAGAGTTTGCTTTGTTTCACAAATGTGATTTTTGTATTTGTGTATATTTATTTATGTGAATAAAGTGTATTTATTATTAATATTATTATCCCAATAAGCGGTTTGGTGAGCAACTCATGTTTTATCCCGTCTTTTTGAAAAATGCAAAGGGTGTTTCAAATTTGACTGATACTTTGGGTATTTCTATAAAGTTTTGTCAAATTGGAGCGCGAATGAGACTTTTTCTTAAGGTTTTCAATATACAAATAACTTGAGTTATACCCGAAACTGGGATTTATAATAATAATAATAGTTTATTGATTCTTCAGATTATGTCTAGCATAATATAGTCAGTATAGAACAGTATCCAGTATCCGTAAATATATAAAACATTTATCACCGATTGAAATCTATGGAATAAATGAATATAAATGAAATACATAATGAATGAATACCAAGGATCTGTAAAATATTACAATGATTATAATAATAATTTTTAGTTCTGAGTATTACTTGCAAAAAGTCAGGTGACAGATATAAAATTTATGAGATTCGATTTTATCCAACTTTGATATTGAAAATCAAATTGAAGATGGCCACCTCCCACTCAGTAACTTTACAAGTACTTTTTCAAAATATTATCATAATTGAAGGTCTTTGTTTTTTGTCTCCTCAACTATTGTCAACGTTAAATGGGACTTTTACTTTTTTAATTTATTTTTATCTCTGAAATTTGCTTCATATGTCTTCAGGAAATCAAGAATTGTAAACATAAATGGGTATCAATCTAAAGCTTTCACTGCTACATCGGGATTGCCTCAAGACTCACACTTGGGGCCTCTGTTATTTTAATTTTCATCAGTGACATCGAACAACGCTTCAAAGACGCATTCATAATTTACGCAAGAAAGATTTGAAAATTGTAACATTTTTGTCAACAAAATAAATGATTCCTGAATTTGAACAAATTTTCCACTATTCCTCTTATTATAAAAACCAACAATAATTTTGATTCAATTATGAGTTATCCAATACTGGCGTAAACAAAATCGATAATCAAGGGCACATTTTAGACTCTATGCATCAGAATTAGGTCATAAGTCATAAGAATGTTCACCAATGATTGGTTGGAATAAACGGTCCAACCAATCATTGACGAATATTCGTCATCCTGACTAAAACTTATGACTTATGACTTAAATCTACCATAAGATGACCTTTGCCAAACACAATAATTGTATCATTAGTAAATGAAATAAAATGTTGGTATCTCAAAAATAATTGAAATCTCCTTAAATATTTTTTTCGTCGTCTTTATGAATCATTCCTAGAATCAAGATTGCTCTAATTTCAACTTTCAGCATTGAACATTTTGCATGTGTGTGGATATTCCCCAGATTATCAATCCAAATGTCTTTCTACCTATTCCTTGACAGGTTAGTTGTCAGATTATCTATATGAATTTGCCAGGTTAAATTGGCATCAAGCCATACTGCAACCAATCTGATCCTTTACAATATCAGTCCTTTACAATATCATTTACAAGCGTTCAGCATAAGTTGTGTAATCTGCGAATAACAAGTGAAAAGTGGTGATCTGTTTGGAAGTTCATTAGCAATAATAGAGGACCTGAGACACTTCCTTGTGGTACATCATTTATAACTGGAAGCGAGTTGCTCAAACTGAAGTCACTGAAAAATACACAATGCATTCTACCAAATAGATATGATGCTTTGTTTGATTGATGATCTATTTATTTTGTGGAAGTTCATGATGAAATACAGGACGAGGAAAATAACAGTCGTCCAATTTCCACTGACACTTTATTTATTACTTTATCAACGAACATGTAGTCGATACATGATTTGATTTTTGTCAAATGCCTTTCAAACTGTTCAAAAGCATTCATAAAATACATTCAATAATGTGTTTGGATTTTGTAGAATGCCTTTTGGACTCCTGAAAGACCGTAGACAATTCAATGAATGATGAGTTCGAATTTCATATAATGCCTTTCAGACTATTGAAGGCTTCTCGCAGTACGCAATGACAGAAGAATTTAGATCTACCAACTGAAACTTGGTATTTCGAAAATGCCTGCTAAAGATTTCAATCCAGTAATTTTTCTTGGAATATTACTGAATCACTTAAAATTTTAAATAAATATTCGCGGATTCCGTCACTTTCTTAATACTTTTCAGTCATCGAATCCGGTCTAGATAATAAATAATGTCTCAGTGGAAATCAGACAAAAGTTATTTTCTTCATCCTGTACTTAGATATGATACATAGAGGATTTCTATATTTTATTGGGACATCTATAAGAATTAAAAAGACGTGAATATATGAATTGTAGAACGTTAAAAGATTGATTTTTATTTTCTTTTTTGTTTGTTACCATGATGACAATTTGAGATACATTCATGATGATGAATTAAACTAGAGTGTGTTAACACTATTACTATTACAATGGTAATAGTGTAGGTGGTTTGCCGTGTAGTTCCATACTGTTCCAATTGATTCAATAGAATATGTTCAGACACACAGTCATTGTAATTGATAAAGAGCGAGTCACAAAATATAAAGAAAATCAATTTCTTAGAGAACCACGTGAAAGAAAAACTGAAAACTGCATTCTTTACATGGTACTCAAATGAAATACGATTATCTGGAGGCAACTTATATATAGATGCATCATACTATCTAACTCATAAATAAGACCTGAACAAGATGATGCCAACTTAAAATCAAAGAAAGTACAAAATGCTTCTTGGCTCTAGTGTCTATGAAACAAAATTATTTCACAAAAGAGTGAAAAATGTACTTGAAAAGTATATTATCCTCGGATTACATGAACAATTATTTTGATTACTACACGTAGCTCTCAAACTTCATCAAATCCAGATATATTCAATTCCATGACAGACTACATGTTTTTATCAATATAGAGACTTTGTCTGCCTTAACCTCAAACTTCGCTTCGTCTGTGTTCACGCCCAATAAGGCTTTCAGTAGAATACACTCAACATGTTACATATGTACGTCCTTTTTCATCTAGACCGGCACTCACTTAAGATGATCAATGGTTATTGTCGGTATTTCAATGGTTGTTTGTGCTCATTAATGGATATGTTTCGATCTCTTCCTCCATTTTCTAAACCACATTCGTACCCATACTTATATTTCAATGTATCCGATTACATTGCATCTCAGAAAATATGACTACTGGCTCGCTAGACACAAATCAGTGTGATTTATTACGTCAAGACAGCCTACTTAACCATTCCGAACTTTGATTTTCTATAACTTACAAGTCCTTTGATCTTTGCTGTGCATATATCAGTTTCAGTTGTTAAGTGTATGCATTAGATTGTTTCTCAGATACCATTGATCGTGTATGATTATGTCGACAGTATAAAAAGTACATTTACAAATTGACAGTTCTGTGAACTATATATTATTGTTATGGCCTATTCTTTGAATGAAACTTGAAGTTGGAAACGTTCGGGAACAGATTAATTCGTTAAGGAAGCTTGTTTATGAGTTAGTAATGCCAATAGTTGAATGATTCGTTTTGGTTTCATCACCTACAATAAGTCAGCAGGAGATTTTCGTGAGATGAAAGTGAAATTAGTTATTTTTCTTGCATCTTGCGTTTAGTTTATTGATAGGTGCAGTGTAGTCTCATTGTATGATCAATTTTGTTCCATAAAATTATAATAAAACAAAGCTTTTATATTCAACCAAACGCTGATATCAGGCGAATGTTGCGCATAATACTCATGTGGACACCATTTTGTAGTAGATCCCTAGAAAATAGAAATAATCAATATGCGATGAAGGCATAATGGAGAAATATAGCAAATGATAATTTTCTGATCTAGATTTTACTGAATACTAATCACATGTATATAAAAATTAAAGAATCTCAGACAATTAATATCTTAATGCTTCTACATCATACTGTGAAAAATGCTAAGCAACTACAAAAAAATACGTGATGGGCGCTTCAACATAATGAAGAAGTAGTAATATGTCACGCAAATATTCACATTTAATGTTGAATCGTATACGACGACACGAAAAAGTATTGATCTCTTCGAGGTGAAAATATGAATCAAATTATCCACTGTTGTCATAGAAATAGTAATACAACTATTCATTAGTTATTATCAAATGAAGAACTACTTGAAAGAGTATTCAAGATACCTATTGATACCTATGAAATAAATTAAAGAACGATATATTTCGAAGTGTCTTCAAATTAAGGATAAAATTATACCCGGAACAATTTTTTTAATGAAAATGATACGGATGAATGCAAATATTGCATTTAATAGAACATAAATTTTTTTCTATGATTTCTTGAAATTAATTGCAATCATTCTAATTTTCCAAATTGCTCTAGATAATATATGCAAATAAACTAATCATTATGTTTTGATATGGTATGGTATTTATAATTTTAATTTTTTATATGAATTTTTTATATCCTTGGCTATAGTTCTCCTTTCGCCTTACCCTTTTCACAATTTCTTTATACCCTTTTCAGCTCAATCGGTAATGCCTATGCAGAGATGATTTATTGTCTCTCTCTGTTAGGAAGGTTGCAGTTGAGTCTTTCTTCTTTTCTTGATGATATTTTATTATTATTATAATTTTGTATAAATTTCAGTAAATATCAAATTTAAAGTGGTTGTCGTTTTATTTTAGTCAATTCCTGTTAGTTATTCAATCAAACTTTAATGATAAGCACAACTAGTTTATTCTTATTTTTACCTATTTTAGAAGAAACCTACCTTAATCTACCAAACTGACTAGTTCTATGCTTTATTTTATGATCTTTAACTTACATACAGTACGAACATTTTCTGTTTTGCTCATTTGATGCTAACTTCACTACTATGGCTAATGGTTCTTTAAAATCAGAGGTTATATTTAAATTGTTTTTGATAAATATCTGAATTGTTTATGAACGTTTCACTAAGGAAAGAGTGTTTGTATCTGGATTCTTCTTTCGCTGAGGATCTGTTTCTTGGAGTTTGATTTTTCAAGGTAAATTTGCTGTTAGTGATTCAGGAACTTGGATTTTTATCTTATTGGGTTTGCTTGTTTCTGTTGTTTCGATCCATAACTTTGATTTTTCTTGTTAAATAATTTTCATGAGAATTTTTTTGAATTGACTCTTCCAAAATCTTTTCTGCTCTCCTCTTTCTGTTTCTAACAACTCCATAGTAACCAATTTCTTGTTCACTATGACTCATACACATCATGATTTTTAATACCTTATAAATTATTTACAATGCCTTATTTTCTAATTTTATCGAATTTTTAACAATTCGGGATTTTCTTATTGTAATTGAGTTATTTTTACTGTTGGTATGGTCATATTCTAACATTTTCTATTCAAAGCTTGACTTCAAATTTTTCGTTCATTTTCTTAAAAATTTTCTTTTCAAATAGGTGCTATTGGATATTGAATTTTCCGATTCTGGCTTATCGAACGAAGAATGAAACTCATCTGCTACCTTTCTGATGTTGCTAAACGATTGAAAATAGTTATGGTTTTGAGAAATAGTATCCAAGTTCAGGCAAAATGAGAACATTATGCAGGTTTTTATACAACTTTCATTACTCCTTTATATGACTCTGGCTTTATAAAATCCATATCATAACATAATATACTATGACGTTTGTACAAATTTGAGATAACAAAAGACGAAAAAATTTATTTGTTAATGCTCAAGTCATGATTTAACTAAAAATTAGTGATGAAACACAGGTTAATCGAAGATCTAAGAAAAGCCATAATATATACGAAGAAATCTTTACCCATACAAGATGAAGATGTGAAGAATGTTTCCTAGTTCGCAATAGAAACTGTTTCGCTAAAACATCGTGTTGCATCTACGAAAGGAAGATGCATCGTAGATGTTTATCTGCAGTTGTCCTAGGTCGCGAAAGACAAAAAATAACATAATGAAGATGTACAAAGATGTGAACAAACTCTAATGGACCATTATCACGCATCGCTCCAGATAATCACATGCAAAAAATTCATGACGTATCTTCGAAATGAAGATGTAAAGCGAATGCATAATGCATCTTTGCGACAATAAATAATCGCAGAGGCGGTTAAAAATTAAGACTTACAACAACACTAAGAGAAATGCGGCACGAAATTCCTTTGTTCTCCACGGCAGACAATGGAATGTAAAACAAGCTGGAACCGAGTTTACATGTAATTTTAATCAAACGCGATGCAGTAGCCCCCAGTTCGATATTATAATTGGGTATTCTAAAAGGTGCGATTCCGCGCACAATTTGCAACTCGAGCTGAAATCTATATAGATGTCCATAAAGATCCAATGGGGCTTTGCATACAGCGGCCGTTTTGCAACTTCACACCCACCTCGATGCCATGTTTATGAGCGGAGTTGTTTTTATTGTTTATAACAACTTCACCTCTCCGTACGAGATCTTAGAACAAGTATCGCACAACAATAAAGTCGTTCGTGGTTGCCGCTGCCGGTTGTAAGTTATTGGGAAATGAGAAGGCTATATCTTGTAGGTTATAGACTCGTTGTGAAAGGATTTATAGTAGATAAAGCAAGATTGCAAATCACGAAAAAGTGCATAACGAAATGCTCCTTAACTAAATGTTCTGAGACAACTGTATCCTTACCGTGACGTGATGTCTACTAAACTCATAAAACTTTGTGAATCGCTAATTTTTTCCAATTTTTTTTATGTGACTCAATATAAGGGCCCGCACTACTATAATCAGACACCTTACAATCAATCAATCAATCAATATACTTTATTATTGTCCAAGAATAAATCCTTATTGACAAAGTGTCATAAATAATCATTAAAACAATATAAAAGTGCACATACACAAGTGATGTATAAAAGTGAAAATATAAAAGTTAGTCGGGGAGAGTGATAAAATTAATGTGTATAAACAAATACATCACAAAAAAAGTAAAAACATATGTCTATGTGCGCTGAATACAAATCGCGCTGAATACAAATCTAGGACACACTTAAGAGACCACAAAGTCATCACATAGAGTTTTATACTTAAAGCGTATCGTTGTAAAACTCGTCTAAAGTGTGGTATGCCTTATCCAACACTAACTCTTTGACACTTTTCCTGATTTTTATTTCTGAAATTAGATTTTTGATGTTCTGATGTAGATGATGTAGAGTTACAAATCAGTGAATTCTTAACTTGAGTAGTGTTGGGCTTAGGGAGATCAAAGTTACAGGTCTGTCTAGTCGGAAAACGAGAATTTCTTATGGAGTTATTGTTTAACTTATGTTCAAACACACAGTCTCAAGTATAAATATGGAGGTAAGGGTCATTATTCTGTGTGTTTTGAATAGGGGCCGACATGAATATCTTAAACCAGCCCTGCAAACATACCGAACAGCTCTATTTTGGAGCATAAATACCGTCTAAGTGATGCTTTGTTCGAGTTCCCCCAGTAGCAGATCCCATATCTCAGGTGGGACTCTATAACTGCAAAATATGTAGTTCTTGCCATGGTCGGGTCGAGTTCTTTTGATATGACTCTAAGTGCATAACAGCCTTTAGCTAGTTTAGTACATAAACTGGAAATATGTTCCTTGAACGTCAACTTATTATCAATACATTCTCCCAGAAATTTGGCCAAGGAGGATTGGTCTATACGTTTATCACCTATTGTAACCGGGTTCAGCAAACATTTAAAGGTGAGAATGTGGGTTTTATTCACATTGAAGGACAACAGATTGGATTACTTATATTTCGGACGTCCATCATCTTAATGGTTGAAAGATTTCTATATCTTTCAAAACCACATCAAAAAGGACCTACGTCGAAACGGATACTCCGAGAAACTTATAGGAGAAGTTCGGAAACAACTCGAAAAGACCAAAACAACCGAAGAAAGACCACAAAACCCCGTTTTCATTCTTCCCTGTATCAGGGGTCTCTCCGAGAAGATCAGAAGGATCGGAAATAAATACAACATCAAGAGTTGCTTTCAATCCGGCAGTACCTTACGAAGCTTCCTCACCAAGACGAAACCAGAGAACACAACAGAATCCAGCAAAAACTGTATTTACAAAGTCCCATGTGAATGAGGAGATTCCTATATCGGAGAGACCAAGAGGCCATTATCAGTTAGAATAGCCGAACACAAAAAGTGGACTCAACGAGGGGAAACATCAAAATCGGGAATTGCTGACCACGCCTGGACAAAACACCACCAAATTCTTTGGGACGAAGCTAGTGTTCTTCATAGAGAGGAACATTTGTTCAAACGGAAATTTATAGAAACCACCTATATAGAAGCCAACCAAATGTGGAAATTAAAAACGTATGGAAACCGCTCATGGACCGTTTTGGAGGGAGAAAAAGCGCGAAACCACGCGCGCCACAAGACCGCGCGCAATTACACTTAATTATAGACCTATAAAAGGTCGCGTAGCATCTGATTTTGTCACTATTCACCAGAAGAAGATTGCGGATTCAAGCAATTGAAACGTTGTGAAAAATTTGAAAGAGATAGAAATCTTTCAACCATTAAGATGATGGACGTCCGAAATAGGTATAAGTAATCAAGTTACTACATCGTCTAAAGCATTCAAACCAACAGATTGGAGTCACACCACTTCTTAACTTTCTTAAATTGATGAGTGTCTTTGTTATGCCATAGAATAATAATAATAATTGATTTTATTGATAGTAAACATACATGGAGTAGGTACATATACAGATATATAACAGGACAACTATGAATACTATCAAATGGCAGGATTCAGTCTCTCTCGAGCTTGCTCTTCCATCCAACCAGAGGCAAATATTTAGAAAAATAAACTATGTAGAGAAATACGAGAAATTCAAAATTCAAAAAAATAAAAGGAATGAATATCATAAAGTTAAAAATTGTATCACCGGGAATAAGTAAAAAAAAAATGAAGATTAGGCAATTTATTCACGAGCAGAAGGTATTTAAGTTTGGATTTGAGCGCATTGAAAGTGATTTGAGGGAAATCGGTAACCTATTGTATAGGCAGGCAATATGATATGTGTAAGAGCCACGGAAGAGGGATGTCTTGTGGATGGGCGGCGTGAGCAACAGGTGTTTAAATCTCAGATTTAAGTTGTGGACATTCGTTCGGTAACTGATTTTATCATGAAGATAACTAGGTTTCGTGGTAGTTATTATTTTATGAAACAGCGAACTGGCATGATAAATTCGACGTGTTTCCATATTCATCCACCCAAGAGTTTCCAAATGGTGAGATATATGTTGGCGTTTACTTGCTCCCGTAATAAGTCTGATACAAGAGTTTTGTAAAACCTGTAACCTGTGTTTATCCGTTTTTAATAAATTTGGTCCATAGACCACGTCTGCGAAGTTAGCATGCGATAACACGAGAGCATCGCATAAAATTTTTTTCGATTTCATATTTAGCAGTTCTCTGTTGGAGTAAATTAATTTCAGATTACAATATCCACGTTTGAGAATGGTGGTATCATCTGCAAATAGGGTGAATCTACCCGTACTGCGAGATCATTCACATACAGCAGGAATAATATGGAGCCTAAGACAGAGCCCTGTGGTACTCCACAATCCACCAAAGACTCGGAGAGGTTAGACCGTTAGAGTAGACCACCTGTCTACGTTTAGAGAGATAAGACTCGAACCATTTCAGAGACACATCACGGAAGCCATATCTTCCTAAGTTTCTCAGTAGTATTTTGTGATTCACACAGTCAAAAGCCTTTGATAAGTCGCAAAACACCACTGCCGCGGCTTCATTGTCATTAAGCTTCAGGTAAAGATGCTCTGGGTCGTTGATTATATATTACGTTTGCAAAATATTTAAAATATTTGTCTACGTTTTGCCTATGGAATAAGAAAATTCGATCACATCTCACAAAATGAAAGAATCAGGTTGGTTAGGCTTCGAAAAATTCCGCTTACTACAGTTATTGACTCTCGTTCATAAAGTTGCAAAACTCCAGCAACCAGAGTATCTTCTCAATAAACTTATGACTATTTCTAGCATCAACACGAAACAGATCAACTCTAGTGATACCAAAACATAAAACAACTATATTTAAGAGGTCATTTTCATATAAGGCATGCATTGAATATAATCGTCTATTCGAGTAAATTAGATACTATACGATAATGAATTTCGAAAAACGATTAAATATATATTTCTCATTACAACATGAAAAATTATATCACAAGTCGGCAAAGAAATAGGCAAACGATTTTATAGGTTCAACTAATTTTCTGATTTTGGATTGTATTTAATTATCTTCAAATTTTTATGGACAATGCTCAGGAGACAGGTATACTATATTCGAATACAAACAAATAAAAACATTAGAATTGTTCATAAGACGAGAAAGAAATACAGCAACCAATAATAATTTTAAAAGGTCAGAGATATGACAAAAACTAAACAAAACAAATAATTTGTAAAAATTCAGAGATAGCTCAATAGCATAGTCAGAGATAGCATAGTCAAATCATAAAATGTTAAAATTAACATAAGTATCCTACTATCAAAATGAACTAAATACAATAATCACTTTTTGGGATATGATTGAAACATTCATAATCTGCTGCAAAAGTGAAATTATACTTCACATACAGTAAGATTTTAATTCATACGATTGATTATTAAACACCTCACTAAAATATTCCTCCAATTCATAGTAAGCGTTCTTAACAAATAAGTGTTTGAGGCTTTTCTTCTGTATTATTTGAATTTTGACAAATAACGAATGACATTTATTGACAAATATTCCTGATTCATCAGAATCATTGCCCAGTAGCAGCACAGGAATATTGCAACGAAGGAATAGCATGTTGTTTAGACATTTGTTGCTAGTAAATTTGAATCAAACTTCTTTAATGAGAACATTATTGACATATAATAAGAAGAGCACAGGACCAAGTAATGAACCTTGAGGAACACCACAGCTGAATAGGATGGAGCTGTGAGTAAAGACAAACATGATATTAATCTTGTTGATGATTTAGTTATAGTTATATGTTAGATGACGTATCTAAGTATTACCAGATCATTAAATTTATTTGATTAAGCATATTATACCTCAAGCACGGGTTTAAAGTTTTACTTCACACAAATAAAAATATTTCAACATCTAATAGTCACCTTATTTTCTTCATTCCAAACGTTCTCAAGTAGTTGCATTAAATTTTTTTTTTTCATAAATACAATTTGAAGCAAATTAGAAAACCATGGGAAAATTTTAGAAAACATTCGATTCTCCTATTTTCATTTCACTTTTATAGATTTTGAATGTCTACCCACATCTTATAAATAAACTATTGACTACTACAATCATCAATCAATCTAAGTACTTTATTGTCAGAAGATACAATTAATCTCATAGACAAAGCGATAAATAATAATAGTAATAATTTAAATTCGCTCATATAAACATGAAAAATATAAACATACAATGGAGTCGACTTACAAAATGTAGTTATAGACATATTTAAGCACATATACAGACATATAAACATATAATATAAAATACTTACACATAAATAACGGTCAAAAATATAATAAACATAGAATATAAGACAAATTCATCACATTGTCTGGTCATAAAAAAAGAGTATAATGAGATGAACAAATATAGATATAAACAATATAAAATAATTATAGGTTTGTAAATAAAATATACATCCTATACTACTCACAATATTTGACAAGTCAGATACTAACACTTCAACTTAATGAATCTAGATTACTTATATTTCGGACGTCCATCATCTTAATGGTTGAAAGATTTCTATCTCTTTCAATTGTTCAACGTTTCAATTGCTTGAATCCGCAATCGTCTTCTGGTGAATAATGACAAAATCAGATGCTACGCGACCTTTTATAGGTCTATAATTAAAGTGAAATTACGGTGTAATTACGCGCGGTCTTGTGGCGCGCGTGGTTTCGCGCTTTTTCTCCATCCCAAAACGGTCCATGAGCGGTTTCCATACGTTTTTAATTTCCACGCTTGGTTGACTGAAGGCACTATTGGCTTCTATATAGGTGGTTTCCATAAATTTTCGTTTGAACCAATGTTCCTCTCTATGAAGAACACTAGCTTCGTCCCAAAGAATTCGGTGGTGTTTTGTCCTGGCGTGGTCAGCAATTCCCGATTTTGATGTTTCCCCTCGTTGAGTCCACTTTTTGTGTTCGGCTATTCTTACTAATAATGGCTTCTTGGTCTCTCCGATATAGGAATCTCCACATTCACATGGGACTTTGTAAATACAGTTTTTGCTGGATTCTGTTGTGTTCTCTGGTTTCGTCTTGGTGAGGAAGCTTCGTAAGTAACTGCCGGATTGAAAGCAACTCTTGATGTTGTATTTATTTCCGATCCTTCTGATCTTCTCTGAGATACCCCTGATATAGGGAAGAATGAGAACGGGGTTTTGTGGTCTTTCTTCGGTTGTCTTGGTCTTTTCGAGTTGTTTCCGAACTTCTCCTATGAGTTTCTCGGAGTATGCGTTTCGGCGTAGGTCCTTTTTGATGTGGTTAATTTCCGCCTCCAATGACTCCTGGTTGTTGCAAATAGACATTGCTCTCTCCACCAACGTTCTTACGATTCCCCTCTTTGTGGAGTTTGGGTGATTAGAGCCGTAGTTGAGACAGAGGTGAGGATTCCAGTGTCTGTTTTTTCAGCTTTCGCATCGAGAAACGATAAGGTACTATTAGCTTCCTTTTCCATTGTGAATTTGATTGAATCCCTCATGTTATTCATTCTGGTGAAGAATTTCCCAATGTGTTCATCTTCATGGTTCCAAATGATACAGGTGTCGTCTACGTATCTTAGCCATAGTTTTGGTGTGTATTAATGAATCTAGGTAGAATTATTCCAGTGTTCTTCTCAACCAAAAGCTGGCTTACTTCTTTTTTGAATCTATTGAGATCCCGAATTATTCTTAATGGCAGGTGGTTATACATTTTTCTGCTTTGGTAGATGAGCGACTTCTGAGTAAGAGCAGATGAAGGTTTCAAAAGACACAATGTTATACTTTTTTCAAATGTATTAAATTAAATTTCACTTTTACTTGGTGTTTTTCACACTTTATCGATCCATGGAAAATCAAGTATTGTATTTGAATCAATGAGAATTATACGGTATTAGACAAAGACAAACAGATGAAGAATACTTTATCACTGAAATAAAAAGATTTGTCATGCGAATCTTATTCCATATCACAATAAAGTGAAGTGCTTTTGAGAGATACCAATATTCCATCTCTTTCGCCCCATTTTTCTTATATTCATACTGAACATGTTTCGCCATCAACAACTAGCACATATCATTGTAAGTGAATGTAAATGTATTCCGCAGTATTTATAGAAAGGCCACACTGAAGAAACACTTTTTTTCTGTTGCTTAAAAGCCTATTCAGACCGTTCCGAGTAGGTAAACAAGCATGAACCCCCTCTGTGAAACTTTAGATCCTCATTTTAATAATAAACCCGATATACTCTGATATCCCAGAAGATAGGGCAGAGAATGAAAACAATAAATCCAGTAGTGTCCTCTCGCGGATTTATCTTTCCATCTGATTCCTTCAGTTACAAATGATTTATGATTTCTTTATCTTACACGAAAATGTAAAAATAAAATGTCCGGAAAGGGGCGTTCGGAGACTTATGGGTCTCTCTCTGTTATCGAATCTGGGGAGGGGATTATTTGTCTCCAGAGATTAGAAATTGTTGGATTCGACAAATTCGTTTACGCAACCTAGGGATTTGTGACTCTAATTCCAATTATTTTTATTGGATGTCGGTCGTAAAGAATCTGGAGGTTCTTTCGTTACGTGAGGATTATTTTTCATCGGAGACTTGGATTTAGACGATGCGAATGGACTACGTTGGTTGGAACTACGTTTTTGCCGATATCACCCTTTTATACTATATAATGCTTTGCTGGTGTCACGTGATTTAATGAAGATGTGAACGTCAAAAATATTTCCTAATATTAACAAACGAACAGCACAAAAGGAAAGAATACTTTGGAAAGAACGAATTAACTGTAACTCAAATATATAACTACTATATCTTTAGCATATATTATTGTACACGAGTATTAATTGTATATGATATTTTTAATGCATATATTTTCTCAAGCATTATGTTATACATTATTCACTAATAAATAATGTGATTATAATTCATACTTTGACGTTCAATGATCATCATCCTAACCTTTTGTATTGTTACTCACATATACTCTAAATTACTGTAGTGAACATCTCTGCACACATGCGTAACCATGCATGAGGGTACAAAAAGTTAGGGAAGCGTTTATTGACAGTACTTTGACAATCTTTTGTATCCTTATGCTTGCTCATTTATACACTAACTACAACTGTAGTCACCATATCTGTATATATGAGTAACAATGAGGATACAAACGGCTAGGAAATCGTATATTGACAATTATCATCCCAACGTTTTGTCTTCTCATATATACTCATGTATACAGAGATGACCACTAAAATAGTGTATAAATAGGGAAGAGACCAAAAGAAAAAGTAGCAGCTGAAGGAAGATTTCTGGGATAGAAAGAGAAAATAAAAACAGAACCGAAAATAACTGCAGTAGTAATGAGAATTTTTTAAAGAATCGGAAATTAAGAAATATGTAAGATCAAAGCAAACATAAATATTCCTGGTTCACACAATATTGCAAAAACATGAAAGGGATTTCTTTCATATGAATATGTGACAAGGATATCAAAGCAGAGATGAATTAGACAAACAAGTCTTCTGAACGAAATCAAGAAAACAGGAAACAAGATGTACCCATAAAAGCAAAGTTGAAAAAAGTGGGGTAAGCGGTGGTTGAAAGACTCATAAAGTAAAAACTTATTCTTCGAATTTTTCCTGCCATCCAGATTAGTTGAAGGATTACATAGGTAAGAAAATATATATTTTTGAATTCCTACTCTGTATTCAGATGAAACAATTCCAAATGGAAGAAAATTTCTCGTTTTGGGATGAAAACTTTGCAAAAGAATCCAATTAAAATAAATGAAACATTTCTCCAAAAATTATATTACCGACAATGTGATAAAAAAATTAAAAGAGTTTCAATTTATCTCTTAATTTGATTCATATTATTTATGGATGCCTCCGTATTTTGCTAATTACAACCAATGATATGCTCTTAAGGCTGCATCGACTTGAAACAAAAACAAAATTAAAAATACATGAGAACACTTGCATGGCATATATGTCCGACCTATGATGTATATAGTTGTTAAAAAATATAAGGCGATTATAAGAAATGCAGTTTGGACCTCCCAAGTGGAGATCAAAGCACGGACCAACCACGAATTCAGCCTCAACAATCGAGATGGAAACATCAAAAGGCGAACTATATAATATGGAAATTTAGAAAATTGCACCGTTTACTGTTGAATGGAGTTCGTGAAAATAATTGAGTGGTTATATTTTTTTTAGACACTTCTGATGAATGAAAAAACTTGACCATTACAAGTATGGAAAAATTAACATTAATTACGTTAAAAGCTATATAGAATCAGCCATGGAGTAATAACATAAATTAAGAATTCAAATTAGGTAGTATACAATTATAACAATATAAGAAAACTGCTTATACTTTTTTACATTCAGGTTAGGATGATCGGCACTATTAGAGGGAATTCGATTGCTTGGTAGGATGCCTAACTTATAATATGAAAGAAATACTCATCATTTCGCATTATTTCAATTGTTTTAATGGAAATTTTCGGTTTTCTTGCTACCAAACGTTATTTTCTTATTAAAAAAACGGTGACATTTCTATTGTTGACAATTATCGTCCGATAATATTATTTTTATTTTGAAAAATATAAATTATTCAAAGAATCTCAGTTTGGTTTTCGCAAGGACAGCTCTACGATAGAGGCTGTTCCCAATGTGGTGGGTGAACTAGTTGAAAGTCTTGAGAAGATCTATTACTGTCTCCGACCTCTCCAAGGCATTAGACTGCGTTTTTCTTAACATATTATTGAAGAAACTATATTATCATGGCGTCATCTCCATTATTCATAAAATTATATTTGACGAATAGGTGTCATGCAGTCAATAGCAATAATTGAATTTCATGGAACATGGTGTCACCCACGGATCAGTATTGGGACCAGTTCTGTTCATTATTTATATAAATGACATCAGTTACTTTATGCAGCTGTGTAAACCTATTTTGTTTGCCGATGACACTAATTTTACTCTGACAAAAATCGAAGGAAGTCGACAAGAAAGCAGAATAACTTTGTTTCTAATAAATTGACTCAAACTGAATCAAATAAAACGCAACATTGTCGATAGTACTCTCACGTGGACTTGTCATTCTTCATTTCGACAATTGAATAATGTACCCATAAGTACACTGAAAGGTATGGAAGCTGGTCAGTGTATATAAAAACCCTGAAATGTGATAATAATGACGAAAATCTGAACAACCTCCTAAAAATTAATACTTCAGGAGGTATAACTTGCTTTGCAGATGATGAGGTTATAGTCTTCACAGATACCAAGTGGAAGTGAGTCAAAGATAATGCAGAAAGTGGTTTGAAAAAAAATTTTAATTGCTTCAACGCCAAACTTCTTACAGCGAATCTTTCCAAAACTAAAGCGGTACCTTTTATAAAGGGATATAACAATCGAGGTCAAAAAGTTCCACAAATTTTACCAATATAAGCAGGTTTTGTCCATACACCAAATAAAAATATTATATTATACATTTTTAGAGTTTATTTTGCAGTATGGCATCGTTGGATGGGGTGGGGCTAAAAACATATAATAGAAACACTAGAAAGAATCTAAAAACGCATTTTGAAAATCATGTATTTCAAATCAAATCGATTTTCTTCAGATCGATTGTATGTAGAGCTGGTGATACTGGATATTCGCCAGTTGTTTGCAAAATCAACCTTTGTATATTATATTACGAAAACAAAAAAATATACAATGAAATTGTTTCAAACCCTAATACCAGAGCCATTAGAATTGGACAAGACTATTTACTACGAGCAAAAAAATCAATTGTCCAAATATATTTTGTCTTCCTGGGACCTAGATTACTAAATATCTTACAATAACCATAAAAACAATGAAGACTGTGCATAGATTAAAAAAAAAAATTTGGTTAATATCGCAGGACAGAAATATCATTAAGAATATAATTGATCCCCCTTTTCTATAAGAGTATATTAATTGTTCTGCTATAAAAATTATTAATTTACTTACTTACTCTACTTGATTTGCAGTTTATTTTTCCCTTATATACTCTACTTTTTTTGTGTAATTGTGTGAAATTATATAGGTATACTTACAAATTATAAATGTAGGAGTGTGTATGCACGTAAAATGTAAGAATGTACAAAAAATTATGGCTTAAAAAAATAATGATATGTTTGTGTTTAATTGAAATGAGAAACTTACCCACAGACAAGTTTTTGTGAAAAACCTCTTTGGGTCTCATGGATATTTGCCATTTTACCTAATGTAAATGTTGTATTGATATTTTATTGGCAAATAAATGTACTATTAAATTATTTATTATATAGAGAACAGAACTCATTCTCAGAACCCTCTGTACATAAACCACGTGCAAAATCATACTTCATTTCTTATAATTCGCCATATCTCGTTTGCTTCGTCAAATACGGTTTAGCGATGAATTTATGGTAGCTCTAGGGCTGAGCATGGTGTAAAATACTAGTTCACAATTACATGGATGCACTACAGCCTATAATTACACACCGTGATTGCTGTAATTTATCGACAATATTCTCATTACATATTCATGCAGTCCTTAATTGTTTTACCACACTGAATCGACGGTGTAAACGGAAGAGGGAATCAACAATAATTATTTGGAAATACTCAATGAAAAACTAGTTCATTATTTTATATTTGTCATATCAGCTTTGTCTAAAAGTGGACAGTGCTTTGAAAAACACTCTTTGGGTTCCTTACACATTTTCGCTGAATGGTATATTATAACTATACCTTATACCTCTTGTAAAACAGCTTTGTTGATTTTTTTGCGTGCTAGTTGGTTGTTTCCTATTTAAATGAGCCAGTATCATTCACCAGGTTTATTTGCCGGTAGCGGAGCGACATTGGCCACGTTTACACCGTCTCTAGGTAACCTGACTATTGGCTTTATTTTAACCAAATAGTCTTGGTCATCCTGGTGTATACAGTACAAATGGTCAGGTACATGGTTTGGTACCACAAATTGTTGCATACCAGACCCAATTAGTTAGATGACCAAGATGGTGTTGCAAGTTGCAAAATTTGGTTTAAATCCTTGCTAAGCCCGTTACGAATTCTGTACCCTAATGGGGTTTAAATCGTTTTCCCATCATTTCATCACAAACATAACGTCAGAAATTCGCAGTTAACTTTTTTTCATTTGTTTCATTTATTCATTCATCTGTTTTTTTATAAATTATGAGTTAGGAAAGTTGCAACCTTTTTTATAGTTGTCTAAATGATCACCAAACATACCAAATGAGAATCAAACTGTTCACTGATTAAAAAGTAACTCATTCTCTTGGTCTGAATTTGGTATTGTCAACTTGGGCAGAATACCAAATTTCCGCACGGTATAAACGTGGCCATTGTTTCAACCGCAATTTGGCTGCCAGTTAAAGGTTCAAACCCTAGCGAAATTTTTCTGATGGCCCGAGAAAGTGCTAGGAATCGCACGTAAAAGGGTAAGACCTCGTTAAACCTTGGCTCGCACAAGTTTCGACTCCTGAGGGCTGGCGTTCGTAAGAGGACGACAGCTGGTTAACGGAAAAAACAATTTAAAACAACAAACAATTTACTGGGTGTTTTAAACATTTCCTAACAGTTTCTTACGGTAATATCTTGTTATAATCTCAACAAATTCTATCAGAACACCTAAGTTTGTCGTCACACAGAATAATTTTTTTTTATACGTATACTGATTAATAACAAAGTTACTTGTGACAATACAACTTAATTTGACCTGTACCATAAGAAATCCACTGGCAGATGATTATCTACTCATTCGTTTTTCTGACCGACCAACTCAAGGTTCAATCAAGTTTCGAATACGTTCCCGAACTACTTCCCTGGCTAATACCTCGACAGATATTGAATTATATCAGTCAGACATGTGTGCAAAGATACTTACTTGGAAGGAACAACTTTGTAAGAAGTCTCGAAGACAAATAGCAGGTCCTATTTATTTATACTTTCTATAATATCAGTTTCTAATTGTTATCGAGAGTGTTTTCATACAACGAGATTTTACCGTATCATAATGTGTGAATAGTAATTAAGAACCTCAACGCTTTGGTCAATAAGAATTATTTCCTTAGTACAATAAAGCATAATTGATTGATTGATTCAAACATAAAAAAATCAAATATTTATTTCAATCAACGAATCTGATTTGTTTTATATTCAGTTTATTAGGATAAAATAATTATTAAAATCTGGCTAGAAGTACCCAAACCAATGTATAATTTCAGAAAAAAATATTATATCGCTGTTTCTTTTGAATAAGTCAATACAATATTAATCATCGTATCATCATCCTATTTACTAATTCAAAAGAATCAGCAATACACTGAGAAAATAAAAGGATTTTCTTTTTACTAAATGAATGGTAATGCCGATTGAGTTTCATTGAACAAATTACATGTTAGTGATATTACTTTTATGAGTGCTCAATATCACGACAAATCTATTGCATACCACATCCAAATGATGATTATTTCAATTATTATTGACGACTTCATCAGTTGAAATGTTCAATAACAAGTTATTATCAAATACCTTTCCTGTAGTGGTATTAGGTTCAGGGTGAATATAACTTATCCAATATTTTTATTCACCACTACAAATGATACGAATTCCGAAAAAAGCCGAAAAAAGCCGAAAGATTCCGAACGAACACGCGATGCGCCAGCTCCCGATAATCGATGTGATCCGTCGCCGTTTCCTGTTCTGTTTGCCGTATTGCCGTTCGTGAGTCGTGACTTTAATACCCATTCTCATTTTTTTTAATATTGCACTACTGTTATAAGTTGAAGTTCAAGGACTCCATTCACTAGAGTCATCAAAGTGTTTATTGTGTTCTTGTGAAAAGTTAGATTTCGAATTGGACAAATAATTGAAATTCGAATTTGTGACCAAGAAGTTTTTTTGTATTTTGTAAATATACAAATTCAGGTTTCAGTCATCATTATCACAGTTTTGAAGTTGCCAAGACATCAGAATTAGGATTAGTCATTGTCAAGTTAATATGCAATAAGAAGTTATTTCTTGTCATATTTGAATTCATTTATTGATGTTGAAGTGAGTTTACTTTTTACCTTCATATTTTTGCTGAAATGATATTGTGATGAAACAATGAAAGAAAATAATATATATTTATTTTTGTACTTGTATTTGATTACCAACCAATACCTGATAAGATCATACATAATAGCAATTGGTTAGGTTACCGAAAAACAACATATACGTATGAAATACTTATTTAGTGAAGTTATAATTAACATGCGATAACCTCTGATATTACATCAGTACAGATAAACAATACCCAAAGATTCATGAACAAAAAAGGATAGGTAGTATAGTACATTGTTATATAATTCCTAGGTAATATCCTGATTTTCGTATGTAGTATTCCATGCCACCGATAAATAAGAACAAATCAACAAGTGGGAGTTACTTGTCTGTAGTGGTAAATAATAACCGAACCGAGAAAGTACTTGCTACTCTAAGCTTCAGTATCTATTATTGTTTTAATCATACTATTTTGTAATGGTAATATTTAATAAATGTAGAGATTGGCGCCTATTTGACCACAACGCTTGGTATAATATAGAAATCTTTCGGATTATTTTTCTCAGTGTACAATATTTTCTGCTGAAATTAAACAATGGTCCTTCGAGCCGGATTTCAATTATTATTCTAACCTAATAAACCCAATATGTAACATGATTCGAGAACCTCTCGTCGGACGACTCTGCCCTCCACTTATCCGACCAATTATGCGTCAGTATCCGCAAAAACAAACTATCATCGGCGACCGCAAAGGAAACAGTACATCACGAGTTACACGGAGTGAGGAATGTAGATGAATGAAGTACGCCGAATCATTTGAAGGAAAGCCGGAGAGCCATTAATTATAATTTGCGGTAGCGTAATTGCGTACTATTAGCTAGAGTACCGGTACTAACCTATAATTATAGACAATGCGGGGCGGAGCCAAGAAGCGGTCACGTGACGGAGTGCTCGCCCAACCGACACGGAGCTGCGACAATGTCTCACGTCAAGTACACCTCGAGCTGGTTGATGGTTGTAAAGATGAAAGTATTGAATAGGTTTTTCATAATAAATAAACATCCCACCAGCAGCTTTTGTTTATACAGTGTGTCCCACTTTGAGCAGCCACACCCTCATATTTCGTTTAGCATGAAATAATTCGAAATTTTCTTTGACTCAAGTTGTAGTACTCGGAAATACCTACCTTTATGTTTACAGAACCTTTGTATATCCATTTTCCACGGTTAACTACGACCAAATGAAAAGTGAAAAATTGGGAAAAACATACTAGGCATTTTTTAATCGCAAAAATAACACCAGATTCTGTTTCAGAACACCTCAAAACCCCCAAATCTCAATGCTTGAATCATTTGAATATACAGGGTATCATCTGTAGCTGGTAGCATTATCGACTCTAATCCATAAATAATGCTTGGAAAATTTCCAAAATGTCTTCTCTTGTCACAGAATTCCCAAAAATATTTAATTAATACTTTGAAAAATAGCCAAATATCACTTTTCCAAGGCTAACTCTGATCAGAATGAATATTCATTTTAAAGCACAGTCTACAAATTCCAAACAATAAGTACATATAATAATAATCAATTCAGTTCCATCTGACAATAAAATTGAAATAGTATATATACAGCTGTTATTTCAGCCAACCTGTTGCACCCGTACGCGCAACCCTCAGAAGTCTTCGAGAAACTTGTGCGAGCTAGGAAGACGCAGCCCTTACCTTTTAACGTGTGATACTAAGTAACCTAATATTGCTTTGAAATTACAGTTGCGAAAACGACAGAAATACTTTTGGATTTTCTGTTTTATATCTGAATCATTGAACTCATTACATAAAAAACCGTAAAAATAAAATGCAAAATTCCATAAAGAGATAAATCGAGTAGAAATTTGACAGCATATACAGCTGTACAGTGCCAACCGGTCAACGCCTAAAATGGGTTAATATCTTAGTAATACACATATCACTAGAGTGATATTTCACTTTTCAACTCTAGGATGATATTTCACATTTTCGAAGTAACTAAATAGCGTGCTATCACTTTCGCATGTGGTTGTAAAAATAATTTTTAGTGATCTATGAGAAAACTGAAAAGCTCCAATGATTAATGATAATAATATTAATAATAATAATAATTTATTAGCCCAAGTTGTGCGAGTTACATTTAAGGTTGTATACAAGTATACAAGAAATAGAAAATATCGTAACCAAGTACAGGTACAAGAAATGTCAATAATTATATTATAAATGAACGACAAAATTATGAAGCAGAAGAATATGGACAATAAAGAGTTGCTAGAGCAGAAAAATGTTTGGTATTGAAAAATGTTAAAGAAAGACGAACGAGTCAAAAGATATGCCAGCAAGCGAAAAGATAATATCTAGAACAAAAACTAGAGAGGAGGAAACATAATTGGACAAAACAAAAATGCAACAATTCAAAAAGATGCAAATTGCTAGATTGCCAGCAATGGCAAATATTTTATCTATCTACTGAACGAACTAGAAGATTATGGAGGAGAAGTAAAGGTGACAAATACTTCTAGATGTACCAGAAACAGCTGATGAAGAAATAGATACCCAATGTAATAAATAACCCAAGAAGAATATAATATCATCATTGTTGTCATTGATATAGGAATAATTTTCACACAATTAATTGCTTGGAAATATGGAGGAAATATGGAAAGGATTACAGGTAAATATTCATTCGATGAAGTCGAGTACGTTATATGTTAGTTGCTCTACGATTCAACATGATAATCGAATCTGAGAAGGAGCTGGCGAAATTTTTATTTTTTACTCACGCAGAATTGCTAGCGATTGTCTAATATTTATTGATGACACTCAGAATTAAATTGGCGATAGTTAGAACAATACTTCTGAGTTAGCAAGTATCATTCTCAATCGAATATTGCGATTCGGGTATATCTCACCACAATTGCATGAATATTAATGAACTTTCTGGATATTATTCACTGCAAAACACACGCGTGCATAAATTGTACATTTGCACCTCATTAATAAAATTACAGTCCTTAATTCGGAATAAAATATTGCACCCCGTTTCTTTCGATGTTCCGGACGATAAATAACGCGTCTGGTAACGCGTTATTTTGCGACTGGAAGTGCACAGAGGCCATTTTTCATGTGGCGGTTTTAAAATATGAAGGGAAATTGCCGGCAAACTCGATAAACCTGAGTAATTGACTAACTGTATGTTCCTTGTTCGGAATATGTGACAGCCTAAGTGCGGGTATCGTAACTTTTAGCGTGTTCTCACAACATGAGTATTTTTCTTGACAACTGTCTTTTGTTCCTGCATTCTGAAGCTATGAAAATGTTTAATTTTATTTTTTCAAATTGACGCTAATGATTTATTGCTTAATAACGAATGAATTATTATTGATTTCCACGAAAGATTTATTGGTAAGTATTTCATTCGTAAATATATCCATCAAATTGTTGATTTTTGTTTTAATATTAGACTATAACAGATAGAGTTACAAGCAAAAGTAAAGAAAATAATCTGCTATTCGGTGCTATTATGGTGAACCTTGAATAATTTTCAATATTGAATATTGAAAATCTGAAAATATCAACATTCAACAGACTGGTCAGTTACGGTGCACTTATTGATATTCCTGAAATATCTAATAGATATCGGTTTTGCACAAGAGTGAATATAGCCGTCCCAGTGTTGCCTACATTACATGAAACGTTAATTTAACTAGAAAAGTTCGGTTTCGTGCTTGCTCTTTGTTTATACAGGGTGTTTCATAATAAATGCGCTGGACTTCAGGATGTGATAGCTCGTCCAAAAATATGAAAAAAAGTTTCTATTAACTTACCCTCTAAAATGCACCATTTTCGAGATACAGGGTGTTGAAATTTTAAAAAAATTATCGTTTTTTGCGAATATCTCTGGAACCGTTTATAGCACAGAAAACAGATTTCGTAGGCATTTTCTACTCATAATAAGCTATGTTTTGTGCAGATTTTTTATTTTTCAATATTCATAATTGGTTTTTGTACCGCACTCGTTTTATTTTGACAAATTTTTTAGTTGAGTAAACTTATGGAACTAACATTTGTGTTCACTAACTTAATTTTTATTTAAATTTTCTTGCTTTTAATATTATGAATTTTTAATAGTTTAATTTTGAAACGTTTCATACTACTGTCGAACTTCAAATTATTAAAGTGTTCCAAATTCTCTATACTGTATGTTCAAAAGTTAATTTTTCATCTGAATAGATTTTTGTATCTGTTTTCTTGCTATATATATTTTTTAATAATAATATTAAATTTATTTTGATTCTCTCTTTTAATATGAATAAAAAGCTTTCACAAAGGTGTCTGGTTTGGAATAGAAACTACTCGTAGCAAGTTTTGTAATCGTAATGATGCTTTCTGTTCATTACCATTCGACTGATTGAATTGAACTAAAGTGTATTGTCCATGAAAATTTGGCTCTACCAAAAGTATTTTGCAAGTTTCTGTATTAATTCAAGTAACTGAAAATAAAAAGTATACATATATACAGTGTGGAAAGTCTAACTGGAACAAATTCTGTAACTTGATAAATGAAGGTTTATCGCAAAATTCCTGAAACACGTCAAGTTTTATTTTTAATGGGGCATATTACAAAGAGATGTGTTCATCTTTTTAATTATCTGGGGGGTTGCAGCCACCCCCAACTTTTTTTTTAATGGAAGGGTAGGTTTATTGATTTTTTATTGGAAAGCTCGTTCAATTGCAAATACAACTCCATGTTTGTTACGTTTTATAAGCAATGTGTCGGAAAAAAATTAAATAAGGAAATAGTTATTGAAATTACTTTAATGCAAGAAATGTTCAAACTGCTCTCCACCTTGTTGCTGACAATATCCCAATCGATAATAAATAGCATTCCGCACATTTTGTAACACTTCCGGCGTTACTTGCCTAATTTCATCCCTGATTATTTGTTGAAGCTCGGCGATGTCGTTAGGTTTAGTGGCATACACCTTGCTCTTTAGATATCCCCATAAAAAAAATCAGATCGGGTGATCTGGCTGGCCACTCAATTGGTCCCCTTCGTCCAATCCACCTATTTGGAAACACTTCGTGAAGATATGTTCGTATATTTTGAGCAAAATGTGGTGGTGCCCCATCTTGTTGAAACCACAGCCGTTGGTCACATAAGTTGGGATCCAAAGGATTGGGGAATAAATTTACTAACGTAGGCATCAGTTCGTCTTGGAGCATATGCAGGTATGTTTCGCCGGTTACATTTCCATTGAAAAAAAAGGACCTACTGTGTGATCCCCAATAATTCCAGCCCAGACGTTTGTTTTTTGAGGCCTTTGGGTATGGCATTCACGCATCCAACGGGGATTTTCGTCAGCCCAATAACGGCAGTTCTGTCGATTGACTTGCCCATGTAATGTGAACGTAGACTCATCAGAAAACAGCACCCATTCCACAGCAATTTGTCCACCATCGATAGCAGCCATCATTCGTTCGCAAAATTCGAGTCTACGATCAGGATCATCTTCGTTAAGCTCGTGCAGGGTTTGCATCTTATATGGGTGCTTTTTGGCTGCTTTCAGAATTTTTAAAACGCTTGTGTGACTGACACCATGAACGCGAGCTATTTGCCTAGCTGGAGTAACAGGATTTTCTTCAACTTCCAACAATATGTTCAACTGGGCGTCTTCGTCGACTTTTAAACGCTTTTGTCGAGGAGCATCCCTTGCGTGGCCCAACTCCCGATATCGCTTTTCAATTTTGCTAATCGTACTTCGAGTAATTGCAGGTAATTCTGGATGAACTTCAGTAAATAAATGAGCGACTTCAGCCTGTGTTCGACTTCTGTCCTCATATCCGATCATCGTTAAAATTTCGATCCGATGCGTCTCGGTTAAATAGGACATTGTCTTATTTTTCTGTTGTAAGTTACACGTTGGACTGCAAACACACCAACAAATCAATCACATCCAGTTCAAATTGACCAAAAACCTATCGAGCAGGTTTTTGCTTGAGCTTCTCCGGTAAGAAACAGTGTACCTATACACAGCAAAAAATCTTATACTGTTCACGTCGTAGTCATGTGCGTACGCGGACCGTATAATTTCAGTAACTATTTCCTTCTTTCATTTTTTTTCGACACATCGCTTATAAAAACTATCGAACAAACATGGACTTGTATTTGCAATTGAACAAGCTTTCCAATAAAAACTTAATAAACCTACCCTTCCATTTTAAAAACAAAAGTTGGAGGTGGCTGCAACCCCCCAGATAATCAAACAGATGAACACATCTCTTTGTAATATGCCCTATTGAAAATCAAACTTGACGTGTTTCAGGAATTTTGCGATAAAGCTTCATTTATCAAGTTACCGAATTTGTTCCAGTTAGACTTTCCACACTGTATATATATTCTCTTCTTTATACAACTCATATAATAACAATAGTTATATATATATATATATATATATATATATATATATATATATATATATATATATATATATAGAGGTGAAAATTCGTGACTGGCTGTATATTAGTTTGTAGTATTTGTGGGGTTGCAGTCAGGGTTGCGGGCTATATACAAGAATTGACACCAAAATTGATAAACGTTTTTAAAGTTGACAATATTAAAAACTCCAAGAAAAATATTACTACAATATCAAAATTACATAGTAAAGTGAAAACACCTATTTCAAAATTACAAAAATCAAATGTTATTTATAAAATTCCTTGCATGGACTGTCCGAAGTCATATATTGGTCAGACGTCTAGAACACTGAATGGTCGCATTATTTCACATAAAAGCGACTGTAGACGAAATGTTGATTCATGTGCTTTGGCAGGACATGTTATCTCTAGAGACCACAGGATGGATTATAATAATACCGAAATTTTGAATAGTGAAACTAATCTGTCTAAAAGAATTTTCATGGAAATGGTTCAAATCAATAATGAAGAACAGTCGATGAACAAAAGAACTGACCTGAGTAATCTCAGCAAAATTTATACGTATCTACTTAATTTTGAGAAACATAGGATAAAATCACCCTCTAATCAGAATCTTCCAACTTGATTACTGAAATAAATTAAGTCACTGTCATTCTTACATCAGTCATTTCATTTCACTTCATGTATATTTCATTTTCGTTTTTTGCCAATTTTATTATTCATTCTCACGTTAGTAAGTACTCCATTTATTATTTCCTACATTTATTGTACAAAGCTTATTTTCAGTTGTCCTGAGGAAGGTATCGAATTATACCGAAAGCTTGACAGTATCAAAGAGTTTTCTTTGAAATAGCCCGCAACCCTGACTGCAACCCCACAAATACTACAAACTATATATATATATATATATATATATATATATTTGAATACCTCGTAATTTCTGAATATCAAAAATGTTTCCATCTTTGAATAGATAGATAGATAGATACGTTATATACAAGTATGTTTATGGCAAGTCCGAAACAGTAGGTACAATAGATAAGTAGTTACACATTCAATTTTGGAGTTACCCCAAAGAAGAATCGTTGTTTCTCAAAGGACTGAATGATTTCAATCAACTTCCGTACCACGTAAAAGATTCTGTTACTCTATATTCATTCAAGGCTCAGTTGAAAATGTATATCACATCAAGTATTTGATTTTGTATACTTCATATCGTCGGAATGTTTTACTGGTTCACGCTTTGATTTGTTCTGTTTATAGTGTTATATTATGATATGTTGAAATTATCAATACCTAGGTATATTTGTAATATTTGTATATTATTTGTATATTTTTAATACTTCTGCTATTTGTTCTGTGATGTGTGACAACATTCTCAAGCACATATTTCTATTTTTATCATTTTACCGTATATTCTTTGAACATATTGTTTATTGTTAGAATTATATTTTGGAACTGTGTTTATATTAGGATTTCCTAATTCAAATAAAGAATTTCAATTTCAATGACAGAGTGAAAAAGAGAAGAGTATGTGATTTTGAGAACATTCATGATAGTAACAGGTTTGAGTTGCCTAAATATAAATAGGACAGTAGATAACTTGCTAAGCACATATTCTACATGGCTAGACAAATTTAATCGATCATCAATTTTAATAACCAATAGTGGAATATTCTGTCCTCTTTGATAAAGAGCGTTTGAAGAGACAATAAAATTTTGAGTTTTGTTTTCTTATAGTTTGAGTTTATTTCTCGTGAACCAGCTTTACCGGGAAAAGGAAACATTTTTTATACTACCCCTAATCAAAATATCCTTTTGACGGTTGCAGATATCAAAGAAAAGTTGAAGTTATCCGAGAAATGTCATTTTACTCGTACTGTAAAAATGTATTTAACGGAGTTATAACAAAAATAAATTTAAGGTTTTAGAATTCAGAAAAGCGTTTTGATAAACTTCCGTATATTTACCAACTCCTGTATTTAGTTCGACCATCCATCTTGTCCGTTCGTACGAAATACGAATGTATGCGAAACTGCAGTCACCCCCATTTCCATAATACACTCGTAGATTCAAGTTCACGCAAAGCCATAAGTCACGATATCAACATTGGCTCATGAAGTGACTCATCCGTAAGGGTAACATAACCTAGACATATTGCACCGTAAGTCACGTATGGACATTTATTACTTATTGATGGCAAACCGGGTTTAACGTGATTGGTTTATATCGGGTGTCCTATGGAGCAGATGCCATTTTTATATTTCAATAATTTTAAATTGGCAATAAGGCGTGTTATTGTAAAATCATGTCGGACATTTTCAAGTATTGGCGGCTTTGTGAGTTTCTAAGAGGATCCTGATCAGGCCGAATGGGAAGGCATGTCAATCCTGGAGCAGATGTGTGATTTATGGGGAGGAAATGCTTTTGTGCTAGGAAATTGATTCGTAGGCAGAATTAATTTCTGAAAGGACCTTGTTGTCTGTTTCTTGCGGATGATTTCACGCGATTTGATTGGAATAATAGGTCGGTAATTTTCGCACGTCAAAGTTGCTGATTCTTTGATATATGCCGGCTGCAATATTTTCGACATGCTTGGAATGGCAGTTTGTAATATTCATTGCAGCTCATACCAAACTGTAAGCAATAATAATAACATCTCTACGTGTGATTCAATATGAAAATATTACAAAATAAAAAATCTTATACGTGAGATGCCTATAGGCATTCAAACAGAAAATATCATAAGTAAGGTAAATTAGAAAAACTAAATGTGTAGAACAGAATTTTCTACGAATAATTAGTAATTGAAATTAATTGTAATTATCTGTGAATGAAACAATATGTAACATAAAACAGATGTGAGTTTAGATTCTTATAATGTTGGTATATTCAGTCAGACATAACATTCTAGGTGAAATTATCTATTCTAAAATGAATATAATATGAGTATTCAAACTATTGACTGTTTTTCTCTGATTGACATGACAGCAAAATACTCATTTAGCAGACAAATAACTATCAGCAAAGAATCACTGTCATCATCAAAATGATTGATTGTCCTCTATATGGCTACTGCATATTTGACATTTATTGACGATAAAAATTATTTAAGACAAACAACAATTACATAATGTTTACCAAAAATGAATCGGTACATTCATAGTTGTTTGCATCGTGGAATGAATCCTAGTGTAGAAGTGTGTAAATTATTTTAGATCATTCAGCAATATAAGAAATTGATACATTTTCCGAAAAAGTATTGGCATTTTTTCCATGCCACAATACAAAAGTCGTTTATAATTTTCTCATACTTACTCACAGACTCTTCCGGCTGTATATGAATACAGGGTATTTCACAACTTATCTGAAATTTTTCAACCACAAATGCATTACTATTACTACATAATAAGTCGATTGCTGTAATACAAACGTAATGAAAGTCCAGCAAAAACGACATGAAAATCGTTTGGGTTCCAATAATTGAAAATAATGGAAGTGAAAAAACGTACAAAAACAAGGTGCAATAATTGTTGTTATTTAAGTACCTACTGTGATAGCAGCGCCCAGTGTAGGTGTTGAACAGCTTTTGTATAGAGTGATTTGCAACAAACTTTTACAATTTTTATCAAGATATCGACTTATTATTCAGAAGTGAATATGTGGTTGACATAATTGTGAAAAGTTGTGAAACACACTGTGTAATGAAAAACTTTTAGTTTGCCATCACCTTCAATTTTATAAAAAATAGAGTGATTAATTCACGAAACTATAGCAGAAACTTTTATAAATTCTGAAACTATGATATTGGGGTGACTTTACTTTCTACCAAAGAAACTTCGCACATTCAGTTATCAATAGAATTAATTTGTCTCTATCACGTTGGTAATTATATATAGTAAAATCTGGTTATGAGACTTATCAGGAATATCACAAAATTAAGTTTCCTGGAAAATTCACAGTTATAAAACATAATCAATATCTAATTAGGGTCAGAAAACAACAGTGTCGATACAGTTTTCGAACGTCATTGACTCACAGTTCTTATGCTACCACCTACTGTATACTCAAAGTATGATGATAGTGTTTTACTGACAGAAATACAATTATATAAAAAATATGGTAATCCAGTATGGGTGTAGAGGTGACTATTAGAAAACTGAATCGTTCTACATATGTGTGGGGGTACAAATATGTCAAAATCGAAAAATATGTTTCATTTTCAATATTTGTAGAATTTTCGGCATATAGTTCACCGCAAACGGGACACTTTTTTAATACTGGTTTTTCAGAAAATTCCATTCCGGATACCTCTGCTTCAGCACAAATCCAAAATGATTTTATTAAAATTGTATTATATGCAATCTTATATGAGGTAGTTTGAAATACATGACACGTAATCACAAAATTTCATTTGCAAAAAAAATATCAATAGCAAATATTGTATAGAATGCTCTTCCAAAATATTGAATCACAACCACATACGATCTTTTTTTTTCAATTTTCTCCTCATTGATGACATGAGGAATGATATCCTAGACGGATAGTAGCTAGAGAAGTAGACAATTTCACATAACACTTATAAACTTAAGGTTATGAAGGTTAGAAATTGTTAATAAATACTTACTAGTCAGGTAACAGGAAGTATCGAAATTTGTCAAAATATTCTACGTTTAAATAAAATTAAATTAGCATAAGAACTAACCAAAAGACATATTAAAGGTTGAGGCCATGTATGAATGTCAAGTGAATGAAATACATCCTGTGACAGAGTGTGTCAAGTATCATAGATAAAATAATGGTACTAACATGAAGAGTGATCCAATATGAATTTTAGAAATTATCAATCCTTCAAGAATTATGTTATGTACAGTGATTTTATATTATTTTGATGATCTATACAACTTGACTTGACATTTTGGTCAATGTCTAAATGAATCAATGCGATATTAAAATTACTATTGTTACCACTCGACCACAGTAAAAGTTGGAAGCGTTTTCTGACACTGATGAAGATATAGAAATAGACCAGCATGCCTCCGATAGTTTTTCAGCGCTATTTCGATGATCACCGACAGTCTAGTTAAAATAGAGAGGATAACATTACTCTCCAATCTGCAATTGCAATGCCTCAGAGGCGGTGTCGCTTGTTAATTCCGCTATCTGAAAAATTCCCCTTAATTAGGAACGAGGAATCATCTGGTAATTGCCGGGAAAGTTTGCATACTGATGGCGGCGGCCTCTGCCGGGATGGCGTCTCGTTCTACAACTGTCAAGAATTTTAATTCTTCGTCCCGAGCAGGAATTTTATTTGCGCGGAAAGTCTGTCGGTCTGTCGTTACAGAGGCACGAAGCAAAGACATGCCTGACGCTTGCTCGGTTTTACTTGTAATTGGAGTCCCATTTCCGACGCATCCAGCATGGCGATAAAGGCTGGCTGTATTCTTTATAACGAAAGCCGCACTTAGAAAATTTTAATTGGCCGCGATGCTCGTCCTTTTTTGGCCCGTCTGTCGTCAAGACGCGGCACCAAACTTATGGTCCGGTGAATGAAGCTCGAAAAATGGCAAATCCTCGCCTGTCACTGTAAATATTGTTTCCATCAGTTTACATGATTCTATATGAGTGATATGTTGCCATGTTTAAACATGTAAATTTACACACCTCATGCAACATAATGTAAAGTCATAACTTCACTTTAAATGTGAATTTCCGATATATTCCATGCATCACTTGTATACTTATATGATTTTCCAGATTCAATGGCGATTTCTTCATGTTTATTTAGATGTGTTTACCATTATATTCAAGTAGTGACAATTGACATACATGCTTTAGTATGTATTATTGGACATATATGCAAGCATTTGTGAGGTAAAATACAATTTTTGTTGCAAATTAAACTTGGATTAACATACATTTTTACACACCTCACATGTGATTTTCCTTATATTCCCCAATTATCACTTGTATTTTCATGTGATTTTCCCCCTAATTACAGATTTAACGGAAATTGTTACATGTCTGTTTAGGTGTCTTCGCACCATTGGATTGTAGTGTCAGTTAACTTTGAATGGTGTGAAAACTAGTGTCGTTTTTTCTAACCGAATAACTTACTTCTAAAGTCAACCATAAAGAATTATTAATGTAAAAACTTCAAAAGAGAAAAAATTTAGGAAAATAATCCATTGTTACAACGTTGAGTGAATTGAAACAAAATGTACCTTGGAAAAATGTATGTTTTGGTTGGTTTCCGGGTTTTGCCGTGGTCTTCTTTGGTTTAAATCTCCAAACGTCTCAACTGCAACTGCGGCAGTTGCAGTTGAAACGTTTGGAGATTTAAACCAAAGAAGACCACGGCAAAACCCGGAAACCAACCAAAACATTGACGCCAGCCGTGAAAGCCTACATTCCTACCTACAAAAAATGTATAATTGATCTTTTCTGATACAATTGAAGCGAAACATTTGATAGATTCTGATGATTTCAATGATGTCATAGTGATTACTTATGCCACCAGATTCAGAATTATTTTGTCCCAATTGTAACGATATACTCTTTTTCAGAGTGTGTTGCATTGCATGCTACAATATTCCAATTGCTTCAAAATCAAAAATATTCTTGATTGACTCGGCCGTTATTTGATGAAGATCCATAATGATTATGAAAACTTCTAGTTTTATTTTTGGAGATATGGGTGGTTTTTCTCTACATTTGTATATAAAAGTTGCTAGCCAAAGTGCTTCATTTCCCGAACTATTTCGCCGTTCGCGGATCGTATTTGGTACCTGCATCGATTTATCATCGAGAAATGGTTCGTCGTCGGGAATTGTTTAATATTATTAAAATATTTGCGGGCGCAAAAAGTCAACTGCAGACCGGAACACCAGTTGCAAGGCAGGTGCAAGTTCTTTGGCTGCCGTCAAGACTGCAGCATTTGTGCAACGGCTGCATTATTTAATTAGCTGCAATTTTTTAATGCGCGCATTAACAATCTCGCCGATCCAGATTGAATTATGCGCAGAGGCCTTTTACAGAGAAGTGGAGATAGGAAATATGTCGCAATTCGTTTACGAGTTTCTCTAATTTTCCCACGTGATTATAGTGCCACCGTTCTAGATACCATTCATGGATCGAAGGCTTTCGTATCGAGAAATTAAAAAACTATTCCATCGAATTAATTATCCGCGAATCGTCTGGTCTGGTAACGGATCGCGATGCAAGTGTGATTGCAATTGCATTGCTTCTGAATATATAGCAGTTTGTGGAAATATTTGAAAGAACGTGCAGACATTTCGTGTCTCAGTGCCACTACTTTTCAATTATACATCCTGTATAATGTACCATTTGAATCTTTTGTGGCCGGAAAAGAGCGCAATTGAAAAAATCACAAAGGAAATAAACGCACAGAATAAAGCGCAATGTTACATTTGCCCACAAGAAATATCCACTCATGGAAAATTGCACACATAGATTAAGGGCAAGTCTTTTCAGTTCCAGTTAAACTCCAGACTAATTAACTTAACCATTAGTTAATTCATCTGAATGTGATCCTTCAAACGTCATTCACCATCTAAACTATTAGTTTGTTATCCGGAGTTTAACTGGAACTAAAAAGACTGGCCCTAAATCGTACAAGGCAAAAACCTCTCATGTGTAAATGCGCACATGAAAAAAAAAACGCAAAATCATATTATAAATTTATATTTGAGGAAAACCGAATTTCCAAGGAATAAGAAGGAAAGAACTATTAAACAGAAATATAAAGTACTTTAGATGAAACTTAACGGACTACAGAGGCAAGCGTGCCTGGCGATTACTGGAACCATTTGCTCCACGCCAACGGCAGCAATGGAAGCCCTCCTTAGATTACTTCCTCCCCACATAGTTCTGGAGAGAGAGGCAAGATGGGCAACATACCAGACTCTACCAAGTGGTCATTAGTTTACCGGAGACATGTGTCATGAGAGGCAGCAGCATGCTGGAGGGCATAATAGCTGACAACATTCTAGGAATGTATCAGGAGTGTATCAGAAACAATACATGTGACTTCCGATGTTCCGCAAGGTTCACACATTGGAGCTTCATTATTTTTCCTTTTTATTAATGATGTCAAATATGTGTTTCAATACTGTGATATCAATCCTCATGCAGACATTCTCATGATTCCCAAAACAATCTGCAATCTTCTGATTTAAATTTGTTTGAAAATCTGATTTGTTAATAAGATTTTATAGAATACTGACATTTGCAATCACTTCATTAATGAAGCAGCTATTTCTTCAGAATATGATGAGCTCTGCTTTGATGATAACGTCAAATTAATCAGTTACTATGGTTCGATGATAATTAGATGATGAATTAAAAATAATGGAGGTATGTGTTTTTCGGAACTTTCAACTTGACTGAAATATTTGAGTATTTTTTTATTGAAACTTTTTTGATGTACCACTTTTCGTTTTCGTTTTCGTTTATTATGATTGTCTGATAAATATATAAGATATACTCCGTTTTTAATTGTTTGTTTAAAGTTAATATTTACTTTTATTTATAATAAATTATTTGTTTATATGTACAGGGCAATTCAAATTCGACCCCCACCATTGGGATCTCCTAGACTACAGGAGATACGTCGAAGCTTAAATTGGGGCAAAGTTGCGTATTCTGGTGCTTAACAAAATACTGTTTTGAAACTTGGAAAATTCCGAGTATTTCCGGAAATATCGGGAAAAAACTGAAAATCGGAATTTTCGTTTTTATTTTTTTCTATCGTTATTTGACAACATAGCTCAAAACCAAAACTACATTTTCATTAATACTTTTTTTCAGCTACACGTTTTCATGATCAGATTTACTATCCGACGTTTCGTCTTCTGACATTCATCATCAACTTTTTTTTTCTGTTATGGGCGCCATATTGTTTTTTATACAGAAAAATAATGATTCTCATTCTGATTTCATTGATGAATAATTTGTTATGATTTGCACTTCTGAAACCACAGATATTAAAAAAAGAAACAACTTCATCTGAGATGGTCATGACTCCATCGAAAAATGTTGTTTAATAAACACTAGTTGTCAGAACTCATTAAACATCATAAGTTTGCACAAATACTTCAGTCGAAATGTCCTCATTCTCAAATGAAGAAAAACGAGATTTGTTGAAACTTTATTATAAATTTGATAGGAATAGTACGAAAACAACACAAATTTATTTTGAATTATATCCGGAAAGACAACAGCCGGATAGAACATTATTCGGAATTTTGGGCAAACACTTGCGTTTCAAAAAACAAGAATGAAATCATGAGCTTGTAAAAAATGCACAAAAAGTATTACAAGTGTTCGAAATGATGGCCTTCCTCTTGAATACATAACCGAGCTCGTCGTCTCAAATTAAGAACAGCCCTAGCAATATCCCTTCTTCTGATAGACCTGAATTGCGTGATGATATTGTCTCTAAGTTCATCTACTGTGTCATATTCTTGCTCTCTATAGGTTCTGTTCTTTAAAGTGACCCACAAGAAAGTATCCAAAACTGTAAGGTCAGGTGACCTTGCCGGCCACCTCACTGGTCCAGAATTTCCTAACCACCTATTAGGAAATCTTTGGTGTAAATATTCGCAAACTGCTCTTTTATTGTGTGGAGGAGCTCCGTCATGCTGAAACCAGCAGCTGTTATAATTAACAAGGGGAAACGTATCCATATATTCTTCAAATTCGTTTCTTACGAACCGAAGATAGGTTTCCCCGTTCAAAGTATTAGAAAAGAAATGAGGTCCAAGTATTCGGTCGTCATAAATTCCAGCCCACACATTCAAACGAAACCGAACTTGTAGTATGACTTCTCTGAAGTGTCGTGGGTTATTTTCACTCCAAATGTGCTCATTATTTCTATTAAAAACACCACAGTTCGAAAACGTACTTTCGTCGGTCCAAATAATATTTTTCAAGGAGTTTGTAAGGTCTACCCTATTCGAGAGCAAGCTACAAAATGAAATATGTATCTTATAACATTTCAAACCACTTTTTTTTAATTCCCTCCAAACGCTCGTCTGTGGCACATCCATTTCTGCCGAGACTTGATGTGTTGATTTTGAAGGATCTGCATTTATCTAAAAAAGTACCAAAAATAATTATACTTCTTCGAATATGGAATGAACAATTATTTTACCTCGGCTAATAAGTTACGTCTAATATTTTGTTCCATTCTGCTTCCATATTTCATTCTTGGTTTTTGAAACGCACAGTACTCAGTCAAGGGTTTGTCCAAAATTCCGAATAATGTTCTATCCGGCTGTTGTCTTTCCGGATATAATTCAAAATAAATTTGTGCTGTTTTCGTACTATTCCATCAAATTTATAATAAAGTTTCAACATATCTCGTTTTTCTTCATTTGAGAATGAGGACTTTCGACTGAAGTATTTGTGCAAACTTATGATATTTAATGAGTTCTGACAACTAGTGTTTCTTAAACAAAATTTTTCGATGGAGTCATGACCATCTCAGATGAAGTTGTATTTTTTTAATATCTGTGGTTTCAGAAGTGCAAATCATAACAAATTATACATCAATGAAATCAGAATGAGAATCACTATTTTTCTGTATAAAAAACAATATGGCGCCCATAACAGAAAAAAAAGTTGATGATGAATGCCAGAAGACGAAACGTCGGATAGTAAATCTGAACATGAAAATGTGTAGCTGAAAAAAAGTATCGATGAAAATGTACTTTTGGTTTTGAGCTATGTTGTCAAATAACGGTAGAAAAAAATAAAAACGAAAATTCCGATTTTCAGTTTTTTCCCGATATTTCCGGAAATACTCAGAATTTTCCAAGTTTCAAAACAGTATTTTGTTAAGCACCAGAATACGCAACTTTTCCCCAATTTAAGATTCAACGTATCTCCTGTAGTTTAGGAGATCCCAATGGTGGGGGTCGAATTTGAATTGTCCTGTACATAACAAAAAAAAAAGAAATTTTTGTTGTTTCAAAAATAATTCTTTGCATGTGTATAAAATGTGGTTTGAACTTTTTGTGTCCAGTTATTTTATCACTCAAGAGCAAAAAACTAACCATTTACTCAGATTAAATAAGCATTTCCCGAATAGTTTCAACATGATGATATCATCCTGCAACCGACAATATACAAACCAATGAAGTTCCACCAAACGATCTGTATAAACAGTCATTAGGTATAATAAAACCCCCTGTCACATCAATTCGAAAGCATTTTAATGCATCATCACGCTATCATGGGGAACTTCGCAATGATATGGAGTAGATCAGTTTTAAATTTCGGAAAGTGTCGCGAATAAAAATGCACCCCAATAATATTTCAAAAGTGTTCGTAATGGGCCATTTTAGCTACTACGTGAGATCTCACTCGGAAGCCACTTCATCATCGGATCGTATATGAATTTGCAAATGCAGAAGGGATTCGTTCAGAATATTTAGCGTTGATGACACAACATTAGAAAGAGATAGATAGCTACCCATTTTCAGAGAGGGGTATATATTCTAAAACGAAAAGGTCTTGAAAAATCTTAATTTCGAAGGTTTTTGTGAAAAATAGCATATACTTTTGACAAGTCCAGACCAATAATATGAATCAATTCAGTCTACCACATGATTATAGAATCTGAATACAAGAATTCACCAATTATATTTTTGTCAAATCTTCTGATTATCTCCTGATGAAATATAGTTCAATTTTCTCAAACAAGAAATTACATTTTAGAGAATATTTGTTTTAGTGGCGAAAACACTTTTTTTCAGTGACGGGAAATAAATTTGACATTTTATCTCTGTTGCCAGGTAACAAAATATAACTATTCATGAAATTACTTTTTTCCCCGGGAAAAAAGTGAGTACTTTTTTCCCGGACATATTCACACATAGATAAAGGAAGATACTTCTGGCAATAATTTTCGTGACGCTACTTCCGCTGTTTCTTCCAACTCCGGTGGAGTCAAAGAAAACTCGGAATCAGACATTTTTCAAATTTATATTATTCAAAATAACTATTAAACAATTACTGAGTTCGCAATTTTCAAATCAAATCACAGAATTAAACTGACAGATATTTGATTACTTTGAAGTTTTCCTTAGCAACGCTGGTCTAATTGTCGCTATACGTACAACAGCTTACTAGTTTAAAAATTCAAATTTCGTATCGATAATATTCTGACTTCAATATATTGTGATATTATGTTTTTCTCACTATTGAATCGTCGTTTTTCCCGCCACAGAAAATAAATAGTGTATTATACACGGGAAAAATATTAGATTTTAGCTCATGGTTTTTTGTCTCCCTCCGCTTCGCGTCGGGAGACAACACAACCTCGAGCTAAAATCTAATACGTTTTTCCATTGTATAATAAATAACTACTATATTTGTTTATATGATTTTTAAGCCGGTATAATTGTAATTATTTTTTTATTGCCAGGCTGTGGAAAGAAAATGTCAAAAATCGATTTTACTGTACAAAATCAAACTTTTAATATAATATTAATATGGTTTGTCTTCCAATTTGATAAATTTGAAAAAGTTGGAAAGTGAAGAATATGGAAGAGATTAGGATAAAAATGGATATCTGAAACTCAAAAAAAAGATATACCTACAGCTTTCAATAAAATCTAGTGATTATATAAAAAAACAACAAGAATAAGAAATTATTAAGAAGGAGAAATACTCAGTTAGTGGAATACAACCACGCAAATATATAATAATAATCACCAACAATGCAAATAAAAGGATGAATGTGTCATACAATGCACAAGATATACATGTAGAATGATGAAAATAAATAGCATTTTGATAAAATTATCAACAAAAAAAACAGGAAATATTGGAAAAAGGGAAGATTGAACAACAACGACATTTAAGTATTTGGAAGCGAAGGTAACAGGAGATGGAAGAATGGAGAGATAAATGAAAGAAAGATCAGCAGCTGCAAGGAAATTATTCAACGGACTCAGAAATAAATTTTTCGGAAACAGATGAGCTGACTAAAGAAACCAGTGTGGATATCAGAGAAAAATGAAGAATCAAACAAAAGCTAGATACAATCAGAAACAAGCATTCAGACCCAATTTAAATATAAATCATTAAAATAGAAAAATAGGCGGTGATGTGAACACGTTCTGCATGGAATGTTAGATGAGAATATAGTAAGGCTAGTATAGAAGCTAATATGAGTTGAAATAAGAGTCAGACTCATAAAAACTTCATTACAAGAAGTGAGATATCATTGGTTTCAAGATGAGTAAAATGGGAGAAAATTCAGAAAACCACTCAAGACAGATGGAAAGTAATTTCTAGAAAACCAACAAGTCCAACTTATCTCTTACAAGTTACCCTCAGATATGTATTGACTAGGAGGTATTGAGTAACCAAATATCAAGGTTTTCAGTCTAGTATGTCTGTTTTTTTAATCAATTGCTTTGTTAGTAGAGGATGGAAATCTTCGAAATGAACACAGTGTATATGCAGTAATGTTCCAGCCGAAAGGCAAGAAAACGTCTGTGCTCCGCGACATATTTGGCTAGAAATTCGTAATATCTCAGAGACGTTAGACAGCAACTATTGTACCACGATCTTATCGAAATGTATGCAGTATGCTCCGAGATGCAGATCCGGACGTTATCTTCTTTAGTACGTGGTTCAAACGGCTGGCACCGGCGGAAATCCCAGAAGGATTCCGAGTTCTCTCATTTCGAAATCCTCGCCAGCTTAAAACTTTTGAGTCGGTTCTAACATTGTTCGTAACTTGGCGCGGCTCTCAGAGTTGGGAGTCTACTTTTATAAGCTCGCCGAGTTCGGATTGACACTTTCTGAGCGAAGGTAATGGACGTTTCATGGGATATGCGGCTGGATTCGTTGAAATGGACTCCGTTGCAACGGGCATCAAATTATACAGCGAATTTAGCGCAACTCTGCTAGAGTTTAGATGGCGATGGTGCAATATAAGCGAGCAGACTTGAAGTGGCGAAAAGCTGGATTATTAAATTTTTTGGTATATCCTGGTAATGTAAAATAAGTGAAGGAATCAAAAATGCAATTGAAATCCTGTCTACTCTTAATACTGTCTGAACCAAACACTCGTTGAATATTCTTGACATAATTTATTTGCTTTCGAATTGTTGGTTTTGAATATGTTCGAAATATTTCAATCGAACTTCTTTGAGAAAAGTTCATAAGAGATACAAAACACTGATTCCAAGAAAGTGAAGGTTAAAGGGAGTGGATAAAAAGAGTAAATTTTGTTTCAGATTATGAGCGCGTTAGGTATTTCTACACTTTTAAGGAAAAATGTTGGAAAGATGAAGCTCATTTTCCTGACCCTCAAAAAAAAATCCTTGTTATTATCATATTTCAAAAATGTCAAATTTGGAAGTGACGTGGCCGTCGCTACGGATAACGGCTGCAAAATTAGATATGGCGTACTATGTTGAGAACACGTTTAATTTGATTTTCCAGTTAAATTCTAGAAGATTTGAAAATGTATGCATCCATCTGCTGTCAACAAAAATCTGTCGTTTTGAAACTTGATAGATTTAACTTTGAAATCATTTGAGCTATAATCTTTGTTGACATTTGACGCAGATTGATGATATTTCTCGATTTTGGAAACGTTTCAATCTGTTCCATTTCTTCTGGAAGACATTATGAATATTTTAAAACACTTACATGGCACTCTACCAACTAATATGTATCAATCTATCATTCCATATTCTCAAAGATAACGAACATTCAGTAAGATATCCGGAATCATATACATTTATATTCCCAGACATTTTCCTTTGCTGGCGCAAACCGTGGAAAAACAAAACTTATCTCCGTTCCATTGCACATTATAGGGAGATATAATTCCAGAGATAAGTTATACTGCAATTGTAAAAGTCATTTGGCCGGCAATGGCGGCCGTGGCTTGATGCATGGCTCTTTTTCAGTCTTTATACACACTGGGAATTCGTGCGTTTATTATCAACAAAGCGTCGTCTGTCGTCGCGGCGCTTCTAGTCTAGTTGTGTAGACGAGGTATTATCGTGATGGAAATCGCACTTTCGAATGCATAATTAATAAGAGTGGACTGTATTGGAGGTTTTCGTACCTACTAGAATTCACTAGGTGGGGCACTGAAAGTTGAAAAAGATTCGTGTTGATGGGTGCATGTGATTCAGCTTTTCACTTTCTAGAAGAAGAAAAAATTAAATAAAAATAGACTGGGTGAGTCTCAAAGATGGTGCACCCTTAGTTTTGAGAAAAATTATCCGATTCAAAGCACAGAAATTCAGAGGGACATTAAAGAACAGAAATGTGATATTTTAAACAAAAAGGTAATTCTGTAGTACTTTCGGCTTTACAAGAAATGAACCTACTTTTCGTGTTACCTTGTATTTTGACATCTAGAGCATATTCAGAACATAATGAGCTGATACTTGATGAAAAAATTCATTCATTCTCACTTCACACTTCGCTCATTCTCAAACACGGATATACCAATATCAATTGATTTATCGTATTTAACTACAGTCTACAAGAATATAATAATATATTGGGATACTTGAACATGGAGTCACGGCGCATTCTTCATGCTACTGTATTATTCCACAAAATAATAACTCAATTCAAAGCAATTCATCTCTACAGTAAAATTAAATTTCGCACCGATTTCCATAATTTGAACTTGAGATTCAGAAATATGCTCACGCCACCTCACCACCAAACCTCTCATTATCTTGGTTCATTTTCTTACTACATAACCTGGCTATATTATGGGTTACCGTATATGCTGAAAGATTTATTTAACGTATAAACAATTTGCTACTATTGAACAAAATTTCAAACATTTTGTGACTTAAAAGTTGAAATATGTTTTCAAATATTCTAATATTTAAGTATATTGTATCCTTCAACAAACATTTCAGAATAAGTGCTCATTTGTAATATATATTTAATTTCGTTATAGTTGTGCTTATTTATTCAATATGTATTTATTAGTGTGTACTCAGTAATTTATATATTTAGGCGTGCACACCTTCTCTGGTAGGATGGAAGAAGAGCAAGGTCTGACTGTATCACTCGTGACATGGTCAGAAATTGAATCCTGCCATTTGACGTGGTTGTGACATTATTTGTGATTTACCTGTCAGTAAATTTATTTTTATTATCATCATTCTATCATTTTATTATTGTTGAAGACTTCTCAGCTGTGTCAAGTTCTTTCTTATGACATGTACATGAAAATAGATTTAGCATTTTGAACAATCGTCACCAGAAGGGGTTCAAATACTAAACTTATTTGACTTAGGTATCTAATTTTTTTCAAAGTTTATCCTTGTATGGCGAATAATTTAGAAAGCCTTTTCAAATGACTTTAATTTTAAATATCTGATAATTATTTTCAGAGTTATCACTGTGTTGAAAAATTTAACAAATTGTAGTGGAACGATGGACTAACCGAAATTTAATACAATATTTGAAAAACAATGAATACAATATGGATAGTGTAATTTCTGCCAGATGTGCATATCAACCATGTTGCATGCACCATATGAATACTATTTAAAATACGAAATACTTTCAATTTCAAAAAGTGAATTTTAGAAATACCTGCTGATATTAAACCAAAATTGTCTTTACATTCTTCTGGAGTATGCCTTCAAGTCATACTATGAATTGGCCGGTCATTCTTATTAGTTATAATAACTGAAACTTATTACTACTACTATTTTTTGGTAAATTTTTGTATTGGTAATAACTCTGTATATAATTGATAGATATCAAAAATGTGGGTATCATTGGATTTGTCTCTTTCAAATCTATACTGGGACTTAAAGACGTAATTTAAAAAGAATGAGATGAGCCAAAAAAGTAATTTCGCCATATTCAAATCCTAGATAGTGACAAAGTATTGTAAAATGTAACGTGACAGGAACGTTTTACATGTAAAAAATCATCATCAATAAAATATGTTTTTATCAAATAAAAATAGAAAGAAAAACTAGCTCATTTTGTTCGGATTTCCTTCCTTTTTTGGTTTTTCGTTACATTGAAAATAAATGCGACCGACCACTGCAACAGCATTTTTTTAATGTGACTAGGGCCAAAGCACTCCACCGTACAATCATATTCTTTTCGAAAGAGATCAAGGTGGTTTGTGAGATTTTTGAAATTTAAGCTTCAGTTTTAAAAATTCTAATATCAGTAGAGGGCGTAATAATGACTTTCCTTATTAACTGAGAAACTGAGTGGCATCAAGAGTAATAAGTGTAAGATAATAGACTGTATGAGCCCTTATCAGCATTTCTACTACTCTGACATTTTGCTATTTCTATAAAATCTATCTAGCAATACATATGTCTGCCATCAAATAGGTAGGTTGGGCAACACTCGATTTTCCGGTTTCAGAAAGATAAAATGAGCGAATGCTCTTTGCACCGTATTTCCATAACCTTATTAGTTTGACCAACCCACTTTTTGTCGGATTTACTATAATCAATAAATATCCCCACTTTTCTCAATCTTCAATTTCATCTTGATCTGTAATTCAAGTTTTGTCGAGACTAGAGTTAAATTTGAAAGGATTTATGAATTAAATTCACACCATATATTCCCATGAACAAACCATTTATTCCACAAACATTATCGGAAAACCAATTCTTCTCAAAATTCTCCTTTATGTCGAACTGTTTGCAATACTAACAAGTACAATGATCAGATCGACATTTTCACACCATTACATCAAAAATTAAAGACTATTTTGAAACGTCTTATGTAGCGAGGAATTTCTACTAGAATTAGTAAATTAAAACGTCTAATAAACTACTTTTCTCTCTGTTACTTTGTAATATATTTTTAGCTCACTTTCTGGTTTAAAATTGTATTTAGGTTTACGTCAAAGTCAAAGTAGAATAATATATTCTGTAACAAGGTTAGAATGAAAATTCGATGCGAGTGGAAAGTTCCGAGCGCGAGCCGAAGGCGAGCGTGAGGAACCACGAGCATCACGAATTTTCATTCTAACCGAGTAGCAGACTATATTTTCTCCACGATCAAAGATAGGAAACGTGACAGCAATAATTTTGACACTTACTCAAATTTTGCCACTACGATGACAATCAACTGCGTCAAGGCTAATGTTATTATTGCTAACCAGTGTGAGAATATTATTCTATCACAAGAGAGATAATGTAAATACATTTAAATTGCATGGGGGCAGAGGTGTTGCAGAATATTTCTTCAATCTCAAGAGAGAGAATTCCAGCATTCTGTAATCAAATTTGATTTCAGAATTGGCAAATTCTGTGATGATCGTGGAGAAATGTACTTTAATGTCAGATGTTTAACAACTTATCAACAAAGATTAAGTTACTATAAATAAAATCACAAATGATTATGCATATTTTAAGTGAAAATAGAGAATTTTTTCATTTGATTCGGAGAGTTCCAACCTTTGACAGCTGTTTCGTGGATACCCACAAATCGGAAAGGATATGTGGAAGCTCTCGAAATCAAAACGAATCTACTCAAAATTAGTACCGTATGGCAAAGACAGTATGTTACTAGTGACTGTAGGTGTCACAAGTTACTTTGTGTATATTTTATAGTTTTATACCTATTCCTAAGAAGATATATAAATTTTGTATTAATCTAGATACTTTAGTGGACTTTATATCTGTTTGTATCTTTCATGACCATTAAATAAATAAATAAAATATCGAAATGTGTTTTATTATATATTATTATATTCGCTGCTCTATCACCCGAAATGTGAACCACTGCTGGATTTGTTTTCTACCAACAAACGAACATGGTCCACATTCATCACCCTGTATTCAGTCTCGAATCGCGTTTTTTCGGATAATACTCCTAGACTCACAATTCCTGAGCACCGTAACCGAACACGGCAATTAAACGGACCAATACTCTGGATGAATATAATCTTGCGAACGGATGGGATTATATTCCATGCTCACTACACGTTGAGAATCGCTTGTGGAGAGCCAAAGGGCACGAGAAGGAAACGCACGCTCCCGAGAGAGACAACTACCGGGTGGTCCACATCTTTCCAAGGCGTCCGACTGTGTTTCTCATCTTTCTCGTTTTGAAAAGCTGGAATATTATGGAGTGAGAGGATTGATTACCTCCTAAAGTGTAACTTCTATTTGATGGACAGAACCTAGCCGGTTTGTGTGAATGACACATTTTCTGGCGTTAAAAATATATTACATGGTGTTACCCAAGGATCTGTATTGGGGCCATTTTTATTTTCAATTTATGTCAATGAATTTAGCAAATTTATGATGAATGTATGTTCTTTTCGATACTTCTTTAGTATCAACCGGCAAAAATTTAAAAACATCAAATAATAAGGATAAAACATTGAAGCTCTGCGATGTCTTATACTCAAAAAGTATTGTGATTCATCAGTAGATAATGACATACGCTATCATACAAGAGGAAGTCGGAATCTACTTTTGCCAATCCGAAAACTAACAATTACAAAATTTTCATTGATATATGAAAGCATTGTTTATATAGAACATAGTTAGTCAACCTTATGGGATTATAATTGGATCAAAATGGATGCGACATGTAGATGGCGATAGTGAGCTCGCATCCAAGTCATGTCGTAACTTGATTGAAACAATGGGACAGCATTAAAATCAGGGTTTTTTGAAGAAACCTGCATTAAAATGACGTCAAATATTCATGTTTGTAACTAATCACGCTAGATGACACTCGCGTTTGCATCCAACACCAATTACACAGGCATTGACTAACTATCTTACTTCTATATAAACAATGATGAAAGCAAAAAAATATTTAACCACGTGCCGAAGCGCTACAAGACAATAACAAATTTGAAAACATCAAGGAAATTCATTGAAGGGTTATTTCTGCAAAAAGTCTACTATGACATAAACGAATATTATAATGATACATTTTAAGGATTACAGTTCCATTTGAAGTATTTCCTTTGTTTATTTGTCTGTAATGTTTTATTTTTTTGTGTGCGTATGTTTTAATGTTTGTATTGATTGTTCCTTATTTTTTATACATAGTTTCAAATTTTTATGTCTTTATACAATTTACATTTACTTATTTTGTTGCATATATTTATAATTTTCACTTGTTTGTTATGAATTCGTCAACAACATTGTATACTGGCAGTTATTAATGGTAGTTATTAGAGTTCCGAAAAATAGTAGGCATAACAAACATCTTGTTTCCTACTACTATTTTTCAAGTGCCTCAATTTCATTCTATTATTTATTCTCAATAAATACAAATTCTGCATGACAGTTTTTCTTTACATTCTGTGAGAATGTGTTCTTTGAATCTTTTCGTATATTGATTCGTATGCTACATTCTGTATGTACTTTGAATTTATATGGTTTTTTCGATTTCCACATCATAAAAGCTATCCAATCTCATCAAAGGAAATTTTGGAACTATTTTTCCGTAAATTCGGAGATAATTTTCTATAAAAACCATAAAATTTATAATTTTACCAATTTTGTTTTCATTTACCTCCCTTAAAAATCACCCCATTTCGCCAAATATTTTTAAACAATGTTTTCGTTGATATAGAGAATGAATTCTAAATCCAAACTTTTAGAATTTCTCATGTTATTTTTATGGCTTTTTATTATTATTGTCGATAATTGCAACCGTTTTCAAATATGTTCCTGATTATTATTATTATATTTTTACTCTTGCAATGGGTTGAACAATAACTCAATAATCTGCCCCTTCACAATCTATATGAAAGTAAGCAGTATCATAGCATGCAAAATAATGTTCCACTTGAAATGGACCACCCTGTGTTTTACGCCGAAGAGATGGATCATGTGATATGTACTCACGGTTGCCATTGTTGCAGTTAATTAGCAGTCGAAGGGGTGTATAGTGATAAATTTCCTAACGTACAATAAGTCCTCACCTGAAACAAAAGAACATTGTTAGTATATCTTAGAGAAAATTTCGGGAGTGATGCAGAAATTTCCAAGAGATGGAATATAGTGGGACATTCTATGATTTTTTTATCGTGTGCTTTTGATATTTGTTTCATCTCAGTTATTGAAATGAGCAAATTCAAAATCGAAAAAAGAAGAGAAGAAAGGCAAATTCAAGCTTGAAAAATAACGAAAAAATTTTCATTTTCTTTTTCCTTCTTCATTTGTTGATATTGCATATTCAATTTGTGAAGAGAGTATTATTTGCTTCCAAAAAATACTGCGTTTATTTTTCAAATCAAGTTTTTTTTTAATTTTTAACAACAATATTGATTTTTCAATCCATTTTAACCTATACATTATATTATAATTGTTTGGTTGTTTCCTTACTTTTTGTTATTTTGAAGTAGCAAATCACAGATAAGAATGAAACGTTTATGCACTTTCGTAATTGACGGTATAAAAACAACAATGTAAAACAATTTGTAGATCAAATTGTCATGATTATTAGAAATTCGTTTGCAGTACATCATTAATTTGTTAAATGTTCCAATGATACTAGATTTTTATTTAAATTCACATCCACATTCAATATCTATCGGGTATAAAATCAAAGTATCAATCTGGATGAGTTATTTTATTTTTCCATTTACCGGAAACGACTCCATACAATTATTATTTCCAGTAATAGTAACAATAATGAAAAGGAAGGAAAACTACGTTAATATGCTTTCATCAATTCGCTTTCTTGACCGCCTGTTTATTTGTTCGTTTGTTTATTTATTAATAGTTATTTTTGTATGTAGTGCGCGAAATGCTACTTTGGTGATCGAGAACTGATTTTTTTTAACGAGGTGCAACCGAGTTAAAAAAAAAATAGTCGAGATTACCAAAGTATTTCGCGCATGAGATGCAAACAAAATTTTTTCTACAAACGTCAAAAATATTGTTCTAAAATAAGTAATAACAATGAAAAATAGTATTGAACTGGCTTAAATAATTTTTCCACATCAAGTAATTACTGTAACTATGGAAATAAAATGGCATTTGTTGACAATTATTTCAAAGTGACAGTTCTTGATAATTATTTTGGAGTGACTTTATATTCGCGTCAATTTCGTGCGTGATATTTATTATTGTAAAAGAATGGAAATTTCGAGCGACGATGAACTAAGCAGTACCCCACCTAACTTGATAGATGCGGCCAATTCCGTAATTTCCAACCTTTTACCGGAGAAATCGAGGCGGCAGTATGAAAATGCATATCAGCAATTTAAAGAGTGGTGTTCAGCAAATAAAGCCAGAAAAATATCTCTCACCATTTGAAAGCCTTAATTATTGTTCTACATTAATAAATAAACGATTTCTTGTTTTTTGCTTGATTGAGGAGTTGAGGACCATATAGGTTAGAATATGAAAATCCCATATAGTTTACATGCAGTGTGCGAAATATATTTCGCACATTACTTCGCGCACGGTGTCATGGTAACGAATGAAAATGAAAAAAAAGTGCCACTTCGCATACTGTTGTCAATGCGCGAACCTTGTCATTTTTTGACGTTTGTAGAAAAATTGTTTTTTGTTTGTTTGTTTGTTTGATCGTTGGTTAGTTTTGTGTATCTGTTTGTTAGTTTGTTGGTTTGTTTCTTGGCTTGTTTGTTTGTCTTTTCGGCTGATATTTTGAAATCGATTTTAAACCAACTTCCCGATGAGCTTGAAATTTTGAAAATATCTCAGAACTGGATGACAATGCAATAATATTGCATACAATGTTAATTTAATAATAATGTTGGTATATTTTTTAATAATAATGAAATAGATTTCAAAGAAACTCCCGATGAGTTTGAAATTCTGAACTTATCTCAGAAATGGATAACAATGCAATATGTTTGCATAATATGTCAATAATATAATAATAATGATAGCGTTGGTATGTTCTGTAAAATAATTTTGAAATATATTTTAAACTAACTTCAAACGTAGCTCAAAACTTTATGATAATGCAATATTATTGTATAAATATGTTCATATGATGATAATAATGTTTGTTCAGTAATTATTTTGCAATCAATTTCAAAACAACTTCAAACATACCTAAGAATAACATAATAATATTATGTTAGTAATATTATAAGATGTTTGTCTGTTCGGTTCAAATTTTGCAATGCGCCACACCCTATTTCGTTTGCTTATTTGTTTGTTATTTGTTTGTTTTTTAATTGTGTGTTTGTCTTTTCGGGCGGTATTTTGAAATCGATTTCAAACAAACTTGAAATTTTGAACTTATCTCAGAACTAGATAACAATGCAATATTTTTTCATAGTATGTCAATAATATGATAATAATGATAATGTTGGTATGTTCTGTAAAATTATTTTAAAATATATTTTAAACTAATGTCAAACGTAGCTCAGAACTTTATGAGAATGCAATATTATTGTAAAATATGTTCATATAATGAAAACAATAATATTATTTCGGTACAAGCTTTTTGCACAATTTCAAACCAACTTCAAAAATTCCTCGGAACAATGACAATGCAATATTAATGCATAACATGTTAATAACATTATAATAATAAATTATGTGTGTCTGTTCTTTACAAATTTTGCAATGCGCAACCTTTTTTCATTTTTTATTTCTTTGTTTGTGTATTTTTTGGTATGTTTCTTTTATAGTTTGTTTGTTACTCTGATTGTTGGTATTTTGAAATCGATTTTGAACTTACTTTCCGATGAGCTTGAAATTTTGAACATAACTCAGCAATATTATTGCATAATACGCTAAAATAATAATAATAACGTTGGTATGTTCTTTCATAATTTTGAAATCGATTCTAAACTAACTTCAAACGTAGCTCAGAACTGGATGATAATGCAATACTACTGTATAATATGTTAATATAATAACAATAATTTGTCTATGTTCAGTACGAATTTTGCATTCAATTTCATGTTTGTCTGTTCGGTATAAATTTTGCAATGCGCCAGACGACTGAGTTATTTTATTTTTCCATTTTCCGAAAACGACTCAGTACAATAAATATTTCCAGTAATAATAACAATAACAAAAAGGAAGAAAAATTACGTATAGACGTTTTTATTAACATGCTTGCTTGTCCGACTGATTGTTTGTTCATTCGTTTGTTTGTTCATTTGTTTGTTCATTTGTTTGTTGTTTTTTGTTTGTTTGTTCATATGTTTGTTTGCTTGTTTATTTGTTTTTGTTTCTCTATATGTTTGGGTGGTATTTAGATGTTATACTAACTATCCGATGAGGTTGAAAATTTAAAGATAACTCAGAACTGGAGAACAATGCAATATTATTGCATAATATGATGATAACAATAGTAAGGTGGTCTTTTTTGTAATGATTTTAAAATATATTTTAAACTAATCGTAGCTCAGAACCGGATGAGAGTGCAATATTATTGCAAGTACTGATAATGATAATGTTTATCTGTTCAGTACAAATTTTGCAATCAATTTTAAACCAACCCCAAACATACCTAAGACCTGCATAAAAAAGCAGTCTCATTGCATAATATGTTAATTCTGTAATATTATAATAATGGTGGTGTTTGTCTGTTCGGTACAAATTCTGCAATGCGCCACACGTTTTTTTTAAATATCATAATTATTTTCATAGCTATTAAAAGTTCACAATCACAAATTTTCAGAACAATCTGTATTGGGTTATTGTTATGTATGTTTGTTTTGGTTGATTTTTAATAAGAGGCTGAATAACTTGAAGTTCTTACTAGAACCGACTTTGACAAGCTTTTCTTATGATCTGACATTAACAACAACTGGGTGATCCTATACAGATACAAAAATGCATCACATGCTCTTTCTAATGTTTTAATTCAGGGAGTCTTTTCGTGGACCTATCATAATATTTCTTTTGATTCTTCTGAATTTGTTTCTTTTTCTCTTTCAAATCCTTGACTTGGTAATTTGGTTCTTGTAGACTATTTTAGTAAGTTCGCCATAGTCAATAAATTATTAAATAAAACAGCAGAGAGCATAATTTCTACCTTAAAAAATATATTTTCCATGCATGGACTCCCTATGGAAATATTTAGTGACAATGGCCCACCATTCCATTCCTATGAGTTCAAAAATTTTGCCAGGAAATATGATATAAAACTGACAACATCAAGTCCCTATTACCCCCGTTCAAATGGTATGATTGAAAGAACAATTCAAACTATCAAAGGGTTATTAACAAAAGCAATATCAGATAAACATGATCCTTTTCTTGCCATTTTAAATTATAATGTTACGCCCAAGCAGGATTTACCAGCTCCTTGCAACCTATTGTTGGGAAGAAGATTGAGAACTACACTCCCTGTAATCAATGATCTACTCAAACCAAATTACCAAGTCAAGGGTTTGAAAGAGAAAAAGAAACAAATTCAGAAGAATCAAAAGAAATATTATGATAGGTCCACGAAAAGGCTCCCTGAATTACATCCGAACCAAAAAATATTAATTCAAAACAGAATCAGAGAGTGGAGCCCTGCAATCGTAATTGGAAAAGAAGGACACAATGATTACAATGTCCGTTACAATGATGTAGTGTCCCGAAGAAACCGACAACAGCTGAAAGAATTTCGTACAACTTCTGATAATTCCATCTATTCTCCTTCCAATTTGAATAACCAGGAAGTATCTCCACCTGTTTTAGACGATAATTCTGATGTTAAACCTGTGTACCCAGAAGTTAGAACAAGATATGGTCGCCTGGTGAAACGTCCATCAAGACTGAGTTTCTGAAATATATTTTTATGCAATATTTACATTATTTCCGTTTCTTGTTTTCATTAGAAAGAGCATGTGATGTATTTATGTATCTGTATAGGATCACCCTGTCGTTGTTAATGTCAGATCATAAGAAACGCTTGTCAAAGTCGGCTCTAGTAAAAACTTCAAGTTATTCAGCCTCTTATTAAAAATCAACCAACACAAACATACATAACAGGTTATGAATCTATTTGGAGTTATAAATCTATATGAGACCAGAGGAAATAATTTTAATCTATTTGTCCTCCTTAAAAACGAGGTACGTACATTAAAAATAGTTTTATTCAACTAATTATTAATAAAAGAAATGGTCATGGATGAGCCTTATAATTAACATCATCATCAGTGTATAATAACAAATATCAGATAATGTTTGAACAAATCATTCGCAGCACATATTTTGTATTCCCCAAATTTCATCTGTAAAAACAACTATTCAAACTCAAATATTTTCATTTCTTTCACAGCTGCCAAGTCAATTCGTTGATAAACCAATATTATTTAAAAACAAACTAAATTACTCGTGGTCTTATTTACGCATTCAGCAGCAGCGATAAATACTGCATAGGATTTTCTTTAATCCCTTTTTTCTTAATGGAAATACAAGACCGAGTATACAGGATGTGAAAGCGACTAGGCGATAATATATTTACCAATTAATTTCGGGTTGCAAGTCGTACGAGAGATTTATTTTTAAATTTAAAATACTACCGCGCTGCAGACTAATTCACGATGAGAGATATATAAATGTGAGATCAGCAGGCTCAGCTATGGCGATGTTATAAATATGACAAAACGTGCCAAACGTAAATTCTTGTTTTCAACCCTATAGGGAGAATTCGGGGGAATTTTGGGCTCTATAATAAGAATATAATAACAAGATGAATATGAGTAACTTTTCGTTTACCCTTCTATACTTGTATACATTTCCTACATTTCTCTGCAGCTGTGGATAGGAAAAGAGGAAATAACAGTGGAATGGCCCGCTAGATAACCTGATCTTAGTCCATTAGTCTTTTTTATGGGGTTATTCAAAATATATAGCCTATACTATCAGACATGGCGATATCTGTGACCTAATCAGCCAAGAAATGCACAACAAAACACCCTGTGCTAAAAAAACTCAGAGGCTAATTTAATGCCAGAGTAGGACATTGTCTAGAGGTCAGTAGAAACTAATTTAAAAATTCAATGTTGATTTTCTTTTCTTTGTTTTTGGTAGTGTATCACAGTAATTGTACAACTACGTAATTTCATTTAAAATTTTTATTACGTTTTTTCTTCATTTATTAATTTTTATAATCTCCTTTTCTATTATTCTATACCAATTTGACGCAACTTGTGATACATTTTTGGAATCAGCTTACCAAGGTATCTCCGGAAATAGAAATAGAACGAGGTGTTTCGTTTAAACAAAACTTGTGATGAACTTGTGAAAAACAGTAAATTATAATAAAAAATCGACCTGTTTTGGGAATTTTTGATAATATTAATTTATGCGTTATTATATTATATTATATTATATTATATTATATTATATTATATTATATTATATTATATTATATTATATTATATTATATTATATTATATTATATTATATTATATTATATTATATTATATTATATTATATTATATTATATTATATTATATTATATTATATTATATTATATTATATTATATTATATTATATTATATTATATTATATTATATTATATTATATTATATTATATTATATTATATTATATTATATTATATTATATTATATTATATTATATTATATTATATCTGTTGTCATTTTAATGTAAAAAAGAAATTAATGTTCCAAAGTTCGAGAAAATCGTAACAAATTCAGTATTTTTCAAACGAGATCCCATTGGGTTCTTTTAACAATTGAGAATAATATCAGAAAAAGAACTGACGCTAAATTAAAATTTCAACACGATCAAAGGTGACGAAGAAAATTATTTGAATTCACCTGTTTCCAACGAAATCTGGTGGCTACATATACCTGCATTCTGGAATGAATTTCGGTAATTATGAATTCATTAATGAAGAAGAATTATAGTTTAATTTTGTACATTTCATTCAATCTGCATTTCTTCTTTTCCGAATATTTCTGAAAGATTGTTGTCAACCCAAAAATGTTGCATGTTGAAGTAAAAATTAATTTTAATATTTTTCAAAAGAGATATTTCATTGGTTGCTTTCAACAGTTGCGATATAGCATCAGAAGAAGAATTGAAAGTAAATAATAAATAATAGTTTATTAAAGCCGGAGTGCCCGAAATAGAGCCAAGGTAACTTTAAAAAACGCAGAAGCTTGCTTGAAATAGGTAAAATGGGGCATCAATAAAAAAATATATTAGTTTTTTCCGACAAAATCTGGTGGCTGAATAAACTTTCATTTCTGATATGAATTTGTATAATTATTCATTTCTTACTAAAAAAGGATATTGAACTAGTCGAATTTGGTACATTTTATTTTTTATACATTCTCCTTATATTCTAAATATTTTTGAAGGAACGTTGCCAACACAAATATGTCGTAAGTTGATGTAAAAATTAAATAATTATTTGATTACATCTTTCATGTATAAATTTCAGTATTTTTCATAAGAGGTCATACGTCATTCTCATTGGTCTCTTTTAACAATTGTGAACGGCATCAGAAGAAGAATTGACAAGAAATGAAAGATGTCATTTAGAGAATAAATTTTGAAAAGAAAAAATAAACCTGCATATCTGGTATGAATATGGGTAATTATGAATTCATCAATTATTAAAAATATTAAATTTCATTATATATGCATTCCTCTTATGTTCCTTAATATTCCTGAAAGAATGTGGTCAGCACAAAAATGTTATATGAAATTTAATTATTATTCAAAAATCCTAATAATTTCAGTATTTTACAAAACATATATTATTTAATTCTCATTGGGTGTTTTCAACAATTGAGAATAGTATCAGAAGAAGAATTGATATCAATTGAAAATTTCAAATCACAGGATCAAAGTTAAGGTGATATTTGAAACATTGGAAGGGACAAATTAAATGGAGAGATATTAAACATTACCTACTTCTACACTGTTTTCGTGTAGGTAATTATGATATTTTGATGTTGATTTAAAAAACAGCGTTTTCATTGTATACTGGAAGAGTAAAGGCTGAAACACAATTGCAGTTTTATATTTTTAGCATAAAGTTTTATGATTTAAGATTTCCATATACGCGAAACTGTCTCATTGTCTTTATTATTCTTTCAAGCATTATTTTTCAATTCTATTTTGTGTCCAGTTCTATTTCTAAAACTCATATCCTAAATCGCAAACCTTAAAACTAATAAATCGAAAACCTTGAAACTAATTACACAAATCTTCAATTGAGTCTCAGCCTTAAAGTTCAATATCCTTATTGTTCTCTGAATATTTCTCTAAGTTTCTTAAACATTATAGTAGTTTTATAATATTTTTATATGTTTAGAAATTGTATCACTGCATCATGTAGAAATTAGTTTTATGACTACACACTTAAAATAGACTAGGAAGATCAATTGATGAGATAAACTCATAAATAAAAAATATTTGATTTTGTTTTTCAAACAAAATATGGTGAATTGAAATACCTTCATCCCTAATCGATTCCTCTTCAGAAAATTATTCCAAAAACAGAAACTGACACCAATCACACCACTGGAAAAGTCTTTACTTAAAAACACCCGTTAACTTGAACCTGCAAATATCAAACTGATTTAAAAAAACGAACTTTTTACCCACCACGACACTCAAAACAAGAACTTTCTAAAAAATAATTCCTTGAAATCATAAAATTCATGCGAACTGAAAAAAGGGTCCAGCCGCACTTTCTCTTTAAAAAATGAAATATAGGTAGGTATAACGGTACAGCTTTCTATCCGTTATTGAAAAAAGTGGCCTATGTACCCTTTGTTTGTTTTGTTATCCCTAACTTTCTCTTGTTCAAAAGAATCGGACTTTTTTGTGAACAGCAATTATCGCAGTACCTAGATTTATAACACCATAAAAGTAGGTGAAACTTGGTCCACCTGATGATAATAAAATTTGGGTTGTGGTCAATATATCGGTATTTTCTATGATACCCTATTTAGAAGTGTTTTTATGAAACTTTTAGGCAGGGATCTGACAACTTATGGATATTATTAAAAAATTATGAATGTGGCAAAATTCTTAGCAAGTCTTCAAATATTGATTTTGATTGAGCTTTAGTCATATTACACCGAGAGAAAAGATTATTTATATTCAATGGAATTTATTTATATTCAACACATATCTTTTTTGAATGGCGCTAAACTTATGTAAGTTTGGTTGAAACGCATGAAAGTTTGAGATTCTGCAAATAAAATATTTATTACACACCAAGCAATATACACGTACGAATTTAAAAATAATTCATTATATAGCACTTATTCTGAACGGTTTAATAAATATATAATATTAAAATATTTGTTATCTTTCAGAATATCTCTATTTGTGATAAAACAGATTGGTGCCTTTTTGGAATATGTGATAAATTATCATTAACATTGATATGTTTGCAGGAAACCTACATAGATTTGATATGAATTATACATGTATATTATTATATTCTTGACCAGGAATATTAATTAGCCACTATTCACTGATACTATTTTATTTAATCACGTTTTGTAGCAAATATTGTTGAAACAAATAGTTGTTAAAAGTAAAGAGATATATTCTTGATTATGTTATTTTTGCTGCCATGGAGACATTTTATATTTTTCGTTTTTTGATTGCCATTATGTTTTATTTTCTAAACATTTTCATTTTTACAACTTTCACTATTTCTACTCAGCTCAGATTATCGGAAGGGTCTCAAATGTGATTTGTTCAATCTTTGATGTTTTTCGGTTAGTTCATCCAAAACTGTATTCCTTTTAGAAGTTGGAAGTCAAAAATCATATGTGATATCAAAGTTCATAAATCTAAAAAATTTACAAAATTGTTTGTGAAACATGTTGTACATTGGACACAAGAAATATCAATCTATGCGATGACAAGAGGCAATGTTTTTTTTAGAGACATTTTGAAAAAAAAAGTGATATTTCAATAAGAAAGTGATAGATAACAGGCTGTTTTATAGTAAAATAGAAGTAATTTTGTATGGATAGTTATCTTTGTTTGAAATCAAGAATGGGATTGGCGAAAAACAGGAATAATATAATGAGGAGAGGTTCCCAGGTGATGAATAAAGAGAAAAAAAGAATTTTGATTTGAAGAAGGAAAACTTTTTGAAATTTTGATGAAAGAAAATTAGTTTTTTTTAAAACAATAAAGTGGAATTATAAGCAAATACTGAGTCAAAAAACAAAGGTTGCAGAGTAAATATTGTGAAGAAAAGCAAGAAAATATATTATGAAGATTAATAGATTTCCATTCACCTACATCAAAGTAAATACGGTAGATGATTTGAGAAGCCAAGACAGCTGAGTTACTCCTACCAATAATACACATACACCAAGGTAAATACGGTACAGCTTGGCAAACATAGCTGCAATTGTGAAAATGTTCACGCCTATGATGCGCATTGGTCGTACGACGGACTATCCAGTGATATTCACGTGAATGTTCGCGCAAGAAGTGGGAATTTCACAATCACAGCTATATGTTTGCCAAACTGTAGCCGATTTAAGAAGCCAAAATATCTGAGTTCCGTCTACGCACCACATAAGGTAGTACCTGTTTTTTACTAACTTTCACTGTGTGTCTTGTGCACAAACAATATTTTCCAATCACTGATCACAAATACCCTCCAGAACTTCATTTTGCTACAAGATACGTTCATTGTGGATAGTTTTCACATTCTACCGGCACAGACAATTATTTCTATCAAAATATTATCCCGTCACCCGTATTTACATTCTGTGACCTATAACCAGAGAAGTGCGTTTCTTTGGTTCGTTTTTCATTACACAGGAACGTTTATTTGCTCAATGCAGCAGACTTGTTAATTTTAAATTGTCAGATTGTTATCATTTAAAATTTCTGAATAACTGTTTTATTTTGATAACAAATTTATATTTTAAGGTAAGTAGTTATCTTCCAGGTTAGGATATTAATAATAAATTTTCATATTTTGAAACATCAGTAATGATTTATTGGTTTGATTTCACATTAAAGTTTTTCTAAATGAATAAAAAAAAAATCATTGTTCAATTTTACCAATTGGTAATTTCATTGCTCATTGGAACCCGCTTATGAGAGAGACCGACTGAGCTGAAAAGAAATAAAAGGTATAAATAGCCAGGGAATATTTTTTCAATACAATAATTTTTCTACAACTATAAAAAAATATTATACCACAATACTTTTACAAATCATAACCATATATAATAATTAAGTTTGGTCTAAAGTCATTCCTGATAATAATAAAATTTGGTTTGTGGTAAATATAGGTAGTTTCTATGATGCTTTATTTCAAAGTGTTTTTTAACTGACATCATGGAAATTCAGAAATTATGAATGTGGCGAAACTCTTGGCAAGTCATCAAACTTTGATTTTGATTTAGCCGTGGTCATATTACTAACACAACTATTAATCACTTCACATCAAACATGTCCAGCCAGAACCAATATTTCGAAAGATTTATAATAAAATATACCTGTTGATAACCATAACGACGACCTTAGTAGATGGCGAATGACATCTCTGAAGTGAATTCATAACTCACACAATAATTAGTATGAATTCCATCGTACATTATTTACAATACAGTAACCGAAGCATAATGGTAAGGTAATGATAAATAATTAAATATTAGCCGATATTTATTGCTTTGGCGTCCATAAAAGCGGGATGATGAAGCAATAATAAAAACATGCCGATCGTAAATAGTCGTTTAATTCCATTGATTTACCTATTTCATTAAATTATTGACTATTCTTCAAGCAGTATTACCTTAGTAAGATATAATCACTGCCAGGATTTATCACCGTCACATGATAATCATATTAATGCGAGAAATATGAAACGACATGAATTTACATTATGTTTATGCAGGCGGGTAAATGTAATATGTCAATATAAATTGATGTACGATCTATGGGAGTAATTGTGGGATAAATGTCAGGTACAGCATCAGCTTCCGAATTCAACTATGAAGGCAATCCGTGCATACTGCGTATTTCCTGCGTCGATAATAAACAGAAAACTAATAAACGATGTAATTATTTTTTCAATAATGAAGTAAATAATTAATGTTATTCAAATTCCTCAGTGGAATTATAACCATAATAATTATAAAATAATAGGAATGATTTTTGGCGTTATTGACGTTTCTCAGAAAAAAATAATAATACGCTTAATATTATGCAACCCTTTTCGTCAAATTGTGATCTACACTGGCATGCAAAATTAACCGGACAAACAAAATTTTGTTCAAATTCAATCTTAAATAACTTTTAAACCTTTTCATCAATTTCGATATTTTTTTTGCCAAGTTGTAGGTACTTTCATTGTTATCATTCTCTACTATCGATTTTGCAGAAAGTTCTTAAAGATTTGTCGTTATACAGGTTATGATAAAAGGTGCACTTTATTTACCCCAACATTTCTGAACACCCTGTGGAAAAATTTTACTACTGAATGATAGGTCTTCGTACGAGATTTTAAAGCCTGATCTTTCGTCAACAGTTCTTTTTTTGATTCATATCAATAACTGCATTCTTAAAGAAAAAACGCATTTTTAAAGAAAACCATGCGATTCGTAACCATAAAAAAATTTTATTCAAAAAATAACAGTGACAACAATGGTAAATAATTGGTATCAAAATCGAGTGTTTCCTCCCCGGGCTTGAATAACAGCTCTCATCCTTTCTGGCATAGACTGAATTAAACCAGCAACTGCGTCTTGGGGTATTTGCTCCCACTCGTTTAACAGCGCCTGTTCCAACGCAACCACAGTTTGAAATTCTCCATAGTTCTGCCTAAGCCTTCGTCCTAATTTGTCCCACATATGCTCTATGGGGTTGAGATCCGGACTCCTTGGCGGCCAGTCGAGTACTTGGATACCAACATCATTGAGGTATTGCCTAGTCATTCTGGCTATGTGCGGCCGAGCATAATCTTGCATTAGGAGAAAATTTTCTCCTATAAAGGGCATATAAGGGACTACATGTTATTCCAAACACTCCCTGATGTATCTGTCAGCATTGAGGCTCCCTCCCCGTAGCAAAACAAGATCTGTGCGGGCTTCCAAGGAAATACCGCCCCATATCATCACTCCTCCACCACCAAATTGAACTCTAGGAGAGAAACAACATTGAGCATAGCGTTCTCCAGGCCTTCTCCACACTCTTTGACGACCATCAGGTGAATATCTCGTAAAACGAGACTCGTCTGTTAAAAGAACATTTCGCCAAACGTCCATATCCCAATCTGCATGAGTTCGAGAAAATTCCAAGCGCTGCCTTCGATGACCTGCATCCAATAGGGGACCTATAGCAGGTACAAAAGATGATAGGTTTTGTTCCTTCAACCTTCGCCGTACTGTGTCAGGTGAAACTACGGTACCATGAACATCTTCCAATCTTCGAGCCAAAGCTGTAGCAGGAATTGTTCTTTCTCGAAGAACTTGCAGTCTCAAAAACCGATCTTCAACTGCGTTTGTTGCTTTCCGTCTTCCCTGCCCAGGTCTTCTTAAGTACGAACCAGTTTCTCTGAATCTTTCTATCGCATTGGATACTGTACTGCGTGGCACAGCAAGTCTATCTGCGATATATCGAATGGCACGACCATCATCTTGTAAAGCTACAGCTTGCGCTACTTGTTCCGGTCTCATTTTTTTTAAACTTTCTCGTTAGCGGTATACCTCCGAAATACAAATCACCTAGAGACACAACCACCTTAACATACACTATAAAGCAAATAAATCTGTGAATAATTGTTGACTACTGCTTAGCAAAAATCTTTTTGACAAGCCGTAAAAAATACCTAACTAAAACTTGTCATAAAAAGCAAAGCCAACTTTAAAAAATCGCTTGTTTATGGTTACGAATCGCATGGTTTTCTTTTAAAATGCGTTTTTTCTTTAAGAATGCAGTTATTGATATGAATCAAAAAAAGAACTGTTGACGAAAGATCAGGCTTTAAAATCTCGTACGAAGACCTATCATTCAGTAGTCAAATTTTTCCATAGGGTGTTCAGAAATGTTGGGGTAAAGTACACCTTTTATCATAACCTGTATAACGACAAATCTTTAAGAACTTTCTGCAAAATCGATAGTAGAGAATCATAACAATGAAAGTACCTACAACTCGGCCAAAAATTATCGAAATTGATGAAAAGGTTAAAAAGTTATTTAAGATTGAATTTGAACAAAATTTTGTTTGTCCGGTTAATTTTGCATGCCAGTGTATTTCGTGAGAAAAACACGCATATAAATACTTACAAAAAAGAAAAAATCTGAGGATTGGCATAAGATCAGAAATATGAAAATTATGCTTATATTACTTTGCAAAAAATTCAAACGACGCAGAACTTTGTAAAAAATCGCAAATATAAAAATCAAGGAAAATGCCAACAAAATTTGGAAAATCTGATAAAAAATAAAGCTGTAGGGAATTGATTATGAAAAACTGGGCACAAAAAATGCAAGAGAAGGAATAACAGGAATAAACAGACAAAAAGGTCATTTGTGATTGATATATTCATCTGTTAGTAATTTCGTAACCACAATGGCAAAAATGTTAACGAAAACGAAGTCATAGATTTTATAGGTTGTTTGAAATGTAAGAATTCTACCGGATTTGATGAGATCCCTTTCAATATTTTGAAATATTTTAAATCAATTATTACCATACTCAATGATTACTGTTTTGAACTCGGGAAATTTTCTGATTCTTTAAAATTGGGAAAAGTGATTCCAGTTTACATAAAGGAGACCAGGATAGTGTTGAAAACTATTAGCCTATAGTAATATTAAGCTGTCAAAATTTCCTGAAAAGTTTACAACTAGAATATATTCTTTCACGGAAGACAAGATAACAATTACCAACTGCCAATTTAGGTATAGGTCAGAAGAGTCAACAGAATTAGCAACACTCTAATGAACACAACAAATCAATATATTCATGTCAAGACGAGGGTAAGAACGATGGGGGTCCATTTTCAACTTAATTGCTGCTTTCGATACTGTTAATTAAAAATTTCTTGAAGAGATATTGAAATAATTAGGTATAAGAGGTAAACCGCAAGAATTGATAGTTTCATATCTACAAAATAGACTAGACCCAATAAAATACGGTCATTGGCTTCCGAGGAAATGGAACCAAATATCGGAGTGGGACAAGGCTCAATACTTCGTCCTCTACTCTTCCTTATATTCATCAATGTACCGCACTTTCTCACCAAAATATACACACGTATGCGGATGATGCGTCAGTAATCATACACATCAAAAATGTGATGGAACTAAGCAGACATATTAATCAAGAAATCTGGAAAGTAAACAAAACAGTTTTATGCTCTTCTTATAGACTACGATAAATATTCTGCCAAAGATAAGTTATTCGGAATCGTAAAATTTCTTTGAGAAAGAGACTCAATATTCTCCAAGCTTGCTATGAATATGTTAGCTTGAATAAAAAATTTCAACGTTTGCTGACAACGTGTTATTATTCACTTGTCTGCTCATTCTTGAATTATAATATAATAATATTGGGCCAATCCACAGAAATTGAATTTATATACAACAGAAAATAATTATAAGAATTATATATAATTTGCAATACAGAGAATCTTGTGGAGAATGTTCCAAGAAACAGACAATACTGTGGCCGTAATATATAATTCCAAATTTTCCTGCTTCATTAACAAGAATAAAAATAAATTGAAGCTCAATCAGGATATCCATCAGACGAGAAGAATACAAGAAATCCACGTCTTGATCTTCAACACAAATAATTGAAAAAAAAAACAATTTAATATGCCTAGAAAACAGATCTTTTGCAGTTTTCAATATTTTCAGAAAGAAAATAAAAATGTCTTCAGTTGAATGAAGAACATATTTTTTGAAACCTAACGATTATCTCATCTCAAGTATATTGAGTGCTGTTGCTATTAATAAAATTCTTCACAATATCTGTTTCCATTGGTATATTTAGTCTATTGGTCAAGAAAAATGTATTTTATTACTTAGTTAAGTTATATTATAAATTTTTTTAGTGACAAATCCTTGTGATCCTATCCATGCATCATCATCATCCGTTACAAATTTTGGAACTAATAATAATTAAACAATTTTAAATAATTATTACAATAATATTATGACATAAAACGAATATACGTAACATATGTCTTCTAAAGCACATTTACTAAAGGTAGATTTTTTATAACTTACCCAATTATTCTAATTTTTTAAATAGACCTCACGAGTGGAAATGTAATATATCAGAACTGAAATAGTGGAAATGACCTCCAGAAAAGTTTTCAAAATCCACGGTAAAAACGTTGATAACTTCTACCTTGTCTGAATTATTTATTTATTTAGGTAGTTTCTTTTTTTGAATATTACATAGAATTTTGAAAACCCCGTAGATTTCATATTATTTTATAGTCATGCTGATGTAATCTGATAAGAAAATATTTATATTACAATATATTAGCGTGAGCTTGATGAACGTAGACTATTTCAGTTTCTCTCTTCTGATTTTTTGGTTTTGATTTTATAAACCTACTATATCTATCATCAGTTTTGGTTATTTCTCTTCCAGCTATACATCAAAATGTTATAAATATATGCAAGTCATATAAGTAACTGAATTCAATTTTGATTATCAAAATTGAACATGTTGGTGGGTTTGAACGTTTTCAAATCAATAGCATTGTATTTTGTGGAACCTGAAATATTTTAAGAGAAAATTAAATCACAGTCGGTTTCAGTTTTCACCTCTACTTCTACCCAACACCCGAACTTGACATATCGCCCAGGGGTCGGATTATGAACACTCGATAAGAGAGCTGTCACGATACGTAGGCTAGAACGATGGTTGTTCTCGATTCGAAACGAAGTCGAAATTATGAAATTTCTTTGAATAGAGATAGAATGGAATTATATCTACCATATAGACCATTGATATCGACTCAAGTTGCAATATATTTTGAATTGTATTCGTTTTTATAATTGATAAAATCTGACATATGTCAAACTTACTACGGATCGAGTGTTCGTAATTGCACCACAGTATTTTCTGTTAGCAGAGTTCATTCATGTTTTTAGAAATTAGCAAACCAAGCTTTTGCAACTTCCTTTCGTATTGTAAACGATATTTCAAGTAACGTAATACTGTTTCAAAGATAAATTTTGCTCTTCAATTGCTAGAGGATCATAGATGGTGGCGATAAAGAAAAAAATGTAATTATATTGAGGAAGAGAGGCTTGAGATCAAGAAAAATACACAATTTTTGTTTTCGCATAAGTTCATTGGGGAAAAATTATTAAGGGTTATGGATTATAACAGACATTTGTGACTTTGAAGTCCACGAGGACTATTTTATTCTGTTTCAATTTATAAGAAATGATAAAGAAGCATATAACAAAATAGAAGGTAAGGATTTTTTGTTTTGTTGTAAAAAAACAGTGACCAATATTTATTCTAGATTCAATTGAAAGAATGGAATTTTCCGAGCAAAATATTATTGGAAGTCATCAACAATAATCAATGAACCGTAGCCGCGAGATGAATGAACACTTTGTATAGCCGCCAAGTCATAACCACACACATGGCGGTATTTATCTTTTCGGTCACGTCCTCGACTGGCAACCGCATCTTTCGTATAGCTACGCAGCCAAACCACAATTTTGTAGGATTTAACCACACCCCTCGACTGACTTCGTTGTGATAACGTGTTCTCAAAAGTCAATATGTGTCATCTGCGGCTACTCCAATAAGCTTTATTGGATGTTGTTAGCAGATAGAGCGGTAGTTTGAGCATCAATTACACAAATGGAATTGTTCATTGAAGCAATAGAATTCTACATACATACAAAGGGAATACGACTATCGCAAGAGTATTTCTTGATAAACTGACTCCTGCACTCATAAAATTATAATATGGTGAAAAGTGGTATTTGAAAAATGTGATCAGAATTCTGTAATACACCCTCATGCAGAGAAACTTTACTTTCTTATAAAGTACTTTCAAAATTCAGATTCATTTCCTAGTGTTTCGTTTTGTGGGTAACATATCTTTTTCTACAACCACCACACTCCAAAACATGCTTTTCTGCATAGTTTTACGTTCGCAAACATGATTATTTCTCACAATAATTGAAATTTGACATTAGTGTGCCGCAAAGTGACATTTCTGTGCCACAAAGTAACATTTCTGTGCCAAAATTTTTCAGTGCCTAATTTCTAAGCAATACAGTTTTCGTGACAGCAAGGTGAAAGTATATTTTGAAAATTCTGCATTTCGAAGGGATATTCGATCAGGCACCTTCAAGAATGAATAGACAAAGTCTATTGGTTTATACAATATGAGGGAAATTGTCGTACAAATTCATAATATTCTGAACAAAAATCATAGACATCACTACTGCTGTCTCAAATACCCACATACACACTATCTATTGCTAGGCAACGGAGCAACATCTATCGAATCATTTGAATGTCAACAAACGTCAAGCATAAAATATTCGTAAAATATTCTTGTCCCGTAATTTTTTAATGAGATTGAACTAAAATGGATAGCGACAGTTCTGAAATTGAAAATACTCCGCCACAACTAAGAGAACAAGTTAATTCATTGTCATTGAATTTACTACCTTCAACTTCAAGAGGAAAATATGAAAATGCATACAAACAGTTTATGGATTGGAAGGAAAAATACAAAACTAAAAGTGTTTCTGAAAATATAATTTTGGCATATTTTGAAGAACTATCCAAATCAAGAAAAGCCTCTACTATCTGGTCAATATATTCAATGCTAAAATCGACTATTAATATTAGAAATATCAGAAAAAACAAGAATGAGAGCGGCTTAAAATCATCTCCCTCTTCCCTTGCTTCTCTTGGGCATCATAAAGCTAAGAATGAGTCACTGACATTTCATTCCGTCTTATAGTATAGTATTATTTTTAGCAAAAAGGGTGTTGTAGAAAAAGTATAGTGTGTAACACGAGCAGAAATGCAATTTCTCACTCGTTTGAATTGCAGCACTCGCTTGCGCTCGTGCCGCAACTTTTTCAAACTTGTGAGAAATTAGCACTTTTCTGCACTTGTTGCATAATATACTATTCTCTATTATGGAACATCCAATTAAGCATTGGTAGATATAAAAGGCCTCTCATATCCAATTGAGTTTGTTGCTAGAAAAAATAATGTGTTTTGCATAGATAAAAGTTTCATAATGACGTTATTGAATGACCCCTCTCCCCAATGCTGTGATACAATACCTAATGACCGATTCAGCCAGTGAGTTATATAGTATCAATATATTTTCCTATATCCAGGTTAGCTATGATGTAGAATTTATGAATTATTTGTCTTAACCTTTTGTTAACATGTGCAATATGTTCATCCCATCTTGGATGCTGATGATACCGATATAATTGATGTTTTTCATCACATTAAAACTTAAAAGATTATAGTTATGCCAAATTTTAAGAATATTCAGATCTTTTTCTGAGTCAGTATGCAATTGCTGACAAGATTTCCCCCTTATATAATAGCTGTATCATCAGCATTTGAAATCTTTAATCGAAACAATACTCTGTTATTAATATATGTTAGGACAGTATTGGACCCAATTCTCTTCCCTGTGGGACATCAATTTGAATGAAGAAAGATCTTCCAATCTGTACAAAGTACCAACTGTTTTTTCGATGAAATCCAATATAGCTTTTTCAGTAATTGAGTTGCTTCGGCTGGTATTACGCCATGTTTTGTAAAGGAATGTTATTAGTCTTGTTTTGATACTCTGTTCGAAAATCTTAGCAAAATTACTTGTCGATAATTGTTCATGTCATTGTGTTCACCTGATTTATAGATAGGAGTTACAAGAGATTCCTTCCATTGTATCGGTATTGTCCCACTTTTATAAAAGTGATTGATAACGTGGATTAGAGGAATAATATGTTGGTGTATATTTTTAACAATTTTACCAGAAATGCGGTCATATATTTAACGCATCAAGGTTCCGTCAAACCAAAGCGGGAACGCGGGAGCGGGAGCGGGAACGGAACATGGAAACCGTGCTAGAAAAACAGTAAACGTAGCAAACCTTATATATTTCTCTGCTTGCCTGCATTTAGAAATACGAATAATCACACCGGTTTGTTTTTTCACATATCCTATTATCGAATTTAGTCTCGCATTTATCCCGCTCCCGCGTTACCGCGTTGGTTTGGGGAAACCAATAAATTCACAAACAAGATCACTTAACATTTATTTTAGATCATCAGTAAATGCCGCTTTGGTTATGTTTTTTCTGTTAACCAGCTCTAGTCCCCTTACGAACGGAAGTCCTAAAAAGTCGAAACTTGTGTGAGCCAAGGATTAACGAGGTCTTACATTTTTATGTGCGATTCCTAGCACGATTTAAAACAATAACACCGAAGGTCACTGTGGAGCAATGAGTGTCCCTCTACACATCGCCAACCCAGTTCATTATACGAGATAAGAAGACAATAGCCACAACGGGGTTGATGGAAAGTATATGTGAGAGAATTTGGTGGTTCCCCTACACGGAGGTTGTATTCAGGAGTAATATAGCTGGCGCTGTAGACATTATTAAGCCAGCACTTACTCACACTGCGGTTTTGAGGCATGAGTTACGCTGGCACTGCAGAGTAATGATGCACCGCAGTTTCGCGCTCAACGCCAACTACAACTAACTGTGTTGTTAAATACAGCAGCTTTGTTGATAATTTAGTAAGCAGCTTTTCCACCAGCACTGGATGTTAGTGTTCGGTGGTATTAAACCACAAAACTAGTATTGGAAAGTATTATTAGCATCAGAAACGTTGAATAAAAAAATTAAAGAAACTAAGTGAATCTCAAAGTCGTCTCCACTCCACAATATGTAGGAAGGAACTATTGTCAACTCAGCCATTTTTTGAATAGTTATTGCTAAAGCAGCGCTTCCTACCCTAGGGGTCAAATATATATTGTGGACACGAGCTTTACTTTTTTACTAAATTTATTATGTATGAGATAAAAATTATAGATTCGTGATAGATTTTAATCGAGACTTAACTATGATACTGAGGAAGGAGAATTTGATACAATTTCAAATGTCATAGTTATTGAAGCTAGAGAGAGAGTGATAGTAAGCGTGTGAACTTGGTATTATGACAAAATCGTAAAAATGCATTATTTGTAAAACCTTGTTAGTCGCTACTCCGATGATATATGCCGTATTAGCTGGAAAATGTTTACCTGGCCGCACATAAATGTAAACGAGGCGATCGACAAACATGTTTTCATTTCAGGGGCTTGTATCTGCTGTAGCAAAATTTTCAAATGTTTCGTGTTGTTGGAAGTGGACATGTGAATAATGAAAATAAGGTATACTGGATGTATTCCATTTACATCAACGGAAGGAGTGCATTAGTGTCTAGTAAAGTTTTGGTAAATAACAGAGAAATGTCAAGTGTCTTCTGTCTTCTTCAACTCCCAAACTAATTTTTGAAACCTTCCCAATACTTCCTCTCCATTTTACATACAAACATATTACACTGATGCCTATTCAGTTTGGACCCAAATATTTTTGTAATATTCTCATGAATTTCTTCAGCATATTTTGTACCATACATATTGTCATTACAGCTTGATATATTTGTGTTACTGTCTGTTCAGTTTCTAAACTATATTGTTGGTTCTATTACTATGTTTTATATATTTATTTATCAACGGGTACCACCAATCAAAAACATGTTTTTACAAAGGTGTATGATACATGAATAATATGTATTTTAATGATAAGTTTCATATATTTTTACAATTTAACATTATTGGAGAACATCTGTATTTTAATGACGTTCACGTTTAATGTTTGAACAAAGATTTCATGCCACGCGCGGATTCATTTCCTTGTGGTTTTCTGTGTTTATTCATTTTCGTTTTAATGTTTTTGAAGTGTTTACATTTCAACCCAGATTGTGAAAGTATGTATGATGATGATGAATAAGCTTATATTATATAATTAAGATTAACCCTATGAATAAATATAATGTGGTTCTTTTACAAATTAAGAAGTGAGAGCAATCTCCGTTTTAAGCTACTCTCAGAAATATCGAAAATATCCACATGAATTTCATTTGCATTCGATACAATTCTGGATAACAGTGTGTGTTTTCCAAAATTGTATCTGTGAAAATCAATAACAAAAGTCTGAGTAATTCGAATTACTCTAGATGGACATCTGTCAATTAATAACAAGAGATGTGGACAATCAACAATATGGTTCAAAATCATATGCAGAAATCTATGTAGTGCAAACTTCTCTCAATCAAATCAACCAATCAAAGGTACTTATATATAATTCATGAGCTGAATATATTAAAAATTTGTTCTAGCTTTCGCTATATTATTTATATGGAATGTTGGTGACCAGACACATGAATAATACTCCTATACTGATCTAACCAATTAATAATGAAGAGTTTTTATGGAATTTATATCAATGAGTTCTCTTGTAGTCCTGCACACAAATCCCAGCATTTTAATCATCTTATCGACAATCTAATTTCGAGACAACTAGAAGATAACATTGTGTCTAACGTCTATGATAGTTTCCTTTTTCGATTCATTCATTCTCGCTAAAAAATTATGATAGATGACAGATATTTCATGTAATTTCCCAAAATACGACAAACCTGATCATTCGCTATCAAATTGAACTAAATAGATAACGTTATGTCAATATCATTGATAAATATATTGAACAAGAGGCCTAGGTGGCTTCCTTGTGGTACTCCTGAGGTGACGTAAGTCTCCTCAGATGTGACACTCTTGACTTTAACATACTGATCTCTGTCTCTGTCAGTTCAGTAAATTTCCATAAAACCCTATCGCTTCTAATTTCTCAAGCAAGATAGTATGAGTAACTATGTCGAATGATTTGGTCTGTGTGAATTATCTACTGGATACTTCTATTCCAAGGCACTCAATACGAATTGGCTTATTGTTAGCAACTTTGTAGTTGTTGATTTACCCTGGCAAAACACGTGCTGCTCTTGTATTATCACATGGTTTAATGAAGTTTTTATTTGATCACAGATCAGACCCTCTAATGATTTTGGGATTTCAGTTAGAATTTGGATCCGTCCATAATTTTGTATGTTGGCTTTATTTCCTGACTTAACATTGGGGTAGATTTCCACAAGAGTTTAATTATCCATAAGTGATGCAGTAAATAGAGGCTAGGTAGCCGAGTGGTTAAAGCACTGTTTCAATCACTTTGACTGCCAGTCGAAGGTTCAAACCCTAGCGACTGCAGACATTTTTTGATGCCCGAGAAAGTGATAGGATTCGCACGTAAAAAGGTAAGACCTCGTGAATCCTTGGCTCGCACAAGTTTCGACTTCTGAGGGCTGCTGTTCGTAAGGGGGCGACAGCTGGTTAACGAAAAAAAAACAATAGAAGAAACAAAGGTTCTGCTAAGGTTAATCTTTAATAACAGTAGAGCTATTCCATCTGGCCTCGGACCTTTGTTTGAGGTCTAATTGATATAATGTATTCAATATGGTTTCCAAGCTAAAACTACAGGAATTCATGCCGATAGTTTTCTCGCAGGCGAATTTCAATAAATTAGCTTTAGCATTGCCCTGTTAGCTATTTCATTTTCTGTTAAACATGATTGTTCTGCTAAGTACATAGTGACTGGTAAGTCATGATTTTTCTTCATACAATTAGTTGGTTTAAGAGTTATATAATGTTAATGTTTCTTCCCCGACGATGTTTCTAACACATTTCTCTTAAAATGGCGACGGTTTTTTCTGTTTTCATTAAAAAAACTTATTTAAAACAATTGTACAATTTTTTAAAGTAATTTTTTGACACTTAAAATAAATAATATCACCATACTTATGCGGTAATATGAAAGTACAGCTCTTACAGAAAAAAATAAGCCCTGATTCGTTACTGTAGCATCATTCCCCCAGCAATAGTAGCCATTTTTAGAGAGCATCTTTTGTGAGAAAACTTCATATATTTTGAAAAATAATCAATATTCATCAATTTTTTTGAAAAAGACTTTTTTGGCTTGCCATAAGCTACACAAAACTGTAAGTAACAATTTCCAATACCTTTCAATAAACGAGTTATAGAAAACCCGATTTTTTACGATTTTTCCGATATAACTCGATAAGTATCAATGATATCAAAAAATTATAAGTAATTCAATTGATAGATCTTTCTAATACCTACAATTTTTCAATTTAACTATTTTTGATAGAATTTGTAGTTTTTTTATTATCAACAAAATACCGCTTTTCGCAACTTTGCCAATTTTTTAGGTTATGTTTGGTAATCAGGATCGAGTCGCATGGAATAGAAACTCATCCTGAATTTTAATTTCCTATACGCTCATATTTTTATTTTTCGGATAATAATTTATACACATTTAACATTGGGCCGCTTCCTCGTTTCTTGGACTATCAAGTTTCAAAGCATTTTGTATTGAAATTAAAATTAATATCAATATAACTCCGCGCTTATCCATAATTCCTGATGCGTCCAATCAAATAAACAATTTTCGTAATTAACATCGAAAGTCGATGAAGTTCCCGATACGCAATCGCCATTCAAGTAGCTAATGACCGCAGTTTCAAGAAGTGAAGAACGGAGATATGTGCTTTTACTAATTGTGGCATTATATTATTCAATAACGGTTGTTAGCAGTGTTGCCAATGGATGAGAATTAAAATATCCTCTTCTGAACTGGAAATTATCCGATTTTCTCTTAAGTTAAAAACAATCAAAAATAGTTAATCACTGCTATATATTCAGGTTTCGTACCAAATAGAAGGCAAGAATAGGTATTTTGTAGCAATAATGAAAAAAATAAGTTATTTCATATTTATTTATATAAAAAGTAACATTTTACAGAAATTACTTCCATTCAAACTAAAAAATCTTTGGTGGCATTGAAATACACTAAAAAATATCGAAAAAAAATAACAAGATAGTTACAGGTACCTATTTTGTTATTCAATATTTATTCTTTATAGAAAAAGTGAACATTTTACCTAAAATACTTCTATTCAAACTAAAAAATCTTTGGTAGCATTGAAATACAAAAAAAATATTGGAAAAACAACACAAAAGTTACGTGTACCTATTGTTATTTCATATTTATTCCTTAATAGAAAAATTAAACACTATACCTGAAATACTTCGATTAAAACTAAAAAATATTTGGTAGCATTGAAGACCCGCTCTATACGCGACATCTGATAGTGAATAGCTGAATCTGAATCACTGGATAGGTCTGTGCATCGCTTCGTTAAGCAATGGTCAGTGGGAGAGACAAAGACAGAGACATAACTTTCGACCATAGAAATTATCTTTCGACAAAAGGATTCTTCATTACACAGAATCTCACCACTATGCTTCATCCATCACGAAATATAGCTGTTGTCAAATCTAAAATGAAATCTTTCATTTTCTACTAAGAAAATCGCTCGTAATTTTAGCATTCAGTCAAATCCTATTATCCGTTTTTTATCCGATTTCCAACAGGGTGAGCAAAATATCCGCCAACCCTTCAAATTATCCGCAAATCGGATAATTATCCGCCAATCGGCAACACTGGTTGTTAGAGGCATCGGGCCGGCACCTAAAAAGCAAAGATAACCTTATCGAATAGCCGCGAAGACCTGTAGGATTAGCCGAGTAATAAGAGCCAGAACTGTGGAGAAACCGGTTCTATATAAGGCCCCTACACGACATGTCTTGCATGGTCGCTGTCACAGGCATTTCCTCCGCTAATGAGATGGAATTGGACGGACAAGCTTTTGCAGTTCGCCACTTTTCTGCGATACACAAGTAAAAAACTGAATAACATTAGTTCTAATAATATTCGAGGCACAACGGAGTACCCGTTCCCAGAGGCGCGCCACGGAACTCTGTCCATGAGGGGCGAACTCAAAACCGAAATCAATATTTCGTGATATACGAGGATGTATTGATATCTAGTTAGCCTAGACCAGTTCCCTGCATAAACAAAATATTGCGTTACCATAGCAACGAACAATAACTTATTAGAAGTGTCAGTGTAAAGTTTGACGTCAAAAAGGTAAAACAGAGTTACGCAATAAATTAAATGAAAAAATATGTCCACCGAAATTGTGAAAATCGAAAATTTGGAGTATATCGAGCCATCATCAAGTACCTGTATTTTAAAGGGTTAAGAGGTAAGCAGATTTAAGAAGATATGCTTAATACCCTTGGTGATCAATGTCCTTCGTATGCGACCGTGAAAAATTAGACTGCAAGCTTCAAAAGAGGTAAATTTTCCATTGAAGATTATGACCGATCGGGAAGGCCAGTTTCTGTGTCAGTCCCGAAAATATCGATGCAGTTCATGACGTGATTTTAACAGACCGTCGAATTGGGCTAAAACGGATATCTGAAGCACTGAATATTTCATACGAACGCGTTCATCATATAGTTCACGTCAGTTTGGACATGAGAAAAATTGCTGCAAAATGAATCCCCAAATGTTTGAATGTTGACCAAAAGCGTGCAAGGGTAGTAGCACCGCGTTCGATCTGTGCTCGATTTGAAAACGATGTAGACTTCTTAAACCGAATTGTTACTATGGATGAGACTTGGGTACATTTCTACGTTCCAGAAACAAAGCAACAATCGATGGAATGGCGACACTCCGGTTCTCCAAGACCTAAGAAGTTTCGTGTCCAAAAATCTGCTGGAAAAGCTCTTGCTTCAGTTTTTTGGGATTACCATGGAGTAATCATGATTGATTTTTTGGATAAGGGTAGAACAATAACTGGAGATTACTATTAGACATTACTGACCACTCCACAGGAAAAAATTAAAGAGAAAAGACGCGGAAAACTATCCAAAGGTGTTTTGTTTTTGCAGGACAACGCCCCTGCACACAAATCTCATGTTGCCATGCAAAAAATTCGTGATTTAGGGTTTGAATTACTAGAACACCCCCCTTATTCACCAGATTTGACTCCGTCCGACTATCATCTCTTTCCTCAACTAAAAAAAAGTTTAAAAGGTCGTAAATTTTCTTCCAACGAGGAGGTAATAAAAGCTGTGGAGTTGTGGTTTGCAGAGCAAGAAGAAACAAGTTTTTTGAAAGGACTAGAGACGTTGCAGGTTCGCTGTATAATAAATGTATCCAATTAAGAGGAGAATATGTTGAGTAATAAAATATTTTGACATTGAAATTTTGTTTGGTTCTATAGTAGTTTAAAAATTTTTCAATATATCCTCGTATGGTCTAAAAATATTCGACAAGTAAAAAATTGGGCTTCGCTGTTTGTATCTCTTGAGTTAATAATATCCCACTTTTCTGCACTGCATCCAACCCTTTAAACTCTTCAAATCCACCCAATGATGTATTTGGATTTCGTAGGATGCCTACTGGACTCTCCAACGACCCGTAGACAATTCAACGAATGATGGGATCGGATTTCGTATACTGCCTCTTCTAGGCTTCTCGCCGTATTCAATGATACAAGAATTCAGATCTATCGAACAGTCAACTATATGAAATCAATAGAGCATCAGCTTATGGAATTAACAAGTCCATCAGTTTCACGAAAAAAAAAAACGATTGAGAGTAATTCATGAACTGAATGTTCATGGAAAAAGTGTAGTATTATAATTACTACTATTGGCTATAACTGTCTCGAAAGAATGGGTTTTGAAATACCAATAAACTTGATTTCGAGGCGAAACAACTATTAATACACATTGAACTTTGTGTCCAGAACTTGCCGACAACGAACATATAGTCAATGCATGATTTGAGTTTTGTCAAATGCCTTTCAAACTGTTCAAGAGCCCTCATAAAATCCATCCAATGCTATTTTTGGATTTTGTAGAATGCCTTTTGGACTCACTAAAGACCTATAGACAATTCTACGAATGATTGGTTCGAATTTCGTATAATAATGTTTTTTAGCCTCTTCGAGGCTTTTCGCAGTATGCAGTGATATAAGAATTCAGATCCATCAACTGAAATTTGCCATCTCGTGGATGCCTGCCTAGAATTTCAAACTATTCATAATTCTTGGAATTAAAATTCGCGTATTCCGTTACTTTCGTAGTACTTATAAAACATCTCAGAAATTTGTGGTTGACAGAAAATCAATGAAGTCAACTATTTTCAAAAGATGTATATATTCGAATTCTTAATAACCTAATGAATTGATGAAAAATATTTGAAGAGTTTGAAGAGTGGTTCATTTAAAAGTAACTGAACTCTTCCTCTAGTGCGATTTTCATAACTAAATTTATGACTTCTCTCACTTCTTCCTCCTGTATTTCAATGGAACAGCTATTATTACACATTAGATTTTTTGTCCTTCATTTATAGAAAATGAACATATAGTCGATGCATGATTTGATTTTTATCAAATTCCTTAATCTGTTAAAAAGCTCATAAAATCCACCCAATAACGTGTTTGGATTTTGTAGGATGCCTTTGGGTAACCTCAAAGACCGACGACAATTCAACGACTGATAAGTTCGAGTTTCTTATTATGCCTTTTAGCCTCTTTTCGCAGTATGCAATGCTAAGAATTTCAATCTAGTTATATTTCTTGGTTATTTTTCTTGGAATATAATATAATATATTCAATTCTAGATCAATTACTAATTTGTACCAAGTTATGAATAGGGCAATGGGAAGGAAAAATTGGAAGATTCATCCAGAATCACTTTTCTTGATCTACACGTATTTTAAGCCAACTCAAGATCAAGATTGAATATAGCATCTCGCATAAAATGCAGTATGTAAACTACAAGCATATGTAGAAACCTCAGGAATCAAGGATAATGAAAATGACATATTTTATATGCCATCAGACAGTCAACTATATGAAATGAATCAAGTTTCTCCTTATGGCATAAACAATTCATCACAGTTTCACAAAAAATATCGATTCAGAGTAATTCATGAACTGAATGGTCATGAAAAAAGTGTAGTATTTTAATTACTATCATTCGTAATAACTGACTCGAAAGAATGAGTTTGGATAGACCATTAAACTTGACTTCCAGGCAAAATAGCAACTACTACACATTGGATTATGTGTCCATTACTTATCGATAACTAACATACTTAAAGTCGATGCATGATTTGAGTTTTGTCAAATGCCTGTTACAACTGTTCAAGAGCCCACATAAAATCGATCCAATAATATATTTGGATTTTGTAGGATGCCTTTTGGACTCATCAAAGCCCGTCGACAATTCAACGAATAATGGGTTCAAATTTCGTATAATGCCCTTCAACCTATTCAAGGCAGTATACAATTATAGTGAAATTCAGATATATCAACTAAAACTTGGTTTTCCGAGAATGCCTCCCAAGAATTTCTATCTAGTCATATTTCTTGGAATATTATTGATTCACGTAGAATTTAAATACAAATCCGCGTACTCTGTTACTTCCAGAATACTTTTCATACATCCCAAAAATTTGCGGTTGACCTGTTCTCAATTGAAGACCAATGAAGTCAAATATTTTCAAAAGATGTTTATATTCGAATTCTAAATTATCTCATGAATTGACAAAAAATAGTTTAATAGTACATACTTGTTTCGTTCAAAAGTAACTGAACTTTTCCTCTAATGCGATTTTCATAACTGTTATGCGTAGGGGTGCAACTGGTTAATGGAAATAACAATTCCAACAACAACAATTTTTGTGAATTAAATTTTTTTGTCAAGTATAGTCGTCCATCGGCGAAAGATTTCACTTCTCAACTTGATAAAGAGCTCAATCATTTACAATGCTGCTAAATTATATAATCATCTCCCAGCAAGTGTCAAAATAATTGATTCCATCACTCTATTCAGAAAATCGGTGAAACATAATCTTATAGGAGAAGTATTTTATGATGTTCAAGATCACCTAAATAAAAACATGAGTGATTCTTTAAGTTCAATTTTTAATCTCACCTAACTATACATTAATTGTTATGTGAAATGTGTTTATATTTATATGTACTTAATTTTTTTTAAATCATATTTTACAAGATTTTGACAATACGATTTAAATCTTCATACAATAAAGAATATCTTGATTGATTGTCTCTCTACTTAATTGAATCTTGTATTAACTTTTTTTTAAATCAATTGATTATTATGGACCGCTCATGGTCGGTGGTCGTACGTGCCGTTGGTTCGGCGCGCCTCTGGTACCACAACAGCTTCTAATGGCGATTTTGAAATAAACGAGTCCGAGTGGTATAAAACAGAAAGATGCCTCTGGAATCTTGACAAGATCGCGATATGAAAAATGTATCACCGGCCGCAACTGATTGGCTCCGAGTCGTCCTTTTTGTTTTGTTTTTGCTCGGTTTGGCTTTCTGTCGGTCTACTTTCGTTATCCGGGCATACAGACGTCTTTTTGCTGACGAAATTCTCGACATCGCAGACGGGACCTTTCAGAAATTAATTAAAATAGCTAAATGGCTAATTTGACAGACGATATGAGTTTTCGGTTCGTCGTTTGGGATTGTTGAATGAAGGCTTGTTGATTGATTTTTGATAAATATTTCGATATAGGCGTTGGCTCTAGTTTATTTCAGTCATATATCTATTGAAAGCAACTGTGCTTCTCTTTCAACCAAGAATCATAAAAATACCTTTGGTTTGATTGAATCTGACGAATTTAATATATTATAGTGATTCATAAAAGTGCCATGGGAGAAAAACGATAGTAACTAAAAAACAATAAACAGTCTGCCATTATTTTTATTTGATTCATTTGGAACAACATATATGTCTTATAGACGTTTCATGATATCAATCTATGTAGTTTAGAGGTTGGTGAATTACTATTTAGCGACAGATTAGTAAATTGGTGTATTTTACAAATAAGATGTATTGGGTTGTTTTTTATGGTGATGATTTTTGAGTATAAGAAACAACTACGCATATTTCTCACGACGACCGTTTCAACTAATCACTTTTCACAGATGTAGTGTCTAATTTGTTCATTTTGTATATCAATCAGCCCTGTCTAAGTATTCTCCAAAAGTTTTGTATTGGCTTGATCTACATGAAGCATAAGGAACAATAAGAATTGAAGAGTATTTGAGCTCTGGATAGTATATTAGAAAATTATAGTAGTTTTATTGACTGTACTCGTATATTTATATATTATGAGTTGTAAATCACATTCGGCTTTTGTGCTCAAATATTATCATAGAAAGAGACTACGTTTTGTCTCTTAAACATTTGTAGCATGTCATCATTAGTTCTAAAGAGCAAGAACAAACAAAAAGAAAACAACGAACAAAAAAGCAAGTTCAAAACAAACATTCAGAACAAGTATGGAGATTTGGCAAGTATAATCCTTGCATTAAAAGTGTGGTTACGAACATGATCTAAACATTCTGAAATAGTATTCGTGAAATATTTTTTCATATCTTGTTTAAAACGAAACATATTCATAGTTTTATTATTGGCATGTAGAGCAGTATATAATCTAAAAATCATAGAATTTTTTTGTGATTTTGTCAGTTTGAAACGTTGAGGTCTAATAATGTTGATGATACGTGAATTATTATTATGTAAACTGGATTGATTAGGAAATTTCAATAGACTTGAATAAATAGAAATAGAGGGTAATGGCATAATTTCATGGATAATGAATGATTCACGGCAAGAGTTACTAAAACCAATTTCTACAAGAATTCTCATTGCTTGTTGCTGTAATATCAAAATATAATGAGCATCACCAGAATTTCCCCAGAGTAATATTCCATGAGAAATGTGGGATTGAATCAGTGAGCAAAATACCATTTTCAATGAAGGTAGTGATCGGCTTCAATTGCCGAAGTAAAAATAAGGTACTATATAATTTACTTTTCAAACCGGTCCACATTTCAGGACCAATTCAACCTATTGTCTAAAGTAAAACCTAATAATTTGATGAACTGAAACTCAGTTAATGGCAGAGCTGTAATTTTTCATTATTCATCATGAGTTTGTTAACATTGAACCAATGGTCAGCATTTTCTTGTATTTCCACAGGATGCTCAACAAGAGATGAATAATAGTTAGTAGAGGAGTATATCAGTGATGTATCGTCGGCAAAATTACACTGTGACATGGTTTCATGAAGGTGGAAAAATCAATAACATAAATGATAAACAAAAGAGGACCCAGAACCGATTCCTGTGGTACACCTAGATTAATCGGTCTTTGCTCCGAAAATTTATTGTTGTAAAAATATTTCTGGAAATGATTGTTCAAGAATTTTCAATCAGATTCAAAGGAGTTCCTCTTACACCACAGTATGAGAGTTTTTTCAAGTAGAATGCAGTTGGAAACACAGTAAGGCCTTGGACAAGTCCAACTTTTTGATCTTAAGACCTTCTCCTATGCTTCCAACAACACGCATGGTAGGAAAGGTGGTAGAGCAATTCTTGCGAAAACCATACTGATAACTGCAAAAAAAAATTGTTGATTTCGAAGCATTTGATGAGTCTTTTCTTGATTCGTTTTTCGATAATTTTTGAAGTTATCGATTATGCCTTTGTCTCCTTTTTTGTGTATTGGTATCACTTTTGCTTTGAAGATGTCTGGAAATGTACCTCTTAGAAAGATTAAATTGATCGAATTTGTTAATGGCATAAGAATTTAATCCTGTGTTCCTTTTATGATTTTTCTATTCAATCCATTTATAACAGGACAAGCCGAGTTTTTGAATGATTCAATAATTTCTTTTACTTCATCGCAAGTAACAGGAATTAAAGAGAATAATAAACTAGCAAAAGAAAATTTTCTAGAGTTCACCAATTCAAAGATAGGCATGTTAGGCAAGGATTTTACAAGGACAATAATAATTATATATACATTGATCTATCAATATCACGTTGGGCTTTCGTAAGAGTTGATTTGTCGAGTGTTACAGTTACAGTTTCCAGTGTAAAAGAACAATACATTTATAAAACATCGATATGAAATATGGAAAGAAAACCACGATATCTGAAATGAAGACATTTCAGATCTCATGTTTTTTTTTAAACTTTAAGGCGATGTTAGACAAATGTACTGCTCTGATCTCCATTGAAAATAATTTTGATACTAGTCTTTTTTGGAGTGTGAACAGTTTTCCACATAATAATGCTAGTACAAACTTGTGGTTTTGATTAGATTATTTTTAGGTCATAATGCAATAAGGTGTTGATGTAAGCTTCGAAGAATATCTTTCCGAAGAATGAATTTCACTACTTTGTCTTTCGTCGAGAGTAAGACATGTTAGGTGAGTCTCCAGGCCAATGAAAAGGGGGTTGGAAAACTGATTTCCTTTGGTAAAATTCAAGTTAAACTGAGCTCAACATCACAACTGAACTATTAAATTCTTCATACCAAACCGAATCAGAGCATTGCTGCACATGATTGTTAAAACAATGTAAAAAACTTGCTGCCAACTCTGATGGATTCCATCATTGACAAGTGTCATGTAGGTCATATAAATCAATATAATGATGAAATTTTGTTCGATCAATGGAGCTGCACCTAATTCTCGAGTCAACTGGTATTAATGTTTTTAGCACTGCCATCATTACCACTTCTATTTCTATAATAAAAACCGTAGCCTAGCCTTGAAGGTGCATGATGTTTTTCAATGCGTTTTTTCAACCTTGAACGAATACGGCGACTTTTTCTTCTATTTTTGAAGAGAAACTGCAAGTGTGAGATAATTTATTGGAGTCATGAATCAAGCGAACGATGATATATTTTATAATTTCTTGGGCGCCCCGCTGGACTTGTTAACATGCGAGCGTTATATTCTACACGAATTTCAACAATCCGCCGGATATTCAATTACTGGATTTTATGTAGGTGTATAATAAACATTTGAATAATTAAACAGAATCGCCACTCCAATCGAGAGCTTCAACGATGATGGTTAGTAAAACGTTTACAAGCTACATTATTGCTGTTATAATAACACGAAAAGCTGCAACAAGCAAGATTTATTATCAGATTTTCAACTAAAAAGACACGACGAATTTACTTACAAAAGTTGAAACATCATTAATTTTACTTTCAATGTTCTCTATTGTCATAATTGAAAGTCACTGTTCATCGATTCACTATTTTTCGAAACAGATAGATTGCAGGTCCTGTTTAGTGAACCCCTCGTTTCCCAGATTTGACACCCATTGATTTTGATTTTTTATTTTATAATTTCTTCGGCGCCCAGCTGGAGTTGTTGACATCCACCGGATTTTCAATTACTGGATTTTATGGAGGTGTATAAAAAACATTTGAATATTTGTTTGAAAGTGGTTGACAATGTATGTTAGTAGAATTTTTCTGGACTTCCATTGTCTATAAACAAAGAAAATAAATTATTTGCATCTGTTTGAGTAACGTCGTTTCAACAGTTAACATCCACTGTCGTTATCAAGTGCGTGAACGCGACAAGATATCTCGGATACTTATTATATAGCATGCAACTAATGTACCTGCTGTAGAGGTGAAGTGAAATAAACTAATAAAAACTGATGAAAAAAATCTGTACTGCATCCTAGAAATTATAACAACGTCAATTAAGACAAATGGATTGTTTTCAGGGTTGCGACAATTCAAATCAAATTATAAGTTGCTGTAAAACAAATCGTTGAAGCAGATAACTCATCAGGAAATTAAAAAAAGAAGACAGTTTATTTAAAACTAAGTATTTACGTACATTATGTAAGCAGTAAAATATCATTCAATATTGTAGGTATATAATTTTGTTCCTAGAAGACCTTTATTGTTTTTCATAGAAAAAAGATAAACTAACTATTGTTTGAATTCTCCAATAGATAGATTATTAAAAACATACAATGATGATATATTTCACTTATCCTTACCATGAGTGCGAAAAAACAAAGATAAGATATTATTTTCTTGTTAATACAGATAATTAGTTAATGGTAATTAATATCTCGCAATGTTTAAAATTTTTAATTTGTTCTATATTTCATTTTTCAGTTTTATTTTTTTAATTTCATTTTACTATTTGCGATGTTAGCATTAATACGTAACTAGTGAAACTCTATTATTGGAAAATAGCTATAATTTCTGATGGTGTACCGAAATAAATAAATAATTATATGAATAAATAAAGTGTAGAAACATAACTGATCGTCATCAGTCCAACGTAAATATTCATAAATTCAACTTAAGAAAACACAAACAGTTTACAACAACAAAAACAAATTATAGTTTATAAAATTACCTACTTAAATAAATAATAACAAACAAAATTAATTAAAATATCGGCAAGCTGCAGAAAATTTTCATGCCAACACAAGTTTTTTTGTATGTCGTTGAGGAGATTTCCTAATTGTAAATCTAGACAACAAATATTTTTAGGAAAATAGAGAAAAAAAATTAAAATAAATGATTTTAAAATTAGTTATTTCCATATTTAAGGAAAAAATCAGTATAATTAAAATACATTACGATATAATCGAAAAAATCAGATTTTTTTTTCAAAAAAATTATTGATTTTTAACAACTCTGGGTAATGATTGAGGCAATGATAGCGTAGATGTAGAGACCTGTTTCGAGAGGCTTGTTTTATTTAGAAAGGGAACAGTTTTTTTCTATTATGAATATTGTCACATAACCTCGAAAGTGGGGTGAAAAAATCTTTGTGTTAGAGGAGTACAACCACTAAAGGGAAACAAAAAACAAACTTATATTTGAGCTGGTCCCAAACATAACAAATATAAAGAAAGTGGGGTGAACAAATCTTTCTGAGTTAGAGAAGTACAACCACTAAAGGGAAACAAAAATAAACTAATATTTGACCTGGTCCAAAACATAACAATTTTTGTTTATAATTGAGATGTTCGCTTATTGCCATTTGTGATTTTGAAGTACTTATGGGAACTCGGAAGAAAAACTCTGAATTTTCTACTAAAATATCAAATCAACACATTGTCAAGAAAACTATGAAAGAAACACTCAGTCAAGCGTTTGAAGACCAAAACATTTACGCTCAATCTAAACTGGAAATAATTCGAAATTGAGCTCCTACTTGCTTTATGGCCGATATGAAAACATATAAAAGTAGTTTGTCACAGTTTGAGGGAGTGATATTGCCGAGATGGCCATAAAGCTTTGTCTATAAAGGCAATATCTCTGAAAATCCCATACTTTAGAAAGTCATAAAGAAACCGAAAAAGGGCCCGTACTTATTCGTTTGGCGTGTTTTATGAGGCAGGGCTTCAGTATCGATATTTGAAATTCAAATCGATTATATTAAATTGGAAGTTGGAGTAAATTTTCAGGAATAAATATCCGTCTGTGTTGGAGTGTGTGGCGGTACGTTATAACAAGTAGACATGATTCAGAAACATCGCTAACATTACCATATCAGATACGAGGCATAGTCATAATCGCGAGATGCAAATTCGAGAGTATTCTCTAAGTGATACAGTTCAGAGAGGTCTAAACTACACTAAAAAATGGTGTCAATCGATAGGACTTAGCGTCAACCCTCCCTAGACTATCAGTTGCCTTTATAAGGAAAAGAAACATTGACCTCAAAGCCATCGAATTAGACGAGAAAGTTATTGAATGGAAATTAGAGGTCAAATATCTAGGACTAATACTATATAAATAAACTCATCTGGAATAAGCACGAAAACGAAGTAACCATCAAAGCCACGAAAGCACTAATGGTGTGGACTTTGCAGGAAAGAACTGGGAATGTAACCTAAAGACCCTGTAGTAGACGTACGCACGTCTATAGTGAGATCGACCATCACCTACGTTGCAGTGGTCTGAGGAAACAGAGCTAAGCTAGGCTAGTACAAGGGCAAATCTATCGAAAAACCAAAGACTAGTCTGTGTATGCATAAAAGGTGCAATGAGAACGTGCCCAACGGCAGCTATGGAAGTAATCCTAAGCCTTACACCCATCCATATAAGTAACGGAGAGTATAGCGATGAGAACAACATACAGAATGACCTGAGAGGGAACCATCAAACGCAAGTTTCGACTCCTTCCTGGAAATCACCAAACCTGTGATATGACCAAAGATGAGATGACAAAAAGTTTGGCTTTGTGAAAGAATTCAACACAAAACTAAGTAGCAAAAGTGAATGGGGCAAAGATACCATCCCAAGACTCAAGGGAAGTACTAGAAACTGGTACAAAGCTGGATCCAGAACAACAGAAGGAACTAAAATAGGAGTATAAAGGCCTAGAACCAAATATTCCGAAATTCTAGGCAAATCCCCTAACATTTTCCTGGCGGAAATCTATGCTATCGCAAAATGCGTGTAGTTCAATATAGAACGAAATTTTTGCAAACAAGATGATCATCATATCATATAGCCAAACAGCCATTGATACCTTGAACTACTACAAGGTGGTAAGGGAGTGCCTTGAGAAACTAAATGAACGGAGTAAGAACAACACTGTTACCCTCCTATGGGTACTAGGACCCACTGGAGTGGAGGGTGATGGAATAGCAGACGTACTGGCAAAAAAAGTGGCTGAAACACCATTTCTGGGACCTGAACCTTCCTGTGGAATAGATTACTGTATGAACTTAAAAAAAGTACACTACAAAAGATCCCAACTGGATAGAATCTAGAACATACAACTACAACATACTTCGGAGAAAACCGAATAGAAAAGGAAGATCTTTCTAACCTGAAGCCATCCGATATCCTGGACTTCTTGAAAGCCATAGGACTCGAGAAACTGCTCTAGTCGTTGAGACTTCCTAAACGGCTGAGCAGCAGAAGCAGACACAATAGATCTTATGGGTTACAGAGTCTCGACACCCCTACCAAACAGAAGAAAGAGAAACGTTGTGGCAGAGCTTGAATGGACTGTTCGAAATACCTTAATTCGATAGACCTATGATCAGTGATGGCTGGCTGTTGTTTTCTTCTAAGTTGGAGAACAGGTGGTCCTAGAAAAGACTGAAATCTGTATTGGCAATGACTGGACACTTTACCAAATCTGAGAAATCTGCTGATATAACAATGTTGCTCTAGTCCAAACGAATATGTGACCACTTTCCCAGAAATAACTAGTTCTCAACGTTACAGTTTTTCAATAACTGTCGAACTATCTAGTGCATTGTTAGTTGCTTAGATTTATTGATTGTCCATCTCTGCAAAGGTATTCAGCTTATCCAACGGAGGCGATCCATAACATACAGTGGAGGTGAAATCTTACTGGGTAGGTAAAAAACTTACAGTCGAACTCCACCAAATAAAATCTTCATTGATAGTGTGAGTGTAGTCAGAGGACACACATCAGCACATTACGAGATGTAGTCGGAAGACTTACATCAGCAGCAGGACATGTTTCGAAGGATTAATCCTTCATCTTCAGCGAAAAAAGGTTACTGTCATTTTGACAATTGTTTTAATTTAATTATTCTACATTTATATAGAAACACTTTTTCCACCACATATGATCATTAGTTTTGAACCTTTTTTCGCTGAAGATGAAGGATTAATCCTTAGAAATATGTCCTGCTGCTGATGTAAGTATTTCGACTACATCTCGTAATGTGCTGATTTGTGTCCTCTGCCTACACTCACACTATCAATAAAGATTTTATTTGGTGGAGTTCGACTGTAAGTTTTTTACCTACCCAGTAAGTATTCAGCTTACACGTGATGATCAAATAATATATCCCTCTATTCATCTATTTTCATGACCATTATTATATTTGCATTAATGGGAGTAGAGGAAATCTTGTATAGGATTACTTTCGAAATCTGCCGCCTGAATTACAACGAAGACATGCTTCCATCCTTATGCCAACTCAATTAGACTGCGAATCATTTTGGTCTCATTATGAGGTACTTTCAAACTAGACTCATTTGCTGGATTTCAATATTCTAATGTCGAAAACGTTATTTTCACAGCACATGCTTCATTTAATTTTCGAAATGGTCCTTTAAGCAATTTGGATATGTTAAAAATGCGAGTCCTGGTAGAGCTACCAACTCGCCTCTTGTTTCATTTTCCTTCCAGTGGTTCACAGTGGTTCATTCCTACTGGATATCCTGTGTTGCGGACCATTCCCCTTTTTTTGTCCATCAGTAGGTAGCCCAATGGCTTTCACATTATTATCTGAAATAGTCCTGTTTGCACTGAAGACGCTAAAGGACATGTTTATCGTTCATACCACAAATAGTTTTTTGACAAATCTTCAGGTCAGCTTCTTGTTTTGCGCAACCAATGCACCGTGTAGAAGTTGGGAGTGATTTATTTACTGCTTGGGGTGAGACTGGAAAAAGACAGTACAGTGTATTTGCAGGTCCGATTTGTGGCCAAAGCCTCAATTCTGTTCTTTTAACCGTAATCAGATTCATTTGTACATTAAGGCGGATTGAAAGAATGAATTGGTTTGAGAAGTACTACGGGATTCTATTATGGAACCAGTTAGTGTTGGTCGTGTTGGTCATCAGGTAAAATGCACCACTTTTGCTGTTATCATCAGCGTTTGTTAATTTTCCAACTTTCCGCGTTCACTACTAAAGCTATATCATCAGAGAAGGCTATCAGTTGGATGCCGGCGTAGAGGTTGTTCCACAAAGTGAGCCCAAGCACTGATCCTTGTGGAACACCACTGTTAAATTTCTCATTCATATTGTATCTATCTATCTAGTTTACAAAGAATAGTTATCCGACAGTGTGGGAAATTGAAGATTTTGCAGCATGATGAGGCGGGACGCATCGAACCACATCCAGAGCTCATTATAAACCAATCACGGTTTAACAAGCGACGTGGCGCGTCGAGATCTGAGCAGACTATCAGATAACCACATTGTCACCCGCGGACGGGAGCTGAATAGGCGGTAATAACTCATGAATAAATAAATAAAATCAAAGTCGCACTGTTGCGGGAAAAGCGCTTGCTGGTAGTCTGGGCAATTTATGGAAGTTCGTTAGCTCGTAAACTTCGACAACCATCCCATGTTGGGCTGAAACATTGCACCCCGTAACTAAGCAACTGGCCGGAGTTGGGTTCGAATATGCGCTAAGGGAGTGAGTCAGGATTGATTTGATTTCGATGAAGCTTATTCTTATATAAGTTGCCTAATAACCTCCTAAAGCAAATTCAAACCATGTAGTTAGTCTCGTCGAGACTGATCCGTCGAGATCAGTCTTCACATCCCTTGATTATCACTTTGCCGAATATCTTTTTCACAGGGCTTGTTCTTTCAACGAACTGCAAAGCATTAGAACTGACTGACTGCCGATATTCAAGAAGAACACAAGTTCTTGCTCAATTTCCTTGGCTCTCACGATGTTTTCTTAACTTTACAGGATTTTCCTTTTCGTAGGATTCAAAACATTAATGAAAAAGAACCTAATCGGTGAATTGAATACCTGAACCTGGAAACGGAACTGAAAATCTGGAAATGAGACACAAAAACAATTTTTCATTTTGGTCCACATGCTTCAAAAAGAAGACCAGTGGAACGGCATAATCCATCACAAGTTCAATTTTAACAAGATCATTTGTAAATTCAAAGCTAGCATTAGCCATCTGCAACATTGTATTCGAAAATGAACCTCCTGAATGTGCACATGTAAGACAATTTATTAAAATTATAATAATACACGACCTTTTTTTTATTTAAAGATGAGCGCATCAACCACTAAGGGTTATTACCTAAGTATATTCATATATTTATTTTATGAATGTTCCGTATTCAATTTTATAAAAAATATTTACTGTGATACTATAATTATACTATAATAATTATAATAATTGTAACTACACTTATATTGTATGTAGGTACCTACAATTTTGACTTGTCATAGCACTAAGGTGCAATAATTTGACCAATAAATATCTAATCTAATCTAATCTAATCTAACCTGATGTATCCTGGTTTTTGGAGATGTCCAGGGTTTTATGAATGTTTTTATTTCGGCTAGTTTCGAACTTGATTGCATCCATTCTCTTTGCCACTCATCTATGATCCTACTCTTTATGAATGTTTTCATATCCGATGGAGTTGTTTTGTTGATTATTTTTGACCTATCATCGTTTATTGCTCCTTTGGCTGCTATATCTGCTTGTTCATTGCCAGCAATTCCAATATGAGATGGAATTCATATCAGTATGATTTTTTTCCCTAACTTTGGATCCTATGGAATTAGTTTTTCATTAATGATATGATGGGATTGTCTGTATATAATTGCTGTGTACCCAAAGAGTCAGTCATTATCAGAAATTCATCAGCAGAAATAATAGGAAAGAATAATGCTTGCAGTATTGCAGTGCTGTTGTGAATATACATCTAGCTTGGGGTACCTTGATGTATATTAATATTCCGTCTAGCCTTGTTGTTCTCTGTTCATATAAAAACTTGCCCCATCACTATGCTGAGGATAAGCAAGCATATTTCTCACTTCCTTCTTAAACATAATTGTACGAACCATCTGATCAAATCATCCCGTATACTTTATCCTTATAGAGCATTTCTTTTCGAAATTGAGTTTTTGTGTGATCCTACTTTTCTACAGTATGTCTTATTGTTTGTTCACTAGCTTTTACTCGTAATGAATTTAATTCATTGATCTATTCAGAATTTGAATCAGTCACTCAATTTCTGAAAGATTTCATGAATTCATACGGAGAAATAGAAGGAACCATTTCGGATAATTGAATTTGTTTGAGACGGTTTGAACAATAACTGATCAAGTTTATTATTGTTGGTTAATATGTCACCCCTGAAAGACTGCCATAAATGGCGCTTGTGAAACGCTGTTCAAAGAATAAATGTTTCTCAAATAGTTCAAGCTAACTTTATTCCCATGATTTTCAAAGTGACTTGTAAAACTATCCAAAGACTTGACCAAACCATTCTGCGGTAACTAGGTTTCCGAACAAACATACAATACATGAAGCAATAATATTCAAAAAGTCTCATAACAATCCAATACAATTTTTTAAATTTAGTGTCATTATTTTCCTAGACATGTTAATGACACTATTTACATTCCGTTGTGAAGGTAAATTAGTAAACAATTGATATTGACAATTTACATTCTGTGGCCAAGCAAATAGGAGCCATTTACATCGACGACAGCGGGAAAAAATCATTTAAGATTTTTAGAGATGCCCGCCTGAGTAGATATTCGAACACAGATGAAACGATTTGTAGCACAATGGCCAACGGTCTCAATTAGACGCCTTGGTTCGTAGCTCATAAGAGGTTTTTCAGTGTATTTCAGGGGTTCATTCTTTCCTGTCTGATTAATTGCTTCACGGAAGTAGAAGAGTTGTAGCAAAGTTGTGAAATAGGATACAAGAGAGTGAACTTTGCGGCTATTGCGCTGTTCATTAGAGCCGCAATTTCCGGAAGAAAAGTCCTGCGGACTTAACCAGGTCCACTGAAAGAATAAATTAAATTTTGTTCATGAATAAAATTGTCGAATATAATTTGGTAATTTCCTATGATTAAGTTCCCAATCTACTATTTCTATTTCATGGCGTACATCGTGAATCTCAGTCACTGTACTCAACTAGGTTAGGTTCTTCTTTTTCTTCTTCTTCTTCAGTCGGTTCTATGATAAATAATTTCCCTCCATGTTGTCTTGATAACAGGTGGAAATTGGTCGTGACTCCTGAGAAGTCTTTTTAATTTTTTTTCTTGTTTTTTTTTTTGTTATTTCCGTCAACCGATTGCACCCCTACGCGCAATCCTCGGAAGTCTTCGAGAGACTTGTGTGAGCTAGGGAAGACGCAGCCCTTACCTTTAAACGTGTGATGCCATGCACGAGACCGATGACCATGCGATGCTTTGAACCATCGACCTTCGCTCCAAATGCGAACGTTCTACCAGCACGGCCACCACGGCGAAGGGATTGAAAGGTTAATTTCACATTATGATAGACTATGTTGGAGCCTATTTGGGTTTTCATAATATTAAATTAAACCAGGCCAGTTGTGATAGACAAATAGAATAAGGAATTGTCCTCTTGCTTGGTCATGATTTTACAAATTATTTATTTACCTTTGGGAAACAAATTTTCATAATATTTGCACTAAATCCATGACATTGTTGTCATGTTGCAATTTTGTATGGTTGTAATAATAAAAATCCTATCTTGGATGAGATACAAAACTTTGGGGAGGCAATTGGAACGTTTGGTAGATGATATTTCCGCTTGTTGTAAAAACGAAATCAATGACATATCCAATAGGAGATTCTCAAAGTCAATAATTTTTAGTCAGTACGACAACGCTGCATTTAATAGTCGACAGAATATCAATAACGCATTTAGCAGTAATTTATAAGAGCAAATTCATTAATTTTCCCTTTTATATACACTTACATAGATTTATTCATTTTCTACTTTTTCCATTTCCAGATCGTGGATAGTTAAAATTTTGTGTCAATATTGTATATTTTAATATACTCATTTTAAGCCAACTCATTATAATACAGACTGATTCTCAGTGTATATATTTATAATAATAATAGAATTGACTAATTGCATTATTTTTCCACTGAAAGTGGAGTTTTTTTAATCCAAAAGTGGGCGTCAGCAACTTAAAATCATAAACTTAAAAAATATATGTATTCTTTACATATAGTAATTTTTTTTCAAATTACGAAATACAACATGAGCCATGAGCTTCAAACTCCCAGAAACACCCCATATGCTGTTGTTAGTAGGAGTAGAGAGTTCCTAAGATAAACACTGAATTAATTCAGCACCATATCTAGGTTACTTAAAAAGGTTAACGGTGATCTTCAAGAGTGCTGATCAAACTTATTACTATTATATTATTCGAGGCATACGATTCACTAGTTTATCTGAAATTAAGAACTTGATACTCAGGTTGAAAAAAAATATAAATGAATTTTCGATTACAAGACGTATTTGAAAACGATTTCTGAAATGATATGCAAAGCAAATCCAAGTATTAATTAACCATCGAAGTAGTTCTTTTTCCTTGATATTTGCACGACACCATGCCTTGAAGCTTTGTTGATGAAAACATTTTTTCGACTTGATAAGACTGACGTAGGTAAATAATCTTGTTTGTATTTTTAGATATTAACGGTGGATTTCTGGATAAAAACAATATTTTTTATCTCAAATACATTTTATCTGTGTTACTCGAAATAAGATATATTAATACGTTTTTAAATTCTTCAATATTTATTCGAATTTAAACTAATTTCCCGATAAGCTAGAGACTTGAAACATAGCTCGGAATTCCATGATATGTTTTTATTTATTAACTACATGCCAATTACTGGTCGACAAGCCTAAGGATGCCTCTGAGAATTGGTTGCGCAGTAGACACAACCCTGAAGTGGGGCAGGAGCTCACTCGCTCTGCATTATTCAAGCAGTTAACGTCGTGAGTGTACAGTCAGTGGAATAAAATTATTGTGGCGTTATTCTGATTGCGTGTTGAATTTGAAATCCTTGTGTTGTGTATAGTTTTGAAATATTATTAGATAGGTTGTTGTGTTTGAAGATGCGTTCAAAGAGTAAAGTGAGAAAAAAGATTCTGAGTGGACAAAGTAGGGAAATTGTCAGTAATGTCATCAAATTTATGCAGGCCGAAGCAATGATAGGTGAAACCAGTATTCCTCTTGTGAAGGTTCAAGAACGAGTTGCTGCCGCAACGGGAGTTTGCGTTAGAAGCATTAGGAAAATTAATTCAGAAATGAATAAAATTGAAAATGGTGAAATGGAACAATTCTCAACTCCAAATAAAAAGAGAAACAAAAACTCAAAAGTTACCATGGACAATGCTGATTTGGCAGTGGTCAGAGGTCATGTGATATTGTTAGTCAACTTCTGTAAGTATGTTCCTCGTGTTCTTTATTATATTTATCTTATTATTTTAATCCAAAAGTGGGCGTTAGCAACTTAAAATCATAAACTTAAAAAGTATATGTATTCTTTACATATAGTAATTTTTTTTCAAATTACGAAATACAACATGAGCCATGAGCTTCAAACTCCCAGAAACACCCCATATGCTGTTGTTAGTAGGAGTAGAGAGTATCTAAGATAAACACTGAATTAATTCAGCACCATATCTAGGTTACTTAAAAAGGTTAACGGTGATCTTCAAGAGTGCTGATCAAAACTATTACTATTATATAATTCGAGACATGCGATTTACTAGTTTATCTGAAATTAAGAACTTGCTACTCAGGTTAAAAAAAATATATATATATGAATTTTTGATCACAAGACGTATTTGAAAACAATATCTGAAATGTTATGCAATGCAAATTCAAGTATGAATTAACCATGGAAGTAGTTCTTTTTCCTCGATATTTGCACGACACCCTGCCTTGAAGCTTTGTTGATGAAAACATTTTTTCGACTTGATAAGACTGACGTAGGTAAATCATCTTGTTTGTATTTTTAGATATTGACGGTGGATTTCTGGATAAAAACAATATTTTTCATCTCAAATACATTTTATCTGTGTTACTCAAAATAAGATATATTAATAAATATATTCTTCAATATTTATTCGAATTTAAACTAATTTCCCGATGAGCTAGAGACTTGAAACATAGCTCGGAACTAAATGCAATATTATTCCATGATATGTTTTTATTTATTAACTACATGCCAATTACAATGTTGATAATGATATAATAATAATGTTTTCAGTATTAAAATACCAGTAATCAATAAAATACTTCAAGAAAACTGGGATAAGTATAAAGGAAAATAATTAAGAATCTCCTCAATAGATAATTTTTTCATAAATTGATACAAAATTTAATTATTCGGAGCGGGAATTGAACCTGGTTCCCTATATTAACTTGACAAGTGTTCTACGTCAATTGAAATTGGTAACTAAGAAGAATCTGGCATTAACTTGAATAAAAATCTCATGAAATTAATTTTGTTTTCTTCTTTCAAATTGATATATTTTTGGTAGGTAGATAAGAGTTTGTATTTCATATATGATCAGGTGACGAGAAACTGAAATAAACCAGAAAATTGTTGAATTTCTCCTTCATAATCTCACCAAGATGTTCAAAATCAATTATAAAATTTCATACACACAGGTTAAAAAGCAGGAAACAATAACTGAAATAAGAGAGGAGGAGTTGATTTACCGCGTTTTTAAAATGGACTTACAAGAATTGAGAAATCAGAAACTTGAAAATATCTCTTGAAAATGCTAACCACTCGTGTTGGCGAAACGTCGAGATCTTCTATAAACATACGTCGGCCTTACAACCCGAAGAACGACTATGTAAGTGACGATGGCCGCGAAAGCCTTTCACAATTTATAAGAATAAAATAATTTCTGCCAGCCCATTACAGATTTATAATCCCATACAGATTGCTGGCGCAACCTTCAGAAGTCTTCGAGAAACTTGTGTGAGCTAGGGAAGACGCAGCCCTCACCTTTTAACGAGTGAAGCTATGCATCAGACTGGTGACCACGCTGGGAATCGAACCCAGGACCCTACGCTTGAGAGACGAACGCTCCACCAGCCGACCACCACGGTCTGTGAAAATACTTAAATTCGAAAAACGTTGGATCCCTGCAATAGATAATGTAATAATAATGTAAGAAGTGTAGCTGTAACAGCATTATGCCACGATTTTCGTTTGAATTCTTACAAGTAATTTCGTAGCTATTGACAATTCATAATCACCATTTTTCAGGACAATCTCTGTGAGGTTAGGAATCTCTGTGGGTTTATGAATCTCTATGGGATTAGGGCAAACTGTTTAAATTTCTTAGTCTGTTTTAAAAACGTGGCATATAAAAAACAATTATTTAAGTAATTTTATTCACAGTTAAAATAATTTTACTTCAGTAATAAACAAGGAGAGCTCACCACAAAGTTCGACAAACCCTGTATAATAACCGATAAATGCACTCAGGGCTGCGCACAACGTATAGTTTTCAAATAATTTAATGTTATCATGTTGGCATCATTCCATGGTATGTATGCTTTATGTCCTGACCAGACATGGACTGCAAGAACCCCGCCTTATGAAAGAAAAACTGGCATGTTGCAGTCTTGATCTCGTTATAATTTCAAAATGGCAACTTCAATAGAGAAATGGATTTTATTTGAGACGTAAAGCGCGATATATCTTTAATGTCGCCGTACTGAATCAGACTAATATAATGCTTACATTACCGAACCCTATCGGAAATATATGGGAGTCGAAAACACCCTTTCTCTTCCAAGAGTTTATACATTATTTATTTTGAGGATCGATCGCTTCGCGTTTATCTTCTTGATCCGATACACAGAGTAATCGATATGTGAAAAGCCATAACATTATTCGAAATGCAGAAAATAGTTTCCGAATCTTACCTAGGAATTTGCATGGAGTGAAAAAGGGTCGTTGGGGGGAAATTTATGGACTCCTGAAATATTAGGAAGACGGAAGCGGGTAAATGGCTGAAAATTGGAGTGGTTGGAGATCCTACAACCAATTCATATCTATGTAATCAACATAAAAACACACACTACAAAAAATCAACGCAATCTTGCAAACTGTGATTTTATCAACCCCTTGCTCTAATATTCATTTATGATGAATTTCATATATTTGTTCTTTGATAACTGCACATTCACAAACGAATATTATAGAACATACTAACTGTAAAATAAATGAAGTAAAATAAAATAAAGGGGGAATTTACATTGGAACAAATGAGGTGAATTTTACAAACAAATATAGGTGAGCTTTTTGAGCTTTTGTTGAAGCACATACAAAGAAATTAATAAAATATAATAGGTATAAATATACAACCAAGGCAGTAAATATTATTATATGAATCAATCATGGTCGTTGATGTTGATATTCAATATTCTCATCCTACGGCATATGTTATTGTACAAAAATTTCTTATTGAATATGAATGATCAACCGATTTCAAAATCGAGCAATGCGCACAATATTAAAATGTCCCAAGCAGACTCCAATGAAAAATATTTAAATTACATTGGAATGGTTACTACTCAGAATATTTTGGAAACATCAAACAAATATTCCTTTCAAAATAAAATCTTCATATCTCCAAGATATCGTAAATTATAGATAAGAAGTGCATAATTATGATAAAAGATCTAGAAATGATATTTCAATTCAGAGGGTATCAAAAAAAGGAACAGAAACGTCTGTATTTGTTAAAAGATTGAATGTCTATAATCAGCTTCCCCTAGTCATAAAAAAAATGTTCTACACTTGTGTCCTTTAAAAGTAATTTGAAGAAATATATGAGTGACAATCTCTCTAGCTAAGTAAATATTTGTGAGTCTCTTATCTGCTAAGCCGACAACTTTATTTTTCGTTTTTATAATTATTTTTATGCTGTATATATTTTTTCAAAGTTAATATCTACTTCATATTTTGTATATAAGTGTATCATGTTATTTTGTTTATTGACTTCATATTCTATTTACTATAAATGTTGTGTATATATAAGTATATTATGTTATTTGATTTATTAACTTCATATTCTAATTATCAGTATTTAAGTCATTTACTGTATCAAATCTGTATTAGTCTTTTGCTAAATGAAGGACCTAAATATCCATAATTGTCTAATAGAGAGTTTTCAACAATGAAATATTATCTGAGAGTGTGCTATATATAATTTAGGGACTTGATAAAATAAATGTAACCAGTCGCTTTCCAGTACGTATATTTAATTTTTATTTCTTATGTTGTATTAATGATAGTTGTTTTTAAATTGATGTTTATTTTCATATTGGTGGATGTTTGTAAGTTAATAGTATAGCTGCCCTATGTCTATTATAAAGTTTTTCTGTAATAGAATGTAGGATGGTTAAGTAAAACCTTTCTTATATATTACTTAGATGATTTTTTCTCAAATAACTAAATAGTCTGACTGTATTGAAATTGACGAATATTTTGAAAACTTAAAATGTGCTCACTTCCTTTCCATCATTTTAGACAATATAGGTTCTTCAGTAATTGTGATTGAACAGTATGAAAAATCTGAACTAGTTCAACTTCCAACTCCCGTACTAACTAACCTCTCATTGTTATCTTCCCTGGTTAACATCTACTTGTGCAACTGAATTGACAAGTAGATGCACGATCGTGTTAGCGATAGTACAAAAAAGTCCACATTCTCTTGAAAGGTTACAATTGTGCGCTGGTTATACAAGGCGAACGTTGGTTCTTGCATTAAATCTAATTACACCGGAGCACATGGAAGGATGTCAAACAATTAAGAATTGACTTGATTGGAGTATAGCCAACGATAACGAGGTGTTTGCTCCCTTTCAAGGTGCATTTTGTTGGCGAAACGGAAAAAGTAGCAACCTTTTGTGGACTCACTTGCCCTGGGATAGTTTCACTAAGACGCGTGTGTCCACTCTAGAAAAAAGAAAACGTTGACTCTCGGTTTCCTACTTGAGTTTTATGCTCATGCTCTATATAGTGAACAATCTTCCAAACACAGGTGTAATACAGTGAGGACCTAAAGAACGGATAAATTAGTTTTCTTCGTAAGTATGAATGCAAATGAAAAATTCTGAAAGAGTTCAATTTTTATACTTATATAAAAGTACACATTTTCAATAAATTCATTCACCTTCCCCTTCAACCCCCTAGGAGTAATAGCTACCCCTATACAAATTTTGGAGGAAAAGAGGTAGAGGGTGATACTGCGTTTAGAAGGGTTTTCAATTCACTATTCACCAATATAGCACTTTTTGACTTTTGTACATGGATATTCAAGAAATAAGTACGTTTATATCATACAAACAAAAAGCCACAGAATGTCACAAAAAGATCAGACATATTGAATGTTTATTTTAGTTCGCTAGACGTCGTTAATAATTAAACAATTGAGAATTGATTTTTCTTGTTGCCAACACAGGTTGAAACTATACAACAATCATCCAGACAGCTCAAAAAACGTCAGAAACATGCATTCAAAAAGAAACAGATAGAATTTCTTTAAACCTCAAACTGAGATAAACACTGTGTATTATTTTAAAGTACACTTTCACTCATTCCTCTGTATTATGAACATTATAAAAATAGATTCAACAAAAAATAATGAACTCCAAAAGATATTGTATGAGTAGGACTTATAGAAAAGAACATATGCCTCTATGCCCACAATAATTTTGTTTGTATATGTATATACGTAAGTTGTATTTGAATATGTACATTGTTTTGTGTTAGTATTAAACCTATTCTCCCTATTATCAGCAATCTACTGATATTTTGTTTTTGTTGTTTTCACTACTACTAACATTACAAAAACTATAATATAAAATAGAATTCTTTTTCTAACCTTTTTATGCGTATTGCATATGTTTGTATATACGTATTTTGTATTTGTATATGTCTGTTGTTTTGGGTTAGTAATCTATCGATTTGGGTGTAGCTATAATATTTAATATTCATATATAGTCACACTTACACTTGCATATACCAATATATTCAAAATTCTTGTTCATACTTTCATGTTCGTATAATAATAATTTGTGAAGTAATCCAATAACCTCTGATTGTTTGTAGTTTTGTACTGTCCATTCTAACTTCCAATATTTTCTGATGAATATGTATGTCGTTACCACATTTTTATTCTTATTTATACATTTATTCTTTTAATATTGATGGTATTATTATATAGGCTTTGTCCACGAGAACTTTTTTCTGGTTTAAAAGTATATTTTGATTAATTGATTTATATGTAATACATGCCTGCATGTAATATATCAAAATTAATTAATTACTTCTATTATTATTCTTGTTTGTCACGTACTACTAACATTATAAAAATAATCTAAATATAATAAAGATATTTTATAATTTTTATGTAACTATTCCTTTTCTTACCTTCCTATGAGTATTGCATATATGTTGTATATGTGTAAGTTTATTGTTTTGGATTAGTATTGAACATATTTTATTCATATTATCTGCAATCTATTGATATATGTGTAGATTTAATGTTAAATATTTATAGATAATCAGACTAACATGTATGTGCGAGAATTTAATGCATACATGCGTGTAATACATCCAAATCAATGTAATAATATTATTATTCTTATGCATTGCTTACTATTAATATTATAAAAATAATCTAATTATAATATAGATATTTTTTGGGAGTACAAAGTCTTCTAACCGATGCCACAAATGTGTGGTTGGCTTCCTGTTGTTGACGTCCTTTGTTTCTATTTGTTACAGCCAAGTGTTGTCCATCTTCGCACTTGATTTTACCGTACTGATGAGAGCTTAAGCTCGAAAGACGAGTCTATGGTTACACAACATTTTGAGGGTTATACCTATCCAATAACTTTTCTACTTATATTTTCATATATTGCCCCTCGATAAATCCATCTTGATTTATTTTTTATATAACTATGCTTTTCCATTCCTTGTGAATAATTCGTATTTGTATGTATATGCCAGGTAGCCGAGTGGTTAAAGTGACATTGTTTCAATCACTTTTGGCTGCCAGTCAAAGGTTCAAACCTTAGCGACTGCAGAACTTTTTCTGATGACCCGAGAAAGTGATAGGAATCGCACGTAAAAAGGTAAGACCTTGTTAATCCTTAGCTCGCACAAGTTTCGACTTCTGAGAGCTGCCGTTTGTAAGGGGACGACAGCTGGTTAACGGAAAATGTATGAGTATACATGGTCCGTGGTGGCCGTGGTGGTAGAGCGTTCGCCTTTGGAGCGAAGGGTCGAGGGTTCGAAGCCTCGCATGGTCATCGGTCTCGTGCATGGCATCACACGTTAATAGGTAAGGGCTGCGTCTTCCCTAGCTCACACAAGTCTCTCGAAAACTTCCGAGGGTTGCGCGTAGGGGTGCAATCGGATGACGGAAATAACAATTTTAACAGTCAGTTTTGAACCAAATTTTCCATATCAGAATTGTATCGATATATGCGTAGTTAAAATATTTGATATTTATAGAAACTCACACTATCATATGGATTTGCGAAAATATAACCTATGCATGTGAAAAATTATAAATATAATATAGATAATTGATATGCAACTATTTTTTTGTAATCTTCTTATGTTTACGGCATATATATGCATGTGCGTGTAAATATGAATGTTTTATATATGTGTGTAACTTGAGTACAATACAACAAATCATTTATTAATATACTTATTCTCGATCATTTCCTACTTATTATAATTATGTTAAATAATTGTATATTTTTCACCTGTTAGTTTTAGGATTTATTGATATTTTAGATCGCATTAAAACATTATGTCTGTATCATAAGAGAGATGCTCTCGTGACCTGTTACGTTTACTTACCCATTGTATTACTTTTATCTACTTTATTTATTTAATATTGAAAATAAAAACGATATTCATTACTTTTAGTATTAAAATTCATTATGCTCCTTCAAGTGATCAAGTAATATTGATAATAGTGGTCGAGTAATAATTTCTTTGCTTATCTGTTTGCTCGCAAATGGTGTCACTCTTGATACAAATTGCAAACGATTCTGACAAATATAATTCAGTATCGGTCGAGGTAAAAGCCAGGAAGAGAAATAGTTGTTTTCTCGTCAGGTATTTGCCTGAAATACTACATTATCGGAAGGAAGACGAGATAGTAGTCATGATGAATATTAATTATTTTCATTATCAAAACCACTTTGTCAGAATAAGTATGATATTTGGATGTTCTATTTGTGATGTAATTATATTGTTATATGTTTTTATATTGTTATATTGTTTTATATAATTTAAGTGATTTAATAAAATTGCGATTGAGAATAATACATTGTACCTTATTACCTTTCAGTTTGATGCTTAGTGCTTGGTGCGCCACTGTAGAGATGATCCTCTTTTTTCTTCACGGAAGGTTCAGTTTGGGCTTTTTCTTCTGCTGTTGGTATGATTGCAATAAAATGTAAATTGTACACACTGAATGTCAAAATAAATGAAACTGGCAATTGGTACACTTGCACCAAATTGCACGCAGGCGGGCCAATATGTAATACTTTTAATTTATTATTGAAGACAGTTGGTATTCTTGATGTGTAAAATTATGAATTCAGAATAAATGTCAAATAAACGAATTTTTATTTTATTGAACTGATTGATATCAAAACAAGAAATATTTGCTCAAATATCTAAAACTACCTATCCTAGCCGAAAACTATCTTACTCTAGATATTGTTCTCATGAACTTTTTCATCTATTACTAAAATTTGCTCTAATTTAGTACGATTTACTTTTTTCATCGTCCATAGATATACTAATTCTATGGACGATGCTTTATATAGTCCTGAGAAATTTCAATGTTCTATGTTCTATGATTGTCTGTCTGATTTTTTGTTTGATTACTGTTCATACATCACAGATGAAAGTTCAAAAAGGTGCACATTGATTGTCTCCGCTGTTTTCTGCGCTATTTGGACTTTCCTCTTGGAATTTTCAAGTTGAAGGTATGTTTCTGATTTTGACGTTCTGGATATAGTTTATTCTGTTGATTTTTTATTGGTTTTCCTTTCTGCTTATTATTTGCAGCTTTGACTATTCTTCTTGCTGCTTTTTTTGTTATAATTTTTGTATTTTATTTAATTTTTCTTTCAACTTTCAAAAAAATTATCCCAAACTTCAGCTGCTATCGTCAACAACCAATTCCTAGCAACCAGCCTCTCGTTTCTTCTCAAACCACACTAGACACTTTATTTCACTGAGGATTTGATTGTTTTAGATAAACTCAAATTTTAATAACTTATTTATTTACATAACCTATAATTATTTTCTTATTTGCTATTTTTTTTTCTTGTTTTATGTACCTTTCTGTCCACAATTGCTCTCCAACATAACTAATCCATACTATCTGCCTTTGCTACCTGTATCCGTCATATCTATTTTGACATTACTGTTTGTTCAGTGTATTTTTTTAAAGTTTTCTTTTAATCAGATTATTATTTTAAATTTATTTTCGTTTTCAAGATCCTGGTATTAATTTGAATGATTTGTTCTAATTTTGTTTTTCTTTTCATGCAGGTTACTTAGAAATAGGTGATGTATTCTTGTCGAACAAATAACGAATCAAAACTGACTCCTTTTTGATACTAATTTATATCGAAGTGACGTTGTTTAGAACACTAAAATACCAAATTTCTTGTAAAATAAAACATCAAAGCAGGTATTTATGCACTTTCATTCTCTTTCACATTTCTGTGGTTTTTCCTAAACTTCATATCATAAGAATATATATGATAATGAACCACTCACATGACAAGCCACACGGATCATTGTATTGTTTTAGTGTCAACTTTTCACAAATACTATCGTCCAACGATCTTATTTTCGGAATACCAGCGAATTTCCGCTAAACGTCTAACCCGCCACCTAACGGAGACTGGCACATATCGAGCAAAAAGTTGACAGAACAGCTTGCACATTTGATTTAGAGAACATAGCAGTTGTCTTTCGGTGAGCCACTACGATATCGCCTTGACCATCTGCTTGCCGGTTTGGCATAAAGACATTGCAATCGCAAATTCCAGTAACATGTGCTGCAGAAGGTTCTTCAACTATCATGTAAAGATGTAAATGGAATGAAAAAGACATGATATATAACAGCTACGTTTTTTATAGAGTGCATTTGTATAAGGAAACCTATCTGTACCAAATACGTGATGGATGAAGATCTTGCTGAACACGGTTTGTCTGACAATATCGACCAGTATCGAACGATTGAAGGATTTTTTAAACGGGTTGTGTGTTCAGATTGAAAATAGAAGTCGCTGATTTTAATTTACTTTTAATGACATGAATCCACAATTCAATAATGCCTTTGTTAAGACGTTAATACCTCTTTCATACACATATACATTTGAGATGAACATTTTCGGTCGAATATAACCAAAAAATATTATATTTTGGATTGACGTGGACGTTACTCGATGGAAATTCATAGTATATGACACTCAGGTAAAAAACGATTATAAAAAAGACTATAAATCTGTGGAAATTTAATCGTTTTTTACCTTAGTGTTATAAAAAATATTTTGATTCCCTGTATAGATGAAAGTAATAAAACTATCAACAAATGCAATATTGAAGACATACGAAAAAATCTTGAATCCATAAGTTCAAATCTAAACAATTATAAAAATCCAAATGATTATGACATTACTAAGGCTTTCACGTCTAATTGCTCTCAGTTTTACATAAAAATTAACGAAGATTCCAAACTTTGGTTCTATTCGAATATAATCATTATAATAAACTTGTAAATAAAACTGTAACGGAAGCGAAATATAACTATTACAAAACTGACTTTTTAATGCTACACCAAAATCTATAAATCAGGTATTATTTAATAGGTAAAATGATGAGTAAGTTAATGTGAAATGTATTGTACAAAATAATGAACATATGGAGGATCCAGTGAAAACATGTGAGAAATTTAATGAATATTTTTTTAATGTTGGACAAAATTTAGCCTCTGTTGTTTTGTTTGAACTATCAAACTCCTGTGATAATGTATCAGTGATTGATTCCATATTCATAAAACAAACAACTTGTGAAGAAGTACAGGATACTATAAAAAAATCTCGATAACAAAAAAGCGGCTGGCTTCAATAATATTAGAGTTAAAAATTAAAATTGTAAGAATGGTTGCATCAGAATTACTTATCTCCTTGTATAAGCGCATTAATCAATAAATCAGTTGACACTGGCAATGTTCCCCTATTTTTTAAATTGTTAAAAAAGATATTTTAAGTAATTTTCGAAATATATCAGTATTACATGTATTTTTAAATTAACATTCCTTGAATCTACATCCCATTTGTATGTTCGAAACAATATATTGGATACATTCATCTCTGGAATTTCATTCAACCGATACTATTCACAACCACCAAACTTTCAAATACAATCAAATAGTTTCATCACACATAGAATAAAGACAAAAGTCGGAAAAAAATCAATTTTATGAAATTAAATTTTGATATTCAATATACTCAATAATTTCAAAAATATCACACAAAAAAATCGTTTCAAATTACATTTAGAGAGATACTTATCACAATGATTTTTTCAAACTGTTGCATAATCCAACTTGAAAGTTTGTTATTTATTGCATTATTAGTTATATATAGTTATATATATATATATATATATTAGTTGGGTCCCTACTATAAACATGTATGCTTCTTGGGGTCAATAAATATTATCATTATTAATTCTTTCCTCTTCAACTATAATGACAAAGCTTTGAAAAGAATGTACACTGACATGTGATTATTTTTTCAAGAAATAAACCTTTCAATTAAAATGTATTTAAAACCTTGTTATCTAGGAAATAAACTATTAACAAGAAATACATGTAAATTTTGTCTATAAATATTTCTTTTTGTACTGTACCGAAGTTCCATAACTTTACCTAGATTACATACTTTCCTTGCTCAATGTGACTGTTGCAATTTTTTCCTATACTTGAAGAGTTTACTGCTGACAGCTACTGATTTAAAGAGTGCGAGTATCTAGGTTATTATTGATTATAATTATACGTAGTAACATTTCAACATGATTTGTTTTGAATATTCAATTTATAGTAGCATAGTGGAACAATGTCACGTTTTTCTCCAACTTTCATCTGAATATCTATCAAACCAACTAGGTACCTATGCTCATTTTTCCGGATTAAGAGACTCATAAACGGTATTTACAAAATAAGTGCCAATAACTATCCTCTTTTTAGGTATGAACATATCAAAGTAAAGCCTCAAAAGTTACATATCCTGGTTTCAAAGTATTCCACGAAAACTTGTACGTGTTTTCACTTTCTAACCTTGAGAGATGAGAGAATAAAAATAGCTACTCGATCAGTTCTTGATCACCGATACCGATATTGATGGGAACTGTCTGTTAGTGTGTTAGTAATACTAGTTATTAAACAAGTCCCGCACACAGACTCATTAAAAAACTCTTTAGAGAGCTTCAATAACTGCCTTGAATTATATAGATTAGAACAAAATAATAGGAGACTTTAAAACACATACCAGTTTGATGAAACTCTTGAGGTTTTTGTTATCTACATGATTGATAATTTTGATCTAGTGAAAAAACTATATTGACGTGGTAATTTAAAATCACTGAATGAAGATTAATTTGGTAAATAGTAAGTTTTTCGTCAAATGAACAAAAAAATTGTATTAATCATACGTAAAATATAATTCAGTATTAAATTTCAGAACTGTGATATTGAAAACAGGACAGGACTATGAACCAAAACAATCTCATGTTGATATGCAGATATCAGAAAATAATCACTATGGTTATCCAGCAAGTAACATTTGGTAACATCTTTAAATATATATTCTGCAATTATTTCGTAAAAATTGCAGCTATCAGGCGAAATCACCATTTTCAACTTTCAGACAAGAAATATTTTAATAAAATAATAACAAATTATATTCCAGTCGTGATATATACATAAAATGTATATTTCCATTTCAAATATCATTCATTTTCTATATAAATGGATATCGTCAATATAAACACGATTGGTAATACAAAATAATTCTCACTACACAACCACATATACCAGGATGATGATATACTATTAGCATCTCGATTTTTGCAGCTATACTCACGTAATCATAGACTTTACCAAGTACCACTCTATGATATTGATGTCTAATACATGACATTAGGGCGCTATGAAACGTTGCATCAGTTCATCTTAGAATTTATGAAAATTATTGCTTTATACACCATTAGTAACATCAATAATAGCATATTCAAAAAAGTAAATCTAGAAGATTTGAGGGAGTATGGAAAGATGGATATATCAATTTTAGTAGAAACAACAGAGTCATTAAAGACATTGTGGTTCCTGACATCATTTTTTTTATTCAATTGGTTCGTTATGTGAACACAACGTCACTGGGATGTTATATATTGTTTTTGTCAAAGCATATAATCAGAGTATGATGTTTCAATATACCAATAGTTTCAATTATCAGATAACAAGTTTGTTGCATGTCATCTTCAAAATATAGTTATTTGTTTTACTAGGCATAAAAGCACAAGATTTAATGCCGCGGCTGGTGTTTTATAGCCGAGCGTAGCGAGGCTATGAAACCAGCCAAGGCATTAAATCTGCTTTTCTGCCGTGTGAAACATATAATTTTTTCTTCAAATTTGTTCCAATTCCACGCAAAATCGACTTTTTAATATTTAAATTGCGTTTCATTATCAATATCCAAATAACTAAATTATTTTATCAAAGGTAACTGGGCCCTGCGTTACTATGTTTACCGCTGATGACGTTTGTTGAATATGTTTGTTTACTGTTTACTTTGTCATTGTCAATTTTGAAAAGTTGTCATGTTAGAAATGGATTTACTGCAAAGTGAGGATGAATTGATGCAATCAACACCACCTGAGATAAGAGACCAGGCGCGAGATGTGAAATTTAACCTTTTACCGGAAAAATCAAGAACTGTATATGAACTCACATACAGCAGATTCATGGAATATAGACAGAAGAAAAATATAGGATCTTTTTCTGAAAATGTGCTGATTGTCTATTTTTCCGATCTTTCAAAGAAATTGAACGAACTTTTTCTGCCTAGGCATTAAAAGTACAACTTCTAAGCCTGCCAAGTGTCATTAAAAGGCCGCTTTTAATGCCATTTGGACTGGCGTGAAATTTTTGTGATCCAGGACTGGCGTGGGACTGTGAGTCCGCACACTAGATATATGGCAATTGATTACTTCTCTATTTTTTTTCTTGCTTATTTGTTCCAAAAACATTTGGTAACCCATAGAACACAACAATAGTATAAGCTGATATACAAAAAAATACTTGCACACCTTCAAAATGAGCCGAAGAATGCAGGTCAAAAATGGGATCGGGAACTGGCGTCGGACTCTCACTCCGCGCAATCTAATGGATCGGGACTTGGCGTTGGACTCTCAATTGACAATACTCAAAAACAATAGCATCCACAAACTTTAAACTCTCGTGGTAGACTGATTGTCCAATGCTTGAAGAATACTGAAACGCACCGAATCGAAAGGTAAGGGTATATTCGGAGTAAACGACAATTAAAAATATCTGCGGACCGGTAGTCCGCGTGCCAGTCCCGGAAGGTTTTAAGACCTTTTCAATTGTGTTCTTCAAGATAACAACAATTTTCTTTTGGTTTTTTCAAACCTGTTTTTTTGTCAGGAACTTTGATTACTATTTGTCAACATATTGGCTTCATGATATCAATGAAATCACATACTATTTTCTGTTCCATTATTCATTGACAACAGTGATATTATTTATATTGTTTAATTCAGAACTGTTAGTCGACAGTATTGTAATACTAAAATGGAAACGTGAAAATCCAATAAACAATAATTTTGATTTTTAGTTGTCGATACATTTGCTTCATATCATCATTGCTTCATACACTAGTTGTAAAATCAATAATAGCATATTCAAAGAACATTATTCTAGAAGATTTAGAGATGTATAGAGAGATGAATATATCATATTTAGTGAAAACAACAGAGCTGCTGAAAAATATTGCTGTTTCTGCAATCATCACGTCACTTGTATGTTGTGTTTCTTTTTGTCAAAGCATACCAGTTTCTTATATAATCAGAACGGAATGTTCCATTATACCAATAAGTTCAAATATTAGGTGACAACACAATTGCTGCATGTCATCATCAAAATCACATATCTAATACCTTTTCAATTGTGTTTTTCAAGAGAACAAGAATATTATTTCGGTTTTTTTCACATCTCTTTTTCTGTCGGTAACTTCGATACTATTTGTAAATATATTTTCTTCATGACATCATTAAAATCACATGTTAAAACTCTTTTTAGTTCTGTTATTTATCTATGACTGTGATATTATTTCTATTGTTTTATCCAGAACTGTCAATTATTCTAATAATAAAATGAAAGCACGAAAATCCAATAAATAGTTGATTTTGATTATTAGTTGTCGATAAATTTGCTTCATATCATCATCAAAAATAACAATTTTATCTCGCATTACAAATGCGTTTTCTAAGACACAAAATGTGGACATATTGAGAGCTTTCTCATATTTTTATCGGAATTATACATTTCATTAGTTTTAGGGGTTTTCCCAAGACTATGTTGTAAATGGGAATATGCTTTTAACATACTCCTAACCTCAAATTAATCTTTGTGAAATAAATATTTACAGGAGAGTTGGTACTTGTTGTTCGCCCACGTACAAGTTATATTGAAAAATGGCGATAGCAATAAAAATAGACACAAACGCTTCGCCGCTATAACCGGAAAATCGTTGTTTTATGCAGTCTCGGATTCACACCCGCTTCCAAGCTTTATGGCGCGCATGGACTTATTTTTTCCGAGTAAATCAATACGTGCCCATTGTAACCTTTGTGCTAAATAAAAAACACAAAACGGCACTGAAATTGCAACTGTTACTCACCGAAAATCTAGCAAAATTTACTGTGGAGCGGCAGTTGTTTAACAAAATCACCTTCGTTTCACCATAGAAAAAAGAATACTGAGTTCGCTATTCATGGGGAGCATAGTTTCGCTTTCAGATTGAGGTAGGATCATTATATTATGTGGACCCTTCGTTTAATGGGACCGGAGAGTTTGGTATTTGGGTTAGCGTATTATCCGTTCTGAAAATGTTATCGTAAAAAATAGCTCAAGGATGATTATATTTGATAACCATTTATGTTTGTTTTCTCAATACTGAAAATATTCAGAATATTTTGTTTCAGACTAATTGATAACGATTATTGATGACTTATCTTCAACTCTATTTCACTTTCTGATATGTAGGTATGCATGTTTGTATACAGAGATAGATTATCAAATATAAACGCAGAAGAAAACATGGTTGAATCATCAAAATATCATTCAAAGTGTTAGTATCCCACAATTGAATATTGAATCGAATGAAACAAATTTTGTCAATGATTTGCATCAGTAAATTTATTTTAGATTGAATGCAATTTGCTTCCCATTGAATATATGTTTTGTTCATAAAAAATCTCGTTTTGTCTTCTTGAAAAACATCAGATGTTTCAGTCGATCATAATCTGATTTGACATTTCAACATTACTTTCCATTATTTTGAATACAGTTTGATTCAAACCAACAAAATATTCTGTTAACATATTCAGACGGACCAAATTCACAAAGTACTGAAACAATTCTTTTTGTTCAACCAATTCATTAAATTTTGAGGTAATACACAAGTTATACGCAAATATTTGTGACGGTTATAACAATTCAATTAAAATGTCGAACAAATTCTGATACACGTCCGATCCGATCCGATCGAAAAAAAGTTTTCGACCGAAGTATATATTTCCTCATAATAAAAAATTATTTTGTATATTTTGTTCATTCACTCAATACTGATAGCTTGCTTTTGCTGCAGCTGATGCAAGTCATTTGTTTATCCGACAATAAACTCTTAACGAAAAGAAAGTGATTGAAACAGCAAAATTATTTTTACCGTCTATTTATTATCTTTTTGAAAACAAAAACGATTTAATTTCATATCGTGATAGAAAAGGCATTATATGGCTTCTTATATGAATAATTGATACATTTCAAACATTGACAAACCCATCGTTAGGAAAAAGCAAGTCAAAATTAAGTTGTATTGGTAATCTCCAGTGAATTAAGAGTTGGACAAGTTGGTTTTAGGATCAGAGACTATTAATAAACCAAGAAAATACAATATATCAACTGCACGAAACAATAACCTGCAATTACCTAGAATGTTTAGGGTTTGAAGATGGCTCTAATAACATCTTTGATGGCTTTTTATAGATTAAAATCAACACAAAATCTGGGCTGAGCATGAGACAATAACTATCAGCAATTAGGCTTTCGTTTAACGGAACCTTGAGCTAGTTTCAATGAAATTCATCCAATCATTACTTGTCAAACCAAAAAAGTCACTAATCATCCATAATGACGTGGAATATCCCATTAAAGCATTTGGTTCTGAAAACGATAAATGAAAAATACGTCACTCTTCATCTTACCTCATTAGAATCGATCATGGTTTTCACCATTGCCTAGCTGAAACAATTTCATGAATGGGAATGTAGCCATGTTCAATGATAATCGTGAATTATAATTCACTTCGGCAGAAGTTAATTATAACGTAGGTACATGCATATGATTTTGTTGTCGTTTTCCTCCGGGGGGCTTTTAAAAAGATATTATAAAAAATGTAAAGCCATTCGTGCGTGGCGATATAATTCATTCATAAAGTGACAGTACATGACTGCTTCACTAGTCCGCAGCAAAGATATCCCGTAATGAGATCGATAAATTAAAACAACTGGTATAATAAATTTAATCACAGAGATTTGGTGACTGACTCACTGTTTATTTATATTTTGGATTGAAGTAAACATAAATAACCCAAGATAATGATGAGTTTGTAATAAATGTATAAATTACCTCTAAAGTAAAAAAAAACTCCTTTGGCATAAGAGATGACATGAATAGAAATATAATAAATTAGTGAAAATCACATGCACACCTGAGACAACTTTAACAATCTTTATTACTTTCGTGATGATTCAATCCGTAGATAGATATCAGTTTCAATCAATATATCGGGTAGACCTGCAATTAAACTTCTATTCCTATATTTATTTGATGAGATATCATACAGAAGAAAGCATGAAAATTCATCACAATTAATGTTGATTATTAGTGTCGATACATTCGCTTCATATCGTCATAGGAAAGCAACCCAAACTTGAGTTCCATATGCAAAACTAAAACTAAGAACTATGTAGAAAATACGTATTAGTATAATAAGTGAAGTTAGTAATAAGTCAGGTAAGTATAATTATTACTACTGACAGCCCTTTATTCAATATGATGAGGCCAAAAGAAGTAAAATATGTCATACTACACTTTCTTTTGGACTGTCTATCGCACCGACTACATTGATACGTTATATAGAATCCTAAAGCCACTAAACATCGACAGACTAGTTGTTTTTTCTGGAACATATTGATGTATTTTCTGATATAAAGAATGTATTGTAAAATATGGCTATGAGGTGAATACTAAGCAGAGAAACAAAGATGAATATAAAACAATAATGAGCAAACTAGAATTTCCAGAAAATGGAAAACATTAGAGAAATTGGAGCCAAAGGTAATAAATAACAATAAACTATGAGAAAAAATAATGGGTTGAATATATGGTGAAAGTAATGAAAGAGGATAAAGTGAGATGATAATGGCCCATAATATATGAAAAGAAATAACAAGACAAGATAGTCAAAACGAGAACCGAGTGAAAATCAAATGTAATGAGAACACGAGGTTGATGAAAGATAAAATGATAAAAACGCGAGGAAATAATATGCGGTATAAAACAACAGACTTGAAGAAAGAAAGTAGAGGAACGGAAGAAAATGATTGAAAAAGAGATAATATGAAAGTAATTCCAAGTAAGCTTTCAAAAACAGAAAATGGCTAAGAATGAAAAATAAGTAAAACAAAGACCCATATAACACAAAACAACCCCAACAGTACTGTTCAGAAAGAGGAACAACTAGAATTGTTAGAGATAAAGATAGTAAGCAATACATTGTACCATGAGTAATCATAATAATGAAGTAAGATAAACAGAAATGGATGGACAGTGAATATATGGTGGAAGAAATGAAAGAGGATACAGTGAGATTATAGTGGCTCAAATAATTACAAGCCAGTCAAAATGATAACCGATTCTACTCCAAATGAAATAAGAACACAAGGAAGAAGAAGAATAGGATATATGAAAACAGAGAATTGAAGAAAGTAGGTATAGAGTGAAAGAAAATAGTCAAAATGGAAAAAATAGAGAAGTCATTTTAATAGTAATTATTTCATTCACACATGACTGCACTTATAAAATTTACTGATCGAAATCACATGATTTGTAATTTGAGCAACTATTTGTTTGATAGTATAAGAGTCATAAATCGGTTACTTAAATTTGAAAATGATTCTTCGTTTTAGATTATCTTCAACTGAGGAAATTAGTGAACATATAATGAAATCCTTCTCAGAAAATACCAAGAAGAGTAAACAACTTATGTCTTTTTGAAACGGATATGAATGAGCATATGAATGGATTTATGCTGTTCATGAATTAATCTTCAATTTACTATAAATAAATAGTGACTATTATTTTCTTCAATTGATCTCCAGTAAATCGAATTTTGCATGAGAATTCAATTCAACCACATGCACATTAATAATCATCATTCAGATTATTAGAGTTCAAATGGTTTACACAAATTGTCCAAATACAAGGAATTATCGATAGAATTATGAAAAAAAATAGGAGACGACCATTTGTCATGCTCTTGGGATATTACCAATGTATATTTTATTCCACTAGATTTCACTAAATATCAATCAATTCACAATATATGTCTTATTGGAATTGTAGCTAATGTAAAATTTAATAAAAAAAATTGTTGTAGGTATCTATCATCACCAAGTTTGCTTTATAAAAAAAAATATTGGCATGGAATTTTGCACTATTTTCGAAGTCTTCGAGTGATATTTTTATATTAATTGTTAAGATACACTAATGAAATAATTGGGATGAATAATAAACGAAAATGAAGTAGAATTTGTTTAAAAAAATTCTCGTTTGAAACCCATTGAAAGATGAACGGAAATATAAATAATGTTGATAATATTGTTACAACTAACTTCAAAAAAGAAAGTAGATACACATTTTTTTTCACCCGAACTTGAAAATGACATTACAAACACCGACCACTCACCTTTCTCGCCCGTACCGCCCCTTCAACAGGTCCCATAGTCGCCGATAGGCATATCTTCCGACATCATATACAAACAACGCGAGGCCCCCAAAATGCGCAGTTCAAGGATTACCCCTTCCACTTTCCAACGCCACCGTCGCTACGGCAATGTGTGTCAGCCATGTTGAATTCCACGATAGTGCTGCCGCTGCTCAAGTGTTTTTGATTGATAAGTCGTCGATGTATCCTCAAAATCGAAAATAAACAAGTGATTTATGTTTGTCGATATATCTACGGAGTGTTCTAGTGAACGGCTGCCGCCTTTAGCACGTTTTCGTGGCGTTAGAGAGGATTATTCCCGCACGGTTTCAAATTGCGCAATGGCCTCTCGATGAAAACATGGCCTACTGGCATTTGTATAGAGCGGGTGCGTGATATTCGCTCCTCGAAACAAACGAATGTGGTGATGATTCACGGTTATCTAGTTTTTATTCATACAGACACAACTGAGACAATTTTATCAAGCTTTATTACTTTTGTGACGAGTCAATCGGTAAATAGATATCGATTTCAATATATGTTGAACAATCAATATATCGATTAAACTTCTCGGCTTGACCTGTAGAAGCACCCAGTACTTTAATTCTTCTCATGACTGACAAAAGAACAGTATCACATATTTATTCCCTTTTCAATTGTGTTTTTCACCATAACATTAATGTTATATGTTTTTTTAAAATATATTTTATTTTCTTCTTTTCATTTTTCTTATTCACTTACTTATATTCGTGAAACTTTTCTATTTTCATACAATTTGATTTTATACCGATGAAACTATGAAAATCCAATATATATATATATATGAGACAATTTCATCAATCTTTAGTACTTTCGTGACGAATCAATCGATAGATAGATATCGGTTTAAATATATGTTAAACAATCAATTTGTAGGTTAGTAGTGCAATTAAACTTCTCTTTTTACATTTATATAACGTAATTTTATACACATGAAAGTATGAGAATCCAATGTATAAATAATTTTAATTATTATTTGTCGATACATTTGATTCATATCGTCAGTGGAATCACAATTTTCTCTTATTACAAATGCATTTTCTGAGACCTGACTTGTGGACTTACTGAGACAATTTTATCAATATTTACTATACTTTCGTGACGATTCAATCGGTAGATTGACAACAAAACAACAACAATATCGGTTTAAAAATATGTTAATCAATATATCGTTTAGTAGTGCAATTAAACTTCTCTTTCTAAATTTATATAATCTAAACTCATACAGATGAAAGTATGAAAATCCAATATATAAATAATTTTAATTATTGGTTGTATATACATTTGATTCATATCGTCATTAAAATCACAACTTTTCCTAGTTGCATTTCCTGAGACTTGTGTACTTTCTGAGATAATTTTATCAATCTTTAGTACTTTCACAAACGATTCAATTGGTAAATAGATATCGGTTTCAATATAGTAGCATAATTAAACTTTTTGGCTTGACCTTTGGATTTGGAACCACCCGGTTCTTTCAATTATCCTAAAGACTGACAAATGAACATAATCAAAATTGAAATATGTCCAGAATCTTGTTCGCCAGTTGTACGATCAAAGAATAACCAAAATATTATTAAAACCATAAAGATTTCGGCAAGTACAAGTATGAAAGCATTATCATCATTTTTTCATTTATGTTCATAAGCACTTAAGAACATTCAGTTATATGCATTAAAAATCGCGTTTGAATTATACCCGCGGTGGTTTTAAATCTTGTCTCGCGATAATAAATCTGTCGTCGTACGCTCTTTGTAGATGCCAAAGTGAATCATGACGTAAATAAACGTGTATATTTTGAAACTACAAGCTGCCAGAATATGAACGCGATTCGGTTGTTTTCATTTCCCGCTTCATATGTGTGTTTTAAATAATATTTCAGTTTTTAAATAAATGAAATGGACAAAGCTGCTTCTTCCAATGTAATATAAAATTCAAATTAAGAAATCTGGAGTTTGACCTCCAGAAGGATAGTGAACTTTTCGGTAGTGATTGAATTTTCGGGGATAATAGCATAACTGTTTTGAAAATTACCGGTAATTCTGAAAAAAACGTGGTTTTTAAAAACTGTACGAGTTTATTTTATTTGTTATTTCAATGCATAAATTTCCCGACTACGAAGGAAGAGGTCAATTTTTTGAAACAACGAATAGAATATCCGAGTGCAGTTTTTTCAAAAAACCACATTTTTTTTCAGATTTGTTTGGTTAATTTTTAAAGCACGAATAGTATTCGGTAGAAAACCTCCTCCTGCGGGCATGGTTGTAGATTTTCATTGCCACCCTTTTTTTTAAAGATAGCCTTATGGTGTTTCTCATCTATCTGTAGATAGCTCGCAATAGATTTGGAGTTGGCATGTCCTGTTCAGTTGAATTGTCAGTTTAATTGTCACCTAGCGCGCTGAATTACAGCGACAATTTCCTTCAATTATATAAAACAATCAAATGCCCATTTTTCATTTGAATTCAAACCAATGAGAAAATACTTTTCGAAAACAATGTCTCAAAATAGGTGTTTCGCTTCTTCCTTATTTATACAATTCCACAGTTACAACAATCACTGTAAATATAGAAACGTCAGTTTGACGGTTCAACTCTTCAACTGACGTTAATGTCACAAGATGAACCGTTCCTGTGATACGCATAATCCATAATAATATAACGTATTCGTGAAATTGTCTGATCGAATATCCCTTCAATATGCTGAATTTTGTCGGGATATTGTTACTGATAATCCACATAGTAATTTAGCGATAATTCCACACAGCTTATGGACATTTTAACACGAGAGTGAAATTTTTAAATTTGTACAACTGTAATAAAAAAAAAGAAAACAAAGTTGCATTTGTAGCAGCAGAGAGAAATATTGTTAATTAAAAAAGATCAACAAATAAGCCAATAATTCCGCTCAAATAAAATTTATATGAACCAAATTTCCGAGAATTTCCATTCGATCTAAACGAATGAAAATTGTATGCTAATCTTTCTCTCATTTTTCTCTGTGTACATGTTTATTTGCACATGTTCACAGTTTCATGAAATGATTTTTTTAATAAAATTCAACCACATACCAAAAGTTCCAGCAAATAGAATTAGTTATCACAAAGTAAGTATATAGTATGCACTTTTATGGTTATATATACATTTTATGTTAAAATGTGAACGAAATACTTGCATGCATAAAGTTCACATGCGAGATCCAATCAGAATGTAGTCTCATTTATTGTGCCCTCGAGGCTGATAAGAAAAGTTTCCTTGGTCAAATAAATTGAATTTCACCAAGAGTGTGTCATAGACCGTCAGCTGATAATGACAGATTTTGATGACTGATTTTCTCTTATCTGGGATTTTAACCACTGAAAAAAAATTTTTTTTAACTCTCGTTTATGGATTTTTAACACAATAACATATATAACAATCTAATAGTGAAAACCCAAAGCCATAAGGTTTGGAGGTACTGAAAGGGTTGGAATAAGGGCGCGATCTTGGAAAAAATTTCCATAAGCGGGTCAGATGTTCAAATGCCATTAACGAGAAAGTCTACCGGAAAACGAAGAAAATTTTCCTCAACAGCTGACGGGCTTATGGGAATTATATTTCGGGTTCCTAACGATATCAAATTTCATTCTGTGGATTGCCTTAAAATGCATCAGAAACCTAGTATTTTATTACAAGATCGCGGCCTCATTTCAACCCTTTCAGTACGTCCAAACGGCTTTCGTTTTTCACTATTAGATTGTTATATATGTTAATGCGTTAAAATGCAATAAACGAGATTGAAAAATAAAATTTCTGCAAAAGGAAAATGAATCTTTCATACGCCTAGCACACGTCCGATCGCTAAATTTTCATTTTTTGATCTCAACACTGACATAATTTTCAGTGGTTAAAATTTCAGAAAAGAGACAATCAGTCAGCAATATCTGTCATTCTGACGATCTATGAATCTCAAAAATCGATTGTAATGCACTTCATAGCCTTAATGTTAAGTTTTTGAGGCCCAACTTTCCCTTGAAGATAATATAATTATTTTTATTCTTTCAGAAAAGATAAGTTCCAGGAAGGCACAGTTATTCTGTTTTTTAGGGCTCAAATGGAATAGAAAGTTGGGTTAGCAGTTGTAAAAATTTACCTTTTTATTGGAGTTATTGTTGGTGTTTTTTAGGTCCGAATAGAAAGTTTGTGATGGGCCGTAAAAGTAGAAAGTTTACGGCGTGCTTTGCATGTTTTTTATCAATCTGAGGGTGGTTATTCTTCTGTCGATGTTAGTCCGAAATACTAGTAGTATACTTGATAGTGTGTTCATTCTGTGAATTTGCCAAGTGCCTTTGAAAATTGACAACGAACATAGAACTAGATACGATTTTTCAGTTCAGTTCAGTTATATAATTTGGATTTCCTCAGCAATTGTTTGTAAGTTACGACTCTATTTTTAATTATAGTTAATAAAAAAACTAGGAAGGACATGTCATGACGTTGAAATTATTTATTTCAGTTAGTCAACCAACATAATTGTTGATACACACAAAGGATTTTGATGAACATTTCGAAAAAGTTGGAAACAAAGTTATCGTTTTCATTATGAAATTATCTAAGTATAGCTTTGCTATGTTTTTTGTTTCTCAATTTCAACAAAAGAATGCACTTGGGTTAGTTGAGATTATTGTATTCGATTTAAACAATATTTATTGAAACAAGCAATTTGACGACTTGGAAAAAGTTATTTTTACTTAACAAATGTTGGCTCGTTAGACAAATGCAGGTGCTAAGGACAAAAATAAGTTTTTCTGTTGCATTCAATCGTTTATAATAATAATAATGATAATCATTCCCATTTTCCTCGAATTAGTTTGCACCCTAGCAGAGTAAGAATACAAATAGAAAACAGAAAAACGTCAGTAAAATTAAGAAATAGTCTATACGAAGCAATATAAAGAATAAAAACCAGAAATATAAATAATAGATATGAATAAATATAATGTATACAGAAAAATCACACATATGTATAAATATAACCCAGGGTGGATTTATCGAGGTGCAATATATGAAAATATAATTAGAAGAGTTTTATTGGGTATAGCCCTCAAATTGCTGTGCAACCGTAGGCACGTGTTGTACATCTTCGCACTTGATTTTACCGTACTGATGAGAGCTTAAGCTCGGAACACGTGTCTACGGTTGCACAACTTTTTGAGGGTTATACCCAATAACTTTTTTACTTATATTTTCATATATTGCCCCTCGCTAAATCCATCCTTATTTGTATTTTTCTGGGTAGGATTGTCACGCTGGTAGCTAAAGCTGCCTCCGTGGCGACGTTAGTTGTTGCCTTGTAAGCACAAGGTCTTCTAACCGAAGCCACAAATGTGTGGTTGGCTTCCTGTTGTTGACTTCCTTTGTTTCTATTTTTACATCCAAGTGTTGTACATCTTCGCACTTGATTTTACCGTACTGATGAGAGCTTAAGCTCGGAACACGTGTCTACGGTTGTACAACAATTTGAGGGCTATACCCAATAAAACTCTTCTAATTATAAATATAAATGAATTTAGCATTGAATGGTAAAATACACGTCATATTTATATAAGAAGTCACGCCAAGAACTCATCTTCAGTGTGTTAATTTTTTAATAATAGTACCTGCTTTACTTTTTTCTTGAAAACGTATACATTTCCTGAAATTTTAATATCCTCAGGAAGATTGTTTTAAATATGAGCATACCTCAAGGATCTATAATCCTGTAACTGTTAATATTTTCATACATTGAAATGCTTCCCCACAAGAATCTCTGAATCTCAACTTAGCAATAATCCTTACATTTCTGAATAATTATGAACACTCTGCCTACAGAGGAGCTTATACCTCTGTTCAAAATGCTATATATACCTAAGATGGGAATTGAAATTTGGATAATAAAGTGTTAATTGAATTTCCTTACTACAATAATTAGAGACCTGATGAGAGAAAGAGACACTCTTATTTTTTTATATAAATTATCTATTTGTGGCATCCATTGCAATCTGTCATCAAAAACCACACCTTGGGTACAGTTAAGTTGTCATTTTACCATATGAACTGTAACATATTGGTTTCTGTATTACTTATTTTTAAATAATTTTTCTCATACCATTAGATGATAAGAACTTTATTCGAAATGATTTCAGGTGTGTTTCTCAAGGTATTCAATTCATCTTCGATAATTATTATACAGTGTGAGTCTTTATAAAGTGCACATATTGAAATGAGAAAAACTGAACTCAATTTTATAGACGAAAAACTTATTGAAAAAATAAAAAAAATAGTATATTGTGTATCTAGTGCGTGAAGTATACTTTTTTACGCGAGTGTGGAAGTTTGTGGAACGAGCCGCAGGCGAGTTTCACAGTCCGCACGAGCGTAAAAAAGTCTTCACGCACGTGGTGCACACTATACTTTTTCTACGACCTTTTACTTAGAGATTGAATTAAAGGAAATTTTCATCGGGTGCCTCTTTGAGAAATTTTAATACGTGTTCCTTTTCCAAAACGCGTGATTTTTTAGGAATGTATCCCTCGTTTTTCCGTTTCAAGAAAGCGCGAACTTTCGGATAATCGCCAATTTGTACGTTGTACTTAACACTAAGGGTGCTTTTCAACATTGAGTAGTGACTCCATAAGGTAGAAGATTTAACCTTTGTTGATAATTCAGATAGGTAGGCTAATATTACCCTTTCGGAGAATGATTGGATGTTGTTTGTATTGCGCCATTGCCCAAACTTTTCCAAAGTGTTTTCGTAAATTCCCAACGATTTTTGTGGCAATAACGATGAACTTGCTTCACTGGCTGCTAACGTTATATTTGGAGGAGTTGATGGGAGTACTTCAATGCTGTCCATCAGGAATTTGCGTGAAATACACGGCTAATCGGTTTAAATCAAAATTATTAATTCAGAGGGAAATTAATAACTATTTACGGTCTATTAACTGATTTAACTCTGAACTTCACTCTGTGGGAACTGTCATATTTGTCAAGTTCTCTCGCCACCGCTACCTAGACCAGCGACCGGTGTGTGACTTTGTATTGACTCTTATGGCACCGGTGCGTGAAATAAATCCCATAAGAAAAGCATGGCACTTCACACACCGACTCGTGAAATGAAGCTTTACACATTTTTATCGATGTGTGACGTTAGTAATTCACATACGGGAGTAGAAAAAATAATTTTTATGGAATTTTTTTAAATTTTATTCGTTGCCGTGACCCCTGTGTGAACAAAATAGTGTAACTTTCGAACTAAATGGTATATCACGATGAATCAATCTCCATAATGATTAGAAGTAATAGGGCGTCCTTATCAAATGAAAATTGTGGAAAAACACTGCCCCCAATTGAAAATAAACATGTTTCTTTAGCAAAAGTATGATTGTTTTTCATAAATTTTTAAATAATCGTAAAATTTTTCAATTAAACACTCACATTACGTACCTTTTTCATTATTTTAAATTATTCTTCATCGTATTAGTTATCTGATGATCAAAATTGCATGTTTATAACTCAATCGTAACATTTTATATCAACTGTTAAAAGAGAGCATGCTTTATTGGGGAGATAATTAATTTCTTCAACAGTAGATAGAAAATGTTGTAATAGAGTTATTGATATCAGATTTTTACCATTCGGTAGCTGATACAATGAAGAATAACTTATAGTCCGGGAGCCAGTGACAGATTTCCATGACCAAGTTCCTCTCAAGCGAAAATTAGTGGAATGCATCAGAGAGTTATATTATAAAGCTTCGTGAACGTCAGCTGCGGTTCCGTGGGGGGGGGGATGAGCGGTGGTAGCCTCCCACGCACAAAGAAAAAGAAATGTATTCAATTTTGTTTTCCTATACCTGAAAACCTGTTAAATTATCGCTAAAGCAATATCTTGAAGAAAGAAATAATCAGCTGACTATAGCATGGTGTGTTATACAACAGCTAGTTGGTCGAACACAAAAAAAATTGTACCTTCTATCTCCACTCAAATAAAATTTTACCTTATATTCGGATTGCGTCAATTCAACATGTTTCCGGGAAGGAGGACATAATTGAATATATTTTTTTTCTTCGTGCGTAGGAAGCTACTGTGCTGATCATCCCCCCCTACCAACGGAATCGCAGCTGACGTTCACGAATCTTTATAATACGACTCTCTGATGCATTCCACTAAATATCGCTTTAGAGGAAATGACTGACCAAATTTTTACCGGGCTCCTGGACTATTACATTATATAAAAATGTAGGTAATATGTGCGTTTTATCGAAAATTTTTAAGATTATTGTAAAAAATGTTTATTTTCATTTGCGGGTAATTTTATAAGGACGCCCAATTACTTCCAATCATTATGGAGTTTGTTTCATCGAGTTAGATAATTTAGTTCGAAAGTTATACCGTTTTGTTCACACGGTATCGAACAGAAATTTAAGAAAATTATAAAAAATATATATATTTTTTTAGATTTTTTCAATACGTTTTCCGTCGATAAAATTAAGAATTGTTTCCCTCATTTCAATATGTGCACTTTATGCAGACTCACACTGTATTAGTGTCATCAGCATATCATATACAGTGAGTGGATGAATTCCCATTATTCACATACACTAATGATGATGATATATATGTTTATTGTACATAAGAATAAATTCTTGTTGACAAACACAGGTAAAATTATAAATAACATGTAATATACAAACTCTTAAAATTTAAAATATAGCCAAATAATAACAATGTAGGCGTGATAAAGATATGTTATGGTTAATATAAGAAATGTGTTAAGTATAAAGTTCATTATTTTAAAATTACAAAAGAAAACATCAAAATGAATCGTCATATTACTCTGCTAAACTATAATATGCCTTACCACTAAGTTTTTTTGTCAGGTTTCTGAAAATATTGTACCTTTTTTCCTTAATTTCACAAGGTAACTTGTTATACATCTTCACCCCATTATAGATCAGAGAGTCTTTTATTAGATTTATTATGGGAATGGGGAGCTTTAAACTATTATCGTTTTGACGAGTATAATAGGGGACATCCTTTACTTCGTTATCTAATCTATTTTTGTGGATTAATGAAACCGTTTCCAATATAAAAATCGAAACAATGGCCAGGATCCCATGTTGAACAAAGAGTGGTTTACATGAGTCCCTGAATTTTATTTTACACGGGTATCTAATTGCTCGCTTCTGTAGTATAAACACTGACTGAAACAATTGGTTGTTACAAACTCCCCAAAATGATATACCATAACGCAAATCGGATTCCACAAGTGCGTAATAAACTGATTTTGTAGCAGCAAATCCCAACTCATTAGAAACCACCCTCAAAACATACCAACCAGATGACAATTTTTTATTCAAGTTTCTTCTGTGCTCTTCAAATTTCAGATTCGTGTCCAAGTAAATTCCCAAAAATTTAGCTGTGTCCTTATTTACTAATATTTGACCACCTATATTCACATCCGGTATCAGTTTTGAAAGAAATGGCACTTGTTTTTTGGTATTTAGTGAAAGTAAATTAGTAAATCACACCAGTCTTTGATTAACACCATGTCATCACACATTATTTCGTGGAGTCTTTTCTTTATGGTGTCATAATATGGTTGTATCATCTGCAAATAACGTTAAATTTCCCGAAATTGGTAGAATAGTAAGGTCATTTATATACAATAGAAAAAGTATAGGACCCAGTACAGAGCCCTGGGGCAATCCACACCTAGTAGTGTTTAATTTTACACACTGCTTTCTATCAGAGAGATAAGATCTGAACCAGTTTCAGAGTGACACTCCAGAATCCATATCGATTAAGCTTCCGCAGCAAAATGGCATGATCTACACAATCGAATGCTTTCGAAAGATCACACAGCACCGCCGCGACAGCTTCTTTATCATTTATGCTTTTATAAATCATTGACATATCAGTCTGTGGATGGCATCATTTGTGCTTTTTGAATTCTGAGAACCAAACTGCTCTGCACTCAGTATTCTATTAATCGTCAAAAATTCCATAATTCATTTCTTCACTAGTTTTTCGATAATTTTTGCAAGTGTGGGAATTAAAGATATCGGTCTGGAGTTGGAGGGATCTTCTCTGTCACCTCCTTTATGAAGAGGAATTATAACAGAGGTTTTAAGGAATGTCGGAAAAAATCCAGTTTCGAATGAGTCATTTATGACCTGTGCAAGAGCGCCGAGCGCACCATTAGGAAGGTTTTCAAATATCGTTATAGAGATATCATCTAAACCAGCCGCGTTCTTATTTTTTATAGAAGAAATTACTGCTTTCAATTCACATGCATTAGTAGCATAGAGTATAGGATTTTCATAAACGTGGATGTCCCTCAGGTAGTCTAATGGATCATATCTTGGAAATATATTTTCTGTAAGCTTTTCAGCAACTGTACTGTAATAATTATTAATAAATAATAATAATAATAAATCATTATCCCTGAGGTACACCATCTGCGATATTCTTTTCAGAACTTATATCCACCCCCCATTTTTACTCTTTGTAGGAAGACAGTGAATTGAGAGGAAATCCTCTACCTCCATATTTGAATATATTTGAAACGGTTCTTTCTTGAAGTGGGCGCATAAATGAGTTGAATGATAATTTAAAATTAAATATACACGTATTCGTTATCTTAATGTGAATATTACCCAAAACCAGGAATTCTCAAACGAATATTGAAATATAAAATATATCAAATCGATGCGGTAGGTGTATAAACAAGATAATTTAATACTCGTATAATATTCAAACAATTATTCTTCTCGCTAATGAAGTGTCCCATTCCATTACCGGTGCCATTAGGTTCTATTAAAGCCGATCCAATGGCGAAATAATTTAATATTTTGATCACCTAGACGATCGAGGAATAAGCGAATTATGCATAATTTATAAAACATTTAACCAAGTGGTTCGGCTCTAATAACAGTAATAAAGGATTTCAATTAAAGTCCGACGCAGAGCCACGTCAGTGTTGCCAATTTTACTTAATCGGCCGAGTTCCGCAAGATCTTGCGTTGGTCACGTTTGATCGCTTTGATGGTCGTCAGCTACCTGGATATTTATTCAGTTTTAAAATGGATAATTATGTAGAAGTCTGTCCACCATAATTTCTGATCTACACAAAACTAGTTTTGTACATGGCTCATTTCCCATCAGCGTAACCTCGATGAAACAACAAATATTCTAATGAATTGTTGTTTGAAATGGTCCGACAAATCTATTTAATCCGGTCAAGGAAAATGTGTTTGAACGAATTGATTTTTTCCCTTTATTTAGACTATTCATTTGATAAAAAATGCAAATTGAAAATATATCCCTTTTAATTCAAAGAAATAATTTTGTTCGGCATATATTCCACTGAATCCTTTCTCTGTGTGAATATCCTCGAAGGAGCTATTAAGGAAAATAGCATTATTTTATGATGCAGTTAGTATCTATAAACTTTAAGTAAAACAAAATTTTAAATGAAAGAACATTAATAACAAAAATAAACGTAATGTTTTCAAATATATACAAAATATAATCTTGAAAAAATACGAATTTCAAATGGTCACACTTTGGAATTCCTAAACGTATTTGATTCGTTCAAATCAACAAACAATTGCCACTTTTGAAATTTAGGCGAGAAATAGTTTTTCACTAAATATACACAACATACATGTGTGATAATTGTCGAAACATATCAAATCCGGAAGCAAATATATTTTTTCTACAAACGTCAAAAAATGACAAGGTTTGCGCATTGACAACAGTATGCGAAGTGGCACTTTTTTTCATTTTCATTCGTTACCATGACACCGTGCGCGAAGTAATGTGCGAAATATATTTCGCACACTGCATGTAAACTATATGGGATTTTCATATTCTAACCTATATGGTCCTCAACTCCTCAATCAAGCAAAAAACAAGAAATCGTTTATTTATTAATGTAGAACAATAATTAAGGCTTTCAAATTGTGAGAGATATTTTTCTGGCTTTATTTGCTTCACACCACTCTTTAAATTGCTGATATGCATTTTCATACTGCCGCCTCGATTTCTCCGGTAAAAGGTTGGAAATTACGGAATTGGCCGCACTAACAAGTTAGGTGGGGTACTGCTTAGTTCATCGTCGCTCGAAATTTCCATTCTTTTACAATAATAATTATCACGCACGAAATTGACGCGAATAAAAAGTCACTCCAAAATAATTACCAAGAACTGTCACTTTGAAATAATTGTCAACAAATGCCATTTTATTTCCATAGTTACAGTAATTACTTGATTTGGAAAAATTATTTAGGCCAGTTCAATACTATTTTTCATAGTTATTACTTATTTTAGAACAATATTTTTGACGTTTGTAGAAAAAATTTTGTTTGCATCTCATGCGCGAAATACTTTGGTTTATCTCGACTATTTTTTTTAACTCGGCTGCGCCTCGTTAAAAAAAATCAGTTCTCGATCACCAAAGTAGCATTTCGCGCACTAGATACAAAAATAACTATTTTCTGAAATCGTTCAAGAATGCCCACTTTCTCGGAGCAACTTCAGGCCTCCAAATACGCTAATCTAGTATTTTAGTCCGTTCCTAAAGTACGGGAAAGTACTTTCCCGTACAGAAAACGATCCGAGAAAATTTTTGCCGGCTTGTTTACATTTTAGACAGTTATTGAATTCACGCAAACAATATGTAGAATTCCTTAGTTTTTGATAATGCTGATTGCGATTTCAGATAAAATACTATGTGTACCTTGTAGTAAAAGCACATTCCCAGACTTCAATGCTTGTTGGCCTCGGCTTAACGCCTCGGCCAACAATTCACATTGTCGTCCGGGAATGTATTGCTTTTACTACTAGATCCGCAATAAACTATTTCAGTTATGATTTGAATTATAATACATACATCAACTACAATCAAACAGTTTTCAATGATTATTTTTATCACATGTCTAAATCTAACAATTTAGTGATACTGATAAAGCTGGTACTCCTCACTAATAGATTATTTATTTTACGTTGTTTTTTTTTCCGGGGGTTTTATTTCCTAGATTCGTAGATTTATTTATTTTGATCTGTCAAAATTAATTAGATTTAATTGGGTATGACATCTTGAGTGAACATTCAGAATCAATTAAATCAATGTACTTCTACAGATTTCAATTTATCTTCTTTCGTCAAAACTATATTTTTATGTTGTAAAGAGAAATATTCTCAATTGAAAATTGAAACAATACATGACTCCTATGGAAATGGAAAACACCTACGATAAAATTGAAGTAACTTTTTTGTAATATCTAACAGAAAACAACAACTTCCCCGGCTTAAGCCACGCTGGACATTGAACTACATCTGATAGATATTGAGAAAGACCCTATATAACTTGAGAGAAAAAATCTGAATGTGAAAATTTGCATTTTCATTCAGATAGTTGATTATTTATTAAATGTCCAGTTTCCAATGGAGATTCTTATCTATAAACGAGATAAGGGAGAATGTTATTCAGAAGTATCACTCACAGAAAATCGCTCATTTTATTGATCCATGAATTGCATCTCTTTCGCTAGGCCTCCAATACATTTTGGTAGACAAAAATCTATTTCACTCTTCTAAGATCATCAGGGAGGTCGGAAGAATTGGAAAACATACTCTTCAGAAGCAATTTCACACTCTCAAGTTATATAGGGTCTTTCTCAATATCTATCAGATATAGTTCAATGTCCAGCGTGGCTTTAGCCAGGGAAGTAGTTGTTTTCTGTTAGATATTACAAAAAAGTAACTTCAATTTTATCGTAGTTTTTTTCCACTTCCAGGGGAGTCAAATATTGGTTGAAAATGTTTCTCTTTACAACATGAATCCCTTCCAAGAGAGGTTATCTTGTACGAAGGAAAACAGCGACTAAATTCCAACTTTCAGTCGCAGACGATTCCACAACTGACTTTATGAACATCCTGTTCATATTTTCAATAAAATCTATATATTTATATATCACCATGCAAATTTGTGGTAAATATAGTCTTTCCAAATACAACTTGTGCTTCAAATTTCATGAAATATTTTTTTATTTTCGTCACTTGAGGCAAAAACATAAAAAAATCAGAACTTATCATTCTGTTTGTTATCAAATTATTGCCTTTGATAAATTAACTCAATATCAGTAAAAAATCAGTTGAATTTTTCATTACGTAAGAGTGATTCCGATTTCATTCAATTTTACAATGTTCAGTAGGGTATCCTGGAATGCCTAATACACTGCCCAATACTAATAATAATGATTGTCTTTATGCAGTTGTGGTTTTGGAGGTTACTTGGAAGTTTCAGAAGAAGAACTGTTTAAAAAAAACGTCATTTGTAAAATATCACAAATACCGGTTTGGTTGAAATTGGGTACAGTTATTTGATCCGGTGGTGTCCCAGTAGGAATCATAGAAAACAATATTGGGAAAAAAGTACGCCACTTACCTTTAAATGTATTGAATTAAGCAACTAAAAATACAACATTTTGGTCTCTTGTATTTTCTTCATATCTAGCTTCTTTTTCGAGAAAAACCAAAAAATCACTTGAACTCATTCTAAAAACCATCCATGGACAACATGAAGTAAAGACGAAAAAGGAGGTTTATTCACACGATGACACAATAATGATTTTGCACCAAATATTTCATTTACGGACGAGGTATTTTTTCACGACGAAAATATCTACGTTATTAGAAAAAGTCGTTTTCATCAACAATTTTCGCTAAACTTTTGGGTAGAAATTGTTGGTGACTACCTAATTGGCACATTTTTGTCGAAAGCAAGATTAATAGTTGAATCCTATACAGACTTTTTGCGAGATTATTCACAAATTTTGGAGAAATTAGTACCAGTACTTGTCAGAAGCAACATGTGATTTATGCACGACGGGGCTTCAGCTTATTTTAGTGTTCTTGCTCGTCAACATCTTGACATCACCTACCTTATTCGCTTGGATTGGACGTGATGGACCTCAACATTGGCCAATTCGTATTCCTGACATGAATCCTCTAGATTTCTTTTCATGGGGTCATCTGAACGCTCTTGTTTATGAAACTGGCATACTAGATGTGAATGATTTGAGGAATCAATTAATTGACATTTGCAATGTCATAAGGAATACTTCGGGTATTTTTGAACGTGTCAGACATTCAATGACAAATCGATTGCAGTCGTGTATTTTATCAACAGGTGTACATTTTGCTCATATACTGTAAGGTCGAAATTGTTTATTTTTGGTTTTTAATTTATGCTGTCCATGGATAATTTTTAGAATGAGTTAAAGTGATATCTTTGTAGTTTCTCAAAAACGAAGCTAGATATGAAGGAAATACAAGATATCAAAGAGTTGTATTTCTAGTTGCTTAGATAAATAAGTAAAAAACTACAAAGAAAAATCACGGGCGCTTAATTATTCCAATCTAGTTAGTGCTAAATAAGCGCCTTATAAGTTCAAATAACTGTACTAAACCAAATCCGTTTAAAGATATTAATGTTATTGTATAAACAGGTACCGTTTTTTCTGTAAATTTCAACGCCCTGTATCTCAAAAACGAAGCAACTCCTGACATATGTTCATGGGAACTTTTTTTCTCAAAACGACCTAACGAATCACCCTCTGCAGTTGCGTACCGTCGTTAGGCAACACCCTGTATAATTTTAGTGCTATAGTTTCCGTGATAATTTGTCAAGATATTATCAATACATTTTTTCGATATGTAAATACGCACATAACGTTGATACGTTTTCGATAATATTACGGTAATACTCGGCCACTTTACAGTTTACACACATTTCCTCGTTGATTTCCACACACACCGTAGACATGCGCTCATTCAAAGTACTTCTCGAAGGACCCATAAACGTAGTAGTAACCGGTCCCAACTCGGCTTTTGCGCGTTTTCAGCCGGCCATCTCTCCTTTACGATGCCACACCATTTACACTTCATTTCATTGGATTTTTATACGCCATTTCATGCGCTATTTGCCACACGTAAAAACACCTTGAACGTTTTATTTAATCAATGTATATTGGTGGTTGTATTTCGAGGATTTTAAGGACTTGCTTTCGGTTATAGGTACTTGCCGCTTGAATGAAGAATTTTTTAATGAGAGTTGGTGGGATTTATGACCTGTACCACAGGATTATTGGTGATGGCCGACCATTCACACCCAATTTCATTGATTTTTATAAACGATTTCGTAAGATATTTGCCACACGTAAATACACGTTTTGAACGTTTTTACAACCTATTATTACAATTTTCTCAACTCGCTTCTCTGTCCGTCCGTTTGGTTTTTTATTATTACAAAATTTTTACATTACAATCTTTTATTTAGGTATCTTGACCTGTACTATGTATGTATGTATAAGTAACGGAATATTTCAACGTAATTTTGACCCACTTCTAGTTATCCGATTAAATTGAAATTTGGCAGGTATTCATAAATCCGTGACATTGTTTTATGAACTATTTATCAAAAAAAATATGGCTGCTTCAATATGGCGGAGAAGTTTTGTGATCGTGGTCTGATTGTTTTCAAATTGATACGTGGGATTTTTAGAGGTAGGAATTTATGGTTTTTTAGTCATAATTCATAATATCAAGATTGAGGACAAGTTTTGTGATTATGGTCAGAGTATATTGGAAATAAATATATATAATGGTTTTTGAAGTCAGATGTTATGATCTGATCTAATCTGGTGACATTTTGCAATCGATTTCTATTTGACTTCTCGATGAGCTAGAAACAGGAAATTTTGAACATAGCTCAGAACTTGATAATAACGCAATATCATTCTATATGTTGAAATAATATAATAGTAATGATAATACTAATAATAATAATGTATATGTGTTCGGTACAAAATTTGTAATTAATTTTAAACTATCTTCAAATAAAAATCATAACTGGATGACAATGCATAACTATTACATATTTGTTGATAATATGATAATATAATAATAATAATGGTTGTATATTCTGTACAAATTTTGTAATCACTTTCAAACTAACTTCAAACATAGCTTAGAACTGAATGACAATGCAATATTGTTGCCTAATGTGTTGATAATATGAAAACAGTAATAATATAGTGATGTTGGTCTATTCCATGCAAATTTTGAAACCGATTTTAAACCAACTTCTAGCAAAGCTCACTTTACGGGTAAAATCTTACAACAGCAACATTTTAAGCCGCTTTTAGTCGTCCGATTAACTCGAAATTTAGTCGGTGATCCTAATTCCGATGAAAATGCATGGAATATTTGCTAGAGAAAAAATAAAATGGCGGATTCAAGATGGTTGGCGAGTTTTGGTCCGATTCCATTGAAAATTGGTAGTTGGGGGTTTTCGTGGTCGAAGATTATGATCTTTTTGTCAAAATTCATGAATTGAAGATATAGTGAACGAGTTTTATAATTATAGTCCGATTCTATTCAAAATTGGTATGTGGAAATTTTCGGGATCCGAGTTTACGTGTTTTTATCAATAGTCATCAAATAAATCGAAAGCTGATATGTAGGATTTTGGGTTGGGATAATGTGAATTTTGACAAAAATTATTGAATCGAGCTGAAACTTATATAAATACAGAAACCAATTGGGACAGCTGGATTGGTCACAATTAAGTGGCAAAAGCCCCGCAATAGTCAAAATCTTATGGAAATGAACAGAATGGGGAATCGTCTAATGAAAAAAATAATTTTAAAGTCAATGAAAAAACTAAAGACCAGCTTTTATTTAAATAAAGTGAAGAGGAAAAAAATGTTAACAAAAAAATAGGAACAAACTTTTATGAAAATGCATCAAAAAGAAAAAATTTAAAATTCAAGATGAAAAAAACTGAAGACAAGCTTTTATTCGAATGCACTAAAAAGGAAAAGATCATTATTTTAGATGGCTCACGTAGCTTGTTCGATGAGTAACAGATTCATAAGCTTACCGCGCATGTCATTAGCCTATACGTCACATATCTAAAGCAATTATTTCCTTCTTTTTAATGCATTTGGATAAACGACTGTCTTCAAATATTTTCAACGTTTTTTTAAATCGGTTATCATTGTATGGTTGTGCTTGTATTTCGAATTATCAGGGCACTTGCTATTATTACCTTCAGTGTGTCACAAGAGGTAGTTCTGAATAAGATTGGATGTGATGTGTGACATGTTTCAATCTACAACAATTCATGATGGCGAACTATTCACATTTTATTTAATTGCATCACAGTATGACACTTCATGCCCTGTTTGGCACACATAAAACTGCCTTCAACGATCAATTGATTGTGTTGGATTTGAAACAGAATAGTATACTTAATTGTGGTAAATTATTTATAATCGATATTATTGAATTCGTTGCTACAGTTTTTTATTATTTTAAGTTTTTTTTTTATTAATTAAATTGCCTTAAAATATTAAAGTAATTCTGAATGCTTATTGATGAATTTTATTTGTTTCAGTATTGTAGCATTTGCAGTTTTAGCTATCTGGAAAAGTTTGGTTATAAATGGGAATAATTCGTGGGAAATTCTTATATAAAACATCAGTATCACTGTCGTAAAGATGTTTTCACTTATTTCATATTATTGAGGCATCAAATTGGCATTCCAATGGCATGTATTTATACGTTGTTCCAATTGAATAGATCATTATGACTAGAATCACTCACATTCTACTATAACAAACGATTTGCTTTGGATCTACAAAAACAACTGAGTATCCGACTCATGTGACCTTTGGTGCTTCTGAAGTTATACGGTAGTCGCTCTTAAAGCATCAAAAATAACTCTTCACGTATATTTACAAGTGAACAGATGACAGCACACATAAAAGTGTCAGCAAGGCCATTCTCAAAATTACCAGGACATAGATCATTCTAGTAATAAAAATGGTTGAGAGCTATCCGGTTTTCAGTTGTTTCTCTGTCGTTAATTTTGATTCACTGCATTGTTCATATAAAACAAAAAGTAAGGTTTTTACCATTTCCATGAGTTACTAGAATATTATGTATTGTAATTGTACAGAAATAAATAAATTCGTAGGAACGAATAGAATAGAATATGCTTATTTAAAATTCATGATTACTTTAACGAAAAGTATGAATATAAATAAATACGGGCGGTCATATTGGATACAAATATAATATGAACATCGCTAAAATATAGAATACTGAATTACAATGAATCACAAACAATATAAAAACATTATGAATATACAGTGACCGCCAAAAAGTATGTACCATATGGGAAAAATTTTTATTATTGGAGTATTGGAAAAAATATTCTGGGGAAAAGTTTGTGCATGTCCGATAACCTAAAAATCGATTTTGACACATGTCACGTGATCGCTAGAATGGCGGCAAAATGAAAAAAATTGCAATGCAAAGGCTTAAAAAGGGGTAAGATGGCAAGATATCAAAAAAAGTTATTTGAAAAAGTCACTTAGAATTCAATTTTATACACATAAACGATAATTCAAAAAAATAAAAATAGCAATTTTTTTAAATATTTTCCCATCTATTTAAAAATATTATTTTTTTTCTTATGAATAGCTTGACTATACTGAAACATTTGCATTTTAATGATAATGACAAAACTTTCTCATTTTCTCCACACCATAGGGCACTAAATTGAAAAAATGGAAATTTGTCAGAACCCTTGCTGTTACATCGGTTCGTATCTAACAGTTATATCCGAATTCCACGACCATTGTGATGACATGACACTCCAAAAACATGGTAATTTCCAGATTATAATCAAGTTCCGATGATAATCGTGCATGAGCGTTTCACTTCGCACATAAACTTGAAAATAGTGCGTCAAATTAAAGATTCTTAAAGTTTATGTGCAAAGTAAAACGCTCTTACAGCATTATTATTGAAACTTGATTAAAATCAGGAAACATGGTGTTTCTAGATTGCCATATCAACACAATAGTCTTGGAATTCTGATATAACCAGGCCCGGATTATCAGCTATTTACGCCCTAGGCCAAAGTTCTAAATTACTCCCCCTTCCAGGATGTCTGGAGAGTATGGGATTTTTTTGGCATATTTAACAGTAAACCTCGTTCTAGAGCTTCTTTGGGGTTATTTGAGCTGTTGAAACATTTTGATTTTTAGTCCGTTTGAAAACATTTTTAACTGTTTTCCAAGAAAATAATTTGTATCAATCACGCAATAAGAGTGATTAAAATTCCAAAATGTATGAAAAGCAAATATTGACTAAAAAAACATGTTAAAAAATGAAACACACTCACACTGTTCAATAAACAGCACTGTATACAGCGTGATTTACTTAGGCCGTGCATTAGAAGTTTTTCAACTTGCAGTTGGACGAGAAACTTGAAATTTAGTATGATGTCATAATTAATCATGTGCGTTCTACCTCAAATGTTTTTAGTCCTACAACTATACAGGGTATGCCAGAAGTTGGTAGCAACTTTCTTATTTTGAATGGAAACCTAATTTTTTGCCATGGTTCGATTGGCCTTCTGATTATGACATCAGAGAACCTAAGTTGTGTTAACTTATCTATTACAGTTTTTGTAATTTGTTATGTCTATTTTTCTTTAAAAAATTACCGCCATAGTAGTTTACGAAAACACGTGTAGCTCGCAAACCGTTCAAAATAAGGAAACCAAATTTGAAAAGCAGTTAGCTGGTAGTCCAGGCTAACACCTGATGTACCATATGGGCGCAGGTGATTTTCGAATGTCACATTATAAAATTGTCAAACACTAAAATTTTTGAAATGGCACCTACCATTTTTTTCTTAACCATTCAAAGGAGAATTGAATTTCAGGATGAGTTATTTCAGCTTTCCCTATACCCAAGTTCAACCTCTATCGGGTTATTCAATTAAAATCAAGAAATGCCTTAAATGGTAATCCTCGAGAACCTAGAGCTTTTATCAGCACTACAACTCTTTGCAATAACATTTGCTAGTAGCTAATTACTCGATATCTATATCTATCATTTTAGTTAGTTGGGAATTAACCTTGCCCAGTTTCTCCCCTCCCTCTTTTAAAGTGATGGTGTCGTTTTATGTGGGAGTTTTCATGTTTTTTGAGCCTTGATGTAACATTTTTTCAGTCACTTAAACCATTTTTCACAAAATATGATTCCGATTGTGTTTCCGAATGAAAAAGACGGCAAGGACTACAAAAAACTGCACAATTAGTTTCCCCATTTGCTAAATATCTATAAAAATGAGTACCTGAAAAACTTCAAAAACGGTTACCTTAATCCTTCTTTGCCTTTGAAAAATTAACTTCTTAATTTTGAATTAATCCATGTTGGGATACGTAACCACGTAGTTCATTATTCACAATCCAGTTTGCCGGATCGGGATCGACGGGATCGAAACTAAATGTTTCAGTTTCACATTCTAAACTCTGTTGAATTGGTGTTGGATTTTCAATGCTATTGGATGGGCTCTCAGTGTCTTCCTGTAGTTCAGATTCAAATTTTGTGTCTTGTTTCGATTCTGTTCCTGAAGTAAAAGACTGCATCATATGAACAGTGGTGCTAGGACTAGTACTAGGAGTACTGCGGTCTAAAAATAAGCGTCTTCTTTTGACAGCCAATTTTTTATTGTCCCAGAGTATTTCTTGTTCTCCTCTGATTTTGGAGAGATGGTGGCAGTCACGTGATCGGCTTTGTCGGGTGAGTCACCCGGTGCTCGGACGCTCGCTATTCGGATTTTTCCGTATCCTGCGCTGCGGCCCCCGCAAGCGTGCGCCCTAGGCCATGGCCTAGGTTGGCCTTATGGGTAATCCAGGCCTGGATATAACTGTTAGATAAGAACCAATGTAACAGCGAGGGTTCTGGCAAAAACCAATTTTTTTAATTTAGTGCCCTCTGGTGTGGAGAAAATGAGAAAGTTTTGTCATTATCATTAAAATGCAAATGTTTCAGTATAGTCAAGCTATTCATAAGACAAAAAAATAATATTTTTAAATAGATGGGAAAATATTTTTAAAAAAATTGCTATTTTCAATTTTTTGAATTATCTCTTGAAACTTCGTTTATGTGTAAAAATTGAATTCTAAGTGACTTTTTCAAATAACCTTTTTTGATATCTTGCCATCTTACCCCTTTTTTGCCTTTGCATTGCAATTTTTTTCATTTTGCCGCCATTCTAGCGATCACGTGACATGTGTCAAAATCGATTTTTAGGTTATCGGACATGCACAAACTTTTCCCCAGAATATTTTTTCCAATACTCCAATAATAAAATTTTTTCCCATATGGTACATACTTTTTGGCGGTCACTGTACACATAAGACATCTATACATAAATGCATAAAAACACACATGTGCATATGAATAATACTACCAATAATATTGAGAATTTAAATTTGTAAAAATTATACATATGAATATGAAACATATCAATGTAAAAGTGTTAAATGATAAAATGTATAAATCTGAAAACCTATACACACGCAGTAAAAAATCAACACTAGAGAGTATCATCATTATGAATTCAGGAGGATAAGTGACATTCTATAAACTTCCAAATCCTTTCCTATGTTTTCAATAACAGAAAACGTTAAAAAAAATCGGGAACTTCACTTGCACAACCTCGAATAAAGATTGCGATAAAAACCAGCTGATGAATGAATGAAAACAATGTTTGGCAGTTGATTGCAATAAATCTTGCTTCCGAACATGTAGATTCAATGAACTTTTGGAATCGTGAGTTATTTTGATCGATGAGTGGATTGATTAATGATGTGTTTTCTATTCGATTGAATAATTGAAATTGAAAACAACCAATTATAAAGTTTATCATCCGCAGATTGCAGTGTTTATTAAGAATTCCGATGTCATAAAAAATAGAGGGCATGAGTTTATTTACAATTGCGTTGATTATGATTGATGGAACGTCTATCAAATGGGAGATTGATGGGATGTAAGTATATTGAAGAAATGTGATTTCACATTTCTGGCCAAAAATGAAACAACAAATATACACATTTCCAAGTTTTTATGAGAATGTTTTTGGAGTCGCTGCATTCACAATGGTGGATCCAATATGGCGGCTGCTAAATGAAAAATGTAGTTTTTTTTATATCTAAACTGGTTATACCTATAAGGTTTCTGGGATCTCTCAGTATGAATTTGAGATCGATGTGAACGAGTTGAAGATACGAGGCTAAATATGGCCACACTGATAAAAAAGGTTTTTTGCATCAACGCATAATTGAGTTGATTCAAACAGATTGTATTCTTGAATAGATCTAACCAAAAATTAGTTTGATTTTTTGACGGAATCCTCTTGGCCACTACAAGAAAAATATTTTTAAACAAGTGAACACTTGCTTCATAAGTCAAGAATATCTTAGCTTCAATAATGGGCACTTTTTTTTGTTGAATCATAGGAGTAGGTTGAGACAAGCACATTGCAATTTCAATAATGAATACTATTTTTCTATCAACACTTTGCACTTTGCACTTGGTTATAAAATATAGATGGAAGCCATTTTCATTTCGGCAACATTGAATAGATTAAACAAAGCATAGATTCACAACTACGAACAATTTAGGTATAATAATGGTTTTATATGAGAATAGTTTTAAGGTTAATAACTGTATTCTCAATAAAACCAGTTAGTAGTGACGCACATTGCAGTTTGATTGAATACAACAACGCAACTCGCTTTTAGACACAAAACTGTAAAAGACCAAAATTTATTTCAATCATTTTCACAACTGGCCCGTAATGAGCATTATTCAACACCAAAGGCATGTGGAGTAGGGACGGCTATTATTATTATTTTCCATGGCACTCCAGGCGACTTTTGTTGAAGCAGTCAATGATATTGGTATCCTAATGAATACTTAAAAATTAATGAAATCTTCTGGAAATCACTGAAAAACTTGCTATCTTTGGACTCGCCCTGTATATCGTGCAGGGATTATTATATTATATAGTGGATTTGTATCGTCCATGTGAACAATCGATGCATAGTTTATTTGAGTCGTGTATTAAAGAGAAATATCGTCACAATGGCCATTTGAAATTTTGGAAAATTAACTTCGGTACCCTGTAAAATCTAAACTGTTGAATTCAGAGCGTAAGTGCAATGAAGGCATGTGATAAGCATCACGAGATCTACGATATACGAAAAATTGGAGAAAATTCACTGTTGGTGCGAGGTCTTTAAAGGAAAATTTTGGGTGAAAGGTGCGTATTTTTCAATGTTTTCTAGAAAAAGGGCAAAAATGAACACTTCTTTTTTTAAGTGCCTGAAAAAGACTGTATTAGACTACAAACTGCCGCAAATATTCTTGTTCCGAAATGATACGGAATGAACGATACCTTCAATAATATATAGTTTATAATAAAATTTTAAACAAAATACAAACCATTTTAATTTGAATTCCACAGCTTGCCATAATATTGTTCAATTTTGTTATAATATATAGTATAACGATGCACTTACCATCATAAACTCGTTTCATCTTGATTGAAAAACTTTTTTCAATGTTTTCTATTGACGAAAAACACCAAATTATGTCACTATGAAGGTTGCACTTCGAAAAATTACAACATTGGACTGATCCGAAGGGAACCATAGCTGATTGTGATCTGTGCGCATAATGGTATTTTGTAGGTGGGGATATTCTATACACAAAATACATCGTAAGAAATACATTGCAACACTTTTTAACATTTGTTTTTGGCCAGGTTTTTGCAATTTTTCAACACGTGAATCGGTCAAAGGGTTCCAAACTAACAGAGTGTTGCGATTCCAAATCGCACACCCTATATCAGCATAACTTACCACATGGCATTTTCGGATAAAAAAATTGCCCCATGAAGCGATGTTGAAAGAAATTAGAAACGTAACAACAGTCGAATGGGCTTGATTGCATCTGAAAAGTTAATTGGGGGTGGTGAGAACTTGAGATAGGATACGATATTATGCATTCAGAAATGGCCGTTGGCCTTGTAATTATTTTCTTTTGCTGCAAGTGATTAACTCGTTTGTTGATTTATATTTGCAGCGACTTTATTTATGGCCCCGCCGATCTGACACGTTGCATGCATGTAGGCAGAATGCATGGTTTCGCGTTGCATGTTAATTTGGAATAGGACTTTAATGCATTAGTATATTCCATCTTATGATACGACGAATTCTTTTCGTCACTTCATAATCTAAGCAGGTAAAATCATGTGCAAAGTATGCAGTGTTGGATGAATAGTCAAGAGAGGATCTAGGAGGCAGCGAGTGATCAACAAAAATCAAAAAGAATTTTAGAACATGTCAAGATAAAGCATAAAAAAACTAATTAAAAAGACGCATACATCATTTTTGAAGTTGACAGTTTGTTTGCCCAAATTGTCTACAAAAGGAACACTTTTATCATGTCATCATGTGCAGGAATTCAATCCTGCCCCTTGATAAAATATATACTTATTGCTGCATCTTTCAATAAAAGCATTTATTATCATTATCATTTGAAAAAGTACCTAACTCTTGATTAAAAGTTAAGTTTGACATACACTGTTGAAATAACCATTACCATTTCAATAAATCTGGAATTTATTAAATATAATTGTCTAGGGAAATGCAGATTCATCTCAAAGACTGTTCATTTCACAAAAAACGATAATACGATTGATATTTGAATTGTAACGAACTGAATAATGCAAGTTATATTTCATTGAAAACAATCCTCTAACTGTGCTTTGTATATTTAAGATGAGATCTATAATACTTATTGAAAAAACTACCTAGTTTATTGACAAATAGCGATAACCACAACTATAAGGCAATCTTCTACAGACACCATACCATAAAACAAGATTAGTCAAAAACCTCCTTCTTATGTAGCTATACAATAAAAAACCACAACAAATTGTGATTGAAAAGAATTACAACAATTTAAAAAATAAATTGAGAAAACACCTAGTAGGTGAATGTTACTATAAAGTAAATGAATTCCTAGATGAATAACAACGGTATCAGAATATGTTTTTTATTATCATTTTGTATATCTCACTACTTTTCAGTATTTTTTAGGCTTCTATCTATGATAAATCATTTTATATATTCATTGTACACATATTCATAATATCCGCTGTTTTATAATAACTTTTCCAATATCATGTATCAATGATCAAATGGAATAAACTATTTATTATTATTATTATGTATATATTTATTTATTTATTTATTTATTTATTTATTTATTTATTTATTTATATTCACACAGGCCTATTGGCCTAATTACATGAATATATACATTCAAAATTATATTCAAAATAACATTACAATAAATGAAAAATTTCAGTATCAAATAGAATTGTAGGGGACATCAATACAAAATAAACAGTATTACCTACTATATAACATTATCTACTTGTAATACCTGGTTTAGTATCATATGCTAATTAATATTTGTTGCTGAAGAAATAGTTTTCGCAGTCTGTTGAATGTCATAGACCAATCTAAATCAATCAATGAATTAGTATAGTTGGCCAGTCGAAGCATGTTTGCAAGAGGGGCGCGAGATGTCGTGGACAATAATGAAGTATTGAACATTAGAGGGAACCTGGTTCGGCGGGCAGACACATTAAAAGGGATAAGAGCTAAGAGATCGGAAGAATTGATATCGTAATTTATTATTTTATGCAAGAATGATAGTATATTCAGTTTTATCCTATTATCCAAGGAAATAACACCGAATTGTAACCTGAGCTGAGATGATCTAACAATATTGTAATCTGGCCAGATTCTATACTTTTTGAAGTACAGATGTCGAAGAAATCTGTTTTGGACTTTCTCTAATGATTTTAGAGTAGTTTGTGATTCCCCATTCCAGATTATTGAACCGAATTCTAGTTTAGGCCTCACAAGAGTGTAATATAACGTGATCAAAGTTTTTATATGTCTGAAATCACAGCATTGTCTAATTATGAATCCAAGTGTTCGGGTTGCAGACTTTGAAGTATTCTCAATATGTTTAGTGAACGATAGTTTATTATTGTACGTTATGCCGAGATCTTTGATTTCTGTGCATCTCCTCAGATAATCCTCATCCATTTTATAATCGAAAAGTATTTGTTCTTTAGTATGTGATAATGTCATTACTGAGCATTTTTTCACATTGAATGGTAATTTAAATTCATTGCTCCATTCGTACAACAAATTAACATCTTTTTGAAGCAAAACACAGTCTCTAACTGTTTGAATTTTCCTAAATATCTTTAAATCATCAGCAAATAACAAACATTGTGAATTTTTCACCACAGAGGGTAAATCATTAATAAAAAGAATGAAAAGTAAAGGTCCCAAATTTGACCCTTGTGGTACTCCTGAGTTAGCGTGAAATTTTCCAGAAGTGTTACCATTATACCTAACCATAACATTTCTGTTTTCTAGATAATTTTTTAAGAGTTCTAAAAGTCTTGCAGATAATCCAAACTTATGAATTTTTCGTAATAAAATGTCATGATCTACTTTATCAAAGGCTTTACTAAAATCTGTAAATATGGTATCCAATTGCATTTTTTCTTTCATGGCATTAGTAGCAGTATTTGCAAATAAAAATAAATTGGTATTTATTGATTTTTTGTTCATGAATCCGTGTTGCTCGTTTGAAATATTCATTTCAACATGTTTGAAAAGTCTACTGTAAATAATTTGTTCAAATAGTTTTGCTGGCGCACACATAATAGAAATCGCCCTGTAGTTTTCAATTTCCATTTTATTACCAGATTTGAATATTGGCGTGCTGATTGCATTTTTCCATATCCGTGGAAAAGCTGAACTACGAATGATCAGATTGAATATGTGCAGTAGAGGTTGCTTTATCCATTCATAACAACCTTTAAGGACATAAGGTGGAATTCCATCAACACCGGACGCTTTTTTTGGTTTAAGTTTTTTTATCGCTTGATCTAAATCTATTTCACTGATTTCATTTATAACTAAGGTATCATTACTCACACTTACATCATCAATAAAATCTAGGCTATATGTGGACTTATCAGTTTCGTAAATTGACGCAAAAAAATTTGCAAATTGATTGACTGTATCATTATCAGGTACATGTTCGCCTTTGTATATAAAAGAATTATTATTCGTGCAGTTTGCCCTCTTTTTATTAATGAAAGTCCAAAAGTTATTAACGTCCAACTTTATATTATCTTCCAGTTTTTTCATATACGCGTTCTCAGCTATTCTAATCGAAGACTTCAACTTTTTTCTTGAATCTATGTATTTATCATTGTAAAATGTGGAAACAAATCGCAATTTTCTCAGTCGTTCTTTTTCTATAATTAAATCTTTTATTTCTTGCCCAAACCAAACAGGACATTTTTTACTTCCAACATACTTTTTATACTTCGGCACCCAGGTATCTATGACACCATTCAAAATATTATAGAATTCGTCTAATGCTGTGTTTACATTTAAATTTTCAATAACTTTTGTCCAGTCAGTATTCTGTAAGCTTAAACTAATCTCTAGAAAGTTTGCCTTCTTGAAATTATATTGAAAATCTGTTAGATTTTTGTCTACTTTATTATTGAAACTTATATTCTTTTCAATTATTATTTCTAAAGTTGGATGATATACGTCTTCCCTAATAAGTGGTATTTCTTCCTTTTTAACTGTTATGGAAAAATGTTCTTTGGGCCCTATTACTAAATCTAATGTTTTACCTTGAAAGTTTTTTATATCATTGTAGAGGGTGTATGAATTAAAAATCATGAATTCATCTATAATATTCATTTTCTGATTAGCACTATTGAATTGGGTGTTAATTCCTTCGATTTCAGGTAAATTAAAGTCTCCAAAAATAAATGACTGATTAACATTAGGAATGTGTCTACTATGTATTTCAATAATATATTTCTGTGACGTAATTTTCAATATTGTTTTACATATTTATAATGCTGACTATTTCACCTGACTCTTCCAAAATCATCTAACAATGATCTTACCAGAATTATTATTTTTTATTTTTTATTATTTATTACCTGTACTTTCCATACTGTTGTGAACTTACTACTTTGACCGGAACTTTGTTATTGAAGATAAACTCCTCGACAACTTTTAAAATAATATTCAACAGTTAGAATTATTTAAACTATATTTTCCACACTCATACTTATTAGCATTTTCACTCATTCGATGAGACAAAACTATTTGACGTTCAATGACAAAATTAATGGAATTATAAGAACAAGCATCATGACACATGGCTACAATAAATAATTCATATTGAGAGAGAATATTTGGGAAATATATAAATTATATCATGATCAACAATAATTTTCTACCACTCTCTCTAAACCATTTATTAGCTTCAATTCCACTATCCATGGCTAGCTGTTCGAGTGTGTTGATATTCTTGGCGGAGTTTATTATGGTAGTTTCATCAACGAATAAGACACATTTATTCGGCAGTAAAAAGTGATGAAAATCATTAATGTAAATAATGATTGGTAGTGGTCCCAAAACAGACCCTTGAGGGACATCATTTTCAATATGAGGAAGACTTCTTCTTGGCCAAAGATGCCAAAGATGTCACTTGAATATTGTTGGTAATTATTTCTTGGTGAATTAATAAAAAAGATGAAGTTAGTATATAATGATTGGTTAGAGTGTGTTTAATAATAATAGCTAAGTTTGAATAAGGTGTTAATGGCACGATTTGAATATTGAATATAAACAGACTGCAAAAAACCGCTTTCTAGAAGATGCTGGGTCTTACGGAACCTGAGTCCGTATGTGACACATTTCAAACTTTGAAGGAATGATTTGAAAGTTTGAGATTTTAAAATATAACGTTCATACCAAATCACCGCAAAAAACGAACACATGGAATAATGGAAGGGTTGCCCTTCTACCCCTTACTGTTTGAAGCCAATATACTACATTATATTTTAATTGTCACAGGTAAGAATTAAATGAGAATGATATTTTTGTGCGACTCAGCGTTTTTTATTAGACTTAGATTAGAACCTTATGTGAAGACTGCGATTGGAAAATTATCCAAAAAAGTTGTTATTCACGTTCTGCATAATACAGATAATTATTCTTTCATAGTTCTTTTTTATATTCAATGAAAATCGAGTTCCAGAAGTACCATTTTCAATCATAAATAAAACTACCTGAATTATCAAAGACATCAAGCATCGATAATTCTTAAACTAGAGATGGATCCCAGAATATAAATTTTTTTAAAACACGTATTCTACTTACTTTCAAGTACACCTCTTTCCGACAGAACTATAAAATCTTTTTAGTTCTCTTTCTATTTTGATATCACGAACACTTTTGTGATTTGTTGCAACGAAATCTGAATTCTCTCGGAGAAACGGCATGTCTGAGTTGTGAGTTGGAGAACAATTTAATTCAAATTTCGTTTTAAAATATGAGCCAGACATCAGCAAGAAAATCGTCCGGATGAAAGTCGGCGGACGAGTAAAACGCCACACTTGCCCGAAACGACTTTTCAAAGTGCCCTTATTGCAAGGAATCCATCTTCATGTTTTTTGCGTAAAGTCAACGGTCCAGATGGGATTCTGTCGCGTTTCATACGTGGTAATCGAGTTTTGTGGGCACGAATGACCGATGAGAATAACAGCTGATTCGTCAAAACTGTTATTAAAACAATAATGTATCTACTTGGACATAAAGGGTTGACTTAAAAAAAATTAGAAGGCCACAAAATGGCGGAAGAGTTTTATGATTATGATCCGATTCTTGTGGGGGTTTTCAGTATCAGAAATTATGAATTTTTTGTCAAAATTCATGAATTCAATGTGGCAGATCCAAGATGGAGGATGAGTTTTATTTCAATGGTCTGATTTTGTTCAAAATTAGTATGTGAGTGATTGCAGGGTTGGGTATTGGAGACTTTTGACCAAAATTCATAAACTCAAGATGGCGGCTTCAATATGGCGGACAAGTTTTGTGATTATGATCCTATTTTATTGAGTGGGGGTTTTCGGGGGCGGAAATTGAAATAGCGGCTATGATTATGGTCCCATTCTATTCCTAATTTGCAAATAGCGGTTCTCGGAATGGGAGATTATGAATTTTTAGTCAACATTCATTAACTAAAGATGGCGACTCCGAAATGACGAATGAGTGTTAGATAATGATCCAATTCTATTGGAAATTGGTATGTGAGGGTTTTTGGTGTAAGAAATTATGATTTTATTGAGTCGAAGATTATATGTAATTTGTTAAAATTCATTAATTTAAGATAGCGGCTCCAAGATGGCGCTTGCGTTTTATGATAATGATGGGATTATATTAAAAATGTGGGGGCTTGCTGGGTCGCAGATTATTATTTGTTTTTCAAATTCATGAATTTAAAATGGCGGCTCTAAGATGGTGGAGGAGTTTAATGATTACGGTCCGATTCCATTCAAAATTGGTATCCCAAGGTTTTCTGTCTCAGATAATAATAATTGATTGTCAAAATTCATGAATTGGAGATGGCAGCTCCAAGATGGCATAAGATTTTTATGATTAAGGTTCAACTCTTTTCGAAATTTGTGTTTATTTGTTCTGTTTCATTTCTTAGAGATTCAATCGTTTCATTTGTTTTATGTTACATTTATAAGAAATTTCATATATATGCTGACTCGTTCAATTTATTGTAATGCAGAGAAAAGGATTTAATGAATTTGAATTTGGACAAGTTCTATTGAAATGCATAAAATAATTGCATGAACATTATTCTATGGAAAACAGATTAAAAAGCACAGTGTGTCTTTCCTGTTGAATTGTATGGGAGAAAAGTATTTCCGACTGGTTTTCCATCTTTATTTTTGACCCATTTTTTCTTTCTGGTCAACTTTTGGGCATGCGTTGAAAGCGAATATGAATTATGGTGACTACAGACTGATTCAACAGAGCACAGTTCAATAATAATAATAATAATCATACTTTCACAGTCTGGACATATGAACAGTTGAATATATTTTGATACAAAAAATTAATGAACACAGAAAACCACAAAGAAATTAATCCATGCGTGGCATGAGACCTCTTTTCAAATATTCAACATAAACATTATAGAAATACAAATATTCTTCAATTATGTTGAAGTATAAAAATATACAGTGTGTCCCACTTTGAGCAGCCACACCCTCATATTTCGTTGAGCATGAAATAATTCGAAATTTTCTTTGACTCAAGTTGTAGTACTCGGAAATACCTACCTTTATGTTTACGTAACCTTTGTATATCCACTTTCCACGGCTAACTACGACCAAATGAAAAGTGTAAAATTGGGAAAAACATACTAGGCATTTTTTTTATCGCAAAAATAACACCAGATTCTGTTTCAGAACACCTTAAAACCCCCAAATCTCAATGCTTGAATCATTTGAATATACAGGGTATCATCTGTAGCTGGTAGCATTATCAACTCTAATCCATAAATAATGCTTGGAAAATTTCCAAAATGTCTTCTCTTGTCACAGAATTCCCAAAAATATTTAATTAATACTTTGAAAAATAGCCAAGGCTAACTCTGATCAGAATGAATGATACCCTGTATATTCAAATGATTCAAGCATTGAGATTTGGGGGTTTTAAGATGTTCTGAAACAGAATCTGGTGTTATTTTTGCGATAAAAAAATGCCTATTATGTTTTTCCCAATTTTTCACTTTTCATTTGGTCGTAGTTAGCCGTGGAAAATGGATATACAAAGGTTACGTAAACATAAAGGTAGGTAATTCCGAGTACTACAACTTGAGTCAAAGAAAATTTCGAATTATTTCATGCTCAACGAAATATGAGGGTGTGGCTGCTCAAAGTGGGACACAGTGTATAAATCAAAAAATTATTGAGACTAAACAATTAAGTACATATAAAATCAAAAGACTAGACATTTTGAAATAAAACCAAAAGTATTGTTATTGCTATAAAAGCTTTGGAATTTTATATGAGGTTATGGAAAAATTTCGGCACTAAAATCACATTAAAACAATTTCAGTCACAGACTATATTATCAGTACCTCATGCAAGTCTATAACATGCTCTGCTATAAAGCTTTCTAATGTTTCCAAGGGAACGGTGAATAGCCAAGTTCTAACATTTTTCTTGGACATTTCGTATGAGTTGATCGTATTGACATCGGATGGTAGCTCATTGAAAAGTTTTGATCCCAACATGTGTGGTATGGAATAGAATAGAATTTTATTGGTGTTTTTGATCTAATGTAACTGCAAAAAATACAGGAATGTTTAAAGTCAAACACATGAAATTCGTCAATTATATAACAAAACACAACTCTGGAGGCTATGTGCCACATATATCACCTCAGTCTCAGTGACGTCACACGAGTGTAAAATGAACATTCGCATACGTAAGTTTCTGGCATTACTCGTAACTCGAGAGCCAACGAGTCCCGCTCCATCATGTTTTGTCTACGGAACTTTGGTATATCCCCTCGCTCGATATATCTGTGGGAATCCATAGACGGGTGCGTGTTCGGAAATAAAATACATTTCGAACTTTCGGCATGCAACGTGCTGCCTCGCCACAATATGAACCGTATTTATTTGTAGGAAATGTGCACCGAATTTATAAATTACCAACTTCAACATGTCAAATAAATTTTGCTTACCGCACGCTGAGATCGTTCAAAGTTTCGTATTCCCTTAGCTGACGCAATGATTCACTTTTTGAGTATTTTCGGTTTTAGGCACGACAGCCATTTTTCAAATAAAATGTTCATCTTGAACAGTATTCACAATTGGCGAAGAGAAAATGGAAAATAATGTTCTGACGACACAGGAAAATGATTGATCTCTATGGAAAATCGTCGTAATCCAAACTATTATAAAATAAAATATAAAAGGTCCCACACAAAAAATCTTGATAAGTACTATTAATGAAACTCAATACGATACCAAAGTTACAGATTTTGAGATTTATAATTGACAAAACCAACCAATCACAGCATTTCTTTTTTTGACGAATTTATTTCTGTGTTGCTTGATATGGATTTCACCTTACCTATTCCAAACAATATTGCTGTTTTACTGGTTCATCACAAATGACATTTTCTTAACATTTAAAACCTTTGAGCATAGCAAAATGAATAAAATACCAACTGAGTTCATTGCGATTATGGCAATATTTTTATTGATTAATCTTTATTCATTCTTATCAATTCTGGTAGGGATAAATATTGGTCAAGGTCAAGGTCAATACTCTTTCTTTCATACTCTATGTACTAAAACGTATTTCAGCCATTATACAAATTTTTCCTTTCCATCTACACTTTATTGAATTCTATTTAAACAAAAACTAACTTGACATCTACAGTCACTAGTTGGAACTTAATTTGAAATTAACCAAGAAATCCAAAGTTAGATGAGTATCTACTTATCCAAAATAAATACTGAGTGGAATATACCATATTGAGATGAACAACCACAGATAAGTAGTTCCTCCTTTTTCTGTGGTATTACTGTTTACTCTACTTTAAAACCATTTGTATTACATTTTTTAATTGAAATGACTAAACATTTTTTTTTCTTTGGTGACTGCTATGATCATCAGCAATGTGTTAATTTGGGTAGGCCTTGTTACTTACTCCATACGCCACCTTAGGAGCAGCACTGTTAATTGAAACGCAACAAAATCCCAGCTGCAACTGGGGCTCGAATAAAACATTATTAATATTATTTTATTTTACAGCACGAAGAACCCTTCTGAATACTCCACCTGGACTTTAAACATTACCTGGCAATTGTTTCTGAGTAGAAGATTTATTATTTCATAAAACCAATAAAAATCAAAATTTGGTTATGGTCTACGGCTGTCAGTGTCAAAGTAACCTCTTGAATTCTTCTTCTTATATCACGGATAGTTGTTCAGATCTAAAAGCACACTATATATGTAATTTGTAACCATCAGACAGAGAGAGTAAATTTGATGTTTTTATGCATAGACAAGATGTTGGCTTCATTTGGTTGGTATTTGAATATGAGGCAGCGGATATTTTATAATGCGAACATTTGGTAGCACTGATCTGAAGCAGAAAGCAAATTTGAATTTCCTCTTTATTTTCTATTTCTGTTTATGGCTTTTTCTGAATTAACTCCTCTAATTATGAAATTTAATTTTTATAATCATCGAACTAGTGTCGACCGATACAGTTTACCAAGAGGTAAATCTATTCAGAATTCAAAGTGGAATTCATCGTAATACATATTTCTGTCATTAATAATGTTTTTTCCAATGATTGCTCATGATTTTTCAATTGAACATTTCCAGTATCTTGAAATATGCACTTTTATTCACATGACGTAATGGAGGGCAGTTTATAAAATAGTCATAACCATTTGTCCACCCTAAATTTTGAAAAACTGATCTATTATTCAATATTGAAAACGTATATGTATAAATTCAAACGCTTCACACCTGTGACGTCAGTCTCTTCTTGTAATATGATTGGTTGTAATTTGGGTTGGCGCGGTCATGGCTGCGATTGACCAATCAGAATCACTCGCGCAGTGATGTCTCCCGGCTTCCCGCCTCTTCTTCTGCGTCTGATCGTTTGAATTCGCTACTTTAGATTGGCGCTTTCAAAAATTTTCAAATCGGTAAATTTATGAAATGAAATATCGAAGTCTTTTCTTCTCGCCATTGAATGAGCGATTACTGTTTAAATAAAAAGGAATAGGAAATATTACATCAATAGTCAATGAACAAATTGACGTAGCTATCACAACTGGCTGTCTTACGTACACAATCAGGATTCCAGAACCAGATGGTGGATCAGAGGTGTTCTAGAGCTGCTGTTATTGAATGTTGAGTCCAACAAATCCAAGAAGAGTATTAAGAATATGACATATAACCACAAGAAACGAACATGATTGTTCTCTCAAGATCACACTAACCTGTGGGTCAAGAAAAGCATGTAAGGTTCAAATGCATTCAATCCAGTCAAATTTCAGAAACATGTAAGTGGATATGACCATCTGAATAACGAACAACGTGCAATTCAAAGACCAATTTTCATCACACAACCTATTTATTACAACCATTATATACTTTTCAAAATCGCGTCAAGCCCTGAATCTGGTTTACCAAACAGTAGTTTGTTCTACTTATTAAACATTATTGTTGTATTTGTATGTCCGGAGTATCTTCTCCTTCAGTCTGACAAAGACTATCTACAGATACTGGATTTGAGAATGAGATACTTTATCAAAAGGTCTGCAGATGGTGTCCAAATGACAACTTTAATTTAGTTAGTTACTTTATTCTCTCTGTCATAAATTGAATTTCTGAGAATATATTTGGGTTCACCACCAACAATCGTACCAAGACCCTTGCCTTCACAAAAAGAGTTCTTACCTTTTTCATAAAATGTCCAGATCAAATCTGAAGCAGTAAAAATGGGTGATTTATATCATAATGCAAACAAAACAAAACTTTATTGGGATGGTTCAAACTTTGTTTTTCAATTATTTTGTGTCCTGCGTTTGTTACTGAAACTTATATAATAAATCGCAAAACTTGAAACAAATTACACAAATCTTAAATTGTGCCTCAGCCTTTATATATCAAAGAAATAACACACGAAAAAACTCAAAAATTGTTTGTTTTTTGATACCTAAAGAAAAAAGAGTTTTTTTTAATATTTCCTAATATTCCTAAGCGATTGTTTCGAAAAAAATTACTCTTGCACGTTACGTGACCCCATTCGAGTGGTTAGGCAATTTTCCTTTTTTTTAAAGCATTCCTTAAAACCAAAGTTGAATTTCAAAATGAATTATTAATAAAAGTTTTTCTACTTTATGAAAAACACTATATACTAATCCTACAGAACACGAAGCTTTTTCTTAAGCTGCCGCATACCCTTCTTTAATTTGAACCGCTACGCCCCTGCACAAAAATCAACAGATCGTGTGTACTTGGTCAACACCAAATTTAACCGATTATACTCCCAATACTGTTTATGAGCTATAAATATTGCATTGACTAATGAACCCTCAGTAGTGTATATTTGAGCCCAGTTATGGAAAATCTTACAGCACGCTGCCATATAAATAGGACTGTTTCGGGCTGGCCCTGATAAGAGCACACACAATCATTTAAATATAGAAATATGGTTTATTTTTCAAACCCAGGCAATGCAGATGCAGTAGTTCCAAAAAACAAAGCACGGATTTATGTTTGTAATAAAGCAAACACAACGCTGGCATAAGTGCAAATGTGTAGCTACACGCAGAAAAAAATATTCTGAAATCGTAAATAATCACTTGTTTCTTCAAACTATCGCTATCGATATGTTAAAAAGGAAAATTTACTATATTTCATCTACAAACGTCAATGACTGTGATTTGACACTATTTTTAATGCGATAATGATATTCAATAACGTACTTGTACGATAATGAAACAAGAAATAAAATTCAACCAAAATAAGTCGTTTACTGAATGAATGTACATGATAAAATTGCTTCCTACTTCAATTTGAATTACTCCGATGATATGAATGAACAGTAACAAAACAGAAACCTGATCTAGGTTGCTGTCGTTCGTATCCTAGGAGATGAAACCTATATAAATCCTAAAATGTACCTACTACACCAAATTTATGAATAAACCTTGAATATAGAGAAAATTCAAATAGAAAACGATAAAAATTCAACACAACGTTATTTTCGTCTCAAGAATTATGTGAAGAAAACTTTTTTATTCATAAACAATAACAACAGATAATAAGGAAACTCTTATTTCTTCATCAAACGTTGTTCAATCTTTTTTTTTTCCAATGTCTTTTCAGTCTTTTTCTGAGTTGATTGACGAATAGAAAGATATTTACAGCGAATAGAAAGGCATTTACAGAGGCGAAAATTAATAGCTGCATCATTAAAAAAAAGGACGAAGAAAAATGGACCTAGATGTGAACCCTGGGGAACACTAAATGTGACCTAAATATCACTGGAGATATAGTGTTGAATTTTCAGCAACTGTTTTGGTATGTTTTACAGTTACCAGTAGACAATTAGATATTTTTCATATGATTATTAATAATATTCATAAAAACATAAAGTTTACAATAGGAAGAGGAAACTTAATACATTTTTTGTATTTGACAATGAATAAATAAACAAAATGCGAGATTTTTTCAATTACCATAAACCTTCTCATACGGATATTACTATACACAGCAACTCTACCCAACAAAAGCAACAAAATTAAGATTTATTTTTAAGTAGACAAAATATAAGAATTGCATACAAAACACAATACTTCGGAAATAATTTCGAAAACAATAAAGACAGAAGTTCCAAATTCGAGATTATAAGTTATATTGTGGAACTTGCGCTAAGGTATACATATGATGGCCAAACTGGTAGAACATTCAAAAGTAGCACTAATGAACATAATATGAGTTATATGAACAAGAAAACTAATTCAACATATAAAAATCATCTTTTAGAAAAAAATCACACTTTCGATGGATAATTCAAAATTATACATACAGAAAATAAAGGATTGAAGATCAATGATTTAGAATCATTAGAAGTTAATAGAGTTAAAAATGAAAACATATTGCTTAACCACCAACTTGAATTGAATAACTCACCTTTGTTGAATTTATTTTGTACTTACCTGGGAAGGGTAGTTATTATTAATGATCACAAAGGGGTATATAAATATTCATTTAGCTTCTATATTCACTTGAAGAATCTACCGTTTTAGAGAAACATGTCGTGATTAAATAAAGTTTGTGTTTATGTCTTATCTTTTTCTGTGTAGTTTTTACAAGTATAAATTAATATTACTCCATTGACCAAATACTATTTTACTATAACTACATTGCTACCATCTCGAATACTAGTGTCACATTTTCCCAGTGTAGTAATTAGAAAACACTAACTCAAAGGTGACTGCGTTAATTACAGAAGTAAAGGTGCTTGCAGGAGCATGCAGTAGTCGCAGACAATTTCAATTAATTTGCATTCGATTCCCTTCATTTATTTCGTTGTTGAACAATATTCAAAGTGCGCGAAATATATGCGCGACTGCAGTCGTGAATAAATTGAAAGAACGATACGCGAGGAAGTCTATAGAGGTATGCAAATGCCGAATCAGTAGCTATTCTAATCTAGATCTACGGTTGAAAACAGAAAGGTAACTTCACTCCGGTAAGAACTTCTGAGAGTTTCGACTTCCTTAGACGCTTCGTTCGTCCCTTCGCAACCTACAAGGAGGGTCACGTTAGAGATTCGACGATAACAGTGGAATAAATGAAGTGAAATAAGGTGACATCACCAACTTGGGATTTTTTCAGAAGTTTCAATGCAAAGATTGAAATTGAAAAAGATTTCATTAATAATAAATTAACAACTACAAAAATTTCTTTCAAAAGTAACAAACTATCAAGAAGTGGGATTAACCAACTAAATTGTAATGATTATGAAGGTTCTTACCTACATAGGAAGAACTTGTAGACCTTTAAAAGTTCGGATAGACGAACATCTGAATAAACCTGGAAACTCAGCATGTGGTTACCATATTATCAAATTTAGTAAACTTAACTTCAGCCCAAATCGCAAATCACAAATTTTGAAACAAGTGATCCTAATCCTTAAACCCCTGCATATAGTTGTGGAGAGTATAGTGATAAGGACAACATACACAATGACCAGAAAGGGAACCAGCAAACACAAGTTTCGACTCCTCCCTGGAAATCACCAAACCTGGGATATCCCAAAGATGAGACGACAAAATGGTTCAGCTTTGTGAAAGAATTCAACACAAAACTGAGCAAAAATGAATGCAACAAATATACCATCCCAGGTCTCAAGACAAGTGCTATTGGTACACAATGTCAGAACAACTGAAATTGGAGTATATGGGCTTGAAACCAAATATTCCGAAAATCAAGGCAGAAAAGAGAATAGAATCATGTCAGATAGCCACGCAGCAATTAATGGCCTGAACTCCCAGGTAATCAACTCCAAGATGGTGTGGGAGTGCCTAGATAAACCAAGTTCACTAGACAAGAACATCCTATGGTTTCCATGACATACTGGAGTGGAGGTTAATGAAATAGTAGACGTACTGTCTAAAAAAGGGGCTGAAACACCATTTCTGGGAGCTGAACCCTTCTGGGGAATAAGTACCAACACAATACCATGAACTTGAAAAAGAAGTAGGAACACAACAAGAGATAGATGCTAGATAGAATCAAAAGGAATGAAGCCGGTTGAGAGGACACATTAAGAAAATTGGATTAGTAGAAGAAGAAAAACAAAGATTTTGTGAGGAAGAAGACGAAACCTTAGCGGTTAGCCCGCTCTACTATATTCTCTACCATAGATTTGAAAAGTGGATATTGGCAGGTACAACTAGCTCCAGAAGATCGATAAAAGTAAGCTTTCAATCGGTACAGGATTTTGGCAGTTCACCGGTATGCCATCCGGGCTCTGGAATTCCCCAGCCACGTTCAAGAGATCAATGTAAACCGTTCTGAAGGGATCCTCATGGTAGACGTGTCTAGTATATCTCGATGACAAATCAAAATTTTCATATCTGCTTTTCAGCGAAATCGTTTTTCAGAGGACTAGATGATTTAGAGATCGGGAAAATCGGAGTCATTTTTATTAGGAATTTTTCAGGAAATGTTATACATTATGACTTCTACTTATTTCAGGCTCAGAAACTTTGATCAAGCCTTTCTTTATTAGACGAGTAATAGATGAAATTACACAATGTTATTTGAAGAAGAATCGCAGAAGATCCATCAGTTTCATACAATTTCAACTCAATACTGAAAAATTGAGTACACTAGTTTCCTCATAAAGGTGCTGGTGTAACAATTGAAAAAGGTCTGAAAAGTTATTTCACAGTATGCCTGCCAGTGCATTCATCAAAATAACAAATTAGCAAAGAATAAGGTAAACCAGGAGCCCCGGAAGTGCGTTATAGAACTCTATGTAAGAGTCATATTTTTCGAAAGACTCTGAGGAAGTGTGTATCCTATCAGAGTGTATATCCAACTTATCAGTCGTAGCTCCACCATTCTCATATTGAATTCTCCTGATGGTTGTCAGTGGGAAAAACATGTATGCGAGAGCATTTCTAGCAAAGAAAATCAGGAATTACCAGTCATCTGAGAAAGTCATAGCTACCGACCTTAGTTTTATTGAATTCATTCATCATTCAATTTATGTTCTGTCAAACTTTACAAGTTGAGTTAATCAACGTGAGTATTGGCATTACTTATACATATTATCAAAATTCAGATATTATTCAAGAATTGCTGCAGCAAATAAACTGTTCGGTCCAAGAAAATTAAAACAATTATCGTTACCAATCGATCTGCTTAAACTCAGATTCAATACATAGTTGACATTTTCAGTCTTCTAGCACAGCCTTCTAGATAAATCTCCTGTTGTGATACAGAGTATTGAAAAAACCTAAAACCTCTTGAAACATTTTGTCGTAGTGTATTCAACAATTCAATTCAATTCAATTCAACAATAATATACTCACTTGTATTCAAAACTGAATTGTTGAAAATAATCATTTTCATAGACATAATGAATATCCAACTTTAACGACATTTTGAAACCTTCGGGTACAGCCATTGTCATGCCAAAATAGTACACCCTGTAATCTACTTGATAGCCAGCTTTTCCACTCAACTGCATAAGAAAATGCAACCGTTCCACTTTATTTATGGGAAGAATACGCGAGTTTAGAGAAACTTGCCGGCTTTCCAGAAAATACGGAAAACGTTACTCAGGAATTGCTTTATAACAAAAAGTTGAAACTTTCCATACAGCCGTGTCGCACTCATTTTCTTCACCCGTTTTCGCCCTTGTCCAAGTGATGAATTCTCATTTCAATTGAAATTTCTCTTTTTTTCTTTCGTCTGGATATTCTTTTATACTAAATAGGGTATGTTCTGCTGCGTGAAACAGTTACATTTGAAGTATAACATTTCTCTAGATTCTAGTATACTGTAGGTACTAGTACTACTACTGCGGTACTATATGAAACAAGTTCTAGAGAATTGAACTTATTATTACTACATTAATTTATTATTGCTACTATCACATTTGAAGTATATTTTTTTATAGGTTCTAGTGTTCTATAACTGGTACTATTATTGCGGTGCTATCTGTACCTATGTAATTCTATAATAATAATATTATTAGTTGGGTTTTTACATAAGATTTAAGAAAAGTTTTTCAGGATTAAACCCGTTATTACTACATTACTATATTATTGCAACTATTATATTTGAAGTATACATTTTTGTATAGGTTCTAGTGTATTTCAACTAGGGCTACTACTGCGGTGCTATAAGTACCAAGGTACTTCATTATTTGTTGGGCAGATTTATTATTATTACATGATTGTATTATTGCTACTATTACATTTGAAGCATATATTTTTTATGTGTTCTAGTATAATATAACTGTTACTACTACGGCGGTACTAGCTGTAAGTATGTACTTCGTTATTTGTTGGGCTTTACATATTTATGAAAAGTTATTGAGGATTAAACCCATTATTACTGTAATACTATTACACTTGAAGTATAATGTTTTATAGGTTCTAGTATTCTATAACTGGTACTACTACTGCGGTGCTATCTGTAACTATGTACTTTCTTATTTGTTGCGCTTTTACATAAGATTCATGAAAATTCATGAGGATTAAACACATTATTACTACATCACTGTATCATTGCTACATTTACATTTAAAGTATACATTTTTTCTAGGTTCCAGTGTACTATAACTGGTACTACAACTGCGGTACTATCTGTACCTATGTATTTCCTTATTTGTGGCTTTTACACAAGATTTATGAAAAGTTGTTGACTAGTATTACTCAGTATTTTTAAAACTAGTAAAGGACCCCGCAAACACCTTATGGGATTTGGGTCCTGGTGGATTTTTTTTGAATTTTTGGTATGATGTAGTCCATGTTATTCTCAACCAATGTTACCATTGCGCCAACTCAAAAAAATAAACAGTTTTGCTGCTAGGGGGCGTTGAAATCACCCCTAGCGCAGATTAGACTATTTATTTTTGAATCCGGTAACAATATGTTCACTTGTTTCATTGTTGCTAACGTTGCACAATATTGTGCTGTTTTATAAAAAAATCTTACCCCCCTCCTTCTTCCCCCCAACTCCTATTACGTAACGAAAAAGAAAATATTTCTTGGGTGCTTTTAAATGTATCGTCGAACATTTAAATATGCATTAATAAGGGAAATAGCAGTTTTGTATGATTATCCCCCCTCCCACCGAAAGACACAAAATGAAAAAATTTCGGTGGATTTTTCTGAATTTTTAATATGATGTAGTTCAAGTTATTTTGAATCGAAAATAATTGGGTGACAAACCGCGAAAATGAATAGTTTTGATGCTAGGGGGCGTTGAAATCTCATTTTGCTCAGAATAGACTATTTATTAATATAGGCTGAAACAATTTCTCTACGTATTGTAGTTTAGATTATGCTGAACAATTGTGTGATTTCTTACCCCCAACCCCTATTTTAAAACACAAAAAAATATTCTCGACTACTTGTAAATGCTTTATCAAAATAAATGTTTTATCAAAATAAATGTTTCAATCAGTTCAAGTGAAGGAAATCGTACAGTTGTTTAATTCAATCTCACCCCTCTTCCTTTGAATCCACCAATATTTTTTTGAATGGAGGAAAAGGTGAAATTGAACCACTGTACAGTTTCCCTAATTTTAGCTGATTTAAACATTTATTTTGATAAAGCTTTTACAATAAATATCGTGTTTTAAAATAGGGGTTGGGGGTAAGGGGGAGGTTTCAGATTTTTTTTATAAGAAATCACACAATTGTTCAGCATAATCTAAACTACAATACGTAGAGAAATTGTTTCAGCCTATATTAATAAATAGTCTATTCTGAGCAAAATGAGATTTCAACGCCCCTAGCATAAAAACTATTCATTTTCGGGGTTTGTCACCCAATTATTTTCGATTCGAAATAACTTGAACTACATCATATTAAAAATTCGGAAAAATCCACCGAAATTTTTTCATTTTGTGTCTTTCGGGGGGAGGGGGGATAATCATACAAAACTGCTATTTCCCTTATTAAGGCATATTTAAACGTTCGACGATACATTTAAAAGCACCCAAGAAATATTTTCTTTTTCGTTACGTAATAGGAGTTGGGCGGAAGAAGGAGGGGGGTAAGATTTTTTTTATAAAACATCACAATATTGTGCAACGTTAGCAACAATGAAACAAGTGAACATATTGTTACCGGATTCAAAAATAAATAGTCTAATCTGCGCTAGGGGTGATTTCAACGCCCCCTAGCAGCAAAACTGTTCATTTTTTTGAGTTGGCGCAATGGTAACATTGGTTGAGAATAACATGGACTACATCATACCAAAAATTCAAAAAAATCCACCGGGACCCAAATCCCATAAGGTGTTTGCGGGGACCTTTGTGGAATAGTCAAAAACGATATTGATATACCACCAGATTTTGATCAACTGGCACTATTTGTATCAAAAAGCTCAGATTTGTTTGAGGATAGCTGTACACGCGTATGTGAGTATAATTTACAAGAACTTCAAGGAACCCTGGATGATTCCAATAATAAAAGTGTGGAATTTATTAAATTAATTGTAGGGATTGTGAATAAAACTAAATTGGTCAAACAGGAACGGTCATGAAAACACGATTTAACGAACATATCATTCTGTGTTTCCTAACATATAGGAAGAACTAGTGAATTATTCATTTCACAGTATGTTGATACTTGTCAAAAAAATGTGTTTGTCATCAAATCAAAAGTTAGATACCGAAACAAATTATTCAAAACATTTCTCATTTTTCCTGTTGACGCTGCTCCAAACCCAAATTATCCGTAATTGAAGTTTATATTTACTGGCAAACGTACGTTTATTAAAATAATGAAAGGGGCGTCTGTGATAATAACGGTTAACGTATTTTCTAGACAATGGCTTGAATTAAAGTAAGCTTAGTCGGCCCTGGTCAAATTACGGCGAAGCGTGTAATTCTGTCAGATTAGCGGGATCCTAAACACCGCCATGAATTTCGTGATATTACTCTGACACATTACTACCTCATTATATTACGTGCACCCTTCGAACAGGGGGAACACACCTACCTACGGGGCGGATTATAACATGGGTACACTTCCCGACAAATAAAAATAGGACACTTTAAATCAGTTTTGTAAAATAACCTTTATCTGACATTTCGTATTGACAGTTGTTGATTTGCCACGACGATTAAGTATCATTCAAAAATCACGAATAATTTCAAAGATTGGGGACGGTTGGTCAATAAGACGCCTTGCTGAAGAATTCGATGCAAACAGGAATACCATTTTGAAAATCAAAGGGAAATGGGAAACTGAAGGAACTATTGAGAGGAAGGTAGAGACAGGTAGACCAAGAAAACAACGGAAGAGCAGGATATTACTTTAATTAATCATTTACGGAATCGTCCTTTCGATAATGGAGGTAAGGCCAAAGCCGAAATAAATTTTCCTGCCACCGTAAGGACGGTTTTAAGAAGAGTGAAGAAGTCTAATATTAAAAATTATCCAGCATCAAAAAAATAATTTTGCTGAAAATAATGTCGAAGTTCTGTCTTGGGCTACTCAAAGTCCGGACATGAACCCCATAGACATTTGGGCAATAATGGTTAAGTAATTCCAGAACCGAAGTGTTATCCCCTTGAATAAAAATAATTTATGGTCACTCATTGAAGAAACCTGGAAAAGTCTGGCCGAAATTGAGAATTTAATAGATTCAAAGCCTAGAAGGATGCAAGAAGTAATCAACAATAACGGGACAATGACTGAATATTGAATTCTGATATTATTTTGTTTGTTTCGTTTTAAATAAAACATTAATTACTCTGGATATTTTTATTGAAATACTGTTTCATTTGCTGATATTTTTTGAAAATTGGCAACCACCATGTTTAATTTCTACTGAGATCGATTCACACAACTAAAATATAGAATTTTTGATGTACAAGAGTTGTCCTACTTTTATTTGTCAGGAACCGTACATGATACTTTCAAATTTCAAAAATTAATTTGTTTCAAAATTCTTGTATGGAAAATTAAACACTTTTGAATCCATTGCATTCATTCTCGAGAAAAAACTTATACATTGATATATTGCAGATAAAGGAGAAACTGAAAGTCAGGATTAGAACCCCTGAAAGGTGAATCTTTGAACAAATAGTCCAGGATCCATAGTACATGGTACTAGGGTTAAGTGGAAGAATATTTTTGGTTGAGTCTACCACTCAAGCAAAAATAAACTTCGCCCTTTATTTTCATTATAAAATATGTCTGTTAATTACTCTTTATGTAGTCAATTTGAAAATAATAAAGACGATTATTATTATTATTATTACTATTATTATTATTATTAATAAAATTATCATTATTTTTACAATTGATTGCTATCAAGCTAATTTTCTGTGAATAGCTTCATTTTCTTTTGCTTTTACAAAAACTCCCGATTGCGGTAGCTAACAGCCCAAGTAACAATTTAAATGTTATTTGGATTTATCCTAGTTTTATGAAAGTTTTATGAAGGTTAGGTAATGCCCAATTTGATTTATGCAGGTCATATATTATTCTTAATACACTACTTGGGAGGGGTGCCCAAGTAACAATTTCAGTTTTGTGATAGCCTTCAGAAGGTTCTGAAGACCATAACAATCACAGCATCGATAAAACTGTTTTGCTGTAACGACATCCATAAAACCTCCTTGAAGCTGCTATAAATCTACGAGGGCCCACTCCTATGAAGGTTCTCAGGGCTATTTTGAAATGCAAGCATAAAACCTGCTTGCCTTATTCGCAGGATTCTTAATAACCTCCTGAGGATCATTATAAACCTGTATGTCATTAATTGAGGTTAGAAAATATTTCATAAATAACTACAGCCAAAACGGACTTAAATTAATCTAATTCTTCAGTTGCGAAAAATAGGGCGACTAATTTACAAGCAAAAATATAATGATGGCGTCCTGGCAGTGATATATGAAGAATATATTGGTATTCAACAACGTGAAATGTCTAATATCATCTGCGAATGAAATTTTTTTGACAAAATGACATCAGTTAGGTGGTAAATCTGCAACGCGCCCCAATAACTACGCGAAATTAAGAAAATAAACAAAATACCACATAAAATTAAAAAAATATTTTGACTCAAATCTTTCCCGGAATGATTTGTACTATATCTAAATACAAATGAATACCAATAATTGTGTATTTCCTTTCCGTCATACACACCAAATTGCAAGAAACATGAATTGAAATTAGGATCTCTTTCGTTGTTCCCTCTGGTTGTAATAAAATATGGCTACCCTACCTTTATTCTATTTAGCTGCACGTATTGCCGTCATAAAGTCGTTTCTCCTCAAAATAAACCATTTTAAAACCATTTTATCCTAAAAAAGTACGTTTGGTATTATTTAATCCAATTTCCAAAATATTTCGAGTGTCAATTGTCAATCCCGCCTGACATTCGTCTTTTCGTGATCGACGTGGTCAGTATACTCAGTGTCTATACTCCCGTGATAAGTATTTGGTGTCTTAGTCTTGTGAAACGTTTAATTACTAATTATTTTTTCCAGTTATCTTTACCCAATGTGATTTATTTATTACCGGTTAGGGGGAGCTACTAGCATTTAAGTAGAAATAGTTTTATGCTTTGATTTTATAGCGGTTCTCGAGAGTACATCTCAAAACCTTGATAAAACCTCATCGTGAGTTTTATTACAGAACCATTGCATGGACTTGAGGAGTGCTATAAAACCATAACAAAACTAAGTTTCTATGTGGATTATTTTAATACCAAAAAGATTTATCGTGTATGTGTATAAGCCATTGTAAAACCATCATAAAAACAAATATACTTAAATGCTTAATGGTTTTATCTTATAGCCTTCAGGAGTGTTTTGAAACTGATTCATAAATCTGTTTGCTCTGGTAGCGTATTAGGAATAATATATGACCTGCATAAATCAAATTGGGCATTACCTAACCTTCATAAAACTTTCATAAAACTAGGATAAATCCAAATAACATTTAAATTGTTACTTGGGTGGCAGGGATAAAATATGTCTCTACAACGATTCTCAAAAATTTATTTAGGATTAATTGTAAAACATGTTAAATCGAATTGATTTTTTACGATTGTTCATAATGAATCCCGAATTTTCGACTATTGACTAACAACTTACAGATGGAATACGTGTTGCAAAAATTTTATTTTTATTGTACCTACCTACGTATAATAATACTCATATAACACAGGCCTACAAAAAAAAATGTTATTTGGTGCAGCTCTGTTTGTGTCTATGGCCGATGAAATAGGTAACATACAGTACATTGACATCCGTCATTTCGAGTCATCAGCTCTAGTTCACCTACTACCCTCATTTTGATTTTTTTAAAATCTTGTTCTTTAACTGTCATTGTTACATTAAAACACATAAATTGATTTATTTTAATAATGGCTAGTACTTCCAGATATCTTTAAGGTTCTTTAAAGTTTGGAGTGCCTATGACATGGCGAGAACAAAAAAAATCATTATGACTGTTACTATTGTATGACTAATATATTGGGCATCAACAAAAACAATTGCCATAAATGGAAGTACCCCAATATTCCTTCAGCACAAAGACCTACTCCTCATTCAGAGAATGTTCCAATACCAGCTTTTCAAACGGTAGTGCAGCACTATCTCAGGAAGATCAAGCTGAAATACCTATTTCTTTTCAAGTAGGTAATGACTTTGAATACTGCGGAGAAAAATCAAATCCTAATCTATTTTCGCAGAATGAGCTTAATGACCTCATCAGAGACTTAAATCTTTCTAAGGAGCGTGCTGAGTTACTATAGCGTCAAGATTAAATAAAAAAAATAGGAGATCTAAGAGAGGGACAAGGGGAACGTTTCCACCAAGAAATGAAAACCATAGAGAATAGTTACCAAGGAAGGTGAAACACTCAATTGATGGGCAATTATTGCTAGGGAATCAAGCGAGATTGTCCAAGTCAGTTTCATTCGAAAAATCACTCAAAAGACAATTTCTTGATGTTCAATGCAAACGAAATATTTTTTTTTTTGTGAAAGGTGTATTTTTTTATCTCGGGAACTAGAGCTGACATAAAAAATCCGGCAACATTTTTGATATCGCCATGTAAGAAGTCCTCAATATGAGGTCTAAAATCCCCTGCACCAAAATGGTTGTAGGCCTGTGTAATCATTTAACAAACTATGTAGAGAAGTAGTTGACATTTTAGATAAAATGATTTAATATTTCAGTAATATCACAATGAATAACAAACAAAAGTAATACAGTTCCAATTTGCACAATCAATCCATTTCCAATTCAAATGTATCAAACTTGTTCTTCCCAACTGGTGACTTGCAGCAACAGACATTTTCAATATTGGGCGGGGAAAACAATTTTTTGAAAACAAAACACGCGGACTTGCTAATTAGATATCAAAGAGTCGCACACGCCTATCTGGCATCTGTATCTGAAAGGCATTTCATGATTTCATTCACCTTATGCGGTTCCCGTAATTGGTTCCAGTAATCCGATAGCTCAGCCGATAAGTGCAGTCTCCGTACTTATCGACTGTGGGAAATTGGCATCGTTTCGCAAAAATACGGTACTTCTTCTGGTGTTTGCATATAGATCTTATAAGAAGCCACTGTTGTGGACAAGAGGCACATGATATTTTGTGGCGTCTCGAAAAACTTACTAAGGCTTATAAAAGGCCTTCGCATTTAGAATTCTTTCTGTGCCTCAGTGGCATTCCATTCGACAGTTGCCATTTTTCATGCAAAATATTATTATTATTCTCCTTCTCTTTATGAAATAACTGCTTAGTGTTGATTTTTTTCCGAGAGCCCTGTTATAGTTTAATTTTTCCCATTTTTTCCAAACCACATTGAATTTCAAAGAGAAAACATACATTTCCTTTAGAAAAAACTAAAAAGGAACATTATGGAGTCTTATCAGACTAGAATAGAGTTTTCCAAAAAATACAAATAGAGGAAGAAAAAATGATTTGGTTTCTCAAATAGACAAAAAATACATAAAATCAATAGAACTACATACAGTTTTTAATCCAAACTCCCTTTTTCTTAATCAATTTCTGTAGTGAGAATTATTCAGTTTCAAAAAATAAGATTCAAAATAAATGTTCAACGGGACCTTTTGAAGTTCCTCCTTTCTTGGTGAAAATAGTGTTGAAGGCAATAATAACACATCCCACTTTTTTGGTGAATTTATCAATCACAGCTGGCTGTTTTTCAGAAACAGTACAAAGCAGAAAAGTGACTCGTGTTTACAAAAAAATAATAGTCAAATTTTGGAAAAGTATATAGACCAGTAATGATACTCTTCAGGTTTTAAAAATTATTTGAATATTCTTCCCTGAAGCTTTATTCAAAAAATTTAAATCATAAATGAAAATAAACATAGTTTCCGATAATCTAAGTCTACACTGAGAAAATTTTAGACTTCGATTGTAAGTGGTAAAAAACTTATAAACATTTACAATATTTCATGGTTGAAATTGGTATATATTATTGCTGTCTTATATAGTAGCAGAAATTATTGTAAATATCACCATACATTTTTCTCCGTGTACGATAACGGCTTCAGTTTCCTTTTGAAATAGAGCGGTCTTTAGTGACCTGAGCAGGGCATTCGACTGTGTTAATCATGGAAAATTATTGTTAAAAATTGGAAAAATTTGGTAATAGAGGAGTTGCAAATAAGTAGATATCATATTTTATACAAAATCGTACTCAGGATGTCAGATCAACCAAAACATTGACAGCATGTCTCAGAGTTTTCATTCACAGTTTGGAACTATTGAGAGGGTTTAATATTGGGTCCTATTCTATTCATACTTTATGTCACTAACAATATCCAGAGTATCCACTCAGGCAAGTATACTGCCTATGCAGATGATTTCTTCCTAATAATATCAGCTCCTAAAACATCAGAAATAGAAAAGGAAGGAACATGTGAACGATTTTAAGTAAAAAACAGTTAATAACTCATTATTATGATTACGTTGGCTCTCAACTCAGGTACGGTATAGTACTGTAGGGTACGTCTACTCTGAAGTGTTTATAGCACTCAAAAAAAATTGTTGTTGTTAATCTCACTCATGTGGGAAGCATGTTTGTATGCTTTTGGTAACAAGAATAGTTCACCCTCAATGATAATGAGCATATATGATACAAGACATATGAAAGATGTACATTTTCAAAAAGTCTGGTTAATGTTTTTACATCAAACTCCAAATCACATGGACCATATTATGTTGAGTAATTTTCCCTCTCATATAAAAATTAATATCAGTTTAAATGTATTCAAAAATTCATTGAAACAGTTTATTATAGCGTAGCGTTACTACTCAGTACCTGAGTATCTCAATAAATGTTGGTAACTGTTGAATTTTAAGTAACAATATTAGTGCTATCAAGATTCTTAATTTCTATACTGTGATAAAATTCAATACAATTTTATAATTATTATTCCTCATAGTATCTCTTATAGAAAAGTGTGACTACTCAATGCCCAAATATTTCAATGAATGTTTCAACTATTGAATTTTAATATTCAATTGTGTTTTCGTTCTATTTAATTTCAATACTTAATACTTAATAGCTTTCATTATAAAATAAGTAATAAAGCAATTTAAATGGTCAAAATATAAACATACGAGGATGTTTTGATATCTAGTTAGCCTAAACCAGTTCCCTGCATAAACAAATCATTGCGTTACCATAGCAACGAACAATAACTTATTAAAAGTGTCGGTGTAAAGTTTGACGTTAAAAAATTAAACCAGAGTTATGCAATAAATTAAAAGAAAAAATATGTCCACTGAAATTGTGAAATTCGAAAAATTGGAGTATCGAGCCATCATCAAGTACCAGTATTTAAAAGGGTTCTGAGGTAAGCAAATTTACGAAGATATGCTTAATACCCTTGGTGATCAATGTCCTTCGGATGCGACCGTGAAAAATTGGACTGCAAGCTTCAAAAGAGGTAAATTTTCCATTGAAGATGATGAACGATCGGGAAGGCCAGTTTCTGTGTCAGTCCCCGCAATTATCGATGCAGTTCATGACATGATTTTAACAGACCGTCGAATCGGGCTAAAACGGATATCTGAAGCACTGAATATTTCATACGAACGCGTTCATCATATAGTTCACGTCAATTTGGACATGAGAAAAATTGCTGCAAAATGGATCCCCAAATGTTTGAATGTTGACCAAAAGCGTGCAAGGGTAGTAGCATCGCGTTCGATCTGTGCTCGATTTGAAAACGATGTAGACTTCTTAAACCGAACCGAATTGTTACTATGGATGAGACTGGGGTATATTTCTACGATCCAGAAACAAAGCAACAATCGATGGAATGGCTACACTCCGGTTCTCCAAGACCTAAGAAGTTTTGAGTCCAAAAATCTGCTAGAAAAGTTCTTGCTTCAGTTTTTTGGAATTGCCATGGAGTAATCATGATTGATTTTTTAGATAAGGGTAGAACTGGACATTACTGACCACTCAACAGAAAAAAATTAAAGAGAAAAGACGCGGAAAGCTATCCAGAGGTGTTTTGTTATTGCAGGACAACGCCCCTGCAGACAAATCTCATGTTGCTATGCAAAACATTCGTTATTTAGGGTTTGAATTACTAGAACACCCCCCTTATACACAAGATTTGGCTCCATCCGACTATCATTTCTTTCCTCAAGTGAAAAAAAGTTTAAAAGGTCGTAAATTTTCTTCCAACGAGGAGGTAATAAAAGCTGTGGAGGTCTGGTTTGCAGAGCAAGAAGAAAACATTTTTTTGAAAGTTCTAGAGACGTTGCAGGTTCGCTGTAATAAATGTATCCAATTAAGAGGAGAATATGTTGAGTAATAAAATATTTTGACATTGAAATTTTGTTTGGTTCTATAGCAGGCTAAGAATTTTTCAATATATCCTCGTATAAGTGAATTTGATGATTCAACCATAAATTCAAATTGTCTACCCAAAGATATTCAATCCACGAACTGAAAAAATGCACATACAATGTATCGCGTAAACTGTACAATTTACGGTTTCCAACAGGCTTTTGCAAGACAATCATTCCAATATCCTCGAAACTACTAATCAATCATTTTTCATTATGTGATAATTAAGATGTATGTATGTTACATCACGTATGGTAGATACACTTTTTGTACCGATGAATCATAGTTGGCTAGGCCAAATCCGATATGGTGTAGTAATTACAACGAAGGTGATCAACTAACCAACATTCTGATGAATCAAATCATAGAATGACTTGATCTTGATGCTACAATGATACGAATATGGTCAAAATGCGTAGTAGATGTGATGGTAATCTCGACTACAAAGAGAAAATCTAGGCTGTAGGACCAATTTGAAGTTGAAATGTTCAGATGAAGATATGACACCAAATAAATATCTACAAACATATTTGTTCCAAGATTCAAATTTTGCTAAAAGCAATTTTTATTGTTAAAATTGATATTTCCGAAAACGGATACACCAATACGCGCAGAAGTCATCGAAAGACTTGTGCGAGCTATGGAAGACGTGGACTTTGCCTTTTAACTTCTTATTTCATGCATGAGAACATGTTTAGAATTCATGACTCTAGTACTGAAATCCGACTCATCACTATTTCCTCTGTTTTATCATGTTGAGATTGGTTTCCAATTAAATAGACTTGTTCGCCCTGACTTGCGACTTGCTGACTATGTTTTTTAAACCTGCAGTCTACAGCATTATGACCAAAATTTTTGCATTTATGGCATCCGAAGATGAAATTTGGCTTTACCTGAATAATTGGTATAAAATTCGAGTTTCTTCTATCCAACGAACATCATCTTGTACAAATTGTATTCTAGAATTCTTCCAGTTCTATCTTGGTGAAGAACTGACCTCATGCATCCAACAATAGGGAATGACTTACACTAGTTATTTTTATTTCTTTCCCAATGATTTAAAAGTCAAACTGGGTAAAAAAGGAATTTTCTTTTTTTCTCTATTTTTTCTATTAAAAAAAACTATTGGAGTAGAATTCAAATACTATCTAAATTCGCGCGAAATATTACCGATTTTTCATTGGTCGAAAACATGTGACGTCAATATCTCCATATATTGCGTATGCCTGTCTGTTGTCAAAAATAATATATCAAAGAAGATTCATCTGGTGTACAGTGTGATTCAAACTGGGAAAAATTCTTTCTTGTACAGAAATCATTCTCTGAGGAATCAAGGACGTTTAGAATAATACAAATAACGTCAGCCCGCGAAATCGTGGCGTTTGAATCTCTCCCAATTTGGAACAGTTTTGAAGTGGATTGTAGTCGATATGAAATCAATAAATAGGTTCGTGAAATTATTTTTCATGCATCATATATACAGATAAGATCATTTGTTACAAATAAAACGTAATATTTTATTATAGTGTAATTCCCGGTATATTCTGCGTATCTCCCTCTATATACTGATGATGAAGACCTTTCCTTGAAGGTGCTTGTATCTGTCGAGACGCATTCAGTAAAACCTTTTTGCAAATTCATATCGAACTGAATTATTTTGTTGGCACAATCCAAGAGACAGTGACGAGAATCGAGACAGCGTCGGCCATTTATCTTGCCGGCTGTCATTTGTTGAATTAAACAGCGCCTTGAAATTCCGAAAGTCACCGCAGAGGATGGAATGCATATAAGTTCGGAAAATTGTTCAAATATTCGGTGTCGAACGACATTTTGTTGAACATTTGGGAAAAGGTTACAATAAACTTATTTTCTGATTTTGCAGATGGCGATCCTTGTTAGCACGTCAAAGTCTTACTGGAAATATGTTAAAGGAGTAAAGAGGGTTGGTTGAACATATAGGAACACAGTGTACGTTTTTATTTTTTGAATAATATGATATTTGTTCAGTATATTTGGAAGTGGCACCCAAACTGTTTTCTTATAGTGACTTTTACCATTATACAATGGCAAATCATTGGTATCATATCTGAAAATAGTTTAAACTGAGCACTGAAGTGAGCGATTCGGAAAGTTCAAAATATTAAAATTGTCTGCATCATCAAAAAGGGTACCTGTGATCTAGTAAAGCTAATACGCTGTATTTCCACCTTTTGCCTCAATATAGTAATGAATACGACGTGTCAATTGCTCCCCATAAGAATTATATTAATAAAAACCATTCATAATAACAATAATAACTTTATTATTTCCAAGAAACATATGCTGCTTATGTTAGGGAAATATCAAAAATAAAATAGTGAATAGATGAAAAAACAAAATAAGAAATAAGATCTATTTTTATAATATTGTTTCAATTTTCACTTGAATTAAAAAAAAAATCATATTTTTCAATGTGCTTGGTAGTTTATTCCAATTTCAGTCCTGATTCTACCAGTCTGTAGGTCATGAAAATTTCTTGATCAATGATTATGAATTGGAATGTTGTCATAAAAATTTAAACTAGTATATTTCTTTATGATTCTACTAAGATGAATAAATGTACATACTCCCAATTTATAAGGTGAATCCAAATTCAGTAAATGTTTTGTTCTATATAAATTTTGAGCAGGCACTAGATGAGGTAATTTATATATACATTTGATTGATTTGTTCTGAATATTTTTTAATGGATTTAATACAAAAGCTTTGGCAAATCCCCATATAGAAACTGAATATTGCAATCTGGAATAAATTAAACTGATCACTTCTGTGTTTTTGCCAACTGAGAATTTCATCAATATAAATACCCAAAAACTTTATACTATTTCTGTATATTATATGTTCATTTGCAAATGCTATAGGTTTTTCTTTTCATTTTGGTTGATATGAAAATGTACGAGGTTGTAGAAAAATTTAATGTTCATTTATATCGTTGTAGCTATTAAAGGATCCTGGAAATATTATACTTGATATCACTTTCAATGAATTTCAGATCGGGTCCAGAATAAGTGATTGTGTATCATCTGCAAATAATTTGAGATCCCCTTTCAAAAAAGAAATAGAAATGATGTAAATCAGGAATAGCACAGGTCCTAGTACAAATCCCTGTGGTACACCATCATTCACAATTTTTCAATGACTTCTTCTTTCCAATGCACACATGTTGGTCAAAATGTTTTCGAACCAAGTATAAACGTGCCCTCTGACACCAATTTTATCCATTTTGTTCAATAAAATCCCATGGTCAACAGACTCAACAACTTTACATATATCAAGAGAGAATATGGCTCATTTTTGGGTACCATCAACTTTTTTTGTACAATCTTGTGCTGCTCTTTCTGTATCGTTAGATCTATCAAATCCATATTGATGATCAAACAAAATATTTTGCTCTTCTAAATACTCATACAGCCTACATTTACCGACTTTTCCTGAAGTTTTGGAAAAGATTGTAAGTGTGGATAAAGGCCTAAGTTATTCATATCTTCTTTTACCATTTTAAAATATTGATGATACCAGAGCAATTTTCATTTGATCTGGTATTATATATAGCCAACTGGAAAGATTTTGAATATATTATGTATGTTGAAACTGGTGCAATTTCAGATTTGACAATTCTTACAATTTCAACACCAATCTCGTCACATCCGCAAGCTTTCCTATGGGTCAGTTTTTCAATTATTGTCAAAATTTCTTCTTCAGCTAGAAATATCAATGATCGTTCTTTCATGGAAGTCTTGAGTTGATACAGGAATTTCAGATGCTAGCTTCTCTTAAATAGTTATAAAATGTTCGTTGAATGCTTCACAAATTTCTTCTGGGTTTTCTTTCTTTTTCATTCATTTACGATGGGAATTGAATGGTTCCAGCTTTTGGTATGGATCTCGTTGAACAGTTGTAAAGCATCGAAAACTTCGTTTTTACGTAACAAATTGAACTTTAAATTTTTGTTGAAGTTTACTCCAAGAACTAATCGATTCTGGTTGACTTCCACTTGAGTATATTTTGATTTTTGACAAAATTGTTACTTTATTTCCATCAAAATGCGCTTTATGTCATTCATTCGTTACTTTTCAAATATTCAACAATTTTGTTTTGTTTTTTTCACATTGAGATTGGTTTCCAATTGAATAGACTTGTTCGATCTGACCTGCGACTTGCTGACTGTTTTCTGAAACTGCAGTCTACAGCATTATGACCAAATTTTCTGCATTTATTGCATCTGAAAGTATAATTTGACTTATGTTTGTCCAAAGAATTGCTAAAGACTTCGAGTTTCTTCTGTCCAACGAACGTTGCATGTTGGACATCTCCATTCTTGTTTTTTCTGGAAATCAAATTCTTCTGGGAATGTGCTTTTACTACGAGGTACACATACTTTTTTTGTCTGAAATCTCAATCAACATTATTACAAATTAAGGAATTTTTATGAAAACATAACAATAAAGGCCGACAAAAATTTTCCAGGACCTTTTTCGATTGGGGAAAGTTCGTTGCTTAGCAACGGACTCAAATACTAGATTTAGCGTATTTTCTTTGAGTATTTATGTTTAAGCTCACGATACCATTAAAGAAAAGTGGAAGAAACTTCCTGTCCAGACTTGGAAACACTCTATAAGATGATAAATATGACTATTCAGCTAGTAGACAAGCATTTCAGGAATCCAAACGAGTCAAGTTAATCTAGGAAAGTTGTTTGTCAAACCGTTACTGAAAATTCTTCTGAAACTTCGAAGAAAGGATGCCGTGTAGAATTTGTCTGGCCTATATCTCAGTATGGTCACGCAAACATAAATCCTTAAATATTGGAGGATTCCTTAGATTTACGTCATGTTACAACAGAAACAAGTGACGTGCGATCACAATCGTATATCAGCATTAAACCGAAAAGCCAACGGAAGAGACAAAGGAACTCAGGAACGGAATATTTTTCTTGTTCAAGCACGTCGTCTGTCCTCATTCATCTTCGGTTATCTCTAGTTGGCACTACGAGGTATCGCTGCGGGGACAAAAACTCCAACGCAAAGAAAAGACAAAAGGATGTGACACTCCAATTTCCATTTAAAATCGAAATTCCTCAGCCCTTGCGACTTTATCAGAGCCTCGGGCTGCAGTCGCGAATTTATAATGGAATTAACTGCGGCGGTGGAGGAGAAAATGTAAAAAACGAACTTATTTGATTAATAGTTTTTGGTTAATTCGACCATAAAATGTATTTTAGTCGACTTGTATTTGCATCAAAGAAAATTTGGGTTAAAAATGCGGCAAAAAGTGGTGTACACAGATACTGATTTAAATTGCCACAAGGGCCCAATTTGGGGCCACCGATTTCTCATACATATTTTAGTTTAACTAATAACAAATACGATAATAAGCCCAACGAAATCCAAGGATCCCAAAATGCACAAAGTAAGTAACATGGAAATCACCAGACCAACAAACTTACAACCAAATAGATAAAAAAATCATCAATGAAACAAAAGTATCTACAGTGGACGTGAGGACCTACAAAGGAGAGCGTGCTAATATGGTTACAGCTACTATGAAAAAATAAATGTAACAAAAGCATGAAGCTTAATTATTGTTAAATGCAAAAGTGGTTCATAAACTGGATAATTTGATGTTTAGAAATAAATAGTTGGAAAAAAGATGATAGAAGAACAATTTAAAAGAAAGTATAAATGAAACAGCAAAGAAACACTTACGACTGGTGAAAATACCTCAAAAACTGAGAAAGCTGATATTATTAACGATGACAATAATGAATAATCACAATGAGAATACATGTAAAAAATATCAGGAAATAACATACGTCGATGGCTAAATGAGTGGAAACAAATAAAATAGAAGATAAAGAAGGATATGAAACTCAAAGAAAACATGTGAAAAAGATGATGCTAGAAGGTGCACGAAATTGAATGAGAAAGTAAAAACAGGAATACCAATAGCTTCTACAGAAGAGAAAACAAAATAAAAAGTGGAAAAGTGAAGCTAACAGAATAAAGAAGGAATATTAACACTAGAAAACAAACAATACAAATAAGTTTGGATGGAATACTGCGAAGAATTATTAATAGATGAAGCTTTAAAGGATGAAACAAAAAGCGATAGAAGAATAAGACGAAGAAGAAAGTAATATATTGAATGAGCCCACCAGAGAGGAGTTAAAAGTCGCTTAAAACTAGTCTTAGACAAATGTGAAATTGATAAATCCCTAGGAAAAGATGAAATTCACATGGAATTTTTAAAGTTAGGATGACATGAGTTAATGGATAAAATGCTCACATTAAAACTGAAAATATAGACTGAGGAAAAGATGCCAGAAGAATGGGAGGTATGACAAAAATAACTATCCATAGAAGAGAAGACCAACAAATCAACAACAAAAGAAGTACTTGATGCAGCGTATAAAATAATACAGACAGGACTGGTAAATATTATAAAAAAAAACATAAGGATCATACCAAAGCAGATTTTCACAAGGAATATCAACGATAGACTCAATACATAGGAACCCTGAAACAAGTTATGGAAAAAGCTCACAAACACAAGATAGACCTCAAAATGCTCTTTGTAGATTTCCAACAAGCGTTTGACTCAATAAAAGAACCAACTTATGGCAGCATTGAAAGAGTTGAAAATCCCATACAAATTGATAAATTTAGAGTTGATGAAGATGAAAACAACTAAGATCACAGTAGGAACACCAAAAGGAGAAACAGAGGAACAATTAACTAAGGACTAAAACAAGACTCACTATCAATGACGTTATTTGACCTAACTTTGAAATATGTGGTAAGAGAAATTAACAAAAGAAATCTTAAAATAGGGGGAGAACAAATTCTTGCGTACGCTGATTATATAGCCATAACAACCAACACTGAAATAGTCATGAAAGAAATACTGAAATAAATTTTAGAATAAGGAGAAATAATGGGAATCAACCAGGAAAAAACAAAATTATTGATATTATAAAGGGAAGAAATACAGGGAGAAAGTAAAATAGGGACGAGAGTGCTTGAAGAAGTCAAATAATTTAAATATCTAGGAGTGACAGCAACTGAAAGATGTGACTAGAAACACAAAAAATTCATTATTTTAAGAAATACATTATTTTAATAAATAAATCCTCCTACTTCGAAGATGCTAACTTTGTTGATGAAACTGAGTCTACTGAAATTGACGTAGATTGGGTGTATATGTAGTATGGGCAAATCATCTTCATCAGACTGAATATCATTATGTATTTTATTATCTTCATTCTAGGATATTGTGAATTATTTCATGCTTTAATTTTATGATTATCTGTCCTTAGTCTTTAGTCAAAGTTTTCTTTTTTATTCGGATCTGAAGTTTTATATAGGGAATAAACTGAAAAAATTTTGAACTTACCATTAGAGAGAGCCCAACTTAGATGACCTGAAATTTTCAATTGCTGTATACGTCCTTCAATTCGCTATCATTTCAACAAAATAAAAAATAATAGAATAATTTCAATAAATTAAATAAAAATATGAGATTTCATAAACAAGCCTGTATTTATGAACCAGTTAAGTAATTAAAACGTGATTTATCGAATGCAAAACAATATATTTTTTTAAATTTAAATATTTTCTTGAAAGCTTGAGGCGTGAAACTCCATTACACTTGAATTAAAGTCTCAAACTTATAAAAAAATATTAAAATTTGAAAAAATTCTTCGTTTTTTTAACAATACATATTTTTTACGTTTATTCCAATAATTTATAAATGAAAGCTTGTTTTTAAAGAGTTTTGACATTTATTCTAATTTGCACTTTTTAGCTTTATAATTTGTTCAGCTATCTGTCTAGTTTATTCTCCTGAATATTGAATATTGACCAATGATACTGGATTAAAGTTCTTAAATAGGTATTGTTTCAGTAAATCGAAATTATTTTAGGGGTATTCTAGATTCGAACGGAAAGTGCTCTCGTTTTTAAATTTCTTATAATATTAGTTTTATTTTGAAAACTATGATGCAAAAAATTGTTCAAAAATCACAGTTAATATTTGAATTTTCTCAGTGTAGAACCGCACATTCCTGGTGCATTATTACAACACCACCCCTTTCCCAAAAGTCAAACTCATTTATAATTACGCCACTCTAAATCGCACACAGGGCGGGATTCCGTAACGAACTTTCTTTCTTCGGATGACAATTTAAACCGGTGGACGATGCGACAGCAAGTAGTGTCTCATTCTCGGGGACGAGCGCCTTGGGACGGGGCGGCCCGCCCCCACCCCCATCCTCCGTTCCTAGCCTCAGGTTCCTTCCTATATAATACCGCGTCTACTGTGTCTAGCACGTCCCGCAGGAGATTTATGGCTCCCAATGCCTCGTACATAATTTCTCGAGTTCTCCTTGCCGCCCCCGCCACCACCCCCTTGTTCGTTTTCCCTTATATTCGTAGCGAATACGACGGTTCGGAATTTGACCCTCGAACGGCAATATCCGGAAATATTCGATTGGAGTTTTTCGCATTTGGTTTTCAATGTACGACAAGTTGACGAAATTTTGATCAACAGTTGAAATACCACACGTTAATTTGAGTTACAAAATCATCAACCAAATTTAGTATTCAATTCAATTCCTTCAATCGATAAAACAGACCAAAAGACCAAATGATTGTATCAATTCTAAATATCAAAATCACAATATAAAACTTACAAAATAAATTAAAATTTTAAAGTACAGCTTGACAAATCTAGCTATGAATGTCGAGAAACGTATGAGATGCGCGAATTTAGAGTAAGAAAGTATTCGAAAGATAAAGAAGTTAGTATAATTGGGAGGCCTAGTTCCAAAATGTACAATCTTCATTATGAACAAATTTCCAGAAAACAGGGAAAACCTCGCAATTGAAGGTAGTGCATTCTCCTTGAATTTTGAATATTATATAAAATAAATGTTTTTTGAATTGTCTCTAGTCTTTCCACAAATCGAAAAGTATTGACTTGCACCGACAGCCTCCAGTATCCTCTCCTAAGAAGGAATCTTGAAACTCTTCCTCATATTAGGACAGGAAAATGAAGGTTCTGACCCACAAAAGGTCAAGGAAACTTCAAATTTGTAGATTTGTACAGTATGGTGTCCTTATTAATATTTTGCGAATTGTAGAAATTTACTGTAACTCGTGAACTATACATATGATTGAAAAATATTTTATATAGTGTTGCAGTTCATGTTCTATAATTTTAATAATGGCTATTTTTGACCTAGGTGGCACTGGAGTGGAGAAAAGTTGTTCTCGAAAAACTGTTCGAATTTACCAAATTAGAACTTTCTTTTACCCTTTCTAGTGAAAGTACCCTTTTATGTCTTCATTGCCTGTATTATATGCGTTATCATCAAGAAAAGATGCAAATTTTCTGAAATAATGGACAGAATGTGATTTTTTCACCATATCTCCTTTCATTCTCGATGATGTTTATATCCTCCATGCAAAATTCATTCTTGAAGAATTTCAACAAAACCTTAATATTCGAAAGACACTGAAGATGATATGAACAAAACAGAAAGTAAAGAAAGCATGTTATATGCATATAAAATTCTACTTTTTTATATCTTATGCCTTCAGATTTCAGTCAATTTATCACTTTCATTCTTTTTTTTTTTATTGGAAATTGATCTCTCAAGTGAATTAATAAATAATTCTGCCCTTTGTTTTTCGTTGGCTAGCTTTAAATAGTTATTTACCTAATAAGGTACTTATAGCAACGAATAGCAATGAATATAATTTTTTTTTAACATAATGAATAATTTAATTTAAAATATTTTTTTTGTTTTAAGCTGAAATACAAATATCGGGAAATACGATTGAAAGGTAAAGGGGAATACACAATGGCTTCTCATATTGCATAAAATAGTCTACAGCAACTAAAATAACTATAAATTTTCCATACCAGTGAGATTTTTGAGAATAGTTTTACTTTTCCGTACTCAGTGAGGAAAAGTGTAACTTTAAGAACGCAAATGCGTGCGGAAAAGTACTACTTTACGCACGCTCGTCGGAAATAGCTATTTACATACCAAGGGAGGAAAATCACGCTTTTCCTCCCGCGGATAGTTTGATGCCCGACGCGAAGCGGAGGGCATTAATATCCGCGGGAGGAAAAGCATTTTCATTCTGAGATATGTGTATAGTTTTTTCTACTACCTTTAACGCCGTCATTTTTATAACGTCCTAAAAATTATAATGCGTGCATACTTATAAGAACAACTGCAGAAACTTGTGGAACTATATGATGCGGCTATATGACAAAATATTAAGTAAGCGTTGCGTCATCATCATCGTGTTGACAACGATTTGTTGCTATTGCGTTGTTTGGTAATACAAACATAACAGATGTCATAAGCTGTCACATTGCTTACCCTTTTAAGTTGCTTTTAAGTTTTGAAAATGAGTTCTATCTAGCGAAGACGACCTGCCAAAAGATCTCGCTGAGGAGGCAAAATTGATTTCAATGCATCTTCTTCTTGATAAATCGAGAGGAAAAGTACTATTTTTCTCCCGGCCGGCGAATGTAACACGCGGTATGATTAATCATCGAATATACCAAATTCGTGAAATTGAAGCACGACATTTCAATTTCAGTTATAATTCACATGGATAATAATCATACCACTAGTTATTTGAAAATTACAATTATAAAAATCACCGACTGTGTCAACAAGAATTCATAAATAAACTATATCGCGTAGTATGGGTCAGAAGTATAGTCACATCGAAATTCTTATTCAAGAAATGAAACATCATCCAAGGTGAGTGCAACTTTAATTTATGTGAGCCACCCGTTACCATGGAAACGCATTTGCATGCGTCTGTATCGTGTGTGTACGAGTGCAGGATTCCCGAGGATTTACTAAAGACGTTCCGCATTTTTGGGCCCTCATCTTCGCCATCTCTTTCCTCTTCCGAAGTTTTATGAGCATTTACAAATTACTTCGGTAGTTTCATCAGGCTGAAACGCGTCTTAGAGGCAGTTGGGGAGTTCGGATGCTGCTCTCCACTACTCGTACGCAAACTTTTCCCGGAATGGATAGGATCGCTTTTGCAGGTGCAAATGTTTTGTTAATGAAATGCCGATTTTGCAACGCCTACTTCTCTTCTCAGTTGCATGTACCTACCTGCTTTATATGCGAAACGGCGCTTTTCTTCAATCTCCTCAATCAGCAGTTCATGAAATGTACGTTGTTTCTGTTCATGAAAAGTATAGGAACCTGTTCGTAGTGATTGTAATTATTGGAGATGTTATCAAAATTGTGTGAACCACTCAATAACTTTTGTTTTCATAATATTTTAGAAGACTCAATGTCAATATTGGATGGATAATTTTTGTCAATATCGATAAAACAATATTGTCTACATATTGTTACTAACATCAAGAATAAATATTGCAATCTCTCATATCTCAACAGATGGTTGACGAAGCTCTTATTTAGTGTACTGGAAATAACCGCCATTCACAACTATTCCTGTGGAAATTTATTGAAAATAAATAAAGAAAACTACATGGACGTTGATAAGTCGAATTGTATAAGGAAGTAACAGCACCCAAACTGTCAATAGCTGGTGTCCAGATAGAGTAGGTTCAGAAATTTTAATATTTCGGGGTATAAGTTGATTGTCAACTACTTTAATGACCAAGCAAAAAACGTCATAAGCAAATCAGAAAAATCAATTAGTTGAGATGTTTTCCGCATCCCACCAAATGGATTGAAATTATATTTTATAAAATCCTTATACTTCCTCATTTCAACTACTGTGCCATCAGAATGTGCTAAATTAACAGAAATTACAAAATCGTACTATGCGAATTATTCTTGTTGTTCTTGGTACACGTCAATAAATTCAATGCTCGATAACCTCCAATGGTAACCAGTTAGGAATTATCTATTACATCACTCCATCATATTCAGTCATTGAATTAAAACCGGTAGTGTAACAATTCCTTTTGCGAGTGTAGCAAAATATCTAGGAATAACCCTGGATAAAAAACTTAATTGGAACTCGCACCTGGAAAAGACTATCCGGAAGGCTAGCCTTTCATTATGGACATGCCGCAGAATATGTGGCAAAACATGGGGCATGTCACCAAAACACGTATACTGGTTGTACGTGACCGTCATACGTCCAATAATAACGTATGGCTCTATAGTCTGGTGGAGCAAGGGACATAAAAAAATGGCCATTGCTAAACTTAACGGACTACAGAGACAAGCGTGCCGATTACTGGAAGCATTCGCTCCACGCCAACGGCAGCAATGGAAGTCCTCCTTGGATTACTTCCTCTCCACATAGTTCTGGAGAGAGAGGCAAGATGGGCAACATACAGACTTTATCAAGCGGCCATTAGTCTACCGCAGGCATGTGTCATGAGAGGCAGCGGAATGCTGGAGGGCATAATAGCTCACAACATTCTAGGAATGCCCTCAGACATCATGCCTAAAACCATCAACCTTCACACGTCCTACACTGTGGTCTTTCCCGAAAGAGAAGACTGGGTCCGGAATGAAACCAACCTATGTAGGGCAAATGAACGTTGGTTCACCGATGGTTCCAAAACTCAGGAAGGCGTCGGAGCCGGAATATATGGGATGAACCCAGTAGTGAAACGCTCGTTCAGTATGGGCAAACTAGCTACGATATTTCAGGCAGAGGTATATGCCATTGAAATGTGTGCCAGGGAGCTGGAAAATCGGCTCCACACACGAAAAACAATAAAAATATTTTCAGATAGTCAAGCAGCACTTAAAGCGCTTGAATCCAACTGCTTTAAATCTAGGGCAGTATGGAACTGCAGAGACACCTTAAACCGACTGGCGCAACGCAACAACGTTACCCTAGTCTGGATACCAGGTCACACAGGCCTAGAAGGAAACGAAATAGCGGACGCCCTAGCAAAAGGGGGGGCCGAAACAACGTTCACTGGACCAGAACCGGTAATCGGTTTAGCATATAGCACTGCCAAGAATGTCATAACAGCTTGGGCAGACAATAAAGACTCGAGTACTGGCGTAGTCTACCGGGCCTAGCCCATTCCAAAGCATTTATTGCTTTTACAAGGAAAAAACAGGACTCTGACAAACTGCTAGAACTCAGCAGAGCGCATCTCAGAGTTATAGTAGGTTTGCTTACTGGCCACTGCAAACTCAAATACCACATGCATAAAATCGGACTTGCACAAGATGCAGAGTGCCGGCTATGCATGGAGGATGATGAAACGGCTGTACACATTCTGTGTACATGCCCTGCAGCGGCCAGAACCAGATTCTCAATATTTGGCGATACGACAGTAAGGCCAGAAAACCTGGTAAATTGTTCTCCCAATGCATTCCTCAATTTCGTCAAGAGATTGGATATACTGGGAGAAATATAACCATAGGGTGAGCCACAATAGGCCATTGGCCGCAGTGGAGGGCCTGATACGGGCCCACTCACGTTCAAAACCTAACCTAACACCTGAATATTTGCAGATTATTTTACATCTCAACCAAGAAGTTCATGAGCATGATAGATGTAGAGATAATCTCTTCTAATTATCAAAACAAATTGCCAAAACTTAGTTTTTGTAAAAGTTGTAACCATGTACAACAGTATTCCAGTTTATTTAAAAGACTCTTGATATTTTCAAAGCTACTATCAAGAACCCCTTATCTACTAAGATGATTGTTACAACTTTTTTTATGTCTGGTCTGTGTATTGTTTTATTTGGTTGTATACGGTTGTTTGTAAGTAGGTATATACATATTTGTCCAAATCTTATATATTTTCTTGTTTTATGTTTTTGACATGTTTTCATTATTATTGTATATTTTACTTGATATACTTAGTTCATGAATAAATAATTGATTTATATATGTGTAAATGATTGAATATCTCGTCTTTGATAAACAAATTTGTTGGTAAATCTTTCGCTTCCCAGAACTCATTTTACAGTAATCAACATATCCTCAGTTTCAAAATGTGGCGAACGTTGTGCCAATCACTTGTATTGAATCACTTCAACTATTGTTATTTCCTTTTTCGTCCATGCGTAACAAAAATTGATAAAGATAGAATTCAATAAGTGCAAAATAGCTGCGCTAGACTGATTTATGGTATCAGAAAATATGAACATATTTCACTTAAACTTAGAGAATGCAATAGAAGGGAGCTCCACATATGTACAGGTCGACAAGCGTAAGGATGCCTCTGAGATGCGCAAACGATAGAAAGCGTGAGTAGATGTGCGACAAAGATCGACAACTGTTTACGGCTGGTTATCATCGGAATGTACAATCGGGAGAGAAATTTTTCTGCAACACGTAGGAACGTAGGTTCTCATCTGAATTTTCATTAATTCCTAATGAACTGTTCGAATAATATAATTGTCTGTGATCACTGGACCGTTTATGAAAATTGCATAATTTTCCCGAAGCCATAAGTGTAAATAAAGTACGACTAGAAAAAGAATGGATCGCCACACAATATCAGAAATAAGTAAATAAATTTAATAAAGAACACGAGGAACATACTTACAGAAGTTGACTAACAATGTCACATGACCTCTGACCAATGCCAAATCAGCATTGTCCATGGTAACTTTTGATTTTTTGTTTCTCTTTTTATTTGGAGTTGAGAATTGTTCCATTTCACCTTTTTTAATTTTATTCATTTCTGAATTAATTTTCCTAATGATTCTAACGCAAACTCCCGTTGCGGCAGCAACTCGTTCTTAAACCTTCACAAGAGGAATACTGGTTTCACCTATCATTGCTTCTGCCTGCATAAATTTGATGACATTACTGACAATTTCCCTACTTTGTCCACTCAGAATCTTATTTCTCACTTTACTCTTTGAAGGCATTTTCAAACACAACAAACTACACTATAACCTATCTAATAATATTTCAAAACTATACACAACACAACCATAACACAAGGATTTTAAATAGACCGCGGGCATATCTGACAGACGACAGTAAATGACAGTTGTCAATCCAGCCTGCTGGACAAACAAACGGATCTACAAATGCTTATTGTGCATTTATGTCATATTTTAGAATAAAAACTCTCGATAATGCCTTAATTTTGCGCGATTGTGAAATGCGGAAGTAGAAGCGGCAGAGATAAGGTTTAATTCCATCGACTATCTTCTATTTTCGACAATAGAAAAAATATTAATCCTCTTGCTGAAAAGAGACGTGAATTGTGGATACAGGCAACTAGAAGAGCAGATTTAACTACTGAGTTGTTGAAATGGGCAACGGTATGTTCAGAACATTTTATAAATATCTCTTCCGGACATCCTTAGACAACGTGTTGAAATAACCACTTTTATCAGCCATATCACAAACAATCTCGTTGCATTCAGGAAGAATACTGATTACAATATCAAATTACGTTCCCCTCTTTCAGGTATACTAAGAGTAAACCTTTAATCTTCTCAGAATTGCCATTATAATATCATTAAATTACCATTGTTGTTTATTCAAATACGGTTTGTTTGTCCAGCAGGCTGATTGTCAGTTGTCATGTGACGTCAGATGCCCGCGGCCTATTCAACACACAATCAGAATAACGCCACAATAATTTTATTCCACTGACTGTACACTCTCGACGTTAACTGCTTGAATAATGTAAAGCGATTGACCTCCTGCCCCACTCCAGGGTTATGTCTACTGCTCAACCAATTCTCGGAGGCATCCTTTGGCTTGTCGACCAAACCCAACCCTCCAGCACTGGTGAGTAAACTCATTCCTCGATTTGAAATGCACTCAAAAAATATCAGACACAGGTTTACCCTGACCATGCCTCAGAACAAAACTGCATTTTTTGAAAAGTGTTTTGTTTTCAATGCCATCCACAAACAACATTTTGCCTGATGAATTCAAAATATTTAATATAAATATGTCAAAACGTAAGCATATTTGACCAGAATTGATATTTAATTATCCAATACCTCACTCCATTTTTATTGTTGGCTCATACCTAAAATTATCGTGATATGTATTATTATATGAGTGCACCGATATTTTTATTGTATTTCTTTGTTTTTTGCATTTTTTCCTATAACTTAAACCTTTTCAGCCAATTAGTTAAGGTTATATATTTTTTTGGGCTCTGGCCCTCTGTTGGTTAAGTGAAATAGCTCTGAGCTAGACTTCGCCAATAGTTTATGTAACATCCATTGTTATTTATTTCTCGAATGGCAATAAAAGGCGTTTATTATTATCTTCATGTGATACCTACATGAATAATAATAATAATAATAATAATAATCGTCTTTATTTCTTAAAACAAAAACAATACAAAAAATCAGTGGCTGATCGCTAGTGGGCGAGATTTAGCCTAAGCTACTCTTCCATCCAACCCCATAACGATCTTTATCCCGAAGTGTTAATACGAATACAGCCAGTTGAAACAACAAAAAAGAACAAGAAGGAACTGTGAACCAAATGAGGAAAACTCTAAAGGTTATCCAAAAGTTTTTGTCTGAACCATGATTTGAACGCATTTCTGCTAAGGTGTATGACGTCAGGAGGTAAGGAATTGATCAATTTAATGGAGTTGTATGTGAAACCTTTTTGAAAGAGAGCTGTTGAGTGTTGGGGCATTGTTATGGTGTTTTTATTTCTGATGTTGACAGAATGCATTTGCGAACGGGGCATAAGTTTAGTTTTTATATTTTCAGGGCCTTCCAACATTACTTTATGTAGATAAGTGGCCAGATGGAATATCCAACGATTCTCCATGTTGAGCCACTTGAGCTCCTTCAATTTATGACTTACGTGATCAAATTTACGAAGCCCAAAAATGAATCGAACACAATAGTTTTGAACTTTTTGTATTTTGTTTCTATAGTCAGCATTAAGGAAAGGACCATAGAGAAAATCGCAGTACGTAAACTGGGATAAAACTAAGCTCTCCACCAACTGTATTTTCAACTTACTGTTCAGAATCTCCCTATTGGAATATAAAATTTTTAGAGAAGTAAACGTTCTTTTGAGTAGATTATTTGTATGATTTTTAAAACCGAGATCATCATCTAATATCAAACCTAGATTTTTTACTGAGTGCTCAACACTCACCTGCTTACCGTCAATATTAACCGTAAAATTTGATTTAATGTAATCATATTGGTTACGAGGGGAAAATATTAGTATCGGTAGTGTCGGTAACTTTATTAATTCGAATGTCCTGAACCGTTGACAAACGTTTTCAGTAAGAGATTGTAGAATGTACCGGTCACAACAAAGATATTTCAAAACACGACTTGTGTCCTCATAATTTACTGGTATTGTTGATTGAAATGTAACATATACATTAACTCCATTTTTTTTTTCAAAGATAAAGCCTTCTATCAGCCTTCAGGTATTTTTTAAATAGACTCAACTGAACAGTAGCGATACTAAATTATTGTCTTTTAAACTTTCTAGTCCTAAACGAAAGCGATAATAAAAATTCTCCATCAAAAGCCCTTCAAACCCGATATGGTATGAAAAATGACATCATCACTTCAGTTTGAGCTTTTATGAAAATAACCCAGTGTGAAAATGTCAGGGTTTGCCGATACATATCGAGTAATATATATGATGATACATCATATCACGATATATGTCTGATATTTATTAATTGATATAAATATCATGATATAATAATAATATAATAATAAATGTTTATTCACAAAAATATTAAAATAGAATGAGACATGGGCCTAAGTTAATGTTGTAAATAAACGAAAAATCACAGAAGCAAAAAATGCTTGTATGTGATTTGAAATATAGAACAAAATAAAAAGTAGTTATGACTGCATACTAAAATGTATTTCAAACCTGAACGAAAAATAAATAGCGGAACAAAAAGTCCTTGATACTTTCAGTAACAATTAAAACGTGACAACAAAAAAGCTAGTAACTAATTTATTTTTAAATGTTTAAATCAAAATACCGATAAAAAGCCAAAAGCTTGAACTGGATCTCGTCAAATATTAAACTAGTTGCTCTAAGTGAAGATGATAATGATGATGATATTCCTCTTTCCCAATTTTGCGTTACTTAAAAATTTATCAACTTTTTTATATTATATATTTTAGGAAAAATGTTATTTTTGTCTCGTTTTTTGTAATTTCAAACTAAAGTTTGATTTTAGTTTTTACCAAAATAAAGGCATTTTAAATTTTTTTCCTCTGTATTTTAGCTTAGGAACAAAATCAAAATTACTAATAAATGTCGGATATACAGTGAGCACGTAAAGGTTGGAACAAATTCGTTAAATGCTTGATATGGCCATTAGGGAAAATAAGCACGTCGATTTTATATGTCGGTGGCGCATTTTTTAGCCTACTTATATTTTTGAAGACGTCATCCCTGTTTAAGTTATGACGTCATCATAATTTTTTTCAAATGGCAATACCTTAACTTGATAATACCTTCAAGAAGAACGCATTTTTCTGCGTATGGATGTCATATTTTTTCTTATGTTACATAACCGCATGTTCGAGAAATAAATAATGTAATATTGGGTCTGCTAACGTAAACTTTTGACTTGAAGTACTCCCACAAAAAAAATTTAGTGGGGTTGGATCAGGAGATCTAGCTGGACACTCTAAAAATCCTCGTCTGCGATCAAATCATCTTCATTAAGTTCTTGAATTACTTTCACTTCATATGGGTGCCACTTATTCTTTTTTAGTCATTTTAAAACAGTCGTTTGACACACTGATTGCTCGAATGCAACTAGACACTGACTGTAGGTAAATATGTTTCTAAAATTCGACTTAACAATAATAAATAATTGTGGTATAAATCGACAACATGCGAAAAGCGAAAAATGACGCAAAGATATTTTAATGAATTGAGGTTATGGGGATAAGACTAGTACGCAAGCTGAGGTTTGTGACTTATTTAACTATAAATATCCCGATAGACCTATTATACGTTCGACAGTGAGCAAAGTCGAAGCAAAATCTAGAAATTTTGACAATGTAGGTGATAATTATAAGAAAGGTCGTCCAGGCGTTACGGAAGATCAACAATTGGATGTGTTACTATCATTTCAAGAAAATACTCATATGAATCATGAACTTAATGAAGATGATTTCGATCGTAGTCGATGATTTTTAGAATGGCCAGCTATATCTCATGATCTAACCCCACTAGATTATTTTTGTGGGGATCCCTTAGGTTAAAAGTTTACGTTATCAGACCTAATATTACATTACTATGAATAATGAAATATCTTTTATTTCTCGAACATACGGTTATGTAACATAAGAAAAAACAACATCCATACACAGAAAAATGCGTTCTTTTTGAAAGTTTTATCAAAATAGGGTAATGCCATTTAAAAAAATATGAAATAACGTCATAACTCGAACAGTGATTACGTCATCAAAAATATGATTAGATCAAAAAATGCCCAACTGAAAAATAAAATCGACGTGTCTGAACTTATTTTTCCTAATGGCCATATCAAGCGTTTAACGAATTTGTTCCAACCTTTACGTGCTCACTGTATATAGGATATGATATATCGGATATTATAATATTTTGATATTTATATAAATATCATGATATTTACCAACCCTGGAAAATATACACGAATTACATATCTTCAGTTGCATTTATATGAACATGGATGCAAAAGTAAAACTAGTGAAATGTGTGAGCCGAACACAATTACTACTACCAATCAAAGTTATTGGCTTTCCTCTCTCTTTGATTGAAAAGTTAATTCCGCCCAGCAGTAAAGAATTTCAGCCCCGAAAAAATCCATTATAATTGTCCCGACATTAAGATATACCTTTGTATGTTTCGAGAATACCAAGACAGTGGTAGTATGAAGAAGCGGCAACCCACCAAAGGCTTTATAAATAAATATGTGGTGTTCGAATCAGGTGGGATAGTAAAAAGTACGTCTTTTCTTAGAGCGGAGCATCTCAGCTGCCGCAGAATCCAGTCGCGGATAAGAAGTTAAGAAGAAGAAGAAGTGCTGCATAAATGCATTGATCATTCGTTAGGTCGCCTGATGTACAGGGTAGTGCGAGGATAATGCCTGTCTCGAAATGTATTGTAGAAGATTTTTGACTATTTGTGAAATGACAAATAACAATTGTGTTATGGAATATTTCAACAGGCAGAGATTTACTGAGAAAACCCCAGTTCTGAGTAGCTGCTGCTGATGCAGTTTTGCTGCAACCAAATCACGAAACGAACAACTAAACGATTATTGATTCTTATCCAATGATCTTGTAAGAATAATGGAAATTTTCGAATGCAATAATGCGTTGACATATTCGAATTTCATACACTTTTTCTAAACTGAGAGACTGGTCTAATGCTGCATTTTCATCAAGAAACAACACACCGTTCAGTATTGTTTTCCTGAGAAAGTTTCAAAGATTTGATATGGTATTTTCCATACATTTTGAAAATATGAAAAAGTAGCAACTTAGCCAGCCATACTGAAATTATATACGAAGGATCCTAAATTCATCAGTTCGTGTAAACAATCTGATTTAGTCCAAAAACCATAGATACCAAAAATCACTTAAAAACTGCCACTTCAGTACACGTATTTTCTGTAAATGTCAATAGCAATTCTTATATTTAGTTTATAATGATCAGAAAAACAATTATCTTATTGCTATTTCAGCAACATATTCTTCCCACTGCTTCTCATCTCTCTAAATGTAACATTTTTCTTTTCGGTAAATTACTATTTGAGAATATATCTACCGTATAATACGAATCCCGCGGGAATTCCAGATATTTTTCCGACTATAGCAAGCCCGCCGTGTTGCCAATACTTTCGCAAGTACTGAAATCGCAGATTCTTTATTTAATAGCAAAATAAATCGACTCGGAAGAAAGCTGTTCATCTTACGAAATGCGGAATAAATATTTGGATGGAAGTTGGTGACAATTGTTTGGAGCAGGAGACTACTTAACAATAGATACATATTTTAACACTGAATTTGCGAACATAAAATGTATCACACTTATTATTATACGAACAAATCCAATAAAGATCTGTTTCAGTTTAAATAAACTGCTATTGCAAAACTTGCGTGCCGTACAGAAAAACATTGTAAACAGAAAACATACGCAAAGATGAATTGACTGAAGCCTTGGCTGCCAGTGTTTGACCTTCAATTTTTTTTCCGTTTTCTGATTTTGAAGCAGAAGTACATTGTAATTTCTTCCTGACGTGCGAGCGGATAACGTGCTAGGTCAATATCCGTCACAGTATTCGTTGGGAAAGTAGGTTTATACTAATAGATGTTCACTAAGGATAGGTTCCGTATATTGGCCTGGTCAACCGAAAGATACCGAATTCATCCACATTTCGGAGTTTTGACGTTTACAGTACGTTTAATTGTTAACCTGAATAACTTTTCACATTTACGGAACGTATCCTTAATATCTTCCTTAGCAGCAAATTTGTTTAGTTTACAGGCATTTTATCAACACTTTATCAAAACGCGCATTCAGTTTATAAAAGCTGCATTGAAAACTATTCCGTTGTCGATATTGTCGAAATGTTTTATAAATTTATCATCAAAAAGTTTTTGCTGCAGAATTACCAAATAAGTAAACCATCACAAGAAAGTTTTGTAGCAAACGTATGAGACATTGTTTCTATGAAACTCAATTATTTTATAGTAAAATAATCGAAAATATATTAAATCAATAAAGAATATTTATTCGCTCTGGGGCATTCAGTAAACGGTGAAAAAAGAAATTAATGTGATGGAACAAATCTTTCAGTGGAAGGAGAATTCAAAATAAGTTAGGAAAACTATTCATATTCTATATTTATACATTATTTGAAATAATCAATGAAATTACCAATATATGAATCCATGCATCACAAAAACGACTGATTCAAGAATACTTAAATACTTAAATAACTATTAAGTAACAAGGAATGTAAAGACGTGTTAACATTCGAGGTGAGCGAGTACGAACCGAGGCAAAGCCGAGGCTTGTCGCTTGCCGAGGATGATAACAGTCGATACATTCCGTGTTACTTATTACGTTTTTCCCGCTGCTTGTTGACATTTCTCAAAATTTGCCTGAATTGAAGTTTGTTTTCTTACCCTTCCTTCATGATTATTCGTTCGCTATTTCATTCTAAGTTGCTTGTGCGTGTAACTAAGTTACCGAATAAGCAGACAACAATAATATTCAAAAGGTCTCATAACCTAAAAATTGATATGAATGAAGCTGAAGGTATTACTTGTCAAAGTCAAAGTCATTATTACCCTAGGCATGTAAATGACACTATTTACATTCCGTTGTCAAGATGAATTAGTAAACGAATGATATAGGCCATTTACCTGTTTTGTTGCTAAGCATGTATGGACTATTTACAGTGTCGGCAGCGGGAAAAACTATTTTATTAGGTCAGTAGTTTGATTTGAAACGCAGTATTTTAAGTTAGTGTTTAAAGTCGCAAAAGTGATTATAAAATAGTTTTGTAATGTTTATGGAAGGATTCATGAAATGTTACCAGAGACTGAAGTATTTGGTTGTTATATAAAAATAATGATTTCATAGCCTAGGATGAAAAGCTTCAGTAAAACTATTTTATAAAGGCAGTATTTAGTTCGGCAACATAGTTTGCACGTGAGTATATAGTTCTGAAGCCGCAAAAATATTTAGAAAATTGTTTTGTAATGTTTATGGAATGAATCACAAAATACTACAAGTATGAAAAACTTCACTAAAACTATTCTATTAAGGCAGCAAGTATTTAATTTGGCAACATAGTTCTAGAGTGAGCATAGAGTTTCAAAGCCGCAAAAATGTTTATGAAATTGTTTTGTAATATTTGTGGGAGGATTCATAAAATATTACCAGAGACTGGAGTATTTTATAAAATATTGCCAATTTTGTATTTAAAGATGTTGAAGTAACTCATTGAAGATATTTTCAGGGTTTAGATTATTTTATAAACTTTTTAATGAATGAATAAGTAATGATTTCATAGCCTAGTATGAAAAGCTTCACTAAAACTATTTTATAGAAGCAGTATTTAATTTGGCGTTATAGTTTTTAAGTGAGTAGAGAGTTTTGATGCCACAAAAATGTTAATAAAATTGTTTTGTAATATTTATGACTGGAGGATTTGATTTATAGCTGTTGTAGAAACGCATTGAAGATATTTCAAAGGGGTATAATCTTTTTGTAACTGTTAAAAGTTGTAAGGTGAACAACGTTGTAGGTAATTGAGAGGAGTACTCTGTTGAGAATATCGAACCTGGAACACCAAAGGATAATAGATATAATTTGTCGAAACGTCGTGCCATCTACATACTACAGGGTGTCAAAATGAATCGACAACAAAATAATGTCCGAAAAATCATTTGTTACTGATGTATATTAGCTTCAATTCTAGACCAGATTCAATAATTATTTTCCAAAATTATTCAAGTACCAAATATATGTAATTTTTAGAGAAATGTGAGTATATACAAGATAAATCAATAACCCCTGAAAAGAGGTCGTAGTCGTAAGATTCTCAAATCTACAACTGCGATTCTATTGTTCTGGCACCGCCCTGTATCACGTGCGAAAGAACGGGTTTAGGTCTGGATACTTTTGGCTCTGCAAAACGCTTTTTGCATTGAGATGCTGCCGAGAATAAAGACGTTTGCCGTGTCGAGAGCCATGACCAATGCTTTACCTGCGAAGTGCGTGGTTTAAATCTTTCACTCCGTTCGAAACTAAAGCCAAGACGAACGCTGAATAATTTACCAAGTTCAGATTTATTATTTGATCGTTCATTATGCTCGCTCGACAAATATACTTCATAATTTATGCCGTCTGGAGGCTTAATCATTCTTTTTTTTGGTATCCGCATGAGGCAATGCCTCGCCGCAGGAATAAAAAGCGAGAAAAAGTATAAAAAGTAATTCGGTGTATAATTATAACGGGTGGACTGGAAGGACGATCTGATTGGTCATTAGCCTTATTCCATGAATATACAGTATCCTTCAGACAGTTGTCAATTTATTTTTAAATTCCACTTTGGCGTTAATTTGTTCTTTAAGAAGGATGGAAAATGGCATATCCGGATAGGGTCACGTGACTTTCACTAGCTGTCAAAAGATATTTTTCTGAGAACAAACGCTTAAAATAGGAATGTTTGAATATCCAAAAATTTTAGAAGAAAAATTTTGTTTCGATTTTGATTTTACAAGGTCTATTTGAACGTTCTATTGCAACTTTTGGTTTTTACCGTTTTTTTGAGGAGCTTTAGAATACTTAAAAGTTGGTAAATTTTACAAAACTATTTTATATCAGTAGCTTTTAGCACTTAGTGATGCTAACTCTTTGAAGAACACTATACAGTCTGTTATATTAACTATAGTTCTATAGTTCTCACATATATTTCATCCTTGTTTGCTAATACTATAATAATAACTATATATCAGTCAACGTTTTGGAAATATAATATGACACCTTCAAGTCTAAATGAATTGTTGCCTCAAGATATCAAAATATTTTGACGAACTTTTGGTTGAAATCTGAAATTGAATTACTTTTAGTGCTGGTCATCTACCCCACTATCTGCCATACTAAGAATGGTCGAGTTTAATATAAGAAGACATAATACATATAACAAGGCAACCTTAAAACCTCTTATTCTCCAAACCTAATTTTTTTCCCTTTTTAATATGTCATTGTCTTCTCTTGCCAATCCAGTAAAAAATATGAAGGTAGAGAAGGGAAATAAGTATAAATGATTTATCTCAATGGACAAAAAAATACTATGTCAAGTTAGTTCCATTAAAGTCAAGCAAATAGGTATTGGATTCAAATGACTCATATTTTGTTGGAAAATCTTCCTTAACTGAATTGAATAAACAACTATGGCGACCTATAAAAACACTGGTTGTAAGTCAAAATATTTTTTGTCAACAACAATTGTAAAAAGTATTCATAATGCATGAATTTTCTCAAGCATTATGATATCCATTAATCACTAGTGAATATTAAGATTATAATTCCATGAGCTGTCAAATTTCAGTTCGATTTTGTTTGAACTGTCAAACGTCAAGTCAGTGAGAATTTCATTTGAAACGTCAAAAATTTGTTGGTTTGACACGTTCAGATACGAGGGTTGATTTTTTGTGTAAAAAATTGATTCTGGTGCTTGTAATTGTGAAATATGAGTTCATTAGCGTCTGAAAAGATTGTAAACAAAATTTAATTTTATTTATTTTTTATTGAAAAAATCGTGTTTGAAATTGATCAATAATCATGATTCAGAAGGGTACAACTAGAAAAGTATTGGAGACTTTCCGAATTTTCTTCGGATTCGTGTTTAGAGGAGATAAAACTACGTAAGAAACAAAACCTTTTTTGGGTCAGGAAGAATGCCGATGAACTTACCTTTATCGAGATGAAAAATCCTGATTATTTCACAAAGTATAAAGAGTCGCAGACAAAGTATACTATTCTACTCTCCTAATATGGCCCTAATTCACTTGGACGATTTAAAACACTCGCCTACGGCTCGTACCATAAACTTCATCCGCGTGAATAATATGCTTGTTGGATAATAAACTAAAAAGATGTTCAGTGATACTACTCACTTGACAAAAAATATGAATGCAGTCTTTTAGACCATATAGACAGTTCCAAATAGTTTATCAACTACGAAAGACATACAGAAATGTAAAAATGAATTTGAATTTTATGTTTAAATAACTTTATTTGTTTGATCTTACACCATAGAATTCTTAATTATTGAATGGGGTAAACTTTGATTAGAAACGCAAGAAGCAGTAATTCTCATTTTATAGAGAAAAACATATATTTGTTCATGATTGTTAATATAAACTCATTCGCATCTAGAGCTTCTGGTATAAAAAGTTTTGCAGAAGTTACGATTTTTTTAATATTCCAGAAATTTCGTAATCGTAAAAAAATAGCAAAAAGTGAAAGTTGTATAGAACGTTTAAAATTCGAAACATAGGTGTAAAATCAGAAAAGAAACAACTTTTTTCTTCAAACATAAGCATATTTTCAGCGATTATTTTGAAAAATTATTATTTTTGACAGGTAGTGAAAGTCACGTGACCACATCCGAGTAGATCATTTTTCAAAGCACAACTTGACGCCTACACCAAATTTCAAAATAAATTATTAATAAAAGTTTTTCCATATGATGCCAACTCTTTGAAGAACACTGTAGAAGGATTTCAGAACCAACTGTAATTGATGGCGAGTATGGCACTTAATTGAAAACATTAATGACCTCTAATAATGCTGCGTTTTTTCCATTATCATGCTCGGCATTTGATAATCTATCCACATAACGGCAGACATGAAAGCCTCAGCGCAAAAATTCAATAAGTTCCTTACTATTATTATTACCGAGTCGGAATTTTCATAACGCGGACGTGTACGTACACACATGCGGGTTTTGCCCCCCGCACCCCCCTGTCAAGCAACCCGTAATGGGTTTAAACACGATCATTACCGACTCACGCCAACAATGTTATTTTTGAAAGAAAAAATTCTTTCACAATAATTCCCAGTAAGAAAACAAGTACCCATTAAAATGACGAATGGCCGGCATAGAAGAAAATCAAAATGCACATACCTTTTTCTGCATGTCACATGGGAATAAATGCCGCGAATGAATGCCGGCAATTCAAGAAAATCGAGAATGTGCTCTGAATTCAATTATGGAATAGGCTCCGGAGTTAGTAGAGCAGCGGCGAAGAACGAGGCAAATTTATACTACAGGGGGTGCATGAAATCCATTATTACCATGTTGGTAAAAGCACACAGTAAAAAATAACAACGAGTAAGGAGTTTTAGAATACTATTCGTAACTTCAGAGTTGATTTTCAGAGTTAAAATACTATTGGTAACTCGAGGAGTCATTTTCACTTTAATAAATGTTCACTATGGAAAAATGCAAACGTTTTCATATACTTAGAATAATTTTTAAATCTAGATAAGAGTGTTGAAAATAATTCGGATTTCAAAAGATTGCTCTAAAGTTTGTTTCTTGTTGTTTTTTGTTTGTTGCGGCAATGACGCTGATAGTCCGGAATTTGAAAAAATAGTGTTTGTATTCATAATAGCGAATTCACCATTCTTTAATACATCTAAGGTATTCACTTTATTGTCCCTTGATCATTTGCAGGCATTTGAGTTTGAAGAAGATGATGCATTTGGTGCAAGTTATCGTAACTCTTTTACATTTACTTCAAGGGGATGACTCAAGTTCGTAGTATTTGGTTCCCAAGTATATAGATTTGTTTTTAAACTATTCATTTGATATGTAAATATTTATTTATTTTCAAAAGAGTTTACTATATGTTGAATAATTTTATATTTATCTTCATGAAATGTAATAGAAAAATATAAATCTCCTTTCTTTTATTTCTCTTTCTTTATTTTTTTATCTTTTTCATAAAAAAGTTGATATTTTCCTTCTCATCAACAAATTTTCAGTTTATATAATATATCCTAATGAAACTCAGACCTGAATCAAAAATAGCTTCTCATTTATATGTAGAGATTATTACATTCTTCGGAGAAAAATAAAAAATTCCTGGAAATTTACATCTAACGTGAAATAATGGGCTTTCAAAAGTAACATGAACAATCAAGGTAGGTTCTGTGACTATTTAGTCACTCTAGTCTCACTCTAGTCTCACTCTAGTTGGTGTCGTTGAAAACCAATATTCCAGAGTGATTCAACTCTACATTGTATTCAACACCAGCTAGAACATAGTGAACTTCTGTCAAGAGTAGAAATTCAATTGGTTCACTCTGTTAGAGTCAGTTTCAGCTCTAATACAGTGAAAATCAACCAGGACCAGAGTAATAATTGTATGTATTTAATCTATTATGTTTCAAATCAACACTAACTTGAGTAACATAACTCTGTATTTATTGATAAGAACAACACTTTGTCAGAGTATGAAACACACTAGGAATTACTCTAAGGACTTAGTGAGTTCACTGTACTTCACTGTAAAATTTTAGACCTGCTGGTTTAGATTGTTTCACTCCATTTTTTTTACTGTGCAAAACAGGAAACATAGAGAAAGAACATAGAGTACGAGGCCATTATCAGTAAGAATAGCCGAACACAAAAAGTGGACTCAACGAGGGGAAACATCAAAATCGGGAATTGCTGACCACGCCTGGACAAAACACCACCGAATTCTCTGGGACGAAGCTAGTGTTCTTCATAGAGAGGAACATTGGTTCAAACGGAAAGTTATGGAAACCACCTACATAGAAGCCAATGTTGCCTTCAGTCAACCAAGCGTGGAAATTAAAAACGTATGGAAACCGCTCATGGACCGTTTTGGAGGGAGAAAAAGCGCGAAACCACGCGCGCCACAAGACCGCGCGTAATAACACTTAATTATAGACCTATAGAAGGTCGCATATCATCTGATTTTGTCACTATTCACCAGAAGACGATTGCGGATTCAAGCAATTGAAACTAGGGATCGACCGATATAGAAATTTTAGCCGATACCGAAAATCGGCCGATACCGATAATCGGCCGATACCGATAATCGGCCGATACCGATATTTCAAATACCGATATACCGATATATCGGTCTATCGGCCGTTAATTTTTTTCCATCGTTGTTCGTACAGTTGTACTAACATAGCTGAAACCGTAAAAACAGGTACGTCCATAATTCGACAATGGGATATAAATTCAGAAAAGACTAAGGAAATTCATAAACTGTAGTGCCAGACATTTTTCAAAAGTGCAAATCTCGTGTACAGAAAATAATAGATGATCAGATGATCGGAAAAATCAGATATATGGACTTGTCAACATAACAATTATATCTTCTTTTATATCATTGACGGCTCATTTTTGGAATAAAAATGTATCTAGGCTCCGAGAGTCATTTGTTCTAGCTTGTAGAGCGAACAAGTTTTCTCTGAAGCTGGTAATATTTATGATTCAAAACGTAGCAGGCTAACTCCTGATAGGGCAGAAAGCTTATTGTTTCTGCATCACAACCTACCAAAACTAAATTATCAGTATTAATCAGATATTTTTGTATTTTAGCAAGGTGAAATAATTTCAACTTATAGTTGCAATCCGCATAGGGTTTCATTTTATTAATTTTTAATTACTAGTCAAAGAATTTAGTTGATTTTACGTTACATACTTTTTATTGGCAATAAAGATGTATTTTTGATGGAAGTGTATTTTTTTCATTAATTTTTCAAATTGAATTTTTTCCCAATAAAAAAATATATCGGTCTATCGGTTTTTGATATCGGCCGATACGATAATCGGCCAATGAGGCCGATATCACCGATAGACCGATATAAATATCGGTATCGGTCGATCCCTAATTGAAACGTTGTGAAAAATTTGAAAGAGATAGAAATCTTTCAACCATTAAGATGATGGACGTCCGAAATATAAGTAATCATAGAGAAAGAAGTTGACAATTCCAACGTGATTTGAAAATTAGCTGTGAAATCAATCAAAATATTTTTTTTAGTGCCTGAAAATTCGCTTTCCATTGACAAAGCAAGTATCATGACTTTCCCAAATTAAGTTAATACATATAACAGCCAAAAAAATTTTATAAAAATTGTATAAATACAAACACCGACACACATTTAACATAAACAGTTTGAATAATACAACGAGAAAAGACAGGCAAAAACGAGGTACATTGTCAATTTCAATTATAGAGCAAGTCAAGTGTCAGCCATGTTTTTGTTGAAGTATTCACTGACGTCATAGAATACCTCTTCTGAAAGAGTCAACCTCACTGATCTCCTAAATAATGCTAATGACTAAGACGCTTGCTGAAAGATGGTTGTATAGTTTGGCGGCATTCGTGTTGTTATTTTGGCGGTGTTGTTATTTGGTAGGTTTTTATGAACTAGACATACCGTTTCCAGGATGAAAATAGAAGATATGGTGATGATTTTCTGCTCCCTGAACAGTTCCATACCAAGAGGCTTGGCCCAACCTTACATGTATAACCAACAGTATGTTTGGCAGAGTGAAAATTCTCTTGAAGTACTGTTTATTGCAGGTTCCCCAGAAAGGAATACCTGTTTTGAATGTACTGTTTTGACCGTAGCCATACTCAACTCGTTAGACACCACATATAAGACTGATATTCATTGCTCCACACCTCAACATGGTCATTGTCAAGACAAAGTTGGTATAAGTAGACGAGATGGTATCTCTCCCTAGAGGGCATTGAAAAGACAATAGAAGTGTTTTGAATATACTGAATGAAAGCAAATTACTATCGCACCAAATTTTAACAGCAGCAACATCTCGAGTAATTTTGCTATGAACATTATATAGACTATTATCATGCCACAGTTACACCATCTGCTAATATAGTAAACATGCCTTCAGTCATGTCACTAAAATACAGTAGGAACAAGAACGGTCCAAGATCAGAACCCTGTGGAACACCATGCCTAACTGAATCAATACCTAGCAAAACTTTCGTTTTTACGATTTTGGTTCTTGGATTCAGGTAAGACCAACCAACCAAGCAGTAACTTTGCTCTTTGAACCCAAAGCGCTTTATTTTGCGCAGCAGTATCTCATGATTGACACAGTTGAAAACCAAAATATTTGTGGTTTAGAATATTGTGGAGGGTTAGCAAGAGCATCAGTCTACTTTATAAGAAATTTTCAATTTATTTCTCATAGGTGGGAATGAGGGAGATTGGCTGATAAGTATTGGAGACCCCACGAATTGGGTTCGCTACCTTTATAAAGAGTAATTACAATGCTAGTTTTTGAAAAGTTAGGAAATATTCCACTGGCAAAAATAACGTTGATAAGTGAATTGAGGAACTACTAAAGGCAGTGTAGCAAATCAAGGGTATTCTTGGTTACTTTCGTTATTCCTAATTTGGCATTCGGCATAGATATACCAATTTATTTAAAATTCGGAAACAGTCACCAAAGCTACCGTAATTTTTCCTTGGTAGTTTCGGAAACTGCTTGTCGTTTTGACTCATTTCATTAATAAATGACAATTTCGAAATACTGAATAAAAATCATCATCATGCAAACCAATATATAGTGACCGGCAGAAAGTACGCATCATATGGGAATTTTTTTTATTAATAAATTTTGACAAATATTGATACTTGCAATCGCTTCTGCATCAAAAGAAACCCCAAAAGACGTTGTACAGTGCCGTTCGTCTTTTCGAGGTTGGCGGGAAATTTAAAAAAATTGAAAATTATTTCTCAAAACACACTTGTTTCTGAAAATATCGAGAAATGTTAATAAGAAAAGTTGTTCAGATTGACATTTTATAGCTATGTACAAGTTTTGAAAAAGATCTGAGATAAAAAAATAAAAATCAATTTTTTGCCACAAAAAAAAATCTTTTTGGAAACATACATTTCTGACGAAGAAACTCATTAGTAAAGCCAACACTAATATTTCAAATAATGTTTTGTGAAGATTCGCAAGCTATTCCTATTTTATTCGGAGAAAATTTGAAATCTGTGATTTTGCAGTGTGATCAGCTGCTTCATAAGAAGTCACTGAAATATCTACAGGACATTATAATTCCGATACTTTTTATTATTGATTAAGAACCAAGTATCTACACAATTTCAATTTGAAATTCTTAATTGTCCTGTAGATATTTCAGTGACTTCTTATGAAGCAGCTGATCACACTGCAAAATCACAGATTTCAAATTTTCTCCGAATAAAATAGGAATAGCTTGCGAATCTTCACAAAACATTATTTGAAATATTAGTGTTGGCTTTACTAATGAGTTTCTTCGTCAGAAATGTATGTTTCCAAAAAGATTTTTTTTTTGTGGCAAAAAATTGATTTTTATTTTTTTATCTCAGATCTTTTTCAAAACTTGTACATAGCTATAAAATGTCAATCTGAACAACTTTTCTCATTAACATTTCTCGATATTTTCACAAACAAACGTGTTTTGAGAAATAATTTTCAAATTTTTTAAATTTCCCGCCAACCTCGAAAAGACGAACGGCACTGTACAACGTCTTTTTGGGGTTTCTTTTGATGCAGAAGCGATTGCAAATATCAATATTTGTCAAAATTTATTAATAAAAAAAATTCCCATATGATGCGTACTTTCTGCCGGTCACTGTAGAAGACCCGGAATAAAAAAAGACTTGAAACCTATACAGGCAAAAGATGGGTTGGTTGTCTTATTTTGATTTTGGCAAAAGCTGAAGATATTGGGAACTTTGTGCAACAGTAAATGATGAAAATTACTCGCAATTCATTTTGAAAGGACCTCTATCGAGATGAACCAATATTTTCCATTATAAAATAAATTTGCTGGCGGAATCCCGATTTCAGTCAGTCACGTGTTATTTTACCATTTTGTAGTAGCTACCGCTTCACTAATTCAAAGCCTTAATAAGATACGCTCACCTATTGAGTGTCTATGTATAAGGTACGCCCTCGCCTCTTTGTTGCCGCTAGTTACACTCACCTGAAACAAATGAAACAAATAAAATGAGATCGATAAAAAAATGACTATCGATGGAATTTGTACTATTGCGAAATTGAAACAAAGGAACTGGTTTAATTCAGATCAAAATTAATGCAGATCTGGAGAATGTGGGGTCGATCGAATGCACAGCGTGATTGGTTTATGATTGTCGGAGGAACGAACAGAAGTTCAAGGACCAAAAAATGTTAAAGAAACTACAATTGAAGTCCTTATTCGGCATTCTATTCAATAACTTGAATAAATTTCTTACATTGCAATTAGATTACTGTTATCAATAATGGTATGCCACAAGGCTTGGCACTCGGGCCACTGCATTTTATCATTGTTCACCGAAAGACATCTTTTTACTTGAATTTTGTTATTTATTATGAAACAATTTAATTGCTCACTTTTCCAAAAATGCATAAAATAAACAATTTTCTCAAAGGCGGATCTATGGAGGGGTAATGGGGATATTTCTCCCCCTGCCAAAATAATCCGATCCATGTCAAAAAAATTCTCTAATAATTGAAACAATGTCCTTGTTTTCTGGCTTATATATACCTAAAGTATTTTTTGTTGCTATCATAGAGGCTCTAAATATGAAATCTTGGTAGAGATTCGGAGTTGTTGGGGAAAGCAAAAATGTTACAGACAAGAATGATTTTTCTCAGTTTTGTCATATAGCATAGATTTATCTGAAATTCTTTTAACTACCTCTATTGATCAAATGTATGCTACAAAATAAATATAGAGCAGGTGTCATAGAAACATTAAAGAAAATTCGGAAATATGCTGATTTTTTTCCCTGACAATATTTGAAAACATTGAAGTAATCCTCAATAAATTGGACATTTTTGTAACTGTTTCTAGACCTGCTACTAAATAATCATTTCAGGCAAATGTTTAATACGATTATTATAGAATTAGAACATCCATTCCAATTTTAGATTCAATATTAAATATTTCAGTCTATCGATTTAATAGTGATTTCTTAATAAACTAAATTCGAACATAGTTCTGCCAAGTACAATTACAAAAACTATTTTTCAAAAGACAAGAAAATATTTTCTAAGGAAAATTACGCCCTGCCAAACCTAAAACCAAAATCAGAGCTAAAGTTGTAGCAAAATAATTGTAGAAACGAAAACCTCCTGAATGTGAGTATATTTATTTTTGCAATATATTCACTAACTTTGTTGGCTAGATTGAATATGAGATATTTTAGTAGATATAGGAGAAGTTATAGATCGTTTATTTCGGTTTTAAGAACGCTATTTGTAATTTTAATATTTTCAGCTGAGATATTGTTTTTTTTTTGTTTTGTTGAAGGCATCGACTTCTGTGGTCATTAGCCTTTAGGTTATTTTCGTTCCTAGATCTTTTCATACAAATTAATTGTTTTCATGAATTCTAGGACATCTTTCATTTTGTCTATGCAGAGGCAGTCTTTCATATTGTTTGGAAGGTTGAAGTTCCTTCGAGCATTCTCATATTGTCGACATCGTAGCATTATGTGCTCTACCGTCAAACTGGTTCTACAAGTATCACATCTAGGTTGTCTCTCTCTCGTTAGCATATAGATAGATGTTATATTAGTGTGGCATATTCTGAGTCTAGTTATGATAACTTGTTCTCTCCTCGTGAGTTCGTGTGGGTGCTCGATGTATCCAATGTCTGGTTTAACATCTCTCAATTTGGATTCAGAATTAATCCATTCATTTTGCCAATTTTTAGATATTTCCCTCTTGCGGTAATTCTTGCAATCATTTGGAGAGATAGGGATATTTTCATCAACGTCTTTGATTGTTGCAAGTCTTGCAGCAGTATCTGCATTCTCATTTCCTTCTATCCCGATATGGCTTGGAACCCAGACAAATATAATATTTTTTCCTTTTGTTTGGAGGTTCTTGATCTGTGCGATGATTCTTTGCACGGATGGCTCTTTGTGGAAAGGTTTTTGTAGAGCTTGAATGGAACTCAATGATTCTGTGCAGATGAGATACGAATTGTGGTTGCATGTATCAATATATAACATCGCCTGCCATATGGCATATTGTTTATTGTATTTTTTATTAAGATTTTGTCTCACTAATACAGTTTTCAATTTATTTAAATTTGCAATTCTCACTTTGGTTTAAAATGTATTTCATGTTTAAATGTAACAGGCGCATTACTTCGTTTACTTGAAATGTTTTAATTTGTGTTAAAAAACAATAATTGACAAACTAATTAATCGTGTTTTACAATATGTACTTTAAAACAAAGTATTTTTATTTTTTTCCAAAATTGTTTTACCGCCCCCAAAAACAACTTACCGAGATTCGCCCTTGAATGAGCTATTCAGGGATTACAGGGACTCATTTTTCTATGCAAGCCTCGGACTGGAAAATCCCCCAGTGGTATCTCCAAAACCCACCTGTTTAATTCTTTTGTCCGGCAGCCGAAATCTAGGATGCCACGTCCGCAATACAAGCGAAACAAAAGTGCATACATTGCAGTTCTCATATTCATAATCACGTTACCCGAGGCAATAATAAGCACAGTTGTAGGTACAAATGAGAAATAGCGCTCAGCCGCAGACATAACTCGGCGCAGGCGGCAAGTATATCACAACCCCGCCCCCCGGCCTCCCGCCGCCCGTGAGTTATGGTTAATGAACATTGTGTTTATTTAATCTAAAATACAACATTGTCCACGAAATAGATTACCGCGTCTATGGTGAAAAATTGCCCGCTTGCCGCCGAATGATGCGTCGTAATTTGGGATTTTTGTCGCTCGATAGCGATCATATACATCCGTCGCATAATTTTCGCTATTTATTGCCTAGCATTTATCAACTTGCAAAAATTGCTACCGGGAGATTTTCATGCTGGAGCAACAGTCGTTTGCTGGATAGGTTAGGTCGTACAGCGTCGATTAGAACGTTTCAGAAGTGGGATAATTATTTTCAGAAGTGGGATAATTATTCTCAAGAGTGGCATAGTAATTTTCGACTTTGAGATACAAATTTTCTGCAGTGATATCTTTGTGGTCTTTATCATGAGAAATGTCTTAAAATGAAACCTACGATAATATTGCTAGCACTTCAAACAGTTATAAAAAAGTATTTACCCCAAATATGGGCTATAACATGACACTTTTCTTTTAGTTTTTATTGAATTTCAAATATATGCCGTTTATTCTTGATAATACTTCAGAGTCAATGTTTTTGTTCTTAGGTACTTTCAATATAATTCGGTCTGGACCAGGACAAGTGTCAATTTTGTTTTGTTTTAGAGACAGTTCGATATCTTTTGGTGTGAAGTTTGAATCATATTCTTGATTGATTTTATTTCTTTCCTGGCTGGTCAATTTTGATGGATATTCCTCTGTCAAAAAACCATTCTCTATTGAAAATCTGGTACTGAGATGATTGTGAATATCATTCAGGGTTATGTTGTAGGACTTATTTGTATTACCAATAACCGTTATTACTGCTTTTCTTCGTTGATTATGGTGATAGTATTGAGCCAATTCATATTAATACGTCTCTTTCTCATTCTGACGGTCTTTTTGTGTGAGTTTTTGTGGATTTCTTGCATTCTTGTAAGATCTTTTTTGGAAAACTGCATTTTTCTTCCATCTCATTTCATAATATCTTGTAGCTGGGTGTTTGGACCTGATAATTTTGTCATTTTCTTCAAAAGAAACTTTTTGAAACCTGAAATTGATTCGTCAAAGAACACACTGTTCACAAATTATTTTGTACTGAGATCCAATTTGAAATTTTTGGTTTATTGCTTGGAATTTTTCATCTGTTTCATACTTTAATGAAAAACTTCAATTTTCTTCGTCAGAAAGGTGTCAAATTTGATATTTTCGAAAACGTCAAATAAAAATTTATGATTTTTAAAGATACAATCATGCGAATCTTTTGTACTGCAATGTTTCAGCTTTGTCTTCAACTTCATGAACAGTTTAAATACATCTATTTCAAATTTTAAAAAAATTGAAAAACTTGTAAAAAACCTGAATAAATTTCAATTAGAATGACAGCTGTTACTGGCTATAGGTTCATTCACTACACATTTAGCTCTAATTAATACCAAATTATTGTAACTAAAGGGGTTTTCCCGTCCAATAAATAAATAAATTGTCAACGATGTTGGCCAGACAAAAGAAAATATAGAAGCTAGTTTCAAAGAACACACATTCTCAGACGTAAAAGTAGTTCATCTCGCAATGTCCCTATCACTTCTTGGCCGTTGTAGAACCACAGCTATGTATATTCATCCGAACAGAGGAGTTTCTCGTCGTATAAATCTCTTCTACAAATACAATCGCGAAATAGAGTCATCGGTCTGGCTACGCGACAAATAACATTCATCCCGGCAAAAAGTATTAAAGAGAAACTGTATGGAAGATAAACAAATATTCCGATAAATTCCGAGGCAAACAAAGCATATTTTCTATGCGTCAGCACATCGTTCCACCACAGTATAACAATATTAGCCGGGTAGCGTTTTACTACGGTAAAATTAAGCAAAAAACAAGGATTTGGTGAACGTTGCGAAACACTCAGTTCAATGGAAAAAGTGTGGTAATTTGAAATGCGAACTGGTTGAATTGAAATAGTATATTGTGTATCTAGTAGTAAAAGCAATACATTCCCGGACGACAATGTAAATTGTTGGCCGAGGCGTTAAGCCGAAGCAAACAAGCATTGAAGTCTGGGAATGTGCTTTTACTACGAGGTACACATACTATTTTTCTGAAATCGCAATCAGCATTATCAAAAACTAAGGAATTCTACATATTGTTTGTGCGAAAATGTAAACAAGCCGGCAAAAATTTTCTCGTATCGTTTTCGATTCGGGAAAGTACTTTTTCGGCAACCATCCGGGAAGTGTTCACTTCCCGGACACTTTTTCTTTCGGAAAGTAGCACTTCCCGGCCTAGTCCGGGAAGTACGTACTTCCCGGACTAGGCCGGGAAGTGCTCGAATTTGAATACAAATATTAATATAAATAAGAATTATAATTTTTCTGTTGGTACCTATCTTCTGTTTGAATTTCAATATATAATACAAATACCCTTACTATTTAACATATACATCAACGACCTTTATGAATCCAATGTTGAGGGGAGTATAGTGAGTTTTGCTGACGACACGGCTGTAGTGTATCGGGACAAAAACTGGACGGACCTAAAGAAGAAAGTAGAACATGACTTTATCAATATAATCCAGTGGTTTGAAAGCAGACTTCTCACAATAAACCTCACAAAAACTTTTTTTGTTCCATTCACCAACTACAATAGTAAATTACCAGACTACGACAAAATTACTCTTAACAATGCCGGCACTACCCTGGAAATAACAATGAAATCGTATATTAAATATTTAGGGCTCATCATAGACAAATATCTAAGATGGAGCAAACACGCTGAATATGCTGCGAGGAAGATACGAACTTTTCTGAACAAATTCAAGTTTTTCAAAAAAATATTCTGTTTGGGCCAGCTAAAGACGTTGTATTCCAGTTTAGTCCAAACACATATAAATTATGCAATAACCGTGTGGGGTGGAATAACAAGTAACTACCTTCACATTATAGAAGTAACGCAAAAATGGTTGCTAAAGATAATATATAATAAGAAATATACATATGCGTCTGATAAACTTTTTGAAGAGTCGCAGGTCCTAACCTGCCGCCAACTATACTTTCTCAATCTGGCAATCCACCACCACAGACATAAAAGAGAACTAGCTCCCATCAACCATACACACTACACAAGATACAAACAAAAAACAACAAAAATTCCAAAAGTCCAAACAACAAAAAACCAAAAATTCCTAACATACCTGAGTCCAATTATATATGCTGAAATTCCTAACGAGCTGAAAAAATGTTATAAAATCCAAACATTTAAAAAAAAAATCAAAGCTTGGCTCTTAACAATTCCGACTAAAAAAATAAATGAAATCATTGAGAGGAAATTATACTAATCTAGTAATATAATAGAAAATAAAAATGAACTCATAATATCCAAGTGACACTACTGATTTTCTACTACTCTATAAAAAAAAAAAAAATTAAACTGCTAAGTTAATATGTCTGGTTACCTACATCCTTGATATATGTTATATGTGTGATAATTCAACTGTGTATTAATTATTTATTAATGTAAAAGTGTGAATGAAGATGTAAAAATGTGTACGTGCGCGTATATGCGTCGACATATCTACATATGTGTCGACGTGTACGTGTGTGTGCGCGCATGTTTGTAGTAATATGTATGTAATTAGCCGAACCCATGCACAAGGTCTAACCTTTTATGGGATCCCTACTTATTTATTTGTCTTTTATTATTGTTATCTTATATTATTCCACATATTCCATATTGATGGCAAAATAAATTATTATTATTATTATTATTATTATTATTAATAAGAACTGAAATGTTCAAAATATTCAAATTTGGAATCATTTCATCCGGTTAACAGATGGGTGAAAGTCGAAAGTCTCATTGATTTGTTATTCTACACGATTGGACTCGTAGACTTCCAGGACTCGCTAACGCTCGTCCTAGAATTTGGTCTACTCGTCCAAAAAAACAGTATTTTCCGGACTTGTTACGTAAATTACTATTCTCTCATTCGTGTGTTTGCAGCACTTGCCCTTCAGGCTCGTGCCACAAACTACAACAATCGTGAGAAAAGTTGAACTTTCCCCACTTGTTGCACAATATACTATTCTTTCACACCAAATGATGCGTTTTAAATTTCCATATCAACTAGTAGTGTATACGATTAATGAAATTAACACTAAACCAAATGGAGGTAAAAACAGTTCTCGACAGTGAATCCAATATTGCCGGCGACTATATTTCCACTTTTGGTCCGATTCATTTCAAAATCTGTATGTAAAAACATAATGACCGAGTATATGTTTCTGATGGTTGTCTTCAATTCTTTTCTTCTAATGAAATACTGACTGCTCATCAACAAAATGATTGTTATCATCTAAGTGTGTCACTCCCAAAACCAGATATGATGATCAAAAAGTATGGTGAAGTTGTCGAGAACATTATCAAATTTACCAATATTGGAAAACAACTTCCAGTCTCATTTGTCATATATGGTGATTTTGAGAGTTTGTTTAAACCTATTCAGCGCAATGATCCATAAGATGAGCATTCATTCACATTAAAACCGTACGAACATACTCATTCGCTTTCTATGTGATGTGTAATTTTGATAATAAATTTTCGAAATTCGTACAATATCGTGAAAGTGATGGTGCTGAGGTTTTTGTTAAACTGTTGGAGGAGCTTATATAAACCCAGGTTTAAATAATGAACATTCGAAAAATGCTACAACTTTCAACAAAAGAATATAGTGAGTTTTAGAGTTTCACACAATGTCATATTTGTGGTAACTCCTATAAACCTGAAGACATCAAAGTCACTCTCACTTGACAGGTGCGTACCGCGCAAGCGCTCATTCGAGATGTAATTTGCAACATAAGCTGGTGAAATTAATTCCTGTGTTCTTCCAAGATTTGACCAATTATGACTGCAATGTTTTTATTGCAAAACTGTCTCTGAATAAGAAAATATCTTGATAATTGCTCAAAATACAGAGAAATATACTTCATTTTCCAAAACACACTTAGTTGAAAAAACAGCAAACCCCAATATCAGAGACAAATTCATCACTCTGAGGATTGCTGACTCTTTTCGCTTCTTACCCAAATATCTAGATAATCTGAGTAAAACACTGAAACCACCCCAATGTCGGGAGGTGGGGAAAAGTTTTTGGCATGATGAAAATTGAATGTGATAAGACGCAAAGGTGTTTTTCCTTATTTTTATGTCCTATAAAAGTAATAAGTTTTTGGGATCAAATTTGAGTGCTAGCAAGTTCGTTTGAGCATTTTTTTCGAGCACTTAGCACCCTTTGATAAAGTCGTTAGAGCAATGAGCACCAATCGGTTTGAATAAGTGCTCCTAAGCACAGTGTTTACTTCAACAAAAGGGCGTAGAATGTTCAGACAAGTAGTGAGCAAATAGCAGGAAGCAGCTCTGACTTTAAGGAAGATTACGACAAAATCCATTTCGAAACTGCCCCACTTCTTATAACCATAATATCACTGCTGAAAATCTCTACCTCATTGTCGAACATCACTATCCCACTTCTGATAATAATTATCCCACTTCTGAAATTTTTCATCGTCTAGTAGTTTATATGATTCAATCTGAGAAATATCAACTATATAAGGGGCTATTCCCTCAAACACCTAATTTGCCCTTACTATCGTCGATAGACCTGAGAGTAAACAGTAACGGAAAAAAGAAGATAAAGCCCCGCTACCATCGACTTGATTAAATAAGCTCATTGAATTCAATCTCAATCCCAGCCAATCTATCCAATTTTCCGGTAGTCTTATCTTTTCCAAGGCATCCTCCCCTATGATGTTACCCAATGGGAGGTCGTATATAAGTCACGTGTGCAATCCCGGCTCTAATCTAAAGATTTATTCCGGCATAAATTCGTCCTGAAAAACCGTAGTTTGTTTCGCCTCCGTCATTAACTCGATTTTCTGATTGCCAGGAAACAACCAAAAGTAGTCGGCATTCCTGATCGCCATAGTTATAATAGTTATACACGTGACAAGTTGGATATAGACATTATTAATGCAAATATGTGAAAATCACATAAGTGCGTTAATAATGTACTATTCCACGCTTTGCGAAGGTACAACAGTTTATCAACAACCGTCAAGGTTTTTATTACTCTAATAATAAAAAATGGATTATACTTCCTTGTTGTTATGTCCAATACTTTACAATGGTACTGTCTCTCAAAGAATTTACTATATTACTATGGTTTTCATCTTGAAAATTATTTTTAAACATATTTGGATTTCCGAAGAGATGTCCAGTCAACAAACATTGTGATTTTTTTTATATTGCCAGAACAAACCGAAAGAGCATAATGATTATTTCTGTTCTTCAAAAGTTGCCTAGAGTTTAATCAACTAACTTTTCCAAAAAAAAACAGTACCACACTTCCACTCAAAAAAAAATCAAAATCCCTTTTAAAAAGCAGAAAAGTTAGCAACATTTGTCTTGCCAATGATGTATTTTATATACATAAATTTAGATGTACCTATGTGCATATATATATGTGTGTTTTTCCATCCATAATTTGTCTAACATATACCATTTCTGTCTCGTATACCATAACTAAATCATCTTTATATATTTATATAATATATTATTTTATTTCTTTCTATGTTTTTATACCACTTCTCTTTGTAACCAACGTTACTGCAGTTTCGTCCTATATGGACATTATCAAAAAATACAATACAAGATTGTATTGTTTGATAATGTCCATATAGGACGAAACTGCAGTAACGTTGGTTACAAATAGAAGTGGTATAAAAACATAGAAAGTTTTATTTCTCATTTTTCGTGATGATTTCCTACCACGAAGTAACGGCTACATCCATCAATTTATATCTTTTATTTTTTATTACTTTTGGTTTACTGTATTTTCAATTGTTCTACCATGCATATTTCATGTAGTTCATTTGTCTCATAATATCATATTCAAATTCGTATATTTATTTATATTTATACACTTTTTGTTTATTAGAATGCCAATGGGCATGTAAAACAGTGCAAAGAAATGAAGGTTGTTAACACGACCACGAAAAGGGGTTGTTAGAATTATCCAATAAACTGGGACTTTATCTCTTTGGCACTATTATTTCGTGTGGAGGACATAATTTCTACATAAGCAAAATGTCGATATAAAAGAACATACTGATTTGACACATATTGAACACAGGAGTATCAATGACATAGTTAATTTGAAGGTTGTACTGACGCATGACGGCGAAAAGAGTTGATAAATTAGTTGTTTCACAATTTTAAAGACTAAAGAATATGCTACCAAGTGCTCATGGCAACTGATAAAACAACTGTCTCGAGAATTATTTACAAAACTTCATGAAACATTCTTCAGAAAACCGCATGTTGAGTACTGAAATATCAGCTTTATCTGGCGTTCCACAGGGATCAATTCTGGAACCTCTTCTGTTTATCACCTTCATAAATGACATCTGCCTGACCCTGCAGTCCAATGTTTTATTATATGCTGACGATTGTAAACTATACCCAACTATTAACTACCTTCAGGTTAGAAATACTTAATACCTGGTTTGAATTTAGTAGATATGGTTAGGAAATACTTGGAATTATGATCATAAGCGTTTATTTCTTGAATATGGAGCAGAAACATGTATAAAAAAACCAATTGATATAAATACTATTAGCAGTACGTCAAAATTACTGTTTTCGGAGATCTTCAACTACACTTTTGGCTGATTTTGGGGCGGATCCTTGACTATAAAACTACACGGAGACTAGAAATCTGAATCGGTTGCCAAAGTTAAGAAACTTCTACTGACAATAAGTAGATGACGGCAAAGAACAATTTGGGAGAGAACGAAAATCATCAATATCGAAAAAAAATTCAACTCATATTTGCAGATAAGTCTTTGGGAATGTAAACATCTGGCATCAACTTGTGTAATTGTAAAGACTGTATCGTGCATATAATTTTGATTAATATTTATTGTTATTGTCTATGAAATAAATACTTTTTCACACGACCTTGGAGAGAAAAATAACGTTTTGATGTATTTTTATCGTTTCTAATTGTGATTTTATTTATATTCATTGAATAATCAATTTATTTTGGTTGAATTTCATTTCTTATTTCATTAATGTACTGTAATACATTCAAAAAAAGCACTAGTACAGTAATGAATATTATTATGAAATTCAAAAATGTGTCAAATCAAAGTTGTAAAGAAAATTTTCTGACACATACAAACAGAGTCAAAAACAAGTTTTGACTACAAATTCTGAACAAGACTTCATTGCCATTTTTTCAAACGAATGAACAACTTTTTGAGAGTGCATCGAAAGTTACATCTCACTTATTAAATGCTCTGTCTATTAATAGACCCAATGACGATTATCTGAAACAATAGCCTCGCAGTAAACAAACACAGTAGCTGAAATTATTATCATTTGTATAATTAATTTCAATCCATAAATCCTTATCCACACATCATAAATTGGATCTAATTAAATTATACACAATTAAATTATATTGTAAGTAAAGGTTGCATGTTTGTATCGTAGCCAAGTACCACAGCCTGGAAAGTGAAGTATTTTTAAATTAAATTCTACTTTACAGTCTTAAACACACCACTAATTGTCTGGAGTTTGAATTTATGCTGAGCCCAAATTCTAGGGATTTAATGGCTCTGTTCTCGTTTCAGCTGTGAAAATTAGAAACATCGCATTCTACGAATTTTCTTGAAGGGCTGGGGCATTAGGGAAAATAGGGGTCCTAACCAAAGTTTTGTAATACGTGTCCTCTTGGCGACTTGAGATAAAATATATTTTCCATTGTTCTTCTCATATTACTTAGATATTAAACAGAGTAGACATATAGGCACATGTAAATTTCTATAAGAGTATAATTCCATGTAATAAATATTTGTTTATATATGGAATAATTCACAAAATTATTATAACCTTCAAACTTTGAAACTGAAATGGCCAAATATAATTCTTGATAAACGCAGGATGATGGTGTTCCATCTAGTATATTTTTTGAATAATCTTCATGTAAGAAAGATTCAATTTATAGATTTTTGAAATACAGGTGTTAATAATGAAACGAAAAATTTAAAGAAATGAAATGAAAAAGTTGAACGAAAATATTCCTAGAAATGAAACGGTTATGTGCAGTGAGAGAATGAACAAATTTCAGTGCAGAAATTATTGTTTAAAGAAACTGAGAAACGTTATTTTACAGTAAAAATTAACTCTTTGTTGAAAAAGCGTGGTGTGATTCATATCATCTATCTTTATTTTTTATTGCTAATGCTATTTGTAACTGCTGCTGCCATTATAAAAATGTAGATGAAAAGCACCTCAGGTTTTTTAAATATTACAGTTGAATTTTAATGATTATTTTTCAATTTTCGGTTCCTGTAAATATTAAAACGTGTTTCTTGATTTCTTGTTAAAATAATAATGATAGTAAATTTACTTTATTGTCCAAAAATATTAGATTGGTCAACAAAGCATTGTTCATAAAAATAGAAATTTCCAGAACTCAAGAGATATGACGATATACATATCCGTCAGAACATAAATATAAACATGTTACCTGAAACATGTACAAGAAAATGTATAAAAGTGTATGAAGAAAAACAGAAATACATGAAAAATATATCATTATTATGAAATCCTTGCAATAATATTGCATTGACATCCAGTTTTGAGCTATATTCAAAGTTAGATTAAAATCTATTGCAAAATTTGTAACAAACTGACAAAAATAATTATTATTATCATTGCATTATTCTAACGAAATTATTGTATTGTCATCGGTTCTTGATATATGTGCCAAATTTTAGATTATTCTTACTTCTATGGAAGTGGGTGAAAATATAATTTAAAGATTCCATTACATTCATGAAAAGTTGGAAGAAAGCGTTTGAAAATAGAATTCGGAATAATAATAACAAAAATAGAAAGAAGATACAATTTTTTTTTCTAACACATAGACTGAATAGACAACAGGATTATTATTATAATTTTGTTAGTTATGTAGACTTTGACATTATATTCAGATTATGAATATGATCGAAAAATAACTAAATAGATTAGCTGGTTTGTTCAATAAAATGAATCTATGGTATATATTAGAACAATGACAATTTTATGTACAGCCACAAGCTCTGTTTATGTCCTCAGAGAAGATTAGGCAATAATTTTTCGATTGGACTGGAAATGAAACTACAAAAATATGCTCTAAACACAGCATTAAGAGTGGGGCCGAGTATGGATTCCTGAGGAACATCACGTATACTTTTTCTCAGGATTATGATAACACAACTGAGAAGGACGCAGTGCTGGTTGTCTACCTTCATTTTTGCGAAAAACAATTATAACTATTTTCATGGTCGAGTGGAAGAGCAATTAGCGATTTAATCGTGAAATATGAGTCATAAGAGTGTCATATTCAGTCATAGTGTCAGATTATGTACTTACGTGTCTATTCAATTAAATATTTCATTATTATTATCATTATAATATTATTGCTATTATTTTCAAACCTAGACCCAACCCAAACACCTACTTGATAAACAAATTGATCCTACCACTTATAGTTGTGCAGGAAAATCTACACCTTTATGAAACCGTATGCAATACGTTTGGGTTACCGGGAAATTTATCGGCTGTTCATTTATGCCGGCGTTTAATCTCTCCCTCCTCCCCACACACCACTCCCCCCCCCCACAACCAACGTGGCGCAGTATGAGCTAACTAACACCAATTTCCAACTCGTGTTGTATCATCTTCCTTCCACAGGATGGCTCCCATTGTGAACCAGAACGAGATGCTGTAATATGTCGTTTTCCGAATTGCTGGGAACTTTGGCGCGGGAGTGGCTGCTGCTCCGATGGAACGGTAATTATATTCACGTATTTTCTAGGATAAGGTCGAATGAGTTCTTGCTCCATCTATGTTATAGCATCGATCCAACAATGTATCAATGTGGGTATTTCGTTCTTGCAACTTGACTTTCAAATTCAAACTGTCTCAGAATAAATATACCGGATGATAGCGATATCACTCGAACAACTCTTTCGCAATTTGTTTTTCAATATAACAAAATGAAACTCGAGTCAGTTAACATGTTCGCGCGCAATGACGTGATATCACGTCATTGACGTTGTTTCTGACATGGCACCAAAAATATTTAGTATGAGCTAAAGATAGCACACTCAAAGACACAGAAACATGAAACTTGTAGCTATAAAATTACAATTATCGAATTAACAAAGTTTTCTCATAAAAGTTAATACGTCATATGACGGCGTGTCCCGATGGTTGTTGATTTGAATGGACCGTGGTGGCGCGTGCGTAAAGCGATCGCTTCTTAACCCCTTCATAGGGAGATGCATGGGTTCGAATCCCAGCGCGGTCACCGGGCCCGTTCATGGCATCACACGTTAGATGGGAGGGGTACGTCTTCCCTTGCTCGCACAAGTCTTCAGAAAATTGCGCGTTGGTGGACATAAGACTTTTCAACAACAATGTTTCATTAAGAACTATATGACACTTGACGGCATAAGCCGCTGGTAAAAAAGTATTTTCCTCTAAATAATTACGAACAAAAACACACAAATTTCCCAGAATGGAATAAAACAATACATTCTCTGACGCAAAATATAACTATCATTAATTAATTGTTCAAAATGATATAAACCGTGTTCGTTTACAAAGAAATGGTTTTCTAATGCAATATTGACATTGCCAAGCTGTTTTTTTTCTTTTGTTCAGTAGGTAGCATTGCTTACGTCAATTGTAGAATTTTCCTTCCATTTGAGATGTTTCTGGTCCATGTTTAGACGAGAACATGTCCTGTTTTCATTCTAGATTTTTTAGACGATCTTGTTTTGGTTGTTATTGGTAACTTCATGGCAAATTCTAATAAAGTTTCGATTATTTCATTTCTGTCCTTCCACAGTGTACAAAAAAAATGGTAATTCAAGGAAATCTTGAATTCATATTTTAACATGTCAAATTAATTGAAACTTATTTAACTGGCAGAACATAGTCATTTGAGGTAATGCTTCAATCAGGAACACATTACGAGTATTTTGGAAATCGCTATATCAAGTGTTCCCCAAGGTACAGTCCTGGGTCCTTCTCTTTCCTTTATTTGTTACTGACATCTGTGATGGTGATCAACCAAATTGTACTGTAGAGTTTTCTGATGACACGTTTAAAGTATATAGTATACAGTATATAGTATAGTTTAGTTGTAGTACTACTAACTATAGTAGTAGTAGTAGTATATAGTATAGTTGTGCATAATGAGAAGGGATGTCTGATCCGCCAGGAAATGCTGTGACAAATATGCAAAACTATTGCTCCAGAAACGGCCTGGCACTAAACAACATGAAAAATAATACTTTTGATTTCTCCCTTCAAACCGATCGAACAGAAAAAATCAGTTAATTTCCTAGGGGGTTGAACATAGACTCACATTCAAGTATCTTGAAATATGCACTTTTATTCACATGACGAAATGGAGTGCACTTTACAAAATAGTCATAACCATTCGTCCACCCTGAATTTTGAAAAACTAATTCTTTATTCAATATTGAAAACGTGATTTCCATATGTACAAATTCAAACGCTCCTCAGGTGTGCCGTCAGTGTCTTCTATTGTCTTTTTGTAATATGAATGATTGAAATTTGGGATGGTGCAGACATGGCCACGATTGACCAATCAGAATCACAAGCGCACTGACGTCTCCCAGCTTCCCGCCTCCTCTTCTGTGTCTGTTCGTTTGAATTCGGTAGTTTAGTTTGGCGTTTTCAATAATTTTTAAATCGCTAAGTTGCAAAAAATCGAAAATTGCAATATTTCGAAATATATTTTTTCTGAAAATGACTGGCACAATCTGCCAGATTACGAATATTTATTTCATTTATTACAGTTGTCCTATAGGTCTGATATTTCTTCAATTTATCTGCCATCTTATTCGAATAAACAGAACAATTTACAATATTTATGCGAACGGAAGTTCTAGACCGGAGCAAGAAAAATCACGAAAAACGGTAAACAGCAAACTCGCAAAATACTTCCAACTGATTAACATTCGGTACGATAGCAGAGTAAGATTGACAATATCCACTCCTAACCTGGGGACCTTTTTTTAACAGCTGAGACACAAACAGAGGAAAATTGCGTGATTTAGGCGAGGTATATACAGTACGAGTCTTCATAAAGTGCACATATTGAAATGAGGGAAACTATTCTTCAGTTTATCGACGGAAAACGTATTGAAAAAATCTAAAAAAATATATAAATTTTTTTACGTAATTTTTCAAATTTCTGTTCGATACCGTGATCCCTGTGTGAAGCTAATACGAGGAAGAATAATTTAAAGTAATGTGGGCGTTTTAAGGATTATTTTAAAAAATTGTGAAAAACAAACATATATACCTTTGATAAAGAAACATGTTTATTTTCAATGGGGGATCAGTATTTTTCCACAATTTTCATTTTATAAGGACGCCCTATTACTTCCAATCATTATGGAGTTTGTTTCATAGTGATAGACCATTCAGTTCGAAAGTTACACTGTTTTGTTCACACATGGGTCACGGCAGCGAACAAAATTTAAAAAAATACCATAATTTTTTTTTTTTCAATACGTTTGCCGTCTATAAAATTTAGAACAGTTTTTCTCATTTTATTATGTGCACTTTATAAAGACTCACACTGTATAATATTGCATACCTACGATTTTATATTTGTTGTAATAATTTGGTAAATGAAGAAGATTCGAAGCAGTTGAAATAGTTTCGCAAAAATTAGTTTTTCTTCTTCAAACACTAGGACAAAATTAGGCACAAAGTTACGTAATCGTCTGAGTCATCCGGCTCGAAAGACCAATGAATTGAATAGCGATAGCGTTAGTGGTTTGAATTAAGAAGACTTTATCCAAATAAACGAATATTAGACCAAAAGGTTAATAACATATAATTAAGGATAACTCCTATAGCGCCTTACCAGCCCTTTACGCTATTTGATGCTCTGTCTGTCTGGGTGTCCTTTCTTCTGTCGTCTTCACAAAGGGCCAATTTGGATGGAAAGGCGAAAAGGGTTTCCACTGAAATTCTGCTAATTCTGTCTTTGATTAAACACTCCACAACACATGGACGGAGGAAATTGCGGAAAATTAATGATATAATTAACTAATTTTGTAGTTCCCCCAAACGGGAGATAACTACTTAAAAATACGTAGCGGAATTGTTAGCGAAATATGGATTCTCGATGCACGATCAACCGATGCTAATATGTTACTGGTAAAATGTTCGCACTTTCTAGGGAAACAAAAACTCACGGAATGTTACTGCGGACCGACGATACACAGCGTTTTAGGGCAACATATCTGTTCGCGGTACAATGATAAATGATAAATAATGAATGATCCTATGACTTTTTCCGTAACAGGCTCATTATCCTGGAAGGATCATATCTCAAAACAATCAATCCAAACATTGTTCAGTAATTTGTAACCTCAATAACTTCAAAAATATTTTTCGTGTTCATATTATATAATTCCCAATGACCGCTACTATTGAATTTTTATATGTACATTCAATTTTATGACTATTATGAATATTTTGTATTTGACGATTTCCAAGCTTGTAACAGTCTCAGAAAAAGAATGGTTTTATTCTATTTCATTGTTCTGTTTTGATTCTATTGTCGTTCATCTAGAAGGCTGGACAAGGCTTCAATCTTAAGTGACCAAATCTCCCAAACCGCAGTTAATAGAGTACGCAAGTTTTGTTTTGCTTTATTCTGCAATGACTATATCACTACATTTCTGAAGGCCCCGGAAGCTGTTAAACTGAGCTTTCAACATACACTACAACATCTTTCAGACTTGTTTACTCTCTTAGTGGTTCTTTGCGATGTTGATGATTTTCCTGGCCTCTTTTTTCGTTTCCTTGAAGCCTGTTTGTGATTTAGTTGTCGACTACAACAATTTCCGTGGACAAAGTTAAAATCACGTCGCCGGAGCGTTAGCCACTCCTCCCGCGAATTGCAGGAGACTTTCGATAATTTAAGTGTATGCATGTTCTATCGCTTTAGGCAAGTGCAAACCGAACTGTCTGATCTAAAGCTCGGTTGGGAATTAAATCGGCCAACTAAACCCATGTTAAATAGATGCGGCCGTTGCATTCTAGCGCCGCTGATGCTTGTTTTTCATTTGCTCTATGAACGGTTATCCCGTGCAATTTAACAACTTTTTTGCCGAACGATGAATCGCCCTCTGCTCGCAAATCTGGACATAAATTTGCCAAAAGCTCGATCCCACCAGGAAATACAATATGGAGAGGCTTTAAATCGTGGTCGGGGCCGGTATTATTCGCGTCCGGGGCTGGTCGAATGGAAGTGATTCGAACAATAAGGTGCACACACAGAAAAACGTTGACCTCAATTATAAAGGATTATTAAAACTCTTTTTTTCACCATGTACATTCGCAACCCTATTGCAAACTATCATTTCTTTAAATATTATCGTTTGTCACCAAATATTTATCATTTTACAATTTATCGGATTCAAAGGAACACCCTGTCGAATGCTAGAAAGCTATTTAATGATAAAAAACTAGCATAGGATCCCAATGGATCCATTTTATTCAATATTTATACCAAAGATCTAGTTCAACTTCATATTGAAGGTGGTCACGTAATAAAAATTATATATATATATATATATATATATATATATATATATATATATATATATATATATTATGATACAAGTTTCATAAGACACCATTTTGTCAGACGCATTGTTTGGAGTCAAAATAACTTCTCAAACAATCAGACCACTGAGCATAATTTTGTAAACCCAGTCCAAACCACAATAGACGCCATTTCGATACACATTTGGGTTTCATAATGACTTCATTTTAGACTCCAAATAGAAAAATAAAATTTAAGATATCAAAATTCAAATATCTGCAACAAAATCCCCACCTTAGACCAATTGAAAATATTTGAATCCTCTCTAGCTTAGAGTCATATTAGAAATGCAATAGGAGCATGTGGACAGATGCAAATTCTTACATGAAGAACTGAGAGAAAATCGATCAGTTATATAAATAAGCAAAGATTTTAGATATACGACAAATATACTTTCTCATGGTGACATATATATACAAATGATCTTCTTCCAACACAACCATAATATAAAAATTTAAGTTCAATCAAATTGTAATTCCAAGATCAGAAAAAGATACATTGCAAAGATCGTACTTCCACTTGACTCTGAAACAAAGCTTGAGAGATATTCAATATGAATAAATACAAATATCAAAAGTATTTATAAGTCGGCAAAGACAAATAACAAATAATTGTGAAAAATCAAGTTAGTTGTACAGACTTTGATATACTCAAGAAATAAAATATGAAAATAGTTGAATTGATATAAAGAACCCCGCACCATTCTTATGGAAAATGGGTCCCGGTGAAATTCGATGAATTTTTGATATGATGTAGTTCAAGTGAAGCTGATCAAAAGTGTCCATGGGCCCAACTCAATCCTATGGCTAGTTTTCGAGATACAGGGCGTCAAAGTTGGTAAGTGGCCATTTCTTTAAAGTAGTATTGCTTTCAGGAAAACATCTGAAATAAAAATGTATTTCGCGACAGATATTGTTTACCCATACAGCAATATTTCTAGACTGGTTTTTGATAAAAAATATTTTTGGATATAGGGTGAGTCCAGCATTATTCAAAATGAAATTCTCAACCAACCCTACGAAGTGAAGATGTGGCCAAACCAAGTATCACACTGATATGCTCATCATTTGAATATGTCAAAATTGATAAATTCAACATTTTGTACAGGGTGAGTCAAGATGTGACAGTTTTTATTGTGACATTTTGTATATTTTCATTTTATATTTTGAACTTTAGGGATACTTGACCACCAACCATTCAACATATTTCTTGAACAGAATTGATATACAGTATGAGACAAACACTAGGTGATGATAAAAATTGCGAAAAGGAGATTTTTTTATAACTCATCCTGTAACTGAATTGATGAATTTTTGATATGATGAAGTTCAAGTCAAGCTGATCGATAGTGTTCATGGGCCCAACCTTAAAAAATAAACAGTTTTTTCTCTACAAGGTGTTGAAGGGTACCGTTTCAAACACTTTGATCTATATTTGTCGATTCGTTTCATTCATATTAAAATATTTTTACATTTCCAGCTTCTCACAAAAGGAAAATTCCTGTTACGTCCAGGGAACATCGTGTGAAGCAAAAAAAATCTTATTGATTTTTAATTTTTGAACATTTCAATTCTCAGGGAACAAATATCTCGGTAAAGAATTCGAATGCTGGGTTGTTCAGTTCAGAAACAAATAGAATATCAGAGAGAGCGAGAGCGAGAGGAAAAGAGAAGAGAAAGTGTTGTTGTATTTTTCTTCAATTTTCAATAAATTACGAACTGTAGATCGTTTCAACGAAGAATACTAACCACACTTCGTTAGCTCCTCGTAGATCTACGGCAGTACACTCACCATTAGAAACCTACTCATTAAGCAGATTCAAATTAGTTATCACATAATTTCTGGCCGAACCCTTTCATAACTCTGACAATTGCTCATAGTATTCCTTATAGAGTATTTGCCAAGGCAATTTCGTTTTGATGATTCCTAGTATTTCTTCCAAAAGCACTTGTTTCTCTAAGCCCTTGTTATGATCCGTTTTCCGTTTCTTCGCGCTAGAATGATTGGGACCCATCAAATCGTCGAGAATCATCCTCAATCGACACTCTGGACCTTTATCCAACAAACAAAGAGAGAGAGAGAGAGTGGGTGAGAGGGTGAGAGGGTGGGGTGGTACTGTGGGTCTTCAGACTTCCAACAAATTGGTGGGAAAAGTGTATTTTTCATGTTATCGCAACGAAACTATCGATAGACTACCACATGCCTCGTTGGAAATCAAGTGTATTGTTGATGAACACTATTGATCAGCTTGACTTGAACTTCATCATATAAAAAATTCAGCAAGTCAATTACAGGATGAGTTATAGAAAAATCTCCTTTTCGCAATTTTTGTCATCACCTAGTGTTTGTCTCATACTGTATATCAATTTTGTTCAAGAAATATGTTGAATGGTTGGTGGTCAAGTATCCCTAAAGCTCAAAATATAAAATAAAAATATACAAAATGTCACCATAAAAACTGTCACATCTTGACTCACCCTGTACAAAATGTTGAATTTATCAATTTTGACATATTCAAATGATGAGCATATCAGTGTGATACTTGGTTTGGTCACATCTTCAATTCGTAGGGTTGATTGAGAATTTCATTTTGAATAATGCTGGACTCACCCTGTATCCAAAAATATTTTTTATTAAAAACCAGTCTAGAAGTATTGCTGTATGGGTAGGCAATATCTGTCGTGGAATACATTTTTATTTTAGATATTTTCCTTAAAGCAATACTACTTTAAAGAAATGGCCACTTACCAACTTTGACGCCCTGTATCTCGAAAACTAGCCATAGGATTGAGTTGGGCCCATAGACACTTTTGATCAGCTTGACTTGAACTACATCATATCAAAAATTCATCGAATTTCACCGGGACCCATTTTCCATAAGAATGGTTCCATAATGAAATGAACATAATAATATTGAATGTTTGACAAAAATCAACAACAAGCAATTGTAGAACATTTGAATATAAGATATATAATTTCATAACACTAAAATCATTTATCGCAATGAGATTGATCGAAATTAAATTAGGACATGATCATAACAATTTAAAATCATTGTTAAAATTTTGTTGCAATCAGAATGATCTAAATTTAATCAGGTCTTGATTATAAAATGCTGGTGTATGTACATGCACAACACATTAAAATTAATTCAGTTGTAGATCCTAATGACGGTACAGTCGCAATAAAATGTATAAAAATACTTTATACAGAAAACAGTTTGATTTCTCCCTATTGGGTAATGTTACTGAAAATTGACCTGAAAGAATTCCTAAACATTGTAAATATCAAGAAAGCAATTCCTCACAGACAATATGAACCGGTTATACTCTTCATTATGTTTTATATTCCATGCAACATGATCATATATTTTGAGTTTTTGATTTTATTAGTAGAAAAAGTGGGCAGTTAAGGGCTTCAAAATGCGTTGTTACCTGTTTGAAAGTGGGAAGTATACGGAAAAAATAATAGAGGTCCCAACATGGATCCATGAGGTACACCTCTAAATGTGGAGAATCAGATGATTTTTCATTCATTAATTATTTTACAATAAAAATATATATTTTTATGGAGATGGCTAATTTCTATTGCTATATAAAAGATTGATGAAATATTTCAGAAGGTTACAATACAAAAAATAAAATAAAAAAAGTTTGAGACAAATAATGCTTCAAAGATGCTTTTGTATCTCAGGAGATATTTTTTCATATTTGAATGATTGTGATTTTTGCGAAATATAAATATTATTTTTTATCTGGTGGTATAGTTATTCACTTTGCAGCATTTTGGGAGTACTGGGAGATTTTTGTTGACGGACATGAGAGATGAAAGGATATAAACTAAGTCTGCAGCGAGGGGGAAGTAACTAGCAATTTTTTGTACACCTAATGAAAATAATGCAGTAATTAACTCTAATGAAAAATAATTACCATTAATGATGTTATACTATTCATCGGAAAATCACTGATTAAAATCCGCGTCTGCTCAGCGATCACCGAGGCGATCACTTACCGATTGTCAGACGGCATAAATTTGCCAACTTGGAACCGAAAAAAATCATATCACGGATCCCCAGAAACATAGATTTCGATTTTAAGTTGAATATGAAATGATTAATGAAGTAATGAAAATGTTATGATGTACACCTAATGAAAGAGTTACTTCCCCCTCGGTCTGCAGTAAGAATATCTGAGAAGAGGGTGTTGATTCTGAAAAAGTTATGCATTTGATTTTTTTTTGGATTCATATTTCCTGGAGCCTATTGGACATACTATGACATATAATATTTTCGTAGCTCAGTGATGAATGAACATATGTGTGAACATATGTATGGAACCTTAATTTATAATAAACGGACTTTAGAAATCAAATCTGCTACAAGTTTCAATACTTTCTGAAGAAAAATACAAATTTCTGAATGAATTTTTAACGATCGTATCATTAAGTATATTGAGATAGGTAAGAAATCAATGAGATCAAATTGCTAATAAAACCACGAGTCCTTCAGGACGAGTGGTGTTACCTCAAAGCAATTTGATCGAGTTTAAAGTTTCAGACAGAATTATCGATAGCATTGTGAGCACGAGTAGTATTTATCGAGATTATATCACGAACTAACAAAGTAAAAAAAGTTCCATTGTTATGAAATCTTCAATAATGATAGATAATGCCTGAAAGACTGACACTCATATCAGTAGCAAGATGATTTTGTATTCTCCATTGTTGTTTGGATACCCCGTTGTCATGACAAAGTGGTATTACCTGCTCGAAAAGAAGGAACCGCGTATTATCGAGGCATACGTCCCTTATTGGTCCTAATATTGCAGGAAAAAAGGGTTTCATATGGCGAGTGAAATTATCGGGGGTAATACCACAAGAGCCGGATATTTTTTGTGGTTGTTTTCGAATACTTACTTTCATTGGCAATTTAACGAGAGCTGTTCTGGCAAAATCACGAGAGCGTAGCTCGAGTTATTTTGCCTGAACAGATCGAGTTAAATTGCCAATAATAATAATAATAATAATAATTTATTCACACATGATTAGATAAAATTTACAATGAGGTTATAAAATAAATGTATGAATAAAGACATACCTACGAGATACATATATATCTAGATATATATATATATATATATATATATATATATATATATATATATATATATATATATATATAAATCTGTGTGTAGGTTTCAATGAATTATAACTAAAATAGATAAAATATAAAAGTTTGGTTGAATATAAATAAGAATAAGAATATGAAATCACATAACATCAATTTTAGTTAAAAAGCTTTGTAAGCTTTTATGAGAGTTTTGGTATAGAATTAATTAACAAGTTGTGAATATAAAAGATAGGAATAAAAGTGTACGATTAAATAAGTATATAACATCACATAATGATAAAAGGCAGTGTAGGATAAAAGTGTCATATAATTCCTTATGTAACTATTATAAATATAAAAGACGAATGTGTAGCTGTGTAACGTAATATAAAAATTTAGTATAGAAAGATTTTAAAATTGTAAATATAAAATTGCTTGGTAGTTGACTAAAGGAAATATGAGATCACTTTACATACATTCAAGATTGGATAAATAGTAGAGTAGGATAATAAAGAATTTTTGGTAAATTATTGTAAAATAATCACATAAATTTACGATTAATAGCGGTATGGGATAATATAAAAATATATACAGAAATTATTGGAAATGTCAACAAAACCGAATTTATTAATATTATTTTTTTTACAAATGTCTTTGAAACAAATATAAGATAATTACTAAAGTTTATTTTCGAGTTCTGATACTCTCAACTTTCGAAAACCGAGCTAATATAAAGAAACGGTAAACCTCTTACGAATTTTTTCACAGAATGTTTGAAACGACGAATTGTTGGTTCATTTTTGACATTTTCAGGAATGTTATTGAACGCTTTTGGTCCCAGGTATTGATAGCTGCATTGTCCGATTGACTTGTTCATAAGTGGAAGAATGAATTTATTTTTTTGGCGTGTCTCATACTTGTGAGAATAAGTGATGAGTTCCATTGGATGTAAATACTGTATTGTTGCCAATTTTATGAAGTACAATTCTCTCAAATCGAAAACGTTCGCCAATTTGTAAAGCGCTTCGGTTGGATATCGGTTTTTTTAGACAACATTATTTTCAAGAATCTCCTTTGAATAACTTCTAGTGGTTTTAAACATGTCTTGTATACACCGCCCCATCCAATAATGCCGTAGTTTAGGTGCGATTCGACTAAACTGTGATAAAGAATTTTTGTTTGTTTGAGGTCTAGTATAGTCGAGACTTGTTTGTATTTATACAAGACTCTACGAAGCTTTTTGAGTATGTAATTAACATTAACAATGAAAGTAAGTATGAGAAAACCACCGGAAAAAATATCCTGCTGGATCTGAGCTCGCGTGGTATTTGGTAAGACAATACCATGAATAAAAAACTCAATTCAATTAAACTTTATTTAACAAACTAAATGAACAATGAGTAGAAACATAATGTTTAGAAAGAACAATTGTTAAAAATACAATTATTATATACAATTGGTCCAGTAGACATCTGCTCCTTTACTGATGTAGACTTTGTTGTTGACATTGACATGGATGTTGTTGGCACTGTGGCTACTTCATTATTCAAAGCTTTATCTCGGAGATTTGACACAAGATGCGAATGATGCTCATTATCAAGTTGTAGATAAGGCTTTATAGACTTCGAAGAGTTATCCAGTTATTTTAATTAATTCTTGTTCATTAATACCTGCCTTAGCTAAAGTTGATACGGCGCTTGAGCGATGAGAATGATTAGAAATTTTTTTATTCTTTGTATCCAGTCCAATTTTTTCAGCTGAAATTTTTGTCCATTTAAGAATTTCGTTGACTCCTATAGGAACATTTTTGTACCAACCTTTTGATGAATCATTTTTCCAAAACGGATTGGGAGGTATAAATAATCTATCAGTTGTAATATGGTTCGGTCTATGTGATAATATTTTATAAAACAATGTCACTGGGCATATGCTAGGGTTTTCTATGTTCTTTATTAGCCATTTACTACCGCAGCACTTGTTTGAGCCACCCTGACATGTCTTGGAAAAAACTGTATTATATTCAATGCGACCAGTTAAATCACCATTATTTGATTTTTCTTCTTTAAAATAGTGTACTTTGCAGCTTCACCTCCTCGCCAAGCTAATTCATAAGCAGCGATATGAAAAAATCTTTTTAAGACCTATAGACCTATAGGACTATTCTCATCCCATATTAATGCCATTTTAACAATTTCACTTTTAGTTAATGCTGTTGAACTATTTTTACGTTTTTGTAAATTACCTTGTAAGATCTTTCGCTTAGAATTACGTGCATCACGGGATTTCTTAAATGCCAAATCAGTGAAAGGGTTGAAAGTAACATTAAATTTTTCGAAATACATGTTTTGCAACATTTTCGCTGTTGTGTTCCACATTGTTTTCTCCACGTATTCTTTATAATCTTCTTCATTCTTTTTCTTCATATTGAAGCCCCAGTCCATCAATATTTCTGCCACATTTTCCACTGACTGTTTTGTTTCCAAATTGAAGTTTCGTTGTTTACAAAATTCACTAAATTGATTCCATATGGAGGAATGAGTTTTTTTGGTATTTTCTGGAGTTGATTTTTCAATCTCCCTTACTATTTCTGCCTTGCAAATATTTCCAAATCTCGACATACTTTTTGGAATTGTTATATGCTGTTTAATTCTTTCTGTTTTTGACATTTATAATTGTCAAATTGACGTGCATTGCTTGGTAAACAGACAGTACCTAAATGCTAGGGTTGCTACGGTAACGTAATTTATCCGATATTTTCACCCACTTGCAAACTCCCTTCCTTCCTATTTAGCCGACAGCAAACTACGATTTTTGTATTCACAAATGGGAATTATTATACATGAATGGGATTGTCAATAATATACTTTAGAATTTCTGTCTGCGTGTTCCTTTATTGGTTCAGAAAAATGTGTAATAACTAAACTAAAGTTGTATTATGTTACATAATTTGGTGTGCAATAATAATATTATTATTATTATGTAAGATTTTTCGACTATTCTGAGCAATGTTACGTCAACAAGAAGTTTTTTCCCTGTACACATGTATGTTCCATTAAATGGAGAATAAAAATGATTGTATAACTTTATTGTAGCGTTTCATGGCAATCCGAGTTTTAAATTCCATTAGAACTCGTAAATCGAAATCCCATTAATCTTTTTTTACATTCCGCCGTAATTTCAATCGAGCATTTAATTATGCCTCCGAAGCATAACTCGTAATCCTCTAATGGTACAATTACCCTCGCTATTAGTGCTAATGTGTCAAAAATATTTCACTTTCCTTCGAACAAACCCATGAATGGTCATGAACGCCCGTTCTATGACTCTGTTTAATCAATGGCTTTTTCGCTTGATTGGATTTTTGAGGTATCTAAAACGGCAGCGGCTAATTTAATAATTGGAGTCTGCGCTGAAAATGGCGAAACTCCAAATAAAGAATGCTGTCAATCGGATAGTTCGTAACAAAATGAATTTCTTGCAGCATACCGGCCGGAACGTTTAGAAAAAAAACAGACTGATTAGTAAAAGTGGTCTGTCGGGCCCCGCGCCCATATCGGGCGTAAAAATCCGGCACTGGAATCCCGGCATTAATAAGAACAATTAAAAGACATATCGATTCAAAGATGGAGCGACCTCACAGCGAGAGCATATCTGAAATGGTTCAGATTTCAGCTGAAGGGGCATTGCTCATAACAACGACGTGTAAACAATGTCAACGCTGCCTTTTTCGTAATTCTAGGTACGGATAGTTTCTTTGTTAGCGATCGCAACGAGTACCTTACCGTTAGCAACAATCGTAATCAACCTGAATCTTAATTAGTGACCACCCAGGAGAATAGTTTTATCCCGAGTAGAGACCAGAGAAATCAGTCTTAGTACAAACACTTTGGCCATTAGCACGAGCTAATGGCTGACTATTTTTAGCAATGGAAAAAACACGATCTGCTCAAGTTAGAGGAGCAACAATCACTCTGCGCTGAAATATATGACCATGTTGGGCGGAAAAAACTGAATACTTTGTCTAGTTCGTAATAATTGGATTGCTGCATATTAAGATTTGTCCCAGAAGGCCTGCAAATACTGTTTTCAAGCTCGAGCTTTAGACATCGTGAATTGTTAGCGGAATTGCTTCATTTCTTTGGCGCGATACACTTTTTAAATTGGTTCGGGAAATTTATTCGAAGTGTATTCATATTACTCACATAAACCATGAGTTGCTGAGGTGAAATCGATTCAATTGAAATCGATGAAATTGTATATTTTTCTACTCTTGTGGTATTAAACTATTTCGAAATGATTTAATCCCAAATAGGAATATATAAATTAAAATCAATGACTTTTGAGATCATTTAATTCAATAGTACCTATAGTCCGATATTATGTTGAATTGCAAATGTGGAGAAGAGTGAAAATTTCTAAATTATTGAAAATTCCCTGGGAGTTTTATAAAAAGCAGCAATAGAGTATCAGTCCTCCATTCATAAAACTATACAAAAAAGTCATAAATACTCAAAATATTCATCACAAATTGTAGTCAATATAAATAAAATACATAATGATTTATACTAAGTAAATGAAAATATCCAAAAAAGAAGTAGTAAACAAAAGATAATACGTACAAATACATGCATATAAGAGACTAGGGTAACACATTTGCAAAAACAGTCTATCAAGTCCTACATCTTCCAAATCGAATAACAATACTTATTAAAGTAAAAAAATATTATGCAAAGATAAGACTGAATAAATGAATACTTTATAAATGTTTTCACACTTATTTTGAGAAGTACTTCGAGGCCGTAGTTTGGATGGGTGACCTACCGATATTCTCCACGGATCGTGCTAGGAATCGCACATAAAAAGGTAAGACCTCGTTAATCCTTGGCTCGCACAAGTTTCGACTTTTGAGGGTTGCCGTTCGTAAGGGGACGACAGCTGGTTAACTGAAAAAACAATTTTAAAAACAACAACAACAAAAATTATTAATTGATTCACAGACGAATAAATAAGAAAATATAAAAAATCGAATGATTCATACACCTATATAGATTTTAAAATAAATATTTACAGGGCACATACCTTCATACGAACACATATTTTTGCATAAATGTATATAATATAAAAGTTGTTGGTAAATTATTTTTGTAGAAGCACTGATTTACGCATACACATACAGTGTGACCCACTTAAGACAGGAGCACCCTTATAAAATCTACATTTTCCAACCGATTGGAATGATTTTTTTTTTTCATTGGCTAGACATTCAAAAAGTCTACTAGGGCACCAAATTTCGTGAATAAATTTCTCTTTCCAGAGCCGACTAATCTGATTTTTCAAGGTCAAAAATCTAAAAAAATTACTAGCGATTTTTTTAGAAAAATTCAAACTTCACCACTATATTGGAGACATTTTATCACCTATCTATTTATATAAAAATAACACAGAAAAAAAATTATAGTGAAATTAACTGTAATTATAGAACTTTTAACTATAAAGTGCGTCGATTATAGCTCCAAGCATAATTTATAGTAGAATCTTTAATTTTTGTATAGTAACTTTTTATAGTAATAATTACTATAATATTTCATCACTCTGAATTACTACTCTGCATAGATAAAAAATTATATATGGATTGTTGAAGAATTTTCTACAATTCAGTGTTAATTTCTTCCTCAAATTATGTTGGTGTGTTTCAATTGTATCGGTAAAAAACACCAAAGTCTGTAGAAAAGATTGACGATATGTACTAGTAACAATTATAAGTGTGCCATGCGTACTAAAGCTATAATACTATAGTAAATTTTACAAGCATTCTAGCTTAACAATTACGATTCACTGTTGCAAAAATTATTGAACTATCTTTATCAAAATAAACATTATTTAGAGTAAAATTCAATACATTGAATAGTAAGAACTACTCCAATATTATATCAGTCATTACTAGGTTATTTCAGTGGAAATCTATATAATATAGTAGGAAATACTAGTGTTATAGTAAAAATTTCTACTTGTTGATGATGAAGAATAGTAGACTTATAGTAAATTGCACATTGTTATTATATTAAAAATTTCTATATTATTATGGTAAAATATTCTATATTATTAAAATTAATTAATTAAATGTTCAAAAACACATATACGTCCATACAATCACACATAAATGTCTAAATGTAAATAATATAATATAAAAGTTAATAGTAAATGATTTTTGTACAAGCATTGACTCACACATAACCATACTAGATTATTTTAAATAGGATCTGTGTTAAGTGTGAACAAATGTATACTTGATAAGCGTTTTAACAATTGTTTAGAGAAGTACTTCGATTTACAACTATGAAAAAGTATAAATAACGTGATATAAAAGTTGATAGTAAATGATTTATGTGCAAGCACTGACTGACACATTCACATACTAGATTATTTTAGATGGGACCTATGTTATCAAAAAAGAGTTATATATACATGAAAATATTAAAAATCATAATAGACAAAATATTAAAAAAAAACCTTTTGAAAACAAACTTTTATTTGAAAACTACTGAACTGAAATGTAATGAATAATATGCATTGTAGATAAAAAAGAGCATTTGAAAAATTTAATATTATCTTAAAAACTTGAGGCTTTATTTCAAGTGTAAATGAAGTTTCCGACTAAACTAAATATTTGAATTTTCATAAGTTCTTTGATTTTCGTACAATACATATTATATTTTACGATTCTGTTCATTGAAAGCTAGCTTTGAAATTTTTCTTTAGGTTTATTATATTTTGTACTTTCCAGAGTTAGAATTTGTTCAATTATGTGTCTTCATAGCTGCACCAGGTGCCCAATTCTCTTTCCGTGAGTTTTTGCATTTCTTTTCGAGAATGAGGGGGTTTGTAGCTCTCCAACCGCCATTTTTTTACCGTAACTTTCCCATTGGAAATGTTCCCAAGTTCCTACGCGTTCTCTATCTTGCCTTCAGGTGGGTATGTGGGTGAAATTATTTGAAATGAAATTATGCAGCTGTAAGATAATTTTCACTATTTTTACGTGATTTTCCGATTTTATTTTCACAGCCTTTTTTTTCACGGCGCTCTCTATCTAGCCTTTTTTTTTTTCAATTATTCTGTCTAATTTGGCGATTGAAGTTATTCGATACTCCACAAAAATTCATTGGGGAAAAAATGGAAATAGGACAGTGTATAGTTTAAGTATCAATATGAAAGCAGTAAAAGGTGAAGAACTTAATAATAGATATTGTTTCAGTCAACCGAGATGGTTCATCAAATCATTCTATGCACAACAACAAAATGAGATTCCAGAACCTACTGACTTTTTAAACATTCCGAAGCCTCTTCAGCATTAAAGATTCACTACGTATTGTTAACAAATTTGAATTTCATCAGTGTAGAATATACATTTTTTATGTATGAATAAGTCATTGAAATTAATGTATTTGTACATATTTCGTATCATACTTAAAATGTCTGTAAAAGATTCAAAGTTTGGGTGAAATGTGATTTTGCATAAATTTACAATTTTGTGTCAATTTATTTATTGATAGTAACTTTTCTTTTTATTTTGCGTTTCAAGCGTTCCACAATTATATAAAAACGTGAATTCCCATTTATTTACTAATTCGTCTATATCATGACGTCAATAGATGGCGTAACCCAAGGAGACTAAACGTTATTTAACAAGGAGAGTTTAATCCCCATAAGACAATGGGAACACTAGTAGAAAGAGATGAAAGAACATTTGTGACGAAATGTGACGAAGTTGGACGTGTCATGGCCGCCGTTATCTATAGACAGTGACGGACTATCTCTTGGTATATGAGATTTACTGTTGACATCAGTTTAGTTGCTTGGTTCGAGTTCGACTCTGTACTCATATCCAAGTACGTCACTATGACGCGTTGATGCTACAAGATTCTGATTGGCTAGAGCTTATTAAACCCACCTTGTTAGTTTCTTTGGGCATAACTGACGTCATGCTCGATCGTGTTGAGCATACAGGTCGAAGACATTAGTACATAACTTGGATAATAGATGGCAACTGGAGAATATTACAGTCGCCAGAGAATGCATTCTCAAAATATTTACCAATTTTTTTTCGAAGTCAAATACTATGGAATTGAAAAAAAAATTGCTTCTAATGATACCTGATGCCAAAGTTTTAGGTAAACTATCATAACTTTTCAGAATAATCGTTTACTTTTGAGAGAAATAAACGTTTCATTTTCAATTTCAGATGACAGTTGTTAATAGCCTCTGCTATCTGTTAGCCACTTTATGTACTAATAACTTGGCCTGGTTGCCATGTTGCCTTATACTTGAGCGTGCACTAAATCAGTCAGTTACGCCATCTCTTGACGACTTAAAATAGATAAAATTTATAAATATATAGGAATTCACTTTTTTAAATATTTTTAACGCTTGTTTGATCAAAATTAAATATATCGGAAAGCAAAATGAAAAATATTGAAACAATTAATAAATAATAAACAAAATTATATATGTAGAAATATTTGCAAAAAACTGTTTTTACCCAAAGGGCGTCTCATAGCAAAAATATATTCTGAAAACAAGCCTATTTATATTCACTACACCTTTTCGTGCAGTAGAGCAGAGTTTAAACTATTCTTTAAACAGTGCTAAGTCCAGTTTAAATAATGTTAAGTGCATTCAAATAACTTGAAATATATTGATGAGGGCATTAAAGTAGCAATAAAGTTAAAATAAAATAATCTTTTCTGCCTGCATAGGAAGTTGGCGCAATGTTCAGCTAATTCAGTAGCGACTTCTGCAATGCTATATATCTTGTAATTAAATTTGATTAAACAAAGGGGTAAGATAACTAATTCCCCGCCCATCTGTTACATCCGTGTAACAATAAATGACTGTCGGAAGATGTATAATATAACGCTAGCGAACTCATAAAAGTAACTTCATGAATCTTTTATACGTTGCAAAGTTTCGCCGGCAAAAAGTGAATCAATATCCAGCGGAATAACTCAAACTTCCCAACTTCCAGCGATGAAGATAAATTTATGGAAGCTCACTAAAATTCATACAAACTAATTTATGGCTAGTTTAAATTTCAAATTAGTGTCAGGGCAGCCCTAAAGCACTTCTAACTTCTAATTCTCTGTTTCCACTTCTTATTTTACACTTACGCGTTGGGGCATGGAGATTGCGGCATTTTGCACTCGGAGGGGCTGATTCGCAATTATCATTCATCCGGATTTGATCTGTCAAAATACCATTATCAATGAGTATTTACGATATAGAAGGCTTAGCTTAGCGCTGATTCGCTCTCTCCCTCTCAGGGTTACGATAACCGTTTAATATTACTCAATAAACAATTTTCGTCACTAATAGTAACTGATAGTTTTATAAAGTATTTATAAAGGTTACACAATTATATAAGGAAATGCTTTGAAGTTTTATTGCAACACTTATAGTAAATTAGGTTTATTAGGGTTTTATGCCATTACTGTAAGTTCTAGATTTATAATGAAGTGTTGTAACTATTTATATCACTGTGTTATAAAACTTGAAGTAATAGATACCCCAATTTATATAACAAATTTATATAAGGTTTGCCGATACTTACGTAATAAAACTAATGATTTCTGAGTTTTATAATAGCATCGTTGTTTGCCTTTTTGAATCTTCAGATACTAAATTTCTTTTATAAATACGTTATGAAACTTTTAGGACCAAGTTCTTTTATAAATACGTTATGAAACTTTGGGTAACTGATGTTTTCTCTTTGTGTTCTCACTTCTCAGTAATAAGTTAACCTCAAATAGGAGTGGTCTGAATCAACTCTGTGTATATAGGTACATAATTGTAAATTCAACTATGATTAATAGCTGGAAGTACAGCAGTACATTTTGCCGGAAAGTTTCTAGGCGTTTTTCCAGAATAACACAAATCTTCTGTTAAATTAAAAAGTACCACTTTCGTTAATCGACAGGTATCTTTCAGTTCCACTTTATCAACCAATGATACAGAAAAGAAAAGTTTTGCTGATGAAATTGAGACCACTGCAAAATCATCAGTGTTTGCCAAAATAACGTTCCGTCTCTATCCCATGCCGATGGTACAATTGTTAATGATGGGACTTTTCGCCCTAGTTCTCTTGTTTGCACAACTTTGAACATTTTATCTTGTCTGGCTCCAACACGATCACACAGAGAGAAAAGTAAACATAGTACTGTTTTTCGAGGTTAAGTTCGTCTTCTTTTTCTTCTTCACCGTAGAATATCACCACCAATAGTTCTCTAACCATCACTTGTGGTGTGCTGTGACACTCAACTAACACTTAAGGATTTATAGTAGTTAGTTATAAAGTTTTATAGAATCACCACTTCTGGATATATAGTGTAACTTTAAGTTTTATAGTGTTACCGACAGTAATTTTGTGGTAACTTATTTTTATAAGGGTGTTTAGGATTTATGCCGCAGTCATAAGTCATAAGTAATAAGTCATAAGGAAGAATATTCGTCAATGATTGGTTGGTCCGTATATTCCAACAAATCACTGACGAGTATTCTTTCTTATGACTTAAAACTTATGACTTATGACTGCTGCATAAATCCACCATAATAATTTTCTTAATCATACATATTTGAAAGGCCCATGAATTTTTTAGAAGTGCCATGCTAGCATTTACAGTAAAAAATGATAGGCAATATAATATTGGTGTAACCGTATGTGTGGACATGATGTGACAAGTATTAAAGTGCGCATAATATCATCCATCTTAATATCATATAAAAACATGGAGACAAAAATGAATTACTATACTGCCTGATGTTTAAAATTGTGGAATTAATAAAAAGAAACGTAATATAATAACCAATGTATGCTAAAAAGAGAAAACACATCTTGGAAATGTGACAGATTACTGCTTGGGACAGAGAAATAATTCAGTAATGGTAAGGTTACCAACAAATCTATCGGAAAAGTTTATAAGAGTAACCAAGTCAGTAATAAAACTAAATATCATTCCATCCTCTTCCTAGAAGAAGTTTTATAGAAAGTTTTATAAAGGTACCGGAAATATTTTTGTAACTATTAGTTATAAACCTATAGGTTTTATAACGTTACTTAAGAAAGGTGTTCGCAACTCTTACAAATTGCTCCATTTAAGTGTTGTAAAGGGTTTATAAGAGTTACAGAAATATTACTATGCTTAGCTCATATAAATTACGGTTTTATAAAGTATTGCTGATAACTTTACGGTTACTATTATATAAATGAAAATGTTTATTGGGTAGATAGTTATTGATGCATCAAATTCAACTTCAGAAACGATAATTCACGAATTTTTTCAAATTTTCTGATTCGATTTGAGAATGCGGATGGAAATAATGAAATTTCAAGTCATTGGCTTGTTCAACGTGCCATTAGAATAAAGTTCACTTGGCAGTGAGGTTACACAAATAGTACTCTCATATATTGTTTCGCCATGACTAAAACTACTTCTATGTACATTGATTCGTGTCTTAGAGATGTTGCCTGTCTGACCAATATATTTCTGGATGATGGTTTTTACTTTTCTGCCCATCATCGAAAATATATCATTTTAAAAATACTAAATCAAAATATAAAACAAATAAATGCATTCTAGATGAAAATCTGAATAAAACCCTGGACTCGTGATGGCGCATTCGCTATTTCAGGTGAAGGAGAACCCGGAAAAACCCACAACACCATCAGAGTGTATCAACTTGTTCAAGAAAAAGGACATACACATGTCGCCATATTTTTCAAAAACGATCGTAAAATATTGCAAGTGTGCGGCTCATACCATTTGAGACAAAATTCATAAACACTTTGGAATAATGTAACTTTAATCACAGTTTGGTTCCTTTTGTACTAAGAAAAACAATAATAATAATAACTATATTCACTCAAAAATAAATACAAATACACGAATGATGGAAGTGAATAAAAATGTTTAGCGATAAGTGACATTCACTTGTTTCACGAAAAAAAATATCTGATGTGAAATAGTGAACTGTGAAATATAAAAGTACAATGTTAAACATAAAATGTAAAGTGTAAAATGTAAAAAATAACATTGCAATAAAAATGAACAACACAATACAATAAACAATGTGCAATAGACGATGAATAGTATACATAATGAATAATAATTCAGCAGGTATAAAGAACAATAATACATGAAAATAAACAGATTTGGGTAAATATGGAAGTAAAATGGTGTATAAAGTACTTGGCTCCAGAATATTAAAAAAGATGTGAGTACAACTGAATCCATCGGGACTTGACCTAAAAATAACTAAATGTATAAGTGTATGGAACTTATTTGTTAATGCCTTTGTTTATTACTGAGTCACTTCTGCTATCCAATTTGGATCAAATGAGGGATACTGATGATAACAGAAATATAATAAAGATATGCGCAATTTTATCCATCTCTATCTTGTTGGTTTCTATTGAATTGTGAACGAAAATTCTGGGACGGGCCAGTATATACGTTCTTAAAAATTTTTTGAAAGAGTTTCCAAGCTGGTTTTTACTCCTTTAGGGAGATTATTGGAAAGTTTCTGGGGCAAGAACCCATCAGATCTTTGAGCGATTGATTTAGACATAAACGGGATTGGATGTAGATTTTTTTTACATATGTTATGTTCATGAATATATTTTTCAATTTTACGAGCTGCATGATAGTTGACAAAACGTTTATGAAAGAATTCCTGTCTCAAATCAAATGCTCCAGATTCTGTATAGGTGAGCTCAGTTGAGTAATCTATTTTTTAAGATTAGATACCTTTCAGATTTTCCCAAGAATTGAGCTTTTTTTATTGTCATTCAAGGAATCAATTCTGTTAGGTGGTGGATGATTATCCAGAAAAAGATTTCACTAGATCTCCTCACATTCTGATTTTGTATTGCTCAAATCCCGCACTCAAAATTCATTTTTGAAAAATTTCAACCAAAACCTTGCAATTTGAAAAACACAGGATAATGCTATTCATGAAACGGAACTTATTACTGGATGCCAACCAAGGTAATTTTGATATTCCATAGGAGCACAAAACACGTTGTTCTTTAACTATGCGTTTCTATACTAATAGGATTCAATAATAATGAAAAATTTACTTTATTGCTAGTAGTTAATGATCAACCGTAATGAATTTATTCTGTTTGCCCTAGTATCAAAGCTGAACATAATTTCATAATTTCAATACCGCTGTGTTTGCTCATTCGAATCCAACTGAATCCCAATAATTTTGTTCTATTGCCAAATTAACAAATTAGGATATGTTTTCAGAATTTCAATAGTGTAAGCGTCCTTCATCGTGATAAATAAAAAATCACATACAAAAATCACTTGCACTTGATGAAAAGTTTGTCTAATTTTGGTAATTTGATTTAAACTATAATTATTGCAATTAATAGACGATTTGAAGTATTTTTCAAAACTAAAAATAAAATAGAAAAATTGTAAGAAAGCATTAAAAAGCATTAAAAAGTCACCTGTGGTAATTTGTATTAAAATAGTACTTCCCTAAAATTCGGAGTAAAAAGTTTGGAATTAGTCCGCGTGACCTGCCATAGCAATGGCTATATCTGTAGAGTGAGTCGTTTCTACTTAGAATGTCCTCACATACAAATATTTCCACCCGAGAAATTCTTCAATTTTCAAATACGAAAACAACTGTAATATTAATATGAAATATTTGTACGTAATATAGAACAAGACTGGCCACCCAGGTCCCCTGAGCTGATCCCATTAGACTGCTTCTGTTGGGGTACATGTAATTGGTCGCATACCTTTCCAGGAAGACATTCGGGAGTGAGCATCAAATATTTCCCCTCAATTTGTGAGAAACTCATTGCAAAAAAGTTATAAACATTTTTCGTATCATGTTGAGTAAACAACAAAAAACATCAGGAAAATAAGATGAGTTTAATAATTCTTCCTTTTAAAATTTTACACCCAAAGTATATGTCGAACACTTCAAGTCCCATTCCTGAGAAATAGTCTTTGTAATTATATTCATCATTTTGCTGACTCAGTAATCATTCGATGAATAAAATCAAATGGCCAACGTCCCGCTTCAGTTTAAACAAGCTCGATGCAAAATCTCCAGGAATGTATTGTATGCATAGATACTTCGCGTAGTGATTCGCGTAGAGCAGGTTTCCTATTTGATTAACAAAATGACAGCGGACCATAAATCTGCATTAATAAAGCCGTATACTTGAACATTGAATTTGCTGGTTGTAATAGTCATAAATTTCATTATTTTACATTTTACACGATATACAAGTAGGCATTTGTTATAAATTAATCCTTTCCTTATCATCATATTCATAACCCTTCTGGTGTGAATTATTTACGTTCACCTCTTCGTTAGTTAATAAATAAGCATTAGAGCAGCAAATCGTTTGGATGTCATGCAGGAGATAATTCCTAGCCAAAGGCAATAATAGCATTCAGAAACCAACACGAGAAGTTTTGTTATTGTACCAAGAAAAGGTCGGTTTTATCGAAGGTCAAACATAATAAAATCTGTTAAGTTCAATTAATAGAAATAGTGCCTTAGCTGAGGATACTACAGTTTGGCAAAACCACTACCGAAAGAAAAATTTTTGGTACAAACAGGAAATTTTTGGTGAAGCAATATCAGATATATGGTTTTCATCAATGAACCTTATGGCTTTAGCCAAGTTACTATATATCGGTTTGAAAGCATCAACATAAGACTGAATGCGCGTTTATTATTCGGCGGAGCTGGCTGCCGCTACGTAGTTCTGAGGAGAACTACTTTGCTCTCCGCTGTCAGGTATATCTTCAGAGTAGTCCGGATCTTCTGAAGTACTCCTGGAGATCTCTTGTCGAGTATGGGAAATCAAACTCCCCACGCTATCCAATCCCTGGCTGGTCAAATTGTATATAGAGTGTTCACCTGTCAATGTGATGTAACATATATTATACAGTGTGACAATTTAAAAACTTACAATGGGCTATATCTCACGAACAAAAAATGATCAAAACCGTTTCTAAGATAGGAAGGGGGAACTAAAATGACATAATAAAGAACTCGCCCGCATCAACCCCCTAGGCCCCACCTACGTCAACTAAAAAAGTTTAAATGGCAGACCCCTATTTGTGATACAGCATTGAAAAGCCTATAAAAAATGCTATCCAATGGTATACATAATAATTGTACAGGGTGTATCAATAATTACCAACTTATTATCCAACAATTTTAAAAACAAACGTAGGAACCCTACTTGTGATACATTGTTAAAAATCTTTAAAGGCCAATAAAACCTTATTTTCAATGATAAGTGTCCGAGGGGACTTTTTGTTGTTGAATAAAAACTTTAATTTGCCGTCTTTGCAAAAACAAGTTGTAAACATCTGTTTTCTGGTTTCTGTCGCAGTCAATAATTTTTTGTTTATTTGAGACATTTAAATGTCATTAGTGTCATCATTGTGTACGATCAATACTGTCATTTGCTGTAGTTGTCACGATGGTTTACAGTATACCTGAACGTGTGGAGATAATTTTCATATTTGGCTCCCAGAACCAGTGTTATTTACGAACAGCTCAAATATTTAATGAGATGCATCCGGACAAACATGTAAGTCACGTGTAAATCCGCAATTTAGTTGAAAAATTTAGAGAAACGGGATCAGTGCAAAATAAAAAAAGGGATGCCCCAAGATTACTGAATGAAGCAAGCCAAGTTGAAGTCCTTGGGCAATTTGCAATAGAGCCTACTGCATCAACACGTCAGGTATCTACAATGACAGGACTATCACGTGAGTCGGTCAGGAAGGTGTTGAAATAACATAAGTTTCACCCGTATAAAACGCAAATTCTTCAAGAACTAGGCGATGATGACCCAGACCGACGAATTGAGTTTTGTGAACTAATGACTGAAAGAATTCGCGTTGAACCTAGACTATTGAAAAATATTTGTTTAAGTGATGAATGTACTTTTATGCTGAATGGCAATGTGAATAAACAAAACTGTCGGTACTGGAGTGATACGAACCCGCATCGATTTAAAGAAGGTCACACTCAATATCCTGAAAAACTTAAAGTCTGGGCAGGGATATCAGGGGATTCCTTAATTGGCCGCATGTTTATACCAGGCAATTTAAGTGGCGACATTTATCTGGATATGCTGGAAAACACCATCCAACCTTCAATTGTGCATGAATTAGAGAATCAAAGGGATGACCAAGGCAATCTAGCTCTGGAAGAAGATTTGCTGCACTACCAACAAGATGGAGCACCTCCTCACTATGCCGCTGCAGTTAGGCACTGGTTGGATACTAATTATCCGAACAAATGTATTGGAAGGAGAGGTTCTATTGAGTGGCCACCGAGGTCACCAGACTTAACGCCACCTGATTTTTTTTATGGGGTTACCTCAAGTCAGTTGTGTATAAAACTCAACCTGCGTCACTTGGGCACTTGCGGGAAAAAATTACTCAAGCATGTCGCGCTATTACTAGAACAACATTTGTCAAAGTTCGTGCAGAATTTGAAAATAGGCTGTACTATTGTTTACAAAACAACGGAACCCACTTTGAACATTTCCTTCATTGACATTTTTAACAAATTTGTAGTTCAACAAAAACTTCATTAAATTTTCCTTTTAAGGCAAGGTTTTGTAATTATTTATTCACCCTGTACCATTATTATTCATACCGTTGGATAGCATTTTTTGTAGGCTTTTCAATGATGTATCACAAGTAGGGGTCTGCCATTTAAACTTTTTCAGTTGGGGTAGGTGGGGCCTAGGGGGTTGATGGGGGCGAGTTCTTTTTTATGTAATTTTAGTTCTCCCTTCCTATCCTAGAAACAATTTTGAGCATTTTTTTATATCATCTTTCGTTCGTGAGATATAACCCATTGTAAGTTTTTAAATTGTCACACTGTATAAAGAAACGCTCTTTTCAATTTTAATGTTGGTTTTATATTAAATATAGCTTGGCTCCTCAGCTGGGTACTCGAGATTCTGAAGGAGATTTATGAATACTTCATGTCATCATTAACACTTCACTGGAATCTTCTCAAATACCGCGAGAGCTTGAAATCAGTACCATCGTGCCAATACCCAAAATATCAAATACAAGAGTTCAGGAAGATCAACACCTCTGAAAAAGAAATTAGAATTGGTGGAAAACAGAAAAATATGGAATTATTAACAAATATCAGTCAGGCTTTAGAAAAAAAAAATCGTCTGAAACAGCTCTAAAGATAACTCTTACAACATTTAAAGAAGACGTAGATAATGACAAATATGTAGTGTAGCTTTTTTAACCTGAATCGAGCTTTTAAAACTGTAGACCATTAAATTATATCAAAAAACCTTGTTATGGTATTGAGAGTAAAAGTACATGATTGGTTATAAATAAGGATGGATTTAGCGAGGGGCAATATATGAAAATATAAATAGAAAAGTTATTGGGTATAACCCTCAAAATGTTGTGCAACCGTAGACACGTGTTTCGAGCTTAAGCTCTCATCAGTACGGTAAAATCAAGTGCGAAGATGTACAAATAAAAATAGAAACAAAGGAAGCCAACCACTCATTTGTGGCATCGGTTAGGAGGCCTTGTGCTCACAAGGCAACAACTAACGTCGCCATGGAGGCAGCTATAGCTGCCTCCGAGGGTTATACCCAATAACTTTTCTATTTATGATTTTTGAATCTGAAGGAAGCTGCTTGAGTTAATTGGAAATAGAACGTGGGGTACCTCAAAGGAGTGTCTTGGGCCCTTCACTGTTTGTTCTAGTATTAAATAGTATGAAGTTAGGTACTGAAGGTGAATTTATGAATAGTACGCCGATTATACGTTGATATCATGTAGTGACTTCATTCGTTCTTCATCTATAACTAAAATATACATGGAAAATTGATCGATGATAAATGAACTGAAACTCAATGTAAGCAAAACTAAAGCATTGATACGAACAATACCTATTACGAGCATGGAAATCCGAATATTGAAGATATCAATTTCAAATTGATGGTGTTATACTGGAAGTTGTTCACATATTCAATTTTATTAAGATATACTGATATTGAATTGTAATTTAATAGAAATGTTCTCTGGTATAGCATTTTCAAACGTATACGCATTAGTGGGCCTATAAAATACTGATTGAAAAGATTTTTGATTTTCGAAATATTAATTGTGTGAAATATTGATACCGTTTTCTGAAAATTGTTTTAATGTTGAATTTTGTATGATATAATAGTTGAAGTAAGTTGTTAACAAATATTTCCCCCCGTGTTATAAAGCAGTATCTGAGAAAGTATCACACTTGATAGAGAGATCTTGAGTAGGAGTACTATCCAGTATGTGCTGGTACAGAGTCACACCTACTTATTTTATGGATGACAGGACTTCTTGGCATATACGTTGGAAGCTAAATCTCGTATTCGACCTAAATGATTCATATACGCCAACAAAAGAAACGGGACCAGGATTTTCCCTTGGAGTACATCCATTTTCACAGTCCATTCTGAGCTCACGTCTGTTCCAGTTTCAACTTTTTCACAACTGTTTTTCGAATAGTTCATACTTAGAACTCCGTAGTTTTCTAATATTTTCAACAGAATACTATGTGAGAGCGTAAAAAAAGCCTTGGCGAGGTCAAGAAAACTTGATAGACATTTGGATGATTTATCTAAACATGCAATGTTTTACTGCTACGGCGTTTGCAGTATACAACAGAGTGTTCAATGATACCGAACAACAAATAAAACTTCTGAAATGAATACACCACATTTCTAAAATTCATCAGGAATATTTCTTTCTCAACTAGAATGTTAAAGCAATGTCTGATAAACAGAAGTCTCAACTATGAGGCATGGAATTATTTTATTTTTCTGTTCGAACATTCTTGAGATCCAGCGATGACCAACCCACTTAAAAGAAACTTACCATGGAAGACATTCTCAATCAGTAAAAATAATCCTTCACTTAACATTATTCCGTATCTGTAGACCGTTATTCGGCTACCAGAAAGAACACAATCTCCCAATTTCTGTTATCTAAATGTTCCCGAAACATTAAGACCTTCATTTTTGGTTAACGGTGAAGTGGAAGCAACAAATAAATTCTCTCTAAACAATAATTTATGGAAACACTTTTTGTACTGTAATTAACCGGCGTTTATCTGGAGGAAAATCTGAAAATTACGCTCGAGCAGTACTCGACAAAAAAAACATGTAATGTATTGATAAATGCAGCTAACGACGTGGTCGATAATTGAAAATGTCCTTTAATTAACTAGGATTCTTCAGCTTCCGAAGACTTATTCCCACGTCGTCAGTGGCAACGGGACAGTGGCGGTCCGGGATCCAATCAAAAAGGGTTTAATTTCACAAGAGTGTGAATTTATGTCAATTCAAGCAATAAAGGTGTTAAGTTTTTACAAAAAAACAAAATTATGAAGTAAGTATGTTAAATGCGCCTATTAAACCATTTAACCTATTTAACCATCCCCATAAATCAATTACAACACTAATTCCTAATCTTCCTGGTCCCTCCACGAAGAGTAAAGAGTTACACTCGAAATCCTGTTACCCATACAACAGAAAAATTCCTTGTTCTCTAAATTCCTCTATATATATTTACATATGTTCCAATCCTATCCTTTTGAAATCCAAAACACCTGCAGTGAACATATTTTCAAAAACAACCTGAAAAAACTTCGGATTTCGGTACCAAGTTAACAACACACAACTTTTCGAATATCTCAAAAAGCACTCATCTTATTAGATTGACAATTTCTATTATATGATATAAAACAATCAAATGTCTCCATTTTCTCGATCTAAACCAATGACAAGACTCTCTGAAACCACTGCTTCCAGCTCGTGGTATTTTCACTTTTCTACATTTCCATAGTTCCAATAATCACCGTAAATATAGAAACATCGGCGTACAAGTCTTGGAAATATAGGTACACGTACATAGAATCACAAGTAAATACATACCCACACAGATACACATATAAAATATATGATAAGCTCATAAAATTAAAAGCTAAGCTAAGCAAATAAAAGCTTAATCTACATCTGATTTGTTATAATAATATTACAAATTGTATTTTTGTTTTATAATACATATCTATATCGAAATAGGGTAATGGATATTTCAGTTTAAAATATGCAAATGATAAAATCCTTATGGTTTAAAAGGTATCAATGTGTAGGAATTCTACAGTACTATGTAAAAGGCCTTCTTTTAGAAAAAACATTATTATTCTGGTTTTTAATATTTTATTTGGTAATTTATTGAAAAATTTCACCGCCAAAAGTTCATTTTGACAATCTTTATAGGCGGCAATAATAGTTTGTTCTCAAGTCATTTTTATGTTAAGGTACATAGTTCATAGTTGAATAGGTTATTTTTTATATGTATTAAATTTTCCATGACCAGAGGGTGGGATTTTTTGTGTCACAAATGAGTTTCGGCAATCATTCATCTTTACATTTGATACCGAGTTTTTCTGATATTTTATTTACATGCTGGTCCCATTTCAATTTGCTGTCAATATGAATTTCCAGAAATTTCACACTTGTTTGCGGGTTTGAGTAAATCTCAATTTTTCTTAGAGTGAATACCACATTTTGAGGTTTCTTTTATTTGGGTAGAGTTCGTTAGCATTAAGAAACCAGTTTTCAGATTTTGTTCTTGCCTCTGAAGACATATGACCTCATCAATTGTTTCAGCATTTGATTGGATTGTATAGTGTCGTCGGCATACAAAATATATGATGTTAGCTTCTCACCATGTGGTAGATCATCAATGATAAAAATGGTAACAGAAGGTGCCCTAAAATAAATCCCTGCGGTATACACCAAATGTAACTATTTCATTTGTTGATAGATTTTTTCCCACTCCTATACTTTAAAAACGATTTTCCAAATAGGATTCAACCAATTTTAACACTGTTTTCAAAAAAATTGTATTTTGCCAATTTCTTCAAGAGGATTTTATGTGATACACAGTGAAATGCTATACTCAGATCAGATTTCTGTATACCCTAGTTTTTCAAATGTTTTTGTTATTTTGTTACCGAGGTTTAATATTGCATTAGAGTAGGAAGAAAATGGTAAACATTTTGTTGTAAAATTCACTGTGAGATTATTTTCACAAAACCAATTTTGTAATCCAGGAAAAACCTTTTCTTCAAGGTGTTTCAACTCTCTCCAGGTCCCTGCTTTCTAGATGAAAGCTGTATAATCTTGAAACCTCAAAATAAAATGATGTCTCAACTATTCAACTCTACTGTAATAAAGCACATTCAGATTATTTTTGAGTAAAATATTTGTTCTAGAACTCCACAGAACCATCTAGAAACACCCAATCTTGTTATCGTTCTCAATATCGAATATCGTCTGTGGTTTAGAATGTCTTTAATGTTCTAGAATATGTCTTTCACTATATGATCGTGAGATTTGATATTAAATAGTTGAAGTCTGTTTAAAACCAGTTGAATTGTTAATTTGTATATAATACGAGGGCTGACAATAAAGTAAGGTCTTCAATTTTTTTTTTCATAGAAAATGACATTTATTCACAAAAAGCGATACACCGTTGGAAAGGCCAAGGTCTTGGCTACTTTTCTACATAATCGCCATTTTTTTCCAACACCTTGCGCATCCGCACGATGAACTTGTCTATGCCGGCAGAATACCACTCTCCGTCCGCCTCGCGCAGCCAGGTGTTGACCTCTTTCTGAACCTCCGCGTCACTATCAAACTTCTTCCCTCCGAGATGTTTTTTCAGGGCGGGGAACATGTGGTAGTCACTGGGGGCCACGTCGGGACTATAGGGAGGGTGATCGATGATTTCCCAGCCAAATGTCTTGAGCAGGTCAAGGGTAACGTTGGCTGTGTGCGGGCGCGCGTTGTCGTGGTGAAATTTCACTCCTTTGCTCAGCAATCCCGGGCGTTTGTTTTTTATGGCACGACGAAGCTTTTCCAGGGTCTCACAGTACCTTGCTGCATTGATAGTGGTTCCCCTTGGCATGAAATCCACCAACAATACCCCGTGGCGATCCCAAAACACCGTAGCCATCACCTTGCCGGCTGACAGTGTCGCCTTAAACTTTTTGGGTTTCGGAGAATCGCTATGGCGCCATTGTTTGGACGACTCCTTTGTTTCGGGTGTGTAGTGATGAGCTCACGTTTCACCCCCCGTAACAAACCCTTCCAAAAAATCATCGCCTTCCTCTTCAAAACGGGCCACAACTTTGGTCGCACATTCCACGCGCCGCTTCATGTGGTCTTCGGTCAGCTGTTTCGGCACCCATCGGGCAGAAACTTTGTGGTACTGCAACTTGTTCACAAGGATATGACGGATTGTTTCGCTGCTACACACTCCTCCAAGCTTCTCTTCCAAGTCCCTAATTGTCGCACGGCGGTTTTTGAGCATTTCTGCCTCCACTGCTTGAACAATCGCATCCGAGACCGACGGTCGGCCACTTCTCTCCTCGTCGTGAACATTAGTGCGCCCGGAATTGAACTCGCGGCTCCACTTACGCACGTTTTTTATGTCCATACACTTTTCCCCGTAAACTTCAACTAGTTGACGATGGATTTCAATAGGTGTCACCTTTTTCGCACTCAAAAAACGTATTACAGAACGCAATTCGCACTTGGACGCTGACGCGAGTGGTACCTCCATCGTTGACGGCTGCTCAGCCAAGACTGAGCGGTCGGGGAAGCCTCACCCAGCAGCAAAATGGTAGTGGGGGAACCAAGGAACACGGCGGTGTTGCCAGATTTCGCCTAGCGCGTGATCCGGCGAAGTTGCAGCGTTGGAGACCTTACTTTATTGTCAGCCCTCGTATGATGATGTCTCGACCCTCTATATTTATGTTGAAAAGAAGTTGTTGGGGTTAGTTCAATTAAATAAAAACCAATATTGCTCCGTTAGCCGGTTTTTAACGTTTCGGCAATATTTTCGCTTTAGAAAGATTTTTTTCATTTTTACTTTATTTTTGGATACTTGCATGAGTGATTTTGGATTTCCTTCGTCAAAAGTACAACACAGCATAAAAACAAAACAGATATAACGAGACACTGAATAAAATTGAGTAAGTTTTTTCTTGATGTTTTTGTTAACCATCATTCAATACTCGAATGACTTCTGAAGTGAATCTGATATAATGGTCGATGAGCACAAAAACATTTCTTTCGATCGGTAGATTAAATTCAGATAGGCATTTAGATTTTCAGTATATTTTCTATAGTTGACCAAATCAATTTTTTAAAGGTGTGTTGAAAAAGGTAGCTCTGATTGCCCACAATTTGTGTGTTCTCAAAGTCAAAATTATGATTTGTTTTGTGAAAATGTTTTACAAGGGGTGTTGGATTTTTAATGCTATCTTTTTTCTTCAAATGTCGTTTGTGTTCTTTCATTCTCGTTGTTATGTAACGTTTTCTTTGTCCTATATAACATTTTTCACAATTACTACATGTAATTTTATATTACGTTGATTTGTGTCCAGCTGGGGTATGAGTTTTGATTTTTGTGACGAATTTTGGTTTTGTTGTATTCCCACTTCTCGGCTAACTGAGAAATACTGGTTTTTCTATAAGAGACCTAACCCCAACATTATTTGCAAATAATGTTAAAAATAATATCAGTATTATTTTGACATGAAAAATAATAGTAGAAAAATTATTTTCAAAAATAACTGGGCTTTTTATAAACCGTTTTTTTTTTGTTATGAGAGGAAAATATTGATGTCAGTGAAAGTCTGATAATGTCCCTTCTGAGATGGAATCGAAGTTTTGCAAAAAATACTGCTGTGTTACCTGAATATATAAGACGATTTTGCGGAACCTTTGGGGGGGGTAAAACGTCTCTTGTCCCCCACAGTGCCGCCCAGCGTATCGCAATTTCTCCTCACCACATAAATTACAGGATCCAGTCCCAACGACTGTTTATATTAAATATAGATATAGGAGTTCTCTATATGGCATCGGCATAACATAACCTCATATTTATGTCGTCCACGCACCGTACGCCTCGCTAATGAAAAGAAGTGAGACAGATTCGACCGCGATTGGTAAAAATTAAGAGAAACGCAACGTATAGAATGGAATTCTCGTCGCATGCAGCGGAACAAAAACAAGTCTCGATCTGAAAATCGAAATAAAAGAAGAAGAAGAAGAATGAGTAATGGCGTCAGACTCGCACAACCTGTATTTCATGCTCCATGTCGACTTCATTTAGGCTCGTCACACGGTTAATTTTCTGTTAGTTTGTACGTTTTAATTGGTTTTTACGCATATCGAGGACTACCTACGCCGTATCGTAGCCGAAATTAAGTCATAAACTCCTCAGTTTAATGAGTTGTGCTGGAAATGAGCCAAGATATCGTGGACGACGAGATGTAGTGTTTTCTGGGTGGGTAAGATACCGTTAAGGTTCGGTTCGGGGCGATAATTATAGGTTGGTAGCATTTGATGAAATCTGTTTTATAATATTTTTAAAGATTAACAATTCTTTGACCCTATCTGATCAACAAATATAAAACAGTTCAAATATTGAAATAGTTAATAATAGCTCCAAAGCTCAACCTGTATTCGATGTAGATGTTTTCAATGCAAAGGATATCGTTAATGATATTAGCACAGATGGAAATAGTTCAATTTCACATATTATCAATAAATTTCCAAATTCCTTTTTTATGCTTCCCTTCAGTGAAGAAGAAAGGCATTATTTTCATTGATTAGTATGAAAATCAAAGCTAATCAAGACATATATGGCATCAGTACCTTATTGCTTAAAGAGTCATCACTCATTGCCAGACCGCTCACTAACGTCATCAATAAATGTCAAACTTCACTACATTCATTGAAAATATCATGAAGAATTGCCTGAAAACTACAGACAAATACATATCCTACCCACAATATCAAAAGTAATGGAAACAGCAATCCTGATACAGTAACTACATGGAGAAATTGAATTTAATTTATATTCATCAATATGAATTTAGAAGAGAATAATACATACGAGGATGTATTGATATCTAGTTAGCCTAGACCAGTCCCATGCATAAACAAAATATTGCGTTACCATAGCAACGAACAATAACTTATTAGAAGTGTCAGTGTAAAGTTTGACATCAAAAAGGTAAACCAGTGTTAAGCAATAAATTAAAAGAAAAAATATGTCCACCGAAATTGAGAAAATCAAGTACCTGTATTCAAAACATTTAAGAGGTAAGCAGATTTACAAAGATATGCTTAATACCCTCGATGATCAATGTCCTTCGTATGCGACCGTGAAAAATTGGACTGCAAGCTTCAAAACAGGTAAATTTTCCATTGAAGTTGATTGACCGATCGGAAAGACCAGTTTCTATGTCAGTCCCCGAAATTATCGATGCAGTTCATGACATGATTTTAACAGACCGTCGAATTGGGCTGAAACGGATATCTGAAGCACTGAATATTTCACGTCAATGCATCATATAGTTCACGTCAATTTGGACGTGAGAAAAATTGCTGCAAAATGGATCCCCAAATGTTTGAATGTTGACCAAAAGCGTGCAAGGGTAGTAGCATCGCGTTCGATTCCTTTTTTATGCTTCCCTTCAGTGAAGAAGACATTATTTCCATTCATTAGTCTGAAAACCAAGACTACTCAATTTTACCATATTGCTTAAAGAGTGTTCATCACTCATTGCCAGACCGCTGACTTACGTCATCAATAACTGTCAAAGTTCACGCCATTCATAAAAAATATCATGAAGAATTGCCTGAGAACTTCAGACAAATACATATCCTACCCACAATATCAAAAGTATAGGGGAAACAGCAATCCTGATACAGTTCAGTAAATACATGGAGAGAGTGAATTTATTTTATATTCATCAATATGGATTTAGAAAAGAATAATACGTAGATGAAAATATTGATTTAAAAAATACAGAAACGTTTTAAATATAAAATAATATCAAGATGAAAATCTTGATTGAATTCCGAGACTTGAAGTGATGGCGCATTTACTGTTTCATATGGAGGGAAGCCCGGAAAAACCCTCACCATCAGAATTCAGATTATCAACTTTCTCATAGAAAAGGTCACATGCTTCCTGGGAGATAAGAGAATCAATCTTGGAGGAAACAAGGGAGTCATCGAAGAAGTGACAGAATTAGAATAATGGTGTTTGCAATATATTGTATAGTGTCCATTGGAAATGCTGCCGCTATGATTAGATAATATGGCGTAGATATTATAAATAGTATTAAATAGTATTCATTCCATCCTGAGCCGAATATTGGTCCAAATTTTTTATGAGAAAATCAATCACATTGTCCAATTTACTGAAAAAGAGCAATAGATGCGGTAAACAGATTAACTATTAACATTTTTGAAGCTTTAGAAAATAAAAAACTATTACATATCGAAGGCCTTTGACTGTGTCAGTAGAGAAATTAGAATGGTAAGAATTAAGAGGTATTTCTAGAAAAATAATTGGATCTTATCTCAAAAATAGATCTCAAAATGTTTATAACAATCACAATATAAGTCAAGAACGTGCAGCAGGAATCCATACTGGGCCCTTTCCCTTTTTTACTTTATGCACATATGTTATGTGTGTTACTGACGATTCTACAAGTAGATGACACTTCCTTTCCTCTTCATATTGATGAAAATTAGTACTGATATTGACCCATGCCAAAGCGTGGTTTGATTATAATGAAATATTCTTGAATGCGACCAAAACAAAGATATGTTTATTTCCAAATCATCATAATGCCCATCATAGATTTCAACATGACCTGAGTTAAATTTCTAGGAATACGTCTTGATCCAACTCTTACTTAGAGTACGTATATCAGTAATATCTGTGAAAAATTGGTAAATCTGTTTACGCAATTCGGCGCATATGATTAACTGTGAGTCAGGAATGAGCTACGGGTTACTGTGTTGGGGAAACGCAAGTTTCACAAAATTACAAAAAGTTTTTAACATTGCAAACCACTCTCGAAATTTTGACATGGTTACACTGATTTGCCCAAATCGTCGATGAAAATTTGATACATATAAGGAAAATTATACATATATACTTCTACGACCCACTCTAATGCTCACACCTTCCATTCTCGCAATAGACATAACATTTTGCCTCATAGGAAGAGAATGGAAAATCTGCTACTATTGCTCTACTTAATTGGCTTAGCTAACTTCTCTATGTTTTTATCTATCCTTTCAGAGTTAGGTACATATGGCAGGCCAAATAAAAGGTATATAAAGAAAACAATAAAAATAAAAATATAGATACAAAGAAAAACACCAGTTCAATAAAAATTCAACGTCACAGCTTTACATACAGAATTATGAAAGGAGCACACAAAACTTAATAAATAATTAAGAAGTATCATTCAGATACTCTTGCAGATATAGTAGCACCTGTCAATCAATAAAAATTCAACTATATTACAAAAAATGTCACTTTGTGAATTTATTATCTCATTTGGCAATTTATTGTACAGAAACAAAGCATTGTAAGTAGGGGAGTTTTTGTATTTAGAAGTTTTATGACTTGGCATCCGTAGCTGTCCTCCGAATCTTGTACCATAACTATGTGTTGATGCAATTGTTCCGAAGGACTCAAGGTTGTTTCTAGCAAATTTAACACATTGAAAAATATAAATAGAAAGTGGCAATGCTGCATTTAAACGAAAACAAAGCTTCACGAAATTTGCAGATATTCACAGCTGTGACACACGAAATAAGAAGCGATTTCTCATATCAGCACTCAGCTACAATGTTCATTGAAAAGGACCGCTATACATGGGAATAAAAACTCTCAATAAATTATCGAAGTGATTGGTTGACATGACCTTGGTCAGTAAGTTCGAAAAATAATGAAAGAAATTTCTCAACAATCATATATACCACGATCAATTATCGTGTGTTTCACCTGAAACATTTTTTCGTTTTCTTCCTATACATAAGTACTTTGAAATTTTTATATCATGGTATGCTCTGAATGATTTTTTTTTCATGTTCCTCTTCTCTTTTTCGATGATCGTTTGAGAAATATAACTACTAAAAAAAATGCAATGCAGTTTCCTGAGAAATAGATGTCTGTCTGTCTTATACGAGTGGACTAAAAAATAATTGCAGTCACTTTGCAATCAAAATGAAAGACAGCCCTACAAAAAGACTCATTTTGATGATATTATGCAGGAATTTTCCAAATGATCGTTGTTATGTTGTTAGTCGAAATCTACATAGTTGACTGGTCAATTCCCTGGTCCGTTGAAAATTGGCCTTATGCAAAAACTCCCATTATCCCCCTGTCGAAAGAAACCCAACGAATATTTCGCGTATGATACATCCATATTTTCACGGATGAACCTAATACGCTGATGGTATGCAAATGTAATTTTAAAGTCATCATTTAAAGTTGCCTGGGGGAAAATGGCGTTTTACCAAACCAAATGCATTAATGAACTCTTCTAGAGACTGGCAGACATGTTTATACCCACACAGACCTGCACGCGCTCCGGACCATATCGCTTATTTATCGTTGCTAGTACTGAAGTACTGCGGTACTGAACGTGACCTAGACGTTGGAAGAAATCATTAAATTATTACGTTTCACTTTTCCGTTGCTCAGATTGCTGAATTTACGAATCGGCCGGTACTCCACAGAAATAGCCATTCATCACTGTGCCACATAAATCTGGCATTTCTATGAAAATGCTTAGAGACGCGGCCGTTTTTCATGCGAAAACTGTACCGTCAGATTTATAGAAAGTGCTCGGAGATAAAGTTACTGTGGGCAAGGAAAAAGTGAAGGAGAATCCAAATATACGGATTGAAATACGAGGGTCATACTGCAAGTTGTTCTATATCTGAGAAAAAACAAGAGATTCTTAAGGCGGATTTCCACCAAACGGGCTCGCTTGCGACTAGTTTCAATTTAAAAAACAGAAACAAAAAACTTGTAGTTTCGAAAATAAACTCGAAACTTGAATTCCACCAAACAAACAAAAAATTAGTCTTTCGCGTGTTGTGTTTTGCAAGTGTTTTCTGTCGTTTCCACTAGACAAACAGTCATCATGCCTTCTCTAGACGATGTGTTTATAATGGCGTGCGGTGTTTTTATAATTGAATCTTTTGAGCAAAAGAAGCGAAACCGAAGAAAACCAAGATACTGGATGAGATCATTTTTAAGAAGACGAACAGATTATGGAAAGGACAAAATTATGGCAGATTTGGTACATGATGACATAGGAATAAATGGAGAGCTGAGGTCATCCATCATTTCCTAATTTTGTAAGAATGTCCAATCACGAATTTGAGAACCACCAAATCACACACCAGAACAAAATACCTAGTGAACTGTTGTCGGCGTTGTCGCCAGCCGTTTCCACAAAGCGAACTCTGTTGACAAAAACAGAGACAGAACACCGAAACCTTTTGATCTTTCCGCCCGGCGACGGGACTTTTCGTAGTTGACGAAAACACTAACTCGCGACACGAAGTTTTCAAAATGTTTCTTATTTTGACAACAAAAGTTTTTGTTTTGTCGAAATCGACACAGTTGCTGTTTTGTTGTGGTTCTGTCCGTTTGGTGGAAATCCGCCTTTAGAAAACATAACTTTATTCGAAAGCTTTTCTAGGCGCAGAGTTGGGCAAAACTTTCCAATATATCAAAGAATTATATTCTACAGAAGAGAGCGTTTAGATATACAGGGTGTTCCATCTCAGTCGAGCCACCCCGTATAATTCTTGTTCCATAGTGAGCGGAAAAATTTCCCGAAACACATTATTTTGTTTGGGGGACATCTGTTGACGTATATTTGAGGCTTGAACGAGCAACCCCCCATTAGGGGGCGATTGAACCCCTCAAAATTGAATAGGGGAGAGGGGTTGAGTGATACTTCATTTGAAAGGTCTTGGAAGCATCTTTACAACGGTTTATGAAAAACGTAAATTTGATGAACAGTTTTCCCCAAAATTTAATTTTGTAGCTCGAATGAGCCACCTTGAATATTTTGGTTATTTTTACAATGTACAAGCCCATGTTTATGAAGCCCTTTTAACAAACTTAAAAATCTTCAAAAATTCAAATCTGCGTTGTTAAATCAAATGTGCAAATTGTCCTCCAGTGACTTCCAAACAATAATACATTCTCTCAAACTGATATATAAAAAAACAGCAAAACATTTCCGTATGTTGCCTTCATTTTTTGTTCTTAGAAGGTGTTTATCTGGTTTTTAACGTTTTTTCTATAATTTCATGAGTTAAATCATTCTGTTGAGTTACTACTTTGCTAATTTGTTTAAAATTTCAAAAAATATGGTGTACACCTTGCAAGAACGTGTTGAGCTGGTTAGTCTTTATTACAAAAATCAAAATTGTGCCCGAGCGGCTGCAAGGATATTTAACCAAAACCATCCTGAACGTAGCGTTCGCCATATGTACGTAATGGAATTGATATCAAAATTTGTGAAGACAGGTTCAGTAATGGATAGAAAAACGGAACCCATTGGAATTGTGAATGTTGAAGGAGCAGCTGTGGCGGTATTGGGACATGTCCAACTTATGCCAAACACGCAATCTGTACGGCAACTGTCAGCAGCTTCCGGTATCAGCCAATCTAACGTTTTCAGAATTTTACATAAACACAAGTTCCATCCGTACAAAATTAAATGAATTCATGAATTAAATGATGATGATTGGGATCGAAGGCAAGAGTTTTGCGAAATTATGGCCGAGCGTATCAACGATAACCCAAATTTCTTGTACAACGTTTGCTTTTCTGACGAATGCACTTTTTTACTTAATGGAGAGGTTAACCCGCTTAATTGTAGAACTTGGAGCGATACAAATCCTCATGTATTGCAAGAAGCTCACACTCAACATCCTAAAAAGCTAAACGTTTTGGTAGGAATTTTGGTAGACCACCTAATTGGACCTCTGTTTATTCTTGGGAATTTAAATGGTGAAATTCGTTTTGAAATGCTGGAAAATGCCATTGATTCGTTAATAACTGAACAATTAGAACACGATCCTCTGCTACTTGAACAACAATTGCATTTCCAACAGGACGGAGCTCCTCACTACGCCGTACCAGTTTGCCAATACCTCAATTTGCAACACCCCGGTCGTTGGATTGGAGGAAGAGTAGGTAGGGAATGGAATCTCGCGAGATTGGGGATCAGGCGAGATCTCGCGAGTTTATTAATAACAATACCGCGAGATCTCGCCAATTTCGAGATCTCGCGAGATTAGCAGTTTTGTGTGTTTATTCTAGCAAATAATCATAATATTTGAATAAATTTTAAAAAATAATAAGAATTAAAGGTATTACTAATTAAACATTCATTTTCACGAATTTTTTCAGTAAACTTTTATGTATTTAATATTGTTTGACGTCTATCTATATTTTTTTATTAGAAGTAAACTTTGACGTATCTGATCAAATAAGAAATGAAATAAACAACCAGTCGTCTCTTCTAATGTCAAACAAAAGTCTTTTAATAATAAAACAGTTCTTTTATAACAAAACAACAGGAAGTCAAAACTCATTAACTAATTTGAGTTGACTATTAAGTTGAGATATTATTATCAATTCAAGAAAACTGTACCTACTCAGAGAGTAACTTGTGACATCTATAGTTACTTTTTGTTACATACTGTCGTTGCCTATCGGCATTAATTATGAGTGGATTCGATTTGATTTTGAGAGCTTCCAGAAATTGTTTCTGACGAGTGGGTTACCACGAAACAGCTGTCAAAGGTTGGAACTCTCGGAATCAAATCGAAGAATACTCTATTTTCACCTACTCAGATATCTATTAGAAATTAGAGATATACCAATCCAATGAAAGGCTTGTTCAGTTCACATCACACCCCATTAATACGAATTATTTTAAAAGTACAAAATTTCCAAAGAACTCGAAATACGAATAATCGCACCGATATGTTTGATTTTATATCCTGGTTTAGAATTTAGGCTCCTATCCATCCCGCTCCAGCGTTTCCGCGTCAGCTTCAGGAAACCTTAAGACGTTTATATGCTTGAGTGCAATCTCGTTAAACTCACGAGATCTCGCCCATTTTTCGGCCGAGATCAATCTCGCTAAAAAGGCCGAGATTTCGCGAAAACGAGATCTCGCGAGAACGAGATTGCATTCCCTAAAGAAAAGGTCGTATGGAGTAGCCTGCCCGATCTCCTGACCTGAACCCTCTAGACTTCTTCTTGAGGGGACATCTTAAGTCCAAGATTTTTGTGACTCGGCCTGAAAATTTGGACGAACTACGCCAAACGAATTGTAAATGAGTGTCGTCAAATAAGTCCAATTATTTCAATGAAAATATTTTATGACACTACTTGGCAGAAGCCCATTAAACTAATAATAAAAATGGATTAGGCAATCCAGACTCCTGCCTCAACCTATACAATAGGTAAAATCGTCGGCAAGTCTCCAACGATGTTTTTTATTTGACAAATTTTTTATATTGTTCTGGGATAACATATAAAGTAAACATGATTATTAAAACGTTGACTGCCTTGCTCATTTTTTCATTTTTAGTATCAGAGCCGAAGCAAAATCGAAAATTTTGTCCCAGAAACCATTATGGGCTCCATGTAGGTACAGCCTACAGAAGATAGTATATCGTTGAATTTTTCGGAAATTGAGACTCTGAGTTCAAAAAATTTAAAAAATTCAGCTCGGTCTTATAGACCGAGTCTCTTCAATAAGTGTACACCCTTGCATCTTCCAAAAATTCGTTGTTTTTACTGATTTGTCTGCCACGCCGACTCGGTCTGTGCGTCGAATGAGAACAATTAGCAAAGCACACTTGTTACTGAAGCCGTCTCGGTCTGTTTTCGCGATATTATCGACAATAATTTAGACCGATGGCTTCAAGAACAGTTCAATTGGCTCGGTCCCATAGACCGAGTTGGCCTGGTGTATCAACCTCAACCTCGGTCTCTGAGACCGAGGTGGCTCACCAGAATAATTTATCCTCCGTCTCATAGACCGACATGTTAGTTAATGAGGTCCAGTAAAAAAATCAACGAAATACTTTAGTATGTAGCAATACAAAAATGTTAGCGTTGTTTAAAATTTCAAATTGAAACATTAGATGGTTGAAAATATAATCCTATTTTCGGAAGTTTTACTATCCTTACTTACCAATCATTCTGTCGAAGAATTTAACTCGAACAAGGAAAAATCCATTCCTTCTTTTATTTATGCAATCAGACAGTCATTCATTCAAAGAAAGTGGTATTTATTCTAACTAACTATCACCGCGTCAGATAAAAAAATCGATTTGCGACAAAAATCAATCTCAATCAACAGATGTATCGATTTCCATACGTAGTTTTTTTCTGAATATCCTTGCTATATCCAAACCTTTATTTAGAAATAATTGATAAAATAATTGGAGAATCCGAAGGAAAAAATGTTGGTAAAATTCAAAAATCAATCTCAATCAACAGATGTATCGATTTCCATACGTAGTTTTTTTCTGAATATCCTTGCTATATCCAAACCTTTATTTAGAAATAATTGATAAAATAATTGGAGAATCCGAAGGAAAAAATGTTGGTAAAATTCAAAAATCAATCTCAATCAACAGATGTATCGATTTCCATACGTAGTTTTTTTCTGAATATCCTTGCTATATCCAAACCTTTATTTAGAAATAATTGATAAAATAATTGGAGAATCCGAAGGAAAAAAAGTTGGTAAAAATTCATTTGGGTTAAAATAATATTTTCTGCCTGTGTATTGTAATCGAATCTTCTTCTTTGTTACCATTTTCGACCATGTTGTAATATAGTAACTTCGGACGGTTCTTTTTCATGCCTTGTAGCTACTCTACAGTAATAATAGTTATTAAATAATTAGATGAATTACATTATAAAGTCTGGTTGAAGACTCAAACTGGTTTTTTGCGAATATCATCTCCAGTGAACTCTGGATGGTTTCCTTGAGGAATATTTGACGATAAAAAAGCAGTTATTCAATAATTATATGTCAAATAATCCAGCAAACTGTATGTACCTAATCATTGAGTATTGAAACATAAATCATGAGACATATAATTATAAAAATAATTACAGTATCAAATGACTAATCATTTATTTACTCAGTGTTTGAGAAAAGTGAGAAATACGTGTGAACAATCATAAATAAAAAACTGAATACCACGTCGTAATTCATTTTGTTAATAACCAATATGCAAATGAGCGAATTATTAACCTATTCAATTTTTGTCTTATTTGCTTTTATAGGTACGCCATCAAGTTGCTGTCCATATTCTATAATAGAGTCATAAATTAATATGCTGCCTGAAATAATTATATTTTAATTAACATACCAAAACCCATTATTGTTTTTTTCAGGTAGAATATTAAAATGCACGATAACAATGAATTGCCATCTCTTTTTCTTGCACAAAGAGAAGAAATATCAGATGATTGTTTATTCATATTGAAAAAATTTGGCAATGTCTGGTAATTATTTTGGTGGAAAATTGAAACGTTTTTAATTGAAATTTCTTTTAAAATGTCATTCCTCCTTCCTCAGTAGCATTTCCTTATACCCAAAACACACCATCCACATATACTGAATATCCGACTTTGTATATACGAGGAGTTATGTCTACTACGAGGGATATTAAAAAAATATGAAAATTGCTCAAGAAAAAATTATACTTGTTTAACATAATATATGTATGTGGTAGTATCGATAGGTCTTTCTCAAAGGTTGTGAATGTGATGGATTTGTAATCAGTACCTACTCAAGTGAAGTACTTACGTATTATCGTTGGGAAAATTATTACAATTTAAATAAATATCGAAATAAAAATTTTAAGCAGTTTGTTACGTGTAAGAAGGCCAATTACAAAATACTGAGTAATAACGTCACAAAAAGTGCTTTATTTTATATTGAAATATGAATTTTTTGACATGGTCTCGACGTCTGAATATGGCCTGTAATACGAGTACTTTTGACAATCATATATGACAATCACCTAACAGACATGTTTCCATTTTTTTTCCAGTTGTAGTAACCCGCATGTATTCAAAGAATCGTCAAATTCATTTTAACACACAATGCCTTTCTGAAAAGTAGATGTTTTGGAGCTTCATTTGTTTTTTGATACTTTTCTTCGTTTCCGTCTTTCTTCGTGTGTTGTAATTGTATACACGTTGTTCAATGCTAATTTATATGAAAGGTATGCTGGGGTTTATGAAATTTTCATTTTAAGCATCAAAATCATAGGCATTCTTCTCATCTCATTTTTATTTGCCATGTACAGTATAGACGATGCAAATATGAAGTGGGGCAATATTATCGTATTGGACACTAAACCATGATGTTGAAGATGGTGCCCCCCTAAACAATAAGTTTACGTTTTTTGTTATTTTGTTGGTAGCATAAGAAATATGTTTTTAAAATGGTAAATTTCTGTCGATAATAATTCCCAAGTATTTCATCCTTTCCAACATTTCAATTTGCTCATTACCAGTTGAAATCATATGATTATATTATCGTTGATCTCCGCATACTATTTCTGCTTGCTAATAAACATATGGATTCAGTTTTTTTTGCGTTTAGTGTTTTTGATAGGAGGTGTAGATTTTGAGAACATAAATACGATAATATGTCATCGGCAAACAATTGGATTCTATAATTTTCAACAGAGTGTACAATAACGTTGATATACAGTAGAAAGAGGAATGGTCCAAATGTACCCCCTTGAGGTACTCCGTTGTTGTTTAGGACGTCATTTGATATGGTGTCGTTGATATTAAATATCCATTCTTTATCCACATGGGATTTTTACTGATGACATGTCGTGTGCTTTTGGAAGTTGATTTCTTGATCTGTGATTGTTTTCTGGGTCAGCTTACTGAAGCTATTGATAAAAAGAATATTTTGCGTTGATTCAAGAAGATAGGATATTTGAATAGGTCCATTCAAATAAGTTATTTTTTTGACGGATTCCTCTTGACCACTTGCAAGCAAAATGTATTGAAACTTGCTTCTTTAATTGGTTGAGGCACTGAGTACTTTTTTCTGATGAATGATGTGAGTCGGTTGAAACAAGAATATTACAACATGATTCCCTTCCAAGAGATGTTATCTTGTACGATGGAAAATAGCGACTAAAGTTTAACTTTCAGTTGCAGATGATTCCGCAACTGACCTCATGAACATCATGTTCATATTTCCAATAAAATCAGGAATATCGTAATTTCAGTTATGAATACGATGTTCTATCAACTTGGAAGTGAGTACAAATATGCACTTTGCCTTATAAAACTTTGCAATAGAAGCCAATTTCAGATGGTACAAACAAATTACATTTCTTTATTGTGCATGAAAATGAATGGTCTCGAATAGGGAATCAATTAATTGATAAATACTGTGAACCACCTACTTTTAAATTGTCCATATTGCATTTATTGTATAGAAACAGTTTGGATTATACGCACAAAACTAACAACTTTCATAAACGCTTAACCTCCAACCCAAATAGTCAAATAGGATGAAAAGGAAATCGGTATCACGGTTTGATTGCTCATTGGTTGAGTGTGTCACGTAGCACAGGTACTGGTACCTCCCAAGGAATTATATTTTTAAATCGAGAGGATTATATTTCACAATAAGTTGATGTAAGTGTTTTCTAGGGTGAAGAATAAAATGTTTTAACTGCAAGCAAATTAATTTCAAGAAAATTTATATGAAGAAGCAAACATCTCAATCACTTTGAAGTAGGAGTATATTTATCAATTAGAAATAATTATTCTGTTCAGAAGTTCTGTTCAGAAGTAATTGTTCTGTTCAGAATATGACTAGTTTATATTGAAGATGTCCCTTTCATAAGTGTAGACCGTCATTTATGTTCTGTTGAGTCCAGGAATGTTGAAATATCAATGATTCAGTATTAGTTGGCTGCATATCAGTCGATCCCATATTGTTTACTGTCCCTGAGGGGGATAAACAGATTATAATTACAAAAAATTGTTGACCCGAAGTTGTCTAAGATTAATGCTAGGCGAAACGTTGTGTAACACCTTCAGATCGAGTTGTATCATCTCAAGAATTGGTACGTACAGTAATACCCACAAGCAAAATAACAATTATCATCGATAAAATCTCACCATGTGAACTCACACGATGCGTCACTCCCCCACAACAGGTGATCAGCTAAATAAACAACCACGCATCGAAAAACACCGAGGCATATATTTTCCGAAAATTAATCGCGGACTCCAATCTCCCCTTATAAATCATTTGTCATATCTAACACGGCCGGTAAGGTAGGTGTTGTTTCAAAAGACACCAGCTAAAAGCTCTCAAGGAACCAAAAGAATCCTTATAGCTGCGAAGAATAAAGATGGTGCCCAGTCGTTCCCTTCCTTTTCTCTTTTTCATGGCAGATTCCGACACCCTCTGGAGCCATTGTGCGATAAATAACGTCGATGGGCAACCCTCTGTGCAATATGTCAGTGGTAGACACCCGGGGTCATACAAAGTGGGTGGTAGGTAATATGGCCGATGATAATCTCTGCTATTGGCGATTGTCGACATAATGAAAAAGCCATTAGACACTCATAATTTGTTGGATAGAGGTGTGGGAGGCATGCTAGATTTTCGAAAAAATGGGAAAAATGGTTGCGACGCTATTTGGTATTATTATGTGTACTTTGTTGGGAGTTTTATTCAATTTGAAAAATAGTTCCCCCTCTAAAACACTTATTTTCACTGTGTACGCTCAGTATTTTACTTTTTTTTATACTATGTTGTCATGGTAAATAATATTGAATTTTGAAAAAACCTTGATCTGTCGTACATAAAAAGTTATAATTAACAAGCTTCAAACTACTTTTGTTTCGTCTCTTTACATGTACTATTACTCAACGTAAGTAATAATGATAATAATAAGGTTATTTTCCCAAATTCAACAACCAAACCTTCGGGTGAATTTGAAATTCTCGTACACCACCTTCTGCAATTTGAATTTGTGGCTCCAGGTTGAATCTATTAATCTGCAAAGCTCGATTGGACACACCAATGTAAAATCGTTAATAAAATTTTATGATTCAGTATTTATGGCACATATTTACCTACTTAATAAATATTCTATGTTTAACTAAAAATTCTCAAGAGTTGAGTCGGTCATTATATATTATTTTGGTGCATGCAGTGAAAAAACAAGCTTTTAGTCAAATCATTGATAAAACAAGGGGTTCATAAAATCAAAATTGTGCGAGTCATTTATTCATATTCTCAATTTAATCGACATAATCACTTGGAGAACTGGTTGGCAGATATTTCTAACGTTTTTTTTCTTCCTCTATTGCTTTGCTTTCCTTTGAACTATTAGTGCTAATGAATGTTAGTTTTTTTATCAGAAAAAAATATTTATGGTAATTATATTGGAGATTAAATCTATCTGACTTCCTGCAAACATGTACCTAATTATGTCAGAATATTTTCTATCGATGATTTCGAATTATTTTCACTTTAATTTTATTTATTCAATATACACATAAGTGATTTGCATACTTCTTAAAAAATGTATCCTTTTTAGATTTCACCCATAATTTTTGGAAATGTACTATTTCTATCTTGAACTTTTTTTATAACAAAAGAAAAAGGCGATTAATACGTAACATTTTTTTTTTCATGTAATGTATATTCGAATATAAGTGAAGTAGTATATAGTAGAAAGGTGTGATAATTTTTACTTGGAATTTCTTGTACTTTTTGATTTCCTTGCCAGTAGATTTTTTTTTGTTCGAAAATGTGAAAGGTACCTTCTAGATCAAGTTAAACACTATTATAAAAGCATTCAGTAAACCTCTACGATATCTGATAAAAAACAATATTTAATTCGATGATTCATAAAATCATTTCAGATGCCTACATTTTCGGAATATTTTGGAAGGCTGGATGATAAAATCTTCGAATTTGATAGGACTCTCAACATCAATTTCTGAGAATTTTCTTCAGTTGAATAAACAGTAAGTGTATAGATATTCCTGGATATGTCATAACTTTTGATAGGAATAAGTATTATTTCGATTAACTTTATTTTAACAAATAATTTTAAACGGTTATTTGATATGCACCTATAACCGTTTTTTGTTTTGAATTTTTCAAAAAAAAAAAATCACATATTCGGAAGATCAAGAATGATAATAATGAATGACCCGAATAACTTTAAAACATATATTTCTATATGTTAATTAATGCCTCATATATGATAAGAATATAACAACACAATTTTAACTATATAATCCCGCCAAACACAATTTTAAACTCTCTAGAATCACCTCGTATAACTTCCGTCTCTTTCTCAGATTCCCCTGACCAGGCTCCCCTCCATTGCAACAGTGCTGGTGGACACACCTCCAAGAATATTTCAAGCCATGATGACAGTTCGGTAATTGGTTGGTAGATGGCGGTAATAAACTCGGCACGCGCAAGAACATGTTTTGAGTCACTGACACTGGAGTCGCTGCATGCTCGAATTCACCGCTGGCTGGTCGAGTGGAAGGCGAAACAGTGGCAGCCATTGTTAGTCCAAAAGGTGGGAGTTTTAAAATTTTACGTATAGTTCAGAACAGCAAGTTTACGAAAGCGAAGGAGTGTGAGTACAACAAAGTTTTTTTACAATTTTAATGTCGAAATTTCGAGAAAATATTCGAATTTCGAAAAAAAATACGAAATTTCGACATAAAATTAAAAATTTTTGGAAAAAATTCGAAATTTCGAGAATAAAATTGAAATTATGATTATATTATTCACTTACCAGCTTATTATGTTGCGAAAAATACCACTTTTTCTTTCGAAATTTCGAGTTCAATGTTAAAATTTGGAGTTTTTTCTCGAAATTTCAACTTTTTTCTTGAAATTTCAAGATTATTGTAAAAATTTCGAAATTATTGTCGAAATTTCGACTTTTTTGTCGAAATTTCAACACTAAAGTAGGAATCATAAAAGAAAACCTTTGTGGCACTCCTTTGCCTTCGATAGTTTTTATTAAGATTCAGTGAAGTTTATTTAAATGGATTGTACTTGGATGTACTAGTTGGGAATAATAAATTGTTGATAAGAAAAAGTGAGGAATATTAGCGGTAACTTATAAAAAAGGGGCAACAGAAGAATTGTTTCTCAAAGAGATGAATTTTCGAAACTTGAAGAAACGGTCGTTAAAAAGCCTTTACATCACAAAATTGAGATTCCAATTATTGAATTGCCCTAGATAAGTATTATGCTGAGATTGCATTGCATTCCTAAGCAAAATAAAAAGTCTTGAAAAGGAAGTTGATAATTTTTAATGAGAATAAAAAATTGAATTTTTTTTGGGCTGACGAATTTTCGGGTTTCAAAAATCTTGTTTCTTTTTGTAGTAATAGAGAGTACATGCCTTTTGTGTTATCAGGATATGTAGAATTACCAATTTTAGTCAGAAAAACAAGAGAAATTTTAATAATAATTTATTTTGAACTACGATTCTGGCGAAAAGCTTTGTTTTAAGAAAGACGAAAAATTGTTTTCTCGGACAAGGTCACGTGAATTTCGCTACGTGTCAAAAATTATATATTTCAATATAATCTCCAAAAGTCCTAACATTTGCTTGGACATGTAAAGTAGATCGATGATTTATTCATTTTGGTACTAATAAAAATCGATTATAAAACATTACTATCCAAAATGCTCAAACAAAACAGAAATTTGGAACCGTTTCCTCGTTTTCTTTGAGATATCCTGTAATTAAAAATGAGTAACATGATGAGGCCAGTGGTATGAAAAAATTTGAAAAAGGCACACATTTTTAGTCTATCAGAAAATCGTAGATATAAAAAAAATAGCAAATACCTGAAGTTGCAAAAACATTCAAATTTGAGACATGGCAACACATTTAAAAACATTTTTATTTTTCGTTTTAGGAATAAAGTCATTCTTCTATCTACAAAATAGTACGATTTTATAATTATATCTCAGTAACACTTCCACAAGGATTTGTTTGCTTATAGCACACTATTTGGCATAAAGTCTGCACCTGCTCATTTTCCAGCTGCCATGGATACAATCTAAGGGGTTTAAAAAGTACTGCATGCTCACGATAACGTCATTGTATCTGGGAAAACTTTATATAAATGTCTAGAAAATTTAAAATTTCTGAATGTTCGAGTAAATCTTGATAAATGCCAGTTTTTCTTTAATGTGGTTAATATTTTTGGATTCACCTTATCTAGATATGGTATTAGTCCACAAGTTCAAAATAGGATGCCATTTTAAGAGTACCTTTTCAGCAGGATCTCACACAATTGAGAACATTTTTACCAATGATTGCAACTACCTCACGTCCTCTTTTTGATTTGGAAAAAATATATGTTATTTTGAACGAATGCCAGATAAACTTTGGAGAAAGCAAATCAAATCTGGCAAAAAATAACCATCTCACACCTTCTAGTCAGGTTTTACCTTTAAAATAAATATGTTTGCTTATTGAAGTTGAACGCAAAAACATTTTTATTTGTGATACTCTTGCATATTTCAAAACTATTTCGTGATTTGTTGTCATGTGTGTGACATTTTGAAGGTTGAAATGCTTTCCTAGTATTCTATAATTTACCCATGAACACAGAAACATACATTTTAGTTTCAACCACAATGAAAATTATTCCACATTCATATTTTATACAGTTTGTGTCTTTCAAATAAGTTGAGAACAAATAGTTTCAGAATTTGCCAAGATTAATTTGACGTTCAGCCAAATAAACGTTATTATTTATGTTACAACTATATATCTATCTCAAAGCTGCGTCCACTTCAATGAGTAACAGTCGTGTGGGGAAATAACACAAACACTATAATAAGTATAATTTTATTGCAACACTCATATACATTAATTACATTAATTATTTCCACAACATTCTCGATCTACATTGAAAAATTAAAGTGCTTACAAAGAATGCAAACCTCACAATATGTTGTATTATATGTACCATAAACATAAAATTAAAATAATAACCTACTTTACACACAATTAAAATAATTTTTCTTAGTGCAAGTATCCTTTGAATGGAAGTTTTATCGGTGGTATTTTTATGGAAGCCATTACCATGTATTAATAATTGAGGGGTAATTATGAACCTGTTTGTTAATAAGACTTAACTAACATCGTCCTGAGAGGCAAATGATGGTTATTAAAATAAAGTATGAATAAAGGGATAAAGTTTAGTGGATATTAAATTCAGCATAAGCGGTTTAGGACGTCATTACAATATTATTGAATCAAGAGCGTGTCTAAGTGAAATTCTCAGGAGTTGCTCGTTGGGATTGACTTAATTTCTTGAGAAAGATACTCTCAAAAGAAGGAAAATCTTGCTGAAAATGAAAAAAATAGTAGAAATAAAGATAATACGCTTTCACAAGGCAAAAGAGAACATATGGAGTTTGGAACTGACCTAAAGAATCATTCATGTTGAAACCTAGTGACAAACAAGTCCGAAATAGCCCAAATAGATAATTTATTGTCGAAAACCTCATTAATTCTAAAAAATTCCTCATCTAAATCTTAATTATTATACAATTCTGATGTTCAGGAATTTTGCCAAAAAATAAAATGGTGTTCAGTGTTCCAGATCATGTTGGTCTTAATTTTTAATAATATTCCATAAATTGAAGAATCTTCCTCCATTGTCTTTTTTCAAATACGATTCAAAATGGTTTATACTCGAGAAGTGTTTTTATGGTGTCAACGGTTTTATTGCAATTTAGCGAATTTTGTGTAATGTTTTCATCTCTGCTTGTACTTTGTGTTGTTTCATCTCTTCTTAATTGTTCATTGTATTTTATTTCATTTCGATTTATTTCATATTCAGTTTATCATTTAATTTTGCATTTTTAATTATTTACTGACAATTCCAAAATATGTAAAACATGTCACCAATGATATGAAGATTGATTAATTGAAAATGGGGGCTTTGGAGGAATAAAAAAAATCCGAAAATTCAGAGTTCATAAAAAATTAATGCTTTAAAATTTATTCAAAATGACGTGGTCGATTGGATATACCTGTCAGATTTTACATAAAAAATACAAAAAGTATATAAAAATACAAAAATTTTTGTCCCTAAATTTCCAAAAATGTTGACTGAAAAAGTTATTTCTTTTTTGGTTTTCTATTAATGAACCAAATTTGAAATAATTTCCAAGATTTAGATGTTTTGGTATTTTTAATACCTTCGAATTCTGAAATATCCCAGAAGATCAGTTAAGATAATACACTTGCTGAAGCTTTTTTCAGTTTCTCATTGAATATTTTGAAGGAAATGCCAAAATATGCTGATGAAATGTCATATTTAATACATGTTGATCTATTTTCATCATTTCACAAAAGAATTTTCATTTACTTGATTTGAAATGCTCTTTTATATTGTTCACCATTTTTTTTTTTCAAAACAGTAGAAAATTGTATCGGCTTATTTGGATTTTTTAAAAAATTCAAATTAGAATCATTTTTGAACAGAAAAAAACATTCAGCAGATGCTTGTAATACATCTCAGCTAGTCTTTTCAGATTTTTTCGATATTCTAAAAAGCTGAGAAGTTTGAGTTGGGAAAATTCGAATGCAATCAAAATCGTTCAAGTTCATTCAAATTTGGTAGGTGGAAAGACAACCAAGAAAGAAACTTTTTCGTTTCGAATTTTTCGAAAAAGTACGTAATATTTGTGACATCGATGCGGTAGATTCCTTTGTGGCATCTTCTTCAATCTTTCGTGTGTCTTCGACAAATACATTTTATGAAAAAAAAAACTGAACTCAAATGGAATTAGAGGAAAATTTCTCGATCTATTAAAATCATACCTCACGCCTAGACAGGCCTACGTACACATTAGCAATTAATATTCTGAAAACTACTCTCAGGATAATGGCGTACCGCAAGGATCGGTACTAGGACCACTGCTTTTCATACTTTTTGTTAATGACATGCCAACTCAATTCTGGATTTTTTGCAATCCTAAAATTGAAGAAAACTTTGGATAGGAATATTATATACCTACATATTTTTTCACCAATATCCAACTAGAAATGCTGGAGCACTAGGACTGGCAAAAATTGAGAAAAGACCTAGATATGCGTGATTCAAAATTTTCAACAAACTTCCTGAATGCATACAAAACATGAGCCTTAGAAGGTATCCAATTTTTAAAAAATTGTTAGTAGGAAAGGCACAATATTCGGTGAAAGAATACCTCAATTATTCATCAGGTATTGTTTTATGTATTAAATTTATGTATTTGACCTATATTGGTATTTTGATAAATGAGTGACGTGTACATTCCTACCATAGATGACTGCTGTATATAAATAAATTTGTTCTACTTTATTAATTTTATATTTTATAAAAAAATATCGAATTTGACAGGAATGGCCAGCCTATTGAGAGGAGAAATATCATCGGACGTCTTTTTAATTAATTTTCAAAATACCAACTGCTCGATATCTAAAAATTTACGGAAACCAAATAATAAAAATACATTTTCCTTTCGTAGATTTGTACGGTGACACTGTATATTCTAGAATACAAGGAGTTGAATATCCTTTCAATTTGATTTGAATCAGCATGGGACTATTAATGATGATAATTATAATAGTTTATTGTTACTTTGGATTATGTCTAGCATTATATAGAACAAGTCAGTGTGGTACAGTAAATGTCTATCATTTTATAGAATTGTATATAAGAGAAGTTTTTTCATGAAATCATTCATCACAAATTGGAGTCAGTATAAATGAAAACAAATAAAAATAAATAAAATACATAATGAAATAAACATGAAAGCAGGCAAAGAAGGATTCGTAGAACAGACTAAGAATGATAATGATAATTTTTGTTTCTTTAGACTATTACTATCATAAACATGGAGGAAGTCAGCTGTCAGAAACACATTTTATAAGATTTACAAGCAAATATATATGTATAAAAAAAGAGTAAATGAATAAAATTTGAAAATGAAAAAAATTCTTAAAAAAAAGAAACAGCAACACGAACTTAAGATTACAATTACTGGTTACAACTTATATATGAAAATATTTGAAATAATTTGATAACAAGTAGTTTAATATAAAAATTAAACATTATAGGTATGTACCTATTGGACGAAGGAAATTCATGAGGTAATCCTGTATATGGAAATTTTGGATTGAAACCTGGATTTTCGCAGGTTCTTTAAGCGAGTTAATTTCCAAAAGGGCCATCCATCTCTTCAACTGTCCGCATATACTGTGCTCCACAAAATGAATTCAAATTATTTTCTGTTCAGTTGCCAAATAAATTACAGCATTTCGGCGACGAATCGAATTTTTCATTTCTATTTACTTTGAATAACCGAAATTTTCGCAATTGTCTCCTGAAATGAAATCCAGTGACATGGATATATGCACAGTTGTCACGTAACTTCAAATGCATTTATGATATTTTTACTCACCATTAATAAATATCGCCGATTTACGACCGAATAAATCAAAGATGCAGTGTTTCATTTGTCAGGTGTGTTTGGCGAATGATCTATTTTTATTGTTGGGTCTAGTGTGCCGTGAGCATGGCATGCTAGATAGCCGTTCGCTCGACACTTCGCAGGGAAAGCTCGTATGTTTTTAAATGTCTTTTTATATCGATCAAAACACTGGGCTTTAATTAAATGCCGTTTTTATTTAGCCGGGATTTTAACGGTCTCTTTCATTTGATTACTGGTCGCACTTCAGTGGAGCGAACGCAGCGAATTCGCTGAAAGTATTTCACTTTTATGAAGCGTGCTGAAACAACGGCGTAACCTGTTAGTTGATACAGGAAAATTGCACAATAGTATATTGTACAATAAGCATGAAATGACATTCATTTTATGTACCTACGAGCCACTTTATAGAAATTGTACACTATATTTTTTCTACGACTATTTTAATCATATGTATCACACGAAATATTTTTTTTTGTTCATAACAGTTTTTATTATAAACCTTCATTCCGTCATTGAAAATGCAAATATTGAGAAATATAAATATCGAAGCGTAAGTACTCACATCGATTTTATAAAAAAAAAACAAAAAAAATAACATGCTCAGGATTTGAACCCCCAATCTCCCGCCTAACAGGACTGCATTCACACTCCTCCGATCAACTTAAAAGCTGAATTTTACTACTAAAATATAATATCTGGTGCATGTCAAATTTTGAACATCTCCATTCATTTTGAAAATTTCTAGATTATTTTGTTTTGAAACGAATTATTTGAAAATTACGGAATGTCAAAAAACTATGATCAAACAGACGTAAATAGACTTTTATATCTCATATTATATAATATCATCATAAAATTCTTTAATATAATTCCCTGTACATTAGGAAATTTCTGTCTGATAATATCAAAATTCCTTACAGATGCAAAAATATAATTTAAATATAAAAATAAGTAGTTACTCTCATCGATATCATGAAAATAAAAATGTTAAAAATAACGTACTCAGGATTTGAACCCCCAATCTACAGCATGACAAGACTGCAATAACACTTCAACAACTTTACAGCTGAAATTTGCTTCTAAAATATAATATCACCACTCAGTTTGATAGTGACTTGATTACTTTGGCTTGAAAGTAATTTTATGAAAATAACGGAATGTCAAAAAATTTAGATCAAACTTTTCGATCTTATATTATTTATCATCATAAAATTCGTTAATATAATGACAGCTACTATTTAACCTTTACTTTAACAATATTCCTCGAGGTATCAGCTAGGGTATCAGTAATTGTTTGCTATAAAAAATTTGTATTGAATCCCACTTTGAAGGAATATGAAAGTATTTTTTTTCTTAATTTCAACGGTGTAATAAGAAATTTCTGTCTTATAATATTCGTTACAGATGAAACATGTCACATTATAGATTTCACAGCGGATTTGATAAAGATTTTGCCAAAGGCAAGCAAGCATTATAATATTGAAGATAAACATGCTTGAATTAATTTAAATTCTAGTGGTTTATATTTTTTCCGCCGTTTCTGCTCTTTTTTATTATTTATTTAATTTTAAGTAGAAATACGCAACTGTTTTTTTTTCATACAGTGTGTCCCACTTTGAGCAGCCACATCCTCATATTTCGTTGAGCATGAAATAATTCGAAATTTTCTTTGACTCAAGTTGTAGTACTCGGAAATACCTACCTTTATGTTTACGGAACCTTTGTATATCCATTTTCCACGGCTAACTACGACCAAATGAAAAGTGAAAAATTGGGAAAAACATACTAGGCATTTTTTTATCGCAAAAATAACACCAGATTCTGTTTCAGAACACCTTAAAACCCCCAAATCTCAATGCTTGAATCATTTGAATATACAGGGTATCATCTGTAGCTGGTAGCATTATCGACTCTAATCCATAAATAATGCTTGGAAAATTTCCAAAATGTCTTCTATTGTCACAGACTTCCCAAAAATATTTAATTAATACTTTGAAAAATAGCCAAATATCACTTTTCCAAGACTAACTCTGATCAGAATGAATGATACCCTGTAAATTCAAATGATTCAAGCATTGAGATATGGGGGTTTTAAGATGTTCTGAAACAGAATCTGATGTTACTTTTGCGATAAAAAAATGCCTAGTATGTTTTTCCCAATTTTTCACTTTTCATTTGGTCGTAGTTAGCCGTGGAAAATGGATATACAAAGGTTACGTAAACATAAAGGTAGGTATTTCCGAGTACTACAACTTGAGTCAAAGAAAATTTCGAATTATTTCATGCTCAACGAAATATGAGGGTGTGGCTGCTCAAAGTGGGACACACTGTATATTTGGTACAATATTGTTCAACGTAATTTTTTTTTTAAATATTTTTGTCAACTATGGAAAAATATTTTTATTACTGATTGAACTGCTCTCAGTTTTGAGACAAATATAACGTTTTTTTCGTAAAATCTGTAATAAAAAGGTTTTCCCTTCGATGACAAAACTATTTGCGAAATGAATAAAATTGAACTTTACTTCCACTTTTATAATTAGTATTTGTCTATATTTTACAAATTAAAGGTACTTTTCTCCATGGCTGAGTTAAAAAAAGACGATTTATTATGATTATATTTTTGCCCCACATCGTATGAAAAGGACGATTACAACATTTTCGTTCTCAGTTTTGGGATCAGCAGAACATTTCATATCCATTGACTTTTTTGAATAAAATCGCTAATAAAAAAGTTTTCTATTTGTAGCAAACTCAAGTGGATACCTTGTATACAGTATTATGATAAAGTAATGCACAAAATTCATAAAACGTATAACGATCACTTTTGAAAAAAATGTAAAAACACGTCAAACTGTTTTTTTTATTTCGCATCTTTTGACATAAGTTACAAAAATAACACGTCAAAGTTGGTTTAATGGACTGTTTAGTTAATTGAAAAGTTATTATGAAACTTACTTTTATTTCGTTTTTTATTCATTTTCTCGTTTTTTTTTCTTATGTGAGCCATACTACAACTATTTTTGCCTTGTGTAAAAACACAAGCTCTATCACATAATGTAATAAAAATCTTAGCTTCCCATTAAAAAAAATTGTTGATGACGTCATAACTTTCACAACTTTGACGTGTTATTTTTGTAACTTATGTCAAAAGATGCGGAATAAAAAAAACAGTTTGACGTATTTTGCATTTTTTTCAAAAGTGATCGTTGTACGTTTTATGAATTTTGTGCATTACTTTATCATACCCCTATATATGAACTAGTTTTAGATCAACTGAAAAACTGAAAATAATTCAATGTGTTTGTTCCCTTTATTTTATGGAATATCACAGTTTGAAAAGTTGTTTTCATGTGAAGCTATTATTTATAAAATTTGTAAGCATGATAATTATGGTTATAAAATGTCCCAGCTTCCATATAGGGAGTACGGCTTTTTGAGACCGTATATCACAGCAGCAAACTTTAGAATGAGACTAAAGTCAATTTTTTTTCAAAACAAAGTATTTCAAATCAATTATATTAAAATAAACAAAAAGCTATGCTCATTAAACTCCTGCACATCAAGAGCATTTTAAGGTATCAAAACTTTGATGCAGGTGAAAAAAATTGTTTCCCTATTTCCTACATATTTTTTTTTCGGAGATACGGCTTTCTATGTTATGGGGGCAGGTTACTATCATCACTTATTTCAATTGGACTCTTTGAACTTGCTTTACTTGTTTTCCTCATTCCTCAAACATTTGAGAATTGGAATCAACCAACAATTAGCATATTTTTTTTATATTCGTCAGTCTTATCGATGTTAAGAATCTACAAGAAAGTCCAATTAAAACAACCATGTAGTGGTATCAATGAGGGATTGATTAAAACTCAATTCTGTTCCTTCAATGGAGCGAAATTTGAGTTTAATTTTACGTTTTATGAATACATTCTTATTTCAACTTGAATTAACTCACACACATATTGGATTAGTATTTTGGTACAAGTTATCGTACAGCTAGTAGAACTTAATTTAATTATTACCATATTGAGGCAATCATCAGTTATTTTTCAAAAAAACAACCCATTTCATCTTATCCAAAAATCTTGAAAAAAAGGAGTTTACAAGGTTTATTATAGTTATGTTCCAAAATTCAACATTTGATAAAGTATCATGCAAGTCTCCAAGCATAAGAATCTGTCTGTATAGGCATTACCCAGGAAATAAGTTGTTATCAGACGGATTCCTTTACCAGACTTCTCTTTTCATTGAACTGCAAAGTTTTAAAATTCGTCACTAATGGTAGGTACCAGGTATTCGAAAACCTTCAAAAAGTAGTCACAAAATACCCCCATTTTCGTTTTAAACCTGTGTCACTCATATTCAATAAAAATTACAAGGTGTTCTTTCTCGTGTCGAATCTTTACCTTATTTATAAAATTTCACATAAGAGGAATACAATTATTATCGAAAATTTTACAGAGGTAATTGTACTACGAAAACTTCCCGTCTCTATGACAACACAAACAATACTGAAACATGTCGGATCAATGTCAAAAAGTGAAAAAATATCTCGTGTCTAGCACAATTTCATTTATAGTCCTTGTCAATATTATATTTCTAAAAAAAATCTGTACTTTTGATAAATTCCAATAAATTACACTCGTGCATAAAAATTTCTAGATTTTTGATTTACATTCAAGCGATCTTATAAAAATTGCACTCCATTATTGTCATATTTTGTAAAAGAGCCCTCCTACTTCGGACTCGTGTTTTTTTAACCAAAATATGAAAATAAACTATTGCAATTTTTAGGTAACACATTTTGTTGCTGAATTATCGGTAATTTTTATGCACTTGCACAATTAAAATTCTGAGAAGAAAATTCATATCACTTTATTTTTTTCATACTGAACCTCACACCCTCTCATTTCTAAAGCGATATGCAAGATAATAAAATATACGTAGTGCCCCAAAATACCGGAAATAAATTATATTAGTAAAATTCTCACTTCATTTCAAGGATATATAACTTTCAATAAACGTGATGAAGGTGGCAAAAAAGATGTTTTCCAGAATAACTCCTCAATGGCTCAACATTTTGCCAGGATATGCAAAATATTTTTGACATCCATCAGTTTAAAATTTCAATGAATTTCAAGTATTCGAACCATCCCTAAAATGTAGTGAGAATTCTACCAACAGAGTTTATTTTGTATACGAGAGACGCTTCTTCTCCCAAAAAAGACATGACAAAAATCCACTGTGAAACAGTCGTTTACACGGATCTTGTTGATGTAAACAAAGATTATCTAGGACCTTATGATGCATAGAAGGTATTTCCACATATAACAAAAAGTTCAATTCATTACGAATGTAAAAGCGATTAAAACCTTATTTACGGCGGCAATTTCAGTTAAAGCAATGCAACAGGAAGAGAGATAACACGGCAAGAAATAAATTTATTCATTTCAGAAAACTTGAACCTCACTTCTCGCACACAATGCCCCGATTAAAAAAAAATTCTTCCGAATGGTTTTCCGCAGCAATAAGAATTTACGATTTCTGGGACTATTTAAATGATGAGATAAAAGACGAGTGTGGTATATTTATTTTGTATGCGAGTATGTTGAAACGTCGTATGAAAATACTGTTATAGCATGGGAAACTAACTAAAACCGCTTTGGAACTTTTGTTAGCCATTTCACAAACAGGTTTGTTTGTATGTTGAAAACTCAATTATTTATATTTTAATTCCTCAAGAAGTCACCAAATACAAACTATTCAATTAAAATTATTGGTTCCTTAGTTTACATGTGATATATGATAATTTATTTGAATGTATTGAAAATTTTAAGGCCGGCCACACACGTTCAGTTCCATCTGACAGTTTGAACTGTTCGGTTGAAACCGTCCAATTCAAACTGTACATGACACAAAAGTACAGTTCAATCCTATGTTTTCACAATGGATTAGAGAGAGCAGTACGATTTCGTAAATTCGTTCAATTTTACAACAAATAATAATAAATTTAAAAAGCTAAACAGGTTTTGGAAGAGTAAAATCAATAGATTTCCGCAATTATTTGCACATGACAAAAACAGTATCCCAAAAATAGCTTTCGATAGATTTTCCTGTGATCAGGAAGAAAGCTACAGTAATGAGAACAGCCATATCTCCACAGGAAAGATTAACTGCTACCCTGAGATATATGGCAACAGGACAGTCATATGAGGTCTCAAATTCTCTACTAGAATCACCACAATCTCTTAGAAAATTTATCCCAGAAACTTGTGACGACGTGTATACAGTTTTGCAGGTTCATAGTTGGAACCTAGAATTTGTTTTATTTAAATACCAAACCTACTGGCTCCTGATGCAAATTGTACAGACGACTTTACAGTTGAACAGGTAAAAACATTGATATTTCATTCGTACCAGTTCACCTGTGCAGTTGAGTTGAACTGAAACACATATACACGTGCAGTTTAAACTGTACAGTTGAACTGAACAGTTCCAAATAGCAGTTTAAACTGAACATTTGTGGCTGTCCTAAGGCTGGCCACTCACGTACAGTTTTAACTGTGCAGTTAAAACCGACAGTTTTAAATGTGAACTGAGATGTACAGAGACGTGCAGTTCAATTCAATCAAACAGGTCGTAGTACCAAAGCACCGGCTTGTATATGCTGTCTGCGGATGTTCAAGACTTTTTTGATGCCTCAACTTTGTTTCACTCTTTGAAAGCTGACCCCAGGATGTATATTGTTGCTACAACATTTTTTTTGTGCACCAGGTTCTAATTCCTCTAACTTCTTTGCCAATTTATTGTACGCTGCATCCTTTTTTGCACGATCATGGTAATCAGCAAATTAAACTTGCCATAAGGAAGGTTTCGATCTATATAGCTCGATAAAGTCAACAATAACTTGGTTTTGTTTACGCGACATGTTGATGCACACTCTATAGACAGACTGTCGACACGAACTAAACTGAGAAGTATGGAAAATGCCAGTTCAAACCGCCACATACACTCAGTTAAAAATATGAATAATTTCATTTCTCTCAGTTAAACTGTACAGTTGAAAAATTGGAGTTGAACTGTGACTAAAATAGCCACACACGTACAGTTTCAACTGACAGTTATAACTTTACAGTTGAAACTGTACATGAGTGGCCTGAGTTTCCTACTTGGGAGAGCTGTTGTTGATTTTGTTAAAGCTGTCATATCGAATGAGGCACAAAAAATTATTTGTTACTCCACAGCAATTAATAATAATAATAGCCATTCTCAAACCACACCGGCTCTGTATTTGATAGGAACCAATATCGAATATTCATTAAGAGAAAGAGTGATTTTGTTCAGATAAGGTCTAACGAGATATTTATAGGAAAAGATGTAAGTAAAATAATCTACTTTCAAATCAATGTTCGTTGCTTAAGCAGTACCTTCTCATGAAAAGGCCATGTGAAGTGGGCCATAGAATAATCATAGCCGTTTATTTAGATAAAATATAAAAATACTTGGTACCTACATTTTGCAAATAAACAGGAAAACACAGTAGCAACAGATGCTCCTTGTACGTCATCAACAATTACAAAACAATGCATATCCAATTATTAAAAACATTAAAACAGCCCTAAAATAATACTTACATAACAGGTTAATTCATTTTGAGTAGAATAATTATTTTCGAAATAATTGTAATTGGGAAAAGTATCAAAACGTAAAATAGAGAATCAATTATCTATCAGAATAACATTTTATTAGACTCAAAAACAGCAGAATGAAATATATAGAGCTGATTAGTAATCCGAATAGAAATTCATCTAATGTGTAATTATCAGAGCCGGAGCGCCACGGAAAATAATAATAATAGCCATCCTGTACCCTCACAGGCTACGCCTTTGGGTACAATCTTCGAGTTTATGATGGAGTAATATTATTAATAAAGCATATGCGAACAACGTAGTACCAGATTTCATTGACTTGAATTCGTCCAGAATGGAAAATTTTTATTTGTGAATTCCCTGACTTTTCCAAGTTTTCCTTGACTAATTTCATAATTTTCCACGGCTTAGTACAATTGATTTGAGGAATCGTACGGGATGAAATATCTGAAGACATAATATAGAATACGAAAAAATATTCATTCGGTAAATAACTATTTGACAAAGTTACCGAAATCTGTGGTGGTGGCAAATTTTATGTTTTCCAGAAAATCAGTACCCATGTCTCCCATCAACACGAAAATCTTTTGCATTATTTCATATATAACATATTTTTTTTGATCATTTTAAATAAAAAAAAAATTGTTTGCAAACTGATTTGATTATGGAAATACTGAGTTGATGGGAAACCCAGGTATAGTAAATTCCTAGAAAACACATAAAATATGCCACCATCACAGATTTTCGGAACTTTGTCAAATAAAAAAAATACTACTCACTACATTCCCGACCAATTCAAAAAATGTTTGCATTATAACCATATTCAACTCAGGTTGCAAAAAAAAATTTGTAGTGTAAAATAAACAAAAAACATATGTTGCCCGTCATCGAAGGAGGTGGCAAAGTTTCGGCGAGACTTTTGACATAGAGAGAAACGATATTTTGCATTTGGATTGTTTTCGTCCAAGCGATCAACTAAAGTATGAATAAATAATTTATTTTCTCTGATGCCAAGCTTGAAAATGGTCGCAAAATTGGGGAACGATAGAGGATGATATTTTCTTTGTTTTCGTCGTTTTGGGACTCTCTTGCATTTTTTCTCTACAGAATAACCAGAATTGTTTATAATTTATATTTTTAACAATGTTGCCGACCCTGCATGATGGCGTACATTTTCTTAGTTTCATTGCACACTAAAATATAACATTTGTGTTTTCCTATTTTTCCCCATTTTTGATTACAAATGCTCAAAATGACTGGCCTAATTCCCCTCAACCTTGCTCTAAATATGCGTAACCTGCAAAACCGTTTCCCTGATAGCTTATCACTACTAGATTTCGCAGGTCTACAGCCTTCCTCGCAATTTTATCGCAATACTCACATTGGACGACATATAATTTTGAGCGTTGTAAACTTGCGTATCGATTGGGAATAATAATAACGCTGTGCATGTGTGTAAACAAGATAGATGTGATGTCTATCCAATACTGAAAACTGGGTGGTCCAATCCTTTATCTTCGATGACTTACGGAACCCCTAGTGATGCTATAATTAATTAGCTACAAGGATATGTGGCTTACCGAGTTGATAACTGGATATATTCGAGCCCAGGATTGCACGGAACTTTATAATATTGAAAAATTAAATATAAAGTTGGATGCTGCTTATATTCATGAAATAAATTTTTGTAACAGAAGTCGAATCATAACAGTATGACAAATAATTTTGATTCTAGACTGAACCAAATGAATAAATGAAATTAACTATAAAATTGGATATAGTCAACCAAATTTCAAGTGTGTATAGTAATAATAATATTTATTCAAAAACGATTTAATTGAATAAAACATAAAATTGTACTAAAAATATATACATTATTATGTAATAAACCTAATCAAATAAGCGAATTCAATTCAATTTCATAAAAATATTAATATAACACAGGTATGAGGAAAAGAAAAAAATGAATGTTTGATGTATATTTGCTCCTATTTTAAATGACACATAAAATAACACATGAAATGTACATTTACAGTTTGAAAAGAAAAAATAATATTTTAAATGAAATTTTTTTTCTTTATCTAGACTTGAATAGTTTTACCGTGGGAGACGTGTTAATATTAACTGGTAACCTATTATATAAACACAAACCTTCAACAAATAATGTTTTCTCCATTGCGGTTGACTTAAATCTTTCAATTTGGTAATTATCATTTGTTATTAAGTTATAATGTACGCTCTGGGATCACTCATTCAAATATATTGGAACTTTATTATTAACAATTTTAATAATTAGTATCAAATTTGACTGATTTATAACTTGTGACACAATCAGAAATTTTAGTGATTCTAACATACTATCAATGGAGGCATACCTGTTGCATGGAAATACAATTCGCATAGCCTCATTCTGAAGGACCTGCGATCTATGAATATTTTCACTAGAGCAAGACATTAAAATAGGCATAAAGTAATAAAAATGCCGATGGATGATAGGGGGGTGGAGAAAGCCGCTATTATGTATACCTGATGTTTTTTTGCTTTCAATAACATGCTCGTCTTCGGACAAAAACGTATATTTTGATTTGATGATTATAATTCGGATGTGTACCTATCTGTTATTTGGGTTACGAGAAAAGTTATTAAAATGTCAATTGCGACGTTGCCACACAAGGAACAATTTTGGGGACAATCCTGTTTCAATTTATAAACTTATACATCACTGGGGGGTTTCTAGTTTTGGTGATTCATAGACATTAGAGAGTTGATCTAAATGGAGAATAATTGTATTTTTGTTGATTTTAACGAAAATATGAACATGATGTTCATAAAATCAGTTATGTTTATATTCGTCATGTTTTCACATAAAGTTTTGATAAAAGTGTCATATGAATACTCGATGAAATGAGTCCACCAGACATGAAAAAGTCCTGAGATTTTTCGACATATCTAACTTCTGGAGAGCACCAAAAATAGTCACAGTCGCGCGAATAATAATAGGTCATAAGAAACTAATTTAAGGTCACTATTGATATTTGAATAGGTGAAATATGTAACTGTCAGACATCCTCTAATTTTTGAATCAATAGAATAATCATTCAGACTTTTTCAATCACCGGTTTTGAGAGAGAGAGAGAGAGAGAAAAAAAAAAGTACTTTATTGTCCAAGAAATCAACTTCTTATTGACAAAGCTAGCATGCTAACGATTTAGATAAGTAAACAACATTTACATACCATCAGCTAAAAAATTAACGCACATCAGATGTAAAGATTAAAATTACATGGAAAATTAAATAATAGCAGAGTTTCACAGTAAAATTCCTCAAGATTATAATATGCTTTTTTGAGTAGAGCTTTTTTCATTATTTTTCAGAATTTGTAATATACACTTTCTTATTTCTGATTTCGGAGGGTACATGATTTAATTTTTTTTTTTTGCTTTCATAGATCAGAGAGTCTTTTGCCAAAGTGGATTTCGGAATAGGAAGAGGCATTTTATTTTTCGATGTTTGCCTTGTTACATATTTCATTTGGTAGTTAGTGTTTTAGGAATCAACTGTATTATGTTTTTTTGTGTATTAGACATACAGATTCTAGAATAAAAATGTAGGTGAGAGTTAGAATTCCACTGCTGATAAATAATGGTCTACATGGCTCTCGCATTCGAGGTTTGAAAAAGTATCTAACTGCTCTTTTTTGTAGGACAAACACTGAGTAATAATTTTTTACTGCAAAAACCCCAAAAGGCAATTCCATATCTCAAATGAGCCTCAATCATAGAGTGGTAAACCATATTTGCTGTTAGGTGTGCTCAGTTCATTTGAAACACCCTGAGTGCGTAACATCCCGCTGCTAGTATTTTTGTCAATGTTCTAATATGCTTCTCAAATTTCAATTTGTCGTCAATTAATATTCCTAGGAATTTTGAATGATCTAAAGTGTACTCGTTCAGGCTTAAATCATCACAACAAGAGTTGAAAGTAAAAACATTTGTTTTCATTGAATTAAAACATAAACATAAGTAGGTAATTGAAATCGTACCATGTTTCAACCATTTCAAGATCTCTAGTGATAGTATCTTTCAATTGCTGGGCAATTTTTGATGCCAGAGGATGGTAGTATCATCTGCAACAATTGTAAAATTTTCTCTAATTGGTATGAATACCAGATCACTTAGATATAGAAGAAAAAGTATTGGACCCAGAACAGATCCTTGCGGGACACCCAAATAGAACTCTACCGTGTGATAGTTCATTCATTTACTAAAAATGTATGCTATTGATGAAACACCAATAATTTATTTCGTAATATAGTATATATTCTGTTTGCATTCCTGTACAGAAAAAATCACCAGAGAAACAACATTCATCAACCGACGTCTATCCAGTGACAAATTCAGCGATGAAATGTCAACGACTTCCCGGGAATAATTCCGTAATTAATAACGGCTGGACAGGTGACATTGTCGAATAATGCATATCGCTATATAGGTATTCGTTGAAAATACGTATGTTCGTTCTGGAACAGAGCCGAAACCCACCTCCAGTAAATGTTTCTGATGGCCATAACTCACGTCATTACCGGCCGTCCAGGGCTAATCCAGGCCCTTTTTATGCCACTGTAGCTTTCAGTAAGAGAAAATCTCGCTGCTGCTATGTTACAGGCTCATATCGAGGTTGATGATGTGCGTTTTTCTTTGGGGTGCGGATCGATGGCTATATGAGACGAATTTGAGGGAAAAATAGTATACTGGAAAGTATATTCAAAGATTTTGATTGAATACAAAGAGATAGTAAATGAAGTATCAAAACGATAAAATGGAAATTGAATTAAAAAAATAAGACTGCCTCAAGATTGAATGTTTTACAAAAATGAGTCCCGATGGTTATTTTCGATAGAGAACTCAGTTTTTCCTGTGATGAACTATTTCTAATTATTAAAATCCCGATTATCTCAAATATATCATAAAATGGACATTAATTCATTACTTCAACTTTAAGTAGGTATATATTTATTTGTGACAATGTTACACTGAAAAAACAGTTTATTCATAGTTAACTAAATTAATTAACACCTAATAAATTATTTATTCGAATATTGCGGAATAAACGTTTATTCATTAGAAACAAATAATGCAATCAAATTATTTAAATATGCCTCATTATTAGTCAATTGAAATTTATTTCCAATAAATATAGGTCTCACTATAGATTTATCAAGTGTAAATAAAACATTATTTTCAATAAATAAAGAGTATTTATTAAACTTACATATCTTATTATTTATAAAAAATAATTATTTATTACTTATAAACCAATAGGGACACAAGATGAGCTTTCTGAAATCAACATGGAAGAAATTGGAATCAATTCAACTTACAATTCACAAATTACCTTGACATATATTTATAGATTCCACAAAACTGTTGTCTTTCAAAAACTTTTCAAGCTCCTGATTCTGGTCTGTTATGAACATATAATGAACATTTTATTACTATTATTATTCGCTGCATGATTTCACTTAACATTCAAATGACACTTTTAACAAAAGCATATTTGAATACATGAGAATATAAACACAATAATTCTTCATTGAATAAACTCTCAAATATTTATAAATTACCAGAACTAGATACCTTATAGTAATGTATAGGTTTATAAATTGAAACATGATTGTCCCAAAATAGCTCCTTGTGGGACAACGTCACAATTGACATTTTCATCATATTTCATGTAACCCTAATAACCGATACATATCCAAATCAAAATCGTCAAATCAAAATATAATTTTTGTCGGAAGATTAGCATCTTATAATGAAAATCATATTAATGCACGGTTTATTACAGGTTTCCCAGAAAAGAATGCCATAACTGACATGTGATTCCAATAGTGCATGGTATACCACATTTACAATTACCACCTTCAATTCATTTTAAATCATACTTAAAAATAGCTTTTTACTTACTAGCAAATTAGTAGTTTATTGAGATGATGTCCATGGTGAATTACATTGGAATGAAATGAAATTGGTTTGGTTCATGTTGAACAGATTAAAATTACACCATTTTAACAAATCAGAAATATCACAAACCATTTTTTGAAGGTTATTTGAATTCATGTCATGCCATAGGATAGTTGAGTCATCTGCGAAAATGGTGAAGCTATAACTTCAATTTTAATATTTACCAAGACGTTGAAAATCAATAGAAACATAACGGCCCCAGGATAGGACCCTGTGATACACCATGTCTGATAAAACCGAAATCTCCGTTTTTACAATCTGATACAATACTTTGACTCATAAACGACTTGAACCAGTTACAGCTTTACCCTCTGAAGCCATATCTTAGATTAGCGAAGTCAAAAAGATTTTGACAGTGGTCGCTTCCTTCAAGTTTAACTTTGGATATATATTTTTTTTAACTAAAAAGTAGCATTTTCAGTACTTTGTCTTCGAGAGACTTCCTGGTTATAAATGCGGGTAACAGATAAATAGATTTTATTATTTTAATTTTTTTTTATTTATTTATTTAACGGAAACTAGCCCAATTATGTTTCCCATTATTATACAACGATAACTTTTCAACAAGCAGCGCGACTTTACTAGAAAAGCGACTGTTTACATAATGCTTCTGGACATTGTGACATCGGCTTAATGAAAGTAAAAATGCGAGTTCAAAAGTAATCAGATTCAAACTTAGATTGTACTACGGAGATTTATATGTAAAAATCGTCGAAAATAAAGTAGAATTCTCCGAGCCATTATACACTCTTATTCCTCATATACAGGGTGAAATACTATCATTTACGGGAAAGGTGTGGAAAAGTAAGTGAAATAAGGAAATTTGGCAAACAAACTACCTTTTACTAGTGTAAGAACGCACCAGTCCTAGACATTCCACCCTGTATATTTGAACAAATATATTGGTTCGAAAACATAATGCTACTGAAAAAAATTGATGTGTTATCCTCAAGAGTAGATATTGACAATTTAAGTTTTTCAAGTACACAGCACATGTACAAATATCAAATCCGGAAGAAAATATCTAATAGCCAAAAAAAGACCATAAAATCAAATAAGTTCATAGGAACCATTCGAAGCTGTCCAACTTAACAGCTAATAAAAAGAACATAAACGTCAGAGGAGAACATAAAACATGCTATGCGTGTTCCAGAGAGATATGACACTGTATGAGATCTGAACAAGAGGGTGATATGGCAGATTTAAGTATTTTTTGTAATTCGATAGCGTTGAGTGGATTGTGGGGATTTTCTGAAACAAACATTAATTTTTAGAAGGAATTAAACAATTTTTTTTCGACTATTTATGGTAAATGTCTGTAGTGTAAATATAAAGGGATCCATGAACTATCAAATCGAATCCTTTTTTTGGTTTCCAAATGAAGAGGCCCACAATTCGAAAGAATTGTTTGAAAAAACATTGATAGATTTGAGTAACTGCAAGGCTTGCTGTAAACGTCAAAATGTTTGATATATTGTTTGTTTGAACACAGTAATCCTCATTTTTGTCACATAATTTCGATAGTACCTATCAGTTGCTAAGTGGAATAGTTGAATTTGAAACAAAACAATAGAAAAAAATACACTGAAAGTCATAATTATATAACTAATTAATATTCATTCAGTGATGGATGGTTTAACTTTTTGCTTTATTTGTCTAATGCCGTAATTACCTTGAAATTACTTTTAACGACCTCATTATATTGATGAATGTTTGCTGCATTAGTTACTTATAAAGATACGGGATTTATGTTGGATTTATGCAGCAGTTTTAAATCATAAATCATAACTTTTTAGTCACAAGTAAGGAGTCATAAGAGAGTTCATTCAATGAGAATCAGTTGGACTGTTTTTATACTTTGTTGAAAGTCATAAGAAAAATAATCAATGGTGGATGTATGCAGCAGTCATAAGTCATAAGTTTCAGATCATTCGTCAATGATTGGTTGAACCGTTTCTTCCAACAAATCATTGACGAACATTCTTATGAGCTACGACTCAAACCTGCTGCATAAATCCACCATTACTGATCTATCTTATGACTTATTACTTGTGACTTAAAACTTATAACTTAGTGCTTAAATCTGACACAAAAATCCACCTTCACTATAGCTCTGTTCTGTTTAAAAAAATAATAGTTCTAGTGCATAATGTTGCAATGTTTTTAACCTAATATACAACTTGCAATAGGGAATATGCAAGTGATTTAAATTTACTTGATTTTTTTACCTCATAAACTTTATTGTCTTGACATTACACCTAAACCATTAGTTTATCATTTAGTCTGTATTTAACTCCATTGAACTGTATTCAAAAAGTGCATAATAAGCGCGCGGAATTCAAATTTGCGAAACTCATCACCATTGGTCGAAACGAAGAATGACGTCACATGGCAGGTCATGAAATATATCTGTGTTGACATTCATACTGTGCTAGTCGTCTTTCATAGAAAATTTGGTTTTATTTACATATTTGTAGTGTTTTCAATTACATAGTGCGATTTTGGTCTAGTGACAATTGTAAATTATCAAGAACAATAACTGAAAGTGGTTTTGTCAAAGCACAATACCTGAACTGATAAGTAGTAATCGTTTATCAAATGATAGTTTTCCTTTTGTAATTTAGGCGAGACAGGTATAAACAGAGTTATCTCCCGCTTGATATACAAAACATTTATGCATACAAAACTTTCTTCTGATCAATTCACATCATGTTAATTATCTAAATACAATATACCCACATTAAAGTGATCTTCACAACAATGTAAATGTGATATTGGAGATACTCCGCTTCTTCTCATAACCTTACACCATTGTTTACATATTTTTGCATCTCTTGGAACAGAAAAAAATTCACTATTTGGTGTACTTATAATTGTGTTTTGGCATTCCGGTACTAGACAAAACCTATAAAATGGTTTTTTAGCATTTTCCATTATCGTAACAGCGATTAAAACTGCAAATCCCTAACCTAATTAATAACTGTCAATTGTGTCAATGGCCATAACTATAGAAGAAGAACAACACTGATCGCGCCATGTGACGTCATCCACAGCGCGCGGAAAATGGAGGCGTTCAAACAGGTCAAATTCAATCGGTATTTTATAGATTATTTTCAAAATTAATTCCAAGACTTTCAACAGTATTTATATTTTTTACTATGTTGTAACGAAGTAAAAAATTGATTAAACAAATAAACAAAATCATGCATATTCCCTATTGTTGAAAAAAAAAACTTAACAAAAATGCCATTCAGCGACAGTGAAGTTAATGTTGTGACAAGTTTGGTAAGAATAAATTGTTTTGAGTCACCATATTTTGCAGGGATATGAATAATTCAAACCATATAATGAAATCAGTCCTATGCATTCAAAAATGTTGTCTACGAATATCTAATACCAGAGATATGTAAAATAATATTTCTATTGATATATACGAATGTTACAACGTGTCAAGTTGAATAACATTTTTATTTAAATCAGGTACTGGCGTTGGGAAATGATAAGTGTGAAAATTATTCAAATTTTTGGAAGTAAAGAGGACAATGTTGAAAGTGTAATAGTATGTTAGCGGATCATTTCGAAATAATTGAAAACTGCTGACAAAATGTAATATTTTCGTAAACTGAACTTGAAACCATGAGCTAGCTGATCCTGATATAGTTTTATTGTAACCAATAACGCTTCAAGTGAATATTTCAATCACGTTTCAATGAATTCAAATAAAAATTCCATTAGAGTCAAAGTTGATTATTAATAAATGTCAATTCCATTACAAGAAAGTTGAAGAGAAAATATTTATTAGTGAAGTTCCATCAACGAAACTTGTTTATAATAATAATAATAATTCTTTATTTCCATTAAGATCATTGTTACATGATATTGGAAGAGTCAGTATAAAATAGTCAGCATTGTATATATATATATATATAAAATAATATTAAAAATTACATTAATGAAATATATAAATAAAATATATAGTGGATATACAAATAAAATAATTTCATTTGGTCATTGTAAAATTATTCATAAAAAAGCAGAAATTTTAATATATGGACAAAAAATATATAAAATGGTTAAAAAATATCACAAGTAGAAGCTAACACAAATATTAAACCAGCAACAAAACAGAAATATACCGATATCATTATTCTCCTAAGAATTCATTTACTTTATAGTAACATTTTCTCACTAGGAGTTTTCTCAATTTATTTTTGAAAATATTGTAATTCTTTTTACTAACAATTTCATCTGGTAATTTATTGTATAGCTGTATTCCTGCATAAGAGGGAGCGTTTTCGAAAAATCTTGTTTTATGGCTTGGTATCTGTAGAAGATTGCCGTGTCTTGTATTATAGTTGTGATTATCGCTATTTGTCAATAAATTAGAAAGTTTCCTTTTTATTAGTAGTATAGATCTCATGATGTATATACAAGGTACAGTAAGAAGATTGTTTTCGATGAAATATGATTTGCATGATTCAGTTCGTTTCAATCCAAATATTAATCGTATTATCCTTTTTTGTGATATAAGCAGTCTTTGAGATGAAACTGCATTTCCCCAGACCGTTATATTATATGTTAAATGGGAATATATTAATGCATAATAAATGTTAATTAGTTGATGTCTATCAAAAATGTTTTTCATCTGTAGGATAGCATAAAATCCACTATTAACTTTTTTACTGATATGATGAGTGCAGCTTTTAAATGATAGATTTGAATCTAGAAACGTTCCTAAGAAATTGGTTTTATGCGAAATGTTAATTTTCGCATTATGAATATCTGTGGGTATATGATTATTGTTATTAATGGAATATTGCATAACGATGGTTTTCGTATAATTGACTATTAATCGATTGGTGCAGCACCAGTCACTGAATCTGCTATAGAGTACATTAAATTTGTTATCAAGTTCGCTTTGATTTTCACCATGGAATGCTACAGATACATCATCGGCATATAAAACCAAGCAGTCAGTTTCTATATAGTCAGGAAGGTCATTGATAAACATCAGAAATATTAGTGGACCCAGTATAGAACCTTGTGGGACGCCTAAGTCAACATTGTTCATTTCAGATCGGACTCCACTGAGTTTCACAATGATTTTCCTATGGTTCAGATATGACATCAACCATTTAAGTACCTTTCCACGAATTCCCAGTGAGTATAATTTAGTTTCGGTGTGATTTAGGTTTAGGCAATCGAAAGCTTTTGTGAGGCCGAAGAATAGAGCACCCACGAGTTTTCTTTGGTCGAGATATTTGTAAATATACTCGACAAACTTACAATTAGCAGTTTCAGTCGGTCTACCAGGGTGAAAACCGTTTTGTGAGTCCTTGATAATCTTATATTTGTCAAAGTAAGATATCAACCTGTTATACATAGCCCTTTCAATTATTTTACTAATTACACTAGGTACAGTTATTTGCCTATAATTATCCATGCAAAGAGGATCATCTTTTTTATAAACTGGTGTTACCATGCCTAGTTTCAAATCTTCGGGAAATTCGCCTAATTCGACAGATAAATTTATCATGTTTGATATAGGTTCAGCAATTTGATGAGCTATACTTTTCACTAATTTTGTAGATATGCAATCAACTCCAATTGAATTTGTATTTTTTAGATCTTTTATGATTTGTATAATTTCTACGTTTAATACGTACTATTCCATAAAAAAAAGATAAACAGCTATTTCTCATAGTTATCAAATTACTCAAATACGAAATGAACTGGAAAATATACTATTGTGGTTTTTATTGAAAATGTGAACAGGCTGTTCATAATATCAGATGTGAAATCATCTGCGACTGAAAGATAAACTTTCGTCGCTATTTTCCATCGTTCAAGAGAACCTTTCTTGGAAGGTACTCATGTTGAAAAGGGAAAACATTCTCAATTGAAAATTGGACCAAACACGACTCCTCTGAAAATGGAAAGGAACCTACGATAAACATTAGGTTACTTCCACTTCCCCGGCTGAAGCCACGCTGGACATTGAACTAGCTTTTCATTTCAACTATCTAAATTAAAATGCAAATTTTAACTTTCGGATTTTTTCTTCCAAGTGATATAGGGTATTTCAAAATATCTCAGTAGTTCATTGTCCAGCCGTGGCTTTAGCCTAGGAAGTAGTTGTTTTTTGTTAGATATTACAAAAATTTAAATTAATTTTTATCACTCATAATAAAATGTTGGAGATTTTAAAACCATTTTTAAGGTTTTAATATTTCCAATATTTCCAAAAGAATGTTGTAAAGAGAATATAATTTTGTCATCTGTAATTGAATTAGGAAGAAAGGCTATTATGAACACCGACCATTAGAAACTCCAAACAAGAAATCATAAATCATAACTTTTACGTAAAACTACTTGAAATACATTTAGAAAATTAAGAAAAAATCTAGTACACACAACAATACTAAGCCTCTCAATATCTCTCGTTGCATTTGATATATGTATAAAGCGATCACTCAACTAACAAGTTCCCGCTGCAGTATTTTAATTAATATTATTTTATCAAGTTTTCTCGTTGCCTTCCTAAATTATTCAAAACTCTTTGTAGAAGCCGGTCCAAGAAATGTTTTGGAAGCGTGATTAAATACCAAACTATTCCATAACCGGTTATAAGAAATGTAGATTTTTCAAATTGGGTATTGCCTAATGATACAAGATTGAATGAGTTTCCTGGTGTATGCAGACAATGCCGAGGGAGAACTACGAGAGAGACAGTGGCAGATGCAGAGGGTGGCTGAAGGTAACAGAAAATGATCCTAAAACAAAAAATTCTACCACCGGTTATCTCAGTATATTATTATTTGTCCACGAGTATTCTATAAAATATCCATAATGCATGAGTTTCCTCAATCATTATGACATCCATTAATCACTAGTGAATAATGAGATTATAATCCACTGGTCTGTCAAACTTCAATGTGACAACCATGATCGAAATTTTTCCAACTAGCGGTTCGATTTTGTATGTATACATATATAAGATAAAAACTGAAGGTGCTGTGAAACGTCAAGTCAGAGCGAGTTTATTTTGAAACGTCAACAATTTGTTGGTTCTACTCCTTTCCATATTATGAAAACGGCGATTTTTGTGTAAAACCTTTGATTTCGATAGTTATGATTGTGAAATATGAGTTGATTAGCATCGCAAATAAGTGACTACAGAGGAAGGAGGAATTTGTTCGATTTTTCACTTTTTTTTATTGAGTATTATTTATGAGTCATGAACAAAGTATAGTATTTTACCTGCATATTATGGCTATCATTCACTTGAATGATGGCTCTACATTCGCCTACGGCTCGTGCCGTAAACATCACCAGTGTGTATAATAGCCACTATAAAATGCTAGTTCAATAATACACTATTTTCTACAATCGCTAACCAAAGTAGGCTTTGACACTTTCAGATCTCAACGCAATGCTGATGTTTTCCGAGAAATGTCATTTTGTGACAGCATTTATTTCAGCTCTAGAGCGGCAAGATTGAAAAATCGATCGATCTCCACTGTTATTTTTATCGTAAATGAACCTATTCTTGCAAAATGTACAATAAAACATCCGAACCATTCTAAGTACCTAACCATAATCTATAGTGTTAATTTTCTTGTGGGTAATATTATGTGCCTTTGTTGTTTTTTGTCTAAGAGCTGCGTTTGTAGAAAAAATCTTGTTTGTAATTCGAACACAAAGTCTCATTGCTCCTCTTCAAAGATTACCTCACGACGCGAAGCGGCAATCTTTCACTGTGCTCTAAACTATTCTGTTGATGGGGCATGCCCGCACCATCATCAAAGTGAAGTAAAGAGGGCAAACCTGGTACACTGAAGGCATCAAGTCAAACAATGGTGCATGTGCTTGTATGTATCCAGGAAGGATATTAGCCTGAGCCTTGGTACTCAAGCCTTTATAATCCAAGTGGAGGTAAGGGCCATAGTTCCGTTTAAACACGAGATTCTCAAAATAGGTCCCAGAAACCAACCTACTATAATTTTTTCTGATAGACAAGCAGCAATGAAGGACCTGAGCTAATGTAGTTGTACTGTCAGTTTACTCTGGGAGACATGAAAACCAGGACGATACAAGGAGGCAAATCTCAGGGGAGAACTGACTTGCTATCAAAACGCCTACACCGTATGAGCTGGAATTGGCTCAGGAAGATGATGGCACATGAGGAAACATCTGTATCAAAGACTCTACACCTTGCAGGTTCTGTGAAGAGGAGGATAATACAGCCTACCACATTGTTTGAAAGCAAAGCTCTGGGTACTTCAATGTAGCACAAGTCTGGCGTGAAGGCCTAAACTACAAGATGAAGCTTTTTCTATCTACCCAGAAAATATTCAGATATCATTAAATGATATATTTCAATTACATACTTTTGAATCAAACAAGAAGAATCTAATCTGAATTGAAAGAGATTACGCTAGAGTACCACAGGTGTTCCCTACTAACTGTACACATGCGATATTCCCTATTCGGAAAACAATGCTATTGCCACATTCGTTGATGTCACTGCAATCTTTGAAGTAGAGAGTGATACTGAAAAAGACACCAATAATTTACAGACAGCAGTTCATATTATCCACGACTGGACAAAAAGATGGAAAATTAAGCTAGATGAGAAAAAATCTGTCAACATGTCAACTTCGTGAATGAAAAAATAGACCATAAACAGGTCAGACTTAGCAATAATTTTATGTACACCTCAAAAAGGGAGAAAAATCGGACTCGAATATAGAAAAATGCACTGGCATCATTGCATTGAAACTCCACTTTGTCTCTCCATAAAAAGCCTATGCGCTATGGGCAGGTACTTGAGCCTGTTTGGTCCTACGGCACTAGTTTCGAGCATGTGTACCAGAAGAGACTCCAGAATAGAGTGCATGGGAACGTAGATGACCCTGGGAATATCAGAAAAAATTGGATTTGGAAATGAAAACTGTTGACCAGAACACTAAAAAGTTTACAGGGAGCCATCAAAAGGATAATGTTATTGACAACTAGCTCTTTGACAACACTAGACTAGAACGAAGACTCAGGGGTCTTTCGAGTTAGTTTGGTGACAGTTTAAAAAGCGAAGATATAAAGTGTGCATACAAAGAATTGTGGATCTAAAATTAAGAACAGCCTGAGGAACACTAAGTCATATATTTTGTTAGAGCTACAATAAATTGCTCGCTACAAAAAATTGCTCGTTGGTGATTACTAGTCAGATTGAATCATAACAAGGAATACAAGGAGTATTATTTATGTATCAAAATATTATCTGAACGACGACAACAACAACAAAGTTAACATGCATATAAGGATTGTTGACTTTACTAACACTTAAAAGTTTGAAAATAACATATTTTTGATATTACCCTTTCACCCAAGTGGAAAGTAAGACCATTATCTATACCCTAAGGAAAAACACAAATGACCATTCTCAGATACGATACTATTGGATCAATCGTTTGGAGCTTTTCAAAATTCAAGCTCGAGTCATTTCTCGACTGATCAAGACCCCTTTACAAAATCCCTGTACCCGGCCCTGGAATAAGGTCGCTGGCAACCCAAAGCAAAACTTCGAGCCTGTGATGTATGGCCCACAGTAATGCTACTGCGTCCCTTTTGCTTTTATGTACTCAGTTTTTCAGTTAACCCATTTGCAAGTGATTTTGTTTTCGGATATTTTTAGATCGCGGTGAACGTGGAATTGATCGGGTCTGTATTTATTGGACAAAGGGGTGAAACATCGCGAAAAGGGTAAAATATTGTGGAAGGTGAAAAATATTGTGAGTCCAATGCAAATTAAATGTATTGATTGTTCATGTTAGTTGGTCTTGAAAGGTCGGATATAAGTCGAAGTCAGTAAATATTTTATCACAGTACACATGTCTTTTTTCATAAAATAGTGGTTTACTTTTTGTACCACTGCCCCATATGCATAAATAATCACTGAAACTTTATTTTCAATTTAGTCCTAAATATTATGTTGAAAAAAATCTAAACACTAACAGATTCTCATGAAAGGAAAACTCTGCAGAAATCAGTTATGATAAGATCGAAAGCAGGCTTTTGTTTCCCCTAACAAAGGGGTACCCTGCAAGTGCTGCATATCCAGTCCAAAAACCAAATATTTTAGGATATTTTCATCAACTAGAGCGGTGGTACAAATTCTGAACCAGATGATAAGAATGTCTCGTTTACCTATCCACAATGGGTTTAAATACAATATGGCGTCAGTGGTTGAAAATATGTGCGGCTGCAACAGTAGATGAATAATTTTGAAATGGGGTCTGAATTTAACGCCACCACCTCAGATGGGTGGAAATTTTGGTGGTCTACTTTGTGTACCACCTCCACAGTAAGAGTTAAATGTAATACAAAAATGTACAGAATATAAAAAATCTAGAATAACTATCAATAGTTATTTAGGTAATGTTAGGAAAAGACCAATTTCATTCATTAGATGAATGAAGTATTTGTCAAAACGTAAATATTGGAAAAAAATCGTTAGGTTATATTAAAATGGAATTTCCAAGCTATTTAAAATTGGATGATGCCAGACATACCTTACAAGATATAAAAATAAACATGACATAATATATGTTGGTTGTGGTTAATATAATTTTAATGAAAATTGACATCTCTATCAACCAAAAACTGTGACTCATGAAAAAAATTACAAAGGAATGTACCTATGTTAGTTTCAGGGATGGCATTGAATTGACTCATTATTTATCTGCAGAATAGGGGGCATATACACAAAACAACAATATCTTCAGAAATTTCGAATGAAAACGGTGTACCTCAAGGTAGCACACTAGGGCCACTGTTGTTTTCGTTATATATAAATGATATTGTCAGTTGTTTTAAAAGCTGGAAAGTCCATTTATTTGCCGATGATACATTGATTTACTTTTGTGGTGAAGACTTAATAACTTTAGTGGATACTATTAAGAACGACCTGCAAAATATAGTATATTGGTGCAATGGGAACAACAAAAATCAAATTTCTGCTCATGTAGTAGTAAACAGCAATTTGATTATTTCTAAGGTAATTTCAAAATCGGTATTGACAATAAGGAGATTGTTACTGTTGAAAAAAAATTTTTTTTGGGTATTATAATAGAACGAAACCTCACATTCAAAGACCATGTCACATATGTAAGCGATAAAATCTCAGAAATCACCACTTTTGTATACAGTGTTGCACCGTTACTGAGTCAATGGTCAGGCATAATGGCACATAATAATATTTTTCTGCAGCATTTGCATCTTGAATTCTATAATAAATAAAAATGAAAAAGAAAAACAAGAAATTCAAAATCGAGCAATGCGAATAATTTTGGGTGTTCCTAACCCTGCGTTACATACGTGGGGTGTGATGGACCCCAGCCGCCGAATATCGCTTTGAAAATATGCCAAACGTAAACTTATGCGTACGCCCCTCCTAATAGCTTCCAAAATATGTCTGCATCATCGAATTCAGGCATTTCCGCAGTATCTTGTAGACACTGAGTGAAGTTATAGGAAACTTAAGTGCTTTGGGGTGTGATTACTTGCCAAAATTGCATGGCTCAGACAGCGATTAATTTTTTTCCTTTCTGTTATTCAATCTGCAATTATTTTCTTTATATTTCATCATAATCAAATTTTAGTTTCCGAATTTTCATTCCAGGGTGAGATGTTCATTTATCTCACATGATTTTTTTTGTCGCGGTGTGTTTTTTGGTACATGAAAAACTAGCCTTTTTCAGTTTATATCAGATTTCTTGAAATAAAGCCTATTTGATTATTCCTTGCGTGTTTTTATTGTTCCGAAATGATCCCCTGATACTATGGAACAACGTAATATCAGAAAAAGAACAAGATAAAAAAAATACGATTTGTCAGGAAATGGGGTTTGTCACACCCCATGTATGTACTGATGCAACAATTATCCACGTATGTAACGAAGGGCTAAAGATCATCTATCAAAAATATTTTGTGTACTTTGAATATCTTTTTTTAAAGTGTGAACAGTGTAAGTTTTTTTTATATATTGAGCAGTTTTACAAGTATACTTAAGTATAATCTGTGATTTTGTAAATTAGTACTTATTCTGTTAAATAATGACGAAGGGTATTATTATTTACCCTTCAAATGTATCGCCGTTTCCTCTCCTATCTAGGCATTTTGAGGAAATATTCAACAAAATGAAATGCTGTATGCTATGCGTATGGTGTGTTATTCACGAATGTATTATGTTTCAGTCAGCTGATACCGTAACAGATGTTCTATAGTTGATGTTCTGTTTATGCTCGGTATGAATTTCAATTATATGTGCTTGCAATTCAAGTTTAAATTGAATACGTTAATAATTTCGTATATAGATGAATAATTGTCAGAGTCGAATATCAAGAGAAAATTTTGGAAACGAACGGTATAATTGAAAACTGTTTTCTTTGAAGTAATCAAACAACACCTACCTTGCCTTTTGAGATGTTTATGGACTGTATAAAATCATAGACAAAGTTTGTTGAAAAACAGTTCTTTGATCTTCTATGGATCTTTCTCCGCAATAAAATATTCATCATCAAATATTTAAAAGAAGCACACAGAACAATGAAATGCTTACTTCAATCAATCCTTTTATTTCAGATGACCCAAATAGACCCATATTAATAGATTGCTGCAAATAGCGTTACTTGATTCATAGTGAAAGGGAAACATATCGAGTTTTAGGTTTCCATATGGGTCGCGGTGAGCTCTGGATTTTAATAATAATAATAATAATAATAATCTTTATTATCCAATTCGCCGACTTGACATATTATGAAATGCTAGTCTACGAATGGATAAAAGGCAAATGATCAGTATAAAGCTGTTCTACCTCGTGAACCTGTTACTATATAGGTACGCTGCTCCTTGGTGAAAACAGCCATTTCCGGCATACTGTACAGGAAAAGCTTAATTCTAAGTCTGCAACTAATTAAAGTGAGGTGTTTTGTATGGAGAATTAGATTATTTACTTAGTTAATTACGTTATTATGTTGATCTAGATCCTGGCGGGTGATATAATTGTGTGGTGTTTAACTTATTTATACGGGTTTCGATTTTAATTTGTTTGTTTGGGTGGCATGGCTAGTCTTTATCGTGATTGTTATATTATTTGTTTTCATGCAGGCAAAACGATTCTTGTCCAGGAAGAATAGATAATTTGATCAAAAGAAAAAAAATTCAAGTGATAGTTTCTATTTACGTCAAGATTGGAGATTTAGCTCAAACATATCGAACAAGAATAAATGAGAGTTTTAGCATCAAATAAAATAAGGAACTAATGGAAATAAAGTAAAAATGAAGAACATAAAACTTTGTTTTTTACAGATGACTGCAATTATATAAGAACTATTAACAACGAACCAATCAAGTCACACTTTTTTTTGACAATGTAATTTCATATGTAGTTCGATATGTGTCACTAAATGGCCAAACATCTTTCAATACATCCTTGTGTATTCAAAAAATTGCCGCCCCTCGTGCATTTTTGCATAGAAAAACAAATTCTTATAAATATTGAACTTTTTGTCTCTATTTAAAGAACGAACTTTGAGATGCATATGTAGTTTTTTAATACAAAGCTAACATCATCTCCTCCAAATTGATATTTCTGTTATCCATCTTATAATAATAAATATGCCAATTTATTGAATAATATATCATGCTATTCAAATTCAAATTAGATAGATGGATCTTTATTTAAATATATATGGCTTACTAATATACAAAGTTCGCTACTTTTGATATAAAAGTAACATATTGGACATATCCAACAGTAGGTAAATAAAATTTTAAAAAATATTAACATCAAATTTTAAAACGGCATGAATAAAATGCCCTAAAATGGACATTAAAGGTAAAAAACAATTGATAAATATCATATTTGTACATCTGAAACAAATTCCCCTAGTTTATTTTTGAAACGTTCAGAGTTTGGCCACTTTTGATTACAAATGGCCATTTATTATTGTTATTATTGATCAAAACCCTTGAAAAATAAAGAATTCATGCTGTTTTTGTGATTGGATATATTATTATTCCGAGTGAAATATCAAAACAATATACTTTTCAAAGTTAGATGGTCCCAATTTTTTTTAAATATTTTCCAACAATATCATGATGAAATATAATAATCTTCGGGAAATGGATTCCCAATTTTAACCATTAGGTATAGCATTAATATGGCTATCCCTACTGCACTTTAAAACAATCTTCATATCACGATTTTGAAGTTTTCAAGTTGAGACAATTTTTTAAGATTGAAAAGATATATGATAGAGGAACGATGGTAAAAATGTGGTTAAACAATTGACTATACACTGTGATCTCTGATTCGGTTGATATATTATTGGCAATTCTAGAGAAAGAGAATACATTACTCGATTTTTTTCAATGAAAAGGTTCATCAAACGATAGAGTATTATCCAGCTGAACTCCCAGATATTAAATTTTCGTTGCTATTAGAGTTGCCTGATTATCAATGGTACGATTAATATTTTTTCTACTACCTCACTAGAAAACTTTATTTTCGACCCCTAAAGAAGGGAGGAAAATGGTACTTTTCCTCCCGCCGGGAGGAAAATAGTACTTTTCCTCTCGATTTATCAGGAAGAAGATGCATTGAAATCAATTTTGCCTCTTCAGCGAGATCTTTTGGCAGGTCGTCTTCGCTAGTAATCATTTTCAAAACTTAGAAGTAAGTTAAAAGGGTAAACAACGTGACAGCTTATGACAACTTTTATGTCTGTATTACCAAACAACGCCATAGCAACAAATCGTTGTCAACACGATGACGATGACGCAACGCTTACTTAATATTTTTTCATATAGCCGCATTATATAGTTCCACAACTTTCTGCAGTTGTTCTTGTAAGTATGCACGCATTATAATTTTTAGGACGTTATAAAAATGACAACCTTAAAGGTAGCAGAAAAAACTATATACATACATCAGGAGGAAAATGCTTTTCCTCCCGCGGATATTAATGCCCGACGCGGGAGGAAAAGCATGATTTTCCTTCCTTGGTATGTAAATAACTATTTCAAGTCTATCAGGCTGTATTTGAATTTGGTATTTATTATCATTGCTTTTGAAACATGAATATATTCATGTTCAAATAGTTGTTGACACTTGATAATACAGTATTAACTTTTTGTATTGCTACTTCGATGTTGTCATCACTGCTTGTCAATAACGTATCCTCAAACAAGTTAACAAATTCACAATCAAAAAACAATGGGAAATCATTTAAATAAGGAATAAAAAGAAATTGACCGTGAACACTGCCCTGAAGAACCTCAACATCATTTTCAATTTCACATGAATTAGGTAAAATTTGTTATGTGAAATAATTCGAGAAGATTTCGATGTAATTAGAAGAATAACAAATGCCTAATGATTTTTATTTCGGAAACAGGATGAAAAAGAAGCACTTTACAACAAGACCATTTCATCTCTGGATCTCTGATCTCAAAATGCCATTGTACATGATTTTCAAAGTTCGTTGGCAATAAGCATCATCGTCTTGTAATGCTAGAAAATAATCTATTGAATAAAGCAAAATTGCCATTATCGAACAGTTACAGAATTGAAGTTGAAGAAAAATGGAAATTTCAGTCCAAATGACATCTTAGGAATGTATAATGACAAATTCCGTGAGTGGCCTTCTTATCATAGTATTTTCAACATCAAAGTCAAAACAATCATATTCCCATGCAGATAACCACATTTGAATCAACCTGTATAATAACAAAACAATATCTGTTGAGGGAATTTTTATATGGAAGCACACATTTCGAAAATTTTCGTTTGCAGATAAAATTAAATTCAACTTCTAATGAAAAAATCTAAATCAAATATGAAATAGTTATTTTTGTATCTAGTGCGCGAAATGCTACTTTGGTGATCGAGAACTGATTTTTTTAACGAGGCGCAGCTGAGTTAAAAAAAATAGTAGAGATTACCAAAGTATTTCGCGCATGAGATGCAAACAAAATTTTTTCTACAAACGTCAAAAATATTGTTCTAAAATAAGTAATAACTATGAAAAATAGTATTGAACTGGCTTAAATAAATTTTCCAAATCAAGTAATTACTGTAACTATGGAAATAAAATGGCATTTGTTGACAATTATTTCAAAGTGACAGTTCTTGATAATTATTTTGGAGTGACTTTTTATTCGCGTCAATTTCGTGCGTGATAATTATTATTGTAAAAGAATGGAAATTTCGAGCGACGATGAACTAAGCAGTACCCCACCTAACTTGATAGATGCGGCCAATTCCGTAATTTCCAACCTTTTACCGGAGAAATCGAGGCGGCAGTATGAAAATGCATATCAGCAATTTAAAGAGTGGTGTGAAGCAAATAAAGCCAGAAAAATATCTCTCACAATTTGAAAGCCTTAATTATTGTTCTACATTAATAAATAAACGATTTCTTGTTTTTTGCTTGATTGAGGAGTTGAGGACCATATAAGTTAGAATATGAAAATCCCATATAGTTTACATGCAGTGTGCGAAATATATCTCCCACATTACTTCGCGCACGGTGTCATGGTAACGAATGAAAATGAAAAAAAGTGCCACTTCGCATACTGTTGTCAATGCGCGAACCTTGTCATTTTTTGACGTTTATAGAATTTTTTTTTTTTTAATTTTGGCGCGAGAGACTAAAGAGAGAATATCAAAAGATATGGGCAAATACGATTAAACATTTTGAAATTTTTCTGATTGGAAACTTTCATATGGTTCCGAATACTTTCCAATCCAAATCTCTGCTAACAACGAAACACTCAGTACACTAAGTATGCACTAAGTACCATGGCAAGAACGGCCTTTTCTTTCGCATCTCTATAAACCGTACAATTACCTTGAGCAAGTCAATAATCAATTTTTACCAAACAGACGTTTGCGAACCCAGCATTATGAGCGGTTTTTACGAGTTTATTTTCTTTTTACCTGAAAGTCACTGACCGCCAAAAAAGTGAAGTTTACGATCTCATTGTTTGCAGCAGTAGTTGGTTCTTTCACGATAACGGCCCGAACGGCCTTGATGTTTTACGATTTGTTATGCACATTCATTGAAAACAGACAGTAAAAATTTCATCCTAGGTCGTTATATTGACTGGAGTTTTTTTTTGCTTTTTACGTCGCTATTCTTGTTCTATCCTTTGTGAGATTCAGAATGGGCATCTCTCGTTTGACCCATCCAAAACAACCGGTATTATAATAATAGTAATAATAATAAAAATTATACACACTTATCCATAGAAAATATTTTGACAGCAACTAGATGAAAAAAGAATCGGTTTTATGATTTTCAAGCAAATGATCCAATGCATTTCTGTACATTAATAATAACAATAATAATAGGTTTATTTCTCTTGTTGAAAAGTACAAAGTAGAAGATGACTTCAATGGTACAATAACAAGGAGAACGTCACATAATGATAAATCTAATTATCAATCAATCAATCAATTTATTTATTTACCGTATACAAAATTACAATATAAAATGGACAATGTGATAACAATGGTGTTAAATAAATACAGAGTGCCCAAAAAAGGTTTCCCTTGTGCATGGGCGTAGGTATTTACATTTTTTTTTCCATGCAGTATTTTACATTTTACATTACATTTTACATTTCGCATTTAAAATTTTACATTTTACATTCCACGTTTTAAAATTTACATAGCAGGGCTTTAGTTACAGAATTTGTATGAGTTAGTTTTTAGTAATAAAAGCTAGGCATCATGACAAATAATGAGGTACAGCCTAAAAAGATAAATCTTGAACATGGGCTTTTAATAGTCATTATTTGCTTATGGTGGATGGTATAAATGTATACATACATACACAACACTTACATAAATTTGAAACGAAAGTATGGTAGAATTAAGAAAGATGTATGCAGAGGCAAGAATAACTAAAACGACTTCACAGTAAAACAGAGTTTCTTATATCACAAATAAAATTACTAATAAAATGGGACAATATAAACCTAGAATTCGTCGAGGGTGTAGCAATTTTTCTGGATAAGAACAGTTTTCAATCTCGATTTGAAAATTGTTAAATTAGGTGAGTTTTTAACGGATTCATCTAGCTTATTGAAAAACTTTGGTTCAAGGAAGAAGAGAAAACTTTTTTGGTATAGGGTGGTTCTGTGCATGTTGGGTATTAATAACTTTTTTGGCCTGTTTTTATAAATTTTTATGCATAGTTCATAAATATTGATACTCGCAACCGTAAGTATTTGGAGTTCTTTGAATGTATTTCTGCATGATTGCCTCCACCCGATTTCAGCAATGATTCTGAAGCCTGATGCTTTTGTAGAATGATAACCCTCTCTGCAGTTGACCCTGTACCCCAGTTCAGTATTCCATATCGAAGATGACAGTGGATTGTTCCATAATACAGATTCAGCAAAACCTCTTCACTACAATGTCTAGACATAAACTCAATGCGTAACAATTCTTCCTTAATTTATTGCAGAGAGTTTCAGTATGGTCCATGTGAGTTTATAGTCCATCGTGAGACCTAGCATCATTGTTGTTGAGCAACTTCCAACATGTAACTCCTTAGTCTCAAAAATACCGAAGTCTTCAGGGATTTCTTGACATACCTTTTTGGGAATTTTAACCTTCCACAGCCTGAAAATGAAAAAAATGTTAATTCAAAGAAATCTGTACACGTGTAGAGGGGCAATAATCAATTTGCCCCGATCAGTTACTGCGTTTGGAAGACTGTTGTCTTGAAAACAGTTTATTATTTCGTCAGTAACGTATCGAATACTAAATTTGCCTATTCGACGAGAAAAATTTATAAATTGACTAAAAATACTTCTCTTTTCCGAAAAATGTTGACGTTTCGGAGACTAAATCTGTCTCCGTTATCAAAACTCGAAGGATGAAGACTAGCTAAAATTCTATTTTTATCGGTTTGAATATGAGGGATTTGTTTTGGATACATATATGTATCCAGACAGCAAATGTCATCATAAAAAATATTTGGCAGATTTCATTTGACTTTGTCAAAACAAATCCCTCATATTCAAACCGATAAAAATAGAATTTTAGCAAGTCTTCATCATTCGAGTTTTGATAACAGAGACAGATTTAGTCTCCGAAACGTTTTTCGAAAAAGAGAAGTATTTTTAGTCAATTTAAAAATTTTTCTCGTCGTATAGGCAAATTTAGTATTCGATACGTTACTGACGAAATAATAAACTGTTTTCAAGACAACAGTCTTTTAAACGCAGTAACTGATCGGGGCAAATTGATTATAGCCCCTCTACACTTGTACAGATTCTTTTGAATAATCATTTTTATATTTTCAGACTGTGGAAGGTTAAAATTCCCAAAAAGGTATGTCAAGAAACCCTCCACAAAAACAAACTTTCATTCAATTCTTCAGGGATATTGTTCAATGAAAATATCTCAATGAACTTCAGTGATTTTTAGCACAGCTGGGTACTTTAAAAGTAATTACAATTACAAAGTAGGTTTTTTAAAAAGGATCTAATTACAATTACAGAGTATTTGTTCAAAAAAGGAACCAATTACAGTTACAAAGTACAAGTCATAAAAATAGGTATTACTAATAACTTTTTTCTAATTACTTTTCGATTATAAAAATAAACTATGATAAAATTGAGAAACCTTTACATTTAAAAAGATTCCATATTTAAAAGTGTTTAATTAAATGCTTTGAATCCCAGTACAAATATTTCAATCAAATTGATTTCAATCGGGATTTATTAGAAATCAAATTAATTTTTTTATATGTAAGCACAAAGTCAATAAAAAGCAATAAGTGAGTGATTTATAAAAACGGAATAGGCAACTTAATAATAATGAAACATTGAAACATTTAAGAGTTTATTAAATCGAAACAAAAAAGTTACATCAACTCATAAATTTGGGTCCTTTTATATTATAAGCCTACCAACTGAATCGGGCGTCATTAGTCTGGGTCAATTTCGTCAAAGAGATAAAATAGTTAACAGTTTTTAATTAATATTTTACGCAGAAAAAAACAGGAATCTAAATAATGAAACATCAATTCGTGAAGTTGTTACATGCTGGATTCAACCTTAAACCATAAACACTATGCCATGTTTCAACACTAAGGCAATTCGTTAATGTAACAAGACATGAGGTCCATGTGTTGGGAAAATGTTTCGTATTTAGTTTTGAAGAAACTTTTATGTGTTAAATTTAATTAGGATGAATAATGTATGATACAAGAGACTAGAGAGTTTGAAACATCGAAAGTATGGCCCCTTATGACGTTGCAGTGACATTTCCTTAATTCTTTCATAGTTTATCAAATAACTAATTTTAAAACAAAGAAAAATAAGAACTATGCTTTGGGAACACTCTACGAGTGTTTATGAAGGAGTATTATTATTATCAGTAGTTATTTAATCAACTAGTGTATTACTGAAGGCGATTTTGTTAATTTTCTAGATCATTAATCGCATTATAAGAGTAGATTACAATATTTTTCCGTCTACCTCACTCATGTTGAAAAGGAGGAATTCTAATTTTTTTCTGGCAATAAAGTTAAGATGCTACTTTAGCAGTTTCCGCAATATTTGGCAACATATATTTATCGTCAATATCCATTTTATCGTCCATAACATCTGAATTTGTTTGTTTGGTTGCATATGTAACAATCATGTATTCATAGAGAAATCGACCATTAATGACAAATCGACCATTAATTACAAATTGACCATTAATGACAAATCGACCATTAATGACAAATCGACCATTAATAGGGGTCATTAATGGATGATTTCTCGAAATCATCCATTAATAACAAATCGTTAATTAACAGGGGTCATTAATGGTCGATTTCATTTGAATTGAAAAACATGAACCAGACATGTTAATACGAGGTAGTCAGAAAATTAACTTCAATTATCTATCTATTTATCTATCTATCTATATCCTCCTAATCTAAAATTATTTTTCTCTATGCCGACCATTATCCTGCTCCTTTTCCATCTCAATGTCGGCCAACACACAACTTATCGAATCGAAACGGATTTGGTAACTTGCGGAAGATAAGAGGTTTATGGAATTTGAACAATTTAATTTTCGCGTAAATCTCCTTTTAGTAGAATTTCAACGGGCGGTCGATATAACATTAATCCTCCGGTAATTAATACTATCCTTCTCTGAGCGAGAACTAACCGCTAGCTAAATCGGGTATTCTCTATTGAAAATTATCAGATATAATTGGATTTTTGATTCGAACGCTCCGTAGTAGTTGGAATGCAACTTAGTTTGAAATATAGCATGATCACTGTTTCCTTCTCAAATTTCCTTGCTCGGTTCTTTCGCGTTGCCGTTTTTTAAATACATTACTACTTGCTTCACACAACCAAAAGAGTACATTAAAGTTCACAATTCGGGATACCTATGTAAATATATAAACAATGTAATAACTTCATGGTATAGAAATTGAATGACAAACAGAAAATATATTAGACTATTTTCAGTACAATAAGTAAGAAGAGATCCTAACGAATCAATGGAATTCTTAAGCGGGATGTAAATACAGTATAAAATGTGTGAAAAAATTTCTAAATCATAAAAATTACAAAAATTCACAACCACAAGTAGGTTTTACCATAAACTGAGTATATTATAATATTTAACATTGGACCTAAATTATAAAAATTATTGCTAAACATATTCAAATGTTCAGACGGTATTATTCATTACAGTTAATTGATATTTGATTCCAAAGTAAATGACGTCTTAAAATTACATTCCTATATATAATTTGTAATAGCTCATTAATTTCTGACCTTTATAGGCACTAATTACCTTTCAGTACGCGAATGTTTTCAGATAGTTGTTCTTTGTCAATTTAATTTGAAACCGTCACTTCAAAATTTTCAATTATAGAAGTTTAGAACATCAAATAAATAATCTCAAATACAAATACAATTAATAAAAGAAAGTAATTAAATGTTATGTCATTTCACACTGTTTGTCAGAGAAAAACTAATGTCTGTGTACACAGACACATTCTACTTAATACCAATATTTGAAGATACAAACATACACAAAAAGATACATACACTTACACATATTTTTGAGATAATACAAACACACTTACAAATACACATAACACATTGAAATTAAAAGTACACATAATATGCATTTACATTTAAATAAAATTGTATATGAAAAATAAATAAAATGAATTGTAAAATAAACACTGATATACTCACATAATAAAATATCTTGTCGATTTTAATTATCACAGACTTTTACCATATCATGTTGAAAATATTCTTCAATGTTGTATATATTATATTGAATGATTATGCAAAAAATATTATAGTCTAAAATTTATGATGAACCACTATAGTCGCACATACTACTGCATTTATATGACAATTTTGATTCTCATATAAATAATATACGGAATTTTTATCATATGAATAAAGTACTGATACTGCAGAAATATGACTTTAAAATTCTTGCTAGTACCTATCGATACAATAACAAGTTGCAGACGATATCACAAAAAAATCAAAATTATTTATGTTATTTATATTGGAAGTTTGTGCACACGTTTATAAAAATAAAAATAAGTTTTTGAATACTATCGACATGCATAATCTCAATATACCCTTCAAAAACCAACTGCAACATGAAACAGGAAGACTACGATGTATCAAAAATTTTTCACTTTACTTTACTTCTAAATTATATAACTCTATTGATGAGCAAGTTAATAGCTCCTAAAACTAAAATATTAATGAAAGGCTGAAACAACAGCAGTACAGAAGGCATGATACAAGCATGGCTAGTATTTTCTGAGATTTTCTTATATTCGTAATATTGTACTGTATATGTATTTGCTGTGTTTGTATATAATATAAGATGTTTATGATAGTGTTTTGTTGTCACTGATTATATAGACGTATATAAGTGACTAAATGTCACAAGTTACTTTTTGTTATACGTATATATCTAAGTTTGTATTCTTCTGATGTATTTTACCGTTTCAAGTAATATATTGTGTGAAAAAATAAATATTTTTTCTCAAGATATGAACTGGTAGATAGATTAATTCAACATCTCACTACACAATATAATTTGCAAAACAAAGAATACCAATTCAATTAAGTAACAAGAGAGGAAATAAAATATATATAAACTCACATAATTGGGTACAAATAAAAAAAATTATAAAATATAAACTAAGATCTCTTCATGTTATTCTCCATGTAAATCAAGATTGAGAGTTTGACACATTTTTTTTCCAACAATAATAATTACTTGAACAGTTTCCGAATTGGCAATTTTCATCGATTGAATGAATCCAATCCAAAATTCGCGTGGCTGGCGCAAGAAAATATAAATCTAATTAATTAAAGAAATCAATTAAGGAATCGGTGGCGTCGAAGAAATGATGGTTGCAGAATTAAAGTAAGCCTTCTGGTGTTAATATATAGCGTTGGAAACAATCGTCGCGGAGTTTTATTGCTCATTCAATCGGCACTTTCTCAGGTTTCCTCGCACCAAATGGGTGTAAGACAATAAAACCTGATGCATTGTGATTGTATACGACACGAAGATCTAGTGTTGATCAAACGCAAATTCTAAAGTGAGACGAATTACGAAATGTAAATTTTAGAGTCAGCTCTTAAATTTCAATTCAATTTATTGAAAGAGCAACACAGCTGCAAAAATATTGATAAAAATGTTATTAAGACGTTAATCAGGTTTCGAAAAAAACGACAATATTGTGATATTTTCTAGAAAATGATGTATATCTTTTGATTATGCAAATTCTGAAGTGAAGCGAATTACGAAATGTAAATTTTAGTGCCAGCTTTTAAATTTCAAGTCATTCAAAGAGTAAACACAGCTGATGCAAAAATATTGATACGAATGCTAATAATAACTACGTTTAAAAAAAACGACAAACTTCGAAATTCTCTTGAAAAATTGCATGTCTTTGGATAAGGCAAATTCTAAAGTAAGACGAATTACGCAATGTAAATTTTGGTGCTAGCTTGTAAATTTCATCTGGAAGTTATTGAATGAAGTAACACAGCTGCAATAATATTGATACAGATGATAATAAGGGGATAATTACGAATCGAAAAAACGACAAACTTGTGATATTTTCTTGAAAAAAATGTGAAACGAATTACGATTTGTAAATTTTAGTGCTAGCTTGTAAATTTCAACTGAAAGTTATTGAAAGAGAAACACAACAGCAAAAATTTTGATACAAAAGCTAATAAGGCAATAATTACGTTTCGATAAAACAACAAATTTGAGACATTTTCTTGAAAAAAATTGTATATCTTTTTATAAGGCAAATTCTAAAGTGAGACGAATTACGAAATGTAAATTTTAGTGCTAGCTTGTAAATTTCAACTGAAAGTTATTGAAAAAGTAACAAAGATACAAAAATATTGACACAAACGCTAATAAGGCAATAATTACGTTTCGAAAAAACAACAAATTTGAGATATTTTCTTGAAAAAAATGTATATCTTTTGATAAGGCAAATTCAAAGGAGAGACGAATTACGAAATGTAAATTTGAAAGTTATTGAAAGAGTGACACAGCAGCAAAAATATTGATACAAATGCTAATAAGACAATAAATACGTTTCGAACAAACGTCAAATTTTAGATTTTTTTTTTTTAAAGTGTGTATCATTTGATTAGGCAAATTCTAAAGTAAGACGAATTACGATTTGTAAAATTTAGTATTGGCTTTTAAATTTCAATTGGAAGCCATTGAAACAGTAACACAATAGTATAAATATTGTTACAAATGCTAATGAGGAAATAATTACGTTTCGAAAATATCGACAAACTTGTGATATGTCTTGAAAAAATGTATTTTTTTATTACAAGCTTTTATTAACTTGCAATGTTTGTATCTTAGTTTGTTTAGGTTAAATTTTGCAACTGTATTTTGACACAGTTCTATAGTTATGTGATCAACTTGAAATTGGGCAAGTGTTCATAATTCGGGCGACAATGAATTATGAAATTTTTGTTATGCAAGAAAGAAAATGGCAGCTCCAATATGGAGGGCAAGTTTTGTGATTATGGTCCGATTCGATTTCAATTTGGTGTATGGAGATTTTCTGGGAGGGAGATTATGAATTTTCTGTCAAATTTAGCGGCCGAGTTTTGTGATCATGTCCCGAATCGATTCAAGATTGGTATGTGGGGATTGTCGTGGTAGGAGGTTATAATTTTTCTTTTATTAAACTTATTTTATTTTCATCCTTTTTTTTGGGAATTAAAGAAATTTTTATTAGATCTAAGCAATTTAAGCACAATAAAATCCCTTTTCTTATGTCAAATTCAATTGAATCACTTATTTGTTTCGACTAGCAATATATTTATATAAGTAATACGTTTTCAAATAATTGTGGCTTGTACTTTCATCTTTAACTTTTCTTTTTTTTGAATCATCACTCAGTATTATGAAAAGCCCTTTAATCTTTGGTAGTGAACAACCAAGAAAGATAGGGAGTGAGAGATAAATCAAACAGGAATATGACGAAAAAATTATTAGTATTATCTGTATTAAAACTTGAGTTATTTGTAACTGAATTTCATTTGGCCCGAACAAAGAATTTTGTTGAAACTATTCAAACAAAAATGCATTAGAACACGTCAATTATGTTTTCTCTCTGTAGGGCAATTCAGGAAAACAAAAATAAATTACAATAATAATAAAGAGAGAAAAGAACATACTTATGGCAATTCAGGAAAACAAAAATAAATTACAATAATAATAAAGAGAGAAAAGAACATACTTATCGGAAAATGAGATTTACAAAACAAAAATGGAGCCAATTGTGTACGGACAAAAAAATTAATTTTCACAAAAAATAATGAACACCTTGGAATATTTTATCGAAAAGTATTTGGAATCAAATTCGGATCAATAATATATTTAATACTGAAATTAGAATATGAATAAAACTACAAGATTGGATAAAAGACAAACTTATACAAACCATTTAATTTTGTAGAAAACTGCAATATGTGTGAAATATGTTGAATGATGAAGAAGTTGATTGTTTTCGGATCATAAAATGGAAGGAAAGACAAACCAATTAACAGAATGTACATCAAGGGAAACATAACACTATTTAATTGGAATGAAATAAAAAATGAAGAGGAAGGTACAGATGATAAAGGATCAGAGAAAAGTACTTTAAAATCAAGAAGATCACAGTGGACTTATCTGAAACATCTCGCAAGTAATATGTTCAATTATTCATCTGAGATATTTATCCAAAAAATAAAAAAGAACGTTGATCTTCCTTGGGAAAATTCAGAGTAAATGTTCTAGGCCTAATTATGAAGTTTTTTAAGTTTATTACACAATATTACACCATCCAATCTTTTTTACTATGCAATATTACATTGCACTATTGCATAGAATACAATTTGATTTTGAGTTCAGTTATTATGAATTTTTTATATGTACATAACATCAGCAAACATTTAAATTTATTTTAATAAATTATAAATATTGTTCAAAATGAGCGCTTGGCACGAAAGAAACAAGGTGTCCTGTCATACCAGGACGGTGCTCATTGCCATAATCCTATACCATAGGAATAATTTGGTCGAAAATCCATCAGAAATCAATTACTTTCCTGGCTAATGCCACGACGACGAAATTATACTTTAATATAAAAATATATTACTTTCCACGTGCCTCTTCAGTATTAGATAGGCTTCTTGAAGTTTGTTTCTAGGAAATTATTGTCTACCATGATTGATTCCCGTTTGATTATTATATAAAATTATTTTAACCTAGCTGTTACGAAAACTGTTTTGCATAGAAACATTGGCACAGTTTGAGCGACAGGCAAGGTGACATTATTTTGAAAATTCTGCATGTTGAAGAGATATTCGACCAAAAAATTTCGAGAATGAATAGACAAAGTTAAACTTGCTCCATTTTGCCAAAACAGTTCATTCAGCGTATTTGGCGTCAAACTGACGTTTCTATATCTACCGTGATAGTTTTAACTACGGAAATGTAGAACTGGAAACACCAATTTGAAAATACCACGAGCTGGAAGGTTTTCAGAAAGAATTGTTGTCATTGGTTTGAAATGGAAATGATGACATTTGATTGGTTTATATAATATGAGTGGAATTGTAATTATTATTCCCTCATAGAATGGAATAATAGTGAAAAAAATTTAAATTCAAAATAATCTCAAATGGACAGTAAATGTGAATGATTTTTTCTTGATTTGCCGTCATTGAAGATGCCGATGCATTGCAAGAACTAAGAGAAGTATGCAAAGGCCCTAACAATACAAGCTTAGTGAAAACACAAAGAATAAGATCGCTGAGGCCATATCGAGAGACTAAATAGAGAAATAGTACTGAAGATCGATTAAGAATACCGAAACCCAATTTGTAATCCTAGCCACAGTTTTTTTTATTTCACTATTGCTATATACAAGATAATTAATATTTTCCTTCTATTTACCATTTAAATTCAATTGAGTAAAATGTATAAAATTGTTCGGAATGATACGTCAATATAAATTGTAATAATAAAAACTGAAAACTTGTTATTACGAAACATATACTGCGCTTATTATTTTTAGAGACAAAACATTAGTTTGTATCGGTTTTGAAGATTTCCTAGTCTCCGCACTTGAAAGTTTATTCAATCCAAGTACTTTTCTGCATGACACAAATTCTACGTACGCTAACAGACCAACTGTCGAAATCGTTCACTGGCTCTACGGGGCGGCGAACATGGAAGTCCGGCAACGCCGCCGACAGACTAAATTGAGCTTGAGAGCCACACCATGAGAATGATGGACGGACATATTTAGGGTTGAAACGAACGAATGTCGGCATAAGCGGCCATTAGGGTTCATTCCCTTCTACCTAACCGCACCGTAGTAATCACTGTTTTAATTTACCTCAGGAAATCATGAAATGCAATCGTGAGGTTATGAGTTGTGTGGTGAGAATCGCGGGAATAATTGAAGGAAAACTGTGCAGGTTCAACGTGAAAGATGCTGAAGTGCACCAAAGTGTTTCACGATTGCGATCACGAAGGCTGAATTGGCAAGGAACACAATTTTTTCAAAAGACTACAAACGATATATATTTCATAACTAAAAAAGGGTGTTGAAACTAAAAAGTGTACTATGCTTTCGACTGGAAGAAATAGAGTAACTTCTGCACAAGTCATCTCAGAAACTAAAAAGTTTACTATGCTTTCGACTGGAAGAATAGGATCAAGTAACTTCTGCACAAGTAATCTCAGAAACGATTCGTATTACATGACTAAAAAAGGAAGTTGAAACTAAACAGTTTACTATTCTTTCGACTGGAAGAAAAGCTCTGCACAAGTAATCTCATAAATTGTGGAAGAAATAAACTAGATGGAATAAATCATCAATACAACACTTTCTGACTTAACATTATATATTATTGAAATACCACAACCAATCAGGAAAGAACCCAACCAAAATCAATTCAAGAATCAATTAAAAAGATAGATCATAAACACAGGATAAACTTTACACACTATGATGAATATATCACCAATCAGGAAAGAACCCAACCAAAATCAATTCAAGAATCAATTAAAAAGATAGATCATAAACACAGGATAAACTTTACACACTATGATGAATATATGAAATCGCTAAAATTGCTATATGTTCCTCCTAGAAATAAAACAAATTAAATGAATTGCTAAAGTAAATCCTGAGCAAAGTGTTACTCATAAAAAGAATTAGATATGAAAAATTGCTGTTCAGAATATTAATTTAATACAATATTATTTCTGGGAGTTTATCATCATTATAACTTTAATTTTTTAGTGTTATGTTATCATTAAGTATATAAATATAGAGCTTTCATTCAATCCCATCATACACACTGAGATGAATAAATGAAATTGCTAAAATTGATGTATATGTTCTTTTCTACATGTGTCATCCAACTTTTTTCAATTTCGTTTACTTTTTGAATTTTTAAATTTTAGGTAACTTTAGACAATAGGATATTGTGTTTTATTGATATTCTGTACTCTTATTTTAACTTTCATATTTGTTATGATAATTTTAGACGTAATATCGTGGAATATTGTGACTTTATTTCTGAACTTCTACACCTGTGAGTTGCCCTTTGTCATAATACATTAATTTTATTTCATAAAATATATATACAGTATTATGATAAAGTAATGCACAAAATTCATAAAACGTACAACGATCACGTTTGAAAAAAATGCAAAAACACGTCAAACTCTTTTTTTATTCCGCATCTTTTGACATAAGTTACAAAAATAACACGTCAAAGTTGGTTTAATGGACTGTTTAGTTAATTGAAAAGTTATTATGAAACTTACGTTTATTTCGTTTTTTATTCATTTTCTCGTTTTTTTTCTTATGTGAGCCATACTACAACTATTTTTCCCTTGTGTAAAAACACAAGCTCTATCACATAATGTAATAAAAATCTTAGCTTCCCATTAAAAAACTTTGTTGATGTCTTCATAACTTTGACAACTTTGACGTGTTATTTTTGTAACTTGTCAAAAGATGCGGAATAAAAAAACATTTTGACGTGTTTTTGCATTTTTGTCAAAAGTGATCGTTGTACGTTTTATGAATTTTGTACATTACTTCATCATAACCCTATATATGAGTGCCCTAAATGCAAAACTCGGTATTTGCCAAATTGTCGAATATGGAGATATTGGTACCAAATTAAAGGTATTTTCAATATTCACCACATAAACATCAGAACTAGCTGCAAAACAGTGTAGTTGCCATGCAAATCCCATTCAAAAATCCCTGTGATATGCAAAACTCTCTATTTACAAGCAAGATTCACTTGCAAAAGTCGGTATATGTAACCTAGCCAATAAGAGTGCCGTAATACGGATCACGTGATTGAACACATGGTATTGAATCGCGTGTTTCTGATTTCTTGTTTCACTAACTCATCATTCGCAATAAAAACTTCTTCAAACACTGATGTGATTTTTGTAAAGAATCACTATGGCAATGACTGGAAAGATCATCCAGATTTACAATATTATACGAGAGTATTAACATCTGCTCCTGTTCAGTTCGAGACTGATTCAGATGAGGATAATCTGTCAGATGAGGATAATCTGCAAGATGAGGATAATCTCAGAGTATGAATTTTTTTTAGTTTATTTACCAAAGAATGTATTGCTTTTCGTTTATTTCAAAGAACTGACATTAAATTTGTTTTTAAATTCAACTCTTGATTTTTATGAACAAATTCCATGTCTGTAAAACTACATTGAGATGCCAAACTAGGTAAGTTTCATTTGTTCAGATGCAAAACTGGTTCTTTGCATTATTTAATTGCAAAACTTTGTAGTTACAATTTTCAAACGCTGTTTTTGGAGCCATAGCATTCCCAATATGTGTGGAACAGAAAACATAGGATCGTAGATTCTATCTCCATCTATTGCGACCAATTTCAGTAGCACAAGACGATATGTAAGTGAATTATGAGTTTTTTGCAGATTACTCGAAATGACTTGAGATGCAAATACAGAGTTTTGCATTTAAGGCACTCATATATATTTACAAATTAGCGACATTCCAAAATCTTATTTTGGTACAACCATTTTAACTTTTTATCTTAACTCTTATTTGATTTACATCTTTCATAATATATTATTTGTGATACCTGCTTTTGTCAATAAGGTTTATATCTTCGACAGTAAATCATATTTTTTATTGATTTGATTGATTTTTTTAACCAATCTTGCACGGGTGATAGTACCGATACCTCCAAATCATCAAATTATTCCAGAGGTCTAAAAACAACTGTTTAATTTCGATGTTGATAATTCCAAGATATTTACAGAAATATTCAAGACGTTGCACACAGATCTATAGCGACAACCTAAGAATGACAAATTTTAGCGGCAAATTTAAAATTTGTTCAAGTGGGATACGGAATGTCATAAAAGCTCTGTTCTGCAAAGAAATGAGAAATTGGAAAATTAGCTTCATTAGACTGGAACGAAATACAAATTAAATCAAGGCATATTTTAAATCAAATTTGTGAGAGGTTTTCGAGAAAATGAAAGCTATATAAGTACCGCACGGAATTGGACTCATCAGTCAGATCACGCAGAACCCTATAACCCCCAGAGATCTTCACATTTGTGCGTTTCTTTGAGAAGTTTATAAGCTCTGTCTTATCTGGATTCAACTCTATCTTATTACTCTCTAGATACGGTAAGACTAACTTTTCAATGTCTGGAAAGTCGTAAGTAAATAGCGATTATAAGAGTGGGAATAAGCTTGATCCCTGCGGCACTCCTGCTCCAGCTAGCCTCTTGTGGAGACAGGTTTTTTATCTCTAACTCTGAAGGTCTTGTTACCCAATAAGGGTCCACCAACTTTATCATTTATTCTGCCGTGCCTGCCCTTTTTTTGAAAATCGGTGAAAGTTTGAATATAGAACATTCGAAAGAAGGTATTAACTTAGTTGAAGTATTTGACAGTTTTATAAAACATGATATTTCAATACTCTTTCCTTTTATTACCGATATGGAAACAAATATATTGTGACCGTTTACTGTATAGAATATTCAGCAGATAATTATTATCGATCATTCATAGACAATAACAACTTCAGATTGTAAACAATAGTTAATAATTCATAGTAATGTTTATTTTTTATCCATAAAGGAATTCAGACGAACAAAAAACATTTATGTTGGAGGACAAACAACTATTGAGTTGTATTGTTTCCGGAATTGAATTAGGTATACGGATATAAAATTACTAGGCGTGATTCTAATATTAAAAATGAACAAAGTTTGGAATGGAACGAAAACTTTTGGATAAAATTAATAATAATATAATAATAATAAAGGTCTTTATTTTCATCAACCAGATAAACATAAAATACATTTTTGAGTAATATGAGCATAGCACTCCAGGTTGATAGAAAAATGCCGAAGATCAGGTGACAGCACAATCTGTGGTTGCAGATAGCATTCTCTCTGTTTTTCATCTTAAGCCTAAGCAATATATACGAGACTTTCCAGAAATGTCTGAATTTTACATGTGGGACACAAAATTAATTAGATCATGTTCAGGTTAAGATATCCAGAATCCAGTAGATGTTTGTTATTAGATCTGAATGAAGTATTGCTTATGTTGGGCCTATTTAAATCATAATTCATTCAATCCAAATAATATTTTATCCCTATATGAAATAGGACTAGAGAGATAATGGATATGATTCTATATGCCGAATAAGGTTATTTCTTATTTCTCTCAGTCAAAAAAGATAAATTTGTATAAAAAGTTTAATTTTTGATAATCGTGAAAATAATTCCGAAAATAAATAAATTGAGATTGAGATAATAATTTATTTCTTGACGATCGTGGTCATGGGTATCGCTTGGTTGAGCTTCCGGCGCTGAGATGGCGCTCGCAGTTTGGAGTTAATCCACTGTGCGGGCGCGGTCTCAGTTTCGGTCTGTAAATGGGTTTGGTTGTCGATTCATTTGTTGCAGTCATTAGTTATTGACTGCTAGACCTACCCTATACTGATGAGGAGCAACACTCCGAAATCGATATATAGGTGGTCCGAATGTTTCGATGAACATTCCCATGCAACCAAGCAATTGCAGAGATAACCTTGTAGGAACTCTGCACGGAAATTTCATCAGATGTAATTCAATGTTCGTCGTGGCATTAGCCAGGAAAGTAGTTGTTTTCTGATGGATTTTCGACCCAACTTTTCCTATTGTATAGGATATTAGCAACGAGCAGTCCTCCGGACATCTTATGCCTATTTTAATAATTTATTTGGCAAACAAATCATTTCTGTTTGTGAAGCGAGTTCTAAAGCTTCACTTCTTATTCGTCGAACTGTGTAAGATATTGACAGGAAAATGATGTTAATACTGATATTCTTGGGCTCTTCTCGATAAAATTGCACAAATGTTGAATATGATCCTTCAAAATATTTATGAAAATTTTGATAAATAAAAACACAAAAAACCTTTTCTAAGTTTGCGCTAATATGCATCAACTTCAATAGCAGCGGCACCTATCGTTTGGTAGAATACTTTATACTGGTTATTTTCATCAATGACTGAACATATTTTTTAGGTATTTACTTCAGGAAAAGTATGCAAAAATGCATAATTAATTGGTCGTAAAATATATCGAATTTAATATATTATTTTCATTATTATATTACGAATTACGTGAAATATTCATATTTTGCCTGAAGCGAGAAAAACTTTGGAAAGATGATAAAAGTACTTGAAAACACATACTTATAAATAAATAAAAATTGATATTCGATGCCGGAGTTTTATTGTTGGAAAAACCCCTACCGTCACCCCTGTACTCCGACATTGGTGACCCCGACATAATTTTAATTTGCAAAGAAAATAATCTTTATCTAAATATTTTATATTTATTTATTTTTCTTTCTTAAATTCAAAGATATTAAAAATGGGTCCTTTGTCCGACATTGGTGAACCCGACGTGATTTATTGCATTAGGAGGACAGTGACGCAAGTAAGTTTTTTTTTCAATCATTCACGGGCATAACTACCGAAATGACGACTTTGCAAGAACCACTGTCCGCGGCGGTTTCCAGTGCTTCTTCAACAGACAGTTCTACTGCAGCAAACACTACCAGTCCAAGTTCAACCCCAGGCTACACCACAACAACAAAGTCAAGTGTTTATTACAAAAACTCACCCGTCACCCCTGTAATCCGACATTCGATTTTCAAAATTACCATCACTCAGGAGATTCATGGTCGATGAAAATTATTATTTTTTTGATTATTTTGATCAATAAGTTTAATATACTTATTGGGGAGTAGAACTTACGTCGTGCAAAATATGCAAAAATTCGTTGTTATTTGATTATAATATTGACAACGCAGCTGCGAATTACGAGTTATTCCTTATCCCATCAAAAACAAAGGTATTAATTTTTGGACCTAAAAATGTGTGCGAAAAATATCATAGGGAAATAAATATTCAGATGAACGGTTCAACTCTTGAAATTGTAACTGAAGCAAAAAATTTGGGATTATATCTGGACAACAGTTTCAGGTACAGAAAACACATATCCAATTGTATCCAAAAGGCATAAGCTAGTCTTAGGACCTTATATCCACATAGACACTATCTAAACGTGAAAATAAAAACACACCTCTGCGAATCATAGGTAATGTCACAGTTTGTATTCTGTTCTCCTGTTTATTCACCCTGTGTGGACTACATGTATCACAACAAGGTGCAAAAGATACAAAATTCCTGTTTAAGATTTATTTTTGGCATAAGGAAATTTCAACATATATCTCATAAAATGAAGGAATCGAATTGGCTGAATATGAGAAATCGTTTTCGGCTACAGGCACTAACACTGTACCACTCAGTTATTCGCCACGAGGAACCGACATACCTGTTCCAGAAAATAGCTTTCGGATCAGACATACACTCAAAAAACACAAGGTTCAAGAACAAGATATCCGCCCCCCGCCATAAAAAATTATTATTCGAACGTTCGTTCGCGATTCAGATTTATAAAAATTATAATGATATTCCAGATTATTTGAAATAAATTAACCTCCCACTTTTTAAAAAGCATACTCGTCTATGGCTCATTTCAACACAGTAGTTTCTTTTACTCATTTATATTTATTACTATATCACTTTTTTTCTGTAAAGATCTTCCTGTATTCTCTCTGATGTATTCAGTTTTTGTTGTTTTTCTTTTTTCTTTGAGTTAAATGGAAGAGCAGACTGCAGTGTGGCTCCCCACATTGTAGATCTGAATTTTGCTCCATTTGTAGCTAGCTAGCTACCTTATATGTTGAAAATGAAATAATGAAATATGAATGTAACTGATAATTAGCTGCAAATAAAATACATTATTATTATTATTATTATTATATTGACGAAAAATGTATACATGTATTCTGATGTCTGCAAATTGTTGTATAGAGACAATATTTGAAAAAGTATATAAAAAATATGTGTGTATGCAATCTTGAAAGTTATCATCATTCAATTGATCTTGCAGTTTAGATCGTTTAATTTGATAAAAAGTTTAACATAATTGAAATGTGTTAAGCCCTACGTTTAACGAGAAATGAGTTAATTTTGATATATCGATTTTTGAAGTACGTATTGGTAAAGTCCATTCAACATAATACATGAGACATATGATGAACAAGATATTATGACTTGTGCTTTTATTATGAATATAAAGTAGAATTATTGAATATGGTTGTTGGGGTTAGGTCGTCTTAAAGAAAAACCAGTATGTTTCAAGAGGCCAACGTTTCGGCAGTATATTTTGCCCTCAGGGCTCTACAATATAAAATTATGGACAAAATTTACATGTATATAAATATAAAATTTAGGAAAAATCCATGTGAATTTTTTAATATAAAATAACATGTACCCCAACAACCATATTCAATAATTACATAGATGGTCGAAACTTCATCACTATAAAGTAGAATGTTTACCAGGATGAATTACAAGTTTAATTAATTGAAGACTTTCATAGAATATACGAGGATGTATTGATATCTAGTTAGCCTAGACCAGTTCCCTGCATAAACATAATATTGTGTTACCATAGCAACGAACAATAACTTATTAGAAGTGACAGTGTAAAGTTTGAGGTCAAAAAAGTAAACCAGAGTTACGCAATAAATTAATTATGTCCACCGAAATTGTGAAAATCGAAAAATTGGAGTATCGAGCCATCATCAGGTACCTGTATTTAAAAGGGTTAAGAGGGAAGCAGATTTACGAAGATATGCTTAATACCCTTGGTGATCAATGTCCTTCGTATGCGACCATGAAAAATTGAACTGCTTCAAAAGCTTCAAAAGAGGTATATTTTCCATTGAAGATGATGACCGATCGGGAAGCCCAGTTTCTGTGTCAGTCCCCGAAAATATCGATGCAGTTCATGACAGAATATTTCATACGCGTTCATCATATAGTTCACGTCTATTTGGACATGAGAAATATTGCTGCAAAATGGATCCCCAAATGTTTGAATGTTGACTAAAAACGTGCAAGGGTAGTAGCAGTTCTCCAGACCTAAGAAGTTTCGTGTCCAAAAATCTGCTGGAAAAGTTCATGCTTCAGTTTTTTGGGATAGCCATGGAGTATTCATGATTGATTTTTTGGATAAGGGTAGAACAATAACTGGAGATTACTATTCGACATTACTGACCAGTCTACGGGAAAAAATTAAAGAGAAAAGACTCGGAAAGCTATCCAAAGGTGTTTTGTTTTTGCAGGACAACGCCCCTGCACACAAATCTCATGTTGCCATGCAAAAAATTAGTGATTTAGGGTTTGAATTACTAGAACACCACCCTTATTCACCTGATTTGACTCCGTCCGACTATCATCTCTTTCCTCAACTGAAAAAAAGTTTAAAAGGTCGTAAATTTTCTTCCAACGAGGAGGAAATAAAAGCTGTGGAGGTCTGGTTTGCAGAGCAAGATAAACTTTTTTTTTTAAAGGTCTAGAGACGTTGCAGATTGGAGAATATGTTGAGTAAAAAAATATTTTGACATAGAAATTTTGTTTGGTTCTATAGTAGGCTAAGAATATCAATATATCCTCGTAAATTCAATTTTTTGCATTTCACTCAACAGTCAATATTGAAATTTGTGAAATCCAATTAAATTTGGCAATGATCGAATGAAAAGAAATCCTTCTGTCTCAATCATACCGAAGCTAATCGCGGTTCAGCAATTATCTAAAAAAAAACTAATGATACCATAATATGTCCCAATGATATTCACACGGTAGTTAGTATAGTCTTCCCTATATAATTACCCACAAGCAATAATAAAAATAATAAAACGTCTCCTGCGCAGGATGCATATAATCATTCGATAATCTCCGCGATAGCAATCCTTTATAAGGTGCTACAATTTCAATTAAAATCTGAAAAACTTGCAAAGTGATACTCGCTCCAAGATAACACCACTTCGTGTGCAACAGAACATGGTAATGATACTCCACCTACCGTTTTAATCAATAAATAAGCGAACTAATGCATTTTTAATAAGGCAAAGTGTTATTAATATAATAGGCATACACTCGACCACCAACGTTGCGAGTTATGGTCGGGCTTTTCTGTAAGGTTCAATCTCAGATTCGCGATACCATCTATCGCCACGACCCGGAGTCAAAATATCCACCCGAGCTCGGTTTTTTGTCTCCTTCTGCTTTATCCAATACGCGAATATCTGTCCTATTCGATTTATGGTCGTGTATCTGCTCTTGAAACACTCGGATTCAACCACTGTTATTCACCGAGGACGATTTTTCAAGGCAAATCAATGATCGTTCTTAGCGAATCAGGTGTTTATGGTCAGTTTGCATGATTTAGCCCCGCAACTATCGAGGAAATAAGCTGTTTTGCAAGGTGAATAGGAGCATGCCATTAGTTTGTATTCAATTGCCCTGCGATCGTTGTTCGTGATCTATTACGTATTAGGGTCATATTTATCTGAGCGAAGGTTTTATGTTCAGATAAAAGACAAAAAATCGGATATAGTAGAGACTGATATGGGCGTTCCACAGGGGTCTGTGCTGGGACCACTTCTGTTTCTTATCTTTATTAATGATCTACCCGAAAGCATAAACGACAGACTAATAATGTATGCAGACGATTCCTCGGTGGTGGTTGCTGCACAGACCCCTGAGGAATTGTACCAAAAAATAAAACGCGTAGTCAACACGTTCCAGAGCTGGTGTAATCAGAATTCAATTAAATTAAATCTTGGAAAGACAACATATATGAACTTTAGATACAGGAGAAATTCTCCACGCATTACTATGACTGATATTGCCTGTGCAACTGAAATTAAATTTCTGGGTGTTCATTTGGATGAGTTTGTGAGCTGGGACAAACAAATAGAGCATATCAGTAAGAAACTTAACTCAGCATTTTATGCCATTGTGCAACTGAAGAAAACATCGAACTTGAATACACTCATTAGTGTATACTATTCTTTAGTGTATAGTCATCTTATATATAATGTCTGCCTATGGGGTAACGCTGTTAGCTCGGAGCAATTATTTATCAAACAGAAAAGAATAATGAGACTTATCTTTAATATTCCACATGGTAACACATGCAGACATGTCTTCAAAGAGAATAATATCTTAACACTACCATGTATTCTAATATACAAAACTCTCCTTTATGTTAAAAACAACTCTCTCAGGTTTCTAAAACATTCTGATTATCATACATATTTTACCAGGAACGCTCATGATTTTGATATCATTAGACACAATCTATCTCGCACTGAAAAATCCCCAGACTATTTGGGAATCAAACTTTACAATCATCTACCTCGAGAAATCAGAGAAATGAATCTATACAAGTTCAAATCGTCAATAAAACGCATATTGATGCAGGGGGCTTATTATAATCTAAACGAGTATTATGAATCTAGCTTGCTATAACGGCATATTATATACACTCCAAATTTTTGTCTATCGGTGATCAATTACCCACATTATCAGCCCATAGTCTCTTACCTTATGTGTAAATGTTATTATGTGTAAATGTTAAATATGTAAATGTTATTCAGGTTATTTTATGTGTGAATCTTAATCCAAAAATGCAAATGTGTTATACTTTTATCTTGTATAGATCTTAATTTTAAATGTCTCAGCTTATGCTGCATATTTGATTGTACTTATTTTAAACTGACGTGTATATCCATCTACGGATGGCTGCTGTATGCTAATACGAATAAATTATTATTATTATTATTATTATTTGACGAGCATGGGCAGCATAATTTGGTACGATTTCATAAACTCGTTTTCAATTTGAATTAATGAATTCGTTTTTGTGGCGGCAGATTCAGTGAGGGAAATGGCAATTCAAAATGGTTCATGAAACAATCATTGTTGGATAATGACAAACAGATCATAAATTCTACCCCTTCTTGGCAAAGCTTCTACAAGATCTACTTTGCGGTGTTCTATAAATCTCATTGCCAATCTTATGTCTCGATTGGCCTACATATTTTGAAGCCAGAATAATTGTCATCATTTGCGATTTTTCTCACAATAGGTATGTGTGTGCAAGCAATGGAATGCTGATTTTCTGTTCAATTGTTTTCAAACAACTGGTATTTTAATAAAGCTACAGCTTACCACAGAAGTTTTGTACAACATGCAGTAGTCGAATGAAATATTTATCTTTCTATGTATTATCGCCAGACACTCACATTTCCAACATATTCATTGAATTGTTGATACAGGGAAGCAATGAATTATTATTTTGAAATATTAGAATGTATGCCATCTCGGCTTTCATCAAGATATGGAAAAACTGAGCGACCGTAACAAATGCTAATTTTTGTGAAAAAAAACACATCTGTTTGGAAAGAGCAGTTTTGAAATTAGATTCTATTTTAGGCAAAGAAATATTACTGCCACTAGCAATATGATTTCTACTGTTTATATTATCAAATTATTATTTCTATATATTGTATGTATTTTGGCATGGTAAAACAACACCTCATTTTTCACCAAATAAAAAAGGAGCAATAATATTAAATCATAAGTAGAGGTAACCCTGTGCGGTATTTTTTGACCTTGTTTGTTGAAAAACAGTATTATTTAGATATTTTTAAAAAATTATTTTTTCAGATAAATAATTTCAGAATGCGATACAAAATTAAATCAAATTTTCAATTTTTCAATACCACAGTCTTGTGAACGCAGTAACTTATCAGGGCAATTTGATTCATTTGTCTTTCTACACTTGTATATATTACCATTATTTTTTTTATTTTCATACTGCGGAAGGTTCAAACGTCTGAAAATAATATTTCGTTTCAAACAGCCAAGTTAGAGTATGATGTAAAAGTCTTTCAAAACAAATTAAATCAAATCATTATTATTATTTCTAGGAATTTAGGTATAAGCATCAATTGTAATTCTGAAAAACCAGAAAGATTTCTGACACATCAATCATATAAGTGAATTTTTACCCAAATTAATAAAATATTTAATTTGATTTATATTTTTTTTCTAAAAAATACTCTAAGAAGATCGATACAAAATAATATTAGAAAAGAAAAAATTAATGTTAAAGTAGTTACTTCTTAGCACTCCAAAGGATCCTAGAGGTCCATAGCCAAAGGAGTGGGATTTTCAGATGGACTTTTTCACCTATTTGTAATAGAAGGAATCATTCATATTTAATTAAGGGAGTGTTTTTGTTTTTAAAGCTCAGTTCATGTTCCGATGAAACTGGAAAAGCCAAATATTATCATGAAAGTCCTTTTCTTCCTTTTGTTTCAAGAACCATTTGAACTGAAATTTAGTTTACGCGTTTATACTACTACATCACGACTGATATGGAGAAAACAATAGACTATAACTCATCCTTTAAGAATCCCGTTAGTCTCAACTCCTGTTAGGCATCAATCGATTGAAGTAATTTTTATAGTAACGTATTCATTTGCATGAATATATGTAATTCTTTCAATTATATCAACTATTGTATCATTATTTCCACCACCATCATCAGCAATATTATCACATTTCGGGATTTTTGTCAAATAAAAAAAAATTTTTTTCATTATTTTCGAACCTGACAAAGTTCCCGAAAGCTGTGGTGGTGGCGGCAAATTTAATATGTTTTCTGGGAACGTTGCCGACCAATACAAAACACTTTTGTGTAATCACTTCAGATTGCAAACAAAATTTTTGTGACGGAGAATTTTTTTCGGCGGAGTTATTAAAAAAGTATGAATAAATAATTTATTTAATCGGGTGCCAAACTTGGAAATGGTTGCAAAATTGCAAACGATAAAGGAAGATATTTTCTTTGTTTTGGTCATTTTGGGACTTTTTTGCATTTTTTCTCTACAAAATAACCAAATTTGTTTATAATTTACATTTTCAACAATGTTGCCGACCTTGTACGAGTTCGCAAATTTTCATTGTTTCATTAAGCACAAAAATACAACTTTTGTGAAATTTTGCATTGTTTTTCTATTTTTTTTTCCTCCATTTTTGCTTATGTGATTGGCCTATATTGCTAGCAACTCCGAATTGCCAGCAGAAGTCTATATCGTAGAAAAAGTAAACATATTCCCAATTGAAAATTGAAAAAAAAAAAACGTTACTCTTCTGGAAACGGAAAAAAACCTGCTATAAATATGAAGTAAATATCATAAATTTTTTATTTCTGAAGTAGTTTTAATAATAACGTTAATAGGAATGGCTTGCTGTTCTGGCGACTTATATGGAAAGGAGAATAAAAAATCGTAAAAAGAGAAGTTGTTGAAAGGAATCAAGGCTTAATAAAGAATTAGGTAATTTGAATATTACTAACGAATTCAAAGAATGTAATGATATGCAAACTTACATAAATTTCCTTCGTTTTGATGATGTTACATTCAATAAATTGCTGCTACCAACCCAAAATTTACGATTTTTACTAAAAATCAAATTTTGTAAAGTTGATTTTGAACTAGGTATGGAATTATTTCTATAATTTTGCAAGCCCAGTGGTCACGAGGATAATGCCGAAAATGCTAGCAAAAGGCTGAAATGTACGAGCTCTTCAATATTTCACTATTTAACTGTGGGGTTATATTTGTCATTTTCGAAGTAACTAAATAGTGTGCTTTGTCATTTTTGCATATAGTCGTAAGAAAACAAATTATTTGCACTTAGTAATTATGTTTATTGAAACTTTTCGATTAATTTCATTTGATTTGCAACAAGGATTTCAATACATTTATGCGGAATATCAATATTGTAACTTATCTGCTTTCATCTTGTTAACGCTGAAAATAATCATCTTACAAAGTAAGTCAAAATCGAAGTAGACCTAGATATTTCAAATTGTTTACGTTTAGTTCACGGGAGCGATAATTTTCAGACGTTTTTAATTAGCTGTGGCCGTAAAATAGATTAATATAATAGCTGCTCAGTTTCGTGCCGATTCTGAATCTTGGCATCCGACACATTTTCAGCGCAAATTTGTTTATCTCCATCGCCGTAATGGCTGTTAACGCACGTTTTACTAACCAAAAGTGTGTTTTATCTCGATACGGCGACAGGAGGTATTTTTTCAACGGACGAGTATACCTGATGTTTTAACATGACCTTCTTTGAAGTCACAGCGTGATTTCACTGTTTTCTTATTTTCGATGAATCTGACCTGATTGTAAATAATAACTGTTATTGCTTTGTTGTTCGCTAGTTTCAAAGAAATATACTTATTGAATTTGCACCGAGGTTGAGAATGAGTGAAAATGATCTAGAACATAAAATAGTAGCAAAAGTTTGCACAAGCACGCATTATTCACAATAAGTTTATCAGAAGAATTTTCATTGCGGCGAATTATACAATTCCAAAATTCCATAAAATATTTGATGTTTAGAAAATAGCGTATCATGTGAAATTTTATTTGGTAAATTAGTAGTTTGAAGAAGATTCATTCACTCCATTTTATGTATACGAGTGGAAGAGCAAACACTTGTGTCAACAAGTAGTTTGAACTCTGCCATTTGACGAGACACAGTTATATATCTAGAAATATTGTAAAAACAAAAAAACCTTTATTATTATTATTATTATTATTATTATACAACGATATTGGCCATAATAAAAAGAGGAATACCACAGTTAGGCCCTCTCTTGTACGTTCTTTAGATATACGAATGAACTTCCAGAAATAGTTCAACATATTGCATGCAGACGATACGTCTTTTGACTATCAATGACAATAACTTTTTGTCAGCTGCTGCAACGGTCAACCAAAATTTGCAAAAGTTGAATGGCTGGTTTTCTGACAATATACTTTTGTTAAATGTAGTTAAAACACACATCCTGCGTTTAGATAGACAAATCAACAGCCAGCACATATTAATAGTGGTTGACAATGCAGTATAGTTGAAACATCCAGCAATATATGTTGATCAGTCGACTCGAGATCTATCAAAATATACAAATGCTTTATATATAATCTCGGGATATATTAATGAGAATGCTGCTTTATGTCGAATCACGTATATGTACATTGCAAACTCCGTTATGGAATGATATTTTGGAGAAACTCTTCCCACATACAGATAGAGAATATCTTCAAAAAAAAAATGTGTGAGAAAAATGTTCAAAGTTCCTCTAGTTTATTCAAATGAACATTGTGAAAATTTACAACACGAAATAAATTATTGTAGATGGTAATTGAAGTAAAATGCATAATAATACTTATTTTTTATAATTTCCTGGATAAATTCAAGAATGAAATACAACAGCGTATCGCCCCTAACCACACAATGGTGATAACTCCAATAATAAAACACGATTTGTGAAATGATTCGTTCCTGTCGACTTTTATCGAATTTCTGATATATTCTAAACGATTGGTTGAAATCGACGTTGGATATTTACCGAAATTATGATTTTTCGACGGAATGATCAAGTGTCTTTAGACCACGCCCACTTTCTTATCTGTATAAAAAATAGTATTCGACAGACTGAAAGTCTTTTTGCGACCAAGGTTAATTTTTAAAATAGAATTTTGTTGGAGCCTTAAACATTAAAATCAATTCGCTCCGAATGCTGGCATAAAACGTTTAATTTAACACAATTTGCTACATGATAAACTGAAACCTCTATTTATAAAAAATAACATATTTACGGTTATCACTTTGTTCATAAATTTCGTTTAAAATAATAAACCCTTGTCCAGTCATAGGGAAAGATCTCCTTAGCGTAATACAAGAAAAAATGACATGCAAGAAATGACAAAGTAGAATATAAAAAATATCAAAAAATAAAAAAATTGTGCAGTATAGTTTGGTGAAAATATGAAATAGGCTGCCTAATAATATTGGATTGACGAAAAATGGAGAAGTTAAAGAGAAACTCAAAACTCTTTAGTTTAAAATTACATTTTATATTAAATTATTGAAGAATATTTTTATCATGATTCTATGATAATGAATATTGATATTTTAATATTTCTCTTTTTCTTATATACCGGGTGACACAGCAGACATGTAGCAGCCTGTAGTTTTTTTATTTGAAATGATGAAAATTTGAAATTTGCAGAAGTTACGTAATCAATGATAGCGCTTCATTTGAATCTAACGACAACTTTTTTCAACTACCTGTTTGATCGACAGTAACTCCAACTTCTTTTTTTTAAATGACACCCTGTACAGGTATGGAAAAAACTGAAATTATATCGTTTAATTGATAGTCTTTGGAATTCCAAGCCAACCAAGCATCGAAAGATTATCGAATTCGGATAACAGCCAACTTGATGTTTTTTAATAAAATGCAATTCATCTGCGAATTGAGAAACGAATGCCACTTTATGATACACGGTTGAATAGAGAATGTCAAAACAAATAAGATAACCTGGATAAATATACAGGGTGTCATTCAAAAAAAAGAAGTTGGAGTTACTGCCGATCAAACAGGTGGTTGAAAAAAGTTGTCGTTAGATTCAAATGAAGCGCTTTTATTGATTACGTAACTTCTGCAAATTTGAAATCTTCATCTCTTCAAATAAAAAAACCACAGGCTGCTACATGTCTGCTGTGTCACCCGGTATTGCCTTCAATCCGGAGAAGTTTCTGAATTTTATTATGTTTTCATTGATATTTTCTGTGACAAGCAGTGTTAAATGACACATAATGTGAATACTTCCTTTTAGTTATTGTTAATATATTTAAGATTAAAGTTTTATTATTCAAAATAGTGAACTGCCTCGAATTCATGACTATTTTAACCCTACCAAGAAATACAATTTCCTTGATTCAACAGACTTTTCTTTAAAATAGTGTTGATGATTCAAGACAAAATTATAATTTTTTAGTTCCCTATCACAAATAAACATCTATTCTGTATATAACGGACCTCAGATCATGACAATAAAACTATACTATAAACTTTCAGTAATCGTTCAAAAAAATTGTAATCTCAATAACTTCAAAATAATGTAAAAAATTTCTTCAGAAATGCCTTTTATTCGCTAGAAGAATATTTACAACTTGGAATCCCTGAGTGTTTGCTTGTATAGTTTTTACTATTCATACCATTTTCTTGGTTGTATTATACGTTTCCCATTAACCACTACTATTTAAGTTTTATTTGAACATTCACTTAACAGACAACTCTGACAGTTTTGTTGATTTGAGACTTGTCTCAAAAAATATTCTGTTAGAAAAACTGGAACACTATGGATTGACGGTTCTTGCAATCAACATTATATCATCTGCCAGGGTCGTAAACAAACAGTGTTTTACGATGATGAATATAGTAGGCAACTTTTAATAAATAATGGAGTACCGCAAGGCAGTGTTTAAGGTCCCCTGCTGTTCTTAATCTATATAAATAATTTACCATCATCCATGAATATTAATATCATTATCTTTGCCAGTGACACCACTTTCTCGATGAGAATGTAGATAGAAACGAAGCTGATGAAACTGTTGAACATATTATTGAAACGGCTTCAGATTGGTTCCGTGCTAATGAATTGAGTCTCAAAAAAAAACAAAACGGCGTCGATGATACTCACAACCCAAATATGTGATTCAAAAGCAAACAAATTTCTGGGCATTGACTTAGATAATAATCTTTCTTAGAGAACACAGACGGAAACACTCGCGAATAGGTTATCGAGTACAATCTATGCAATAAGACATGTTATTATTATTATTAATTTGACTTGATACTAAAATGCAATTTTACTAATTAGGTACTTGTATCTAACGATTTCCTTGCTGGTAAAGGTCCCAGGATATGAAGTATTATCTTGTAGGAAGAGAACTGTTATAATTTCAATCTGAAAACCCTGAAATATATTGTTAACATATCCTTCTCTATCAAAAAAAAATTATTTAGCAACAATTTTATTGAGAATCGACTAGAAAATATAAACAAGACATATAATTTTATGAGAAACATACACAATACTTGAAAACTAGTATTAGAGCAATTAAAGATTTTAAATCTCTTTGACGAATACAAATTATTGCTACAATGATTGCTTATAAATATGGTGAAACAAAATTAGAGTGCTGCTTTTTGTAGTTATCTTTTGATCGATTTGACGTACAAAAATTGAACAAAAGATGTTTTGAATGATAATAATAATAATCATATTTTTCAAATGACATTGAGGGTCAAGTTACACATTGTTGAATTCCCTTTTCAACCACCTAATTTTTTTTTATTTTAGTTAATACTAATTTTCGATCTCTTTGCTTTTCGAAATTTTGTATCCTAAGCGCCATCTGTCTAGAAATTGCAATGTATCGTCTCTAAAAAAATTTGTCTTTTTGATCCGAACTTATTTGACATTTCGAGTGCATACCACTACTTCGAACCGTTCAAAAGGTAACTGGGGGGCAGGGGCAGGGTAGTATAAAATGCCACACTGTATTTTTTTTGTTAATATTATTCTTGTTTTAAATCATAAAAACATTATCAACTATCAGAAATACGCTATTTTCCAAATTTTCCTCATGAAACGTCAACAATGGATCTGAAAAATCTTCCGCGGCACAACGCGCCACCTAACGACCCTCATTAGCATTCCCACTTTTCGATGTCGAAGTAATTATACCCCGTTTTCCGAAACGAGACGACGTTTCCAACCTGCGTTTTTAAATTTTCCCAAGGAAGAATCAACAGACAAGATAGGCCATATCTAAGCGCACGGTGTTTATATAAATGAAATGGCGCCATGCTTCACCCATAACGACTATTAACATCGTCCCTGAATCCAACTTAGGCACGTACTTGTTAAAATTCGTTGATAAATTTCGTGTTCAGAGTTATGTTTATTATTTTGCTTGTATTTCAGTTTGTGTCAGCTACGGCGTTTTGAGATAGCGAATCGAAAAATTTGCTACGGGAGACTTTTCCGTTTGGGTAGATAAAATAAGGCATACATAAGGAAATTTTCTATTATTTTTTCGTGTAAGAAAAACACCCAACAAACCAAAGTCAGATTGTAGACGATGTAGTTACTAGATTAATAAGTTTTCGGACCTCTATTGTCATAATTGTGGACAATCGACAATCATCTATCATTCAACATATATAAATGTTTCTATAATATGCAAGATAAAAAAACATATTCTGTTGTAAAGAGCATTGTTGACTGACATTTCAAATTAAATTATAGATTGGTTGATTGACTGTACAGTTCAGAAATGTTATATGTTTTATCTTCATTTTGTGCGATTGTGTAGATATATTTATATTAGTAAGTAAGTAAATTTACTTTTATTTCTTTAACTTTAATTTTTTTTAAATAAAACCTACTATTTCAACAGAGTTTTATGAAATTGACTGAGAACGAAGTTTTACTATCATTATTATTTTATATGTATTAACAGTTTGTATAATTTTTTATTTACATTTATACTATCCTCTACAAGCTTTTCTCAGTGACAGTAAGGTATATTTTCTTATTATTATTATATGAGTAAACTGACCTACGTGAAATTAGCAAGACAACTTCAAAAAATGTAATGGCGGATAATTCCATAATTTGCCGCTTTTTGTCGCTAATTAGCTGCGGTGAAACAAATTTGTCGCTCTTTTCTTTAAAAAAATATACGATGTTTCGCCAACTTCTGAAGGATACAGAGTTTGCCGTTTTTGCCGCTAAACATTTGCGTCAAAAAACTTGTCTCTTTTCTTACAATTATGATCTTCTCTTACATTTTAGGTATCCACATATCGATGCGTTTTTGTCGCAATTAGTTCTGGAAAGGAAATATTAGTATCTCCTTTCTTTTTAAGAAAATAAAATTGTACTTTTTTAAAGCACGAAATTTAGTCACCTCTAACTAATTAGCGACAAAAAAGCGGCAAACTATGGATACTTCAAAACTGATAAAAGGTAGAGAATGCGGAAGTTGTTTTGCAACTTCAAATGAAATCAGCGATGCATCGTACACTTTTTAAAAGAAAAGAGCATCACATTTTTTTCTCTACAACTAATCAGTACTTGGCGAAAATAGTATGTTTTATGCACATTTTTAATAAGCGACAAAAAAGCGGCAAACTATGGATACTTCAAAACTGATGAAAGGTAGAAATTGCTTTCAAATAATGCTATTTTCTGTGGTTAGATTAATTATGTCAAAAATTATAAAAATTAGTTTAAAAAATTTCAGGGCAGCGATACATTATGTTTGTATTAAGCAAGAACTAAAGGTATAATATATGAGTAGTCGGTTTCAAAATATTCATAATAAATACTCATTGACATTAAATTTACAAATTGTGGTCTCCTTATATAAATACAATAAATATAATAATATAGATCAGGATGGATTTATCGAGGGGCAATATATAAAAATATAAATAGAAAAGTTATTGGGTATAGCCCTCAATTGTTGCACAACATACCCAATAACTTTTCTATTTATATTTTTATAATAATATAGTTATATAGATAAGAATAATTTGAAATTATTTTTTTCCTGCAAACGGCAACTGATGAAAAATGTATCAGTTACATAGAAAATTCTTATTTTTATATTTGGTCAATTGAATACATAATTTAATATATTTTTTTTAAAGTAAATTATTTACTTTTTTTCTATAATTCAGTTGAATTTAGGACTTTATCTAACATTTCAAAACAAACCCAAACAATGGGTTTTAATTTTCATTAGCTTCAGTAAATATTTTTGTAACACTGATACACTGGTACACTGAAAACATACGTATGCACGTAACCGGTCTATGTTCTTCACAAACGAGTAATAATCAGGTTCCATACTGACTTTGTATAAGTCGATTTCTTCTGATGAGATGAAATTTACACCTACTTTTCCTTGCTAAATTTCCAAAGATGCAATTTTTGTACTAGCTCTTTTGAATCACAGCCTGTATAATTTCTTCAAATTTGAATATTCTCAAAAGGTTATTTTATTTTCAGTAACACATTAGTGAACATATTGAAAATGCGCCAAAAATATAGCAAACTGAAATGATTTATAAAGGGTTATATTCAGTATCAATGTGACTATATGACTCAGGTATGTTTTATCGCTAACTTAGTTCCGCTTTATCGTAATAGTGATCCAAACAAAGTTTATTCGAGGAATAGTACGTTATTTATAATTTTGTAGATACCTGGATGACTTCCAAAATATTAGTTTTCAACGATAAGAATTTTCATTTGAGATCAGCTTTAATTATTAGTGTTTTTCAGGCCAGGTATGACTTATAAAGAAAATCGAACTTCGATCACAATTTTCTTGATCACATTTGCTATGCTTATATTATTCCAAATCGGTCCCTCAACTTGTCCTTCAATCTTTTCAAAATATTTCGCGTATAATATTGATACATCCCAAATCCATCATTTTCGGTTAGCCCCTGAACTAAGAACTAAAAGTTTTAACGAAGTTGCTGTTAAAAGAGGTCGAAGAGAAAATGTAATAGATCTTGTAGAGACGACGTTTCCTTTAATTCTACTATGATTTATGCTGTGTAGTTGTCAGCGCGAAAATGATATCTTATTTTGGTTAATACCAGGGTAAACATCCACCAAAAGGACGTCCGACGTTCCAGAGAAGAGTTTTTCTCTAGAAGGAGATTGTTTTAGATTTCCCGAATTTTACGTAAGAATAATAGAAGAAAGTGTGCCCTAACAAAGCAACGTATTAAAGATGGATCGAATAAGTTTTGATAATGACATTGAGAGAAAATACTCCAGATTATTGAAAGAGGCTAATATCGAAATTGAAACAAACGTTGAAGAAATACAAGTTGACTATTATTCATAAAATAGAAGATTCAACGGTGCAACTTCAACAATAAGTATGGTAAAATAAAAGAATGCAACGAAAGGTAAAAACAATACATATATGCTCTATCGATCAGGAAAAAACTTTCGATAAGATTGATACACACGGAAGAGTTTCATACAAAGGCGGATATCAGAAAAGTTTATAAGGGGAATAATGAGTTCAAAAATAGAAACAAGGAATTGTATAATAGGATAGGAACAGGAAAGATCAAAATTATTTGAAATAACCATCGGGGGAAGAGTTTCAGACGAAGGCGGATATCAGAAAAGTTTATAAGGGGAATAATGAGTTCAAAAATAGAAACAAGGAATTGTATAATAGGATAGGTACAGGAAAGATCAAAATTATTTGAAATAACCATCGGTTCTAAGTCCAAAAACAGTTTATAACAATGTTGGACGATATGATTGGCAAAAGAGGAGATAAAGAAACTTGAGGTCTGCAATTGGAAAATGGAAAAAAATCCCGCCGAATTGAGTATTGGAGAAAAGGACAAAAAATTGCAGATAATCCATTGTGAAATGTATAAAAAGAATTAACGAGAATAAATTTGAAGAAAAATTAAAAACTATGCTGATAGGAAAGACTAAACAACGACAGATAATAAAAATCAAGAAATCAATAAGGTACAGAACTTCAAATATTTGGGATCGGTATGTTCAGGAGATGGAAGAGTGGAGGAAAAAATTAAAGAGTAACAGATAGACGAAAACTGCATAATAGTATACAACACATATTTTTAGGAGGAAAGGAGAGGCCCATTGACAACAATAAATATGAAGTAGCAACATGCAAACTAAAAGAACAACATGCAGAAAAAACTAGTAGAAATAAGATATTATGAAATAATCAACATTAAAACAAAACGAAATGAGATCATATACAAAATATTCAGATCAAATTTGTGAATTTGAGCTATGGAAATGTCCGGAAAATATCATAGTCGCCAGTAGTTACAAGAGGAGTCAAGATCGAAAGAAATTTGTAAAAGACCAGGCCCCCTGACAGGATCTGGGTACGATAAGAGAAAAAAATTACCATCTATGACGTTGATTTCCACTCACTCAAATGTTTTTGTAATGTTAGTACTACTGTTGAAAATTATTCCTCAAATTGTCTGACTTGACAATCAGGTATCTGGGACTCACTTTACGTAGACCCTGGTACCACCCTGGACTAAATTTACAATTGATAGAAATGCAATTATTGTCTCGAAATCCGGGATCCTGGGACTTAGCTTACATAGATCTTAAGAGCATCCGGGAGTCAATTTACTTTCAAAGACATACATTTAACGGATGCTAGAACATTTACGTCGACCCAATTTGCAAGAGCATCCGGGAGTCAATTTACCTTCAAAGAAATGCATTTAATAGATGCTAGACTACATTTACGTAGACGAAAACCAGGTACCTGGGACTCAGTTTACGGAGACCTCAAGAGCACTCGGTACTCAATTTACCTTCAGATAAAGGCAATTAATATTTGCCGGACTCAACTAACATCGACTCAATTAACATCGACTCAATTTGCTGACCTCAAATCCAGGTACTTCGGACTCAGTTTACCTTAAGAGCACCCGGACATAACCATCTTACGTGACAATCAGGGACTCAGATTACGTAGGGTTTGAGAGCACGGAAGTCAATTCACCTTCATAGAAAGGCAATGATGCCGGACTCAATTTACGTCGACCTAATCATCTGACCTGACAACCAGTTGCTGTGGACTCGGTTTACTTACACCTTAAATACAATCGGGACTCATTTTACCAACATAGGAAGGCAATTATTAGATGCCTCGCTCAATTTACTTCGACCCCACATGAATAGGCTTGAGGGTTACATATGTGTGGATCCTCAGACGGTTTTGAATATCTGAACATTCAGTTTTATCGAGATATTTTCACTTGTAATGATTAGTAATAGCATCTGAGTCAAACAGATAAAATCACAAGATTTGTTGAATCAATAAATTAATTTACTGCAATATGATATCAATCTTTCTCCAATATTGGTAAAAACTGCAACATATATAAACCATTGGATTTGAAAAATGCCAAGCTTTCCAAGAAATATCGTGTTGTGTTTGTTCTCACAGTGGTTTTTATTTATCGAATCCGTAATAACGACAACAAAGAATTAGTGATGTCAGTTGCTCGTACTAGAATTTGAAATATGGCGCTTGTGTACAAATATGGTAGCGGAACGCTTTCGGAATAAACGATTCCAATGTTAGATATTAATATGCGAAGTTTGTTGTGCTTTACTTGGTATAATTGTACATATTAATAGAGCTTAATGTGATTTTATGGCAAAGTATTGAGTTATCGCTGATTTCGAAATGGAAGCTTCCGCATTTTTTATAAGAATAGGAATAGAACTTCATGGAACAACTTCCGCAAATTCTACATTTTATCAGTTTTGAAGTATCCATAGTTAGCCGCTTCTTTGTCTATAATTAGTTTTGGGAAGAAAAAAAACTGTAGCGATTTCTTTTAAAACATACGTTGTTTCGATAACATGAAAAAACATTTGCTATTTCTGCCTTTAATTAGTTTTGAAGTATCCATCATAATTTGCAACTTTTTTGCCACTAACTAGTTGCGAAGAAAAAAATTAGTTGCTCTTTCCTTTTAAAAAATGTACTATGTTTTGATTACTTCATATGAAGTTAGCGAAACAAATTCCGCAATTCCTACCTTTTTTACTTTTTTTACAGTTTTGCTTTATACTAAGTTTGCCACTTCTTTGTCGCTAATTAGTTGGGTAGAAAAAAGAGTTCGCACTTTAAAAAAAATATTCTTTTATTTTCTTAAAGAAAGAATAGAAGAATATTTCAAGTTATATCTCGGTAACTTCATACAGGTCAACCAATCTATAATTTCATTTAAAATAGCAGTCAACAATATTCTTCACAACAGAAATGACAATGAGTATTTTTTTGTATTGCATTTTACTATACAGGGTGTTTCTTAAGTACGTGTAGAAAATTTAGGAGCGTGTTGCTGACTTCAAAATAAGAAGAAAAGTTCCTACAAACATATGTCCGTAAGTTATTCGTTTCTGAGATACAGAGTGACAAAGGTGAATTCTTATTTTAATTTTTTGTGAATAATTTCAAAATAATTTTGATATTTGGGTAAAGTTTGGTATCTGGGAATATTTATTATTCAGTTTGTGTAAAAAATATATTCTTGGTAAAGGTCACTGCAAGCAACTGTTTTCGAGTTATTGAGATTTGAAATAATCGATGCAAGTGATTTTGAATGACAAGATTTTTAAATTCAATTATTAGAAATTAGTTTTTTCACAATTAACATAAAATTTGATTTTGTCGTTGAAAAATCATCCCAGATACCAAACTTTACTCTGATATCACAAATAGTTTGGAATTTATTCACAAAAAACAAATATAAGAATTAAATTTTGACATTCTGTATCTTAGAAACGAATAACTTGCGGACATGTGTTTATGGAATTTTTTTTTCTTATTTCGACGTCAGCATCAAGCTCCTAAAGTTTCTACACGTACTTAAGAAACACCCTGTATATTCAGTAGATTTATAATAGGAGACCACAATATAATAGATTAATTTCAATAAGTATTTATTATGAATAATTTTAAACCGACTGCTAATATATTATACTTTTAGTTCTAGCTTCTTAATATAAACATAATGTATCGCTCTTCAGTAATTTTTTAAACTAATTTCGATTTTTATTGACAAAAATTAATTTAAGCATCCCACTGAAAATATTATTATTTGAAAGCATTAGATTTTGTACTTGTGTTAAGCATTAATAGTTATTACAAGGTTGACAAAAATATGTAATGAATTGCCTGATCAATTCCAAATGTCTATTTTGTAAATATTCATCAATTGATTGATCTTCAGAGCTGTTAATGGTTAAACATTAATTTCAACGATCTATTAGCTGAATTTTTGTCTTCTGGAATTTTGATTAATTCTTTTGGAAATAGCAACATGTAATTTTCGCATCATTTAAAATGTACCAGAAGGCCTTGAGTGATGTCATGAAGCAGACTACATATTTATATACTCCATCAATACATCAAGGCCTTCTACAAACAAGTTTCGATAATTATATTTAATTACATAACAAATTATCCTAAAAAAATACAGCTCATGTTAGAAAGATTATTGGCGAATTCATCAACTGCTGTCAGGATATTTCTCGATATACGAAAGTATGGATTACAAAAATAAATAAAGTGATTGCCGAATCCAAATTTGTATCTTTTTCCGCAACTGTAACTTTTAGTTAATAATGTCGCACGTCTACAAATTTATCTTCAAATTTACTAAAAAAAGTTTGGAAACTTGAATTTTACTAGTTATTTTTGTATTATTTTGTAGTCAGACTGACATTTATGTCAGTAGCAAGATGATATTATATTCTTCGTTGTTGCATGGATATGTGGTTTTCAATGCAGGCTACCGGCCTAAAGAAAGGAACCGTGTACTAACGAGACACACTGTTCTTATTGGTCCTTATTAGAAGAGAGTTTCATATAGCAAGTGAAATTATCGCATAAATAGTTTATTCGTAAACACTCCATAGTAGGAGAAAAACGAAACTTTCAGTTGTTTTCTGGAATTCTATCAGATCAGTGATTATCTTATTTACAGGGTGATTTAGTTGCTTCATCTTCTGGAGTAAATATAACTAATAATATAAACTGTACATTTAACGTAAATATTCATACTAAATGAAATAAGTATGACTTTTTTGTAAATTTAAAAATGTATGCTGTATTCAGTGATATATATGACCCTTGTCATTTTCGTATTAAAGAAATGTCAAATTTGGAAGTGACATTTGGTTTGTTGGCTATAGGAACCAATATCCAACAAGAAATGCTGTAGCACCAAGTATAACTCAACTAAAATTATGAGAAACTAAGAAAATAGTTAGGAATAATATATTTGGAATTTATTCTAGAAGTACTTCAAGAATTATAAAGTATAGGAAGAAGAATGATACAAACATTCAGCAGAATAATTTGCGGTTATGAATGGTTTTGATGGACTCTGGAATAAAATTATATATTTTTCCCGCTGCCGACACTGTAAATAGTCCATACATGCTTAGCAACAAAACAGGTAAATGGCCTATATCATTCGTTTACTAATTCATCTTGACAACGGAACTTAATAGTGTCATTTACATGCCTAGGGTAATAATGACTTTGCCTTTGACAAGTAATACCTTCAGCTTCATTCATATCAATTTTTAGGTTATGAGACCTTTTGAATATTATTGTTGTCTGCTTATTCGGTAACTTAGTTACACGCACAAGCAACTTAGAATGAAATAGCGAACGAATAATCATGAAGGAAGGGTAAGAAAACAAACTTCAATTCAGGCAAATTTTGAGAAATGTCAACAAGCAGCGGGAAAAACGTAATAAGTAACACGGAATGTATCGACTGTTATCATCCTCGGCAAGCGACAAGCCTCGGCTTTGCCTCGGCTCGTACTCGCTCACCTCGAATGTTAACACGTCTTTACATTCCTTGTTACTTAAATAACTATTAGGGCCACCGTATGCTATTTATATAGAGGGTAGAATTAGGATGAAGAATATTTAAATCTTTGAGTTTTTGTCTTGTACTGTGACTGTGGGATATTTCTTGATGTTGCATTTTATTTTTGTTCATGAATTTCACAATTTTGAATATATCTGTTAAGTCAAACATTTTACTTTGTATGAAGAGTTGTTCGATGGAGTATCTGCGTCTTTTTCTTTGTATTACTTTCAAGATCCATTTCTGCGTGACTTTCAAACAATTTATTTGATTATTATATGCAGCTCCCAATACTATTATTCAGTAGGATATGACAGATTGTACTAAGGATTTACTGGTCAATTTCAACATTCATTCTGAAAGAATATCCCTGAGTTTATAAAATTCAAATACAAGTTTTCTCAGTTTGCTATTCAAATATTCTGAATGGTTATCCCATCTGAGCGTTTTATTGATAATAACTCCCAAATAATTGATTTCTTTAGTGTTTTGGATTGTGTTTTTACAGCCACAGTTGGTCAGATCACACCTTTCGTGAAATTTAATTAATTTCAGATTGGGTTGTGTTTTTGAACTATTGGTGAATGTTATGAATTTAGTTTTACTATTATTTAAGCTCAGGAGATTACAGTCCATCCAACATTTAGCTTTGTAAACCCGCTTCCGCTTTTTTCGCAATATCTTGCCAATTTGTTCCATGCAGCACGTGAAATGATATCTCCACCAACCTCAATATTCAACATTTCATTGATATATAGGGAAGGAATAATTTAGGACCGAGGACTGTTCCTTGGGGAACACCATATCTGATTTCAGATGATTCACTAAAACAATTTTTTGTTTGAACAACAGATTTTCTCTTTGATAAATAACTTCTGAATAACGGTAAGCCTCTAATTCAAGTTTTTTCAAAAGTTTATCGTGTGAAATGCTGTCGAAAGCTTTAGCTAAATCCAAAAATATACCGATTTTAACGGACGCAAAATTAAATTTCGAGAAGATCAGGAAAACATAGTTCGCCAGTTTTCGACAATAAAATTATCTTCAGTGAAAAACGCTTGAAAATGCTATCTTGCGATAGTGTTGAAATGATGGCGTTCTCCTCGTAATTGCATATATCCTAGAGTAATGAGCCTGTAAACTATTATTGTATACATCGAGCGTTGTCTGAATCATTATCATCACGGCCATGGTCCATTACAGGCTCCTCGGCAGATTTCAGCGTAAATATCACCTAACGCAAGGTAATTGTTTCGGCCGCAGAATAAATTGATTGAATTTTTCCCATTGCGCACTGAACACTCGTTATATTCACCGAACTCAATCACAGTTTCCCGCAAACTTCACAAACAAAAAACAACCGAACTGCTAGCATTGCAACCAACAAAACCACACTAACCGTTGACTCTAACTGACAATTCACAAATTCCACCCCGGTATAATGTAGGCTTTTTGTGAGAGGCCATTAAAAAAACTGGCTCTTGGCTTTTGTAATATCGGGGTCCATCGACGACTAGGCCTATTATTACGCTAAGGCCTGACCTTATGGCACATAACAAATTTCTGACGCTTATCGCCCTTGGCATAAGGTCTGTCGTGGAAGGTTCAATATTCGGTTATTTAGTATAGTCAATATGTACCACTTTTTTGAAACATTTTGTACACTTTGTCACCGAAAATTATGATCAAGGGATCATTCTATTCGCAATGCCATGTAGAAAGTTTGAGGATAGGTCCCAAAAGGGGCCGAAACAAATTGCAATAGTTAAAAACAATTAAGTGATAAAAAAAGTGGGGCTTTTGTTTTTATTTAATATCTCGAAAAATATTAAAGATTTTCGAAATGTTAAAAAAGATTTTAAAAAATCAGAAAATTTTCTGAAAAAAAGTTCATACTCCCGAAACTGTACCTCCAAAAATTTATAATTTTTACAGAGACCTGATATTAGAGCCAAAAACTCTGACACAACAACAAAAATCATTTTAACATTTTAAATATAAATATTAAGGAAAAAAATATTCATGTACTATTGGGATACATCAATTAACAACAATACGGGTTTGAAAAATTTTTACCCCAATATCTCCATAAATTATGCATTTGTTAATTAACAAATTTTTCTGAACTGACTTTTAACATAAAAATCCCGATAACTTATGAACTGAAACGTTAGGATTTTTTTCACTTACTGAAGTCAATAGGCTTACAAATAGATAACCGTTGCAAACATTGTAAAATTTTGATTTTCCACTTTTTTATTAACAATTAAAAATAAAAAAATTAAAAACAGTAAATATTTTTTTTATAAATATCTTGAATGTTTCGATTTCTAAAGGGTTGAAGCTAAATAATTTTTTTCACTACCATTGTTTAAAGTATTTTTAAAAACAAATACATTATTTATGACCGATTAAAACATTTTTTAAGTATATTTATTGATGAAAATTATGATTTTTAAAGAAAAAACAATTTCTTAAAATAATTTATTGGCTGCTAAAAAACGCGTTTGTTAATTAACAATCGTTTTTGCGGCTAAATATTAAAATTAAGGAACCATTTTTTCTCTAAAAATCATAATTTTCATCAATAAATATATTACTATTTTTTTATTTTTTTTATTTGTTTATAACAATATTTTAAACAATGTTTTATTTATTTTTTCACAAATAGGAATACAAACAGGACGAACTCAGAAACAGTATACACATGCATGTACTAAATATGTAAAGGTATTATATAAAAATACAGTGGAAAAATTGTATTTGAAATATAGAACATAATAATATTATCAATTAGAAGATGGAACAAAGTGTTTCTTAAGCTTATTCACGAAGGTCAGAGAAAATATCAATGTCTAGTATGTTTGAGATGTAGTCATAACTTTTCAAGCATCCCCACCATGCACCCCCTAAGGTTGAGGCCCGGAAGGATGAACTCTCCAGCACTCGTACGTACTCGAAAGCTCACCCCCCCTATCCACCACCCCCGCTCGTTAAAGCGGTTCCTCATCCTGATGACTGGCGATCAGCAGAATAAAATCTGACCGTTTGATATGGAGTGCCCAGCCAATTCTCGGCTTGAAGCTCCCTTATATCTGACATGAGTTGACTTTTAAACAATGACTTTACTTTACTGTGCATGGTGCCCCCCTGAAACTGGCTGAAGGCCTGAAAAAACTCTCGGCTGAGGGCCGAGTGCTGTGTGCTGAGTTAATTGAAATTGAAAATACTACTTGCTCGGTTCTTCGTGGATCTGAAACATAAAAGCATGATTAATCGTGATTTGGTGCCTGTTGAAGTAGACGTTGGCGTCGCCGAAGGTCTCGCCTCCGCCGTACTTCTTCAGGGGTGTCGTTGTCTCCTTGGTTTACTGGACGTCTGTATTTGTCTCTGTCTCTGTCGTCTTGCTCACGTCTGTTCTCGTGGAGCTCCGTGAGCAGCGGGTTCGTGTGGGTCTCTACTCTGTCTAGAGTAGTCCCCACATGTTGTCTGATCAGTCTGTCGATATAGTCCGGGTGGATGTCTAAGTCTCGATATATGAACCTGTTGGGCATATATTGTGGTGCGTCTGTTGCCATCCTCAGGCAGACGTTGAAGAAGGCCTGTATCCTCTGCCTATAACTGTTCGCGCACTGCCCCCAAGCAGTGGATGCGTACAATATGATAGGCAGAAGAATTGTCTTGATGAGGCGTAGTTTCAACTCGAGTGCCATGTTGCTCCTACGTCCGATGAGTGGGTACAGCTTATGCCTTGCGGCTTTCGCTATAGCTAATCTGTGTTTCAAGCATCGATGTGAAGGGGAGTTTAAATAGTAATTCGTGTTTGGGATGGATGTATGGAACAAATCAAAGTTTCGAGTGGAATATTGTGGAACATTGTATTGAATCAAGTTAGTTATTGCTGGGGAATGAATTATACCATTTATCACTTTAAAAGAAAATTTGATGCCAGCTACAACTCTTCTGTCAGCAAGACTAATCAAATTGAGCTTTCGACTTACGAAGTGATTTTGTGACACGTTTCCGAAATATTTTTTATTGATATAGTAAATGAATTTGTTTTGGATGCTTTCAATTTGTTTTATGTATATTATATAGTGGGGGATCCAAATCGTTGAGGCGAAGCCTAGCAGACTATTTACGTATGACATGAAAAGAGTACGCATGGTATTATAATCTCTGAAAGGATAGGTTGTTCTTAAAATAAAACCTAGCATTTTGTTCGCTTTATTAGAGATGTAGGAAATATGTTTATTCAAAGTCATTAACGTATCAAAAATGACTCTCAAGTCCTTTACTTCAGTGTAGGTGTAGAGATTATGAATGATCCTGCACGGTATAATTATAAATTGTGAAGTAACTATTTCTACTAAATGTCATGTGATGGCATTTGGTGAGGTTCAGGTAAAGGGCGTTATTTCGGCAGTAGTCTGAAAACCGGTCAAGATCCTCAAGTGTGACACTGTAAGGAATATTTTCAGATCATCAGCAAACATAACAAAATTTGAGAATTTGATGTATTCAGAAATGTCATTTATATAAATGTTGAAAAGTAAGGGTTTCAGATGTGAACCTTGAGGTACACCCGATGTATGTTAACTCATCTTGAGAGATAGTTGCCAATGCAAACAACTTCACGTAAATTGAAACCAATTTAAAAGGTATTTTTGTTATTATTTTCATTTAGCTTTAAACCCTTAGAAATCGAAACAGAAGATATTTGAAAAAAAATTATTTACCTTGCTTCATTTTTAAATTTTCAATTGGTAATTTAAAAGTGGAAAATCATAATTTCACAATTTTTGTGTCGGTTATCTTTGTAAGCCTATTAAGAATAACTTCCCTAAGTGAAAATTATCCTAGAGTTTTGGTTCAATTATTATCGGGGTATTTATGTTAACATTCAGTTTAGAAAAATTTGTTAATTAACAAATGCATAATTCATGGAGAAATTGGGATAAACATTTTTTAAGAGCGGATTATTTTAAATTGATATATCCCAATAATACATGAGTTTTTTTATTCCTTAATATTCATATTTAATAGGTTGAAACGATTTTTGTTGTTGTTGTGTCAGAGTGACACAATGCGCGCGGAATCCACACTACCCGTTTTTTGCTCTATTTTCAAGGCTCTGTAAAAATTATAATAATTGGAGGTACAGTTTCGGGAGTCGGAGCTTCTTTTCAGAAAATTTGAGATCTTTTCAGACCTTATTTAACATTTCGAAAATCTGTGATATTTTTCGAGATATTCAAAAAAAAATAAGGCCACAATTTTTTTTACTTGATTGTTTATATCTTTAGCAATTTTTTTCGGCCCCTTTTGGAAACTTTCCGCAAACTTTCTACATGACATCACAAATCGAATGACACCATGATCATAATTTTTGGTAACTATACAAAATTTTTAAAAAATAGTGATGAAGTTTCGAATATCTTTATGTAATTATTGAATATGGTCAGGGCTCTCAAATATAAAATTATGGACAAAACTTACAAGTAAGTGAATATAAAATTTAGGAAAAACTCCATTTTTTAATTAAAATAAACGTTTCTGTCTGAAATAAAATAACTAACAATACCCAATAACCAAAACCCTCGCCAAAACCCTTCATGTGAGTATACCTTATAATGATATAAAACAAAATTCAGACTGGTTTCTGAGTTTGGCTGGTATTGTTAGTTATTTTATTTCAGACACAAACGTTTACACGTTATTTTATATTAAAAAATTCACATGGATTTTTTCCTGAATTTTATATCCATATATCTACATGTTAGTTTTGTCCATATTTTATATTTTAGAGCCCCGAGGATGGCAAAATATATTGCCGAAACGACTTAACCCCAACAGCCATATTCAACAATATAAAAAAATGTTTCATGTTGATTAGACTAAATGATGATTTTCGAGAGTAAATTGCTAAGAACCGTAATTTTGTGTTGCAATTCCTTCGGTATCTTCGAGAAGTTATCGCTATATTATTGACCGGCAAGGCAATAAACTGGGCTCTAGTTCAGGTATCCGAAGACCCGAAAATTTATGACACCAGTAGTAACGGAACCGTTAGAAGATCAAGATCTTTGATGTCTTCATTATGGTCTGAAGGCCAACAATAATTATCTAATGGGATATTATTTTTATCTGGTCGTGTTGGATCTTGTAGTATTTATGAAAGTTTATGTTATTCGGGCTTTCATGTTGAAGGGGCAGTTAGTTCCTACGTTAAAAATCCTGGAATGCTTCTCTTAATATTGATAACTTTTTTTAATATACAGTGTGATCCATAAGTACGGATTAAATTCATTTTTAGCGTTACCTATTATGTATTTCTTTAAAAACAAAATTAAAACAGGTCGATTCCTATTCTAAATTTGACATTTTACAGTTTGAAAATTGCTATGATTTTGTGACAATGAATATTGATTTCAGATGATATGAAAAATACAATGAATTTTACTTTTTCTTTATTGATAGAAATATCGTTAAGTTTTCTAGCTCAAAACCCTTTTATTTTTACCTGTTTTACCCTCTCTTTGCTTATTTTTCCTCTCCTTCACAGCTCAGCCGGCAGCAAAGAAAACTCCTGCTCTCAGTTCTAGTAATTCTAGCAAGAAATATGAAATTTTATGACATACAAATGATTTAACAATTTTGTTTATAAATTTTAATAATAATTAACACTCTTAAACTCCAAATAAATGTTTTCAAAAACTGAAATGCTTAATTTTTAATATCTATTATTTAACTAAAATCTCTACTAACTTAAAAATACCCACAATTTCTAACTTTGCTCTGAAATATGACCCTAGCACCCTCTATTAACTATATTATTATTTACTAAACAAAATCTATACAAGTTTGGCAATTGTCCACTAGATGACTTTAGTTTATAGACAATGGTGGACTTCATTATGTATAATTAAAGTTCTTTGTTCTTAAAATACTAATAACTTAAAATGAATAGTCCGAAAAGCTTTATATGAAGTTTGTGGTTTCTATTAAAATGTTTGGAAGTTAATAATTGTTGATTGAAGTTCTGTGGCTGCAATTCTGCTACACGAATCCGCCTAACTCAGGATACAAATGAACGGATTCATAAATACCTTGGAATTTCCTCTGGATTCTAGCTGCTTATTTGGATTATAATGCTTTCTCTGGTAAGTACTTTCCTTCAATTTCAGATTTCTTTGGTTATTTGCTCTCATTTATTTATTTCTCCTTAACTGCTCTAATTCTCTTCTTAGATGTTTTTATGCTTTGTGTCATTATTATTTTGCATATTTTCTTCTAATTTCGGGTTTGAATTTCTATCAATCTTTCTTTCATGAAATTTTTTGTGAACTCCTACTACTCTCCCGGGTAACTGGTATTCCAATTTCTTTCTTGCTCTTCAACCAATCCCAATCTTTTTATCTCACTTTTTACTTTTTATTGATTATTCTTTAAAATTCTCACTTTTTTTAGTTCACATACTCATATCTACCTTATAATCTATTTATTGATAATCTATAAATTTCAGTTTGAAATCAATTTGTTGTTGTTTTTTTTCATCTCTATTTCATGTTTTTCCAACAGTTGTCATTTTCGATATTTCCTGTTGACATTTTTTTCTTCCTTCCAATTCTATACTGGATGTCTGCTAAATTTTAATTTACAATTTTGACTCCTATCACGAAATTCTAATTTATTTTTGTTGTTCTAAAGAGATAGCAAAATCTAGACGTTCTTGAAATAAAATAAATGGTTATACTTTACATAAATGTAAGATTTCGAATGAGAAAAGAAATGCCTCGTACAATAAACACGAATCAAAGATTAAGTATATAACCAGAAAGAAAAAAAAAACAGGCAAATACTTAAGTTGTTTGAATTTTTCTAATCTGCATAAGTTCATTCTATCTTTTCGTAACAAAATATTACCCTTTTCTTGAATCCCCTTAATTATGAGCACCCCCTCAAAAAGTTTAAATGAGAAGGTTCAGCAATATCGAGTTTTTCAGATTTGGTGCAATTATAACTAAGACAATTAATTTTGAAAATGTAAAATCTTGATACCTTATATACGTAGGAAAAGGAAATAAAGTAAAATAATGTTTAGGAAGTATTTTTCTATTCATTTTGAAATTAAATTAAATGTTCAAAATGACCACCATTCACTTTTTGACAATAAGCAAGGCGATCTTGGAATTCTCGTACAACATTTTGGAGGACCTCAAGAGTTAATTTGTTAAGTTCTACCGTTACCCCAACTTTTAAATCTGCAATATTGTCTGGTCTACTGAAATTTATTTTTGTTTTTAAATAACCCCATAAAACGTAATCACGTATTTTCTTATCTGTTTTGCTAAACGTCAGGAGAAAGTCGTTCGAGACACCAAAAAATTATTCACAAAACCCACATAAATAATGTGTTGTCAATCCAGTAGACTTCTGTTATTTTGATATTTATGAGTTGCTGATACATGTTAGTGTATTGAAAAATATTTTTGTGTGTATTTGATTCAGCCATGGCTCATTTATCCGAAACTCAAAGAATAGACATTTTAATTATGATTGGATACGGTAATAAAAAACCCAAAAGAAAATTTGTGAAATGTTTGTTGATAAGTAACCTGGTCAACAAGTCTCACAGTCTATAGTTAGCAAAGTACAAACAAAAATTCGTGGAACTAGACATGTAAAAATTATTCAAAAACCAGGTCGAAATGTTAAATTGGACGAGGAAAAAAGTTAGCGATTGAGGAAAATCCGCATGTGACAAGTAGACGAATTCGTGTTATTTTTTTTAATTTCCAGTGCAGTACTGTTTTTTTAATTTTCTTAAAAAAGACAGCAATTTGTGTCAAATTCAACTTTCAAATTCAAAGTCAACAAGTACGTGATATTTTCGAAAAAATTCAGCTGGTGATGAATTCTGTCTCACAAAACATCAAATTTCATATTTGTCAACTGCATGTTATAGGGTAAAATATGTGGCCCTAAATGTATCTTTCCAAATAACACAAAAAAATTGAAAGAATTTGGGTTTTTCTGCATATATAGCTCCGAAAGTGTACGGATTTTCCAAATTCCAAAACTGAGTTTTGTTAGACTTTAAATTGTTCAACTTCGCTATGATTTGATCAATCCAGTATCTCTTACCGTTTCCGAAATCTCAGAGATGAGACTCAAATTTGGAACACATTGTACTTTCAATTAATAAGAGTTCCGCTAGACCGAACGTAAAAAACAAATACTACATTTTTTAAACGGAAATTGGTTAACTGTCTTCTGTGTCTTTTAACTATGTTTATTTTTGAACAACCAGTTGAGTCTTCATAATTTTAAACTAATGCTGATTAATTTCAAAATTTAAATAATATGATTTAGCAGAAGTCTTCCATTCTATTTCAATTTTTTAGATAAAAACCACTCATTAGTACTATAAGTAACTACGTCTAGATGTAACAGAAATTCATTATTATTATTCTATAGAAAAAAAGAGTTGTCGTCCGCATGAAGTACAGGTTCCAAGGGTATCATGTTACAAAACAAGTTATTCACACAGTTGAAAAATGAAAGAGGTCTCAAAAGGTACCCTTGTGGAACGCCATGCTCGATAGTTTTAAAGTTTCAGTTTTAAAGAACAAATCGCATTTGTGTAAATTCGAGTAGTCCAGTGATTTGTGGTTATAATGATTTTTCCAAAAAAAATTAATATGGCATAATGAAAAAGAAAAATTAACAGATTCCTGAATTCTAACGGGACAATCAAGTCCATACAAAAAATATCTCTTTGACGAAATCATTGTTTATGAGAAAAATCGATTCTACGATCGGAAAATTTGTTGTTGTTATTGTCGCTGTAATCGAGAACGGACTTGCGCTATATATGTTGCCAATGTTCAACGAGTTCATTATATTCACTCCCACTCTTGATAAATATATGGCAACAAACCTTAGCTGAAAGATGAAATTCAAATGTTTGTTGTGACGCGCTATTATTGGCTCTTAAAAAGGATGGGACTGGCATTTTCTTAAACATTCAATATAATTTTTCTTATAAATAAAATGACATCTTCGGAAAATTCACGGAAATTTAATTGGATGACAGTTACTTGTATTTTCATTAGTTTTCTGTACTCATACAACTACTGGGATCGCACATTGAAAGATAAGGTCCCCGTTATCTCAAGCTGACAGAAATCTCTCGATTAGTTCTAAGGGTTTCGGTGGAATTTTGCACACAGCTCTTTTTTTTATTTTTATCTCCACTTTCATTAATTATTATCCTTTTTCAATAAAATGTTGAAACTATGTATTTTCATGGTACCATAAATGTATCAAAATTAAATCGTATCTTTCTTTTTCTATTCTTTTATAGGTAAAACTAAAAGAAAATATTTGCACAGCGAAGTGGTCGACGTGTTAGAGCGTTTGGCTTCCACCCAGATGGTCCTGGTTCGATCCCCGGTCGTGTGTCACTGAGCTTAAGTGGTTCGGATTCCACTTTTATTTAAATTGTAGGTCCCGGATCTCCCTTGCTCGCACAAGCTCTGCTTTGAGGGGTTTTCTCCGAAAACCTGGGAGTTTCGTAAAAAACTAATTTTTTTTTTTTACAAATTAACCTCTTTTCCTAAAAAGTTGGAAGTATTTATTTTCATTGCACCATTTAAGTATTCATCCAAATTAACTTTTATCTTTCTTTTTCTATTCTCTTAGAGGTAACCAACTGAATTCGAATTTTTGCACATTCATAACCTCTTTCACGAAGATTTTGAAACCATGTACTTTCATGGCACCGTTTATGCATCCAAATTAACTTTTATCTTTCTTTACCTATGCTTCAAGATTTAACCAACTAATTTCGAATATATGCACATTCATTAACATTTTGAAACTATGTACATTCATGGCACCATTTCTGCATCCAAATTAACTTTTATCATTCTTTACCTATTTTTCAAGAGATAACCAACTGAAGGCGAATTTATGCACATTGTTTTCTCTTCAATTGTAAGTCCAATTTCATTAATCTCTTTCACTAAGATGTTGAAACTAACTTCTGTCTTTCTATTCCTATGCTTCAAAGAGGTAACCAACTAAATTCGAATGTATGCACATTCAGTAAACTATTTCACTAAGATATTGAAACTTAGTATTTTCATGGCACTATTCATGCATCCAAATTAACTTTTGCCTTTTTACCTAATTTTCAAAAGATAACCAACTGAAAGCACATTGTTTTCTCCTTAATTTGTATGTCCAATTTCATTAATCTCTTTCACTAAGATGTTGAAACTATGTCTTTTCATTGCACCTTTCATGCATCCAAATTAAATTTTGTCTTTCTATACCTATGCTTCAAGAGGCAACCAACTAAATTCAAAAATATAAATGCACATTCATTAACCTCTCTCACTAAGATAATCAAACTGAGTATTTTCTTGGCACCATTTATGCATCCAAATTAACTTTTGTCTTTCTTTACATATTTTTCAAAAGATAACTAACTGAAAGCGAATTTATGCACATTGTTTTCTCTTCAATTTGTATGTCCAATTTCATTAATCTCTTTCACTAGGATGTTGAAACTATGTCTTTTCATGGCACCATTCATGCATCCAAATTAACTTTTGTCTTTCTATACCTATGCTCCAGGAGGCAACCAACTAAATTCAAAAATATAAATGCACATTCACTAATCTCTTTCACTAAGATAATTAAACTGAGTATTTTCATGGCACTATTTATGCATCCAAATTAACTTTTGTCTTTCTTTACCTATTTTTCAAAAGATAACCAACTGAAAGCGAATTTATGCACATTGTTTTCTCTTTAATTTGTATGTCCAATTTCATTAATCTCTGTCACTAAGATATTGAAACTATGGCACTATATATGCATCCAAATTAACTTTTGTCTTTGTATACCTATGCTTCAAGAGGTAACCAACTAAATTTGAATGTATGCATGCACATTCATTAACCTATTTCACTAAGAAATTGAAACTATGGATTTTCATGGAACCATGTTAGGAGGACTTGGTCTAAGAAAGTTCTCAGTATGATTAATTGTCAAAAGAAGGAGACACACTAATCTCAATTTGAGGTTATATTTGTGTCAAAAGAATCATAAAGAGGATGAGTTAAAACTGAATAAAGTGAGGGTTAAAGGCATCAAAATTGTAAAAGTTAATTGAATTTATTGACATTTGACAAACACTAACGAAGAACACAATACTCTTAATGACGTCAGACGCTACAGATCGCTCTTAAGAATTTATTCTATACCGATGCTAGTGAAATTTACCCGGTATACAAGAATGTGAGCTATCATTGACAAGAAAGTCGGATGCCACTGCGAATCCACGTCTCGATAGTTGCATAACTGTTGCTGCTGCTAGCTCGGCTCGAAATCGCATACAATCTTCAACATTATGCTATAAAGGCGGGGTAATGGCTTTGTTATGATACCTGTACCATTACCGGCCGTTATTTTATTATTCAACTGCGATTGCGGTACGTCAATGGTTAATTTTATTAAGTGCTATATGCCCACTGGTCTTTATTCACGGAATCATTCAATAAAAGAGCAATTTTCCGTAATTATCCGCGGTACAAAACTAAATCGGCCCGCCTCTGACACATCGTACATCAAACATCGATGGTGCTGCCGCCAACTTGGATTTATAGATCTTTTGCATGATTTTATGCGCTTTGGGTCAAGCATACTTATTAAAAGTAGGATGCATGGCATACTTTGAGAAAGTGGTTCTCATTCCCGCTGAGAGTCTTCACTCGAGTTACTTCTTTTTGAAAACTTCAACGGGTGCTACAGTTTAGCAGCAGTAAAACGATTTTTGAATCTTTCATGTACAACTGTCATTAAAAATGACGTTTTTGATTCATTGAATTAAAAACTGACTCTTAACTCTAAAGTTAAAATACATGTAACACTAGTGTTAAAAGTAAAATGCCAGATGAGATTATGGATACACAATAATATAAATCTCTCCAATAGAAAGACTTTAATCAAGATATTATAATAATCAGAACTCATATTTAAAAAGAATCATTCATAAACAGTAAAAGTAGGACGCATGGCATACTTTGAGAAAGTGGCTCTCATTTACGGTGAGAGTCTTCACTCGAGTTTTTACTTTTTGAAAACTTCAGCATGTGTTCATGGACATATGAATTAAAAACTGACGTTTTCACATTAAGTATGTGTCAAAATCACTTTTAACATTAGTGTTAAAGTGATTTTAACTAAGAAACACAAAAGTTAATTTGGATTCATGAATGGTGCCATGAAAACACATAGTTTCAACATCATCATCATCATGAAATAGGTTATAAATGTGCAAAAATTCGCCTTCAGTTGGTTACCTCTAAGAGAATAGAAGAAGAAAGATATAATTTAATTTGGATGCATTAATGGTGCCATGAAAGTACATAGTTTCAACATCTTATTGAAAGTGGTCAATGAAAGAGGAAATATGAATTACAGATTGAGCTGTGTGCAAAACTCCTCCTTGAAACCCTTAGAAGTTATCAGCTAGAGACAAGAGGGACCTTACCTTTCAATGTGCGATCTCAGTAGTTGTCTGAGTACAGAAAACAAATGGAAATACAAGTGACTGTCATCCAATTAAATTTCCGTGAATTTTCCGAAAATATCATTTTAATCATAAGTGAAATTATACTAATCTTTTTCAAAAAAATGTCCCATCCTTTTTAAGAGCCAATAAAAGCGCGTCACACCGAACATTTGAATTTCTTCGTTCAGCTGAGGTTTGTTGGCACATATTTATCAAGAGTGGGAATGAATATAATGAACTCGTTCAACATTGGCAACACAGCGCCAGTCCGTTCTCGATTACAGAGCCAATAAGATCCAAATGTCCCGAACGTAGAATCGATTTTTTACAAAAACAGTGAGTTCGCAAAGATATATTTTTTGTATGGACTTGGTTGTTCCATAAGAATTCAGGAATCTGTTAATTATTCCTTCACATTATGTTACAACAATTTTTTTCGTAAAAATCATATAACCAAAAATAACTGAAGTTCTCGAATTTACACAAATGCGTGTTGTTCTTTGAAACTGAAACTTCAAAACTATCAAGCCTGGCGTTCCACAAGGGTCCCTTTTGGGACCTCTTTCATTTTTCAACTTTGTGAATGACTTGTGCAGTAATATGGTACCTTTGAAACCTGTACTGTATGCGGACGACATCCCTTTTATTCTATAGAATGATAATAGTAAATTTCTGTCTCGTCTAGATGTAGTTACTTATAGTGCTAGAGTGGTTTTTATCTAATAAATTGAAATAGAATGATGAGAAGACTCAATACAACCAGATTTATGCCAATAATAAAATTATATTATTTCAATTTTGAAATTAATCAAGCTGAAAAACTCAACATTACTACAAAATAATATAGACTCAACTGGTATTTCAAAAATAAACATCTGGAGACATTAAACCGATTCCCTTATCATAAAGGTATTATTTGCACTTTAGGTTCGGTCTAGCGAAAATCTTAGTAAATGAAAGTACAGGATGTTCCAAATTCGAGTCTCATCATAGAAATTTCGGAAACAGTAAGAGATACAGGGTTGATCAAATTATAGCGAAATTGAGCAATTTGAAGCCTTACAAAACACACTTTTGGAATTTGGATAAATCGGAATACTTCTGGAAGAATCCAAAATTTCATAAAATATTTTTTGGAAATATGTATTCAGGGCCATATATCTTCCCCTATAATATGCCGTTGCCAAAATGTAGTTCGACGTTTTGTTTACCAGAATTCATAGTCAATCGAATTATTTCTAAAATGTAAAATATTTCTTGACCTCTAAGTAAAAATTTTCCGCAAAATTCCGTCTTCTTCAAGAATGCGTAATTTATGAACAATTATTTAATGTAAAGGACCCCGCAAACTCCTTATGGAATTTGGGTCCCGGTGGATTTTTTTGAATTTTTGGTATAATGTAGTCCATGTAATTCTCAACCAATGTTACCATTGCGCCAACCCAAAAAAATTAACAGTTTTTCTGCTAGGGGGCGTTGAAATCACCCCCTGCGCAGATTAGACTATTTATTTTTAAACCCGGTGACAAAATTTTCACTTGTTTCATTGTTGCTGATATTGCACAATATTGTGCTGTTTTATAAAAGAAATTCTTACCCCCTCCCCCTTTTCCCCCAACTCCTATTACAAAACGCAAAAAAAAAATATTTCTTGAGTTCCTTCAAATGTATCGTCGAATGTTTAAATATGCCTATATATCCGCGGGGATAGCTCGAACGGAGAGCGCCGGTTCACCGATATCTGAAGCCAAGCAACGCTATGCTATGCCGTGGTTTGGATGGGTGACCTACGGACCTCCATTCGATATTCTCCTCGGATCGTGCTAGGAATCGCACGTAAAAAGGTAATACCTCGTTAATCCTTGGCTCGCACAAGTTTCGACTTTTGAGGGCTGCCGTTCGTAAGGGGACGACAGCTGGTTAACGGAAAAAAAATTTAACAAAAAAAAAACAACAATAAGGGAAATTACAGTTTTTTATTATTATCCCCCCACCCCTCAAATGACACAAAATGAAAAAATTTCGGTGGATTTTTCTGAATTTTTGATATGATGCAGTTCAAGTTATTTTGAATAGAAATGAATGGGGTGACAAACCCCAAAAATGAATAGTTTTAATGCTAGGGGGCGTCGAAATCATATCTTGCTCAGAATATATTATTCATTATTATAGGCGGAAACGTATTTTTGTTTTATTTTATGCCTAACAATTGTGTAAATTTTTATAAATTGAAAATCTAAAACCTTCCCCTTACCCCCAACCCCTATTTCAAAATACGATAAAAAAATAATTCAGGCACCACCTCAAATTCAAATTGTGGATGTCTAATTTTTATTTATTTGATTTTCACCCAATTAATTGATATTCAAATAACATGAACTAGGTCCTACTAAGAAGACAACGAAATCCACCAATAGTTTTTTGAAGGGAGGGAATGGTGAAATTAAACAACTATACGATTTCCTCAATTTGAGCTGATTAAAGCATTTATTTTGATAAAGCATTTACAAGTAGTCGGGAATTAATTTTTTTCGTGTTTTAAAATAGGGGTAGGGGGTAAGGGGGAAGTTGTAGATTTTCAATTTATAAAAAATTACACAATTGATCAGCATAGTCTAAACTAAAATGCGTAGAGCTATTATTTCCGCCTATAATAATGAATAGTCTATTCTGAGCAAGGTTTGATTTTAACTAACGCCCCCTAGCATCAAAACTATTAATTTTTGGGGTTTGTCACCCGATTTATTTCTATTCAAAATAACTTGAACTGCATCATATCAAAAATTCAGAAAAATCCACCGAAATTTTTTCGTTTTCTGTCATTTGGGAGGTGGGGGTGTAATCATAAAAAATAGCTATTTCCCTTATTTAGGCATATTTAAACATTCGACGATACATTTGAAGGCACTCAAGAAATATTCATTTTGCGTTTCGTAATAGGAGGTGGGGGAAAAGGGGGAGTGGGTAACATTTTTTTTTATGAAACAGGACAATATTGTGCAACATTAGCAACAATGAAACAAGTGGAAAAATTGTTACCGGGTTCAAAATTAAATAGTCTAATCTGCGCAAGTGGTGATTTCAACGCCCCCTAGCAGCAAAACTGTTCATTTTTTTGTGTTGGCGCAATGGTAACATTGGTTGAGAATTACATGGACTACATCATACCAAAAATTCAAAATAATCCACCGGGACCCAAATTCCATAAGCAGTTTGCGGGGTCCTTTACGAACAGTTGATGTTTTTCCGTATACTTGATTTTTTATGCAATCGTGCTAAAAAGTGTTATTTTAGAACAGTGCGTGAAACATGATTTTATCTGTTATAGAAAGCGCTAAGTTGGTGTTGAAATATATCCGCATGACAGATGTACTTAGTCCTCTGGTTGTCGCTGTATCAGCTAGGACAATAGTTGCTTTTCATTAGGTATCGGTCAATAAAATTTATTTTGTATACAATTTTTCGAAAGATTTGTTTATTTAATTAAATGCTCCTGTTCATTGATTGGTTTTGAAAAAATTGAAGCAACTGAAGTTCTGAATGAATTAATTTCTATAACTTCCTGTTTCTTGTAAATTTCTTTTGTTCTGCCACTGAATAAAAATAATTATTGTGATATTCTTTCTGGCGATTTCGACTCGTTGCGAGCTCAGATCATCGAAGTTATGCAGAAAAAGTTACTACACTGGAAACAAACCCACCATCCAACCTGACCTACCGCACAACATTGATTTCGATCCGGGCAAACGTTTTCGTAGCGTCGTCCCTACATTTTCAGCTAGTGTAAATTACAAAGGGAGTGTGCGACTTGACTGGGCCAAAGTAATACGTCATCGTTCATCCGGACCGGAGTCCGGCACAAGTCTGGCTGAATTCGGGATGAAAGCTCCGGCAGCGAATGCAGCCACTCGCTTTCCATTGTACTGGGAATTATCATCTGAATGCCGAGCCATCGTCTTATACTCCCATTGAAATTTGTGGTTTGTTTACATCAGGTGCATTAAATCTACACGGTGTTTCTGAGAATGTCTGGTCGATTCTAAATAACAAGATTATGGTCTTATGATATCTGGTCGATTCTAAATAACAGTATTTTGGCGTGCTACAGGGATCCATTTTGGGGCCTATCCTGTATACTATTTACACTGTACGTTTTAGAAATTGTGTTTCCCACTGTTATATCAAATGTGCGCTGAAGACACCCAGTTAATGTATTCCTTCCCTTCCACTGATATTGCAAGTAGTTGTCTGAAACTCAACGAAGACATTGACAGAATTTACAAAATATCTGAAGATCACTGACTTTGTTTGAATCTTAGCAAATGTATAAGGAAAACAGAATGTCCATTAAAATAAATGATACTATTATTCAGTTCTGCGTTGTTGTTTGGATGGATTCGACAAAAATATCTCAGAATGTATTCGAGAAAGCATCAAGAAACTAAAATTTTGTTCAGCTCTTGGGCATCGCTAAATACGAATCTTTAAAAATGCTGTGTGATTCCTTTAGTTCACTTTCACGCATTGAGATACTGTTTTTAGTCCCTGTCTCACTGATGCAAATGCAAAAAGAGTCCAAAAAATTCAAAATTATTGTCTCCGTTACATTTATGGTGTCTGCAGACTTCGACCAATCAGTCATAAACTCCATGAAGCTGGGTGGTTGAATATGAAATCTTGTAGAAAACCACTGCGCCACCGTTTACCATGAAATAATTAAAGTCATAGCTTTACAGGAAGATAATATTCCGTACGGATGTTCATAACCTTAGTAACAGGTCGAACTATAACATACCTCCAACTCAAAGAACTTCCTTTTATGAACGTAGTTTTTCTTATAATATATCAGCTATTTATAATGCTATTCCGAATGATTTGAAAAATTAAAACGTCACTACTTCTCGAGAGAATCACATAGAACTCCTGAAATCTTGCCGTATCTCTGTCATGGGAAAAAAATCAGGAGAAGATTCTCTTAATTTTTGTGCATTATGAGAAGTTTGTTCTATAAAAAAAATCTCAATCCAACCCCTTATGCGATATAACCCATGAAAGGACGGAAGAAAAATTAAGTTTCTAATTTTTTTGTCAAATCTGATTTAATGTACAAACTTCAAATTTGGTATTCTTTTTCAATAATGCAATTATGTTATAAGGTAGTGAAATTACCAATCCTTGTTATATTTTATATCAAAACCTTCTTATGACGTTGAATTTTATGAATTAAATATATTATTCAGAATTCTTATTGGTATTTTTAACTTTTTTTGTCTTTCGTTTTTACTAAAACTATTTTAAAATAAAAATATACTTAATGTAAAATATATGTTTGGTATTTCTTACTTTTTTCAAGTTAAGAACCTTTATACAAGACCAAAAATATGCTGATTTTTTTTCGCATATATTCAGCAACAAACTGTATAAAAAATATATGACTCAAACAATCTGAACTAATTGCATATTTTCTTGGTTCTGTCATTATTCTATAGAATTTATTTAAATCTGGAATTATGTAATAATTTCCAATTCAACATGAACGTCTAAATAAATTAATAGAATTAGTAGAATTCTACCTTTGAATGAAAACAGTGTTCGTCTATGTCATTTGCTATAGAAAAAATAAAGTATAAATCGGAAATTTTCCGAAAAAAAATTACTTGGACTGAGTTAGGTATTTGGAATTCCAACTTTTATGGACATTTGAAGAAAAGTTTTTGCCGAATGCAATATAAATATGTTAATGTCCATGCCTATGAAAAATGTACAGGAAAATTTTGTCTGTATTTTGAATGAATATGCTCATTTCGTAACAAGTTAATAATAATAATTATGTGAATTATTATGTTAAATATTCATTAAAAAAATATTCAATGGCTCCAATGCTGCTGATAATAGAATAGAAAATCTAGGGTTTTGAGGAATTGATTATAAAAAAACTCCCTCAAATAATTTCCACAACAGACAACCGCTAGTAAGGTTATATTAAAACGGGGTGAATCCGTTGATAATAAATGTATTGTAACGTTTGCTTCCCAAAGAAATACTTTTAATTTTTGCCTGTAAATGGAATATGCCAAAAAAGGATGCAAACTATACATTATAATACAAGAAAATGCGACAAATAGAAATACAAATAGTATGAATGATAGTAGTATCTACATGCAGTCCAATTAGAAATCAAAAGATATGTAGATTCTCAGAATTATTCAAGAATATTTTCCATGAAAGAGGAAATCTCAGATATTCATTGAATACTTCTAAAATATATATCAATATTAGGACCTATCTCTGGAAGTTGCCTTCAATATTTAATTATTGAACTTAAATAGTACCGACGGTACATACTAGATTGATTTAAATAGTTTGAAATGGTCGTCAGATTATTGTGAATATCTTATTTTTCACTTGAATGTTGTTTATAGTGCAAAACCGAGAGGGAAGTAACTAGCCATTTTTTGTACACCTAATTAAAATAATGCAGTAATTAACTCTAATGAAAAATAATTACCATTAATGATGTTATACTATTCGGAAAATCACTGATTAAAATCCGCGTCTGCTCAGCGATCACCGATCACCGATCACCGATCACTTACCGATTGTCAGACGGCATAAATTTGCCAACTTGGAACCGAAAAAAATCATATCACGGATACCAAGAAACATAGATTTCGATTTTAAGTTGAATATGAAATGATTAATGAAGTAATGAAAATGTTATGATGTACACCTAATGAAAGAGTTACTTCCCCCTCGTGCAAAACTATCTCAAACTTATTTAAAAATTTAAAAAAATAACAACCTTCTGTCAATAAATAGAAAAAAATATGTTCAAGAAAATCAATAATAATTAATTTAATTTACTTATGATGCATTAGTTTCATCGACAACCAATAACTGAAAGAACAAAAAATACCAAAAATGTTTTTCGTGCACAAATACTATTATCTAAATCTTTCCAAATTCACGAATAACATTATTATCATTTCTTTCTCTCTAAAATCAATAAATATCGTACTGCCCATATATCAAACATCTCAATGCAACATCTCAAATGTACTCAGTGCTCAGCCGCACCACAGATAAAGGGTCCCAACGGAGTACCGTCGGAGTCTGGGTGCCAGAAACGAAGTGACCAAAATATCTACACCGTGGCGCCACACAGTGACAAACTTTAGAACTCCACACCCCTAGTTAGTTCACCGTTATTAACACAAGGGTATTCCGATGGCGCCACCAACAACACTTCATGTCATGGGGTGGAACAACACCATTCCTCAACCTCCCTCCCATTGTTGAATTTGCAAGACCCATTAACAATTTGTCATGGGCATGTAATGGTATTAGGGGTGGAGCTATACTTATAGATGGATAGTCAGGTGTCGCTTTTAAGCACCGACTTTTGCACAGGAATTTTCCCGGTTACTGTTAATTCTTTAAGAGACTTACTAATTTTGTGTGGGAATTTTTAACGGGCTGGCAATTTAATGTCATTTCTGTCAATACAAATCACCTACTTTAACGGACCTACACCCACTTGTCTCGTGACGCTAAAATAAATTTTGAATAAAATATTTTCCAGCGTGAACGAAAATAATCCTTGTTTTGAAATTGTTAAGTGTGTTTGTTTTCGAGAGAGTGAAATGCAACTAATTTAGCACATCCAAACCCGCAAACAGTATGCTAGTTGGGTCAACGATTCGTAATTTGGTTGAGGTCATTTTAAATTTACTCTACGTAATTGCTGCAAGTTAGCAAATGAACAGCTCTCTTGAACTACAGTTTGTTCGTTCGGTTCTATTCTAGGAAAATTAAACATATCACTTGATATGTTTTTGTATGTTTTTTAAGTACCTGGAGGAATGCTTTAGTAGAATTGAATATATTGTCAGCAAACTTATTTCGATACATTTAATGGATGTCAGCATATTGAAGGATCTTACGGAGTTTAGTCATCTCACTTTTGTCAATTATTAACGAGAAATGGTGTATTTATTTATGCAGCAGTTTTGAGTCACAAGTGTTTGTGAATGATTGGTTTATGATTGGTTGGAATAAACGGTTCAACCAAACATTGACGAATATTCTTACTGGTGCTAAAAACTTATGATGTCTTAAAAATGCTGCATGAATCCACCAAAATCGAGTGCTTAGTATTTTCCGTACGTCTTGGATATCATATTTTGATATTAGAAAATTATGTCTATACATTTGCTATATCTGTACATCATGAAACCAACAAACATAAATGGTTTTTTTCACAATCGGCTTATTTTAATAGATTTATAATGCAAGTTATATGATTTTGAACACAATTTTTATGGAAAAATTGTTATAGAAAAAAGATGGAAGAACATCGAGGAGGAAGAATTTGAACATAATCCAATCCTCTTATTGATGTTATCAAATTTTCATCAAAACTTCTGTAGTTTACAGATTTTGGCATTAAAAAATTGTGTCTATACATTTGCTTTATGTCAGCATCTCAAAACCAACAAAAATCGTAACTTAAACTGATTTTCTCACAATATGCTAATGTCAATTAATTCATATGACAAAAATTAATATTTTGAGCACAATATTCATGGAAAAAATTGGTATAGAAGATGATAAAATATCGAGGAGGAAGAATTTGAACATAATCCAACCCGCTCATAGATCGTTGTCATATTTTTATCGAAACTTCTGTGATTCACAGATTCTGATAGGTATTAAAAAATTGTGTCTATACATTTGCTGTATGTCGGCATCTCAAAACCAACTATCATCGCAACTGAAATTGTTTTCTTCACAATATGCTACTTAATTCCATTCGAATAATATGGCAAAAAATAAGATTTTGAACATAATATTGATGGAAAAAATTGTTATAGAAAGAAGATGATAGAATATAGAGGAAGAAGAATTTGAACATAATCCATTCTGCTAATTCATCGTTGTCAAATTTTCATCAAAAATTCTGTAATTCACAGATTTTGATATTAAAAAATTGTGTCTATACATTTGCTGTATGTTGGCATCTCAAAACCAACAAACATCGCAACTAAAATTGTTTTCTTCACAATATGCTAATTTCAACCTAGTCATTTGGCAAAACATAAGGTTTTTAACACAATATTGAAAGAAAAAAATATAGAAAGAAGACAATGGAATATCGAGAAGAATGAATTTGAACATACTCATTGATCGTTGTCATAATTTTCATCAAAACTTCTGTAATTCATAGATTTTGATATTAAAAATTTGTGTCTATGCATTTTCTGTACGTCGGCATCTCAAAACCAACAAACATCGCAACTGAAATTGTTTTCTTCACAATATACTAATTTAAACCGATTCATATGGCAAAATATAAGATTTTGAACACAATATTGAAGACAAAAATTGTTATAGAAAAAAGATAATACAACATCGAGGAGGAAAAATTTGAACATACACCAACCCGTTCATTAACTGTTATGAGATTTTCATCAAAACTTTTGTGTAATTCACACTAGCTAGCCCATTATTAAATCTAATCAAATTAATTGCCAGCGCTCAGCTTTATTATGCACTCCTGATCTAACCTAGTCTACCAGCAGTCTTCTACTTCCTGATACATACATTATTAATTACAAACCTCAACTACGAGCTCTCTGAAACATTATTTTCTGTCAGTCTAGACACCACGTTGCTGAAATAGGCCTTTCAAACAGCTGATGTCCCCTCGTGCTCTGAAAAGGACCACACTCGAAATCCACGAGAGACCGAGGGAGAGCGACATATCTGCCAAATTTCGAGGGCGACAAAGATCGTTGGGAAGCGTACAACCCTGATTTTACACACACTTGACTCCAGGTATGAGATTAACATACCGCGAGAAAATGACACATTTGGGGGTGATCCACAAGGACACGGGAGAAGTTTTGGTGTCTATGTTGATTTGGAATCATACTGAGACATACTTTAGGACTTTTTGTTAGATTTTTAGAACTATCTAAGAACTTCAGAGTGTGATATTTTACATATTGACTAACCTGCTATTGCCATCCAAGGGTAGAACGTGTGATTAGTCTGCTGATGTATCTGGGTGCCAACAGGCTGGGACGAAGTCGTGTTCAGCGAGCAGGGATTGTTCCAGGACGACAAGGAGTTCCCTGTTCTCGCTGTAGCCGCGCCAGGACTGGACGAAGGGTCTCCTCCAACGAGCCCCACCGAGGAACCGTAGCCCACCCTAGAGTCTGGTGTACACGCGGCGGGCCTCACGGGGCCCCCCAGGCTGTTCGAAAGATTTGCTCCACCCCCAGAAGTAGCACTTTGCCACACGTCCTTCACCGCTGCTGCAGCTACAACTGCGGCATACCCGTTCTGATCCGCGTTGCCTTTAGAGCAGTCCGACTTGGACGAGGTGCTGTAGTTGACGGAGTTTTGCTGCACGTCTGCGGAAGAGGAGTAGAGCTTGCAAGCTGCAGCTACCGAGGCGTCGTAGGGGGAGTCTTGGGGCGCTCGCGGCTGGTGCAAGGGGTGAGCGTGGTGGTGCTGGCTGGACGCGTAGGGAGGCATGCCTAGGCTGAGAGGGAAGTTTCTGTAGGCCGCGGCTGCGGCTGCACTGGGGTGGTCGTGGTGGTGGGCCCCAGCTACGGAGCCAGGGCTTTGGTGGTGGTGCCCGCCGTAGAAGCCGTTCTGCTCGAAGTAAGAGTTCATGATTGTAGCGTTAATTTTGACTGTTCTATCAAGATCCCTCGAGTCGAGGGATGCCCTTGCAACGTCCGGAAAATCACACAGTCCACATGCACAAAAGCTACTAGTCAAATCAAGCACTGTCACTTAAAAACTCGCAAAGCCTCGTCATTATTGAAGCAGTTACGATAATCGTTACGAGGCGATAATAATAATAGTAAGTGGGTGATAAATACGAGTCGAAGCACGAGGCAAACGCACCGCGCGAAAGTCTAGTCCGGAGTGCACACACTAACTGGTATGGTCGCGGATCGGAGCCCACTGGATCTCCGGAGCAGAATCCGTCCCACACATCCCGGCCCATTCGCCGTCTCGCTCTCGCATCACCGCCTCTCGCTCCCTCTCGCGGCATCCCCTCCTAATACAGCACGCGGCGATAATAGACAGCTCATTATTACTTGCCACTATTGCTACCTGTATTGTCAGCCCTAAGGACCCGATTCGACAGGGTTACAGTACACAGGGATTAACCCTTGCAGCCTCGAGTACTTTAAAAGCAATTCAACGGACTACCGTTTGGACTAGAGCACGCGCCTTCGCCCTTCCATACATTCAATAACAAACAACTTTGTTAATAACAATCGACGAATGTTTATTATTTCGCTCTACTTTTGCCGGCGCGGAGCAAGACGTTTGAAATATTCGCAAGTAATAAGGACGAATGTTACTAAATAATGGAAGGGATCGTAAATGGACCAATAGCGACGGCATTCGTTACAATGCTGGCGCCCACAATGAGAGTTGCGCAAGGAAAATATATCCCCTAACGACCTCGAGTTCACAAACCATTCTCCCCACTCGGGCGGCCGCCGTCTCTGTCGCTCTCGCGCGGCGTGCCGTGCCGGTGCGGTGGCGCCCTCTGTCGGTCGAGTGCTCAACTCGAAAACCAGATACTTTTCGACGTTCAAACGAGTAACATCAAAGTATATTGCTACTTGAGGCACTCGTAAAAGATAAAATTCATTCAAAATAAATACTTTCGCTGAGTCTCATTGGTCGTAAAGTTTTTTGACGAGGTTGATATGAGCTAAATGAAAGGGTTCACAGTTGGGAATTGCGGAAATTCCTGGGGCACGTGAGAGTGAGTTTGTAGGAAGTGTTGGTACATTTTCTTGCAGAATTTTGAAGGAAATTGTGCTCTGATTGATATCTTTTGATTTATTGCTGCCAGAAATATCAGCCATTTTATTATTATAAACATAATTAATGGTGTTAGAAGATAAAATGGGATTTTTTAATTGGTTTCAAAACATATTTATCTTTATTGACAAAGCTTTTTGGGATCTTTGACCTTTCACAGTCTGAAAATTAAAAAAATGTTAATTCACCGAAAACGACTCGATCTTCACAAACTTTATTCAATCACGACGTTTCGCAACACAGTAACTTCTTCAAGTGAATATGCAGGATATATAATCAGTTATGTACCACTTTGCATTAATGATAATCTACCTTTTCCAGATGATTGTACCAATCAAAATTACAGAGAGTATAACCCCTAACATATCTACATCATTGAAATAACCTCAAAGATTAAGATTCTAATAATCTCTACTTCCGAGAAAATTAATTAAACAAAGCTGAGTAATTCAAATCAAGATAGTCGTTAAGCAGTATATATATTTTAATTTTTGAGTCTAATAACTTCGTCGATTCTAAATGATTCAACTTCAATACTTTATTTTAAATTCTTCGTCAAAAGTGTGATTTTTTTCTAAAAGATTACTTGATTATGTTGAATTTGTTTTCTTGTTCAAATAACTTAATATTACCTTATATACTACTGATTTCTCGAATTTGAAAGTTCTGTCATTATGGATTTTGATATACCTTCCCAACGTATATCAACTGTTTTATATGCAATTCTTATATGGATCTTGTCTACTTAATAAAGCTATATTTTTTGTTGCTAAGTGCAAAAACTGGTAAAACTAAAGAGGAGTAAAATTTTTCGTCATTTTGAAGAAAACATGCAGCTCGTCTGTCAACAAAATGAGAACGAATACTGTTTCTTCCTTCACCAGTAATAATAAGAATACTTCCTCACAAACACTTATATAGAGAGTACCCAAAGGCATAGTATCTAAAGAAATGAAGTAAAAGTGTTTGGTTTGTGTTTGACACTTGATCTTGAAAATATAATAATTTGGAATGCGTTGAAACATGTTCTTCTCCTAATAATCCTGCAATACAAAATATAGGGTATTGATGATTTTGCAGAACCTGTCGAAACAGTATACCTACCTAGTAAAACAAACAAAAATATCTGATTTCTCATATAGAATTGACCACTTGGGTAATCAAATATGGATTTTGATAGTTTCCAAATTAATTTTCATTTACCTAGTCATGGATTTATATTTGTTTTGTGCATATGTGAACAGTTTTTCACCTGTTTAATGCAGAATTGAGTGAATTTTTCACATGTGATAGAGTGAAATTGGTGTAAAATTCATCGATAAAATAAGGTACCTTCAACTTGAATCCATACTTATATTTGCGTTTATGAACATATACTCGAAAAGAATGTTTTCATGAAACATCATGTACAATAAAAAAAACAACGATCGAGATTATGACTCTTAAGTACTGTTATATAGTAGGTATATAATGAATGAAATTAAATGCATATCTGACTAAAACTACATAAATCTATACAATTCTTTATTTATGTCTAAAATGCAGATACAAAAGTGACTACAAACGAACTCTTGAAACTAGGATGATTAAGAGGAAAATCGTCCAAATGCTATTATTGATAAGCAGGATTTTCAATATTAATATACCTAGAAGCGGAAAGAAAGAAAACACAGGAAATCTTAGATGATTTTACTGAAAATTTTATACTTATTGCTTGTTGCTAAAACAATCTAATTTTTCGGAAATAACCGTATCCAGAAACACCTTGCTGTAAGATCGATAATTGGAAATTTCCCTGGCTTGACAGCTGTATTTCTTGTTCAATTTTTGGTCAGAGTTGCTCATCAAATAACTTGATTATTTTAGTTTTATGATAATCTTGAATATGCTCAGATTATGTTTAAAATGAGTAACGAATGTACAAATTGCAATTCATTTTATTATTAAGCATTAATTTATTTCTGCTTTTAACGATACCAAAATGTCAACAAGGCGATAACTACAAGGAACTAGTAACTCCAAAGCCAACTTTGATTGTGGTACTATAACGCGCAAAATTATTATTAATTTTGCATGCATTATCATTTAATTTTTTAATCAGTTTCCCTTGTTTCTAAAAGTATAAAAGTATGGAAAGTATTTATTTCTGATTTTAGATAGTGCCCACTACTATTTAAGTATTTACAACACAGGCTTGTATTTTTTCTCTTTTCTCTAGTAGTATAAAGTTGTTATATAAATAGAATGTTTTCTACTTTATTTAAATAACTAAACTTTATTCTACTTGAGCATAGGGACATTAAAATATTCCTAAGCAACTCCAAAAACAACAACTAGCAGCCTAGGATTTCCCTTACATTTTTATGTCATCTGTTTCATACTACTTTCAAAAACTTTTAGTTTTGGCATAACATTTTCTTACCGAATCCCACGCGTGATCAAAGTAATTGCACGATATTTTTCTAGGAAATTATCGAAGAATTCAAGTACCTATATACTCGAAAAATTTCAGCAACTAATTTAAGCACTTAGAGACTACAGGGCACATTAAAAGATAATTTGCTAATGAACGATTTGATGTGATTAATGTTTCGTTTGGCAGTCGTTTTGTTCAAAATTTCCAGTGCTACAAAGGCTAAATAGACCAGATGTGTAAAGACAGTAATTAAGCGGTCTCCATTACTTTCAAATATAAGGTTCTCAAAGGCACAAAACGGGCAATTTGAAAGAATCAATTCGTGCTAGAAAACGTCCTGTTTTATGGCCTCATCTGTAGGTACTTTCAATTATCATTATTTTTGATTCCATTAAGAACTCTACCAAAATACAATTATTTATTTTCACTCGATATCACAAAACATGGACATCATAATTTTGTGTGAAAATATTGAGTGGTTTTGAAATAATTCTCGACTTAATCGCACCTTACCTTACCCATATAATAAGAAACGAAGGTATATTGATACACGTATCGGAAAATATTTCATTCCAATAAAATAGAATGAGTTACAAACAAGCTGCAAACCGGTTACAACAACTTTTCTAATTTAAGGTTAACTAACAAACACGGAATAACTTTGATAATGAAATTTCACCTGGTGCAAAGTGAAGACATAAACAACATCCGACAATAATAATAATTGTTAGATGTTTAAGAGACGTACCTAGATACCTATATACAAGATGGTCAAAATAAATAAATAGTAACTAGTAATAAAAAAACATCATTCCAATTCAATATATTTTCCTAATATCAACACTAGAATTGTATAATGATGACAACGAAACTTGTCACTGACTTCACTATGGTCCATGACAGCTTGAGCTCAATTCTATTCTAAATAGCACTATGCAGGCCCGGATTAGCAGCTATTTACGCCATAGGCCAAAGTTTTAAATTACTTCCCCTTCCAGGATGTCTGGGGAGTGTGGAATTTTTTGGCATATCTAACTGTAAACCTCGTTTTAGAGCTTCTTTGGGGTTATTAAAATTCCAAAATGGATGAAAAGCAAATATTTGCAATTTGAGTGAGCAGATATTGACGATTGACTAAAAAAAATCGTGTTGAAAAATAAAACACATTCACACTATTTAATAAACAGCACTGTGTACAGCGTGATTTACGTAGACCGTGCATTAGAAGTTTTTCAACTTGCAGTTGGACTAGAAACTTGAAATTTAGTATGCTGACATAATTGATCATGTGCGTTCTACCACAAATATTTTTAGTCCTACAACTATACAGGGTATCCCAAAAGCCGGTACCAACTTTCTTATTTTAAATGGAAACCTAATTTTTTGTCATGGTTCGATTGACATTCTGATCATGACTTCAGGCAACCTAGGTTGTGCTAACTTATCTATTACAGTTTTTGAGATATGTCCATTTTTCTTAAAAAAAATACCGCTGTAGTAGATTACGAAAACACGTATAGCCCGCAAACCGTTCAAAATTAGGAAACCAAATTAATGAAGCAGTTAGCTGGTAGTCCAGGCTAACACCTGATGTCCCATCGACGGTCCCATTTTGTACCATATGGGCGCAGACGATTTTCGAATGTCGCATTATAAAATTGTCAAAAACTCAAATTTTTCAAATGGCACCTTCCATTTTTTTTCTTAACCATTGAAGAGAAAATTGAATCTTAGGATGACTTATTTCAGCTTTCCCTATACCCAAGTTCAACCTATCAGGTTATAATAATAATAATAACTTTATTCACTTGAAGAAATTTACAATAAAAATAGTGAATAAGCGAATCATCACAGAACCAAAAAATGCTTGTTTGTGATAGGTATCAATTAAATTGATCTTGGTAACGACCATAGAAGCTTCAGATGCTTGTTTATGGCCTGTATGTTGTTAATTAAAATAAGAGTACACATATTGCTACTGGTAAAAAATATAAAACACAGAAGTATGAATATAAAATCAGGGGTAAGAAAATATCACTTAATCTACACATATTTGAATAGCCTAGGAGGTGGTAATCAATTAATAAATCAATAAAAAACAGACAAAAGTACAATTTTAGATTACACAGACTTCCTTAGTCATATGGTTATAAAGAGAATGTCCCAAAAAAGCTCTCAAGGAGCTTGTCTATGGACAGTTTCTACCTTATGGACTAGATGGACCTGTACCTGTGAAATTTGAGATAAAAATTCATAAAAGAGTTATAACGATAGTGATAGGAGTAAAGAATAGAGTTGTTAAGACAACGTTAATAATATATAGATTATGGAACTTTACAAGCATAATATATACACATATATACACATATATTACTTAAGTATATTTTCGATACATTTGATATAAAATTTTTAATTGTTCAGGTCTGCAAGCTTAGACAAAAATGATTCTTTGAAATGTGAGATATATATGTAGTCAAGCATATAAAGAAATCAAAATCTTTGATAATAAATACAATTCTCATGAGGAGTCAATAAGATTGTGCAAATTGATCCTATTCATAGACAAAATCCAACTTTCACTTTCTTTTTGAATAAATTCAAGGAGTTTATTGATTTCATCCAACCTGGTACCATGTTCCTCAACCTAGGGGCAATTCAATTAAAATCAAGAAATGCCTTAAATGGTAATCCTTGAGAAGCTAAAGCTTTTATCACCACGACAACTCTTTGCAATAACATTTGCCAGTAGCTAATTCCTGGATCTATCATTTTAGTAAGGTACGTGGGAATTAACCTTGCCCAGTTTCTCTCCTCTGTCTTTTAAATTGATGGTGTTGTTTTATGTGAAAGGGAGTTTTCATGTTCTTTGAGCCTTGTTGTACATGGACATTTTTCCAGTCACTGAAACCATTTTTCACTAAATATGATTCCGATTGTGTTTCCGAATGGAAAAGACGGCTAGGACCACAAAAAACTGCACATTTAGTTGCAGGGTACACAGGCCATGCTCTGCCTTTTTTTCTCCTTTTGCTAAATATCTATAAAAATGAGTACCTGAAAAACTCCGAAAATGGTTACCATAATTCTTTGCCTTTGAAAAATTAGCTTCTTTATTTTGAATTAACCCATGTTGGGATACGTAACCACGTAGTTAATTATTTACAACCCAGTTTGCTGGATCAGGATCGACTAGATCAAAACTCAAAATTTTCAGGTTCACGTTCTAAACTCATTTGAATTGGTGTTGGATATTAAAGACTCTCAGTATCTTCCTGTGGTTCAGATTCAAATTTTGTGTCTAGTTCCGATTCTGTTCCTGAAGTGAAAGACTGCATCATATGAACAGAGGTGCTAGGACTAGTACTAGGAGTACAGCAGTCTAAAAATAAGCAGTCATCTGTTTTGGTTTGGTTATTTTCGTCTTCGCGATCGTCTTTGTCGGGTGAGTCACAAGTTCAAAGTTAGTCAGATTTCCCCGTATCCTGCGCTGCGCCCCCCGCAAGCGTGCGCCCTAGGCCAAGGCCTAGGTTGGCCTTATGGGTAATCCGGGCCTGGCACTATGACCTAGTAAACAGTTAGAATGAGTGAAATGATAGGAAATTCTTTGTATTTAATGTCCAATTTATTGACATCCTCAATAGATTATCCAGTTCATGAAAAAGGCAAGGGTAACTTATTGATACCCACTATCTTTCGATATGTGTATAGACAAGCACATTTTTTCAGTTCCCAAACAGGTATAGGCATGAGTTTTCAACAAGGAATTTTATACCTGTGATTGTTGATGTGAATTACACGAAATATGTGATCTGAAGACAGTTAATATAAGTAAGAACGTGTAGGATTCCATATTCAATTGATGGAACACATGGTTTTCAAATTTCAAGCCAAACATCTATAAAAACCCAAATACTGAATTTATACTGATTTGTCCAAGGATTTGACAAAATAATTCATGAAATACTTGTAAAGAAAATCACGTGTTTATGGGATTCAGTAACACTTTTCTGAACCTTTCGATATTATAAGTACTTGAATAGCAGCATTAGAGTACGTTTGAAAAGGGAAACATACTCAATTGAAAATTTAAACAAACATAACTCCTCTGAAAATGGATATAAAAAGTGAAAACCTACGAAAAAAAAAGAAGCTACTTTTTTGTAATATCTAACAGAAAACAACTACTTCCCCTACTAATTCCATACTGTATATTGAACTGATAGATACATCATCTGATAGATTGCATGTGAAAAGACCATATATAACTTGAAAGACAAAATCTGAAAATGAAAATATGCATTTTCATTCAGAAAGTTGAAATGAAATGAAGCTATTTGTTGTAATAGGTATCTAACAGAAATCAACTACTGATAGATATTGTTGAAATAACCTTACTTGAAAGAAATATTCATGTACCTACTCAAAAGGTAGTTGTTTTCAGTTTCAGTTTCAGTCAAATATCTTAAAATTCGTTTTACTCCCTCCCAATGAATATCACATGGACTTTCCACATATCTGCTCAACTTGTTGACAGCAAATGTGATATCTGGTCGACTAACTGAGGCCAAAAACAATAATCCACCTATCGCTTGTCGATATGGCGAAGAACATGTAGAACTTTCTTGTTCCAAATCTTTAGTTGGACCGGGAGTACCCACTGACTTACAATTTGACATACTGAATCTGTCAAGTAATTTTTCAATGTATTTTTCCTGTTTCACAATAAGTTCACTTCCATTTCGACTGATTTCCATTCCTAGATAGCATTTAACTTCTTCTCTAGTGATTTCAATAAATTTCTCAAGATGTTGTAGTAAATTTTATATTTCAGATTCGTTTGTTGATGCGATTAAACCGTCGTCAACGAATATAACGAGAAACAATTTATCACCGCTTCTGTGATTTTTGTAAAAAATACATGGATCGGTCTCAGACTGTACAGGATTGAATATTTCCAATGTGTTGACCAATTTCTTGTTCCAATTCCGGGGAGCTTGTTTAAGCCCATAAATGCTCTTTTTGAGATGACATACTCGTTCAGTTCCGTCTTCAAATCCTGGGGTTTGTTGCATATAGATGTCCTCGTCCAAATGACTATTCAAGAATGCAGTTTTAACGTCGAACTGTCTCAAAAACATTCCATTGCATGACGCTATTCCCAAAATCAGTCTTATAGATTTGTACTGTTCTACTGGACTGAATGTTTCGTAAAAATATATTCCATATTTCTGACCACATCCTTTCACGACTAACCTTGCTTTAAGGAGTCCACTTGATTTCAATTTGTAAACCCACATACAGTTGAGAGTTTTCTTATTCTGTGGAAGAGAAGTCAATTCCCAAGTTTGGTTTCGAAGTTGAGCGTCCATTTCTTTTTCCATTTTCTGAGGAGTCATGTTTGTTTCAGTTTTCAGATGTCCAGCGTGACTTTAGCCAGGGAAATACTAAGTTGGTTTTTGTTAGATATTACAAAATAGCTTCATTTCATTTCAACTATCTGTAGGTATATGGAAATGCCAATTTTCATTTTTGGATTTTGTCTTCAATATCTATCAGATGTAGTTTAATGTCCAGCGTGGCTTTATCCGGGAAAGTAGTTGTTTTTGTTAGATAGTACAATAAAATAGCTTCTCATTTCCATTTCCATTTCCAGAGGAGTCATCATATGTTTGTTTCAATTTACCGTTGAGAATGTTTCCCTTTTTAACATGAATACCTTTGAAGAGTTAAATTTGAATGATGGAAAATAGCGACTAAAGTTTGTCTTTCAGTCGCAGATGACTCCACATCTGATTTCATGAACATCCTCTTCATATTTTCAATAACATAAAGAGTTGGTCATCAAAGTGATTTAAAAAATTACAAGAATAAACTATCTTCCTGTGAGGACCGATCACAATTTTTTCAATGGTAGTACAAAAATATGTTACTAGTAATCATAATTTACTGGTTCAATGAAATATCTTCACTGGAAACCCTCAGTCAGCAAAGTTTTTTAAAAATTACAAGAATATCCTTATGTGACGGCTGATCCCAATTTTTTTATGGTATCACAAGAAGTGTATTCTAAGTAGTCATAATTTATTATTTAATTGAAATATCTTCACTATAAACCCCCCAGATAGAAAAGTTTTAAAAATAATAATAATAATAAAGGTCTTTATTAATCCCAAATAAGAAATACATTTCAAAAAGTATAATGATAAGGCGAGGTTCATTTCATTCTGGATTCCTGGTAAGGTAATGTAAGGGTAACGACTGTAGATTTTAACAGTTGAAACGTCGTGATTAAAAATTGCAGAGAATTGAATTTTTCTTTGTTCTTTTTTAGACAATGAAAGTCCAGAATAACCTTACTCAAAATATTGTTAATATCATATTGAAAATAACACCATCATAACTCACCGTTTTGAAAACACGTCTGGAACCATTTTTATCGACAGTCTCAAATTTCGTAGTACACGAAGTTCTATAACAATCGTCCATAAGCTGCACCAGCAATAAACAACGAAGAAGTATCAAATTTCCCCAAGCATATCACCCGCAATGATAAAATATCCCGGACGACTTGATGGCAAATTACCATTATCATAATTGAAATAATGTTGAATAAACCGCCTATAAAAACCACATAAAACTTTTATAATCATTGTTGATATTAACAAATCATTTAGTTTGGGTCGTAAAATTTTTATTGCGTTTGGCACGCTTTTGATGTGACATGTCAAGTTTTACAGCATGCGGTGAGGAGACTAGGTTTCTTTTTCTTATTGGTGACATTTACGATCAGTCAAATGGCAGTAAATGTTCCTTTTACAACTATCATACCTCCTTGCATATTGAAACATCCGAAATGCGACGTTTGAAAGGCGAACGCTTTGTTTACCAGGGCAATAAGGATTAGTTTGGCTAACACAAGTTTTATTGTGTTTTTATGACCGTATTATGGAAGCTATTGACATTTAAGTAGTCGGTAGCTTTAGTGGAATTATGTTTATGAGTGCGATAGATCATTATTCGGTAAACAAATCGTAATGTGTTAATTTTGTGGTTGATTTTATTAAATGGCACAATAATCGTAAAATTATTATGTATGGCCTCAGAATTTGAATTTATTTTTCGATCGGTGAATGTGTGTGAATTAATTTCTCATAGTTCAACCATACGGTTATTAGTATTGACAGGATAGAAATATTTATTAATAATGATGAATTAGAAAATATTTTTTGAAATATGGCTCAATCAAGAACGTAACTTATGAAATTGATTTGTTTTCTCATTGTCATATCTTGTAATAAATGAACTTCAAAAAACTTTTTAGAGGAAAGCTTTTTTTTAAATGCACTAACACGAAGAAATTAAACCCATCAATTTTTTACGTTATAAAATTTTAAATGATATAAAAGCTTGTCGCGGAAAGTATCTATGTATTTCTTATTGTACATTAAATTTAAAATTACCTCAAGTTTATTCTTGCGACAAGCTTTTATATCAATTACTATTTAGTGTTTATGTAAGTGATGTCGGGAGTTGTTTCCATCACTGCAATATCTCATTATATGCCGATGATATGAAAATTTTCTGTCCCACAAATTCTCTCTCGGATTATACTGAAATACAGGAGGACCTCGATCGCTTCTCGGATTACTGTAAAATATATAAATTTTCACTAAATACTGAGAAATGTAGTCAAATCATATTTACACGTAGCCCGAATCCACACATCTCTTCGCTCAGTATTGACAATGATAAACTGTCCTTTTCAGATGAGATAGTTGACTTAGGTGTTACTTTGGATACCAAACTGACCCTTGACAGTCATATCAAAAAAAATTTCAGAAAGTCCCTAAGAACTCTAGGATTCATATCGAGAAGTACTAGGGATTTCAAGAATTCTTCCTTGTTACTGATTATGTTTAACAGTTTGATAAAACCTATCCTTGAATACTGTAGTGTAGTTTGGAACCCGTCATATCAAAAATACATAAAGAGACTAGAGTTTGTGCAAAAGAAGATAATCATGTATAATACAACAAGTGCCGATAAAATTGCCGATTATTCTTCGACTTCACTTGACGAGTTATCATAAAATTTGGAAATACGAGTGCGTAGCACGAGTTGTATTACCTAAAATTTTATGATAACGAGTAATTGTGAAGGAGGAGAATAATCAGGAAAATTTTATCGACACGAGTTGTATTTTATATGATAATTTCACAAAATTTGCTTTTTTTTAGTAATAATAATTGGAACCAGAATTATTTATTTCAACTCATTCAGATACATAGATAATTACAATTCATTACAATTGAAATTTTGAACATTGAAAGTACAATTCTGGAACACTATTTTTGAATTTGTTTGCTCATTTTTCGTCTCATTAGAGCTGTTGCAAGAGTAGACATTTTTGTTGGCATCGCTGAATGAAGAACTTGAACTCGCTCTCATTTTAGTGACGATTTCAGAGTGTCTTTTTGGCTGCATGTTCATATAGGATTGTAAAGAACTGGAACTGCTGTGTCCTGTGATCTTCATCATTTCTTGTTCAGACACTTCAGCTTGGGCAAGGTGAGTAACAGCGATAGACCTATGGCTGTGATTGCTGAATTTTTTGTTCTGAATATCCAAACCCATTTTCTGACAAGTTTCTTTGGTCCATTTTGACATAGAGTTTATTCCAATATGACAATTTTTGTACCAACCAATACTGTCAGGATCTTTCCATCTAGGATTCGGAGTTAGGAAAAAGCGGTCGGACGTGATATGTCCAGGGCGTTTTTCCATCACTTTGTGGAATATGCGAACAGGGCAAATATCGGGGTCCTCAGTATTTTTTATTAACCATTTGCTTGAAGTACATGATTTTGACCCACCTTGATTGGTTTTGTTAAATATGGGATTATATTCAATACGTCCAGTCGGCCGTCCAACATTATTCTTTTCCACTATAAAAAAACTAACCTTCGAGTAACATCCTTCATTGCCCCTCCAAGCAAATTCTTTGGCTGCAATGAAAAAAAATTTCTTGATGAGTCCCTCCGGATTGTTTTCTTTCCAATATCTCAGTAATCTCATATTTTCCTCAATTGTAAAAGCAGTTGAACTCGTTTTCCTCTTTTCGACATCCCCTTGAAGTAATTTTCTCTTCGCATCTCTTGCATCACGGGCTGATCTAAATTCTATGTCAGCAAATGGATTCATTTTCACATTATAATCATTATAAAACTTGTCTTGGAGCAGTTTTGCGACAACATTCCAATTGAATTTTATAACAGTTTCTTTATATTCACTGCCATCCTGCTTCTTCATATTGAAGGCATAATCTTTCAATATATTCGCAATTTCTACTGGGGTAGTTTCCTTTTCGACAACATAATTCCTATTTCGGCAAAAGTCCATAAATTGTTTCCAAGCATAATCTTTCGATTTCCTTGTATTTTTTGGCGTATTCTGTGCAATTGCCAAATTAATTTTGATATTTGTAGCAGTTCCCCATCTATTGGATTCCATTTCTTTTTCGAATTACCGCATAATATTCCGAAAGCGAAACGATATTCAAACGTCAGTTATGCGTCAGAATTTCCGTTACCATGGAAATCCAGATAGTGGTATAATCGTATATTAATTCGCTGCAGGAGAAAATTATCAACAAAGCTTCAACCTCATTGGATGTGCTTTGTCATTAGGAACAATTTCATTGGTTTTTTGACAGTTGCGTGAAATTCTCAATATTATAAATTATAGATTCTTCAGGTATAGGCACTACTTTCCATATGAAAGTAACCTAATTTTCTATAACCTAGTGAGCCTATCTCTTAGGCGTGATTTCAATGATATATATTTCGTCTACAAAATATTTAATAATCTCATAGATTCCAATGAATGCTTCAACACTCTTCACCCTAAACTGTTCTTCATATAACATTCGTCATAGACAACTACTTTTTACTCCTTATTTTTCCACAAATTATTTTGGTAATTCTCCAATGATTAGATGTACGGTAACAATCAACACCATGATCTCTGAAGATCTGGACATTTTAAAGCTTGGTGTTAACTGTTTCAAAAAGAAACTGAAAACGTTCTTATCCACTTACATTATGATCACCTAGTCCAATTTATAATTTTTACTTTAGATCTGTAAACTAGATTAAGTTTTTTTGTTCTTGCTATTTCATGATAACATAATTGTTATTTTTTATTGTTATCGTGTGTTATCCTGTTATTGGGCTCGTCCTGTTGGGTAACCTTTGTAATTAAATAAATAAAAAAAAAATAACATTCAAAATTTTATAATGTAACAAAATGATGGGTTCAATTCACTTTGAAATTTATATAATTTTTTTAGTGCATTTAAATAAAAGCTTTTCTCTTAAAAGTTTTTTTAAGTTCATTATTTTTTTCAGTTTTCTTTATTTTCCATGATTGAAACCGTTGGAGATTTTCCCGAATTTCTACGAGTTCTCTATCTAGCTATCGAGAGGGGGGGAAGAGGGGTAATTTTTTTGAAACCATATTATTGAATTGTCATATAATTTTCACTATTTTTACGGATTTTTTCTAATTCTATATCACAAGTTTTCCTAATTTTTTTCATGACAGGAAATGGGGACGTGCCCCCGATCATCTTCTTTTTCATCATTACTTTTCATGTCTGAAACTGTTGAAACATTTTCCGAATTCCTTCGCATTCTCTATCCAGCTTTTGAGGAGGGGACAGGGAAACTGCCTTTTTTTAACCATAATATTCGGTGGTCAGTTATTTTTACGGAATTTTTCGATTTTATTTTCAAGAGTTTTCCAAATTTTCGGGAGAAGGTGGGGGCGAGCCCTCCCTAGCAAATTTTTCTCTTTTCGCTGTAATTTTTTACTTCCAAATTTGTCAAGAAAACTTCCGAAACCCTACGCTTTCTCTATCAAGCTTTGGGGGGGCAGGATGGGGACAATTTCTTCAACATTAATGTAATGTCATCGGACTGACACAGCATGTAAAATTTCAATTCCATAGGATAAGAGTAAGTAGTTCTAATTCAGCTTGCATATTAATGAAATATTTTTCGAATAATTTTGACAATATTTATAACAGTAATAATGAAGGAATTCGGAATGGACAAATGTGCCACGGTTCATCTCGAAAGATGACGATGCGTGGAATACGGAGATAATTTTCAGCTCATAGACAAGAAATATCGGAGCTTTGGAGACAGGGCCTGACTAGGAAAAATATAATGATAATATGGCATTTATTGCCCAACAGAGACCATTCACAAAGCAATTTTATAGGATAGCTAAGAAATTACAAATACTACTACTACAACTACAAATGCAAAATGCATAATCTTCGTATTCACAAAGAAAATTTTTCTCTACTCCATGTAAACTGCAATTGTATAATTATTGAGAAAACCAGAACTTGGAAATATCTATAGGAGTTATATTAAATACCGATAAAAAAAACTCACAAAGATAATACAACATTTTTCTATCACAGTAAATTATACAATATGCTTCCAAGTTCACTGAAGTGTTTACTCAATATGAAACGTTTCAAATAGAAGTAAAAAACCTGATGCTCACCAATATGAAAATGTTTCTTATAATATTTTGAAGAAAATAAACCTCCTTGCACTCCCTCAACAATCGTCATCATCCTTACTCAAATTATTTATAATAATAATAATAATAATTAACGTCTTTATTACTCACAAACTAAATATACATTTCTGTAATATGAGAAGAGTAAAAGAAAATCAAGTTTGGAGTAAAAGGCGAAGTTCAATTTACGAGGTGATAGAACAAATCACCAGTAAATTGTTATTCCACTTAACCTTGTACGTCTCTTTGCCTTGATGTAGTAGTTTTTATTCTGAATAAGCCTATTACATTTATAAAATTCATATACATATGCCTGTTACGACTTATACCTAGAGAATCAATAGATCATTTGGAGATGAGAAAATAAGAGATTGAGAGGGGAGGGAAAACGTGAATGAGTTTTATCTATTCTATACACTGTTGATGGAAAATAAATTTTTTAAATTTGTTTTTGAAATTCGACAAAGTTCCTGCTTTCATCACTTGAGGAATGGAGTTATACACTTTACAGATCTGATAGGAGAATTACCGTTTAAAAAATTCTAATCTGAAAGAGGGCGTTGTTAAAGTACCTTTATATCTAATATTGAAATTGTGGATATCTGAGCGAAATTTTCATATGGAGGTATGAGGGAGTTTTGCTAAAAATAAGTTGGTGGTAGAGACAAGCACTGTGCATCGTTCGTCTATTTTCCATATTCAACCAACCAGCTACTCTTAATTTATATGTGATTCTTTGACCTCTACTTATCCCATATATCAGTCACAAACAAGAGTTTTGAACTTTCTGTATTTTATTCTTATACTGATTGGTTAAATTTGGACCATATAGAGTATCAGCATAATTGAAGGTTGATAACACCAGCGTATCACATAAGTTAGATTTGACGTTCACAGGTAGAAGGTGCCTGCTGCCATATATCAATTTGCTTTTTGCTTTTTGAAGCAACTTGTTTACATGCTTTTCAAACCTCAAGTCATTGTCAATTAAAACACCTAGGTTTTTTGCTAAATCAACTTTTTCAAGTGGCAATTGGTTTATTGAAATATTAATATCTGGTGTGTTATTTTTACATACATTTGAGACAAAAATCATCAGATTAGATTTTGAGGCATTGATTAATAAACAATGGTCAGATGCGAGTTTAACAAAAGCATTGAGGTCTACAATAATTAATGCACAAGCATTTTCAATTTCATCCACAGGAAATGTGTAATAGATTTGGGTGTCGTCGGCATAGAGATGAACAAAACAATTTTTAAGAGATTGCAACAGACCAGAAGTATATATTGTGAATAGCAAAGGTCCCAAAATGGAGCCCTGGGGCACACCTGAAATAAGATCAAGATATTGAGACGCCTTATCTTCAATATGAACTTTTTGCTGTCTGTTTTTCAAATATGCACCCATTAAAGCAACAGCGGAGTCAGAAAGGCCAATATAGTGTAAGATCGCTAGAAGCAAATCAAAGTTAATAGTATCGAAAGCACGGCTAAAGTCCAAAATAATCAAAATTGTACAGAGACCTTGATCTTTAGCTCTAAAAATATCATCCGCAATGTGATATAGAGGGTATATATTGTATACAGATGCATACACATAAAGAAAAAATTAAAAAGATATGATGAAATAAAATCACAGGGTACCATTTATAAGAAAATTAAGAAATTAGTTTTTCAGGCAACTAAATGTAACTAACGGATTATGATGGAAACACAACACAAGCTTTCCTCGGACAAGGTGATAGATATCTACATACGGTTCTGGTTCTATGGGAATGACGTTGCATAACAGAAGGGCCTTTCACATGACAGTAGGTGTAAAATTTACAAGCAAAGTTTGTATTTTCGAGTTAATTTAGTTTATTTTTTCTGGTGTTATCGTCAAAGCTGCAACGAAATAATAAAGTAATTAACTTACCTTCGTCATTAAGTATTTGGAGTCGGGTGCATTCTTTAAGAAAGTGTGTATCTCATCGGAAGGAACATTTTTAGACTTTTGACTTTTAAAATCATCACATTTTCGATTGAAGAAATAACGTAACTTGTGATATCGATATTATTTTTAATCGATAAAGTGGTTCTCAACATCAAATATATCGACCACAGCGTAAATGAATTAAATTTTTTTGACAACCATCCAAAATAAAAAAGCAGCATAGTTTCCAAAAATGAATTTAAGTGACTATTAACTCACCAATCAATGAATTTTGCATATATGAGTCTATTTTTATATTTTACTGGTAATAAATCCAAGGAGGTTTCCCCAGCTTGATTTGCTTTTTCTTGTGGTGTATTTTGAAAATCTAAATCACTTTCCGAATAAGAAATCATGATAATTTAAAAAACTAACAATGCTTTCAGTGCAAACTGACAAGGAGCGTCAAACTAATGAAACCAGGCAACTAAGTAGATATGAATTGTTTTTAAATCTCACGGTAGTTTTACGATTCTATTTTGCTGTTTAATTGAATAAAATTTCCAAAAATGCTTTCTAATTATATAAATGATTCCTATATTTGTTTATCAATAATTTTAAGTCGTCAAAACTTTATATACAAGGGCGGGAAATGATTGGTAATACAAATTTAACTTTTGCCACTATTAAGAAACGAAAGTTAACGTTATGAAAATTTCTCAAATTTATTACGGAAATCACGTTTTCGCAGAAGGTATTCTATTACAAAATGACATATCTCGTAAAGGGTTGTTGAAAAAAAAAATGTATTACTATCTACAAAATTTCCTGTAACTTTCCATGTTAACTCAGTGGTATTTGGCCAGGAATGTAAATGCATTCAATGAAATGAATTACATTCAACAGTTCATGATATAGTTGAAATATATTCGAAATGAGTTAATGATAATAACGAACTTGACATCATTATGATCAATATACTCATTCCTGAATGTTTCCAGGTGTGTAAATTAACTTTTTATTCAATTCGTTGTTGACAAAACATGAAATCGAGATGTTCCCGTAAACAGATGTATCTCCCAAGAAACGGTAGGGGTGCTACTACTAAGAGGGTAACTTCAATTGTTGCTGAAGTGTTCCTTTACCCAAACAATGAAATTTGCGAATGGTCTCTGAATTATTTCCAGGTGACTTGTGATTGCCCAAGTCAAACAAACGCTTTGTGAAATATTATTCTTGGGAGTGTCGCAAATATCACGTAAGTTTAACGGAAAATACTCAACAGTGATACCACAAGTGATTGAATTTTTGCGATAAGTCTGTCGATTCATTTCTGAACGAAACTGAATTTCTCGATACAATTCAGTTGAGTTCAGAAATAAAAGACAGACTTATGAGATAAATTCAATCACGAGTGGAATTTTATTAAACTATTTCACAAACGAAGTGACAAACGAAGTAAATTTGTCAGAATTAGACGAAATTAGCGAAAAAGTTAATCTCAGAAATTAATAAAGTTCAATAAACAGGAAACATTGATTAATTCCATAGAATTTATCCCAAATCTGCTCGTTTTTAAATGCGTCATTTCTTACATTTGACGTTTAACTGTCACATATAGGAAGCTGAAAACACCGAACTTGACAGACCAATCGGAGTCAAGAGTCATGTTCGGTGTTGTCGATAATCCGAAATTGAATATAGCTTCTGATTGGTTCATTTGGCAAGTGCGTGGAATAGTCAACATAATGATTGATAACGAAGTGACCAATATTTGTTATTTAGAATAAGAGAACAACACCAAAACAGGTTTTTCACACAACTCTACGAACCATTGAGCAACCATCTTACAAAAATTGTTTTATAGGTTATGTAGAAAATTTTCAAAAACACTGTAAAATGAATTGATGTGTTAATAATTGAAACTTTATAACATATAATTGAACAATTATGATGATTGCCAAAGTTGGCAACTTAGGCTCCTCTTGAAACCTACTTAGCCTCTCTCAGATATACTGAGTGGTTTCTTGAACAAATGCATTTATCAAAATTTGCAAAATCGGAAAAAGTTGTTATTTTCAGAAAATAAGTAATATTATTTGGATGAAAATTTTGAATTTTTGGAGCTTATTAAACGATGTGGAGAAAAGAAAAATTGGAATTTTTCGTGAACTTCCACAATAATCGATCTGTTTATTTTTTTAAATTAATTATAAATTTCATATATGTATCAGGAATTGATTTAAATACTCCGTTTATTTTAGGATCACCTCAGCGATGTAATGGTTTAAAAACCATTGAAAACTTCCAATTATCTCTTTATATTCCATAGAATACATTCAAAAGTAAATTTTGTGCAAAAACGGAAAGGTTTTATTGCAAGGCACTTTTTTGGCAAAATACCTTCCATAACTGACTGATTCCCATTCAAATGGTTCGTAAAAAGTTTAATCGATCTCTGCCAATGAATTACTTGAAAAATTTCATCCAAATGATACTTATTTTCCGAAAATATGAATTTGAGATTTTGCTAAAGTGCAGTTTTCAAAAAAAAAAAATAAAAAAAATTACATTTGCTGCGTACTTTTCGAATGTCACTGTATATCCTATAGTGGAATTATTGAATTGTAGTTTATTAGACTGGAAATAACTTTGAACTTTATTGTTTTGGATAATGAAATAAATTGTTATCATTGTTTATTCTTTCTATTGGTTAAAAAATCTATCCCCAAAGAGTTCTTTAAGGAAAAATGTTCTATTAAGTCCATTTGTTCCCCACATAAAGGATATATATCAAAATTGGAATAAAATGCTTGGGTACGAAGTTTCAAATGAAGCTAAAATAATATTATTTATTGGAAATGATAGAAAAACAATCTGCATAAAAAATATAAACAAACACACGATAATATTTTTAATTATTATTGAACTTTGACCTCCCTATTAGTTGAATGTTTCCATATCTTAGTAATGCTCAAAAAGATTCTTATGTTTCATACGTTATCATTGCAAAAACAGGTTGTTTCGAAAATGATTCTTTTTTCAAAGGAGACAGAAACAAGGAAAACAATTACAAAAGTCCAATTTTAAATGCAGTAAATTTATTTGTCCAAAATCACATCGGATTCAAGACGAACACAGCTCAAATTTTTGATTTTCAATACTAATATAATTTTTTTCTTATTTTAGGAACATATTTTGGTGGAGTTGCTGGTGGGATTTATTCACTGAAATGTCATCGTAACGAGCATTCACATATTCTATGAACGTATGAACAATTTCTGAATGATGAAACAAATTCAGATTGAAGTTTTTTTTATGTTTACCCAACAACAAATAAATCAAGAAATAGGTGAGTTTGAGTTCCCTTATTTGGGGTTCGATTAATTCATACAAAACTATCAATTATTTTGAATTTAGAAATCAATATTTTGAAAATATGAAACATTCATTTGTAATGCTTACTTAGAGTATTTGCTCGGAATGAAATCAATTCAATTATAAAGCGTTTTTCCACTGTCCATCTCCCTTAAAATGCGATAGAACTATTGGGTAATTATCTCTTTCAGTTATTCTGAACTAAAGTAAACTGAATAATTTGTTTTTATTACACAAATTTCAGAGGAGGCCATTCCACAGGATCTTCTACACCCATCCATTGATTAGGATAGCGTTTATCGATAAGATATGCCTACTTCGTTATTAATTCTTTTGATTATTATCTATTCAGGTGCAAAGTAGATACATCCCTGAAAGAATAATTTTTTTTAGAAAAGTCAAGATCACACTTTCATTATTCTCAGTTGTTACTATCTGTGGATGTACACGTAATTTCAAATTGTGTTCTTTTATTAAAAGGGATAGGGGAAAAGGGACTGTTTCTTCTGTTTATATACTTATGACGAAAAGATGATTGATTACTTTTTACAGATGAAAACCATTGAAGTGAATGAAAAAAAGGCTAGGGAACGATAATGGGGACTATATTTCATCAGATGGCATGATCCACAGTTAGTTTATGAAATTTTATGGCAGAGCAGACCGTCAAGGAGTCCAACTGAGGTAATGGTATTGTTTTAGAAGACCGTTGAGGAAAACTACGAGAGATATAGCTGAGACTGATCTTCCGGTTCATCACAAATCAAGGAAAAGTCAATATAAGGTTAGAGGAAATCAATGCTGGCATAAAAAATTCAAGATTATAAACCAAAACAAAACAGTTAATCCCAAAATCAGAAATTTGTATTGAAAGCCAGAGCTCTGAATGACGTGGTCGGGACATCGACGGTTGTCATGTGTGGTCCGACCTACCCTGTACAGATAAGAGGAAAGTGCTTCGAAGCTATAATAGTCTGAGGGTGGTCATCACGTCCCCACCAAGTAAGACGGGGTTCTGCTGTTTGATATACTTGGAATGGTGTGCCCAAGTTTCCATTGGGAAACGTTGCGGGGATATACGTCAGATGGCGTTCAATATCCGACGAGGCATTAGCTGAGGAAACACTTGTTTTCTGTCGGATATGAGCCACAAATGGAAAGAATGTTTTTAATGTATATCTCCATAACTAACAAGAGAGGGAGAAAAACAAATAGTGAAGATGTTCAGATGATAAAGAATTTATGTCCTATATCCGCGGGGATAGCTCGAACGGAGAGCGCCGGTTCACCGATATCTGAAGCCAAGCAACGCTATGCGAGGCCATAGTTTGGATGGGTGACCTACGGACCTCCTTTCGATATTCTCCTCGGATCGTGCTAGGAATCGCACGTAAAAAAGTAAGACCTCGTTAATCCTTGGCTCGCACAAGTTTCGACTTTTGAGTGCTGCCGTTCGTAAGGGGACGACATCTGGTTAACGGAAAAAAAACAAAACAAACAAAACAAACAAACAAACAAGACAATTTTGAACTGATTAAGAAAAGTTACTGAAAGGTCAAATAACTGAAACCACTATGAACCCGTTTCTACTTTTATAATGTCATCTTCAAGGCACTACAATGCATCATAGTTTTGAAATAAAAATAACTTTGTTAAACCAATTTTTCCGTGGCTGACAATCTAAATTATCTTTTTCGATTTTTGAAAATTGTGTATATTTTTGAAAAAATGTCATTATATTTTCTTGAGCCCTTTTGAAAAAATTGGGCCGTTCCCAGTAATTTCAACAAAAATGCCAGGTTCTCATATATCAAATACGACATTAATTTGAATTGATTGCAATGAAAATAAATAAGGTGTTCCATTTGCAAAATTGAATTACCCCCAATATCTGAAAAATTGTTGATTGAGCAACATTGCTAGTATCGTATATCATCAAAAACCATCCTGTGAAAATTTTCATGAATTTTCTCCGAGCCGTTTCTGAAATAGGAGACCATTCCCAGACTTTTAAAGACACTGTATATTTATTTTAATCTTCATTTTCATCAATATATTTTTTTTTAGTCATCAATATATTTTGTAGGAAAGTTATGACCTGGGACAGACAAAACAGCACTTTCTACCTTTCTTGGAGAAAACAGTCTGTAGAAAACACCAAAGTGCCAACCGAAAGGTATCCCTTTCAAGACTGCAAAGTCAAGAACAACACCTCAGCACCACCTGGCAGACGGTAGCTGAACTAACTTTCGCCGATCGAATGGGCCGAGGGAGACTGCAGTTATCCGCTTTATGGAAACATTAACAATCAATACAATGGGAGTTTTATGGTCAATAAAGAGCCATTCTTGCTGAGGATTGCTTGTAAAATGAGGCACAAATGTTTCTTCTCACTACGAGATTATCGAATAAGCTGCGGTTACGTTTTTTATTCGCTATTAAGTATTTATACCGTGTTTGTGGGCGGAAGTTGTTTCATAAGTTTTTATGAGGGATTATAATGAACTTTTCACTTAATAAATTTGATTGGAGCAGTGAAATTACTGAAATATGTACAGGATGTAAAGAATATTTGGTAAATACCTAAATGGTTGGTAGAAAAGATAGTGGTGATGTGAGTTAATGTATGAATTGTAAATTGAGTCCATGGAGAACATAATAAACATAAAACCTTACTCGATTATGTGCTATGACTTTTTGGAATCGCTTCTATTAAAAATTTCCTGTAAACAAACGATTATTTTTTCATCACTAGATTAGATTGTAAATTGAATGAGGACATTACTGGTGTGCTGGTAGTCATTTTTGCACGAGTATGAAATTTGCAGCTGCAATTCATACGAGTGCAAAATGGCCATTTTGTTGCGAGTTGCATACTATACTTTTTCTATGACAACATATCGTTCACGTTCAATACATGCATACATTGCAAAAACTTTGAAAGAAATAAACTGATATTTCACTACTCCAAATTCGCCGCTAATGGGCTTTCTATCAGAATTAAAATATAAATTGAAGAAATATGTAAATATTTTCTTCATTGCTATTTCTAATAGGTACACAGAAATAGAAGCCCATAAATGTATGTATGTATCTAATTGAAGTTGAATGTGCAAATATTGAATATAGACTGCCGCTTGAGGAATGCTTTCAGTTTCAAATATTTGGCAATTTTTATATCATTATAGATACTAAGAGTCGTTCTCAGCATTGAGAAGTGTGACCACAAATTGGAACTTTAAAATTTTTTGGCTAAGTCGCCAAAATATGCCATTAAAACGTTCTCGGAAAACGATTTTGTCTTTTGATCTACATTCCATTCCAAAAAAGGTTATAAGCGCGTTGATACATACTCTTCGACGTTTCCGGTAATAAATTCGGTGTTGTTACCTACGCTGCTTCTATTATGCTCGGAGGTGTCAAATCTAAGTCGATATCACTATCAGTTTCCATTTGAATCAATAGTTTTCATAGAAAACAACTATGAAATTACTCGTTACTTACTAAAACTTTGACAGAAACGATCTGCTGACATTTCATCAATTTGTCGCTTGACGTCATAATTATTTGACAAGCCGTAGTCGTCGTGATTTTAGAGCGAACCTAGGCCTAACACGAAATATTCCATTTCGCATTTGTTGCTTAGCAACTTGCCAAGCAACCGATGCAAAAATGAAATTCTGTACAAAATGTGCTTGTTTATGATTGACGTTACGGTTATAAAATGAACATTTATCGAAGTTGACGTAGAAAAACGTATTTTCAAAAGCTTTTTTCATCGTTGCTGATGTGAAATATAGTATTATCGGTATCGATTTAGTGAGAGTTGCATGATGTCAAATTTTTCCTGGGACAGGTTACTGTAGATTCATATATGCACCAAAACGCTAATTGATGACCTTTCCAAATGCCACAAAGGCAGGCAATCTGGAAAACTTGGAGTAGATGGCGCTAGTTTGGCTGGAGGTCTTTCAACTGTCAATGTAAGCTCATCATTATTATCAATTTCAATGTTTTGTTCTTATATGGTGTTGATTATTGCAATGTTACGTATGCTGTGGTCCTACACAGAAATAAAATTAATAGTAGCAAGTAAAATTTGCATACTATATGGGACAAGTACACGCTTTATTAGCCACAAGAAAAATTAGATTTCTGAATTGGATCACTTGCTGTTATTGATGTAATTTCAGGAACGCAATGTAACCTAACGATATTAAACTCTTTACTAGAAGCAAACTTTTTATTTTATAAGCCTCAATCTAATTTTTATTTGCAGTAGGTGCTCAGTTTGATAACTACTAGTGACAAGTAAATTTACCAATGATGAAGAATGATTTACTCTCAAACAGCTCATATACTTAAATCTACTAAAAAATATATTAGTTGCTACTATACAGTATTCTACTGCAGCAACATTTTTAGATTATTATAGTAATTTTAGTTTACTTGGCCTTATCAAATGACTCACTTTTTGGTAGTTTATAATTGTCTTACCTTTAATAGCTTTCATCCCATCTTTGGTATCAGGATATTATTTCTTCAAAGAAGGATCATTCGTTTTTTTAAAGCCATATTTTCAATACATTCATTCCATTCTTGAATTCAAAATGATATGAAAGGTTCGGTTGCACCAAGGTAGCAATGATTCAGTTTATACCATAAGAAAACGTACTTTCATGGCATATACAGGCTAGCAAAATACACTACTCAAAAAAACTGGAGAAAGAGATTGCAGTTTTATGACAATATTTCTTCGTGAACTATAAGTTGATGTGGGAAGAAGTATAAATCATTTTGACGGTTGTTTTAAACGAATCATCGCCTTTGGCCATATCCTTACTGGACCACCCAGTACAACCTGTTTCATAATTAAAAATTTCGGAACTTTGTTGAATCTGTTTGTATTCATCAGTATGAATGAATGATCCAGCAGGCAAGCTAATGTCTTTCCTCATTATGATCATAACATATAATTAAGAAATGAAATAAAAATATGTAATTTTTAATATTTTTTTGAAACAAAACTGTTGTTCAGTTTTTTTGGGAAAATCCTCCTGATCATTATACATGAAATGTCAATACTCTAGAAATGTTAGGTCAAAATTCACATTCTACATACCAACAAGTAAAATACATAAATCAAACTGACACTATTCACACAACTCACAACAGTAATAATAGTATAATTCTGGCACACGATGTAACACGTTCACATACAACTACTAACTCAAATGCTGGAATTGGAATGAGGCCAGTTTTGCGAAAACGTTGATGATCAGTGCAGCGGTTACTACCGTTTGATCCCGAACTGTTCGCATATCAACAAGTAGGTGAACAGTTCCATTATCGTAGGAACACCTAGCTCTACTGCAAATAAACTGTTGTATTATGCCTGTAACAGGAGTCTCTGTTGTTATGATATACTTTTCAGAAACACAAAGTAGATAAATATGAATATACACTTTTCAAGCTCTAGTAAAAGTTGACCTGACATTATACAAACTTAATTATCTAATGTTCAAAGCACTTGGTGTATGTTCATGCGTTCAGAAAACTATTTTTTTAGAGACAAAACGTTATTTTTTTAAATATAGGTATTCATTTTTTCCGTGTAATGTTGTGCTTAGCGTTTGTGTCCCTCAAAAACGTCAGGACGTAGGTTTCCAAAAGACGAAGAGTTGAACCCGAACAACTTATCATCTCAAATAAAGTAGTGTCGCAAATTATAAAGACCTATCAAAATTAAATAAAAAGCGCAAAGTACTTATTGTTAAAGGCGGATTTAGCGGATTCACAATGCATAATTTAGTGCATATGCGTAATTTTAAGGCGACTTTTCCTGATTTAAAATGCGTAATTTTTCTGCATACTCCATAACAGTTCAACACAGGGATATCTTTATAAATTGTCGAGTCCCTGTATTGAACTTTGATGTATTAGGTGTGAATTAAAATTACGCATATGCACTAAATTGTGCATTGTGAATCCGCTAAATCCGCCTTAAGTCTATAAATAATATCATTGAGACCTTTAAAACTATTAATATGTACGACGGCAGCATGCTAATTGATTTGGTGCATCAATATATACATTTTTGTATGATAAATACCAGATTAAGTTCTCAAAATAGTGTCAACAGAACGAAGGAGGCATTTTGTGCGATTTTTCGATGAGAAAATCAAGTTTGAAACTGGTCGATTTTCAAGATTCAGAAGGTTATTATGAGAAACCCCCACAAAATTATTTCGGACTCGTGTTCGGGAGATGAAACTACGTAAGTAACACTACTTTTCTTTTTGTTTCGAGAAAAATACCGATAAATTGAATAAAGCGAGTGCATAATGGAATCAAAATTCATAAATTAAATTTAGGTTTAATGACAGTTGATAAAAGTTGCAGATTAATGAAAAAGCGGTGTGCATAAATCCGCCTTTACATTTACATCGAGGAGAATCCATATGGAAAGGATATCTCACAAGAAAAACTGTACCTTTAGAAAGTAGCCTATTTTTGTTTGTTTTGCTTGCTTCTTTTCGAAAAGTCATCATGGTTCTAAACCAAAGAAAATAATCCAAAATACTACACAACACAGTAATTGCCATTTGAAATGCACAGGCTGACAAAAACGAAAGATCTCCAACTACATCAACGCCGTTATTCTGCATCTATTTCGGACATCTCTGCCATTGAAAATCATCTCTGATAAGCTTTTACTTGACAAGTCACTGTGCCACATGACATCTCAAGGTCGGAGATTGGGAGATTGAGAGGAATAATCCAACTGCTGAATACAATTCAAACCAACAAATTATTTTTCACACTCTACCAGGAACCATGTTCGCTGTAACCTAATTTTTATCAGATCAACATAAATCTCACGATGGATATTTCTGATAACGCTTAATTAACAGATCACATTTGAATGAAGCATTAACATAAAAATTAGATTATTTATCATTAGCGTCCGTTAAAGAAACACTGCTACGAGCAACTCGTATACTCGGTAATATCACAAATTATTCCGAGAAATGGAGGACATGAAGCCATAACTCAAATCGTAATCTGGATAAACAAACATAGAGTCACGACCCCAATTCATCCGGAGCATTCTTAGTAATAAGTCAAATTCATTATTTCTTATATTTACACGACGAGAAGTGAATCAATTGATTGAGTGATGATAACATAAATAATTGAGGCAGATTTGTTGACAGACATTTTGGATATTAAGTAAGGAAAAATGTGATCTTTAAGGAAGAAATTTTGTATTTCGCCAAGAAAATTTATTTGTAAAATCATAGAAAAGCGTTCTTGACTGTTGTGTGATTATCAATACATTTATTGTTAGGCATAATGGAAATACATCTAGAAAATGTCTGTCCAATTCTGGAGTGCCACAAGGGTCGAATCTAGGGACCCTGCTTTTCTTACCCTCCATTAATGACCTAACCTTGATTCTCAAATTTTCAGACTGTCCACTTATTGCCGATAATTTGAAACTTCAGAAGAGAGTCGGAACAGTAAGAGATTGTATAGGACTATAGAAATACACACATCGCCAAAATTATTGGACCCCCCTATGTTTGTCGAAATGAGACGCTATTATTACAAGTCAAGAAGTGTATTATAAAATGCATTTAATTTGGTTAAGCAACCAATGCAAATTGGCTAAATTTAATTTCAACTGAAGCAAAAAAAAAATACAAACGAAATATAGTGCATAAGAAAATGATTACAATAATCTGAAGTCTAGTAGAAAATCACTTCAGAGGAAAATAAAAAACGCTTTAATAGTCGGTGTGTCCTCCCCTATTCTGTAGTAAAGTGTTAACTCGCCTGTGCATGGAAACAATAAGGGCGTTAATGGTATCCATTGGTATGTTGTTCCATTCTTCTTGGGCCGCGAGGGTATTTCCTGGAGGGTGCTAGGGGGATTAATTCTGTTTGATATTGCTCGTTTGACGAAATCCCACATGTGCTCGATGGGATTCATGTCTGGCGAATTTGCTGGCCACGGTAATCTTTGAATATTCTCAATCTCCAGTGCATTTCGCACTCTTCTCGTGCGATGGGGCCTAGCATTATCATCCATAAAAATAAAATTGGCTCCAATTTAATGTCGGAGAGGATGAATAATGGGTTTAATAATGTTTCGAAGATATATATCCCCTGTCATAGTGTCTGGAATGGGAATAAGCTGTGTACGACGACCATGCATTATGCCTCCCCAAAACATTACTGATCCTCCTTGGTATGGAACGACTTATCTGGCAAAAGATAGTCTTTCTTGTTGCCCTGGCCCTCTCCAAACTCTGTGTCGCCGATTATCACTAACCAAACCAATTCTGGTTTCGTCCGAAAAAAGGACATTTTGCCACTGAGCTAAAAGCCAATCTCTGTGTTCTTGTGCCCACTGTAGACGAGCGGCTATGTGTCTGGGAAGTAACCTGGGTACTCTTAATGGCCTCCTGGATCGCAAATTGGCTCTAGCAAGTCTCCGCCGTATGGTGGTATTGGAACGTTCTTCGCAAATGAGTTCGGACAGCTGAGACTGTTATGGTTCGATTCCGACGTACATATCCTGCTACATACCGATCTTCTCTGGCATTAGTTACCCTATGACGTCCAGTTCCACGTCTATAGTCAACGCTGTTAGTTTCCTGGTACAAATGCACTATTCGGATAACTGAAGCGCGTGGAATCGTTAGTCTATCCGCGATTTGTTGATTCGACACACCCTCGTCATGCAAAGCCACTATTCTTGATCTATTGAATACTGAAATTCTATTTCCAGGCATAATTGCAAAGAACTCAACAATCACTTGACAACGTTAAATCGATTTGAATCACTTTTTAAACATTGGTAGGTATCTAAAATTGTTTTTGTAAACATTTTTGGATGCCTAGCAACGGTGAAAGAAATAACAATTGAATGTACAAAAAACAGCCATGATAAATATTTCGTTGTAAACTTTACGAGGGGGTCCAAGAAGTTTGGCGATGTGTGTATATTGATATTATTTTGGAGAGGAATCAGAAGAATAAACTATGTTCCAATTTCAAGAAATGTTCTTTAATCTCTATAACTATCTAACTATCTCTATAACTCGTTTGAAAGAACCAGTTATTTTTGGGTATGAAAAGTATGGTGGGGTTCTGGAAAGGAAAGGATCTTAGGGTAACGAACAATTTACAGTTCTCCTTTTCCAGCCATATTTGCAAAAGCGTGAAACCTACCAATAAGTTTTTATGACTTGTAATCAGACAGACGTCATATTCTTCTGTTTTCCAATATAAATCAAGTCTCTGTATCATTCCTTAGTCAAACCAAAACTAGAATTTCCTTTTAATATTATTTTGGTTTAAAGAGTATCAATAACATTTGTTCGAAGTGGAAAAAATCCAGTATTTTAAGCAACATCATTAAGGGCCTGATTATAATATAAGTTTCATAATCCCATACTGTTATTTTGATTTAACGGTATTCAGATGTTACTTGAAAAGTTAATGTTAACAGCCTCCGGCCGTTAAGAAATCACTTGTTCAAATATTTTTTTCAAAACTTTATTCTGCCTACAATAACACTAATTATAATAATACTAACTATTTATAAATTTGAAAAGTAATTTTACAAATGCTATTATTTGAAATTTCTATTCCATCGATGAGAGATTTACCATCTATAGCACCACTATTTGAACTTATTGTTTTCAATGTAAGACTCCGCCACAGCAGAGGAGTTCCAACCTCCCAGTTCTTTTACCGATAGTAGATCTCCAACATTTTCTACAAGCGTAGTAGTCGAGGATCTGCGAAACGAGTGCCCTGTGTAGAGCTGAGGATTTTCCAATTTTAAAACTGCTGCAATTTTCTTTGGAACAGCTCAAATAGTATGAATGCGCACAACTTGTTTTACACATTTACCATTCCTATAACCAATGAAGAATCGCCGATTTTTCGTATAAACCATAGGCAACAGAAGAAAGTCCTTCTTTGGGAATGACAAATACTCTGTTCTTTTTGTTTTTAGTATACCTCAATGTAACCAAAACTCTGGTACTGGTGCTTTCAAAATCATCCACAGTCTGATTAACAAGTTCGTCACGCCTACAGGCGCCAAAAATAACACACAATAATACAACCTTTTCGAGCAACCATGTACGATCATCTGCCTCCAACAAAAACTTAGTTACTTCTTCTTCAGACAAAATTTTTGCTTTCTTTGGTGTGTATCTATCCATCAGACTTTCGTCTCAAGAGCAAAAATTATTTTCGAAATCTGAAAATAACATTTTTGTAGGTAATAATATGGTGTAAGATTAAAAATAACTAACCTTCAAATGTCAATGTTTCAAACTTTCATAGCAAGATTCAATATTGAAATCTTGCTCCACAGCGAGTTAGGAGGATAAATCTCAGATTTTCCTTACGTATAGGCTAATAAAACATCTTCATTAACCACCATTACATTCTTGCTTTTACACCACTTTTCAAAATTTTCATATTCTTTTTGATATCGCCCTTGAGTTATTTTCGGGAGTAAATCAACACTCGCTGCACATGATTCTCCCAATATTTTTAAAGAAATTTGATTTTGTTTTCATGCATCCATGGTCGTTGTTGAAGCGAACTCGCGAACACAAAAAACTGACGTTTATAATATTGTTGTGATATTGTTAAGCTGTTTCATGACAACACGATGTTGGGATTTTTCTGTAGAATTACGAGGTACGTGGTTCGTTCTTTCCTCCGAATCAAAATGTAATCTTTCAGCAGCGATTACGAAGTCTTGAACGACACACGGCCGATACGCAAACGACGGCTTCGGTTGTTAGAATCCTCGGTTGCGCCTCGAATTACAATATTCAACCTTATCCGTTATTTGCTACATGTCAGCCTTGTAACGTTAATAACTATAGAACTTTTCATTTGTGATCCGAATATAAGATACTATCCCTGGAGAAAAGAAGAAACTTAACCTCTTTGATGTTTTTGCACAAAATTATATATAACGAAGTAGATTCCCCAGAAATTCTCGACATGATTCCCTTCAATGTACCTCCACGTCGAACAAGATCCTTCCTTTATGTACAATGTTTCAGCATTAGGTAAAACAACGAAAGCACCTCTGGTATCTGTAATGAAACTAGCCAACAATTTCAATATTCTCATTGATTTAGACTGGACCTTACACCCAGAGCTTTCTCGTACACGCATTTTGTATCATATACTGAATATAGCACTCTGACCAATTCGTCAAGATTTCTGGAAATATATTCTCCTGCAATTCTGGTTTATATATAATTTATAATCCATAATCATTAATCCTGTTTTACAATTATGATTGTTTAAGTATGTGTATTCTGTACCAGCTGGTAAAAATTATAAAATTTTTTTGTTATTTTGTAATGTTTTTAGATTTATCCAAGTTAATTAGGCTCCAATAGCCTGTTTTGGCAATGATAAATAAATAAGTGATAATTGAAAAATAATTTGATTGGTATAGGAAATTGTTTTTTGTTGTTGTTAAAATTGTTTTTTTCCGCTTTTGAACGGCAGCCCTCAAAAGTCGAAACTTGTGCGAGCCAAGGATTAACGAGGTCTTACCTTTTTACGTGCGATTCCTAGCACTTTCTCGGGCCATCAGAAAAATTTGCTGCAGTCGCCATGGTTTGAACCACCGCCGACCGGCAGCCAGTGACTAAAACAATGTCGCTTTAACCACTCGGCTACCTGGCCCCATACTTTGATATTATTTGAAACAAATCTTGATGAACTCTTTGAAAATATGAAGAATAAAAAATCAACGAGATACGATGATATCTCCGTCAAAATATTCCAGAATCTTTCAAGAGAAGCAGTTGAAACTTTTGTCTCATTAATCTCTTATTTCGTAGCAGCATATTTCCTACATTTCTCAAAAACCATCTTTTAATTATATAATATGAGAGACAAATATGGTAGCATTCAAATGTATCTTGATGATATATACCTCTTGAGAATGAAAGTATTGAAAACAGAGATTTCATTGACAGGACATTGAAGTTCGAAACAAATGATAAACAACTAAGAAATAAAATCTCCTCAAGGTGTTATGCAGTTAGAGTTATTTCAAGGGAGCTTGGCACTGTCACAGACTTTTTCTTCTTCTCAAATAGACAACAGTTCCAAGTATTTTATGTGAAATGATCGAAAGATCCGTTTATGTAAAAATGCTTCTAGATCATTTTGATATAAAGCAGAAAAACACAAAGTCATCTTCAAAATTTTAATCCCAACCTTAATGGTTATGCATCAGGTGGACCAGCGACAACTATCTGTCAGTTGAGCGGTATTATTAGAGTAGGTAGTACATGTTTCGAACCTAAATAGGTTCATCTTCAGCTAATTTAAATTATGGAGAAGAAAAAAATTGTTATATTAGATTGATTATATGTAGAAAGAATAAAAAAGAATAAAAAAGTGTATATGTCACCACATTGTACCAATAAAGCTTTACATAGTGAACAACACACTTGTTTTTAATTTAATTAAACATTAGGAGGAAGTAGAGGCTTAGAGCCTATATGCCCCTTTTTACGAGAAGGGGGAAGAAATGAAGGCTTCCACATGTGAAGGAAAATGTCTACAATCTGGTAAGTGACTACATTCAGTAGTCACTTGTATAATCTAATATAACAATTTTTTCTTCTCCATAATTTAAATTAGCTGAAGATGAACCTAGTTTCAGCATGGATTTTGCCCAGGTCAACGGAAAGTGCATTTTGCACTTTTCTCATTTAATAGAGGAAGGTATGTCGGTGCAATTCTCTTTGACTTATCGAAAGCATTCGACATTAATGACCCCCCATATTATATACAAAAAAACTGCATTGACTTGGCTTCAGGGGCGACATGATACATGTTGAAGTTGACAATTGTCAAGAGAGTTCCTCAAGGTTCTATATTTGGTCCCCTCACCTTTCTGCTATTTATCAACGATATTCCTAGTTAAATAAGCACAGATAATACAGTTTTTTATGCAGATGATACAGCAAATACCTATAGGAACTCCAAGAAAAATTGAACAACTTTAGTTTTGACATTTCAGATTGATGTTGCCAAAATTGTCTGTCGGTGAACGTGAAGAACACTAAAATCTGATACAGTTAGAGTCAAAATAGGAAAATTGAATATTTACATGTTAGAGTAGGTGATAAAATAATTTTTTCATCAGATTACACCAAATTTATTGGTACTTATATCGATGGTAACATAACCTGGGACCAATGTTGATAGGTGGATGACAATGACATGTGAACTGGAATGATTCATTTGCGTTTCTACACCTGTATATATTCAATTTTTTTATTTTCAGATTGTGGAAGATTAAAACACCATGTCAAGAACCGAATGTCCTCCAGAAAATCAAAATTTCAACCAATTATCACACTTTTCTGTTATATTGAATAAATCTGAATATTCTCTGCTGCCTATTTGTCTCATTTATGATACATATATAAACATTTATTCAGCTTATTCATTATCAATTATTTATAATCATGGAAGCCGGCAGAGATTTTTTATCACGAGACAGGGTGTCATAACGATACGATATATCTTACAAGCAGAGAGTTAAAGCAAATTATACCGGCCATAAACCCCACATAAAACTCCACAAAAAGTGATAATTGTTTACGTGCCACGGCACCAAATCGAGCATCTGCTCAATTCGAGTTTGATACACAATATATAAGAACCTCTCGACCTCTGAGGAACTTTACTGCTAATAAAAAGCCGTTTTACGACGATTTAACGCGCCGTTACCACTCTTGCTAACTACTAACAAGCCTCATTACGATACTGCGATGGTGCTTTACGTGGCAAATGTTTTACCCACCCTTTAGATCTTGGAATTTATCTCAAGATGCAGAAGGCGCCCTTTGAAGTAATGCCAATACACTTAAGTAAACAAAATTTACGGTGGTTGCTCTTTTCAGCAGTTTTCTAGAAAGCTGTGTAGTTTGCTACCAGAGATAAAATATGGTCCCAAAGGGTTTCACCATCGTACGACTATGCACTGTGGATTTTATTTGATAAAAGTACTCATGTGAATCTTTTCATTACTTTTTTCCTTTTCCATAAGATCACATTTATATTGAAGAATTCTTGTAGGTAATACAACAAAAGCGTATTGATGATTATCGAAATGCACATTCCTTTGAGTTTGCCTCTTATAGTGGATCTAATTGATTCTCTTTTGGGGGCTTCTTTCGGGGGCTATAAAAAATTTTCTACAATGGACCTATCTTCTGGATACCACCACATTCTTTCTACTTTCCATCAACCGGCTGCATCCATATGCGTAATCCTCAGACGTCTTCGAGATAATTGTACGAGCCAGAGAAGAGGAGGCCCTCACCTTTTGACGTGTGATGTCATGCACGAGACCGGTGACCATGCCTGGATTTGAATCCCCTCATCAAAAATTGCAAGACGTTTTCAAAGTTATTACACATCATGGCTTTACTATAAAATTACCGTTTTTCCATACAAAAATAATGCGTGCCGAATTAGTAAATGATCTAAAAGAGGTGATTTGCTCGGTCCCAATGTTGGAAATTTATAACCACAAGCTGAAAACTAGATACATATAATAACATAGATCAATGGAACTGCTTGATCTGCTTGCCATTGTGTTCAATGACTGTAATTTTGTCAAAAATATGTCAAAACATGCAAGCACTCCTAGAATTGCTAGGTGGATGCTGTCGTTACAGGAGTATGATTTTTGCATGCAGCACAACCCAAGAAATATAAAGCAGCATTGCTCCCGACCATGAGTATGCCCAGCTTTAGACATAAAGGCTTATAGATATAAGTAAAAAATCTTATAGTGTCCAGTAATAATCACACAACCATAAATATAAAGGCTTGTGGTGCCCAGCTTTAAATATAAAAGCTTATCTGGCCCAGCCATAAGTATAAAGGCTTATAGTGCCCAGCTATAAGCATAAAGGCTTACAGCGCCCAGTCATAAGTATAAATTCTTATGGTGCCCAGCTATAAAGTTGAAGGTTTATAGCTCCCAACCACAAGTGTGATGGCTTATGATACCCAGTTCAAGCATGAATGCTTATAAGGACCAGTGATAAGTATAAATTCATAAGGTGCCCAGTTATAACCAATTTGTAGTGCACAAACGTAATTCTGAAGTTTTATGGTGTCAAGTATAAAAGCTTATACAAGACACAGTAATAAGTATAAAATCCCCTGGTGCCCAGCTATAATCATGAAGGTTTATAGTTACCTACCACAAGAATTAGGGCTCATGGTGCCCAGCTTTAAATATGAAAGTTCATCGTGCCCAGCCATAAGTACAAAGGCTTGTGGTGCCCGGAAATGATTATGAAGGTTCAAAGCTCCCAACCATACTCATACTCAGCTTATGAAGCCCAGTTTGAGCAAGAAGCGCCCAGTCAAGTATACAATCATAAGATGCCCAGAAATAATGATATAGGTTCATAGTTTCCAACCATAAGTATAAAGGCTTACAGTGCCCAAAATGTAAATATTTAGACAATTCTGTCTGTTACAGATTTTGGGGTCATTCTAGGAAAAAAGAAACGTCAGATGGCCGTATTAGGAGACGATCCTGCCCGTTGAAGAGAGATATATCTACCTAGTAAGCATTTATCGTGTTATGATTTGGAGTACTAAAGACTACTCATACACTCACTATACGGAGTTTCATGAAATAACGCAGTAGAGATTATCTATATTTAGGAATGTATCAACTCTTTCGTTCGTGATGTTCTAAATTTAGTATACAAAATTTATTGATTTTTTTTGTGCACAGGAAACTGTTTTATTTGATTCGTGTTGACATGGTTTAATTCGTTTTAATTTTTGTTGAAAACTCAAATTTTTTTCGTCATCTGTCGGTTAGTTGAGGAATTTATTTTGGAAAATGTCAGCTGATGAGAATTGTCGAATGCTATCCTCTGGTTCATCAGTTTGGTGTATGTAATTTTTTAAATGCCGAGTGTGGAATTTGTTAGTTGGAAAAAATACTGTGTGTTCACATTATTAGAGTGTTTTAAGTACTCGATGAGAAATTTTTATTCATTTTGTAGCTATCTTGCAGTTTTTTATTTTCCACAGCATCATTGATTGCCATGGCTTGAAGAATGGCCTTAAGTAATCAGCAGCTATATTATCAATAATAAACTTCATGAGTACGAAATGGATTCAAGTTGCTAGTTGATTTATTTGTATACAGGTTCAGAGGAAGAACAAGAAACAAGTAAGAAATTTCATCAGCACAGAAACTTACGTATATCAAAAAAAATCTGTAAATATCGCATTAGGCATTACTACTCTAGTTTTTAGAGGGTTTCTAATTTGAATATACCGTTTGCTCATAGTGTGATAAATTCTGCACAACCCATATTACAAAAATTGGCTGTCACAAAAAATATTCTGTAGGCTCAAAAATTTTCATTTGAAGAAACAATAATTCGTGAGTGAAAGGGTTAAAACTATTGTGAATTAGTGGGTGTATTAGTGTTAAAAGCCCGCCCACCTAAAACACGTAGAGTTGAATATTTATTGTGTTGCGTTGTATTTTACAAAAAATATTACTTTTTCCTGATTTTAAATTTGTCACACACAAATTTGTAACAGTTTACGTGATCTTTTTTTCATTTATATATATATATATATATATATATATATATATATATATATATATATATACTGTTATAATATCAATGAGTGATTTTTGTTTATTAGTTGTTTCCCTTTTTATAATTTTTACTTTTAAGATTTGCCCAGATAAATACTTACTCTTTTCTTTGTAACTTTATCTCGAGATTTCTCTTTTTTAGAATATCAGCTCAGTCGACACTCAGGAACATGTGGAACTCTCTCAGGGTAGAATTCTTGGAAAAGGTTTTTCAATATGTGAATAGTGTAATTATGTAAAGTATTGTATTAAGAGAAATAAATATAAAGTATTCAACTCAGATGTTGGTTTTTATTATAAATTCGGCAAAATCCATGAAGATATGTGGTATTCAATTATAGAGGAAAGAGAAAAAAAAGTAAACCTCAACTTTCTACCTGCTCTATGCTATCTAAACTTATTTTTAAACATATTTCACTTTACAAATAGCTAGATAACCACTGAACCTTTTTTTATTCTTATGAGTGCACTTCACTGGCTGAATAGCACCAGCATAATATTCATTTATTCGATTTTTCAGATGGTACTCAGGTTGAGTGGTAACCTAACCTAGTTTTTCCGACTATTCAATGTCAAACAACGATGTTTGAAAGAAGAACATGTAATATTAAAATAAAACGTTTGAATGCAAATACCTCAACTTATGATTAATTATAGTGTTTTTATTTGGTTAAAGGAAAATTCACTAAATGTTTTGTGCACGAAAAAGTTTATATGACGAAAATTCAAGTTCTTGTAGTGAAAATGTTATCAGCTCGCAGAAATTGCGTTGAGAAAGGCCTATCAATGGACTGGATATGTTTCTGATTGAAAATGAGAATAAATACCTTTGGAATTCTCCTCTTGATGCTGGTATGCCGGTCGATGTTTAATCGTGGATTTTATTAGTGGAAACCAAATTCAAGGTGAGTTGATCAGTTCAGTAGCTAGATGTGGTCTTTGGTTGTCTTTTGATGAAATCCTCGTAAGGTTTTCTTGCGGTTTCTTTGACTTTTTCTATTTTATTTATCAACAGTACTACATTTTCTCATTCTTTCCTCTTAGCCAAAAAAAAAACCTCCTAACAATCTTTCCCATGGAAACCCAGTTCAGCTCTCCTTTTATTTTTCATGATTCACTCACGTAATTTCGTCACTTTGGCATTATTCACTGACACTGTGTTTTAATTTTTTTTTATATATTAAAAACTAACTATACAACTTAAAACTAACTTATAGTACTAGGTATTTTTTTCTTTTTCTCCCTCTTACCAATTTTTCATAAATTGCCTGAACTTTTTCATCAAATTCTTCAAACCTTCCCATCTAGTTTTTCAGTGCTTTACTTCTCATCATGTCTTGCCATGTCAAACTTGCATTTTTATACTGAATGATATTTTATTCTCAATATTAAATTATTATTTCTTTTGGATTTGTAATTAATTCTAATTCAACTTCTACCTTGTTCATTTCATTGTTCTGATGATAGATTATTAATATAATGATGTTTTACAGCAAGAATTGGCTGGTAAATGATGTTTTTGTGAAGAATGTAGGATTTAATCGTAGGACTGAGACTGGCTTCATGAACTGATATTTATTACAATATGGATGGACTTTTTGTAGTCCTTGGTTGTGATGGTGAAGATATGACACTATGAAGTTCAGGTAAGTACATCACAACAATACATCATATCGGCTGAATCTTGGTTCCATATTGGGCCAATATTGTAAATTAAAATCAATATTGGTCCAATATGGGTGGATATTCAAAAAACAATATTAGATTAATAATATTGGTGGAATATTGGTTAAACCTGTTGAGAATGTAAATTGTCACATGTAATATTGGGTCAATATTGGTTGAATAATTTCTACCAATATCGATAATACAATACTGGTTATATATTGTTTTCCACATCTAGAATAAATATTGCAATCCAAATATTCCAGTCATATCGATTATAGGAGAAAAAAACTATATTGTATTTCCAAGTTTGTTAGAATATTGGTTGAATATCATTTCCACTTTATTCTACAAATTGTAATAACTCATATTATGTCAATATTGGTTGAATGATATTTACCAATATCGATAAAACAGTATTGTCTTCACATCGTTCTCAACATCTAGAATAAATATTGATGCAATCCCAATATTCCCCTCATATCGATTCTAGGAATACAAACTATATTGTTGTATCTCCAAGTGTGATTAAACATTGGTTGAATATCATTTTGCCAATATTCAACAAATCTTATTAATTTATATTGGGGCAATATTGGTTCAATAATATTTATCGATATCGTTAAAACAATATTGTCTTCATATTGTTTCCTACATCTAGATTGAGATGAAATTTGAATATTGGCCGAATATTCAATGAAACATATTAAAATTAAATCCATGTTCAATCCTGGATAAAAATCCGCTAGGTGGCTCTACATATAGAACGTCTTCTAAAACCTACGAAAGTGTATTAAATACTTCCCATAACTTATTTTCAAGACAGCTCACTCAGTGGTTATGGCGATCAAAAGGCAGACTCTGGTGACCTTCATCAACTAAAAGACATTTAATAATTTACCAAGGTATATTGACATTCACCAATATATCCAAATGATATTTATTGAGGCCATTATTGCTTCAAGAATATTTCACCAAAACTAGTTTTGAAATATTTCAAAAATATTCGACCAATATCGCAAAATGTTCACATTTTACTTCTCGACAATATAACTTTTGAATATTGTGCCAATATTGTCAAAATATTGTATCAGCGATGTTGTACCAATATCGCCGAATATTTTGAGGCCAATATTAGTTCGAGAATATTTCGCCAATATTATTCAAGTAATATTGGACCAATATCGCCGAATGTTCACATTTTTTTTCTCGTCAATATTGCATTTCAAATATTTCGCCAACATGTTCACAATATTGTACCAATATTTTACCAATACCTATAGGTGTGCTACTTGGGATATATATATATATATATATATATATATATATATATATATATATATATATATATATATATATATATATATATATATATATATATATATATATGGTCACGCACTCGTCAGAAAGGATTTCCGGATGCTCTCGAAATCAAATCAAATCCACTCATAATTAACCCTTTCAGTGCGCCTGGCATACATGCATGACGCAGCGATTCCTCGCGCGGTGCGAATGGCACTCATGTATGCCGCGGATATTTCTCTAGCCTCACAGAGAGCTCAGTTATCGTTGGTAGCATGTTGTGAAGACCCGAGACGACATAAAATTTTGTGCCGTTCTTGATTTTAATTTTGTTTGTCGGTACAGCATGGAGGATAGTGGGGCGAGGATAGTAGTGCAGCTTCACTCGAGTTAGTCACTATGCCGATCCGCAGCGAAAGGGTTAATGCCGATAGGCAACGACAGTATATAACAAAAAGTAACTTGTGACATCTATAGTCACTCGTTGAAACTCAATTTGAAAGGAACTATGGAATCCAAAGTTAGATGATTATCTACTAGTTGACAGGCAGCCAACAATTTTGTTGTTCTGACCAACCCAAGGTTCAAGCAAGTTTCTGGTGCGTTACGAGGAATGCAAGCAGAATCTAAGTGAAATAGAGTATTTTTTGATTTGATTCCGAGAGTTCCAACCTTTGACAGCTGTTTCGTGGTAACCCACTCGTCAAAAAGGATTTCTGGAAGCTCTCGAAATCAATTCAAATCCACTCATAATTAATGCCGATAGGCAACGACAGTATATAACAAAAAGTAACTTGTGACTTCTATAGATTGTTGGCTGCCTGTCAATGAGTAGATAATCATCTAACTTTGGATTCCATGATTCGTTTCAAATTGAGTTTCAACGAGTGATTATAGTTGTCACAAGTTACTTTTTGTTGTATATGAGTATATCGATGTATAATTGAATTAAGGATATTTTCTTGTTTATTTGGAGACATACATTCATATTTTATTTCTGTTTCATGTACTCTTATACTGCTATTTTACATACTGTTTAGACATTATTAACATTATTATTGTGTCTCCTACTCTATTTGGTGCTAATTAATTGACTTGTTGACACAATTACTATTTTATATGATAAGTTTTTTCATGTACAGTTACTTGAAGATAACATCAACAAATATTTTAGAAATCTACATTTTCCATTCAGTTTTCTCTCATGCCTCAACTTGGCGATTCACAAACAACAATATCTTGTATGCAAATTAATCACGCTGTTCACACCTGCGGCCTCCTAATCTTCATGTGTTTTTTATGTAAAACTTTTGGTTTTGGTGAAAAAAGTCTTGTATCAAATCCAATTGAACGCCCACTGACTATTCATTGTCGACATTTGACACCATTCATATGCGCAGTATATCAAAAATCGCTACACTGTATAATTTCAATCAAATAAACATAATGCTAACGATTTCCATGGCCATTAAAAAGGCACTTGAAATACAACCGACCGATTAGCGAGCTAAATAAACATGGCGGGTATAGCTAAATATAGAGCACAAAGTTATTTCTGTTGGTCCTTTCAGAGAACGCGCTTAAACATGCAGGGCCGATTCTCACTTTTTCGTTCGAAGAAAGCAAGATGTCAACATTTGAGAGAAACGTATTTTTTCTACAACAGTCGATCTCCATGGCTTTTGTTGAAAATGAAGCTATTCTTGCATGATGAACAATAGCGACAGTGAATTTGAAGTATTCAGAAATTGCGAAAAAATAGTGGTGTACCTTATTTACATCAATAATTTGACAGTAGGTATAAATATCGCAGGAAAATTAACACTATTTACAGATGATACTGTAACGTTGACAATGGTATACAGTTGTTTTCCTCGTATAAATAGGTCACAAGGTGAAATTTCCAAACACTTTTCATTCGATCACCACATGTAATAGGATTCCTAGAGACATACCATCCTATTTCACATGAAATATAATGGTTTGATTTCACAGCTCTTGGTTCCCACGGATATCTCTGGTAATTTAATTAAATCCATAATTGTGTGGTTATCAAGAAGGAATGTTTACATGTTGACAATAATATGGTTAATGTAACTTGGGTGCCAGCGCTTCTTCTTCCTATTTCGAATCGATTTGTTAAAGAAGACGACAGTTCTTCCTTTTACGATTCGAATTGTTGGAGTACGCTCACTACATTGATTTTGTTTACACAAACTTCTACTTTCATGGAAAAGAGAGAGAGAGAGAACTATGTTTGTTATGGTTTTTATATAGTTTTGAAAATCGCGGAATGCTATAGTTCAGTGACATGCGTATAATAATTGATAGTGGTGGCAACAATGAAAGGAAATGTTTTTTTGTTAAAATCAATTCTGGAGAGGACGGAAGTGTTTGAAACACCATTAGTCCATTTCTGACCTGGTAACGCTGAAGCTCGCTGGAGGTTGAATTTGAGTTTATTCAATTTTGGCAACCTACCTAATATTGCTGGACCACACAAATGGGAGGTGAATATTCTTGTTATGTAGAGGTCTATTAAAGGTTACTCGCTTCACGAGATTTAAACATATAAATATTTTTTGTAAAAGCACGCCTTAAAATTTCCTTTTCTTTTTGCCATAGCTATGCCAGGAATTTACCAAAGTCTTTGAGATACTTTAAACAGTATATGGACTAATCAGCCAATAAAAATTTAAAGGCCAATTCGAGAAAGGAATATAAGCCCACATGGTATTATAAAGCCTATGATGGTATTGTAAAGCCTATGATGGTATTGTAAAGCCTACAATGGTATTGTAAAGCCTACGATGGTATTGTAAAGCCTGTGATGGTACTGTAAAGCTTGTGATGTATGATAAAACATGTAATGGTATTGTAAAGCCTGCCATGGTGTTGTAAAGCCGGAGAGCATGTTGGAGCAGACCCAACGCTAGAGATTTCCGTGGAAACAATCATTTATGGAGACCAAAAGGGAACAACGTGATTCCTTAATTAATGCCTAATTCGGACTAGGTAAGATCAAAACTGTTATAATTTCTTAAATCACGACTTGGAGAACCCATTCTTTTGGTTGGTTACATATCAAGATTCTATTATTATTATTAAAATTATTAAATATTTATATTTTAATGTGTCTTTTGTTTGAAGTTGGAGTTGAATCTTTCAGCATAGTTAAGATCTTTCTACAGAGATTGGCCTGGGAATAAGTTTTTGAAATCATTTATCACTGTAGATGGCGTCCAATAAACACCATAATTAATAAGAAACTTATTCTCTGTGCCACAAATTGGACGTTTTGAGAATCATCGAGTGACGTCGACTTACGCCTTGCCTCAGAAAATCAAAAAGCTAGCCTGGCCAAATATGTACCTAAGTTAAGGTTACAATACTACCATGTTTTTAGCAATTGGGCAATGCAAATTATTCAACTAGAATCATATCTATGGATATGAAAAAAGTGAAGAGTTGTTTTAATTCAAATAGTACTTCTGTCAATATCTCGAAAACTGATACAGTAACTTTCAGATGTGAGCTCCAAAATATACCGATTGGGAATATGGGAATGATATCATTGAAAACAAAATGAGTTCAAAATTTGTTTGAGTGCGTATCGATCGTAAATTGAAATTTGAAGACCATATTCATGCCTTATGTAACAAAGTGTTCTGTGGCTGTTATGCAGTCAGAGTAGTTTCATCGAAATCATTCGGTGGAAACAGCGTCATACCAACTTCTTAATTACTTTTTTATACTCTAAAATAGATTCCATAACAATTGTCAAATTAGCATGTTTTTTTATTTGTCAACGGCATTTGACACTATGTATTTCGAGTTTCTAACTGATGTTACAAATGCTTGCTGTTCCAAATAATTTATTGACTTGGTTGAAATCATATAAGGATGGACGTAGTATTGCCGTATAAAATGACGTATTCACGTCAAGTGAGCGTGAAAGTCACATTAGGAGTTCCGCAAAGGTCAGTCTTAGGACCCTTACTCTTAGTGCTATTCGTCAACGACTTTCCCAAATACATTACTGATTAACACATACGAGGATATATTTAAAATTTCTTAGCCTACTATAGAACCAAACAAAATATCAATGTCAAAATATTTTATAACTCAACATTTTCTCCTCTTAATTGGATACATTTACTACAGCGAACCTGCAACATCTCTAGACCTTTCAAAAAAAATGTTTCTTCCTGCTCTGAAAACCAGACCTCCACAGACAGCTTTTATTACCTCCTCGTTGGAAGAAAATTTACGACCTTTCAAACTTTTTTTCAGTTGAGAAAAGAGATGATAGTCGGAGGGAGCCAAATCTGGTGAATAAGGGGGGTGTTCTAGTAATTCAAACCCTAAATCACGAGTTTTTTGCATGGCAACATGAGATTTGTGTGCAGGGGCGTTGTTCTGCAAAAACAAAACACCTTTGGATAGCTTTCCGCGCCTTTTCTCTTTAATTTTTTCATGTAGAGTGGTCAGTAATGTCGAATAGTAATCTCCATTTATTGTTCTACCCTTATCCAAAAAATCAATCGTGATTACTCCATGGCAATCCCAAAAAACTGAAGCAAGATTTTTTCCAGCAGATTTTTGGACAAGAAACTTCTTAGGTCTTGGAGAACCGGAGTGTCGCCATTCCATCGATTGTTGCTTTGTTTCTGGATCGTAGAAATGTACCCAAGTCTCATCCGTAGTAACAATTCGGTTTGAGAAGTCTATAAGAATATTTTTCAATGAAATTAAATGTCTTTTAATCATAAACTGTTACTGATCTATTACTGTGATTTAGTTTTACTATAGTTTTACTATAGTTTAGTTTTTAATATGTAATTTGAGTTATGCTGTCGTCTCACCTGTGTTTTTTTATAAATTTGGTTTTATTTATCCACTTTTTTATATTTTATCTGTGTACTGTAAGGTTGTGTAATATTTATGATATTTTCAAACAGGTAATGGTTTTACTTTTACATTACCTACTTATTATAGTCGTGGTTTATCAATACATATTGTTATATACATTGTATAAATGGTTGATAAATTATTATTATCATTTGTAGAGTACTGAATTATATAATGAATAAAGAAACCCATATTCACTGAGTCACGGATAAGGTACGGAGTCATGAGTAGAGACAGTTGATATAAGACCGTGACGGGGCGACGGGGTGAAGGTGTGAAGAGTAAATTGTGTTTTATTTAAGATTCCTATTCTAGAAGGTCAAGTGGAAGTAGTACGAGACAATACATCATTGTTTATTATTAATGAGCTGAGTTTATCACCAGCCAAGACTGTTTTTCTATGGTGAAATTTCACCTGAGATACTAAATTCCATTTTGAGGCATGTACAGTGGTCATCTACTGCAAAATATAAAAAATTTGCAAAATCGAGCCATAAGATATAATACGTGAATATCAAAACATAGATATTCTTGTAGATCACTATCTATACAGTGCAACGTTTTTGGCACCCCTCACTTATTAACCATTTAGGATAGTATCACTAATAGTACTTTCTGAAATAAAAGACATGGTGATTGTTTGATAGAGGAATTAGGGAGTCACATCAATTTCAAAATTTTAAATGGCATGGGGGGTCAAATGACACATTGTTGAAAAAATAATTCAATTCTTTTTTTAACCAACTGAATTTTTTAGGATTTCGTCGAAAAATTTTTCACTATATATGGAACTTGAAATATCACGTATAAGTGCGGATCTGGCTATGGGACAATAAATATTTTGGATGGTACTATCGATACTATTTTTGGAAAGAAGATACATTGTAATTACTCAGATGGCGATGAAGGCACATCAAATTTTGATAGGCAAAGGAATCCAAATTGTGAAAATACGTTTTAACAAATATGAAAAAGGGGAAAAAGATTGAAAAGAGAATTTAATTATCTTTTCAACGATGTGTAATTTTACCCCCCATGCCATTTGAAAATTTTAAATTGTGTGCCCCCACCCTCTTTATCGGCCAATTAGAATGTATTTCATTTCAAAAAGTTTAATTTAAAATCAAACAAAAAACGATGTCTAGCATGGGGATATCTGAAACGGTGATATATTATACAGTTTGGGATAAATGCGAAAACAGTTGCATACCAGAAGGGCTATCTGTATAGAAGTGTGACCATTCCAAAAATTTGTTTGGGTTTCAAATAATTTTGGAAGAGGTGAATTTTTCAATTTCTTATTTACAATGTTTCTGGTGCTGCTCAGTTTTTTGATAATAATACAGATATTTGAAGTATTTTTAATTCTAAATGCAATGTTGTATCACACATGGCACTTTCATTTTGTGTGAGATCACCTCGAATTTTTGATGATATTTTCTAGTAGATACTGGCCTGAATTGGAAAAAACAAATGTGGAATTAGATATTCTCATTCTGAGGATTTTGACTCATAAGTGACAGTCTCTTTAAAAGTGATGATAGCCCAAATGGATGTCAAACGTATAGTAAACCGGCACAAGTGGTATAGGTATCATTGAATTCAAAAGAAAAATACCTCAAAAAGTTAAGTTAATTAAGGTTATTCTATAACAAAACGTTAGACAGTAAAACTGATATCATTAAAGATTATAAACAGTACAGGGTCAGTCGGGGCTAATGTGATAGAAAAATATAAACTTTTCACTATATTTCCTGACCACCTACATTAATCCCTTTTATAAAATTACTGGGATATGAAATTCTTATAGGTAAGTCTATTTATGGGTGCACAAAAAAATGTTGTTGCAGTACCAATGATCGAGGAAATTAAAACTGTGTATCATATTAACCACGACTGGTAGAGCTAATTCGATACGATGATGGGGCTGAAGTTGATACTTTATTGTTCTTCAACTGATACCGTTAATAGAAGTAAGACGAGGCTAAAATGATACAGCCGTGGGGCTAGTGTAATACCAGTAATATTTTAAATTTTTTATCTTCAGCCATATGAAAGATGCAAGCGTGTCTGATCATGTTCTTCCCCCAAAAATAACACCTTGAGAATGAATAAGTAAAGCACAGTTTAATTGACAAAAATTTACATTTTTAACATTTGGCACATTTTTATATGTATTTCTTTCAAGAAAGTTACAGAATCTAATAACATGCAAAATTTTCAAGATTTTGCAATATCAAGATAGCCCTTTTGGCTGTATCCAATTGCCCATTCGGCTGTATCACAATAGCCCCATGGTTTGTATCACAATAATAGCCCCCCAAATGAGACCTCAAATAACTCGTGATACGGGTGATAATAATTGTGAAGTTTTCAAATGCAGAAACATAAAGCTATCTTTCCCCAATAAGGGTGGGGAATTGAAACATGTCCACTGTAATAAACAAAGCAGTCAGAATAAAAGTTTACAATCAGTCACTGAAATTTTTTGGCTAAAGAAACGACTGCTGTTACATTTATTTTTTAATGTCCATTCACCAAGGAAAATAAGTAATTGCGTTAGGCCCAACAATACTAAAAAGTAAAGTTTGGTCAGTATTTTTTTGATAATTTTGACTTATAGGCATAGCACGTAAATCATTTTCTGCTGTTTCATCTCCAAGGTGTATCATATTAGCCCCGATTGACCCTATATGAAGAAGTATTTTTCATTAATGGTCCAGCTCTGACGCTAACACCAGAAAAAAATTAAATCAATCGAAAAGTTCAGTTTTCCAAAATAATGTTGGAAATTTCGTACTTTCATATAGATGGTCACGCGACTTCTTTCCCATTTGAACAAAACTATATCTATTACAGTTACGGATATCCCCGTGGTGGACACCCTTGAGACCCTTAGCTTCGCTCACTGTATGCGATTCTAGTGCACGATTTTTAAATGAATCACAATTCAATTCCAATTCAGGAAACCGGCGCTTTCCTCATCGTACCTACTACGGAATAAGTTATTCAACAATCCTTAAGGCGGCATCGACAAAAGAACGGCCCTGCTCTACAAGAACCAAGTCTGAAGGTTAGAGTTGAAAAACTTGCCACTCCGCATTTCACTCACAAGAGCGGTCAAATCGAAAGCTTTTACTTTGGATTTCATTGCGACTCGGCACTTCGTTTATTTCCATACAAATAAACAGTCTTTCACAGTAACCAGGCTAGTGTTTGGATTATTTCAAGACTATATCAACTAGGTTGAGTCATGAGGCAATCAGTTATTTTTCGATTTCTTGATATAATCTATGTTTTCGAGGTTAAAATAATATATTATGATACATGTGTAAAGGTGCGGAGTGCCCTCAACGTTGCAAGTGCTTTAAAGGCACGTCTACACGTGTACCACACGCTATGTTTTATTATGCCTGCATCTTGAGTTCAAAAACAATGCTAAGCATAAATTTTAGGTCAGGATAATGTTTCCTATAGATGGATAGATAGATAAATAGATAGATGGATTCCTTATTGCCTGGTTAACAATAAAATACAATAGATGAGACGTTGTGAAAAATATAAATATACTTATTATACACGAGAAATAGCTATTAACATAAAATATCCACACATACGCAGAATATGTAATAAAAAATATATAGAATGCTTACATTCAAATTGTAACTTTAAAATTAAAAAGCAAATGAAAAATTACATGCCAATTGAAATGTAGCTAAATGATACCCACTATTATGAATGTTATAAATATTAATCGTTGTACGATCTGTTGTTATTTCATTACATGGGAACAAATTCAACAATGCTGAGTTATTTTATTATGTCTAATCACTTATTGAATTCTGAGAACTTTTGCTCTCTAAAAGATTCCGTTCCAAGCTTTCGTTTTCGGCCTGAATGATTTCAAATGATGTTCGAAAATATGGGTATCTGTTAATAAATGGCTCACAAAACTGATTCTATGCTCGGTGTTTCTCTTATTGAAGGTTCTGCCTGTTTGTCCAATGTGAAACATAGAAAATTACAACATGCTAATAATGGTCTGGCCTAGATGTACTTTTCTGAATTCAGTGTCTATAAGAATAATAAATTCTTAATAAACCGTCCAGAAGTCTTAAATTTTCTGTATATGAAAATGAAGCTTATTTTTCTGTTACGGGTTCTGAATAAGTTGGAATCCTGTAATTGATGGTTCCTAATAGTGTATGGATGTAAATAATGTATGTAAACAATATTATAGCTACAAGTTCATGCGTTCAGAATACTCATTTTTTAAAAGACAGAAGGTAATTTTTTTTAATATAGGTATTAATTTTCTTACCACAATCGAAAAATGTCAGAAAAACGTTTTACTTAGACCATTTTTTTCGGTGTAACAATACACTACGTCCTTCGCCTAAGGTATTTGGTCATTCAATTAATGTGTGAGAGCATTGAGATGATGGCCAAAAGGATTTTCGGTTGTTACATTTTTCCCTGCACCACCGCCTCTAACGGCCAGACGGAAGAAGATTTGATTGTGTTCGAGTCGATTCTTGTGGTCCTAGCGTGGCCTAAGTGTTTTTTTAGAAGATTGTTATGTAAGGTTAGTACTGTATCTGTTTTATTTTTATTTTGTTAACTTTCTGTGGCGTATGAATGAAAGCTTTTGTGTAATCTAAAAATGATATCGGTGATTTTTTCAAATTTGAGTTAACCGAGCTATGTAGAAACTATTTTTACGAATCTATTTCCAGCAAAAACACAATTTCATAATAATTCTTAGCTAGTTACAATGGACATTGCTTAAAATTTTCGTCACTTCCGGTAAAACTGAAAATTGTATGGAGCTGAGTCACTTGTGAAAAAATGCAGTTTTATGTCTCATATAGATCCTCCAAATTTTATTCCAATATCCTCAAAAATAAAAAAAGTTGTAGGAGCGAGCTAACTTCCGCGGACACCTTGTCTATTTTTCGTATGCACCGTGTGTAATAGTATATTACGTATCAAGTGTTGTAAAAAGCATATTACGCACGAATGGAAAAATTGCGCACGAGCCGCGTAGCGGTGAGTGCGGTAATTACATGAGTGCGTAATTGCTTTACAACACGTAATACGTACTATACTTTTTCTACGACTCTTATATACTGGATGGAGCGTTTGATTAAGCTTTAAGTAATAAAAAAATGAAGGTAACTAACGCAGTTTATGGTTTAATTTCCAACAACAACAAATTAAATCTAAGAAAATACAATTTTGTACTATATAGCATAGAAATGATGAACAGAGCGAGGAGGGTTTAAATGTTTTGGTCAATATATTAAAATAGGCGAGCAATACATTTTCGGAGTACGTACTCACGTGGTTATCCATACTCCATTCCATAAATTTTTGATAGGCTTTTTCATATCTATCCTTTGATTTTTGCGGCAGAATATTCTCCATAGCAGAAGCAGCCTGAAGAACAATTTCCGGTGGCGTTGCGCTCATTTCATTATCGGAGTTGCTCATATTTGTAGATATAAAATTAAAGATCGGATTATAATTTATGAAGTATCGATTTGAACTTCAAATCTCAAAAAGTGACAATGTCACTGTCAAATATTTAAAACGCAAGACAGATAAATGTCACGATTTGAGTGGTTCAAGAGGCAACTTGATTGTTACCTATTATACTAGCCATCATATCATGACGCACAGTTGTGCGTTTTTATTCTTTACGCACAGTTGTGCGTAAGAATGGATTTACTTATAGAGTGAACTGTTTGTAAAACAATGTTTACTAACATAGGAGTAGAAAAAGATCATTACATTATTATTTACTAAAACAACGTTCTCATTAAAAAAGAAAAGTACTTTTTATTGTCGACCGTAATACTTGTAATATTTACTTTCAGATGGTCGAGATGCGGCAGTATTGTGGGCTTTGCACGGATATTTCGTGCCAACCAACAAAGTGGTGAAAAAAGACATGACTGGAAAATCTCAAACGACAAAATTCACCATCAGAGACTCACAGCAATCGTTCTTATACATTGCAAAAGCGCCACAAGAAAAAGAAGATGACTTCTTGAATTTAAAGAAGTCATCAATTCAACCCTTTGTTTTTGCAATCGGTAAGACATCACAATAATTGAAGAAGTGTAGCTGAGTGGTTTAAGCAACATGTTTCAATCACTTTGGCTGCCAGTCGGCGATGGTTCAAATCATGGCAACTGCAGACATTTTTCTGATGGCCCAAGAAAGTGCTAGGAATCGCATGTAAAAAGGTAAGACTTCGTTAATCCTTGGCTCGCACAAGTTTCGACTTTTGAGGTCTGCCGTTCGTTTTAACAATTTTAACAATTTTAAGAACAATTTTTTTTTAATTTTGACGGAATTAAATATAAATTTTTCAATGTTCTGAGAGCAGTTGATATATGTTTGAAAATAATTTATGATTTTGATTTAAGTTTTCCTTCAGAAAGTGTTATGTTTTGGTCATTTATTGTAAAATATTTTTTCAACCTCAATCCAGGGACTGTATATAGTAAAACGCATATCTTATGTAAATATTTGAAAAATCACAAATAAACGTTTTGAGATCAAGCCAATGGATCTTTCATTTCTGTTCGAACATATTTTTGGTATACCTAATACTCGTTTCGGTAGTGCACAATGCCATCATCTACAGTGTGGTAAATTAGAAAATTGAGAAATATTCAAAATATGATGGAATTTCTATTTATGTTTGATTCAATACATAGGTTACATATACAGGGTGTAATCTAACCTCTTGCACTCCCGTGAAGGACGGGTGTATAATACCATGTTATATCGAACGGCAGGTGTGAAAACTGCGAAAAAAATTGTGTAAATTTTATAATTTGTTGAAAAATTCGTCACCTGCAATTCGTTTTAACATGGCATCATACACCCGTCTTTCACGGGAGTGCAAGAGGTTAGATTCCCTGTGTATAAAATATAAAACCCAAATCACATATTCTATCGAAATATGCAGCTTGTTGATATCAATGGAACCAGATAAAAGTGCTACCGATCTGACGAAAAATATGATAGGTAAGTAGGTACATTGTATTATATTTGAAATACCAAAGTTAGTGCCCATTTCAGAAATCTGAAAGACCATTAAAAACCTTGAAATTAATATTCAAGTTATTTCAGCCATTTAATCTTCTTTCATATCTTCAATTTTAAAAGACAATTCTGTATCGCATACTTTTAGAATGATGTTTTTTGTTATCATATTGATGTCTTCGAACATTGAACGAATGCGGTGGGTTCATTGAATGATATTCAGAAATACATTATGGGCATGGGTAAAAAATGATGTTCAGGTGATTGAGTCAATGTCCTGGATACATCAAAGTAATGACTGCGATTGGTTGGTCGATGTAAATAAAACATTAATATCATGATTGATATTTATGTACTCATGGGATTGGTACGATGAAAATGATGATCGACTCATACACAATGGTCATTAATATAATGTATTTCGTTTTGAAATCCAGGTGATGAAATTAATGCCTCTCAAGGATTGATATAGTAACTCGAACATCAGGCAATCAGTAATGATCCATTGAAGAATTTTTCAATTTATCCTCGTATTTAATGTTTTGAAGTTAATAATAATAAATCTGAAAATGTATAAACAGCGTATTCCAAAAAGTAGGAAAGAAATGGAAAACTTTTTTATTATCGATTCCACAAAAAAAGTATCCGTGATAAACGTTGGTGCTTATCGAGAAAGTAATAATGGGTGATCGAAAATTTATGTTTTGTGATTTTTTTCCGAATAGTCATTAAGAGTGAAGAACCGCTATTTTTCAAAACAGAAAGTATACCAAAAAGTGTTTCACTGTATGAGAAAGAAGTGGAAAATTAACCAGAATGATTTCAACCAAATATTTCAACTTCAAAAAGTAGGTACTTTGACTGTGGTAGGTAATTAATAATTCATCAAAATGAACACTCTCTGAGTTATAATACGACTACGGTTACTAAAGTTACATATTCTATATTCTTGTTTCCTTAATTAGGAAATTCGCAAAGCATAAATTATTTTAACAACAAAAAAAATATGTGACCGCTTAGATAACAACAATTAAGTATCAAGGAAATCAAGCCAATGTCCTCTGTCTTCCTGTCGTCGAGTTTTGCAAACAAGTAATATTATTGGTTGTATAAAACAATTTTCATAAATAAAAACGAAAACAAGAGAATGATTACAAGTTTCGTGTAATGATATTGATAAGGGCATAATAATAAACTCCGCCAAACCAGTATTAAATAAACCGGTGTCACTTGTTAATTTTATGTGCTGGAAAGAACCTTGTTTTCTTCAAAACATATTAGAGTTTCAAAGAAAAATACATTTTAAACCCAGTGTTTTACGATTTGAGGTCACTGTACCGCTGAAAAGGTAAACGGTTAAAGTACTACCGGAAAAAATAGAAGAAAAAAAACGGAAAAAATCGGAAATAAAACCCACCGGGAAAAAAACCTCAGAAAAAAAAACCATAATTTAAAAATGGTGCAAAACCAAGGTACGTTATCAATTTCCATGCACTCAAATGTCTACGTAAAGTTAGTTCGTTCTGGTTAGATCATACTAAAGAATTACTCTTTACAAAACGTATTTTAAAAATGTTCGTAGGGGTTTTTTTCCTAGGATTTTTTCCAGAACGTTTTTATTGCGTGGGTTTTTTTCCGGGGTGTTTTTATTCCGTTTTTTTCCGGGGGACTTTTTTCCGGGGTTTCCTTTCAATGGGTTTCAGTTCCTAGATTTGCTGAAAGTTACCACCCAATTTTTAGCTATAATGTCTCAAGAGCATTTATAAATACGAAGTAAATCTATTATAATTTTCAAAAGTACGTTGCTTGGTAAGCAGAGGGATGTTACCTAAAAGCAACGTACTTGAGGAAGTTGTGATAAAATTAGTAACACGTTGACTGCCGTGATCATTTTTTCATTTTTGAAATCAGAACCGAAGCAAAATCGAAAATTTTGTCCCAGAAACCATTATGGACTCTATGTAGGTACAGCCTACAGAAGATGTATATCGTTGAATTTTTCGGAAATTGAGACTCTGAGTTCAAAAAATTCAGCTCAGTCTTATAGACCGAGTCGGCGCTCTTCAATAAGTGTACACCCTTGCACGCCGCGTCGGTCCGCCAGCTCGGTCCTTTCGGGTTTGGCCTCGGTCTTCCGATATAGACAATACTTATGTATACTTGTCTCGACCTGCGCTTTGGATGTGTCACGTGCACATCGCGATTATTCTACACTGACATGACATGAAAATTTTGGAATTCCGAAAATTAGTAACTTATAGCTTGTGTTCTTCGCACTCGAGTACGGAAATCAACACACCTAGTACGTCGACTCGGAAACGGGTGATGCATGAAATTTCTCAAAGGCCGTATGAAAAACGGAGACCTTGCTCTAAGTGTTACGAGAGAGTGAAGAACGAATCAGGATGGAGAGCAGCCCGAAATTTGAAAAGAATACGCACCTTCTGTAAAGGATGTCCTGAAGAACTTGTATTTTGCCTGGATTGTTACAACAAATTTCACAAAAATATATAGTTAACTTATTTCTGGAACATTTATACTAGATTGTAATTACTCGCAAAAAACTATGTTACATTTCATTTACTGAATAAACGTTTATTTTACAGTATTCATCTTCCAAAAATTCGTTGTTTTTTCTGATTTGTCTGCCACGCCGACTCGGTCTGTGCATCGAATGAGAACAATTTGCAACGTAAACTTGTTACTGAAGCCGTCTCGGTCTGTTTTCGCGATATTATCGACAATAATTTAGACCGATGTCTTCAAGAACAGTTCAATTGGCTCGGTCCCATAGACCAAGTTGGCCTGGTGTATCATCCTCAACCTCGGTCTATGAGACCGAGGTGGATCACCAGAATAATTTTTCCTCGGTCTCATAGACCGACATGGCAGTCAACGTGTTAAATGAAGATTTAAAAAAATGCTGATGATAAAATAAATAACACAATGATACAATCGACAGATTATCGTAATAAAATTCTAGTCATCAGGGTTTTTATATTTTTTCTAAAACACTCGATATCTGCATTAGTCATTGAACTAGACAGGGAAATGATTACCTTTACATCTTAACCCCGTGGAGTTGTGAATAATTTCAAATTATTTCTAGTTGAATAACGAAAATAAATAAATAAGATTCAATTTCAGGATATGTTTTATTACACGACAAACAGTTTCCACAATAAAAAGAGCAACAACGGTCTGTATCTTATAAACAACTATAAACTATGTATATATAAACAGCTTCCTGCACTATACACGTGGACCAACTTCACAAATATTTCTTATAGCTCATTTCTGTTTTCTAACGATATAGGGTCCAGCAAACCTGAGCTACACACTTCCAAAAATAATGTTAGTTAACCAGCAATTTCCAGATTCGGTATGTCACAGACGAATAATAAAATCAGAGTTGGGCCTATAATTATTGACCCTTGCGGCACTCCCGAATTTACCTATATCTGAGATCCTTGATATTAGTCTTTACTCTTGTCTACAACCATATTGTAGGATATACTGTGGCCTTGAAAGAGTTTGCATCATATGGAAAACACTTTTATTAATTATTTTTAAATTCGACTGGGGCGTTGAGTTGTGATTTGGAAAATATGAAATATTACCTACTCGGATGTAGTCACGTGACTTTCGCTACCTGTCAAACGTAATATTTTTTCAAAATAATCTCTGAAAATGTACACAGCAGAGCCATTCTATGTATTGAGAGAAAGGGAAGACATACAGAAATGTAAAGTTGAGTTTGGCTTAGGAAATTTGTACTCACAATTTGTGTTTTGTTATTAAAAAACTTATAATTTTTTTGACTTTACATTCTACAATTCTTAATTGAGTGAGGTTGACAATATTTTTTTTGTAAGTTTGTTAAAACAATTTGAATTTCAATCGTAGATTTCATTTGTATCCAAAGCCTATTTCACAAAATTGATGAAAGTTTTATAGCCGGACTAATGAGAATTAAATTTGAAATTGATTCTCACGGATAGAGTTGGGTACAAAGTAGCCCACCAAAAAATAGTATTTTTTCCTGACCCTTTCAAAAGTGTAACGAAACACACAGTGTTCCATTTGAAAAAAGGCAACTTTGAAATGTCACACTTTTTTAAACCACCCTATTGGCTCCAAATTATTTTTTCTGTTGTAGCCTTAATCAATATACACATAATGAAACGGAGAGATTCCCGAAAAAATAAATGTTTTGATCAAATATTCTTTTTTGTTTTATTTTATATATTTCATATTTTTTATGTTATGATGAAATACTTACATTGTATTCTTTTATATTATATTATATGTCAACTTTGTAAACGAAAGCATAGATTTTAAATAATATAAACCAACTGAATGAATTTTCGGCGTAAGAGAAAGATGGTTATACCTCTAAAAACCCATATGTAGAAGTAAGAGAATATAGCACAACTGACGTTACAAGTATATTTCAAGAATTTTTTGTAGGCTTTTCCGAAATCCAAACAATTATTAAAAATTAGAAACATAAGAATTGAAAGATGATCTCTCAGATGACATCATAAAAAAGGAATAACAATAGTTAATAACTGAACCGACGTGGCATAGTCTTCTCCAATACATAAACAACTTGATTGTGAAACCCCTATAAACCCCTAATATTCGAATTATTCCTAAGTGTTTCTGATTTAATCGATACAGTTTTAAAATTTTCAATTGAAAATAAAGTATTTGTTTGTTTTTTGTATGAGTTTGTTATATTGTCATAAACAGGAACGATGAAAAGGTATAGTGTTGATTCGTCGATGCTGTTTTAATATCAATATTTTTCTCCTGCTTGAAAAAAGTGTTAATTTCGCATCTTGTTACGTAATATACTTACTATTTTTACCAACGATCCTCATCTATATAATGATGCAAAACAGATATCACTGAAAGATCTGTTTGAAAGTAGATCTATAATTACTACCAACTCAAACTTAATCTTAAAATGTAAAGCTTGTAAAGACCTACATAAGGATAAGTAGTACAGATTATCTGAAGTCACCCCTCTGTTTATATTTGAATTGATTAAATAGTTTAGACTATTCAAGACTATCGTAATATATTGTGTGTGAGATGAATCCAGAATTTCACTAGTTATTTTGAAATCTTTCTCTTCTATTTATTTGAAAAAGCCCAGTAATTTACTTGTTCAGTGCATATTTAGGTACTTATCTCATAGCTTTTCATCACAAACTTATTGTCAACGTCCTAACCCGTAGCAGTGAGGGCAAAAAACTCATAAAAATTCAGCATCACAGGTATAAAGTGCAGATCGAAAGGATACCCACACGAGGTTGTGATCGAGATTTACAGATATATGACTAGAAAATGGTCAAAAGGTTTCTGATTTGTTCTGTTTGAAAAATTATCACTGAATCTTATGGTGGATTTATGCAGCAGTCATAAGTTTTAATTCATGAGGAAAAATGTTCGTCAATGATTGGTTGGTCCGTATATTACAACCAATCATTGACGAATATTCTTCCTTATGACTTAAAACTTATGACTTATGACTGCTGCATAAATCCACCTTTAGTTTCTACTGGATTTCTTTTGATGCACATTTAGAAAAATTACATTAAGATTGTTAAAAATGCACTGCAAAAAAAGAGTTCTTGATGTATACCAATTCAAACAGTCGCTTTTCAAAGCTAATCAAGTATTGGTAGATATAGCTAATTTTTCGCAATTATCAGTAATTCACACAATAATGGTAGGTTATTATAGGTAAGTATAATTGAACTTTATCTCATGTTCATTATCATTAGCGCCAGTTTATCTCCTAGCGCTGTCTACTGATATTTTAATTATAGACATTAAGATTTGTTAAGGATATGTTCATTTAAGATCAATGTTTGATTGAGTACGTGAGGGAAAAAGCCAATTATTAAAATACACCATGGTTGTTACTAATTTGTGGAAGTTTTGTTTCATGAATTTTTTACATGGGGATTATGCATGTAGTATAATAAACTGATGCATTTTCACTGAAAAAATTGGGGTAAAGTTACATGAGTTATATAGATTCATTTCCATACTTTTTACGCAAATCTTATGTACAATATCATTGTAAAATTCGAATTCTCTTTTTCTAGCGAATAAAGTTTAATTTACTGTTTATTCTTCAATTGTGATCAGAAAACTTTTAAAATTTACCTAAAATGTGAAAGTAATACTTGTATTTCGCAAATGTATCTCATTTTAGATTTGAAATTTTAAAAATAGATTTTATATTCCTACACTGCAAAAACTCAAGGTAAAATTTCGTGATATATACTTTTTATTTTTCAATACATATCTGAGAATTCCTATTTTTCAGAATGTACACGGAGTCAGTATTTTTTTCCTCATAGTTTTTCTATAAATCGTATGTATATTTCAGCAAAACATGTTTAATTTTCGATAATTTCGTTTGTAAAATTTTATCAGATTTATTTTTACAATATTGAACAATTTTTACACAAATTTTATGTACATTATTATTGTTCATACCGAATTTCTGTATTCTTAGTAGTCGACCGACATCTTAAATGGAACCTACAAATAAAGAATATAGTAAAAAAATTAAGAGGCATGCTCTCAAGATTCAAATACCTAAAAGACTATCTTGACACTAAACATCTCACTGTACTATACTACGCATTCGTACAATCACAGTTAACTTATGGAATAATAGGATGGGGAGGCGTAAATGACAGTCATCTAGAAAACTTGAACGTTATCCAAAGGTGGATCCTGAGAATAATACTTGGTAAGCCATTCTTATTTCCGAATAACCAATTATACACATTGTCCGGTATGAACGACGTCAGACAACTTTTCTGTGTGTCTATGCTAACCAACCTCAAAAAACATCAAAAAATTCCAGAAAAAGTGACCCACAAATACACCACCAGACATAAATCGCAGCTATTACCACGTTGTGAAAAAACAGTAGGTCAACGTCACTGTGACTACCTTGCACCCAGACTCTACAGCTTAATACCTAACCCAATAAAAGACATACAAAACTTAAACTTATACAAAAAGAAAATCAAATATTGGATTACTAGTATTGAAAGAAATAATATACACGACTTTGTTAACCAGAAATACTTATACTAAAGAAAAAAAGTAAATCCGGCCTTACGCCCAATCATTATTCCAATATTCCATACCAATATAATCAATCATAAGTTCAAAAAATACAATTAGTACGATATGAATGGCTCCATAACAGATGCTTTGATCTTGTATATATATATATAATTATTATTAATTATTACTTTGTTATTATTTTACATATTACATTATTACCTTGTTATTGTTCTGTTTATTATATCTTCGTTGTGTATATACTATACGAAAATAATTCTGTCACTACTTACACTACTTCTTGTTATATATTAATTATTACCAACTATTATCTTTGTTAATATTACACTCTATACATACGAAACCACGTACAAGCAATAGTTCTTCGGAACTAAAGCTTCTGTGGTATCCCTATGTTTATTTGCTGTAACTTCCTCCATTGTATAAACATTTCTTGTATCGTAGCGAATAAACTTTTTTATTATTATTTATTATTATTATTATTATTAGTGATTCAAATTGAATTTACTGTATGTATTACACAAAAAAAATTGAACAATACTCTTGAAATTTACATAAAATGTAAAAGTATTACTTGTAATTCACAATTGTACAATCTAATTTTAGATATGATATTTTGAAAATAGATAGATAGATAGATAGATAGATAGATAGATAGATAGATAGATAGATAGATAGATAGATAGATAGATAGATAGATAGATAGATATATATTTATTTCAGTAGAGTAGTCTACATACAACATACACAAAGCACATTCTATATACACATAGTCTAAGAAATACGTCAAGTAAAAACAGTAAAAACATTTCGATAAAAATCAATATATACACATATACATAAAATACATCAATAATAGACACAATGGATCCAAAGTCAAGTATTACTCCTGCAGAAATTCTTCCAGCGTATAAGGCTCTGAGTTGCATAAAAAGGTTTTACAAGATTTCAGGAAGGCACCCGCAGCTTCAATGCTCTTCACTTCATATGGAAGTTTATTATAGAATTTCATTGCTTTATAGTGTGTGTTCTTTTCATAAAGTGCTTTTTTGTGTAGCGGATAATTAAAATCGTCTTTATGTCTGGTTTCGTATGTGTGATTTTTTTTAAAAGCTTCGAAAATCTTTGGTTGTTTAGTTAAAAATTGTATACATTCATAGATATAAATTCCAGGCACTGTCAGTAATTTATTAGCTCTAAAGACTCCTCTTCATGTGTCTGTCATTTTCATGTTGAAAATTATTTTAATAGATTTTTTTTGACATAAAAAAACTCTCTTTAAGTCCGAGCTGGAACCCCAAATGGATATTCCAAACTTAACGGCGGAGTAAAAGCTTCCATAATAAACCATCATAAGTGCATCATGGTAAATATGATTTTTCAGAACTCTCAGTGCATATATTATTGATGACAATCTCTTACACAAATTGTCTATGTGTCCTGCCCAGTTCATCGTTTCGTTTACGTGTACTCCTAAAAATTTTACTGTGGATTCGCAGGCTATTTTGCTGTTACCGAAGTGTATGTTGTTGGGGGTCTCAATGCTATTATTTACCTTGAATAGTATACAATTTGTTTTGTCGTTGTTCAGAACAAGCTTATTTTCCTCAAAATAATTTTTTGTTCTTTCTAGCATTTGACTGCCTAATTCCATAATACTCGTATCTTTAAAATCTGGGCCTGATATTAAAAAATTTGAATCATCCGCATAATTTATCAAATGAGTGGTAGTTTTATCAGTTACTGTGTTCTGTATATCATTCACAAATATAATGAAGAGTATGGGGCCAAGAATACTCCCCTGTGGAACCCCCACAGAAGTCTCCAAGACCTCCGACCTCACCTATATATATATATATACCTACACTGCAAAAATCATGTAAAATTTCGTGATATGAACCTACTGTATATTTTACAATCCATAACTGGGAATTCCTATTTTTAGGAATGTATAACGGAAATTTTCTAGAAGCCGTATTAATTCCTTACCGATGCAATTTTTTTTTAAATCGTATGTATACAAACATTTTTAATTTTCTATATTTTCTTTTGTAAAACTCCATCAGATTTATTTTTACAATATTGGTTAGGTACATGAGATTAACAGATTTATTTCCATAATTTTTAAACAAATATTATGTAAATTATCATTGTATATATTGAATTCTATATTTCTAGTGAAACAAAAATTGTTTACTGTTTATTCTTCATTTATATCAAAGAAAATTAATAGTACTCTTGAAATTTATATAAAATACTTACTTATTTACATAATACTTGTAATTCACAAATGTATCTAATTTTAGATTTGAAATTTTTAAAATAAATTTAACATGCCCACACTAATTTTAGAAATAATGTAATAGTTATTTATCTAACAAGTGCGGAAAGTAGTACTTTTCCTCACGCGACGGCAGTTGCACGAACGACGCGGTGCGGAGTTCGGGCAAGCCGTCAAGGGCGGAAAAGACGTTTTCCGCAAAAGTTAGGTACAATGTTTTTCCTACGAGTGTTTTTGTCCATCTTATTTATGAAAAAAAAAGGTTTTTATTAAACAAGATTTTATAATAATGCTACAAAATGACACATAAGACAGAATAGTTACATAGATCATTTAGTTAGTCCTAAATATCCTCATTTTCAACAATATAAAAATCGTGCGGAAAAGTAACCTTTCAGCACTTGTGCGGAAAAGTAACTTTTCCGCATGATTTTATCTTTCCGCGAGATTTATAATATGAGATCGAATCTAGTCTATTAACGACTGTTTGATAATAACTTTCCGATATTCCGTAATTTTCATAAAATTAATTTCAAAATATAAAGTAATTAAGACATTATCAAAATAAATAGTGATATTTAAAATTTGACAGGATTTGATATGGTATTATAGCAATTGAATTAATATCTGAAATAGCTCAGTTGGCAAAGTAAGGGAGCAGTTGTTCTACGCTGGTTAATAGTTAAATGGGGTAGGTGGTTCGAATCCTGGGGAAGTTACTCTTTTTTTGTTTTTGTTTTGAAATCGATGAGAGTACTTACTGTTCAATTTTCGTTATATTTTTCAATATTTGTATATTCAATGACGACATGAGTGTTTATGATAGAATCTGTTATGAAAAAAATAATTCTCTTGTACTACAAAATTTCATATACCTACCTACTCGTGGGAAATGTATGTCACTCTTTTTTTGTTTTTGTTTTGAAATCGATGAGAGTACTTACTGTTCAATTTTCGTTATATTTTTCAATATTTGTATATTCAATGACGACATGAGTGTTTTTGATAGAATCTGTTATGAAAAAAATAATTCGCTTGTACTACAAAATTTCATATACCTACCTACTCGTGGAAAATGTATGTCATTTCATGCTCATTGTACAATATACTAATCTTGAATTAAAATAATGTGCTTTAAAGAGAAAATCTTGCGTAAAAGTAAAAATCGTGCGGAAAAGTAAAAATCGTGCGGAAAAGTTACTTTTCCGCACGCTCGTAGGAAAATTTAGTTTCCAGCATATGTTAACTTAAATAAAAAGTGTTTTATCGCTTGAAATTGTTACCATGAATCACTCAATCAAAATACAGTGTGTCCCACTTTGAGCAGCCACACCCTCATATTTCGTTGAGCATGAAATAATTCAAAATTTTCTTTGACTCAGGGTATCATCTGTAGCTGGTAGCATTATCAACTCTAATCCATAAATAATGCTTGGAAAATTTCCAAAATTGTCACAGAATTCCCAAAAATATTTAATTAATACTTTGAAAAATAGCCAAATATCACTTTTCCAAGGCTAACTCTGATCAGAATGAATGATACCCTGTATATTCAAATGATTCAAGCATTGAGATTTGAGGGTTTTAAGATGTTCTGAAACAGAATCTGGTGTTATTTTTGCGTTAAAAAAAATGCCTAGTATGTTTTTCCCAATTTTTCACTTTTCATTTGGTCGTAGTTAGCCGTGGAAAATGGATATACAAAGGTTACGTAAACATAAAGGTAGGTATTTCCGAGTACTACAACTTGAGTCAAAGAAAATTTCGAATTATTTCATGCTCAACGAAATATGAGGGTGTGGCTGCTCAAACACACACACACACTGTATAGGTATAGGTACAATTGTTTATACATCGAATATGTAACAAAAGGTTTAATTTGTTTTATATTCCAAATCTGTATACCAAGTCTTATGCGTAGTCCTCACTTCATATAAGCTTCAATGGTAAATTCAAGGATTATAAAGTGATATAATTTATTCGATTTAAATGAATTTTACATATTATTATGTATTATTTGATACCACAGTTACAATTATGATGACATGATTCTTCAATAATAAATGTACATGAGCTATGTAATTCCACTGAAAAACTGCATGAATATATAATTTTTCAAAAGTGATTTCACATCAGCTATGTTTAATCCACATCTTAAAATTCATGAGTTATTGAAATCACACTAGTATTTTTACCCTAGTTGTTAAGTAATTTCACAACCCAAGTACTAAAATTATTTGAATTTCTATAGTAAATTCACATTAATACTCATGTGTTTTTGATTACAAAATATACATAACGTCTGTGTTTTTTCGACTCGAATTTTAAATTCGTAATTTCACACATTTCTTCTTCAGTGCCCATAGTTTGACCTTATCTGAAGTATCCATGAATAAAATGATAGTTTGTGGGGAAAACCCGTTTTGATGATCTTTTGACTTTCTTGAACTTTCAATATACATTACTATATGAAAGACACCAAATTTCAGAAAAGAATACCTTCTAATTCACTCAAAAACAGCATATTTTTAGTATACTGATACAAATAACTGATTGAATGGAGCAGTCCAAATCTTGACAACAGTGTAATTCTACTTGGCTTGATTTTATCTCATTACAACGATGATATATTCAACCGCATCTTTTCTCACTTGATGATACAAATCTCTCACTGCAAAACTGCACATCAATTTAATCAGTCAACTAATATTGCAAAATAATACTGCCAATCAATGAATAAGTGTTTTATGTTCCAAGCAAGGCTATGCATTTAAACAGGGTATTATCATGGTCGCTTAAAATAATTGAACGTTTATCAGTAATTATCATTATCGGAACTTATGAATGAATGCGACCATAGATTTGGAACAAATTAGTACACTCAATAATATACTTAGATGAAGTGGATGTGATAGTAATAATTTCCAGTAGCTCTATTGCATATGAGTTACTAGAAACGTGTTCAACATATTTTCACGCAATTGGTTTTAGTGTGGGCAAGGCAAATCTTCATCAGTATGGGATTCATGTACGGTATATAAAGAAGTCCTACTGATGATGATAACTTGGTTATTGATATGAGCAACGAGGAATATGTTTTAAAATAGTGCGTGGTAAAGGGAAAACAATATTTTTTCTTAAAATATCAATTATTTTATTACATAAAAATGATTCTATGATACTTCTGGAAATTTAAATGAACAAAATACATATTTACATGGTGGTTTTTCGGGTTGTAAGACCGACGTGTGTTTAGAGAAGATCTCGACGTTGCGCCAACACGAGTGGTTAGCATTTTCAAGAGATATTTTCAAAGTTTCTGGTTTCTTAAGTCGCTGTCAAATGCTTGACATTTGTTGTACGTTGTCTCAATAAATACCTGTGATTTGACGTTCTTACATCTTACATCTCACATCATAGCGTTAGCTGACATCATAGAATCGTTGGTACCGTTATTTTGTGGGTAGGGAGCTAATTGAGAATTTTTGAGAACTGGAAGCTAACCTTGTTCAATTGTAGTCCTTCTTCGGTTCTGTTGAAGTTGTTGTGGTGTTTCTGAATTTCAATTGCTTCCCGGAAGAGTCTTGGGTAATAGGCAGATGTTGAAGAGATGACTTGGGTTTCTTCAAATGTCACTCTATGGTTATCGTTGTTGAGAGTATGTTCTGCGACAGCGGATTTCTGTGTGTGCCTTAACCCGAAGAACCACCATGTAAGTGACGATGAACGCGAAAGCCTTTCACAATTTAAAATATATATTTGCTGAATATTCCAACAGCAAAGGTTTTGAATGTGTATTTACGCGATCATCAGCCTTATTCCATTCCAGAAATTTTGCATAGATTCCTTCTTGGCTCTTTTCTGGCATTTAGTCCGCAGAGGTTTTCTCAGCTTGATATACTTTGTATCGGGAGTATTGGGATTATTATGGAAATATCCAAATCACTTTTTAAAGCAGATATCACGATAAAGCTAGAAACAGTACATAATAGTGTGATGCGACATCACGTAACTAACTAAATAGACGGTGAAATTAGTGGTGAATTTTCCTTTTTCAGCAACCATCCGAGAAGTGTTCACTTCCCAGACACTTTTTCTTTGGGAAAGTAGCACTTCCCAGCCTAGTCCGGGAAGTACGCACTTCCCAGACTAGGCTCGGAAGTGCTCGAATTTTAATATAAATAAGAATTAGAATGTTTCTGTTGGTACCTATCTTCAATATATAATACAAATAAGAACTAAAATGTTCGAAATATTCAAATATGAAATCACAGCCAGAGTAGCTTACTCTTGATCAAAATTATATTTTTTGTTCCCCCCTGTACACCGTTTGGAAATTTAGAATATTGATAACTCGAATACAAGTATTCCGTAATGCACCAATTTTTATGAAGAATAAAACTTTCTGACAAATCGATGATAAAAAAGTTTTCATTTGTTGCAAATTTTTGAAACTCACTGTATATAGTTATGAATACCTTTTTATAGGCAACCCATTTTAGGCGTATTCGTCTACTTATGTAACTTCATAAAAAGTATGTTTCATCCCAAACGCCCAAAAAAACAGTACTTGTCAAGTAAATTACTATTCTGGGGATGAATGTTGTTATGGGATTTTTTCTCTCACTGGTGAAGAAAATACAATTTTTGCTGGAGTGTTTGGTAAAAAATGTATTTTTAAACGTGCAGAAGAAAAAATAATTAATTGATGTGGAAAACATCTTTCAGTGAAGTTGTGTTTCGCATAATTATGAATCAGAATCATAGACCTGAAATCGTTTCAACAGAACTGACAAAACTCTTTCATCATGAAGCCCATTTCTCCATTCATCAGTGTCAAATATATATATATTTCATGGTTTGTTTCTATCCGAAAAATTATTATATCAATACATGTTTTCAAACGTATTGAATAAAAGATGATATCATTTCAACAAGGATCTTTGTACAGTATTTTAAACTGTACCTGAAAATTGAATTGTATGAATTAAACCCATTTCTTCTACAGTTTTGATTTCGAAATGCTTCATAGACGTAATCAATCCTCCACAATAATTTTCGAATTTAATTTTGTATTGGTTTTTTATTTTTGTCAAATAAATACACTGTTGTACTGTTTAAGACTAGTGATATTCATTATTGGGGGAATAAACAAATTAATATAAGTTCACTTGGCTTCAAGCCTCGCCTATTTGATTATCAACACAATCTCTACATAAATCGCCAAGGTAATTCATATGTCAGTACATCTACAGAATATCGGCATAAGTATTGGGAAAAGACAAGAAAAAACGAAGCACAGAAATTCCTTCAACAATGTAATTAATGGTAGTTACTTATAGATTTATTTAAAAAAAGAAAACGCACATCAAGAAAATATATTTACACAAATCTATCGAACAAAGTTACATTTTAGGCCAATGAAGAGCTACCTGTATTTAAATTCAAATTGTTGGAATCAAAGTGTATGTTACAAATATGGGCATTCATTTATTTATTAGGATCAAGTGAACTAAGTTTATTCTCTCCTAATTTTGCATTATACCTATTCAAACAGCAATTTTGAAAATCCCAAGAAAAAAATGTATACAAAGAAATATGAATAATTTAGAAAATAAGTTATTGAATGGAAGAATAATTCAGAATAATAATAATGATAATAGTGCTCGTCATCAAAAGCTAGGAGTCAAATAAATGGTAATGGGTGGGGGATGCAAGCGTCAGCGACTAGGCCCCATATAAGTCAAATAAGGAGGATATCAAATAGATATAGGTAATCGAATGCTATACAAGAAGACTTGGACACCTCTAAATTGAAGTTACATTTTGTCGAAATCGATAGTGCCAAACAAAAGCTTATTTTAAATTTCAATGACTTTTCTGGTAGTGAATAAAACTGAAGTTTTCTCTGCATAAAGCAAGGTAAATTACTAGTCAAGTTGTAGAGTCTATAACATTCCTAGTAATTTCACCTTTTCAGCATTTGAAATACGTTAAACACAACCCAAGCAACTAGAAAACGTCAATTTCACTGATGGTGCGTTTTGCCAACAAAATGAGCATCATCAGGACCTATAAATATATTCTTAATTTGTAATCCATTCTTCAAGGACTTGCTGGCATTTCATTTTGCTGAAAATTGAAAAATATTCGGTTATACTTAATTGCACAAATGCATAGAAAATTACCGATTATTTTGCAACAAGCATGTTATTGCAAGAGTTTATTCCGAATGGGGAGGGCTCTTTTACAAAATATGAAAATAACCAGGAGCAATTTTTCTAAGATAAGTACCCTTGATTTTCAAAATAATCTCGTGATTTTTTCAATTTTTGGAGTTTATCTGATATTTTTCAGTATTGTTCGGGATGTTTTCGCAGTGCAATTTGCTCTAAAATGCAATTACACTTCTTTAATTTTTCGGTAATTGCATTCTTCTTACGAGAAATTTTAATAAGAGAGAAATATTCGGAAAAATTACTGCACTTTTTCGGGAATTGAAAATTTCGGCAAAAAAAGATATCAGAATCGTTTAAGAAAACGAAAGTTGGAAAATCCGCAAGAAATGTGAAAAACGTCATGCCGTCGAATAAAATACCTTATAAAAGCTTGTTTTTAGAAAGCTCTTTAAATTGAATGCATTGAGAAAAAAGGTTCCAGTTTCTAACATACCTAAATGACCGTTGAGCAGATTTTTCATTCTCGGAACTATATTCTTAATTTTTGAATTATAGGAATTCAAGATACTGAGGGATGAAATTATATTATCTGAAATGATATTACCTAGCGTACATTTGATTGAAACAGTCAAGATTTTGGTACAAACAGATTTTTATCAATTTAAATTATAACATTTTCTGATCAATAGGTATTTGAACAATTTTTTTAAACCAAACAAAATTTTTTACTTTGGCAGAAATTATGTTTCTCAAATGCTGAAATTCATATTAATATAAAAACGAAATTGGATCATATCCCGTTGGATGAATAAAGTCCACAATAATCCCAAAATGTGTAATTAAAATTTTTAACAAAACACTGTCCACAAATTCTTCTTCAAGTAAACCAAGTCACCAAAAAAAGAGATTATAACTTCCTCAGGTTCTTAAACAATCAAAAACTATGAATTACTTTAGTTCATTAGTTTAATTTCAAATGTTTCCATCCGAAATCTAAGGGCACTCTTTCTCTCATTTCCCATCCTTTGTCGCACACGCCAAGTTTAATGGCCGCCGCTTGTCTTTTGTCAGGATGATAACAAGTCAGGGAGGCGTGGCATTCGCCTAGCCTCTCACAAGGTTCGGTTACCGACCGAGTATTCCAAGTAAAAATCATGACTTACTCGACGATCACGGTCATAAACTCCACTATTTCACAATCAATATTCAATTTTTTAACGAATTTCACACGTAATCCACGAATTTCGCGTTAAGTAACACCGTGTGAGCGATATTCACGAGTCGCAGCATCGGCAGCCATCTTGAATGGTCGCCCCTCTCTGTTGACAAACAGCGGAGCATCTGCCCGTAGAGACGGCTAGATTTATTTTGAATTTCGGGCATTTTTGCGGTTTTGTTTGGTTAAAATTGGCATTATTTCGTTGTTTTTGTTGGTAAGTGCGACCGTTTTGAGAGTTCTAAGTAGAAAATGTACGTAGGTACAGTGTGACGTAGATGTAATTGGATTTATGTAGAAGGAAATGGCCTTTCGGCGTGCATGCGTCCTACAGTGTGCCAGATTATCGACTTGACGGGGTTTTTCGTCGAGAAGTTACGAATCTGAAAAGAATTCTGATCGTTTGAGTGAGTCAAGAAGTACGTGGATGGACTACAGGCTACATAAAAAGAATATATTCCGTAATATATCATTTGAAGGGTTACAGCTTTTTCAAGGTTATGAATTCAGTCACTCTACTGATTCTAGTCTAGTCTAATCAGAAACTATCGATTGGAGGTGGCAAACATTTTTAAAACCAGTTATGGTAACCGTGGATAACAGCCTGTGAATTGGAAGTTTGAGAAAGTTATGAAGTTTCGCATACCTAGGTACCTACTTCATGCAAAAAAAAATCGTTTGGAGGTAGTGTTATTTGGGGAAAGATTATTTAGATCAAACTCTTGGTGTCACTGGTTATCTGGGGATTTCTACTTTATCCAAATCCTGAAAAGAAAGTCCTTTTTATCTTACCAAGCAACGAAATATCAAATATAAGATACATAAATGAATTTTTGACGTTTGGAAACGTCATATTTTTCATAACTCTGTTTCATTACATGTAAGGCATTTTTACGTAGCTGACAATATATTCAATTGGAATTTGACCCTACAAAATCCTGGAAATACATACTTACATTATTACAACCTTGATAAGAAACAAAAGAATTTATCAAAATTATCGGAGGTAATAACAGTCGTTCAAATTTTATCCATAATTTTTTACTTTCCACGAAAACTAGAGTACCTATTGGGCATATAAATATGAAAACAAACCTATTCGGTTTGTTTGGATGATTTTGCCTCAAGTAAAGAAGCTTGATTAATGAAAATTAAAAATTCTAATATGAAATTTGAAGAACGAGTTGTAGGTATTTGGAAAGATATTTTTTTTGCAAATTTGCCAAAAAAGTAACACCATTTCACTGAACTCAAAGAATACATTAACTAACTCTTTGAACAAGAGGAAAAATCACTTATTTAAAAAATTACAGTTATTGAACACACGGTTGCCAATCTATTTTGTAAATAGATTGGCCATCAGAAACAGCTGCCTCTTCCAACTCATTAGTGGATATCATATAGGTTGATGTTGCAGCATAAGTCGCAAAGGATTTTGATACGGTTATCAGTGCCATTTATAGAGATTTTTTTTACGGATGGTTAGTAGGTATATACAACACATTTTAATTTTATAAGTTTTTGAATACCTAGTAGAGAAAATTCAATGTTTTGTAATAGATTCGTCAAAAAATCGATTTTCGGGCGCTTACAAGGCTCACGATGGCTAAACCTTAAAAGACATCCAAACAATATAGTACAGAATTGTAGCTTTTCAAAAAACCCAGAGAAACCTTTTGTAACGATGTTGAACAAACTTAGTACAATTTTGGAACATTTGTGTGTATTTTTTATACCATTTATATCTTAGTATTTCAATTACTGTTTTTCTATCCCCATTTGAATTTTATCAATATTTCTTGAACTATGCGGAACTCAATTATTTGTTATTATTTATTTAATCAATCAATTAAAATATACTTTATTGTCCAAGAGAAATTCTTATTGACAAAGCTTTGTGAAGAGTAATCAGAATCAATTAAATAAAAGTTACAATAAATAAATAATAATACATATAAAAAAAACAAAAATATATAAACTAAAATATACAAAAAATAATACTACCAAATCATGGTAAGATATTATATGTTGACTTTCATAACTAATAGGTTGAAAATATTGATCAAACAAAATTTTCATGTATACGCCCATATAAAATAAATCAAGAGAGATAGTAGAAATAAGATAGAATAAAATGAGTAGGTGTATAGTGCTAGTCACACATATTATTCTACCTGCGAGAATGTAACCATGATATTCCTGCAAGTTGTAATATGACTATACAGGCTGATTCACGGTGGATGGCACATTAGACGTTTCTGGTGAACCAGACAACGGATCACTTTGAAAATTCAATGGAGGGCATGTTCGGACATTCTCTAGCCAACTAAAATATTTTCGACAATGCGGTGTTGCCGCTTCTATTAGAAAGCAGTAGCAACTTTGATTTTTCAAATGAAACACTCTGTATATAATATTATTTTTGGAATCTCCAACAATTGCCAAACAACTTTTCTTGATATTTTCCTATACCTATCTGTTACCGTTTTCGAAATAAAAATTAATTTCAATTTTTTTCTTCGAAAATCATGACTTCTATAAATGCCGATATCTTTTAGTTAAGAAGTACTATGATATCGAAATTTGGTTTGGAGTTAGGTGATACTTGCACACGTCAGCCTAATCTCCGTTACTTCAATACAGGGTGTAAAAAAATACAGTTTTTTCGTTTGCTTGAAAAAGTTGCTGAAATTTGATTATTTTAAATGGAACACCCTGTATATTATTAAAAATTCGGAAAGCTGCTGAAATTTGCTTTCTTTCTATGTATATCATACCTATACCTAACTAGTCAAGTTTCGGACTTATGAGCATTTATTTGTGAAAATGTCCCTTCAGAATGGTATTTCCACTCGGTATTTGGTAAGCAGGCCATGATTACTATTTGACAGTAGCGTTGTGACATTCTCCTAATAATATCGACATTTTCGTCACTTCAGAAGTTGCAAATACCTTCAAAACGATGGAACAAAACTATTCAAACGAAGTTCTTATGAATTTGTTTATTATTTTTGGACAGTGTGATAAAATTATCAGCAGAACATGTAGAAAGTTCAATGAAATGTATCCGAATCTACCGCAAATGAACCTCAAGAAATTTATACGAATTCAGAACAATTTCAATGCATTTGGATCAACTTTAAAAGCACCAAGAAACTTGCCTCGACCCGTAACTTCTGAAGACAACCAGATTAATGTCTTAGCATATTTTCACGCATTTCCCGAGTCATCGATAAGAAGTGCTGAAGAAGATTTGGGTATAAAATATTCATCGGTTCAAAGAATCTTGCGAAGACATAAAATGCATGATTATACATTCACCAAAATTCAAGCAATGAAGCCTCAAGACCCTCAACAGAGAGTAGAATTTTGTGAAATGTTGTTGACACGCATTCAAGAAGATCCACTTTTTTTAAATAAAATTATTTGGACTGATGAATCGAAATTTTCGAGAGAAGGAATTTTCAATAGAAAAAATCGTCATTATTGGTCCAGTGAAAATCCTCACGTCACAAAAGAAGCCGGATTTCAAGAAAAATTTAGTTTTAAGGTCTTCTGAATATTTTGGAGAATACTGTAGAGAGTTTCGTGGATAATCTGCCACTCGAAGAATATCGAAACTGTTGGTACCAACTAGACGGAGCTCCTGCACATTGCACGAGAGAAGTGAGCGCAGAACTGGAAAGACTTTTTGACGATCGGTGGATAAGGCGCTTGGGACCATGGAATTGGCCAGCGAGATCACCCGATCTTAATTCATTAGATTTTTATTTGTGGGGAATGTTTAAAGAAAAAGTTTACAAAATACCCGTGCGTTCGAGAGATGAATCAGATCTGCCACCACGAAAGCAGTCAACACCCGCATTTTAAAGTGCTTGGAAGTGAACGGCCAGCGATTCGAACATATTTTGAAATATTCCACATGATTGTTTTACTTTTTTATAATTATTCATATCAATATTTCCAATTTCAAGTTTCTTGGTGGTTTTTTAATGTTTATCCAAACATATTGAAATTGTTCTGAATTCGTATAAATTTCTTGAGGTTCATTGGCGGTAGATTCGGATACATTTCATTGAACTTTCTACATGTTCTGCTGATAATTTTGTCACACTGTCCAAAAATAATAAACAAATTCATAAGAACTTCGTTTGAATAGTTTTGTTCCATCGTTTTGAAGGTATTTGCAACTTCTGAAGTGACGAAAATGTCGATATTATTAGTAGAATGTCACAACGCTACTGTCAAATAGTAATCATGACCTGCTTACCAAATACCGAATGGAAATACCATTCTGAAGGGACATTTTCACAAATAAATGCTCATAAGTCCGAAACTTGACTAGTTAGGTATAGGTATGATATACATAGAAAGAAAGCAAATTTCAGCAGCTTTCCGAATTTTCAATAATATACAGGGTGTTCCATTTAAAATAATCAAATTTCAGCAACTTTTTCAAGCAATCGAAAAAACTGTATTTTTTTACCACCCTGTATTGAAGTAACGGAGATTAGGCTGACGTGTGGGAAGTGTCCAAGTATCACCTAACTCCAAACCAAATTTCGATATCATAGTACTTCTTAACTAAAAGATATCGGCATTTTTAGAAGTCATGATTTTCGAAGAAAAAAATTGAAATTAATTTTTATTTCGAAAACGGTAACAGATAGGTATAGAGAAATATCAAGAAAAGTTGTCGGGCAATTGTTGGAGATTTCAAAAATTATATTATATACAGAGTGTTCTATTTGAAAAATCAAAGTTGCTACTGCTTTCTAATAGAAGCGGCAACACTGCATTGTCGAAAATATTTTAGTTGGCTAGAGAATGTCCGAATGTGCCCTCCATTAAATTTTCAAAGTGATCCGTTGTCTGGTTCACCAGAAACGTCTAATGTGCCATCCACCGTGAATCAGCCTGAATAAGAAGCAAATTTTTAATTGACTTCTGAAATAGTATGGTTTTGCAGTGTTCTTGTGAAGACTGGGTAGGTGGTTCTGAATCTTTCTGCTCTTGAATACATTGAATATAAGGCAATTTTCTCCAAAAGATGTTGATCTAGGCAAACTGATATTATTCTGTTGACGGGTAGTATAATAGGGTCTATTAGTCGACTCTTTTGATTTTGTTTATGCATTGAAAGCTCACTGTTTCGAGGATAATAACACAAGTTAGTGTTAAAATTCGATGTTCAATAAAAAGAGGCTCACAGTGAACCCATGATCAACATTTGCAAAAATACCTCGCTGCTATTGTTTGCATTACTAATATTAAGTTCATCAACTTGATGGTGCTGAAACCCCAGAAGGAAATGACATATCTTATGTGAGATTCAATCATAGAGAAGTAATTCATTCGGCTTGTATTGAGGCCAAGTTCTTTGGTAATGAATCGGATAGAATAACAGCCAGATGCTAATGTTTCACTCAGTATTCTTGTGCGTGTTTCAAATCTACATTATATCTGTACCTTGGAAGAATGTCAATGTCCAATTTCGCCGTTTCGAGAAAAAAGGTTTTCAGTATAGAATCATGCTCGCCTTGAAGAACTGCATAACATTACATGAATCTGAGTCTTTCTAACACTTATTCTTTTGTATTATTTTACGAATCCCGGAAAAAAGCGCACAGGAAAGGAGCGCACGGGAAATAAGCGCACGGAAAAAAGCGCACAGACATATAAGCGCACATGAAATAACCGCACTCGGAAAAATGCGCACATCGCAAAAAGCGCACTTGGAAAAAACCGCACGTACATTAATGCGCACATTGAAAAATGCGCACACGCAATAGTTTTAATTAATTAGTCTAATCTAACCTAAACAAACTAACCTAGCTCGAAAGTTGGGAGCTTGGAAGTTGAAGAAAAATTCATTTTGAGGGTAGTATTTTATTAGTCTGGTCTAACCTGAACGAACTAACCTAGCTCGCAACTTATAGAAATATAGAAAACTTTACGCGATTGTAGCCAATTCAGTGGAAAAGTATAATACCTTTTCAACTTTGCTTATATCGCCCTTGCATGTGCGCATTTTTCAATGTGCGCATTAATCTACGTGCGGTTTTTTCCAAGTGCGCTTTTTACGATGTGCGCATTTTTCCGAGTGCGGTTATTTCATGTGCGCTTATATGTCTGTGCGCTTTTTTCCGTGCGCATATTTCCTGTGCGCTTTTTTATTTTGCGCTTATTTCTGGTCACCTATTTTACAAATAATTAAATAAATATTAGCTGTTTTCTTAATTTGTGGAAGATATTGGACATTGGCCGTGAGGAATATATCACTTAATGGGGCATTGGCATCTGGTATCGGACTTTGGCCGTGAGGAATACATTGTTCAAGAGGACATTGGCCATTTCATTTCACATCAGCCAATGTAACAATAATGGCCAATGCCCCTCATATTATTATGCAAGAATGGACATCAGCCTTCAATATTAAATTATTTTTGCTCATTACCTAGGACTTTGGCCATTTTTCTACGTGAAGATTGAAATATTTCAAGTATATTGGTCCAAATAACTCAATTCTGCATGATGTGGACATTGGACATTTTTCTTCCAAGGTACAAATATATCCGTGCCATATTATTTTAGTGTCGTCTGCAAACATAGTGAATTTTCCGGAAATGATTTTACAAGATCATTTTAATAAATATGAAGAAGAATTGGTACCAATACCAAGCATTGAGGAACACAGTAATATAATATTATAAGGATTAGAAGAATATTAGAAGGATTTAACCATTCATTTGAGAATTTAACCATCTGGAATCAGTGTGCGAGTTATGATGCAAGCCAGTTCTTTGCTACACCTCTGAATCCACAATCAAGCTTTTGGATTTACGCAATCAAATGCTTTGGAAAAATCACAAAACACTACACCAGCATCACCGTCGTTCAATTCTGTCTATACTTTATTCAACATGTTGAAGATTGCGTCATTGGTACTTTTAATAGTTTGGAACCCGAATTGCAAGGACGACAAAATATTGGCTGATTTGTGAATGTTACGAACCTTTTTCTATTGTTAGATTAGGATATATAATGAAGATTACTTTAATACTAGATGGAAAAGCTCAAAACCGAGATTCATTCCAAGATCTGTATCTTCATTGCTTTTTAGTACTTATATGAATACTGACAATTTATGGTTTTTCTTATTATACCGAAAAGTGAATGTTTACCACGCGAAAATTGATGAATTTACTCCGTGCATGTTCAACAAATTCCACAACCTTACGAAATAACCTTTATCCATTATGTAAACTTTTGTGGAATAATAATGACGGCAATTTTATTGTTGCCTAGACTATTAAATAAACTCTGTCCGTATAATATTTAGTGACGGAATCTGTGATTTCAAGAGATTGCTCTAGGCAGTACCATTATCGTATCCTCAAAGGTGTCGTTTTATGTGAAATTATGAAGACTTGTGGCACAGATGTCTATTAAATTATTAATGAAATTTGATATCTATTCCCTGCTGGTTCCGTTTGACATTTTTCAGGTGGATATTTTCTGTTTTGTATTAAATTATTTTATCGGTTATTATGACAGAAACAATTGAGTGAATAATTTTTCAATATATCATTTTGCATGTGGAAGAAACAACCATTCATTTGTTTCTGTAAATTTCAATATTGATTATGGTAAAATTCGAAGATTCATTCGAACGTTTCTACAGAAATAAATATTAGGTAGTTATTTTTTTCTGAATGATTATAGTATCGTTATCGGATACATACCTAAACATCTGGATGAAAATAATTGTTATCTAATAGTTCTTTCAATATTAGATGTAGAATTTATTTCGCTCAGCTATAAATGCATCAGAAAAACAACAACAAAATATCATTCAACTCGAATTAAATATTGATTAGGAGTAAGTAAATATTGTCATTGATTTGGTACCAGTTCTGAATAGACTTAGATAGATTTAGAGAAGCTGGTTGATGATTTGTCAAAATATGCAATAATAATATAATACCTATTAACTTTTATTGTTCTTAATTCGATAATAATGAGAAACGTACATATTATAACAATTGATATAGTGATAATAAGCGAACAGATCCCAAAAAAAAAAATCAAAAAGAATCTTGGATGAAAAATTTGAAGGCTATTACGGAAAAACGATCATTGATATGTAGGTAACTAAAAGAAAACATACTCAGTTATAAATATACATTCAAGTTTACCAATTATACAGGGGGTCCTTCCGAGAAATGCAAATATATGGAAAATTATAAGTGGGGTGAAATAAAAAAAATGGTTGATGGGAGATATCTGAAGGCTAAAATGGTTTTAAGAATGACTAACGGAACTGGACAACATACTTTTTAAAAATAAAATTCCCTGTATATAATCAGGCATTTTCAAATTCTACCCAAAATCCTGAAAATATTTCCTATACCCAAGTCTAGTGGGTTTCGAAATATTTCAAATTTAAGTTGAAAATTGCGTTTCTGAGAAAACCCTATTGCATTTGCCATTTATAATGAAAAGATTCAATTAATTTTCATTTGAATATTTTAAACGCGACGGCATGATTAATTTCAGTTTCAATCGTATATTTATATCATTGTCTGGCGAATGCCCTGTATAACTATGATGAAATCAAATCAGAATTTTGCTGAATTAGGTCCTCTTCTTGGAACACAATAAAAAATAAATGATCCTGTGCGGACATACATTTTTTTAGGTATTTGGTATGTACACGCAATTTCTAACTTCAAAGACTTTGGTATTGAAAATTATACATAAAATGTGTTCAGAATTTTTCGTTAAATCTAAAAGATGTGATACCTATAGTTTACAGAAGGATCTACTCCAAAATTGGGAAGTTGGGGTCTACTTCCCATACAACCATTCTTGAAAATATTTTAGCCGGAAAGCCCCCATCAACAATAATGTGCTCCCAAATTTTCAAATTAGTCTCATTTGTCCATATACTGATCTACACTGTAAAAAATCATTGGTTATTTTCAATAGACTTTGTAAATCAGTTACTGCAAAAATTACTGTGTTTTTACAAGAAATTGCTTGTAAAGCTTTCCAGCAGGTAAATAAATATGAAAAATATTGAATATTTACAAATCCTTTTCTAATGACCAAAATTTCTTGAAATTGTTTGTGAAATAAAGGGTTATAGGAAAGATTGGGTTCATTGTATCTGATACAATGGAACTAACTATAACCCTTTTCAGCTGTCTTAGGTACTACCAATGTTTCATTTACCATTATCATCATTATCGTATTTTATTTTATTTTAAATTTGTATTTCATGTATATGTACTTAAGTAGACTGAATAAATGACTAAATAAATGAATAAACAAATAAATAAATAAAACAGTGACTTGGGGGGATACTTTTCATTTTATTACAATTTGATTTGTAATTTGATCAAACCTTCATGTAATTGTTCGTGAAATGACAGTGGCTTAGCCGGTTTATTTTCATTTTGGTACAGTTTGTCTTGTAATTTTATAAAACCTTCTTGGCAATGATTGTGAAATGATTTAAAATGCATAAACAAATTGGGAAAATTTATAATCAGTTGGTAGTATTTTGTAATATTTAGTAAAGCGCTGTATTCTGCTGTAAAGAACTGGTGAACTTTTGTAAATACTGGTAAACATTTGAAAATATTTGGAATTTTGTGTAATATCGTGCGAGTTTATGTAATTCTCAGAAAATGTACAGGAAAATACAAAAATTCAAGTACATAATTGAATTGCCTATTATAGTTTGTGAAATTAATATGAAAATCAGTGTGAATTCCTTGTAATTGTTTGTTATTTCACCACCATTTTTTACAGTGTATACAATTCCCGAAGGAACCCCTTGTATACAAATAATGAATAATAATAACAATATTTACATAAAGTAATAAAATTGCACACCATACAATGTCTCTGTTGTACATCATGATGCAATAAATAATCTGAAAGATTCTAACGGATACCTAAGTACATACACTCAGTATTACACAAATCATAAAAACAATAAATAGTATTAAATAGTACATGATAAAATAAAATAGAAGTGTTAGTGGAAAAAATTGTCAACAGTATTGGCGAAAGAAAATAAGATCGCAGCGCCACCTATAGCAAGACTTTGAACTACGAATCACGGACAAAGGTTTTTGACTTTACACGTGTTTATATGGCGTTTTGACGATCTGTACTCCTATTTTCAAACAATTTGTGAAAATTTGTGATTTCTTTAACTAAAAAGTGATTGCGTTTCTATTGAAAGACTCTAAAGAACGTTTCAGTAAGGTGATTCAAAGGTATTTCATCTCCGATTAGTTTTGAATGCTTCTGCAATTCAAGGTTGTATGGCGTTTTGATGATCTGTTCTACTATTTTCAAACAATTTGTGAAAATTTGTGATTTCTTTAACTGAAAAGTTATTGTGTTTCTATTGAAAGACTTGAACGATAGTTTCAGTGTAGTTTACAAATATTTTACTTGTTTTTGGAGGTCATGATTTGCGATCAATTATTGATCTGATTCATTCATCAGTCTGTTTGTCAAACAAGCATATACTTCGATATTGTTTAGCTTGCCAATTTTCAGTTTCAAAATCCATGCTTTCCTTTGGTCAATTTCTTCAATCTGGTCGAACCAATTGGTGATTTTTTAACCTTGCTTTTATTTTTGGGGGAAATTTGTGATATCCCACATTTTCCTTCTTGCCATATGTCCTGCATCCTGGGACTGAACAACTAGGATTGTATTTTCCCATATTTGGCAGTCTATCAACAGTATAAACCAAAAAAATACGAACAGAAACAGAAAACGAGTATGGAAATATCCTTAATCAACAGAATGAATCAGATCAATAACTCACAAATCATGACTTCAAAAAACACGGAAAATATTTGTAAACTACACTGAAACTATCGTTCAAGTCTTTTAATAGAAACACAATAACTTTTCAGTTAAAGAAATCACAAATTTTCACAAATTGTTTGAAAACAGGAGAACAGATCATCAGAACGCCATGCAACCTTGAATTGCAGAAGCATTCAAAACTAATCGGAGATGAAGTTCCTTTAAATCACCTGACTGAAACGTTCTTTAGAGTCTTTCAATAGAAACGCAATCACTTTTTAGTTAGAGAAATCACAAATTTTCACAAATTGTTTGAAAATAGGAGTACAGATCGTCAAAACGCCATATAAACACGTGTAAAGTCAAAAACCTTTGTCCGTTATTCGTAGTTCAAAGTCTTGCTATAGGTGGCGCTGCGATCTTATTTTCTTTCCCCAATAACAGTAATAAATAGTGTCTTTAGATATTATCATGAATATAATAAGAATAAATACAGGTAAGATAACAATTCTGAGACCAATGCTGGATGAATGAATTGCAGTGAATATAGTGTTTGCTTGGGATTGATAATGTGATGACAATCAGTTTAAGAGGTCATGTACCTATATATATATATATAACTTGTCTTGAGAACCATGTGATATGTACATTAATTTTTTTAAGATTCTTTTTGTTTATGGCTGGTGTAAGTTGTTTACTAATTTTGTAAAGATAAAACATTCTCAATTAGAAATTCAACCAAAACATGACTCCTCTGGAAATGGAAAATACCTGCGATAAATTGAAGTTACTTTCTGGTAATATCTAACAGAAAACAACTACTTTCCCGGCAAAAACCACGATGGACATTGAACTACATCTTTATAGATATTGTGAAAAGACCCTATATAACTTAAAACAAAAAATCTGAAAGAGAAAATTTTCATTTTCATTCAGATAGTTGAAATGAAAAGAAGCTATTTTTTGTAATATTTAACCTAATTTGAAAGATAAAATCTGAAAGTGAAAATTTGCATTTTCATTCAGATAGTTAATTATTTCTCATGTCCAGTTTTCATTGGAGATTGATATCTATAAATGAGAAAGGGGAGAATGTTATTCAGAAGTGTCACTCACTGAAAATCGCTCATTTCATTGATGTGTGAATTGCATCTCTTTCGCTAGGCTTCTAAGATCATCAGGTAGGTCGGAAAAATTGGAAATCATACTGGTCAGAAGCAATTTCACACTGTAAAATATTTCTGAAGTGTTTTTCTCTTTACAACATGTACCCCTTCTAAAAGAGGTTATCTTGTACGATGGAAAATAGCGACTAAAGTTAACCTTTCAGTCGCAGATGATTCCACAACTGACTTTATGAACATCCTGTTCATGTTTTAAAGAGAAACATTTTCAATTGAAAACTGAATCAATACATGACTCCTCTGTAAATGGAAAAAAACCCTAAGATAAAATTGTAGTAACTCTTTTGTAATATCTAACAGAAAACAACTACTTTCCCGGCTAAAGCCACGCTGGACATTGAACTACATCTGATAGATATTGAGAAAGACCCTTTATAACTTATTTTTCAACAAAATCAACTTATTTACTAATGTATGCCCTAAATATTTATCACACTTCTGTCGTATAGATTTTGAAGTTGATTTACAGATGTATGTTAGGTGTTGGTTCGTACTATACGTACGCACAAATGTGATGAGTTATTTTTTCTGTGTGTGCTTTCTGATGTTCATATTTTCGAAATTCGAAATTCAAGCTTATTTTTTGCTGCAGCTGCAAGCACTTAGATTTTCTATTAGATAGATAGATAGATTTATTTAATCATGATATGTACAACAATACATTATTTATGACAAGTCCAATGGTATAGAAATATTAATAAATTATTAATAATATGTAAAAAATAAGTAAAAGTGTGGTTGAAAAGATAATGTATAGATAAAAATATTAAGCTAAAAAGGTAATGTATAGATAAAAAATGGTAAAAACTGGTACATAAATACATAGTCACTCTTATAATGAAATAAGTAAATGGAAATATAACAAACATATTAAAAAGACTAAGAAAGTACAATTGACAATAAGAGTATAGATACTGAATGTACGAATCAAGTAGGCCCGGTAATTTGTTTTGATTCAGTGAGTATGCAGCACCCGGTACTCCTCATATAGTCAATATATTCCTCAAGGGAATAAATAGAATGGATTTTCAGTCAGACATGTTTTGACTGTTTTTTTGAAATTGAACATGCTCATGTTTTTTATTTCAGGGGGAAGAATATTATATATATACACATATACCATTTCGCATCCGAAATGTCCTTCTGGAGCGCTCTCTAATCTGTTGCCGTGGTGGACCCTGTAAGCGATTGCAGTGTTCATCCCGGCGAACGATGACGGGCACCGGGCCCCCGCGTGTATACAACCGTGATAACCTGGACTGCACTGATGAGGGACTACATCCCGAAACCAGTATGCAGTTGGTTCCTTGTTTGGATCAGGCGGTGTCCTGCTGTCTCTCTCTGAGAGCTCTTGCAAAGTTGTTCCTTCAAAGTAAGGATCTTTGCACATATGTCTGACAGATATAATTCAATATCTGTCGAGGTATTAGCCAGAGAAGTAGTTGTTTTCTGTCGGACATATGCCATACAATCTATACAAAGGTATAGTGATTTCCTAAAATATTGTTTTCGACTGTTTTACAGTCACTGGAACATTTATTACTCCTTGAAACAAGTATTCAGCATATACCATTTCGCATCCGAAATGTCCTTCTGGAGCGCTCTCTAATCTGTTGCCGTGGTGGACCCTGTAAGCGATTGCAGTGTTCATCCCGGCGAACGATGACGGGCACCGGGCCCCCGCGTGTATACAACCGTGATAACCTGGACTGCACTGATGAGGGACTACATCCCGAAACCAGTATGCAGTTGGTTCCTTGTTTGGATCAGGCGGTGTCCTGCTGTCTGTCTCTGAGAGCTCTTGCAAAGTTGTTCCTTCAAAGTAAGGATCTTTGCACATATGTCTGACAGATATAATTCAATATCTGTCGAGGTATTAGCCAGAGAAGTAGTTGTTTTCTGTCGGACATATGCCATACAATCTATACAAAGGTATAGTGATTTCCTAAAAGATTGTTTTCGACTGTTTTACAGTCACTGGAACATTTATTACTCCTTGAAACAAGTATTCAGCATATACCATTTCGCATCCGAAATGTCCTTCTGGAGCGCTCTCTAATCTGTTGCCGTGGTGGACCCTGTAAGCGATTGCAGTGCTCATCCCGGCGAACGATGACGGGCACCGGGCCCCCGCGTGTATACAACCGTGATAACCTGGACTGCACTGATGAGGGACTACATCCCGAAACCGGTATGCAGTTGGTTCCTTGTTTGGATCAGGCGGTGTCCTGCTGTCTGTCTCTGAGAGCTCTTGCAAAGTTGTTCCTTCAAAGTAAGGATCTTTGCACATATGTCTAACAGATATCATTCAATATCTGTCGAGGTATTAGCCAGAGAAGTAGTTGTTTTCTGTCGGACATATGCCATACAATCTATACAAAGGTATAGTGAGTTCCTAAAGGATTGTTTTCGACTGTTTTACAGTCACTGGAACATTTATTGCTACTTGAAACAAGTATTCAGCATATATATATATATATATATATATATATATATATATATATATATATATATATGCTGAATACTTGTTTCAAGTAGCAATAAATGTATATATATATATATATATATATATATATATATATAGTATATCTTCACCACTTGAAGAAGCTTTTGTAAAGCGAAACAATTGTCGTGGTTTTGTAAACTCTCTTTATGTGAAAATCATTTGAACCATAGTTTCATTATATCGAGTATAATGGATTTTCATCAAGTATCGGCTATATCAATTCAAAATATTATAAAGGTTATAATTTAGTGAGTTGTTCTTAGATCTGGTGAGTCTGTGTCTAGGTATTCTAATCATGTTTGCTCCTCTGGTGTTGTGGTGATGAGTATCAGACTGAGTAGTCAGCATGGGAATTTTTTTGTGAATATCAATGATAATGTTGCATATAAAGAGTGACGGGAGAGTCATTATTTTAAATTTTTTGAATAGTGGTCGACATGTTACTCTAAATTTTGCATTGCCTAGGATTCGTATAGCTTTTTTCTGCTGTCGGAAGACAATCGAAGCTGCCGAAGAGTTACCCCAAAGTAGAATACCGTAGTTAAGGTGAGACTGAATTAGTGAAAAATATACTATCAACAAAGAAGTTATTGTGTCGACAAAATGGTTTTCACCGTGTTCTATTGCTTGACATAAAAAGTTTCATTTCGCATATTATCCCATCGACAAAATTCGACCAAAACCATGAAAACTCACGGGACCATCTCGACTCCCTGCCGCACAATCTGATATGTTTGTTAACGTTATAAATAGATAATAATAATACTGGAAATGAAAACGACGCCCTTTACGTTTCGGCACAGGTTTATAAACGCGCCATTCGGGTCTATAAACGAAACATAACATGGAGCGTTGCGTACTAAAATGGCGCCCAAGAGCTCCCTTGCGGTTCAGACATCCTTTCGATTTCGTGTAAGGCTCCGAAATGAACTTATATCGCACTTTATTCTTACCTACATCCGAGCCAGTCGGAGTGATCGTATAAATTATTTTTATGGGTATTGAAGGTGAATTGCCCATTTTCGGGAAATTGGCTGTAATATTTATTCGAACTGCTCCAGAAAATTTTTGCTGGGAGATGCTTAACGCGCTTTTCAAGGGGTTCTGTCCCGATGACTTCGGTTTGTATATTTCAGGAAAACTAAAGATTGAAGAAGGATTATAAATTCCATATTTGATGAGCCATATTGTTATGTGAGAGCAGATAGTGTTTGTCGACTTCACCAAATTTAGGCTGATTGCAGCTACTGCTACAAATCTATTCAATATTGAATTACACTCGTACCTTAACTCAAACAAAGCCATGACATTCAAGTACAATTTAATTGTGGGCTACAAATATATTGATATTTTCGATAAATAATAATAATATTTATTCAGTTCATTTCCATTAAAACCTATCAATGTGAACATAAATTGTAAACAGATATCAGATATTTCAAATAACCAATATATTTTTTTGTTACATACAAGTATTGAGTTATCTTGGTCACTTTAACCAGAGCTAGAATGTGTTCCTAGATATAATGAGAACTTTGGTTAATATTTTTGCAATTAAAATATGCGACTTTTCACAACTTTTAAAGATTTTATTTTTGCGAGGTTTTGCAACATTTTTCAAAGACCTGCACTAATAAAAAATTGTGTACTATTTATCGTCGGCAATTTATTACCAAGATTTATATCGTATTTTGTCACACCATCGGTACTGTAATATATTATCTTTTGTTTCATGTAATTTTTTACATTATTCATCATGTAAAATTACGAAAACAAACGTATTCGAAGACGTAATATTCCAGTAATAGTGATATTTTTTACTCCGAATATTTTTTTTTTCATTGGTGTTTTGGCATCGACTGCTATGGTCTTTAGCCATGTGTTCTTTATAAGCCTTGTTACTAACTCCATACGCCACCTTAGGAGCAGCACTGTTAATTGGAACGCAACAGTGAATCGTGCAGGACTCACCCTACTCGAGCCACGACTTTGATAATTTAATCGGTAAAATTAAATTAAAAAATCCCAGCCCAACCAGGGTTCGAACTCCGGACCTTTCGACTCAGAGTCGGACGCTCTAACCACTGCGCCACGCCACGACTCTGAAAAGAATTATTGTTAGTTCCATTGTATGTGAGATAAAATGGACTCAATCTTCAAGTAATGTTGAAAATGTGACGAATATTATGGAAATTTCCATAACGAATGGGGTATTTTTCCCAGAGAACTATTCCTCATGTAAGAAGCTTTCTTTGATCCAGAGTGGATGATTGGGATAAATGAGACTATTGCAATGTATATTCAACCTATCCGTATCCTCATGTAATCACACATTATAATATTAGGATGTAAAATTACCACTTTTAACATGTAAAACCACATTGCTACACTGTAAAATCACCTTTTCAAAAAGTATTCATTAAACAAAACATTTGTAGTACAAAACAGAATAAATTTGAAGATAAACGAAAATGAGCAAAAGGATATATTCATCTAGTGAAATACCTTTTTTATTTTGCTATACATGGTGTGGAGAAAAATTCACAAGACATATTATTTCCTCCCAAAAGAACAGATATTCGATATCGTATCCAGTTTTTCGAAAGCTAATAACATTTTGACAACAATTTCTGATTGACAATAACGTTACTTTGATCTTGAACAAATGTTATGTTCCTAATTTTTTAATATAGAACTTCGAGGGAACTTACAGGACATTATTATGTTCATACTTCACCCCAGTTTTGAAAACATGGTCGTGAGCATTTTTTGAGAAATAGACATTGAAAAAATCAACAAAATATTTTTTTAAATGACATTTATTTTGCAGACGAAATGTTTTATTTGAGAGTGTGGATTTGAGAGAGTCGACATTTTCTTTGATACCAATATTTGCTGAACAGTATTTAATTTAACTTTTTTCATCGTCATAGTTACTTTTTCTTCATTTTCGGAGTCTGCATGTTATATCAACTTTCTCTATCAGACCCATCTTATCGAAACAGCAACTATCCTCTTGAGTATCACCGTCAAATGTTTCATTTAAGTTTTGGTTTCAACAAGAGAAAGAAAGCTCTTAATATTTGATGAAAAAACAAGTAGGGGAGACCGGGGCAAAATGATCCAGTCGGGCAAAACGATCCTTCCCAAATTTCTGACGATGTATTTCATTTTAGTAAATGGCAACGTCTCCAACTGATCGAGCAATCTTTCATTCGGTCAGTTTCACTATCACCGTCCATTTGCGTGCACGTGTTATAAGTTTGTAGCATAAAACATTGTTTTTGTCGCTGTTGATCTAAGGTATGCATCTCACTATAAGGTCTATAATTCTGTACTAGTTGTTTTAATGATATGTTTGAATGGCAGGTATTGAACTCTACGTATTTCGCTAGATTTACGTTGTTTTAAAACTTCAACTTGATATACTATAGTTAATGCACGTGACTTAGTTTACAAGAGTAATAAATGGGGCAAAACGAACCTCTATGAGGTGGGGCAAAATGGTCCTGGATCATTTTGCCCCACTATTGCCAATTTACCTTTTAAAATATCTGCTATAGATATTCGACCATTACCAAAAACAACAACCTCTATAAAAAAGACCAATAGACAGAAAGGAAAAACCGCTATTTTACCAGTAGTCCCTATAAAAATGAGTTGCAGGAACAAATAAAAAAAAAGAAGAAGCTGAAAACAAGAAACAAGAAAATAGAAAGAGTAAAGAGGGGAAATCTCAGAATTTAGAAAAAAAAGATGCCGAAGAGAAAAGAAAATGAAGAAGCCGAGTTAGAATCTGAGTCAGACAATGATCCAGAATGTTTGATCTGTGGTGAGTCGTATTCGAGGTCTGCAAGAGGAGAGGGTTGGATTCAATGCAGCCAGTGTCATCTGTGGGCCCATGACGCCTGTTCAGGGGCGGATGAAATTGATGACGTCTTCGTATGTGATCACTGTGCGTATAATCCGTTAGCAAAAAAAGTACGTCGTAGAGTGCTAGATTAAGGTATACGATGTATGAATAAATAATTTTTGTTTGGTTTATCAATATGTATATTGTTTATGTTTAGGGATCATTGCAATTATATCTTTTGTTTTCAACAATGGTTGCTTTATTTGTGATTTTTAAATCACAGTTACCGCATTGTTTTTCGATTTTCTTTTTATGGGATCATTATGCCCCACTAGGAGGGGCAAATTGGTCCTTAGGTCAACACGTCATAATCCGTGAATATCTTACATTATACTTCGATTACAAGAATGGCCGTGCCGTGGTTTTATTCATAAATGATGACTTTACCTACACCTACTGTACCAAATCTCCAAATTACATACACCCTTAATTATGAACATTTAAACCTTAAAGGGATCATTTTGCCGCGGTCTCCCCTAGTTAAGTATAACATAAAATATTGCAAAAGGTCTGCATATTATTTGAATATTAGGTTCTTTCATATGATTATAAATGTGAAGGAGGAAAGGTAGGTAATATGAAGGAATAATAACCTTTCGTTCAACGAGCCAAAGTTACGTTTGAACGAATTCTTTTTTTGCTAAACATTATACGAATAAGTCTTGTAAAATTGAAAAACCTGTTACCTATGCCAGTGCTGCCAGAATGAAAATGCAATGATGTACTAAATCATGAAACAAAAAGTACTAAATCCGGAGAAAATGTACTAAAAAGAATAAATATCAATATGTACCAAAACGGACTAAAAAGCACCAACACCGAACAAAAAAGTACCAAATAAATGGCGGGAATTTTAAATTAATGATCTATTTATAATAACAAAGGGACAAAACTTCACATTGTTACTGTAGACCTATATAAATAAAAAAATAAATAGAAACATTTATTAAAATAAAAATATCTTCTGAAATACATACAGATATACTAAAAACAATGATAATAAAAAAGCTTATTTGAACATATAATGCCTATATCACTTGTACAGCAACTAAAAAAATTTCGTAAATAGATAAAAATGTAACAAAAAAAAACTTATTCACATGTCAACAAAACAAATGGATCTATACTATACCTCTTGTATAGACACTAAATAGAAAAGTCAGTATATACATAAAAACAACAAAAAACATTATCATCTAGAAACAAACTAAAACCTATATCACCTTTATAGAAACTAAAAGAAAAATTTGTCATATTTGTCTCAAAAGACGGTGGAGTGTTAAAAAATATACATTTTTAATGGAGTAAGAGTTTAGATATCAATATCAGAATAACTTACTTTAGTTTTTAATTGTATTTGATGGAGTCCATGTTATACAATTATCGTTTTTCAACAGTGCCTTGCAAAAAGAGCTGCAATTTTCCACTGATAAAGAATTTCTTGTTTTTGTTTTGATTAAATTTAACAATTTTTACATTTGTTCACAATATTACAATTCAAATATGGCAATACACTGTGACAAATGACGATTTTGACAAGAGCTTCTCATTTGTACTAAAAATTGTACTAAATATAAATTATTTGCTAAAATGTACTAGATATATTAAATGTAACACTAACGTACTAAACATTGGCCGAAATCACTAGATCTAGTACGAAAACACTAGTTCTGGCAGCTCTGACCTATGCCCTGTATAGGATTTCAAAATCACACCACACACAGCAACATATATGTATATTGCACTCCTTTGCAAATATTAGTGAACATCATTATTTTCAAATATTACTACATTTTTGCGAGCATATATTGCATGGATGAAATATGACCAAGTGTCACACACTTCAAAAAAATGTGTGTATACGAGGATGTATTGATATCTAATTAGCCTAGACCAGTTCCCTGCATAAACAAAATATTGCGTCAGTGTAAAGTTTGACGTCAAAAAAGTAAACCAGAGTTACGCAATGAATTAAAAGAAAAAATATGTCTACCGAAATTGTGAAAATCGAAAAATTGAAGTATCGAGCCATCATCAAGTACCTGTATTTAAAAGGGTTAAGAGGTAAGCAGATTTACGAAGATATGCTTAATAACCTTGGTGATCAATGTCCTTCGTATGCGACCGTAAAAAATTGAACTGCACGCTTCAAAAGAGGAAAATTTTCCATTGAAGATGATGACCGATCGGGAAGGCCAGTTTCTGTGTCAGTCCCCGAAAATATCGATGCAGTTCATGGCATGATTTTAACAGACCGTCGAATTGGGCTAAAACGGATATCTGAAGCACTGAATATTTCAAACGAACGCGTTCATCATATAGTTCACGTCAATTTGGACATGAGAAAAATTGCTGCAAAATGAATCCCCAAATGTTTGAATGTTGACCAAAAGCGTGAAAGGGTAGTAGCATCGCGTTCGATCTGTGCTTGATTTGAAAACAATGTATACTTCTTAAACCGAATTGTTACTATGTATGAGACTTGGGTACATTTCTACGATCCAGAAACAAAGCAACAATCGTTGGAATGGCGACACTCCGGTTCTCCAAGACCTAAGAAGGTTAGTGTCCAAAAATCTGCTGGAAAAGTTCTTGCTTCAGTTTTTTGGGATTGCCATGGAGTAATCAACGTGGAGGTAATAAAAGCTGTGGAGGTCTGGTTTGCAGAGAAGAAGAAAAGTTTTTTTTGAAAGTTCTAGAGACGTTGCAGGTTTTCTGTAATAAATGTATCCAATTAAGAGGAGAATATGTTGAGTAATAAAATATTTTGACATTGAAATTTTGTTTGGTTCTATAATAGGCTAAGAATTTTTCAATATATCCTCGTATACTTATTCCTCGTTTGTCGGATCACGATAAACTCACAAACACATCAGATGAAAACGACGAGATATTCTCATAATAATCCACCATCTAGAGGATGCAAACGTAGCGCAAGGCAAATATATTGACCATTTCACCTGAATACTTTGTATTTACGAAATTTCCACAATGTAAATGTTTCAAAATTGAATATTTCCCTACATAAATATGTTGGAATTATAGCTTTTACAAATTATGTAGCGAATAATTACGATGTGAAAATACAGTGTTTGCCGTGTATTTTCGCATGACACATTAAAAATATAGAAAACGGACGTTTCACCGATTTCCTCATCATCAATATTCTAAAAATAAATCTGATTAAATTTTACATGGAAAATTAAATCTTTTGTCAAAAAATATTTGAGATTTTTAAAATTACTGCAGTAATAAAGAAATGAAACAGACTCTGGAAAATGTCCGTTAAACATTCCGAAAAATAGGAATTCCTAGATAAGTATTGTACAATATGCGGTACGTATCACGAAAATTTACCATGATTTTTTGTAGTCTTTACCCCTACGCACAACCCTCGCAACTTCCAGTTTTAATATTTGACCACATACTAACATGTTAAGTTGATTAAATGCTTGTAATAATAATAATGTATTCAAACCAACCAAAATATCTCCCCTTTGTAGTGTACACATATGTTCTCCTGTTTTTCTTCTGAATCAAGAAATACTAAATAAATAAACCGAATTACCCATTTACGGCAATGAATAGTTCGAAATATTACCTCAACAATTTCGCCGCCGTCGACAAATTTGATTCCCCGCGAAAAGATAAGAGGAATTTAGCGCCAAATTCCCATCACCATATACAATAATAAAATAGTCGTAAAATAATAATTTAATTCGGTTTATAAGGTGGAATAATAAACAGGCCATGAAAGCTTTCAATAAAACTGACGTTGATGGGGAACGAAGCGGCTTGCGACCAACTCACTCCGGCTTGGCATAGGTCTAGAAGCATTGTAACAAAATCCAGCATTTATTGCCACTAAACAGTAGTAAACATAAACAAGCCATAACTTTGATTTTTACTGCCACTAAAATAATCGTAAAATCAATGGGTGCAAATGTTTTCTCAACCGCCGTCGGTTTATTTCTCTACGTCCTCGGTAATAAGGACCAATTTGTCGAGTTCCGCTTTTGTTCGTGACCAACTGGGATCTGATTCAGTTATCACGATTTGATTGAAGATTAGTTTCATTTGTTCGAGACCTTTGACACCGCGGGTCGAAGAAATTTACTTTACGATGCAGCTCAGTAGTACTTTGTGTTCCGTGGATAAATTTCTACGGAACAATATATGAAGCCATGTATGGAAAATCTGATCATCTTCTGAATCGAGTCCGAGAGCTGTGATTGTATCGTTTGGGTTACTCAGGTTGCGGTATTTCACGATTTTCACTTGTAATCCCATTAGAGGTTACAGAAAAGAGTCATCAGACTAATATTCAATTTGAGAATCAGAGATTCCTGTAGAGAATATTTTAATAAATATAATATTTTACCTTTCCCATGCACATATATTTTAAAATGCATTATGTTATTTCTGAAACATAAACATATGTACGACATAGTTTCTCAGCATCACAATTACTCTACTAGAAATGGAGATCTCTTCAGAATTCCGAATCATAACTCATCATTTTATAAAAATAGTCCATCATACACAAGCGCTATATTATTCAAAAATCTTCCTATTTGTCAGAGGAAAATTCAAAATCAAAATTTGTTCAAATCAAAATTGAAAATATACCTGCAAGAACATAGTTTCTACAGCGTCTCGGAATTTTTAAACGTGAAGTAACTTTTTTTAACATTTTAACATGTCCTTGAATTTTGTTTTCATGTTTTTATTTTTATATTCGTGTACATCTTATAACATTTCAACAAGTCTTTGAAATTTGTTTTCTTGCTCTTATATTTTATACTCTGAACTGTATTTTAAATTTATATATGTTCGTATTTTGACGTATCCTATATCATGTACTTGATCACACAGGACTCAATAAAATTATTATATTATTATTATTTCCGGAAATTTTTTCAAGCTCATGAATATTTTTAGAAAATTTCACATCCCGCTTTTTTAGCCAATCAAATAATTGGTTTTTGTTTAGTTACCATGACAACCCAAAAAATTTCTGGAAATTCTTATCCTCTAGGGTACCCTGGGCGAAATTAATAAGTGGAAATTTTTCTGTAAAATATTTGACATGTGATAGTTGACATTTTGCTTCTATGTACGAATGGAATTTTATATAATATTTCATAATTAGGTATTCACTAGATATTTCGAATGTGTCTGAAAATATTTTGAGGACTCAACAACGATGATTAGGCCCATCGATAAAAAAATTATACCAATCAAATGTCTACCTTTACTTGACTACATGAATTTAATATTTGAAACAATTTTATTCAACCTATCTTTTCGTGCAAACTTGGGTGAAATTTCCAGACGCTTTTTTTGTTCCAGACTGATTGACTCCTCATTTTTGTTCAAGTATTCCAATCATGGATGTTATTTTTCCATTATTTCGTATCTAATTATAAAGTATTCTCCGCAATATTATTCTTCTGACACCTTGACTTTACAATACGAACTAGAAAATTGAACCTAACTGGTTGGTGGTTAAGCGGCAGCGGCTGCAGCCGCATTTTAGCTTCAAGTGATTGATGGCTGACAGGTCTTCCTGCCACTACAGATGAATAAAGCGCTTTATTTTCCGATGGATTTATTTGAAATGGTTCAGTGGTCTGTGATTTGGGCCTTCTAGTAGACTTATAAAACGCTTTTATGCTTTATTCAGCAACGCGCTTTTATGCTTTATCCTGTAAAGCGCTTTCAGCTTTTTTCTGATAGACACACATTTCCAACACACTGCCACAGAAAAAAAAATCACTGAAATATATACGTTGCCATGGTAGTCTGTCAAGAAAACCCAAATTGCTGATGTGGAATTTTCCTATGCAATACCACTAGCGCGTTGTTTATTTCCAGAAATTTTTTCGAGTACTCGATCATTTTGAAAATTTCGCAGCCAAACACACATTTCTCTGGAATTCATGCTTTTCTTACAGTCTCGAGTAACATTCCCGTCTGTTCTGCTACTGATCGTAACGAGCTCCGTGTGCTCTGCAGCAAATAATAATAATTCAGTTTATTCTCAATTCTTAAGTTATTTTGAAAGTTCCACACCTCTATTTTTTAACCAATAAGATGCCTTAATTTTGACTAGTTACCATGGCAACTAAAAAAATTTCCGGAAATTTTTTCGTGGCGCCACGATATTTAAGTGGAAATTTTTTGACAGTTGAAAAGGTAAACATATGATCTACAACCATTAAATATTGTAGATATACCTGTGAATAATGCAAAATTTCTATAAGAATTAAAATTATTATTTATTATTCGCTATAAAGTTTCATTAAACAAAAAACACAAATTTCTTTAATTACTATGCATTAACAATTTATATTTCAAAAAACGTAGTATCTACAAACATAGTAAGATTTAAATGTTGCTTGCATTCTACCCTATCCTCTCTTCTTAATGGTGAATAGGAAGGTGACGAATTAATTAGATGTCTGTGTTTTAGGACATATATGTAATATTTTGAAACAATTTTGTTCAAATTTCTTTTACGCAAAAGGCCATATTTACTTGACATCTGCAGTAGACTTTCTTGGATTTTCGTAAACGAACCATTCGACTCTAACGCTTCCTGGTCGCAATCTTCCATTAAATTCTTTAAATATATTAATTTTGGATGACATATTTGCACTTGACTCAACTTTTTGCAGTATTTACATAAATTGTACTTTTCAAAGCATTTCATTTTTCTCAAATTGTTTAAAGCAAATGCTTACAAGAATTAAATGTTTTACATAAGAATATCTTTGTTTGCTGGTTCACTATACAGTAACTCAATGTAATTTATCAATATAAACCTCATCTGTCAAAAGCATGGCCGCCTATATCACGGCCACCTACTGCAACAAACCATGTTAATATTATATTTTTTACATTAAAAGTGTTATAGATTACTTTAACAAAATATATATTTCTACCACCTTTAGTAACCTAAAATTATGAAAGGGCGATAGACTGATCTCATACCCATATGAGTTTTAGTATTTGGTGTAACTAAAGTTGGTAATATTTTTTATTTAACGAAACATGGTGGACTTGACATGCAGTGAAATTAATTTAAAATGTCAGTGGATTAATAATTTTTTTCAAAATTATACTGTGAAATTTTCTTACCGAATACCACGCGAGCTTAAATTATTCCTGGAAATTTTCTTTCGGGCACGAATATTTTAAGAAAATTATCCCCCGTCACGTCAAAATATTCGTGCCTCAAAAAAATTACCGGAAATAATTTAAGCTCTTGTGATATTATAAGTGAAAATATTTGACATATAATTAAACTATAGAAACAATCCCAGGAAGTGAACTAGTAGTGGGATATTTATTGGTTTGTTTTCATTTAATTCTATAACTATAAAACATTATTTTTTGTTCTTAACTAGTTAGTATTGAAACACATAAATTTATGTATTAGGTATTTTATGAAAAATTATCCTTAGACATTCCAATATGCAAATTTTTAGATTCTTTTTAAATGAGAAAATCGCAGTAATCTTTTGTCAGGGACCATATCATAAACATGTGGAGCAGTAATTGTATGATATTTTTGACAATTTTTTTGTTCATTCTTATTTTTCTTGTTATTTCATTTTTGAACTTATAAAAATGATTTCTGTACATTATTTGATTTTTGTTCTTGAGGTAGATCAATATATCAAAAGAGTATAATTGTCATGTCCATTTTTTGGTTTTCTTTGAATGACAGATCAGATGAATACTTTATATCTTTTTTATGAATAATTTTATGGAACCATTTCTGGCGAATTTCTATTGGCCTCGAATCAATCACACCCCCCATCCAAGAATCCCCTAGCCTTGTTCTGCTTGTATAAGTGAATAATAAAGCATTTCCATTTGAGGAATTTTCAGGAATTGTTCGAGAAACTTGAATTTTGATAACAAGCTTCTTAATTTTCTCTTGGAATTTGTTTGTAAATTCCACTACAGTCAGTGAATTCCGTATTAAAACTCAAAACTGCAACTATTATGTTGAACACCCAGTACATGGTGATCAATTTTCATGTGATCTGGTGCATTTCTGAGGATTTCTCCTATAATTTAATTAAGATCCCCCACCTATCCCGTTGCTACGGTAGTGCTTGAAGATACCATCCAAGCAGGCCATCAATGTTCTTCAACGAGACCGAATCCATTGGTTTATCCTTATGTAGCTCAGTCTCCACAGCTTTTATGTCAGCTGTTTTTATTCAACCCGTTCATTATACAGGGTGGGGCACCGAAAACGAAACAGATCGAATATCTTCAAAACGCATGTGTTGTGAATAAAATGCAAAACCACGTCGATTCTTAATCCAAGGGGGACATCTTCCTATCATAACCTCAACTGTCATACCTCTCCCCCCACCCCTTGGGCACCATCACCCAAACAATTTGAATAAGGAAAGTAGTAAGTGTGACACATCATTAAGAGGGTGATTTCATAAGGAATTCAGCCATGTCAATTTCTGCCACCTAACTTTTTATTTTGACGCCCTCTTTTGGGAAAAACAACTGTTCCGTATTTCAAATTATGATACTGCATTTGTAAGCTATTTTGATATAAATTCGGTGATGGAATTTTTCTAAGGGAAAAAACAAAATGGCGGCTCCAAAGTGGCGTACATGATTTGCAATTATGGTCCGATTTTTGGAGCTGCCATTTTGTTTCTTCTCTTAGAAAAATTCCAAAATGCATTGTCATCAAATATATGTCAAAATAGCTTGCAAATGGAGTACCTATCATAATTTGGAATACGGAACAGTTGTTTTTCCCGCAAGAGGGCGCCAAAATAAAAAGTTAGGTGGCAAAAATTGACATGTCTGAAATCCTTATGAAATTACCTTTTTAATGATGTATCACACTTACTACTTTCCCTATTCAAATTGTTTGGGTGATAGTGCCCAAGGGGTGAGGGGAAAGGTATGACAGTTGAGGTTATGATAGAAAGATGTTCCCCTTGGATTAAAAATCGACGTGTTTTTGAATTTTATTCACAACACATGCGTTTTGAAGATATTCAGTAAGTTTCGTTTTCGGTGCCCCACCCTGTATAGAACAGGAGACGAAATTCTCAAAATTTTGAGTATCAAATTCAGTGAGTGTCTTGCCAACTTCGTATTTGAAGTATATCCTTTTATCTATTCCAAACACTATCGTTTCTTATTTTTCATCAGCAATTTTCTCAAACTATCCAATGAAATGGCCTGATTTTATCGCGCTTAGAAGGACAAATAAAATAAACAGGGTTTGACATTTCAAATTAGCTACAATGTGCGACAACAATACCTCATTATGAATTTAATTGTCTCATATTAATGAGATACTACTGAAGCAGTGTAATAAACTTACTAGTAAAAGACCACACAATTAATCAATTTATTTATTTCAATTGAAGGATTCAGTGGTGATTAACCTCGTTAAGTATTCGAATTGATTTATGAGAATAATTAAAGATATTTATGTTGAAGAAAAAAATGCATCGATACCAATGCAACTGAATTAAAAAACGTTGTGGGAGATTTATATGACATTACAAAAACTTGTTGGCTTCTTAAACGTAATATTTGAGTGAAACACTAGTGATGTAATGAATTTTTACGTAACTGATAGAGATGCATATTTACAGGTCAATTATATTATATTATATTATATTATATTATATTATATTATATTATATTATATTATATTATATTATATTATATTATATTATATTATATTATATTATATTATATTATATTATATTATATTATATTATATTATATTATATTATATTATATTATATTATATTATATTATATTATATTATATTATATTATATTATATTATATTATATTATATTATATTATATTATATTATATTATATTATATTATATTATATTATATTATATTATATTATATTATATTATATTATATGGGAAGCCTTTATTTAGGAAAAATACCTTAAAAGTAAGAAACAAAAAACGATGTATTATTTTATCAATTCATCAGTTTATTCGTTAAACACAGCTACTAAACTAATAACTGAACGAAATAATTATTTCGACAGGCGAGAAACATCTCATTACTCCTATTATTTTATCGGAGGCAATTACGAGGCAATTTGTATTTTTAAGATACTTCTTGGGATAGGAGGAGAAACGCAAATTGTTGTTATTGAATGGGCGTCAAAACTTATCGTAATCGAATCTTCTTGTTTCATTCATACTTTAAATGAAAATATGCTTAACGAAGTGATTAATTCATTTCGAAATATATTTTGTCGGCTTTGCTCAGCTGGAAAACCTTGGAATACATTACGCAATTTATATTCAAGTTCAAGATTGATATAAATCCAACATTTGAATAGACGAGAACTAGTAAATTCAGATTCTTCCTTTCAGAGTCGATTTCTCACAAAAACACAAATCAATTTGATAAACAGATTCTGAGAAAAAATCAATAATTACCACTCTTTCACCTCCATTGTAACATATAATTGCATTGTTATTGTGTACCAAATTCCTACGAAATTGGTTGAAGGAATCTGGTGTAATATAGTAAAAAAAACAATAATTACTACTCCCTATGATATGGGTTTCGATAAATAGGTATATTGGGTCATATTGAGTTTTTTTGATAAATTTTCAACCCTAAATCAACATGTCATTATATATGTATTATTAATAATTATTGTGAGAAGAAAATATGTTGTTTGTTTATTGTACTTCGGCAACAAACTATGTTCTTTTGCAATTGTTCTTTGGAAATGATCCGCAAATTTGTCCCAGAAATTCAAGAAAAACGCTAGTCTTTACTTAATTTATCTTGAATTTTACGATTATCTCTGAAAGTTACAATTGTATTTTGCCAACAAACTATGTTTTTTTGCAATTATTCTTTGGCAACGATCCACAAATCTGGAACTCATTCCTTTGTCACAGAGATACATGGAAAAAACTAGTCTTCACTTGATTTATCTTGGTTCTTACGATGTTTTCTGAAAACTCCAATTGTATTTTGGCAACAAACTATGGTCTTTTGCAATTGTTCTTTGGCAACGATCCGCAAATTTCACAGAAATTCAAGGAAAACGCTAGTTTTACTTAATTTATCTTTGTTTCTAAGATTATCTCTGAAAATTACAATTGTATTTTGGCAACAAACCATGTTCTTTTCCAATTGTTCTTTGGCAACAATCCACAAATCTGGAACTCATTACTTTCTCAAAGAAATTCAAGGAAAACGCTAGTCTATACTTAATTTACCTTGGTTTTTACGATTATCTTTGGAAATTACAATTGTATTTTGGCAACAGACTATGTTCTTTTGCAGATGTTCTTCAGCAATGACCCGCATATCTGGAACTCATTCTTTTGTCACAGAAATTCGAGGATAATACTAGCCTTCACCTAATTTATCTTGGTTCTTTCGATGTTTTTTTAAAATTACAATTGTATTTTCGCAACAAACTATGTTCTTATGCAATTGTTCTTAGTCAACGATCCGCAAATCTAGAACTCATTCTTTTACCACAGAAATTGGTTCTTACACTGTTCTCTGAAAATTACAATTGCATTTTGGCAAGAAACTATGTTGTTTTGCAATTGTTCTTTGGCAACGATCCGCATATCTTGAACTCATTAGTTTGTCACAGAAATTCAAAGAAAATACTAGTCTCCACTCAATTTAGTTCTTACGGTGTTCTCTGATAATTACAATTATTTTATTTTGGCAACAAACTATATTCTTTTGCAATTGTTCTTTGGAGAATTACACAACTTCGCTTCTCAAGGGAATCAAATTATAAATAAGGTAGAGATTAGAATTATGAGACTAAAATTTCTATAATAGAACATTTCGATATTATACCATGATTCAGTTATTTGAACCCGGTATTCTTTCAATAATTTGAAATTTTTTAGTAATAGTATCACGAAAAAGAACGGAATACGCCTCCATTCTCTTCATATTTGTTGAAAATTTTATTAAAACAAAGTTCAAGGAAAAACATATTACTTCCCACGTACGCTAGATAAAACTGTATCTTTATAAACAATGTTTATAGACCAGTTTTGAATGATAAATTAAATAGTAATTTATTCTGCAGCATGAATAAAAAGTTAATAATCGTTAATTTTCTGATTATTTTTCACCGATTGAATTGACGAAAAAGGACAAAGCAACAAAATTATCTAGGCAATTATTCTACCTTGAACTCACAAAAGATTTGAAGATCACAAGATAAGGAAATTTCGAAAAACAAATAAATCTTAATATTAATGCTTGCGAAAAATGTTAGTTACTATAGATATTTTGTCTTTGAATTATGAAGACTATTTTAGAAAATCTACAACAGCTGAAACTTCGAGTTAGCTCTTCGGCCCAGTCCACTGTGACCTTTCCAATTGGACTCCAAATTTTTGAAGGTGGTTCCTTTTAAATAGCTGTAAGTCTTTGGATTTTCCTCCACATACTGCATGTGCCTTGAACTTGTTAGAAAAAAGAAAAATTGTTAAAATTATTTTTACCGTTAACCAGCTGTCGTACCCTTACGAACGACAGCCCTCAGAAGTCGAAACTTGTGCTGGTCTATGATTAACGAAGTCTTACTTTTTTACGTGCGATTCCTAGCACTTTCTCGGGTCGTCAGAAAAATTTCTGCAGATGCCATGGTTTGAACCATCGCCGACTGACAGCCAGAGTGATTGAAACAATGTCGCTTCAACAACTCGGCTACCTCGAAATGACATTCTAGAATATACAGAATAATCTATGATAAAAAGATCTCCAAATTGCGAAAATGTTGGAAACAATGAGGGAATAGTCCAGAAAGAATTGGTTGGGAAGTTCAAGTTGAAACATTTTCTGTAACGTTGCAGTTCGATTGAGAATATTCCAAAACGTTTTCAAAACTACTAATTTCCAATATGACATGCAAACTATACACTAGTACAATCCGCAGGAATTAACCTATATATAGATAAAATAAGAACAGAATTAATAGTTAGTCTAAGATCCAAGACTGTGAGAGAAAGACAGATAGACGCGACCTGAGACTATTTTATGTTATGTATGGTAATTTATACCGGATCGGTCTGGATCTACAGACTCAGTGTTTGCGAAAGATGTATTATAGTTTCTAGTTCTGGGACATATCCATCATGACTTCAATGTGAAAACACTAGAATTTGGAAATGATTGATCAGAAGTCACAGTGACAGACGCGATTGAGGGTTCTGTTATATTATGTATACAGGGTGGCCCATCGAAAACTTGACATGGGGGTTTTGGGTACTAATATCGTAGATCTGGAAAAACGCTCGGACAGGTCGATTTTAGTTTCGAGGGGGACATTGTGCCCTCCTACAGGCAGCACCGTCAGGTCAACCCTCGAGCAGTGGGGTGAACAACCCTTGAAATTTTAATAGGGAATAGGAGTCGAGTGGCACATCGTTGGAAAGCCCGTTGAATTCTCGAAACAAAACGGTCGGCAGTTTTTCTAACGGACATGCGCCATAATTAAGTTAAGAGTAAAATTCACTTACATTAGTCTCATCGTAACAAATGCTCGAAATGCGCACCTCCAACTTCCATGCAATGATACAGATTTTGTTGAAAACGTTCTCGTACATTTTGGAGCATGTCTGGGGTGATTTGGCGACATTCTAATGTGATTCGTTGCCGTAAATCTGCTAGTGAAGCTGGTGGTGTAGCATAAATTCTGCTTTTCAAATGACCCCACAGAAAGAAATCTAAGGGAGACAGGTCTGGTGATCGTGGGGGCCATTCAATTGAACCTCACCCACCAATCCAATGACCAGGGAAGTGGTGATCTAAATATCGCCGAACAGGCATAGCATAATGCGGAGGAGCACCATCTTGTTGAAATATCAACTGATCTTCCTGATAATGATGGTCATTTTCAATAATGTTAGTTAACATTGGTTCAATTGTGTCTTCAAGCAGTTCCAGATATATTTCCCCTGTTAGATTGCCTTCTAAGAAGAGGGGGCTCACGATACGATCCCCAAAAATACCAGCCCATACGTTTAATTTTTGAGGATATTCCGTATGTACCTCATGAAATATATGGGGATTCGAATCAGCCCAATATCGACAATTATGGCGATTAACTATACCATTTAAAAAAAAGAACATTCATCACTAAAACAAATGTTGAACAGACACTGAGGATTTGCAATCGCCTGCTCACTTAGTACCTCACAGAATTGTAAACGCCGATCAAAATCATCTTCATTCAGTTCGTGTGTTAATTTAATTTTGTAAGGATGGAATTTATGTAGTTTTAAAATACGCTGAATGCTAGTTCTTGAGATACCGGAAACAGTTGCTAGCTGTCTTGTACTCAACGTATGGTCAACCTCAACATGGCCCAAAATTGCCACTGTTGTCGCCTCATTTCTTACTGGAGGTTCGATTTGCCGTTTTTTATTTGCTACCGATCCCGTTTCTCGGAATTTTGATACTAATTCAGACACATACTGCCGCGACACAGTCCTGTCATATTGTTGATTGAACCGTTCCGCAGCCCTTTTCGCACATCTATTGTTTTCATAATACAGTTCAATCAACGCAACCCTCTCTGTATACACCATTGTTTCGTTTTAATTTCGACGTACGATACCACACACGAATGAAACTCACTTGTAGTACACACGTGAAAAACAGAAACTGCATGCTCTATCTGTTTGATCTATTTTATTAAAAAAATTTCACGGGTACCGCGAAAAAAACTGAGCAAAAACATTCACAGTATCGTAGCAAATAAATGATAGATTGCAAAAACTGGCAAATGAGTTTTCCAGAGACGTACAAGTAAGCTCTTAACTTTCGTACAGGTTTATTCCTGAATTTATTTTTTCCCAAACGGTTCATCCCAACTTCAAAATCGGGACGCCGTTGGATAGAGAACTTAACGGGCTTTCAAAAGATGTGCCACTCCACCATTATTCCCTATTCAAATTTTAGGGGTTGTTCCCCCCACACTTCGAGTGTTGCCGTGACGGTGGTGCATGTAGGAGAACAAACTGTCCCCCTCGAAACTAAAATCGACCTGTCCGAGGGTTTTTCCACATCTGCGATATTATCACCCAAAACCCCGATGTCAAGTTTTCGATGGGCCACCCTGTATAGTGATTCACTAGATGAGTTTATATCTACAGATTCATCGGTAGTCAAAATTGTATCACAGTTTTTAGTTCTAAGATGTATTCGTCATGATGAATATATTCAGTTTGGAACTACAGATTCATCTGTCACGGAAACCATATTACAGCTTTCAGTTCTGAGGTAATTTCATCATGACTGCAAAGTTAGTGATAGATCATATATTAGATAGAAAGGCAGATACACATTGACTAGGCGTCCGAGATCATGATGAGTCTGGACCAACAGGTTCATCGGTCACCATCACCACTTCAAAGTGAACAATATAGATCAGAAATTAGATGGACAACCAGATGCGACAGGAGATTCTGTTATATTATACGAAGTGATAAACTAGGAGGCAGGATTTTATTGGATCGCAGAAGTTATATTATAGGTTTTAGTTCAGAAATACGACCTCACTCAGAATGAGTGATTTATTAGAAATCAGATGGGGATAGACCTGTGATTATTTTATATTTTCATATTCGTTCCCCATGATTTTATGTTTCTATAAATAAATGTTATGATAACGAAACTCATGTTGCAAGTGATGTTAAAAACAAATTTTTCTCCGCCTACCAGCTGCACTCTTACGCGCTGAGCTCAGATGTCTTCAAGAGACATATGAGAGCTAGGGAAGTCGATGACCTTACCATTTACCATGAGATGCCATGCACGAAGCCGATGACCGTGTTGGGATTTGAACTCGCGCCCTTATGGTGGAAAAGCGAAAGCTGTAGCATCACGGTCCAGCTGAGTGTGGATCTACGTCATGTACGTGAAATTGCCTCATATCTCTTTGATATAACAACAGCTCACTCAACCAGGATCGTTTGGCTTCTAAGATGATCCAACGACAGAAGAGGGAGTAATAATGGGAGAAAAATCGACCACTGTTTTCCATAGAATGCGCTTTCAAATCTCAGAGACCAAAAGGTCCTTGTTGAGCTGTACTAAGAAATACTTTCTAGAGAAATGTGTGTCCAATCATGCACGGAAAAAAATTAAATCGATCCAAATCAGCTATCTACTTTTCTGGTGACATCACGTAAGCCTTGGATATCAAACAATCACCAGGAATTATCTCATATATGAAAAAAATACATGTATTATTCAAATATATACTAACTTGAACTATCCTTCCAAACTGGACCACGTGGATTCGAAACTGTGCACTTTGGCTGCGTATTCCTTAATCGCTGAGAGGACATGGCGCAATTGAAATTATTATTGTCATTTCAAACTGACGAATATACAGGAATGGATATTTGAACAGATACATGAGCTTTACTTATATAATAATTTCTTCAAAGTGGCATTTACTCATAATTGCCTGTTTAGGCTGAAAATTATGTTTTAATGTCAGTTTGATCTGACATTTATGTATATTTGTTCAGTTTCAAGTAACATTTAGTTAACAATTATACATAACTGTAGGTTTAAAATGACATTTAAACATAGTTATCAGTTTAAACAGACAATTTTGTATAATTGTCAGTTTGAACTAACATTTAGTTAGTTATTGGTAGGTTTAAACTGATGATTGTACATTATTGTAAAAGCAAAATGACATTTAATCATAATTGTCAGTTTAAAGAGAGTATAAGTATCAAATTAAAGTGACAGTTATATGTATAATTGGCAATTTAAACTAACAATTTTAATTTTATATGCGTCATGCCTTTCGTACTTTCTAGGTCATTTGCGTTGGAACTTAAAAAACTGCTCATCAGTGCTGGCGTTATTGCCTTGTTAGGTACAGGTCACAGGTAGAAAAAAATTACACTTTTATATCAAACAGGACACTCCACATAATTTGAAAATATTTCTTATCATAAAGAACTTTAACCTCACGATATTAAGGCACTAAAACACGACCTATCGATTTAATTCGACCGCATTTCGAAACCAAACATCTTAAAACTGACCAGGACCGGGATGCTGAAACCAACTACCCCACCCCCACAACGGAAAACATTACACACAACCCTAATTCGGCCTCCAACCTTTCCGATGGCCATTTGAGGTCGACCGCATTGAATTCGGTTATTCCGAACAAGGTCAAGCGATTTTTTAGGAACTGCTTACTCAAAAACTGTCAAAGGGATAGGCAATAAAAGTAATGAGATGGGTTGAGATTCCGGAGAATCGTCGCCGAAGCTTTCGCATGCTGTTTTTTCACAATAGATGAAATATTTACGAATTGATGCGAAGGTCTTTGGTTTATTTTCGGAAGTGGCATTCAATTCGGAGGAGAAGATGTAAGAGCGGCAATATTTTCGAGAGAATTTCTCGGATTTGGGTCAGCAGAAAAGCGTCGGGGATTAGATTAAAAGTGAACTTAGTAGGAATATTGGAGTCAGTTTAACCAGTCAACAGTCTTTAAAATACTTCTTTGTTCAATTGTATTTACATTTCAAAAACAATTGCTCTGAAATTATTCGTCACTTCGCATTTGCATACTTTTGATTTTCTTCAAAAAGTCTCTGGTTTATAGAATATAGGTGATAGTAGTGATTTAGTTTTGACCGTCTATGTTATTATTGAATGCAGGTTGTTGGAGTTAGGTTGTCTTGAAGAAAAACCAGCATTTTTCAACAGAGCAATGTTTTGGCAGTGTCTTTGGCCTTCCTCATGGCTCTAAAATATAAAATTATAGACAATTGTTACTTGTTGGTAAAAATAAAATTTAAGAAAAAATCTATTTGAATTTTTAAATACAAAATAACATGTAAACATTTGTGTCAGAAATGCACTATTAAAACACAGTCTGGAGAAATAATTTTGAGACTACTATTAAAATTATAAAAATATAACAACAGCAAAATGAACTTTTAGAAGTTGGGCTTTATTGAAATTGAACCTCCACTATCTGATTCCATAGTACCTACTGTTAACTTTCTTACTTCTTAGTACCAAGAAATTCTGTTTTATCAGATGATGGAATTTGTCAGTTTTCATATTTCTATATTTGAATAAATTCGCAACAGAACAGTTGTTTTCATATTGACCACCAGAGAATTTTTACAACTGTTTGTTAACTCGAGACTCAAATTGATCAATTTTACTTGGAGTGCCTCTGATTTATTGGAATTCTCCAGGATCGAGAGGAACCTCGAGGAAGCCAAGATCAATGTCATATTGCTGCGACTAACAATTTTCAATTTCATCATGAATCTTTCTGAGAGTCAGGTATGATCTGAGCCATGATAGAAACTCACCCATGTAGCCAAGTAAATGTAGTTTTCAATGAGTCAAAGAAAAGTGCACCGTCATACTCAAAACCTCAGATTACATACACACTGTCGTAGGAAATAGTAATTTTTGTATCAAGTGCGCGAAATGATTCTTTGGTGATCGAGATCACCAAAGTATTTCGCGCACGAGAGCTTAATATAAAAAATGTGTTGAGCTGGCTAAAAATATTATAATATAAAAATCTCCTAGAGTTTACATGCAGTGCGCAAAATATGTATTTCGCACACTATTTCGCGTCACCAGATATTTTCAACATATTTTTGCACCACAATTTAACACCAGATTTTTCTAAACCAGATTTTTCCATCAGATGTTTACCACCAGATTTTTGCACCAGATTCATTTTCAACCGATTATTTCATCAGATGTTTTCCACCAGATTTTTGCACCAGATTTTTGCACCAGATTCATCTCCACCAAATTTTATTCACTGAATTTTGCACCAGATTTTAGCACGAGATTTTTTTCCACCAGATTTTTCCATCAGATGTTTTGCACCAGATTTTTGCACCAGATTTATTTCCACTAGAATTTATCGACAGAATTTTGCATCAGATTTCAGCACGAGATTTTTTTCCACCAGATTCTTCCGTCAGATTTTTTCCACCACATTTTTGCACCAGATTTTTTCTACCAGATATTTTTATCAGATTTTTGCACCAGATTCATTTCCACCAGATTTTATCAACCGATTTTTGACCAGATTTTTTTCACCAGATTTTCTCTACAAGATTTTTTGCACCAGATTTTTTTCCAACAGATTTTTTCACCAGATTTTTGCTACAGATTTTTTCACCACCAGATTTTTTTGCATCAAATTTTTTCAACAGATTCTGCTCCAAGATGTTTTTCCAATAGAGTTTTGCACCAAATTCTGCTTCAGATTTTAGCACCAGATTTTTTCTTCCTGATTTTTTCCGGCAGATTTTTGCACCAGATTTTTCTCTTCTAGATTTTTCCATCAGATTTTAGCAAAAAAAATTTTTCCTCTTACTGTTTTGCACGAGATTTTTTTAACCAGTTTTTGGATCAGATCTTTTTCTTCCAGATTTTTTCACTAAATTTTACCAGATTTTTTTCCAACAGATTTTTTCAACAGGTTTTGCTCAAAGATTTTTTTCCAATAGAGTTTTGCACCAATTTTTTTTCCACCAGGTTTCTGCTTCAGATTTTAGCACCAGATTTTTTCTTCCTGATTTTTTCCGGCAGATTTTTGCACCAGATTTTTCTCTTCTAGATTTTTCCATCAGATTTTAGCAAAAATTTTTTTTCCACTTATTTTTTTGCACGAGATTTTTTTAACCAGATTTTTGGATCAGATCTTTTTCTTCCAGATTTTTTCACTAGATTTTTTCCACCAGATTTTTTTCATCTGATTTTTGCACAAAATTTTTTTTCAGCTGATTTTTTTACACCAGATGTTTTTTCCTCCAGATTTTTTTCCACCAGATTTTTTTTGCAATAGATATTTTCAATAGATTTTTGCACTAGATTTTTTTACCAGCTTTTTTGCACCAGGTGTCGTCGGGAAAAATATATTTTCATCCTGAATTATTTATCTTAAATAATTTATTTTCCCAGTCAATCCTACCCAACTACGACAAAATTTGAGCGCTTATATCTCAGAAACGACACATACAAAATAATTTAAACTCACCAACTTTCTGACGAAATTTCAGCCATTTTGACATAGAGCCAATTTTCCATGTTTTCGTGCGGGGCTCTTTCCAGTGAAATCACTTCCAGGTGAACCTGGAAAATAAGAACATTCGATTGGTCGAAAATTGTTGATGTAAAATTTTCAACTTAAAATTCTCAACTCTAGTATAAAATTACAAAAGAAAGAGTAGAAACATTGACGATTGAGTACCAGTAAAATAACATCAATAATCTTATCAACATTTTAGAAACAATTATTAAATTTGAAGTACTGGAACATGTTTACGTCTTATCCAGTTAAGGAGAGAAGGTACTGAAACACCCTGTATACCTGTCTGAAAATCGACGTATTCTCGAATCGAAATATTGAAAGACACAACCAAGCACCGTGGTCCATTTAGCCGAGCAAACCGAGAGTAAAACCTGTCATAACTTTCATCTCAAACATTCGATACCTCATTATTTGACGAATTTCAAAACGAGTATTGGATTATTAAAAATGACTGTTATTTAAAGACCTTGCGAGAGCTTAAGATAATAATCTTCGGCTTTTTATCGGCTAGTAAAGTATAGGAGAGTTATATAATGGAGGTTGCTGAACAGCTTCCCAGACGTTTCGTAATAAATACGCGTTAAAATACGATGTTAATACGGGGTGGGGCACACACACGTAGAGTTAGTTTGTTACTTGCGATAGGATATTCATTGAGGTTTTTTATTATTCTTTCACTAGGAGTTGTGTGGACCAATTTTTTTTTGTTGATAAATGATACGTCAACTTTCGTTTAATACAAAAAATCAACAGCTCTAATTCCAATGAATCATGTAAGGAACTAAATAAACTCAATGTTACTAAAAATAAAAATATTCCTTCTCACTTTGTGAGTGATATTGAAGCAGCCTATCAGTTTTTGCCAGTCCCTCTATTCAGCATCCTATAGTAATAGAAGCTGCTTATAATTATTACTAATTCAATGTAAAGGACAATTATTGATGGTTATTTATCTTTCGAACCTGTTAATGAGGAAAATGTATCTCAGATCATATTGGGAATCAAATCTAAAGCAAGCGGATCAGAAAATATCAATATAACTGCCATTCATTTATGTTGCCCCTTTATCATATATTCAGTTACACATATATAATTTTCTCCACGATCATCACAGAATTTGCCAATTCTGAAATCAAATTTGATTACAGAATGCTGGAATTATCTCTCTTGAGATTGAAGAAATATTCTGTAACACCTCTGCCCCCATGCAATTTAAAAGTATTTACATTCTCTCTCTTGTGATAGAATAATATTCTCACACTGGTTAGCAATAATAATATTAGCCTTGACGCAGTTGATTGTCACCGTAGTGGCAAAATTTGAGTAAGTATCAAAATTATTGCTGTCACGTTACCAGTCGAAAATATAAAAAGTATCATGAATGTATCCAGTGATTCAGAATCAGAGTGTGAAAATACACCACTTGAAATTACAAATAGTGCAAATAATATACTGGAAAGTTTACTCCCAAAAAAATCAAAGAATGAATATGAAAAATATTACAAACTGTTCATGGATTGGAATTCAGTCGCCCTTATCCGGAGATAATGTTTCATATTTTTTTTGTATTAATATATGGGTATATAATAAAGAGAGGGTTTCTGTTTAGACAAGCCCTAAAAGCATGAAAAGTCTGAGACAACTGCTCCTCCAACTATGTACCGTAACAGATATTATTGGATAACATAGTTTGTGACCACACAAAGTACTTGAAGTCTTCAAATCTATAAATTTTAGTATGTAAACATCATCTGATACTTTTTATCTAACGGCCTTTTTCATTCCATGTGGGAAGCTATGTTCGAATGGTATAGGTAGTTTAGAGTAGAGGGCCTAAGACTCCCTGTGGTACACCGAAGTCTATTCGGAAGTACATACTGAAATTTTATACTATTTTCACAATTTGATTTCTCTCTGAAAGGTATTATACTAGTAAGTTCAGTACCATCCCTCTCATTCTGAAATCCGTACGCTTCTGATTTAGCTTTCTGACTCTGATAGTGATATTTTAATATCTTGCATTTCTCCAGAGCCAAAAAGTATTGAAAACTCGGCTCTTCCCGTTTTAATACCTGAAAAATGTAAACGACATAATCAAACATGTTACAGCTTATTTTATACAGAAATCAAAAGTTGAAGAAAGTTCAACTCCATCGAGCATTTATTCCATGTTGAAGTGTAAACTGACCATAAGGGGAAAGATCAACGTCAGAAAGTTTTCAAAATAAGTACCATTTCTGAAGAGAAAACTGTAGGTTATCGAACAAAAAATCAAAAGTTTTTACGCGTAAGCAAATTGATTGATCCACACTTCCAGAATGACACTAGCTGAAGACGTGAATCTTCATGAGTTCATCATCATGGCTAAAGATGATCTCTCAGGGGCCGATATAAAGGCCATATGTACCGAAGCCGGGCTGATGGCTTTGAGAGAAAGAAGAATGAAGGTTATGAATGAAGATTTCAAGAAGTCAAAGGAAAGAGTCCTTTACAGAAAGAAAGAGGGGACTCCAGAGGGACTCTATCTTTAAATTAGTTGCATTTGATTTTTGTAATTTGATTTTTCATTTAGAATAATTAAACTGAATAGATTCATTCCCAAAATAAACTAATGATGAAAAATATTTAGTGTTGAAGGTAATTGTAAAAAATGTCATTTAAAGTTATTTTATTTATTGTACAATTTGTATTATTTATTGTACTTATAGCTGTAGGTAGTTTTGTTAATGGAAATATCAGGTACCTTGCAACGAGATGAATTAGTTAAAATGGCCATTGAAGATATGCAGAATGTATCAATAGTAACCGTTCCTGATACCAAAGCGGATAAGAGCGGGTTTTCACTGTTACTAATAATGATTGCATAAGAATTTATCGTAAATATGCATCTCTTCCACCAAAACAATATTATCAATAATAGTCGTATATTCTTGAGATACGTAAACGGAAAGTGCACTACACAAGTTGCTGGAGTGCATACGACTGGGCAGCTTCCCTATATGATTGCTAATTATCTCAGATTACCAAACTCTGGAACAAACACGGGTCACAGTTTTCGGATAAGTTCTGCATCTCCAACTCTCTACAACTCATGTAAAAATAACGGTAGGTCTTCGGTATACTATTCTGATAAAGTACAAACTGGCGTAGGAGTGCCTCAGGGCTCCGTACTCGGCCCAATTCTGTTTTTGATATTAATTAATGACATATGTTTCCAAAATGATATCAGCTGGAGTGCATACGACTGGGAAGCTTCCCTATATGATTGCTAATTATCCCAGATTACCAAACTCTGAAACAAACACGGGTCACAGCTTTCGGATAAGTTCTGCATCTCCAACTCTCTTCAACTCATGTAAAAATAATGGTAAGTCTTCGGTATACTATTCTGATAAAGTACAAACTGGCGTAGGGGTGCCTCAGGGCTCCGTACTCGGCCCAATTCTGTTTTTGATATTAATTAATGACATATATTTCCAAAATGATATCAGCTCAGTTTTTCTGTTTGTAGATAACATTTCAATTGTATCAGAAGAGGATATTTGTACTCTGAATGAAACATCTATTTCAACAGGGTCGCAGGTTGTAGACTGACTGTTGTAATAATAACTCTCTTTTGATTAATGAAAATAAAACCATTTTCATATTTTTCAAAAATAGTATGGAAGACGAACTTGATAGTAATGTACACAATTCCCAAATGGATGGAACAAACTCCTCCAAATGTTCAGGAATGATGATAGATCTATGTTGGATTGATCAGGTGAAAACAATTATTATGAGTGAATTGTCATCAGCTTGTTGTCTTATTAGATACCTCGGGGACCAAAATAAGTATACACAATACTAAAATGTTTTAGTTTGCTTATGTACATTCTGTGATTGTGTGATTGACTTCAGCGTTATCTTCATTCACCAACATCTACGGACATATTTAACTATCAGAAAGAATCATAAGAACTATGCATGCATAATCTTAAAAATTACACCTTTTGCGGATAGTTGTTCACATACTTTGGAATTATGACTGTTCATTGTTCCTAGATATATAACATTGCAATTTTTGCTAAAACATACTTGCAAACATTTCCTGCACATTATCAACAAATTGGCAGTATGGTAAGAAGATGGAGTAAACATTCTACTACACAAAAAAGTCTATTTGAGACGGGTTCGTACTATAATAATTGTACAAAAATGTACAATTCGTTTTCGCCACATTTTGAAGAAATCAGTATATGAGTATTTTCAAACAAACTTTGAAAGAATGCCTGACTGTTGAATCATTTTATTCATTAGAATTTTTTTTTAATGTCTTTAAAATGTGAAGAATGTCTGTTTATTTTTATATTTATTTTTTGATGGAGTTACACCAATGTACTCTGTAACCGTTGAGTTATAGTTACCATATTATTGTATAGATATTTGTAATATAAGTATCTGCATTTGACGTTGCTGATGTTTCGTAGGAAATTCATGGCAATCAAACTATTATTAATATTATTTTTATTATTAAATATAAATAATATTACGAAATGTACAACAACTGCTGCAATTAAATAAAACATAATCCTTGTTATTTTAGGATTTTTAGATTTTTTTTTCGCTTCAGTTTACTGATCACAAAAAAGTTTGTCCTTTAACAGTATTGATTAAAGATTCCGTAACTATCGTGATTAATAAATGTAATTTACTTCTATTATAGATCCACAGACTTTTCTTGATTTCATCCCTCACAGTACAAAACATTTCTTTCAACCATTGACATTCAGTGTCATATTATGCATTCAAACTTTTTTTATTGTGCCTCACTCTCGAAAAATAGTAGGCATTGTAAAATTCCAGACTATATTTGCTCTAAAGATATTTATTATCACTTCAATAACTATGACCTCAGATTTACCATGCCGGTATTCCATGGCAATGAACCGTCAGTCATAAAAGGGATGAATTACCCCTAACCATAAAAGTGTTCTTGATTTTTTGCACGGTCATTATGCTTGTACCTGGAAAAGAGGTTTTATAGCGGCTTAAAAAACTAGGTAGTTGAACTCTTTGTAGAATCTTTTTGAAGTAGATGCGAAAGAAAAATCAATAGGGTTGTTACCCTTCTGTCCTTGAATCATTTCACAGTTATCTCAGGTATCCCTGAGTATATTATTTCAGACAGTGAAGCGTCTTGATGGTGTTGAAACATTGTTAATTGTTTGGGTAGTTATTTTTGCTGATAGATGTTGCTTCTTTTGCTTCTGAGCAGGAGGAATCATTCCAGGATTCATAAAAACAACATTTGTTCTTTCTGTCAACCTGTTCCACCCTTACGAGCAACCAAATCCAATCCAATATAATTGATATTTATCTATCTGACAATGCAAAATCTCTTTTGCTGTTAAAAACTTTTCGTTATTTTTTATTTATTTACTTTCATTTTTTTTTTATTTTTTTTTATTCCATTTAATAATTATATTAATTATTAATTGATCAATAATTAATTTTACAACTGAATTAGAAAAAGATAATGCTATACATTTTCTAGATTCAACCATAATGATATCTAATAATAAACGAATTTTCAATTTTACATAAACCTTCACAAACAGATACTACAAAACACAGTAGCTCACCCATACATACCACCATAAGGTAGAAGATTGTAATCAACAGTATGATACATTATAGGTTAATCAACATTCCTTAAAGTACAATAAATTTCAATGAAGAAATAAAGAATTGAACATTATGATAGACAGTAATACATCAAAGAAACTCTAGAAAAGCAGTTCAAGAAGCTTATTCTACTAATAAAGACCATAAAAGAAGTTTAAAGCAATAACATATATTGGATTATGTATAGTTACAAATTAGAAAATTTTTGAAGAAGCAAAATCTTAATTTATTTTAAGACTAATAATACATTGGTCAGGCATATCAAGAATAATGAAGATAAAGTAGGGAAACTGAAAAAGAGTGGAGTTTATAAATTAACTTGTGGTTCTTGTCCAATTTTTTATATCGGACAAACTGGTAGAACCTTCAAAAGACGCATAACTGAACATATAAAGTGCATTGTAAACATTTTATGAAATCAGAAAACAAAACATAATTTTCTTTCTTCAAAATATTCAGGAATTTTATACACTCTTTGTCAGCGTTCCTGAATAGTGGCATTAAAAATAAATGAGGTTCTAACAAATGATGATTTTGGTAGGGGTAGGGGAATAGGGGAGTCTTGTGTTAATTGTGTTTTTTGGTCTGTTACGTAATGAAAAAATTAGTGTCATCGGCAAATAAACCATATTAAAATTTTCTATATTTTTAAGAAAGGTTATGAGGTCATTAGCAAAAATTATATACAAAAGAGGTCCAAGAATAGACCCCTGAGGCACCTCTTGACTAAAGCTACCGGTTTGACTGAAACCATTATTGATATGCGAAACAAAATACAGGCTTTTAATAGGTCGAAAGTACTGGGTGTGAAATTTTCTTCCAAATTGGGTATCCTTTGGTATTTACACCATCCAGTTTTAGTTACTGCATATTAGAAACCTCTATCATGATAACGTAAAAAGTTAAAACGGTCAGATTTTCTAGCGCAGTGTCATTACGTCTTCAGTTTCAATATATTATACATGAATGGCAATTTCCAGCTACCATACCTTACCATTCCAGTAATTTCGTAGTGTTTACCATTTCTCGGGCGATTCATCTCGAAAATGGCTTACTCCAACAGTGTTCGCGTATCCCACCAGGCTCCTTATTTCGCCGGGCAGCGCCATCAAATTGCGGCCATAAATTAAACTAACGTCTCCCCGACGACTTGGTCCACAACTCATACCGATATAGTCCGGTAAATAAAGCCCAAAAAATGGCAATAACCCGCAATTTTTTCGTCTTGCGTCGTTTTGCATAAAAATTTGGAATTAGGCTCTTTAGCATCTACCTCAAATTCCATATGATGCCGATCGGTGCTGTTTATTTTTTATTGGTGTAAACTACCCCTATAATTGTCAAAACTTATAAAATAACATTTTAAAGCTTAAGATAGGTAAATTTTAATTTGGATTAGTTGACTAATGATTTTTTATGCTTTGGAACACAGATTCAAAATATTTCAACCCTTATAATTTCAACCCTTATAAATTAAGTTCGTTTATTTCAATAAAATGGATATAAAATACATTGAAGATTACAAATAAACAGGAAGAACCACAAAGCCATAGGCTGTCCGTGGTGTAGATACGAGGATATATTGAAAAATTCTTAGCTCAATATAGTACCAAACAAAATTTCAATGTAAAAATATCTTTTTACCCAACATATCCTCCTCTTAATTGGATACATTTATTACATCGAACCTTCAACGTCTCCAGACCTTAAAAAAAATGTTTCTTCCTGCTCTGGAAACCAGACCTCCACAGCTTTCATTACCTCCTCGTTGGAAGAAAATTTACGACGTTTCAAACTTTTTTTCAGTTGAGAAAAGAGATGATAGTCGGTCGGAGCCAAATCTGGTGCATATGGAGGGTGTTCTAGTAATTCAAACCCTAAATCACGAATTTTTTGCATGGCAACATGAGATTTGTGTGCAGGGGCGTTGTCCTGCAAAAACAAAACACCTTTGGATAGCTTTCCGCGTCTTTTCTCTTCAATTTTTTCCCGTAGAGTGGTCAGTAATGTGTAATAGTAATATCCAGTTATTGTTCTACCCTCATCCAAAAAATAAATCATGATTACTCCTTGGCAATCTCATCTTACCTATAAAAAGTGCGAGGTCCTTTCCTGTTACAATCTGGAAATTTCCAGTTACTATCTGTATAATTCCAATTATTATTGGAAATCTCCAGATAATTATTTAGAAATAACCGGAAATTTTAACATAACATTGTACCTACCTACTGTCGAAATTTCAAGTAAATCGATGTATATAGGTCGAAAAAATTGCGAGCCAAGGTGACTCATTTCCTGAACTAATACGCGCATCTCTTTTTCTCGACCGAGGCCGAGAGGGCTCTTTGTCTGGCCCGAAGTTAATTAAACTTTTGATCGTTTCGTACAATGGATGTTATTTGTCTTTTGGTCTTTGAATTGTGTACCTGTGGAATTGGGCGAGGATGAAAAGGCCGCCGAAGCGGGCATCTACCGGTCTTCGTTGATTGGGCTTTAATAAGCTGCTAAGCTGAGGTGGATTTCTATGAGGAGCTCGTTTGATACGCCTCTTCTTGTGTTTGTTACTTTTTTGAATGAATCTTTTGGTGACGTGAAGTTAGATGAAAGAAATCCCATTTCTTCATAACGAAGTAGGTGTAGTCTTTCCAAAGTCAGTTGAATGAACCAAAAAAAGTAAAGAAATAGAGTAGAATTTGATGCTTTAGAATTTTTTCTATTTATTCATTATTTACATATACTCTTATACCAATTGCAATAACGAACCTTATATTAGACTATACCTACACAGAATACAGCAGCCCTGATGTTATAAAGTGCTCGGGATTCCTGAGTTTAGATGAAAAAAAAAAACTATTCGAACTTGAATTACCAGATATGCATAAAAGCCTTTGAGTCATATCTAAATTATTATTATTATTACATAAGGTATATGATCTTCTGAGGTACATACTTTTTGTATATTTTCTTTTTTTTCCTCATGGGGATTACCCGTAAACATAAATATATATTCTCAAAGTATTCATTGTATCATTTGATATTTGTATTGTAGCAGAGCGCTTCCTACTAGAACTGTCGTCATCAGGACTCACCTAAAAGTAAGTAATGATTGACAAAAGTTTGACTGAATTGAAATATTGAACAATAATTTTTTTAAAAAACTTTTTATAAAAATTATGACATGTTAAAACATTTGACGATGGAAATCCTGGGACATGATTATACTAGATAATACAAATCGACTAGAACATTGAAAGCTTCAAATAAATCTATCTGTCATGTCTGTATACATTAAATCTGATGAAAATTAAGTGAAATTGATAGAAAGATCAATTGGATTTGATCTTTGTGTCCTTCAAAATATTTGAAAACGAATGAAATTCCATCTCTTAATTTTTTTAGAAATCACCAAAAAACTTGATATCTTTGGACTCACCCTGTATATCGTGAGAATGTGCAGGAATTATTATACTTTATAGTGGATTTGTAGTGGCCTTAGGAATAATCGAGTCATATAGTTGATTTAAATTCCAATTTTATTTGTCAAATTTTTTAAGTACTTATTATATATTTATTAGTAGGTTGATAGATATTATGTATATTACATTAATACATGTATGTACTATTCGTAAAGATATTTTACAATTGTTCTGTTACAGAGTGCCCTACAAACATCATCGCACTAGGCTTGAAAGCATGTCTTGTGATTTCTGTTATACAGTGCGGCTTTTTTTAGTCCCCCCTGTTAAATTTTGAACGGTTCGACGTACAAACATGAAAAAAAGCCGTTTGGAGGGTTCCACTGTTACTACCTTTTGAAACAAAAAATATGGTGATTGCTACACAGGGGGCGCGGGGAGACACATCAACTCAAAATTTTTAAATGGCATGGGGGATCGAGTGTCACATCGTTGAAAAGAGAATTCAATTCTCTTCACAACCATCTAAATATTTTTGAATTTAGTTGAAGAATTTTTTCCCAATTTCAATTTTTATGCCTTTCGATATTTTCTAGTTGTTGTGCCCCCAGCGCCATCTGTAGTGTGATTGCAATGTTTCTTTACTCAAAAAGTAGTATCGGTAATACCCTTCAAAATGTTTTCAGATCCGCATTTATATTTGATATTTCGAATTCGAATTGCAAAAAAAATATTAACGAAATTCAAAAAAAATTAGATGGTTGTAAAGAGAATTGAATTCTCTTTTCAGCGATGTGACACTTGACCCCCCATGCCATTTAAAATTTTTAAATTGATGTGCCCCCCCTGTAGAGCATTCACCATATTTTTTGTTTCAAAAAGCAGTATCGGTAAAACCCTCCAAACGGTTTTTTTTTCATGTTTGTACGTCGAACCGTTCAAAAGTTAACAGGGGGGGGGGACTAAAAAAGCCGCACTGTATATGACATTCCATATGCTTAAAGTAAGTAGAATGGCATTCACATTCATCTGTATTATCATAAGAAATGATATACAGTTTGAGTATTGAGTCTTCTGGTTGTTCTCGAAGTTTTTGTAATGTATAGGGACAACAAGCTGCTATTTATCCATGCGTAGATTCGTTTTAGATCTCCTTCTTCAATTTATTTTATTTCTTTCCATGTTGGTCTAGTACAGATTATTGCAGTATCTTCTGCTTAACAAATGATATGACCTTTAATGCCATTTATTTTAGTCATATATTATTAGGTAATGTACACAAGGAAAAGTATCGGACTCAATACTGTTCCCTGTGGCACTCCTGTGTGCACTTATCATGGTTTATTTCATTCCCAATCTGAACCCGCTTTATTCTCCCTGATAGGTATAGTTCTTCAATAATTCTAGTATTTAGTAATATATAACCAAACATTATTTGGTTTATATATTCGAAAAAATGTCTTCACAAGGGCTATTTCAAAGTTTGGAAAAGTTAACTTCAGCACCCTGTATAATCACAATAGTTGATTTTAGAGCTTTGGCACAATGGTGACATTTGATCACCATAATGAGTTCTACAATATACATATAAAAAATCGATCAAATTTATCGAAAGCCAATTTTCTACTGAAACGGTGCGAGGTCCTTCGTACAGGATTAGACACCTTCACAAACGTTTCTAAAACTCCTTCATTTTATTCAAACAAACGATACTTACTCTTTGTCTCAACACACACGTTAACATTCCTCAATACCAATTCAGGTGTTTGTTATTGCCTTGTGTCAGTGTACGACATAAAATTCAATCGATATATATTTCTCGTGCGTATCTAAATTAGGTAGAAAAGTCGTTCGCAAATGAAGCCATTTTGAATTTAGTTTATAGAGTGGCCGAATTTGGTGTCGTTGTTTGTAAGTTATCCCGTGGGTTGATGCTAACAATGGCTCGTATTTCAAGAAAATGGCCGGCATAAATCTCGACCGGTCGGGCTTTTGCCCGCTAATGTACCGGCTACACTCCGCAGGAATATATATGCATTCTTTCTTGCATTCTACGGAACAGTCACATGAGGTTTCATTTTCGCGTGTTCACCGGTCTGAATTCCCTCGAAACATGCAATGGGATGCTTGAATGAAATTTAGTAAGGAAACTATGTGAAAAACCAAACATTTCCGTGAAAGAATGCTCACAAATATAATAGCAGGAATCCACTCAGAGTGATGTATGAGTGTTGACCAATCACGGAAAAAAGGACCCCGCAAACCCTTATGGAATTTGGGTCCCGGTAGATTTTTTTGAATATTTGGTATGATGTAGTCCATGTAATTCTCAACCAATGCTACCTTGCGCCAACCCAAAAAATGGACAGTTTTGCTGCTAGGGGGCGTTGAAATCACCCCTTGCGCAGATTATACTACTTATTTTTGAATCCGGTAATAATATTTTCACTTGCAAAAAATTGTGCTGTTCTTTAAAAAAATTCTTACCTCCCTTCTTCCCCACAACTCCGATTTCCAGTTCGTTATATCACCTAATATATCTCTTGTTGTCAACTTAACGTCAATCACTTTCTGTAATGCCCTTTTTAAATCTATATAAAACTCGAAGAATATATGCATTTTCAAAAGAGAAATGAAATGTCTTCTGTAGAGTAAGTCCTATTATTCCACAACAGAATTTTATAGTGATTCTTAATTATTTAATTTTTATTGTATGTTATCTCAACTCTGACCGAAATACCAAAACCATCAAGTTGGATTTTTTCACCAGTTACAATGTATATCCTCCACGCGACTGGGTATCTGATACCCAGAAACTCTTAAGGGCTTCCCAACAATTTTAATTGCTCAATTTCTCCGACTCGGTTTCTCCTCGAAAAATTATACCACAACACACCATATTCATAACGTTTATCTCGAACCTCCATCGCTGCTGGAAGCGTTTCTAATATAAACATATCTAGAAACCTGTAAATCGTAATATATTCCGGTTGTCCCGGCAGGATTAAAAAAAATAGATTAAGTATGGAGATGTTTGAACATAATTCTCCATAGCGGACTCCAGTCAAAGATTAGGTTACACTCGGAGAAGGTAACTAATGTGTATGTCCTTGTGGCTTGTTGGTGTGTTCCTTACACCGGCGTGCACTTATCTATACACAGTTTGTAAGACCTTTGGAATGTTTTAATCTCGGTTATGGAGATTTTTGACCCCAGGAATGGTCGAAACGAGACTTTCGTTTCGTCACAGAGCGAAAGTTAGTATTTGAAAGGACTGGGTTTCAATTTATAATTAATAACAATGGACAAGTTCCAATATTTTCGAACAGAAAATATTCAAAATCAATTCGTATCGACACCTAGGCCAAATGGAATTGGAGTACTACAGGGCTCTGAGTTAGGGCCGGTGTTTTTTGTACTTTATATTAATGAGTTGTTTGTAATTTCACCAGAAGCCTTCTCTTATTTATATGCTTACGACACAACACTTTCACAAGGTAATGGGAGTATTATTCGGGATACAATTCCCTCCCCTCTTCGCAGTATGGCTGGTTATCAAGCCATTCTTCATTGCTCAATCCATGAAAACTCTATATATGACTTTTCAAAACTATCATCGACATGGTATAACAGAACTAGTCAGTAGTAGTAAATATAAATAATGAATCAATAGAACTATCACGCACTATTTTAAATTTTTAAGAATATATTTTGATACTAATCTCTCATTCACCACTAATTGTGTAAATCTCATGAAGAATCTGAATAGCAAGAGTTATCAAATTAGAGTTTTGAGAAATGTTTTAGGTATACAAGCATTATTGTTATGTTATTATGGTCAAATTCAGTCCAGACTGGTTGATAAGTATACCAGGTGTCCCACATTTTATGTGACAGGCAATATCTGGTTTGTTGAAGGAGATACACAAAAATGTTTCACAAAAAAGTTTTAGGAGTTCATGAGAGCTATATTTTGATATAATTTTTAAATATACGGGGTGTTTGGTGTAGGTGCTACAGAACAAAATAGTATTTTTTAAAACAGAACGCCCTGTATATTATCACATATTCAGATTCCACGTTGTATTCTGATATCATTTCACGTTTAGTTTTTGAAATTCGGTTACGGCGTTGTTGAGTTATTGCTTAAAATGTAAAGTCTTGAGAACGACTATTATTTAAAAAAATATCTCTTACAATTATTCTCTCTGCATCAGATCACATGAAAATTAGTCAAAATTTTGGGTGTTCGAAGTAATGGTTTCAATTTTGAGTTGTGGAATTCAGTCAGGAATCATTTTGAATATGAAACAATTGCGAAATTGAAAGAGGTGTGTGTATTCGAAAACAAATCGTTAATAACAATGTAAATAATATAACTTGATAAATCATTTCATAAGAACGGTAGGTGTCTAGATATAAGTCATAAAAATTGTTCAAAGTGACGTCCATTAGATATTATACAGGCTTCGAAACGTCGAATCACTTCTCTCGCACAAGTCGCTCTTATAATATTAGGCGTAATATCACTGCACGCTAGTCGAATTTTCATTTTCAGATCATCCACATTCAAAGGGGGAGTAGTGAAAACAATATCTTTTAAATAACCCCATAGGAAAAAATCAAGCGGTGATAAATCTGGGGAACGAGCCGGCCACCGAATTGGACCCTTATCACCAATCCATCTATTTGGGTACGTTCTATCCAGATATTCAGTAACAACCTGTGAATAATTGTGAGGAGGAGCACCATCTTGTTGCCACCAAATTCCTTGTCGTTCTGCTATGGGAATATCTTCCATCAACTGGATCAAATCTTTTTCTAGAAAATGTAAATATCGCAATCCATTGAGATTTTCATTGAAAAAGTAAGGTCCTATGATGCGGCCATTGGACAATCCACACCATACATTAATACCCCAAGTAGTTTGAAAATTACTTTCGCGGACCCAGAGGGGATTTTCTTGAGACCAATAGTGACTGTTATGTCGATTCACAACTCCATTATTGTGGAATCGCGATTCATCGCTCCACAAAATTTGACTGAATATGTTAGGATTTTCATGTAATATTACCTGAATACAAGCAATGAATTCAAGTCGTCGTTCAAAGTCCGTGGGTTTCAAACCTTGTACCAACTGAATTTTGAATGGGTGGTATTTATTTTCTTTCAGAATTCTCTGTACATTAGATTTACTCACACCGACTTCTTCTGCAAGAGTACGGATAGAAACATGTGGATGAATAATGATATAAGCCAACACATTGATCTCTAAATCTTCAGTTCTAACAGATCTCGTATGATGACGATGCTTTATAGTAGAAGGAAATGACCCAGTGAAAAGTCATTCGTGACGGAATGGGTCTGTCTGGAAAACGTTCTTGGTATAGACGTTGTGCTTGACGGCATACTGGAGTTTTCGTACAAAGAACACAGTTACTGTTTTGCAAAGAATCACTGAAACGAACTGGACAGTAGATACAATTCAACATTTGTTACTATGGCATCAACAAGCATAAGCTACTTGATGAAATTGTGCAATATAAAGCAATTCACCCTCATGTTAGTCACATTCTCAAGAATTTCAATATTATATTCAACTGATATCGATATCGTATCGTAGAGGTGAGACTAATGGTTTGTATTCAGTAGTAGTCTAGATTAATTTAATAAAAGATATAGACTGGATTCGTGTACGAGTAAATACGTTTTTTTTGAAACTTTATATTTAAGGAAAAGTGCAATAACTCAACAACGCCGTAACCGAATTTCAAAAACCAAACATGAAATGATATCAAAATTTAACGTAGCATCTGAATATGGATATACAGGGCGTTCTATTTAAAAATGGAATTTTGGTCTGTAGCACCTACACCAAACACCCTGTATATTTAAAAATTATATCAAAATATGGCTCTCATGAACTCATAAAACTTTTGTGAAAAACATTTTTGTATATCTCCTCCAACAAACCAGATATTGCCTGTCACATAAAATTTGGGACACCCGGTATATGGTATATGGGGTATCTCGTCTTCTATACAAGATGTTTTCAAATTGAGAAATATTGTTAATACCAAGGACCTCCTGCCCAAAATTATTCTGATAATATAATTTTCTCACAGTTTAAAGTTTATCAATTTTATCGTTCAACTGTTGTACTTACATACATACAAATCGACATTAGTTCATGAAAATTGAATCTGTACATCCAATAAAAAATGATCCTCATATTCCAAGGAATCGTACATCAGTTTGCCAAAAATCCTGGCAAATAATGGGACTTAGGTATAATAATTTACCCAATGAATATAAACTTTTCACCAAGTTGGACCATTTCAAGAAAAATGTCAAATTGGTTATGATAGACGTATTGAAACAATATCGATGGATCACTGATCATTTTAAATATGTTCGTTTTGTTGTCTTTGAATTTTTTAATGTTTTTTGACAAGGGATATATATATATATATATATATATATATATATATAGAATTGAAAATATCTTGAGGTTGCAGTCTGATATTGGATTTAAAGAAAACTCTTTGTCATCTTGCCAAGCTTTCGGAAATGTTTATTTCCTTCCTCAGGACAACTACAAAAGGAAAATTTAATAAATGGAGAAAAAATATTGAATCTACTTACATAACTTGAGTAAAAATAGAAATTAGCATCAAAAAAAGAATGTTGTATGTAAAAATATTAGACAGATAAAATTTTAAATGAATGTCAATCAACTTCAAATATGATGAGAAACAATCAAGTAACTCTACTGGGTATATCAGCATTACTATAATTTTTTAACTTATCTCTGTTCAGTTTTAAAATATAAGTGTAAATTTTACTCAAATTATTGAGATCAGTTTTTTTATTTAGGCAGTTACTCTCTTCATTAATTTGCAAATTAATGAAGAGAGTAACTGCCTAAATAAAAAAACTGATCTCAATAATTTGAGTAAAATTTACACTTATATTTTAAAACTGAACAGAGATAAGTTAAAAAATTATAGTAATGCTGATATACCCAGTAGAGTTACTTGATTGTTTCTCATCATATTTGAAGTTGATTGACATTCATTTAAAATTTTATCTGTCTAATATTTTTACATACAACATTCTTTTTTTTGATGCTAATTTCTATTTTTACTCAAGTTATGTAAGTAGATTCAATATTTTTTCTCCATTTATTAAATTTTCCTTTTGTAGTTGTCCTGAGGAAGGAAATAACATTTCCGAAAGCTTGGCAAGATGACAAAGAGTTTTCTTTAAATCCAATATCAGACTGCAACCTCAAGATATTTTCAATTCTACAGTTATAGTCAGTCACGAATTACCTATTTTCATATATATATATATATATATATATATATATATATATATATATATATGAGTATAAATTAGTATTAGTATATGTTTTTGTATATATTGTGATTTGAATTGTAGAATTGACAAATTTGTATCTTTTTCCTGATATGAGTTTTTTTTCGTGACTTTTCCCAAACATGTAAAAGTTCTTTTAAATGGAACAATGAAATCTATCCATTTATCTAAAGATAGCATGGGAGTCAAATTGACTTAACAAGTGAACAAGTGAATAAAATGAACAGATTGAATCAACGACTTAACGGAAAAATGTTGTGCTTTTTGGGATTTTAACTTTTCCCAGTCTAAAAACGAAAAAATCTAGGTAATCTACACAAGTGTATAACCAATCTCATATCACTATTTAAGAAAACTTTTCGGTGAAAAAAAAAATCCTTAATACGCAATTTCACAAAAAATACAGGTGAAACACAATAACACTATGGAGATTTTGGCGATGGCATCACAATCAAAATAAGAGACCACGCAGGCTCCTCATCTAGTTTTTCACTTCATGAGCAATACATTTTTAAATATGAATTCGGAAAATCCGCCTTAATTCAAAGTATGTACTTAACTCTCAAAGTGAATTCATGACACATTCATTACGTGATAATTATTTTACAATTACGAATGAAAATTTCCAATGAAGCTGATTTCGCAAAATTTACAACAATTGTATTTACAACTCGAATTTAAGCTAATATCGAGTTGCAACTCGAAATCAAGAAAAAAAAAGTAACGAATTTCCTTTCTACGCATTCGTAATTTCGTCTAATTTCTTTAATCTTTCAGTTTCACTTTCATTAAATAAAAATGATCCAATGTAGCAGATCTGTCCCTTATCAGGGACATAATTTTTAACAGTATTGAATGAACAGATTTCATATTTTCATTACTAAATTTCGTACCTTCCAAGAGACATAGTTATTTAACAATTTGAAAACGCCTATGGATTTATTGAAAGCAAACCATCGTTGACATAAATCACCTGTTTCGATAGAGATTAAGTATGACCGTGGTGACCGTGTTGGTTGAGCGTTCGCCTTTGGAGCGAAGGGTCGAGAGTTCGAATCTCCGCATGGTCATCGGTCTCGTGCATAGCATCACACGTTAAGAGGTAAGGGCTGCGTCTTCCCTAGCTCACACAAGTCTCTCGAAGACTTCCGAGGGTTGCGCGTAGGGGTGCAATCGGTTGACGAAAATAACAATTTTAACAACAATGATATATTGATTTCATTGAAAATATGAACAGGATGCTCATAAAGTCAGTGGAATTATCTGCGACTGAAAGTTGGAATTTAGTCGCTATTTTCCATCGTACAAGATAACCTCTCTTGGAAGGGATTCATGTTTTAAAGAGAAACATTCTCAATTGAAAATTGAATCAATACATGACTCCATTTCCAGAGAAGTCATGTATTGATTCAATATTCAATTGAGAATGTTTTTCTTTAAAACAATGATATAGTTTATGCATTGAAAATTTGTGTAAGCAAGTGGTTTTCATTAAGAAATTATTGTTAATTTTGCAAAGTTGGTACGTTTAAGAGATAGTTTTGCTATTGTTACATGTCATATGCATAGTTTGAAGATATACAGGCCGTTTCTTTTATCATGTGGTAACATTGCTATATTCTAAACCGTAACAGATACGAAGACGATTAAATGGGAGAAAAGGTAACTATTGTGGAGAACAGTACAATGGTCAAAGAAAATTTACAGGGAGTCTCGCCCTTCCCGAGTTATACGGGGAAAACCAAAAATGCTGTTATTTGTTTTTTACGAATAGAATTGTTATTTCTGAAAATATAAAAAAATGGAAAAGGAAAGTTTTAATGTATTCTAAATGTACTATAAAAATGTAACAATGAATCTTTAATTAAACTTTTCGTATCAACACGGCCACCATCAACATTTCTTTTTCAAATACGGACCTGTCTATTTTAGTACAAATATTGATAAAGCGATAAAATCACAATTCAGTGGTATATCACACTTGATATTTTTATAACGTTTTATTTAAAATAACTAGCATCCTCAGTGACAACAATTTTTAATTACGGTCCTGTCGTTAGTTCTTTTGTAAATTATTTTGATTTCTTCAAAACCTATTCAACTATTGGCATACTTCAGACTTCACACAATAATTTCGATAAGAAGATATCCCAACACAACGAACATTCGTATTTTTTCTTCTTGGGCATTTTTGTATTACAGAAATCCTTGTTTCAAGGCTGATTTCTTCTGAATCAATTATCATACTGAATATTTCTATAATTCTCAATCCTGGAAGTAACGAAAATATTAGTTTTTGGTCAAAATACGACTATTGTGTGATATGGTACAATTAAATAGCATCTCACTTCATTTACCATTTTTAAACAAGTAGGCTTTGCTTGGTTTCTATGGCAGGACAAATAAATGAGTTGTTGATACGTGTTAAGAACTGTCAGTCGTTTATTCATTCAGTCATATCAAAGATGTATTCAAATGACGAAAGGACTGATATGCTATTTGCTTATGCAAAATCAAATAGAAATGCTCTTTTGGCAAAAAATATGTATGGTGAACTATACCCAAATCGTCGTATTCCAAACATTCAAATGTTTAGACGATTAGAAAGAAATTTGAGAGACTGTGGTGCATTTGATAGAAATAAAATTAGAAAATGTGTTGTTACTGGAAGTATGCGGAACCAAATAAATGTTTTAGGTAAGCAAATATTACTTCATAAAGATTAACAAAGTGACGAAAATATTTTTTTTTCAATTTAGGATTGGTCAGTTACAAAAATATTTCTAATCAAGATTGTTCTTTACGAGAAATTGCCCACGAACTAGGGATTTCTGTACCAGAAATATTTTGAAAAAGAACAAATACAAATGCTACAGGATACGCAAAGTTCATCACCTCAATGAAAGGGATTACGGAAGGAGAGTACGATTTGCGATGTGGTTGAGACGTAGAAATAGGGAAGTTGGAAATATTTGTAATAAAATAATATGGACGGACGAATCAAAATTCACCAACAATGGTTGGTTTAACAGAAACATCCATTATAGGTGGGATAATACAAATGAACATTTACATAGAGAAACCAATTTCCAGGAAAGGTTCGGAATAAATGTTTGGTTGGGAATTTTGGGATCAAACATACTAGGTCCTTTCTTTTACGACGAGCATTTGAATGGTGGAATGTATTTACATTTTTCATCCAATGAATTTGATGGCTACTTAGATGAATTGCCACTGAACATCCGCCGTGAAATACAATATTTTCAACAAGACGGTGCCCCTCCCCATAATGCAGCAATAGTAAGGGAACATTTAGATGCAATATTCCCAAGAAAATGGATTGGAAACAATGGACCAATTGCCTGGCCAGCTCGATCCCCAGACCTGACTCCTTTAGAATTTTTTGTCTGGGGATACATAAAGGATAAAAATTTTCGACAACTAGTACAGATATCGACCATCTCAAACAAAAAATAAGAGATGCATGTAATAGCATTACACCCATCATGCTAGAAAATTGCCACAGAAATTGTATGGACAGACAACTTATGTGCATTCAACAAAGAGGTCGGCAATTCGAGCATTTAATGTAGGTTATCATGAAGAATTAATTTTCTGTATTGGTTTTATTTTCACTCAAAAATTCAATATGAAATAAATTGTTTTCTGTTTGTTTGATTTCTTCTACTCTTAAGTAAATTTATTTCCGAGGTAAATTGCTATCTTCGTCTCTGAAACTACAGATATCTTTTATTATAGTGTAAACATAATTTTAATAGATACATTTATTCAAAGCGTCACTGATAATTTTTATATCGGAGAGTTAGGTTTTGTGGAATCCATAAACGACCTAACGACAGGACCGTAATTAAAAATTGTTGTCACTGATGATGTTAGTTATTTTAAATGAAACGTTATAAAAATATCAAGTGTGATGTACCACTGAATTGTGATTTAATCGCTTTATCAATATTTGTACTAAAACAGACAGGTCCGTATTTGAAAAGAAATGTTGATGGTGGCCGTGTTGACACGAAACGTTTAATCAAAGATTCATTGTTACATATTTATAGTACATTTAGAATACATTAAAACTTTCTTTTTCCATTTTTTTATATTTTCAGAAATAACAATTCTATTCGTAAAAAACAAATAACAGCATTTTTAGTTTTCCCTGTATAACTCGGGAAGGGCGAGACTCCCTGTAAATTTTCTTTGACCATTGTACTGTTCTCCACAATAGTTACCTTTTCTCCCATTTAATCGTCTTCGTATCTGTTACGGTTTAGAATATAGCAATGTTACCATATGATAAAAGAAAAGGCCTGTATAGAGGGCGTTATTTTCGGTGTCCTTTAGCAAGGGCAACTGAACGTTACTGCTAAAAAGTTATAGGTGCCTTTTTTTGAATATGTTATTTTTACATATTCTTAGGTATTATATTCTTTTTTCTCAATCGAATACTCAGAAATTTCGAGTCGTTTTCATGCCTTGGTTGTTCCGAATTTATTTTTGCACCTAGGCCATTTTGAAACTAGGTAAATGCTACATGTCTCTTTGTCTATTCATTCCAGAATATGTCTGAGTACAAAAAGCCTCTTTGAGGAACTCCTGTATTATTTCAAAAATGATGATGACTCGGGTCTTTGCTGTCTTATGGAGAGGACATGGAAAACCTTGAAGATCACACCAAAGTACAATATGATGACATTTTTCAAAAGGACACTTTAATAGGAAATTGGCCCCCTGTCGAATTACCTGAATTTTTGATATATTTTAGTCCAAATCATCCCAAACAAAAAGTCCAATGGGTATAACTTTTTCTATAGGCTAGTTTTGACGCTAGAGGCCGCTGAAAACTACAGGTGGTCAATTATACAGTATGTTCCAGCTAGTTTGGTCAAATTAATACTTCAAGTTGATGATGCGACTCAAGGAAGATATAACAAAAAGTGGTCTACTTCATTTCGATAGGGTTGTGTCGAATGAGTATGTATTTGATTATTTCATTGGCGCTCAGGAAGTGTGGCGAAGAAACTTCTCCTGGCGGGCCAACCAAGCCTCCATTCGCACATTTAGTATAAGTTTAATATGGAGAAAATAATGGGCCATAACTCAATATATTAAATATTACATTAAACGTACCTATTGAACCTGGTACCGTTGACTCTAATGAAAAGAAAAACCCTCGAAACTTTGACATAGTTTCCAAAGCCATCTAAAGAAAAATGTTTTTTTCCTACATTGAAGGAATGCAATGTTTTAATTTTCTCCAGTACGTACCCCACAATTTCGAGAATACTCGAACAAGTTTTAATACATATCTGGACTATAACATTTTTATACAGGGTGGGGCAATAGTGCGTCATAGTTCGATTTCTCAATTTCAATTGTGATATCGATTTAAAAACGAAAATTAACTAAACAACTAGATTCTGTTGATCAAGAATTTATTGCCACACATACAGGGTGATACGAAAAAAATTGTGTTGGAAGGTGGAGTGCATTATTTCAAAATGAAATATTAATAATAATAATATTTATTAGTAACTTCAAATATCTGCTTAACCTTCACTCACCTCTAAACTATTATTGTTTTTCTCTGAATCGCTTAGATGTTACGAATTTTTGGACGAAATGAGTCAATTTGCAGATGCATTCGGTAAAAATCCCTGACGTTACAATCATAGAAAAAAATATTTGTAATGCCATTTTATAGACGGTTTTGTAATAATTCTTATACTTTCTCATGCCTTGAAATTATATTTTTCATACGGAACTTTATGAATATAACTTTAACTTTCTTTTAAAAGGAACACTCCATATATTTTTCGACTATGTGACGTAGAATATAGTGTAGCATAGGACTCATAAACATATTTTGAATCATTTTAGAGTTTTTCTCTTAAACTTGTAAGTAGCTGAAAATATAACAAAACACTTTTGATACTTTTAATAGCATCTCATATTAATGACTGTCTACATTTTGATCATTCAGAATAGTGATGATTATCCAGGATTACGTTTTGTGTTATTCAACAATGAAGAACAAATGACAGTTTTCAGGAGCCTCTAGCGCCAACTAGCCTAAAGAACTTTTGGTTTGGAATGACTTGGACTATAACATACCAAAAATTCAGCCAATTCGACAGGGGGGCAATTTCCCTATTAGAGTGTGCGGTATCCTTTCATTCAAAATATTTATTCTTTTTTTTAAATATTTTTACTTATCTAATATATTTATTATGTTTTGAAAATTGTATATTTTCTTTGTTACTTTTCAATGTATATTTCCATAATACTTTTATTAATTTCACTGCTACTCCAAGACATGATGTCCCTGGTCAGGGACATTACAAAAACTAAGAACGGCTATGAAAATGAAATTTGCAAAATCATAATCCTCAAAAGTATGGCAAATAAAGAGTAAATACACAAAAAAGTTTTCCACAAAATTCCACAGATTTAAACTTAAGACTGGGCAACATAAGATAGTGTCCTTCTGAAGAGACAAATACACTGAAAGGGTTAAACTGTAACATGCAGAATCTCTTATACCTATTCAGAATTATATTAAATCAATTAGCGATAAAAGTAAATATTTTTAACAAATTGCTTGCTAATTTTTTTTCTTTTATGTTTATATTGTATTTCTAACGCTTCTGACAACCAGATAAATCCACCCAATCGTGTGAACCTCCATTAAAACGACAGCGCGAAGCATATGGCCGCCGCTAAGAGACGTATGTCGCAGAGGGGCCGGAGATATACCAGGCCCAGAGTTGATGGAAAAGAACGTGGGTTAGATACCATGCATCTTTACATTACATCTCGGCACAGTGTATCTGAGGCCGTAACTCTGTCTGTCAAGTTGGTACTAGGCACGGACGGCCGTATCTCGCGCACAAGGACATTTTATGTACACAACAAAAAATACGTAATATCAAACAACTTCGACATTGTTGCTGTTTTCTCGACGCCTACTTAGGCTCGGTTCGTTGTGTTGGATGTCTACGAGTTCGTGAAATGGAGTGGTCCAGATCAATGAGAGAGACACGACATGACCACGTGGGCCTGGTTCGTAACATTTTCAGCATTAAACTCCTCTATCGCTACTATTATTGGAGTTTATAAGATCAATTTACTTATTCATTTTTTTATTCCAAATTTAGGATACTGAGAGGACCAATTTATGCACCAATGTTATTATCATAGTCCTAATCACAGTCACTATCTTAATCATTAATTCAATTCAAAACTGTACATTTCAGAAGGAGCATTTATACAATTTCTTTAGTTTTAGTCTCAATCCTAATCATTAGATTCAATGCCAATTGGTAGGGACATTTTTCTATTTCATTAAAGGTACCCTCTTCCAGGATAATTTTTCTTTTTTTCGAAACACAAACAATATCAGATAAGGATCACAAGTCAAAATAAATAATTATTTATGTCGTTTGTCAAATAGGTATCGACGCACAAGCGCGTTGTGCAAGCCGTCCTAATCATAAACATAAAAATTGAAAATTGCCAACTTTGAAGGTCAAATTCTGATTATGATTGAGTTTGAAACTAAATAGACCGGGATCCCACGCCTATTTTCAAAAATTATTAATAGCTGGCTGAATCTTCCTGAGTAGCTTCATTTTGTCGAGACGCCCAACTTTTTCATCTACGAAAATTGCCGATAGTGGTAGCTAACAGTTCTTCAGTTGAACCTCGAGATAATTCGATAAAGTACTCGAAAAAACTTTTGTCCTACAAAATGGATGGTGTAGGACTAAAGAGTCCCCCACTCCCAACATGTACCAATGACTTGGTCATAAAAAATCATTAGAAACCAGCGGATTTTTCACCGTTGCTTGGGTAATATTTGTATAATTGAATGGTCATATTGTCCTACAAATTGAATGGTAGGTGTTCCCAGTCCTACGCTCCGAAATTGTCAATTCCGCGAGAATTCTTGATATTAGTAGCTAATGAACTGCGTAGGCGAAAGTCATGTTTTTTGAGGTATCTCTGACCGGGAATTGTTTTGACTATACAGTGATCATGAGAAAAACGTCGAGAAATACGTGTAATGTAATTAACAGCTGAATATGTTGAAACAGTGGCTAGTAAAATTGATGAAGAGAACTAGAGGCCACATTTAAAACAATAAAGCTGACGATGGAATTTAATGAACAGAACGTCGCATATGAGATTACAAATATGAAACAAAATTGAAAGTTCCTCTGGCTTCTTTTGAAAGTAGGTACACTGACGGGAATTGTATGACCAAATATTGATAATGTTTTTTCAAAAAAAAAACGTCGAGAAACACATTTATTGTACACACAATTTATAGCAATCTACAAAAATACAGATAAATATAGCAATTTCCCCTAATTACCAGTATAGCTAAAAGGTTCAAAACTATTATCATAAACCGACTGACAATCTACCTCAAAAAATTCAACATTCTCTCCTGCAGACATTATAGATTTCGAAAAGATGTGTCCAACAAAGATGCAAGTCTAGATCTAATAGTTGAAATGTTTATTGCTATGGACTTCAAGAAGGTGTTAAAAAGCTATCTTCTTATTTGAGTTTTCGTAAGCATCTAATATTGTGTAAGAGATGAGCTCAACAAGGAGACCCATTTAGACCAGCAATTTTTTGTTTGGCCATCAAAGAACTCACGAGAAGCCAAAAAACTTCTTTAAATCTTATGCTTTGTAACAAATTACCAAGTAGTATCAATTCAATTCAATTTATTTTCCCAAGAAACATACAGTTTATAAGAGGGAAAAATCAGATCAATGAAAATGACTTCTTGTACAAGCCTAAGGTAAAACAATTTCTCTTGAAGCATTGTCAGTAGGTCTTCTCAAATTGATTTCATTTCCAAACTCTTGAAATGTTTATTATAATCAGCTGGGGTGCATTAAATTGTAAAACTGGTCATTCACTGTATGTATTTTCAAAGTACTATTCAACAGATATAGGCCGTTTCACATTTCTTGTGTTAGTTTTCGTCGTTTAGTTGAAGAAATTTTCTGTACATAATTTTTGAACTTTTGTCATTCAATCCCTACAATTTGCAACTCGTACAGTTCGATGAGATAAACCCAAACCAATTCCTGGTTGTTACAAATCAAGAGCATAATTCAAGCTTTGTATCAATAACAAATAATGCATTGATTGGATGTTTCTGGAACACAACATGATTAATAACTCAATCTGTTTCCATGGAGATACTATGCAGTATTCATGTTGATGTTGGAAATGGTTATTTTCAGAAATGTGTATGTCGAGATGAAATTGAGCGAATGAAAAATTCAATTCTATCACAACTGAAATGAATGAATGCATTGTTGATGGAAACATGCAAATAAAAGTGCTCATAAAACCAGAAAATGCGGATTGCTAAAATAGACATAAAATAAATTTGAGAATTGGTATGGAGTTATTGGGTATAAAAACTAGCAAATGCCAACAATATTTTACTATAAGCGAAAGCAAAAAAGCCATATTAATTGAACTCACAGTGAAATAGTATAGGACTTTTTGTGATGGATGTTCACTGGGTATCACTGTCATAAGGCAAAGTATTGCTAATATTCTTCTGACCGTTGAGTGAGTTGTCGACACAATTTTCTATAGTCCAATATAGTATTAATTAAATGTTATTGTCTGCTGCAATATTAAAACACTAAATTGAACGACGACTCATTTATTTTATGGAAATTTCATGTTCACTGATAATAGAATAAAAAACTTTTGTCTATTTTCCACTAAAATGCCGGAAAATGATGAATATAATATTCTTAACCTCTTAAGGTCCACCGATGCATATTTGGAACATTCGAAATATCAAACTATAAAACCAGTCATTCACTCTAGTTTGTAATTATTCCACGATAACTCGTTGTTCCAAGGTGGGAACTAATGATATAATACATAAATGTACTGTTCACGCCATCTATTGCCATTTTGTGAAAGTTTGAAATTCGCCAGTCTAGTAAACAGCACATAACCTGACTTTGTTACATTTGGTGGTGATTGCTGCATACTTTGAGTGAGTATTATATCGAAATAAAATTATTGGGCTCATTGTGGGTACTATTAGATGACTATGAAGTAGTAAAACCATAATTTTTCTGGAATCACTGTCTTATATTGTCAATATTCCATTTGTTCCATGGATGGAACTTTGGTCATTTCCGTTAATTTTTCATTTGTTCCACGACTGGAACATTGGTCATACAATTATGAATTGAATATTCAAATATAACTTCTTTATTGCAGAAAAACCAACTATGACTGATTTTCCTAGTGGAAGTGAAGACGAAAATTTGAGTGATTCGGATTATGACCCTGACTGTGACGAAAGGGCTACGAATCATGTAGATACTTCATCTGAAAGTGATCTCGAAGACGCGAGTGACGATGAAGTCCCCCTGGCTGATCTTATACCTACAGTAAGAAACAGGTTAGACAAAGCAAAACCTAAATGGACCAATGCTAAAGACAATGATAACCCTTCACATGTGCCAACTTTTGCCCCACCTGAAAAAAATGAAGAAGCTGAAATAGGAAGACCCATTCATTATTTCCAAACTTATTTTTCAAATGACTTATTGGATCATATGGTAGATCAGAGTAATCTGTATTCAGTGCAGAATGACCCCAACAAACCTCTTTTACTGACAAGGGAAGAATTGGAAATATTTATTGGAACTGTGGTGTACATGTCAATTTTTGGACTGCCGAGGCATAGATTATACTGGACGTCATCATGTAGAGTATCCAAAGTCGCCGATGTTTTATCAAGACATAGATGGGAAGACATAAAGAAGAATTTACACTTCAATGATAATTCACTTCTTCCCCATAATAGAAACGATCCTGATCGCGATAAATTGTTCAAAATCAGACCCATCATTACTCACATGAAACAAAAATTTATTGGCCACATGAAACCTCAAATGCTATGCGTTGACGAACAAATAGTACCATATAAAGGAAAATCAGCATTGAAACAATATAATCCGAAAAAACCCAACAAGTGGGGATACAAGATATTTATATTATGTGACAGCAATGGACTTACGCATGATTTTGAAATATATACTGGGAAAATTCTTCCAGTACCTGGAAAAGAGGATATTGGAGCTAGTGGTAATATTGTTCTGCGCCTAGCATCTTCAATACCTAAACACCAAAACCACTTACTCTTTTTCGATAATTGGTTCACTTCTCTGAATTTGATTACAAGCCTTCATAAAGATGGAATACCAAGCTTAGGAACTATTAGAAAAGATCGGCTTCCCGGATTACAGTTCAAAAGTGACAAGGAAATGAAAAAGGAAGGTAGAGGCACCTATGAAGAATACAAGACTGTTATAGATAATACCGAAATCCGAGCAGTGAAGTGGTTTGATAATAAAAGTGTGTGTTTAGTCAGCACATTTTGTGGATCCCGACCAACTGATCGAGTACAGCGATTTGATCGTAAAACTAAGACTAGAATAGACATTTGCCGCCCATTTATGATAAAGCAATATAACAGCTTCATGGGAGGAGTGGATTTGTTGGATGGGTTGATAGCTTACTACAGAATAAGTCTAAAAAGTAAAAAATGGTACCTAAAGATATTTTTCCATTTTATAGATCTCGTGATGGTCAATGCATGGTTGAGATACAGACAAGACTTGACCGAGCAAGGACTCGATAAGAAGGACATCCTTGATTCACTTGGCTTCAGAGCAGAGGTAGCTGAGGGACTCTGCATGATGGGGAAGGATACAGAAAACATTAGGAAGAGAGGAAGGCCTAGTAGTAGTGGAAATATAGTAGAAAGAGAATATAAAATGAAGAAAAAGAATGCCACAAAACCGATTCCACAGTTCGACGTGCGCACTGATAAAGTGGGCCATTTTCCAATTGAAAAAGAAAAACGACAAAGGTGTAAAAAACCAAGATGTGGACTAAAAACTTCCACTTACTGCATTAAATGTCAAGTTTACTTGTGTCTGAACAAGACAAGAAATTGTTTTGCAGAGTTTCATTATTGACCATTGTTCCATTTTTGGTACATTTGATTTTTTTTTATTCAATAAAAAATTGGTTTCCATATACACTCGACTACATCAATAACCATATTTTATCACTGAAATTCACAGTAAACATTTTTTATTTACCTTGTAAGTAAATTCGGACCTTAAGAGGTTAATTGCACGTCGAAAAATGCGCAATAACTATCTTTTAAAACCTTTTATTTGCATATCCCGACCGGATTTAGAGCAAGAAATAATTAGTCAGTTTTTAAGAAAAACGAAGCATTTGCGTACAGTATATAGCAAATTGTCACTATTTTTTTTTCATGCAGAATAACTTTTTGATGTTTTGTTACGGGTTTATTTTGCACCCGAAAACCCTTTCTGTTTCAATATAATAACCTCAGAAATTCTCTTCCGTTGAGGTAAACTTTCCATTCTGTACGCCACTGTTTCAAAATGATAACTTGATCGTTGTCATGAACAGCTCTTTCCGTATTTTAGTACTTACCTTTGCCGTACTAATTCAAGCAGACATGAACTAAACTTACGCTAAAAGTAAATAATAACATCCCAGATTCCGCGGTATGACAGCGTTATTTTGTAAACATGCTTCTTGTTGCAACTCTAATGCGTTGTGGTTAGAATACAGAACCGTAACATTCCTTCTTCGGAAACTTGACCTTGTTTGTATTTGGTTCGTCTTAGTTCAGTTGGCAACACTAACAGCCGTATGCATAGTCAATTCCAGCGACTCGCCAGAGTTTCGCCGCTCGCTACACAAGAACTATAATGCACAGTCGAGCTCCAAAAAAGTGGTACATCGTCAGCGTTTCGCCAAAATGTTACTTATCGCGTAGTTCTCACTTTTTTGGAGCTCGACTGTGCATTATACTCATTTTTTAGTCAACGGCGAAACTCTGGCGAGTCGCTAGCGATTGACTATGCATACGGCTGTAAATCTTTAGGTGTTCTGTTCACCTGAGTCGCTGTCCAATTGACCCAAGGAGTAGCTCCGAGTAGATTTGAGTAGTTCCTTTGATGGATTGATGGCTGATGTTTGAGTAACATCTTTCTGGTATCCGGTTCGATTTTTGAGAGAGAGAGAAATCTTGGCACAGGCCTGACCTATTGAGTTTTCTAGTTAAAATTATTTTCATCTTCTCTGATGGATCTTGGAAAAATTCATATCTGGAGATTTACTCTTATTGCTTGCGATATTTGACGCTGTACATTTTCGAACAAATCTGTATTCTGCTGTAAGCAGGATTTTTGAGGTTATAAGGACTTGTAGTGTCATTCTTCATTGGTAAAACCGCTGGAACAAGAAACTGGCCAGCAGACAGCAAATAAACTATCAAACCCTCCCATTTAATAGGCTCTACAATGGCTCCATACAAGTGTATTCAGAAAGACTTATTATTTATTCTAGGGTTTTCCTCTGTTCCACTGTTGCTCTTCTGATATTCTTTGGGGGAGCATAGTACACGCACTATGCTCTTAACTTGATTGTGTAGTACCCACTGTGCACACCTTTCTCGCCAAGGCATCGAATTGAGAAATTACAACTTACTATCAGATAAGTCTAGCTTAAGATTGAGATTGCCCCTAGGCTTATTTAAACATCACAGATAACTCATTGCATAATTGTAAGCTATCACCGTGACGTCACAGACATATCTCTCACTGAAAGTGTAATATTCATGTTACACCGATTTACCACTCTATCATAGAATAGAATATTTTATTTAACTACGTTACACAATATAATCTTTGTAGCAAGTCATGTTTGATTTACTTCTGAAAGTAACGTAAACTGTGTAAAAACTGTAAAAATAACAATAGAAAGACTGTGGAAGACTAACAAAAAAACATGTATAATTATATAAATATATCAAAGTACATATATATATATATATATATATATATATATATATATATATATAAAGTATATACCGGGTGGCTACGGAAGTATTGCCTACGGAATATCTCAGTTATTGTATGAAGTAGGTTTGTGAAATTTGGAGCGTCGATATAATGACATAAGAGCTAGAATTTGAGCATATTGACATGTCGGAGTTAACTTCCGGTCTGACCGGAAGTAACATCAACTTTCTTATTTTAAATGGAAACCCTATTTTTTCTCTTTTCGCTTTATTCAGCATTCAATTCCCTTTCTAATGACATATCACAAGTTGGTATCTAACCAGAAACTAGATCAGAAAAAAATTATTATTGAAATTCACCGAGTAGGCCGTGGAAGCAAAATGAAAGCCAAAAATTGAAAAGTTGGCTATGGAAACCATACGTCACTTGATAACAGTTGCTACTACTGTGATATTTTATTTTCATTCGTCGGCGTTATAAAAAGCCGCCAAAAAAAATTTTGGAAAAATTGGGAAAAAAACAATACTCTGTAGGTCCATAACTTAAATAGGAACATACAACTTTTCCATAGCCAACTTTTCAATTTTTGGCTTTCATTTTGCTTCCACGGCCTACTCGGTGAATTTCAATAATAATTTTTTTCTGATTTAGTTTCTGGTTAGATACCAACTTGTGATATGTCATTAGAAAGGGAATTGAATGCTGAATAAAGCGAAAAGAAAAAAAATAGGGTTTCTATTCAAAATAAGAAAGTTGATGTTACTTCCGGTCAGACCGGAAGTTAACTTCGACATGTCAATATGCTCAAATTCTAGCTCTTATGTCATTATATCGACGCTTCAAATTTCACAAACCTACTTCATACAATAACTGAGATATTCCGTAGGCAATACTTCCCTAGCCACCCGGTATATATATATATATATATATATATATATATATATATATCATAGTACAGAAATGAATTCTGAATTCATTGACAGAATAGAAGCATTGCCCAAGCAAATATTTTTTCATTTTTTCTTGAAAGTGTTGAAATCTTGAGGTAAAATATTGAATAGAGAAAAATCTAGGGAATTTTTTCTTGATAAGTGAAGACGAAATCGTTCGAGACGTATGTGGTGAGAGTTACGTGTATTATGTTCGTGAATAGGAGATTGTTTCGTCAAGGTTGATTGCTTTTTATGTACTTCAATCAAAACATAATATAGAAATAGAGTTGGTAGTGGCATAATTCCAAGTTTTTCGAACTTCTCTTGACAGCTATCCCTGTACCCAATATTAGCCAGAACTCGCACAGCTTTCTTTTGCATCCTAAATATTTGAACAACGTAACATGAATTTCCCCAAAGTTGTACACCATAACTGATTTGGGAGTGAAACATTGAAAAATATGTGGTTCTTAATATATTTTCATTAGTGATGTCTTTCAATTGGCGAAGAGCAAATAGAGAACCCGCGAGTTTTCTCTTCAGTTCGGAAATATGTGCAGACCAGTTAAGTCTATTGTCTAATGTAATGCCTAGTAATTTAATCTGATTCGTTTCACAATTGGAGATTACTTGATTATTAGCAACAATCTGGATGTTTTCTGTCTTTTCGCCATTAAGTTTTAGCTTATTAGATAAAAACCACTCATTAGCACTGTTAGTAATCTTGTCGAGGTGAAACTGTAACTTTTCATTATTATTATCTGATAGAATAAAAGTGGTGTCATCCGCAAAGAGAACTAATTTTTACGGCATCATATAGGTACACAAGTCAATCACATAGATATCGTACACATTCCACAAGTCTTGGTGGTGTATATTTAAATTATTTTCATTTCATTTTCTATTGTGTAGCGAACTGTGCACATACAGTGAGGAACTTAATTCAATATATTTTTTTAATAAGGTACATGACTATTTATTTATTCTGGTCCAAGTAGTCCATGTACATAATTGAAAACTAAACCTCTTCATATTTATATATTATTTTTGTACCATTATAGGTATCTATTGGTTATTAATTTCGTAATATTAGTGCAGGGGTTTGTCTCATTCATCACGATTTTTCACTGGCGATAAATCCGTGGCGCTCCTGAAAATTAAACCCCATTTTCCAATCTTATCGAAATCTATTTTTATAGAGGTATCCACGTCCAACTGAGCTAACGGGTGTGTTACGGGAGTGAAACATCAATGCACATTCACTGCTCCCCCCTGAATTTCGCTCCCAACAAACGCTACCCGTGGACATACCCTCTACCCGCCACTGTGCTCTCACTACTTTGTTACTCTGAAGACTACCTTGAGGTAATAGAGATCAATCACTCTAAACTATAAGAAATCAATTTACTTTCATCGGCGATTTCGCGTTGAAATTTTCCGGGCACTTATACTATTTCCATAATCGCGGTTGACGATGAATTTAAAGCAAAATAATTATGATAGCTCTGCCATTAGAGTGACGGAGCAGCCATAATTTATATAATGGCTGGATCGTGCATGGTTGCATAGCGATATAAAGCCTGGAAATTGCCGACGATATTTCAGGGACTCAAAGTAATAGCACCTGCTAAATACCAGTTAACCCCGGCATTGACATCACTTATCATTAAATATTAACCTGGTTTCCGACCAATATGTGTACGTTTTAATTAACAACGGCTGTTTAGTTTAATTGGGGCGTATTTCAATTGGCTAATTTGAGCCAACAATTTGGATTAACTCTTTGCATACGCGCTTGGCTACTGGCGAACGCAACATATTGGAGAGTGCATTGATATAAATTGCAATCTGCATGGTGTTGTTTCCAGTCGATGCAAAATGGCCGTTTATTTTTTGAGTTGAAGATATTTTACCGCAGTACCGCTTCACAGTTTTATTAAATAATACTATTTTTGCTTCAACAAACAAAGTGGTACTGTTATTATATTTGAGAGATGCTCGTGGGAGAATATTTTGAAAATCAAAAGTTGTGATACACTATGGAACCATCGGAGACGATCCATCACATACAGTGGAAGTGAGATAAAACTGGGAGGGTGAACAAACTTTCAGTCTAACTCCACCAAATATAATCTTTATTGAAGATACTGTGTAGTCCGAAGACTAACAACAGGCAGATACCATACAGTCGGAAGACTTACATCAATAGATGACATGTTTCGAAGGATTAATCCTTCATCTTCAGCAAAATAGGGGTTGATTACAAGTCATCTGACAACTAGGTTATGAAATTGACATCTGTCATCTGGAACGTCGTGGTTCGAGGTGGCAGAAAACAGAATGGAATGTCCCATGCTATCATGGAACAAGAAAATCCTTCTTAAAATATTGTCGATTGACAGCTCTGTAGAATAGTGAAAGCAAATTGTGATTTCACTTGTAAAAAATTATTGAGAATTAAAATAGAAATAATTACCAAAGAATGTAAGTGTTTCATTGAAATATTATGTTATGTGGTGTAGAGAAATGATATCAAAATAGCAAGGAATTAAAAAGATTTAATCTGTCAAACTGGATCTGAATTTTTGATTGCTTTATTTATTTCAAGAGTCTCTAGTAGATTGAGTTTTTTACCTTTATCACAAACGTGTAAAATGTTTCTGACCAAGTTGGGATCAAAAGTATGTTTCTCATTTATGATATGGTTGGAAAAAAACTGAATTAGAATTAATTTCTTCTTTTTCGGAGCTGGAGTCTATAATTCTGACGTGTTCAGCTAGTCGAGTTCTAAACTTGCGGCCAGTTTGACCAATATAGCAAGCCTTACAATCAAGGTTGGAACAGTTCAGTTTATAAACTCCAGACTTATCCAGCATTGGGATTTTATCTTTAGAATTGACTAACAAATGGTTAAGATCAGTAGAAGTTTTAAATAAAATGGATAAATTTGAAATATTGTTGTCACTGAGTTTGTTGAGCAAGGTATTTTTTAGTTTTAATGAAAGGGGGCCAAAATAGGATAAAGAGAAATATTTATTTGGTGGATTAGATTGAGTTAATCTATAGTTTGAAAATTTATTAACGTATCTGTAATATAATATACCGATTAGGCGGAATGGAAAATAATTATTAAAGGCAATTGTTTAATTATATTAAGTTCTGTTGAAAAGTTTGAATCGCTAAGAGGTATCGTGAACAGACGGTGAAAAAGTGAGTGAAATGATGAGAATTTCTGGTTATATGGAAGGTTAGAGTGAAAAGGTATGATATTGTCCGTGGATGTCGGTTTTCTATAAAGGGAGAATTCTAGGGTTTCAGATTTATGAATAATGAGGTCTAAAAATGATAGTTTATTATCTGTTTCAATTTCCATAGTAACCTGAATTCGTGGGTTGAAAGAATTGAGAAAGATTAAAAATTGATTAAGGTCTTCTAATGTGCCTTTGAAAAGTGCTATTATGTCATCGACATATCGGTACCAAAATAAAATCTTTGAAAAGTTGGGGTGTTCTGAAATGGTAGATTCAAAATTTGACATGAATACTTCTGTAAGCAATGGACTGAGATTAGAGCCCATGGCTAAACCTGATTTTTGAACATAGAAAGAATTGTTGAATTGAAGAAAGTTTCAACTAAAGAGCATAAATTCAATTTGTGAAAGGTGGATAAATTAGAATTAGAAAAAAGTAGTTGTCTAACTAACATCAGACAATCTTCTGGGTCTATGCTGGGGAAGAGGTTTGAAACATCAAAAGAGATCCAGATACAATCAGGAGGAGTATTAATATGTGAAATTTTGTTAGTAAGCTCTAGAGTGTTTTTAACTCCCTTAGTAATGAATTTTTCCAATCGTTTTGGGACTGGGTCTCACTTTAATTGCCACAGAAAAAAAAAGGGTTTGCTTGCCATTATTGAACTGAAATTCATTCACAATAAAGTAATGCAACCTACTATCAAATGAAGTATTCACAAAGTTTTTGCCCTCAATATATATTTTATTTGTTGTTATCGTCGATTTTATTTGGTATAGGAAAGAAGGTATTTGCCGTTATTAAAGTGTACAATTGGTGCTATCAATAATTGATTTAGCATATCGTTATTCCATAGTGTCATTTTGGCGATGAAAATAGCCGTATGCCATTATTAAACAAAATATTTATGGCAAATACATGTTGTTATTGTTACGATAAAAAAATTAACTTGCTGCTGAGACTGTTCATAAAAAAAACTTATGTTGACGACTTTCAAAAATTTTGGTTATTAAAACCTCAACACTTGTTTTGATTTTATAAACCAAAAATTTGTGAAAATCAACATTAAAGTTTTATTATAAACATTATCATGGATTTCATTGTATCAGATACATCGGTTCAAACTACAGTTCATAAGTTTTCCTCTCACATTAAGAATGAAATTGATTAATAACCACTTACCTTAATTATTTTGCTTGGAAAATCACAAATACAGGCTTTTACGAAACTTTGTTGTCAAAATGAAACTGAAAATTCAATTTGAAGAAATGAAGACATATTCTATTTTCTCCATGAAGGTCTTTCATTTTCAACAGTCCCATATTCATTCATCGAGAGAAATCTGAATCAGTTTCAAATTAACACCATATGAAACAATATTTTCATAATGCATCCAGTCTGCAAAGATACAATTTTTCAATTACCTATAATTAATAAATTAACTTTAACAAATACTTGATGATAATTACGATTGCGTTATCACCATCTTCAGACAGTTGAGTGCAATTATTTATGGAAAAGTATCAGATATCTTGCAGAAATTAAAAACTATATTCTTGACCAATGAATGGCTAGTTTTAAGTAATGATCTGCAATTTTCAGATAGATAATGTCTATTACCAAATGTTCTAAAACCATCACAAAATAATTATAATAATATTTTGATCCAAAATTTTGTTTGTTGAATGTTTTTCGAATGGTTCGTTTTCATTTAGGAAGTAAAAAATGCGGAAGTTGTTTAGCAATCGTCAAAATATGTTTTTTTGAATGAAAAATAAATTATCAACAGAAACAAATCCTTAAGGTTTGTCAGGCTGAATTTTGTTGGGCGCTTGCTCAATGTGGACGCTTCAAACAAATTTCAAGCAATATTCGGGAGTAATTACACAAGTGCTTCAAAATTACCGATAATTTTCCATGAAAGCATGTTGTCTAAAAACTGCATGAAATTATTTTCATATTTTGTCGAAAGAGCCCGACTCCGGGAGGAGGGCTCTTTCAGCAAAATATGAAAATAACCGAATGCAGTTTTTTTACTGACAACATGCTTGAATGGAAAATTATCAGGTTTAATTTGATGCACGACTGTAATTCGGTAGAATATTTCCGGAGTTAAAATTCAGTATTTATGCCTGTCAAGATGACAATTGTACATTTTAACAATCGTTACTATAGATACACGTACCGAGCGGGTAATTTTCGATACCTAACGGATAATTTTCAGCCAGAAAATGTCCCGCCGGGAATTTTCCGCTGTAATTGATAGAAAATGTCCCGCTTCATATGGGATTTTTAACATACGATGGAAATATTCCAAAAGAGTTCTCTGGTGCATAATGTGTTTATTATATCCACACAATTATTAGAATAATATTGAAAAATAAAAGACCATCACCAATTTCACTCTTTGGAACACAAGCAAGTTTTCTCATGCAATGGGTATCTGTTCAGTTCATGGTAAACCACCAGAGAGATGATTGTTAAAATTGTTTTTTCCTTTAACCAACTGTCGTCCTCTTATGAACGGCAGCCCTCAGAAGTCGAAACTTGTGCGAGCCAAGGATTAACGAGGTCTTACCTTCTTACGTGCGATTCCTAGCACTTTCTCGGGCCATCAGAAAAATGTCTGCAGTCGCTAGGGTTTGAACCTTCGACTGGCAGCCAAAGTGATTGAAACAATGTCGCTTTATCCACTCGGCTTCCTGGCTCACCAGAGAAGTGAAAATGAATTATATTAAAATTTTGGAGAAGAAAACTGTAGTTCACAATGAGCTTATGACTTGAGGCATAAGATGTCCGGAGGACTGCTCATTGCTAATATCCTATACAATAGGAAAAGTTGGGTCGAAAATCCATCAGAAAACAACTATTTTCCTGGCTAATGCCACGACGAATATTGAATTACATCTGATGAAATTTCCGTGCAGAGTTCCTACAAGGTTATCTCTGCAATTGCTTGTTGCATGGAAATGTTCATCGAAACATTCGGACCACCTATATATCGATTTCAGGGGTGTTGCCCCTCATCAGTATAGGGTAGGTCTCGCAGTCAATAACAGATGTAATTCAATGTTTCGATGTTTCGATGAACATTTCCATGCAACAAGCAATTGCAGAGATAACCTTGTAGGAACTCTGCACGGAAATTTCATCAGATGTTCGTTGTGGCATTAGCCAGGAAAGTAGTTGTTTTCTGATGGATTTTCGACCCAACTTCTATTGTATAGGATATTAGCAGTGAGCAGTCCTTCGGACATCTTATGCCTCAAATCATAAGCTCATTGTGAACTACAGTTTTCTTCTCCGTTTTATAGGGTCTTGACGATCGTGGTTCATGGGTATTGCTTAGTTGGGTGTCCGGCGCTGGGATGGCGCTCGCAGTTTGGATTTATCCACTGTGCGGGCGCGATCTCAGTTTCGGTCTTGAAATGGATTTGGTTATCGATTCATTCGTTGCAGTCATTAGTTATTGACTGCTAAACCTACCCTATACTGATGAGGGGCAACACCCCGAAATCGATATATAGGTTGTCCGAATGTTTCGATGAACATTTCCATGCAACAAGCAATTGCAGAGATAACCTTGTAGGAAGTCTGCACGGAAATGTCATCAGATGTAATTCAATGTTCGTCGTGGCATTAGCCAGGAAAGTAGTTGTTTTCTGATGGATTTTCGACCCAACTTTTCCTATTGTATAGGATATTAGCAATGAGCAGTCCTCCGGACATCTTATGCCTCAAATTAAAATTTTGATAAACATCCTTGAATTTGTCAGGCATTTCCTCAATGCCAAATTCAAGTGAGAAAAAAGTTCAAGATCCTATGAGATAAAAACATTTTCAAAATGTGAATTTAATAATTTCTCATACATAACTTAGCCTACTCTATCAAATATATTTGTCTAATGTAAACAAAAATTCACCTAAACTCACCTACCCTGAGATTGTATGAGATCAAAATCAAAAACTCACTAAACAACTGAACAAACCGATTGTAATAAAATTAATATGCACTATAACTCAGTATATCCACCATTTACATACATTCGCGAATCCTGAAATTGTCTGTGCCTGAATGATGAATGATGTTGAGATTTTGTCGGGTATCATTGTCGGTTTTTACCGAGTTCGGGCGGAATCGACCGAAAGCACGTAAATTACTGATCGACAAGCGTAAGGATGCCTCTGAGAATTGGTTGCGCAGTAGACAAAACCCTGGAGTGGAGCTCAATCGCTCTGCCTTATTAAACAATAGTCGATCTTTGTCTCACATCCACTCACGCTTTCTATCGTTTGCGCATCTCAGAGGCATCCTTACGCTTGTCAATCTGTAATCATCAGATTATTAGTTTATTATGGAGACAAAATGAGCTGCTGTGATAGATAATGATTTTCAGATATACCAGTTCAACAATAACAGTTATTGTTTCTGTCCAAATCAGTTATTTGTGGCTTTGTATTATGGATTTATTTAAAGAAATTTCATTCACAAGCAATTATTATTGCTGAGGCAAAACTCCTTACTTAACGTATGGGTTGTTTCAAATCAGTTACGAGTACGAAAGTGATATCCATACAAAACTTTGAAATATCGAATATACACAAAGCGAATAAAAAATTCCAGGAAGTAATGGTTACATGGTCATAAAAATGCCACAATGAAACGTAAACAGTGATAAAGCAATAATCACTGAACAAATATTGTTGAAACGGTTGAAAAGAGGAAAAAGAGATGCAAATCTCAGCAAGAGATGACCGGAATTACAATGAAAAAAGAAGAAAGATAAAAAATGAACTCGTAAATGAAAAGTGAATTACACAGTTTCTAAATTTTCCTTTAAACCTAAAACCATATTTTTGTTTACAAGAAAGCAGGACTCACTCACTTCATTAAATCCCGATAATTCAGTCATTCCAGGAATATTACAAACAGTAATATAAAGTGACTGGAATAAAACATTTGAAAGCGTTTATTTGTGGAACTGGAGATAATTCAATATTATTTATTCTCGTTGGATTAAAGTTTGGGTAATAAATAATTCCGATGCAGAAATGCACTGCGGCAAATATGAGGTCGATGTGTTAATAAACAATTCAAATTTACCAAATTATATTCGGAGCTAGCCAGGTCATATTTCTACACTAAAATGCAATTAGTTATCATAATTTCCACATAATTGGTAACTTTCAAAAGCATTTGATGAAAATTGGAGATATTTCATCATATCAAACTAGGGAAGCATGCTGACAGTTTTTGAATCCTTTTTGAAATATGGTTAAAATTATTTCTCCAGAAGAAGAAATATCAGATGTAACATGCTTTCCATACGTTTGGCGACACTATGCTTCTAAACATCGAATAATTCACTAAAATATTCTTTGACAAAAAAGAAAACAGAAAGAATGAATACAGAATAAGACAAGTTCCCCGCGATTACTTGTGGGGTACTTCAGGGAACCGTATTGGGGCCGGTGCGGATCACAATATATCTGAATATCCTACTTGCAAGAAGATGCTGGAAATATCCTTAGTTTTGCTGATGGCACTGCCATATTTTATAAAGCGGATAATTATTATAATTTAAATTCAAAACTGAAAATCATCTCAATAATTTGAAGAGAATAAAATTAGGTGGAAAAGGACGATCTCGCTAGAGACTGGACGCTGATCCTTGGCCTTTTCATCTGTAATTTGTTGTGGTGTTTCTTGTGTAGTCATACTTTTTTTTCTACTTTGGCCTATCTACAAATACTCCACAACCGTTATTTTCACTAGTTATTTTTACTACCTACTACACGAGAAACAAAAAATGAAATACTTGAACATAATGATTGATATCAGACAATTTTATTCAAAAAGAGTATATTGTTGCTCTCAACTGAACTAATTCTGAGATAAATCGAGCCTTCTTTTCAAGAAAAAGTTTGCTGTTTCTGAAGTGAATTAATTTCCGACCATAAGGGAAACCTTATATAGGCACCTCCAGTTCGCAAAGAAATGTTCACTTGCACTTTTCTCTGAGTGAACTCTTGTATATAATGCTTTGACTGCTTTGTCACGTTCCTCTTTCGAGTATGTTATAAAAACGTACTCATGAAACTGTTAATAGCTTTACAAACACTTCATGAATGTTAACAAGTACGCCAGACTATGTAACATACTCCTAAACTAAATGCAACGGCTCCAATTCACGTTTGAATAAATTTAGTTTTTGTTTTCGTTGCTATCTCTCGTGGCAACATCTATTTGATATATTCTCGTCTAGGCTTTCCTGGAATTTGAATTACATACCTACTATATAATTGCAGAAATAAAAATTTATCACGCTTATGAGTTTCTGGCATTTCAATTTTTTTACGTGAATGACCAGCTTCAATTAAGTGGATATATGAAGAAAGCAAAGATATGGTACTCGAAAAACATACTGTTATGGACTAATCAATGGACACATCGTCAATAATCAAAAAACGTGGTCGAATATTAATAATACTTCTCAGAATTGTACAGGAAATTCAATAAGCGCTTGTTCTTGGATGTTCTAGAACTTGAGATTCAGAACAGTTGAAGGATTGTTTAAACAACATTTGAAGTAAGTTGACATATTTGATAACGTCAAATATATGTAGTGTGTTTTGAACTATCAAGAGAATTAGAGGATGAGGTCGTTGATTTTTGGCTAAGCTTAAATGAGTGTCTCACTTATTCAAGAACCCAATAACAAAAGTGGAGCAGAATAATTATGAGATGGCTGCATCAGAAGATACACCTGCTTGAGTTTTTGAAGGAACAAGAAGGCTAGAGTTCCTTGATAGACATCATAACATTTTCTCGACACATAATATCATGGGACGTACAATCTAGTTAAGCACCGCATCAACACCAGAGATGTTCTACCAATCCGAAAGGACTCGAGTTTGCCAAACAGAGGGAAATAGCTGACATTTTTAACAACATGTTGGGTGATAACGATATAGTACTGTTGAATTAAAAATGATGGCGTAGACTATTGTCGACTGAGTGACGTCAAGGTAAAAGAGAGCTGCCCATTGACAAGAATTGATGACACACTAAACATCCAGTTCGAAATGGTTTTCAACATTGAATCTTTAAAGCTGATTCTAACAAGTGAAAGTTCATTCCGATGAGAGTGGCAAAATTTCATAATCTCTTGGAAGTGGACTGGACCAATTGAAAGGCACTCCATTTGGATTATGTAACGCTCCCACCACCTTCAGAAGGGTTATGGAATTAGAGCTAAGTGCCTGACATAAAAAAACTTGCGTAAGCTATGTGATGAAAGAACATTCAGTTGAAAAATTGGAACAACTGTTTTTGTGGTTAGAAATTGCCAATCTACAACTGTACCGAAAGAGGTGCTGTTTATTCCAAACGGAAGCACACTTCTTAGGCCATGTCGTCTCAGCGGAAGGAATTAAGAGAGACTCTGCAAAGATCGTGGTTGTTAAATGTTGGCTGTGTTCAGGAGACGAACAAAGTGAAAAGTTTCCTTGGGCTTTGCACTTGCTATCGAAAATTCGAAGCTCTGATTGCCAACTGTCATTCACAGAATTGAAGAACAGTTTTCCACAGGTCCACAGGACAGCCACCCTGTCACTTTGAGTCGTGACGTCTCACTCGACGGATGACAGAAGTCAACTTCAAATTTCACTTTCATTCTTTCTTCGTTCATAACCCTTCCATTTTGCGTTAAGAACTTGTGTATGGTCACAGTTTAACAAATTATTTTTGAAAATGATTTTTTGGCTAGGTCAAATCACAACCCCTAACAGTTAGGGACCCGCTCATGTTGCGAATAACGTCATGTTGACAACAATTGTTATAACATTTTTCATAGTTGCTTTTTTCCACCAGATATGGTATGTTCAAATTTTATTACTGTTATTCTCAATATTGCAATACTTTTCTTTTCTGTAGATCTTAACTTTGTAACTTTATTCGCTGAAGATGAGGGATTAATCCTTCGAAACATGTCCTGCTGCTGATGTAAGTCTTCCGACTACATCTCGTAATGAGCTGACGTGTGTCCTCTGACTACACCCACATTAGTAACAAAGATATCATTTGGTGGAGTTCGACTGTAAGGTTTTTACTTGCCCAGTATCATCTCACCTCCACTGTATGTTATGGATCGACTCCGTTGAATAATTTGACAGTTTTTGGACAGTCGAAAAAAAAATTTTAGGAATCTGTCAAACATTATGGATGAATAACAGTTATTTATGTTGACGGTTACAGATTACATCCTGTATAAGGTAGTGATTCAAGATTCAACATTGGAATTACGGGGTGTTGAGATATTCCGAACCCCCTGAAGTCCCTAGTATGCTTTCCCTGATTTCACCATCAAATTGGTCATAGGTGGAGAGGAAAAATGTATATACGAATGTTTCATCCTGACACTAGATATTTCCGAGTATAAAATATAGAAAAATAAATGTTTGAAATCATTTTATTCTTAAGGATATACGAGGGTATTGCTCCCCAATGTGGGACACACTGTGGATAATGAAAAATGGATCATTCAATTCATATTCATTTGTTTTTGTTCGATACTGTTAAACAACGTCGAACCCAATTAATATGGCATTTTATAATTCTTTGATGAACTCATAGTTCCACCACCTGTTCATGAATAAACGACTCATAGTAGTATAGTACTCAAAACCATATTTTTGTATGTTCTTTAAAACGAGTTATTTCGACCCGCCCTGTTTGACCAACATTCTCACGCCGTAAAAGACGTTAACTATAGTTATCCACGAACGCGAAAATTCCAGCAAACTCCACAATTCATTAAAACGCGATCTCTCGAGTCGCCCTAAGATGGCGCGGCCCTAAACAACGTCACGGCGAGCGGAACGCCACAAATAATAAAATAAATATCAAAAATGCATACGAAACTTGTAGTTGGCTACCAGCTAATGTATGTGCGCGAGACATGTAAAATATGACAGCAAATATATAACCGATCCGCGGCCATCATTTACGACTTTGCACGCAATCTAAACTCGCTTTGAGCAAAGCGAAAAATTGATAGGCTATCCCGTCGGGTAATTAGTTGTGCTTGTTTATATTCTTGGATTCGTTGGTATGCATGATGCGGTGGGAAATTACTACCAAGGATGACTTCTGAGGCAATGAAAAGTGCAGGAAAATTCCGTGACTATTTGAATGAAAAAGTTTGTTCTAAAATCGTCACAGCATAGCCTGTCTAAGGCGCTGAAGGCCAAACTTTTTTTTTTAATTCCGACTTCAACTCGGGTTCCCGACTTCAATCTCGGGATCCCGATTTTAATTTTGGGATCCCGATTTTAATTTCAGGATCCTGACTTTAATATCGGGATCCCTCCCTTCTTCAATTTCGAGATCCTAACTTTATTTTCGGAATCTCGACTATAAGGGTCAAATGTTCATTCAGATATGATCCACAAATCAACTAATTTTGGTTTAGTTGCTAGGCAGTCGCCAATCAAATCGCTAGTTCCTTAGCAACGGACAAAATTAGGTAATCTGGGGATCATCTCGGGCCGAAAAATCGGCACTAAGCTCAGGATCCTGACTTCAATCTCGGGATGCTGACTTAATCTCGAGATCCTGACTGAAAAAAAGGAAAAAATTCGGCCCTTCAGCGCCTTTGTACCTACCTGTGAGTACAAGCTAAGGTCTCGACAGTTTTTGAGGGGCTTCTCTTGGGAGTCTTAAGCACCTCCTTTTGACGATAGTCCCAAAGAGGATGTGTATAGAGGATGACAAATTAAAAGTTTACATAGTTGGTTATGTTTTGAAAACGAAAAATAAAATCGAGAATTTCATGAATCATTTTTGGTGACAGTGAGAAGGCTCAAGAGTCATAGTCAAGATACTTAAGGACGGACAATTTCAAATTTGTAGAAAACTTCGTTGGCCAGTTTAAATATACATTGGAATGGTCAGTTTCGATCCATTTTGGGATCTTTCCCTCTCAATACCACGAAGAGCAGGCCAACTAAAACTCACAATGTTTGGATTCATTCAAAAGGGAAGAAACTTTGGATCGTGACGAGAAGCCGACATGTGTGAAGTGCAAAGAGAGAAGGAAGTGCACGAAATCCCTATCAATTCATAAATTTCCGAAAATTTTAATAATCCATTTGGAATGGGTTTCTTCAACAGAAAGATTCCGAGAGAAATTGATTGTTACCATCGATTTTCCTTTAGAAGGATTGGATTTGAGCGCAACCCCTTGTCGATATAGTCTATATGCATTATCTAATCATAGTGGTCTACCGATAGCGGACACTACTGATCGACAAGCGTAAGGATGCCTCCGCGAATTGGTTGCGCAGTAGACAAAACCCTGGAGTGGGGCAGGAGCTCAATCGCTCTGCCTTATTAAACAGTAGTCGATCTTTGTCGCACATCTACTCACACTTTCTATCGTTTGCGCATCTCAGAGGCATCCTTACGCTTGTCGATCAGTACATAGCCTACTGTAGACATCCGTATACGAGCACGTGGCATTAATATAATGATTCACATGTGACCCTAATTTCATCTAGATCCCTGGTGAGCGGATATGTCTATGTTCTCTTCTATGAGTAGGAAAGCATTAAATCGCTGCTTTCAGATCATACTTAGTTTTATTTCATGTTCCATTTGTATTTTTATTGTTTCTATATTGTATTGTGTATATGATAAACATATTATCTTCCGATATTTCTTATTCACATACACTAATAATATGAAAATATTCTTAGTCGAAGCTTTTCATTTTTTTAGAACTGTTTTGGGAATCAGTAAAATTTGTTGTGTTATTGTGATGTACTGTTGAATACAAATTTTCATTTGATCGTAGAAAAAATGTTGTGGTCAACATTTACAAAAAGTAGATTTGCTGCAGGAAGCATGAAGAAGTTGAGAGCTGTATCCATGATATTGCACTAGTGAAAAAAAAACTATTACCGCTTAGAAAACTGCCAAATAAAATAATAGTATATTGTGCAACAAGTGCAGAAAAGTGCTAATTTCTCACGAGTTTGAAAAAGTTGCGGCACGAGCGCAAGCGAGTGCTGCAATTCAAACGAGTGAGAAATTGCATTTCTGCTCGTGTTACACACTATACTTTTTCTACAACACCCTTTTTGCTAAAAATAATACTTTACTATAAGACGGAATGAAATGTCAGTGACTCATTCTTAGCTTTATGATGCCCAAGAGAAGCAAGGGAAGAGGGAGAGGATTTTAAGCCGCTCTCATTCTTGTTTTTTCTGATATTTCTAATATTAATAGTCGATTTTAGCATTGAAAATATTCACCAGAGAGTAGAGGCTTTTCTTGATTTGGATAGTTCTTCAAATTATGCCAAAATTATATTTTCAGAAACACTTTTTGTTTTGTATTTTTCCTTCCAATCCATAAACTGTTTGTATGCATTTTCATATTTTCCCCTTGAAGTTGAAGGCAGTAAATTCAATGACAATGAATTAACTTGTTCTCTTTTTTCTGGCGGAGTATTTTCAATTTCAGAACTGTCGCTATCCATTTTAGTTCAATCTCCTTAAAAAATGACGGGACAAGAATATTTTACGAATATTTTATGCTTGACGTTTGTTGACATTCAAATGATTCGATAGATGTTGCTCCGTTGCCTAGCAATGGATAGTGTGTATGTGGGTATTTGAGACAGCAGTAGTGATGTCTATGATTTTTGTTCAGAATATTATGAATTTGTACGACAATTTCCCTCATATTATATAAACCAATAGACTTTGTCTATTCATTCTTGAAGTTGCCTGATCGAATATCCCTTCGAAATGCAGAATTTTCAAAATATACTTTCACCTTGCTGTCACGAAAACTGTATTGCTTAGAAATTAGGTACTGAAAAATTTTGGCACAGAAATGTTACTTTGTGTCACAGAAATGTCAATTTGCGGCACACTAATGTCAAATTTCAATTATTGTGAGAAATAATCATGTTTGCGAACGTAAAACTATGCAGAAAAGCATGTTTTGGAGTGTGGTTGTAGAAAAAAGGCACATTGTCATGATGAAGTGATTCCCAGAAACAAATATTTCAAAAACGACATCAAAGCATCAATAATTGCCCTTCAGTAACGCTTGAATAAATCAACCCAAAAAATGGAGAGACATGAATACGACTTTTAGAAATAAATAATGATTTTCAAAATCACTTTTGAATAAATCGAGTGGGAATATCAATTTGTATTAATTTCTGAGATAAATATTTGCATATTTATCAATGTTCAACGTTAAAAGTTATGAAGTGATAGTTTTAGAATAGCTTTTACATATTCAACAACATTTGAATAAACATGCTGGATATTGAATTTCCACCATAAAACAAGAAATACAACAAACGTATTTAATAGTTGGATGTTATGGTACCTACATAAATTTCACCATTGAATTCCACAGCTCAATATCATAAACATCAGAGCTAAGAATTGTGTTGACATCCAATAATAAAAAATTCCCTAATGATCACATCGTAACTTTATAGAATAAGACACTATAAGAACATATAGATAATCATTGAACATATTTCTGTACAACTGCTTACCAAATCAGCCTTCGATGCTTTTAGATCTCAACGCAAAGTTTTCAGTCCCATTGATATTTTACCTTCTATTTCTAAACTTCTTGAAAAGGTCATTTACGAGCAAATTTACAACTATGTAATAGATCAACGCATTTTACCTTCACATCAGTCGGTTTTCAGACCGAATCATAGTTCAGCTAGTGCGCTTTTGAAGATATCTGATAATCGATAATAATCAAATTTCTCTTCTACTGTCACTAGACTACACAAAGGATTTTGTCACAATAAGACACAGCTTATTTTGTCCTAAATTTCAATATTTTGGATTCAGTCAGAATGCTTTTTCATTCATTAAATTATTTTCAACCGCCAGAACACAACGAGTTGTGGTAAATAGTACACAATACCGTGAACTTATTGTAAGTCACGGTGCAACCCAAGGTTCAGTACTGGCTCCCTTAATCTTCATTATTCATATTTCTGATTTTCATAAGGTCTTGGAAAAGTTCAACGCAGATGACACAAACCTCTATTATACAAACTATATAAAAAAATAATCCATGATTAAGACAAAGTTTGTTGAAATATGTAAAAATCACTCTCTCGTTACGAGTCCTACAAATTATTATTTTTGGTAATAACAAAGACCGAAGGGCCATAGACAGTATATCCCTACAAGTAGATGGCCTTCAGGTATTGTTTTCTGACACTGTGAAATGTCTGAGTCTGGCCATCGACTATAACCTTATAGATTCTCTTGTTAGACGAGATTATGGACTATTCAAAGAATTGTATTCAAAGAGAAATTTTTTCAACAAAAAATTGAAGATTTCACTTTGTAATACGATTATTTTGTCACTATTTAATTATTGTGACTTGATAACCTCCTACCGAATCCAAAAAGTACAAAACTCTCGTATTCGATTGATATTTAGATTCAATTATAAAGATCGAGTTACACCATTCATAAATCAACTTGGCAGGCTAAAAAGGAATCATAGATGGAAACACCATTAATTGACATTTGTCTACAAACTCGTAGTTGTCAAGACTCCTAAATGTCTCCTCACAAAACTTTTAATTTAATTTTAAAAGAATCCATAATAGGTTTTCCCCAATTTGATATTGTTCAGGTTATCACAATTATCCATGGAAAACTGACACTTGTTTACTTTCTGCAGTGTGACTGGAACATTTCTGAGAAGAAATTTTCGAAATCAGTCGAGCTTCGATGAAACAGTACATTTTAATGATTGAAGCATTGAGATCTGGGGTTTACAAGTGTTCCAAACCAGAAATTGATGTTAATTTTTAATAAAAATATCTCTAGTGTATTTTTCCCAGTTTTTCACTATTAATCTGGTCAGAGTTAGCCTTAGCAAAATTATAGTTGGCTATGTTTTGCAGATAATTGAATATGTTTAGGAATTTCGTGATAAGATTATTTTGGAAATTAACCAAACCAAGCATATTAATATGAGTTAATAATATTGCGATTTACAGATGATACCCTGTATATTCAAATGATCCAAGTACTGACTGGAGATTTTAGGGTGTTCTGCACCAGAATATGATGTTAATCATTTGATAAAAAAATCCCTAATATGTTTTCCATGATTTTCCACTTTTCAATTGGTCATAGATAGCTGTGGAAGTTTCATCATCACGAATATAGGTGTTTCTGAGTGCTATCATTAGTAAAAACAAAAAACTGGACACACTGTATAATTTTTTTAGCCCTTGTAAAGCTGTGAGGAATAAATGCAATTATTGTTATTATAGTAAATTTTGTCGTCGAAATAAACACTATTCTCACCCGCCGTACAAGCGAACCTAAAGCAAAATCGAACCTACCTCAACAGAAAAAGCACCCGAGTTCCATGCATTATTGATCAGTTTCCATTACAGATTTCATATATTCCATGAAGGTACGCGGCGGACTTAACTTACGACAGGCAATAACTAACCCAAGAAAAAAGATAAGGAAACTGTAATGAGAAATCCATGTGTGGCGTTTCATTGAACACCGAACTCTGATATATTTACTGCGGACGCTGAACCAACCAAAGAGCCCCGAGCACCGACATAAACCAGTCTTGCAGGCTCCTGTCGGGGAAAAAACCACTTTCGACTAAATCTTGATTTTTAAGTCCATCGGTGATGATTTTAAACTTGTATTTACACTGTTTTGATATCGATCTAGTTCAATTATTTGAGAAGCCCTAGAATTAGGACCAGTTTCACTAACAAGGCATACATATTTATATTTACAGTATACCCCAATTACCTGATAGGATTCGAAAAGTTTACAGCAATTGAAACTTGTATCCAATCGTGAAAGCAATATTTATAAATTATTCAATTTATTCAGCGGTGGTGACCGTAGGGTTACCGCAAGGTACAATTCTTGGCCCATGGCTTTTCTTGATTTACACAAGTGACATGAGTCAGATAAACACTTCCACGGTCGTATAATATCCTACACAGACGATACTGCCATTGTTTTCTCTCATAGCTGTTGGTCAGAACAATACCAAATCACTGAAGATAATAATGCCAAGCCTCACTGATGGCTAAATAGAAACCTGCTAAGCTTAAATATCATGAAAACGAAATTTATAGCCTTCTCACTCGACAAAAGAGATCAAGCATCAGGAAAAATTGAATATTCATAAAAATGATTACCAAGGCCATGGTAACTGCACATGTCCCAAAATAGAGAAAACCAACAAAAATATTCAGAAGTAATGTTAGACCAACATATAGATAGCGTCTAACTAAATGGCACCAAGCACCAACTCGTCAAATTTGATATAAAGGTACCAAACATCTCCAAAAAGCTGAAACCTATTTTTTGTCAAAAGATCCACGTGATTCATTGATGGAAGTGCCAAGCGCCATTTCAATATTACTGTACAATTTTAAAAAATGATTTAAGTACCTTGGTACCTTTTGGTTAAATATGAAGTTTTGTACCTGTGGCACTCGAAATACTGATCAGAGGTTTCGATTTTCACGAAATTCATAAATCTGCCAATATCTCCAAAACTATCAATATTTTACTATGGTCATATTCTGAAATTCTGGTCAGTGAGCTGGACTATCATTCCTCCAAAGGATGATGTTGAGTTTTGAGACACCCTGTATAACACAAATGTGCAGTTGGCTTCTTGTTGTTAACATTTTCTGTTTCTACATCCAAGTGTTGCACAACTTCTCACTTGATTTTACCGTACTGATGAGAGCTTAAGCTCGAAACACGTATGTACGGCTGCACAACAGTTTGAGGGTTATACCCAATACCTTTTCTATTTATATTTTTGTATATAGCTCCTCGCTAAATCGATCTGAATTTGTATATAAAGATCTATACAGGGTGATTCATTGGGAAATGCGCATACAGTTAGGGTAGATGGAAGACACCGAGGTCCTTCTAAATAACCTATATTTTATGGGTCTATCGTTCTTTATAACCAAGATACAGGGTGATTTATTGATTTTCCCCATTTTTACAATTAATCATAACTTATGAACCATCCTATACATTTTTGTGATATTTGGTTTGTATATTCTTAATCCACAGTAGTGTCGAGTCCGGCCTTAAAAAAATTAATAAGTAGGTTTCGAGTCGAAACAACATTCTGTATATCAATATTTTAAAATTTTATTTACAAATTTGGAAAGAGCAGGAAAAAATAAGTAAGACTAAAAGTATTTGGTGTTTCCGCATACAACTTTTTTACTTATTAACTTGAGTCAAATCTAGATGTTTCGATAATGAGGTGCCACAAAATTTGAAAAAAATAAAATTTCTTCCCCAAATGGTACTTTTCCAGCTTCAATCCATGTAATCATCATCTACTTCTTATTCTCCTGATTCCTGGATCCCCAACCTTATTGAAAAACGAGAGGACATGTCCGTATTTGGGACAAATTATTATTATCAATGAAGAACTTTCAAACACCCTGTATGGTTAAAAAAATTATCATAACATTTGTTCATTGCGCTACATTTAGAAAAAAATTATAAAAATGAGGAAAAATTACCATTCCGAAAAAAGCATAACTTTATTTTAAACAAAAATAACGTTGCAACAAATCTACATTTTAAAGGTTAAACGAAACAGAAAATCAAAAAACTAGAATTTTCTTTATCCGCGTCTAATTACCTTTTAGCTAGAGCATGATCATTTGTCAACTCTTCTGATGCATTCTTGATAATAATAATAGAATCAAGCAGTCTGTAAGTATTGTTTGATTTAGTAAATAATACACTTTAGGTTTGATACCCCAAATTGTTTTAATTGCCAAGTTGGCTGATGTCAGAGTACAATTTTGACATTAGTTGATGACTTTGTACTTGTGTTGTTACGTTATTTGTTGATAACAGTTATTTCTTACTTAAAATGCCACACCAATTTGATAATAATGAATATGCAGACATGTTGTATGTATATGGATTTTGTGATGGTAATGGAAAAGCTACCCGAAGAGAATATGCATGGCGATTTCCTGGCCGGTGGTTACCTAGTGACAAGACTTTTCTGATGTGTTTAGTTACCTTAGAGAACACGGTAAATTTCGAACTGTAGCACAAAATGAAAGTTACGAAAGACGACATATCGATTTGGAGCAAGATATTCTCAATTTTGTACAAAATGATGCAAAAATTAGATCGAGAAGAATCAGTCACGCCACTAATGTTCCTCAGTCTACTGTTTGGCGAAGAATAAAAAAAAAATCGTCTACATCCGTACCATTTACAGCAAGTTCAGAGGCTACAAGCAGGAGATGAAATTGCTCGATTGGCTTTTAGTAGATGGGTATTACAAAATAATAGGATCTTATACAGATGTTTATTTAGCGATGAATCTCAATTTACCAGAGACGGTATCAATAATTTCAGGATTTCTCATGTGTGGGCCGAACAAAATCCGTTCGCCATAAAACAAAAACATTCACAAATTAGGTTCTCCTTTAATGTTTGGTGTGGCGTTATTAACAATCTTCCAACGGGTGAAGTGTATTTGGAGTTCCTGCAAAACATTTTACCCATATTGCTAGATGATGCAGGAGTTGATGTTGGAGGCATGTACTTTCAACATGATGGGGCTTCACCTCATTTCAGAGTAATGGTGAGAGAGTTTTTAAATGACAACTTCCCAAATCATTGGATAGGCAGAGGAGGACCACACAACTGGCCTGCAAGGGGGCCCGATTTTAATCCACTCGATTACCATGTTTGGGATTATCTAAAATCAAAAGTTTATTCAACTGAAGTAAACACTAGAGAGGACCTTCTACGGAGAATTGAGGACGCTTGCGAAGAACTGAGAAATGACCAAGCTATGATTAGAAAGTCAATTACAAATCTTACTTCAAGAGCACGAAAATGTATTGAGCAAAATGGAGGCCACTTTGAAGAACTGTTATAAGTTATGTTGTTTACATTTTTTTGTGTCTAATTCTTTTCGTTTGACTTAATATAATTTGTTGCAACGTTATTTTTGTTTAAAATAAAGTTATGCTTTTTTCGGAATGGGCATTTTTCCTCATTTTTATAATTTTTTTCTAAATGTAGCGCAATGAACAAATGTTATGATAATTTTTTTAACCATACAGGGTGTTTGAAAGTTCTTCATTGATAATAATAATTTGTCCCAAATACGGACATGTCCTCTCGTTTTTCAATAAGGTTCTGAATCCAGGAATCAGGAGAATGAGAAATAGATGATGATTTCATGGATTAAAGCTAAAAAGTACCATTTGGGGAAGAAATTTAATTTTTTTAAATTTTGTGGCATCTCATTATCGAAACATCTAGATTTGACTCAAGTTAATAAGTAAAAAGTTGCATGCGGAAACACCAAATACTTTTAGTCTTACTTAGTTTTTCCTGCTCTTTCCAAATTTGTAAATGAAATTTTAAAATTTTGATATACAGAATGTTGTTTCGACTCGAAACCTACTTTTTTATACTTTTTCTTATTATGTTAGTCGACACTACTGTGGACAAAGAACATACAAACCAAATATCACAAAAATGTATAGGGTGGTTCATAAGTTATGATTAATTGAAAAAATGGGGAAAATCAATAAATCACTCTGTATCTTGGTTATAAAGAACGATAGACCCATAAAATATAGGTTATTTAGAAGGGCCTCAGTGTCTTCCATCTACCCTAACTGTATGTGCATTTCCCAATAAATCACCCTGTATACTATGTATAAATGATATTGCTGAATAAATTTAAATTGAATTACATATATGGTGCGTCAAATACATTGAATGGAAAACTCTGCATTTTCATCATTGAGTCTGCTATTGCTTAAATTTTTGGAGGAACGAAGCAACAATTATTTTTTTCACCTTCGTTTTGTAAATTTCATTTTATAGTGTGGCAATTTAAAAATGTACAATCATCAATATCTCATTTGAAAATTACACGTTTCTCCTATACTGAAGAATCATTCTCCTCTGCGAGGTTTCAAATTTGTTTTTTTTTTGAGGTGTGAGGAATATGCCGAAGTTTCTTGTTATTGCCAGTTGTGCATTCCTATTGAAACAAACAGCTTGGTCTGTAACTGATCTGAAGAACTGCTGGGAGGACAACAAAGCCTTAGGATACCCCTCAACTGATAGATAGTGTGTTGAAGAAAACTGAATCAATCATCAATTTGATTATTTGGACCTCTGCTGCGTTGAAAGGCTTTCTAAATTCTGGTAGGAGTTTTTTGCTTTGCCCGGGTTGCTTGTAACTTTTGATAAAAGTAGGCCTCCAAGCAGGCCTACACTTTTCGAGGTTGCCGTTTATTGAAAGGATTATTTTGGTTGATTCCATTTTCCTCCAGTTATTCTGCTGCCTTTGCTCGCATAGCGGTTACGTCCTCATTTTTCTCTCTATCTGTGTCTCTTTCCTGAAAAATCCGACTGGTTTATCTATACTTTCGTCTTTTAGAACTAAGATTTCTGCGAAGCCCTCTCGATTTGCATCTGTATTGAATATGCTCAGTATGGGCTTTGAACTAATTGTTGTTCCAAGGTCTTGAACAATCTCTTTCATTGAATCCGACCTATGTCCAAGTGGATTTCTTTCTTAATAATTTTGTTAAAGGTGACGTTAATCTGGAGATATCCTCAATAAACTTTTGGAATAAATTCCATCAAGCCCAAAAACTGTCCCAGCTGGTATTGGTTCGTTGGTTGTAAAAACTTGTCTACCTTGTATTCTGAGAGGGGAATATCTGATTAAATGTAATCTCATATCCCAAAAGGACTAAAAAACCCACCAGCAAACAATTTCAAAAGATCTTTCACGGTTTCATGCATTTTACAAATGGCAATATGAGTATCCGAATGGTCTTTACTTTTAGATATATTGGGGTATATGTGAATAAAATTTATTTCAAGTAAATGCTTATACTATATTGAGACAGACTTATTCATTTCATAGAGAAATGAAAGGGATAACTATATAGTATGAGCATTTGCTAGATTTTATTCACCTCACCCATTTAGGTAATAGTGAAAAACATATTCAAGAAGTTTCATTTAGAAAAATAAATGAACAAACCTACGGTAAGACTTGGAGACTCAGACCCATTATACAGGGTGTTTCATAATAAATGCGGAGGACTTCCGGATGTGATAGCTCGTTCAAAAATATGAAAAAAAGTTTCTATTAACTTACCCTCTAAAATTCAACATTTTGGAGATACAGGGTGTTGAAATTTAAAAAAAATTATAGTTTTTTGCGAATATCTCTGGAACCGTTTATCGCACAAAAAATAGATTTTGAATGCATTCTCTACTCATAATAAGCTATGTTTTTTGCAGATTTTTATTTTTTAAAATTCATAATTGGCGAAGATTCTGAAGGGGTAGTTGGTGTTTTTTTCTCCTCTACGCCACTGGAAAAAGTATGATTTTGAGCCGCCTACTTGAACCGCCAATGTTTTCTACTTAAAAAAGGTACTCTTGGTCATAAGCTCTAAAGTTGACAAGTAACAAAACCAAACGTTGACTTCTTAATTGCAAAATAAAAAAAACAATAACGATCATACTTAGTTGAATTGTTGGAAATGTCGCCGTTAGCTTCAATGCACGCAGCAATTTTTCGAGGAAAAAAGCATTATTTAAACAACATGAAAGTTGATCATTTTTGAAGAAAACAGTCAACTTTAGAGCTTATGACCAAGAATAACTTTTTTCTGTAGAAAACATTGGCGGTTCATGTAGGAGGCTCAAAACTGTACTTTTTCCAGTGGTGTAGAAGTTGGAGAAAAAACACCCACTACCCCTTCAAAATTTTCACCAATTATGAATTTGAAAAAATAAAAAATGCGCACAAAAGATTATGAGTAGAAAATGCCTACGAAATCTGTTTTCTGTGCGATAAACGGTTCCAGAGATATTCGCAAAAAACGATTATTTTTTTAAAATTTCAACACCCTGTATCTCGTAAATGGTGTATTTTAGAGGGTAAGTTAATAGAAACTGTTTTTCATATTTTTGGACGAGCTATCACTTCCTGAAGTCCTGCGCATTTATTATGAAACACCCTGTAATCATATAGTTGACTTTGTCAACATATGCCGCTTCTATTTGATGGCCATTGACTGCAAATTTTAGCAGTTCAGAAGATCTTCAGGATACAAAGGTTGGCCTGAAACAGGTGTTAGCCTGATAGTCAAGCTTGCTGTTAAAGGGGTTATGACTTATGACATTCCATCCTGGAGGAAGAGATGTAAGTTTTGTTAAACAATCCACATCTTAGCATAGTCAGACAAAGAGTTGGGGATGATATTGTGTGTTGATAGCTCCCATAGCGGCTTGACTGTCGGAGTAGATAGTTTTTTCTCAAACACTTACCTCACTAGCTTTTCTGTATAGTGATACTCGAGTATGCTCATTCTTGTTTCTGCACCATCTGCGATTTTTAATTACATAATTGTTATGGAGTTTTTTTCTCGAAAGTGTACTTTGGGATCATCTCATGCCAATAGCATTTCCTTGTATAGCTAGCTTGTTGTAGCCATTGCCTGTGCATTACTAACAAGTAAGTTTTGAATGAAGCTCAATTACATTGACTTCACTATGTCAAAATTTGTCTTGCATGACATGCTTATTAAATGTGCGTTTTTGGTGATTATTTATATTCTAGCTTAATTACACTGATCACTTTGTCAAAATTTGTCTTGTATGACATGCTTAGTTAATGTGCGTTGTTGGTGATCATAACTATTATTTATATGCGTAGTCGATATAGTGGAATTGTCTCACGGATGTTAAGTTTTATTGCTGTCTAACTAGTAGCGATAGTATTGATGATAAAAGTATTTTCTTTCTTATAATGTTATTTACGGAGAATTTTTTTTTATTTATTTATTGTAAACGGGTAACCCCAGTAAAATACACATTAAATATCGTGATACAATACACTTAAGACTAACAATACTTAAATATAAACAAATACTAATACATTACATTTGAATCTAAATAGATACAGGTTTTCGAATATAAAAAAAGGCTAAAACGAAAATAGAAGTCTACAAGGATTTTAATTTATGCTTAAAGGTAGCTAGAGGTGTTCCAAACAGATCTAATTCATCAGCAAGCCGGTTCGAATCCCTCATCACTCTAGAAATCGGGTTATGAAACCCATAGTTTCTAGGATGAAAAGGAACCCGAAACAACTCACTGTGCCTGGTACGTTTAGAAATATTAAAATCAATGCTTTCGAGCAGTGCTGCTGAGATGAGGTTGTGTAAAAAGCGTAAGCCAAACATTGTTCTCCTATCTTCCAGATTTTGCACATTGAGAATATTTCTTACATCATTATAATGATACTCGCCCCATTTAAAACCGATTCTATATGCGCACATCCTTAGGAATTTGCTTTGGACACTTTCAATTTGTTTAACATGTGAAATGTAAAAAGGGTTCCAGATAATAGAGCAATATTCTAATATAGTTCTTACGAGGGAACAATACAATAGTTTCAGAGTATAATAAGAAAAATTAGTTGAAGAACGATTAATAAAACCGAGTGTCTTGAGGGCTTTGGAAGTTATATTGTTGATGTGTGTTTGAAATGTAAATCTACTGTCTAGTAATACGCCCAAATCGCGAATCTGGTTGACTCTCATTACAGCGTCAGATTTAATCTAGTAGGTAGTAACAATTGAAGATTTTATTTTCGAGAAAGTTATACTGAAACTCTTCTTTGCATTTAATGACATATTGTTGGAAGAACACCAAGAACTAATATTATTTAAATCTTCCTGTAGAAGTTTTGTATCATCAATTGAAATTATAGGTTTGAACAGTTTAAGATCGTCAGCAAATAATAGAAACTGACTGTGCTTGATGACTTCGGAAATATCGTTTATGAATAAGTTGAAGAGTAGTGGGCCACTATGAGAGCCTTGCGGAACGCCAGAGGTAACATGAATCGTATGCGAAACATAGTTTCCAATCTTTACACACTGTGTTCTGTTTGACAAAAAGCTAATAATCCATGAGAGTAACGGGTCACCAAATCCCAAAGCAAAGAGTTTAGCACAGAGAAGATTGTGATTGACTCGATCATACGCTTTGGAGAAGTCTGTCTAGATGGAGTCAACCTGCACTCTACTCTCTAAAGCCTGAGCGATAATATTTTGATAGCACAATAGATTTGTTGCAGTTGACCGACCAGTCATGAAACCGTGTTGCTCACTCATTATTATATTTTTACATTTCCAAGATAGATACTTTGTTATAAAAAAATCAAGTAATTTTGGTATCTCTGACTGAATACTTATGGCTCTGTAGTTTTCTATATTTTCTTTGCGGCCGGATTTATATATGGGTTTTAAAAAGCTATGTTTCCAAAATTCAGGAAATTTACCGGAAATTATGGAGGAATTGAAGATTTTCATGAGAAGAATGGCTAAGGTGAATACACAATTTTTCAGGAAGGAAGAAGGAATGCCATCAGGTCCAAAAGAGAGTTTATCTTCAATTATATCAATTATATCGATAACAGTAACATTCATAGCTCTTGCATCGACAGATTTTGAATATTGATAGTTCGGCATTTCTCCGAAGTCATTTGGAGTATAAACGGTAGAGAAAAATTTTGAGAACAAATCTACAGTGTCATTCAAATTATCTGACTTTTCAGATTGGTAACACATCATGCTTGGTAAATCATATGAATTTCGGTTTTTGTTGATAAAAGTCCAAAATGATCTCGGATTACTTATTAAGTTAGCTTCGGTTTTATTTAAATAATCATTGTAGCAGCGATTTGAGAGTAACTTACATTGGCTTCGCAGATGAGAAAACAAAATAAAATCCTCGTAACGATTATACATTTTATAGATTTTGTGCACTTTTTTCTTTTCGGTAATAATATTTCTAAGTTCACGGCTGTACCAAGATGGAAAATTGGATTTTCTATATCTTTTCAAAGGAATGAATAAATTCATGGCATAAAACATTTCTGTTGCTTGGCCAATATCAGAATTATCCAATATTTTCCATTCAAAACTGGCAAGATAATTATTAATTGAAAAATAATCAGCATTTTTTAAATCAAAAAACCACTCTTCATAATATAGTGCTACAAATTGTTATTTCAATAGGATCATGATGAATACTACCTGGTAATAGAGAATCGGTAGCTTTAACAACTGAAGTTGATTCAATTTGACTGAAAACTAGATCCAGCATTATATTTCTACTATTAGGTATGAAATGTTTCTGGAATAAATTCAAAAAACTGAAATAGTTCGAAACTATGTTGGGGGCGAAATTTAGGAAAGGAGAGCAGTGAATGTGCAATGATGTGTCACGCCTCTAACATACCCAGCAGCTCAGTAGGCGTGGATTCGACAATAAAAATTGATTTCGATAAGATTGAAATATGGGGTTAATTTTCCGGAGCGCCACGGATTTATCGCTAGTGAAAAATCCGAAACCACCCTGATGGAATGGGACAACCCACTGCACTAATATTACTAAAATATTAAACCATAGATACCTGTAATAATATATAACTATGTAGAGGTTTTGTCTTCCCTTACGCTTAGATAACTTGGACCAGAATAAAAGAAATAGTCATGTCCCTTACTAATAAAATATATTGATCGTTAAACACCCTGTATGTGCACAGTTCAGCTCACCATACAAAAGAAAATGAAATTAATGTAAATATCAACCACCAAGATGAATTCAAGTGAATGCGGTAATTGAGAGTATGGTATTGTTTGAATATATCAATATGAAACCTCCAGTGAGGGCTATGCCTGTGACGTCACGATGATAGCTTACAGTTATGGATACTTACGCCTTAGGGGCAGTCTTATTCTAAACTTATCTGATACTACGTAGATATTCTCAAGCATGCCAGTTCACCAATTATTGTGGTTGTAGTTCATCAGTGCCTTGGTGTATACAGGTGCACAGTGGGTACGACACAATCAATCAAAGTACATGTACAGCTGGGACGAATAGCGAAGGAATGCTGAACAACAGATATACAGCAGGACAACCACAGTCGAGCAGGAACAATCACAGCAGTGGAACAGTGGAAAGACAATCGTATAGCAACGAAACAATGGAACAATCACATTAGTGGAACTCCAATAAACGGTAGCAGAGTAATAGCAATAAACCGTAGTGGAGCACTACCAGCGGCGAAGCAGTAACACTAGCAAAGTAGTAGCCAGCAGAGTAGTCGCAGCGGAGCAAAGTAGTAGCAGAGTGGTAGTCGCAGAGGAGCAAAGTAGTAGCAAAGTGGTAGTCGCAGAGGAGCAGTAGCAGAGTGGTAACACCCTAGAATAAACAATACCAGTCTGACTTCTGATTACACTTTTATGGAGCCATAAGTAGAGCCCAAATGCAAATACTAACCTCTATCAAGTGGGAGGGTTCTGATAACAGCTTTGATGGTCTGTTTGCTGTCTGATAGCGAGTTTCTCGTTCCACAATGATGAAGTGACTTCTAACCTCAAAAATCCGCAAAGCGAACGGAGATTTCTCAAAAATATGTAGCGTCAAAAATCGCAAACAATATGAAAAACTCTCCTGATGAATTTTTCCAAGATCCATCAACGATGATCAAACTTTAATTGGAAATCTTCAAAGTAGGTCAGTCACTCATCAAGATCAAATAAGGAAGAGGAAAATATCTCTCAGACGTCAAAATCAAAACTGTCAATATCTGACAAGGCGCTTTCTTGTTCATTAGTGTTCGGTGGGAACAGTCCAGGAACTACCTCGAGCTACTTGGAGCTATGAAAAGAGCACCTTAAGATTCAGTGTTGCCAACTGAACCAAGACGAAAACGCCAGCCTCTCAATCACAGAACCAAACACAAACAAACCAACAAAAGGTCAAGTATTCAAATGTGAAATAGGTACCTCAATGACACAAGATAGAGATAGAGTAGGAATGTTACGGTTTTGTGTTCTAAGTGCAAAACAATAGACTAACCATCAGTATGTTTACAAAACAACGCTGTCATATCGCAAAATAGAACAACTGATAACTGTCAATAGCTTAAGGCCGGTTCATGTCCGCTCGAACTAGTACAGCAAAGGTTGAGTACTATCGTTCGGAACAAGCTATACATGACAATGATCAAGTTGTCATTTTGATACAGTGTCGTACAGAGTGGAAAGTGTATATCAATGACAGAGAATTTCTGATGTTATTGTATTAAAACAGAAAGGGTTTTCTAGTGCACAATAAACCCGTAACAACTATCACAGCTGGTGAGTTGTTTGGACGGGATACCGTATGGCCCATGTGATCATTTCCCCAGGTTGCATCCGGAACGTTGTAGTCGCCACAAATTTGGAACCTGGAATGCTTGGTATAAATTTCTTCTGAAGAATTTGGTGGAATATAACAACACCCAATTATCAGTTTTTCTGATCCGCAATGTATATGTATGAACATCTGTTCAATCGAATCTTCAGTTATTTCAATAAGGCTTGCTCTAATATTTTTCAGTACTGCAACTATTATTCCCCCACCGCGCGTCTTGGTATTACCAGGTAAATTGTCACGATCTCCCAGTATGATTTACACTTTATTTGATTTCTCGTTGTTAAGTAAAGGGAGTTCCATTTGAAAAAATTGTCGCGGACGTCATTACTCAAACGTGGATTATCTTGGATATTAAATTTTCCCTTATAAATGTGACAAATTGGGATTGAAAATGGACCTGCAGTAACTTACGAAAGCACTGTAAATAATCAATACATACAAATGTAAATATTCAAGTGAAGGTGACCAAGTCCACTTTCAAGCATCATACAAACCATTAAAACATATAATTTAATTACATTGTACGCCATTAACTGGATTATTAATATACATAACGCACACACTTGATAGCAACTTCAAAATGCGCCTGCATAATGGCACTGCTTTGCATTTTCTCGCATAAAATATTTAAAATAGTTGCCTTTCCTGTTCACCTAACTCTTTGTGTTCCGACGACCCGCGGTGAATTGCGGCACAGTCACGAGATAATTTTTATTCCTGCCGGTGCTGCTGGAAAATACGCGAACTATTCCTGCTTGCGCTTCCATGATTTGTATTGTTCAAACCTCCTTTACATAATGTCCCCCATGAATCTTGGGCATGTACGACGGGGTCACTTTACTGCGCCAGCATTCATATCAATGCCGTGTTTGTAACTGTTTCGGGATATGTCGGAGACTCTTGATATTATGTTTTGCTCGACGATTAAGATTGCGGTTTGGAATGCCAGATGTCCTAGGGTCACTTGGAAAATATATCGGAATTGTGCAGAAATGCGTCTCAAATCCTCCTTGTGAAGGCAGTTCAATGAAAATATACAGGTTGTCCCATTCAGCGGACGATTCATCGGAGTCGTCTGCGACCGTATGCAGGCTTGCTGAATAGTGAATCCGAAAAAAACAGAGATGATCCTGTTCACCAAACGAGGAAAAAAATACGGTTTAGTCCTTTCATGTTTGAGCAAAGGACAAATACCAAACTTTCACGGAGGTCGCATGTATATCCAAAAGTCGGTAGCAATCCTATGGCAACTGAGGAGAATCGAAGGAGGCAACTGGGGCACCAACCTAGAGATCATGCGCTGGCCGTATAATGCAGTCGTAAGACCAGAGATCCAATATGGGTCAGCCATGTGGTGACCAGGCGCACGAGCAGCACAATTATAGGCCGATGACTCAGCAAGGTCCACTGGTTGGCCTGTTTGGTAATAACGAGTGGAATGAGAACGATTTCACAAGTTGCTGATCGTGTCAAATACTGTTAGGTATGTTCTTAGATAAGAAAGTAACCTGGAACATGCATATGCAACATGTAATTAACAAACGCAAATCATCGTTCATGAAGAGTTCTTGGGAAAACATGGGAACTGAAACCGAAAGTCATGCACTGGCTATACAACGCGAACATAAGACACAGAATCACATTTGGTTCATATTTGGTTCACTTTTGTGGTGACCCAAAATAAATATATCACGAACGCTATGAATAGCTCTCTAAACGCTGGTATGAAAATCATCCTAAACCGTCTTTGGACATAATAGTCATGGGAGAGGCGAGGGTGAGAGAGCCCAATCACAAACTGGGCATACCAAAAGCATCCATGAAGTCAACATTACCGAACTGGAAACTATATGAGACTTCATGCTACCCCAATACTCATACGCAAAATAGTTAGAACTCTGCTCAAGTGGAATGAATCGAACTCGGAAGTAGAATCACTTTCATCTAGAAACATAATCTTATACAGTGGTTGTTGCCCTCGGACAGAGCTCTCAGACAACCATACTCACTGGATAGAACGGGTTACTTTAGTACCTTGTTTACTATTTTGTCATGTATTGTATACGTTAGTTTAGTTTTTACACTTTATTGTCCAAGAATATTCTCGTCGACAAAGTAAATAATTTTTTTTTAATATAAGTATCAAAATAATTAATTTAACGAAATATAATAAAAATAAAAATATAACTAAATATGAACTCAAAGGTGCGATTTAGTGCCTTCTTGTTCATGAAACAGAACGTAAGCTTCTCCGCTCACGAGGGATCTGGATGAAATAGGGGATACGCGAGAATCATTATATTCGTGCCACGTGCCCGCATACGGATGCCTACAGTAGGCAGTGTAATGCCCGCTGAAGGTAGTCCTACTATGATTTGATAATTCGTACAGACATTAGCGGAAAGGGGCTACATTGTCTGCCGCATAATTACTCATATCCAAACCCTCTAACGGAAAATCGATGGTTACTTTCAATTTTCCTCTGAATCGATCCATCGAAGAAAACCTTTTTAAATGTATCACTAAAATTTTGGGGAACTTGTAAGGGATTTGGTACACTTCCTTCTCTCTTTGCATTTAGCACATGTTAACTTCTCGTCGCCATCCAACGTTTCTTCCCTCGTAAACGAATCTAAACACTGTGATAATCTCAGTTGGCCTGTTCGTTGCGGTATTGCTAGTGATAGGTCCCAGAACGGATCGAAGGTGACAGAACAGTGCCCGCAATACGTACATTTCAATGTGAACTTTAGCTGGCCAACGAAATTATCAATGATTTTGGAATTGTCCATTCTTAAGTACTTCGACCAAGATTCTTGCGCCTTCTCACCGTCACTTAACTTTTCTATTATCTCCGTCAGAATGGGTTTTGGCTTCTCCGTTATTCTGTTCACATCTTCGTGAAGACCCTCCAGAAGGTATCGCAAGAACTCCTGGGCATCTTGCTGGGAGTAAGCAATGAAACGAGGTGCGAATATTTGTATTTGACTCTTTAAAGAGACTGTATTTACCACTCGATCAGAAGAATCTTCTGACCATAGCTCGTTTATCACCTCTGCGAAGGCATTGATTAAGGCTCCCTTCATACTAGAGATACTTGTGTTTATGTCTCTTGTATAGGCATCCCTCCTCAAATACTCTAATAACCATCTCGTGTTTGATAAACATTGGATAACACTGTTCATAAATTAATATAAGTGTGAATTTTGGTAGAACATATTAAAGATATGTTGATTTTATTGAAAATATAAACAGGATGTTCATAAAGTCAGTTGTAGAATCATCTCCCCGTGAACATTTTTCAAATTGTTACATATGTGGAACATAAACTTAACGTCTCATGAATGATGGTCAACATCATCAATATGTATCCATTAAACGTATTTTCTGAGGCGATAAGTCCCAATTTTCAGCGTTGTATCAACGTCATACTTCAATGATCATATTTTCATTATCAAAATGACGTATCAGGCTCATTGTCCAAATAGCATATTATAACACATGTCAAGTAACTGATTCAAAACTTATGTTTCCAATACGACGGTCTTTTCTGAGGCGATAAGTCCCAAGTTTCAGCGTTGTATCAACGTCATATTTCATTGATCTCATTTTCATCATCAAAATGACGTATTATGCAAAATGTCCAAAGAACATATATTATATATCAAGTAAGAGATTAAAAAGTCATGTTCTCAAGACTACGGTTTTTTCTGAGGCGATATGTCCTAAGTTTCAGCGTTGAATCGACGTCATACTTCATTGATCATATTTTCATTATCAAAATGACGTATTATGCACAATGTCCAAAGACTGAAAATGGTTATCATGGTATGTTGTAGGTACAAGCTTAGCAGCCTATTAGGCCTTTTGTGCGTGTTATCATGGTAACCCAGGAGGTCCAATAACTAATGGACAATTCACAAAAGCTTTTGATAGTATTCATATACTGTTACTGAGTTTGAGATGATGCTTCGTAACTTCAATAGCAGCGACACCTATCGTTGGGTAGAACACTTCATATTGATTATATTGATCAATATCTGAACACATTTTTAAGGTATTTAACTTACGTCAGGCAAAGTATTTGATCGTAAAATGTATCAATTTGAATTAATCATTTTCATAACTATATTATGAGGAATGAAAAATATGCACATTTCGTCTGATATCAAGAAAACTTCAAAGGGACAATTTTTGTAAACATGTATAAATGATACATTTGATCTTCAAAATGATCATCACCCAGGATATATATATATATATATATATAATAGTTTATATTGAATATTTTGATCAATAAATAAACATATTTCTTTAGACATTCAACTCAGGCAAGGTATGCAAAAAAGTACCCAAAGTTACATAGTTATTTGTTCATAAAATGGATCGATCCAAATATGATATTTTCATTACCATATTACGAAATATGTAAAATATTCATATTTTACCTGATGTCAGGAAAAATTTGGAGAGACAATGTTAGACAATGTTTGGAAACATATCAATAATATGTTTATATCCGATTTTCAAAATAACCATCACTCAAGAGATATATTTATGATATAGTTATTTATATCGACTATTTTGATCAATAAATGAAGACACTTTTTTAGATATTCAATTTACGTCAGGCAAAGTATGCAAAAATATATAGTTATTTGATCGTTAAAGTATCTATTCTAATATTATATTTTCATTACTATATTAGGAAATTTGTAAAATTTTCATTTAAAAACATTGGAGAGAATTACCATCGCTCAAGAGATATTTAAATAATATAATACTTTTTATTGATTAATTACATCAATAAGTGAACATATTTGTTCAGGTTTTTAACTTACGTTAGAAAAAGGATGCAAAAATACATGGTTATTTGGTCAGGAAATGTATTGATCTGAAGAAACGTTTTTATTACCATATCATGGAAAACGAAAAGTATACATATTTTGTCTGACACCAGGATAACTTTCGAGAGACAAAGTTTGGTAACATATATAAATAATATGTTTACATTCGATTTTCAAAATTATTATCACCCAAGAGATGTATCTACGATGGAATAGTTTATATCGATTATTTTGATCAATAAATGAATATAATTCTTTAGTCATTCAACTTACGTCAGGTGAAGTATGCAAAAATACATAGTAATTCGGTCGTTGAATGGATCGAATACAATATAATATTTTCATTACTATACTTATTAGGAAATATGTAAAATATTCATATTTTGCAGGAAAACTATGTAGAGACGATTCTTGGAAACACATATAAATAATACGTCTATTTTCGGTTTTCAAAATTATTGTCACTCAAGATATGTACTGATGATATAATAATTTTTATTGATTATTTCAATCAATAAGCTCATATTTTTTTGGGGCACATAAATTGTTAGGGGCGAAATTTAGGAAAGGAGAGCAGTGAATGTGCAATGATGTGTCACGCCTCTAACATACCCAGTAGCTCAGTAGGCGTGGATTCGACAATAAAAATTGATTTCGATAAGATTGAAACATGGGGTTAATTTTCCGGAGCGCCACGGATTTATCGCTAGTGAAAAATCCGAAACCACCCTGATGGAATGGGACAACCCACTGCACTAATATTACTAAAATATTAAAAAAATAGATACCTGTAAATGGTATAATAATAATATATAACTATGTAGAGGTTTTGTCTTCCCTTACGCTTAGATAACTTGGACCAGAATAAAAGAAATAGTCATGTCCCTTACTAATAAAATATATTGATCGTTACACACCCTGTGTGTGCACAGTTCAGCTCACCATACAAAAGAAAATGAAATTAATGTAAATATCAACCACCAAGATGAATTCAAGTGAATGCTGTGATTGAGAGTATGGTATTGATTGAATATATATCAATATGAAACCTCCAGTGAGGGCTATGCCTGTGACGTCACGATGATAGCTTACAGTTATGGATACTTACGCCTTAGAGGCAGTCTTATTCTAAACTTATCTGATACTACGTAGATATTCTCAAGCATGCCAGTTCACCAATTATTGTGGTTGCAGTTCATCAGTGCCTTGGTGAACACAGGTGCACAGTGGGTACGACACAATCAATCAACATACATGTACAGCTGGGACGAATAGCAAAGGAATGCTGAACAACAGATATACAGCGGGACAACCACAGTCGAGCAGGAACAATCACAGTAGTGGAACAGTGGAAAGACAATCGTATAGCAACGAAACAGTGGAACAATCACATTAGTGGAACTCCAATAATCGGTAGCAGAGTAGTAGTACTAAACCGTAGTGGAGCACTACCAGCTGCGAAGCAGTAACAGTAGCAGAGTGGTAACCGCAGTAGAGAACCCTAGAATATACAATACCAGTCTGACTTCTGATTACACTTGTATGGGGCCATAAGTAGAGCCCAAATGCAAATACTAACCTCTATTAAGTGGGAGGGTTCTGATAACAGCTTTGATGGTATGTTTGCTGTCTGATAGCGAGTTTCTCGTTCCAGTGATTTCACACAATGATGAAGTGACTTCTAACCTCAAAAATCCGCAAAGCGAACGGAGATTTCCCAAAAATATAAAGCGTCAAAAATCGCAAACAATATGAGAAACTCTCCTGATATGAATTTTCCAAAGATCCATCAACGATGATCAAACTTTAATTGGAAATCTTCAAAGTAGGTCAGTCACTCATCAAGATCAAATAAGGAAGAAGAGAGTATCTCTCAGACGTCAAAGTCAAAACTGTCAATATCTGACAAGGCGCTTTCTTGTTCGTTAGTGTTCGGTGGGAACAGTCCAGGAACTAACTCGAGCTAATAGGAGCTATGAAAAGAACACCTTAAGATTCAGTGTTGCCAACTGAAACAACAAACAAAAGGTCAAGTATTCGAATGTGAAATAGGTACCTCAAGGACACAAGATAGAGATAGAGTAGGAATGTTACGGTTTTGTATTCTAAGTACAAAACAATAGACTAACCATAAGTATGTTTACAAAACAACGCTGTCATACCGCAAAATAGAACAACTGATAACTGTCATTAGCTTAAGGCCGGTTCATGTCCGCTCGAACTAGTACAGCAAAGGTAAGTACTAACATTCGGAACAAGCTATACATGACTACGATCAAGTTGTCATTTTGAGGAATCTGAAGAAGAAGAAGAATACAGTGGCGTATAGAGTGGAAAGTGTATATCAATGACAGAGAATTTCTGATGTTATCGTATCAAAACAGAAAGGGTTTTCTAGTGCAAAATAAACCCGTAACAAAATTACGTCTGGCAAAATATGCAATAATACGTAGTTATTTGTTGACGAAGATGTATAAACGATTATATTTAAAAAAGTTAGATATTTTCATATCTATCTTGATGTCTGCAAATTATTGAAGAGACAATATTTGAAAAAGTACATAAAAAATATGTTTATATGAAATCTTCAAAGTTATCATTATTCAAATGATACACTCGTGATTATGCAGTATTGATCTTTTAATTTGATCAAATTGCAATATAATTGAAATGTGTTAAAGCGAACGTTCGACGTGAAATGGTTTAATTTTGGTATATCATATAGTCATGAGTATGACCGATTTTTGAAGTACGCATCGGTTAAGTTCATTCAACATAACGCATGAGACATCTGATGAAAACCATTATATGACTTATAATTGTAAAGTTGAATGTTCACCGGGCTGCGACTGGAAGATAAACTTTAGTCGCTATTTTCCATCGTACAAAATATTCTCTCTTGGAAGCGGCTCATGACGTAAAGAGAAACATTCTCAATTGAAAATTGAACCAATACATGACTCCTCTGGAAATGGAAAAACCTACGATAAAATGAAGTCACTTTTTTGTAATATTTGACTAAAAACAACTACTTCCCCGGCAAAATGAAAATTTTCACTTACCGGAGAATGAATAACAAGTATTAAACGCTTTGGAGGTTGAAAATCTCCCAGTGTCGCTGAAGGTTATGTAGAGAGCTCACCAAGTTTCCAAAAGGGCCTATCCAATAAAATATTAAACTTCAGTGACTCGCTGGCCCTACCACTTGTCAGCAACTTTCACCAGTACAGCAGCCTCCAAAAATGACCTCTTCTAGCCAAGTTACTCCAATGGCCACGTTTGCAACAATTAGTGCTTGTGACAAAGCTGGTGGAAAACCAAAACGTCGGAAACCCAACCTTCAAGTCCCCGACTCCATTGAATAAAATTTTAGCCTCTGCCTCTGCCTCTTACAGAATGCTACAAATTGCACATTTAACATTAATATTAATAATAATAAATTTTTTGATGTGTATTTAATGATAAATGTTTCTTTATTAACTTTTGGGTTTTTTCCGCACGCTAGTAGAAAAATAGTGTATCTAACACGTGCGTAATAGTAATTTTCCTAACAAATGCGGAAAGTGATGCTTTCCCGCACGCGACTGCCGTTAACGGACGCGGAGCGGAGTTCGGGTAAGCAGTCAAGTGCGGGAAAAACACTTTCCGCATGAGTTAGGAACAATACTTTTTCTACAAGCGTAGGAAACAAATTCATTTTTTCAATTATTTATTCATGCAAAAGGAAACAACTAACAAGAGTAATATTTTCTATCCACTAATTATTCGTAAAATTTATTGTAAATGTACAATTTGATGCATTATGTAAATTTATAGCGGAAGCCAGCATATTTTTTGAAGATGGCTGATTTCCTGAAGAAGAAGGTAACTCGGGCAATACATTATCGAAAGAAATCGAATGTGCAGGCACAGGCATCAAATCGTCGCCGATCGATATAGACGTGGATGGTTCTAAAATGCACCCGGAAGACGATGTAGTGTTCAAATTGAGAATTTTGTTGGACATTTCTTTTTTTCGATTGGTGGAGTCTTCTAAATACCCCTCTGCAACTGAAGTCGATATCCATCCTCCTAGGCGTTTGATATTAGTTATACCCACACCACAGTCAGCAAGTAAAGTGGCTGAGGAACGCCTGAAGCTGTGACCAGTGTAAAGCTCTGGATTTTGAAGGCGCAGATATACTGCTATTTCGGAGGGTATCTTTCCTATGGTATTGATTCCTACACATTGCACAGTACATTTTCCACTTTTGTAATACAAGAATAAACGACGGTGAGGAGTCTCTTTTGGACGTAAATGTACATAATTTCTGTATACGTTCAAAAAATAACCATCATCTGCTTCTTCAGATATCACGAAGGATCTAGAGGAATGATTTTTGGAATCCTTGATATTAACAATTATCAGGTTTTCTTTGTCTATGTCGTCAATGGTGAGTTTTGTCAGCTCTTCTCGTCTGCAAGCACCAGCTAATCCAAAAATTGCTACTAACTTAATCATGAGGTATATGTCATCGGGTGCTTCAGTCATAAATTTTGAAACGTCTTCTTGAGTGAAGATTTTGGCCTTTTTCGGTCGAAAACCGACATTCTGTCTTTCAATGAATGCAATTATTTTGTAAAATTTGCTAATATCCAAATTTTGCTTTACTTTGAATACACTCTTCAACATTGAATATCTTGCCCATAAAGTGTTCGGCTTCCATGTTTTAGACATTTCTAGAAAATAAGCCAAGAATACTTCTTCTTTATTTGGTGTTTTCACTTTCTTATTGTTGCACAATTCAATAAAACTCGTGTTTGATTCTCATACCTTTGTTTAGATTTCGTTGGCAATAACTCTAAGTTCGCATCTGTAGCTGCTTGCACGATTTCTTGTGGAAGTTCTTCATCAGATGAATAATCCATTGTGGCAATTGCACTGAATCGAAAATTTTATATAAGTAACGCTTTGTCTGTCACTCTGACAATTACAAACAAATTTGTGTATTGATCGGCATGACAACATCAATTGTTACCTACTCGTTATCAGATCAATCAAAGCCTATATATAGGGTGATTTTCATAACAATACATTTTTATTTATCAATACTTGTTCATTTTTTCAATAAATAGTGCAAAATGATGGATGATTTTGAACAAACCCACTTAGTATTGCAACAAAAAAGCTTGAACTTTCATATTTTGTCACCCACCACTTATATTTTACGAGGATATCATATAAATGTTTTTCCCGCACTAGTGTGGGAAAACTTTTCCCGCACAATTGTGTGAAAATGACACTTTCCAAACTGAATTGAGTGCGGGTAGAGGGTGAATCACGCACGCTTGTAGGAAAAGTGACTTTTCCGCACGCGATTGCTGGCCGAACTACGCTAGCACTTGTTAGGTAAACTTTATCTCTAAAATGCATCAGCACTGGTCTATGAACAAGCACTGATGCATAAATAAATATTTTGTTTTCCTCAGTATCACAATAACAAAACGTTCGGTTATTGAGCCATTATATGCGAAATGAATATACCGGTTGCCACTGCAGTATATAGGGGTGCCAACTGGCTGGAGAAACGCCTGGCCGTGAGCTTTCCTACCTAAATCAACCATAAGCATTAATTCGCCATTTTACATTCAACCAGCAAGTAGCAGTCCCGATCTCGGATAATTTACACGGCATAACATTGATTTTTACAGACCGGTAAAATATTAATCTTGACTTTATTAATTGTGAATATATGAGGCAGATAGCGTTGTAAATTGGAATCGGGTTTCAAGTACATGTCATAAGTGCAGTATTTATTGCATTATAATGGATATTTATTGCGGCAGAACATTACTTGCTCTTTATCTACCTACTTGAAATCTCGGAATCTACGTCTGGATTGTTCGGAATTTATGGACAACATAAAGAAAGCCAGTTCATTTTTGACCCAGAAGTGACTCGACAACACGCCTATAGGGAGTATCAGTACAGAAAGTCGTACATATAGTGACATGCCCAATTTTGGATTTTTCTTTGAAATTTCCAAGGATTTTTAATCACTCGTTAAACTTTTTATATACCAAAATACAAGATAGGCAAACTAAACGTTATATCTTTCTGGTATTGAGTATTATCTTATGTACTGACATTTTTTGTTTTACCCATCATTGTTTGTTTTTTATTGAATTTGTAAGAAACAAAATAATTTTGGTATCTGCACTATTAAAACTTATACAGTGACCGCCAAAAAGTATGTATCATATGGGAAAAAGTTTATTGTTAGAGTATTAAGAAAACTTTTCTGAGGAAAAATTTGTGCATGTTTGATAACCTAAAAATTGATTTTGACACATGTCACGTGACCATAAAGAGGCCAAAGGTGGGGTAAGATGGCAAGATATGAAAAAAGTTATTTGAAAAAGTCCTTTGGAATTTTGAAAAAGTCGTTTGGAATTCAATTTTATACTCATATTCAGAGTTTCAATTAATAAATCGAAAAACTTTGAAATTGCTAATTTTTTTTAATATTTTCCGATCTCTTTACAAAAATCAATTTTTTTCTGAATGGCTTGACTATGGTGGAACATTTGTATTTTGCTGACAAAAGTCTGTCATTTTCTTCGTACCAGATGGCACTAAATTGAAAAATATGGTTTTTGTCAGAGCCCTCGCTGTTACATTGGTTCGTATCTAACAGTTATATCAGAATTTCAAGACTATTGTCATGATATGGCAATCTAGAAACATCATGTTCCCTGATTATAATCAAGTTTTAATGATAACGTTGCAAGAGCGTTTCACTTTGCACAAAAACTTTCAGTCTCTTTAATTTGACGCACTTTTTTACGAGTTTATGCTTCGCACATAAACTTATAAATGCTTGAAACGCTCATGCATGATTATCGTAGGTAATACCACAAGTGTATCGGTGATTATCGAAATAGCAATTCCTTTGAATTTGAGAATCAAATTACTTTGCTTGGCAACCACACGAGCGCTTGCGCGAGTGTGGTTGCCTAAAGCAACATAATTTGATTCGAAACCGAGAAGGAATTAACGATAATCGCCGATAGTTGTATTTGTTAAGATTATTTCATGAATAAAATCGAAACAATTTTTATTTATTTACTATTCAATTTAACTATTTTATAGGAACATTAATCCCGCATTTAGTTCTGAAATTATGCAACTAACAAAACATTTACTTGATATCCAATGACAGTGACAGAGCGCGTCATCGTAGTTTTGTCATTGCATAGTCTACTGCTGAGGTTATGTTTTGATAACATTTAGTAATTTAGTGATTTGATTAATCAACGAGTATGCAAAATTTGTCGAAAACTGTGAAATTGATATGAATTAACAGTGAGTGCTTATTTAGTTTTGGTCAAAGTTTGGTGTTGTGTCATTATAGCAGCTTGCTTGTGGTAAGTTTTTGTTTTGATAATAACCAATCAGGAATCGAACTTCAAAATCGAAAACATCATATACATATCCAGTAGCCAATCAAGAGCCGAATTACAAAATCGAAAACATGATGTTTTCATTTATCAACACAAAAATTTCAACCAATCATAACACGCTATTTTAGCATAAGTGAAATAATCATCGAAATTTGACTAAAATCAGGGAACCAGCATGTTTCTAGATTGCTATGTCACCACAATAGTCTTGGAATTCTAGATCCGAACCAATGTAACAGCGAGGGATCTGGCAAACACCATATTTTTCTATATATTGCCATCTGGGGCGAAGAACATGGGAAAGTTTAGTCATTATCATCAAAATACAAATGTTCCACTACAGTCAAGACATTCCGAAAAAAAAATTGATTTTTGTAAAGAAATTGGATGTACTATTTATAAAAAATAGCAATTTAAAAAATTTCTGATTCATTTCTTGAAACCGGAATCCCACGCCTATTTTCAAAAATGATTCATAACAGGCTGAATGACTTCCTGAGTAACTTCATTTTGCCGGGACGCCCAACTTTTTCCTCTACGAAAATTCTCGATAGTGGTAGCTAATAAAATGCGCATGCGTCAATCATGTCGATTTGGTGAGTGCAAAAAAGTCATTAATAACTAGTTTTTCAGTTGAACCTCGAGATAATTCGATAAAGTAATCGAAAAAACTTTTGTCCTACAAAATGGATGGTAGGACTGAAGAGTCTCTCACTCCCAACAGGTGGTCATAAAAAATCATTAATAACCAGCGGATTTTTTTACCGTTGCTTGGTTAATATTTGTATAATTGAATGGTCATATTGTCCTACAAATTGAATGGTAGGTGTTCCCAGTCCTACGCTCCGAAATTGTCAATTCTACACATGGAAGGTTAGTGTATGCTTAACCTAAATAACGAAACTGTTTTTCTACAAGGTTGAAGCTCCCATTGGAGTTCCAAATCTTTGTTTATAAATTTATTATTATATTATTGAAAGATGTGCTCTTGCTGATCATGTTAACAAATTTGACCATCTAATAAATTATAATTCAACTAAAATATTAGCTAAAGAGACTCATATGACTAAGAGAACTTTTTTGGAATTGGCCTTCATATCTCAAGATAAAAAATGTATGAATAAAAGAACTGATATAAATCATTTGAGTGAGATTTATTCCTTCTTACTGTCGTTAGACCACACTCTCCCTATGAATAATAATATCTCCATAACTACTCAATTGGAAATGTAATTTTTTCCTAACTTACAAAACAACAGTCGTATATTTCAATTTTCAACAGTTGGTACAAGATTACAGTTGGTAACATTGACTTGAAAATTGCAGATTTCTTTTCTATTGACAGTTGACACCTGATGTATATCCCTTAGATACAATCAACAAGTCTTTTGTTTTTCGATTGAAATTTTAAAAATTTCTGTTTATTTATATTCGTGAAGTCTTTTTCATATTATTTACAATTTTAAACTGTAATAGAGAGTTATCGGAAGCTTCCGTATACTGCGTTGATCACAAAATACTGTTGAGAAAGCTGTACGGATGCCGAGGAGTGACTCTCACATGGTTCGAGTCATATCTTTCTGGGCGATATCAGATGGTTAAAACAACGGAACTATCAAATAAAAAGGAAATATCATCAGGAGTTCCGCAAGGATCTGTGCTCGGACCTATTCTCTTCCTGTTATATGTTAACGACCTCACTAAAACCAAGATCTCTGGTAAATTCACTCTCTTTGCAGATGATACCACTATACTGTGGAAAAGCAAGAACACCAGGGAGTTGCATGATGTAATAACAGAAGACTTGAAATCTGTGAAAGAGTGGTGCGATGCAAATAAATTATCTTTCAATGCCGAAAAAACCCATTTAATATACTTTAGATGCGCAATTGATGGTCAAGGTGTCATAGGAAATAAAGATTGCACTAAATTTCTGGGTGTGCTGATAGATAAAAATTTAAAATTTGATGACCATGTTAAGCAACTCAAAAGCAAGATCTCTTCTGGATGTTATGCAGTGAGAGTAATTTCTAATGAATTAGGACCAGGAACTGCCAGAATGGCATATTACGCTCTTATTGATTCCCATCTACGTTATGGAATACCTTTATGGGGAATGTGTAGAACAACACTACTCAATGAATTGCTCATTTTACAGAAAAGGGCCATTAGATATATTTATAAAATTAGACCCCGTGAGTCCTGTAGAGATATATTCGCAAGTAATAAAATACTTACAGTTGTAGCATTATTAATATTGGAATCGGTCTGCTTGGTAAATAAGTATAAATCAAAATTTGAATCGACTACTAATCATTATGTCACCCGCAACAGTAGTTACAGTCTGAAACTTCCATTACCAACTAAAAATCTTACTAAAGACTATATTATCTATAATGGTGGCAAGATGTATAATTACTTACCAGTTGATATAAGATCGGCAAACTTGAGTGAAAATGAATTTAGAAAAACCGTCAAAAATTTTCTTTCTGAGAGACCCTACTACTCCTTGCAGGAATTCTTCCATTCATTAAATTAACTGTATATCCCATGTCTTATATTTTGTGTACTCTGTATATTTGTATATTATTTTGATTGTTAGTTTTGTCTACATTATTTGTTCATTTAATTTTTCTTACTGTCCTCGTAGTGTCATGTGAATTCGTTCATGTTTTTAATCTGTTTTACACTGTCTTATATACATCTGTAGCTTTGTCAACAAGGGATTTCTTCTGACAATAAAGCATATTTATTATTATTATTATTATTATTAATGCAGTAATAAAAGACGACGTTATTTTAAATACTGCATGACCGTATTTGTTTTATAAAATAAGTGTTATCGGTAATCGTCTGGTTTTTCCCTTATTTATTACTTACCTTATTTCTAACCTTTCATGGGAGTTGAAAACAAGTCTATGTTGTATGGCAAATTGGTAATGATGGAGACTCTACTGGAAGTAGATTTTTTTTCTGGGTTTAAATTGAAATGGTGCGGAACAACTTCTCTTAATAAAACCACATCATCATCATACGTAAACCAAAAATGTTTAATTCTTCCTTTTAGAATAGACATTTTTATTTACTTTATTTTAGTTTATATCAAAACCTTTGCATCGCCTTTCTTATCTCCAATTTATTAATACATTCAAGTAATTAAAGGACAAATATACAACAAAACAAATGGGGTAATCAGAAATATCAGGTATCAGATTATATTTTAATAACAGAATATGTACAATCTGTGATGAGTGGTCACGTTTAGACGGAATAATTAAAATAAGGGAAAAAAAGACCAACTTAAAGCAGGCATAAATAAAGTCAGGCACTATCCTTAATAAGGGAAATATAAGGTAAGGAACATAAGCGCATGCGCAGGTGTCAAAATAAGGGCGACTTTAATACTGCTCTTCCTAAAGTGCGTGTCCGATAACTCTCTAATGTCACTATTCAAAGCATTAAGAACATGTCAAACAACTTCACTATAGTTGTAAGTAAAATTTAATAACATCAACATGTAAAATTGACATAATAATTCTTTGTAGTTTCCTGAAGATGTAAATAAAATTTACGAAAGCTTGGAATAAACTCTATAAAAGAGTACAGTTTTAACTTTGCTGCAATCCCCAATATTAACTGGTTTTATTCTTAACTAGTCAGCAACGACTACCCTTTCTATATATTATATATATATATATATAAAATGCGCCTCATTCAACAAACTTCACGCTCATACAAAAAAGTCCTACTTTACGAACTTGTATCATACGTAGCTATTTTCAACACTGAAATGTAGTTTGACAGTGAAATAATTTTGGCATGTATTTTGAGAAGAGTAAATTTCTCATAAAAATAGTCTCACCATGACGTTAGTAACCATTATAAATAGGTGAGTGTGAAATAGTTATTTACGTAACCACTTATGAAATGAAATAAAATAAACTCTCAGTTACTTAAAAATTCACTACATCACTAGTGATAAATAAAACAGTTATAAAAACTGTTGCGTTTCAAAACGTCAAAATTGCAATCAAAATTTGACATTTCATAGCTGGGTTAAATAAACAATGTTAAAATGCTAGAACGACGCTAGTGAATAATTGTGAAATAAATTGTACTGTTCTAATCACATCAGCGTCTTATACATAATAAAATGTTCATCAAACAAATTGAAATTGAATCGCTGTTATCCAAACGAGTCCTCCAAAATATATTATGATTCCTTTTACAAAATACAAATTTTGTAGCAATCAGTATCCGATTATAAACGTTCCTACAACGATTAAAGTACCCACCAAGTTATTATAGCGATGCATACGCTCAGTTGTTTTAGTTAAAAAACGAGTTTTTCTGTACATTCCTGCATGATTACTGTTATGAGGATGGTTATTCACAAGGACAGCGCTCAGGTAAAAATGTTGATAATCTCTATCCGAACCGAAATAACTGAGCTGAATGATAATGTATTATAAAAGCAGGTGCCATTTTGGATTTGTGACCAGGGCACTTATATTTCAGAATCGCCAATCGCCAGAGAAATAAAAATAAATACTCGCACATACCAGACAATGATATATTAGATAGTCTACATGTTTTTAATGTCCATTAAAAACATCTGTTGACGAACACTTACGAGTATATGAAACAAAGAAATTGCATAAAATAAACAAATCATATAAACAGTGGATAAAACTTTTTCAAGAAAAAAATCTGTTGACAAACACAGAAGTTTATGCACCATTGTTACCATCATAATCCTAATCGTAGACTTAATCAATATAATTGTACATTTCGGAAGGGTCATTTATACAATTTCTTCAGTTTTAGACTCAATCATAATCATAAGGATTTGGCCCTAATTGATCTCAAATTGATCATTTTAATAAGAGTACCCTCTTCCATGATTTATTTTTCGAAAACACTATAACAATTAACAAATAATAACAAGAAGCTCAAGTCAAAATTTGTTATGTCATTTGTTATGTTTAAGAATATTGTTCGATGCCTTGATCTAGTTGATCTAGCCTAACTAAAAACTACATCATGTATGAAAGCAAAAAAAAATGTATAACCATCTGCCAGTAGTCTATAGAAATAAGTATACCGTGCGCAAAAAAGTTAAAATAAGTGAATGGGCACTTTTAGGGAAAGCCTACTATAACCTGCAGGAGCGTTCTTTAGTCATTCAATCTTCTGAATTGTCAAATTTTATGTTATTTTTGAAAATATGATATTGTGTTTTCGATGTCTTTATTGTTTTTATTGATATTTTGTACTGTAATTTTAAACTTTCATATATAATTGTATGAGGTATTTTAAATTTTTTATGATTTTAGAAGTGATACCATGGAATGTTGTGATTTTATTTCCGAACTTCTAGACTTATAAATTGCCCTCTTATTTTCATCTATGAGCTCGGGAAAGCTTGAGTTGTAGTTCCATCATATTTTGTTCTCAGTCGCCTAAAAAATTAACGACTGAATAGGAATTAAATTTCAACCAAAATGAATCTTGAATTGAATGAATATAAAGAAAATGCATACACAAAACGAGAAAAATTTAATAAAACGTATTTTTTCTATCAAGAAATTAGTGAAATTTTATTTATTTTATTTATTCCATTCAAAATTACAATAGACATTGGATAAAATGTTATTTTTCGCTTAGAATTTTTGTGAATACTTATTTAGTATATATTCATAATTCATAGTTTTTACAATTAGGAGAGTTAATGCTAACTTTCCCAACGATTTATTTCGAAACTTCCGAATATTTATTTAATTATTCCACAGAAAACAAACAGGTTCATTATATCCTAAAATACATATAACAAAAAAAAACAAAAAAAACAATACATGATATATTTCGTTATTCAAAATACAAAGTGAGAAACGTAAAACAGAAATTAAAAAGAATTTGACGATAACTTATGAAATTAGATATGATGAACATGTTCTATAAATCAGTATAGTGATACTAACACGGCAAAAATGAGAACATGAAGAGGTAACTAATATAAAAATGGTGACTAACAATACGAAAGTTGAAGATACGCTTGCATGAGGTTTTCTTCAATCATTGTGGTATTATCTAATCGATCTAATCGAACTGGTTTTTGAACTTAGCTGAACTGATGAAAAATACATCATATAAGGAGTTGGAACATTTTCCAATGTTTGTTTTCTCCCAAAATTTTCATTGCCTTTCTTTTCCTATTGGCAGTAGAACTTTCGATGTCACTTTCGGCAGCCGAGTTAAATTTTAGCCGCTGTGTCATATAGTCAAAAAAATGTGATGTTGACGATCACCGGAAACAATTGTTATTGTTTTGAACCGAGCGAGTCAAAAAACTCGGCAATTAATTTTGATATACTAGCAATAAACATTTATTTTTATTGATTTTGCTTCAGTAAGTTTATGACCATGTCTAAAGAATGTTTAGTTCTAAAAATAATTCTGTACTTCTATGTGAATTTTTTTTATGCCAATCGTATCATATGAGTAAGAAATTGCTTCCACACAAATGAAATCAAGACTGACAAAGTAAAAAGCGTCTTTTTGTTTGATGACAGACCAATTTCAATCAGTATACAAATGAGGTCACATTTTATTTAAGAAAATAATTAAAGATTTATTCTAACAAATATTTTCGTTGTGATAAAATATCAGTGACATTTTTTAGCGCTCCTAAAACTCAAATTGCATGGCACACCATTGTTAATAGATATAGATCTTAAACTTCATTGAAATAATAAATGAAAAAGGTTAAAAACTGATGGTTTGTTCTGGTTTCGTATACTTGCGTTTCGTACACCTCAAAAACTTTCTTAAAATATTTTTGTTTTGTACATTGAATTAAATAACATCAATTTGTTTTGGAAATTTGGGCCATCGCAGAGGTGTATGAAGGAAATGAGAAGGAGAAAATTCAATAATTAATTCAGTGTACCAAACAAGAATATTTCAGGTAATTTTATGAGGTGTACCAAACGTGAGTGTGTGTAACAAGATAACACCATTGATTTCGTAGCATGGAAAAGACATATACTATTGGGTTATTTCCGAATAGTTAAATTCCTCAAAGAGAACATTATGTTCTAATTTATTATAGAAGAAACTTCTGTGTAAACTGGAGACAGAATGACTTTTTTATTGCCTTTTTTGGATACCATGTATTTTCAATAATATTACATTTCAAAAGTGATAAATTCAAAGAACAATAACATGAAATAAACAATAAATATGAAATAATAATTCATTCCAACAATTTCATATGAAAGTGGTAGTTGTTCCTAATGAACCATTCTATGCATCAACTGTACCGATTTTATATGACGAGAAATGTACTGCTTGACAAATATAGCTGTGCCTCTGAGATGCGCCAACGATAAACAGAGAGGGTTAATGTCCACTACCAACTTTCATCAAGAAGGACAAGGACGCCACCGGCTGGTCTATTGCGCACCCAATAATCAGACGCATCCTTATGCTTGTCGACCTGTACTTATCATTCAATCACCAGCGAAATACTCAACCAACTATTAATTTTCATGTCTGCCGTATTCAAACCACAAATCCAGTGAATCATAGGTGTGGTTTGAAAGGAAATGATCCGTGTAATGGGACCAATAAATAAAAATCCGAATAAAGACATTAAAACAAAGGCCTCGCTCGGCGCAATAAGCATAATGTAAAGGTATCCAAAGGATAGTCTCGATCAATGTTGCCAACCGTTGAGGAATTTCGGTATACGCAGCGGCGGGTTTGAGATGAGGATTCTAGAATATGAACAGATGCGTAGAGATTTTTTTTCTTCGGTTGTCTGTTAACAATTGTCAAGTCTGTCAATACATTAATTTATTATTATTACTATGAGTTCGTTTTCAAGTTACTTTATATATGAAATGAATTGAAAAATATGTATAGGATTATAAACATCCAAAGTAAAGCAATTTTTTTTTCAATTCCAAAAACTCTTCTTGTATTTTTAATGTCCATGACATTTCCGTTTTGATGCTAAACTGTATTTACACATGTTATGTAATCCAATAATTTTCTGATTTAATTAAATTATCTCTTCGAATTCTTACCTTTCATAAAACAACCAAGTTTGAAAATTACAGAGCTTCCTTTATCATTGATATTTTACAAATATTGAGATAACTTTCAGCAATTTATATCTTATACAACTTTCCAAAAAGATTTTGGATTATTTTATATAATCCTTTAACCATATAGATCATTTTTAACTGACACAATCAGGACATTTTGAAAATTTCGAAATATATATATATATATATATATATATATATATATATATATATATATAAATATATATATATATATATATATATATATATCGACGGAGTAAGCGTGGCGAGACCTGGGGAGTGGCAGATTGAGACCCCGGCGTCAAGTCACATAATCCTGATGATACCTGAGGAGTAGGCAGATTGAGACCTCAGTGTAGAATCTACCCTCACCCCCCCTTTTCGATCAATTTATCCTTATTTCTTTTTCTTGAAAATGGCTCCAAAATCGGAGCCGAAACGTCGAATTTCAATAAATTCTAGACGCGGTTCCAGTTTTCATATATATATATATATATATATATATATATATATATATATATATATATATATATATATATATATATATATATATATATATATATATATATATATGCAAATGCAAAAACACGTCAAACTGTTTTTTTTTTTATTCCGCATCTTTTGACATAAGTTACAAAAATAACACGTCAAAGTTGTCAAAGTTATGACGTCATCAACAAAATTTTTTAATGGGAAGCTAAGATTTTTATTACATTATGTGATAGAGCTTGTGTTTCTACACAAGGGAAAAATAGTTGTAGTAGGGCTCACATAAGAAAAAAAACGAGAAAATGAATAAAAAACGAAATAAACGTAAGTTTCATAATAACTTTTCAATTAACTAAACAGTCCATTAAACCAACTTTGACGTGTTATTTTTGTATCTTATGTCAAAAGATGCGGAATAAAAAAAACAGTTTGATATGTTTTTGCATTTTTTTCAAAAGTGATCCTTGTACTTTTTATGAATTTTGTGCATTACTTTATCATAATACATATGTCTACGGTTGCACAACATTTTGAGGGTTATGCCCAATAACTTTTCTACTTATGTTTTCATATATTGCCCCTCGCTAAATCCATCTAATTTATATATATATATATATATATATATTTATATAAATAAAACCTTCTGTAGAAGTCCTGCAATAGAAAATATTTCCAAAAATTATTGAACAACATAAATGGAGTTTGACATGTGGCTTGAATTGGTACATAGTAGTATGATATTTTGAATAATTCTTGAATATTTTTGTTTATTATCTCATTCTGGAATAATCTAGACCATACAATATTATGCACATTTTTCACAGATTTCAGAATATTCTGTCTATTAGTCTGCAATATTCTAGACATCTTTAAAAATATTTCGAAATTTTCCTACGAAAACCTTGGAAATTTGCAGAACTTCACTAACATTTATATATTTTGTTCCATGCTGGATAATTTTTTCATGTTTTGGATTCCACAAAAGGAACACCTCCCTAGGCAATGAATTGAAAATATTTCAGAATAGTATCGTCTATGAAAATATCTATAAAACAAAGACATATCATCAACTCTTCTGCGTTATTTCAGAGAAGTGTGAGCGCAGCATCTCCGACGAGAAGAATTGCTCTTTTTTGACAAAACATAAAAGTTACAGTTCTACAATTCTTAAGCTTTCTAAATATTCCATGAGCTCGATGCTGAAGTCTTTTTCTATACACGTATTTCGAGCTTTTCGTTCTCCTGTGGCTAACACCGGTTTTTTGTTGTTTTTCCTTGTAACCAGGTGTTGCTCATACTTACACTTGGGTACACCGTTCTGATGAGAGCCAAAAGCTTGAAACACGTGTCTACGATTTGCACTTCTAGAGAGATGTGTTCGATAACTTTTTGGATTTTGATTCTATTATATTCTCGAAAACTATCATATTTTGTAAATTTGAAGATCCTTATAAATATTTCTAGAATAGTTTGAAGTGTTCTACACAGTTCTATTATATTATCGAAAATTATCATATTTTGGAAATTTGTAGAACCTTATAAATATTTCTAGAATAGTTTGAAGTGTTCTATACAGTTCTATAAAAGACCACAGTGAACCTTTTCAGTTGTAGTGTCTTCGGAGTAATGATTATTATGTGTGCGTCCCAAGGCAGCAGACTGGGTCCACTGCTTCCCACATTATTCACAAATGATCTGCCCAACTGTGTTCAGGACTCTTTCTATCTTATTTACGAAGGCGATTTAAATTTTTTTCAAACTATTTCTATAATTGAAGACTGTGCCCTTTTACAAAATGATATCAACCGTTACTGACTGGATGAACAAAAATGTAATGACTATCAATATCCGAAGATAAGGATGAAAATTGATTGAGATCGTGGTTGACGCGATTAGTAGCCTCACGTGTCTGATGTGCTCCAAAAGAGTAGAGCAGCGGGGGCTAGTAGTATCAGGGGTGAGTAGTAACAGCTTAATGACACAGCAGGTTTCGAATATTTTGCTCCTTACAACCGGGCCTACGCTGTGAACATAGCCAGTGAGGCGCAGGAGAGCGCAGTGAGTGGTTGTGAGCAGGTGCACATTTTTGCCAGGTAACATAAAAAAAAATTATTCGTAAAGTTTGATTCTAAGTGACTGCAAAGTATTTTTGAAACGAGTATTTGTTAATTTGTGTGGTCAATATATTAAGCTATCATATGTTACTACTTTCATTCGAAAATCATATACACCTTTTTTTCAACAAACAAAAATGTTCAAAATTTTGTCATGGGGTAGTTCTAACAAAATTTCGGGGCACATTGTAACATGTTACAACTTGCCCCTTCGTGTTTTTATGTGAATGACTGTGCTTGTCGTTTTATACAAAGATTTTTTTTAGTAGCATGAATGTACAATAATAATAATAATTCTCTCCCACAAACACTCAATGAGTGCACACAAAGGCATAGCCTGTCCCAGCAATTATTACTATTAGCGCAACAATATCCCATAACTGGGAAATGCCTTACCTATTGCAGACCTAACAGATTTATCTTAATCAATTTTTTGTGTATCTTAGGATGATAAATTATAAGACAAAGTCAAAAAGGTCAGTCAAGTCTCAAGACATCTACGACTTAGCCACAAGAGAAGTTTTAGAAGAGGGAAACAAAATCCGCGAAGCTCCTGCAATATTTAACCTTTGTCATTTGTCGCTGTTTAAATGAATCTAATAGAAGAGAAACGACGAGTCTCTCTTTGTTGGAAACATCAAACCAAGATTAATTTTCACGCTAGTTTCAAAACTGGTCAGTGATGGTGTTAAACCAGAAAAATCTTAGAGAAGCCATTTGATTTAGGTAAGGATATTATAAAACTATGCGAATTCATTGACTAAGTTATTTTGAGCTATTGAAAATTATTTTGACTGTTCATTAAAAGACTAGATATATACTGAGCGACAAGAAAAATATTTAAATGTTGATGAAGAAACTCTGTTAATTCATTAGTTTATAAGAAATACGTTATAAGTAATATTTTTCATATTGATTTACAATAAAAGCTTAAAAATCATACAAATATGTTTTATTATTATGTTGTTACAACTTGCCCCAAGAATGGGGTAAGATGTAACATGCAACTGCTTCCACAAAACGTCGTTTTTACCAGCAATGTTATCAATTAAATCCCAATTATCATTCTTACCAATACCTGAATAGATGACCTCTAATTTAAAAGTCATTTATAATGAAATTACCAAATATTTTGATATCCTTATCGATAAAACTAAAAATTGTTACAAATAGCCCCCTGCTCTCTAGTATAATTGGGTGTCATTAGCATATAGATATGGACATAGCAATATTGGAGACATTTGAGTAATTGACCCTGAAGTACACCCGACTTCAAATACAATGGTGTGGAATGCATTTTATCAAGAACCACTTTTTTTGGCGACCTCGTAGATATAATATAGATAATTATTCATTATTTTATTTTAATAATTTATACATTTGACTACCGTTGAAAAAAAAAATACTCCAAACAACTGAATATATGCTAATCAATCCTATAACGGGTGCAAACAAAATACCATCCCTACACACTGACTATCAGAAGCAGTTCAGCAAAAACGATAATTATCTCTTAGACGTATTTTCACGCGCTTAGTAGTTGGCAACGCTGTTTCTGATCTCCATCAAGGACTACAGCATGCCGACCGGCCCAACCTCCAACCGACCACCTGAGAGAAGAGGTGCCGTGTTTAGAGATGTAGCTCTTGCCCAGAGCCGGGCATGATTTAAAGTGGACCTTATTTATGGGACTCCTTTACATAAAACATAGGCACAACCCGACCGAGTGCAGCGCCCTCTGCGACGCGCAGTGGCGTGCGCGACGAGAAGACGGTCGTCGATTGCGTGCGAGACTACAACAGAATTAATCGTGTTGGCTATTGAATTATTTTTGTCATTATTTTCATTTTATATATAGCTCATGCGAGGATTTGGAATGGTACCAGTCGTTGGATTGTGTCTTTACATGCAGTTTAAATTGGTGTTACCTTGTTACAAAATTACCTGAAATATTCTTGTTTGGTACACTGAATTATCACTTTATCGGATTCAGTCACCATATGGCTACATGATTGTTTGTATCCCTTATCGTGCAAGACATCAAATTGGCCTAAAAAAAATCAGCATACTTTCACAGCGCGTTCAGAATATCAATATTTACATGTGCACGCAACCTAACCTAAAAATTTGACGAGCATAAATCATAAAAAGTTGAACCATATTGATCTACTTATGGAACTTATTCACATTATCTTCAACATAATTATCAAAACTAAAACATTCCCCTTGCTTTGGAAAATTTCTCGTGTGTGTCCGGTATTCAATGTTGGAAAACAGACCGACATTACAAATTGCCGGCCTATTGTCCTCATTTCAGAATTCTCCAAACTGTTTGAGATAATCCTTGACGACCTTATGTATGCACACGTGAGGAATTTTATCTCAGACTCTCAACACGGATTCGTTAAAGCCCGCTCTACCTCCACTAATCTGAGTACATTTACTCAGTTGGTTTCCGAAGCCCTCGACTCTAGAGGTCAAGTTGATGTTATTTACACAGATTTTAGTAAGACTTTCAACCGGGTTTGACATGAACAGTTGTTAAGGAAGCTACCTACCATAGTTTGGCTTCTCACCTGATATTTAACACCTTCTAAAATCTTACTCATCAAATAGAAATTTATTTGTCGAATATGAAGGAGTCAAATCATCGACATTTATTGCTACTTCGGGTGTTCCTCAGGGTTCTAATTTAGGACCTATTCTATTCCTCCTGTTTATTAATGACATAACACACTGCATAAATTATACACATAAATTATTAGGTATATGCTGATGACATGAAAATTTTCAGTAAAGTAGATAATTTATCAGACTGTAACTTACTACAGGAGGACATAAAAAAATCTTTGTGGTTGGTGTGAGAAAAATAAACCAGGATTAAATATTGATAAATGCAAAATTATGTCAATAACTCGGAAACAAATTCCAGTTAAATTCAATTATCAAATCTACAACTCGGACTTGACCCGTGTTTTTGAATTTAAAGACCTATCATTTGATCCTAAGTTAACGTTTTCGAAACACATTGATAATACCATCGCAAGAGCAGCCAAGTCATTGGGATTCCTGATAAGGAATTGTAAGGAATTCACCTCAACAGATACTCTACGCACCTTGTACTATTCTCATATCAGAAGTAAGCTAGAATACTATAGCTCAGTGTGGAATCCCAATCACTTGAAGTTCATCTCAAATATCGAAAGTATTCAAAAGAACTTTTTGAAATTCCTGCTATCTCAAAAAGCGCGGATGCTATCCTGAAAGAGGGTATACAACTACAATCTGCTTCTTAAAGAATTTGGTTTGTGCTCTTTAAGAAAGCATCGTGAAAAAAGTGACTTGATATTTATGTACAAAATTGTCAACAACTTAATAGATTCATCAACCTTACTATCCTTTTTTAACTTCAATGTTCCACGTGTGACATCTAGATCTCGACTTTTATTCATCGTTGGGATTCCGCAAACGCTTCATCATTTTCACTGTCCCATCTCAATAATGTGTCGAAGTTATAATAACTTGAGCAACGCAGATATTTTCTTTTCTAACCTATCACATTTCAAACGTATAGCATTATTAGGAAATTTAAATAATTTTGGGATGTATATGTTTAAACTATAATATGATGTGGAGTAAATGACTAAAAAACATAAAATTGCAACATTGCAAAATTCGATTTTCTTCTATACAGAATATTGCATATTTTGACTTTGATCGCCTGGAAATATTTCGAAAATGCAAAATCCCGTGAGTGTTACTTCGTCTTCTGAGTCCGAAAATGAACCCGATTTTTGAATAAGAAGGCTAATTCATTTAACACAAGTCGATTTCGTGGATGGTTGAATTTTTTCGTCGATAGAGTTTCCCTTTTCCAAGTTACCCCTTTGTCGAATTCAATTCGACATTTGAGGAAGCGACTTTTCAAAAAATGGAAAATAAATATTTTCCAAAATTTGATATCCTTCTATATAGATTATAACATATTTTGACATTGATCGCCTGGGCATATTTAAAAAATGCGCGAAAATTTCGTTCTGAATCCGAAAATGTACCCAATTTCTGAATCAGAATGTTAATTTATTAAAAAATGTCGATTTTATGGACGAGTGCATTTATTCGTCGAAAACTTGCCCTTTTCCAGTCACCCCTTTGTCGAATTCGATTTTTGAGGTGATATTCAGAATGACCTAGTCGAGATACGTCTGTGGACAGTTTGTGATTTTTTGAAGAATGATAAATACGAATTTACGCAAAATTCGATTTCCTTTTATATAGAATATTGCATATTTTGATTTTGATCGCTTTGGAATATTTAAAAAATGCGGAATCTCTAATAGAAGGCTGATTCATTTAGAAAATGTCGATTTTGCAGATGGGTGCATTATATTTTGTCGAAAAATTTTCCCTTTTCTACTTAGGTACCATTTGTCGGATTCAATTTTTGAGGTGATATTCGGAATCAACTCGTCGAGTAACGTCTGAGGAAAGTTTGCGATTTTGCGAAAAATGGCAAATAACAATTTTCGCAAAATTCGATTTCGTTCTAATATAGAATATTGCATATTTTTACTATGAACGCCTGGGAATATTTCAACCATTCGGAATCCCGCGAACAGTACTTCATCTTTCATCTTCATTTCCTTCTGAATCCGAAAATGTACTTGTTTCTCGTTTCAAAAGGCTAATTCATTCAGAAAATGTCGATTTTGCTGATTGGTTAATTTTTTCGTCGAAAAATTGTCTTCTTCCTGTCACCCCTTTGTCGTAAGTTATAAACATATTCACTATAGTTTGATGTACCTACTAAGTTTTCATTAACTAAATGTATATGCTAGGACGAATGTTATTTTGTTCACATCACTCGTACCTACATTTAATGCAATTTTCCGCTATACTGAAGGCAATGACATTAGTTATGAGAAGGAAGAAATAAGGATAGTAAAAAAAATAATTGCTTTAACTTTGACTTCATTTTGAAAAAAAGTGAAATGTGGCATTTTTAATATACTGCCGAGATCATGGATTTAAGTGAAACGAACTTAATGAGTTAACATTACTAATAGAGGCTAGAAAAAACAAGAAACATAAATTATGAAAGACAACAAATAAGAAAACAAAAATTATAACAATGAATTTTTTAAATCAAACCAATACATTAATTATACTCGATTATATTTCAGACTCCTAAATTGAGACATTTGACATTTACATTGATTCATTTCATGTTATAAACCTTATTTCTTGTTCAGAATCATCCTACTTATCTCTCAATAATTGAATGATGTTGTATAAAACAATTAAATCAGAATTCTCAGTTATAATGTAATGCAAAAGCCATAAAAATACACACAATTCATTTGGTCATCAAATCAAATGACACTCTTGATTTCGACACTTCAAATTCAATCATCCAAATTGAAAAATATTGCATTCGTTCTCTAAAACGGATAATTTCCTAACGATGTTATATTCCATAATTCTTCGCCCACTACGATTTGAGGGAGTGAATGGCTTCCCATGAATTTTGATTAGAGAATGGCAATGTTAGGTCTACTCTCCCCCATTATCCAATCATGTGTTGGATTGTCAGATTATAATTCATTAAGAGTGAGTTAGATGGTGAAGGAGTTAGATGGATTGCGTATAACGTATGTCAGGATTCTGTTGTGAACTTCCGACTCTTATACAGTAAAACTTCCCTAATTCGAATTTCCCTAACTCGAAATATTCTATAAATCGACTATTATTTACAAATACATACGTTTTCACAACCTCACTATGTATTTTGACTCCATAAGTCGAATTTCTATAACTCGAATATTTCTAAAACTCAAACTGAAATTTAGCGGCAGCCCAAGCGAAAGTCGAATTTTTCGGGAAAGCACCTACTGGATTATACATACATATTTCGGGGAATTACCGATTCTCTTCTCAGTGACGACAAGTAAAAACTTATTTTTAGCATGAGACCCAGGCAATTTATCATTTTTAACAGTAGTAGTGAGTAAAGGTGGTGAAATTTGCCAAGGGATTTGTAGTGATTTAAGTGGGCGACTAAAATGGCAAAACGAAATTTGAATTGTTTAACGCTCAAGGAATAATTAAATTCAATTGCTGAGGTATAGAAAAAGGAGAAAAGGAGAAAAAATACACTGCACAACAATTTATGATTCCTGCTAACACATATTATCAACCATTTTAAAAAACAAAGACAAACATTTAAAAAAACAAGGTGACTTTGATTTTAACTCCAAACGAAAAAGGCTTAGAACCTATTAGACCGTCATATAGTGACAGATTTAGGTGCCCCATTTTCACATGCAAGCCTTGAATAGAATTGAGAAGTACATCGATGTTGAGTAAAATGGAGGGAAATTTACGAGTGGCTCCTGGGGAAAACATATGGAAAATTCGATTTTCCATGTAAAATTCGATTTTCCATATTTTAACGCGAGCCGTGTTCATCTAATCATTAATTAGTAGAACCTGGCTTCGGAAAATCAAAGGCTTGAGTGTTGAAGGTGGTTAAAGGGTTAAAATAAGGCTGTAATCTTGTAAAGAAAAAAAGAAGATTTTAACAGATTTTCCCACGCAAGCCCATCGAAATTATGAAAACCTACTTCGTCACTAGACCGAAAAATATAATGGCTTGAGTGGCTCGAATGGAAAAGTAGATTTTGTCGTTGGAAAATTTAATGGAAATTCTTTTTGATTTTTCCATATGTTTTCCCCACGAGCCACTCGTAAATTTCCCTTCATTTAACTCAACATCGACTTACTTTTCAACCCTATTCGAGGCTTGTATGTGAAAATAGGGCACCTAAATCTGTCACTATCTGACGGTCTATATGATAGTGTTGTATATTATTTGAAGTATAAATGTTTTTAATTTATTTACTTCACATACAAACTAGGTAATTCATATAACAATTATATCTATCTCGTGATTTTATTTGAGACTGTCTTCCGTCTGCTGGCGCGTTGCTTTTATATTTACATCTCATTTCGCCGAATGCTCTGGACCGTTCTTAGATGCGACGAGATTTCTCTCGATACACATTCCAGGCGACGGTGAGTCAGACGCTCTCACAAACTGTTTGCATGAGCGTTCAGGTCCGGCTTCGGGGAAATTCGTTACAATCCATTCGCCTCATTCAACAAACTTCACGTTCACGTTCACACAAAAATTACTACTTCACAAACGTGTATCATAAATAACTATTTTTTTAATGTCCGTAAATCACGTATTTTACTTTTTACGTAACGTAAAACTCTTCTCGCAACAGTATGGGGTATAGTAAAATATGTCAAAAATTGTACATTGCTACAAAATAAAACGTTTCATTTCAAACTACCAGTTATGCTATCTTTTTTATGGCTGGTAAATTAATTATGCTTATATTCATTGTGCAACAAATTATCAACAGTTTTTCATTTTTAACAAAACTTTCTGGAAATGTCATTGATTTAATTTAATAAAGTCACAAATTACGAAAACGTCATTTTGGCCTAATTCTCCGAGGAATTAAAGTATTGCAAACGTACACTAGGTATATTATATGTTCGAAAACACCTCAAAATAGTAGGTAAAACAACGTTGATATCTCGAACTCCCACAAATTTCTTTGATTTCTAGTTTCATAAAACGCCACTTGCAGAACGATATGAAAATTCTTGCCATTTTCTGAATGTGTCCAAAATACTGTTCTCGACCTCCTCTATCGATTCTACATAGTTAGTCCGTAAAATACCCATTTTGAAGGCTCTCGAAAAATGAGTTTAAAAAAATAATAATAATTTGCAATCATAAAATGGTCACCAAATCTAACCTTACCAAAATTGGAAAAACAAAATTTCCTACAAAAATAAAGTTTTATTGGAACTTTTTGTAAATCTGTTTGAGGAAAACTGTTTCGTTTTCGAGTTATTGGTGTTTTTCGGAAAAAATGTTAAAATGTATTCACCATTTATTTAAATAGGTATCTACTTATTTTCCGTTTTTTTGAAATATTTCCCGGACTATTGAAAAAAACTCATGACATTTTTTGTGGGTTATCAAGAGGCGATCAAAAAAAGTATCTTGTGAAATTTGAAAATCTGTCGTCGTCTTCGAGTTTTTGGTGGTTTTATAAAGGAAAATTCAATGCTCCATTTATTTTACAAGGTACAAAAAAAATTCATCCAAAGATTCTGACGAATAAAGGCAATTTTTTATTGACATAATCTCTTCAATACATTTCACAGTTTGTAGAATTAGTGTATGTAGTTATGTTGTTTTGTGTCATACAAAAATTTACATAACATTTTGGCTCGTACAACCCTTTTAGAAAGTTAGTATTGCTGGACTTATAGCATTTTACTATCATCGTTACTCAGCTGTTTCTGACTCTGTAATTTTTTTGTGGGCAGACCATGTACTGCAAAGTAATACTGCCTCTTGCACATGACTAAGTATCAGTTAACTTATCGAAAATAATTTTTTCCAGTAGTGCAAACCACACTGTACAGTTTTTTTGACAAAAAATCATTCATGTTACGTATGTCAGTGAACACAAGTACCAAGTCGATCAACGATCCCAACAAGACCTCTGATGCAAGTAAGAATAAACAAAGTTAAAAAGGCACTGAGAACGTTGCTGAGATATTCAAATCAATTTCACATTCTCTCCTACATGCCAGCCTCACAATGTACAGTCAGAATTTAAAGTTGATTTGTGTGACTGTTCGAGTGGTATTTTCCAGATAAAACTAAGTGGTTTTGATTTACTAGCTAGGGTTGTCTCCTTGCACCTCGTTATGGACGTATGGGATTGCGCGACTGGTATATTTTGATTTCGTTAACAGATATACCCACATACTTTGGTACTTTGTTACATTTTTTAAGTGAAGTGTTTTTGAGGACGAACGTGGCGGTTTTGTTTATGATTTGGAGAGGAGCGACTTGTGAAAGATATGAGTCAACACATAATAATTACAATAAATCAGAGTGCTGAAAATATTCTCAATCTGGTACTCTGGAAGGATATGGATATGTTCAGTCGATATAACATTTGATCACTAAGCTGGCTTTACATCTATGAGCTACGTAGGTATATATGTATTTAAAAATAAGCTACAATTGTTTTCAGTCAATGAATACTTTGATAATCATTACACAAGACAAGAAGTCAATATCGTGAACGTTTATCGAGGAATAAACTGTTCGCCAGATCATATGGGTTTGAAACTGTTTAACAAACTACCAGAGTGCGTAAAATCCATCAAAACCCTTAATTCAACAAGTAAAGCCTGAAATCAATCTTCACTGAAACCTGTTTTTGTACTTTATCAAAAATTAAATCGAGTGCAACTAAGCAACATATACTATGATGTCTATCAAGTATCGGCCAAGTCATTCCAAAAGTTGATGGATTCAACTGAAAAATTTACACCTCGCTGGTTTTTGTTTAGTTGCCATGGCAACCCAAAAAAACCATAGGCGAAATCAATAAGAGGAAATTTTTCTGTCAAATATTTGACATGTTATAGTTGACGTTTTGCTTTTATGTACGAATGGAATATTATTTTTCATATGGTAGGAGATAATATTGCATAATTATATGTAGTTACTAGATATTTCGAATGTGTCTGAAAATATGTTGAGGACTCCTTGCATTTCAACAATAAATAGTTCCACCGATAAAAAAAATTTCTCAAACAAATGTCTACCTATACTTGAATACATGAATTTAATACTTGAAACAATTTTATTCAACTTATCTTTTCGTGAAAACATGGTTGATACTTCCCGACGCTTTGTTTCCACTACGCGGATTGATTTCTTATTTTTGTTTTCTTTCATATTGCAGTTTTTATTCATACAGGTAAGATAAGTATTTCAATTATGAGTGACTTCTTTTATCTTCACAAAATTCTTCGCAATATGCATAATGTTTATTTTTGTTGTTTTATCCATTATTTCTTATCGAATTATAAAGTATTCTCCGCAATGTTATTCTTCTGAAACCTTGAAAACAACTTCACAACAATACGAACGAGAGCCAGTTGTTAAGCTGTCAATGGGTGCGTCTTACAGCATGCAGCGGCTTCAGCCGCTTTTACGCTTCACGTGAAACACGACTGACAGGTCTTCCAGCCGCTACAGATAAATGAACCACTTTATTTTCCGCTGGATTTATTTGAAGCGGTTCAGTGGTCTGTAATTTAGACCGTCTAGTAGACTTGCAAATCGCTTTCCACTTTTCTCTGATAGACAGATATTTTCAACACACCGCCACTATATGAATGCGTATCTGTCATTGTGTTATAAAAAAACATTCATGGCCCACTGATGTTATAACTTGTTTTGTCATGAATAATCTCCAAGTCAGATGGAATTAGCACAAATTTAATATATTTTGGTGTGAAATTTTCTTACCGATTCCCCTGCGAGCTTGGATTAATTACAGGAAATTTATCTCGCACATGAATTTTTCAAGAAAATACATATACTCGAAAAATTTCCGGCAATGATACAAGAACTTGGGAGATTATAAGTGAAAATTGTTATTATTTTACCACAGTTATGGAATGTATATTATGCTATCGCATAGAAAAGAATAATTTTCAAGTTTTTCAACTTGAAATCAACTGATTTCCGAAAGCCATACTATTATCAAAAATCAAAATGATTTCATGACTTGATAACCTCATACATATATTACAGTACTCGTTTTGTGAGGAAATATTTTTGTGAATTCTTAAAAAGTTTCGAAAATCGTCATTTTACTAGAAATGCCAACCAGAGTCTTTAGACGTCATATAGAGACCTACTAAAGTTATTGAATTTGTCAAAACATTATATCTTGAAATGGCAAGTAATATCACAGTTTCAGTTTTAACGATTTGTAGAGCTTGCACAATTTCCCTCATATTATATAAACCAACCAAATGCCATCATTTTTTGAATTCAAACCAATGAGAAAAAGACTTTTCGAAAACACTGTCTCCAGCCCGTGGTATTTTCAAATCGGTGTTTCGCTTCTTCCTTATTTATACGTTTCCGTAGTTTCAACAATTTCTGTGAATAGAGAAACGTCTCTTCAACTCTTCAACTGATATTAATGATACATGATGAACTGTTCTTGCAATACGTATTCATTCCATAATAATTTAATGTATTCGTGAAATTGTCTGATCGAATATCCCTTCAAAATGCAGAATTTTCACAATAATTTCACCTTGCCAGTGGCTCAAACTGTGTTGCTGTACAAAACACCACTCGAGCAAGCTGTCGTGGTGTTTCTAAGCAACACAGTTTTCGTGACAGCAAGGTGAAAGTAATTTTTGAAAATTCAACATTTTGTCGGGATATTGTCAAATATACAAAATAATCATGAAATAATTCAAATCCATGTAGGCAAATGCAAAGTTTGAAGATCTTTCAACATCAACTTCAACATTTTAAAATAGAAACACTCAGTATTCACAATTCCATAGTTTAATTCTTCAAGTTCATAGACATCAAAATTGATACAATTACCGGATACAGAAAAACTAGCTCGAAATTCACAGACTTGCACAGAGAAGGTAAGCATTTTTATGCCGTGCAGCGACCTGACGAAAAATGCAAGCTCATCATATTGTTTCTCTATAAATACACCTTTTGGGCAGGTCAAGATTCATTCATCTCTTTCGATTCATTTACGATTAATTATCCAGTCAGTTTGCTGGTCTCGAGTTTGTTATTGACAGTCACTAGAAATGTTCTGCATCTCCCCATCTCTGGCTCTGCTGGTTGCCAGCACAATGTAAGTTATTTTTATATTTTTTACGTTTGTTTTTTTATTATTCAGCGTGGTCATTCATTTACCTGTTTTTTCTGTAACAGTTTCATTTCTTATGTTGTTTTTTGTCTTAATAAATATTAATTCGATTAGAAATTTTCATTTATTGGATAAATGTGGGTTGGGTGAAAACAGCTTAAAAGTCCTCTCAAAAAGCCAAACGAGTACTGAGTTGCGACAATATTACTACTGAAAAACATTCCATGGATGCAAAACCTTTAACGTATTTGGATTCACACACACTTTGTATGTCAAGACTATCGAAATTCAATGTAAAAGCTAGTGACCAATAAATATGTACACATGTTAGACATTATAAAAATGGTGGTGTTGAACAAAAAACCTCAAAAACTTCAAAAAAGAACAATGAAACCAATCGAGCATATAACCTCAAATCAGCTCTGGAACGTCTTTCATGAACTTGAAAGTTTACGTTAGGAACATTATTTCAGAAAGAGTAAATAATCGGCCGAAATTTATTTGACTTGTATTTTATTTTGAATTATTTTGTGTTTATGGATTCATTTATAGACATTATAGATCAAACTATCACAATAAATTCTTTCAAAAATAAACGTTCACAGTATAGTTTGTATTCACAATTTCAAATTGATCTATTGTAGCTATGAATTATGTCCAACGCTGATACATACAGTGGCTGACACATACAGATGAGGTCACTTTCAAATTTTTTGAGTATATAGGTAAATTGATATAATTATTTCTAATACAGATATATACAGACAGCCACAAAAAAATAAAAAGGTAATCAATTTATCGTGCCTAATAGGAAAGTCACAATTTCGATTGTAATTCTGTATGTGTTTTTTGAACAACAGAATGCACTTGTAAATATAAATGCTAGGTACGAACCGGACCTTATTTCCACTAAAATGTTGTCTTCAATATCCTTGATTTGAAATTTGAATTATCTTTTTGAGTTTGCTTCGATTATCATAAAGGAGAAAAATTGTGATACGTTTGTGTTGGTTATTTATCTAGAAGATGGAAAAATAAACTTGGAATAACGAGATGAAGTGTTTTTATTTATATAACTGCTTGGAATACTGTATAACAAGAGAATGGAAAGATCATCTGCAACATCGATTCCCATTTCTTTCTGTTTATCCACAATATTGAAGAATGTATTTAGGTGACCTACCATGGATTCACTGTCAACCATTTTCGTGAATAAGAGTTGTTTCAACAAGGTAGCCTTTCGGGCGGGACCTTCAGATTGATGAGTCTGTTGCAACTTTTTCCATACTTCACTGGAAGTCGTGCAATGCTTCACGATAAATAGTTCTGAGGCTTGAATGGATAGAATGATATCAGCTTTAGCCTTCTGATCATTCTTTATCCAAAATGTTGCTTCGGTTGCATCTTCTGGCTTGGGAGTATCTCCATTCACGTAACCCCAGTGATCGTTCTTGATGAGAATTGTCTCAATTTGCAACTTCCAAGTATCGTAATTTTCTTTGCCCAATTTTTCTATTTGCATCAGCGCTGCTGCCATTACTGATATAAACTGATAACTTTTATATTACTGAGAGTAGCCTGGGCCCATAACCTGTTGGTTATTTATCTGGAAGATGGGAAAATAAACTTGGAATAACGAGATGAAGTGTTTTTATTTTTATGTATAACTTCAGAACTGACATTAACAACTTTTTTTTCTTTTTTATTTTTAAACAAGATCAAAAACATAAGATGAATGAACATCTACAATATAACAGAGAGCCACAGGGTGATGTGAGTATAGCACGGTGAAACATATCCAACAGTTTGTAAAAAGGTTTCGTGATATTTCACTTCAAAATGTGTGTAACTGCGAGTTTTTGGATATTGAATATAGTTCGTGAATAGAGTGCATTTCCACATTGCATATTTATACTGATAACATGCTATTTATGGATAGAAAAAAATGCATAGTAATTTATCTATAATATTTACCTGAGGATCCAGCAGGTATAATTATTTGTTTGTAAAGTTAGTAGCTGTTTTCGGCTGGATTCTTTCCTAAGAAATTTGCTAATATGTAGGATGTTGTGGAAGACAGTATTTCAATTACAGTTTCCATTATCTATGAAAAGATCGATAAATATATTTTCCGTTTTAATAGCAGAAAGCTTGTGATTTATAATAGGAGAATATTGCATACGGAACGCTGGACGAGTACTGCAAACGCTCATAAACAACAGAGTGTTATTTTTGTGCGGTTTTCACATTTTCAACATTATTACTGTAGTGGTTTAAATTTTCCTCTGACGTTATTTCAACTGTTGCTGCATAATTGCCTTCTATTGCAACTTGATTCATGATTCTTTAATTATTTACTTAAAACGGAATTCAAGAAATGTATGTATTTCATACAAATCACCTTGGTTGGAGTGTTTAATTCACATAATTTACTGGTAATGAGAAAGAAGTTCAATATCATGAATAATGACTATGCGATATTTATTATGTTGAAACTCTGTTCAGGTGTGAAGTATTCCAACACTTTAACGCATTATTAGAAAAAAAGCACAAACATTAGTAATGCATTATAAACAACTGTGGAAGAAATGAAGAACATTTTCAAAGAGAAAATGCAGAAATTATTCCAACATGACACTGATCACAAATTTCCTTATACCCCTTTAGAAACCAAAAGAGTACACAGAGAGAAAAGACTGCAGCAGGTTCATGTGTAAGGCACAGTTGTGTAGGTAGTTTACACAATTGTCCATTTTTTCATCATACGCGTTTTGTAAAATTCAATAAACATTTGTGCAAGTCAATTTGTATGGTATTCATGCACAACCACATTGCCTAAAAATACACAAAGATATGCACATCTTCCATAACACAATTTATATGGAAAACATCTACAACGCATTTAACTCATCTTAAACCCGTTGTGCACTTTCTATTTGATATGCACAAATTGTATTTTTTTTCAACACAATTGTGTAATTTGCCAGAACTTGACCAAGGCGTCGTCTCGCCCAACTAAATACGCAGGCGCGGCATTCCAAATGTCTAGTCCATCATTGTTTGATTGTGTTATGCTGATCGAAAGGCGAAGCTGTTTAAGTGTACTTACCTATTATTTATTATTTGCTCATGTGTATGTGTTTTCGTGTCAAATGGAAGTGTTAGAATATTTGCAAACTGATACCAATATTTGAAGGTTAGTAATGCTATTATTTTTTGTTATAACATGAAACCTACAAACTGACTCATTTTCATCATTTTTAACGGTTTGAAAGGTGCATCCTCGTACCTACTTCCTACTTGATTAAATATAGTTTGACACGAAGATTACTTTTAACTTTATTATTATTCAATTCAATACAAGACACAGAGCCAAAACAACGGCTTTACCGAAAGTTGAAAAAACCCTAACCCAAAGATGTTATAATTACCTTGGTCCCATTCTATATGCTAAAATTCCTAATGAACTGGCGCGTATTAATGCGTACGGTCTATTCAAAAAAAAATTGCTGTTTGGTTTCAGTCTGTCCCTAGAAAAGAAATTCACAGTTTAATCGATAGGAAAAATACCTATAACTTGTGAATATACTAATGGAAAAAATATTAAAATATTAATACTAACACTTGATTTTTATGATGTGATATATGCTGCCCCTGTTCACTTGTATCTATATGTATTGTTCATTTTTTTTTCAATTTGTTGTATTATAAGATATGTGTGAATGTTGTATATATTTATATTTATATAGGTGTGTGTACTCATGTTTGTTTATTATGTATATGTGTAAGTGCAACTAAAATTTTATACCCACGCACAGGGATTCATCACTTTGTGGGTTACCTGTATTTACCTGATACTGATATTGTCTTGTATTTTATATTATTTTATTGGTAAATATATTATTATTATTATTAACGTGTTCCAAAATAACAAAATGTATGGTTCATTTATGTTCTGTTTGGCATTTTGTGTTTCTGTTATTTTATTTGTAATTAGAGTTTATAGTTCAGTTATTTTTGTTATTACTTATTTGTGATGAAATAAACATTATTTGAATGACATTTAATTTTATTTCAACCTTCTGGAAAATGAAGCTTATAATTTCTGAACAGAATAAGATATGAAGAAGCGAATAGGTTGAAACTGATGCTTATTCTCATCTTATTCTGTTTGGATGTTATGTGCCTCAAGTGTATCCTTTCTTAAAATTATAAATTGTACCTAAAAAAATTGGCCTTGCTTTGTACACAAGTATATACAATAAACCTACACAATTCATGTACACAAATTTGTGACATTTTTTGCATTCTATATTTAAAATACCTACAGAATTTGTACAAACGAGGTACACAAATTGTTGCCATTCATTACAATGTATGCATAAACATTACATAAGTTGTTGACATTCGTCGCACAACATATGGATTCATTTTGTATATTTTGTGTATAAAATTAAAACAAAACTATCCAGAATAATAAACACTGAAGTGTATCGTTTATACACAATCTCTAATACAATATTATAGAAGAAAAATGAACAAATTGATGCTGTCAACTTTTTAGAAACAAATTGTGCTGAAATTATTTACAATTGTGTAGAAAACATTCATTTATTTCTCTCTGTGTATTTTTTTATGTCAATAATATGAATCGAATTGTTGCTAATATTGCACAATATTGTGCTATTTTATAAAAAAAATCTTACCCCCTCCCCTTTTCCCCCAACTCCTATTACGAAACGCAAAAAAAATATTTCTCGAGTGCCTTCAAATGTTTGAATATGTCTAAATAAGGAAAATAACAGTTTTTTATGATTAGCCCCCAACTCCCAGATGACAAAAAACGAAAAAATTTCGGTGGATTTTTGATATGATGCAGTTCAAGTTATTTTGAATAGAAATAAAACGGGCGACAAACCCCAAAAATTAATAGTTTTGATGCTAGGGGGCGTCGAAATCATACCTTGCTCAGAATAGACTATTCATTATTATAGGCGGAAACAATATCTCTACGTATTTTTGTTTCATTTTATGCCAAACAATTGTGTAAATTTTTATAAATTGAAAATCTAAGACCTACCCCTTACCGCCAACCCCTATCTCAAAACACGAAAAAAAATTATTCAGGCACCACCTCAAATTCAAATTGTGGATGTCTAATTTTTATTTATTTTCAAGATATTCGTCCAATTAATTGATATTAAAGAATCATGAACTACGCCCTATTAAGAAGTCAGCAAAATACACCAATATTTTTCCGAAGGGAGGGAAAGGTGAAATTAAACAACTGTACGATTTCCTCAATTTGAGCTGATTAAAACATTTATTTTGATAAAGCATTAACAAGCGTCGGGAATTAATTTTTTTCGTGTTTTAAAATAGGGGTAGGGGGTAAGGGGGAGGTTTGAGATTTTCAATTTATAAAAAATTACATAATTGATCAGCATAATCTAAACTAAAATACGTAGAGGTATTATTTCCGCCTATAATAATGAATAGTCCATTCTGAGCAAGGTATGATTTCAACGCCCCCTAGCATCAAAACTATTCATTTTTGGGGTTTGTCACCCAATTCATTTCTATTCAAAATAACTGCATCATATCAAAAATTCAGAAAAATCCACAGAATTTTTTTCGTTTTTTGTCATTTGGGAGGTGTGAGGATAATCATAAGAAATTGCTATTTCCCTCATTTAGGCATATTTAAACATTCGACGATTCATTGAAAGGCACTCGAGAAACATTTTTTTTGCGTTTCGTAATAGGAGTTGGGGGGAAAAGGGGAGGGAGTAAGCATTTTTTTTTATAAAACTGCACAATATTGTGCAACATTAGCAATGATGAAACAAGTGAAGATATTGTTACCGGGTTCGAAAATAAAATAAATAGTCTAATCTGCGCAAGGGGTGATTTCAACGCCCCCTAGCAGCAAAACCGTTAATTTTTTTGGGTTGACGCAATGGTAATATTGGTTGAGAATTACATGGACTACATCATACCAAAAATTCAAAAAAATCCACCGGGACCCAAATTCCATAAGGAGTTTGCGGGGTCCTTTACAAATTGACGGAGTGTGTATAAAACAAGTAGAACATTACAAATATTCAGGAATAGGATAACAAGGAAATGGAAATAGTATATTGTGTATCTAGTAGTAAAAGCAATACATTCCCAGACGACAATATAAATTGTTGGTCGAGGCGTTAAGCTGAGGCCAACAAGCATTGAAGTCTGGGAATGTGCTTTTACTACGAGGTACACATACTATTTTTTCTGAAATCGCAATTAGCATTATCAAAAACTAAGGAATTCTACATATTGTTTGCGTGAATTCAATAACTGTCTAAAATGTAAACAAGCCGGCAAAAATTTTCTCGGATCTTTTTCTGTACGGGAATAGTAATTTTCGTAACAAGTCCGGAAAATACTGTTTTTTGGACGAGTAGACCAAATTCTAGGACGAGCGTTAGCGAGTCCTGGAAGTCTGCGAGTCCAAAAAAACTGTTTTTGGACGTGTTGCTTACACTATTTTTTCGGCAACCATGTAGAATAACAAATCAATGAGACGCGTTTAATCTAAGAGACGAAGAGAGGTCCACTTTCACCCATCTGTTAACCGGATGAAATGAATCCAAATTTGAATATTTCGAACATATCAGTTCTTATTTGTATTATATATTGAAATTCGAACAGAAGATAGGTACCAAAAGAAACATTCCAATTCTTATTCATATTTATATCTGTATTAAAATTCGAGCACTTCCCGGCCTAGTCCGGGAAGTACGTACTTCCCGGACTAGGCCGGGAAGTGCTACTTTCTCAAAGAAAAAGTGTCCGGGAAGTGAACACTTCCCTGATGGTTGCCGAACTTACTTTCCCGTACCGTTTAGGTCCGAAAACGGTCCGGGAAAGTTCGTTGATTAGCAACGGACTAAAATACTAGATTAGCATATTTTGAGGCCTGAAGTTGCTCCGAGAAAGTGGGCATTCTTGAACGATTTCAGAAAAACATGTTTTTGTATGCCTACTTGTTATGTATTATATACTTTGTATGTACCTTAACTATGACTAGTTTTTTCGTTTATTTGTTGTATTGTAATATACACCAGTTTCATTTATTCATTAACTAACGTACCTTATTCATTTTTATACGGCAACCAAAGGTCCATAAAGATTATCAATATTATTATTAATAAGTTTTATGACACTAAGGTAAACACGATTAAATTTCCACAGATTTATTGTCTTCGCGACATGTTTCGATACACTGTATCTTTTTCAAGCGAATGTAATACATTAATACATTAAACATGTCGCGAAGACAATAAATCTGTGGAAATTTAATCGTGTTTACCTTAGTGTCATATACTATGAATTTCCATCAAGTAAAGGCCACGTCAATCCAAAAAAAAAAATAATAAGTTTTATACAATGTGTGTACTCTATACATTTTTTTATTGTCTTCGGTGATAAATTTGATTTGATTTGGTATGAATAATTGAATGATATGTGAACCTTCAAGTTATTTTCTTGTCGTATTTCCCAAAATTTGAACCAGCGAAATACTTCCCACGAAACCCCATTATTCCACTCCACTACCGAATCACTGAATGTTCCACAGTATAAACCTTTATAAACATCCTCAGTATTGTGTCATCCCGAATTCCTCTCCCGAATAAAACGGCAACCGGGACGGGGCCAGCATCCGAAAGGATACAAATGTTCCTTCGGTATCTGTCCGCACGGACGATATGTTTTGAATGGCCCCGATAAAATGTCGCACAACGCTCCTGATGGGGCCGTCGCAGGTGGAAACGGTGCGGAAGATAATACGAAAGAGATGTACGATTGCACTGAAAGGATGTCGGATTATTCGAATTTTGAATATATTTCGGGCAGGAAATCCAGCGATATGCGGCTGTGATTGTTTGAGCTTGAGTGAATGTTTGATATTTTTTTTTATTTTATTTTATTTATTTATTTATTTATTTATTTATGACCTCAAATACAGTACAAAAAGAATACTGATAACAAGGCCTATACATAAAATCTAATACATAATCAAATATAAAATATAAAACATAATGAAATAGTATCCAGAATAGCTGGATAGTACAATGTTTGTTATATACACACATATACAAATAACTTTTTTGGCGTTAATTCATTTAAATAGATATATCACAGGGTATTCACAGATATCACATGAACATATTATTAAATAGTCATACATCTAACATAATACATTTCAGATGTAGTTTCAATTTGATATTAAATGAATTTTTGTTTTCTATCTTTTTTATTTGTGCTGGAATTGTGTTATATGCTTCAATTGCCGTATAAATCGGTGAATCTTGGGTTTTTTTGGAAAGTCTCAATTCGTTTCTTAAAAAATCTTTATTTCGAGTGTTATGATTGTGCACGTCTTGTGCTAACATGAATGTGTGATTTGATTTAATATAGCCAACTTGCATGCCATGAACTAGTTTAACTTGTTCAAGTTTCTTCAAATTTCTGATATTGAGTAATTTCGTTTCTGAATAAAGTTCTGCAGTAGATTTTCGTGAGTCATAGTTATACAATACCTTTATGGTTTTATTTTGCATAATTTGTAATTTTGAAATTAATGTATCTGAAGCATTTCCCCAACAGTTAATAAGATATCTCAACCTGGATCCAACTAAGCAATAGTAAATTGTGTTTTAATGTTTGTCACTCATCATGTAAGCACATCTTTTCAATGCGCCTACTATTGGAACTATTTTACTAGTGATATAATTTATGTGTTTGTGCCAACTCAATTTTTCATCAATATATAATCCTAAATATTTGTGATAATCAACACAGTTCAGTAGATTATTATCAAATCTAATTTGTAGATCATGAAATGGCTTATTTTTTTGTTTAATACACATGTATACGGTTTTTTTGACATTTATACTAAGTTTATTATACCGTAGCCAATCAGAATAGTGAGTTAAGTCTTCATTTACGGTAGATTCAATACTTTTCAAACATGGACTTGAATAGACCAATACCGTGTCATCTGCAAAACTGAAATATTTTGCCTTTGTACCTACACATTGTACATATAAAAGATATAGAATTGGACCTAAAACGGACCCCTGAGGGACTCCCATATTGACGTTTCTTTTCTCACTACTCACATTATTGACAACAGTGTAATGACTTCGGTGTTCTAGGTATGTCTTGAGTAGTTTATAAGCAGTTCCTCGAAAACCCATTTTACTCAATTTTTTCAATAGAATTTCAATGTCCACGGTATCAAACGCCTTTTGTAAATCTACAAACACAAGAATGACATAATTGTTCTTATTAATTTCAGCAGAAACATTTTCCAAAAGATCAGTTGTTGCACTCATGGTACTACTTGCTTCCTGGAAGCCATATTGATATTTGTCAAAACCAAAGGTATCTTTTACATAAAGTGTAATTCTTTTTTTGACTATTTTTTCAATAATTTTTGAAAAGATGCTCAATATTGATATGGGCCTATAGTTAATTATCAAATCTTTCAACCCACCTTTATGTAGAGGTAATATTTTTGCAACCTTGAGTTCTTCTGGAAATTGTCCCGTGGTGAGAACATCATTTACAAGACGAGTAATAGTTACAATTATTATGTCCAGGAGATTTAGTAAATCCCACTTGCTCACTCCATCATGACCAGCTGAATTTGATTTTATACTTTTAATTACACTATTGATTTCACTTTCATCACATAAACCAAGATCGATTGAGTCCGTTGATTCTTGTTCAGTATATTCTTGATTATATGCCGGTGGAATTTCTGAGGCTAGCTTCCCTCCGATTGTTGCATAGTGTCCATTGAATTTATTGGAAATTATTGTGTCATCTGTAAAAATCTCATCAGAAATATTAATTTGTTTGATGTTGTTGGAGTTCTCAGAGTTCTTGTTATGCACCAAGTTATTTATCAAGTTTCAGGCCTTTTTTGGGTTGTTTTCAGTTTTTGAGAATTCTCTATTCACCCATTTGATCTTCAGTTGTTTGGCTTGATTGGTTACCGCATTTTTTGCTTTTTTAAATTCACTTTCAGAGTGAGGAGTTTTTAACCTCTTCCACATCCTGTATAATCGATCTCGATTTTTCACTTTAGCAATAAATTCGTTTGTGATCCAGTCATTGTTATTAATGATTTTTATATTTTTCTGCTTTGTACTTAGAGTTTTATTTTTGCAAAGTATATTAGCTAGCTTACCAAAGCTTGATATGGTTTTGTTATTTAATTCTAAACTAACTCGACTTCTCCAGTCTGCTATATTCACATAACTCCTTGTGACAACTTTTGAGACTTTTTCCATAATGTGCTGATCAACTGTAATGTGCATCAACTTATGGTCTGATATGCTATGGTCTTTTAATGTTATTTCACACTTCAGTTTTTTGTTGCTCATTACGTGGTCAATTATGCTACGTTTGTGGAATCCCACTCTTGTAGCGTACATGGAGTCAATTTTGTTGTGCAAATTGAATGCATTCATCTCTATAATATTTTTATATTCTGTAACATGGTTACCATTATCCAATAGATCCAAGTTAATATCTCCAATAACAACACATCTACTTTTCTGGTTATCGAGTAAGTCTTCAAAAGCATCGATAAATTGTTGGACGTTGGATGAAGGTGATCTATATATTACAAAAATTCTTAGTTTATAGTTTAATAAATTCACTCCAACAATATTACAGTTATCAATTATTGGTGCAGTTACCTGATTGTGAGTAATATTTTGTTTTAAGTAAATTGCTACACTCCCTCCTCGTATGTCTCTGCAATCATGTACAGCTACGTAGTTTGGGATATTGAAAAAGCTGGTTTCATTAGGGTACAGCCAGGTTTCTGTTAAAGCTATAACATGTATATCTTTATCACTTGTTTTCAGTAGATAATCTATATCCTCTAGTTTGTTTTTCATACTTCTTATATTGATATAAAGAACGTTTAGTTGATTTTTTGTTTTAGTAACCATTAAGGAGATATATGTTTTTTTTTCTCAATTGATTTTCTTGATTAGTTTTTAATCTGTTTCAATAACCAAAGCTCATTTTCATCCTTAATCCAGATTGGCTTCTCATTTTCGTTTTTTACAAAGTATATTTTTCCTCCAACAGTATATGCTGATTTGAAATTCATTTCTCTCTTCAAATCCCTTGCATTTTTTAATAATAATTGATTCTCAGCAGTGAGATCATCATTGAAATATATTGCCTTATCGCCAGATAATTTGCAATCCACACATTTGATACTTCTTATTTCTTTTCTTCTTTTATACAGAGATATTTTATCTGCTTTATCCTTGAATTTGACTAGTAAAGGTGCATTTTTTTTCCCACCAATTCTTCTGCATTCCTGTACAACACTCTCGGTGTAGTTCATTTTCATCCCTTCAAAGATCTTCTGAACGATTTCTCTAGGATCCATTTCTTGTTCTTCGATACCTGCAATGACCACATTGTTCACTCTTTCGTTCTGTTCCTTTGTGCCCAGCTTATTCTCCAGGTTCCGAACTTTGGTGCTTAGAGCTTTATTTTCTTCTTGAATCGCTCTCATCTGCTTCATGGTTTCCTTCAGTTCTTCTTTTTGTTCTTCGAAACAATCAGAAATGAACTGCAAGGAATTTTTCAATGCACTCATCTCACTCTTGTAGCTCTTTTCCAGATCAATTTTCAGATTTCCTAGTTGGGTTTTTAGGACATTATTGATGATATTTTCCAGTTTTTCTCTTCAGTTCCATGAATGTATTCATTTTCAGAAGTTCTAACCTCACTTTTTTTTCGCGATCTACAGCACCTTATTTTATCTTCATCATCGAAAATTTTTGCCTGATTGGCACAGCTATTATGAAAAGCTGCCGTACAAATTATGCAATGCACAGCCGTAACTACTTTTTTATTGCAGTGTTTGCATATTTTTATTTCGCCAGTTTTAGATAGCTTGTCACTACCCGCCATTTTACAATCAATGTCTTAGTAATGATAATAATAATAATCTTTTCATTTACTCTGATTGATCAGTATAACCACAGGAGTAGAAGTACAAGTGAAGAAGAGGAAAATGTCAATGTGAGAAAATATTAAAAGTAGAACTAACTATACTAGAGTCCGACTCTGAGTCGAAAGGTTCGGAGTTCGAACCCTGGTTGGGCTGGGATTTTTTGATTTAATTTAACAGATTAAATTATTAAAATGTCGTGACTTGACTAGGGTGAGTCCTGCACGATTCACTGTTGCCTTCTAATTAACAGTGCTGCTCCTAAGGTGGCGTATGGAGTTAGTAACAAGGCCTACCCAGAACACATGGCTAATGACCATAGCAGTCGATACCAAATCACCAAAGAAAAAAAAACTATACTAGAATAAAGAGAAAAGTATATCGACCAGCTTGTAATAAGAAACTTGTTTCTATCGGGGATACGGTCAGTGGTGAAAAAAGAAGTTACTCTTTTTTGCTACCCGAGCTTTCGCGAACGTTTATTCGCTTTTTGGAGGGCTACAATATAAATTAATGGACATTAGATGTATAAAATAAATAAAAAAGTGGTAAACATACTGTGCAAGTTGAGATTTCCTTTGACAATCGTTGAACATGTATGTAATTAAAATGGAAGAAACAGAAGAGAAAAAACTTGTCAGGAAAATTTTACAAACATGTATTGGATAATAGCCATGTCATGAATAATGATGATTCAAAAATTTTACATGTAGAAAAGAATTTAACCAAAAGACTTGTTTTTGGAAATGGCTGAAATGAAAATGCAAACAAATAATATGAACAAAAAATCGGATATTGACAACCTCAGGAAAATTTATTCATATATTCTTTTACAACAAAATAATTCAACTGATAGTTGTAACTGAAAATAAGATCTTTATTTTTATTTACTTGCTCATTGCATACAGCAGTGCCTGTGAGCTGCTCAGATTGGTACGGGAGGTCGTGGGTTTCGTTATCTGCCAGTTTAATAGATAGATCCTTTGACAAAAATTAGATACTCGAAATTAAAGAAAGTAAAGATACAAGGTAACTATGGGCACCAGGTTCTTTTTTATGAAAATACCAAAAACACGGATTTTGTCAAAGGATGTACTTTATGCTTCTCAACAGTAAAACAAAAAAATTCTGAAAACACTATATTTACAATTTGTTTCTAAATTTGAATACAATAAAGAAAATTATTTAAACAATTGAGGTTTGAATTTCTACAAAAGTATGATTGAAAAGATTTGAGTTTACAAATTTGGCAAATAATCGCTTACAAATATCTGGTTTGTTTACTTTTATGATCAGTGTTTGCGATGGTGTAGGAAGACTTACTCCAGAGCTCTACTTCAACGTTGGATGTAGGAGCCTTGTAGGGTGTCTCGGGACAGTGGCTGCTCTACTAGCTGGATACAGTTTGTAGTAGCTTATCTGGTATATTGGAGTCTTTCCTAAAGCTCAGATGTTTGAATGCTGAGGTTACACTGTGAAGAAAATAAAAACAAACCAGTACCTTGTATCAAATTGACAAATGCGATAAGAATAATCAGGGAAAAATCAACTTACAGATTAAATACTAAAGAAATGATGAAATATTATAATTTTACAAAAATTACATTTGTCTAAAAAAATAACATGTTAAAGATTTGCTGAGTTAAACAATGTGTTAAAGATTAAAATTGTGTGAAGCACAAGAATTTACGATGAAGATTAAATTTAGAATCTTCTCATACAAAATTAGAGAAGGCCAATCTCAAGCGAGCATGAGAAAAATAATTATCATGAAATATTGTTTTCATAAACTAAAGAATAAAATATTCAAATTTGAACAGTCATGCAGACTAGCAAAAGGATATCAAATTACTGATCTTTCTTATCGATAAAGATAAATAATTATGGAATTTCTGAGACTGAGGAGAAAGAGAAAGTGTAACGATAAAGCGTGATGATAAAGAGTACAGATAAATTGTAACGAGAAATTTCCTCGACAAGTATAAATCAAAGATATGTCTCCAGACTGAGGAGAAAGATAGTGTACCGAGAAAGTTCCTCGTTAACAAATTTGCAACGCAAGCAGATGGTTGGTTTGAGTTTTTTTCTGACTGAGGAGAAAGAGAGAGAGTACTGAAAGAGTACTTCGACATCAAATTTCACAAAGCAAATGAAAGGTTGTTAAGACAATAGATTTTCTCTTTGGCTAGGCCTTTCCACCTAAACGTGGCTAGTGAGTGATCCAGAATAGATCGAACCTAGAGTTCGGAGAATCATGAGTGAGTCTAGCTTCTACAAATTGTAATTTAAATTAAGTGAAAGCAATGACTCACCCACGAATTCCGTGCTCCTAGCTACCAGGCCAGTCCTTGTACAGATCACCAACCAGGTTCAGGAGGAGTGCCTTTAGCTCCTATTCACTGTTCACACTTCTAGCAGGTTAGTATTCTCTGAGCGTTACAGGAAAACTTGTGGAATAACTTGTATCACTGAAAATCATAAAGCAGGAACAGAAACAGGTCTAATTGATATTTAAAGTCGAGATATAATAAATTTAATCGAAATCATCAAAACATATGAATCATCACTTTTAGAGGTTATGTTATGGACTGGTTAAATTTTGACATTCTCGGACCGACTAGTCAAAAGACGATACGAAACGTTATTCAAATGTTAATAAGGTATCAGGATTATATTAAATTATTTAATATTGAAAATTTCGAAAATATTTATGAGTGACGCTCATGTGGCCATCTTTGTTTCACCAGAGACGTGAACCAAGTCGCCAAAATGAATTTAATACATTTAAAGAAAAATCTGCCAAAGAGAAAGTCGATATGTGCCTCTGGTGAGTTCTGTGGAAAATTCGCATATATAGTTTTTTTGCGATTTCTTTGAGAAATTCACGTCAACTGCTTTCGTTGACATCTATGCGAGGTCGGTTTGTGATATTCGCATGCAGTGCTTCTGGCGTGGTCTTCAAGAGTTTTACAAGATATTCTTACAAATTGAAAAAAGAAACGTATTCAACTGAAAATTGGGAAAATAGTATATTTCATTACGAGTTCAGAAAATAGGCTTTTTCTGTGCGTGCGCGACATGTTCCCGTGGGAGGCCAAGCCGGTCACGGAAGTCGTGCAAGCACGACAAAAGCATTTATGGACGAGTACTGAACGATATTTTTCATTATTTCTACCTGAAATAGATTGTTAAGAAATATTAATTTTCAATGATGAAGGAACAAAAACATGTATTATTGTATTAATTGAAATATTTATGGTACAAAAATATCCAGAAATTTCCCCAAAACAAGCGTTATTTACCCTGTTGGTAAGGAAATATTTAAACAATTTGCGATTTCTAGAGAACTGTCAATTATATATTATTTAATTTTGACATCTAACTAGGCAGCTATAATGACACCAAAGCACGGAAAAATTTTTCGTGCGGGCGCACGAAAATAAAAATCCTTTTTCAGTATTCTAAATAAGCAAGTAAATAAAGTGTTTTCAGATAGAAATAAGGAAAACAATTTTTCAGAATAAGAAAAATCCACGATGAAAAATGTGAGATACCTTTTCTAATATACAGTGAGCACGTAAAGGTTGGAACAAATTCGTTAAAAGCTCGATACGGCCATTGGGGAAGAAAAGCTCAGACACGTCGATTTTCTTTTTCAGCTGCTCATATTTTGGTATACTCAATTTTTTTTATGACGTCCTCGCTGTTCGAGTTATGACGTCATTATAATTTTTTTTTGAATGGCATCACCCTATTTTGATAATACCTTCAAAAAGAACGCATTTTTCTGTGTATGGCTGTCATATTTTTTCTTATGTTACATAACCGTATTTTCGGGAAATAAAACATATTTCATTCATAATTAGGTCTATTAACGTAAACTTTCGACTTGAGGTATCCCCATAAAAAAATCCCGTGGGATTAGATCAGGAGATCTAGCTGACCACTCTAAAAATCCTCGTCTGTGATCGAAATCCGGAGTACGAGGGAATTTTTCTCAAGTATCGATAGGCTACTTCATACTCTGTTGTGAAGCAAGTGTGATGTGAGTTGCCTAGATGCCAATCCCGTCGTCTGGTGTTTGCTCGAAGTGTGCAACTGACCACCCGGGGTGGGGCTGTAGGTTTTTCTGGGTTTTTCAGTAGCTTGAAAGTGGATACGCCACCAACAATCAAAAAGTCTTCCCGAAGCGCCACGGCAAATGATAATAATAGCCGTCCTCTACCCGCAGACTTGGATTTTTAGAGTGGCCAGCTAGATCTCCTGATCTAACTCCACTACATTTTATTTTGTGGAGATACTTCAGGTCAAAAGTTCACGTTAACAGACTTAATATTACATTATTATGATTGAAATATATTTTAATTCTCCAACATACGGTTATCTAACATAAGAAAAAATATCACATTCATACACAGAAAAATGCGTTCTTTTTGAAAGTATTATCAAAATAGGATAATGCCATTTAAAAAAAAATAAAATGACGTCATAACTCGAACAGCGATGATGTTATCAAAAATCCGAGTAGTCTAAAAAATGAGCAACTGAAAAATAAAATCGACGTGTCTTAGCTTATTTTCCCTAATGGCCATATCAAGCGTTTAACGAATTTGTTCCAACCTTTACGTGCTCACTGTATAACAGAAAACAACTACTCCCACATTACTATGGCACCCTGGACATCGACACTTGATAAATATTGTGAAATCCCTAACTATTCTTCTGTAAAAATCTGATGTTGAAAATTTGCATTCTCATTCAGATATTTTATTGAAAAACTTTCTCAATCAAGACTGAAGTTGTTGTATCTGTGGGAGCACATAGGAGGACTTCCCACTTGATATTTCGAGTGCATATTGTGAAAAAATATAAACCAAATCCAAAAAAAATAGATGGTTGAAAATAAAACTGATGAATTCTCACCGATGTGTCACTTAACCCCTATGCCATTTGAAATTTTTAAATCGATGAGCCCCCTCCCCAATCACTATTTATGATATAAATGATAACTTTTCTTCATATGTTAGTCTGAACAAATCAGGTAAAGTATCGGACTTATTCAATAAGATATTAGATTTGGTGTGAACGTTTTCACGAACGTTGATACGGCGACAGGAGGAGTAGCCACCAAAAATACAAAGATATATTCTAGGGAAATGATAACTTGAATCTTTGAAGAAAGAGAACAGATTTTGGATTTCAGTCGAGTTGAGTTGTTATAGGCGAGAAGATTGTTTATAGAGTGCCGTCCTGATCGCTGTGTATTCGTTGCCAAGTTCTAAACTTATCACCTCTTAGCTACTCGGAAATATTGATACTATTAATGTTCTTTAGCCTCCTAAATAAGAAACGTATATCGTCAGATGGCAGTGCGTGTACTCCCGATGAAATAAATACAAACTCCGCCTCACTTCTAACTTGGCGATTCTCGTAAGATACAGGTCCGAATTAGATAATTCGGTGCTCGTTCTTCCAAAAACCTGTTTGTTTTCGTGGTAATCTGAAAGTTTGCATGAAAATTTCTAATGAATAAATATAATGGAATCCAGTCACACAATGTATCAAGAATTGAAGAAATATTTTAGCAAAATCTGTTCGAACTATCTCGGAAATGTTTTGAATGTGAATTTTAAGAAGAAGTATATCGCAAAAAGACAGATAATGACGTATGAAATATCAAATGAAAGGTAATGTCAAATAAAACATGACATGAATGCAGCACAAAATAAATATACAACGCTGACGTAAACAGTCTGTTATATTATTATTTTTAAGTGTATTGGACTTAAATTACTTTTATGGGATACTTGTTTTTGTTATTACACGTTTCATACTAATTTGACCTGTATGCTTTGTGTATGGAATCGTTGAACAAAATTCACACTTACAGACGTCCAAGTGATTTGATATTTGAACCTAGGTGTTCACTGTTCATAATTCCAGTAGCAGGTGGGTACTCCATTATAAATGTTTTTAGAGAAAAAACAAAAAGCGAGATTTGTGATTTGGTTTCTGATTCGATACAAAATGGGTATGTGCAGGTTTTCGGGGTCGTAGATTATGAATCTTTCGAGAAAATTAATAATTTCAAAATGGCGGACGAGATTTGTGAGTATGATCCGATTCGATTCAACATTTGTCTGTGGGTTCTTCTAGCTCAGAAATTATGAATCTTTTGTTAAAATTGATGAATTTGAGATGGCGGTTCCAAGATGGCGGACGAGTTTTTTTATTATGTCCGATTCGATTCAAAATCGGTTTTTGGGTTAAGAGATCCTGATGATTTCTGTTAAAATTCGTGATTTTAAAATGACGGAAAAGTTTTGTAATTTCTGGGCGGGTTCTAAGATTATAAAGTATGTAGTGGTTTCTGGGTTCGAAGATAATGATTTTTCTGTCAAAATTCAGGAGTTCAAGATGGCAGACGAGTTTTGTGATTTATGGTTGAATTCTATATAAGAAGGTATTTTGGGGTTGGTGATGATGAATTTTTTCAATAATTCAAAATGGCAGCTCCAAGATGGATTTCGTTTATTTTGTGAGTTATGGTCGTATTCTGTTCAAAATTACTATTTAGGTGTAAATGAATGCATTAATTTGAATATATTCGAAAATATAAAATCAGATGTGGAATCATAAATAAAAAATTTAAAAATCATCATTTATCAGATTTTGACTTTTAAGTTAGCTATTAAAAATAGTCACCAATAAGATCTGATCGCAATTTTCTTGAAAACTATTTTCTCGATTTGAATGTAATTTTTTGCAGGAAAGGTCCATAGTTTAGGAACATATGTCTTATTCCATATACAGGGTGAAACAATATAAGACTCTATCACCCGTGAAACATTCAATTTAACCGAAGTGAATGAATACAACTGTTAAAAATAAATTAAACAATGTTTTAGCTAGATGTTTTATTCTAATATACCTGAATATTGAAACAAATTAGCTATTTCTTTATTTTTTTACATTTCTTTCTCTACCGTCAACAACAAGAAGCATATATCCCTAATTCTCATTCCTCTTGGAAGATGCCCGTCTGATATTTCAGGTAGAATGCAATTTACATAAACTGCTTTCAGCATAGAAACAAACAAAGCCGTAACAATCACCTGGTATCAAGTCAATGATTCGTTTGTTTATCTTGCCGCGCTGCCCCATTGGAACATTCAAGAAATGTGCGCTGTAGCTTTTCAACTTCAAAGGAACATCAAAAACGCCGCGCTGCCCAAATAAACCATTGTATCGGAAACCAATGTAGAACGAAGTTGCCGATATGGGAGTCACAAGAACAAGTTATTTAGTAATATGCGTAAAAATATGCCACTAACCCCGAAATTCTCGCTAAATAGCCCTGACGAAGTGGAGAGTGTATTGCCTGATAAATATGAATGGAAAATTGTTTTTAAGACAAGATTTTATTCAAATGCACTGAAAACGAATATTATCTTTAGATCATTCGTAAAATATGTCATATTGAATTGTTTAGTTTTGAAAAACTCATCTCCTATTCCAAAAACTCCTAGGTACAAATTTTGAATAGAATCTGACCTCAAATCCCGGGGCCGCCATCTTGAATTTTTTTATTTTGATAAAAAAGGTCAAAATCACCGATTCAAAGAACCCCTACATTCTAATTTTGAACAGACTTGGGCAATAATTATTCGTTCACCGTTTTGTAGCTGTCATTTCAAATTATCAAACATTGACAAAAAAATCATGATCTCCGACCACAAACATCCCTGTACCTACTCAAAATAGAATCATACCAAGAATCAGAAATTTCCACCGCTATTTTGGAGCCGCTACGTTGAATTATCAACAAAAAATGTATGACTTCCCAAACCAAAAATCTTCTATATACCAATTTTGAATGGAATTGTATCAGAAATCACGAAACTCCTTCAATATTCTGGAGCCACCTCTTGGTTTTTTCTAATATAAAAATGTTATGGAGTATTGTTATGGAGTATTGTCCCTCAAGTGAACATATGTTGTTGAAAAAAGCTATTAATTATAAAAGTTATAATATTCCATAGTTTCGATCGACCCGATTGAGTTTTATTTTTTCCAATTCCTGATCCGACCCTATGCCAGGTGTCATACTGGCTATATGATACTCTCTTTTCCTCACCAGTCGTGTGGGAGGAGCAACCTGAGGGGTGTCATTTGAAAGAAATTCATTTCTATTTCTGAATCCAGAATTGTAAGTAATAATTAGTTTTCACTGGTCGGCGGCTGAACCAAACCTTTATTAGTTGACTTTGATAAAGCTGGAGATTTCTCATTTCAAATGGAATAAAGCAAGGAAACCCATTTCGCGAAAACAAAAAAGGAAATATCTAGGAGAAAAATAAAAAAGTCGTTTAACTAAGTGAATGATAGACTTCCATACTGAAATGAATCAACACCAAAATATTCGTTCGTTTTGATGGTGGAACTGAACGAAAATGCCCAAAAATAGAGGAAAATATTTTCATTCATTTAAAACCCAAAGAATTTTTTTGTCGTTATTTTTATCTTCATACAATCATACAACCCTTCACCACTCAGACAAAAAATCGTATCTGAATCCCCTTTTTTCAGGGATGAAGACCCTTAATTGTGAAATCGTTTTGTATTAAAAGTTGCGTGTGCATATTAAGTGGTAGTTACCTGAGAAAGAATATCTGACTTGAAAATGAATCAACACAAAGGCTATTCCACTCGAAAATCTCCGCTCCGACAAGTATATGCTAAGGAACAGCTCTCAATTTTTCCACCACGCAGGATAAACAGCGATTCATTCAAATCTTGTCTTTTTCTCGCGTACTCGCGTTTATTTTAATTCTAGCGAGGTGGGTTTAGATAAACTGATGACGTCGTTAACATGCCAAAACGTGCGAGAGACTTAATTTACAGTTTGATTTCGCTCGTAAAGTTCTTCGCGTGTTGATATTCGGAAAGTAAATATTTCGCGCCGTTCCCTGCGGAATACCATAAACTTATGGACCAAGACAAATGCGGATCGTTGTCGAATTTGCACCGAGCTCTTGTGCAGGCGGCGATTCGGTTTGTTTGTGTATTAATGCGAAATGTGTTGCCGCTGCAATTGTTGAGGTCGTTTTATTTTTTGGTGTCCCATCAATTCGGTGAAATTCCAACGGAACGAGAGCGAAATGCCACGGTTCAAATATAGTGTTAAAATATTGACAACAAAATTGTTTTTTCTCGATCTACGTTCTAGTGTTTCTATTTTGCTTTCAACTGAGCAATTATCGTTTTACAGTCAGCTAATCTATTCGAGATTATCTTGAATAGACTGATTAAACTCCTGTTTAATTTCACTGGTTTGATTTGCATTGGCTTCATGAATCAATGCGATCTGTCATGATCAACAAATTATCATAGGGACGATTATCTGTCGATCACACATGACTCTATCAAATTGAAATGTTAAGACTCAACGATCTTTTTTCTCAGTGCGATTTTTTTGTATTTTGAAAAATAGAGGTAACTACTTTAATTCTATTTTTTCTATAAGTACCAACTTTTAATTTAATTAATTTTTGTGAAATAATTTTTTTTTCATTTATTTCAAACTTCTAGGGACACGCTGTATGAGTAAGAACCATATCATATTTTCACGTGCGCTATTACTTTCAATTATTGTCAATCCTTCCAGGTTCGAATCGCCATGTGCTATAAATAAAACATCTGTCTCATCATTCTCATCTCCTATTTAAGAACCACCGCGTTCCACTTTTTCTACATAAACCAGTTCGGGTTTTTATCCAGTACATCCTCCGGCCGATCTCCTGAATAAATATTTGTTTATGTTTTATTTAAGTTGGGGAAGGCATCATTAGAAAGGCAAATGCCGTCGAGATGCTCAGACAGATATGGTAGTATTTGCCGAGTGAAAACCGTTTGATGTCATTCCTAGGTACAGTATTTTATCGAGGCAAATCTTTCATTGAGTGAATATACAGGGTGATTTCTAAGTTTTTTTTTCAACTGTGTATAGAACTCGTTAATATAAACAGCTGTTTCAAATAACTTTTTTCAGAAAACTGAAATGAACCAGTTGCATGGCCACCAAGGTCGCCAGACCTGAATCACTGTAATTTTTTTTTGTGGGGGGTTATGGAAAGTTTGGTTTGTGTCAACTTTGAACACCTTATTAAAGGTAGACAGGACGGTATTGGACACGTTTTATAATGATGCGTAACTATTTTATTTTTCATGTTTGTGGAAAAAGTTATTTGAAAAAGTTGTTTAAAAGTGATTTAAACATTGACGCTTTAACCACTCAATGTTTAAATCACTCACGCTGCCGGTCGCCGGTTCAAACCACAGCGACTGCAGAATTTTTCTGATGGCCCGAGAAAGTGGTACGGTACGATACAATGGGCATCTGCCTACGTGTCATCGGGTCAGCCTTGGGTGGCTGGACGAGCCTACCACGCACGAGGTGGAGTGTTTAGTGGGTATACCTGAGGGGGATTCAATTCGGAATCAGGGGACTCCCACACTACCTTATGGGATGTGCGTGTCAGACCGGATAAGGTGCCCATAAAGGGTTTCAACCACCTTGTGAGAAAAAAAAAAAAAAAAGACCCGAAAAAAACACCATACAAAGAAGTTATTCCTACTTGAGACCTAAATTATATAGCTTAATACATATCTCGACATTTATTCAAATCAAAAATAAAGGAATGGATAAGGATAAGTTACCAACGACGCCTTGCCATTCATCGATATATTGATACGAGGATGTATTGATATCTAGTTAGCCTAGACCAGTTCCCTGCATAAACAAAATATTGCGTTACCATAGCAACGAACAATAACTTATTAGAAGTGCCAGTGTAAAGTTTGACGTCAAAAAGGTAAAACAGAGTTACGCAATAAATTAAATGAAAAAATATGTCCACCGAAATTGTGAAAATCGAAAAATTGGAGTATATCGAGCCATCATCAAGTACCTGTATTTTAAAGGGTTAAGAGGTAAGCAGATTTACGAAGATATGCTTAATACCCTTGGTGATCAATGTCCTTCGTATGCCACCGTGAAAAATTAGACTGCAAGCTTCAAAAGAAAAATTGCTGCAAAATGGATTCCCAAATGGTTGAATGTTGACCAAAAGCGTGCAAGGGTAGTAGCATCGCGTTCGATCTGTGCTCTATTTGTAAACGATGCAGACTTCTTGAACCGAATTGTTACTATGGATGAGACTTGGGTACATTTCTACGATCCAGAAACAAAGCAATAATAGATGGAATGGCGACACTCCGGTTCTCCAAGACCTAAGAAATTTCGTGTCCAAAAATCTGCTGGAAAAGTTCTGGCTTCAGTTTTTTGGGATTGCCATGGAGTAATCATGATTGATTTTTTGGATAAGGGTAGAACAATAACTGGAGATTACTATTCAACGTTACTGACCACTCTATGGGAAAAAATTAAAGAGAAAAGACGCGGAAAGCTATCCAAAGGTGTTTTGTTTTTGCAGGACAACGCCCCTGCACACAAATCTGATGTTGCCATGCAAAAAATTCGTGATTTAGGGTTTGAATTACTAGAACAACCTCCTTATTCACCAGATTTGGCTCCGTCCGACTATCATCTCTTTCCTCAACTGAAAAAAAGTTTAAATTGTCGTAAATTTTCTTCCAACGAGGAGGTAATAAAAGCTGTGGAGGTCTGGTTTGCAAAGCAAGAAGAAACGTTTCTTTTGAAAGGTCTAGAGACGTTGCAGGTTCGCTGTAATAAATGTATCCAATTAAGAGGAGAATATGTTGAGTAATAAAATATTTTGACATTGAAATTTTGTTTGGTTCTATAGTAGGCTAAGAGTTTTTCAATATATCCTCGTTTAAAAAAATAATAATGGTAAACAATAAAAAAATGTTAAATAGAGCTTGTTCAAAGTGCATGTATAATATAATTGATTTTACCAATATGTCTTTCTATAATTTTTTATGTTATATTCACACCAATACTTGCAAATATTATGTTTATAACACCACTGTTTTTTATATTTTTATATTTTAAATATTTTAATCCTTCATGATATATTTCATATTAAATGTACTTAGATTGATATCGTGACTCTGGATCTGGGTAGACAATGTTCACTGTTCGCCTGTTGGTATTTTGCCTACTTTGACCAGATCTCTGATTGAAAATTATACGCATTGTCGTCTATCCTTCGCTCAATGTCATATCATTTTTATTTTTTATTCGCTATCTGCTCTAACAGGAAAATAATTCTACTTCATATACCCATATCACTTAAGAATACTAAGTTAGTTAGAATACATTAGTTCTCTCTCCCACTATTTATTTATTTACCATTGTCTATGGTTTTTTAGTGGATTAATTTGATGTAAGTTTAAGTAAATAAATAATATATTATTATCGTAAAAATCGTCCTAATTTTTTGAAAATTCTCCCAATTGCAAATGATAAATACAGTTACATAACAGTGTTTATCGTTATTTTAATCATTCTAAACATGAAAAACATTTGAATAAATCCAATCCGATTGCGTCATCAAGATTTTTGATAAAGGCACATCGATCGTACGAGATTCCGCATCGAGGTTGTTGCCATTCGCTGTTTCCTGGGGCTTTATTCAAATCCATATAGAAGATTTACGCGGACATTATGACAATGGACTTTCACAAAGATAGAGCAATATGGCTGATGCTTCGGTGACAATACAGTGTGGTCTCTCGGTCTCTCGTTATCGTTAATCTCTTTCACAGTAGGACTACGGGCTATATAGGGGAGCATCTCCAGGGACGGACTAGCGTTGTGTTCGTTTTATGAAGCAATATTTGTTGACGCAGTTAAAACATAGCACATTGAAGAATGAAATATCGTAACACAAACTTGTGCCAAATCAAAAATGTAAACCAGCAAATGGAATGGAAACAACTATATATAGACCAAAAGCCACCAATATGAAACCCTCCCCCCGTGGGAATTTATGACTTATACTTTTTTTTGTTGGTAGTACCAACCGGATGGAGAATAGAATTGATTGCTTCTCTTAAATTACAGCATATTCCGGAAAATAAAGAAAAACTGAAGAATTAAAAAAAAAATGTTTTGTTTAAGTTTAATTTCACAAAAGGGTAGGTACATTAGTTACCATGTTTTTTTATGAACTTATTTGGTATTCATTTAAGGTCTAATAATGAAAAAAAAAATTAAAAAAATCTCAACAGCATATGATTTCATAATATCTTTTATAATCCACCGTCATTTTCTTCATCCTCGTATATTATGTCGTCTAAGTTTTGTACTTCTGGTTTATCTTCCTTTAAATTCGTCTGGCTCGAAGGTTTCTGGAACGTCAAGCAGTTCGAGTGGCAACGGATCTCCTTTAATCCAATCGAATTTGAGTTCACCATTTTCCAATTTCCACCCATGTCCCACTGGAGTTGGTGTGGAGGGTTTAGCTACATGTGCGTTATTCCATAAGTAACAATGGTGGTTGACACGTTTTATGTGGTTTTTTAATGACGTTTTGCATGGAGGAAGTAGACTTAAATCCATACCTTTATTGTTGGGCAGAGAAAATGCAGGTGTGGGAGAATACTTTTGTATTTAAAATTATTATTATTTATTTTTCCGGTATATGCTGTAATTCGCAAGTGGCAAACACCTAAAATCTTAAAGAACATGTTAATACAAACATAAAAATGTATGTGTCGAAAATTCCCACGGGCGAGGGGGAGGGGGGGTATACAACAGCCTCCGCTATAATAACCTTATAAACTATATAAACGATATATCGTTTGGGTTTTGTATTTGTAGTTTTTGTTATGCTGAACATGAATCTGTTAGTTCTTCTTGCGGCGCTTGGCTTTGTTTTCGAGATAAGGCTGCGCAATATTTCATCAGTATCAGTCCACTATAGTTTATTATTTATTATATAATTATTTGTTTTTTCATTACAGTTTCTATCATAAACTGTCAGGCCGCGTTTTTAAAAAAAAATTTTTTGTGTTATTGTGTATTATTGTGTTATTGCCACTCTCCAAAAATTAACGCACTCCGCTTCGAGTTGCGGCAACTCTTTTTGTCAAGCGGCAATCTATCACTTTCCACTCGAAATACACACAAGATTTTTTCTACGAACGCAGCTTTTACACAAAATCAATTCTGTTTTGTGTTCTGTATTTTCTATGTTTCGTAAATTCTAAGTTCTAAGGTAGTGTAGTTGATTTAAAAACCTTATGTGCAACATTGAGTCCATTTTCCAATATCTCTGTAAACGATTTTTTTATATCGTTTGAGACTGTATATCAGGCGAACTTAGAAAGCCGGTGATAAAGTTGATTAACAGGAACTATCAATCAAGTTCTCGTTGCCATTGTCTATTGATTATGACAGTATGGTCTCAGCTATCGATATCATGTTCGATGATTACGGAGAAAGTGGCGAGATTAATTAAAAAATTTATTCGGATTATGCGAAAAATAGACTGTTGGTTGAAAAAGATAGGTTCTTAAAGAAACACAGACGCCAAGATGCTAGAGATTCAGAACTGCAACATGATTTTGCTGGTTTTGGATCCAAGAAAAAAAATTATGGCAGAAATATTCTTCTCTATTTGAAACTTACAGAGAATATAGGATTTTAATTTTGTAAAACTTTGTGGTAATGTTGAATTTAGAATTGAGAAGGGGTTTTGTTGAGCAATTCTGAATTTTGTGTCCTTTATTAGGTTTCTACCTGTCATTATTTATAATCTGTTCTGTGTATTCTAGGACATAATAATATTGGTAATATATTCTTCATGAACAGTACTATCCAGTCTTTATCGAACACAAGATGATTATTGAAGTATTTGGAAAGAGACGCCCACACAAGGGTTACCTATAAACACTAACATATCTAGGGAGAGCTTTAATCAGAGCATTTGCCCAGGTGATCAAGGAACTTTGGGCAGATGATTCATCTCGTAGAGTTGTTAATACAATCTCCTTGAAAAGTCAAATCCAAAGAATTGCTCCTCGTTTCATCGGTTTTGCTCAGGAAGATGCTCAAAAGTTCTTACGATTTCTGTTGGAGGGTCTACATGAAGACATCAATAGAGCAACGGAAAAGCTGATACCCATAATGAGAGAGATAGATGAGAAATTGAGTGACAGTGAGGAGGTCAAGAGTCATGGTCAAGATACTTATAAGGACGGACAATTCCAAAATTGTAGACAACTTCGTTGGCCAGATATAGTCTACATTGAAATGTACTTATTGTGGGCACTGTTCAGTCTCTTTCGATCCGTTTTGGGATCTTTCCTTTCTCAATACCACGAAGAGTAGGCTAACTAAAACTATCACAATGTTTGGATTCATTCAAAAGGGAAAAAACTTTGGATGGTGACGAGAAGCCGACATGTGCGAAGTGCAAAGAGAGAAGGAAGTGCACGAAATCCCTATCAATTCATAAATTCCTGAAAATTTTAGTAATCCATTTGAAACGGTTTTCTTCAACAGAAAGATTCCGAGGAAAGTTGAATGTTACCACTGATTTTCCTTCAGAGGGATTGGGATCTAATCATAGTGGGACTACCTATAGCGGACACTTCACAGCCTACTGTAGACATCCTTATGCAAGCACGTGGCATGAATATAATAATTCACACGTGACCCCAATTTCATCTAGATCTCTGGTGAGCGGAGATGCCAATGTTCTCTTCTATGAGCAGGAAAGCACTAAATCGCTACTTTCAGATCATACTTAGTTTTATTTTGTTTCATTTGTATTTTTATTGTTTTTCTATCGTATTAAATATTGTTTATATGAGGAATTAAATGATCAAACCATAGTTCTTACGTCGTCTATGTTGTTAATTACAGTTCAATTATTTTATCTTACCCGTGCGTCATCATTGTAATGCATATGAAATAAGTCAAGCAATTTTAGTCAAAACAAAGTCTAAAGGTAAAACGACGTGGCTGATATCCCGATAAACAACGTGTAGATAATGAGATAATGAGATAAGATAATGAATTATTAAATTAACTAAATTAACACATTTTAAATTCATGGAAATGGTGAATGTTTTTGGTCTTTATTTATAGAATTAGGTAAGGTTTTTTTCTCAATAGGGTTTCCACCCTCTGAACTACTGTTGTGTGAATATCCCGGTAATACGGAATTACAGTCACATATATCAATTGTGGGGTTAGAAATTTCAAAGATTATTTGTGAAAAAACACATTGTATTGTACTTACTTTGAAATTAATGATTGTAAGAGACGTTTAGTTTTGAAAAAAACTGTTTTTATAATGTGTCTGACTGCAAATCGAAGTAAAAGTGGTGACAAACAATCCCCAATCACAGAAAATAATGACGTGATTGATGGTACTGCTCTAGTCAATACACTATTTGGCAAGTTTAGTTGAAATGTAAAAACACTGTCAGCTTTATGGCTATCTCTTTCCACTGTTTTGAGTTTCAATGGATCATCACAATACCATAATTCTTTGCTTAGAAGACAAATGTCAACGAATTTTGATTAGCTCCTAGCGGTTGATAGACAGAGATGTTACATAGAGGGTGTGTTATTTCTTAGATCATAAATTGATGACGCATGGGTAAAGATAAAATAATTCAACTGTAATAGTTATTTATGTAATAAGGATCATAAAGGCGATCATTATGGTACAAGTCGTGAATCGATAACACGACGTGTGCCATAATGATTATTTATGATTCGTATTACATACAAAATTTTATCTGGTGGTATTTATATTAATACGTTTTCGAAAAATTAAAAACTGCATTTTTGACATGTCACAATGACAACTATTTTTAAAGGAGTAAGTATGTGTGTAGTTTCAAATATTAGTAGGTGAGTGAGCTGTGCTTTGCCATTTCCTTGTCAGGTTGTAACGGCAATATTTATTTATCGCTGTCAAACACAATTGTCACGTAGAATTTAATATAATTTAAATATTAATGAGTGACTCTGAAACTGGTAGTTTAACTTCTGATTTGGAAGAAATGACTCGAAATATCATGGACTCCCTTTTTGCCGGAAAAATCACGGAGTGTATATGAAATGGTGTTCAATCGGTACTAAGAAAGGTGTTCTGCTAAGAAAATCCAGAATATCACTCATGAAAAAGTATTGTTGGCTTACTTTGAATGCTTATCTATGGAAAGAAAACCATCTTCTCTTTGGTCATTGGAATTGACAAATATGCTTGTTACAAATGTAATAGATGAAGGATCCGTTTTTAGAATTACTTTACCGAATACAAAAACAAAGGTAATGCGAGAATTTTTTGTAACTTCGGGGAATATCCCAGGATTAAATATGCTAGAACTTGTCAGACAATATGTGGAAATTAGACCTGGCAACACAAACCATCTACGTTTTTATTCACTCATAAAAATAAGAAATGCACAACACAACCCGTTGAAATACACACCTTTGGTAAAATGCCAAAAGTTATTGCCACTTTTTTGAATTTATCCTGAAGAATATACTGGACATTGTTTTCGGCGAGTCTGCTTCAAGTGTGTCTCCTCAATTTCTTCCTTAACATTGTTGGAACCTCTTGTATAACCGCCTTTGTTCAATTTAATTTTCGAGCACTTGATAGAGAAAGTTGGATATCTGTTTACCGAATCGCGTTTCCGAATCGCGTTTATGGATTTGGTCGATATTTCGTTAAAATTTTTCGAAATGGGATGATCTCGAGTTGTTTCTATTATTTCGAGGTCCGGCCCTAGACAGCATCGTCCCCCTAAAATCCCGCGATGCTCTGAATAAACAACCCGTCGGAAGCGGAAAGAGAAGCCATAGCCAATGAAAAGACAACCGGATGTCAAAGAGGTCATTCCACTGGAAGATATTTATATGTTTTCGCCGGTTCCGTTTCTAGAAAGGGTGATTTTTTTACTCGATATAGTGGGGGTGGCGGAGTTTACTTATTCATACGCAGTGATCTCTTCTAAATTTGACGTGATTACTGGTCCAGAAAGGAGAAATGGGCCCGCGCCCGGGAAAATTGTTTTGATTCGCCACTCCCATAGCAATAATTTGTAGATGAGCGCCGCTTTGAACAGAAATAGAAATTGTCATCGGCCATAAATTTCGTGGGAAATTATTACTGCGGGAGGGCATCGCGTGTCTTTTGTTGTGGATTCAATATGCACTTATTGGATAAATCCACGACTGTTAAAATCGATGAGGCAGTTCTAAATGTGGCGGCGAGAAAAAAATCATTGCACTCAGTAAAAATTAACCATGTGGCGGCGAGAAAAAAATCATTGCACTCTTTTCTTTGTATATCACCTTCCTACAATAATAATCAGTTTCGATTTTCATCTTCCTACCTGCTATGCAAAACAGTATATTATGCAATGAGCACAAAATGATGCCCATTCTCCATCCTGCAAGAGTATGAATTTGCAGCACGAACCGAAAGCAAGTACTGCAATTCAAACGAGTCCAAAATAGTCATTTGGTTGCGAGTTGCATACTATACTTTTTCTACGACAACATATCGTTTTTTGTTGCCAAATATATTTCATCTGGAGCATTTTTGATGAAATTGTCGATATCATTTGGTGTAAAGTTCTTTGACTTTTTGGGTTTGTATCGCTTGAGTTGATGGCGGATGAGTTCTGGGATTATAGTCCGATTCTATTCAAAGGTGGTATGTGGGAGTTTTCGAGGAAGGAGATTTTGAATTTTTTTCACAATTCATGAGTTCCAGATTGCGGCTACAATATGGCGGGTGAGTTTTGTGATTAATTTTCAACTCTGTTCAAAATTTGATTGTAAGAGTTCTCGAGGACGGAGATTATGAGTTTTTTATGAAATTTCAAAATGATCACATTAAAATGGCGAAAGAGATTTGAGACTGTGGTTTCATTCTACTAAAAATTGGTATGTGGGAGTTTTCGCGGTCGGGAAACTATCGCCTTTTTGTTAATATCCATAAAATGAAAATTGTGGCCTCAAGATTGCGACTTGAAAAGAAAAACTGAAATTCGAAGTTAAAAAAATAAAAATATTTGCTTTGGATGGGTTGTATAAGAAATAGCTATTCTTAAGCGAAATTTGTTTGAATTTGTTACACACAAAATAACCTCGCTAATTTTCATCTCAATTATTTGAGAATGGTGTAAAAGCCGAAACCGGTCGTAATAAGTAAAATCGCAGTGGAAATTAGGCAAAAGTTATTTTATCCATCCTGTATTTCATCATGAATTTCCACATGAATTTCTTATGAAATATCATCAGTCGTTCCACCGTTAACAGTTTGATCAAGATCGACCCTCTGAGTTCAGTCTTTACACCCTTCACCGTTACTTTGTAGACTTTCTGAACGGCACTTTTACTGGGGTTGTTCTTGCAACAAATGGCGAAACGTTGGAAATAAGTTCTCTGAAGGATTTTCTCCGAAGCATAGGTCACACAAAAATTTTAGGAAAACACCAATTCTCACGTACATTATGATGTTTATTGAATATTAAGAATTTGCCTTTCCGTGGGAACAAAGAGATTAAAAAAGTTAATAATCTCTTCATTTATAAAACCATTGTTTTAGACATGCAAGTAATTGAAATTTTCTGTTTGAAAAACTAGAAATGAGTTTAAAGGGAAAAAGAAGCTGCATTGAAAAAATAATTCACCGACCTGATTTAAACGAAAGCTGAAAAGAACTATCCCATTCAGGAGATTCCAATCACTTTTCATAACAATAGCAGTCAGCGGCAAGGAGTTCAGTACCCCGAAATGTCCGATTCAGACAAAATAAATTAATTTATTCTGGGCAATTAGACTTCAATCAATTCGCTCGGCTGGGGATAAAAACGTCTCAGCCACTTGTCTGCGATAAATTGGACGGAGCTGTTGCCTTTTGTACTTTTTGGGATTGATCCGTCTATTTTGGTGCTGTAAAGGTGACCGTACGTTGCACATGGGCTTTAAGGCTTGGTTACTTATTCTCAACATTCATTACTAGTCATTATTAGTTATTGTGAAATAGAACATTGATCTGATTTCTTCTCCTTTATATATTTTTTTTTAACCTTATGTTGAGATATAAGATATTTCCTAATTTTTGGAAATTATCACGAGTTTGTCCTGTATTTAAATCTGGAGACAAAAATAGCATCATCGATTACAAGCCTGATAAATTGTGAAAGGCTTTCGCGGCCATCGTAACTTACATGGTGGTTCTTCGGGTTGTAAGGCCGACGTGTGTTCAGAGAAGATCTCGACGTTTCGCCAACACGAGTGGTTAGCATTTTCAAGAGTTATTTTACAAGTTTCTGCTTTCTTAAGTCGCTGTCAAATGCTTGACATTTGTTATACGTTGTCTCAATAAATACCTGTGATTTGACGTTCTTACATCTGATGTCTGCTAACGCTATGGACCAATCAGATGTAAGAACGTCAAATCACAGGTATTTATTGAGACAAAGCATTTGACAGCGACTTAAGAAACCAGAAACTTTGAAAATATCTCTTGAAAATGCTAACCACTCGTGTTGGCGAAATGTCGAGTTCTTCTCTGAACACACGTCGGCCTTACAACCCGAAGAACCACCATGTAAATTACAAGCCTATTTCCTTGATATATGTGTTTTCTATATTATTTGAAATAATTATTGGCGACGAAATCTATAATCATGTTCGTCAAATGATATCGCAATTTCAGCATGGCTTTGTTAAGAACCGTACTACGACCACCAACTTATGTATATTGATTATTGACATAATTTAAATCTAGTTCTCTGAATAAGAGGAAGCAAGTTGATGTGGTATACACGGACTTTGGCAAAGCCTTCGATAAAATTCCCCATCACCAACTAATAGACAAGTAAAAAACTTTGGTGTCTCCTCTAAATTGCAACAATTGATGAAATCGTTCTTAACCGGAAGAGAGTTGTATGAAGGAGTTGAATGCTTCACATTTGTATCGACATCAGGAATTCCGCAAGGTTCAAATCTGGGACCACTCTTATTGCTTTTATTCGTCAATGACATTTGTCAATCTCTGAACTCAAAAACTCTTCTTTATGCTGATGAGTCGAATGTTTACCTTGAGATCAATGATATTCGAGATCGTGAACTTTTACAAAAATATTTATCTCTAAATGATTGGGGTATAGAAAACAATTTACTCCTGGTGAATTTTGAAATAGTGACAGAGGAATGACGATAAAAGCTAGGGACATTGATTCTCACTTAATTTACTAAAAATGAAATAATGAAATAAAAGTGAAATAATTTCCAAAGTTTTTCTGCATGAATGAAACTTCAAAGAATGATGAATCCTTGACCAATTTTCTTGTACAACTTTGTGATATTTTCAGTACTATATATTCCCTTTGATAAAACCAAAAAAATTAAACCTCAAAAACGGTGGATAATAAAGGGTATAAAAGTTTTGCGAAAAATTTGAGATCCCTTCATTAAATTAGAAATTATTCGGTAAAAAAAACTTTTATGTTATGCTTCAAAAGGTATAGGAAAATATATATAAATGTTATGAAGCAGCAAAACAACGATAGTTTGAAACAAGAATAAGCAAGTCTAACAATATGTGTGAAGAGAGCTGGGCAATTATCAATGATCTTAGAGGAAAAAATAGTAGACCATCCTACCTAATATACCTATAAATACTACTCTATCTCAAATGAAATCAGTAATAATTATTGTTCTATTAACAATATCTATGAATATTAAAGCACAAGAAGAACCGCTCACTTGCATAAAGAATGTATCTGTAACAAAAAACTTAAATAAGTCGATGATAGTTAATGATCAGCAGTTTGAAAATTTAAATCAATTTTTGTGCTGTTTTTTTTAAATAAATCGGTCATTTTCAGACCACCGAAATAATTTTGAAAAAAATTAGTAGGTATAATTTGAAAAATTCAATTTTTTTGCGAATAAAATGTTTTCAGGAACTCCTACGGCTTCAATTTTTCCAAATCAGTATGTCAGTTAACAGTCTTTTGAAAAGGGATGAGAATGTAGGTGACTGTATTGATAAATGCTATCTTGTGAAATGTGTCTGAAACGCTGATAAAACATACCTAAACAACTGTCCGTCTAGCTTTATGCCGCGTCACGATCATGAAGAAATGCAAGATGGGAATTTAAACATACAGAAATCATATACATATCATGTACATCATGAAATAGAAAGTTATTGATAGTCAATCAGAATCATCATAAATGTTCTTGTATACTGTTTTCACGGACAAATATTAATTATTGTTTAGCGATCACGATCCAGTGGATAAATAAAACGAATTTGTCAGATGTTTTGAATTTTATTGCCAACGTTTCGGAGAAATGTTCGCCTTCTTCGGAGCTACAATAAAAAGTGTGCGTAAATACAAGCAACAATTGAAGACATACACAACATATAAATAAAGGAATTGGTAAAATGTATGAATAAAATTGTGTGGATATAAATAAAATATTGTAAAAGCTAGAATTAAAGTGAAATACTAAATAACCCAAAACATATATCAGAAAAATATCTCAAATGTGACAATACTTTCAAGTGGAAATTTGATATGATTTTTGATGAGAAATCATAAATGTCGAAAGAGGAGTACAGTTGTACATAATAATTCCATCAGATATATAATTGAAACAATACACAGCAGATTATTTGTTCGAGATCATATTCCAACGACTGGTTCATATAGAATGAATTCAAGTTTTGTTTTTTCTTTTTTACGTGATAAGAGACCGTGTGGATATGAAGATTTTTTATTTTTTTTTGTTTATAATGATAAGGACGGATTCTGTTCATCTGAAGTTGTTTTTATTTGTAAGCACACTTTTTAATGTAGCACTGAAGAAGGCAAAACTTTCGCCAAAACGTTGAAATTACAATTGTAAACATCTGAGGATTGCGCTTTACTCGTCCACTGGCTCGTGACCACTAAACAACAATTAATATTCTTGGTCCATAATTGTTTGCCAAAGATGATATTTGAATCAATTGTCTCCCAAACATAAGGGATTAAATGGAAGTACATTTTCCGTGATACTAGCATTAAAGCAAATGAACTTTTAATGAAATATGATATTTTAACGGTCAATATGTACCTTTTTTGTCCACAGAACCGCAGGCTTCACAACAACTTTTGATCCTGAAAAAAAATTGCCGTATTAGATTCAGGTGAGTAATGATAAGTCTTGAATGAGAAAGATGAATATACAGTGCAGATTTTTTTGCCTACTTCCTCCTTTTAACTTCTCAACAGTTCAATGTCCAAAAAAGTTTTAAATGGTATCACTGATACTACTTTTCGAAATAAAAGACAAAAAAAATGTTGAGAGGCAGAGAGATCAAAATCGTGAATATACGTATAAATGAAAATAAAAAAAATTAGATGGTTTAAAAGGTAATTGAATTCTCTTCCTTATCTCGAAATCACAATTTGAAAATTTTAAATGACATTGGGGGTCAAGTAACACACTTCTGAAAAGAGAACCATCTAAATTTTTCTGATTTTTTTGAAAACGTATTTCCATCTCTTCAATAACAACAATTCAAAATATTTTCTGTCGTATTTTTCCACATCAAACCGTTCACATTTATCGAGGTATGGGTACCGTTCAGATCTGCACGTATACTTCATATTTTGAGTGCACAATGTAATTTTTTTAGAGAAATCTGAAAAAGGTATGGTTGAAATGAAAATTGAATTTTCTTTTCTGTAAAATGTCGCACCGTATCTACATATAGTTTCCGCTAGCAATTATTCTTTAACTTATAATGATCAAGTACAGTTATGGTCACGCAATGTTCTGTGTATTTCAGCCCTGATTATTGCTGTTATTGTAGCCGAAACGTAGGCGTTGTACCAAAAATTCAATGGAAATGTCCAAACAAGCTGAAATCTATATTTTAAAGGTTCATTAGGTTATCTAATGGCCCTATAGATATAAAGTAAGTGTTACTTGTTTAGAAATATAAAACGTTCAAGACGAACTGTATTATATAGAGGGATAATTATACAAATTTTGTATGCTTGTATAGAGACATATTTTCGTAATATATTGATTTGGTGGATAGTTTATGAAATCTTCAACTGAACATCACATTTGTGAAAATCTTCAGTATTTATTGATATCAACAACAAATCAGTGTACATCCCACAAATATCAACATCCGGAACAACAAATACGAGACTGACATAACAAGTCATGATTGGAAGAAAAACTTCAAACAATATCCAACTACGGCAGAACAAAAGCTGTGCCTTAGGCTCACCATCCTTGATAACGTCAGCTACAACTCCTGCAAAACTTGCTTTATCGCAAATCTAAACTCCAATGGGGGAACAATCTTTTAAATTCCCATAACGTGAAACGCCATTTTCCAAATTGCGATAATGAACCATCCAAATTTGATAACGCCCAACGAGATATCATATTTACGGATTATATTACGTTAATGCCTGAGTTCACCCTTGTTGCGCCAATGCCTTACGGGGATCAACTTAATTGGATCCAGAATTTATTCAACCTCAAGGCAAGCTACCGAAAACTCCCTACAACTAACAAAAGTTGTTAGTTGAAGGGAGTGTAATAGTCCAAACACAGTATACGCGGAAAGTTGTTTATAAAATGCGTGGAAATATCACTAACAAAAAGTGTGTTTTTGTCCATATGGTGGACAATTTAAATTCAGGTTCATCTACTTCTCCAAGGTATGTATTCATGGATCTCTATGAAATAATTCCCAGAGGCTAATAAAATAGTTATTTTTGTATTAAGTGAGTAGAATGAGTGTTTTTTTAATGGCACATGAGAGTGTTAATTTTTGGCCGTGACCACAGGTCAAGGCCAAAAATTCTCTCAAATGTGTCATGAAAACACGAAATACAAACAACATATTTTGTACAACTGTGAATGTGAATTTAGATCTTCTGAGATATATAAAAAATAAATACTTCCAATATATCTTGACGTGGTTTTAAACGGCTTTTAAACGGCTTTTAAACGGCTGTTGTCTTGAAAATATTATGCAATATTTTCAGTAAAATAGTATTAAATTTTTTTCCAGTCTGAAAAAAATAAGTCCAAAATCTAAATAACACTCTACTTTTCCATATATGTTATCTTTAATGTTTTCAATACAATTTCACAGCATCCAGTGGTCTTTCTGTGTCATTACTATAGAACCAGTTTGATGGCTCGCCGCGTGTTTGACTGTATGACTGTGTTTGCTCGTAGTTGCTTTAATTTCAAGTTATTTTCAAGAAGATGGATGTTGATTATGATAGTGGTAGTGATACCCAATCAGATATATCTAAGAAAGCAAATGCAATAGTATCTAATATGTTACCGGCCAAATCCAAGTTAATATATGAGAAAACATATTGTCAAAAATATATGGATCATCCTGTACATCAAAATATTTTATATTTCAATACGTGGGTAACCTTTTTACAATTCAGTACGTGAGCGAAGATATTTTTATTTTGAAACACAACTTGTCCTCAACAGAACATAAACAAGAGTTTTCAAAAAGACCACTGATAGTTCGATCTGCTAGTCGAGTTTAGAGTTCTGCCGTGCCCACAGCTAGTGAGGGAAATGGGGGGAGTTTGGAAGATCAGATATTAGATAGAAGGAAAATGTTCCCTAAATGTAAATGCCGATATGTATTGTAAGTAAATATCTTTTTAAAATAATTTATCCAATCAATAACTAGGAGAGATTCTTCAATTCTTTAATTCATTAATTCTTTATTGATTATTTCCTTCATTAATTTCAATCGTCTTAATCTCATATTTGTACATAGTAAAATAAATATTTTTATATTTTACTAAAGTGTTTTAAATCTATGAATGATCAGTATCTACCTAGTTAGTCGTGAATCAACCCCAATTTACGACAATATGACCAATTTCTTGAATGGGGCGAAAAGAAACATGTAAAAAAGTTTTCTGAAAATGTGTTTATATGCTATTTTGAGGAAAAATCAAAAATTATGAAACCTCCTACGTTATGGAGTATCCGCTCAATGCTGAAAAGTACATTGAATGTTAAGGAAAATGTTGATATAAGGAAGTTTTCAAGATTGGTCCCGCTCATTATGAACAAAAGTGTCGGATACCGAGGAAAGAAATCTAAAGTTTTATCAAGAGATGATATCAATAAATTCATTCAAGATGCTGAAACGCTTTCTTCTTGTAAAATAATATATTTGATACAAAATTATTGCATATCTCTAATGTAGAAAATCAAATATTTGAAATATTTATTTGGTGTTACCAAATATTCGTTATTCAATTAATTAAGAGTATTCAGGAAAGAAAACTGCAACTGAAAAATATAACACAATATTTCTTGTTCCAAGAAAATATATCAAGTATTTCTTCATTAAAGAAATCTTCTTCATTTGATATAGGTAATACGTTTTCAATTCTAAATTCTCAAATTGAGAAAACGCGTACCTACTTTATCTTCTAAAGTAAAGTATTTCATATAGTGTTATTCAAAATCTCTAATGTAAAAAATTATCTAATTGAAATATTTATTCACTTTTACTAAATATTTTTCAATCAAGTAAGTAATTATAACAGAATTCAGGAAACAAAATTACCTACAATTATTGACAGATATTGGTAACTCAATATCTCTTGTTCCAAGACACCATATAAAGTATTTCTTCATTGAAGAAATGTGCCAAAAATTTGTATCATGAGAAGTAAATTTCGAATGCAATTTTCTTGAATTAACAATTATGCATTCTTGAATATCATTTCTTTCTCCTCTCAAAGGTATTGTTGCCAAAAGTATGATTACGTACCTATTCATGATTATTTAGCATAGGAAAGGTAACTATCGCTTCAACCAAATTTATTGTTCTCATTCCTTTCTATAGTTACCTAGGAAGCTATCACACAAACACCAGCTGTAGCAACATTCATTAGTTGTAGGTAGGTATATCTACCTGTATCCAAAGAACTAAAGTGCCTACATGTGAGTAGCAACCAACATCAATACCACTAGGTGTACGTTTGGTCCGGAAAAAAAGTGCAAAAGAGACACTATATTTAATAGCTCAAAGCATTAATACATATTTATTATACTATTTCTCAAGTCCGTGAGGACGTGAGATCACGACCTGCAATCTGCAATTTCAACTACGAAAATCGGCAACAGTGTTTCCCAAGTCCTCCAAGTTGCACCTGTTGATTGTTGATCGCACTTCTGAGTTCCACACCGGCCACTACGCACTTTTCGCAGTCGCACCCCTGTTTGCCGGCTGTTTTCTGTTTATAGTCGAAGCTATTATTAATCGAAAATGAAATACAGGCACATTGTTGAAATTCAAAGTGGTATTTAGACATCTCATAGTATTTTAGTATTTGGAATTGGATATGGAAGAAAAACTGAGGGGTTGGGGAATCTCTGAAGAGATTATTGATAATTTCAAAGGTAAGGTTAGGTCAGGTTTCTATATAATATATTGTACAATGAGCATGAAATGACATACATTTCCCACGAGTAGGTATATGAAATTTTGTAGTACGAGCGTACAATATACTATATGGCAACCTGACCTAACCTTATCTTGATATTATGTCCTACTCTTACTTTTGAAATTATCAATAATCTCTTCAGAGATTCCCCAACCCCTCAGTTTTTCTTCCATATCCAAATCCAAATACTAAAATACTTTGAGATGTCTAAATACCACTTTGAATTTGAACCATGTGCCTGTATTTCATTTTTTATTAAATTTTTTTGAATCCAAGTAATTCTGATATCTCAAATCAAGCAACTGATAGTCTTCTTAGTCAGCAATAAGGTAGTTTCAATTGAAGCAAATATTTTAACACCCAAACACAGTGACGTTCTCAAATGAAGAGCTGTATCTTAATTCAATAATATGGTTTCATTCATCCAAACATAGCAGTCTTTTGGTATGAAATGAGCATAGCTAATGTTAAGAATTTGTGCAATTTGATTCAAGAGAAGCAATTTCTCAATGAAGATTATGATTGTCTTGACCTATGTAACATGAGTTTCTTATTTGGAGTAAAGTTGGTTTACTCACACAAAGAATATATATTTTTTATCATCCAAGCAATCTATACACTTGATCAGAGAATACTGAATTGGAAATTTAAAATGCTCAGATCGAGAAATCGTTTATTCCAGTACATATAAACAAGCCATACTCTTGAAGCAAAGCTTATTGCATTAGAGGAAGAAATCCTTTTTATGTGTGTTCTGGCCAATGCAGGGGGCAACATTACATCCATAAAACGTCACGGTGGCTGGAAATCTGCCTCTGTAGCAGAAGCATATATAGAAGATAGTTGGAATAACAAAACTGAGATTTCTAACAAAATATTGAATTGTCCATCTTCTTCCAAACAAATTAAAATATCTGATAAAATTGTGGAATCAACTCTTGAAAAAATATCTAACGCTTCTGATCAGCAGCAACATGGAACATCTTCGGGAGTAATTTATGTTGGAAGTAATTTTTCAAATTTTACTATCAATTAATATTTCAATAAATGAAATTGTTTTTTGATGAATAATCCATTAATAAATGACTCTGTTAAAAATAAACCCTTCAAAAAGTAATATTTCATGTTTATTTTGTGAATTATTTTGGCAGTGAAAAAGAGTTTTTTTTTCACGGTGAAAAAATGGAAATATTTACGCATTAATAGAGATGCAGATATGTCAAGTTTTTTTGACAGTTGTACAAAATAGCTATTTATAATACAAGTTAGTAAAGTAGGACTTTTTTGTATGAGCGTGAAGTTTGTTGAATGAGGCGCAGCCGAGTTCAACAAAAACGCGAGTATAATAAAGCTCTTTACGAAAGTGTTTCACACTAAGTTTTTTCCTCGAAAGTTATTATATTTCCAAATTGTAGCAATTATATCATTAATTTGAATGTTTAATGATATGAATTGTCGTCGTATTATCAAATGAAGACTTATATTTGACGCAAATTACTGTATTTTTCAAAAATGCATAAATGTATAAACAGTATGTAAAAAATTACTTTATGCACAGTTGATGATTTTACGCACAGGTGATTTTTTAACGCACTTATGTGAAAAAGTGTTACTTTATGCAATGTCAGCAATCCGTAAAAGCTTAGTTTACGCACTGTCGTAGAAAAATACATTTTTGATAAAGATAACTGGTATTAAAAGGCGAACTTTCAATACTGTTGTTTATCAGTGATGATCTTGACAACACATGTCAAAAATACATTTAGTGTGAATTATTTTCGAACAAGTATGGCACGTTTGAGTGAAACCGCGAGCGTATTGCAATTTTGATTAATAGTACCTGTATAGTGAAGAAAAAAAATGAAGTTGTGACCAAGTGGTGGATATTTTTAATATTATTTCATCCCAATGAGAACCTTTTTAAAATCAACCATTTCGGAAACAGATTATTCATGAAAAGGTGTCAAAGATCGACTAAAAAGTGTAGACGTATCCAATAATTTGACACAACAGAGGGCTTTAAATCATCGATATTCCATTGAAAAAATTTACAAACTTCAAAAATTCCATCCATATAAACATTTGCTACAAAAAATTACTGACGATTTTGAACGTAGAATCGTGTTCTGTGAACTTATTATGGATAAATTAAACGTAAAAATAACTTCGTAAATCACAAATTTTTTTCTGACGAACTTACATTTTATTTAAACTGGCACGTAAACCGACTCAACTGTAGGAATTAGTAAGATCAAAATCCACATTGGATGGAGGAAATTAACACTAAACGACCACAAAAATTTAACGTTTTGTGTTGCATTATTTGCGGACACGTCATAGGACCCTATTTTATAAACAGAAATTTGACCTCTGATATGTATTACCTTTGCATGAATATATTATTCCAGAGCTTAGACAATGATTATTTCCGAACAACAACAATCTCAACTTGTCGGCAGAACAAAATATGGTTACAAGAAGATGATGCTCCTGCACATTTTGAACTTGTGGTGAGGGCATATCTAGATGAAACTCTTCTCTTGATAAACGGATTGGACACAGGGGTGCAATTGAATGGCTAGCTAGGTCTCCCGATATGACTCCATGTTTTATTTCTGTGGGGTCACATAAAAAAATGTATACAAAAAAAGGCCGCAAAATATCGAAGATTTGCTCGAAAGGATAAGGAATTAAATTTCCACAAACATGATTTTAGATTCACTACAAAATTTTGTTCGTCGAATTCATCACTGTTAGGAGGTGAACGGTAAACACTTTGATCAATTTATCAAATGGAATTTAAACAAAATATTTGTTGTTTATTAAAACTTGTTTTCTCTCATTTTTTTTCTGGCTTAACTATGGTTTCAGAAAATTTAAAATATGCAGGACATTCGTGTATCACTGAGCTGAAGTGGTTCGGATTCCACTTTTATTTAAACTGTAGGTCCCGGATCTCCCTTGCTCGCACAAGCTCTGCTTTTGAGGGGTTTTCTCCGAAAACCTGGGAGTTTCGTAAAAACAAAAAAAAAAAAAAATTTTTTAAATTCATGATTGAAATTTAATCATAGCCATATACTCCACCTTGTGTATTTTCATAATAAATATCCATCCTTTCGTGCTTTTTCTTAAACAAATTTGAGAGTAGTAAAAAGTTATTTTCAAAATTCGATTACTCGAAAACGGTTAAATTTAGGATATGATATGCTGTTTATGATTTGGTTTAGAATTTTGTTGAAATATTGAAAAATATACAGGGGTATTAAAGAAAATACAACTTTGTTTTGTCATAACTTTTTGACTGATCTTTTATACCGAACTCCAAAACTTTTGTATATTAATAATTTTTGCTAGCTGTGTTACAGTAGGAGATAATCGACCTTTTCCATACAGCAACCCTGTAAACGTACTAGATCTGTTCGAAAACGGAATTTGGTAATCAACTCGGAGAAAATAACAAAGAAAATATATCACCAGCCTTTGCCTATAACGAGACGCTTTAAAATAATTCCCGACTAGTAGGTGTATTGGTACAAACAAACAACGAATGATAAATATAACTCAGACGACTGTGGTGTTATTTTTAATGGCGTCTATCGAGAATGCCGTTCACGTGCCTCAATCGCCGGGATCTTGGAACTTTCCAGCGAGCTAGTCTCGAAGAACTTAGAAGGGATTTTCGTTGAAATCCAGAGAAAATGTTGCGCGTATAACGCGAGAGCACTCGAAAATCGACTCTAAGAGTTCGAGTGTAATAGCTAAAGCCGCTTGAACGCGTTGTATGTCGTTCGTCATGTACTCAGACACGCTGCCCATCTTGTTTCTTTCTTTATTACTCCAGAGAAATTGGGCAATTGTAGGAAATGTATCTGAAAACAGTTTCGAGAATGACAAATATACTTTTCTATTTTTATACCCTATATTACCATTATGATATTAGAGAGATATTGCAATTTAAAATAACGTCAGGCAGTAATGAAGTCGGCGTTATTTTGACATGTACGCATGCGCAGAGTGAATCTGGAATAAGGACAACTTTATTAAAATACTGCCTGCCTTTATGAGTGGACGTTTAAAGGCGAGGATTAATATTACTTTATTTCCACTTCGTGTGAGATTGTGAATTATCGTGATATTGATCAGTGGATATAAAATGGCACTGACTGATAAATATAAGAGTCTACGTTAGTTTGGGCAAATCTTTCGTCAAAATAATTCCTTCTAATTCTGAAATTAATTATGCAGAGAGAAAAATCCAAGAGACAAATTTGATATAGGTTAAGAACGAACAGACGAAACTTGCACTATCTCTGTTTTTAATCACAGAGTAGTGGCAGTCGAAATAAAGTTGCCTTAAATACGAACTGACGTTATTACAATATATCTCCATTACTGCAACTTTTTTCTCTTATAATTACACGAGAGCTTTTTTTGTCGAAGTAAACTTGGCATGTATTAATGAGGATTTTGATGCCCGGCAATTTAACGAAAAAAACTTCCTCTGAAAAAATTACGAGTCCGTAGGACGAGTAATTTTTTCTGTCAGTTTTTTTAGTTGAATTGCCTAATGGCAACAAAACTCGAACTATAAATGTTCAAGTTTACTTCGACAAAAAAAAGCTAGAGTGTAATTCGGTAAGACAATTTCATGAATATGTGAATCAATAAACTAAAAAATAGGATGTAAATTAGTTTATTTAATTTAACGCAAAGTTACCTTTGTTAAAAACACAATTATTAAAAAAAGCTTGATTTTCAGAACTTTCTTGTCTTTTGTGAATAGTTTGCTGCAAGCTAGTAATTTGAACGGCGGTCGTTTCCTGGACGGTAGTACGAATGGAACCAATGATTTTTCTTCATCTAACTGAAAGTACGGTTTTAATAACGATGGGTTGCTATGTACCGTAATTTTCACAAGTTTTTGTTTACCTATACCACTCCTAGACAATTCAGTTACGGCGGCAGATTGATTAGAATGGTTCGTAATTGTCACCCGCTTGATATCAAGTCCAATATATTTCGCCGAGGATTTGGTTCATTTAGATATTTCATTTATCCCAATAGGAGAATTCTTATACCATCCTTTCGATTTTTTTTTTGTCAGAAAGGATTAGGAGTTAAAAAAAATTCACATGTGGCATGGTTTCCCCGTCTTCCCATAATTTGTTTAAACAATTTTATTGGACAAACACAATCTTCTTCAGTGTTTGCTACCAACCATCTACTGTCGGCCAACTTCTGATTTCCACCTTGGGCTGTTTTCGCAAACACTAAGTTATATTCAACTCTTTTCCGGTCTCACTTCCACGGTTGTCTGTCTCGATTTCAAAATAAAATACCTTACAATTTGCTGTTTCTCCACCTCTCCAAGCCAATTCATAGGCAGCAATATGATAAAATTTTCTTTTTTTCTTAACTCCAGACTAATGCCACTTCAAAAATTTCTTGTTTTGTGGCCTTAGAACTCACCTTCCTTTTTTCTGGGATTGTTTTCAAAATTTTGCGTTTTGTGTCGCGTGCATTTCTCGCTTTCTCAAACTGTATGTCCGTGAAAGGATTAAAAATTCTTTTATATTCTTTGAAGTACTTCTCTTGTAACATTTTTGCTGAAGTGTTCCAAATCGTTTTGACTGCGCTCTCTCTATAGTCTTCTCCATTGTTCTTCTTCATGTTGAATGCCCAGTCACATAAAATAGAAGCTAACTCTTCAGTGGAAGTTTCTGCAATGGGTTCATATTTTTTTTAACAAAACATCGCAAATTGTCGCCAAATTGACGTAGTTGAATTCACAGTATTGCGAGGCACATTATTATTGATGGCTTCTTCAATTTCTCCACTCGTAGACTGTCCAAATCGCGACATTTCCACAAATAAGATACTTTTCTGACAACGCAAGTTTGAGAAAAATTGACTTAACGTCATCAAAAATTTGTTTGAAATGCTGGTTGTCATGCTTTCAAAAGTTAGGTTCCGTTTTGTCGCTGGAAAAGTTAGGGCAAACTTTTTTCGCTGCCATAATGACAAAACACCGCAACATATGGCATTTTTAGTGCATGGATTAAATTGTCAACTAAAAAAAAACATTTTATACTTTATGAGCTGAAGTGACCCAGATCGTAGTAGGTACCATGTGAGGGACAATCGTGGCGAAACTTTTCTAAAAGATAGGCAGAGCGTGAACCTCAAGATTAAGAAAAAGTTTTATAACATTTTCAATTCTTTTATTAGGTATAATTTTCCAAAATTAAACGAATATGCAATGTCGTATTTAACGGTAAAGGTGATTAAACTTATGTAATATTAAGTACAGGTATTAACTAAGGTAATCCTTTGAAAATGTCGATATAGCACGAAACTGCAGTAACATTATTATTAAAAATATGAGTGCCATGATAATAGTAAATGAAAAAAAGTGATTTTTTTTTATTGAGTGGGAATAACTGAGCTGGAGAACTAATTATTCTTTGTAATTGAATACGCTGTTTTCCTCTCTATAGAAAATGGGAATTATTGCAGAATTAATCCTTTGCTTGAATCATGAAATTTCTACGATGTTGTAATAATAACAAAACGATCTTGTAACTATAAGAAAACTGAGTTTTACACAAACCTGGTGTCCACGGAAGGTGTCTTGCCCCTATAACATTTTTTTTTGAAGATAATGAAATGAAATTAGGAGAATCTGTATATTTTAAGTTTTTTTTCTTCTCGATATGGTATATCAAATACAACCATTGCTACTTTTAACAATACATTTTTTTTAAATTAATATTTCAGTGGATATGTTCATATTACTGATTTCAGTAATAACATTTATTTGCGCAGAAAAATGAAGCGGAAAAGTACTACTTTGCGCTCGCTCGTATAGGAAATAGTATACTGAACGCAAGGGGCCAGGTAGCCAGGTAGCCGAGTGGTTAAAGTGACATTGTTTCAATCACTTTTGGCTGCCAGTCAAAGGTACAAACCCTAGCGACTGCAGAACTTTTTCTGATGGCCCGAGAAAGTGCTAGGAATCGCACGTAAAAAGGTAAGACCTCGTTAATCCTTAGCTCGCACAAGTTTCGACTTCTGAGGGCTGCCGTTCGTAAGGGGACGACAGCTGGTTGATGGAAAAAACAATTTTAACAATTTTAACAAATTTTTTTTTAACGACATCAAGGTTTGAAAACGAAGGTTTGCACACCAATTATATTACCAACAACAATTGAGTTTCAATAACTGATTTATATACATATTGAATAATATCGTACCAAATACTGTGTCTCGAGTCACACCACAATCAATTTGCTTTTGATCACTCACATCGACCACTCTGACAATTTACTCTCTGTTTTAAGAGTTGTTTCTAGGTATTTGTGGATCAGCTCTGTTAGTTCCAGAATAGCATCTTCAGTGTGGGTATTTTTTCATATCCAAACTATTTCCGTGAAATCAGTTCATAATTGTTAACAAATGAAGTTAGTCTATTCTTCGACTCTTCGATAACTTTTCAAAAATGTATGAGAAATGAGATGAATTAAGATGAAATGGTCAACGGATGATTCTTCTTCTCTGACGAATATCCCTGCACCGCCCTCTACATAGCCGATAAACAAACAGGGATTCCATAACGACGCATCAGATAATAACAGGCACCAAACACAATGGCGGGGACCCCATCATCGGCATCAGATGCGGGTACCGGCTTCCAGACGATAAATCCGGATTTGCCAGGAGCGAAATCCCGCGCGAGCGGTAGTATCCATACGCGTAATTAGGAGATAGTGAGATTACGTGTTCATTAGGATAGTGGATATTTATGGGAATTTCAACGGGATTACGGTGTCGACGTGTGCGTTAGCCTCGGGATATATGTCTAAGATAATTGCGTTTGCAATGGGAGGAAATGGGATGATATGGTTCGATATAAGCTGGTCAAAGTTCAGAAATGGGAAAATGATCATGTTTCCTATTAATAAAAGTTTGTTATAATTGCTGTTATATCATATAAGAGGGATATTAATAAAATCAAAGTAAAGAAAATACTTAACCCCTTACCTAATAGCTTGACATACGAGTATATATTTTTGAAAGAAAATAATATTGACGTACTCCTTCTTACGGAAGTTTGGCTAAACGCGGACGACATTGATTATATTTTATTCCCAGGCTATAAGCTGATATCGAGCTATATTCGACAGACTCATATACACGGTGGTATATGTATCTACGCTAAAACAAGCTTTGATTTTAATAACATTTGTGTAGACGACTTCTGCGCAGAAATAGATGCAGAGTTTACGCTTTTCGAGCTCAAGAGTATGAATATCAGCTTTTGTTGTATCTATCGGTCACCTAATGGTGACAGTAATATTTTTCAAAATAATTTGTACAAAATGTTATCAGAAAAAATCAAATCTAATAATAATGTTGTCGGTGATTTCAATTATAACTTCAAACTAGACGAATATAAGACAATTGAATGCAAAAATATTTTTCTCACCTACGGCATACAGGAAAAAGTTTTTGTTGACACTAGGGTAACAAAATCTGGTGGAACTAGAGTAGATAATATATTTACTGATTTGAATGACGACAGCCTCAGCCTCGAAGTCATCGAACCTCACTTTTCTGATCATAGAGGGATATTATTCACGATAAAATACTCCACTGCGAAATCTGACAACCGCATCTTATGTCGACCAATGACAAAAAACTCCATTTCAAGTTTTACCGCTGCAATCGATAATTTGACTTGGCAAATTTCTCACTTAGATCCTAATGCACAGGCGACCTATATAATAGGATCTCTGACAGAACTTTACGAGTACCATTTCCCAGAAAAAATGGTCAATATATCAGGTAAAACCTTCAACATGTTCGCTGAGAACTCTCCCGAAATCCAAAATTCAAAATCACAACTGAACGCCATTCAAACTATTGCTGAAGTAACAAGAACACGGGAAAGCTTTGATCTGCTTAACAAATTGAAAAAAGAACATAATAATCTTATAAATAGGGAAAAAGTTAAGTTCAATAATAAGACAATATCTGAATCGAAAAACAAACAGAAGACTGCTTGGCAAATTATAAATCAAAATGTAGGGAAAACCAATGATTTGAAAAATGAAAATACTATGTCAGCCGAAGATTTCGCTAATTTTTTTGAGGATTGCGTAAAAAACTTGATGCAAAATTCTGCAAACGTAATCGATGACCTATCCGATCAATTCTTGCAAAAAATTCCACTAAATAATGTTACCTTTTACTTGTATCCGACGGATGAAACAGAAATACTTAGAATTGTCGATAATTTAAAAAATTCTAGAGCACCTGATATCTATGGTTTACACACAGCTCTTCTGAAACTCATGAACAATACTATTGCGATTCACCTAGCGAATCTGTTCAACCTTTGTATGAGTTCAGGAATCTTTCCTGGTGTTCTCAAGGTTTCTAAAGTAACACCCATCTATAAAAAAGGAACTGTCAACAACCCAGAAAGTTACCGACCGATTTCTATCATACCAGGGGTAGGAAAAATTTTCGAAGTTATTCTCAAGGAGAGGATGTGTGCATTCTTTGAGAAAAATAAACTCATATCAGAAACTCAGTTCGGTTATAGAGCGGAGAAGTCGACGATTTCAGCGTTATGTGCGTTTTATGAGGCAGTGTCAGACAGTTTTGAACGTCGTGAATTTTGCAAAGCAAGATTCTACGATCTTACTAGGGCATTCGACACAATCCGTCATGATATTCTGATTATAAAACTGGAGAGATACGGGATCAGAGGGGTGGCCCTAAATCTTATTTCATCCTACTTGGAAAAACGTACCCAATGCGTAAAAACCTCGGATCAAATTTCAACAAGTCATCCAGTCGACTTTGGTGTTCCACAAGGTTCTGTCCTTGGACCTCTATTATTTATAGTATATTTTAATGACTTGTCATACAATTTAGATCAAAGGATCACATCTATTTTTTACGCTGATGACGCTACTTATATAACGAGTGGGTCCGACGAGAATAATGCATTACAGACCCTCAACCAAGCGGAACACATTTCGAAAGACTGGTTTAAATGTAATTACTTATTCCTCAACGAAAGTAAAACGCAGAGCCTCAACTTGAGCAGCACCTCTTGCGCTGAAGAGCATATTAAGCTTTTGGGGTTAACATTAGATGGCAAGTTAAGTTTTGCTCGCCACTCCCAGGATTTATGTAAACGTCTAGCAAAAATTACTTATGCTCTGCGACAACTGAGGCTGAATTTGGATATGGACCATTTGAGAATGGCATACTTTGCAATGTTTCATAGCGTTATGACTTATGCCTTGATCATCTGGGGAAACACGTGTTATAGTAATAAAATATTTGTTGCACAGAAGAAGGTTATTCGAATAATAACATCAAGCAAATATGACGATCATTGTAAACCTCTGTTTAAAAAACTTGGTATATTGCCCTTACCATGTTGCTATATTTTAGAGTGCCTAATTCATACTAAGAAAAAATGTCTCTCGAATATAATGACTCAGCACAATGATCTTCACACTTACAATACAAGAATAAAAAACGATCTTTGTCCTCCGCTGTTTAGACTTGCTAAAACTCATGACTCATATAGATATCTGAGTATAAAATTGTACAATGCTCTGCCACTACAATTCAAGCAAAACAATATATCTTTTGCATCTTTCAAATCTCAGATACGGAAATACTTACTGCGGCTCTGCTTTTATTCCGTAGATGATTATTTTGCACATGTTGGCGTATGTGCATGTGAGTAGGTAATGTTGTTATTGTTTGTTGTCTTATATTTTATATTTTATGTTATCATTTACATGTCTGACAACTCGATTTATAAGTTTGTATATATTTTAAACTTTATAAGTACATTTTTCTTGGTGATTTCGATCACATACCGATTGTTTTGACAAATGTATACATGTTTTATTGTTTACATGAATATATTCTATTCTATTCTATTCTATTCTATTCTATTCTATATTGAAAAATTTTTAGACTACTGAAGAACCAAAAAAAATTTCAATGTCAAAATATTTTATTACTCAACATATTCTCCTCTTAATTGGATATATTTATTACATCGAACCTGCAACGTCTCTAGACCTTTAAAAAAAATGTTTCTTCTTTCTCTGCAAACCAGACGTCCACAGCTTTTATTACCTCCTCGTTGGAAGAAAATTTACGACCTTTTAAACTTTTTTTCAGTTGAGGAAAGAGATGATAGTCGAATGGAGGCAAATCTGGTGATTAAGGGTGATTAAGGATGGCAACATGAGATTTGTGTGCAGGGGCGTTGTCCTGCAAAAACAAACACCTTTGGATAGCTTTCCGCGTCTTTTCTCTTTAATTTTTTCCCGTAGTAATGTCGAATAGTAATCTCCAGTTATTGTTCTACCCTGATCCAAAAAATCAATCATGATTACTCCATGGCAACCCCAAAAAACTGAAGCAAGAACTTTTCCAGCAGACACGAAACTTCTTAGGTCTTGGAGAACCGGAGTGTCGCCATTCCATCGATTGTTGCTTTGTTTCTGGATCGTAGAAATGTACCCAATTCTCATCCATAGTAATAATTCCGTTTAAGAAGTCTACATCGTTTTCAAATCGAGCCCTGATCAAACCCGAAGCTACTACCCTTGCACGCTTTTGGTCAACATTAAAACATTTTGGGATCAATTTTGCAGCAATTTTTGTCATGTCCAAATTGACGTGAACTATATGATGAACGCGTTCGTATGAAATATTCAGTGCTTCAGATATCCGTTTTAGCCCAATTCGACGGTCTGTTAAAATCTTGTCATGAACTGCATCGATATTTTCGGGGACTGACACAGAAACTGGCCTTCAATGGAAAATTTACCTCTTTTGAAGCTTGCAGTTCAATTTTTCACGGTCGCATACGAAGGACATTGATCACCAAGAGTATTTAGCATATCTTCGTAAATCTGCTTACCTCTTAACCCTTTTGAATACAGGTACTTGATGATGGCTCGATACTCCAATTTTTCGTATTCCACAATTTCGGTGGACATATTTTTTCTTTCAATTTATTGCGTAACTCTGGTTTACTTTTTTGACGTCAAACTTTACACTGACACTTCTAACAAGTTATTGTTCGTTGCTTTGGTAACGCAATATTTTGATTATGCAGGGAAATGGTCTAGGCTAACTAGATATCAATACATCCTCGTATATGAACACAATAGTGGAATATAGAGGCTAAGTAAAACTCGAAGTCGTCTCCACAATATATATTTGACGACTTCGAGTTTTACTTAGCCTCTATATACTGAAACTCCACTTCCAGGATGGACTACTTCCTTCACATGAATAGTGGAATACTTTATTAGGAGTAATAGTGACAGTTTATGCGAAGCTGATCATTTATTTGCCGAAGGTAGTGAGGCAAATGTTTCAGCTGAGCCAATCACTTTTACTCCGAAAAAAATATACTATTTCATCTGCAAACGCATTCAGATAAATTAAAAATTGCTGAGGATTGAGAATAAAGACCACAACTAATCAGCAAGTAAGTGAACAGAAGGAAACTGCTTGTATTATTATTATACACTGTATATAGTTTTTCTAATTTTTAGCTGTTTTTCATGATTTCTGATTTTTATTGAATTCCTTGATAGAGGCTGAAGTATGGGACATGCTCAAGCAACTTACCATAGAATAAAATTTCTTCCGAACGGTGTAATGAAAAAATAATAGATTCTGCATATGATACAAAATGGGACCCACGATGGGAAATCAAAAGTTAGCCTGGACCTCCAGCTGAATGCTCCACAAATTTGGTATCCTGATAGACTAGGTTGGTGATGTTGGAAATACTATATTTGACGCGATGGAATTAAAATATAGATCAGAACTAGTAAATCACTGTTTTTTTTTAATCCAATCAATAAATGACTGAAATATAGATTATTTAAATTTACGTATTTTAGCGCGGAACGTCTTTGGTCTCCAACTCGTCTGTGACGTCACGCCACATGTCTGAGATCGCCACACCACAAATAATTACGTATTAAATCCTTAGCCGCGCCAAGGCACACATATATGTAGTACTTTTAGGTCCAATTAAGCCACGCCTCATTAGTTTGCACCACTTCTTCCTTTTATTCATGTCATTTGGTACATGAAAAAACAATTTATTGGGGTTTCCAATTGTCGTGCTTTTACACATACAATACAATATTATTTGTAGGATATTTTTTTAAATTTCAGCTATCGTGTAATGAACAATACACAACACGAACGGCGCAAGTGATTATCAATAAATTTGTAAGCACTCTGCGAAACTGCGAATACCAGTCGCCTCGTTCATATGGCGTGACGTCACACACTGAAGCGCTGCGTACTATGAAATTATTCTTCCAAGCGCAACTTCAAAGTCCCACAACTTTTTCATTTCTAGAGATATTTCAATGATTCTTTCACATTATTGTTTCATTTCACTTGAATTTTTAGAATAAATCCATAATAAAAAAATGGAAACTAGTCCAGTCTGGACGGTTTGCGAGATACCTACGCCATTTTTCTTACCCCACTACGGCGGATTTTTATGAAAATGAACATTATAAAAACATTAATAGATATGACAACATAACTAAGGTTATTTTAACTAAGAATTAGAAGGCAAATCGAAATATGTGAAAAAGTTAATTTCAATTCAAAATAATAAAGATAGTACCGACTTATGACATACCCTGTATTGATGTGGGACTGAATATGTTTTAGGAATAAATGACATTATCGATAGTGGGAACATACCAAAAATCGAATTTCTAATTCAACTGCAAGTAAACTACCGTGTATAATTCATGCCATAATACATAAGGAACAATATTCTTAAATCATTGAAGAAAAGAACATCAAATGAAAATGGATTATTAATAATCCAGCCTTTCGCAAATTTCCTATACACTATACTATACACGTTGCTTAATTCCTTTCACTAAAATAGGGTATTTTTATATAAACTGTAAAATTAATCAGTAGTACATTCATTTTCGTGCGTTGAAATTGTCACGTCATCATTTGAAGAAAAGTTCAAAAATCAGTATATTTCCACTTTAATTATAGTGAATTATACTTGATGGATGGAAACACAGTTTTTCCTAAAAGTCACGCAGTTAATGGCTCCAGAATGTTAGGTTGTTTTATCCTCCCATCAGAATGTGAACGCATGCTAGATATAGATCTCAAGCAACAAACAACCCATATTACAATATAATTCATTTCCAGGAAACCAATTTATCAGAGAGTTTCTTGAATTTCCCCTGAAAATAACTCGAGCAAAACCGTTAAAACTCATATGAAAAACTGTATCAATAAAATAGTAGTAGTAACCGATAGAAATTTACAAACTGGAAATTGAAAGGAAAGATTTAAAAACAAAGAACTAAAAATTGTATGCAGGCATAAGGAAAATCGAAGGAAAATATACCTTCCAATTTTCCTAATAATCTAAATGGACTATTCAAATTCAACAAGAAATCATTCTGGAAAATATCCGTGATTTTATAAATGATTTTCGTAACTGTTTGCGAAATGATAATTCAGAAAGATTGAGATGAACCTGTTACAGATAATTTAGTAAAGAAAAGAACGAATACTGGTACAGAAGGATATAAGAGTATCATAGTATAAGAGGATAAGAGTATGAGAGTATGAGTATTAGAGTATAATGGCCGATTTCACCAAATGATTCCTAATGTAAGGAAATACCTAAATCGAATTTAGGAACGCCCAAGTGCAATTTTCTTTTCACCAAGCGTTGAAGTAATGATTAAAAGTGATAGAAAATACCAAACGTATGGTGAAACGCAAATTGCACTAGGTATTTCCTAACTTTAGGAATCAGTTGGTGAATTCGGCCATTAGAGTATAAGAGTATAAGAGTATAAGAGTATAAGAGTATAAGAGTATAAGAGTATAAGAGTATAAGAGTATAAGAGTATAAGAGTATAAGAGTATAAGAGTATAAGAGTATAAGAGTATAAAAGTATAAGAGTATAAGAGTATAAGAGTATAAGAGTATAAGAGTATAAGAGTATAAGAGTATAAGAGTATAAGAGTATAAGAGTATAAGAGTATAAGAGTATAAGAGTATAAGAGTATAAGAGTATAAGAGTATAAGAGTATAAGAGTATAAGAGTATAAGAGTATCATAGTATAAGAGGATAAGAGTATGAGAGTATGAGTATTAGAGTATAATGGCCGATTTCACCAAATGATTCCTAATGTAAGGAAATACCTAAATCGAATTTAGGAACGCCCAAGTGCAATTTTCTTTTCACCAAGCGTTGAAGTAATGATTAAAAGTGATAGAAAATACCAAACGTATGGTGAAACGCAAATTGCACTAGGTATTTCCTAACTTTAGGAATCAGTTGGTGAATTCGGCCATTAGAGTATAAGAGTATAAGAGTATAAGAGTATAAGAGTATAAGAGTATAAGAGTATAAGAGTATAAGAGTATAAGAGTATAAGAGTATAAGAGTATAAGAGTATAAGAGTATAAGAGTATAAGAGTATAAGAGTATAAGAGTATAAGAGTATAAGAGTATAAGAGTATAAGAGTATAAGAGTATAAGAGTATAAGAGTATAAGAGTATAAGAGTATAAGAGTATAAGAGTATAAGAGTATAAGAGTATAAGAGTATAAGAGTATAAGAGTATAAGAGTATAAGAGTATAAGAGTATAAGAGTATAAGAGTATAAGAGTATAAGAGTATAAGAGTATAAGAGTATAAGAGTATAAGAGTATAAGAGTATGAGAGTATGAGAGTATGAGAGTATGAGAGTATGAGAGTATAAGAGTATAAGAGTATAAGAGTATAAGAGTGTAAGAGTATAAGGGTATAAGAGTATAAGAGTATAAGAGTATAAGAGTATAAGAGTATAAGAGTATAAGAGTATAAGAGTATAAGAGTATAAGAGTATAAGAGTATAAGAGTATAAGAGTATAAGAGTATAAGAGTATAAGAGTATAAGAGTATAAGAGTATAAGAGTATAAGAGTATAAGAGTATAAGAGTATAAGAGTATAAGAGTATAAGAGTATAAGAGTAAAAGAGTATACGAGTATGAAAGTATAAGAGTAAAAGAGTAGTTTTCCATCATCCCTGTGATATGCATTTCCAGGCCTTTTATTGGTTCAAATTCTAATAAAATCAATTTTCAATTACGTAAAAATGTATCACTAGATATGTAATGATTCGGACAGTTATGAAAAATGTGACCAAATAGGTACGTAATGAATATACAGAATTCTGACACATTCTGTAAGTATGTCTGTTAGAAAAATGTTGCATTTATGTAGCAATTTTAAGTCATAAGTGTTAAGTTATAATTAATAATTCCTAAAGGAGTTCAATGCTTATCAGTTTATAAACTGTTTTGTAGACACTTTGTCATTAGTTATAAATAAATGTATCTTTACTAAGCTTTTTTATGTCTTATTAGTTGTAATTAAACACCTATGACTTATGACCCAAAACTGCTGCCTAAATCCACCGTAAGAGTTTTGGAAATCAATAACTAGCTAGGTAAAACGTCTTCCAATTCAACAAAGGATCATCTATTTCATTTGTCCTTGCGGAGTTTTCTTGGTTTCATAAATATCACCGAGCTAAGTTTCACGGAGTTACCACATTTTCCATCTCCAATTTTCTTCCAAACTTTTATCACCCCAAATTGTTTCTCCAAACAAACAAACAAACAAATATTCGCTGACTCAGAACAACACTTTTCCGGAAATCTGTCAAAACACCGTAAACGGGCCTTATACTTGATGGAATTCCACCGAATCCTTTTTCGAGAACAAATGAACGAAGCGAGAACACCGCAGCATCTATTGGCGGGGGCGCCAATCAAGCCAGACTTCGATCGAACAGGTATCTCACTTTTAATTCCCCATTGAAAAGTGGAGGGCCATCTAGACGGACTCGCGGGAACCGCGAGTGGAATTACCTTTTTGTTTTTGTTGGATTGGTCTTTGTAGTCCAGTTCAATAGATTCAAATTACTGAGTTTTAATGAAGAATCCACTCTCTATAAAAATGTTTGTTCATAAATATTGTATAAAGTATTCACGTGTTTCCTCAAGCACTATGTTACGAATAATTCACAGGTCTGTCAAGCTTCAAAGTGAATTCTCAAATTCACCCTGCCTAGCAAAAAGTAGGTCAAAATGACAAGCACTTTACAAAGAATTGGTATCAACAAATTCATACAGAGAGAGAAACAAATAGCAACATCTCGACATGGTCATTTCGATATCAGTTACGCTAACTTGAAATTAATTTACCCACATAGAAAATTCCTGAATAAAAACACCAAAAAAATGTTATGTGACTCAATTGTCCTCTCGCATATGAATTTTTGCGATACTATATATGGACCATTTTTGGACAGTCATGATGCTAGGCGAGTGCAAAAACTACAGAACTCCTGTCTGCGGTTAATATTCGGTCTCAGACGAAGACAAAGAATGAGTCACAAACTGCCTGAAATCAAATGGCTGAACATATATAATCGTAGAATACTTCATGCAACTATCCTCTACTATAAAATTATAAAAGTTAAAACGTCCACCATATTTATTTGGAAAAATAATTTTCAGAAGTCACGTGCACAACTTGAATAGTCGGAGAAGAGAAATTATAACCATACCCTCTCCCAGAAAAGAAATCTTTAAACGCTCCTTTACCGACTCCTCAGCGAACCTACTCAACAAATTTCTAATCACTGACTTCTCAAAATCGATGGTATCGTTCAAAAATGTAATGAAAGAAAGGCTTTCCCAATATTGATATTTCAAGATTTTGTTTGTATTCCGTTGAATTATTTTGAATGTGTTTTGTTATTTAGTTTTAATATTTAGTTTTCACTAGGCTTCAACAGTACCTGATTTCGCATCAGAAAGCTGAATTTATAAGCCTTTGAATCTCAAATTCACGTTTCGGATATTACTGGATTTTTGCTTTATGTTTTTTGTGAATTTGGATTAATAAACGTCTTATTATTATTATTATTATTATTATTTGGGTATTTTGACCTTCCTCAGTCTGAAATTGAAAATATATCAACATTTCAATCCAATATAATAGTCCAGTCCCTGTAGCCAAATGTTACTGAAACCTGACAATGAAACCAACAAAGATGATTTTTGGTACACGGGCAGTTTTTGAAAAGTACTTTAACGAAAAAATTGTTCTGTACGCGAGCACGTATGGAAAGTGGGGAAAATTCCCGCGAAAACTCGGAAATTTGGCATTCCATCAATAACCATCAAAAATTCGATATAATGTATGATTACAAACTTGTAGGTCGTAAAAATGTTCACAATTGTTTCCACATATTTTTCATAAAAATGCTCCATATTTGAGAATCATGTCCATGAAGTGTGATTTCTCGGTAATAGGGCCCTGGAGCGAGGTGGGCGACGCATATTCTGAAGTAATTGGGCTGTAACTGTGTGATTTCGTGTTTTAAGTGGACTGAATTCAGATTTGCACAGTGTCATTGTTTGTTATACAGTTCATTTGCTAGTTATAAACGATTGATAGTTATGAATTCTCTCTAAGAATTGAATTCTAAGAACAGCTTCGTGAGTTGCAATCATTTAACGAAGCCGATTTTATATCTTAACTTTATTCCAAAAATCGCAAGAGAAACTCTTATTAGCTAGCATCAACTGAAATGAATTTGTAAATCGAATGAAACTTATAATAAATTGGCATATAAAAGTTGCATCATCAAAGATTTCAGACGTCGAATAAAAAAAACAATTTTTAATTTTTTACATTCTTTTCAAATTTGACAAACTTTTCGAAATCTATGGTGGAGGCAAAGAACCCCGCACGGTTGTATGAAAAATGGGTCCCAGTCAAATTGGCTGAAAATTTAGTATAATGTAAGTTTATGATGTTCTGATCAAATGTCTACGTGGGCACAAGATCTAATGGACAGTTTTTGAGATACTATAACGTCCTCCCGTTTGTCTGTTAATTTACAGGAAGATCAAAAAAAAAAAATAGTTTTGTAGGGTTAAGTACGGCAAGTAATGTGCTTGCTCTTGAACAACTTACAGGGTCGTGCAGTTCGATAATAATTGCATACACAAAAAAAATAGTGGCCAATGGGCGCCAAGTAGTTTTGCGTTGCTCCAGCTGACTTTATCTGAAGAGAGAAACCACTAAACAACAACAGACTCCTTTTACAAAACTTTTAATCAATATAATAATAAATTAGCAAAGACTCCCTATAGTTACGAGTACTCCTTATATAATTAGGAAAAGGAGGGATCCCTAAACCGCTGAACGACACTTATTCAATGCAAAAGTACGTGCAACGATTTCCATTGAACTAATTTTGATAATAATTAAATAACATACAAGTAAATAGGCATAAAAAATATGTTCTCTCTCAGTTTATACTATACTATGACGAGTAACACTATGATTCAACAGTAAGACCCATTGCTTTTGTAACCAATAAAAAAAGGGCAATAAAACTCATCAAATGTATCTAATGAAGAAATTTCAAATCCTCTGCGAGGTACTTAGCCTTCGTTCCTTCGTAGATTGTAAAGAGCCGTCGTCCAGAGCGAAAAACCGTGAACAGCTTGCCAGTTCTTTTTTTTTCCCAGTCCAAAGGTCCGCCCAGACAAAGGAATCCTGAATTCTTTCGATTTCAATATGATGCTCTGGTCAAAATAGCGTTTCCGGGCAGTAGACACTGCATATGTAGGTATTTTACGTGGTAAAAGGAATTTGAAATTTCTCGACACCATATAACATCTGAAATTATATCCGCATTATAATACCGCGTTGATAAGAATGGACAAGTGAAATCATTAGAATGAAAACGATACAAACGGTAATTCAATGCTCACCTCCCAATGCCGATTAACCTAACACCGCGGAGATGTTATTTTCCTCAGGACCAAGATCAATCCGATATCCAACTATCAGATTCGAATAGGAATTGCAACGTGCCAAATACACTTTTCCAAAAGTCGCAATTCCGGAAGGACAATATAGGTGTATCCGTCTAGACGTAATTTCACTTTCGAAAAGGAACCCAATATTTTCCAAATAATATCATGAGATAATTGTCACTTGTCTGTTCTAATGAAAATAACCGAAAAGGAACCGTGCGGTTTTTTGCGCGCTAACAAAAACAGATAAGAAGTAAGTTCCTGGACGGTGCATAAAATAAATTCGAATACAGGGTGGTGCCGCGATATGAGCCCTACTGTTTGATTAAAGACGAATTTATCAAAAGATCGTGTCAAATATGCAGAGAGAGGGTTGTTACTTACCTTTAGATAAACAATAATGTGGCTATTATTTTGTTACAAAAAGTTAGGGAGAATAATTTCAATCCTAATATTGTCGAATCGAGTTGTAACGGAAAGTTCTAAGAATCTGTATACAGAGTTATTAAAAATTACTAATTTTTATGTGATACTTTCAACAAAATCAGTCAAACGCAAAAACTCATAGATCTGTAAAATAAGTAAATATCATTTGATTTTGATATTGGGTGATATTAGGTTATTATTAAACAGGATCAATCTTTTTTACTTGTATTTATTTTAATGTGTTTTAGGAACATATATACAAATTAAACATAAAATAGAAAACTAAACATATCAAGATCAATATTCCGCATGTCGCGGCATTCTCATCTGTTCTAGTTATCAGCTAAAAGGCTTGAGATAACAGAATTAGAAAAAGCATTGGTACAAGAGTAAATGATGTACAAGATAGTGCAAATGCCCAAAATACCTAATAATTCGTGATAAGAATAAAATTCACAAAGTCGAAGCACCCTTCTCTCCAAATATTCCCACAAAGTGGAAAATATGAGGCAAAAATCTGACAGAAAACAACTACTTCCCTGGCTAATGCCACGACGGATATTGAACTACTTCTGACATATATTTGTGCAACGTTCTTCAAGGAAGACTCAATTGCAAGTGCTTATTGTAGACAAACAAAATATTATCCTTATCCTTATTTGGCAGGGACAAGACAACTCAAAGTTGTCGGACACCCTTGCACTGATGAGAGGCAAGAACCTCGAAACATGTCTGCAGGTCTGCAGGATGATATTTTGTTTGTCTACAATAAGCACTTGCAATTGAGTCTTCTTCTCATCTGTCATCTGTCAGATGTAGTTCAATATCCGTCGAGGCATTAGCCAGGGGTGTAGTTGTTTTCTGTGAGATTTTTGCCTCATATTTTCCACTTTGTGGAAATATTTGGATAGAACGGTACTTCGAATTTGTCGATTTTTTTCTTATCATTCATTTGTTCTCTCCGGCAAAACATTCGAACTTGTTTGAATTTTCTAATAATTCGTGACTCACACGGTATTTATTTTGGCAAGGATATACTTTAGAACCCTTGTTTAAAAAAAAAATTGTTTTAAAATTGTTTTTTTCCGTTAACCAGATGTCGTCCCCTTACGAACGGCAGCCCTAAAAAGTCGAAACTTGTGCGAGTCAAGGATTAACGAGGTCTTACCTATTAACGTGCGATTCCTAGCACGTAATACTATGAGATTACGTTAATTTACCGATCATATGATGAGAAGTATTGCCATTCTTACAAAGATATAGCAAAAATCTGACAAGAATATACCACGAGAGTAATTTTAGTGACAATGAATTTGATTGTTTATACACATATAAATATTTATTGAATAAGAAAATTACCAAGACCGTTATTACTCCACTTGAAAATCTGGTGCTCGGTATCGGTACCTTCCACATAACGCTAATATCATACGCTTTTTGTGGTATTTATTGTCAAAATTGTTATTTCCGTCAACCGATTGCACCCCTACGCGCAACCCTCAGAAGTCTTCAAGAGACCATCAACAAATAGAATCCGTTCGATAGCTGCATCATCATGCCGTTGACCAGAATCCGTACAAGATGCAACGAATAGTCAAGAGCCACCAAATATCGACCATTTTATATTCAGTTTTCTACTTCATGTTTGATTTGTACAGATGTTCCTTAAAAAAAATTTAAAAAATACAACCAAAAAAGAAAATTTTGAGAGATCCTGTATAATAGTAACCTCAGATTACCCAATCAAAATGAAATGATATTCACTCATTCTGAAAGTCTATACGAACATTTGCTTTTGACTGATTTTGTTCATAGAATTCCATTAATTTTTGGATATTATAAATTATCCTGTATACGGAGTTTTAGAACTTTTCATTACAACTTTAGTCGACAATATTAAGATTGCAATTATTATCCCTAACTTTTTGTAACAAAACAATCGCCACATTATTTCTAAAGGTAGGTAACAATATTTAACCCTCTCCCTGCATGTTTGACACTCTGTATCTCAAAAACTGTAAATTAGATCTCAACGTGTCCATGGAGACATTTGATCAGACCATCACAAACTACATTATACTGAATTTTCAGACAATTCGACTTGGTAAGTTTTCTTGAAAATTACTCCCTACGTTCCCGACCAATACAAATAAATTTTGCATGAATTCCTGAAATTAAATTTGGCACAGAATAATGAATATTAATGACAGTACAAAAAAATGCAACTGATTCTACTCGTGGCCCTCAAACATCGTTCAAACCTTTTCACATGTGTACATTTTCCAAGTCAACCCTCTCTTAGATTGACTGCCTCAGATTACATCAAACTCAAACTTCCAATACAAACTCTATAAACACGATTACGACATCAATCATTGATATTTCTTTATAACTCGAAACGAACTGGCGTAGCAAACTGATATGGACCATTTCCCAATCCACCGAAATCTTAGACTGTGCCTAAACGAATCCTGTAACTGTAACATTGAACTCATTCTGAGTTGAGACTCCAACCCCTCAGCTGAAGCTATATCAGAATGCGTTCAACACCAAAAAACGAAATACGATAGGTCACATTCTATGTTCCCCTGCAGACCCGGTGTTTCCCCAGGCAGTCTCGTATACGGCGCTCTGAAGAGTCGTAAACCGAATTATACTTGTCTTGGAGATAACATGGAAACTGTGTTTATTTTCGTATGGAAAAGGAAGGTTGCGAGAATTTTACGTGGCAAAAATTAAGTTCAGTGTAATTTATTAAAAAATTAACATCCGGTTTCTTCAGTACGTATAGATAGAGAGGCAGATATAAATTTATTGTTCGTAAAAATTTTTACAATTCTTATTAAAATGAGTTTGGTGTTCTACAGTTTCGGCTTTTAATATGTGTAAATTCATTTTAAGTGAATGGGTCTAGTGAAAATAATAATTCACAATTTACACAACACTAACATTTAGTGCTAACTATTGTTTCAGCACAATGTGTTATCTTCTGAGCGAGATATAAACTAACCAATGTTCAGAATTTCACTTCCTTGAATACCCTTTCAGTCGTCTTGTCCATTACAATGGACACCGATTTACTACACAACTTATTATGTTTTGTTTGAATGTTTTAGACGATGTAGTAACTTTTTTTTTTGTTTTTACGAAACTCCCAGGTTTTCGGAGAAAACCCCTCAAAAGCAGAGCTTGTGCGAGCAAGGGAGATCCGGGACCTACAGTTTAAATAAAAGTGGAATCCGAACCACTTCAGCTCAGTGACACACGACCGGGGATCGAACCCGGACCATCTGGGTAAAAGCCAAATGCTCTCCTTGACCACTTCGCTAGTAACTTGATTACTTATATTTCGGACGTTCATCATCTTAATGGTTGAAAGATTTCTATGTCTTTCAAATTTTTCACAACGTTTCAATTGCTTGAATCCGCATCTGATTTTGTCATTATTCACCAGAAGACGATTGCGGATTCAAGCAATTGAAACGTTGTGAAAAATTTGAAAGAGAAATCTTTCAAACAAGATGATGAACGTCTGAAATATAAGTAATTATTAGGTTTTGTTTCGCAAATATTAGACAAATCACAGTGGCCACATGTGGAAACATGCATAAAGTTAAAGTATCGACCACTGTAGCTGCAACTGTTGCATGATTTCTGAAATAGATATTTTCTGATAAACACTGTGCTGTGTGTGCTCTGCCAAGGTTATTAACAAGTGCGTGAGAAATATTAGAAATTGTGGACTGAACATAATTTTGGACTGTATTATTATTTGATTGGTAAATAGATGTGCTATTTTAAGCTGCGTTATTTTTTTTAAAATAATTTTCGTGTTGAAGCATATAAGCGCTTCTGTCTAAATTTGATGTCCACTGAAATGGACAATGTGACTAACTCATAATTTAAACAATTCTAGTTTTTTTTAGATACAAGTAAAATGGAAGGTAATTCGTCTAGGAGTAGAAAAAGCGTTGGATGAAACCACCTACTGAAGAGCAACTTCTTCACTACCTCATGAACGACGATGATTCAATAATTCTAGAAATGACAGATGATGATTATGCCGATGACAATACAGTTGCGGACCTGTCAGATTTCAACCACGATTACGATGATTAGATTGTTGAAGATACATCTGAAGTAAAAGAAGATGTACAGAAGATTGTTGAGGGTGAAAATGGTGTAAGTGTAAGGGTAAATCGCGAATTGTCTGTAAGAAGTAATGTTCATTTGTATTGAGGGGCCAGGTAGCCGAGTGGTTAAAGCGACATTGTTTTAGTCACTGGTTGCCGGTCGGCGGTGGTTCAAACCATGGCGACTGCAGAATTTTTTCTGATGGCCCGAGAAAGTGCTAGGAATCGCACGTAAAAAGGTAAGACCTCGTTAATCCTTGGCTCGCACAAGTTTCGACTTTTGAGGGCTGCCGTTCGTAAGGGGATGACAGCTGGTTAACAGAAAAAACAATTTTAACAATTTTAACAATTTTAACAATTTAAACAATTTTAACAATTTTATGGAGGATCAGAACTGTTTTTCAAATTTCCATATAAACAGTAGTAATACCAGCCTTAGTTTTTTTTGTTTATTTCTTAATTTTTTCACCCAAGACACAGTGTCCATTATAATGGACATGTCATAAAACCTGTCGAAATTAACACACATACAAATTATTTTTACCAAAATCCTTCAAAAAAATCGATATACCATGTTCTAATTTTCATTCTTTTACTGCTTGAAAAGTATTGTGACGAAAGGGTTAAATTCTGGAAGTTACATAGGTAGGTAGAGGGAGGCAAATGCGATGACTGATTGTTAGGTTTTTTTTTGTGGGGTTTAGGAACTTCATATTGATAATGCACCTAGTTCTGAAAAATTGGATTTATTTATTGAAACAATTGTGGCTACGAATTTAATTACACCCATATACATAAATCAGGAAATGGTTTCTTCCAGCGGAATTATCAAATATCAACAATCCAAAGAATTATTGGGTAGGCTTCAAAAAGGCTGATATCATGAGCCAAAACACAATGGATTCTCTTTAACAATGCTAGAGCTTTTTTTTCAAATCAAGCAAATCTCATTTTCAATAAACTCATAAAAATTAACTGATGAGTCAACACTTTGACTTGCAACTTCTCACACAGGCACGTTGCAAGTCAATGTACCTCATCTCAGTACTGTACATATAATAACACGTAACTTCTCACACAGGCACGTTAGTAATTATTATATTTCCAATACAGCTCACAGACATGTAACTTCTCACACAGGCACGTTACAAGTCCTTCGCTTCTCGAAAATCCAACAAAAGCAGGCAACTCCTGACCAAGCCACGTTGCAAGCCAAAACATTCAAATCAGCCTAATAATAGGTAACTTCACACGTTACAATCACCAGGCTGAAATGAATACAACGGTGATATGCAACTTCTCACACAGGCACGTTGCAAATCACCGAATGACATGTAACTTCTCACACAGGCACGCACAAGTCCTCGGTTTTTCGAAAATCCAACAAAACATTACTTTTGTAAACATCAATACAAATATCAACAAGTATTAAATATTCATTATTGAAGGAAAGCTCCGTACCAATGATCGTAAGAGCAAAACACAAATTCTTCAAAATGTTTATGCTGCCACGAACGGAACTCCCACATGATTTTCTTTGTTTAATAATCAACAAGCAACGGAAAGTACATCCATAATGAAACATACTGATTCTAATAACAACCTGCTTTTCTTTTATTGGAAGTAAACTCCAACAATTACTCACTCAAACAGGTATTATAGCCAGTTGTCGAAGATAATTCCAAGCAATTTCAAACAAATATAACTCCTACCTTTTATTCCAACCATAGGTATCACTTCAACACAAATGAATATATTTAAACAATCACCCCAAGAACAATGATTTCAGAACTCAATCCCAACTCTCCAGTCAACACAAACTTACTTCCCATTCCCATGCTATTTTTCTCGCCTCCCGCCAGCCAAACGTTTTTGTTGAAGATCCCTAAAAACCGGCATATGACGATGCGCGGCACATGACTAATATATACTGGACTGGCGTTCGGCAATAGAAAACTCCTTACATGATAAATATATTGGAATCTATATAAATCATAAAAACACCTGGCTAATAAAAACAAATAGACCTGTATATATCGACACTGCTTCGTCTATTTTCATGTCATTTCCAACAATTCAATGCATGGAGTAGCCGCTGATATAAAAATGGAAACTACGTTCTGCGAAACGTTAGTAATAACTCACGATTAATCCATCTGAAAGCATTACCTTTTGTGCGCCCCATTTAAGCGCATTTACGTGTAATTCTAATGGGACTAATGAAAATATACCCTTTCGCTCCCCTAGGTCACTTTCTGTTGTTTCCAGGGATGACAGTTTAATTGTACTTGATGATATGTCTGGCCAGTGCCACAAGGATTTTTTGAAATGAACGAAAACTGTACCATATGCAAGGCAGAATGAATATATCCATAGCAATGCTATATCCTGAAGTCAGAGGTAGAAATAATTTAAAAAACGTTTGTTTGTGGACTGAGAACATATACTTATGGACAGAAATTGAACAACGGCATTCCTTTCCTAGACATCTGAATACGTAGAGGAAACGAAAAATAGTATTAAAACTCATCTGCCGTGACGAGTATAACTAGCATTCATACCATACAGCATCCACATAAAATGGAGATAACCATGATCACAGCGACGATCATGACAATATATTCATAACACTCCATGGTGTTCCATGGTAGAAAATGCGTGATTGGCAGTTCTGTCAATTTCAAGGATCAATAAAAGTCAATCGGATGCCATACATCAACCACCCCACGTGACTATCCTAAATTGTTTCAGTATCATTGACCATGCTTTCCGATTCAATATACAGTTTTATCAATTTTCTTCATGATCATAAATATTTCCAATAATAAATGTTAGATTACCTTATTTTGTGTTGTGAAGTAGCTGGCTTCCTTTCAACTCACGATAATAAGTACAACAAAAACTGAAAAGTTAGAATATGAAATACAATGCTTTTCGGTTGCAGTCTTGGAACATACACTCTCAGAGAGGATGACAAAAATGCACAGTTGATTTTCTCCGTCAATATTTTATAAATGAAAATATTACACGGTCTTCTTCATATAAAAAACAGTGACTTGATATGTGGACCGCAGATCATTAACGAACAATAGAAAGAGGAGCGGACCCACGTTATAGCCTTGAGGTACACCACACTTTGCAAGGAAATTGTCGGGTTCATTTCCCCTATAAGAGACAAATTGAATTATTTTGAAGAGATTGTTTATTAACAGTTCTGTATGTGGATAACAAAAGGAATACATACAAAGTTAAGATATAAGAAAATAATGATCGACCTTGTCAACTGCCTTGGCAAAGTCCGTGTATACGGTATTGACTTGTGCCCCCGGCTCTTTTATAATTTCAGTGACAGTCACTAGAAAAGATGCGAGGTTCATTTCGATGGATTTCCTACTGCTGAAACCATGATGGGATTGTGATATATTATTTTTAACATGCCAGAAGATTTTTTGATGCAAACTGAATTCGAAAAGCTTTGTAATACCATCACGTATGGCTATAGGTCTATGTAATTTGAAATCATTGTTTTTGATTTTTTTTTTGTAAATTGGAGTAGTTTCTTTATATGAGTGAGGAAAAATTCCAGTTCGCAATAAGTTTTGGAAGATTATTATTAACAGATACATTATGTAATTTTTGCATGCTTCAATTATATAAGATGGTATGCCATATGTGCCACTCAGCCAGCCAGTGGTAATTTTTCAAGCTTACTGATCAGAGCAGTGACTGCTGGGGGTTCGTACTATGCTCAACAAAGCTTGCTCAGTATTGGGAAATATAAGCCATACTGCATTCAAAAACTTGAAGTACCAACTACTTACAGACTTAGTCAGATTCTTGCAACGTTCATTATAATTACATTTTCACTACATTTAACACAGTTAACCACTTTTGCTTCATAGGAGGTATTCATGCAAACACTTCATAACATTCATAATGATTCATTAAGAAGTTGGACACTTTCAACTGAGAATAAAAATTGCATTATGATCTTTTTGAGAAGATAACGGAATCGCATGCGCGAAGCCTTGTCCATTCGCACATTGTCGTGGTTCATGATTCATGAGGATTTCATTATTTGCATACAGGATAGCTCCTTAAAAATCCGATTTTGAATTTACTATTTTATTTTTTGATTGATATCGTTGATTGTGATTTAAAATGGCTGAAAAGTTGAACTACCAGATTTAGTACAATACACAGATCTATATGATAAAAGGCATAGACAATTTTGGAATATCCTTGCAAGGAAAAGTGCTTGGAAAACTAAGAATAAAATGTTTTGTCACATTCTACGCTGGTGCAAGTTTATATATCAAGTCTTTCCATGAACGTCAACTATCGATAGTGAAAATGCAATGCAGTGTCAATTATAATGTAACGAAAATGTATTTATGATGAATGTTGCAAAAATCCACCTTCAGTCCTCAATACAAAAATATTATGTCCTTTTCAACGAACATTCAATACGGAAATTTCAAAATCGAATATAGCATTTTTACCCTCTGATAGTCTGGGAATATTTCAAAAATGCGGAATTCCCTCGGGTATTACTTGATCTTATAGAAAATTTCCTTTTGAATCCGACTATGTATTTGTTTTCAGAATAAGAAGAATAGATCGTTCAGAAAATGTGGATTTTGTGAATGGGTGCTTTTTTTTCGAAAACCTATCCTTCTTCAGTTATCCCTCATTAATTTTTTGAGGTGATATTCGAAATCAGCTCGGCGAGATACGTTTGAGAGGAGTTAGCAATTTTTTCATAAATTGAAAATAAAAAATTTCACAAAATTCGATTTCCTTCAATATCGAATATTGCATTATTCGAATTTGATCGCCTGGGAATATTTCAAATATACAGAATCTCCGCGGGTATCGCTCAATCCTATAGAAAATCTTCTTCCTAATCCGAAAATGTACTTACTTTCAGAATTACAAGGCTAGTTCATTTAGAAAATGTGGATCTTGTGGAATGGTGTATTGTTTTCCTCAAAAAACTGCCACTTTTTAGTAATCTCTCTGTCGAATTCAATTTTTAAGGTGATATTTGAAATCAGCTTGTCGAGATACGTTTGAGAGCATTTTGGAATTTTTTGAAAAATTGAAAATAAAAATTTTCGCAAAATTCGATTTCCTTCAATATCGAATATTACATCTTTCGACTTTGATCGCCTGGGAATATTTCAGAAGAGCAGAATCTCCGCGAATTTTACTTGATCCTATAGAAAATCTTCTTCCAAATCCGAAAATGTACTTGTTTTCAGAATTAGAAGGCCATTTCATTTAGAAAATGTGGATCTTGTGGAATGGTGTATTGTTTTCGTCAAAAAACTGCCACTTTTTAGTAATCTTTCTGTCGAATTCAATTTTTTAGGTGATATCTGGAATCAGCTTGTCGAGATACGTTTGAGAGCATTTTGGAATTATTTGAAAAATGGAAAATAAAAATTTTCGCAAAATTCGATTTCCTTCAATATCGAATATTGCATTTTTCGACTTTGATCGCCTGGGATTTCAAAAATGCAGAATCTCCGCGAGTATTACTCGATCCTATAGAAAATCTCCTTCCAAATCAGAAAATGTACTCGTTTTTAGAATTAGAAGGCTAGTTCATTTAGAAAATGTGGATCTTGTGGAAAGGTGTATTTTTTTCGTCAAAAAAACTGTCTCTTTTCAGTTATCACTCTGTTGAATTTAATTTTTGAGGTGATATTCGGAATCAGCTCGTAGAGATACGTTTGAGAGAATTTAGCGATTTTTTGAAAAATGGAAAATAAAAATTTTCGCAAAATTCGATATCTTTCAATATCGAATATTTCATTTTTCGACTTTGATCGCCTGGGAATATTTCAAAAATGCAGAATCTCCGCAAATATTACTTGATCCTATAGAAAATATCCTTCCAAATCCAAAAATGTACTTGTTTTTAGAATTAGAAGGCTAGATCATTTAGAAAATGTGGATCTAGTGGAATGGTGTATTGTTTTCGTCAAAAAACTGCCACTTTTTAGTAATCTTTCTGTCGAATCCAATTTTTTAGGTGATATTTGGAATCAGCTTGTCGAGATACGTTTGAGAGCATTTTGGAATTTTTCGAAAAATGGAAAATGAAAATTTTCGCAAAATTTGATATCCTTCAATATCGAATATTGCATCTTTCGACTTTGATCGCCTGGGAATATTTCAAAAATGCAGAATCTCCGCGAGTATTACTTGATCCTATAGAAAATCTCCTTTCAAATCCGAAAATGTACTCGTTTTCAGAATTAGAAGGCTAGTTCATTTAGAAAATGTGGATCTTGTGGAATGGTGTATTGTTTTCATAAAAAAAATGTCACTTTTTAGTAATCTCTCTGTCGAATTCAATTTTTAAGGTGATATTTGGAATCAGCTCGTCAAGATACGTTTGAGAGCATTTTGAAATTTTTTGAAAAATGGAAAATAAAAATTTTCGCAAAATTCGATTTCCTTTAATATCGAATATTGCATTTTTCGACATTGATCGCCTGGGAATATTTCAAAAATGCAGAATCTCCGCGCTTTTCACTCAATCCTATAGAATATCTCCTTCCAAATCCGAAAAATTACTTGTTTTTAGAATTAGAAGGCTAGTTCATTTAGAAAATTTGGATCTTGTGGAATGGTGTATTGTTTTCGTCAAAAAACTGCCACTTTTTAGTAATCTCTCTGTCGAATTCAATTTTTAAGGTGATATTTGGAATCAGCTCGTCGAGATACGTTTGAGAGCATTTTGAAATTTTTTGAAAAATGGAAAATAAAAATTTTCGCAAAATTCGATTTCCTTTAATATCGAATATTGCATTTTTCGACTTTGATCGCCTGGGAACATTTCAAAAATGCAGAATCTCCGCGAGTTTCACTCAATCCTATAGAATATCTCCTTCCAAATCCGAAAAATTACTTTTTTTTAGAATTAGAAGGCTAGTCCATTTAGAAAATTTGGATCTTGTGGAATGGTGTATTGTTTTCGTCAAAAAACTGCCACTTTTCAGTAATCTCTCTGTCGAATTCAATTTTTAAGGTGATATTTGGAATCAGCTCGTCGAGATACGTTTGAGAGCATTTTGAAATTTTTTGAAAAATGGAAAATAAAAATTTTCGCAAAATTCGATTTCCTTTAATATCGAATATTGCATTTTTCGACTTTGATCGCCTGGGAATATTTCAAAAATGCAGAATCTCCGCGAGTTTCACTCAATCCTATAGAATATCTCCTTCCAAATCCGAAAAATTACTTGTTTTTAGAATTAGAATGCTAGTTCATTTAGAAAATTTGGATCTTGTGGAATGGTGTATTGTTTTCGTCAAAAAACTGCCACTTTTTAGTAATCTCTCTGTCGAATTCAATTTTTAAGGTGATATTTGGAATCAGCTCGTCGAGATACGTTTGAGAGCATTTTGAAATTTTTTGAAAAATGGAAAATAAAAATTTTCGCAAAATTCGATTTCCTTTAATATCGAATATTGCATATTTCGACTTTGATCGCCTGGGAACATTTCAAAAATGCAGAATCTCCGCGAGTTTCACTCAATCCTATAGAATATCTCCTTCCAAATCCGAAAAATTACTTTTTTTTAGAATTAGAAGGCTAGTCCATTTAGAAAATTTGGATCTTGTGGAATGGTGTATTGTTTTCGTCAAAAAACTGCCACTTTTCAGTAATCTCTCTGTCGAATTCAATTTTTAAGGTGATATTTGGAATCAGCTCGTCGAGATACGTTTGAGAGCATTTTGAAATTTTTTGAAAAATGGAAAATAAAAATTTTCGCAAAATTCGATTTCCTTTAATATCGAATATTGCATTTTTCGACTTTGATCGCCTGGGAATATTTCAAAAATGCAGAATCTCCGCGAGTTTCACTCAATCCTATAGAATATCTCCTTCCAAATCCGAAAAATTACTTGTTTTTAGAATTAGAATGCTAGTTCATTTAGAAAATTTGGATCTTGTGGAATGGTGTATTGTTTTCGTCAAAAAACTGCCACTTTTTAGTAATCTCTCTGTCGAATTCAATTTTTAAGGTGATATTTGGAATCAGCTCGTCGAGATACGTTTGAGAGCATTTTGAAATTTTTTGAAAAATGGAAAATAAAAATTTTCGCAAAATTCGATTTCCTTTAATATCGAATATTGCATATTTCGACTTTGATCGCCTGGGAATATTTCAGAAATGCAGAATCTCCGCGAATATTACTTGATCCTATAGAAAATCTCCTTCCAAATCCGAAAATGTACTTGTTTTCAGAATTAGAATGCCGGTTCATTTAGAAAATGTGGATCTTGTGGAATGGTGTATTGTTTTCGTCAAAAAACTGCCACTTTTTTGTAATCTTTCTGTCGAATTCAATTTTTTAGGTGTTATTTGGAATCAGCTTGTCGAGATACGTTTGAGAGCATTATGGAATTTTTCGAAAAATGGAAAATGAAAATTTTCGCAACATTCGATTTCCTTCAATATCGAATATTGCATCTTTCGACTTTGATCGCCTGGGAATATTTCAAAACTTCAGAATCTTCGCGAATAGTACTTGATCCTATAGAAAATCTCCTTCCAAATCCGAAAATGTACTTGTTTTCAGAATTAGAAGGCCAGTTCATTTACAACATGTAGATCTTGTGGAAAGGTGTATTTTTTTCGTCAAAATAACTGTCCCATTTCAGTTATCTCTCTGTCGAATTCAATTTTTGAGGTGATATTCGGAATCAGCTCGTGGAGATACGTTTGAGAGAATTTTGCGATTTTTTGAAAAATGGAAAATAAAAATTTTCGCAAAATTCGACTTCCTCCAATATCGAATATTGAATTTTTTGACTTTGATCGCCTGAGAATATTTCAAAAATGCACAATCTCCGCGAGTATTATTTGATTCTATAGAAATTTTTCTTCTGATTCAGAAAATGTACTTATTTTTAGAGAAACGTATGAGGGGAGTTTGTCATTTTTGGAAAATGGAAAACAGTTGACATTTTCTCAGGAAAAGTATACTTGGGAAATGGTCACGAATAATAATAGTCTCGTAGCGGAAATTAAAAATTCCTATTTTCGGTATATAGTTTGGAGACAAACCTTGTTTGAAAGAAACATTGTCAAAAACCCTACTTCTCTCACAACTTCTCATGAAGAATTTCCATCACACCCTTGCCATTCTTTTCAAACGAGTCGACTCATTTCCATGGAATTTTTGTCGATAAATCTGCAGTAATGGTAAAACGTGTTTCTGTAAAAACCAAGCCTGCCAACAGACACGAACAACATATATTTCTATGATGAGAGGGAGAATCTGCTCTTAGGTAATACAGATGATGGTTATTTCTTTCCCAACATGCCTCTAAAAATCTCTATATGACGTCTGAAGCGATTCCCTTCTTTTTTATTTTCAGCGAAGCGAAACAGTTCGGAAAGTGGGGGTTGGTATTTTAACATCAAACACCAGTAAAAATAACATATTATACAGGGTGTCCCGCTTTTCATGAATACACCCTAATAACTCAGTAATAATGCGATTTCCTTGAAATTTAGAAAAACTTGTTAGAAAAATTAAGTATTTGGTATATTGAACAATTTTATTTACTATTGGCGTGCGGTGTTGGGAGGTTGTTATAAAATGCTTTTTTTAGGATAAGGATATTAGGGCTTATTTTAGGTAACTTTTTCTATCAGATTTAAAATCATCATCCCTAATAACCTCCTAGTTCATATTTTCAAAATCTCACGAGTTGATTTTAGGAGAAAAAATAATTTCATAATTTTTTTCTAATTTTTTAGTTTAAATCCCTATTCCTAATGCGTTTCGAATGCGTCCAAAAATTCAGTATCCTCAGAACTGCCCTTATGATTGAATTTAGGTTTTATCGAAATTTTGAAGAGTGCTTTTTGAAATAAAAGTTTTTGTTTGACATTTAGTAATTTGTACGAATTGTCAATGAGTCAAGAAGTGTTATTTAACTGTTAATGAGATGGCATAAATCCGAAGATTGGAGAGAAAGTACAAATTATCCGCTATTTTGGTTATAATGAAAGATCTACGCGTCAGGTTGCTGGAATATTCAATGAAAAAGCATCATGATCGAGCACCAATTTCTCACGAGACCGTTGCCAAAATCAACAGAATGTTTGCAAGGACTGGAGCGGTTTTCAAGACAGGACCGAGGAAGTACAATATAAATTATTGATAAAATTTGTTGTTGTTAACGAAATATGGAATATGGAATGTTTGAAACGAAATGGGAATAGAGCATATATACCAAGACTTCTGCATACTCTGTTGAACTGTGATCTTGACATGTAATTTTTCGTCAATGTACTCATCAAAAATTTCGTATACTTGGACGTGAATCTAATTTTGACAGTATTTTTCATGGTGAAAAGCATTATGTTCTGTTTTCCATTCGTCGGCTATCGGTTTATTTGATAGAAACCATCGTTCTATTTGTTCTTATTCAGTTTCAACAGTGGAAATGAATGTATGAACGTGCTGTCGTCAGCAAATAGTAAGTATGCACTTTGATAGGGGAGATGATTTTGACAAATCACTAATAAACACAAGAAAAAGCAGTGGTCCTAAAACGGACCCTTGAGTGACTCCATATCGTTTATGGAGCAAAGAAGATTTTTCATTTTGGAAAAGAATGTATGGCCATACCGTACACCCATGTATCAAATGCATGAATATTTGGAACACATTTCAAGAAATGGAAACTTCCCAAACACCAAATTGCGTCAATCTCACTCAGCACGTTTCGCCAACAATGTAGCATCTTCAGTAGCTTTCTTAGAAGTAGTTTACATTTCTTGAACCCACGTATCAAGCAGTTGTCACCCTGAAGAAATTCTTGGGGTAGACTGTCCAAATAACAGACCACTGAACCGCTTCAAATAAATCCAGCGGAAAGTAAAGAGCTCTATTTATCTGCAGCGGCTGGAAGACCTGTCAGCTGTCTATGACGTGAAGCATAAAAGCGGTTGCAGCCACTGTATGCTGTTAGACTCACCCATTGACAGCTCAACCACTAACCCGCTCAATTTTTTCGTTCGTATTGTTTTAATTGTAAATTTGTTTTCAAGGATTCAGAAGACTAATAATGAGGAAAATAATTTATGATTAGATAAGAAATAATGGAAAAACAACAAAAATATACAATATGCATATTGCGAAGAACTTTGCGAGGATAAAAGAAGTCACCAATAATTGAAATACTTCAACAAAATGAGAAATCAATCAGCGTTCATGTTATAGCGAAAAGTATTGAATGTATTGGAAGTATTCTTTCATTGAATGGCTACTTCATCTTTTATGTAAAGTTCAGTCTTTAATCAGGGTTAGTCAAAAAAGCATAAATTTGGAAATTTGCCATCATATAATTATTGTAAATTGTTAATTAACACCCTATATGAGATAATGGTCGGAAACTAAGGTGTTCAAAATATGTCCAAATCGAATAGACTATCCACCTTTTCGAGAAAAGCTGCCTAATGGTCCTTTTCGAAATTTCGACTCATTCAGCAGAGTAGGGTTTGAAAATAAGAATACTGCATATCTGTCAACATATTTGAATAGAGCTTGTCGAGTACTATAACTTGAAACTTTAATTTTTCAATATGGGTTCATAGGTTCCAAAATAACAGGGTGATTCTGTTTCAAATCGCACACACTGTATACTTAATGTATCTTCAAATGATCGATGAATGAATATTATTATTATTCAGTGAAGCGTTGTTTGTCGTTCTCCACGAATCCTTTCACTCGGCTTCTTAACCCCAAGAAAAGCATTAGAGCAGTGAAACTCCGTTGAAAATCCTCTGAAACGCTACAGTGGCCTCGTGCTCTCGTGACAGTTCTATCAAAACAGAACATAAAAGCCCCATAAAGCTTGTAAATAATTCACCTCAAACGGCGCTCAACTACTCATTTAATGAAGTGCTAATAGCGAAACGGCATTAACGAACGATAAAGGGACAAAACGGCACTAGACGTCTGAAAATCCAAGCGAAAAGTCAAAAATCTTTGAAATAGTGAACGCAGACGAGTTATAGTAATGCTTGTGAATGGGATTTATTTTATGCGATCGTAAAAGAAAATGTCTTGCCAACCAGCAGCATCTGAGATAACAAGTAATGATGCCGAATGACGAATACCGAGTACTGTTTTATCCCCGTTGCACGTTTAGTGTTATTGCATTGCAGGAAATCCAATGTAATTCTTGCAGTACACAGAGAGAAAAGACTGCAGCAGGTTCATGCACAACGTTGTGTAAGACACATTTGTGTAGATATTTTACACAATTGTCTATGCTTTCATCATACGCGTTTTGTGAAATTCAATAAATATTTGTACAAGTCAATTTGTATAGTATTCATGCACTTCCACATTGCATAAAAATACACAAAAATATGCACATCTACCTGTCAGGGTGATATAATGTGTGGGAAATATTCGTAGTTTGTTATGGTTTCAGATAAAACACTTCAAATACTTAAGGGCATTTGTTTAGAAATAAGGAATGAGAGATAACGACAGCACTTGAGAAGGTTGAACTATCTTGTGTGAAATAGATTTTAAGCATTCAATATTAGAGCTTCAAGGCGTTTAAACGTGTACATATTTTGTAATTGTTTCCAAAAGGTGTTAATATATAGTGAAAGTTACAGTCCACTTATTTATTTAAATCGACAAGAGAAAATACCCAGTGAGATTGCTCACACGATCAGTTCACTGATCAATCACTACCATAACACAATTTATATGGAAAACATCTAAAAGGATTGAACTCATCTTACACCCTTTGTGCACTTTCTATTTGATATGCACAATTTGTATACTATTTCAACACAATTGTGTAATTTGCAACAGCTTGACCAAGGCGTCGTCTCACCCAACTAAATACGCATGCGCGGCACTCCAAATGTCCAGTCCATCATTGTTTGATTGTTTTATGCTGATCGAAGGGCGAAGCTGGTTAAGTGTACTTACCTATTATTTATTATTTGCTCATATGTATGTGGTTTTGTGTCAACTTCCATTTGTTAGAATATTTGCAAACTGATACCAATATTTGAAGGTTAGTATTGCTATTGTTTTTTGTTATAACATGAAACCTACAAACTGACTCATTTTCATCATTTTTAACGGTTTGAAAGGTGCATCCTCGTACCTACTTCCTACTTGAATAAATATAGTTTGACACAAAGATTACTTTAAACTTTATTATTATTCAACGTGTTCCAAAATAACAAAATGTAAGGTTCATTTATGTTCTGTTTGGTATTTTGTGTTTCTGTTATTTTATTTGTAATTAGAGTTTATAGTTCAGTTATTTTTGTCATTAGTTCTTTGTGATGAAATAAACATTATTTGAATGACATATAATTTTATTTCAACCTTCTGGAAAATGAAGCTTGTTTCTGAACAGAATGAGATAAGGAGAAGCGAGCAGGTTGAAACTGATGCTTATTCTTATATTATTCCGTTTGGATGTTATGTGCCTCAAGTGTATCCTTTTTTAAAATTATAAATGGTACCTATAAAAATTGGCCTTGCTTTGTACACAAATATGTACATTATACCTACACAATTCATGTATGCGGAGTACACAAATTTGTGACATTTATTGCATCCTATATTAAAAATACCTACACAATTTGTACAAACTAGGTACACAAATTGTTGCCATTCATTACAATTTATGCATAAACAGTACACAAGTTGTTGGCATTCGTCGCACAACATACCGATTAATTTTGTATATTTTGTGTATAAAATTAAAACAAAACTATTCAGAATAAAACAACACTGAATGCAATATTATGGAAGAAAAGTGAACAAATTGGTGCTGTCAACTTTTTAGAAACAAATTGTGCTGAAATTATTCACAATTGTGTAAAAAACTTATATTTATTTCTCTCTGTATAGTCCAATAATTTGATGCTCAAAAACGGGGTTACCTGGAAAGGTTTCCGTAAGTTTTCGAAATTGATGATTTTATAGATTGCGACATGCTGTTTAAGAATTGTCACTTTGCCACCTCGTATCTTCGCCGCCGCTCCACCATACTGGTAAAATGTCGCCCAAAAACTGTTTCTTGACAATGTTTCCGACTGATTTTAAGATAAAATTGTTCAGTGGTAATTGGAACTAGAGAAAAATTCCTGAAATTTACAGGAAAATTTCAGACCTACTTTTTAACCAATAAGATGCCTTAATTTTGCCTAGTTACCATGGCAACTAAAAAAAATTCCGGAAATTTTTTCGTGGCGCCACGACATCCAAGTGGAAATTTTTTGACAGTTGTAAACGTAAACTTATGATCAACAATCATTAAATATTGTAGATATACCTGTGAATAATGCAAAATTTCTATAAGAATTAACATTATTATTTATTATTCGCTATAAAGTTTCATTAAACACAAAACACAAATTTGTTTAATTATTATGCATTAACAATTTATATTTCAAAAAACGTAGGATCTAAAAACATAGTAAGATTTAAATGTTGCTAGAATTATAACCCATCCTCTCTTCTTAATAGTGAATAGGAAGGTGACGAATTAATTAGATGTCTGTGTTTTAAGACATATATGTAATATTTTGAAACAATTGTGTTCAAATCTCTTTAACACAAAAGGCCATATTTACTTGACATCTGCAGCAGACTTTCTTGGATTTTCGTAAACAAACCATTCGACTCTAACGCTTCCTGGTCGCAATCTTCCATTAAATTCGTTAAATATATTAATTTTGAATGACATATTTGCACTTGACTCAACTCTTTGCAGTATTTACATAAATTGTACTTTTCAAAGCATTTCATTTTTCTCAAATTGTTTAACGCAAATGCTCACAAGAAATGTTTTACATAAGAATATCTTTGTTTGCTGGTTTACTACACACTAACTCATTGTAATTTACCAATATAAACCTTATCTGTCAAAAGCATGGCCGCCTATATCACGGCCACCTACTGCAACAAACCATGTTAATATTATATTTTTTACATTAAAAGAGTTATGGATTACTTTAACAAAAAATACATTGCTACCACCTTTAGTAACCTAAAATTGTGAAAGGGCGATAGACTGATCTAATACCCATATGAGTTTTAGCATTTGGTGTAACTAAAGTTGGTAATATTTTTCATTTAACGAAACATAGTGGTCTTGACAAGCAGTGAAATTAATTTAAAATGTCAGATTGATAATTTTTTTCCAAATTATGGTGTGAAATTTTCTTACCGAATACCACGCAAGCTTAAATTATTCATGGAAATTTTCTTTCGGGCACGAATATTTTAAGAAAATTATATTCAAAATAATTTTCAAAATATTCGTGCCCTCAAAAAATGTCTGGAAATAGTTTAAGCTCTTGTAAGTGAAAATTCGTCGAATTATGTCTTCTCTGGTGTCGGATAAGCATGATTTTTTTCGCAGTTCAGAAGACTACTACTTTTCGAAATTGCTACATTGTTCGAATAAATACCCTTATCTTCCACGAACAATTGTCTCGGTGTTTTTTTGTATTTACACTGAAAAAACTTTTGGTTAGAGTAACGAAAAAAAAAATGTTACGGTAACCATATACTTCTGTCAGTATAGGCACAACCAGATAAATAATTACACTAACCATCTCAAAATTGTTAAGTGAATATGGTTGCAGTAACGAAACAAAAGATGATCAAAACGGCCATACATAAGTAGTGTTACTTCAACAATAAAATACTGTGAAAATAATCAGTTACTGCTGTAAGCAAAAAAACAAAAAAAGTGAGATCCACTGGATTCGAACACACGAACTTTGGATTACAACGCAGCCGGCAAATGCTCCAACTACACATGCCAAATCACCTTATTTATAAATGTTATTATTGGTCATTAATGAAGGACCTACAGTTGGGCTGAATACTACTTTGTTAATGAAGGGAATTAATATTACCAATTGCACAAACTGCCAAATACATGTTAACTTCTATGAATAATTCTTTCTAAGTAGGAGTTCTGATTATTATAATATCTGATTAAAGTTTTTCTATTAGAGATATTTAGATTACTGAGTATCCATCATCTCATCTGTCATTTTACTTATAACACTAGTGTTAAAAGTGATTTTGTCAGTTTTTAGTACATATGTCAATGAATTGTCGCTGACAATAATAGGTATCGTATCTATAAATAAACTTCTCAGTTTTGGATATGATAACAAAACAATAATAGCTGAAATAGATTTTAGTGTTCGGTTGGAATTTTGTTTTGTCGAAACTATTGAATAACATTGTTCAGTTTTTTTTACATTGTTCAGTCAATTGAATTGTATTATCAAAATAACAATATTTCTGTAACAATTTGCATATTGTTCTTGTAACAATTGAATATTGTTCTTTCAACTGGAATGTATTGTCACACTAATAATCTTTCGATAACAATTTCCATATTGTTCCTCTAGCAATGCAACAATCAATAGTTGTGTATATTTCATTGAAAATTATTGCCACCGTAACAAGAAAATTGTTAACCAAGTCGTTTTGTTATCACTTACAATACTATTTTTTTCAGTGTAGAAGGTCTATAAGGGGTTACCTTAATTGTTGAAATGTCTACATCAAAATGTCTTCTGTCAAATGGTCTATGTAACTTGGTGGTTCATTGATCGTCACCTCTTAAAATTCAAAAAAAACGACACAAGTGTCTCTCTGAGTCATGATTTTCTCAATATTGTCAATGATTTTCAATAGTTGTAAAAAAGAAAAAAACGATATTGATGAATTAATTTTGTAGTGTAATTGTGCATTCAAATATTTGATTAAAAATAGTTCAATATAAACTACTTTTTGTTGTAAAAATAATGAAGAAAGTTGAAAATCATTGAAAATATTGACAAAATCATGAATCAAAGAGATTTTTTTTCTCAATTTTGAGCGGTTTAGCGATCAACAAAACACCAAATTACATGGACCATTTTACAGAAGACATTTCAACAATTTAAATGATCAATTATAGACTTTCGAAATATAAAAAAACACCCCAAAGATGGGATTTTATTTTTGAAAAATGTACATGATTCAAAAACTATTCTGAATTCTGAATTGCAAAAAAACATTCTTAGAAATGTCCATCTAAATTAAATCATTTGAAGGCGAGAAAAAAATTAAATACAGAAAAAAATGATTTTTTGCCGTTTTGACGGTTAATTTGAGGTTATGTCGAAAAGTGTTGAATGATAAAGTTTTCGATTATTTTATTATCTACAACTTTTCTATTGAACATTTTCCGTTTAGAGGTCACGTTGCAAAAAAATCATTTTCAACCCCTAAAATACAGATACAGATATATTTATTTCCACAGAGTATTTTATAATCATTCACAAGAGTGGCAGAATATTTTTGTCTGAGAAATACGTCATAAACTTCTGAAATATCAAAATTTTTACATGTAAGTTTAAAAAAGATATGAAACATTCTAAATGAATGGATTCAGGTTTCAAACACAAAGACAAATAATTTAAAATATGTGACATGTCACATTGTTATTAAAACTAGAGATAATTTTTCAATAAATTATGTATCAATATATAGCATGATTTTGTAGATATAAAATTGGATTCATGAATTTCTGCAGGCCAGAAAATATTCATCAGTATCGTAGGGCTCTAAGTTACATAGAAATTCTATTACAGATTTCAGAAATCTGTTGGCAACCCCAATATCTTTTATGTCTTGTGGGAGGTTATTATAAAATTTCATTGCGCTACGTTCATATAAGGATGTTGCATGAATGGGATATGCGAAGTCTTTTCTTTGCCTTGTCCCGTAAATATGTGTTTTGCGATGTGTGTCAAAATGGCCTGGATGATTGATAATAAACTTTATTAATTCATAGATGTAGATTGCTGACACAGTTAGTAGTCTGTGTAACCTAAAGATTCCTCTGCATGAATCTCTTGTATTTATATTGAAAATTATTCTGATGATTTTCTTTTGACATAGGAAAACTCTGTTCCACCCATGACTTGAGCCCCAGATGATTATCCCTAGTCTCATGGCAGAATAAAAATTCGCATATTATACTGATATTAGTGCTTTAAGGTCAACATTTTTTTTTCAGAACTCTCATGGCGTATATTACCGAGGACAGTTTATTGCAAAGGTTGTCTATCTGACTAGTCCAACTTAAAGTGTCATCAATGTATATACCGAGAAACTTCACTGATGTGTTACAAATAATTTTTTGATTATCCATGATTATATTTTGTGGTGTATCTATACTGTTATTGATTTTGAACATGATACATTCTGTTTTTCCATCATTTAAAACCAACTTGTTCTCTATAAAGTAATCTTTGGATTGTTCTATTATTTTGCTACCATTTTTAATTATATCTGGTAAGTTTGCACCTGTTAATAGAAGGTTGGTATCATCAGCATAGTTAATCATATGAGCTGTGTCCATGTCTTCTATAACCTTGTTAATTTCGTTAATAAACATAATGAATAATATTGGACCGAGAATACTACCCTGTGGTACCCCCATAGACACACCCAAAGCCTCCGATATAGCTATATTATATTTTTGATTGAGTTCTACTATTTGCTTTCCTTATTTCCAGATATGAAATGAACCAGTCGTAAGAGTCTCCTCGAATTCCATATTTATAAAGTTTCCTCATTAAAATGTCATGATCTATACAATCAAAGGCCTTGGATAAATCCATGAAGACCCCAAAGGATAGATGCATCCCCATTTCACCATTTCTAGTGTTTTCGTGATTAATTTTTTTTCTTAAAGTTGGAACGTAAACAGCATTCTCCACGTGTTACTTTTTTCTCATTTTAAGAGTTTAAAATTCGTTTTGGCTCAGCCTATTTCCCGTATATTGATAACAAAAAAGTACAGAAATCAGCTCACTTTCGACAGAAATTATGAAATTATCTTGTGTTCTTTGGTTCTCTTAATTTTTTTAATTTAACAGATATTTACATTTTACTATTTGTAATAATATGTACAAATGAGTATCAAAAATCATTCGAACTTCCCACAGAATACAGAAAATAAAAAAAATTCTAGAATTCTACGAATCTTTATGACCTTCTAAGATATGATTCAAGGTGAATCCTTACGGTCCTTTCAAATCTCCCGACGGGCAACATCCAAGTAACTTTAAATCAAATAACTGTTGTTCCTCACACAATCTCTGAAATTTTTATTACCTCAACCCAAATGCACCCGCAATATTTTTAGCATTGTTACTTTATCCTTGATGCGGTTGTTCCACAAAATTATTAAAGGATAAACACAACGAAGGCTGAATATCTGGGGTGACTATTATTTATTACTCTTTTAATGGGTACTATCTTTCATGACCTTCGCCGTTTTTTAGGTAAGGACGGATTTTATTATATTGCTGTTTTTTACAACCCTACCTACCTTCAATTTGTCCTTACTCTTTCACAAAGGGTTTATTATGCTTTAAATTGCAGTTCTAGGTTTTCAGAAAAACCAGTTGTCAGTGTTGTTCAGATTTTTAGTTAAAAAACACGTCTGAGTTCGTTTCCAACTAATAGTGCCCTTTATTTGTGATCAACTAAATATAAATGCTAAGTCTCAATATCAAAGTGAGTATAATATTATAGTAGTTTATATAAGTGCAAATAATTATGCAGTGGGAAACTTTTTTAGGATTACAGGACACCGCAAACTCCTTATGGAATTTGGGTCCCAGTGGATTTTTTTGAATTTTTTTATGGTCCATGTAATTCTCAACCATTGTTACCATTGCGCCAACCCAAAAAAAATGTATAGTTTTTCTGCTAGGGGGCATTGAAATCAGCCCTTGCGCAGATTAGACTATTTACATTTTAATCCTGTAACTTTATTTTCAGTTGTTTCATTGTTGCTAATGTTGCACAATATTGTGCTGTTTTATAAAAAAAATTCTTACGCCCCGTTCTTTCCACCAACTCTCATTATGAAACAAAAATAAAATCTTGAGTGACTTTGAATGTATCGTCGAATGTTTAAATATGCCTGAATGAGGGAAATAGCATTTTTTTTTATAAAACATCCCAATATTGTGCAACATCAGCAACCAAGAAACAAGTGAAAATATTGTTACCAGATTCAAAAATAAATCGTCTAATCTGCGCAAGGGGTGATTTCAACGCCCCCTAGCAGCAAAATTATTCGTTTTTTGGGTTGGCGCAATGGTAACATTGGTTGAAAATAACATGGACTTCATCATACCAAAATTTCAAAAAAATCCACCAGGACCCTAATTCCGTAAGGAGCTTGCGGGGTCCTTTACGAAAATAAGTTTTTGTCATAAAATGTTCTGCATGATCTCAAATCTAAAATACGACCAGATCAGATACGATCAGATAACAATTTTCCTAAGCCGTATACGAGGGTTGTCAAAACATATGAAAGTTTCTCCTTTATTTATCTTTATTTTAGACAAAATCAAAAATTGTTATTGGGAAAAGTTGATAATAATTGAAAACTCTTTTCAGATATCCAATTACTCCTACCCTCAATGAAAAGTCACGTGTTGTAATGTTTTGTGATAGAAACATATTATTTATTTTAGAAAGATGCAATTCTAACATTAAACATGAGATTCGCATAATTTAAATAAAAATAATGAAGGTATCAACTTTTCCATGGCACTCTACATTTGCCTCGACATATCCCCCTTCGCTTTGTATAAATTTAACTGTTCATTTAGGAAATTTTTGTAAAATATTTCTAATCATGGCAGGAGTTATGTTTGCAATTGTCTGTCTCTAATTGTCCTCTTCAAATGATTCACATTTTGGAGAGGCCTCTGGAGGTAAACATTTTATTTTAAGTACTCCCACAAGAAAAAATTTATGGGGCTTAAGTCCGGAGGCCCAGCGGGCCAAAAGAGGTAAAAATATCTATCGATCAGTAACTAAGCATTTCAAGGCATTCTATTGGTTCAAATTCTGATAAAATTTATTCACATTTACAAAAAAATCATTAAATTGCTAGTGAAAAATATGACGTTTGAAAATGTCAAAAATTTCATATTTGTCATTTCAAAGATGGGTTAGATAAACACAATTATTGACGACAAATAACTGTCAATCAATACCTACAAACGTGTCAGACGTGACATTGAAAAAGCCTGCTTGTATTTTGGTGGTTCTCAAATTTTATTATTGAACATTCAACCCGATTTTACTCGCAAACTTTTTGAAATGATTGTTTTTTAACAATCGTGCGAACTTAGATATTATTTTTAATTCATCCCATTAACATTTTCTTTGTCCATTTTGCTCTGACATCGAAATCGAAGGTACTTTTCTCTTAGGTCAACTTCAAAATAAAACAGTTAAAAAGATACGAAACAAACTGAAAAAAAAATACACTTCTCATTGTAGATGGGTATGATTGGATGTCCAAACGTAGTTTCCAACTGTACTCAACTTTTCTATACAACAATTTTCGGTCTTGTCAAAAATTAAAGGTGCTTTACTATTGAGAAAATTTCAGATTTTTTGACAACCCTCGTATACGGCTGAAAAAAATTGTTATCTGATAGTGGAATTTCAGGTTTCAGACCATGCAGAACTTTTGAACATTATTGAAGTTGAAAAAATTGTTTCAGCTTGAGTTTCATATTTTTTCTATATCTTACTCAACTGCATGTAAATAATTTCAAAATTTATTTTTTCTACATTCATGCAAAAAGCAAAACTTTATTGAACCATATTCAGTGGAAAAAGAAGTTCTTTATTGCACTAGTGCAATAAAGTTTTTATTGCACTCATCTGTCATTCTACTTCAACGTACTGTCATCATGACAAACATACTTTAAACCTACTACATATTTAGCAGATATTCTGTGAGATTGGCAATAGGTACTTCACTACGAAATATTCATATTGAAAATTGCACCAATTGTTCATTCACTTTCAACATTGAGGGTAAAAATAAAGTTTGAGTTAAATTGTTCATAACGTATTAGTTCCTGTTTCAATGCAAATCGATATTAATAATAAAGTATTCAAGTTGCGCTTTTCATTTTCCTACACCTTGTGCCGCACCTCAATAAATAATTTTTTGCCTTTTGCATGAACGTAGAAAAAATGTTGTATGCAACTCGTGCAAAAATTGTTTATTGCACTCGACGTGTTGTCCAACTCGGCCTAACGGCCTCGTCGGACAATTTAACGTCGAGTGCAATAAACATTCACTTTTTGCACTTGTTGCATAAATAACTATTATTCAATATACAATTTTGTAATTAATACATGTTATTTCCTCTGCATATTCATATATTTTCTGTGATACTGTCACATGTAAAGGTAGACGACAATAATATAGAGTGATCGCTATAAAGTACCCGAAAGAGAAAGGATTATTGATGATCAGTTCATAAATGACATTACCTAGGGATATGATAATAATAATAATAAAGATCTTTATTCAGCGAAAAATGCAACACAATAGTTGAAAGGAATGCACGAGATGGTCTTCCACTTAACCTTCGTATACAGATTACAAAGAAAATTATAATGATAATAAATAAAATAACGACAATTTTGTAACCCACTAATAAGAAACAACAAATAAGTACAAATTTATAAATTCAAAAGTACTAAACACAACGACTAATGCATCTACCCAATTACATAAAAAAAATCGTAATAAAATCCTAAAAAGGCGAATGACAGAGTTTCAGACATGGGAGGATTTCAGCAGTTCTATGCAATTCTTTTGGAAATTGCTGAGATTTTTATTTTTCAAAACATTCGGAATAGCATTATAAATAGCGGATATATTATAAGAAAAACTACGTTCATATACCCTATCTGCCCTTGCAATAACTCATCAGAAGCAGATATCAATCATTTGATCTTCACTTGTGATCTCCATAACACACACCGGCTGGAATTTTTAAATAAATTAATCACCCAAGGTGTCCAACTGCCAACAAATATCATTATTCTGCTGAGCACATTCAAGGAAGAGATTTATAGAACAATTGTGGAATTTTTGATCAAAGAACAAATCTCAATTTAAATCTTTAATTATCTAATTAACTATTAGCTATTATCTAATTAACTATCATTAAAAAAATCTGTGGCAAAAAAAACTCTGTTTTGATGCCAACACCCACACAAAAAAAAATACGTTCATATAAGGAAGTTCTATGAGTTGAAGATGTTATAGTAACTTTCGACGTGACGTTAAGGTTATGAACATCCGTTCGGAATATTATTTTCCTGTAAAGGTATGACGGGGTTTTTGTGAAAATTATTTTATGATGAAGAGTGGCGCAGTGAAGTTTTCTACGAGATTTCATATTCAACCACCCAGCATCTTGGAGTTTATGACTGATTGGTTGATGTCTACGGACACCATATATAAAACGGAGACAATAATTTTGAATTTTTTGGACTCTTTGTGCATTTGCAGCAGTGAGACAGGGACCAAAAACAGTATCACAATGTGTGAAAGTGGACAAAACTAAGGAATCACACAGCTTTTTTTTAAGATTCATATTTACCGATGCCCGAGAGATGTACAAAATTTTTAGTTTTCAAATAATTTTTCGAATACATTTTGAGATATGATTTTCGAATCGTAAGGAACAATCCATCAAAAGATCTAAGTTCCGAACAACTTCGCAAAACTGAACAGAAATATTATTTATTTTAATGGACAGTCTTTCCGAATCCAGCAAAATGTCAGTGTGTTTTCCGAATACGATAGCACTACATTTGCTAGGATTCAAAGATATTTTGTAAATTCTGTCAAGGTCTTCAATGATTTTCAGACAGCTATTTGCAATATCAGAGGAAGGAAAGGAATACATTAACTGGGTGTCGTCAGCGTACATTTGTATATAACAGTGAGACACAAAATTTTTAAAAAATACAGTGTAAATAGTATACAGGATAGGTCCCAAAATAGATCCCTGTGGCACGCCACGTCAGATCTTTAATGTTCGAAAGTCTCTTATTTAGAAGCACCTTTTGTGTCCTGCCATCTAGAAAATTGTCAAAAATGGCGACAGATTTTTCAGACAGTCCGATAAACCTCGAAATGTGTTTAAGAGCAGCATGATTTATTGTATCGAAGGCTTTCGAGAAATCCAGAAGAACCAAAACTGTAATCATGCCGGAATCAGTAGCTCGAAATATGCGATCTGTAACATTCAAGAGTGCCGCAGCACAACTGTGCCCCTTTCTGAAACCAGATTGGGTAGCCAGCAGTATATCGTTATTATCAAGATATTCCACTAATTGTCTTTTTATACCCCATTCGAGAATTTTTGAAGTGACTAGTAGGATACTGATAGGCCTTAGATATGCTTGAAATCAGCGACCACATCGGACTTCGGTAGAGGTATTACATGAGCTAATTTCCATTGGCTGGGGTAAACTGAGTGCTGATACAGAAGTTTAGGATCTGCGAAATATATTCGATAATAAAATCTATATTCAGTCCATCAGCCCCCACAGCTCTTGTCTTTATTCTTGATAAACAGTTGAAAATATCGTTTTCATCAAATTTCCTAAAATTCAAACAATTCACGAATCCAGCTTGACGTCCTTCATAGTACCTACTCTGCGGAATTCAAATCCAGAGAGGTACGTGGAATCGAAGTTAAGAAGAAGTCATTAATGTCAACTCCTGACAGATGCTCAGGTATTTCGGGAGTCTTTTTTTCCTATAAATATTGAGTTTTTAAAAGTACTCCAGGCATTGTTGTTATTTTTGGTGATATTGAAATGCAAGTATGCTATTTTTCCCTTCCTATCGATTTATTCGCGAAGTTACGCAACTGTTTGTATTCTACGAAGTCATGATTGTTTTTTAAAAAAAATCTCATTTCCGTTTGCTGATAGTGACGATAGACGGCTCAATTTGATGATAGTCATAGAATATCTGCAGTTTGAAGTTTATATAATTAAAAAACATTTGATGAAATTGAACTTCTTCATTATCATATCAAGTTGAGAATATGTAACTCTGAAATTGTGAAATGCATAAGCGAATCTTGGATTATTTTTAATAAAATTCCATCTGGGGACCTGGAGAAGATGCATTTTTGAGACCTGCCATATTAAAATTATCAATTTATTTTGGTCTGTAGGTTATAAAACCATGCATGGTGCAATTTACAGATGTATTCATTTTATTTCTACTCGTGAGTGTTGAGAGTTTATGGTGAATTGTATCGTTTATTAATATGTTAAACACAAGGGGGCCTAAATCAGACCCTTGAGGAAGTGGAGAGGTAGTATTTGAGCCTCTTCTAAAATGACTAATTTAACGCCATACTGCCACTAGAAGGACATATCCAAAATTTTAATTCGTGAGGAGTGTAATAAATAATTCATTATGAGAATATGTCGTCTTTCATTAATCTTTCAGTGCGTAAATCTATTGATATTCTATTCGGGTACACACACACACACACCCGTGATCTTTTTGGTGAATTTTTGGGCAACCATAGGATATGTTTTATTTATAATGTTGTCTATTATTCCAAAACTTCCGGTAGGTTGTATATCACGACTTTCCTTTCAGTTGTGGATGACATAAATAATAATCAGAAGTAGGAATGATGGCCTTGAAACGGAAAAAAATGAGGTCAGGAACATTTAAACTAAAATATCTATCGATTTATTGTCGATGTTTTGACATTCATAATTTCATCCTCAGAGCACACCAATAGGAGTAGTAACATTAAAAATGCAATGAAGATTGTTTAGTAACATCAAAAAAAATCAGCTGTGGAATCATCTGCAACTGAAAGACAATCTTATCAACCGATATTTTCCATTGCTCAAGATAATATGTTGAAAGGTATTCATGTTATTGAAAAGGGAAACATTGTCAATTAAAAATTGAAAAACCATGACTATACCCTGGAAGTGGAAAAACCTACTATAAAAATAAGGCAATTTTTTGTAATCTAACAGAAAACAACTACTTTCTCGGCTCAGGCCACGCAGGACATTGAACTACATCTGATAAATATTGTAAAAAGACCCTAACTCGAAAGAAGAAATCCGAAAGTGAAAATTTGCCATTTTCATTCAGATAGTTGAAATGAAACGAAGCTATTTTTGTAATATCTAACAGAAAACAACTGAGGTATTATCAAATAATATCTTCAACAAAGAGTAGACTAAACTATTCTTGGGACTCCATTCATTTACAGAATCTTTCCAGTCTTTCCCAGCCAGAACTCAACATATTCAGTGAGCCCACTTAAGTTTCCAGCATATGGAAATATTTCTAATTATTATCCTTACGAAAAAAAATTTCTTTCTACAAAATTCTGCATGATCTAAAACCTAAAACACAATAATCAGATATACATTTTTTTTCCCATTCGTATCCAAGGTTTCTTAAAAAAAAATTATTCCATACAAAAGTAAATTACCGTGAAATGGGGCGAAATTGATTTTATGGGTTGACTTTGATTATTAGAGGGACTTTCAATCAACGTTTGAAATTCCCGCAAAAAGTAATCTGACGACATCCGCTTTCCACTATGTTATTAGTACAACCCAAGTAGCACACCTATATTGGTAAAATATTGGTACAATATTGGTACAATATTGTGAACATATTGGCGAAATATTTGAAAAGCAATATTGGCGAGAAAAAAAATGTGAACATTCGGCGATATTGGTCCAATATTGGCGAAATATTCTTGAACTAACATTGTCCTCAAAATGTTCGGCGATATTGGTACAATATCGCTGATACAATATTGGCACAATATTCAAAAGTTATATTGTCGAGAAGTGAAATGTGAACATTTTGCGATATTGGTCGAATATTGTTTGAATATTGTTTGAATATTTTAGAAATAGTATTGGTGAAATATTCTTGAAGCAATAATGGCCTCAAAATATTTATCGATATTGGTACAATATCATTTGGATATATTGCTGGATGTCAATATACCTTGATAAATTATTAAATGTCTTTTAGTTGATAAGACATACTATTCAATGAGTAATCAAAGTCATCCATATGGACGAAAAATTGATTTAAAAAAAAGCAAGATAAAAGCAAACGAAGGGGGAAATTGATGATTTGCTTTCAACTGCGATTGACGACAACGTATTTTGAGAGATGCATCAAAGTCACCCCAAGCTGAGTATAGCTCTGATTGGACATTATATTTTTTTTTTCTCTGAAAATGTCTAAAGTTCAAGGCGACAACTACAAAATAGCTTCAGGACGATATGTACAATATTCAATATAAAAACTATCATAGCCACCCCATTTCACGGTACTCTTCTTTTTGATAATAACGAAGACTGTTAAAGAAAAAAAATTATTATCATTCAAAAACAATTGTCCAATCAGATGTATCTCCCACGAAGAATAAAATTTTGCTACTTTTTACATTTTAATTTCTTTTGTTAGTTTAAAAAACGTATTGTTCATAAAAAATTCTGCATGGTCGAAAACACAACCATCAGGTTGTCCTATGCAAGGTACGTTATCAGAAAATGAGAATTTTACCTATTAGCAAAATTTTTACTTTTATTTTTTACAATATCGAAAATTGTTATAAGGAAAATTAATTCAGAATTATAAACAATGTCCAAACAAAATGATGATTTTGTACATTTTCATATTCTCTCCATACAACAACGATAAAAAAAATACAGTTTTAAAAAACAACAACGATAAATGCATAACAATTGATACATTTCTTTTCAATTTGCCATGATATTCACGTGTCTGACATTAAACGTCAAATATTATTTGAAAGTTCAATTTTCTAGGTAGAGTTGGCAATGAAATTGGTTGTAGCTGAAAAAATAGAAAATATGCTAATTGTGGGTGAAAATTAGAAAGCTCATGGGGAATGAAGCAGCTGAAATATTTATAACAGTACAATACAACAGCAATAAGCATTGTGGAAAAATTCAAATTATATGCAGTTGTTAAAAATAAATTCACCAACAAACGTCAAAAAACTGTTGTGAATGTGTTGTAAATATTAAATGTAGAACTATCTGCAGTGAAAAATCTTAAATATTCCCTGGACAAAAAGGCGTCTGTGCTGTAAAATCAAATAAGTAAAAGTACAATTGAAAATTTCTTTTAAATCCAGTTCCAGCCATGTAACCAAAATTTATTCATACATAAAACCTATAGAGACTCTGGTGGAAGATTAGAATTTTGTTCTTTATCCAAGCAAAGTTTTTTTAGACGAATCTTCATTTAATTACAATTATAAAATAATCAGGTCGTTTTGTTTTCAAGAATCCAATACTTCATTATATAAATTTTTTCAAAATTGTTGGAAGATTTTGTAAATGACCAACAAATATCTACATGAACGAAAACAACTATGGCACCAGCAAAACATCCCAATATGCCATAGTACTTTGGTAGTAATGCAATACCTGGATAATACGTTCAATGGAAATTCATAGATATTCTGAGATTTTTGGCCAGCTAGGTCGCCTGATTTAACTCCGTTAGATTTATTTGTGGGGTTACTTGAAACAGAGGGTGAACACAAGAACCGTTTACGAGCGTAGAACATTTGGAAAAAAATATTACGGAAACTATTCAGGGTATCACTTCCAATGTTATTAAAAATGTGTTTGGATTATTTTCTCTTAGAACTGAAACCTGTATTGATAAAGGAGATGGGTACGTTGAGGCATTAGTGAATTGGAGGAGAAGCTATTACAAGCATACCATATTTTTATTAAAGTTATGAACTCATTACGTATCACTGTAGCACTGTATGTAAGTTAATAATTGTACAATTAATTATTTTGTCATATATCAATTTTTTTAATACATCTCAAAGCTACAACACAAAGGTTGAGAGAAGTAAAGGCTATCAAATTTTAGTGAAAAATAAGTTATGTTTATTAGAAATTAGTTAACAAATTCCAAATAAATATTTTTTACAACAATTTTCGATGTTGCCAGAAATAAAGGAACATATTCTACAATTGGTTAAAATTCATATTTTACATCGTATACGACAGAAATTTCGGTAACTGAGGTGGTGTTTCAGATTTTTACCATGCAGAACTTTCAATGAACAATGAGTACTTTTTCCTAAAACTAGCTTAAGATAAAAAAAATTGCTACCTACTTAAAATAACAAAATTTTATTTTTCATGAAAGATGTGATTGGATAGCTGAACGTAGTTTTCAATTATTCCAGATAACTTTTTTCTATGACAATTTTCGATACTGTCAAAAATGAAGGTATGGAATTCATATTTTTCAAGAAACCTCATACAGTGTCTGGCATAAAGTTCGCAGCATTTGGAAAACTATTTTATTATAGATTTCTCAAAAAAAAAAAATTCTTGATGAAAACCTCTGCTTCATCCTAAACCTGAATTGCAAATGCCAAAATTAAATTTTATTCTACATTTACGAGCGATATTAAAAAACATGCCTTGTTTCCAAAAAATTTTTATCCCATCACTTTATTTTTCACGGTAGAATTAAAAGTATCCGGAAAACATTTTCCAGAATCGAATGTTGATTCAGAAATTCAAATCACAGCCACCTATGATCAATTTAATGTTTCCACTTTTTTTCTAATTTTCTCCTCATCGCCCTGTTTGATATGAGGAAAACTATGCTAAATGGATGGTATATTGTTAGATATGATCATATCACTCTCTGGATGATCCCTCCTCTCTCCCTCCCAAAGGAAAATCACGTTAATTGAAATATGTGACGGTATTTCACAAAATCTTGCTGCAAGTAGTAAATAAAACTGAATTGTTTTTCAATATCGCTCGTATATGGTAGTATAAAATTCAATTTTGGTATTTGCAATTTAGGTTTGGGATGAAGCAGACAGAGGTTTTCATCAAGAATAAACTTTTTTGAAAAATCGATAATAAAAAGTTTTCCATATGCTGCGAACTTTATGCCGGACACTGTATACAATTGAAAAATTTGATTTCTATTGGTTGTTTTTCAGGATTTAGACCATGCAGGAATTTTTATAAAGCGTAAGTTTTTTCGTAAAATTTATAATGAAAAAGATTTCCACATACTGCAAACTTGAGTGGAGACACTGTTTATAGGATCCTTGGAATTTTTTTAAATCGTATTAATATTTTGTGTTTTCAACATTTTCGTTTGTGTTCGTTAATTTAGTCAAATTACACGTCTATGTATTTATACTGGGTATTTGTTTAGGGAATTTTAACAATCTGTATGATTTTTTTTATTTGACGTTCTTGTTGGTGATGACGTTATGAAATGCGAAACATCGGCTACAGATTGACTGCAGTTTTAGTTTTTGTGTTTTGTTAAAAATTAGTTGAAATAAGTGAATATTCCGGCTTCAGTAACGGCAAGAAAGAACAAAGAAAATATGTCTGGTCACCTTCCCATTCCCCGAAATAAATACGACAAAAAAATCCTTCACCGCTCTCATGATTTGTTCGTTGTAATAACTTCTCGGAAACGCGACTGTCGACTGTTTTATGTCCCGAACAAGGTAGGTGGTCGAGAATAAACCGTAAACACAGTAAATATCTCACCCCCGATCTATAGAAAGACCTGTGTTCTTCATTATTGCGTCGTATTTCCTTCAGGAATGTGTGGAAGCCGTGAGTGGAATGGCAATATCCTCGGTCTGCGGGACACATTCTTCCTTTCCACCCTTTATCCAATTATTACGAAATTCCAAAGGCCTAATGTTATTCTGCGAGGAAACGTTTGTTGCCCATAGTTGAGTTTTTGAGCTCCCGGCAAGGGAAAATTCTTCATTTATTTATACTGCTCCTTTGTTGCTTCGGTTGACAGAGTTTCAGAAATCAAATGTATTTTCATGAAAATTGGATTATATTTATATGGGTCATATCCTGGCTATTTAATTAATATTCTTTATTTTTTATTATAAAAATTTTTCCCTAGAATTCCTCTAGCATTTCGACAGTTCTGCTTCTGATGTACCTATTTATTATTTTGTGTTTTTATGGGGCTCTGATTTGTTCTCACTATTTCTCCTTTTTATATCGTTGGTTCTTTCTCTTGTTTTTTGTCATTCGTCTCTGTTATATTGATTTTATAGAGATAATAATATTTTCATTATGATGGTAATAAGTATACCTGATATAATTTTGACAGATTTATTTAACCTGATCTCAGTGTGAGAGTTTTACGAATATTTGGTAGATAATATGAGTAAGACATTAAATATTATAAACAAGATTTTACAAAAAATAAACTAAAATTATGAGAAACTGATAATGACATAACGATAACTGTGATATTTATTGTAGAAGTATTCAAGAGTTCTAGAGTTCAGGAAAATGAAGGAACTAGCTTTTTTACACCAATCGATAGAGCATAAAATGAGTGATTTTTTAACAAAAATACTAATAGGAAACCGACTATGCTATCACAAGGAAAACAGTCCATAGTTATATTCTGTTACGTTTTCGACTAGCAGCTGTCATTTATTAATCTGTTATTAACATGTATAAACAAACAAATTTGTTTATTTTAATTGTTTTGTTTATAAAAATAATAGAGCAATCTGGTTGCTCCAATAAGAAAAATTGTAGAAAATCAAAATACGAACAAAATGAAAAGTTTTACAACCCTATCGGAACATTGGTAAAGGAGAAAAACCGTATAATTTTGCAATATTTTGAAAAATTCATAACTTCGTCAGTTTTGAAGAACTAGGATTGTACCTTTTCATGAAAGTATTGAATCGTGTGAATTTTATGTGTGCACAAAATAGGTGCTGTCGGATAATTAGGTTTGGCACAATTGAGTTTTTTTGGCACTATCCTGCAACATGTCTGGATGCCCTAGTCATAGTACGATTTCAATTTCTAAAGCAGATGTTGAAAGTAGAAGTATAGTGCCACAAAATGTATTAGATAGATAGAACAAGGTATGTGGGCGGACGAAGCCATAAGCATGTAGGCCTCTCAATCGGGCCCGTTATGCACCCACTACTGCTGGGAGATGGTTCAGATTTGAAGGTAGCCTATCTCGCGAGCGAAAGAGGCCAGTATTCTGACCGATACCACCCTCACACTCTCCGGGTTCAGTACGATGCTCCCGAGGTGTGCTTCCCGTATTGCTGCCATTGCCGGGCATTCCGTGAGGATGTGAGTGGCTGACTCCTCATCCTCCAAACACCACCTGCATTCGGTATCATCCGTGAAACCTAAAATGTTGAGGTGCCTGTTGAGGTGGCAGTGTCCCGTCAGGAGCCCTGTCACTAATCTGATTTCCTTTCTGCTCAGTGTGAGCAGAGTCTTGGTCCTCCTGGTAGAAGGGCCTCCGATGTGGAGTTTCGATTGCCTCATGCCTGGTGTATCTTTCCATGCATCCTGGAATTTTACTTCCAGAATTTCCTTCATGGTTGTGACGCACCATGATCTTGAGACTCCTATGATAGGTTCTGGTCCCATCGCTGGGCTTTTCGCACCTTGTCTGGCCAAATAATCAGCCCGTTCGTTTCCAGGCACTCCGGTATGACCAGGGACCCAAAGTAGCTTTACTCACAAATTTTGCGCCACCTTACTGCGGACAGGAAGAAAAATTCTTTCAAACATGACTCAAAACAGCCGAACCCGCGTTAGCAAGCAAAAAAAAGCAAAAAAATCCTTACCATCTTTCGAATTATTTCCATAAAGAAAAACGAAAAAACGAAATGGATTTTAGTCTAGCAGGAAACGGTAGCAAAAGCACTGGTCGTAAGTTTGAGATCTGTGCAAAGAATTTTGTACGAAAAAATGAATAATATTGACCCCAAAAAATGTTAAATTAAATACAAAAGACTAAAGATTTGAGATATGGTATCAAAATGGAAGTACGGAATGTGACTTATGATTTATATATACACTTGTAAGTCAAAAAATTTGGATTATCATTACAACGTGAATTGTGACATGTTCCAAAAGAGGGTTGAGAACGGTTGAAACCAAATTTAGGAAAACCATCTTTAACTAATTTGTACAATGCATCTCATAATAATAATAAAGTTTTTATTCACTACAAAAGATAAATAAATAATTACAAATTGTGTTAGAAAATAAATCACCCAAGAACATTAAATAAACGGAGGAATATTGGAAGAAATCCGTTGAACATACCGAATCATTAATAAGGGATTGTTGGGATCCAGAACGCTTACTGGATGTCGAAATAGCACCTGTGATAAGAGTTCATTTTGAAAATGATTCCGAAAGTGATGATCTCTTCAGTGAAATGAGAGTTTATGTGTTTATCTTGTTAAAATGAATTCTACTAATACTTTTTGCTCTTCATTATTGGTACATTTATTTTCATCAACATAGTTTTTTAGAAAGTTGACAACATAATCGACTACATCTGCTAAGGCAATTCAAAAGGTATCGTTGCGAGTAACTACTTTCGCAACTGTACTGTTTTTTCCAATAACATTGCACATTTACTATACGTATCCATAATATAGGTATTTAGTTTATGTTAGAAAGCGAAATGGAGGATACGTTAGATAATGTCCATTAAATCATTGAAGGATTCGAGGTGTCCGGACTTTTACGAAATGAACAGTGCGATCATTAGATGTATAGCTGATATAATTGCTCAACCCTTAGTTGCATTAATTAACGAATGTTTCTCTCAAGGTATTTTCCCTGACGTGCTAAAAATAGCAGTAGTTCTTCCTTTGCTTAAAAAAGGTGATACTCAAAAGGTAGAAAACTTTCGTCCGATTTCTATAATTCCTGTTATAGCTAAACTCATAGAATATCTAGTTAAAAAAGATTGATTTCATACCTGGAAGCAAACTCTCTGCCGTACCCTGGTCAATTTGGTTTCAGGACGAATAGTTCAACAAATAAAACGATTTATAATGTTATCTCTACTGTAGTTAAATGCTTAGAATTGGGGGAACATTCGTTTTTAACGCTCTGCGACTTCACCAAAGCGTTTGATTGCGTGTCGCACCATATTTTACTCGAACACCTTTTTTATTATGTTATTCGTGGGATTCCTCTAAACTTCTTCTAGACATATTCATGTGGGAGAGCACAATGCGTTTTGACGAACGGTGTGAAATCAAACTTGGAGGAAATTATACATGGGTTTCCTCAGGGTTCTATCTTGGGGCCGACTCTTTTCATTTTATACATAAATGACATTTTTTATCATATTATGCCCAAAAAGGTTGTATTATTGCTGATGACACAACTGTAGTTGACCGAAAGAGGGCTATGGTGGAACTGATCGAATCCTCCAAAAACACTTTGGAATTAGCAGGGGAATGGTTCGGCACCCACAAGCTTTTGCTGAATTCGGAGAAAAACCAGGATCTCATTATATCTGCCAATACAAATATATAAGATAGGCAGAATGTCAAGTTGCTTGGCATATATATTGACGATAGACTTAACAGGAAGTGTCATGTGGAGAAACTGGCGAATAATTTAGCTAGTGCTACTTTTATGATCCGTATACTGAAGAACTTAGTAGGTATTGAAACCCTCAGGTCCAGCTACTTTGGACTTTTCCATAGACATTTGACCTATGGAATCGTTTTGTGGGGATATTCGAGCCACTCAAATAAATTTTCTTCTTGAAGGATTATTTAAATATCAGCAGGAGCGGGTTAAAGGGATCATTGTCGTTCTTTCAACTTAAAATCATGCCATTTCCGTGTGCTTATATGTACTTCTCTCTCCTTGAAATACATTAAAATAGAGCGGATTTTGCTCTTTATTCGGATTTACATCAGTATCATACTAGATCAGGAAATTTACTGAGAACTCCTAGATACAGGCTCTCAATGTCTCAAAAAAACTCACTTATATTACAAACTACCAGAAGCAATAAGAAATCTGAATTTCCACATGTTTAAAAATAAAGTTAAAAACAAATTTTACAAATTTTACAAATAGATATTTCTAAAAAATCTCTTCTCAAGGACCTGCTACAAATGTGATCAAATTATGTAACTAGTCAATAAACTCTACTCTACTCTAATCAACTTATAGGCCACACATATTTCGAAGATGTTTTTCAAGTATTTCATGTAATAAATAATTTATCATTCCCATACTCAAAATTTGTTCATGAGCAATTATTATATTCTTGAAGATAAGAAGGACAAACATTGTAATCGTGAGTAGGTTATTCTGGTTTTTAAGTAATTAATAGGTCGAAACTTGAAAAACTAAATTATTGTAGACCTTTCTTCGCTTTCCTACAAAACTACGAACGCGACGTCTCCATCCAAACAACCGCGACGAATTCCGAAACGTCGCCCATAAAACAAAACAAACGCAGTCGGTCAAAGCCCTCTAATTTTCTCGTTACCCCGCAACATCTCAATATCCCACCGGTCGAAAAAACAAAAGCCGACGACGGAACGGGTTTCCTTTAGAAACATCCGACGGCCGGGCAGAGCAAACACGGGGCGGAGGGAGTCTCTGCATCCCCGCGGGGTGCAACAGCAGGCATCCGATGGGGTGGAGGGCCGGAGAGCGTGACAGTCGGCCATTATTTCTTGTAAGAGCAGACTTATGGCCGTGGAACGCGCTGCAGGGAACCATTAACTAAATTACCGAAGAAGAAGAAGAAGAACAGCGCCAGCCAATGGGGGCGAGCCAAGATTTAGTCGCGGCGGAATTGATTGGGGGCTCAGGTGGCACTGAGGTAACGTGTCTCGGATGGCTTGATGAGATGTATTTCTATTAGCCGGGATCGGTCGGAACCTTCGGCCTTTTGCGTCTCAATTTGGGATGTGCCCGTTTTGCATTTCGTGCTTTATCGGCTGGAAAAGTGACGCGGAGTTAAATTGGATTTGAGCGTTCAGATCAACGATTTATTGCTCTTGAGTCATCAATAACTTTATTTGATTCTATTCATTCAATTACACTCAGGTGCATAGAAAAACGGCCACCTTGAAATGTTTACAAATTGTGATCTTGAATAACTTTTTTATTTTCAGTCCGATTTTGATGGTTTTTTCAGATAATGGAAGGAAATATATCCTCGAATGATTCTCATCCAACATATTTCCTAATTATATCCGTATTATACGAGGAAAAACAAAGTTATGTTTCTATCAACTAAGTTTAAGACACCCTGTGGTGAAATTCAGCATTTGGATAACACTCAAAACCATCTTGTAGCAAGCTTGGTTCATTCCCTATCCATTGCTTCTTCATTCGTTTTGATATCACGATTCGTTTCAAATTTATGAATTATTGAATGAGGTATTGCATTTTCTCTACATATTCGTCATATTCAATGATCGCGATTGGCATGAAAACAATTGTTCCACTTTGTTTATCACTTGACGGTTGTATTATTATCATAATGTGAGATTGCGAAAACTGTGCTAAAGCCATAACTCTTTTAGAAGAGGAACGAAATTATCAATATGTTGCTAGAAGATTGAACGTCTGTCGTTCCACTATGCGGAGAATCGACCAAAAATTCGGAGGAACGGAAGGTCATACTGAGCTGGTTTTTGTAGAAGATGGAGCATTGACAGCACGAAAATAAATTAATGATATTTTAGCTGACTACGTTGTACCATATTCACACTCTGGAGACATAAACTTCATTCTTATGCAAGATAATGCAAAACCACAATCCGCCAGGTGTGTTACAGAAACCTTATTGAAGTTGGTATAGAGAAATTGGCCAGCATGCTCCCCTGATGCAAATCCTATTGAGCATGTCTGGGACTATCTAGGTAGATGTATGAGAAGTCGCAAAAGACCACCTCTGACTAAAAATGATATTTGTGTTGCGCTTATTGAGGATAGGAATAACATGACCCAGGAGAATATTCGAACGCTAATTCGTGGAATGCCTCGTGTTTTTTTTTCAACCGTTCGCTGCTTATGTTATCGTTTAGTTGTTAATTTTTCCATATTGAAGAATAAAGATCACGCAGAGAAAATGCACTGCTTTATTCAATAATTAATAAATTTGAAACGAATCGTGATATCAAAATGAATCAAGTGGCAATGTACAGGGAATGAACCAAGCTTGCAAGGATGGTTTTGAGTGTCATCCAAAAGCTGCATTTCACCACAGGGTGCCTTAAACTTAGATGACAGAAACAAAACTTTGTTTTCCCTTGTATAATGTGTATAATTCGGACCTTATTAGGAAATGTGTTCAATTAAAATCAATTTGAGATAATTTTCCTTCCATTTGGCAAATAATTTATCAAAATCGGACTGAAAATGATAAAGTTATTCAATATCAAATTTTGTTAAAATTTCAAGGTGGCAGTTTTTTATATGCACCTGAGTGTAGTTGAGACAAATTCCTAGGTCATTGTCTACGATTTTCTCAAAAAAATATGCTTATTAGGTATTCATTTTAATTCATTTTGAAGAAACAATTATAGAATGTTCACGAAAAAACATCGTGACACCAGAGGAAAGTAAGTTTTATTCATTCAAAATGATGAACTGTGCTCTCACGTACTAGCTCTGGCAAGTCGTTAATGTGAATAAAAAATAACCAGGGTCCCAGCACACTCCCCTGTGGTACTCCTTGATTGAATTCAATATTTTCCGACACTTCATTATTTGTCTTGAGCTTTAGTTTTCTTTAATTAAAAAACTTTCGAACTATTTTAAGGCTATCCCAATTGCTACTAATTTTTGTAATAAACTTTCACTGTGTATTATTTTGAAAGCTCTTCGAAGATCCAGAAATACTACAACAGTATTATGGCATTCCTTTCTGAGCTTATTCTCCAATCATCTAATATACACTGAACCGCAGTTTCACAACTATGTTTATTTCTAAATCCTGACTGATACTTAATATTTCAAATTTTCAATGTATTCCATTAACTGGTTTCGACTGCTTTTTTTACATATTAACTGGTCTTAGATCCGAGGTTTTATTAGAATTTGATTTTTGGATTTCGAATGATTGTGAAAATCTTCAGGTACCTCCCCTGTTAATAATGAGGTATGAATTAGATTCAGTAATGGTTCTGAAAGATTGATGAAACAATTTTTCAAAAAAGCAACACTCAGTTTATCTAGACTCCCCTTATTTTTCAACGAAAAAACGATATCTTTCAATTGTGTAAAATCTAGCAACGAAAAGCATTCTATTGATTCATAACACAACTCCTAATTTAAATTAGCTGTAATAGGAGAGTCAATATATGCCTAATCAGTATTATCTGTTATACTTTCAACTCCTTCCTCAAAAACGTCATTTAACCTGTTGGGCATTTCACTACTGCAAATTTTATTTTCAACTATTTTTATCTCGTTATAGTTATTATTCGGAAAAATATTCTTCAATACCCTCCATAATTCAACAGAGTTTGATTTATTTTCCTCAATTTTTCTTTCACAATATTCTCGTTCTTACTGCTGTTTTTTTTTGTATATGTATTTCAGTTGTTTTGTTCCCTTCTATTGCCACTCTTTATAACAATCATCCCTTTTTTTGTTGCCTCTCTCAATTCGTCATTGGTTATTATTATCATTAATAAAATTTTTTGCAAGTTGGGTTTCTTGGGTTTTGGATTCGTAGATCAAAAATAAAAATTTTCTTTCGTTACTCAGAAAAAAACATTTCTCCATTGGCCAAGGGCTTCATCAGTATTTTATTTATTTATGAGGAACATAGTTTGAGCTGAAAATAATAATACTTAGTTCTAATAATGTTTATTGTTTTGTTAGTTGGTTTTTCAATAGTTAGGTTAATTTCTTAGGTTACCTAACTTGGTAATAAACTTCTTGATTTGTTGAAAACAACATCTTTGTTTCGTATCTTGACTTTTGTCATGTTTGAAGGATCTTGAACGGAATACATGGGATTTTGGTTGATTGCAGAATTCAATGAAGCTCTGGGAAGTTATAGATCACGATTTGCCGGTAAAACTTCAAATCGACCATAATCAAATCGTATGATTAGTTTCGAAGAAGCAGGGTAATTGTTAATCAGTGGTGAAAATGATAAACCTAAAACTATTCGGTAAATCTAACGTTTCATAGAGAAGTAAATTTTGCTTTTTGAAATGTTCTGAAAATGAAACCCGCCGTTACGTTGGTTTAGATTGATTACCAACAAAATATGTTGCCAGTGAAGTCACGATCGAATATATTTGTTATAGAACTGAACTCGTTTGAATTTCAATGGCTCATTAATATTTTAATGGATTATATAAAATCAAAAAAATATAGTTTTATTTAAATATAAATAACCGACATTCTCCTCTGTATTTTTGGATCTATATGAAAAATCCATATCAAATTATTTAATAACGAAAAGTAACTAATTTAAGCGACGACATGAGTAATAAGTTCATCATAAACTTATTATAAATAAATATAAAAATTAGTAAATCAACATAGTCCTACTAAACACATTTGAGAATTTGATAACTAAAACACTCATATTTTCTTCATTGGTGTAATGCTTCAAATCTTTGGCTTCATTGCTTTAGACAGATGCTTAATGAAGTTTTTGGTGATCTTATGTTATACCTAATATCTGCATTATATACATTAATTTCGAATATGGCCCATTACATATAGTGCGAATTAGACTAGAAAATGTAAACGAAAAAATACTTTCGTTGGTTAGGAGAAAAATTGTTCCATAATTTAGAGACGAGCTTTGAATGGCATTCCTCTAACTAATAGTTACGTAAAAATCTTTATCACATTAAAAAATTATTTATTTATTTATTTAGTAGACAAATCTACAGTAACATGAATTCCTTACAAGTAACTATATTCAAGATACAGTATAATCAGCTGCTGAAATTGTACAATACACCGTTTGAATTTGCTCTACCTTTACTCTGGGCAGATGTTTTTGTAACAGAAGAAATGAATATCAGAAAAATTCTCAGGTATACATACCTACGTAAAATTTGTTTACTAACTATAAATGTTTCAGATACCTTACCTTTTTACTGACATTTTGATTCTGCTGATATTGGTATATGATAATGGTGAACAATTGATTTACATCAATGTATAGAATGTGTCTACTTGACAACGAAAATTATATTTAAGAAGTGAATATTACATATACAATTTCTACACAATTCCTAAAATGTCAAGTTGAAAAACATAATTAAATTTGGAACTTTAGCTATATACACGACGAAAACCCTGAGTTGTTTTGTTGCATGCATAGTGTTGCAGAATGTTGTTTCAATCTGTTATATATTTTCTGATGACTACATTACAAATTGTAAATTATGTGTTGGTAAAAAGAGAAGGCTTCATTATTTTAACATAACTGTCAGATATCATCTACACAGCGAATTTTTCTAAGAAAATAGTTCTGATATTATTTCAATTCAGATATTCAAATCAAGGTATTTCAAAACCATATATATATATATATATATATATATATATATATATATATATATATTGTAAAACTGTTTGTAGGACCAGCAGCGATGTAAAAGGAAACTCTTTTAAGTTTTTTCCAAGCTTTCGGAATCTTTTATTCCATCATCAGGGAGACTACAATTGGAAATGTCATATAAGATTGTAAATTCAAAATTATAAGTACTCACATCTTATTTGAGGATGCTTTCATATATGTTCATAAAAGTTATTTATAAGAACCATTTATGTTTACAAGATTAAGTTTCTTCTAAATAAACATATCAGTAATGCAGTATTTTCAGTTCTTTTTTAAAAAATACAAAACTGATAAACTGGACGAAATGACAAATTAGTTGTACATAGAGACCTACTTCATTTGTTTATTTTCAAATGTGACAGTTTAATGTGACAGATTAATTTGACAAGTGACATTATTTTGTTCTGACAAATAAACTTTAGTGTAGGTTAGAATTTCTGCGTTCGTTTACTCTGATTTCATGGTGTTTTATGTCAATTGAAAGTAAAAAAGAATAAATTTCACTCAAATGACTTATATCTGTTCGTTTATTGATGGAGTTATTCTCTTGAGAGATAAAGGCCATTTCTAACAAAGATCTTTTTGAAAGATGTGATTCTCTTGCAAGAACTTTTGTTGAAGAGTAGTTCATTAGGTGGTCAAGGTCATTGACATGTTTTGCTAAAGCACATCTTTCAGAATGTAGTTTGGCCAATGTAATTTTTTTCACAATCAAGACAAGGGATACTATAAACAACATTTGAAAGTGAGAAAATATCATTTTTGTCCTTTACTTTTGAATATATTTGTCTTATTGAAGTAACTGTTCTATTTGCAATTTTGATATTATCAACTGGTTGTAAAATTCTGGTTAGTTTGGGTGTTATTTCCTTGATGTAAGGTAATGAAGCATAGAAAATTGAATTTTGATTCAAATCTGCAACTGGTTGTTCATTATGAGAATTCATATTTTGTCTTACACTATTGTCAACTTCTGTTAAAAATGAGCTAGACAACATGTTGTTAACTAAAGATGGTGGAAAATATCAAAAAAGTTACTTCAATAAGACAAATATATTCAAGACAAAAATGATATTTTCTCACTTTCAAATGTTGTTTATAGTATCCCTTGTCTTGATTGTGAAAAAAATTACATTGGCCAAACTACATTCTGAAAGATGTGCTTTAGCAAACATGTCAATGACCTTGACCACCGAATGAACTACTCTTCAACAAAAGTTCTTGCAAGAGAATCACATCTTTCAAAAAGATCTTTCTTAGAAATGGCCTTTATCTCTCAAGAGAATAACTCCATCAATAAACGAACAGATATAAGCCATTTGAGTGAAATTTATTCTTTTTTACTTTCAATTGACATAAAACACCATGAAATCAGAGTATCCGAACGCAGAAATTCTAACCTACACTAAAGTTTATTTGTCAGAACAAAATAATGTCACTTGTCAAATTAATAACTGTCACATTTGAAAATAAACAAATGAAGTAGGTCTCTATGTACAACTAATTTGTCATTTCGTCCAGTTTATCAGTTTTGTATTCTTTAAAAAAAACTGAAAATACTGCATTACTGATATGTTTATTTAGCAGAAACTTAATCTTGTAAACATAAATGGTTCTTATAAATAACTTTTATGAACATATATGTAAGCATCCTCAAATAATTTTTAATTTACAATCTTATATGACATTTCCAATTGTAGTCTCGCTGATGATGGAATAAAAGATTCCGAAAGCTTGGAAAAAACTTAAAAGAGTTTCCTTTTACATCGCTGCAGGCCCTACAAACAGTTTTACTCTTAACTAGTCAGCGACTATCCTTTTTTTCTATATATATATATATATATATATATATATATATAACAGGAAGTTATTCAATGACATCTACAGTTATATTCTGTCTTGCCTCACGGTATTATTAATTCTTGAGTGGATTCGTTTTGATTTCGAGAGCTCCATAAATCCTTTCTGATGAGTGCGTTAGCACGAAACAGCTGTCAAAGGTTAGAACTCTCGGAATTAAAACGAAATATACTCTATTTTCACTTATATATATATATATATATATATATATATATATGTATATATATATATATATATATAAGTAGAAAAGTTATTGGGTATAACCCTCAAAATGTTCTGCAACCGTAGACACGTGTTTCGAGCTTAAGCTCTCATCAGTACGGTAAAATCAAGTGTGTGTGTGTGGTTGGCTTCCTGTTGTTGACTTCCTTTGTTTCTATTTTTACATCCAAGTGTTGTACATCTTCGCACTTGATTTTACCGTACTGATGAGAGCTTAAGCTCGAAACACGTGTCTACGGTTGCAGAACATTTTGAGGGTTATACCCAATAACTTTTCTACTTATATTTTTATATATTGCCCCTCGCTATATCCATCCTTATTTATATATATATATATATATATATATATATATATATATATATATATATATATATATATATATATATATATATATATATATATATATATATATATATATCGTATGATCAGACACTGTTTATTTGGTTCTCTGACCATACTGTTTTCCTAAATAAAAACCAAATACACAGCTCATCAGTTATGCCAAAAATAGAACTGACAAAAATAATGTAGATAACTTAAAACTTAAAATACGTATTTTAAATTCTATACCAAATCAAAGCATGGTCAAACTCAATCTAGACCAACATATTATGCTATTCTGATTTTGAGTGTTATTTGCGTTCTCAGTGAAAACAATATTCACATCACAATAAACAATAATTAAAAGACGAATTATTGCATCCATATCCCTGAAATTTGGTAGACTCTGCACTGAGAAAAATCTAAAGAACACACTGGCAACTTCAAGAAATTGTGATCAAATAACACTAATATTAGGTAACTGGTCAATACTGATAAAGAGTTCAAATATTTTATGATTTCAGTCTGAATCAAAACGATATTTATTTCTATAATACCAGATAATCACAACAAAACAGAATTGAATTTACAAGACTAAATCACTACTGTTTTTTGAAAAATAATTACGGTCCTATTTCATTTATTAAATTACCAGAAAATATGAAAAAACTTAATACAGTTCAGTTTATAGAAATTGCATGAAGAATATTTGCTAGGAAAACGCTTTTTATACTATCGACGAATTTTTAGCATTTGACTTCAACACCAAATAAAAAATAATATTTCGAAGTTACACTCTATACATCTACGAGCCCCTTCCTATTTCAGTTGGCCCAACTATTGAAATCTTAATTTTTTAGGCACCATGATATAAGAATAATAATACATGATACTTTAGGTCATAACGTAATAAAAGGTTATATTTTTAATAGAATCAACTTCCACTTTATTATTTCCTTTTAGAATTTCCAGCGAAAAATCAAAAATGTTTCGAAATAGAAAGTTTCTATTAGTTTTTAATAAACCCCATTTGACTTGTGTTACAAAATAAACATATTATATCGACGCTGGCTTTGGAATATTTAAGCAAAGACAAAGTAATAAGGAACTGTCAGAATATATTTTATACATTTTAAGGGTAAGTTCTTATCGTGAAAATGGGTAGAGGAGAGACTATTGATAAGAAAATTTGGTTAATCATTATTAAATTTGCCCATTCTGGAAAATCATACTCGGAAATTGCAAATTTGTTAGATTTTGTTTGAAATATAGTTAAAAGATACAAAACTACCGGTTCCGTCAATACAAAGCCTCGATATGTGAGAAAAAGCAATATTACAGATGCAGATAAAAGAGCGCTACGAAGAATTATCGAAAAGAATCGACGTTCAAATTATTTACAGATAAGTGCTCTATGGAGTGATGCTATTGGAAGGCGCATTCCGAGATCCACATGCCACCGGAAGGCCCACAAACTGGGATTTGGAACTTACAAGGTAATATTTTTTATAATAAAAAATAATGAAGTTGATACTGGATTAATATTTTTTCTGCAAAATTGTTTAAATTGACAATTTTGTTTTAAGCCAAAGAAAAGCCACTGTTAACGCCACAGCAAAAGAAAAACAGGTTAAGATGGTCTAAAGAACATAGATCTTGGACATTTCAACAATGGCGTGCAGTACAGTGGAGCGATGAGTCCCGATTTGAAGTGTGTGTCGGGGACGGTAGAAGTAGAGTTATTCGCAAAAAAACATGAAGCCTTCCATCCGGACTGTTTAAAGAAAAAGTCAAATTTCCTGCGTCAGTCATGGTGTGGGGCGGCATGTCAGCCAAAGGGGTAGGAAAACTCCATTTTATTCAAGGAATTGTGAATACTGTAAAATATTTGGACATATTAGAAGAATCGCTGTTGCCAGTCATTGAAGAATATTTGACATCAGGGCAAGATTTTGTGTTCCAACAGGATGGCGCCGGATGCCACACTTCAAAAACAGCTCTCAAACGGATGGAAGACTATAACATACCACTTTTGGAACGGGTTTCTAGTAGTCCCGATTTATCTCCGATCGAAACATGCGATGAAAAAAGTGTTGCGCACTCATCCTGCCAGAACAATCCCTGAATTTAAAAAAAGGCTTCAGGAGATATGGGATTCATTTACACCACAATTTTGTGAAAACTTAGTGAATACTATGCCACAAAGACTTTCTGCAGTTTCGAAAAATAAAGGCGATGTTACTTACCCAGTGGTAAACTTCAAAATTGGTTTTTTATATGTTCTGTATTTGTTCACGTTTTTCTATTTGTTCTCAATTTGTATAAATTTATTGGTTTTTATGTATATATTTTGGTAAATAGAGTCTGATTATGTGTTTAAATAATAAAAAAAATGTTTACGAGGTACTTTTATTTTGTCACCCTGGGACAAATTTCTGAAAAAATATAATGTGGGCCAACTGAAATGGGAAGGGGCTCGTATGTACCTAAAGACAGAAGTTAAATTTTAATATTTATATTGTGATAATTAAAATTTTATTTACTTTGTGTTATCCGTGTATACTCTTGATATAACCTTAAAACATTATTGAATTTTTATGGTGATAAAAGGCTATTCTATTCTAGTATATACTTTTGCTTTCATAAATAGTTCCAGTATGTGTCACAGAAATATTTCAGAGCAATTCGTATTCACTTGTCTGAAAAATGAAATTTGAATGACATTCTAGAAATATTTAGAAAAAAGTGAAAGCAATAATGATATAGAAATAGAATTTATCCGTCTGAAGATAATACATCATAAATAAAATAAAAACAATTCAATACAATAGAATGACAAAAACACAATTCATAATACATTTAAAAAAATGTCATTTCAAAGTATCATAATAAGAAGTAAGTTTTACGAACTTTATTATGATAACTGATTTTGTTTTTTTTTTTGGTATTTGAGGTCTTAAATTAAAGAAATAGAGTTTTCTTTAATTTGAGACCTCATATTATTATATATTCTGCTGCCATAGTATCTACATATTCTTCTTCCCTAACGCAGTTTAATTTTACCTGAGCATTCGATTTCCCATTCCCGGTGACCTATATACACCACACAATCACACAAAGAAAGCTCAGGTGATATTTCAGAGCAACGTTGTATGCCATTAGCAAAAAATCCGTATCCCCTCCGTGAAAGCTTCATGAGAACCTCTGGAAATGTCTTACAAGATCATCAATCAGACCGGTCCCTCCCTTAACATCTCAATGTGCTCTTTCTTACAATATACCGCAGCCATTAGCCATTAATCTTAGGGAGTCTTTGTGGAAGTTCCGTGAACCGTGAGCTGTTCCCGAGAAACTTTTAAATTGTAATTATGGCTGGTGCTTTTCGGTAATGCTACCCTCGAGTCACTGAATTTCATTAAATTTTTGTATACTCAGACTATGGATGTGCGATATATGATATCATTCGAGAGATGTCAACAATAAGCATTCCATTGAGACAGCTACCTATCCATTACTAAATTATCTATATACTGTAATAGATGTAAATTAGTAATGTCGCTGTTCTTTGATCTCAAAAGCTTTTGATTTAGTGTTATTAGAGTTTCTTAGAAAATTTTTAATAAAGAATTTAAGATGACTGAGATATCTGCAAATGGTTTATATCATCAGAAGTATCAAGAGCTCAAACTAACAGGTCAGGCTAAATTGAAACATGCCAAATAAACTTATAATAGCCATAGAATCTCTTCAAGGTGAAATAATCTTGGAAAATAATCAAGGAAACACAAAATCACCATACTGGCAGTGGTGTATATAATTTCTGCAAAATTCTGATAATGAAGATACTTCTGATAACCTGACCATTAGCAACCTTTTCAGTGATTATTTCTCAACTGTGAGTAGTAGCATTTATCTAAACCCGACTCTTATGACTTATATTTTATTTTATACTCACTACGGGGTGTTTATCTAAGTATATCCAACGACTAAATTTGAGATTGAAGAGGTCATTAAAAAAGTTTGAAAGGAAAGAATCTTCTGGTATGGACGATATTCCTGGTCATGTAATTAAAAAGGTCGCATGCAAAGGATCCTGCACGGAATACATGGGATTTTGGTTGATTGCGGAATTTAATGAAACTCTGGTATGTTGTAGACCATGATCTGTCGGTAAAACTTTAAATGGACCATAATCAAATCGTATGATTAGTTTCGGAAAAACAGGGTGAATTTAAAAGTAGTTACAAAAACTGAAAATAAAGGTAATTTATCACAAATTGAGACTATTTCTAGTTTGTTCTCGTGAGTTGGCTTGAATACGTCATTTCTTCGGTAACGCAACACTATCATGATCCAAAACAGTATTTAGTTTACCATGGTCATTACAAATGAACTCAAAATACAGGGTGTTTCATAATAAATGCGCAGGACTTCAGGATGTGATAGCTCGTTCAAAAATATGAAAAAAGTTTCTAATAACTTACCCTCTAAAATGCACCATTTTCGAGATACAGGGTGTTGAAATTTTAAAAAAAAAATCGTTTTTTGCGAATATATCTGGAACAGTTTATCGCACAGAAAACTGATTTCGCAGGCATTTTCTACTCATAATAAGCTATGCTTTGTGCGGATTTTTTATTTTTTCTAATTCATAATTGGTGAAAAGTTTGAAGGGGTAGTGGGTGTTTTTTCTCCAACTTCTACGCCACTGGAAAAAGTACAGTTTTGAGCCTCCTATATGAACCGCCAATGTTTTCAACACAAAAAAGGTATTTTTGGTCATAAGCTCTAAAGTTGACCGTATTCAAGAAAAATCAACTTTCATGTTGTTTAAATAATGTTTTTTCCTCGAAAAATTGGTTCGTGCATTGAAGCTAACGGCGGACATTTCCAACAATTCAACTGAGTATGATTGTTATTGTATTTTTTTGCAATTAAGAAGTCAACGTTTGGTTTTGTTACTTGTTTTAATGTTTAAATAAATTTTGTATAATTAGGAAAAACATTATTTAAAAAAAATTACCATGTTTTTCAACACGAAAGTTGATTTTTCTTGAAAACGGTCAACTTTAGAGCTTATGACCAAGAGTACCTTTTTTGTGTAGAAAACATTGGCAGCTCAAGTAGGAGGCTCAAAATCATACTTTTTCCAGTGTAGTAATCTTCGCCAATTATGAATTTAAAAAAATAAAAAATCTGCACAAAACATATCTTATTATGAGTAGAAAATACATTCAAAATCTGTTTGTTGTGCGATAAACGGTTCCAGAGATATTCGCAAAAAACTATATTTTTTTAAAAATTTCAACACCCAGTATCTCGAAAATGTTGAATTATAGAGGGTAAGTTAATAAAAACTTTTTTTCATATTTTTAAACGAGCTATCACATCCGGATGAAACACTCTGTATACTATTTCGACATTGTTATCTCCACTTAGAATGAAGATTTTTTCTAGTTTAGTTTCGAGATTTTTGGCTGAGAAATGTTGACCAATTAGAAAAGCAATACTACTATAATACAAACAGTATTTTACCATACCGGGTAATAAAAAAGTACTCAAATATATCCTTTTCCGAAGTTATTCACTTCATTCACTTAATAGCAACCTAAAGAACCACATGTTTTCAACTTTCATCGTTAATATGTGAAAACCCCCAAGCCAAACTTATATTTTCAAAATACAAGGCCCATACAAAAAGTAAAAATACGTCTGTATCTGACTTTTTGATGTTCTTGTAATGATACTTTAGACTATTTTAGACAGCTCGCATTTTCTTCTTTCGCAACCTCTCGAACAGCGACATTTTGAACGCATTCCACAGTATTGGTATTTTAGTGTATCTTAGTTACCAAATGGTGTGTGGCAGCACATTCTCACCACTCAGTATCCATAGCAAATCTCACAAAAAACTAATATTTAATATTAATTGTTTTAATGACTTTTACAATTTGCACGAATATTAAAATTTTTCTGAATTGTAAGCAGAATATTCACCTTTGTAATTTATTGTTTTTTTTAATATGTAGGAATTTTTATATCGATGTACCTACCTTTACAATTTGTGATTTTTTCTCATTGTACTATTGTACTATTTCTTTTGATATGTACGAATTTTTATAGGTAGATAAGTTAGATTCCGAATTCTCAAATTTATCATTATTTGAGAATTCGGAACTCAGTCTCTTGAAAATAAATAAAATTTTCAACTACCAATATTTTGGAATGCGTTCAAGATGTCACTGTTAGTGAGGTTGTAGAAAAAGAAAATGAGCTTCCTGAAATCATCAAGTAGTCAGATACATAATATGAAGATTTACTATCTGTATAGTCCTTGTATTTTTAAAATATAAGTTTGGCCTGAGGTTTTACACATAATAACTTTAATAGTTGAAAACATGTGTTTAAGGTTGCTATTGTTATTGTTGAAAGAATGACGTAAATAACTTCGGAATAGGATACATTATAGTACTTTTCTATCACCCCGGTATGGCGACATACTGTGCTTGCATCAATATAGTGTTGCGTTTCTAAACGGTCAACAATACTCAGCAAAAAATCTCGAAATTAAACTAGAAATAATAGAAAAGTGGAGTAAGCAACGTCAGAATAGTATATTTTGAGTACGTTTGTGATGACCCTGGTAACCTAAATACTATTTTGGATCATAATAATGTTGCGTTTCCACAGGCATGACATATTTAAGCCAAATCATGGAGATACAATAGAAATGGTTTCAATTTGTGATAAATTACCTTATTTTTCTCTATTTCCACATAATTCTTCTTAATAATACCAATTGTACAATTTTTTGGAAATCCCAAGGGGAAGTTCACTCGAAAGTGCTCTTCCACTCACCCCTTGTCATGGTCATTACATAAGTAACAATGAATTGTTATACTTACTTATCCGAGCTTAACCTAAACTATAACAAAAAATGATAACGATAAACAAAAAGTAATAATTGAAAAATTGCATATGTTATTCATTTTTTAGATATAATGTAATAGCCCGTTTGAATTTAGACGAGTTGAAATCTTTAAAGTGAGGTGGCAAAGCATTATACATTTTATAGATGTTGAATTTGAAACCCCTTTTGAAAAACTTCGTTGTGTGAGGTGGGCATGTCAGGAAACCCTTGTATCTTATGTTGATATTGTGAACCTCACTTCGGTAACTTATTTTTCGTGTTAAGCATGAGGGCTGTTTTTCTGTTATTATTTTATGGTATAAGCAAAGAGATGGAACATCTCGCCGTTTCTTCATATTCAACCATCCCAATTATTTGAGTTTGTGTGTTACCCTGTCATTTTTTTAATCCCAGTTATGAATCTGACACAAGAATTTTCAACTCGTTGAATTCTATTTATCGTGTCCTGATCTGAACAAGGGCCATAAACAGGCGCACAAAAAGAGAGTTGTGAAAGTACTAGGGTTTCACACCAAATCTATTCAGTATCCCCACACAAACTCTGTCTGTGGGGATATAGTAATCTCAAAGCAGCATATGATCATTGTACAAAGCTAGTGATAAGTTCACGAAATCTCAATGATTTATCTATTACTAATCCGAGATTTTTCACACTATCAGCAAATTTCAGAAGTGGTCCGTTGACATTGATTTTAAGCGATTGAGCCAGTTCTTCAGAGTTTTTCCCAAATAAAATAACAGTTGATTTGTTTGGATTCAGTTTGAGAGAGTGATTGGCTGATATTTCAGAAATATTTTTAAGGTCATTATTGATTTTGAATTCTGCTATTACATCGTCGCTAGGAAAAAATGAGTGATATTTCTCTGTATCATCTGCGTACATGTGAATATTGCAGTAGTCTAAGAATTTTGGTAATTGGCTAGTATATATCGTGAACAGCAGAGGACCAAGGATTGATCCTTGTGGCACACCACTGCTGATTGTTCTACAGCTTGTCAACTCATCTTTGATTCTAACTACTTGAGAGCGACCGGTTAGGTATGATTGAAATAATTGCAAACTCTGTGGACATATACCACAGGATTTCATCCTGTTGCTCCGAAACGATTCGATTTTGGTCCATTTAAAGTGTTACCAGCAGATCATGATCTACAACATACCAGTTTCATTGATTTCCGTAATCAACCAAACTCCCATGTATTTTGTGCGGGGTGCTTTCATTTCTGAGCCATTGAGTGATATCGTGATCACTAGGCGCGTTCATAGCGAGGCGTTTTTCTGGCATCTTGAAGTTATCAAAAATGTTACACATTTAAAAAAACAAAGGTTCTCATATAGGTTGTTCCTCTTATAGACCAATATCACTACTTAATCAGTTTTCTTAGATTATTGAACAGTGTTTTTATCAAAGATTATAAACTTTATGCTTATTTTTTGATAGGAGCAAAGCCCTCGATCTTGTTGACCATGCTGTGCTGTTGTACAAACTACAGATCTATGGCATACGAGGTTCTGCACTGAATTAGTTCGGTTCTTACCGTAATCAGTTGGTCAGTGTAAATGGGAGTTCCACAAAGCTCTATTTTGGGATCACTCTTATTTTTGATATATATATATATATATATATATATATATATATATAAATATAAATATAAATATATATATATATATATATATATATATATATATATATATATATATATATATATATATATATATATATAAATATATATATATATATATATATATATATATATATATATATATATATATATATATAAATTCTGTGAGAAAGCCACTATCACTTCGATTTTTGCTGATGATACCAATATTTTGGTATCTGCTGGTAATACGTCTGAAGTAGTAAAAGAAAGTAACCGTAACAAAGCCACGAAAGTCCTAATCGGAGCAGAAACTTTGCGGGAACTGGGCATGTAACCCAAAGACCCTACAGTGGATGTACACGTCTATAGTTATATCGACCATCACTTATGAGGCATTGGTCTCGTACAGCAGAAATAAGCTAGCTAGTACATGGGCAAATCAATCGAAAATACAAAGGCTAGCTTGTATATGCATAACTGAGAACGTGCCCAACAACCCCATATAATAGTGGAGACTATAGCGATAAGGACAACATACAGAATGACCAGAGAGGAGACCACTAAACTCGACTCTTTCCTAGAAATCCCTAGATGGGATATGCCTCAAGATGAAATGACAAAAAAGTTTAGCTTTGTGAAAGAATTCAACACAAAACTAAGTAGCTAAAGTGATTGGGACAAAGACACCAGCCCAAGATGCTAAACGGTACAGAGATGGATCCAGAACAACAAACAGAAGGAACTGAAATAGGAATAAGTACCAGTACAATATTTTATGAACTTGAAAAATAAGTACATACTGGATAGAATCAAAATGAATGAGGCAGGCCAAGGAACTACTGGAAACTACAACCAGAAGAGATCGAATCACTGCACCATCAAGAGTATAAACAAACTCTGAATACTAAGGGAATCCTAACAGGATACTGTTACTATTCTACTGTGTTACTACTGGGAAACTACAACCAGAAGAATGCAAACGACTGGACCATCAAGAGTGAAAATAACCTCAGAATACTATCGGGAACCCTAAGAAGGAACTGCCGGGGAAGAAGAATGCATATTTTGAGAGGAAGAACAAAACCGCTATCTACATTATCTCAGAATACATTAACCTGCAAAATCCGAGGGTAATATACCCCGGAGAATATCAGTTAGAAGGGAAAAATACACCTCACCTGAAGCCTACCGATATCTTAAACTTCTTGAAAGCCATAGGACTGGAGGAACTGATCTAGTCGTTGAGAGATCCTGATTGGCTGGGCAGCAGAAGGGGACACAATAGATCCTATCAACCAAGGCAGTAATTTCGAGTCCAACCTGTTCAAGGCAATGGAACTAGGATTTGATGGTTCTGAGTCCAGTTTGGATAACAGGATTGTATGAAAAGTTATTCTTAGAGTGAAAGCAGATAATATCTCAGAATCTGAATGTAGAATGGAGAAAGTGGATGACGCGAAAGAAAATCTTTAAATTATTCGATGGTTTGTGATAATTTCAAATGAGAACTCTTTTTCAGTTTTACATTTAATTTTGCACAAGGCTTAAGTAGGTAAAGTATCCATTTTTCCACTATTTTTCACTTCGCATCATTGGAAAATTATTGGGTTAGACCGCGTAGTGTGAACTGATGCGGGCACACCCCGACTCCCTCCAATAAACAACCCCCTGGTCCCAATAATCTCGACCACCGACGGAGGATAACGAAAATATTTCCGCAAAAAACTCTTTACGACGTCATCAACGTCATCCTCCAGTGTATGAATAACATTCGAGAGCATCATGTTTTCAATAACGAGGCTAAATATTCAATGGGCCACTCGGAGAGCGCTACTTGCGAGAAGATGGGCCATTCCGTGCGGTATTGCCCATTCCGGTCTCTGTAGGGCCCATTTTCGCCGTTACATTGCTCGTTGTGTTCGAGTCGATGGGGCTCCATGAGCGCCGGGTGAAGGGCGGCCTGGAGTTATGCCGATTTCATTCAAATTCGCGTTCGTACTGCCTTTTCTAGAGTATTCGGGTGGTATATAGGGGTTCTCAAGTAAATTAACGCCCGCATTTGAATCAGGGGTGGTTGTGGCTGATGTATTTTTGAAAATGTAGCTGAGTATTGTGTAGTCATAATAATGTCGCAGTCCAGGGTGACGGGTGAGTTGTTGTAATCAAAGAACGGACACAGCAGCTAATAAATAACCATAACGATATATTCACACATGTTACATAATAAACACACGTAATACTTAAAGTATATACAATTTGGTGAAGAATGACTCTGGAACTCGACCAGATAAATACTAGTCAGTGAGCTCGAAAAACGGAGAACATCGTGGCTGGAGAACTGAATACTAATTATTTTTTCTCATCTTTTGAACTGCATCTATTCATTGCAGGTCAGAAATAAAGAAAAACCCAGTCAACGTCATTCCAAATTTCCAAATTGTCCGTCCAGTATACGGAAGGGTCACATAAAACTAATTGCTGGTGGCAAGATTTCACATCGTAGGTGTGACGGATTAAATATTTCCCAATAAAAACATTTATAGTCGGACAAAGGACCTTTGCATTTAAGAAGGAAAAAGAAATAAATATGAAATATTTAGAAATGTTGTGAAAGATTATTTTCTTCGGAAAATAAAAATGTTTGAGAATTTTATTGTTAGTAAAACCCCTACAATAATATTTACATTCCGACGTGTCACAAGGACATTAATACGGATTTCATTTTTACTGTCAAATGGACAAATTATAGGATGACGAATTCAAGTATACTCCAACATTGATACGTACTTTATGAACAATTGATTTAGCGTATCAAAAAATTACTTACTGCAAAAATGGATGTATCGGCCTGGCCAACTTCCCGAAGCGAAAAGCCAAACAAAACAAGAAGAACAAAAAGAAGAAGCAGAATGGGTGGCGTGAGCTGTTCCTAAGTTCTTTGAGAAAAACTTGGTTTTAGTTCGAAAAAAATACAGAAAATAAATCCTCCACTGCTCTATGAAACACCTCATATACTTGAAAATAATTTTAATTGACACACTACTTTTTTCAGAAACTCTATGTTTTTCCAATACAGAAAAAATTGGACTTGTCATGTTATTCAATAATTTTACTCTGTGTAAAAATTGTACAATATTGTGAGATTCTTCAATTAATTTGGAATTTGCTACTGATTTTCTGTGGTCACCCACGCCACTGGAATTTGCATGACTATGTTATGAATGGTTCATAAAAGCTTGACGATCGCTTGAAGATCGCTTGATGGTGTTTGAAGTAATTAGGTACGTCTGATTTTTATTTCCTGAATTGTTGCTTTGCACTTGCCGTACAAGTTCACCTGTGATTTATCTTCAAAAAGTCGGTTCTGCTACACTCACTCCCTACTAAAGTTCATAAAGTATTGAAACTGGGTAAAACAGGTGGGATCCAGCTTATATAACCGTAAATGGGGTTTTGAAATCTTTACTCGTAGGATACTCCTAATATACATCCATCAATTGAATTTAATATTGTAATAGTTATTTATGCAACAAGTGCAAAAAGTGAATGTTTATTGCAATCGACGTGAAATTGTCCGACGAGGCCGTTAGGCCGAGTTGGACAATTTTTGCACGAGTTGCATACAACATTTTTTCTACGTTCATACAAAAAGCAAAAAATGATTTATTGAGGTGCGGCACTAGGTGTAGGAAAATGAAAAGCGCAACTTGAATACTTTATTATTAATATCGATTTGCATTGAAACAGGAACTAATACGTTACGAACAATGTAACTCAAACTTAATTTTTACCCTCAATGTTGAAAGTGAATGAACAATTGGTGCAATTTTCGATATGAATATTTCGTAGTGAAGTACTTTTTGACTGACGTTTCTATAACCACAATTGCATTATAAAAATCAAAATCATAGTAGCCGTGAGCGCGTATGTTATCACTAGGTGTGGTCATAGTACAGACAGTGTGCTCCGAGGGGGAAGTAACTCTTTCATTAGGTGTACATCATAACATTTTCATTAATCATTTCATATTCAACTTAAAATCGAAATCTATGTTTCTGGGGATCCGTGATATGATTTTTTTCGGTTCCAAGTTGGCAAATTTATGCCGTCTGACAATCGGTAAGTGATCGCCTCGGTGATCGCTGAGCAGACGCGGATTTTAATCAGTGATTTTCCGATGAATAGTATAACATCATTAATGGTAATTATTTTTCATTAGAGTTAATTACTGCATTATTTTCATTAGGTGTACAAAAAATGGCTAGTTACTTCCCCCTCGGTGTGCTCTATGCAGGTAGACGGTTTAGAACAAAGCGGATCGGATTTGATTATGGAGTTATTCTCGGGAAGGCATTGTTTGTTTAACTCTTGCTGCTAACAATAATACAAAATAATATAAAATATGTAACTGAAACCTATTGCCAATCTCACAGAATATCTGCTAAATATGGAGTAGGTTTAAACGTTTATGTTTGTCATGATGACAGCACGTTGAAGTAGAATGACAGATGAGTGCAATAAAAACTTTATTGCACTAGTGCAATAAAGAACTTCTTTTTCCACTGAATATAGTTCAATAAAGTTTTGCTTTTTGCATGAATGTAGAAAAAATAAATAAAAATAACTAACTAACTATATCAATAACTTAGAATCGATAAGAATCAATAAAGAAATTAATAATAACAGATTGGTGAAAATATTACACTCAAAAATTATACGCATTACACGATTATGAATTTTTTTTTTGTGGTTGTGGTTTTTTGCTATAATTTTGCACATACAAGTAATCAAACTGAACTCCAAATGATAATTTATTAACCAACATGAATCCTAGATATGTAAACTCCTTGACAAAGTCAATTTGGCTATCATTGATAGTTATATTGTTCTGATTCAGGTTGATGTTTTTATATTTATATGTTGTTATTAGTATTATTGCCTGTTTTATCAACATTGAATTTCTTTTTATTAGAATGCAAAAAAGCCTGAATTTGCTGTGAGGAGTCATTCATTTTGTTTATGGAATTACCCAACTGGTCAATGAAACGAGCGAAGTGATTTACAAAGTCACAGGAATGGAATTGACGTATACCGTTTATATAAATTGAAAATAAAAGTAGCCCCAGAAAAGTGGCCACCATCAGAGAAAAGTTTTGAAAGAAAAGAGATGAACCGATTTCAGAGTGTGCATTACATTTAATTGGGTTCATTGATAAATTTTTACGAAAATGTCACACTGATAAAAAGGATTTTTTGCATCAACGCATAATTGCATTGATTCAAAGAGATTGTATTCTTGAATAGGTCCAACCAAATATTAGTTTGATTTTTTGACGGATTCCTCTTGGCCACTTACAAGGAAAATATTTTGAAACAAGTGAACACTTGCTTCATGCGTTGGTTGAGGCAAGAATATTTTAGCTTCAATAATGGGCACTTTTTTTGTCGAATCATGAGAGTAAGTTAATAATAATAATAATAATAATAATAATAATAATAATAATAATAATAATAATAATAATAATAATAATAATAATAATAATAATAATAATAATAATAATAATAATAATAATAATAATAATAATAATAATAATAATAATAATAATAATAATAATCGCTTTTATTGATAGTTAGAAAGAACAGTGTACAGACATTTTATACGTATACATGGTACCTACTACTATCAAAAGGCAGAGTTAGCGTTTACCTATGTGTGAGATGGGTAATTACTTTCTTACACTCAACCCTGACAAAAACAAAACAAAAACAAAAACAAATGTAGAATATTCATACGATTTCAACAGTGAAAATAGTAATAGTAATAGAAACGAAATTAATAATAGTGATAATTTAACTGAATACAATACTCATTAGATCATTTCTTTTGGGTAATCAGATGTATTACATTAATGCAACTATAACTAACGAATATACATTCAATGAGCAGAAGTAATGAAAATGAGAAGAGAATTCTAAAATCTTATTTGATCAGTTTCCAATAACTTTCTCAAATTGAACTTGAACGAGTCAATGGATACATTTTTCAAATTATCTGGAACCTTGTTATACAGCCGAGTTACCATGTAAGAGAAAGAAGACTGATAAAAAGTGGTTTTATGCAGAGGTGGTGTTAATTTTGACTTGAACCTTATATTTATATTGTGAACGTCAGTTCTGAAAGATATCTTTTCAAATAGGTATGGTGGTTTTTTATCAAGAATAATTTTATGAAACATCACACATTGAGACAAGAATATTGCAATTTCAATAATGAATATACTATTCTTCCATCAACTTGGAGGTTGAGTTCCAATCTGCACTTTGCACTTGGTTATAAAATATAGAATGGAAGCCATTTCATTTTGGCAACATTGAATAGATTGAACAAAGCATAGATTCACAACTTCGTGACATAGAATAAATAAATATTATAGATTCAGAAGAAAATATTTGATGACACTACTTGGCAGAAGCCCATTAAACTAATAATAAAATGGATTAAGCAATCCAGACTTCTGCATTTAACCTATGCAATAGGTATAATCGTCGGCAAGTCTCCAACAGAAAACAACTACTGCCCCCTACGACCATTGAATTACATCTGTTAGATTCTTGGCAAAGTATTCTACAAGAACTACTTTGCAATGTTCTCCCAATCTCAACGCCAAAACATGTCTCAACCCACACGAGGGAACACCTACGGACCGGTTTCATGGTTCCTTGCCAATCATCAGCGCAGGGTGGCTCACCCAACGCAATCGAAAAATATCTTGACCCCAAGATTCGAAGAGCACTCCGACTAGGTGTCAACTTCGTCTGAAGCCAAATAAATTCAGAAGAAAATATTTGATGACACTACTTGGCAGAAGCCCATTAAACTAATAATAAAATGGATTAAGCAATCCAGACATCTGCATTTAACCTATGCAATGAGTATAATCGTCGGCAAGTCTCCAACAGAAAACAACTACTGCCCCCTACGACCATTGAATTACATCTGTTAGATTCTTGGCAAAGTATTCTACAAGAACTACTTTGCAATGTTCTCCCAATCTCAACGCCAAAACATGTCTCAACCCACACGAGGGAACACCTACGGACCGGTTTCATGGTTCCTTGCTAATCATCAGCGCAGGGTAGCTCACCCAACGCAATCGAAAAATATCTTGACCCCAAGATTCGAAGAGCACTCCGACTAGGTGTCGACTTCGTCTGAAGCCAAATAAATTCAGAAGAAAATATTTGATGACACTACTTGGCAGAAGCCCATTAAACTAATAATAAAATGGATTAAGCAATCCAGACTTCTGCATTCAACCTATACAATAGGTATAATCGTCGGCAAGTCTCCAACAGAAAACAACTACTGCCCCCTACGACCATTGAATTACATCTGATAGATTCTTGGCAAAGTATTCTACAAGAACTACTTTGCAATGTTCTCCCAATCTCAACGCCAAAACATGTCTCAACCCACACGAGGGAACACCTACGGACCGGTTTCAAGGTTCCTTGCCAATCATCAGCGCAGGGTAGCTCACCCAACGCAATCGAAAAATATCTTGACCCCAAGATTCGAAGAGCACTCCGACTAGGTGTCGACTTCGTCTGAAGCCAAATAAATTCAGAAGAAAATATTTGATGACACTACTTGGCAGAAGCCCATTAAACTAATAATAAAATGGATTAAGCAATCCAGACTTCTGCATTTAACCTATGCAATAGGTATAATCGTCGGCAAGTCTCCAACAGAAAACAACTACTGCCCCCTACGACCATTGAATTACATCTGTTAGATTCTTGGCAAAGTATTCTACAAGAACTACTTTGCAATGTTCTCCCAATCTCAACACCAAAACATGTCTCAACCCACACGAGGGGAACACCTACGGACCGGTTTCATGGTTCCTCCATTCAATGGTCGTAGGGGGCAGTAGTTGTTTTCTGTTGGAGACTTGCCGATGATTATACCTATTGTATAGGTTAAATGCAGAAGTCTGGATTGCTTAATCCATTTTATTATTAGTATTATATTAAATATTATAGAGATTGATTGCGGTTGGTAGTTGGATTTCAGTGAATAATTATTGACTCACGTTGATCTTCAATTCTTCTTGATTTTTTTTATTGACATTTTTTAATGTTTAATACACAACAGAAATACTGGTGATATGACTGCAGCTAAAACTGATAGTAGTACCTAAAGGCCTGATTTCTAAAGTTAGACCTGGGAAACATGAAATGTTCATGAAATATTTCGAAATTAGTATACTGGAATATTAATTTGCAGGCATCTTTACTTGATAACTTTCAAAACATTTCAAGAATTACATCAATTATAATAACTGAAATGTTTCAAAAATAAATTGAATTAAGAATATGTGAAACGTGATTTAATACAATTCAGCAATATTAAAAAAATATTGAAACATTTAAAATTTTAGAATTGATATTTTTAGAAATATTCCAAAATTAGCCCAACTAAATTATTAAAACATTTCAAAGTAATCATATTTGTGAATACTTGAAAAGTTTATTTTGCCAAATTCCATGAACATTTCTGAAATATTCCTAGATATCTCCAATTTATAACTTTTGAAACATTTCAAAATCTGCTTCTCATTTAATAACTGAAACATTTCCAAATTACCTTAATTGCGAATATAATATATGTGGAAAATTATTTTGAAACATTTTATAAATGTTAAAAATTTTCAAATTGACATTTTTCGAAATATTCCAAAATTATCTCAGTCATGAATTAAGTAGCGAAACATTTCAAATTAACCTTATTTGTGAAAATTTAAAAAGATTTCTGGCTGAATAACAGGAACGTTTCTGGAATATTCTGGTTATTTTTGTGAATCATTTCGACATTGAAAACAAACTTTTTTCACGGTGACAAAAGTAAACGTTTACACATCAATATTGATGCAAAAGTGTCATGTTTTTTTGACAGCTGTACAATATTATGATGTTTGACCAGCTAATTTTCAAAGTAATCGGTAATATTTTTGCACTGCGTCCACCTTTCAGCCTGACACTGTATCATTACTGAACAAAAGTGAACACAAAAATCAGAATGGTGTGACTTTCTACATAAACCATTTCCATATGATCATGGAACCCAACAAATGTTTCAAAATTTACATTTCCATTCGAAATGGGTTTAAAATTGTGGACAATTCAAAATCACCCCCATCAACCCAAAGTTAACAACGATATCCAGAGGTAACATGACAAGATACAAACAGATCGATACCGAGTAAACGCCAAAATATCAAATGGTGCTCAACCATTGAAGTCTAGTTTTGTACGTCTATTTTAATATTCGACATACCGTTTACTGCCGTGTATTCTACCACAATAGTTTTTATTTATCAAGGGCGTAAACATTAAACATCAAACATAAAATATGAAAATAAGTAAAAAAAAAAATTGTTCATACGAAACTCCCAGGGTTTTGGAAAAACCCATCAAAAGCAGAGCTTGTGCGAGCAAGGGAGATCTGGGACTTATAGTTTAAATTGAGTGGAATCCAAAGCACTGCAGCTCAATGACACGCAACCGGGGATCGAACCCGGACCGCCTGGGTGGAAGCCAAACGCTCTAACACCACGACCACTTCGCTGTGTGAATCCAAAAATATTAAGAATAAACAACTTAAAATAAAACCAATGGTATTGTTATAATTAAAAAATCTTTGGACAATACACAAACTCAAAATAGTTATTTTTATATCAAGGGCGTAAAGTAGGTGTTTATGGCCTGAGGCGTGAATAATGGCCCGATCGCTGAAAAAATCGGAACGATACCAGATAATTATTTGAACCATCCATCCAATTCTAAAATGAACACTTGTTCTCATAGCGATGAGGATGCTGTAAAGCAGCTTTCTATAAGGAATAATAGTCTAAGAGCCTACATGGCGAGCAACATGCCTCGGTGCAAGCAATATTTTTTTTGGAAAAGGTTCAATTGTTGCCGGCAAAGCGAGTGCCCGATTGTCAGAAGGCGCGCTGGAAGCTCAATGCGTGGGCGGGAAAAGTGTAAATTTTCCGTCTAAAAAAACTGTCTAGTGCAAGGCCGAAAATTTGCACAGGTATTGAAGATCATGAGGAAAAGCAGGGACAAAAATGTCAGAAGCGCAAGTGGAAGCTAAAGGGTTGTCAGAAGTTGCCAAAGTTGCGAAAAATCTCGGAAAATTTACTTATAAGGAAAACTTCTGACAGTTTACATTTGTATTGTTCACCTATAGAATAGATTACTTGCAAATCATCAGAAGCCAAAGTGGAAGATATATTGAGAAATTCGAAGGCAAAGTGCAAGAGCGTCTTTCGTGCGCGGCGCAATGCGCAGCGTACCGATCACTTTTCTCTAGATTTTCATACCGTACATATTTCAGTGCACTTTCTAACAATTGATATGAATGTTTATGAAGGATTTAAGATACTATTGTCCAAATGTCAGAAGTAAATTAGGAAGAATTCAACCATTTAATTAACTATTACGTTAGTATGTTTTTAATTTTATTTTGTATATTTAATAATGCAGGCATATTAATGTTGAAATATAAGGAAAAAATGAACTGGCAAATAATGATGTATCTACTTTTATAGGAAATAAATAAGTTATATTCATTGTTACTCATACAGCGTCGTTAATAGCTATGATGTTCGAACGCAGAATCCAGATTTTTTTTGTCTTTCGCACGAAGAGGCAAATAAAAATTGTTTATTATGCGTCTAAAATAAATTCAGATTGTAATGTTGTGGTGCTCTGATACAGATATTGTTGCAATTATGTTAGGTAATTTTCAAAAAATAACAGCGAAAATATATATTGAATGTGGAGTTTCTAATAGTCGGCATGTTATAGTAGACTGGTGCCTATAATTTTTGTGAAAAAGAAACAAAATAACAGACAAGGACCAGGTGGAAAATATTGTTGAGGTTTCAACATCGGGGAAAAAAGAAATTAAACACGGAAACACTCAAAATGATGAAATGAGGATGCAGTTTAGAGATTGAACACGATTTTTTGCAATTTGCCGCAAAACATGATCTTCTAGGAAAAAGTGTTCAACAAAAAAGACGTAGATAATAAAAAAATAAGAAACAGAGACATAACCTCAAATTAGCCGTCAAAATGGCTAAAAACCGATTTTTCGGTATTTAATTTTTTCTCGCATAGAAATCATTTAGTTTACATGAAAATTTGTAATATGTCTTTTTAGGTGTTGAATAAGCATGATTTTTTCGCATTTCAGAAAACGACTAGTTTTCGAGCCATGTACGTGTCTAAGAAAAATAAAACTTCCACGAACAATCATTGTTTTGGTGTTTTTTTTGTATTTCGAAGGTATATAAGTGATTATTTCAATTGTTGAAAAATCTACTCTTAAATGGTCTACGTAATTTGATGGTTCATTGATCGTCAAACCGCTTAAAATTGAGAAGAGAAGTCTCTCTGAATCATGATTTTCTCAATAATTTCAATGATTTTCGACTATATAATATTTGATTGCATAATTACACTAAAAAATTGATTTATTGATATCATTTTATTATTGAAAATATTGAGAAAATCATGATCCAGAGAGACTTCTCAATTTTATGCGGTTTAAAGATCAATAAACCACCAAGTTACATAGAACATTTGAAAGTAGACATTCTAACAATTGGAATTATCCCTTTTAGACGTTCGAAATACAAAAAAAACACCAAGATAATTGTTCCTGGAAGATACGGGTATTTATTTCGAAAAATGTTCAAGACGCGAAAACTAGTCGTCTTCTCAATTGCAAAAAAATCTTGCTCATTCAACACCAAAATTATTACAAATTTTCGTGTAAACTAAACAAGAGAAAAAAATTAAATACTGAAAAATCGGTTTTTAGCCATTTTGACGGCTAATTTGAGGTTATGTCGAAAAGTATTGAATACAAAAGTTTCTGATTTTTTCATTATCTACGGCAAATCGCAATCCTATTTCACCATTTTGAGTGTTTCCGTGTTTAATTTTTTGTCCTCGATGTTGAAACCTCAACAACATTTTCCGCCTGGTCCTTGTCTGTTATTTTGTTCCTTTTTCACAAAAATTATAAGCACCAGTCTACTATAACATGCCGACTATTAGAAACTCCACATTCAATATATATTTTCGCTGTTATTTTGGGCAAATTACCTAACACAATTACAACAATATTTATATCAGAGCACTTCACCACAACATCTGAATTTATTTTATACGAATAATAAACAATTTTAGTATTTGCCTCGAGATTCTGCGTTCGAACATATGTCATTGGTTCGAACAACTTTGCCATTAACGATGCTGAATGAGTAACATTCATTCATTGCCAGGTAATTTTCCTCTTATATTTCAACGTTAATACGCCTGCAGTATTAAATATACAAAATTAAATTAAAATGTTACTAACGTTAAGATAAATAGTTAATTAAATAGATGAGTTCTTCCTTATTTACTTCTGACATTTGGACAATAGTATCTTCAATCATTCATAAACATTCATATCAATTGTTAGAAAGTGCACTGAAATATGTACGGTATGAAAATCAGGAGAAAAGTGATCGGTCCGCTGCTGCACTTTGGCTTCTGATGATTTGCAAGTAATCTATTTTATAGGTAAACAATACAAATATAAATTGTCAGAAGGTTTCCTTATGAGTAAATTTGCCGAGATTTTTCGCAACTTTGGCAACTTCTAACAACCCTTTAGCTTCCACTTGCGCTTCCTGTGCAAATTTTCAGCCTTGCACTAGACAGTTTTTTTTACGGAAAATGTACACGTTTCTTCGCCCGCCCACGCATTGAGCTTCCAGCGCGCCTTCTGACAATCGGGCACTCGCTTTGCCGGCAATAATCAAACCTTTTCCATGAAAAATATTGCTTGCACCGAGGCATGTTGCTCTCCATGTAGCCAGCTCTCCGTCTATAACTGTATTCAAGAAAAAAGGAAATATCCCATCCTCATCATTAGTAACTGCGCCAACTGCCTTGTTAGTATAAAACTTAAATATTCAGGTTTATGGTTTAAAAATTGTAGATTATGAATAAATTTTGTTAAATGAGCAATTCTCTTTGAATTGAATTGAATGTCTTGTGGTAGCTCTTGCATGAATGTAAATATAGGCAATTTGAGAACATTACCATATTTACGGTCCGCGGGCCATAATAAGTCCGCGGGCGCTAAATTGTGATTTTTCGCCAGTAAAACCGGGCAGTAAAGAGTATTGTAACGCCCGCAAGTTCATAAATGGATTTTTCCCGCTGCCGACACTGTAAATAGTCCATACATGCTTAGCAACAAAACTGATAAATGGCCTATATCATTCGTTTACTAATTCATCTTGACAACGGAATGTAAATAGTGTTATTTACATGCCTAGGGTAATAATGACTTTGCCTTTGACAAGTAATACCTTCAGCTTCATTCATATCAATTTTTAGGTTATGAGACCTTTTTAATATTATTGTTGTCTGCTTATTCGGTAACTTAGTTACACGCACAAGCAACTTAGAATGAAATAGCGAACGAATAATCATGAAGGAAGTGTAAGAAAACAAACTTCAATTCAGGCAAATTTTGAGAAATGTCAACAAGCAGCGGGAAAAACGTAATAAGTAACACGGAATGTATCGACTGTTATCATCCTTGGCAAGCGAACAAGCCTCGGCTTTGCCTCGGCTCGTACTCGCTCACCTCGAATGTTAACACGTCTTTACATTCCTTGTTACTTAAATAACTATTATCTTCTGTAATTTGGCTGAATGAATAAAAATACTAGATTCCATGTACGGTTATTGCTTGTTTTCAAATCCATAGCATCCATTGTTTATTGTTATTAGTTGCGGAAAAGCTTGTCGTGATGTTTCTAAAAAGAGCCATTTTACTTTCAATGGAAAATTCACAAGAAAATGGTCCAATTACTGAAATAAATAATATAATGATTTTCGCGTGGGGTTTCAAATGATGGATTATTCAAAAACACCCTCATCAACCTTCAAAGTCAACAAACGATATCCAGAGGTAACACGCCAAAATAAAAACAGGTCGATACCGAGTAGACGGCGAAATATCAAACGGTGCTCATCCAGGATTGAATCCCGAACGGGGTTTGGATCGAAACGCTCCGTATATCCAGATAATTGGATAGCAGCAAAGCTACGGATCAAGTCCGCTAGATAACTAACCCGTCGGGGCCCAATGAAAATACGATAGAATGTGACGATACCCTTTGTCTTTAAGGTCGAAATTAAACAGTGGTTCACATTCTAAAACTGTTGCCTCGGAAATGATACTCGTATATTTGGAGCGATGGTCCGAAAACAATCCACGATCTGGCAGAGTGAGAAGCGCAGGGACGGACTGACAAATATCTTCGGACACATCAAATAATAATGTCAAGTATGAGAAATAGCACCAAACATAATCATTATTCAAAATTAATTACCAAACCTGGGAAAACAACATTTGGATGTTATTTGGCATAGAATTAAAAATCCTATAGTGTGTGTTTATGAAGGAGAGTTGACATCGGATAATCCATTTGCCACAGATAGTTATAAATGCTCCTGTATTTCCGTTTGAAATAGTTCAAATATCTAATTGAATAAAAATCCAATGGTTCATTTATCTATTGCAATCTCATAAGCTGGTAGGTATCACATTTTTCATTGAAAAACAGCATTTTCTGTAAATTCTAAATTCAACAAACTACCTTCAACAGTCAATGGCAAGGATGCTGATCATTGATAAAGCAATAGTCTGCAATATTTTTTACATTTTATCAATTGGAATGTTTGTTTTTATTGGGGCTTTCGTCATTTTTATTCTTCTGAGTGGTAGTAGACACATTGGATGTATCAGAATCAGAATCAGAAATGCTTTATTGTCATATAATATTAATTATGTTGACAAAGCTTGCCTAAAACTAAGACATGTGAAGAATAAAAAGAAAAAATGTAAAATAATTATATATAAATAAATGGAGTTTGATGCAGTAAATGCATAAGTACTAAAAATGGTTAAGTTTGGAGTTTATATGTAAAACGAATTATCACAGTACAATTTGTCACAAATACACAAACAATTTAGACACATTAAACACTATATAGTAGGTTAAAATACTTATATAAAAAAGTTTTTAGTATATTTAGGAGTGAGATGTGAGGTTGTCAATGAAGTATTCAGTTAAATCATAGTATACTTTTTGAAGGAGGAGTTTTTTTACTTCTTTACGAAATTTATATTTCCCTTCCAGTTTTCTTATAGTAAGTGGAAGGTGATTGAATAGCTTTTTTCCGTTATACATTCTTGAATTCTTGATTTGCGTTGTTGAGGGGATAGGAAGGCTGATGTTGCGAGTTAGACGGGTTGCTTGGACTGACTGGGACATAATATTCTCAATGTACTTTTTACGAATCAGACAGACTGTTTCTAAAATAAAGATGAATGCTAAAGGTAGAATCTCATGTGCTTTGAAGAGAGGTCTACAGGAATATCTGACTCCAGCTCGACAAATGTATCTGAGAGCCCTCTTTTGAAGTATAAAGATAGGGTTAGTAGAGTTATGGAAGCCAGCACCCCAGTAACATATTCCATAACATATATGAGATTCAATAAGTGCAAAATAGGCATTTCTAGCTGAGTTGAAGTCAAGAGTATTAGAGATGGTTCCAATGGCATAGCAGTTAGATAATTTTTTACACAAATGGTTGATGTGATTATCAAATTTCACATTTTTATCAATATGTAGACCCAAAAATTTGTAGTGAATAAAATCTAGCAAATGCTCATCCTATATATTTATCCCTTTCTTTCTGGTTGTGTTACCTTAGTGCAATTTCCATGATGAGGGTTTATGAAAAAGTGAGACCAGAAGCATTTTTCTCATCATCAAAGAAAAGCAGTTCCATATCGACATTAATTTTCTGAGGAGACTCTATTAAGTTTAGTACCTACTTTTTGTAGGAATCAAGAACTAGTTCAAGAATAGTCAGAACTTAATATAAACGGTGTGGCTCTAATACTTATTGAAAGTGGTTTGCAAAAAGTTGTATCAGTCGCCATGCTTACGCAGGCACAGTGTTGGTACGGCATTAGGTTTCAAACGATTCTATGGCCTTTTTTACATGAATCTTCATGAGAAAAATGCCACAAAATTTTCTCACTCAAATGTTCTGCATTGGGGTCTCTTCCTGAAGACATTAAACAGAATCATGCCTTTTGTCAAGCTATAATAATAAGAAGCTATTTTGTTTTGCTATTTTGAACAAAGCATAGGTATCTACCAAAAATACCCACTAAAAATAATTTATTTCAGGTATTTTTCCTTCAATTCCACAGTACACACTAAACAGTTCAATTTTTATCTGTAGCAAGAAACGGTTTTATTAGAAAATATCTTAAAGGAACAAGATTAATGCAAATTCACGAATTATGAAAGAACCAACAACAACAAATACTACACAAAACGGCAAGACAAAATCTAAAATTATAAAAACCGTCTCTGATCTCTGTCAATAGTGACAGATCTTAATGAACAAGTTTTCCTGTTGATGAAAAAGCACTGTTACACGATCATTATAATTACAGTAAGATAGGGTACATTATCGTATTAAATAAGTTTCTTTCGCGTCCATAATTCGGAGGAATCTATCTCTAAAAGGTTTTTTCGGTTTAAAAAGGTCCTGAATACGCTGACAAATTTCTCTTTTTCAAATGACATGGGTTTTATTGCCTCATTACACAAAACTCTGAATTGGAACAACAAATGATTTTCAAACTTGGCAACGATATACCCAAACTACACTGATGACGAGCATGCGCAGAATCGTAAACTGGTCACATACGCAGCGTGCTTTTCACCGAGAAAATTGGCGGGATTAGCATTCTAGAGAAAGTATATAATATATATTTCTATGGTGTGCAGCCGCTTGTCGGGAATAACAATAACAATATCCTTTCAACTGTCATAAAACTGTCACTTTCTTCCGCAAACCCGCAGGCCCTCTCCTGGCGGATCCCGTTCCCAGTCCGATCCTGTCGTACACGGACGGATCGCAGTTAGCGGGAGCGAGAGAGAGAGTCCGATGATGAGTTGTTCATTTGGCGAAGTGCGGGCATATCGCAATGCGGCCGGGAAACCGGGCAATTCAAACGGCCATTATCACCTGAGTTATGGCTCGGTGTCGACAGAGTTGTTCTACCCGCCGACATTGGTTCGTCATCAATCCGCGTGGATTACGACGGAGATGAAGCGGGAGAGATTAGCGAGCTTGAGAAGGTGGTATTCGATGATGCGAGAGTTCATAAGGTGGACTCTGGACAACTGAAAGGAATTGAATGGGCGCAAAACATTAATATCAAGAAGCTGAACCACAGTATTGGATAATAACTATGTAGGGTGTATCTTCAATATATTTTTTGAGGAAAACTTCGTATAAACATATGTCCTAACTTGCTTCTTTTCCGAGTAACGCAGTGTAAAAGTTACATTTAAAAATCGGTTTTTCATTAATTACTTTAAAGTCTTTTTGCCGATTTTGATGAATCCTAGTGAGGAAATTAGTAGTTACAATGGGCTTCTTTTCATGAAATAAGATTTCAATTTATAAGTGCAGAGGGTTACTTACATGATGGTTATTTATGGTAAAAATCATTATACGCCACTATTCTTCTCTAAGTTTCATATTTTATTCGGATTAAATAACTGAAAATACCACTTTCTTATAATGAAGTAAATTTTGCATAGCTAAAATGTATTGAATCAAAGTCAGTGGTGAAGAAATGGTTACACATTATTGAAGTTCAAAAAGTTATGTGAATGCTTTTTTTTCCAGATCTTCCATATTTTCAATTAAGGCAATCTATCGAATTATAAAGTTTAACTATTTCAAATTCACGGCATTTGTATTTTTAATTGTTCAATAAAATTTCTAACAAACATACCAGGTTTCATCAAAATCGGAGAAAAGAATTTTGAGTAATTATCAAATAGCCGATTTTTTATTATACCCTGTTCCTTGGGAACAAAGCCTGTTAGGACAAACGTTCATGTGAACTTTTTTCATAAAATATGACAAGGAATCACCATCACCTGAAATTAATAACATCATTTAAGATACAACCTGTTTACAGTGCGATTTTTTTCAGCCCCCTCCCCTTGTTTACTTTTGAAGGGTCTGACTTACAGGCATAGTTCAAAAACCGTTTTGAAAGGTATTAAAGGTAGATTTAACCTAGTTTTGTAAAAGTATTTTTTTGGTTTAGTGATGGCTATTTTGATTCATGCAGGTCGTAAATTATTCCTTATACGCTCCGGGAGCAAATAGCGGTTTCAAAACACTCCAGAAGGCTATTAGGGAAGGGTCTATAATTTTTGAGACAACAAAAATTTAGACCAGGATGACACCCATTGGAAAAGTAAGAAAATATAACGAAAATGAAAGGAAAAATAATATACGGGCGATTTGAGGTCGGGAAGTGGAAGCTCACCCCTTCCACTTCCATTTTAAGGGTGTCAAACAGTTTATCAGGATTGCCAGCAAAACTGCGAGTCATATCAGAAAAAGTTAAGCAGCAAAGTTGTAGGAATTAAAAAGTTTCAGAACTATTGTATATACACTTTTCAAAATGTATGCAAAAAATCCAAAAAACCGATTTTTTTGACGAAATTTCACGAAAATTTACCTTTTTATGTACCAAACACACTGTAATTTTTTGGCCAGCCTAACTTGGAGACGCCCTCTTTCCGAGTACTCCAGAGAGGTTCGAATAAAATAGATATTTCGCTGCAAAAAAAACTTCTAATTCAGAACAGAAGGGTATATTTCCACTAGATTTTGCGACAAACATACAAAAAAAATTAAAACCAAATTAAAACGGTGTTTTTGATTTTTCCGGAAAATTTGAGGTTATGTGGAAAAGTTGTAAACTTTTTCCTTTAACTTTTTTTTTGTATGAGGTTAATTTTCGCTGCAAATCGTGAGAAACCATTTTTAACCTCAAAAGTTCACCTCCTCTCGCCTTTCTGTAACATGAAATTTTTATTTTCGAAGGGTTTCAACTATTTATTTTAATAAATAAATATGAGTTTAGGACAAAATTTTTTAAAAAATTGATTTTTAAAAATCTGTTTTTAAATTTTTTGCGTTTTCTGGAGAAAAATTCCACAATAGTGCTACTTTTATTACATAATCTGAAAGTAGACGCTTCAACGAAAAAACTGGTGGCTGGCAAGCTTGAAAAGACGAACTTCATCGGTGAATGTTTTCAGTTGAAAATGAGATCGGTTTTTCGGAATTTGTCGAAAAAAAAGGAAAAGTCTGTGTACCTACCGCTACAAAAAAATTTCAGTCTTCTTGTAACATGTTAAGTTATATTTCCACCAAATTTTGTGGAAAAAAATCGATTTTTGAGCGAGAAAAAAAAAACTGAAAACCTGTTTTTTTTTTTATTTTCCCGGAAAATTTGAGGTAATGTAGAAAAATGTTTCATACAGAAGTTGTAGATCTTTTTATTTCCAACCACTTTGCGTTTCAACAAGCTTGAAAAGACGAACTTCATCGGTTAATGTTTTCAGTTGAAAATGAGATCAGTTTTTCGGAATTTGTCGAAGAAAAAGGAAAAGTCTGTGTACCTACCGCTACAAAAAAATTTCAGCCTTCTCGTAACATGTTAAGTTATATTTCCACCAAATTTTGTGGATAAAAATTGATTTTTGAGCAAGAAAAAAAAAAATAAAAACTGAAAACCTGTTTTTTTATTTTCTCGGAAAATTTGAGGTAATGTAGGAAAATGTTTGATACAGACCTTTTTATTTCCAACAACTTTGTGTTTCAACTTTTTCCGATAGGAGGTCAACTTTCGTTGTCAATCGCAAAAAATCGTGAAATATCGCTTTCAATCCCTAAAACTTCACCCCGTACCACCCTTTTCCATTTTTTCAACTAAAATTTTTTCCCGTCATTCGAACAATATTTCTCCCCTCTTCCAGTAATGCTGTTAATAATTTTATAATTATAAACCTTTCAAACAGTTCTGTTTTGGATCAATTTGTACTCGGCATTATAAAGAATATATCCCTCATATATAAAATTTTTCATAAGAGGAATGCAATTATATAAAAATTACAGAGGTAAAATTGCACTGTGGATCGATAATTGCACTGCGAAAATATCTCGTCGACATGAGACCTCAAACAATACTGAAAAATGTCAGATAAACTTCAAAAAATGAAAAAATATAGTAAGTCTGAACTATGATAATTCTCAGGAAAAAAATCAATATTTCTGCATTTTTGAAATATTTCAATGAATTACACTCGTGCGTAAAAATTACCAGATTATTTTGCAATAAGTTATAGGTTTGTAAAAGAGCCCTTCTCCTTAAGACTCTAGCTCTCTCGCCAAAACATGAAAATAAACTTTTGCAATTTTTAGATAGCACGATGGTTACCACTAGAGATATTCCATTGAAATAGTAAATTTGGATTTCTCTGAATATACTTGCTGTGTCTCCATGGAAAATATTGGTATCAGCTTCCACATAAGGGTAGTTTACCCTTGTGAGTTTTTTTTTAATTTGCTGACCGAGGGTTTCCAGTGAAGATTTTTCATCGAAACGGTAAATTATGATTGCTCATACCATGCCACCATAGCAGAAATTGTGATCAGCCCCCAAATAAGGGTAGTTTATTCTAGTGATTTTTTAAAAGCTTTACTGACCGAATGATTCCAGTGAAGATATTTCATTAAAACAGTAAATTATGATTAATCAGAATATACTTTTTATGCCACCATAGGAAAAACTGGGAGCAGTTCCAATATAAGGGTGTTTTTTTGTGAATTTTTCAAAAACTTTGCTGACCGAGGGATCCCAGTGAAGATATTTCATCAAAACAGTAAATTATGATCGATCAGATTATACTTTTTGTGCCACCATAGGAAAAACTGGTAGCAGTTCCCATATAAGGGTGTTTTTTTTTTGGGATTTTTCAAAAAACTTTGCTGACCGAGGGTTTCCAGCGGAGATATTTTATAGTAAATTATGATTGGTCAGAATATACTCTTTGTGCCACTATGGAAAAAATTGGGATCAGCCCCCACATAAGGGTACAATATTCTTATGTAAAAAAACTTTGCTCACCGATGGTTTCCAGTAAGCAATTTTTATTGAAATTATGGTGGTAGGAATAACATAAGCATTTTCTACCGTTTCAATCAAACGTCTTCCCAGGAAACCCCCTGTCAGCTAAGTTTCTAGAAATAAAAAGAATAAACTACCCTTACGTGAGAGCTTATCCGAATTTTTCCTTTGATGGCACAAAATGTACAATTTGAAAAATCATAAACTACTGTTTCAAAGACTAATCTTCACTGAAAACCACTGGCCGGCAAAGTTCTTGAAAAAACTACAAGAATAAACTACCCTTATGTAGGGGCTGATACTAATTTTTGCTATGGTGACACAAGAAGTATATTCTGAGCAATCATAATTCACCGTTTCAATGAAATATTCTCAATGAAAAACCCTCGGTTTCAAAGTTTTTATTGAATCACAAGAATAAACTACCCTTATGTGAGGGCAGATCTGAATTTTTTCTATTTATGGTGGACAAAAAGTACGTTTTGAGAAATCATAACCTGTGTGACATCTGTATGTTAGGACGTTCAGGAAAATTTCCATAGCAGCGGTTGGAGTGCTATTCATATTCAGGCGAGCATCTGTAGTTGATCAAGGTTGGTTACCACTTTGGGCCACCACAAAGGTGAGCCATATGTGATTCTGATCGCGGTGTAAAGCCATGTTTTTCCAAAAGCTCTTCTGAACGATGTTTTGCTTTTGTTGACTAAGTGTTGTAGATTTATTTATTGAATACAACGATCGTAATAGGTGATGTATTGCATGTTTGAAATGTGAAAGGCTAGAAAAGATGTACGTTGCTCAAGTTATTATAACTTCGATACATTGTTGACATGGGACAGTGAAAATGATGAAGCGTGTGCGGAATCCCAACGATGAATAACAGTCGAGATCTAGATGTAACACATGAAACATTGAAGTTAAGAAAGGATAATATGGTTGATGAATCTGTTAAGTTGTTGACAATGTTATTCATGAACATCAACCCCCTTTTTCAAGGTTCTTTCTTAAAGAGCATAGACCAAATTCATCAACAAGAAAATTGTAGTTGTATCCTCTTTCAGAATAGCGTCTGCGCTTATTGAGAGAGCAGAATTTCAAAAAAAATTTTTGAATACTTTCGATATTTGAGATGAACTTCAACTGATTAGGATTCCACACTGGGCTACAGTATTCGAGCTCACTTCTGACATGAGAGAATGATGCATGTTCCATGTTAGTTTCTTATCTAAGAACAGCACTGAATATTGATCAGCAACTTGTAGTGTTACGCCAAAAAACTTGGGCAACTTCAAGTACCCCAGAATTATTTTGCGTGTGAAGGCAATGAGTGTTGTTTTGCTGGGGTTTGTCCTCAGTTCTTCTCTATTGCACCATTATTCTGCGGTTCTCTGTACATTTTGCATTAGCTCAGAGGGTGTCTGGGAATACTTTTCCTGTACGAGGACTGCTATGTAGTCCGCATAACCTTGTGAGTATAAAGATTCGAAAAGATTACTTCGACCACGCCACTTATGATGACTGCAGCAGTTGCAGTTGAAATGTTTGGAATTTTTTACCAGACCACGGCAAAACTTTGAAGACAATCAGAACATTGACACCAGCCGTGAAAGCCTACATTCCTATATTTTTAATTTACTTAAACATTTTATGTTCATAATCTGTGCAAGTATGTAAAAATCTCATGGCACTCCATTTTACGGTAACAGAATAAGCTGATCTGCACACAGATGTCAAAATTTGATTTTGGACCGCCAGAAGTGTTTTATCAAACTGAGCAGTGGCGCAGACTAAATTTTTCTTTGGCAGGAGGGGCTGCACGAAAAAAAAATGTAATAGTAGTAAGTAGCAAGTAACAAGTGACAATTTGCATACTATATGGAAAAAGTGGCTTTATTAGCCACAAGAAAAATTAGATTCCTGAATTTGGTCACTTGCTGTTTTTGATGTAATTTCAGGAACGCAATGTAACCTAACGATATTAAACTCTTTACTAGAAGCAAACTTTTTATTTTATAAGCCTCAATCTACGTTTCATTTGCATTGGGTGCTCAGTTTGATAACTACTAGTGACAAGTAAATTTACCATTGATGAAAAATTATTCACTCTCAAATAACTCATATACTTGGCCTTATCAAATGACTCACTTTTGGTTAGTTTATTATTGTCTTACCTTTAATATCTTTCATTCCATCTTTGAAAATTGAAATATCCACTTGCCCTCAGTTTAGAGTTATTAATTCTTCAAAGAAGGATCATTTGTTTTTTATAAAGCCTTATTTTCAATACATTTATTTCATTCCTGAATTTAAAATGATATGAAAGGTTCGGTTGCACCAAGGTAGCAATGATTCAGTTTATACTATAAGAAAACGTACTTGCATGGCAAATACACTACTCAAGAAAATCTGGAGAGAGAGAGAGTGCAGTATTATGGCAATATTTTTTCGTGAACAATGAGTTGATGTGGAGAAGTAACATTTTGACGGCCATACCCTTACTGGATCACCCAGTACAACCTGTTTCATAATTAAAAATTTCGGAACTTTGTTGAATCTGTTTGTGTTCATCAGTATGAATGAATCAACAAGCAGGCAAGCTAATGTCTTTCCTAATTATGATCATAACAAATCCAAGTTATGCAAAACATAATGTAGAATTAGAACGTTCTGAAAATTGAAAATAAAAGATAAAGAAGAAATGAAATAAGAATAAGTAAATTTTTAATATTTTTATTGAAACAAAACTGTTGTTCAGTCTTTTGGAAAATTCTCCTGATTCTATTATACATAATATGTCAATACTTTAGAAACGTTAGGTCAACATCCACATTCTACATACCAACAAGTAAAATACACAAATCAAACTAACACTATTCACACAACTCACAACAGTAATAATAGTATAATTCCGACACACGATGTAACACGTCCACTTACAACTCCTAACTCAAATGCTGGTATTCGAATGAGGCCAGTTATGCGAAAACGTTGATGATCAGTGCAACGGTTGCTACCGATTGATCCCGAACTGGTCGCATATCAACAAGTAGGTGAACAGTTTCATTATCGTAGGAACACCTAGCTCTACTGCAAATAAACTGTTGTATTATGCCTGTAACACGTGTCTCTGTAGTTATGATATACTTTTCAGAAACACAAAGTAAATAAATATGAATATACACTTTTCTAGTGCTAGTCAAATGTTGACCTGACATTATACAAAGTGAATTATCTAATGTTCGAAGCACATGTAAACAATATTATAGCTACAAGTTCATGCGTTCAGAATACTCTTTTTTTAGAGACAAAACGTTATTTTCTTTAATATAGGTATTGATTTTCTTACCTTTCGGGGGCGTGGGGCGGGCCCCCTGGGCCCCCCTTGGCTACGTCACCGAGCACAACCAAATACGTGTACAAAAGTAAATCACATTCCTGCCTTGCAAACTTTTAATGAGTCCCAGGTATGAATAGTTATTCGAAAATTCAATGCATTTAAAGCAGGTCTCGAATTTCTTCGTCTCTGCCGGGCTGGAAGGAACGAACAAAGAAAACGCGGCGGAAAATGTATTCATGGAGTAACAGCGACGGAAAGTCGTTGCCGAGACGCATTGTCGTTCGCCGGGAAAACTGCTCCCCGGGGCCATCTCAAGACATTTTCATTTTAGTTTTCCTCGATATACTTCACGGAAAAGCAATATTCGACAAACACATGGGGTTCGGAAGGTCATGATGTGAGGTGGGAGGTGGAACTGGAAAAGTGTAATTAGGTCAACGTTTATGGCCAAAGCCGATCAAAAAAAGAGAATGCTGATTGATCTGTTGTGCCTGAAATTTTATTCACTGATATACCTAGTCGCCGTGAAAGTTTTTGATTGGTGTTCCTCTACTGTAGCCTAAAAACGCTAGATGGCAGTGGTATGACAGCGATTCTCTGAGTTACAAAAATAAAAAAGTGTATGCAACAAACAAAACAAACAAATACTTTTTTGTCAAGCACTTCTATCTGTTATCTTTAGTTTTCTCATATCTACCTCTGGGGTAATTCTTGATCTCAATCTAGTTGATAATATTTTAATGCTAATTTATCACTGGTTAAGGCTTCAAAAAACAGATTGTTACAAGTCCACGTTTCTAATGATCACACTCCACACTGTAATATCCTGAGAAGCCCTCTGCAGTAAATGCTCCTTTGAGAAACTAATGAATTATCTCCATATTCAGCCTTATTCGGGTGTCTGTCTACATGAATATTGATTATTTTTCAATGATGAGTATTGTAACTTTTCAATTTCAGGAAATATTTGATTTCTCCTGTCAATTTTGAAAGTCAAATTCTTGAATGTTGAAAAACTGTTATTGAAACAAGTTTTCAGTCTTGGAATATTTGTTGATGTTGATATCTGTTTGGATTGGGGAATTTCCGAATTGGGGATATATTCATCTTATTTTTTGTATTTGAGTCTTTTGACAATGGAGAGAAAAAGGACTGAACACTATAGAAACAAATATTCAATAAAGAACAGCTATTTAATTTGTTGGCAATAACCAACCTGGAACGCATTGAAGTTGTTGAAAAACTCAACTGTTTCCTAATTTTTGTATCTACTTTATTAATGTTCAAAGTGTTCATTCAGGATGTCAGTTACCAAGTTACCATTCACCTGCCAGCGGAAGAATGAACCATGGGACAGTTTGTACAGTTGAATTATTTTATCTTTACCCATGCGTCATCAATTTATGATCTAAGAAATAACACACTCACTATGTAACATCTCTGTCTATCAACCGCTATGAGCGAATCAAAATTCGTTGACATTTGTCTTCTAAGCAAAGAATTATGGTATTGTGATGATCCATTGAAACTCAAAACAGTGAAAAGAGACAGTGTTTTTACATTTCAACTAAACTTGACAAATAGTGTATTGACTAGAGCAGTACCATCAATCACGTCATTATTTTCTGTCGTTGGGGATTGTTTGTCACCACTTTTACTTCGTTTTGCAGTCAGACACATTATAAAAACAGTTTTTTCAAAACTAAACGTCTCTTACAATCATTAATTTCGAAGTAAGTACAATACAATGTGTTTTTTTTCACAAATAATCTTTGAAATTTCTAACCCCACAATTGATATATGTGACTGTAATTCCGTATTTCCGGGATATTCACACAACAGTAATTCAGAGGGTGGAAACCCTATTGAGAAAAAAACCTTACCTAATTCTATAAATAAAGACCAAAAACATTCACAATATATTTTACCTCTTTTTTAGATTATGCCTGGAACTATTCTCCATTCACAAGCACAACAATTTGTGTTGAATTTGTGCGAGTATTTTGAAAGGGAGAGAGCGCATGGTGGACCTTTTTTACCACTTTCATCTGTTCAAGAGGTAACAATTAAAACAACAAGAGGAATGTCATAAATTTCCTTTACTGTATTTTAGAGACGTAAACGTATTTCATCTCGAGTAGAAAATGCTATTTTTTCTACGATACATGTTTAAAAAATATTGGATTACAATTTTTAGAACTTTAAAATGTCAAACGAAGTGACGTTCATTTGCTGATTCAATTGCCAAGTAGTGAGATTAACTGCCATTAGTGTCAAAGATCCATCAATTTGTTATTAGTATATTCCCATCGTGTCGCATGATAATATTCATTTGTTTCATTTTCACTTCTAGAGAAAAAAAATATCACTTTCATGTACCTAGGGTATCCGATTGAAAAATGATCAATTTCATATACATTAGTGGAAAAATAAATGTATGAATACATTTTTATGTTATCATGTGTTGAGTATTAATATATTTCAACTGGTTTTTTTTTTACCTCTTACATATTCATTTATTTATCATTATACAGTGTTTTCTTGTAATTGAAAAAGTTTGAATACCTAAGTCTAGAAACTTCGTTTTCTGAGTTTTGGTCATGTTTGAATGGTAACTCACTTTTTCATATCAAAGTATGCAAAGGTTTTGGAAATATTGAACTTCAACCTATTTTTCTGAATAACTTTTTCCGTTATCTGTTACATATGAAATTGCATTATTGTGGAGAAAATATCTTCTGAGGTTATTAAAGGATTTAATATGGATTTACGACTGCTAAGGTATGGATAAAACAACTTCCTTATATGAATGTGACTGAAATTAGACTAGAGTAGGTAGGTCAAAAGTTTCTAGTAAACTCACTGGCCAAAAGAGGAAATTTTATGAACATATCTTTGCCCCCATGTTTCATTATCCTATCAAACCTGATGTTACCGGACTCGTAATAATTGAAATATATACTGTGTTCAGTTGAATTTAAAAAAATCTCATTGTCTGGAGGTTCGCCATTTCCATGAATTTGAAAATGTTAATTTAGTTAATTTAATAATTCATTATCTTATCTCATTATCTACACGTTGTAATTTTTATCGGGATATCAGCCACGTCGTTTTACATTTAGACTTTGTTTTGACTAAAATTTCTCGACTTATTTCATATGCATTACAATGATGACGCACGGGTAAATATAAAATAATTGAACTGTATATATCCTTTCCAGTGAGTTTTTGGATATGTCTCTTGGGCATAAAGGTGTTGGGCACATAAAATTATTTGTGATTTGGTTATTTTCTATTCATTAATATCTGAATCGCGTATAAATGGTTCTATTTCGTTCAGTATTTCGTGCGAAAATTCGAACAATATCCAAATATATAGATCCGAAAATAATTTCATCAGGAAGATATGAAGGGGGTCTGAAGTATTTTTTACTTTTTGTCCTTTGGTTGTGCTCTAGTCTGAAAATATGTTATGTAAAGACAGAAAAATGATACTTGCACATTTGTGTTCACCTTTCTCTCAATTTTGCAATGCTGCAATTGAAAGAGGGTATTTTACCCAATTTCTCATTAAATAACAGTTGACTAGTTGGGTGGGCGACTATAGTTGATTGAAAATAATAAGAGACATTAATGCATAACCTCTAAAAATTATTCAAGATTTAAGTTTATAAACAGTTCCTTAATCATATGCTTATTTTATACGGAATTGGAAAACTGTTTTTGTAAGTTTCAGGTCATCTGCATAGCAAAATTTTGAATATATTCAATGTTCAAGAACTTTTCAATATCCAACAATAAATAAGGTTTTTCAAGGAGTCCCAGAAAACAAATCCGCTATACTTTTCACTACTTAATGCAATGAACAAGTTTCAAGGTGCACCTGAATACCTAAGGCCCATTGTCGATAAAATTTTATAATATTTGAAGATACGGTATTGCTTTAGAGATATAGTTCTGAAATGGTTTGAGTCGTACCCATGAGGTCGTACGCAAAGCGTGTGACTTCAAAACAAATTATAGCAACTTGAGATCAAATGGGGAGTACCTCAAGGATCAGTGCTTGGCCTAGGACCTCTTTTTGATCTACGTGAATGACCTAGCTTCAATAAATATAACAGGAAAGTTTACTGAGTTCTCATATGGAAATGACATTGATCTGCATCAACAAGTCAATGATGTTATCGAAGTTAAATAGTGGTGTGATGCCAATTTGCTATCAAAAATGAATATCCTCACTTTTGAAAGTCATGTGCCAGAACTTTATCTGGGTAATGAAGTTATTAGCAGTACACCCCAAACAATCAAAGTAGAATTTTGTGATATATACTGTATATTTTACAATACATATCTAGGAAATCCTATGATTCGGAATGTATAACAGATATTTTCTATAGGTAGTCTGTATTATTTTACTAAAACATTAATTTTGAGAATTTATTGTAGGTAAATGAGTAATTAATTCAGAAACAGTATATTAATTTAACAGAAAATGTTTTTTTTAATGTGCAATTAGTGAAAGTACAGTTTTGGTATACAATCCTACCCGAAGAAGACTGCTGTATTTTATTATGTTCCTCTCTTAGTTATGTTACTAACGTGCAATGATGCTGTGAGTCTAACTGAAGGTACGATAGACGCAAAAATGCGATTCAATGCTCCATAGGAGCATTTCGTTATTGAATATTCTTAGGATATGTTTAATAAAAATACTGGTATAACAGAAGTCGCCGAATTTATAGGATATATAAAATATTTGCCATTTGACTTCTGAAAGAGCTATCCCTGAACGAAACGCAACCGAAGAAAAAACTTATATCTCTCAGATCGAGCAATAAAATCAACATGTTCACCTCCATAATTCATCTCTGTATACACGAACAGGGAAACTTTATCTGCGGAAGGAAAATTCAGTACACATTCGACATTCCTTACACCCTTTACGATTTTTACGACGCTCCAACGATTCTTTACGGTCCATCTCTGCTCGCGATAATACGGTATAGAAGCGGCGCATGATCATCGCAATCCATACTCCCGCCGATTTCCTTCCAAACGAATGGAAATCTTCATCTTTATTCCCCCACATTCGATAAAAAGAAACCTACACGCAACGTTCGGTAAAAAACAAGATAGAAAACGCTTTTATTGATTTCAGTAGCACATAACCGGATTCCGGATTGAGACTCAGACTGTGACTAGAGCTGGCAGTGGCTTCTCGTCAAAAAAGGCATATGTACTATTCATGGAAATGCGTTGTATTTATTTCTCACTTGTATATTATTTTACCTTGGATACGGTTGCTATAAAAACACTGCTAAGCCCTAGGGCGTTATGAGCGGTCGTTATGAGCGGGCGTTATGACCATAACGTCCGCTCATTGAACGACGAGAAATGAAGCAAAGGCTAGAACAAACAACAACTCAACAAACAACAATAAACTAAGTCAAATTCATTTGATTCTATAACCGAATTTACTATCATTGTTGACAGTTTGTTTTTAGTGAAAATGCTCTGTTTTATGGAACCTTCTGCCACAGATCCACTCTTCCATTTTGGTGCATTTTTAAAGTTTCATACGATGCACCAGCCTCGATTAAAAGAGTGGCCGAAGTTTTTCTCAAATTATATCCAGTATATTCATTTGCATTATCATGTTTTAAGTATTTGGCAATCATTGAAGGCACACTCCGTATGGTACTTTTGCCAACAGGTTGGACGGTACACCGACCGTTTCGGTACGTGACGAAAAATTTGATATCCTTTACCCCATTGGGTACTACGGACTTTCAGGTGGTTCAAGAAACCATAAAAAAGGCTCCCGGCATGGACGGAGTGGATACGGTTCTGCTCAGGAACCTCCCGAGGAAGTTCCTAGTGCAACTCCTGCACATAACCACCCTCATCATCAAGTGGCAGTATTTCCCACAATGCCTAAAGAGAGCGGAGATTATCCCTATCAAACATACGGGGAAGTATGATACAAGGGTTGAAAGCTATCGCCCGATCTCAATGCTCAGTTCTGTTGCCAAGCTGGTACACAGAACCCTTTCAAAACGTTCTCAGGATTTCGAAGACTTCCCAGGTTGCCAGAATTATCCAGGAGGTGAGGGAGGGTTTTATCTTGTTGGATTTCCAAAAGGCGTTTGATTCCGTCTGGATAAAGGGTCTAGTCATAAAGATGTTTAAGGCAGGAATGCAGGAATACATGGTAAAAATCATGGACTCATACCTAGTCGGTAGGACTTTCAAGGTGAGAGTAAACGGAACAAGCACCGTTGTGTGGAAAGCTGGAGCAGTAGTGACACAGGAATCATGTCTATCCCCATTTTTGTATTCGTTACATACGTACTACTTTCCCCAACACGAACACGGCTATATATGCTGATGACACGACCATATACGCCAATAACGCCTACTGCATCTCTAGTGGAAAGAAGTACCGTTTCTGGCGGAGAACATAATAGTGTTGAATCCAGATAAAATAGAGCATGATCATCTCTGCGGGATTTGGAGCTCTGATTGATTTGACTGATTCGGTGAAGTACATGGGAGTACTTCTGGACGATGGGTTAAGACTAGGGAAGCATGTCAACTTGGCAATCCAACAATCCAGGAATTCCAAGTTGGCTATGTCGAACAAACTGTTAATCTACAAGAAGGTCATCAGACCAGCAATGACATTTGCATGTCCAGTATTCTGCAGCCCCTACGAGACTCACATGCTGAAACTGGAGAGGATGCAGAATAAGATACTCCGTATCGTCGCCAACAGTGACCGATATATTCGGCTGAACGCACTAAGGAAGCTGGCAATATTCCTTCTATCATTTACCAGAAATATTTTCAATGAAACTCCAGAAGAGGAGTGAGTGACAGACCACCAGGTCACCGTGAACTCATCGAAATATCAATAAGGAAAGTATCATGATCTGATGTCTAAAATGTGAAACATTACCATCTTCCGCATAACTGCTCTCTGAACAGTTCCTTACAAGAGACTAGGAGACTCCAGGTCCGATCTTACAGATATATCGAACAACACGATTCTGTAGAGTAAAAATCATCTTGAAGCAGTTTATTGCAGGTTCCCAGAAAGGAATTCCTTGGATATTTCAGGAATGTATCCTTCGGATTTCATTATTATCAGCCGTAAAAAATGGGAAATATTGGTATTTTCTATTGATTATCAGAGTTGATTTTATAAAAGAATATTTCGTCCACATTGAATTTGGAGAAAACTTTTCAGACTCAAATTGAAAAAATCAATCTAAAACATAAATTAAATAAAAGAATAATCAAATAACATACCAATTCCAGGAAGTATGCAAATAACACGGTCTCATCTATGACAATAATTTTATTTTTCAATTTCCATTGAATGAATAGTTTATAATCCTTGTCGTACGAGGGTCTGGATTTTTCCGGCATTAAATTTTTGGTTGCTTAGGCTACATTATCTTTGATATTTTTTGGTGAATCGGTATTCATCTGGTTTACTAAATATAGTGAAACACCGACAACAATATTCAATAAACGTGCCTACTGTAAGAAAAAACGTAGAAAGAAAATGCTAGGAGCAATGAACGTATTTAAAAAAACTCGTTATTCATTTAAGTTTCAGATTTTTCAAAGCTATGGCTCGATTAATTTTAGAACCGAATAAGAGAACTGACGATTTAGATTGATTCAACTGTAAACAGTGGTCATTAGATAGGGATACTAAACTTTGGATGACCTGATCTATAAGTTCGAATGCTCGTTCTGTATTTTCTTTATAGAAAGATAGATACAGTTGCGTGTCGTCAGCATAGAACTGAAATTCACAGTAGGAAGGGCTATTTTTTGGAAAAAAGAGGTGTATAAGGAAAAAAGCATAGGGTCAAGAATGGTTCCTCGAGGGACTCCGCAGATATATTACTCTAAAAAAAAATAAACAGCATTGATGTTTATCCAAAAGTTTCGAAACTTGCAAAAAAAATGTGTAACAAATTTTAAATTTTCCGTTTTATTTCTTCCAGGTTCACCTCCTCGCCAACCCAACGAGCCGCCTCTGGGGCCCGCACTCACATTCTGGGCCCCTTGGAGTGAGGGAACAATGGAATGGCCGCTCCAACGACTGGCGCAGTTGCTGGTGGGAGGAAAAAGGAAAAGAAAACTCCGAAGACGTTGTTGTTGAGCCGGTTTCACTAATGTATTCTTCGGTGAGTGATAATGTCCCATTGGTTCGTCAATAACGACCATTAAATGCGGGTTCGTTAAGATTATGGCGAAGATTAATTGATATGTTCGCCTTGAAGTACTATTTGATTCTTTAATGGGTCATAAGATGCTAATTGATTGACAATGTTCCGTTTAAAATGTCATAATAAGGGGCAGTGGAATAATTTTTTTTTATTGAAATCTAGATGGGTTCAACTGTCAGAAACGGTTTGCATGGAGAGGTTGTCACGAGTTGATTGGGTTTCTTTGATGAATGAAGTTCACGATAACCAATCCAGTAAAGAATAATAAAGACTATGGTAGAATGTTATTTGAATCAATATTCTAAATATTATCTATGAGAAATATTATCTATGAGAAATATTATCTATGAGAAAGAATGGCGTTCAAGAACTAAGCAAACAAAAAATAAACGTTATGAAGTAGGTAAGACTGAAAATAAATACCTTACCTGATTATATTTCGCAACTACTGATTTTCGTTTGTGGATCCTTCTGAGTCTTCACCCCAAAATGCTTTCACATAGCAGTTTTGAATGTGCGACCGAAATTTGACTCTTTCACTCGCCTACGACTCCTTATGAAAACTTCTTGCTCGTGCTAAAAAGGGCCGCTTTATATATTGCTTTATATTATTGTATAAATAACTATATTATCATCCATTTTAATATGATCGTGATGCTTAGCTGAATTATATTGAAATAAAATTTCTCCACTCCCCTTTCCCAAAGTATGAACAGCAATACTCAAAAAACCCATAAAATAAATCATCGATAAAATTAATTTTCTTCTGCTCGGTTACACTGTTCTCAACTCCGAAGATTGTAAATTTTCTCCAGAGGCGCAAAACTTGTTGCTCTGGTCGCAGACCAGAGCAGGGAGATATTCCTCAAAAAACTGAAATAAATTTTAAGAAGATTTTATGCATAGAAGAAAGTCGCCTGATATTGGATGGTTGCCTCATTTTGGATTCCATCTTATCTAAAAACCTGTGGACATGTTTCCATAAATGAACTCACAAAATAGAAGATCTATAACATAAACTGATACCGTGTACGCACGCAGTTCGATTACTCTCTAATAGATGGCACTGTACTATTCAATGGTTTTTAGTGTGCATGAGTTATTTACCTCGCCACCTGGAAACTTCTATAAAAAGGTAAGTAGTTAAGATAGGGAAGTATAATTTGACAAGGATGTACAAGAATAGTCATAGAATAAGTCCAGGTGTTTGAAACACAATTTTTAATAGTCGGATGGTTGCCTAGTTTAGGACATTCAAGATTGGATAACCAAAACTAGGAATGAAGCGTGTATTTTCTGAAAAGGAAAATTTTTAGAGGAAATCTGTAATTATTGTTCAATTCACTACTGATGTGCATACGAGGACTGTTGTGTCAGAGATACAAAGAAAATTTACGAACACGTTTCTACTATTAAAAAGAGTATCCAATTTTACGAACCCTTTTTTAAAATTTCAATAGTTCTCTTTTTGACTTTTGCTTATGATGTTCATAGTTCAAGATCAAATTCAATAATTTTTCACATGAATCTTGTTTTAACTGAGATAATGGCATTTGATAGGTACAAGAGATTTTATAAAATATGATTTGCTTCATATTCAAATTTTGATGAAAATTAACATCCAATATTGGCGACTTTCCTCAAATTATTTTACACCTTGCCTTGGAAAAATCAGAACAATGTCTAACCATTTTTCTTGACCTAGCCAATGCATTCAAAACTGTATTATATGATATGTTGCTGAAACAAATTGAGAATTATAGACTTAGAGTTGATACTTAGAGTTAATCTGGTTAGAGATTATTTTTCGCAGTGAACGAATTGATATGAAAATGGGAGTTTCGCAAGGAAAAGTATTGGGTTCGGTACTTTTTCTTATTTACATTAATGGTATAACTAATTTAAAATTTCATAGGAAATAATATAATATACTGACGATACAGAATTATTACATAGGGGAGACTCGAGGTGGCAACTAAAGGCTGACTCGGAAATAGATCTATGGAATCTACAAAAACTAAGCAAACTAGATTCGTAGAAAACAAGTCCATGATATTATAATTTTTGCAGACACTTAAACGATAAATAATTTGTATCGACCCAAATTGTACAATTTCCTGCCATATTACATAAAAATTACCAACTCCTTAACAAAGTACAAATCTTCAATGAGAGATTTTATATAATATTTTTTTATTTTTTTTATTCAAAATGTGTTCTTTGCTCTTTTATTTTACTTCTGAAAATGGACTTTGGATACCACTGATAAAGGAACATAATATGTATCTACCTTGTGAATATTAAATTTTGTTGAAGAAATTACAATGAAAAATAGAATTGGTAGTCAAAAAACAACAGATTGGATTATTCCTATTTAGTATACTTATAGGTATGCAACCCCATGATCCCATTTCAATTTTTCTTTGAATAAATAAAAGTTGAATTTGTAAAGAATCTATTAAAAAGAAAACATCCACCCATTTTCCAATCCAGCAATCACTGAATGCACTTCATCTGCTTTCAGAAACTATCACAATCATTTCTTCAGCTTATTCATTCCACTTATCCTCCGAACTCCACAAAATCAGCAACTCTTAGATATCGGCAGGGAATCCCGAGAAAACGGATTGTATGGAACTCAACGATGCAGCTTAAAAAACTCTTTAACTTATTCATGAATTTCCTATTGGAGGAACTGGATTCGTTTTCCAGTTTTAAATAGCAATTACAATTGCAACTTTTAATCTACATAACTCTCTTTAATGGCGCCATAAAAGTCAACGAGAAAACTCTGAAGCTCTCTATTCAAAAACGAAAAAAACTCGAATGAAACTTCTACATTTGAATATGCGGACTAATGCGTTTTGTTTTGTGAGTACTACAGGAGTGGTAATCGGTTCTGTTTCATCTTGAAAAGTGCAAGCTATGAGGTGATAAATATTTTGATTGTTGCATAGCAAATCCATTTCACGAATTTTCTTTGGCGATTATAGTACGTGAATACATTTATTCAATTCAGACATAAAACAGATACAGATTGGTCTATAACAGAGAAGAAAATATACAAACATAAAGATTACATATAGACCAACAGTTAATGACAAATTTTGCTGACAGATTTTCTCTTTTTAACCACTGAAAATTATGTTAATGTTGAGCTGAAAAAAGTAAAATTTAGCGATCGGGCGTGTGCTAAGCATATGGAAGATTTATTTTCCGTTTGAAGAACAAAACAGTTTTTTTTTTATTCTCGTTTATGGCATTTTAATACAATAGCATTATATATAACAATCTAATAAAGAAAAACAAAGCTATAAGATTTGAACGAATCTACTGAATGGGTTGAAATAAGGGCGCGATCTTGTAAAAAAATACTCAGTTGCTGATGCATTTTCTCGCTTATGGCATTTGAAGAGCTGACCGGCTTGTGGAAAGATGTTCTCATTATACCTACTAAAAACTCTATATTTACATTCATCAGGATGGATTTATCGAGGGGCAATATATGAAAATATAAATAGAAAGGTTATTATAGGCCTCAAATTGTTGTGCAACCGTAGACACGTGTTTCGAGCTTAACCTCTCATCAGTACGGTAAAAGTAAGTGCGAAGATGTACAACAATTGGATGTAAAAATAGAAACAAAGGAAATCAACAACAGGAAGCCAACCACACATTTGTGGCTTCGGTTAAAGGACCTTGAGCTTTCAAGGCAACAACTGACGTCGCCACGGAGGCAGCTATAGCTACCAGCGTGACAATCATACTCAGGAAAATATAAATCAGGATGGATTTATCGAGGGGCAATATATGAAAATATAAATAGAAAAGTTATTGGGTATAGGCCTCAAATTGTGCAACCGTAGACACGTGTTTCGAGCTTAAGCTCTCATCAGTACGGTAAAAGTAAGTGCGAAGATGTACAACACTTGGATGTAAAATTAGAAACAAAGGAAGTCAACAACAGGAAGCCAACCACACATTTGTGGCTTCGGTTAAAGGACCTTGAGCTTTCAAGGCAACAACTGACGTCGCCACGGAGGCAGCTATAGCTACCAGCATGACAATCCTACCCAGGATAATATAAATCAGGATGGATTTATCGAGGGGCAATATATGAAAATATAAATAGAAAAGTTATTGGATATAGGCCTCAAATTGTTGTGCAACCGTAGACACGTGTTTCGAGCATAAGCTCTCATCAGTACGGTAAAATCAAGTGCGAAGATGTACAACACTTGGATGTAAAAATAGAAACAAAGGAAGTCAACAACAGGAAGCCAACCTCACATTTGTGACTTCGGTTAGGAGACCTTGAGATTTCAAGGCAACAACTAACGTAGCCACGGAGGCAGCTATAGCTACCAGCGTGACAATCCTACCCAGGAAAATATAAATCAGGATGGATTTATCGAGGGCAATATATGAAAATATAAATAGAAAAGTTATTGGGTATAGTAAAATCAAGTGCGAAGATGTACAACACTTGGATGTAAAAATAGAAACAAAGATAGTCAACAACAGGAAGCCAACCACACATTTGTGGCTTCGGTTAGGAACATGTCCCGCACGCACGGAAAAAGCCTATTTTCTGAACTCGTAAGGAAATATACTAATTTGGGTTTTTTACAATATCAAATTTCTTTCTGTCAATTATCATAAGCGAGAAAATGCGTCAGAAAACGAGTATATTTTTACAATATCGCGCCCTTATTTCAACCCTTTCAGTACGTACAAATCTTATGGCTTTGTTTTTATATTATTAATTTGTATGATATTTTGTTAAAATGCCATAAGCGAGAGATTTAAAAAATCATTTTTTTCTGCAAACGGAAAATGAATATTCCATATACCTAACACACCGATCGCAACATTTTAATTTTTTGAGCTCAAGTATCAGTAGAAGCATGTCATAATTGTTATCAACAAATTTTTTCAACTCTCTCTTGAATTTAAGTTTATTTCTCATGTTTTTGTCCCAGATACGACATATTTTTGATTATGCGTGAGTTTGCATCGTGGTTCGTATAGAGATTTCACTTTTGGTGCATGAAGTACTCAAGTTATTTCGAAAATCCATTCGAGCACTGGGTAAGAATACCATTACATGGTACACAGACGGGTCTAAAACACCCGACGGAACTGGAGCAGGAGTATTTGGACCTCGTACCAAGTACTCCGAACCCATGGAACACTTCCCCAGCATTTTTCAAGCGGAAATTCACGCCATAGCAAGATGCATTCATTTCAACCTCGACAGGAACTACCGGAACAAGGAAATTGCAATCCTCTCCGATAGTCAAGCAGCCGTCAAAGCGTTGAGCTCATATAACATCAACTCGAAGATGGTCTGGGAATGCCTAGAAAAACTTAATGATCTAGGCAGGAACAACAAGGTGATCCTCCTCTGGGTGCCTGGGCACGTCGGAGTAGAAGGCAATGAACAAGCACACACCCTGGCACGAAAAGGGGCATCAACGCCACTGATCGGGCCAGAACCATTCTGCGGACTTGGAAAATCTTACTTCCAAGAAGAACTCAATAAAACTGAAGAAGCAATGAGAGCAACATACTGGCAAAGACTTCCAGGGCTAAGGCAGGCCAAAGATCTCCTCGGCAATTTCAACCGAGCAAGATCGAAAACACTGATTAACCTCAGCAAAATTAGTCTAAAGACAATCACAGGATTTCTAACGGGGTATTGCAGACTCAAAGAACACCTAAGGAAGCTAGGCTTAGAGGAGGACAACACCTGCAGATTCTGTGGGGAACATCCAGAAACACCTCACCACATATTGATGGAGTGTTATGCTGTACACCACAAAAGATTAAATATACTGGGATCACACCAGCTGACTGTGGAAGAAATACCACAAATGGACCCCCTCAAAATCCTAAAATTCCTGAAGGAATTGAGGCTTGAGAGGCTGCTGTAAACGAGAACACCTTGAGGTAGCAGAAGAAGATGGGGCACAATAGATCTAACTAGGTCGCAGCGCATCAGTCACCATCCATACCTACCAATACCAATATTTCGAAAATGATCGAACAATGTCTTCTGGATATCGGTAGATAAGTATTCATCGAAAGCGATAGCTTTTTCATTAGTACCATTTATTAAATTTTTTTTATAATTAATGTCTGCGATTTTGTTATTTTTTTGTTTACCCTTCGCGCCTTTCACGATTACTATGCCGTTTTGTTTTCATTATTTTATTTGTCAATGAGGTATTTGTTATAACATTTCTTTTCTAGTTCTATTTGTTTATTCACTTCTTTTTCAAGGAGTTTGTGATTTTAATTAAAGTTTTCATCTGAGACTATTTTCCGCAGACAATCTATACTTCGCAACTATTTTCTTTTTTTATTTAATTACTAGGAAAATTTTTTTTTTATCTATAATTCCTTTGGTATAGAACTTTTTTGTTTTCTTTCCGAATACAATATTGAAACACCAGAGGATTTCTTTCCACATCAAAAGTTATTTTTGAAAAATTATTTATGGTGTTACAGGACGAGTGGTATTTTTTCTCGATACAATTCAGTTGAGTTCAGAAATAAAAAACAGACTTATGAGGTACATTCAATCACGAGTGGAATTTTATTAGACTATTTCACGAAGCATTAAAAGTATTATTATAAACATGAACAATCAATTCATCATAACCATAACAACTATAATCACAAAAAATTATTATAAGTATCAATAATTCATTATATAGTTACGATGCGACTCATTTTGACGTTTTCGCCTACAATTATGATCTGTCAAAATGTCAAACTTTGCTTTGTCATCTATAGTTACAACGTTGAAAACACCAACGCGGACAGACCATTCAGAAATGAGAGACAGCTGGTGTTTTCGCGATAATACAAGTTGTCTTTGATTTGGGATTGGTCAGATTACGTGAATATCTTGAGAAGAGTAGAATAGTCAGTAGTAATACCAGAAGTGATTGAAGTTTTGCGATAAGTCTGTCGATTCATTTCTGAACGAAACTGAATTGCTACGAGAAAACACCACGAGTCCGCAGGACGAGTGGAATTTTATCAGACTGTTTCACGAAGCATTAAAAGTATGTATAAAACTTATTGTGTAAAAAGTTGGGCCATGTATTTTTGTTACTTATATGATATTGTTCAATCTTCCACAGCATACTTTCATGAAAATGTTCCGTTACGAGGGGAACACAAAAAGTTATTTTTTTATAAAATGTCACTTATATCAGCAGAATTGAAAGTATGATTGTGATATATCGTTGTAAAGGTAATTCTATACCGAATTGTAATTTTCAAAAAAATATATACTTCCCATTTGAAATATAAAAATTGGATGCGCTTCCGGTCAAACCGGAAGTGTCATATTTGGATTGATACTTGCTAAATTGTACATTCATAACATCAAATCGAAGTACCGAATTTCAAACATCCATACAAAATAACAACGAAGATACAGGGGGCAAATTGGTTCCGGGTCACCCGGTATAGTTACGATGCGACTCATTTTGACGTTTTCGCCTTCAACTAGGATCTGTCAAAATGTCAAACTTTCCTTTGTCATCTATAGTTACATCGTTGAAAACACCAACGCGGACAGACCATTCAGAGTTGAGAGACAGCTGGTGTTTTCGCGATAATACAAGTTGTTTGTGATTGGTCAGATTACGTGAATATCTTAAGAAGAGTGGAATAGTCATTGAAATTCCTGAAAGTGTGTAGTTTCACAATATTATTATCTCTATCTTGGGTTTGTAGAAGTAATCTACAAACAACTTTTTGACAATTTTTTTCTTATTCATTTAGAGAAACAATTTTATCGTGTAATTTTATATATTCTTTATACATTTTATTATTTTATTGACTTCCTGAATAAACATTATTATTACTATTATTATTAATAATAATGATCTGGAAGCCTGGGATCAAAATTTGAAGCTGTAAGCATATTTGGTGAATTAGTGATTATACAATCTATAGATGTAGAACTATACTCTATGCTGAGCTACTGAAAACTCTTGTGAAATCTGTGAATGATGAGGTCATCCCAAACGAGCTTAGCACATCGAACAACATTGTTGAACTCAGTTTATCACTTAATTGGTCAATATTGAAGTTGCCTCAAATAAAGACAAATTTAAATTTTTCTGTGACAAGGACAAAAGTTTTAAGAACTGTGTCTTCAGAAGGAGGCCTATAAGTATTTTCATGAGATATAGCACAATATTCCATTACCATTTCGATATTTAATGATTTAATGGATTCGATAGGGTTACATTCAGATAGAATTTCATTTATTACGAAGATGGAAAATCCGCATTGAATATGTTGTTCAGATCAGTGTTATTATCCCAATGTTCACAAAACATCAAAAAAACATTAATTTTTGATGATTTGTGAACATTGGTATAGTAACACTGATCAATTCGTTTGTAGTATCATGACACTGATCTGAACAACATATTCAATACGGATTTAATAATATAAAATTTCTAAAAAGTTGTTATAGCTTGTTGATATTTGAGTCAATATCACACTTCGGATAAATATCCCAATCAATTAAATGTAAATCATTGCGAGTTTCTTCAATAACTTCTTGAGACATTTTCCGTTTTATTACCTTGGCTACTACATTTTTATTCATGTTTTCAGTACAATTCTTCCTATTTGTTCTTGAGTCAAAATCGTTCATTTTGGCATTGATGCCATACGAATCAGATAGTTCAGGCATATTTCTTGCAAAATGGATATTGATGTCTGCAAGTATGAAAAATATTTTCATATTTACCTGTCAAATACCTACTCGATATGAGGTACTATGGGCCGTGGTGGTCGGCTGGTAGTGCGTTCGCCTCGCAAGCGTAGGGTCGTGGTTTCGATCCACCGATTCACCGGTCTCGTGCATAGCATCACACGTTAAAAGGTAAGGGCTGCGTCTTCCCTAGCTCACACAAGTCTCTCGAAGACTTCTGAGGGTTGTGCGTAGGGGTGCAATCGGTTGAGGATTGTCCAAACCAAATTTCAGTCAGACGCAAACCGGTGCCTATATCATTTCTAATCCGTGGTACGTCATGTTACAAACTCATTATTCCTATCTACAAATCTCCGAGATTAATATCAACCGTAGTTTTTTTGTTCTCCATCACCAATAAATCAAAAAGCAATAACTTCACGTGCCAAAAAGAACACTCTAACACGAATAAAAGCAATAAAGACCTCGATTTTAATATTTTTTATTCAGTGCGTGTAATGTCTTATTCACATGATATCTGTCCGTTCAACAAACAACTTAATTTTTTATTCATTACATGCCACAAATTTCATAAGTCGCTCCGAAGGCATTTATTATATGCCAACAAAACATTCCCAATGAAAGAGTCTCTTTCGGCTCTGCAATGGCCGATTATCATCATTATTCCTAATCTAAATTATCTTTAACGTTCTTTGGAACAGCGTGTAGAGCCGGTACGGCCATATTTTAGTGGCAGGTAGAAGTCTGTGGTGCAGACGATTCGGCATGGGTACCCTCCGACATTTTAAATTGCACTTTTGAGTTATGATGCAGTCTTATGCTTTTTTTCACAAATATGAATAAACAAAGATATATTCCACGAATGTTTTTTCACCACTAAAGTTTATTAGGAATATATGGAGAACCATTTAAAATAAGAATTTCAATGATTGGCTCATATTTAAGTAGAAAATGACACATTCCGCAGAATTACAAATAAAATATCGAGTCTTAGACGAATATTTCGCATTTAAAAAATAGTGCATTGGAATATTAACATTTATTCTTAATAATAACTTCTAGAAAATTAATAGATTTTCAAAGTGAAACTACCATATCCTATCATATCGTTCGTTTCAGAGTAAGTTTCAACTAGTGAGTATAGATGTCACAAGTTACTATTTGTTATCTCAATTTCTCTATATTGAGCAATATTTCTGCTCAACTTCGATTCTGCAAGGATAAATGGAAAACTTTAAGTTGGCTTAGATTATTAGATGAGTTTGGATCTAGAACATCTAAAACAGATTGTACAGTATTCAAATTGGTAATTATATTTTTCACTGCATGTCGAACTATCAAAATATACTGTTGACGTGTTCGCGATTGTAATATCCAAACCACTAGATGTTAGAAGTTAGTGTAATAGCCAGAGCTGTAGAGATTCTTGAGGAATGTAGAATTTTCGATATTTTTTCTATTGCATATCTAAGGTGTTATTGAGGTGGTAACACCTATTGTATGGGATAATTGCAATCCTGTCAGGACATTTTGTTTATTCATTATTATGCTCATTGTGAACAAATACAGATTTTTTTATAGATTAGGATGAAAAAGAAAAACTCATAATTCAACTCATTTTAGGTTATTTATTCATTTATTTATTTTTTTATTCATTCCATCCTAACAGGCCTACTGGCCTAATTACAAGGATAGATAATACAAAAGAAAAACATTTGCATTCACGCACATACAAAGAGATACATTTTGTGGGGACAGAAGACAAAAAATTGAATAAAATAAAATATGTATCTATGTGAGACACGAATATCTACACAGACAAATTCACGATTTGTCTATTGGTGAGGGTTCTCAATTTTGAAAGAGACACATTCCAATCTAGATCTTGTAGACAACTAATGTCATTTGCCCAACGGAACTTGGCCAAGAGAGGGGAGCGAAAAGTGATTCTTACATGGGGAACATTAAACATGGTTTGGGAGGTACATTGAATGGTACAAGCGACAATAACTGTGTAGAATTTATGTCGTTATTAATAACTTTATACAGAAAAACTGAGGAAATTATTTTCCGCCTGAATTCTAGAGAGGATATTTTAGATTCATTTCTCAATTGTGTTGTTCTGATTGTGTTATAATCTGAGTATATGAAATATTTTTTTCAAATAGAGATATCTTAAAAATTCATTTCGTATTTTTTCTGATTCCTGCAAGATTGTTTGATATTCGTTGTTCCAGATTATGGAGCCATACTCCAGTTTGGATCTCACCGGAGTGAAATAGAGTAGTTTTATAGAATTTGTGTTAGTGAAGAGATTTGTCTGCCGTATTGTGAACTCAAGAGATTTATTTGCCGAATTTATCACATTCTGAATGTGTTTTCTGAATGATAATTTGTAGTCATAGGTTATACCTAAATCCTTAAACTCGTGAACTCTTTGCGGTGTTCATGCGGTAGTCGAAAAGAATTTATTTACATTGAAATCTAATTTACTCCGAGCACTCTATTCCAGAACATTATTCAAATCTCTTTACATGTCTGAACAATCTCTGACTGTTTGTACTTGTTAATTTGATATCATCGGCAAAAAGTAAACATTTTGAATGTTCGATAACCTCTGGCAGATCGTTAATAAATAAAAGGAAAAATAAGGGGCCCAGGTTTGACCCTTGGGGTACCCCAGAAGAAGCATGAAATTTACCAGAAGTGTTTTTATTGTGCCTAACGATGAAGTAACGACTCTGAAGATAGCTTTTGAAAAGCTTCATAATGTTTTTAGACGGTCCAAAACTGTATATTTTTTGTAGTAAAACACCATGATCCATCCTGTCAAAGGCCTTACTGAAATCAGTGAAGACTGTATCTAATTATAACTTCTTTTCTAACGCGTCATTTGCTTCGTTGATAAATAATAACAGATTGGTATTCACAGATCTCTTTGACATAAAGCCGTGATGTTGCTCAACTATAGCATTCTCTACAAAAGCGTATGGCTTACTATATATTATTATCTGTTCTTGTGAGGTAGCTCTTAACATCATTGATGTTGAGAAGAAACAGTGCTGGTGCTAAAATGGATCCTTGCGGATCACCAGAATTTATATGTAGAGTGTTGGACGAAACTCAACTTATGCTATGCTGTATGAAAGAGCTTATGGTCCCCTACAATAAATATTTTTTTCAATTCTTATTTTCTGCAGATAACTGAAATAACTGCTGGCGAAAAAGCTACGGGTCACCCGGTATAGTTCATCCCTATGATCAAGTTTCTCAACCTTGAACCCTTTATCCTTCTCTATCGAAGTTCAAACTTCCAAAACAACCACTCTCCTCCAAACACATATTCATCCCGGCGACAACACCATAAACAACGTTTTGAGGAAAACGTAAAGAAAACGTTACTCGTACTTATTATCAACTTCCAGACACGGGCTACGACCGTAAAACAGTCCATTACAGTGAGGTTTCAATGAATCGCGCCATCTCCACTGTCACTTTTATTGCCAGAACGACATCAAGTAGCCTCAAGTCGTAAACATAAACATCCGAACACACCTGAAACGTTCTCACAATCACAAACCCTACAAGATAAAGCTGAAGATAATAATGGAGGTTCAAATTTCATTGTCTCCATTCGAAAATTCCACTTTATCTTGTACTCAATGATCCGTTGATTCATACAGATCAGTTCTTTCTAATAGAGCCATTGATGTATTGTATTATACGAATTGAAGAATGAATAATGTAGTACTATTCAGACACATCAATTGTTGAACTTTGAAAATTACGTCTAGAGATTTGGAAATTCAGTATACAAGGTCTGGCAAAATGCTACCCGTATAATATTATCTAACCCAAGAACTGACATATATCAATGAAGTCCATTCACATGAAGAAGTAGAACGGCAAATAACTTCTACATTAATTCAATATGTGATTACTTCTTTTCAATAGTTCAACAAATACCTTGAGAGAGACTTTATTAAAATATTTAAAGAAAGGATGTTCCATGTATGTTCCAAGAACAAAGTATTTTTTCATTACTTGCAAAATACGTCTATTTTTCTATTTTTCTCCGGCTCGAAGGACCATACGTACATGAAAATAATTTAATTAATAATATCCCTTGTAACATGTTTTTTTTTAATAATAATAATATTTATTTGCATAAGTTAAAAAATATAACAAAAAATGTAACACGTAATACAATATTAATTTACGAATACATATAAAACATATAAACATATAAAAAGTAAGAATTTGGTACATCATGAATCTTAAAAGTAAATGGTATCAATATTGATTACAGTATTTTTTTCTGTGCAAACAAATCGGTGCCCACAAAGTCATAGACTGTCTGTGGTGACGATATCGTGCATTTTTCCTTTCAAAATTTCAAAAGTTCCATGTGATAAATACCTAAATAACCTTGTTTTTGTTTTTTTTTTATTTTATATTATTTATTACATTCTATCAAACCATGAATTTCCAGCCTCTTTATGTCAAGTAAGTATTTTTTGAGATTTTTCACAAAATTATTATACATTGTTATACTTTTGAATTCCGGAGGAAGGAAGTTAAAGAATCGAGGAACTAAATGAGTATAACAACGTTGGCCAATAGACTTTGAGGCAAATGATGTTCTAAAATGCTCTGATTTCCTTCTCGTACGGTATGTATATTCGAATTTGGAAGGGTAAGATCTATGTTTGAAAGCAAAGCAGGTTACTTTGAAAAATAATGTTGTCGAATATCAAATACCTTTGATTCGGAATATAAAGATTCAGAAGAGTATCGATTTGGTTTGCGGAGCATAATTTTCAGGAATGTTCTTTGAAGCACTTCTAAATTCTTGATATGCTCTTTTAAAGCACTACCCCAGCCTATTATTCCGTATGTGCTTCTGGATTCAACTAGCGCATGATAAATCATTTTTTAAAAGAATTTTTTGAGGAACTTGAAGCGATACAAAATGCTTCTCAATGTACCACATAGCTTCGAAATGTGCACGTTCAATCTGAGATGTTTATCTATTGTTATGCCTAGATATTTAATCGATTCAGTTCCTTTAACTTCTAGGTGTTCATCGATCTTTAGAGAATTATATTCGGGTTTCTAGTTCCTGTAGCATGAGGAGGGGATGAAATACGTTTTATCAAAATTGATAGTGAGGACTTTGTGATCAAACTAGTTTTCGATTGTTTTCATGTCTTTTTCTATTATTTCTTTGAGAGTATCCCAATTATCGGCATCAAAAATGATGGCAGTATCATCAGCGAAACTAACAACTTCTTTAACATCTAGAAAGCAGATCGTTCATGTAAAGTACAAATAACAGTGGACCGAGAACGGTCCCTTGGAGTACACCGTATTCAACAGTTTTCTCTTTACTGATGCAGTCAATGACTATTACTTGCTGTTTTCGGTCACTCAAGTAGTTTTCTATTAACTGTTTTACCACTCCTTGACAACCCAAATCCTCTAATACGTCTAAGAGTTGCTTGTGACTTACCGTATCGAGCTCTTTGGCCAGATCCAGAAATACACCTATCGTTTTTTCCCGTTGTCTAGTGACTTATAGATTTTTGACGTAACATACGCAATTGCGTCCTGTGTTGACTTATTTTTTTGAAAACCAAATTGCCGGCTACTGATAATGTTATATTTTTCAATATACATTGTAAGTCTGTGTTTCAAAGTTTTTTCGAATATTTTTGCAATAGTAGAGATTATCGATATAGGTCTATAGTTTTTGGACAAGTGTTTTGGGCCGGATTTATGAATCGTTTTGATAAGGGCTCTTTTGAATTGTTTTGGGCAAATACCAGATATAAAAATATTATTGATTATGTATGAAATCTGTTTGGATACATCGTCGGCTATTCCTTTCGAAATTTCAGATGTTATTCCATCAAACCCAGGAGGTTTATTATTTTTCAAGTTCATTATAAATTCATGCATCTCCTTAGCATCTGTTGGTGTCAAGAAAACAAAATGATTTTTAATATTTATGGCTGGTTTATAATTTGTTTCTTTTATTTTGTTTGCAAGTTCCGCCCCACATTCGTGAAGTAATCTACAAATGCGTTCGATATTTCAATGTTTTCAACCAGAGTTTACTCATTTGTTATGATTTCTTTCAAAACCCTAGGTTGCTTTTTAGAGCGTGTGAGTTCATTTACAATATTCCAGATATTTTTATTATTATTTTGGCTATCAGATATCTAATTTTTGTAATACTGGCTTTTGGCAGTTTTAATTAACATATTTAATTGATTTCTGTAATTAGTGAATTGTTTTTTAAATCTTCGTTATCAGAGGTTTTAATGAGTTTTTTTTAAATTTTGTCCCTATTTATTATGGAATTCATAATCGCCTTTGTTACCCAAGGGCTCCTTTTTGTTTTCTCGTGATTTAATTTTACTTTGTTTTTGCTTTTTTTCATGGCTCTCAATATCTTCTCAAAGACAATATCTGTTAGTGTATTCACATCGGTAATTTGATAGAAGTTTTCCCACTCTAAATTTTTTGCGACAGTTTTTAATTTATTGTAATCTATTTTTTCAATAAATTTTTGTTTGTTTTCATTATCTCGACTTTTATTTTCTTTGAGATTCAGATTGAGAATGATAGGATAATGATCTGTAACAGGGGTTCCTTAAGCTCTGTCCACAAAATTACAAAAATTGATAAATCCCATTACTTTAAAATGAAAATATGTCAAGAGTTGAGTGAATACGATTTAGACAGACGAATTGAGTTTTGTGAACGAATGACAACAATTATTAACCCTGCGGGCGGGGCGCCTTTGTGTAGCTCATGAGCCGGGGCGCCGGGTCTCTGAGACCCATCATCAAATATCGCATTTTTTTGGCAAAAAAATTAAAAAACTATATTTTAATGAAAAAAATATACCTTAGTTTATTCAAATATTATAATAGGAACATGATTTAAATATACATAGACAAATTTTATCTTGTTCTAAAATTTGTTGTCAAAAAATATATCATTTTCTAAAAACTAGGAAACAACCGGTAAATAAGTAAACAAAATAAGATTTTCTACTGAAACATTATAAAAATATTATAGAACAACAGTTTTTATTGATTTATGTCAATTTCTGAGCACTCAGGACACCAAGCTTCCATGTGAGAGAGACAAACAAATTTTTTACATTTTTTGCAAAAATATTTCGTTTTTGAATCCTTTTTGCAAAAAAAACATCTTCTTCTGGTACCTGGTTGGATTTCTTCATTTTTCATGTTTTCTTGTGTTCCAGCGACTTCTTGTCTTCTTTCTCTCACCGACCTTGGCACATTTGTTTCATAGGAACGTCTTGCCAAATGTTCCTTAGTCAAAGAAAGCCCAATGTCTCTTAGAAATAATCTTCTTTCGATTTTATATGTTTTGTTGTTGCATGCAAAAATTATTTGTGAATTAACCCCAGCCATGTTCATCATTGAAAAAAATACTACCATTGGCCACCTTCTAGTATTCCTAGCGACATTATAGGTAGCAGATAATTTGTCAAGATTATCTACACCTCCCTTGGTGTGATTATAATAAGTAATTATATCGGGTTTGCATTTTTCTGCCGTAGATGGATCAATTCTATCATCATGGTGCAAACTGGATATAAGATTTACATTTCTATATTTCTTTGGTATGTAAGACACAATAGTCATATCTTTTTGAAAGCCAAATACTGAAGAAAATTCAGGGCGAGCTCTTGTGTTGGAAAATTCAGGTGGCAATTCTCTTTTATTCTTTTTTATTGTACCCACATATGTTATTTTGTGTTCGTCAAACAGTTTTTTTACCAATTCGACACTGGTAAACCAATTGTCACTAGTAAGGTTACGATTAGTCCCGGATATAGGTTCTATTAGCCTCAAAACTATATCGTGTGGCTTATTAGACTGTTCATATGGACCCTCAGGCTGCTTACCTACGTAAACTTCAAGATTTGACGCATAAGATGTAGCCGAGTCAACTAAGGCGAATATTTTTATACCATACCTGTTAGGCTTACTTGGTATGTACTGTTTGAAGGAGCATCTTCCTCTAAATGCCTCAAGCTTCTCATCAATTGTTGTGTTTACTCCAACTGTATAGGTGTTTTTACATTTTTCAACAAAAAGGTCAAATAGGCTTCTTATTGGAGCTAATTTGTCAAATTTTTTTCGTTCATCTCTTGTTGTTAGATCATCAAACCGAAGGCAACGAAGTAGAAAATGAAATCGATCGTGAGACATTACCAGCCAAAAACGTTCAATTCCAAGTTCGTTTCTTTGCCACAGCTCTTTTGTGTTTAGTCGTCCACTTTTGAGAGTACCCGCCAAATATAACAACCCAAGAAAAGCTTTTATTTCACAAATGTCTGTGGGCTTTCCTCTTCTCTCTCTCGCATAATTTTCCGCTAATCCAGAAATATAGTGATTTGTGTTCTCCACTATAATGTTGAGCATTTCATCAGTAAAAAATAACGACCAACATTCAACGGCTGTTTTGGCGTTTTTCCCACAGTTTCTGACGCCTGGTAATCGCACAATAATATTTTCCCTTCTCGTTCTTACTGTTTTGTTTGGGCAATGTTTATGCCACCGCGTTGTCCCATCTTTTCCAATAAAAGTTGGAATTCTTGCTAATTTTGCAAGGTTTGCAAGGGGTACATCGTCGTCACTACTATCAGAACACTCTTGTTCGGATTCACTATCGGTGCTTCGAGTTTCAACATGATTTTCCTCAAACACCAACTCCTCTTCTTCATCATCAGGCTCTTCCTCTGATTCAACTTCCTCCCATAGACGACGCAGTTTTTCTTGCTCTTCTTCATAATAATTAGACATTGCTGCTAAATAAAACAAATATTTATAAAATCTATAGAATATAAATGATATTTACCCTGACTTACCATAGAAAAATATATCCTGCCAGATGTAGAAAAAATACACTGAACCGGGGTGCCGGGTCTCACAGACCAAAATCAAAATAATTCAGAAACTAAAATACTTGCGCATCCACGAATTACTGTGCACGTACTGAGTCTAAGCATAAACAGGTAGATAGATCGACAGGCCATTACGACGATTTTCCGAACATTGCCGATCGGTTTTCGGAGCGCCGGGTCTCAGAGACTAGGCGCCCCGGCCGGAAGGTTTATAATAACGACGAGTCTCAGCCGAGGCACTATGCAGGTTTTAGTTGAAAGACGACTGAACGTTTTGATTAACTGTTTGTGACTGTCGTTTCTAACTGGAAAATCCCAGACCAAACTGTCTCAGGAAAAAAGGTTTCGTTTCGTCTTGAAACCCGTAAATAAAACTGCCGAAAGATGATCCTAGGGATTTCCAATCAATTACAAATAGGGAAAACAGGCCAATCTAGGTAAGCGTAGGAACTTATTTAATCGAATTGTAGGAAATTTGTTTACTGGTAAAGTGTTATGAGTTGAAAATTCTCGGTTTGTTTGTAAGATGCGACACCTAGGCTTGAATAAACTTGAAATATATACAGGAGCCTAAAAATAATATTAGAAATTGAAATAATTAATGATTTACATGCATGAAGTATAATATATACGGGGGATAATACCACAAACCTGCCTAATTTGAAAGAAAAAATCCCTCGAATGCAATAGATACGGTGGCGAAATAAGTAATAAGAATATCTCCCAAATTGTCGAGCCATGACAGGTCCACCGAAGCCGCGATAATTTACAAGCGGCAAAGCACCAATATCTGTCGGGCTTGCCGCGATTTCGTCTTGTTTATTCCCCGACCCGAGGAATTAATGGAAATGGCCCATCAAACTACTTCGATCCTCATTAAAAGCTCGGTAGGAAAGTATTCGCCCGGTTGTTTATCGTACGACCCAAATTGACAACTCTTTCTGGCTCATTAACTTCGGAGAGATGTTTTTAGTGGTCCGCTCCCTTTTTGCAGCATGTTTCGGTCGGAGCCGGGGTAGTCAATGTTTTTGAAGAATACAGTACGTGAAAAAAATTAATTCTTTTATTTCATGATAAAATGCATGATTAAACTTTTTTTCCGGTGCACTCATTTTAAAGGGGTGGGTGGAGATTTAGTTTTCTACTACCTGAATGGAAAATCTGGATTTCCTCCTAACAGTTTTAGAGGACTTTTTATCAAACATAAAATTTTAACACTGACCTGCATATTTATTTTAGAGTCAGCCTGACTAATGCACAAAACAAAAACACCTGCTGATAATGATAGACCTTATAATACACTCCAAAATGAAGAAAGGATACTATAACCTGCAGGAATATTACACTAACAACTTGACCTAGCTTCAATCTATATTCGCTTTTTTTTTGTTTTTTTTTTAATAATTTTTATCGATTTTACCATTTAATCACCTAACTTGTTTTTGTCACTTTTTGTTCTTGTTCTTATAGTCACATTTTTTTATTTTTATTAAACTTCTTGTATTATTTAACTGACCATTACTTTTATACTATTTTTTGACATGATACCATTTTTTTGTAAATGTTTATTAGCATGTGCACATATGCGTATTTCATTTGTATATTTTTCATGCACAATTCTTGACTACTGACAGCAAGAAAGATCAGGACGTATTCAGAATGGATGAACATTCCGAAAACAAGTTGATTTTCATTTAATTCTCCTCCCAACCGGATTTTGAGGGTGTTTCAGATTTAGGTCACTTTTGAGGAAACCCTTGATCTTCAATCTTCATCTTGAGTCTATTCTGATCTTCATATCTCTTCACCTAAAGTTTCAGCTTCAAAATGAGGCGGAGATTTTGAAAATCGGTTGACGAGGAAAAAAGTTATGACTGCAAAACCAAAAAGTTGATTTTTTGAGATCACCCTGTAAACAAAAGAGATAATAAGACAATTCAAAAAATATCTTGAGGTAATGAGTTCATCTTCATGCCACTGCGGTCGAATTTGAAGAAAAAAAAAATTTCCTCATTTGGGATCCTTCTGAAAATTCAGAAATTTTGCACAGTTTCAGATAATACCCTGTAGCGATTTTATGCGGAAAACCTTATGTTTTGAAGAAGTACGAGATTATAGCTGAAGGACTGGGCTAGCGAACCGTGTTTACAGAATTCAAATTGTTCAATGCAGAAAAAAGTTATTCAGATTTGAATATGGTAAAAATTTTGGGGTGCGACGAAATTAGTGTTGAGTAGTTTATATTTGTATAATTATGGTGAATAAATCCATAATATTATAATTTGACCCAGCCCGAGGTATAACTATCTGATTGCCAATTAATATTCCGATTCTTTGCTCTGCAACAACATATTGTGTCAAAATATCATCTCTATGGAACTCACGTCAAATATCAAACCGCCCTGTATAGAGAAAACAGAAGATAAAAGAAACAGTGAGCCGTGTGGGATGCGTCCGAATTGCCAAATTGCCATCGCCAAATGGCCCGTACGTAATGATTAAAAAAGGAGAGACATTATCCACGGACTGAACAAACTGAATGGAAGCTACGGAGAGAAAGAAAATGGAGAAAATTAAAGTCCAGAGTGGCAGCCGATAATACATAGACGAAAGTCGTTTGGCAAAGCCAAGCGATGACATTACATCTTATCTTAGCGCTAAATAAAAGCGCAACTCAGATAAATACACAGATAAGGCATCACGTCGAGTGTCTCAGAATTGATTAAAATGGCGGTATAGACTGAGGGGTTAGGCCGATTTACTTACCAACCTAAAGGTTTAAATGGAAAAAATGGCATTTGATTGCGACTTTTGATATCTTTCAATTAACGGACAAATCTGCCAAATATTGGAGAAAAAAAATGGGAAATTCAGTAAAAACCATAATTGTTAGTTTCAAGTAAAAGGGCAGTTGTATGTCACTGGTTTTGATTTCTGCCACTTCATGCATGGACATATAATATATAATAAGCACTCATGGTGTTATGAACTGGGGACAGTTGTGAAAACAATAAACGCCACTTGAAACATCTGATATACTATAATACCTGTCTTTGATTGGTTTTAATCAATTTTTACTTCCTTGATTAATTTTTTTTTTTTTTTAAAGATGAACAATGTCTTTTCGTTAATGTGAATATTCGTCATTGCAGAGTCTGAATCCTAATTCTATATTATTGAAAAGTTATACCCCAAATATATCTTTGCCGACTTCCCATAAAGTTCCATTAACAAATGAGCTGCTGGAGCACTGTGACGTGCGTAAAACCAAATTAGATTCAGAGTGTTACAAAGTAATCATTAATGATCCACTCATTACTAGATACACAATACTTCACAGTGACATATTGTTATATTTACCAATTTCTATTGAAGATTGTAGTTTGTTCTCTAGATTTTTTTCAGTGTGAAACAAAAACCGACCGAATGACGTTCTCGGCATTCAGAAAGAAATTCCATAACCTCATTCTTCCGTCAACAAAGCCTGCGTATTCATAACACGGAACGGTATGTCGAGAATTTAATTTGATCGCCCCAACAAAAACAACAATAATTTTTATGACGAGTTTGTCATTTCCAAGTCAGATTATTACTAAGTGCTCGAAACGTCGTAGACGGCCCATTATGCTCGACTAGTACGTTCCCCGAACAGCAGCAATATAGCCGAGAGCAAGATTCCAGTGGCGGATCTAGGGAGGACTAAAGGGGGTAATTTCCCCCAAATCCTCGACTGAAATGATCTCAGAGCCTACTCAGCTTTCACACAAGACATGCTATAACGTGGAACCACGTTTTCAGAAATCAGATAAATTGGTTGATATCGATTTATGGTCGATGAATCTTGGAATTACTGTCTTGGAATATTGAAAAAAAATGCCTGATTGTGCTCTCTCAGCTCTCAGGAGTGAAACAGAAAAATTCATCCCAATATAAAAATGTTTCTGCAGATACCATATGATATTAACATTTGCGGTTCCGCAGGGTTCTGTTCTGACACCAAATCTTTATTATATTTATGTCAATAGCACTATGAATATCAATCTAATTGAAAACCACTTTTCTTTTGTAGATGATATTGTCATCTATCACACATCTAAAAATGTCCAAACTTTGAAAACTTATTCGGATGAATATATTGAAACAATTGAAGTATGGCCGTGCTGGTATAACGTTCGCCTTTGGAGCGAAGGGTCGAGGGTTCAAAGCCTCGCATGGTCATCGGTCTCGTGCATGGCATCACACGTTATAAGATAAGGGCTGCGTCTTTCCTAGCTCACACAAGTCCCTCGAAGACTTCCGAGGGTTGCGCGTAGTGGTGCAATAGGTTGACGGTAACAACAATTTTAACAATTTTAATAATTTTAACAATTTTAACAATTTTAACAATTTTAACAATTTTAACAATTTTAACAATTTTAACAATTTTAACAATTTTAACAATTTTAACAATTTTAACAATTTTAACAATTTTAACAATTTTTAACAATTTTAACAATTTTAACAATTTTAACAATTTTAACAATTATAACAATTTTAACAATTTCAACAATTTTAACAATTTTAACAAAATGATCTTAAATTGACTATTATTCAGAAGAAACTGCCTGTATGAATTGAATCAAAATAATGTGGAAAACATCAAATTGAACAGTATAATTGAAAACAGAACTATTGTTGAAGCTGAGAAATACATGCAAACAGTCTGTTATTGCTCTGATAGGAGGTATCAGAAGAATACAATTTCAGAGAAAAAATATTCAATTATTAATATATAACGCATATATCTCCCGAATCAGATGTGTGATCACAGTATGGTCATCTTTTCACGGAAATGTAGACTGATTCCTTTTGTAATATGGAAATTTTATTTACTGTTTTCATCATTTTTGTTATGTTAAGTGGAGAATGATGACACGTTCAATTTTTGTGATTGAATAGGTATGTTATTTTTATTGTATATACATTTTAGGAATGTTCCATTTGATTTTTGTATATGCAGAATGTTATTTCTTCTATTTATTACTGATATGATGACTGCATTTTTTTTCAATTATTTTTATGATGAACTGATATTGTGGACTGGAAATATATTATCATCTCATTTTTGTGACGTACGGAACTATATTGTTTGTTTATATTATTTCATTTGATTATTGGAAGATATTCGTATTTTACTTTTCTTCTAGAAGAATTTTTACATACTGATATGAAAAATTGGAATTAAATTTATGTAAATCATTTAAAAAAATCAGTAACCTTGTACATTACCTGTTCTTATTTTGTTTTTGTATTTATTTTTATTTTTATTGCCTGGAACACTAGTTACTGCATTTCTCAGTGATTAGAACAACAAAAGTACATTAGAATTTCATGAAAAAATTAAAAATTATTCAAAATTATTTATGGAAATTGGAAAATTGATAGAGATGATATAAACAAGAAAAATTACATTAAACTGTATGTAGTAGATAAAATACATGGAATGGTATTCAGAAATATATTTTTACTTTAACAAAAATGTAAGTTTTAAATTAAAAGTAATAAAAAATGATTGGCTGAATCATCAAAAAAAACAGAAGACCAGTTACCAAGGAAAGGAACAACAAGGAGATGATTAAAAATTTTGGAAGAAAATAAATGGGCGTTATTTTATCAGTTTTTAATTAAGAGAGGGCGTTAGTAGTGTTAATATTTGTGTAGAGTCAGGATTGCTAGGTAGATGAGGGAATTAGGTATCTTTAATTATAATTAAACAAGAAATAATATCTATTCATCAGTTTGAAAAGATAAAAAGTTTGCTATTATTGTCTCAGATCTATATTCATCAAAATGTATGAAAAAACTTGGTATTTCAATTTTATTCCAAACAAAATTCTGCCTTTGTTTGAATTTGATATACGTCCTCGCCAGCTGAATCCAACTGACAGAGGGAGATCTCACGTTCTTTACTGGTTGAGCTAAAAGCAGAGAGGAATATATTGATAGGGTACCAACAGGTGAAAGTGATATTTTATAATCTTAGAAAAAAATTGGAAATAATAATAATACCTAATAATAAAAATGAATAATAAAAAATTCGTTCAATTTTATCTAAGGACCAAAAAGTAAACAAATTATAAAATTATTCATAACAATACATTACCCCTCCTTAACCATTACCCTGGATCCGCCTCTGGCGAACCGCGGCAATTTAGCCGAGAGAACAAGATCCCTCCGACAAACCGAAGTTTGCCAAACTTATATCAGCTGCATGCAGCCTCTCGAGCGCCATGTTTCACCCTCCCCGTCTCTAATTAAACAACCGTTTTAATTAACACACTAAATTATGTCCTAAATTAAATTCCGGTATCGTCTATCTGCAAAGTGCGGCGCAGTTAGCTCGTCTTACGCAAATATTAAATCCGGACTTCTTCGGGAACGTAATGGCGCCGTTTCAAAAGACGATTATGGTTTTGGCTTTCGGGCGAGTTTGAATTGAGGAAGCCGATTCTTTATAGGCGTCCTTTGGGTTGCTGTTTAATCATAATTTCTTTTGTACGACGGCGTACTAGTGCCACTGCAGAAATAAAAATTCTTTTAATTGACACATTTTTTCTGTCAATTGACATTTAATCTGTCAATTAACATATTTAATCTGTCAATTGACACATTAAATCTGTCAATTTTTCTACGTTCATGCACAAAAGAAAACTATATTGAACTGTGTTTAGTGGAAAAACTGGTTCTTTAGAGCACTGAGTGCAGTAAAGTCTTTATTGCACTAATTTGTCATTCTGCTACAGCACATAAAAGTCAAACTGAAGCCATTCTTAGCCCATTTTCTATGAGATTGTATTACGTTTTACACAGTAGCATATTTTATATTATTGTCAATCATATTTATCACATACTCGGAATACAACAATGTTAGAAAATGCAATTTAATAAAAATAAAATTTGTTTCTCTCAATATTATTATATTACTTTCAGCAGCTAGAATTGAACAAAGAATGTCTTCGTTACACTTTAGTACCACCTAAATGAAACAGCTTTTGGTTTATGCACAAATGTAGAAAAAATATGGTATGCAACTCGTTCAATAAACACTTACTTCTGGCACTTGTTGCGTAAATAACTGTTAGTCGCTGGTCTCACTTTTTCAATTACTTATTAACAGCATCAAGGCCGTACGTACCCAAGATATTTTTTCGAAGAGGATTTTTACTTTGACTCAAGTTTTCTGAAACTAGGCAATGTATTAGGTTCAAGAAAATATGTCTGTCCTTATTCAATGCAAACAGATTTATCACTTCCTCACTTAGGATATCACTGTCTTTATAAAGAATTTATTCCCTCTGTAGTACATGCCGTCACCGTCCATGTCACAAAAATGTTCACAAATGTTACACTCTCCAAGAGTTTCAATAGTACATAATGGATGATCAGAATTATGATATTTTCTCCAATAAGTTCTCCACTTTCAGAGATTTTGTACAACAAATAATTAGTATCAGAGAACATAAATTGGAAAGTACATTTTTGGGGTATCAGTTGTCCAATCAATTCTTCAAAAGGTGGAATTGCTAGAGACATGCGGAAGTGTGTTTCCGTGCTTTCATTTTTGACATAGCAGCGATGTTTTTGAAGATGCGACACTCATCAACATCAGCTAAAAGTTCGGCTGTTTAATTTTTTTCGAAAATTTAGATTCAAAGTTGATACGAAAATTTTCAAAACTGGAAGCAATATTTATGATGTGGCATATCATAGAAGCCAAATCATAAGGCAATTGGAGTAATTTAGGTACTGTTATTATCTAGAAAACACTTTTACAAGTAAACAGACTTCTATTCAGAAACTGCAAGAAGTTTTGATAAAGTCCTGCATATCAGGATCATTACCGAAATCTCCCATAGTTCGCACAATTGCTTTGTGTAATATGTCTTTGAATTTTAGAAGGCCATTGAGATATTCCACTCATTTCGTTTGACACATGGCTGCACATGGCTGTTGATATTTTCAACTTTTGATCAGTAAAATTTAGTATTATATATTCTGGAAACATTTGTTCCGCTTGGTCAAATTTTAAGATTCCAGCACTATTTCTGATGCTAAAGATTTTTCAAGATTCGCACATGCTATATTGAGAAAATGTAAATAACAAAGGGCTTGAAAATAAGTTTTTCTGGAGCTTTTCCGAACTCTTTTGAATAGCCCTTTCATTGCAGAGGTATATTTCTCACTGATTTAAATCAAGAAGACCTAAATTATAGGAAATTATGCGCAGACTATTTTAGAATACGATGATATTTACCAAAAACTAATAATAATAATAATAATAATAATAATAATATAATATATTTCGGAGAATGTTTTACATCAATTATAGGAAATAAGACAGAAAACATAAAACGAAACAACGTCAACACAATTTGTACAAGATAAATGATTCAAACAACCAAATATTCATGAATAGAATAAGGTTCTAAAATAATTAGTAAGCCAAGTTTTTTAAATTTGTTGAGGCTTTCACAGGTTTTGATACTATTAGGTAATTTATTAAAAAACTATCTATGTATTGGGAAACTCACGTTTGTGCTTCGAGTAGGATATGAGTGGTTATCACTAGATACTGAAAATTTGTTTTTATTTTTAAAAAAATATACAACACATTCATAAATATGCATATATTGTCATGATGCCCTTTGATTTGAACATACTTGAGTTTGAAAATTGTTCTCATTACCCTCTTTTGAATGCAAAAAAATGTCTGATATATTACCATTACTTCCCCAAAATATTATTCCAAATTTTGCTGACGATTCAAAATTTGAAAAATACATGATTTTCATTGAAGTTTCGTTGAGATAGTTACTAATAATCCTGATGGTGTAGCAAATTTGGTTCAATTTGTTCCCTATATTTTCAATATGTGTATGCCAGCACAGATGTTCGTTTATATGGATACCCGAAAATTTGGTTGAGTTTTGAACGTCAATTTCTTTATTCAGTAATTTAATTGTTTTTGGAGTTTCAATTTTTTGTTGTGATGTTCTGAAAAGTATGATGTTAGTTTTGTCTACATTTAAGATCAAATTATTTTTTGTGAACCAGTGTTCTGTTCTATTCTGTTCTATGTAATAGTTTTCAGTAATAAGTAGAAAACTCGTAAAGAACTTTTAAGGTAAATTTGACTATAACTCAAATTCCAGGATATTTTCTGTCAAACTTGAGAACTGCACTCAGCACCCCGAAAACCAAACATCAAAAAATCTTCCCCACGTTTTAGTAAACTGCCTAATTACTGGAAGTCAAAACATACTTGCTGAAACTCACAAGATTCTATTAAGTAGATCTGTTTCTTACTGAAAACCTATCGGTAGATAAATCTATTCAGACGGGCTAGTATTCAATTCCACTGATTTCAATCCGAAAAGTCAATATCCTAATGGTCCAAAACAACGTTCAAACCAATCGCCCGTATAACCTTAAGTAAAGAACATTCCAGTTATTTTCTCCACGAGCTGAAACTGCGCTGAACAATGGGTGTGAAGTTTAAAAGTACAGTAATATACATAATTCCTGCTGGAACTTTTTAAACCATAGAGTCTGATATTTATGTTACGTTTCAGAAGCGGAGCATAATATCTGAATTTAAGATAGGTTTCGTATAACCCTTATTTATCACCTCGTTTCGATAAATCTTCCAAATCCTTATAGAAACGTATCCCAAGATTTAGAGCCGACTTTCGTGCGTGGTTTTCGATCCGAGAAATTCAAAACGACACGTGAACGCTTTTAGAAGATATTAAAAAATATTGATCGGTAACATCAAGAGTTCAAGAAGATCTATAGAAAGTAAAAAGTATGGATTACTTTGTCTTTTGTGATTTGCAAAGGAGTTTTGAGACTATTGAGAGAACTATATTATTGAAGAAATTGGAATCTGTCGAAATTGTGGATGCAGCAGTACATTGGATTGCGGAGTATTTAGATAATCGAAAACAAAAGTTAAGACTAAACTATGTTACTTCTGGCATACTCGATAATAATGTGGGTGTTGAGGTAGTGTTTTGGGCCCTTTTTTTCGGTTATTACGGCGCGAAACACCTCGAAATAACACAGAGGCTATCAAACACACCAATACCAATGCGTACACATAGAAAAATATCTGTACCAAACCGTAGAGGAGATGGAAATCGCAAAAGCATACTGAAAATTTTTTTTCAGTTATTACGGCGCGAGTCACCTCGAAATAACACAGAGGCTATCAAACACAGCAATAACAATGCGTAAACATAGAAAAATATCTGTACCAAACCGTAGGGGAGATGGAAATCGCAAAAGGTATATTGAAAAAAAATTTATTACGGCGCGAGTCACAACGAAATAACACAGAGGCTATCAAACACACCAATACCAATGCGTACACATAGAAAAATATCTGTACCAAACCGTAGGGGAGATGGAAATCGCAAGAGTATGTTGAAAATTTTTTTCGGTTATTAGGAAAACTCCATTTTATACAAGGAATTGTGAATACTGTAAAATATTTGGACATATTAGAAGAATCGCTGTTGCTAGTCATGGAAGAATATTTTACAACAGGGCAAGACTTTGTGTTCCAAAAGGATGGCGCCGGATGCAACACTTCAAAAAAAGCTCTCAAATGGATGGAAGACTATAACATACCACGTTTGGAATGGGTTTCTAGTAGTCCCGATTTATCTTCAATCGAACCATTGTGGCATGCGATGAAAAAAGTGTTGCGCACACATTCTGCCAGAACAATCCCTGAATTAAAGGAAAGCCTTCTGGAGATATAGGATTCGTTTACACCACAATTTTGTAAAAACTCAGTGAATACTATGCCACAAAGAATTTCTGCAGTTTTGAAAATAAAGGCGATGTTACCCAGTGGTAAACTTCAAAACTGTTTTTTTGTATGCTCTGTATTTGTTCAGGTTTTTCTATTTGTTCTCAATTTGTATAAATTAATTGGTTTTTATGTATATATTTTGGAAAATAGAGTCTAATTATGTGTTTGAATAAATTTAAAAATAATAGATCACGAGGTACTTTTATATTGTCACCATGGGACAAATTTCTGAAAATATATAATGTGAGCCAACTGAAATGGGAAGGGGCTCGTATTCATGGTGGACAATAATAGTATTTTTTTGTTATTTCCGTTAACCGGTTTCATCCCTACGCGCAACCCTCAGAAGTCCTTGAGAGACTTGTGCGAGCTAGGGAAGACGCAGCCCTTACCTTTCAACGTGTGATGCCGTGCACGAAAGTATAGATACATGATGAGGTCCTAATCTTAATAACGAAGGATTTGAAAAAAGTCGTCAGAAAGTTATTGCTCATTACCGAAGGAGATTACCAAAATAAGTGCGTTAAAAGAAAATTCATTTCGGATCCCACACATATTTTGTTTCAATTTTAACTTCGGAACACCCTGTATCTATAAAGATGACATAAATATCGCACTCTCGATTCGGATAAGTTCCAGAAAACGCTTTGCGCTGCTCTAAATCAAGGCTGTTCCAATTAAATTAGATTTTTAGGGATGTAAAACGCAGATGTGCCGTCCTGGGGGAATTTCAAAAGGAAACTTCCTTCGTGAATGCTCAAACTGGATATTTACATTTAATTTATTTTTCATGAATATTTAAAGTGCGTCCCGGTGATTGTTTAAGAAATCGCGGAACGAACTTTGGGGTTGGGTGATGATTTGCATGAATATAGCCGAAGAGATGAAATGCAAAGTATTTCAAAGAGAAAACTCGAAAAAAAATTTGTTCTAGTACGTACCTGGTTTCTACGATTTACATGAACGTGAGGTATTATAGAAATGTATATCATAGAGGTACGGTATATTATACAGTGCACATTTTGATCTGAGTTAGATAAAATTATTTTAAAAATAGCTACATTTTCTAGTGCTTTGTAGAAGAAAAATAGATAACGGCTTATACCGTCATGTCCACATATAAGAATTATTTTGTGACCGGGACAGTGACGTCATATACCGTCAGAGCATAATAATTATGAATGGAATTTATTTAGAAAAGGAATAGGTACATTCCGAAATATTCTTATGAAATTCCTCAAAACATGTTTCAATCCATACTGCAGGATGTTCTGGGCAAGTCTTGCATCTGTAGGTATTTTGTTTCTTTGCGAAAATATTTGTAGGAAAAATATCTACATCGGAAATGGTGACTTTTTTTCAGATTTTGCAAATTGGTATAGATTCTGGGAGTTTCAATGGTCCTGATTGTACTATATACGCCTTCTAGATCTAAGACTGGGATCGATGTGTAGGAATGATTTATAATCTTCTCGTGAAACTAAAGAAAGGTGATTTTTTTATCGTATGTCCTTTTGATTCCAAAGTCTGATATCCTATAAATGGTATAAAAATGTTTTACCATCTAATGGTTTTTCGGGGAGAGGAATAACACCAATAGTTTGAAAACTACGACGAAACTATAATTGGTAACAAAAAATATGAAAACACGACTTTAAATGTGTCCAAAATACTATTCTAGACTTCCTCCATCGATTCTACGTAGTAATAATAATAATAATTTTATTTCCATATGACAATAACATTGAATTGGAATAGTCAGTTAATATATATATACATATGTACGGAACAGAAAATCACATGACAACATGAATTTTATGAGACAAACAAACATTTAACAGTAAAATATTCGCTAATTAGTAAAATAATCTTTTGTTGAATAAAAACATTTGACAATTAAGAATTCTTTGAGTTTTCTTTTGAAAGTGGGCAGTGAAGAACACTCCTTGAGTTCCCGTGGTAGCTTGTTGAAAGCCCTCAAGCCATTGTTATCTGGAGAATTGAATTCAACAACATTTTTACTGTATGGTACATAAAATAGTTCTCGATTAAGAGTGTTCATTTGATGAACCTCAGAGTTCTTAATAAATGTTTCCTAATTCCTAAATATATGGAGACATAGTTCATATAAATATAAAGAAGGAAGTGTCAATATTTTGTGATTAATAAATAGGTCTTTACAGCTGGTGGTACTAGACACACTAGCAATGCATCTCATTATTTTCTTCTGTGCTATAAACACATCATCAGTCATAGTGGACCAACCCCAGAAACAAATACCATATCGAAGACGACTTTCTACTTGTGCATAATACACCATCTGCAATTGATTGTATGTGAGAACTGTTCGCAAATTTTTCAATAAATAACATTGTGAATTCAGAATAGAAGTTAGGTTCGTACAATGGATTTTCCAGTTTAAGTGTTCGTCAATGTTCATTCCCAAAAATTTAACATTTGTAGCTGTACGAGATATGGGCACATCATTAACGACAAGATTAGGTTTATAGCAAACTCGTTGTCTATTGTGAAACCTAAGATACTGTGTCTTCTCGATATTGAAAAAAAGGGAGTTTTCAAACGACCAAGATGCCAAGGACTGAATCGCTTCGTTGCATTTTCTTTCAAGGATCTCATCAGATTTATCCACAACAAGGACAGATATATCGTCTGCATACATAGTGACGTGAATATCTTTACCTAGTTCATTTATACTATTCACATATAATATAAATAACACTGGGCCTAGAATGGAACCTTGTGGAACACCTATATCAATATCCACAAGGTTGAATTTAGTAACAATTATTTCATCTTTTTGTTTACTTCTGAGGCATACGTACTGTTTACGGTTTCTTAAAAAGCTAATGACCCATAGAAGAGCATTGTCTTTAATACCATAACTGGCCAATCTGTTTATCAAAATGTCGTGATTGACACAGTCGAACGCCCTGCTGAGATCACAGAATATCCCAACAGGGCACTCGCCAGAGTCAATCAAAGATGTAATTTGACTATAGAAACTGTGAACTGCTGTTATCGTCGATTTTCCATGTCTGAACCCATGTTGATTTTTGGAGATAATCCCGTTTGTATCAACGAAATTCATCAGGCGATATAGAAAAGGGTATTCGAATATTTTTGAGAAGGTAGACGGTATCGCAATCGGCCTATAATTGGAGATTATTTCTCGATTGCCTTTTTTATAGATAGGAACGACTTTGCCTATCTTTATAATGTTCGGGAATTGACCCTCACAGAAGGAAAGATTTATCAGATAGGTCAGGGGTGAAATGATGAGAGGTAAGACATTCCTGACAATAAAAGCTGGTATTTCATCGAATCCGTGAGATTTCGAATTTTTCAATCGTGACAATAACAGTTCTAATAATTCCTCATTTGTAAATGGATACAGATTCATTCTCAAATGATTAAAATATTCGTTTTCGGGATGTGGAGTATTATCTGTTTTAGGTATTTTATTGATAACATCGTACGGAACCTGCTTGAAAAAATTGTTGAATACGTCTGCAATCTTTTCAGTGTCAGAAATGATCTCCCCGTCAGGGGTAGAGAGTGAAATATTGCTTTGGATATTAACCTTATTAGATAGTTCTTTCACTATACTCCAACAAGTTTTGTTCAAGTTGTCAGATTTAGAGACTCTGTTTTGATAATGCAGTTTTTTCTTGTTTGCGATGAAGATTCTATGTTTCTGTTTTTCAACCTTATAGACAGCATTCAGTTCTGGGTATTTACGTGATAAAGTGTACAGATCTTTCAAATTCAAGGATGATTCTACGTAGTAGACTTCTAATTCTTGCAAGGTAGTTCGTTAATGACAACCCCAGTTTTCGCCCCAGCAAAATCGCTTTGTGGAATTTTATAAACAAGCAATATTAAAAAATATTACAACTTTTTTGGTTTTTTGGAAATATCTCAAAAATTATTCAAGGGGTCGTTTCACAGTCGATGGAACTTTCGTAGAGATTCATAAAACCTTCAAAATGGATTTTCATGCGTCCGGATCGGCGCATTTTCCACTGAGAAAATCAGGGAAAATCTCTAAAAAGAGGCCATTTTTCAAAAATTCATAAATTCGATAAATCTGGAGCTGGACAAACAATATTGCAGAAACTGATAGATAATATGTGGTTCAACTGTGCGCAAGATGTTCTTTGTTCGATGTGTCGTTTTTGCACAATTGTGTTATAAACAATGTAAGGGCACATCTTGCGAGATGCGCCGATTTAAGGGAAATCGTCGTATTCAAATTCTGTAAACAGCTCCTGGAAGTAGAGATCAATATCTAGTCAATGACGGTAAAAAATGTGTAAACTGTGTATTTATCCCATACAGCACCGATTTGTATGAAAATTTTGGATTAGGTTCTACTTACTCTCTATTTCAACTTTTACCCTGTGCCAAGGGTTGCTTTTTTGTAGGGGTAGAAACCAACTCTATTCGATTTTGATTTTTTAAAATTTAGATTGGTACATGTAATCAACTGAAATCATATTTGTATCAGTTAAATGAAAGTCAATTGACAATTTTTGATATAATTCATGATTCGTTGTTAATCAGTTTCAGCCCTTAATAATATCTGTCATAAGGATGTACTGAAACTTTCTGTCCTAATTTATACTTTCTGTTTCAAATTATAGTTGCTAATTATTTTCATCAACAAAAATATTTTCATGCAACATCCAGTACACTATTGTATTTTGGTACATTGATCTGTCCGTGATTCCTATTTATTTTTCACTTAAATCATTTAGAATGTCGAGTCTCCTTGGAAAACAGATTTCTTGTTGATTTCATCTGACAGGACTGGGTTGTCATTATTTGGAATGAAGGAATATAAAATGTTGAATCTTTGATAATTTTGCCAAAAAACACATATATACAGGGTGAGTCAGAATAAGACCGACAAACTCGGACTACAGATTCCTTGCCTCATTTTGAGATAAAAAGTTTCCATCAAGGTATGTCCTAAAATGCATCCCCCTGAGATACAGGGTGTCAAAAGTACGAAAAAAATTTAGATTTATATTTTTTTCTCTAAAACTCCTGGAGAAAAAAATTTCAAATTCGGTGCACTAATCAAGGTTTATCAACGTGATAATTTGAAGTTATAATTTTCAATTTTCGTAAACCAGTGGCGTAGTTACGATGGTATGTGGTCATATTTTCCTTCATATTCAACCTAAAAGTCATAACATTTCATCTGCCTAAAAGTGAAGGTTTCTGAGATATTTGCAAAAAACTGAAGAAATGTCCTGAGAAGAGACATAACATCCTGTGTGCTATAATCGCATGATGCAACTTTATTATAACTTATAAAAATTATTGTCAACCTCCTGATCATTTTTCAATGTTGGGATTATTCATAACATAGTACAGGTAAGTCAGAATGAGACCGACATACTCCATTTTTTTATTCGTCATATTATTTGAACGAATTTTCTTTGGACCACTATGTCGTTGACATAAGTTAGACTCATCAATACTCAACCTAAAAGTCATAACATTCTATGTGTCTAAAAGTGAAGGTTTCTGAGATAATTGAGAAAAACTGAAGATATGTCCTGAGCATCAACGTAATTTCCTGTGCAATAATAAAAAAAAGAAACCCAACTTCAAATTAATAATACTCCACTCAAATAAGAGATTAGATCTGAACCAATTTTTGCGAAAAACCGAAGATAAGTACTCTTGATTTGTTGAATTTTATAACTTAAATCCCTGGTGTATTCGACACCTGTAGAATGTAGAAGATTTAACGGCAAGAATTTTAGCAGCATGTACGTTAATACAGGATACACCAGGAATATTCCAAAGCGTGCGACAGTCAATGAACAAAATGGTGGTCCATTTGAACATTTACTTTGAGCCTTTTTTGTTTTTATGTTGTATACCCTATAAACCGTTTCTATCATTTGAGTAGATATAAATACACAATAATTGTTTTTCTTCACCAAAAACATGATGATTGGAAAATATTTTCCTAGATAATTCAGTATGAAATGACTTTAACAAATTAAAAGTAGGTACTTATTTACAGTTTTTCGCAAATATTATTTTAGGCTTTAACTCTCCTCTAACAGGTGTATTATATTTTGAGGCTGGGTTTGTCAGTGGATCTTTCAGAATAATCACTATGCAACAATGTATGTTCACATATCGATGAATTTACGAAATCGATTCGTTCAAATATTATAACGAATAAAAAAACGGAGTTTGTCGGTCTCATTCTGACTTACCTGTACTATGTTATGAATACTCCCAACATTAAAAAACGTTCAAGAGGTTGACAATTATTCCTATAAGTTATAATAAAGTCGCATCATGCGGTTATAGCACACATGATGTTATGTCTCTTCTCAGGACATATCTTCAGTTTTTTGCAAATATCTCAGAAACCTCCACTTTTAGGCAAATGGAATGTTATGACTTTTGGGTTGAGTATGGATGAGCCTAACTGATGTCAAACGCTCATTTGTCAATTCAGTTGTCCAAAGAAAATATGAAGGAAAATATGATCACATACCATCGTAACTACGCCACTGGTTTACGAAAATTAAAAATTATAACTTCAAATTATCACGTTGATAAACCTTGATTAGTGAACCAAGTTTGAAATTTTTTTCTCCAGGAGTTTTAGAGAAAAAATATAAATCTAAATTTTTTCGTACTTTTGACACCCTGTATCTCATAGGAGATGCATTTTAGGACATACCTTGATAAAAACTTTTTATCTCAAAATGAGGCAAGGAATCTGTAGTCGGAGTTTGTCGGTCTTATTCTAACTCACCCTGTATATTTGTTAAATATATATTAGATTGGTGTTTGGTCACTTTTTATGTAAGTGTTTAAAGAAATTGTGGAAATTGGTTCAAATTTAAACTTTTTAGTTCGCTTCAAACCTAACTGTGAAAATTTGGTGGTCTAGACATCTTTAAATAAATATTGTTTCTGAGAATTCACGAGTTTGGCTAACCCAAATAAAACCCGTTTCTTTACAAGGAGTGGTCCCTTAAATTAACCTCGATAGACAATTTCTGATCTATTAAACAGTTTCGACACCTAAAAACCACACTTATGATAGTTATCATTAAAAAATTATATCGAAATTGTTATTTAGTATCGAGGAAACCCAATTGTATGAAAATTTAGAGTTAGGCTCTACTTACTCCCTACTTTCAAGTTACCTCTGTACTCGGGGTTGCTTTTGATTCTTCAAGGGTGAAAACTACCCCTATTAAAAAATCAAATTCTAGATTTGGATGACCATAGACCGTCAGATAGTGACATATTTAGGTTCCCCATTTTCACATACAAGCCTCGAATAGGGTTAAAAAGTAAGTCGATGTTGAGTAAAATTAAGGGATATTTACGAGTGGCTCGTGGGGAAAACATATGGAAAAATCAAAAAGAATTTCAATTAAATTTTCCGACGACAAAATCTACTTTTCCATTCACGCCACTCAAGCCATTATGTTTTTCGGTGTAGTGACGATGTAGGTTTTCATAGTTTCGGTGGGCTTGCGTGGGAAAACCTGTTAAAATCTCGATTTTTCTTTACAAGATTACAGCCTCATTTTAACCCTTTAGCCACCTTCAACACTCAAGCCTTTGATCTTCTGAAGCCAGGTTCTATTAATTAATGATTAGGTCAACACGGCTCGCGTTAAAATATGGAAAATCGAATTATCCATAGAAAATCGAATTTTCCATGTGTTATCCCCAGGAGCCACTCGAAAATTTCCCTCCATTTTACTCAACATCGATGTACTTCTCAACCCTATTCGAGGCTTGTATGTGAAAATGGGGCACCTAAATCTGTCACTATCTGACGGTCTACTAGGCCTAAAATACAGCGACTATGTGTATTCATTAATATACTGATACACATATTCTAATTTCTACAAAAATGTGCTTTTGGTTTTTTTCCCATAACTCGCTTAGTTTTTAAGCAATCAAGTCCTTCAAAAAAGCAAAAAAGCAATTTGTAGGTTTTTTAAGAGCTATAAGCTCATCTAAATAATTTTTTTTTCAGATCTTATTTTTAAAAAGGTTCAGGCTAAAATGGTTCCAAAAAGGTACGCAAGCTTTAAATAGCCATTCTTACCCAATTTTTATCCTACAAAAAAATTGAACTTCAGAAAAAGAAGAATTTTAAAAAAGAAAAACCTACAATTTTGTGCCTCACAAAATTTTGCGTACCATCAATAGTTTTTGAGTTATTTTGAAGAAAAGGCGATTTTTCGCTAAATTACGAAAATGATTTTCTCTTCAAGCTCATTTTTTTTCAAAAAAGTACTTTAAACTGAACAAACACTCAGAACGTAGTATAAGAATATAAATGAAGTGAACTGTGAGATGGAAACGAGTTTTTTCAAATGGGGTGGAAGGGAGGGTGAGATTTTCACTATTTTTTTCCAACGAAAAAATAAGAACGACATTATACTCTTCATACCTCGCTTAGTTTTGATGCTAGGAACTTTTATGAAAATGAAAATAGAGGTTTTTTAAATGAGAAGGTTCTATAAGTGTTCTCCGAAAAATGCATTGGTTTTTGGTTATTGTACGTAGAAACTTTCCATTTTGGCGTTTGAAAATACCAATCAACTTTCAACATGTATTAGATCTGCATACATTTTAAATAATTGATTTTCTTTGTTTTTTCAAAAGCTATAATTTTGCTATCTATATGTGTTTTTTTGCCTGAAAATCGACAATTTCACTCATTCAAGTAGAAAAGTATTGACTTTCAGAAAAAACTTCATAGAACAAAAGTAGCTTAGAATTAGTCAATTTATTGATTTTCAAAGGAAAATTTTCCATTCCCGAGAAGGGGTGGCTCTACCCCTACGGAAAAAGCAACCCCCGGCACAGTGTAGACTTTGAAATAAATAGTGAGTAGAACCTATATCCAAATTTTTATGAAGATTTGTGCTGTATGGGATAAATACACGGAAAAATGGTCATTGACGAGAGTTGTAAAAAGTGTTTTCGCACAATCAGCTCACTATTTTTGATCACGAGGTTATGCAAATGCCAGACATAGGCGCCTTCTCGCTCTGTTTATTTTCTGAGAGAGTTGAATTTGCATTTAGAGTAGGTTCAAAGTTGCCGACAACAAATTCACTTTACAATATCATTCTCAAACTTTGGAAGAACCCGATAGCAATTCTGTTTGCCTTATTGAATATTCAGGGTTCATTTGCTATGAGCTGGGTTGTTTTCCGGGTGGGAAATGATGGACGGAAATCGGTGCGATCTGTGGAAAACTAGGACGCCAAGTTCGCGATTTTTTGTTATCAAGAAAGTTTCTCGATTTCTGCTCCATCCAATTCGGTTGAAATATCGATGAAGTTATCTCATTCCGATTCAGGTTCATCTGTAAAAGTGCCATCGAGAATTTTCCTACTTTTTCGCAGTATAAGATAAAAAGAGCGATGGATATAACTTAAGGCCGAAGTTGAAATAAACAAAAGAATTCCAAAAAAGGCTCCAGAATGTCTTACGCGATATTGTTGTCCTTCAAATATTGTTGTTTTTCTCCACAGCAACCTATTATCAATTGGTTTTTTGACACATTATTATGATATAAGATCGGAGCAAATTATTCATAGCCCTTCTACACTTTTGTACAGGATGGGCTGAATTGCACACTTTCAAAGAGAAAGTCCTGTTTTCACACTATACAGTGTGTCCCTAGATCAGTGGGACAGTTAAATATCTCTTGAACCAATAGGAATTTTCACATCATATTGCATTATGAGAACTAACTTCAGGAATGATTATTTTTTATACTCACAGAGCTCACGAAATCGAAGATCAGTTTTTTTAAATGGAACACCCTATATTTGTTTTTACGAAACTCCCAGGTTTTAGGAGAAAACCCCTCAAAAGCAGAGCTTGTGCGAGCAAGGGAGATCTGAGACCTACAGTTTAAATAAAAGTGGAATCCGAACCACTTCAGCTCAGTGACACGCGACCGGGGATCGAACCCGGACCGCCTGGGTGGAAGCCAAACACTCTAACACCACGGCCACTTCGCTGTTTCAACACATCTGAATTCTAATTCATTTAGGCTAATTATTAGTTTTTTATTTTTGAAAATCCGACAAGGCGTTGCCAAGTTATACCAGTTTTTCTTTAAATACAGACATTTTTGAAGAAAAACCCATCATTCATACTACCAAGTATTTATGAAATCATTCAAGGCTCTTGGTAGTCGGTAGCATATTCTATTATACGAAATACTCAACTCCTTCGAAAGTTATACAGGGTGGTCAGAAAAATGATATGATTTTCACGAAATTCAAACTTTCTTGTCATCAATTTTTCAAATCGTGCACGCTACAATATGCATGATTTTATATCCCATTGGTGGTTCGATTGCTTATGGTCAATAGTTGTTAAAGAGTGATGTGAATTCCATTATCAACAAATGCAAATAAAAAAAAAAAAACTATTTATTCAACTGTACTTAACTACTAAACAAGCAGTCTCAAAAAGAAAAAACTGTCTTGACGAATAACTAGGCATGATAATATTAATACATACATACATACATACATACATAGTTTATTAGTCTTTCGAAAATTTACATTTTATAGACATGTCAATTCCTAAGCCTAGACGATACAGAGTAAAATTATAGTTTAAAAAATAATTGTGACGTAAAAAATAATCATGGTTAGATCAAGAAAATGACAATGATCTAATAAAACAGTATAGAATAAAATTATGAAATCTAAAATCAAAATGATCTTAATAAAATATATGAAGTAGAGGGTCAAATATATAGGTAGAATCCACACAATATGATAAAAATAGATTTATAACATATAGATCAAATTTAGAAGATGAATTTGGTTTTAGTAGTATGAATATGTAATTTAATGGACTAAATGGAATATGGTAACCTACAGCTTATAATGTGAATTACAAATCAGACTATAGATATGACGAATGTAGCAATAGATGAGCCTGCTATCAGCCGTGAATCAGTATTGTCAAATGAAGAGTTCGTTTTTCTTGGTAATTAGAAGAGAAAACTCATGAAAATTGTATATACAGTTTTCGGATAAAATATTACTCAATTTGTATTTGAATTTCATTAGAGGTAAGATTCGGAATTGAGGTGGTAAGCCGTTATAGAGCCCAAAATCAATTTTGGAGGTCCTCTGTAGTCTCTTTCGTGGTTCAACTATTTTATTTTTGTGTCTGGTATGGTAATTATGTATTTCTTCATGTGTTGTATAGCTTTCGATATTTGTTTTGATATGCAACAATTTATGGTATATAATGAGAGCAAAAACCGTCATTATTCTGAGCGCTGGAAACAGAGGTCTGCAACTAGATTCCCTGTTTGCGTTTATGATACATCTTATAGCTGCCTTTTGCAAGAAGAATATTTTATGAATGTGTGTCTGGGCTGTATTACCCCAGGATAGAATGCCATACTGAAGGTGTGATTGAAACATTGAATAGTACGTAGTTAACGCAGCTGACTGATGAATAAACTCCCGCACTTTCCTTATCGCAAAGACTGCTCGAGATAGTTTGGTACATAAAATGTCGACATGTTTTGACCACAATAGATGACTATCAATTTGAATTCCTAAGAATTTCACACTCCCATAACTCATTTCGTCGTTGATGAGATCTATTGGCCTACAAACGAAATTCAAAGCCACAGTTTTGCTCTCGTTCACTATGAGATCATTACTCGAAAACCATAGTTGAGCTTGATGCCTGATATTTTCATGCTCTATCTTGGGATCTTCTTTCCTGTCTATACTGACTGCAAATGTAGCATCATCGGCGAATAGTACAGATAATCTATTGTTTGCAGCCATATTATGAGATAAATCATTTATATAGATGAGAAATAAATGTTTGAATTGCCTTCCGTTTGCTGCAAGGCATATTTCAAAATTTTTCATCACATGATTTTTTGTAACATTTTCCAACATTTGCGGTGTTATACTTTGACAAACCGTCTATTTCTAATTCTATTTTGCAAATCCTCCAAATTCACTTGTTGAGTAGTATACACCTCTGATTTTAGATACCCCCACAAAAAAAGTCTAAAGGGGTCAAGTCTGGCGAACGAGTCGGCCATTTCAATGGTCCGTTTGTCCCGAGCCATCTTTGAGGAAAAAGAACGTTCAAATAGTCTGTCACGATCCCAGCATTATGAGGCGGCGCTCCATCCTGCTGAAAAACCATTTAGGTGTCCAAGGGGAACTTCATCAAGATGATTATTGAATTCATTTTGAAGGAAATTAAGGTATCTTTCACCATTTGGCAATTAGAGTACCTTGATAAAAATATGGCCTTGTCAAATTATTCTTGAAAATTCCACACCAAACATTTACTCCCCAAACCTCCTGAAAATTGGTTTCTCGATCCCAGTGCGGATTTTCTGCAGCCCAGTAATGTACATTAGACGAATTACTTTCCCATTATTGTGGAAGCGGGATTCATCAGACCTCATAATTTTTGACAAAAAATCACCATCATCATGGATTCTTACCATCATTTCAAAAATGAAATCTATCCGCCTATCATAGTCAGTTGGTTTTAAAGCTTGGACTAAATTTTATTTATATGGATGTTGCCTGTGGGTCTTCAAAATCCTGTGTACAGAACTCTTCGAGATCCCTGATTCCTCAGCAACTCCTCGTACCGATGAATGAGGATTTTGGTGTATGTATGCTAAAATATTATTCGATATATCATCATTAACGATTGACTTTGAATGTCCTGGTTGTTTGTTTGATGGTAATTCCTGATCATTTCGCAGTTTAGCCTTAAGTCTAATGAAGGTATTTTTTCCTGGTTGTCTTCGATCTGGGTAATGTTGACTGTACAATACACACGCTCTGCGAGAGTTTTTTCTCGCTTCGCCAAATATGAGCAACATGTCAACATATTCATCGGGTGAAAATGACTGTGGCATTTCAATTTGATTTGTTTCACAAATAACGGGGCAGCAACTAAATCCGTCTTGAGGGGCTTTGGACAATGAAACTACTTTATTGGATATAATCTTGAGAAACAATAATTATTGATGCACAAATTTATTTTTATTGAATGAGCGAATGTCATATAAGTGACATGGCTTCAAATGTTCCAAAGCCAGTTATTAATTTATCCTCGATCGTGTGAAGGTTACACAAACTTGAAGGAAATTTTGGTTATCAATTTGTTTCACTAGAGTTACAAAAGTGATTACCTGTAGACCATTGACCATAAGCAATCAAACCACCAATGGGATATAAAATCATGCATATTGTAGGGTGCACGATTTGAAAAATTGATGAGAGGAAAGATTGAATTTCGTGAAAATCATATCATTTTCTGACCACCCTGTATGACTTTCGAAGGAGATGAGTATTTCATATGATAGAATATGCTACCAACTACCAAGAGCCTTGAATGATTTCATAAATTCTTGGTAGTATGAATGATGGGTTTGTCTTCAAGTATGTCTGTATTTAAAGAAAAACTGGTATAACTTGGCAACGCCTTGTCGGATTTTCAAAAATAAAAAACTAATAATTAGCCTAAATGAATGAGAATTCAGATGTGGTGAAATATATGGGGTGTTCCATTTAAAAAAACAGATGCTCGGTTTTGTGAGCTTTTCTTGCGCCCCTCGTATAAAAAATAATCATTCCTGCAGTTAGTTCTCATAATGCAATATGATGTGAAATAATATTTTGAAAATTCCTATTGGTTCAAGAGATATTCAACTTTCCCACTGGTCTAGGGACACACTGTATAGATGAAAACTGATGGATGTGTCTGAGAATCAAATTTTATGACAAACCCAATGGTGAAAACCGCATATCGATATCTATCATCGTTTATGAGTTACAGCGTGTTTTTCGAAAATGTGCATTTACGAAAAGATGCTGTAACTTTTTTCCTGTAGAAAATTCCTTGTTTCTATAGGAACATTTCCAGGACACTTTTTTACGTAGAATTCAATGGTGTGAGTAATTTATTTTTTCAAGTAACATTTCGATAGTTATTGATGAAAAAAATAATAATGAGACACCCTGTATATTTCTATATATTTCAATAGAGCTTAAATTCACCTTTCCAAAAATATAGCATACTTGATATTTTGTTAGATTCATCGATGAAATACAGAGCTTTTAGATTTTTTCATCTAGACTTTGAAACACACATTTTGAACAAGTATGCTTTGAACGACGCGGCGATAAAACAAATAGCAATTGTTCGCTAGTAGCTACCAAGTGTTGAGAAAGCTTTTCACAGCAGTAATTAAAACTCATAGTTTCAATAAAACTGATAACAATTTATATTATATTTACTACTAATAAATGAAACTCCAACAATAACAATAATAAAGATAAAGAACAAACAATGAAATATATTTCTCCACAGGAGGTGTTCATATCTACCAGCTTCTTCTACACACAGGCGACACCTTTTTTGAACGCTTTTTGCCGAATTATTTCAATAGGAGTGAGAGAAGCAAACCTTTTCATCACTGCCGCTTCCAATTCGTATTTAGAGTTGGTAGGCAATTTAAAAATAAGATCTTTCAATCTTTCCCAGAGGTAAAAGTCCATAGGCGTTAGGTCCGGTAACCTGGCCGGCCAACGGTTGGGTCCTTAGTTGGCTATCCAATTATTACCAAAATTTGCATTCAAAATTTTTTTGACAATTGCAGTGTAGTGAGATGAAGCCCCGTCTTGTTGAAACTATATTTTCCTGAGCTCCTGGCAATTCATCAACAAGGGGTTCAATATTTTGCTTTAAAATTCCTAAATACCTCTAATATGTGAGACTGCCATTATAAATGAACGGGCCGATAATTCTACCACTGAAAACACCTGCCCACACACTAAATCCAAATTTTCTTTGATTTTTCTGCTCCACAATTAAATGAGGATTTTGTTTTGCCCAAGAATGAATAAGAATTGTAGCCGTTGAAATTGCCGGCACTGCTCACATGAGCTTCTGTCCTAATACCATTTAACGAAAAATCAGGCTCTTGGTTACAATTTTCTAGGAACCACTGGCAAAAATCAATGCGGCGTTTAAAATCACCTGGTCTGAGTTTGTGAAATTTTCTGGTACTGTATGGCTTGAATTTGTGGTTTCTTAAAATCCGCCTAACGTCAGTTCTTGGTAGACCTGTTGATATTTTCAAATTTCGCGTTGACGTTTAGGGATTACAGCTCCTAAAACGACTATTTCTTCCATCTCCGTATCCCTATTTGATGCATTTAATTTTGGTCCTTTCTTTTCAAATTGTCCACCATCAATTAAGATGTGTCGCAATCTTCCGAAAATGTCTCTAAAAGGTTGTCTTCTCTCTGGATACCTCTCGTGGTTTACAGCAACTTTTTGAAAAACACGCTGTAACTCATAAACGATGATAGATATCGATATGCGGTTTTCACCATTGAGTTTGTCATAAAATTTGATCCTCAGACACAGCCAACAGTTTTCATCTATCAAGTGCTAAAACTGAACTTTCCCTGTAAATATTGCCCTGAATTAACATTTTCCATTTTCAGACTGTGGAAGGTTAAAATTCCAAAAATTCGAGATATTTTTAAAAATGCTAACACTGTATGGCAATTCTGGAATTTCAATTCCATCTTGCCTACGGTATATGATTTCCGACTCAGTTCGCGTTCGTCCACCAAATTTTGATATTTCCTCTGGTAAAACTTAATAAACCCCAATTTGCTCGGTCGATAGAGTCACGAACTAGGGCTAAGAACGTGAAAATTGCATCGTTTGGATCCCCGGAAATGAGATTCAATAAGTTAGTTTTCCGGCTATATTTCACATCCGGATTCATATGAAGCTACGTGCGAATGGTATCCTGTTATGTTACAGGGTGTGTAGAAAACTTTTATTACTCTGGTAACTTTGAGACATATTTATGCTTACAGGGTCAATCACGACAAGCTTTTTCATTGATACGTTGAAAATATACATAAATAGATGAATAGATAGTTGTTTTATTTTACCTAATTATACAGTGCAAAAGAAATCAAATTAAGCAATAACAGAAAAAACGCTTTATACACGCATACCTACATAATATGGATACACGTATACAAATGTATAAATAGAGACATACATTTACATCCACACATACCATCATATATTGCAGATATACACATTTATACAAATATAATAATAGTTCGGAAAGGTTTCCGCGGTCAGATATACATGTACATTACTGAGTTCATTGGTTGAACCGTGTTAACAGTTTATAACTCGACGTTTCGGCTCCTGCTTTGGAGCCATTTTCAAGGGAATGACTACGAGGCCTCTATCTGCCTACTCCTCGTGTCGTGGTCTAATAAGGTAATCTTCCTTGATCTCAAAAGACGATCTTATGTTTGTTGCACTTTGGTATTTATAGTTGGATGGCTACCTGAGAGTGGGCTGGTCTTACGGGTTTTCTCGTTAATTTATATGAGGGTGCTTGCTGAGTATTTAGGGTTGGGGTAATTAATTTTTGAAAATTATTTTTTTCAGGTCGTCTTTTGAGATCAAGGAGTAGGCAGATAGAGACCTTGTTACCTCATTAGACCACGACACGAGGAGTAGGCAGATAGAGGCCTCGTAGTCATTCTCTTGAAAATGGCTCTAAAGCAGGACCCGATACGTCGAGTTATAAACTCTCATCGCGGGTCAACCCATGAACTCAGTAATGTACAAATATAATAATTATAAATACATACAAATATATTCATCTCAGTTTTTATATTCATCAATTCCTAGATTTAAGTATTGTACATGATGTTGCAAAATATCTGTACGTGTTGTGCAGCCATTGCTTGATTCCATATTTGAAAGTACCATGGTTACTTATAATAGTTTTGAGTTGTACTGGTATGTAGTTGTATAAGTTTGGTTAAAAGGTTAGGGCAAGTCTCGGACAAGTCTCTCGAATACTTCTAAGTTTTGCGCATAGGACTGCAAGCTGTCGACGTAAATAACACACAGTAACAGGAGTTATACAGGATGTTCGCCAGGCATATTATAGATGCGGTTGAAAAGTCCAGTTTTCAAATGGAAACTGTCCAATTTAATAATTTCGGTCGATTCAGTATTGAAAATGAGGCTAACTTTGATTGAGATTTCTATGCCTACTTTCAACAGTTTTCGAAATATTGGCGAATTAACATATGTTACTTAAATCTTTTCATAAAATTTTTGGCGAATGTAATTTACTTCTTTGCTTATAAAAAAAGTTGTTTTTTACAAATGTAGACAAATAATGTCGGATTGATGTTTCTTAATAAATTGCCTGACTTCCCTCTGTATTCCTGGCGATATTCTCAGGGATTTCGTGGGTGATTACTTGGATCTCCGAATAAAATGGACTTTTCTGAGTTTCACTGTATATTTGGCTCGGTGAAGGTGTAAGTCGATTGTTATTCACACGTTGAAAACAAGCTAAAAGGTAAAACAAGAAAATTATGGAAAGCACAACTTCCAATTCTTACGAGACACGCAAATTGATAATTAAATGATGTATGGGAAAAAGCAGTACCATACAAAAATATATTATTAATTAATTATTATTAATTATTATCAATCCTAACACATGAGCGGAAAGGCCAAATAAACCACCATTACGTAAGCATATTGGTAAATTTCTCAGTGAGTCTGAGTACCAGAGAAATTAAATAAGTACATACCTAAAAGGTATGTACACTGCTAGAGGAATACTCAGCAGATCAGACAACCCCAGCACTGGTAACTTAAAAACAACGTGAAAAGTGACTTTAAACGGGTTCTGAATAGCAAATGGCTGAAACGAATATCGGTTCAACTTCCCAATAAAGATATTCGGTTTTTCTACACAAAAAATATTCGCGTGTGCCCAGGTACAAATGTAGATAATTTCCGATCAAAATCGTACACGTAGCGACACCTCCACCCTAGGTCAAAACTGTTAGCCCGCTGTGGAACGGAGCATATAGATAACTTTTCGCCAAGAGTGAAACCTACTGATAAACCGGCATGAACATACAGGATGATCCGTTACAAACTGAAAAACTTTTTCCTGGGTTACCAACATTTTAATTGCAATGTTCCTTTTTAAATATTGCCAGACCTCTCATGATAGAAAAGTCTAATTAACGTACTGGGATCTTCAAGAAATTATGATAAAAATAATACTGAAGACTTGGATTGTAAGTAGTGAAATACTGCTGGAAAGTTAAAATAATTTTTGGTTGAAGTTGGTACATATTGAAAAGGGAAACATTCTTAATTGAAAATTGAACCAAACATGGAAACATGGAAAAAAAACTACATTAAAAATGAAGTTAATTTTTGTAATATCTAACAGAAAACAAGTACCTTCCCGGCTAAACTGTTGAACTATATCTGATAGATATTCCGAAAATGTTATGACTTGAAAGAAAATATCAAAAAGTGAAAATTTTCATTTTCATTCAGATGGTTAAAATGAAAAGAAGCTACTTTTTGTAATATCTAACAGAAAACAACTACTAACCCAGCTGAAGCCACGCTGGATATTGAACTATATCTGATAAATATACAAAAAAATAAATATGATGATGATTTTTTAATTGATTGTGCCACTGTTCAACACTTTTTTTCCTCATTGAATAGCACCAAGATTTTTATTTGAATTTCAGAATAATTCATGATTTTGAAAATAGACATCTTAAAACCAGTACTTATTTCTTGTACAAATTTTTTTGTAAAATCAAGACTGCCGAGAATATTTTGATCTTACGTATACATATAGTTCAATCACATTCATTAGATATTTACAACTTCTTCTACCGTAGAAAACAAGGATATTTATATTTTATTGGTGATTGATTTTCGCGACAGAAAAATAGGTAGATCTTGAATAAAATCACATCTTCGTTAAAAAATATTCCATAATTGTAATCGTATCTCACTACAAAACTGAACATCACATAAAATCCTCTGAAAACTTCTGTTCCGATAACATCTTCATAATAAATTCCTTTATCTTTTCGATCGCACCTGCCGTACAAGCAACAAAAGTCTCTATCATAGCTCTCATATTAATTAAAGCGCCATAGTCTTTGTGGGAAGGGCTATTTTGTTTACGAGCATTAATCATTTTCACCTTGAGGAAAGATAGCATCGGCAATGGCCGAAGTGAATCGGGTTTTGTTTCAATTATCGTAAAAAGTCATGTTTGAGAAGGACTGACTTGGTAATTGAAGTGGAAAATGGTGGTTGAATTTTGTTCATGGGGTGCTCTTCTGAACATGTTCATCGGTAGTTGTTAGTAGCACCTTCTGTTGGAATATTGACAAAAATTAATCATTCTTTGTCTCATCACTGCTGACTCAGTATGTTTATGTATATGAAGAGCACGTAGGCACTTCAACTTTATGTGTACAAAACTGGAGCTGTATAATCTGGAGCTGTAAAATCACAAATCTGACAGTGAAAAACCATATGGTGTAGAATCTGAAGCTGTAAAATCATAAATCTGACAGTGAAAAACCAGATGGTGTTAAATTGGGAGCTGTAAAATCATAAATCTGATAGTAAAATACCAGATGGTGTTGCATCTGGAGCTGCAAAATCAGTGACAGTGACTGACAGTGAAAAACCAGAGATATGAATAACTCAGGAGACCAAACTGATATTTCTGACATTATGGCAAAATCAGTAAGACCAATAACTGAAATTCAGTATAATATAAAAGAGTCACGAATTAGGAATGGGATAAAAAATCTACCCTTTGTCTGATATCCCTGATTATCTTTTATGTGCTCAAAAGGTCATATATAGCATTCCAAGTTTTCATCAAGAAATGAAAAACAGTGCTGATAGGCTAGCCGAAAGACCTATAAATAAAAAAAAATATCTGTAAATTTTCTCTGAGAAATGATGAGTAAGGAAATCCTATTAAATACAAGGCTCGTCTTATAGCAAGAGGTTTCAGACAAAAATTTCTTGTTGATTATAATGAAACTTTCGCACCAGTAGCTAGAATTTCGAGTTTTAGGTTCATAATAGCGCTTGCAAATCAAAATTATTTGTTAATCCATCACATGGATGTTTAAACTTCATTTATAAATGGCAAGTTAAGGAAAGAAATGTATACGAGGGCTGACAATAAAGTAAGGTCTCCAACGCTGCAACTTCGCCGGATCACGCGCTAGGCGAAATCTGGCAACACCGCCGTGTTCCTTGGTTCCCCCACTACCACTTTGCTGCTGGGTGAGGCTTCCCCGACCGCTCAGTCTTGGCTGAGCAGCCGTCAACGATGGAGGTACCACTCGCGTCAGCGTCCAAGTGCGAAATGCGTTCTGTAATACGTTTTTTGAGTGCGAAAAAGGTGACACCTATTGAAATCCATCGTCAACTAGTTGAAGTTTACGGGGAAAAGTGTATGGACATAAAAAACGTGCGTAAGTGGAGCCGCGAGTTCAATTCCGGGCGCACTAATGTTCACGACGAGGAGAGAAGTGGCCGACCGTCGGTCTCGGATGCGATTGTTCAAGCAGTGGAGGCAGAAATGCTCAAAAACCGCTGTGCGACAATTAGGGACTTGGAAGAGAAGCTTGGAGGAGTGTGTAGCAGCGAAACAATCCGTCATATCCTTGTGAACAAGTTGCAGTACCACAAAGTTTCTGCCCGATGGGTGCCGAAACAGCTGACCGAAGACCACATGAAGCGGCTCGTGGAATGTGCGACCAAAGTTGTGGCCCGTTTTGAAGAGGAAGGCGATGATTTTTTGGAAGGGTTTGTTACGGGGGATGAAACGTGGGCTCATCACTACACACCCGAAACAAAGGAGTCGTCCAAACAATGGCGCCATAGCGATTCTCCGAAACCCAAAAAGTTTAAGGCGACACTGTCAGCCGGCAAGGTGATGGCTACGGTGTTTTGGGATCGCCACGGGGTATTGTTGGTGGATTTCATGCCAAGGGGAACCACTGTCAATGCAGCAAGGTACTGTGAGACCCTGGAAAAGCTTCGTCGTGCCATAAAAAACAAACGCCCGGGATTGCTGAGCAAAGGAGTGAAATTTCACCACGACAACGCGCGCCCGCACACAGCCAACGTTACCCTTGACCTGCTCAAGACATTTGGCTGGGAAATCATCGATCACCCTCCCTATAGTCCCGACGTGGCCCCCAGTGACTACCACATGTTCCCCGCCCTGAAAAAACATCTCGGAGGGAAGAAGTTTGTTCAGAAAGAGGTCAACACCTGGCTGCGCGAGGCGGACGGAGAGTGGTATTCTGCCGGCATAGACAAGTTCATCGTGCGGATGCGCAAGGTGTTGGAAAAAAATGGCGATTATGTAGAAAAGTAGCCAAGACCTTGGCCTTTCCAACGGTGTATCGCTTTTTGTAAATAAATGTCATTTTCTATGAAAAAAAAAATTGGAGACCTTACTTTATTGTCAGCCCTCGTATGAAGGTCACTGAAGGGATCAAAAGTGAGAGCAATCAGGTCTGCAAGTTAAATAAAGTCTTGTATGGTTTAAAACAGGCAGCTATATGCTGGTTTGAATAGTTTGAGAAAGCACTTACAGAAAAAGGTTTCACAAATTTCCCGGTTGACCGATGTATTTATATTTTAGAAGGGGATGATATATTGAAATATATTCATTTTATCTTATATGTTGATGAGTTTCAGCAAAAAAAAATTGACACGAAGACTAGTTCTAAAAATTTTCTGATGAATAAATTTTTAATGGTTGATTGAAAAGAAATCAAATTATTTCTGGGAATAAAAATTACTCGTGAAAGTGATAAAATTTGCTTAGATCAAAGTTCCTATGTAAAAACAATTTTAAATAAGTTCAATATGTCTCAATAGTATGCTTGAAAGTAAGTTAGTCTTTATAGCCGAAATGTTATCGGATGTTTAATGTACTTAATGAGACCCGATTTAAGTGTCAACATTTTAAGTAAATTCATGAATAAGAATAATGAAGAACTATGGAAAGGTATCAAGAGAGTTTTGCGATATTTAAAAGGTTCAATAAATAATAAATTGAACTATAAACGGGGAACTATGAATTATTCCTCGTAGGCTATGTTGATTCTGATTGGGGTGGTAATGATAATAGTGACAGAAAAAGTACAACAGGATATTCATTCAAATTATTTGAAAATTGTACATTATGTTGGAACACAAATCGTCAAAATTCAGTATCTGTCTCATTAACAGAAGCTTAATATATGGCTTTGTTTGAAGCTGGAAAAGAGGCAATTTGGCTAAAATCATTAGCAACCAGTATTAATGTTTTTATGTTTCAGCCAATTATTATTATTGAAGATAACAATGGTTGTATAAGTATTGATCGAAATCACACAAGTCATAAAAGGTCTAAGCATATCGACATAAGGTATAATTTTTCTAGAGAACAAGTTGAGAAAAAAGTAATTAAACTATGTTATATTTCCACAGATAATCAACTGGCTGATATACTAACAAAACCATTACCATCACCAAAATACCTGGAGTTTAGAACTAAGTTGGGTATAGAGTAAGTTATTGGTCTAATTCGGTTGTCCTAATTGAAGCAACAAATGTTAGACCAAATTATTGTTCCCCAGGTTGCACAAGGAAGGTATTAGATGATAAAACAGACTGTAAGATTGAATCGAGTTTTGTAGAGATAGATATACCAATTAGATGTTAAGTTTTCGAGGGGGTGTGTTGAAATATTGACAAATATTAATCCTTCATTATCTCATCACTGCTGACTCAGTATGTTTATGTATATAAAGAGCACGTAGGCACTTCAACTTTATGTCACCCGAATGTTTTTCTTATGAGTTTTAATTCTATAAACTGACTGCATAGAGAGCATATAGTGAGTTACTCTTTTACCTTCCAAGTGCGTTCTTCTAATAACAGTAAATTGATATTAGTGAAAACCAAATCCACTGTGTATTATTTCGTCTTATAACCAACACCTTCAAACATTTGTATGTGGTACTAGATGGTACAAAGAAGCGATAGTCATTTCTACTAGACTGAACATTTTTCTATCAAGGCCATTTTCCTCGTAAGACTTTTTTGACCAATTGATGCCCTCACGTTTAGGCCAATGGCAACTTTCAATCACCTACCTATCCTACATCCCATATAAAAAATTTGACGGAATTCGTAGAACCCTAGAAACCTATTTCGAGAAAAAAACTTGGTTGAAAACAAATAAAAAATCCACGGTAGAATAATATTTTCCTGAAAATATAGAAATGGTTGTTCATATCACGAAACCACTCATTTACAATACACAACTACAGCAGTGCGGATGACCAACGCAATAGAATTTACTGCATATTATTTTTCGGCAATATGTATGAAATAAAACCCATTATCGCTCATTAATTGGCTGTCCCGCTAATAAATACCAATTTAACGTGGTAACGGCCACTATCCAGCCCATTACCGATATAAAATCAACCCACAAAAGCGTATAAAACAAGTTTTGGATGTTTTGATATCTGGTGTATCGATGATATCGATTCCACGGCAATGTATATGCCGATACGAACGAGTCGTAACTTTTTATTACCCATTCAGAACCTCATCTCTGTCACATCTCCGCACATGTGACCCCAGGTTGCATTCATAAATGTTGAAAAACTCCCGGAGGTACTCGGGAAAAATGTCATCATGCCGTATATCTGAATTTATTATTACAGCCGCCAAAACACTACGTAGAGCGGAGATGCGGGGTGATAAAATTATGAGAAGCTGTGAAAAATTATGTGGATTATGAGACAGCTAAATCATAACAATAGATCGAGTTCACTTTCGCAAGTGCGTTTCGTTGTGTGAGTGCTTCTTCAGCGCGGTGGAATAACGATGGAGTTGACATGAAATTAATCAATCAACTGTGTTACCCCAAGAAACATTATATGTTTACAGACGGGATAAAAAAATAATCTTGAAACCAACTAACTATACAGAGAATGTGATCAACAAATACTAAGGAAATAATTCTGACAATCAAAATTTCAGAATTCTTCAGAATACAATGTGGTGAATTTAAAGTTATTGATATGCATATAAAAAAAAAATCTGTTTCCATTCATTTCAAATTATTCACCACAAAATTTCTTTTTTCATTTTGTTTTTAAATTTCATTAACGAATGGTAAGTTTTCATTTCATTAGATATCGAATTGTAATTCACTATACCATTATGATAAACAGATTTTTTAGCAAAATTTGTTCTGAAATTACAGCAGCGAACAATTTTGTTTCTTTGATATTATGGTAGAATTGAAGGAAAATGTTGTTCTTTGAATTGTTTCAATGCATTATGTTTTTCAACCAGTATATGACTAACAAAAATTCGTTTACCCACGCTACGTATTTATTATTGCCAATTATCGAATCCAAGTGGTTTATACAAGATGACGAGAATTGGACCCAATATCGAACCTCGAGGAACACCAATTTCTGGTTCCCAGCTAACCAAACGTATTGTTTTCAGTTGGCTATCATGTTCATACTGCAAAGATATTTTGTTTTCTGTTCTTCAAAAAAGAAGAAATTCAGTGCAGAGGTATGCCTTTGATACCAAATCTCTCCAATGTATCCATTAATTTCTTATGGTCCACACAATCAAATAACCTACTCAAGTCGCAGGACATTCATCTGCATTAATGAATTGGTCAATCAGTCTGTGAAATGAGTACGTAGACATTCCGGAAAGGAAACAGTATTTTTTTTTCAAATTGAGGAACAACGTTACAAAATTAGATATTTTGTGGAATGACTCCAGACTCAACAGACTTGTTCACAATGTCAGTGGTTTCATAATCACTCAACTTTTGTCAACATTTTGACGTTTTTTCGAAATTCAATTTTATTCTCTTTATTTGACTTTTTTCTCAAAATGAGGATTTGAGATTTCCTTATCATCAAGAGGTGGCAATCTCGATGCTCCTCAACATAAAGTATTCATAAAATAAACAACAACAAGTCGAAAGAAAAAGAAGTAGCTTATATTATATTTTGAAAATACTGGTAAATATTCAAAAAATTAAGCTTAAGAAATTTAAGAAAATGTCAGGAATCAATGTATAAATTTACTAAAATATAAGAAAATTAATTATCATGAACAGCAAAAAGAAGCATCTTAAAATGAACGTAAACAAATGTGCAAACACTTAAAGACTTTAGTCGGCCCAAAATCTGATTTTTATTTTTGAAAACGAAAATGACGCACATTACTTATGTTCACATAGTCGAGAGATTGCAAGTATATTCAATCATTATTTTATAAGGAGTGTAATTAAACATGTCCAAATCATAGCTATCTGGTAATCAATAATTCGTTAAGAACTTTAAAATTAATGACAATGGTGCAGTTACGAAAAATTATATTTTCTTTAAACAATAAGGTCAGTGAGTTGGAAATAGTAAATGAGTAAGTAGTTTTTAAAGCAAAAATCTGACGATTTCTGAGACATTTTGTGCAATTTTCGTTGAAAGGTAAGGGCTGCGTCGTACCTACCTCACACAAGTCTCTCGGAGACTTCTGAGGGTTGACCGTAGGTGTGCAAAGGCACTTTTCCAGAACAGTTTAAAATTAGTACCGTAACACCAAATCCAAAGATGAGAGATTGAATAGACTCTGTTAATTTCAGACCAATAAACAATCATAAAAACACTCGAAAAAAATTCTTGAGATTGCTGTAAATGCATAAATTGAGGAATATTACTTATCGATATTTAAAAAATTAAAACTGATTATCGCATCCAGATATAAACTATTCAACTAATATTCACATCATTAGTGAACCGATTGAATTGGTACAAGAGATCAAATATTTGGGAGTTATTTATTTATTTATTTATTTATTTATTTATTTATTTATTTATTAAGAGATGCAATACAGGACAAACAAGTCCTAAATTTAAAATTACATCTATGATACCTTACATCTAATTTTACCTTACATTTTTAGTGCTCTCATGATTTGCAGGTAAAGAAAATCCCTAAAAAAAAAACAAATGTTTTCACACAAACTCAACGGTGTTAAACTTTACCTTAAGTTTATCCTCTCTAGCGTCCATAATTGAGAGAAAGAAAAAGAGAAAAGAAAATATTAAATAACAAAATTGACTTTGAAAATTGAAAAATATTCAAAATGAATCATTTAGAAAAACCTGAAATATATTTTTTTTAATTGTTCTTTCTATTTCATTGTATATATTAAGTTCTCTGTTATTTGCGCAAATATCGTTCAATATAGTGCACATTCGTATGAGAGGGGAATTTTCTCTAGCATTTGTTCTAGCCAAAGTCCTGAATACAATATTTCTTGGCCTAATTCTTATTGGTACATAGAAGTTTATTCTCGAAATGAGAGGTGGAGAAATGACATATCCATTGAGTAGTCTGACTAAGAAAAGGGCATTGTACATTTTTCTTCTAGTAGATAGTCGCATAATATTAAATTCCTGTCTGATATGGTGGTATGAATCATAGTCCGGGTAATGATTATACTTTTTCTTGTAGAGAAAGCACAAAAATTTGTTTTGAATTGTTTCGATCCTGGAGGAACGTACCAATGTTCCTGGGTCCCATACTAGAGAGGCAAATTCCAGTTTCGATCTGATGAGACTAAAGAAAAGAATTTTTTTTGTTTTTAATGTAAAGTCGTTACTCATTCTTATCAGGAAACCCAATCTTTTATAGGCAGATAAAACTATTTGATCAACATGATTTCCAAAATTCAAAGTAGTAGAGAAAAGAACTCCAAGGTCTGTATGTGATTTTTTTTGAGGAAGTGGAGTACGATTCATCATATATTGATACATTTCTGGTAAGATTTTATTTGTATATGTCATTGTAAAACATTTAGAGACATTCAAGAATAGCTTATTCGATATACTCCATTCGAAAACACGATCAATATCTTGTTGTAATTTATTAATATCTTCTTGGGATGAAATGCATCTGTAGAATTTCAGATCGTCAGCATATAATAATGCTGTGGATTCAAGAAGCATCTTGGGAAGATCATTCACAAAAATAATGAAGAAAAGTGGACCTAAATTACTTCCTTGTGGAATCCCTGAAAGCGCCAAGTACGGTTCCGACAAGGCACCATGGTATTTCACCATTTGCTTACGGTCAGCTAGATATGAGCAGAAGAATTTTAGCAATGTCGTTGAAAAGTTCATAGTATGCAATTTCTTGATTAAGATGTCATGGTTAACCCTGTCGAACGCTTTGGCGAAGTCAGTATATACCACATCGACCTGGCCTCCTATGTCAAGAGTTTGGGACGTATCATCTGTGAAAGTGATTAGGTTTGTTAGTATGGATTTTTTGGGCACAAAGCCATGTTGACTTTCACAAATGATTCCTTTCGTGTGTTCGAAAATTCGTTGGTATAAGATTTGCTCGAATATCGTTGACAACTGTTTACTTTGAATAAATGGGCTGAATATAAAATAAAAAATGTTTAGGAAACTCATTTTCTATTCAAAAACTTCCAAATGTTTAAATATTGATGCCAAAATTACTACATATAACAGTATAATTAAAATTTACTGTATTTATTTAATACAAACAAATTATCACAATTGGAAAAACTGCAAAATCGTAGTATGCGAATTATTATGAAATGTAACCGATATCAAATATGCCGAATAATCTGAAATGACTTTTGGTTTCTAAACGACTATTCTTCTTTTCTATGATTCTAATGAACAAGCTGGCTGAGGAATTACTATGTCCATATTTAAGAGATTATGTTACAATAAATTTTGATATCCATGACAATAGTTTGCATGAAATAGTTTATTATTTAAAGGATTGATTGAATACAATAAATAGCCAAATTGTATAAGGAATGCTATAACATTTTGAACATAATCTTTTGTCTTTCAAGGATTTATTGATAATTGTTGAGGTTTCATTAATAAATTATTGTATTAAGTGGAATTGGTACCTTACAAACTGCATGCAAAATGTTGCCATGCAAGGGTTTCGTTGACCTTAACTTTCAAGGTTTAATTTTCATTATTAGGAGATGAAAAAATTTGAACGTGTCGGTAGAGATCTAATCCATGTTCCCTTTTTCTCACTTTTTCGAAATTTGATTTGGTTCTTAAAAAAAAATTGGGAAAATCATGAAAAATATGGATTTTTGCGATATTTTGCAGAAAAAACTGTATCAAATTTTGAAAAAGTGAGAAAAAGGGAATATAGATAACACCTTCACCATTATTTACTTATTTTTTGATTCACTCAAAGTGAAAAATCAACCAAAAAAGTTAGGGACTACCAAACCCTTGCACTGTTTTATGGTGTAGTACAACTTCCTCTGAACTTGTTTTTAATAACATAAATAGAGTAGGTATTGGGTACTTTAGATATGAGTTTTAAGTTACCTCATATACAGGGTGTCAATTTGAAAACTTCCCACCCTTAATATCTTCCTTCCAGTAAACAATATGAGTAATCGAAAAAACAGGTCAATTTTATTGTCAAGGGGGACACTTTCAAGGACTATTTGTAGCCCTCGTGGTTCAACCCCCTAGGAGGGGTAGATGTTACCCTTAGAATTTTAAATGGGAAGGGGGGTCAAGTGGCACATCATTTTGATGGGCGTTCAATTCTTGTTCCAATGGTACCCTGACTTATTATTTTTTGATGAGCATTTTCCGAAAAATTGCGTTCTAAACTAACAGAAGTAATTATTAGAACGCCTATACTGAGATGCATGGTTTGGCCAGAACTGGTTAGAATATTAGGTGGTACCGTTCCAACCCTTTATTAGGGTTAACATCAGCCATTAGCTCCAAACACTTTACATAAAAAAGTAGTCTAATAGTAAAACGTAGATGGTAGTAAAGTTGTGTTTATTAAATGCTGAATTTTTAAGTGTCATCGCAGAAAGGTTAGAACCTTCCTTTTTTGCTACTTCTGCTGTAAAAAGTTTCTGTTTTCCGGCAAAAAATTGGTTAGCAAATTTGAACTATGTGGTATTATTGTGAATACCGTTGTACCTGTTGGGCTGTTTAGGAATTACTTTAATAAGTGTATAAAAGTGAAAAAATGGTTTACATTCTTCAAGACAGAATTGAAATGATTGTAATTTTTGGCGAAGTTGGAAAGTGCGCATGAAGGGCGGCATGTCTTTTTAACGAAAGACATCCAAATTGTAATGTAAGTCACCGGTATGTGCTTGATTTGGTGAATAAGTTTTACGAAACTGGTTCAGCGACAAATAAAAAAAGAAATAACCCCAGAGTACTAAATGAAGCAGCTCAAATTGAAGATTTGGGAACATTTGCTGCAGAGCCCACGAGCTCCTTACGATCAGTATCAGAACAGACGGGAATGTCACGCGAGACTATAAGAAAAGCATTGAAAATGCATAAATTTCATCCATATAAAATGCAGATTCTTCAAGAGCTCCACGAGGATGATTATGATAGAAGAATAGAGTTTTGTGAAATCATGTCTCATCGAGTCAATACCATCCCTAATCTTCTGTTAAACATCTGTTTCAGCGATGAGTGTTCATTTTTTCTGAATGGCAATGTTAATAGACAAAATTGTCGCTATTGGAGTGACGAAAACCCACATATTTTTCGGGAAGGGCATACACAACACCCACAAAAAGTTAATGTTTGGGCTGGTATTCTTGGAAATGCCATTCTAGGTCCATTATTTCTGGAAGAAAACTTGACTGGCAATCTGTACCTTGATATGCTTGAAGAGACTATCGATCCTCTTATAACTCACGAGCTAGAAACTCAAATTGATGCAGAAGGTAATGAACTTTTGCAGGAGGATCTGTTACATTTCCAGCAGGACGGTGCTCCACCTCATTATTTTCTTCCCGTCCGACAGTGGTTAAACGAGAGATTTCCGGGTAGATGGATTGGCAGAAGGGGAGCAGTTGAATGGCCTCCGAGATCACCGGATTTAACACCCTTAGATTTCTTTCTTTGGGGGCATCTTAAATCCGTTGTTTATAAAACACAACCTTCTGATATTGACGAACTTAAAAGACGAATTACAGCAGCATGCCGGTCAATTCCTAGTGAAGTTTTCCGTAATGTTAGAAGGGAGTTCGAAAACAGACTGTATTACTGTTTAGAGCAAAATGGACAACATTTCGAACAGCTAATAAGATAAGCGTAAGTAGATTTTATGTTGGAAATGTCTTTCTCGCAAATTAAATTTTATTGTGTAGAAGGAAAATAACCACCAAATAAAAAATCCCATGCGTAATAAATTTATTCCTGTCATTCAAGGGTTGGAGCGGTGCCACCTACTCTTCTAACCATTTTTATTAAAGGGAGTCAATACAATAATGCATCTCAGTATAGGCGTTCTAATAATTACTTCTGTTAGTTTAGAACGCAATTTTTCGGAAAATGCTCATCACAAAATAATAAGTCAGGGTACCATTGGAACAAGAATTGAACGCCCATCAAAATGATGTGCCACTTGACCCCCCTTCACATTTAAAATTCTAAGGGTAACATCTACCCCTCCTAGGGGGTTGAACCACGAGGGCTACAAATAGTCCGTGAAAGTGTCCCCCTTGACAATAAAATTGACCTGTTTTTTCGATTACTCATATTGTTTACTGGAAGGAAGATATCAAGGGTGGGAAGTTTTCAAATTGACACCCTGTATACATTTATTTTTAATCACTTGAACAGCATTTTACATTCTTCTCATCCCATCTTTTATTACTTGTGTGTGTGGTATATTTTATTATTGTAAATTAGATATATTATATAGATTATATACGGAATAAAGATCTACTATTACAGAGTGAAGGGGTAGAACTCAAAAATGTACGTTAGGGGTGGTTTCTAGGAGAAATAAATAATTCGAGCTACCTTTTGCAAGATTTCAGCTTTCAGATTTTCAGCAATTTTTCGTCTTAATTTTTTCGAAATATTGATGTGTCCAAAAGACCAGGGACACTCATATGTGACAAATACATTTTCAGTGAAGGTATTTGGCGAAGGAGTTCGTACGAATGAGCAAGTCCTTCATATGAACTAATTAGGCGAATACTGCGGAACTTTCTGAACCCCGCTCAATATCAACAACGCAGAACAAGTTTTCCTCAACCACATCCCTTACATCTTGAATGACTCGAACAGAAGCGTAAAGTGGATACAATTATTTTATGCCCGGATTCCATGTACCTAATTGCATCTTAAAACATTGGCAACATATGTTCCATCTTATGAGACTCTCAAGGCCCGTTAGTGACACCCCACGATTCTTATTAGTGGGGAGAGCGGTATGGAGTTTCTTCGCTGAGGCAGAGTTTTCAAATTGAAAAAGTAATTATTGGGACATGCGGTTGAACCTTAGACCAATTGATTATAAATAAATAAGGGGGGGGGGGTGGTACCCACAGAAGTCTGGAGGGACTTGTACGTGGGCATCAATATATATATATTTGTTTCTATTAACGTTAACGTTGTGAGAAAGTACATGACAAAAAAACTGTAATTTCATAAGTAAATAATTTTTCTGATTCTTCAATTAATGTTCAGTGTTTCTCTAATAAAGTATTTCTTCTCTGATTCATTCAGCTCAAAGTGAAAATATAATGAAGTGGTCACTATTTTCGTTTTTTTGCGTTTATTGTTCGATTAGAATAATGTAAATATCTGTCTTATATTGTGATATTAATCATGTTTTGGACTGTTTTTCTTGGAATATTCAATTTACATTTTATCTAATATTTTTTAAAAATATGTTGGTTGGGTTTATTTCTAATCTGTTCTGGAATTTGAATATATATATATATATATATATATATATATATATATATATATATATATATATATACATATAACAGGAAGTTATTCATGACATCTACAGTCACTAGTTGAAACTTAATTTGACACGAACCAAGGAATCCAAAAGTAGAGGTTTGTCCACAAATTGACAGGCAGCCAACAATTCGTTGTTCTGACCAACCCAAGGTTCAATCAAGTTTCTAATACGTTATGAGGAACGCAAGCAGAATCTAAGTGAAAATAGAGTATATTTCGTTTTAATTCCGAGAGTTCTAACCTTTGACAGCTGTTTCGTGCTAACGCACTCATCAGAAAGGATTTATGGAGCTCTCGAAATCAAAACGAATCCACTCAAGAATTAATACCGTGAGGCAAGACAGAATATAACAGGAAGTTATTCATGACATCTACAGTCACTAGTTGAAACTTAATTTGACACGATCCAAGGAATCCAAAAGTAGAGGTTTGTTAGAACTCTCGGAATTAAAACGAAATATACTCTATTTTCACTTAGATTCTGCTTGCGTTCCTCATAACGTATTAGAAACTTGTTTGAACCTTGGGTTGGTCAGAACAACGATCTGTTGGCTGCCTGTCAATTTGTGGACAAACCTCTACTTCTGGATTCCTTGGTTCGTGTCAAATTAAGTTTCAACTAGTGACTGTAGATGTCATGAATAACTTCCTGTTATATTCTGTCTTGCCTCACGGTATTAATTCTTGAGTGGATTCGTTTTGATTTCGAGAGCTCCATAAATCCTTTCTGATGAGTGCGTTAGCACGAAACAGCTGTCAAAGGTTGGAACTCTCGGAATTAAAACGAAATATACTCTATTTTCACTTAGATTCTGCTTGCGTTCCTCATAACGTACTAGAAACTTGATTGAACCTTGGGTTGGTCAGAACAACGATCTGTTGGCTGCCTGTCAATTTGTGGACAAACCTCTACTTCTGGATTCCTTGGTTCGTGTCAAATTAAGTTTCAACTAGTGACTGTAGATGTCATGAATAACTTCCTGTTATATTCTGTCTTGCCTCACGGTATTAATTCTTGAGTGGATTCGTTTTGATTTCGAGAGCTCCATAAATCCTTTCTGATGAGTGCGTTAGCACGAAACAGCTGTCAAAGGTTAGAACTCTCGGAATTAAAACGAAATATACTCTATTTTCATTTAGATTCTGCTTGCGTTCCTCATAACGTATTAGAAACTTGATTGAACCTTGGGTTGGTCAGAACAACGAATTGTTGGCTGCCTGTCAATTTGTGGACAAACCTCTACTTTTGGATTCCTTGGTTCGTGTCAAATTAAGTTTCAACTAGTGACTGTAGATGTCATGAATAACTTCCTGTTGTGTTCTGTCTTGCCTCACGGTATTAATTCTTGAGTGGATTCGTTTTGATTTCGAGAGCTCCATAAATCCTTTCTGATGAGTGCGTTAGCACGAAACAGCTGTCAAAGGTTAGAACTCTCGGAATTAAAACGAAATATACTCTATTTTCACTTAGATTCTGCTTGCGTTCCTCATAACGTATTAGAAACTTGATTGGACCTTGGGTTGGTCAGAACAACGAATTGTTGGCTGCCTGTCAATTTGTGGACAAACCTCTACTTTTGGATTCCTTGGTTCGTGTCAAATTAAGTTTCAACTAGTGACTGTAGATGTCATGAATAACTTCCTGTTATATTCTGTCTTGCCTCACGGTATTAATTCTTGAGTGGATTCGTTTTGATTTCGAGAGCTCCATAAATCCTTTCTGATGAGTGCGTTAGCACGAAACAGCTGTCAAAGGTTAGAACTCTCGGAATTAAAACGAAATATACTCTATTTTCACTTATATATATATATATATATATATATATATATATATATATATATATATATATATATATATATATATATATATATATATATGGAAAGTTACTTATGACATCTACAGTCACTAGTTGAAACTTAATTTGATACGAACCAAGGAATCCAAAGTAGAGGTTTGTCTACAAATTGACAGACAGCCAACACTTCGTTGTTCTGACCAACCCAAGGTTCAATCAAGTTTCTAGTACGTTATGAGGAACGCAAGCAGAATCTAAGTGAAAATAGAGTATATTTCGTTTTAATTCCGAGAGTTCCAACCTTTGACAGCTGTTTCGTGCTAACGCACTCATCAGAAAGGATTTATGGAGCTCTCGAAATCAAAACGAATCCAGTCAAGAATTAGTACCGTGAAGGCAAGACAGATATAACAGAAAGTTACTTATGACATCTACAGTCACTAGTTGAAACTTAATTTGACACGAACAAGGAATCCAAAGTAGAGGTTTGTCTACAAATTGACAGGCAGCCTAGGTCCCGGCGGGCCCTTTTCGCAATCCCCGGCTTCTTCACTCATCCCATGGCGGATACCTGCTCGAACCTCTTCGACCTTTTTATGAAAGTCGAAATGTCCTTTCATTGCAATGAGGCCAATGAGTGCAATTCTTCCTCCTTAATAGTGGCAGCTCCAAAGACGTTTTGTCTGAGCCTGCCATAAATACCACATTCGCACAGGAAGTGGAAGTAGTCCTCCTCTTCCCCACATTCCGTGCCTATTGGGTCTGCCTCAACTCTGATGAGAGCCAGGTGCCTCCTGAGGCCGCAGTGGCCGGTTAGAACTTCCACCAACAGTCGGAGTTCTTTGCGGCTCAGCTTCAGTATCTTGGCCGTCCTTGCCCTGTCGGGCCCCGATTTCATCTGCTTTGACTGCCTGCAGCCGTCTATACCCCTCCACTCTTTTCCTAATGTTGTAATTCAGTGTCCTAAGTTTTTATGCAACAGAAATATACCAAAGAGTAATATGTTGAAGTCACGATCTTTCTATAGCTCAGCAATCTGTATCGAGGGCAATAGAAGAAGTAACCATTGCTATTTATTGGAAATACTTTGCCTGTCCTTAGCTGATACTTCTACAATTTTGCAGCTTTTGTCTTCGTTTTTGACTTCCAGTCTACCAATGCCTGAATTCAAATAAAACAGAAGTATAAAAATACACTGGCTAATGCATTACGGATCTGCACTCTGCACTATTACTGTACTTTTCTGAATGCAAACTCTCCATTTTGCCAAAGAGCGTAACCCTTTGCGTTGCCCTCTATTTCATAAAATTTATTTGTTATTAATAAGGTTTTTTTCACTTATATCGGGGATTATTAGCCGGTGTTCACTCCGTACCCTCATTATTTGATATTTTATTTTATTTGCATTCGAAATTGTAATATAGATAAACATATTTGACAAACAACAATGACAGAATGAATCGAAACAGAAAAGTAGGGTTAAACACAGAAAACGACATGTCTCGATGTCTCGCTTTCTTGCTACCGCGATAGTCGAGTTTAGGCGATAATTTTTATGCACAGTCATGTCGAATTCAGTCGATAAGTAGAATTCAATATGACACAGAGTCCCACTGCTGGAATACGCATTTAGTCCATACTAATTTAATGTATTCGTGAAATTGTCTGATCGAATATCCCTTCAAAATGCAGAAGTTTCAAAATACTTTCACCTTGCCAGTCGCTCAAACTGTGTTTTTGAAAATCCTGAGGGGAAAGTCGAAAAGTGATTAAAAAACAGTTTTTATGCTAAATTTGACATTTTCAAAGCATTTATCTCGAGAACAAGAAATCGTGCCACCTTAGAATTCAACAAAAATATGGAAAATCATATACTCCTTCCATCTACGATATTCAAAATATTAAAAATCCGATGGGAAAGTCGAAAAGTAATGGTTTTATGTTGTTTTTCTCATTTTCAAGGCGTTTGTTTCGAAAACAAAGAATGGGTGACACCATGGAATTCAACAGGAATATGAAAAATTATACAATACTTTATCTACGTTATGTACGATAGAGCGAATTTAGAAAATCCGGGGAGAAAGTCTAAAAGTGATTAAAAACCATTTTATGCTGTTTTTGAAATTTTCAAGGCGTTTATCTCGAGAACAAGGAATGGAGCCACCAAAGAAAATAACAGAGACATGGAATAGCTATTTATGTATTAAGAGCGCAAAGTGATATATTGTCGCTTGACAAAGAGAGTTACTGCGCGACGCGAAGCGGAGCACCACGTCATGAATTTACCGTATTGTAATTCAAATTTCTTCCTTGATTTCTTTGGTAGGAGATTCAAAGTAACAATTTTTGCACTTTCTGCTTCATCAGGAGGAGTGTTTGATAATTCGCTGTCACTATCATCAATCATCATGCAGAAATACGTTGGAGAAGCGAGCGTTTTCGAAATATTTCCGCTCTAGAGCGCAAATGCTGTCACAAAATGACATTTCACGGAAAACGTCAACTTTGCGTCGAAATCTGAAAGCGTCAAAGGCTACTTTCTTAGGCGTTTGTAGAAAAAATTATATACTCTTAGTGAAAATTTAAAAAATCCGGGGGAAAGTCGAAATGTAAGTAAAATCCAGTTTTTAAGCTATTTTCTCATTTTCAAGGCGTTTATCTCGAAAACGATGGATGATGCCACTATGGAATTCAACAGAAATTCAAAAAATTATATACTCTTCCCATCTACAAAAGTGAAAATTTAAAAAAATTCCGGGGAAAGTAGAAAAATGTTTCAAAACCAGTTTTTATGCTGTTTTTGACATTTTCAAGGCGTTTATCTCTAGAAAAAGAAATCGTGCCTCCTTAGAATTCAACAGAAATATGGAAAATTATATACTCTTTCCATCTATGATAGTCGAAATTTTCTCAAAACATTTTCCTTGTAAGTAGCCAAAAGAAATCCGTCTCAAAATCAAACTAACATTTGGTTGGACCTATTCAAGAATACTCTCGAATCAAGGCCATTATGCACTGATGCAAAAAATCTTTTTTATCAGTGTATGTATTTAGTAGGATTAGTAGTGATGTTTATTTTCGAAAATGTAGCTCCCAAAGTAACGTTTCATGATCCGTTATATTATTCCAACTTCCTCGTATCATTATGAACACATTCACATCCAAACGAAATTATATCTCCCTGGGTGGGTTTAGCACATAACGCCATCTAACGTCCAATGGAGTGTTAATCCTGTTTAAACCGGGTGCTTTCAGGGATTCTGAAACTAATAAATTTACGGCTTTGCATAAGCCATAAGAACGTAAGACGTGCCATACTATGGAAATTCAACAATCCCAGTCCTCACAACTTTCGGGAGATTTGCATATTTGAATTTCAATTTTATCGTTCAAGTTCTGGTAGTCGGTGTCGTGATGGAAGAGCAAGAGTATCGAGATAGGTGGATGGGAGTTTGGGTAAAGCTGGAAATATGGATTTAGTAAATACTGTTAACTTTCACGTTAATGCCCTTAAGGTTCTGGTTAGTGCTATGGGATCATTATATACGTAGTTATCTCCGGATTTCTACGGAGGGGATGCTGAAGATTCGGAACTGTACAAATACAATGGATTTAATAATGGAGGTGAAAGATTCCTAGTAATCTATGATAGACCATTTGATATACAGGGTGGCCGGTAAACCATCATACTATAGGTGGTGATAAACAAGTTCATAACCTATCAGAAAACCACAGCTTGACCTCAGTAAAAACCTCACGGTTTTCGAAATATTGGAACCTTATTAGATCATTCTTCTATGTACCAAACAATTGAGGAGCGTTTCATAACAATTCTTATTGTCGATTAATATTACTGAATAGTAGTTGTAACAATTGCGGAAGGCAGAATTTTGATACCAGTCCTTTACGGTTAAAAAAAATTATTCTCAGATTTGAATCCTTCAAGATTTCAACACTTATAGAGTTTGTAGAACTGTTGCTTTTTTTGTAGAGTGCAATATGATTTTTTTCCTCATTTCCGTATTGTATTGAGAATTATTCAGAATTTTCAAGGACTACTATACTTGTAATACATAATTTTGAAGGGAATTCTATTACAAATACCTCAGTGTGATGCAATTGAGAATACATCAAGTTGTGGAAATTTTAATGAATACTAAGTGTTATCAAGATATTTTTATTTTACTTCACCTGAAATGTTATCATCAAATCTATCTACGACTGTACGATTCTCATATAAAATTCTTCTACATAGATCTTCGAGAGAATTGGGCTGTAGGATTTAAACTTTGAATTTAAAATTTTGTTAAATTTGTTAAAATTAGTTTTGCCGTTAACTAACTGTCCCTCAGAAGTCGAAACTTGTGCGAGCCAAGGATTAACGAGGTCTTACCTTCTACGTGCGATTCCTAGCAGTTTTTCCGACTATCAGGAAAATTTCTGCAGTCACTAGGGCTCGACCCTTTGACTGGATAAAATAATTGAAATATCGGCGCTTTAACCACTCAGCTACCGGGCCCTACGCCCCCATAAAATAAGTCTAATGGTGATAAATCAGAAGATTCACATCTCTATTTTGCCATCATTTTCGGTTCTCTTTCGAAAGACATTGTTATCGTTTACAACAAAAAAACTTCAACCAATGTTGTTGCTTTCAACAAAGGTACCTAAAGTCACCTAACATTCCCCCTCAACGTCATTATACAAGATGGGAAAGTCACATCAAAGGCAATACCAATGTTGTCGAGCTAGAAGGAAAATCTGGCACACATAGAGTAAGGTCAGGAAAATATGGGAAGAGACCAAGGCAACATATTAGTCTAAGCCTCGGCACTCAAGCCTCAATATTCCAAGCCAATGTTATGGCTATGTCTGTTTCCACGAAAGAGTTTTTAAGGAGAAGCCCTAGAAACCAAACCAAAGTTATTCTCTCCGACCATCAGGCGGCAATAAAGGGAAGGGCCTTTATGCAGGTTTTCTTCCAAACAAGTTTGGGAGACCCACAAAAACCTCAGTGATCTAGGAGCACAGAACAAGGTGGAAATTGTCTGGGTTCCAGGTCACAGAGGTATCCAGGGGAATGAGAGAGCAGATGCTCCAGCAAGAGCGGGAGCAGCATCTACTCTTATCGATCCGGAAACAGCCTACGCAATCCCGTTTGGAGACACGAAGAAATGGGTTAAGAACCATCATCAAGCCACCTGGGAGAACTCCTATGGCAATACTCACGGAAAGGTGATGATGATGGGGCCAACCGACCGGCTCCCAAGACAACTCCTGGAACTGTGCCGGAAGTCTCTCAGAATGGTGGTAGGACTCCTAACAGGGCACTGCCACCTTAGAAAATATCTGCTGGGGATACACCAAGGCTCCACATTATGCAGGTTCTGTGATGCGGAAGAAGAAACAGCCTCCCATATACGTTTCGAATGCGAAGTCTTGGCTCGCATGAGGACGGATATCCTCGGACTATACAGTGCAGAAGATGTCATCCCGCAGGGAAACCTCGTAAGGAATCTCCATCAGACGATCAGACGATCCGGAATCATCACGAGATAGACCTGACAGCGGGGAGCAGGAAAGTTCTTCTCAGAACTACCTGTACTTCGGCCGATAGCCAGTCCCACCGAACAATAATAATAATAATTATAATTCCCCCTTAATGTAGGATGCTGACCTGTTTTGTGCCATGATTTTCAATAATTTTGATTACTTTGATCCTTCATTTCCATTCGCTTCGTTTCCATGTAAGTAAGTGTCCATTTTGTTTTCCAAGTATACCTATTTCTACTAATTTCACAACTTTTTCAATATTCTAATCACTGCCTTTTACTTATTTCAGTTTGACCTGTTATTTCACTTGGAGATGAGCATATCTATGATCAAAAACAAGTTTTTGATAAAATTATGTTGACGCAACATTTTTGACATGTTATTGCCAAAGCTACTTTGGCAATAGTCCCCCTTTTTTACTCTAGTGTTCAAATATAATTTATTGTGGAAACGAATTTGGGTTTTACTTAGTTTCTTTGATTGACTTCTTTTCGAAATGATGCATCAGAAGTATAACAGTCCTATTAAAAATTCTAAGGTAGGGGGTACTGGGGATGAAGGGATTGACAAAATAATGATGACGTATTGTATGGAAGTCTAAGCGATTTTCAATTTTTTCTAAGACTTTGGAGATAAGGGGGTTTAAAAGTTTCCTAGTACACTCGGTATACCTACATCAATAAACTGAATATGTTCCTATAACGACCGACCCCATTCCTCGTGCAGAGTACGGACCATTATAAGAATTTCGCAGACGTCTTTTGTGCGAAACGGCTCTAATCCCCACGTGCTTTCGCCACCTCATAACTGCGGATAAAACTCATATGAATGGCGAACAGCAGAGAGAACAAATATTACAAGTCGCATGAGTTGAGTTCCTTACGTGTGGCCGATGGGCGGGATGGGGCAAGATGGAAAGCGCAATTCCATTCGGCCATTAACCTAACTTCGGTTCGCATAGCTGAGCACACTAGTTTTCCTCCTCTTTTTCCCCCCCGCCGCCCTCCAGCGCCAGCCAGTTCCAGGGCGCTGTCTTCTTTGCGTGCAGGGAAGGACTGGGATATAGGTGGATATAAATTCTTATGAATAATGCATCGCCCATGGAACCGATTCTGGAATTATTCATGAGATATTTATTTCTTGAATACGGTGGAATCAAACCAGAAAATGAAAAATGGAATGCACTATACTTGGAGAAGTCAGTGAGGTCAGTCACTAGTTAAGAAATAACCGAATAAGAGCGGCTGGAATTGCTCTCGCCTTTCACTTGCCTCGCTAGGGCGCCCTAAAGTTAAGAATACGTCACTGACTACTATTTCCATTTCCGAGTAGACTTTAGCCTATTTCATTAATAATAATAATAATCTTTATTAATCCTTTCAGACAATGGATGTATAGGACAGGTCAATAAATAGGTACGACAGTAACAACAAATAATAAAATAAAATTAAAAACACAATTTACTAAAATGTGGTATGATAGCTTTAACCTAGTTCCCTATCTGTCATAAAATCTCCTATGCTGTACTAGCATTTGGACGTTAGTAAAGACTTAACTTTATTCTTGAATGAATTCACGTCAATCTGCTGAATGCTTTCAGGCAAATGATTGTCAAACATCATTCCTTGATAAGTAGGGCACCCTTCAAATTTAGCAGTCCTATGTGATGGAATGCTTAAAAGGTTTCTGTTTCTAGTAGGATAGTCATGGTAGTGAGAGTTTGTTTTGAGTTTTCTAATGTTGTCTTTAACATACAACAAGCACTTCAATACAAATAGACAAGGAAATGTTAATATTCCGTAGGCGACAAAATGATGCTTACAAGATTCATTAGGAGGCAAGTTGAACATGGTGCGAATTATTCTTTTTTGCGTTACAAAAATTCTATGATTATTGACAGAGTTTCCCCAGAGGATAACATTATACGACATATGACTATAAACAAGTGAATAATAAACTGTCAGAAATGACTCCACTGGCAGAGAGGATCTCAAACGCATTATTGCGAATCTAGCTTTGTTCAGTTTCTTACTTAGAAAAGAGTGACATGTATATCAATATGGCCTGTCCATTGAAGGGACTAATCGACATATATACCTAGAAATTTGGTATATTCCGTTGATTTTACAGTTGCTCGATTCAAGCAAAACTGTAGTACTTTTGTATTTGTATGGGGAGTGAAATATTCAGTTGATATCAAATGGTTAACTGTCATGTCACAGATATAAACTGAAATTACATTTTATGAAAAGAACTCATACAAATCTGAAAGGTTGTCAAGTTCATTTATCTGCAGGAGGACATAAAACTACTCATGCTATTAGTATACATATCTGATATCCCCAAAATTTCATGACTCTACATGACCCTGCATTTTCAGCAGAAAGTTTTCATCATCATTACTGTCGAATGCCATTTGGTTTGAAGGCACTTTTGAACGCGTCATGGATAACATTTTATAAGTGATTATTAACAATTCATAAACATATTTGAAGACTAACAGATATGTTACAGAGATTGCAGAAAGCTAACCTCAAACTTCGAAGTAGTAAATGTGAATTACTTAGAAAAGAGTGACATATCTTGGACAGTTAATAACAATCCCATTCTCAATCCTCAAATAATTGAATGTGCAAAAGATTTTCGTGAACTCGAAAATCAAAAAAAAATCAAATCAATTCTAGGACACACCGAATATCACCGAGCATTCATTCCAAATTTCTTAAAACATACATATTTTCAAAACGCTTACTGCGTCATAAATCTATTTTAGAATAAACATATTGATTTCCGAAACATACTCACAGACAACGGTGTTCCGCAAATTTCATGTAGTCAAAGTTACCGCACAACATATCACCCAGCATAAATGTTATAATAACACACATTGCATAGTACAAATGGAATATATAGCTACATTTCAGAGCGAAATACGATACATTCAGACATCATTTCGTCATTGTTTTCATCTTTCATAATACCTAAAACATTCTTCAAAGATATACCGAATTGATTATTCTCACGATAATAAAATGTTTTATCGATATATCTTGTTCAATAATTTGATCAATATAGTTGGAAAAATTGTATATCAGTAAATCAGTCTGTATGTAATAACTTAGCATCCTAATCCAACTTTTCTTTCATTAAGTTATAGTAAAAATCATTTAAAAATATTTTTCCCGCTGCCGACACTGTAAATAGTCCATACATGCTTAGCAACAAAACAGGTAAATGGCCTATATCATTCGTTTACTAATTCATCTTGACAACGGAACTTAATAGTGTCATTTACATGCCTAGCGTAATAATGACTTTGACTTTGACAAGTAATACCTTCAGCTTCATTCATATCAATTTTTAGGTTATGAGACCTTTTGAATATTATTGTTGTCTACTTATTCGGTAACTTAGTTACACGCACAAGCAACTTAGAATGAAATAGCGAACGAATAATCATGAAGGAAGGGTAAGAAAACAAACTTCAATTCAGGCAAATTTTGAGAAATGTCAACAAGCAGCGGGAAAAACGTAATAAGTAACACGGAATGTATCGACTGTTATCATCCTCGGCAAGCGACAAGCCTCGGCTTTGTCTCGGCTCGTACTCGCTCACCTCGAATGTTATCACGTCTTTACATTCCTTGTTACTTAAATAACTATTAGAACTGCCTGAGGTCGTAAAAACTACATGTACCTAATGTTTTATTGAACTTCACAACTAATCTTCTCATTTTGACAAGAAATAAATTCTGGTTTGAAATAGCAAGACTGTGAAAGTTTGGTTTGAATATATATAAGTTTGCTCCGTATCGCCCTGAAAATCGCGTGACAAGTTTGATTTTCCTGGATTTTCTGATGTTTTCCATTGTTTCACCGAATACGCTATTATTCTTCAGTTTGAAAATATTTCTCATCAAAGTCTTTCTTCGTTTTTTCTGTATTTCATTCAATTCAATTTATGTTATATATGGCTTTATTCAATCAGACTGTTTGAATTTCAGTACAAGATAGATTTTTTGAAATTTGAGTCACATTTTACCTGCAGCTACACTCCATACTTTCGACTACGGCCCTTACGAGCAACCCTCAGAAGTCTTCGAGGGACTTGTACGAGCTAGGGAAGACGTAGCCTTCAGCTTTCAACGTGTGATGCCATGCATGGATAAAAAAATCTAAATATATGTATTTGCTTAATATTGTACAAAGTTGAAAATAACGTGAATACGAAAAGTATATCAAATCCCAGACCCCACAGATTACTGCAGATTACCGTATTTTTGTAGAAAATGGGCAATAAAAGTACTGGCGTATGCCATTCGGTTTGAAGGACGATGCAGGTTATTTTCAACGCTTCAAGGATAAAATTTTACTAAAATATAAAATGAGTTCTCTATATTTATTATCAACTCATAACCATATTTGAAGACCAACAGAAATTTTTCAGAAATTGCAAAAAGCCAACCCTAAATTTCAACCTAGTAGGCGTGAATTTCTCAGAAAAAAGTCACGAATCTTCGAGATTCAATTACAAATGAAGGTGATAGACCCAATCTTCGTAATTGTTAACTTTTTTAAACAAGTTTGGATTTATTTCAATGATGTTTTAATATTGGATAGATAGAAGAAGTAAGTGCCCTAGAACTGAAACTGGAAGTACTCCTGATGTAAACTATGGAAAAATTGTATGACATTTTATCTATCGCAATTTTTTTCAGATGACTGTTCGGGCACTTCCGAAAACACTTGCATGAACTGTCATTAAAACCATAAAACTCTAGTTTGGCGCATGCAAACAATCTCATTTATCGTCTAAAGTATCGAAAGCTTTTGAGTGACCCAGTACAACTCCTATATCTAAAGAGCATACAAAAATATCAAGAAGTAACGTTTTCTAGTACTGAATCCATCACGTCACAATTCTCGAAAGGTATCAACTTAATTTCGCCTAATCGCACGCCAAATGCGAGAAACAACCCGAAGTGTTCGCAGTTCCTCTCTGCGCCAAAACCCATCTCGCAGCTCCCGACAATATCTCTTATCGAATGGCGCTTCGCTTCACTTCCCAATCCCGGGGCCTTATCCTTGCGAGTTGGGAATTGCAGCTCCAGCAGAGGGCTTAGGCCGCGAATACACCTTGCCCGTACACTTCATTTAACGCAGATAATGGCCGTCTGAACCCCAACTCCGAACCCGGATGCCACCCAAGGGCGTATCCAGGGAACGGCGATGGGTTGATTTATCCCTGAAACGGGTGGAAAATACGGAATGTGATTCTCACGTGATAATGTGAGATAGTTACAAGGAATATTCTTAAAAATTTGGAGTTATGAGGCAAGTATCTGTCAGAAAAAGCTACTGCCCATGACGGATATTGAATCACCTCTGTTGCTACTACTGTTATAATCTTCACGACGAAATTGTAACAAATCCCCAAATCCAAATTTCATTGAGAATCTATTGATTCTCTCTTAAGATTGTCTAAAGATGGCACAGTTTTATATATCCACCTAGCTTACTGAGAAGTATTCTGTTAAGCACACCATTAAATATTGAAACAAATATTATATCTATCTAATCTAATCTAATGGTAATGTTGGTAATACTAATCCTACAATTCCTACCTTTACTTCACTTCCATATATAAAAGATATTTCACCAAGATTGTCCAGGCTTCTTCATTCAGTGTGCAATATCAAAATTGCAAATAAAACTATTTTACCAATTAGATTAACTTCTACTTTAAATGTAGTGTATATCATTCCTTGTCAGGACTGTGATAAAAATTATATTTGCCAAACTCTAGATGCCTAAAAAGTAGAATTTCCTCACATAATAGTGATTGCTGACTTCATCCTGAAAGATGTGCTCTTGCTGATCACGTAAACAAATTTGACCATCGAATAAATTATAATTCAACAAAAATATTACCAAAGAAACACATGTGACTAAGAGAACTTTTTTGGAAATGGCCTTTATATCTCAGGATAAAAACTGTATGAATAGAAAAACTGAGATTCATTCCTTCTTACTGTCGTTGTACCACCACACTCTCCCAATAAACAATAATATTTCCATTACAACTCAATTGGAAATGTAATTTTTTTCCTAATTTACAGAACAACAGTCGTATATATCGATTTTCAACAGTTGGTACAAGATTACAGTTGGTAACATTGACTTGAAAATTACAGATTTCTTTTCTCTTAACACCTGATGTTTATCCCATGGATATAATCAACAAGTCTTTTGTTTTTCGACTGAAATTTTGAAATTTTCTGTTGTTTATATTCGTAAACCCCAATTTTATATATTATATACAATTTTTAACTGTGATGTCACTATTGAATGAATTAATAACGTGTCAACCAACCTCACTAAAGTTGAAAGTAAAATTCAAAACAGCAAAATGTTAAATTGACATGAATAATTCTTTGTAGTTCCCTGAAGATGTGAATAAAATTTACGAAAGCTTGGAATAAACTCTATAAAAGAGTACACTTTTGACTTGTGGCTATCCCCAATATCAACTGGTTTTATATCTGAATATCTAGATATAATGAGCACGCTCAGTTTCGTCTCAACTATTAACACACCTACACACCTACACCTACAAGGAGATTCCAAAACCTGCTTGAATCACAAATTTGTGCAAACAAAAAAAGGACAAGAAAGAAACAGGGTGTCCTGCCCTACCAGGACGGTGCTCATTGCCATAATCCTATACAATAGGAAAAATTGGGTCGAAAATCCATCAGAAAACAACTACTTTCCTGGCTAATAACACGACTAACGTTGAATTACATCCAATGAATTTTCGTGCAGAGTTCCAACAAGGCTATCTCTGCAATTGCTAGTTGCATGGAAATGTTAATTGAAATATTTGGACCTCCTACAGATCGATTTCGGGGTGTTGCCACTCATCAGTATTGGGTAGGTCTATACTCTCTGCAATTGCTAGTTGCATGGAAATGTAATTGAAATATTTGGACCACCTACAGATCGATTACGGGGTGTTGCCACTCATCAGTATAGGGTAGGTCTCAAAAAACAAAAATGGTTCAATCAACAATCCATGTCAAAACAAAAGCTAAGACCGAGGACAAGTTACTGATAACTTTTTAAGTTTTATTTTGGATTCTCTTATAACAGATCATTGGACTATAATATTAAACGCAAATATATTCAAATATAAACAAATGTAAAGAAAATACGTTGAAAAACATAAATTATCACAAATTAGGAAATGATCTGTTTTGATTGGGAACTATCACACAACACCAAAGAAATGCAAAAGCTACATCCTACTTCATACAAAAACACTTTAACTTACAATAAAAAAAGTAACCATATCAAAAAGAAAGAATGTTACAACGGAACTGACGAAGTCAATTCAGAAACGTGATGGTTTTATAGAGAATGGCAGAAAACAAAGAAAATGTAAAGCTCAATGAAAACTTCATGAACTACAGAAATCTCTCAAATAAACTTATTAAAGATTCAAAAATGAACCACCACGGAAGTCCAATCGAACTGAATAAAAACAATGCAAAACAAAACAAAATACCCAACGGAGGCGATCGATAACATACAGTGGAGGTGAGATCTTACTGGGTACATCAGCAGCAGGACATGTTTCGAAGGATTAATCCTTCATCTTCAGCGAAAAAAGGGTTACAAAGTTAAGATCTACAGAAAAGAGAAATATTACATTATTGAGAATAACAGTATTAAAGTTCGAACATACCACGTGGTGGAAAAAAGTGCTTCTATGAAAAATATAGAAAAATTATATTAATCAATTGTTGTCAACATGACGTATCCGCAATATGAGCAGGTTCCTAATTGTTAGGGGGTATGATTCGACCTAGCCAAATAAATCATATTCACAAAAAAAAATTGTTAAACTGTGACGATACACGTATTTTTTATGCAAAACAAAAGGGTTATGTTATGAAAGAATGAAAGTGAAATTTGAGGTTGACATCTGTCATCCGTCGAGTGAGACGTCACGACTCAAAGTGACAGAGTGACTGTGATAAACTGTAATGAAGATTTTATTTGGTGGAGTTCGACTGTAAGTTTTTTACCTACCCAGTAAAAACAAAATACAGTTACTTTTCGCGTTTCATCATTTGAAACTACCGTTTGGATGTAATCCTGAATTACATTTTTCAGCACGTGAAACTGATTCGAAATAGTTATTTTCGAAGATAATGTAGCTTTGCCTTCAACTACCGAACAAAATTAATCTTGTCCGAGTTAAAGTGCAAACAAAGAATCAAATTTCTTGAGACACCAAGGTTTCATTCGCTGTAGAATCAAAATACTATTATGTACGCCACTGAAAGCACCTTTGGCCCCCCTATCGGCCGTTTCGGGTCCATCTAGCCGGCAATTGTCACGCTAAATGTTAATCGTAGAGTGCGTGCGAATTAAGTTGACGATAATGAAGATAGAAACAATACAATGACGATGTCATTTAAAGTTAACGATTCTAATGAGCGAACAGGATCAGGAAAGTGTCGCCAATGATCCTCGGGGTTTTTAATGATGAAAAACTGTTTCATATAAAGTGGAGGACATATCTTGGAGGAGGATCATCAACTAATAGTGAAAAATCTCTTACAAGCGAAATATATTAACACTTTGCTAATAGAAGGCCAGTAATATGTGTCTCTTTTGGACCTAGCCAAGGCTTTCGATCCTGTTGACCATATTCAATAAATAGAGGTTCTAAGTTGCTTGGGTAAACGGGGTAATTCTCAAAAGCTATCAGAAAGCTTCTTGAATGGTAGAAAGCAGGTTGTAACAATCAACAACGTCTTCAGGACAGGTGCAGAAATTAGTTATAGTATCCCACAAGGCACTGTAATTGGCCCTCTGTCATTTTCCCTATACATAAACAGCCTACTCAGCCTGGCGCGGACGGTTCCATCTTTAGCTTCGCTGATGAAATAGTCATACTTTGTACAACCGAAGACTGGAAGTGTACAGCTTACATTTTTCACTTGAAAGATATCATTGTAAAATTCTTGCAAAGTGTAAGTCTGCTCATGAGCAGTTTTTTAATATTTTTTTAAAGCTATCAATATTATCAAGACTCTCTTTAGTATGATATGGTAAATGAATGTACATCTTTATCAGGTATGAGGAAGATAAAGGTAACTTTAAATCGTTTCTAGATCTTTGACGAGCATTAAAACAGGACGAAATATTTTCAGATTTCAAAATATATTTTTTTTGTGAGACACACAGTTTCCAAAACAAAGAGAGCTACAACCGACAATACATTTTTTTTCTACGAAAAACTACCTGCATGAGTCGCGTGGTCATAACTTGAAAACATATCTAATTGCTCTCTTCTGCAATTTAAGTACCGATGCTAGAAGAGTGGACTAACATTCCCCCTCAGAAAGGTATAGCATATCTCAGTTGTGATTACATTAAAGCATGATACACGGTCCTAGCTGTGGCAGTGCCAAGCTCCCTAGAAATAACTCTAACTGCATGACACTGGGGAGATTTTATTTTTCAGATGTTTAACATGTGTTTTGAACTTGCTGTTAATGAAGAGAACATTTTCAATGTTTTCATTCTCAAACGGCATATCATCAAGAGTACATTTGAATGCTACTATGTTAGTTTTTCTTATTTGGTAAAAAGAAGGGTTGAGTCGCTCCAAGATTTGACGATTTTTGAAATTATGAAAATGTTATCATTCAGATCTTTAACAATTTCACTATGACTTAAAATTGAGGTGTCGTCTGCAAAAACAATAATTTTTCCAGAGGTGTGTAGACTCATATATACAAGAATATATACAATATTCTAATATATACAAGAAAAATTGTCGGTCCTAACCGATATTTTTTGCACTCAAGAGTTCATTAAGATTTGTATCAATTTTTGGGATTTCTTCACATGAGCACAGAAAGGAATGTAAAAGTTAATATGGATTTGTAACTAGTATCGGCTACATCAATTCAACATTTGCTAGTTTCACTGACACTCGAATGGGCGACTATAAAAATCAAGTAGGACCGAAAAAGCGCCAACCCCATTCAAAGTTAATCCGATTATGAAAATCTCCCCCTGTCTTCAGAATGCAAATAATGACACAGCCGATGGGCTGGCAACCATTACAATCAGAAATATTGAAAGAACAGTAATTGAAATCGATAAATTCTTTAGAGCCCTCGAAAGGGATGGCTCGAGATTTGCGAAAGCGCGTCGCGAGCTTTGCGAAAGCGCGTCGCGAGCTTTGAAACTTCAAAATTAAATTCCGACCCCCCGTCTTCGCGAGCTTTGGAGCCTAATCCGTCCAGAAATACTTAATATTCTCTAGGCTGACAAGATTGCTTTAAACGACCAATAACAATAGACCTAATTTAAAAAGGGGCCGTTAAAGTTGAGCACGGCTCTTGGCGCATACACCGCGTTTTCATACCCTCTCAACGGCGAGAATTTCCATTAAAATCAGAAATTTAGTGGCGAGATAAGCGCCAAAGTAAAACGAAAAGAAACGCTCTAACTCACACATATAACTGTCGGGAGAAATGAGCTTACTTGCCGTTCTCGAGAAATATTCCTAACCGGAATATTATATGGTGCCTTTTGCCGCTTTTTCCGGGCGCCGGGACTTGTACAAACTGCAAGGCGAAACGAAAACAAAACGATAAACCATCTGATATACAGTTTTCAGTTCATTTTCTTAGCTTTTATTCGCGATTTGGCAAACAAAGCGTCTGCACTTTTCTTTCTGCAAACACAGACTGACAAATGTGTTTTCTTTCTCTATAGGGGCGCTCTTGTTCTGTTTACGGCCCCGGTTGATTGTTATCATTTTTATGGGCCGCCGAATTGATAATCGTTTTAAATAAATAAACATGTGCTTTCCCCAACTCTTTGTCGCATCAGTAGTAGACGTATCGTTTATAGGATGATGTCAACACCATTTTCTTTTGTTTCAGACTGAAAATGTAGAACGCGATAATACGAGTACCATCATGGATCTTATTTAGAGCGGTGAAGAAAATGAATAGAAAACTTTTGTATCGGACACTTTTTGACATAACCTCAAATTAACCATCAAAATGACGGAAAATTGATTTTTCGGTATTTGGCTGGTGCCAACACGATTTCTAAACGCTTGAAATGAGAAAAAAGTAACAGGCAAGGACCAGGTGGAGAATGTTGTTGGGGTTCCAACTTTGGGGAAAAAAAATTAAATACGAAAACACTCAAAGTGGTGAAATGGGGATGCAGTTTGGGTTATACGGCAAAACGTGACCTCTTAGAGAAAAATGTTCGAAGAAAAACTTGTGAATAATGAAGTAGGTAATCGAAAACTTTTGTATTGAACACTTTTCAACATATCCTCAAATTATGTTCCACTTGGTGGGATATTTGGAGAGAAGGGTACTTCGATTTTGTCGATTTTATTTCTATCGAGAAATATTAGGGTAATCTTAATACCAAAACCTTAAATAAAGAAACGACGAAGTCCCTAATACCAATGAGTCTTATGTCGATTGAACGACACAGAACTCTATCAACTTGTGGAAAGTATCAGGTCCCTTAGATACAAAGGAGTCGAGAAACCATGTGTGGGCTGGAAAAACTCAATGCTGAGGAAGAGGATTATCGCAACGATAATGGAGAAAACTGGTGGCCAGAGGATGCCCACAGGGTTCTCTCTTGGCCCTCCAGGATAAAGGACACAGAACCCTTGGATATGCCAATGATATAATACAGTCTTGGCACAAATGAAATAAAACAGGCAAAAAGCTCAAAACCTGGTAATAATATGGACGGAGTTAGAGAATCTGAATATCAGCCCCCCACATATCGACCAAAGTAATATTCACTCGAAGACACAAACTAGAGGGCCAAGGACTCCTGACACTTCGAAGTGAACAGAAAAAGTTGATGAAGGAGGTTAAATATCTCGGGCCAATTCTATACTCAAAACAGACATAGAACCGACATCTGGAGAAGGTACCCCAAAAATAGCAAAACTCGCTATTTCTGGCCAGGCGATCCTTTGGGAAAAATGGGGACTCAGACCAAATATGCTCTACTAGTTTTATAACATTGTTGTAAAGCATTCGATAACATGTGCTTCTTCGGTATCTAAGACACGACAAAGAAGTACTATGGCAAGACAAAACAAGGTCTGTCTTGTGACCACAGGGGCAATGCAGTCTACGTCCACTTCAGCTATGGAGACACTACTGGAACTGCCTCCCCTTCACTTGGTGGTTCAGGGAGAAGCAAGGCTTGGTGTCTTCAGAATACAAAACACACTATAGACAACGTTCACATTGAGCCAGGGCACATGAGCATCGAGAATTGTGACCAAGGACATGTTAGATATGAGAACACTTCACATTCCGAAACGGAACTCTTTCGTTAACACGTTCAGGGTATCAATACCAGATAGAAATGAATGAACAAATACTGTCCAGGACATTACTTGGTAGAGAAAGATTTGGTACACAGACGGATCCTAGATTGAAAACGGTGCAGATGCTACAAATCCAAAGACTATGGCTCAAGCTAATTATTGGATGAACACACCACTGTTTTTTAAGCAGAGGTAGATGCAATCATCCAGTGCGTGAAGTAAGAAAATCAGAGAGCCGTCAGTCATGCCGCTCATAAGGTAATGAGAAGTCAAGAAATGACATCCCGACTAGTATAGGCATGCAAAGGGGAACCCAAAATACTGAACAGACCGGAACCGCGTTAAGCTGATCTGGGTGCTGGGGCATCAGGGAATTGCAGGCAATAAGAAAGCTGACGAACCTCCTAGAAAAGTTAAGGAAAACGATCCAAACCAGAAAAGATTACCAAAACGTACAGCACGAAGATCCGTGGAATACTGGATCCTAGAGAAAAACAAAGATTACTGGGGAAAATCCAAGCAAACAAACAAGGAGAAAAGTATATCAAAGAACAGTGTTATAAAAAATAGACATATTAGCACTTAATATGGAAAAATTAAGAGTCGTAACAGAGCTCATGACTAATCATGCACCAGTAAAAGGGCACGTAAATAAAATGGAACTGTATAACGGCGCAAATACTGGTAAGGGTCCAGAAACGCTAGCACATATACTGAGCAGATACGCGACATTAGATCCCAAAAGACAGGTAATCTTTTGACCGCTAACTGGCGAACCAGTTCTCACCCAATGAAGTACTTGAAAAATCTTGTACAAAAAAATTACTGGAGCGGGTACTGTACAACTGTATAACACAGAGGTGAGTATCACCGGAGGCATCAGTCAGACGGGCCTAAAACTGGTTGTGGTTTTTAATGAGTATGTCTGATGAGGTGACTCTCGCAGTAGACCGTAAGAAAACCTCCCATTAAAGGATTTTCTTCACCTTCGTCATAAAATGGGTCCAAGAGTAGAGCCCTGTGGTTCTCCAAATTCGATATCAGTGATTTTTGAGTCAGTCATTCACTTGACAAACACATATAGAGTGTACATGAATATTTTCCTTTTTCGTCTAGACTACTTTTATTAGCTGAATTAGTGCATATACCATTCAGAGTATAAAAACTGGACGAACGTTCTCACACACATCAAGCACTCATAACCCCGCAGACATGCGGCATTCACATTCGTTCAATTTCCAGGGAGGCCGATAAAACAATAGGAACGCGGGGTGGCCACCTCCCAGACAACTAGATGGTCCGAAAGCATTTATGCGAGGGTTGTATTTGTTCGGGCGATAACGGGTGATGGACGGCTATGTCCGCACATAACCACATATCCACGGCGTGCCGGGATGAGAGAGAGATCGACCGGAACTTTGCGAATATAATCGTACATCGTCCAAGATTGGACGTCGGATGGCCGATCCGGGAGGGAGCGACCCAATTTGAATTTTAATTTACGGGGTGAGTAAAGTGTTTGAATTTATTGGGGTAATTTTCGCCGAGGGGTTTGGAACATTGTTATATACAAGAGCGCTTTTCGAGTTGTTTTTTCTTTTTCGAAAAGCGAGTTGGATTGAGTCATTGTCGAGGGGAAGGGTTGACTATCATGGGATTATTGGGGTATGAACCGGTCAAATATTAATATTCATGGCGAGAGTGAGGATCTCGAGGAAGGTTATAGCCATCTACATGGAAGAAGGGATGGGGTATGCAATCTAGCCCTTTGGGTCACAAATTATTATTTATTTTACTATTAGATAGGTATATAGATTTATGGATCCTTGGTGCTGCATTATTATTGGGTCATTTTTCTAGACAAAACTTCAACTACTAAAGTTATTTTTTTTTTAACAGAATTGTCTTCTACTATCTCAGCCAATGAAACTGTGTTTCCAACAGGATGGCATTTCAATCCACTCAAAATTAGTAGTCAGGGAAGGGTTGGATAGTGAATTTGATGAACATGGAACGGGCACTACTCAGTAAATCCTTGGCCAGCCAGGTCACCTGACCTCAGCCCTCTAGATTTTTTTGTAGAGATATTTAAAATAGTGTTTAGAAATTCAGGACCATTTGATAGAGTGTATAAGAGATTCCGTGGCGGTAATTACAACTTCTATGTTGCAAAATGTTCGGATAGAAATGTCCTCTAATATAATGATACGTATGGAGCGAGTTATACACTTGAGCCGCCCTGTTTCCCAGCATCGGAGCACCGACGAGATGCTGACACAGACTTTTGGTGCATTCAATGAACTTTGCGGAAACGTAAAACGTGTAGTAATTATTTTATATTTTATTCAGTCACATTGTTCAGATGTATTTTTATGACTTCTGTCTTTTTCGATTTTGAAAATAAAACTTTTTAAAAACAGTCTTCGACGTTCAAAGTATTTAATTGGCGCAGTCGGTAGGATAGTTTTGTGGATATCCATCGCGGAAAATCTGTGAGTTTCAACTCTTAAACGAAATATCCGAACTCTATCTACAGTGTGTCTCCCACGAATCCAACCAGGATACCTGAACGAGTTCACATGGTTCTGGACGTCGCAATACTGATGCTGTAAGTTGATTTTCTTTAGTTCATGTCAGACTCCTCTTCATCCAGTGATTCCTTCAGTGAAAACACCCAAGATTTAGAGTCAAATTCTTCTCGTACTTCCTTTTGCGAAAATACCGAAGATTTAGATTTACGTTTAGTACAAATATTTGATAATTTAAAAATTGCCGGTACAGATTTAAATATGGCTCCTCCAGTATTAGATATCAAGAATCTATCAATAATTCCAAATTTTGATGGAAACTCAAACAAACTTCATAGATTCATCAGTGCATCCGAATCAATTCTCAATCATTATTGGGACACATTAAATCCCAATAATTTTCAAAATACACTTTTGTTGAACGGAATTATGAATAAACTAGAAGGAAGGGCTGAAGAAGTTGTCGCCATATATGGTATCAAAAGCTGGGCCGATATTAAATCAGCCTTGACCCAAAATTTTGGCGATCAAAGGGATGAAAATTGTTTGAATCAGGACTTGGTTAACTTAAGGCAGAAGCCAAATGAATCTCCGTTTCAGTTCCATGAAAATGTTTTGCATTTATTAAATACAATTTGTAATTATATCGACCTCCATGTAGAGGAGCTGTTCAGCGTGAAAGTAAGAGAGAATTCTTCAAAAAGCAGGCACTTAAAACATTTTTAGCCGGTTTGAAAGACCCACTAGGTCCAATTATACGTGCTATGAGGCCTTCCACTCTCGCTCAATCCTTACAATTTATAATAGAAGAAGATAATATTAAATATTTTCAAAAATCTAACCAACCTAATCATACAAATATGGCTGTCAGAAAACCGATCAATAATTCTCAATTTTCACACCAACACCCTCAAAATAATTTTGTTCAGCGACCTTCGACATCACAATACAGACAAATGAATTTTACCTCTCCACAACAACCCCAATTTCCCAGAGGTCCAATCAATTTGCCAAGACACCCAAACCCACCTATCCAAAGATTCCATTCAAATGCCCAAGTTTTTGGAAAACCCCGAAATGCATGGAAACCATTCCATTATGTTCCTCAAAATACACCTACACCAATGAGTATATCGACCCGAAATACGACACCTCAGTATAGGCGACAGACTCAAAATAATTTTTTCCAAAATAATGGCCAACGTCCCAATGTCATATCGGAAGAATTATTTAATACCGAACATTTTGACGAAAAAATAGAATCCAATCACGAAGAGAACCCCAGTAACTTTGAATATGAGAACTATGACGATACATACCAGGAGGAATACCCTGAAAATTTTCTAGAGGACCAGTCGATAAACGAAGAGACGTGATAGAGTATCATATGTCAACCGACAAAAAAGAACTCCCCTATCTTCAAATCCATCACCCTCCTCTGAAACTTTTAATTGATACTGGTTCCACGAAATCTTTCATCAACCCCGAAATAGCCTCCAAATATTATCACGATAAAATATTTTTTGAGCCTTTCATAGTATCTACAATTTTTCAAACTTCATTCCATGATTACTGTGCAGAAATCCCAACATTCCCAGAACTCAAAAAAAATGATAGTCTAAAATTTTACCTATTTAATTTCCACAATATTTTTGATGGTCTCATATGACTCGATAATTTGAAACTTGATTTTGTCAATTCCAAATTATTTACCCCCACTTGCGTTATTCCGATACGCTACCAACCATCCATTCAAAGTATCAATTACAAGGTGAAAATCAAACCTCATACAAAATTGATTACCAAAATTCCAGTTGACAGAAAAAACGGTGACGTCATCATACCGAAGCAAAATATCCAAAATTGCGAAATTCTCGAAACTCTTTCTAGATCAGAAAACGGTCTTGCTTCAGCTGAAATATCCAATAAAACAAATCAAGAAATAACGTTGTCCTTATCGAATCCAATCAAATCAATACATTTTGAAGAAAATAATTACGAAATATACCATGTTGATGTGACCCCAAAAAACGATATCACGAAATTTGACATTGACGAATTAATTCGTACCTCTCACATGAACGAGGAGGAAAAGCGTGAAATACTCCGATTATGTAGAAAATTTTCCGACATATTTCACTCAGAAAACAGACCACTGACTTTTACCAACCAAGTGAAACATTGCATCAAGACCAAAGACGAAATACCCGTTTTTACGAAATCGTATAGGTACCCTTTTATCCACAAGCCTGAAGTTGAAAGACAAGTCAACTCGATGCTAGAACAAGGTATTATTCGTCCTAGCAATTCGCCCTGGTCATCACCAATATGGATTGTCCCAAAAAAGGTGGACGCATCCGGAAAAAAGAAGTGGAGAATAGTCGTCGACTACAGGAAGGTCAACGAAAAAACTGTAGATGATCGATATCCTCTTCCTAATATAACGGATGTCCTGGATAAACTTGGGAAGTGTAACTATTTCACTACTTTAGACTTAGCTAGCGGATTCCACCAAATAGAGATGAATTCTGAAGATATTCCAAAAACAGCTTTCAACGTTGAGAACGGGCACTACGAGTACCTGCGTATGCCTTTTGGGTTGAAGAATGCTCCAGCGACCTTCCAGCGAGTCATGGACAACATTCTACGAGGTCTCCAGAACGAAATTTGCTTGGTCTATCTCGATGACATCATCATCTATTCGACTTCCCTCCAGGAACATATTGTTAGTCTTACAAAAATATTTCAGCGCCTCAGGGATACTAATATCAAGATACAACTTGATAAATCGGAATTCCTCAAGAAAGAAGTAGCTTACCTGGGCCATATCGTTACACCAGAAGGAGTCAGACCGAATCCGGACAAGATCGCAGCGATCAAGAAATATCCAATTCCACGAACAACCAAAGAAATCAAAGGATTCCTTGGCCTACTCGGGTACTACCGAAAATTCATCAAGGACTTCGCTCGCATCACCAAACCCTTAACATTATGCCTGAAAAAAGACGCCAAAATCGAACATACACCCCAATTCATAAATTGCTTCGAGCATTGTAAAAATATGTTGACCAACGAACCTATCCTTCAGTACCCCGGTTTCTCCAAAGACTTTAACTTGACGACGGATGCAAGTAACGTAGCCATTGGGTCCATTTTATCTCAGGGCCCCATCGGAAAAGATAAACCAGTGGCGTACGCCTCGAGGACACTCAATCAATCAGAGCAAAATTATAGCACAATCGAGAAAGAGTTGTTGGCAATTGTATGGGCTACGAAATATTTTAGGCCATACCTGTACGGCCGAAAATTCAAGATAATAACTGACCACAAACCACTGAAATGGATGATGTCACTCAAAGAACCAAATTCGAGACTGGTAAGATGGCGTCTGAAACTTGAAGAGTTCGAGTATGAAGTAGAATACAAAAAAGGAAAGAATAATACCAACGCAGATGCACTGTCTCGTATCGAGATAAATACAAAGGAATTTTTCCAATACGTAGATGAATTCAATCAATCATTAGCTGGACCTAGCAATCGAAAATCAATATCTGATGACAATGAAGACAACCTCTCTACCACAGGAAATGTAAGTGACCCACCAATAATGACAGATGTGACGGAACGACAACACTCCTCCGAGAAACCCGCCACAGCCGAAGAAAACGAAGAAACAGACGGAGATACAATACACACCAGCCACGAAGAACCAATACTAGAAATGAAAACCTCCGAAAAACCACTCAACAACTATGATCATCAATTAATGATAAAATTCGTTTTACATTCACCAACAAAACCAAAGATAAAACAAATATTCCCTACCAAAAAGCGCATCCTTTCCCAAATTTCGATTGCTAACCTTGAAAATGACATAATCGATATTTTTAAAAATTATATTGATCCAAAATTCACACACGCAATTTACTACGAAAACGATACGTATACCCCTCGTATCGTCAATACTTTACAAACAACTTTCAAAAACTCTGCATATAAATTGATAAAATGTAACTCAGTTCTAGAAGACGTTACCGAAGAAGACAGACAGACAGAATTATTAAAAAACTATCACGAGGGTAAGACAAACCATCGCGGAATTGTAGAAACCTAAACGAGAATCAAAAGATCATATTATTGGCCAGGTTTAAAAAATTACGTTACAAAGTATATAAACCTTTGCGAAATTTGCCAAATCAATAAATATGATAGGAATCCACCAAACCAAAAACTTCTGATAACGCCCACACCCTCAAAACCATTCGAAATATTACATATTGACACCTTCCAAGCACAAGGTCAGAAGTTTTTAAAAATAATCGATACATTTTCCAAATATGCTCAAGCATACCCCCTTTCAGGAATTTCAGGATTAGAAGTTGTAAGAGCATATTTAATTTTTATCACCCATCACGGTATCCCCGCTCTTGTGATAATGGATAACGGATCGGAACTGAAAAATTCCGTAGTGAAAGAGTTTTTCAGAACACATCAGATCAGTATTCATTACATCACAGTCAATAATTCCCAATCGAACGATGCCATTGAAAGGTTCCATTCGACTCTGATTGAACACTTACGAATTATTAGATCCAAAGATAAAAATAAAATCGATATTTTGAACCAAATGCCTTATGCTATTTTAGGGTACAATCATTCGATACATACATCGACAAAACAAAAACCAATCGATATCATAAACGGACATTTGAATACCAAAGATCCATTTGACATTGACATCAACGAAAAACCGATGAACAATTACATTCATGAACATCGCGAAATGACAAAAGAAATATACAAAAACCTAAACGAACAAATGACAAAACGCAAAGAGAAAACAATTGAGAGACATAATCGAAATCGAGAAGAACCCTTAGAATACACCCCAGACACCGACCTTTATCGAAAAATAAAATCGAATACGAGAAATAAACTTTCACCAAAATTTACGAAAGCAAACGTTGTCAAAAATAAAAATATTAAGGTCATTGCACTTCACAAACAAAATTTAAAAAACCAAAGGCTAATCAGAAAAAATTGTTACAGGTGCCACCTACTGGTACCAGCAGTACCACAGGAGGTGATAATAACCAACCTGAACAAGAATCCAGGGAATCTACCGTTTAAATTAGGAACGACCAGAATAAAAATCAAAACCCATAGTTTCATCCACTATTATGACCTTCAACCTATCGAACACCAAATTCAATCAATAAAAAATCTATACAAGAATGTAACAGTCGCAATTCACAAAAAACAAAATATCTCCGAAATGACCGAACTTGTAAATTTTGATAGAGCACTTTTGTATCGAATAAATTCAGCGGAACAAAAATTCAATTCATTGAGTCCAAATGGACGAGTAAAGAGAGGACTCATAGACGGTTTAGGATCGATTATAAAAAGTATTTCTGGAAACCTAGATGCAAATGATGCTGCCCACTATGACGAGGCAATCAAAGATCTTCAAACTAATCAACAAAAAATCGTTAAAAACTTGAATAAAGAAATTTCTCTTACTACCGGTATTATCGAAAATTTCAATAAAACAATCGCAATAATTGATCAGAATGAGAAGGCGATAACTTCCACCCTGAAAAAATTGAATACCAAATTGAACCAGTTCATATTAAATATAGATGAATATTGGGAAATTCGAGATGTATTGGATCAAATCAATATTTCACTAGAAATTATCTTGCAATTATTGATGGATATTGAAAACGCAGTTACATTTGCCAGACTCAAAACAACACATAGCAGTATATTGAAAATTGATGAACTTCAGTCCATAGTTGAAAAGATTTCAAGTTATTATTCTCCAAATCAATTGATTTTTCCAAATGATCCAAAATATACTCATAAATACTATGATCTATTAGAAATCGAAGCATATCATTCAAATACTAAGATTGTTTTTGTGCTCCACTTTCCTATTGTCCACCCAGAAAGCTTCCTTCTATATCATCTGTATTCCATCCCTACTACCAATTCAACTATGATTGTTCCACCCAGTACCTATCTGATAATGAACGAGAACTTCTACCAATACACATCATTGCCATGCATCGAACTGCGACCAAACTACTATTGCCCAAATAACGACCTTGTTGACGGCCTGAGACAACCAGACTGTGTATTTCAATTACTTCAACTGTCGTCCACCTACATCACCTGCCGACAGACACCAGTAAGGACCACAACCAATTTGATAGAGCAGATCGATGAGTCTCACTACATAGCGATACTTCCCAATCAAACCAAAATCCAAACCACCTGCAAACGAAGTGATTTTACAACACTTCGGGGAAACTATTTGATTGAACTACCCAGCGGCTGCCGATTCGAAACCGATGAACGCAAATTTGTCAACAAAAAATCGTCAGTAATGGAGAGCCAATGTTCCTTCCAGAAATCACTCTACCACATAGTCCGCCCAGGGAGAACGTCTCCGAAATCATCATCAAAGATATCCCACTGGACAAGATTCATGAACTTCAGAAGCAACAGCAGAACCTAGGACCGATCCACACTTTCTATAGAGAAAATTCGTCAACCACCCACTGGATCATCCCAATCTACATAACAATAATTATTGTAGGTTCCTACTTCAGCTTCCAATTCATTCGTAACAAACGAAGACCAAATCCAGCAGGGCCAACAGAAGAACAACCCCCGGCGAACACCACAGCATTTTTCAGTCCATGAAATATGCTTCCATTTAGCGATGGAGGAGTTATACACTTGAGCGGCCCTGTTTCCCAGCATCGGAGCACCGACGAGATGCTGACACAGACTTTTGGTGCATTCAATGAACTTTGCGGAAACGTGAAACGTGTAGTAATTATTTTATATGTTATTGTTCAGATGTATTTTTATTACTTCTGTCTTTTTCGATTTTGAAAATAAAACTTTTTAAAAACAGTCTTCGACGTTCAAAGTATTTAATTAGCGCGAAGGTGTACATGTAGAATTTAAGTGATATTTTTGTTTAATAATTATAATTGAAATTGAGTCAATTATTAAGAATGATGTCGAGTGTAGATATTGTGTTCTTTTTCAAATTTTTTATTCATAAAGTAAAATTCTGGAGGAAAGAAAAATGAGAAAAATGCACTAACTATAATAGAATATCTCAAGAGTCCACGTTGAACTGCGGAAGACATATTGTTTTCCTTCTTTTTCCACAAAATTTGATTGCGGTCGAGAATAGTCGTCTATGTTGACTCTTCAAATTTGAAAAATTATAAAAAATCGAACGAAGTTGAAAGAAATGAACTATTGCAACAGCAAAAGTAATAGCAAAAATTAGTTTATGAATTTTGGCATTTGGGAACAAACCTAACAAGTTCCACTTCACTGATAACATGAGTTTATAGTGACCCCTCAAAGTTGTTCAAATCCAAAAAAATCAGCGTCTTTTAGTTAATAAAAAAAATGTTTTGAAAAAATTGCAATTTACTAGTTTTCCAGGTGAATATTTCAAATTTTGCTTCCCTAAAATTGAACAATTTTTCAAATCACTTTCTTGCTATCTTTACAAGTAACCTTATTTTTTCTTGCCAATGTGAGTCCATTATTTTTCCCAGGAATTTCGACGAACTCTTTAAAGTTGTTTAAAATTTAAACATGCTATTTTACATGCTGACTCGATTTAAAGGAACTTAAATATAGTAAATAGAGTAGCTACATTGACAAAAAAAGTATAATAAATAGTGATGGAGTTACACAAATTCCTATATTATAGTTTCCACCATTTGAACAGACATTCATTCAAAATGAAGGATCGCAACGTCATAATATTCATCAAGGTCTTCACAAGGTTTGTTAAGTGCAAAAAGTCATGAGTATTGAGCAGAAGTACTATACCATCAATATCACCGATTTCAGAGAGAATAGCATTTGGTCTTATGCCTGAGTAGGTAGGATTTTCAAAAAGAGTATGTTGCAAAGACTCAGTCACGTGTAAGTTACAAATTGAACACATCTCTGACGTGCCAATTTGGTAAAAATAGCCATGCAACTAGAACATCAAGGACTTTTTGCTAGACATTCTGATTTGAGCAATAATACGCGTTATATAGATTTGTGAGGGAATACTTAAGTAAGATTTTGATGGATCTATATTATATAGAGCTATAAGTCTGTAGCTGTAGCACCAGTGACCGAAATCTTTTGCAAGGATTGCATGAATGAAATGTCATCTGCATAAAGGTTTATCTCACCATTACTCACGTTGTTAGTAAGATCATTCACAAACAGTAAAAAATCAGTGACCTGAGAACACCTTAGTAGATAGATTGGTTATATGGGATGACCCCCCTCCTTTTTTTTTCTCTGGCCAATCAGAACGAAGCTAATTTTTTTGTGTCCACAAACCCCGCCCACAGACACACCTCTCGTTTTTTAATGAAGGGAGTAACCACCACCAAATATTCACGCCCCTCGTAGAACCGCCTTTTCAAATCGTAGGACTACATAGAAATGTTTTTCTTTTAAGAAAAAAATTTAATATTATGAAGAGACATTTTCAGAAGTATTCCTTAAAAATAAAATACGCCCTGTATATGCCGACACTCCGGTAGCAGACATTAAAAATGACCCTAGCCACTGCAGGTAGCTTCCCACCGAAATAAAGTTGATAGCCATTCATAAGAATGGTGAAGACATTCTACGAAATTATGTATACTTTCCAAGAATGAGGGGTAATTCCGATGATAATTTTCATCTATGAATGAGAAGTAGATACTATTAGGTAGAGAAAAAGGGAGATGGTTGACTTTGAATATGTTGGCACGAAAAGTTATCTTTTCTGACCAAAACTCAGACTAGAGTTATTTGAATGCGAGTAAATTCCAATGTTAATTTTATACTGAAGGAGAAATGGAATTGACAATTTGAGGGATGTGGTTGGATTGTTTTAAATGTGATTCAAAACATAAAAGTATCTTATATCTTCATTAATATTAGGTAATAGGTCCGATGATATTTAATTCAAAATGAAAAATATCAACTCGAAAGAAACACATTTATTTTATACTACTCTTTCTTTGTAAAAAATAATCTAATAGTAATCTAAGTCTAGTACATGCTAAAAATAGGTGAATCCAAAAAATAGCAGGAAACTGGTGCCATTCAGGTTTTCTACCTGGCGGATCCTTGATGTCAAAAAAAGAGTAGTGTTTACTCCATAAGAACACCATTGTATTTTTTAGAAAAAGAGCCGTGTACGATTTCATGATATTCAGTTTTCTTCAGAGAACTGGAAGGTCAGAAAAATAGTCGTGTGTAATTAGGTGGAAACCTTTTTGAGACAGTTTTCGTGTTCTTTTGTCACAAGAGTTTATCTGGTCACGTGGTTTTTGTTCTAGTCTGGTAGTTAGAAGTGTATAATTATAAATAACGGGTTTCTAGATTACCGTAATATTTTCGTTCCTCGTTAGCCTGCAAGATTTCCAACTTACCATTTAGTAACTTATGTCAAGCGTCATTATTGTTGATTATCTTGATTTTGTGATGACACTCGCTTACTGGATTATTTATTGATCTATTATCTATAGACCACTCATAAAAACCACTATAATTTTCATTCAATTTCCCTATAAATCCTCCATGAGTTAACGAACATACAACTCTTAGTTTCCCCGACCTGATCGTCTTTGTTTTCAATGTTATTCATCTGTTTTTCGTCTCGTGTTTACCCGAAAGTTATGATAACTTCCTCATTTTTTTCATCTGTGACTCAAGATTCCGTCGCTAGAAGAAACAAACTGTAACAGTGTTTTATAAGAAAAATACAGAGAAAAAAATGAATAGAGCAACAGGCGGGTAGACAGGGAGGCATGCAGGCAGGCAAGCAGACAGGCATGCATGCAGGCAGACAGGCAGGAAGGCAGGCCGGCATGCAGTAGTAGATGTAAACTATCAATTCATAGTTATAAAATTACGAAGGAGGTTATGGTAGGAGAAACATTTCAAGTTTTTGATTTCAGACTAGAAACACAAATACTCAAACAGCTCATTCAGCAGAAACAGCGGTACAAGTTCCCTATATATTTTTGACGGACGAAGCTCATTCTCTTCGTGAATTTTTACCAGCGCTTATTGCCTGATCCGACAAGTTTTAGCCTGCTTTCTTTTTGTTCACTCTCGTTCCAAACACATTAGTAATTTCAGACTCCGACCGGTGTCGACAACCGGTAAGCAGATAAATTGTCTTTCTATTCGTACTCTAAAAAAGAGATAAGCCCAATGAATAGAGATGAATAGATACGCCAACATTATATAAAACAGACTTTCCAGCCCCAAGGGAAAGTTTGGTATAGACACGAGTTTCTGCCAGAAAGTCGTCATTCCTGAACGACGGTACATACATATTTCTGCTCTTGCATCTAACAAAATATTGATGGATAATTTTGTTTTTTTCAGTATTGTTCCTTCCGTCATCAGACTGTACTCTTCCGAATAACTCTCAGAAGTCTTCAGAAGGGTAATGTCAGCTAGGAATGACATGGTATCAGATATCCTAGACAAATATATTTATGAGGACTCTTTTCCACTCATGAGTGTATCAGTTTGTGATTCAAGAATACTAATTATGATGAGAAAAGAGGCAATTTCTGCACCTCATTTCCAATGAACCAGCTTTCCAATGAAAAATAAACTATATCAGTGTAGTTACTCTTTGTTTATCCTTTATCTCATGAATTGAAAGAATAAACTCTCTTTCAACAGATCTACCTAATTTCACAAGCCATTTCAGATCTGCGATATCACATACAATTTTGGCTCTCACGGTACCGCTTCTTTGATTCAACGAGATAAAATTCACTCCTCATAATATTGATATTTTCCAAATCAATTTGTAATTATTCAAAATGTGGTCTTTTCGTCATCCAACGCGGTACACCCTTACATCCAGACATCTCTCGGAGAGCTTTACTTTTCCCAAGCACGGTTGGTAACTGCTACTGGAAATGTCCGTCTAAGTATGCCAGTCACCCCATCCAATTTGGGATCGCGCCCTAGGTGCTATGGTTTTCCAATCCAACATATCCAACTACAACTGTCTTCCGAATGGGAAAAAATACCCAGAATTGTTTGCGTACACAAATTATCAATTGTTTACATATTTTCATTTTTTACCATACATCTTGTTGATATATTCAATCACAAGCATACCTAAGATCTCACTACGAAATATGCGAATCAGCTACTAAATGTTAAGTTCAACTACCAACCATATTTTCGTTTTGTTGTCTTTTCGTCAACCGGCTGCAACTTTACGAGCAACACGCAGAAATCTTCGAAAGACTTGGGCGAGCTAGGAAAGACGAGGCCCTAACCTTTCAACGTTTGATACCGTGCAAGGGGACCAGTACCCATGCAAGGATCCGAACCCACGTACTTGTAATCGAGAAGCGGTCGCTATGCCATGAAGGCCTCCACGGCGCGTATACAAAAACATATTCAACTCTAAGACTTTCGAAAAGTAACAATCGATTTCTTTGACATTTTCACAAAGTAATAAATGTTAACTCATGCAAGCAGCAACTATAGACATCAACAATATCCTTTTTTTTCACATGGTATCGGATATCCTAGACAAATATATTTATGAGGACTCTTTTCCACTCATGAGTGTATCAGGTTGTGATTCAAGAATACTAATTATGATGAGAAAAGAGGCATTTTCTGCACCTCATTTCCAATGAACCAGCTTTCGAATGAAAAATGAACTAGATCAGTGTAGTTACTCTTTGTTTATCCTTTATCTCATGAATTGAAAGAATAAACTCTCTTTCAACAGATCTACCTAATTTCACAAGCCATTTCAGATCTGCGATATCACATACAATTTTGGCTCTCACGGTACCGCTTCTTTGATTCAACGAGATAAAATTCACTCCTCATAGTATTGATATTTTCCAAATCAATTTGTAATTATTCAAAATGTGGTCTTTTCGTCATCCAACGCGGTATACCCTTACATCCAGACATCTCTCGGAGAACACCACGAAAAAACTATCTTTTCAGTATTATAAACAGTTACAGATTAAGACATCTCTTCATGATCATTTTGACAGGCCGAAGTTTAAATACTCAGGAAATGAGCACCAATGTGCTTTTTTTCAAAAGGAAGTCGTGTTTCTCTAAAATTCCATGAGAAACCAGGAACTTGAATGTATATTTTTATCATAGAAAGGAAAAATTACGGCATGATACGGAACTAGTATGGACATGCTCAAAGAGTACGGACCAGAGTTTGGTTGTGACAAATTTGACATTATTCAGATCAATACTTTGAAGTAGATATAATGCTGCTAGTACAACTTTTTAACTAATCCATGATTATTCGATTGAATGTCCATAATCTAGATTCAGCACCCTATTACTTCCTTATACTATGTTTACTCCAGGGATCCTATATAATGTGTCGAAATAGATGTACATCAGATCTGGAATTGGTCAGTAAAGGTTTGAATCAATACCAAAAAACAAATTGACAACAAATACAAGCCCTATTATGATTTGGTTGACATATTTATTTATCTCAGAGATATATCCAGTGATCAATATAGCTAGGGAATGAACCATCAATTTTCCGCCGCGGCGGTGGGTTTTGATCGGAATGTGGCTGTACCAGCAAATGCTGGATACATGTTCCAGAAGCAAAATTAAGTATGATACTGCATCATATTGGGTTCAAAAGCAGATGACCCAACTACTCAAATAAAACTATATTATTTATAACCAAAATTTCGAAAAGATGAAACGATTGGACCCTTCAAAGAAAACAGGTCGGCACTGAAGTCAATGAGTACTTAGAGGAACGACATGGTCAGAAGACTTTAAATCAGTGGTGATTTTTGATGAAAATCTAGTTGTAACTGAATTGAACAAAACTGACTTATTTTTCAACAAAACCTGTACTTACAAGTTGATATATGAGGTGAACCGACGTTAATATAATACAATAATGATAATCGCTCTGAAGTAATCACATGAGTATACCCCAAATGCAATGCTTGTACTGATGGTGGATGACTTCCCACTACTATTTCTCGATATTTTCAACATTGCGTTGTGAAAAACAAAAGAAAAAAAGGTTCGAAGACTCATGAAGATTCAAGAATCACGATAAAAAAACTTTCACATTGCGAAAACCCTCGTAACATATATAGCGAAGTTGATAATTCTCTATATGGCATAAACAACGAGGGCCGTTTTTTTTTTGAGAATCAACGGAACTTGAAGACTTTACAAAAGGTTAGGAAAACTGTGTAATCAAAACCATTTAGTGAATTTCGTACAGATCGGAGAAACGCGCTTATATGATGATTATGCTTACTACAACTGCTTCGAGTCTCTATGATATTAAACGCTACTTGGTTGATAAAACCGATCCCTTACCTTGGGGACATCAAAGTCTATAATAAAAGTATATGATATTCACCCAGAATGTATAATAATCATTCTGTGCGATTTCTGTTTTCAGTTGTAGAAATACTTCAATATTAATTAATTGAAGCTTTTTAAAAATTCAAAGATTTGCAATAAACAAAAATCAATAAGGAGTTGGTATTCCTGCCAAACCCCCATAAACAAGAATACGTTTCTCACTTTTCCGTCCAGTTTTTTTTTTTTCTCTCCCTTTATTCATGTCATGGTTCTCTCTATCTCTGGCTCTTTCGCTCTTTCCTCTATTTTCACTTCATCTCCATCCAGTAATTACGGTCTACTTGTGAAAAATGTTTGCCTAATTCCATGCTCAGTATCACAACAAACTTTCATTACTTTTTTCCCAGTAATTTTCATAAACAGACACAACAACGATTTTAAATCTCTTCATATTCAGCGTTTGAGTCATTCTCAAAACTCATAATGATATACAGATAAATGAGCCCAATGTTGATACTACTTGGCGGAAGACAATTATTCTAATAATGAAAAATGGATGATATAATCCAGTCTTCTGCTTTCATCTAAACTATAGATATATTTGACGGCAAGTCATCTCCAAGGAAAACTACTACTGCCGCTACGACCGTTGAACTACATCAGTTAGAATCTTGCTAAAGTTTTCTACAAGAACTACTTTGCAGTGCTCTTTAAATATCATAGCTGCAATTGTTATTAGGTCTTAGGGATTATAATATACAGAATAAGTCGCCATAGATCCCGACAGAAAGTTGCTTCCATTGAAATGTTTGAGGGTATGAAACCAACACTTTACCAAAATCAGATACTTCTGCATATGTACAAATAACCTTCATTACATCTCATTTCATAATTCAAAGTCACTATCTTCACATTCAACGTATGTCCGCCGCCTGTTTCTTCGTTGAATGAATTCCTAAAATAATATTAGGGGTTCCTTCGGAAACGATGCGTTCTCTCTGCCGACTGACAATATTTACAACCAGGGTTCTGTATACTAATTAATGTTTTCTTTCTATGAGTTCCTAATTTATAATATATTTTAAATAACGTTAAGATATGAAATTTTCTCGTCGAAGTATGGAATAGCATTCCATTTGGTATTTCAATATTACCACAATAAATTATAGTAATTGGCGGAGGATTTTCTCATAACGAATTTTATAGCAGATGTATGGCATGAGATGCAGGATATGTGAGTAAATATACGTATTTGATCATTGTATCTGCAAATGTTTCAAATTTTCACTACTGTAATAAAAGGTACACTTTCTCCGGAATGATTGACAATAATGTGAGTATATTCAATTTTTTACTTTGTTTTCACAGTTTTCCGAGAATTTGAAGAAATTAATAATCTATAGCTTGTTCTTGAAAGTAGGAGTATAGAAAAACTTTTCAAAAGGGTGACAAGTAGAGAAACAAGAATGCAATTTGTTAGGCATGACTATGAATTTCGGATATCAAGAGATGAAACTGTATAATTATTGTGTTTTACATGGCTTTGTATTACATTGAGGTAGGTAACTGTTAGATAAAAAGATAAATATTGAAATTATGCAAATTGTTGTTATTGAGATTACATTTTTTGATACCTACAATTTTTGTGTGTTGAATAAATGATACTTTTCATTGCAGTGAAAGTGTCCTTTTTGTAGCAATTTCATTATCCGATCCCTTTTCACTAGCATGGTAGAGAAAGACTTTGATATTATGCAAATGAGAACAAATTGAAAGATATCTAAGGCAGTGAGGTTCATAAGATTTGAAAAAGATAATTCTCCATGATTCTGGTCACTTCTAGTGCTGATTATGATTTGTCGAGGTTGTTTTTAGCTGTATTGAGAGGTAATTTGTATTTTGTTTACATTTCAGAGTAATTAGATAAGATTATTGAAAATGACCACTTCTGTGTATTGGAGGATATGAAAATAGAAATTACTTCTGTCAAAAAGTTTCTTTTTGGTATTTTTTAGTACAATGGGGCATTACTGACTTTGATATTAGGTAAAATTGGAAGATAGTCCAGGAAGAAAGGATTTGTTGATAATCTGCGATTGGGGATTTGAATACTGATGGTTTTGAACGATTCTAAAAACTTCTCATCATTTCTCTGATTATATTTTGTTTGTTTCAGTGTATAATAACTTTGATACTGTTTTCATCTTCAGGTTAGTCAGAGTTTTTTTTTAAACGTCCCCTTTTCTGTGAATTTGAGTTGTGAATACCGACCATTCTCGTTGCAGTAGGGTAAGTTTTCATTCTCTTTCTGATGTTTTCAGTAATATGTGTTGAGAATGGTTTTGATATTTTTGGATATTACAGGTAGGTAGGTACATAGTAAATTATTAAAAATTGTGTTTTCCGTTGACCAGCTGTCGTCCCTCTTACGGACGACAGCCCTCAGAAGTCGAAACTTATGCGAGCCGAGGATTAACGAGGTCTTACCTTTTTACGTGCGATTCCTAGCACTTTCTCGGACCATCGGAAAAATTCATGCAGTCGCTGGGGTTTGAACCTTCGACTGACAGCCGAAGTGATTGAAACATCGGCGCTTTAATCACTCGGCTACCTGGCCCTCCGTAGCTCCGGTTTGGAGGATAGCAGTTCTATAGATTCTGTCATTTTCAACTAATGAATTTTCAGCCATCTTCAGTAATTCTTGCGGCTTTCAGGAAATTTGAAAAAGCAGAAAGATGTCGTCACGTCTCCTGAAATATCTTGGAAATATAAGAAAACTGTAATTCTTCGAATCTGGGTGGTGATGACACAGAGCAACACTTGGTAAGCCTGTTCCATCTTCAGGACCAGAAAAAGTGGGGGGAAGATAGTGACTTTGAATTATGAAATGAGATGTAATGAAGGTTATTTGTACATATGCAGAAGTATCTGATTTTGGTAAAGTGTTGGTTTCATACCCTCAAACATTTCAATGGAAGCAACTTTCTGTCGGGATCTATGGCGACTTATTCTGTATATTATAATCTCTAAGACCTAATAACAATTGCAGCTATGATATTTAAAGAGCACTGCAAAGTAGTTCTTGTAGAAAACTTTAGCAAGATTCTAACTGATGTAGTTCAACGGTCGTAGCGGCAGTAGTAGTTTTCCTTGGAGATGACTTGCCGTCAAATATATCTATAGTTTAGATGAAAGCAGAAGACTGGATTATATCATCCATTTTTCATTATTAGAATAATTGTCTTCCGCCAAGTAGTATCAACATTGGGCTCATTTATCTGTATATCATTATGAGTTTTGAGAATGACTCAAACGCTGAATATGAAGAGATTTAAAATCGTTGTTGTGTCTGTTTATGAAAATTACTGGGAAAAAAGTAATGAAAGTTTGTTGTGATACTGAGCATGGAATTAGGCAAACATTTTTCACAAGTAGACCGTAATTACTGGATGGAGATGAAGTGAAAATAGAGGAAAGAGCGAAAGAGCCAGAGATAGAGAGAACCATGACATGAATAAAGGGAGAGAAAAAAAAAAAACTGGACGGAAAAGTGAGAAACGTATTCTTGTTTATGGGGGTTTGGCAGGAATACCAACTCCTTATTGATTTTTGTTTATTGCAAATCTTTGAATTTTTAAAAAGCTTCAATTAATTAATATTGAAGTATTTCTACAACTGAAAACAGAAATCGCACAGAATGATTATTATACATTCTGGGTGAATATCATATACTTTTATTATAGACTTTGATGTCCCCAAGGTAAGGGATCGGTTTTATCAACCAAGTAGCGTTTAATATCATAGAGACTCGAAGCAGTTGTAGTAAGCATAATCATCATATAAGCGCGTTTCTCCGATCTGTACGAAATTCACTAAATGGTTTTGATTACACAGTTTTCCTAACCTTTTGTAAAGTCTTCAAGTTCCGTTGATTCTCAAAAAAAAAACGGCCCTCGTTGTTTATGCCATATAGAGAATTATCAACTTCGCTATATATGTTACGAGGGTTTTCGCAATGTGAAAGTTTTTTTATCGTGATTCTTGAATCTTCATGAGTCTTCGAACCTTTTTTTCTTTTGTTTTTCACAACGCAATGTTGAAAATATCGAGAAATAGTAGTGGGAAGTCATCCACCATCAGTACAAGCATTGCATTTGGGGTATACTCATGTGATTACTTCAGAGCGATTATCATTATTGTATTATATTAACGTCGGTTCACCTCATATATCAACTTGTAAGTACAGGTTTTGTTGAAAAATAAGTCAGTTTTGTTCAATTCAGTTACAACTAGATTTTCATCAAAAATCACCACTGATTTAAAGTCTTCTGACCATGTCGTTCCTCTAAGTACTCATTGACTTCAGTGCCGACCTGTTTTCTTTGAAGGGTCCAATCGTTTCATCTTTTCGAAATTTTGGTTATAAATAATATAGTTTTATTTGAGTAGTTGGGTCATCTGCTTTTGAACCCAATATGATGCAGTATCATACTTAATTTTGCTTCTGGAACATGTATCCAGCATTTGCTGGTACAGCCACATTCCGATCAAAACCCACCGCCGCGGCGGAAAATTGATGGTTCATTCCCTAGCTATATTGATCACTGGATATATCTCTGAGATAAATAAATATGTCAACCAAATCATAATAGGGCTTGTATTTGTTGTCAATTTGTTTTTTGGTATTGATTCAAACCTTTACTGACCAATTCCAGATCTGATGTACATCTATTTCGACACATTATATAGGATCCCTGGAGTAAACATAGTATAAGGAAGTAATAGGGTGCTGAATCTAGATTATGGACATTCAATCGAATAATCATGGATTAGTTAAAAAGTTGTACTAGCAGCATTATATCTACTTCAAAGTATTGATCTGAATAATGTCAAATTTGTCACAACCAAACTCTGGTCCGTACTCTTTGAGCATGTCCATACTAGTTCCGTATCATGCCGTAATTTTTCCTTTCTATGATAAAAATATACATTCAAGTTCCTGGTTTCTCATGGAATTTTAGAGAAACACGACTTCCTTTTGAAAAAAAGCACATTGGTGCTCATTTCCTGAGTATTTAAACTTCGGCCTGTCAAAATGATCATGAAGAGATGTCTTAATCTGTAACTGTTTATAATACTGAAAAGATAGTTTTTTCGTGGTGTTCTCCGAGAGATGTCTGGATGTAAGGGTATACCGCGTTGGATGACGAAAAGACCACATTTTGAATAATTACAAATTGATTTGGAAAATATCAATACTATGAGGAGTGAATTTTATCTCGTTGAATCAAAGAAGCGGTACCGTGAGAGCCAAAATTGTATGTGATATCGCAGATCTGAAATGGCTTGTGAAATTAGGTAGATCTGTTGAAAGAGAGTTTATTCTTTCAATTCATGAGATAAAGGATAAACAAAGAGTAACTACACTGATCTAGTTCATTTTTCATTCGAAAGCTGGTTCATTGGAAATGAGGTGCAGAAAATGCCTCTTTTCTCATCATAATTAGTATTCTTGAATCACAACCTGATACACTCATGAGTGGAAAAGAGTCCTCATAAATATATTTGTCTAGGATATCCGATACCATGTGAAAAAAAAGGATATTGTTGATGTCTATAGTTGCTGCTTGCATGAGTTAACATTTATTACTTTGTGAAAATGTCAAAGAAATCGATTGTTACTTTTCGAAAGTCTTAGAGTTGAATATGTTTTTGTATACGCGCCGTGGAGGCCTTCATGGCATAGCGACCGCTTCTCGATTACAAGTACGTGGGTTCGGATCCTTGCATGGGTACTGGTCCCCTTGCACGGTATCAAACGTTGAAAGGTTAGGGCCTCGTCTTTCCTAGCTCGCCCAAGTCTTTCGAAGATTTCTGCGTGTTGCTCGTAAAGTTGCAGCCGGTTGACGAAAAGACAACAAAACGAAAATATGGTTGGTAGTTGAACTTAACATTTAGTAGCTGATTCGCATATTTCGTAGTGAGATCTTAGGTATGCTTGTGATTGAATATATCAACAAGATGTATGGTAAAAAATGAAAATATGTAAACAATTGATAATTTGTGTACGCAAACAATTCTGGGTATTTTTTCCCATTCGGAAGACAGTTGTAGTTGGATATGTTGGATTGGAAAACCATAGCACCTAGGGCGCGATCCCAAATTGGATGGGGTGACTGGCATACTTAGACGGACATTTCCAGTAGCAGTTACCAACCGTGCTTGGGAAAAGTAAAGCTCTCCGAGAGATGTCTGGATGTAAGGGTGTACCGCGTTGGATGACGAAAAGACCACATTTTGAATAATTACAAATTGATTTGGAAAATATCAATATTATGAGGACTGAATTTTATCTCGTTGAATCAAAGAAGCGGTACCGTGAGAGCCAAAATTGTATGTGATATCGCAGATCTGAAATGGCTTGTGAAATTAGGTAGATCTGTTGAAAGAGAGTTTATTCTTTCAATTCATGAGATAAAGGATAAACAAAGAGTAACTACACTGATATAGTTTATTTTTCATTCGAAAGCTGGTTCATTGGAAATGAGGTGCAGAAATTGCCTCTTTTCTCATCATAATTAGTATTCTTGAATCACAAACTGATACACTCATGAGTGGAAAAGAGTCCTCATAAATATATTTGTCTAGGATATCCGATACCATGTCATTCCTAGCTGACATTACCCTTCTGAAGACTTCTGAGAGTTATTCGGAAGAGTACAGTCTGATGACGGAAGGAACAATACTGAAAAAAACAAAATTATCCATCAATATTTTGTTAGATGCAAGAGCAGAAATATGTATGTACCGTCGTTCAGGAATGACGACTTTCTGGCAGAAACTCGTGTCTATACCAAACTTTCCCTTGGGGCTGGAAAGTCTGTTTTATATAATGTTGGCGTATCTATTCATCTCTATTCATTGGGCTTATCTCTTTTTTAGAGTACGAATAGAAAGACAATTTATCTGCTTACCGGTTGTCGACACCGGTCGGAGTCTGAAATTACTAATGTGTTTGGAACGAGAGTGAACAAAAAGAAAGCAGGCTAAAACTTGTCGGATCAGGCAATAAGCGCTGGTAAAAATTCACGAAGAGAATGAGCTTCGTCCGTCAAAAATATATAGGGAACTTGTACCGCTGTTTCTGCTGAATGAGCTGTTTGAGTATTTGTGTTTCTAGTCTGAAATCAAAAACTTGAAATGTTTCTCCTACCATAACCTCCTTCGTAATTTTATAACTATGAATTGATAGTTTACATCTACTACTGCATGCCGGCCTGCCTTCCTGCCTGTCTGCCTGCATGCATGCCTGTCTGCTTGCCTGCCTGCATGCCTCCCTGTCTACCCGCCTGTTGCTCTATTCATTTTTTTCTCTGTATTTTTCTTATAAAACACTGTTACAGTTTGTTTCTTCTAGCGACGGAATCTTGAGTCACAGATGAAAAAAATGAGGAAGTTATCATAACTTTCGGGTAAACACGAGACGAAAAACAGATGAATAACATTGAAAACAAAGACGATCAGGTCGGGGAAACTAAGAGTTGTATGTTCGTTAACTCATGGAGGATTTATAGGGAAATTGAATGAAAATTATAGTGGTTTTTATGAGTGGTCTATAGATAATAGATCAATAAATAATCCAGTAAGCGAGTGTCATCACAAAATCAAGATAATCAACAATAATGACGCTTGACATAAGTTACTAAATGGTAAGTTGGAAATCTTGCAGGCTAACGAGGAACGAAAATATTACGGTAATCTAGAAACCCGTTATTTATAATTATACACTTCTAACTACCAGACTAGAACAAAAACCACGTGACCAGATAAACTCTTGTGACAAAAGAACACGAAAACTGTCTCAAAAAGGTTTCCACCTAATTACACACGACTATTTTTCTGACCTTCCAGTTCTCTGAAGAAAACTGAATATCATGAAATCGTACACGGCTCTTTTTCTAAAAAATACAATGGTGTTCTTATGGAGTAAACACTACTCTTTTTTTGACATCAAGGATTCGCCAGGTAGAAAACCTGAATGGCACCAGTTTCCTGCTATTTTTTGGATTCACCTATTTTTAGCATGTACTAGACTTAGATTACTATTAGATTATTTTTTACAAAGAAAGAGTAGTATAAAATAAATGTGTTTCTTTCGAGTTGATATTTTTCATTTTGAATTAAATATCATCGGACCTATTACCTAATATTAATGAAGATATAAGATACTTTTATGTTTTGAATCACATTTAAAACAATCCAACCACATCCCTCAAATTGTCAATTCCATTTCTCTTTCAGTATAAAATTAACATTGGAATTTACTCGCATTCAAATAACTCTAGTCTGAGTTTTGGTCAGAAAAGATAACTTTTCGTGCCAACATATTCAAAGTCAACCATCTCCCTTTTTCTCTACCTAATAGTATCTACTTCTCATTCATAGATGAAAATTATCATCGGAATTACCCCTCATTCTTGGAAAGTATACATAATTTCGTAGAATGTCTTCACCATTCTTATGAATGGCTATCAACTTTATTTCGGTGGGAAGCTACCTGCAGCGGCTAGGGTCATTTTTAATGTCTGCTACCGGAGTTTCGGCATATACAGGGCGTATTTTATTTTTAAGGAATACTTCTGAAAATGTCTCTTCATAATATTAAATTTTTTTCTTAAAAGAAAAACATTTCTATGTAGTCCTACGATTTGAAAAGGCGGTTCTACGAGGGGCGTGAATATTTGGTGGTGGTTACTCCCTTCATTAAAAAACGAGAGGTGTGTCTGTGGGCGGGGTTTGTGGACACAAAAAAATTAGCTTCGTTCTGATTGGCCAGAGAAAAAAAAAAGGAGGGGGGTCATCCCATATAACCAATCTATCTACTCACCTTGTGGTGTCCCCATGTTACCGGAAAACTTCAACATTATGTTATTCTGCTTCACTTGGAAATATTTATTCGGCAACAAGGACACTATGAGCTTATTTACGTTTCCTCTAATACCAATGTTGAATAGCTTTTCTGAACCAAATGCAAAATTCGGGCTATTCATTTACTAAGTCGAAAAAATAACAACACTATTTCTTTCATTCAGTGAATCGGGTACTTGTATAAAGTTTAATGTTTCGGTTTCTTTCGAGGGTTCTTTTCTGAATCCGCGTTGGCACTTTGTCATAAGCTCAAATGTTTCGAATTATTTCAAATGTTCAGAATGTTTCAAATGTTTCAACAGTTTCAACAGTTTCAACAGTTTCAAATGTTTCAAATGTTTCAAATGTTTCAGATGTTTCAAATGTTTCAAACTTTTCAAATGTTTCAAATGTTTCGAATGTTTCAAATGCTCCAAATGTTTCGAAATATTTCAAATGTTATACAAGAGCGCTTTTCAAGTTGTTTTTTCTTTTTCGAAAAGCGAGTTGGATTGAGTCATCGTCGAGGGGAAGGGTTGACTATCATGGGATTATCGGGGTACGAACCGGTCAGACATTAATATTCATGATGAGAGTGAGGATCTCGAAGGATGTTGATGTGATCTAGTTATTTCGTACTCCCTTTCAGGAATTATTATTCTTCAGTTGAAAATTATATATTTGTGGATATAAGGTCAATGAATAATTTAAAAACTCCAACCTATGGCAAATATCAATGCCATTTTAGAGCTATAGCTTTTGCAATATATTGCACGCTGGTATCTCAAGGAAAAAGAGCTCAAACATACTAGATAATTTTAGTCTAAATTTTATGGATCATTTGGGGCATTTTTTTTGACAAAACCTCGATTCCTAAAGTTATTTAATTTTTGTTTTGTCCTAGTTATCAGAATATATTTTACTATCTCAGCGAATAAAACTATATTTCCAACAGGATGACGCTTCAATCCACACAATCCTAGAAGTCATGGAATGGCTGGATAGTGAATTTGGTGATAAAATACTTGGCCAGCTAGGTGACCTGACCTCAGCCCTCCAGATTTTTTTGTAGGGATATATAAAACAGTCTTTACAAATTCAGGCCCTTCAAAGATACAAACCAATTGGAACAGTGTATATAATTACACCCTGTATGTTGCAAAGAATTGTCGTCTAGGACAATATAATGTATGAAGCGCGAAGGAGGACATGTCGAATTCAAGTGATATTTTTGTTTAATGATTACAATTGAAATTAAGTTAATTATTAAAAATTATGTTGACTATGATTTGCTAATAAGTCTAGGATTCTATCCAGCAGTAGTCTGATTTCGTATTTTTTTAATACTAAGTTTGTACTGGATCTTATAACATAAAATTTTATTTGTTTAATTTTTTACTTAAAAAAAATTAATTTGCGGAACTAAAATTTACAATATTTTTTAAGGAAATAGTAAAAATGAAGTAGCAGAAATAGAAAATCTCAAGTTTCCATGCTTTTACTGCGGAATACTTATCGTTTTCCTTCTTTTTCCACAAAACTTGAATGTGGTCGAGAAAATTGGTTTTTGACTCTTCAAATTTGAAAAATGTACACCAAATTTTTTTTTATTTGTCAAATTTTTCTTTTGAGAATGCCAAATCAAACGCGAGTATTTTTCGAAAAGGCAATGGAAATGCAAATTAAATCTGCATGTTAGGTATAATTAATGAGTTTTGTATTGACTGAAAGTTTGATTTTGTGGAGGAAATTCTTTTCTTGACATAGTCTTAAGATTTGAATCTTCTACCTCTCACGCAACCCGTAGTTGAGTATTCAGATCTACTGTTTTGGCTATTATGAACTCGTAAATAACCATAAAACAAGAATTTCGTATTCGCCCGGCTTCATTAGTTCAAAAATTCGTTTTTTTTTGCAAACTGGTTTATGTCTCAGATTCATCAGACATCTATTGACTTATTATTTCCGAGACACGAACTCAATTATAAAAACTTACCGTGTGACCTCAAGAAAAAACTAGCCCCAAAAACGATTTATCTTTCGGTGAATTAACACATTTCATTGCCAGGTATATATAAGACAGTTGGTAAAGCAGGTATCTAATAGAAACATTAATCTATAGAACCAGTTCCCAGTCGGCCATGACTGAATATCTTAATCTCTTTGTTGGGCAGGGCCATTCGTCATTTCGGGGGGTCTTTTCAAAAAAACATTCCTAACCGACATGGACGTTCTTCATCTCGGCCATAATGGCTTTTATAAAATGATATTGTTGTTACATATTGAAAAAGAGTCTGAATATTCTGACACAGCACTTTATTTCACAATAGGGTTACATTTCTATACGAGATATTATTCAAAAGAGATGAATAAAGCTTCTTTATCTGAATCATTGTTTAAATAGAAGATAGTTGGTCAATGCCTGTGGAAAAGGTTTTGGACCCAAACGCGAGTGACATCTAGCGTGATTAGTTACAAACATGAATATTTGACGTCATTTTAATGCAGGTTTCTTCAAAAAACCCTGATTTTAATGCTGTCCTATTGTTTCAATCAAGTTACGACATGACTCGGAGGCCAGATCACTGAAGTTACGACATGACCTGGATGCGAGATCACTGTCGCCATCTATAATATGTCGCATCCATTTGAATCCAATATAAATCCTATAAGGTTGGCTAATATCTTACTTCTATATAAACAATATCTGAATGGTGCAACCGAAAATTTGAATCTTTATCGATTTTCCATCGAAAATGATCTTGAGTCAGTAATTTGTTTATTTATTTATTTATATTGATACATCCAATAGACTAAAAAGTCTAATTACAGAAGTATATAAAGTAATAGCTATATACTTATGTGTGTTACACTATATCCATTTTACAAATTCACAAATTCATTTACGAACAAGAACAAAAAAAACAAACAAATGTCAATTAAAGCAAATACAATAAAAAAAATCAAACAAATGAGTCAAACAAAAAAGAGGAGATTTATGCTTATTTCAGTTCAAAATCATCCTATGTAGAGTATTTTTAAATTGTGATGCAGATAGAAAAAAAATTTCCACTGACTGCAAGTTGTTAAAACTTCTGCACATGTAAATGAATGGGCTATTGAAATAATGTTGTGAAATCTGAACATTCATGTGAAATGTTAAATTATTTCTTGAAAAGTTAGGCGTGGTACATTGAAATTCAATAGGGATAGTAGGAAAGATGACTCAATGTTGTTATGAATCAATTCATAAATGAATGTCAGATCAGCAATTTAACGACGTTTTCACAAAAACACGCAATTGAATTCATTCAAGTGGAGGCTGTAAGCGTAGTGTCTTTCACGATAGGTATTATGTATTTTGAAGTATACAAATTTTAAGAATCTACGTTTAACTGCCTCTAGTTTACCAATGAATTTTGTTTGGAATGGATTCCTTATTTGGCTACCATATTCAAGTTTCGATCTAACTATACTGAAATAGACACACCTCATAGCATCGGCCAGTTTGAATTCTTTACAATTACGTAAAACGAAACCCAGTAATTCCAGTAAGTCAATAACTGTATTTAATAGAAGAAAGTTTACGTGAATACGTCATAATTTTACAGTTCTGTATGTTTATCGGAAGGTTATTTAGGTGACACCATTCAGATAAATTATCAAAATCTTTCTGTAACGAGATGCAATCTGCCATATCACCAATTTGTTTGAAAATCTTCATGACATCAGCAAATAGAAGTTTGTTGGACATTATATTATCACAAATATCATTCACAAACAGGAGAAATAGTAAAGGCACGAGATTTGTTCCTTGAGGCACACCAGAACAAGCCACAAACTCAAAACTATTCTCCCTTCATATAATTTTCTATTTTGCAGGAGGTTTTATAAATTAGCAGAGATTCCAAAGTAGTTTCCTCAAAAGTAAATGATGTGATACTCTGTCAAAAGCTTTGCTGAGATCAGTATAAATTACATCTACTTAATATTTAGCATCCATAGAATTCGAGAAGAACTGAGTCAACGTACATAGATTGGAAAATGTACTTCGTGATTTCATGAAGTAATGATGAAATACCAAGAGCAAACTACTCACGTGATTAGATATGAGTTTCGACAATATAATTTCAATAAGCTTTGGAAAAGCTGATATCAATACCATCGGTCTATTAGTTTATCATCTCATTGTTCTTTCCTGATTTAAAAACTGGAGAGTTTCTTGAAATTTTCCAGCAGTCAGGAAAATTCTCGTTTCGTATCATTGCATTATAGGGTATTTGTAAGGGAGGACAAAAAACAGAAATGCGTTTTTTCACAATTTCAACTGGAATATTATCGGTACCACAAGTAATTGCTTAAATGACTAAAAAAGCTCTCCCAGAACTAATAACTAGAGATTGATTTACTACTTAAAAGGTGATATACACTTGGGTCTCATCACCTTTTTGTTTCAATTGGTCCTACATTATTTTTGAATCAAACGGTGGGTCCATCCAGCTTTCTTTCAATTGCTCTGATTGCAACAATGGCCAAACTAATTAAAAAGTAAGTTGAAAAAAGGTGACCTTTTGTGAACATGTGAGTAATTTCACCATGTATACAAGCATTTAGATTCTGGGAAATACGATTCCAGGATATTTTTTGATCCGTCACGAGCCATCAATAGTTTAAGGAAATTAAGGAAAAAGTGGCCAAATATTCGATGTTTTAAAATCCTATTTGATCATGAGAAAAATTATGAAAGATTGATAATTGATTGATAACACTGCTATTCATCACTGATTTACCAGAGCACATATAAAATGGATCTTTAAGGAATGGTGAACAAAAATCGATTTATTACTGAATCTTGATGAAGTATAATAATAATAATAATTTCTTTATTGCCATGAATTTCCTATGAAACATCAGCAACGTCATATACATTTAGTTTTGATAAAAACACTTATATATATATATATATATATATATATATATATATAGAGGTGAAAATTCGTGACTGGCAACCCCACAAATACTACAAACTATATATATATATATATATATATATATATATATATACACGCACATATAACAAATCCTTGGAATTAATATGCAAGAATACAAATACAGCAAATACAGATACGAACATTTACAGAATACATTAATGAGACTGTATAAAAAACCACATGTAAATAAAATTAGCCATACATTACATTTTACAGAAATTAAAAAATTCGTCCAGTGAATAAAAGGAATTAACAGTCAAATATTCCTTCAACGTTTTTTTGAAAATAATCATGGTATTGATTTTTTTGAAATGAGGAGGCAAAGCATTATATATTTTTATACAATTATAGTACGGACCCTTCTCAAATAGACTTGTTTTATGTAGTGGAATGCGTAAAAGTTTGCTTCCTCTTGTCACCATATTGTCTATTTGTTGATTATTTGTAGGAAATGTTTGCAAGTACTTTTTGGCAAAAATGGCAATGTTATATATGTAGGCACAATGAACGGTCATAATTCCCAAGTTAATGAACCACTGTCTGCAAGATGTGTCATTTTTAAGGTTAAGCATAGTTCTTATGATTTTTTTCTGATAGATGAATATATCATTAGATGTTGGTGAATGATACCAGAAGATTACGATGTATTCAATCACAGAGTGTACATAAACAAAATAAAACATTTTGATATTGTGAATACTTATTTGGTCCCTGAGGTATCTGATAAGACAACAAGCTGTCGACAATTTACATATTATTGCTTTTACCTGATCGGTCCAACGTAAATCTATATCTATCATTACCCCTAAAAATTTGGAGGAGTTTGTTTCATCCATTCGGGAGTTGAGAACATTAATTTGAAGTTGGTCTTCCATGACGTTTTTGAAAAACATGTAATTGGTTTTATTTTTATTTATTAAAAGAGAGTTAATATCACACCAATCTACAACCTGGGACACTGTTACATTAGATGTTTCATTCAGAGTACAAATATTCCTTTCTGATACAACAACTGAAATGTCATCTGCAAATAGAAAAACTGAACTGATGTCAATTTGAGAGCATAGATCATTAATAAATATCAAAACCAGAATTGGGCCGAGTATAGAGCCAATTTATTATATATATATATATATATATATATATATATATATATATATATATATATATATATATATATATATATATATATATATATATATTAATTCTTGAGTGGATTCGTTTTGATTTCGAGAGCTCCATAAATCCTTTCTGATGAGTGCGTTAGCACGAAACAGCTGTCAAAGGTTCGAACTCTCGGAATTAAAACGAAATATACTCTATTTTCACTTATATATATATATATATATATATATACAGGGTGTCAATTTGAAAACTTCCCACCCTTAATATCTTCCTTCCAGTAAACAATATGAGTAATCGAAAAAACAGGTCAATTTTATTGTCAAGGGGGACACTTTCACGGACTATTTGTAGCCCTCGTGGTTCAACCCCCTAGGAGAGGTAGATGTTACCCTTAGAATTTTAAATGGGAAGGGGGGTCAAGTGGCACATCATTTTGATGGGCGTTCAATTCTTGTTCCAATGGTACCCTGACTTATTATTTTGTGATGAGCATTTTCCGAAAAATTGCGTTCTAAACTAACAGAAGTAATTATTAGAACGCCTATACTGAGATGCATTATTGTATTGACTCCCTTTAATAAAAATGGTTAGAAGAGTAGGTGGCACCGCTCCAACCCTTGAATGACAGGAATAAATTTATTACGCATGGGATTTTTTATTTGGTGGTTATTTTCCTTCTACACAATAAAATTTAATTTGCGAGAAAGACATTTCCAACATAAAATCTACTTACGCTTATCTTATTAGCTGTTCGAAATGTTGTCCATTTTGCTCTAAACAGTAATACAGTCTGTTTTCGAACTCCCCTCTAACATTACGGAAAACTTCACTAGGAATTAACCGGCATGCTGCTGTAATTCGTCTTTTAAGTTCGTCAATATCAGAAGGTTGTGTTTTATAAACAACGGATTTAAGATGCCCCCAAAGAAAGAAATCTAAGGGTGTTAAATCCGGTGATCTCGGAGGCCATTCAACTGCTCCCCTTCTGCCAATCCATCTACCCGGAAATCTCTCGTTTAACCACTGTCGGACGGGAAGAAAATAATGAGGTGGAGCACCGTCCTGCTGGAAATGTAACAGATCCTCCTGCAGAAGTTCATTACCTTCTGCATCAATTTGAGTTTCTAGCTCGTGAGTTATAAGAGGATCGATAGTCTCTTCAAGCATATCAAGGTACAGATTGCCAGTCAAGTTTTCTTCCAGAAATAATGGACCAAGAATGGCATTTCCAAGAATACCAGCCCAAACTTTAACTTTTTGTGGGTGTTGTGTATGCCCTTCCCGAAAAATATGTGGGTTTTCGTCACTCCAATAGCGACAATGTTGTCTATTAACATTGCCATTCAGAAAAAATGAACACTCATCGCTGAAACAGATGTTTAACAGAAGATTAGGGATGGTATTGACTCGATCAGACATGATTTCACAAAACTCTTTTCTTCTATCATAATCATCCTCGTGGAGCTCTTGAAGAATCTGCATTTTATATGGATGAAATTTATGCATTTTCAATGCTTTTCTTATAGTCTCGCGTGACATTCCCGTCTGTTCTGATACTGATCGTAAAGAGCTCGTGGGCTCTGCAGCAAATGTTCCCAAAACTTCAATTTGAGCTGCTTCATTTAGTACTCTGGGGTTATTTCTTTTTTTATTTGTCACTGAACCAGTTTCGTAAAACTTATTCACCAAATCAAGCACATACCGGTGACTTACATTACAATTTGGATGTCTTTCGTTAAAAAGACATGCCGCCCTTCGTGCGCACTTTCCAACTTCGCCATAAATTACAATCATTTCAATTCTGTCTTGAAGAATGTAAACCATTTTTACACTTTTATACACTTATTAAAGTAATTCCTAAACAGCCCAACAGGTACAACGGTATTCACAATACTACCACATAGTTCAAATTTGCTAACCAATTTTTTGCCGGAAAACAGAAACTTTTTACAGCAGAAGTAGAAAAAAAGGAAGGCTATCTGTACAATTTCTGCGATGACACTTAAAAATTCAGCATTTAATAAACACAACTTTACTACCATCTACGTTTTACTATTAGACTACTTTTTTATGTAAAGTGTTTGGAGCTAATGGCTAATGTTACCCCTAATAAAGGGTTGGAACGGTACCACCTAATATTCTAACCAGTTCTGGCCAAACCATGCATCTCAGTATAGGCGTTCTAATAATTACTTCTGTTAGTTTAGAACGCAATTTTTTCGGAAATTGCTCATCAAAAAATAATAAGTCAGGGTACCATTGGAACAAGAATTGAACGCCCATCAAAATGATGTGCCACTTGACCCCCCTTCCCATTTAAAATTCTAAGGGTAACATCTACCCCTCCTAGGGGGTTGAACCACGAGGGCTACAAATAGTCCGTGAAAGTGTCCCCCTTGACAATAAAATTGACCTGTTTTTTCGATTACTCATATTGTTTACTGGAAGGAAGATATTAAGGGTGGGAAGTTTTCAAATTGACACCCTGTATATATATATATATATATATATATATATATATATATATATATATATAATTTATTCATCAAATTCAAATGTAGGCAAAATCACCCTACCGTATTCCTAAATGATGTTGAACACAGAGAACAAACAAAATTCTTGAATGTTTATATAGATCAACATGTTTCTTAGGAGTACCATGTGAAATTTCTCTCAAAAACAATCAACTCAGCATACATTGCTATTTCACAGCTGAAGAAAACGGTAGAGGGGGGGACATACACTCTTTTAGACGTAAACTACTCGCTGGTATACAGTTACCTAAGCTATAATGTTACCCTAGGAAATTATTTATAAAACAAAAACAGTATTTTTAAATTGAAAAGTTCTGCATACTCAACTAGAAATGCCAATTCATTGTCACTAATAAAGTAAAACATGAATAAATTCGAAAAGTCACGAAGATCTACGGGAGTTACCTTCTTTAATAAAATGTCAACTCATATACGAAACTTGAATCTCAGACAGTTCGAATCGATACTGAAAAAAATGCCAGCTCAAAAATGCTATTATACTCTGTACATCATTTCTGACACTATGACATCTCACTATAAATTCATCGTTTGTATCGGGCCATTTTATACGAGCACTCTGTTAATTGTCATTTATGTGGAATCATTTTAATATGTTAAAAATGTGTAGAAAATATTTATAATTTTATTTCTAGTGCTGATTCTTTATTTTTTTGTTTTGTTTGACCTATACACCCATCTAATGATGGCTACAGAAACTGGGAGACTAATGAAGTTCTTTGTCTTTATCACATTTTGAGTTCTCAACAATGGTATCATTCCTATTTGAACAATTGCATTCAAGTTATAAAACCCATAATAAATCTTCAGACATGGTGTTCCTCAAGGTTCCATTCTAGGTCCAACTCTTACTTTTACTCTCTTTGCAGATGACTCTACAATATTGTGGCAATATGGCAGATGTCGAAGAATACCACAATTCCATTTTATGTGACATTATTAAAATCAAAGAGTGGTGTGTTTCTAAGAAATTGTCCTTCATCCTAGCCAAAATTAGTATTTTCACCTTCAGATGCACCCAACCTGATATTTGGATAGTTAATGACATTATCAAAAATAAGGACAACTGCACATTTCTAGGGCTTACCGTTGATGGTACATTAAAATTTTAATGATAGAGTAGAAATCCAGAATAACATTATTTCTTCCCCTCTCCAATGCTCACCTTTTCCCTCTCTCTCCATCTTCTTCTCTCAATAGAAAAAGCATTTTCTAAGATAATTTTAGCTATTCTAATTGAATAATGAGAGTTAGCCAATAAGAATACAGTAACATAACAGTAGCAATAAAAGTTCTACTGCGACAAGGGAAAATTCAGTAACACCAACACCCCATACACAATCTCGTACCCACAAACCGCCTCCTATTCTATTTAAAAAGAACGTGTCAACACTAATCAGTTTTACGACGAATGCTTATTAATAGTAACGAGCTTTTTACGATCAGTAAAAGTCGAGCTTTGGCGGTGGACTTTTATTGATGCCAGGCTGGTTTATATTGCTGTCTTATTACACTTTCCTGTTCTCTCAGCCATGCTCCTACATTTCTGAGCGGTGATAGTTTTATGGTTTATGGCTAGTTGTTATCCAATTTTGATCGAGTGTTATTGGAGAATTTGGTTTTATTGCCAACATTGATGTCGCGGGATTATATTCCAAGTCTGGAGGATAATCATGGATGGAGTCGATGCTATGTGGTTTTTCACAGACAATCTGTCTGATGTTGGTTCTCTTTCGAATTAGATGATTTTTTTAGTAAGATGATTTGAACAGAAAAGTAAGTCATTTACTCTTGCACTTTTCATTACTGATTTGCATCAATAATAAAGTATTCTGAAAGTCTTTAATTTGCTGAATATTAGAAAGTTTTTATGAATATGCAAACTGTTAGACACTGTGTTTTATTACGAAAGGATTTAATTATCATCTATGAATTGTACTGAATCATTAAAACAGGCTTCTCTATTACTATAACGCGAATGAGAGAGCCCATTATTTTTGTAAACAGAATTGATCAGGAGAAGTGTCGTGAAAAGGTTAAAGATTTGGGCATTACTTGTGAGAGTTCGATATATTTCACTAAGCATAACAGAAATATTTATAAATCGGCAAACCGCTTGTTAGGATACATAATTAGACAAACTTTTAACTTCACTAACATAGATGATCAACCGTCAGAATTGTAGGTTCTGGATCAGAATAACGCATATCATTGGTCCTTTATTCATTGACGGCAGCATTGACGGCAGCTTGACGCATTTCCTACATCAGATTCTACCTAGAACCTATTATTATTAATATACAAGAAAAATGGTTTCAACAACGTTGGGCACCACCTCATTATTAAAGAATGGTGCGTACTTTTTGGACCATACATGTCCAAACTGGCGGATTTGACAAAGATGAAGCGTAGAATGGCCAGCCCGCTCTCCCGATTTGACTCATCTAGACTTTTTTTCGGGGACATTTGGACAATCGGGTTTTTGTGGAACACCCATCAAATGTGGAAATATAACGTAATAAAATATCACGAAGCTCTTTCAATCACGCCTCTAATGCTAACTAACACCTTTAGGGAATTTTATGACCGCTTGGGGGGCTTGGGATATTTTTTAGCAAATGATGACAAACATTGATTGAATAGTGTATTGTAAAAGAATTTGATTATTAAAAAGTTTATTCATCAAAAACCATCTTGTATAAAATTTCATAATATTTTCTCGAGCCATTTTGAAAATATTAGACAGTCCAAATACAAAAATGCCATGTTCTCATATTTCAAAAAGCACATCAATTCAAAATCTGATATTTGGAGTAATCAGTAATGAGGGGGCGCTGATTTGATTGCAATGAAAATAAATAGGGTGCTACATTTGAAAAATTGAGTTACCCTCAATATCTGAATAACTGTCAATTTGGCAATATTGGCAATATCACCATTGAATCGAGCATCATCAAGTACCATCCTGTTAAAATTTTCATGAATTTTCTCTAAGATATTTCTGAAATATAAGACCGTTCCCGGACTATTGAATGACACTGTAAGTCAACATTACTCCTCGAAAAAATACAAAATTATCACACAGTCAGGATTGTTTAACCTAAAAACGAGTTTAAAATATTGGAAGACAGACAGAAACATTCGGTTTTAATATTTTTATTTAAAATCATTAACGGTAAAATTGATTCCCATGAGATTTTGACTTTGATAAGATTCAATGTTTCACCAAGAAGAACAGATACTCACGATCTTTTGAATAGGTATCGTTAAGAACAGTATTCTGTTTTTGCTCAGACCTGTGATAAATGAATATCTGCAGCCCTTGTTATTCCTCTTAGCATAGTGAAAACTCTAGAAACTATTTCTAATGTGAAATTCAAGTTAAATCTGAGATGACTTTTCCTATATGGAGTTCTGATTTTCTTATGATTGATTCCTTAATTATCATATCAAAAGTGTCATAAAAATCTGCTCTTCTGTAATGGGGGCAGTCGTTCACAAACATTAAAAATAAAAAAAGGCCCTAATACAGAACTCTGAGGAACACCAATATCAACGCATTCTTCGATTGAATTTACCTCTACAAATACCCGAATTTTCCTGTTGGATGAATATGATACCGTTCAGTAGATCCCCTGATCCCAAGAGATGTTGATGATTTACACAGTGGAAGGTTGCAGTCAGATGAAAGATAACACTAGGTGCTTTCCTGTTTGTATGTAGATGTCCATATTTTATAGTCTAAGTAAATTATATGATCTATTGACTTTGTTCAGTCACTAAATTTGTATTTGCTTAACGAAATCTTCCCGAAACTAACAGATTTTTCATTGAACAGAAAATTAGAATGATTTGACTCGGTTACAAATGGAAAATGGAATGCTGGATGCCTGTGGTATCACTCGCTGAGAACAGATAGTACGTTTCACCTTCATTGCAAACTTTTTATTTAGATTTCTATACAGATGCGCTTGTAATAAAAACAGAGTTTATGATGAAGTAAAACATTATTTGTTGTTATAAACGTAGCTGTCTAGTCTGTTTTGTTTTGATACAGCAATAACTTCACACAAAAAACATCAAATATTTGATTTCAATTTAAATTATGTCCGAAACTTCAATGATTATTTCTACAGGATATCTTCCAAATCAGGAAATGGGAAGTCCTATGGTCCTGGTTCAGCACAGATTTTAAATCTCCACAGCGATATCGACATACACTTAAAAGGTGAGTATTCTCCCAGTAAGTTAAAACATTTAAAGAATACATATGTATGAAATGATTCTTGGAGTAATTTCTCCCAACAAATTTGATAAAAACTCAAGGTGTGATAATAGATTTTCAACCGACATCTACACCTTTTCCAGTTGTATTTCAGAAAGCATCAAGTTGATTTCAGAAAGCGTCAATAATTAAATTTCAGAATAGTTACTTATATTTCGGAAAGTATCAAGCCTCTATCACTGTGGACTTTGCTGATGATACTAATATTTTGGTATCCGCTGGTAATAGTTCTGAAGTAGTTAATAGAGCTCAAGAAGTTACAGTTCAAATTTTTGAGTGGTGCTCTCTAAATGGCCTGTTGTTAAACACTGCCAAATCTCAGATGCTCAACTTTGTTACAAAAAACACTTCAGTAGATGAAAGTTATTTGATTAATAGTTATTTATGCAACAAGTGCAAAAAGTGAATGTTCGACGTGAAATTGTCCGACGAGGCCGTTAGGCCGAGTTGGACAACACGTCGAGTGCAATAAACAATTTTTGCACGAGTTACATACAACATTTTTTCTACGTTCATGCAAAAAGCAAAAAATGATTTATTGAGGTGCGGCACTAGGTGTAGGAAAATGAAAAGCGCAACTTGAATACTTTATTATCAATATCGATTTGTATTGAAACAGGAACTAATACGTTACGAACAATTTAACTCAAACTTTATTTTTACCCTCAATGCTGAAAGTGAATGAACAATTGGTGCAATTTTCAATATGAATATTTCGTAGTGAAGTACCTATTGCCAATCTCACAGAATATCTGCTAAATATGTAGTAGGTTTAAACGTTAATGTTTGTCATGATGACAGCACGTTGAAGTAGAATGACAGATGGGTGCAATAAAAACTTTATTGCACTAGTGCAATAAAGAACTTCTTTTTCCACTGAATATAGTTCAATAAAGTTTTGCTTTTTGCATGAATGTAGAAAAAATAAATAATGAGACCATACATCAAATGAATTTCACAAAATTTTTAGGGGTCACAATTGATAATAAGCTACCTGGAATGAACATATCAACAGTGTTAAATTAAAGCTTAGTAAACATATATATTTACTTCGTCAGTTAAAACATACAGTATCTTTCGATGTTCTTAAACTCCTATACCACAGTTTGATTCAGGCAGTTATAGCTTACGGTATAGAACAATGGGGATTATCTGCTAAAGCCCTTGAAGTATTTGTTGTACAAAAAAAAAGCAATCAGAATTATGGCATGTGCATCCTCTAGAGATCATTGCAGGCAATTATTCATACATTTCAATATGTTGACAATGCCTAGTTTGTATATTTACCAGACTTTAATATACAGGGTGATTCAAAATTCAATGTAAATATTTCAAGGGCGTATTGTTGTGATCAAAATAAGACTTTTTCTTCAAATCAACATGTGTCCCAAACTGCACCCCCTCCGAGCTACGTCCCCTGTAAGTAAGGAAAAAAACAAGATTATCTAAAACTGTGACTATAATGAGGAATCGAATCTTCTGAAAATTGGCATACCCCTATTTTTTTAGGCACTCTATTATTTTTTTGCTTCAAAAATTATGTAAACCCAGTTTTGGGGGAGTTGGAGGGGGGTCCACACTTTTATTGGCCCAATTTTTATGTTCAAAAAGAGAAATTCCAAATTCGAGTAGCATAATCTTATTTGCCATAAAAAAAAACTAAGAATTCGGTCTCTTGCATTTTTGTCGTACAACCAGCCGTTTGCCGGAAAATCGTAATCAACGAAACGGGGGTATTTTCACAATATCAAACTAACAAAACATGTATTAGCTAATTTATTCAAAATTCGATGTGAATATTTCAAAAACGTATTGTTGGGATCAAAATAAGACTTTTTCTTCATATCAACATGCACCTCCTGCGAGCTACAGTTTTAGTTAATCTCGATTTTTTTCCTAAATTACAGGGGCTGTAGCTCGGAGGGGGTACATTTTAGGACACATGTTGATTTGAAGAAGAAGTCTTATTTTGATCCCAATAATACGTTTTTGAAATATTCACATCGAATTTTGAATAAATTAGCTAATACATGTTTTGTTAGTTTGATATTGTGAAAATACCCCCCTTTCGTTGATTACGATTTTCCGGCAAACGGTTGGTTGTAAGACAAAAATGCAAGAGACGGAATTCTTAGTTTTTTTCATGGCAAATAAGATTATGCTATTCGAATTCGAATTTTCTCTTTTTGAACATAAAAATTGGACCAATAAAAGTGTGGACCCCCTTCAACTCCCCCAAAACTGGGTTTGAATAATTTTTGAAACAAAAAAAGAATAGAGTGCTTAAAAAAATAGGGGTATGCCAATTTTCAGAAGATTCGATTCGTTATTATAGTCACAGTTTTAGATAATCTTGTTTTTTTCCTAACTTACAGGGGCTGTAGCTCGGAGGGGGTGCATTTTAGGACACATGTTGATTTGAAGAAAAAGTCTTATTTTGATCCCAACAATACGCCCTTGAAATATTTACATCGAATTTTGAATCACCCTGTATATCAGGAATAATATTTCAAGTATGCCCAAAAATGAACAAATTCATGAACATTTTACCAGAAATTCTTCTCAACTACATCAGCCTTGTAGTAGATTGGCAGTATCGTGGAATCGTCCCATGTGCTTTGGGGTTAAGCTGTATAACAAATTTAGTGATAACATGAAATTGTCCTCAAATATCAATGTGTTCAAAAGGCAACTTAAGGTTTTTTTACTGCAGGAAGCCTATTACTCTGTTCATGAGTTTCTCCTAATACCCTAATGTGATATTGAGTTATTTTAATCATTTAAATTTTTTAAGTATTTCCATGTCGTTTGTTCGTTCAGTGTTATTGCATATAATATTCCATTTTATTTTTTGCAATTGGTTTTTAATGTGAGAATACAATGTATAATTCACCTTTTATTAGATATATAGATATTCATATTCCGATGTTTGACCTGTTGAATTAGCTAGTATTTTGCAATGATGTTATGATTTTTTTCTGATATTTATTGTGAAAAAACATTTATTCAATAAATGTTTGATTGATTGATTGATTGATATTTCAGAATAGTGAGTTGATTTTCAGAAAGCGTCAATTGATTTTCAGGATAGTGAGTTGAACTTCAGAAAGTGTAAGATGAATTTCAGAACAGTCAATTCGATTTCAGAAAGTATCAATTGTATTTCGGAATAATCAACTTGATTTCAGAAACCATCATTTCAGAATAGTCAACTGTATTTCAGAAAATGTCAGATGTATTTCGGAAAGAGTAATTTGTATTTCGGATTTTGTCAATATCAATCACTATTTACGGGATTCAAATAATTTTTTCCGAAATTTTTCTTACTTTTTCTAAACTTGAAAATCTGTTTGGTTGATACTTTCATCAACTGAAATTTTAATAGTTACGACATAGACAAGAACAATAAAATTTCTACTACATTAATTAGTACATATCATAGTATGGTTTTTCTGTAACGGTGATTCTGTGTCCTAACGGTTCGTGACACATTCATGTTGCTGCTAATTGTATCCAGTCTTCTCCTTTGTTAGCACAAGATACAATCCTTTCTCGATCTCGAGCTGTGTTTCTGTTGTAGGTTTTTGTTATATTTCTTATTATTATTATTTACTGTGTTGTCATTGAAACGACAATGTAGTACCAGACTACTCCTCCAGTATTCACAAATCGCGATCCATACACCTTGAAATTTATGATTTTTGCAATATGAATCCTGCTTTCTGAAATTCTATTTACGTTATCTGAAATACAAATGACACATTCCGAAAAACATATTATACTTTCATACAATTGACTATTCTGAAATTCAAATGATGGTTTCGGAAATCAAACTGATTATTCTCAAATACAATTGAGGCGTTCTGAAACCAAATTGACTTTCAAATTGAAATTCAACTTATGCTACCTGAAATCCAACTCACTATTCTGAAATACAATTGACGATTTCCGAAAATCAACTCCCTAAACTGAAATTCAATTGATCTTTTCCGAAATATAGATGCCTATTCTGAAATTCAAATGACGCTTTCTGAAATACTACTGGAAAAGTTGTAGTGATTGCTTGATGGAAATATTTTCAATCTGACATGAAATATTATCTTTGTTTCATAACAATTTTTTATAATATTTATTCTGAAGTTTGCTACAACATTCATGTGACATTAAAAAATGTCATCACAACCACTTTCATTCATGACTAACCAGAATACATTTCAAGTAACCTATTTTAAATATATATATATTATTTATTGCTAAAGAGAATGGGTATGATGCCGATATTTTGGAAAAACCAAGTTCAGTGGATTGGTAGTTCTCGAATACAGTGTTGTTTTCTGACTAGCAGAAACCCTTATCAATTTTCCTGCTTTGAAAAAACTGAATGAATGATTGCAAATTATTGTCTGTTTTGTATTTTGTAAACTATTATCTATTTCTGTAATTTCAACAACTGAATTTATATTGTATATTTGCTTCAGTCAAACTCTCCATGAATTGCAACTTCCATTCTGTATTAGCAAGTTGTGAAACGTAACCAAAACATTTTAAACTATTTTTCTGTATTTTATTACTTGCATTATGTAATGTAGGAAATACATCTGCTGAAAACGACTCATCTCATGTACATGATATACTAGGATGTATTGATATCTAGTTAGCCTAGACCAGTTTCCTGCATAAACAAAATATTGCGTTACCATAGCAACGAACAATAACTTATTAGAAGCGTCAGTGTAAAGTTTAACGTCAAAAAAGTAAACCAGATAAAACAAAAAATCTGTCCACCGAAATTGTGAAAATCGAAAAATTGGAGTATCGAGCCATCATCAAGTACCTGTATTTAAAAGGGTTAAAAGGTAAGCAGATTTACGAAGATATGCTTAATACCCTTGGTGATCAATGTCCTTCGCGTGCGACCGTGAAAAATTGGAATGCAAGCTTCAAAAAGGGTCAATTTTCCATTGAAGATGATGACCGATCGGGAAGGCCAGTTTCTGTGTCAGTCCCCGAAAATATCGATGCAGTTCATGACATGATTTTAACAGACCGTCGAATTGGGCTAAAACGGATATCTGAAGCACTGGATATTTCATACGAATGCGTTCATCATATAGTTCACGTCAATTTGGACATGAGAAAAATTGCTGCAAAATGGATCCCCAAATGTTTGAATGTTGACCAAAAGCGTGCAAGGGTAGTGGCATCGCATTCGATCTGTACTCGATTTGAAAACGATGTAGACTTCTTAAACCGAATTGTTACTCTGGATGAGACTTGGGTACATTTCTACGATCTAGAAACAAAGCAACAATCGATGGAATGGCGACACTCCGGTTCTCCAAGACCTAAGAAGTTTCGTGTCCAAAATTCTGCTGGAAATAAAGTTCTTGCTTCAGTATTTTGGGATTGCCATGGAGTAATCATGTTTGATTTTTTGGATAAGGGTAGAACAATAACTGGAGATTACTATTCGACATTACTGACCACTGATTTATGGTTTGAATTACTAGAACACCCCCTTATTCACCAGATTTGTCTCCGTCCGACTATCATATATTTCCTCAACTGAAAAAAAGTTTAAAAGGTCGTAAATTTTCTTCCAACGAGGCGGTAATAAAAGCTGTGGAGGTCTGGTTTGCAAAGCAAGAAGAAACTTTTTTTTGAAAGGTCTAGAGACGTTGCAGGTTCGCTGTAATAAATGCCAATTAAGAGGAGAATGTGTTGAGTAATAAAATATTTTGACATTGAAATTTTGTTTGGTTCTATAGTAGGCTAAGAATATTTAAATATATCCTCGTGTACCAAAGAGATGAAAAATGAATCTCATCAAATCTAATCAATAAAGTGTATTCCTTCCAATCAGTAGTCAGAACTGTTTCGGAGGTGCTCATTCTCTGAAAAGCACTAGGATACAGAACCATGACCACTATAAATATCTTGAAATTATCAAGTCGTCTCATAATTCAACGAATGGAAAGAAGGTTGCTGTTCATAATGTTTATCAATTGTGCATGAGATGAATTATTACATCATGGTTCATTTTCATAAGAATTGAAAAAGACACTTCAGATAAGAATCCACTTACAGAAACCAATTTCAAAATCTCTTTATAGCGTGGGACAAATCGCAGCCTCCATCTGTCTTCATTAATAGTTCGTTGATTGGAGGGTGTAAAAATCTTAACAAGGGTGTTGACATAAGGCGATATATAGAAAAATTATGATAAGAAAAATGTATGATTAGCTAAATTGTTCATAATCAGTTCAAGTTTGGCTGACGAATATGTAGATGTGTGTTACTTGTAAAGTTTATTTCAGTTAACGAATACTTTCAGAAGAATTTAATTTTCCATTTCCCAGATTGATCTAAAGTTTATTACTAACAAACCCTTCAAATTGAAACTTGTAAGAAATATCTTCAATTAAACAAAAAATCTTATTTTTTATCAATCTTTCAGTCTACATGGAAAATAAAAGGCAATTCATTATTATTGTTTTTTTTTAATATTGAGGGGTTTCAAGATTTTCAGTGCGAGATGTATTTTTCCAATTACAATTATGTACATTTCATATAACGTGTCTAAACAATTTTTTTTTATTTTTATTGGCTACCTATGTATCATATTTTTCTTACTGGAAACTGTATTTTTCCATTGGATGTGCAGTTCAGAGATATATGGTGCAATATAAAACCAAACACGATTATAGAAAAAAATTATTATTACTAGTAAATCAATTTATTTCATGGAATGGTGAATATTCATGAATTAAACTCCGCGCTTAAGCTACAGATATAGTTATTTAAATTTTCAACTTGCAAACATAAATCAAAATGAAATCAAATCACATTATTTTTTTTGAGACAATATACATTGTATAAGAAAGAGTCAGTCAAATGTGGATCCTTCTGCATGAAATGAATAAACCTATAAACTTAGATGAGTAAATATAAAAATATAAATCAGGATGGATTTATCGAGGGGAAATATATAAAAGTATAAATAGAAAAGTTATTGGGTATAGCCCTCAAATTGTTATGCAACCGTAGACAGGTGTTTCGAGCTTAAGCTCTCATCAGTACGGTAAAATCAAAAACATCACTTGATTTTACCGTACTGATGAGAGCTTAAGCTCGAAACACGTGTCTACGGTTGCATAACAATTTGAAGGCTATACCAAATAACTTTTCTATTTATACTTTTATAAAAATATATATATATATATATATATATAACAAAACACACTAAATATTGTATGGCGTCCTAAACACTTATATACATATATATATATATATATATATATATATATATATATATATATCTATATATAGAGGTGAAAATTCGTGACTGGCTGTATAGCCCGCAACCCTGACTGCAACCCCACAAATACTACAAACTATATATATATATACAGGGTGTTAATTAAGTACGTTGACAAACTTCGGGAGGTGATTCTTTGAAGGTTTTCAGGTCGTAAAGTTCATATAAACATATGTCCCGAACGGCTTGGTTTTCGAGATACAGGGCGATAAAAATACATTTTTTTCAAGATTTTTTAGAGTTAACTTCGACATTTTCGACAATAATCAGTTCAAATTAGGCAAGTACAATCCATTCAATAGGGCGCACGATACAAAATAATGCATTTCTTAAATAATTCACAGGAGTCAAGCTTTGTTCAACCCTTCAGAATTTTTTTCCGCCGCCACTGACATATTATGAGAAAGGAATAATCAATGTTGTTTCATTTAACATCTTTTTGATATCTTGCATTTTTTCATTTACTTGTACGGTTCAGGGGCTATAATGAAAATATTAATTTAAACATTTTCCAGTGTGGCATAACATTAGAAAATTTGAAAATTAAACATTTTCAATTATTGTAAATTGATGAAAATATTTTTTCAGAATTAGAAAAATCTACGATGAATAAAAATTATACAATAAAAAATATAAAGACAAGCTTTTATACAAATGCACTGAAAATGAAAAAAATAATTTGTTTCATTTTTTGTAGGTTATTCTGTGAGTATCAAAATCTTTCTGAACAAGATTACCTAGATCAAACAATGAAATGAATTATTTTTTCCTTTTCAGTGTATTGTATAAAAACTTTAAAATGTTTTCTTTTTATAATTTTCATTTTTAACATTTTAGTTTATTTTTTATGTGAAACTGAAAATCTCCAACCCAAAAACCATCACATACCAATTTTGAACAGAATCGGATCATAATCACAAAACTCGTCCGCCATATAGGAGCCGCCATTTTGTTTTTTAACAAACACTTTTTTAATGCATTGTCACTGGAATTACGGAAACCTGCCAAATTTCAAATTAATCGGAGTATTAGAAGTGGGTCAAATTCAATTTTTATTAAATTGTTTGTTAGTTAGTTACAAGTGAAGCTAAATAAAAGCTTGTTATTGTAAAGATGTGATTTCTTTTTGTGATATCTAACAGAAAACTACTATCTCCCCGTCACTGCGGTACGCTGGATATTAAACTAGATCTGACAGATATTGGGAAAACCTTAACTTTCAACCTGAAGATTCTGATGGTAAAAATGTGCATTTTCATTGAGATATTTGATTAAAAATGTTTTTACCCATCAGTCTTGATAGAGAACTCATACAAATTTTTTGTTATTTTAAAAAAAGATATTTTTTAGTTTTCAATTGAACGTTTCCTTTTCAACATAAAAAACTTCCGAAAGGTAATCCTGTAATGGAAGATAGTTAATAGGGTTTATCTAATAGTCGCAGATCATTACACATTTGATTTTCATTTATGAATCTCTGGTCGTAACTCCGTAAAACTAAATCAAACAAATTTTTGTTTCCGTACGGAGTACATTATTTTATCAGAAATTTCGGTTTGTTTTTTCTTCTGCAGTAACGCAGAAATTTTGTAATCAATTTGAATTCATAAAAATAGCAAAGTGGGCTTTGATATTAATTCATTTATTTAAATATCAACAACTTGACAGTTATCGAAAGTTGAGAAACTGTCTCATTATTAATTCTTCATTAGTGCAAGCTATAAAGCAGATTCATTCAATATTCCTTTGGATAAAATGGTTGAATATACAAATTCAGAAATGGCAGACATGCACTTAATGTATGGAATGGCTGATGGTAACGCTCGTGCCGCCAGACGAATGTATCTAGAAAGATTTCCACAACGTCATATTCCCAGCACACAAATGTTCATCAATAATCACTCCCGTCTTCGTGAAACGGGTACTTTCAAGAGGTCTGCTGTTCTCATAGGAAGACCCAGGAGAGTTAGAACAGTTCAGATAGAAGAAGCTGTACTTAACGAAATTGAGCAGCATCCAGACACCAGTACAAGACAAATTGCGGCACAGTTTAACGTAACCCATGTATTGGTATGGCAAATTTTAAAAGAGCAACAACTTTATCCATATCACATACAGCGTGTTCAAGCTCTTCTGCCAAGGGATTTTCCAAAGAGATTAAGTTTTTGCACTTGGATTCGAAATAAATTGTTGGAAAATCCATGGTTTTTATCTCAAGTGTTATTCACCGATGAGGCATGCTTTTCCCGTAAAGCCATTATTAATTTTCACAACAATCATATGTAGGCTGATGAAAACCCACACGCCGTGATTGAAAACCATTTTCAAGAGACGTTTTCTGTGAATGTTTGGGTTGGAATTGTAGGGAATTTCCTTATCGGGCCACATTTTCTGCCTCATAGACTCAATGGTGACCATTATCGACATTTTCTTGAATTCATCTTACCTGGACTCCTAGAAGAGATCCCACTGAGGGAAAGAATTGGAATTTGGTTTATGCATGATGGTGCTCCAGTACACTTCAGATTGGTTGCACGCCAATATTTAGATGAGAATTATTCTATTCGCTGGATTGGGCGTGGTGGGCCACAACTTTGGCCACCAAGGTCACCCGATATGAATCCACTTGATTTTTTCCTCTGGGGGCACCTTGAATCATTAGTGTACCGAACTCCAGTTCAAAGTGAAGAAGACCTGAGGAATCGCATACAGGAGTCATGCGGAATTATAAGAAACACTCCTGGTATTTTTGAGCGTGTCCGCCAGTCTATGGTTAGGCGCATAAACGCATGCATTGAAGTTGGCGGTGGCCATTTCCAGCAGCTGCTCTGACATATCAATTTCAATAATGGTCCTTTTCTGAACTTAATTTTATTCCTAGGGAATTTATGTTACTTTGCTCTAGTATTTGATAATAAAGTTATTCACTATTGAAAATGTCCAAAATTATTTTGCCATAATTACCTTTGTGCAATACATATTACACCTGAGTTATGGTAAAAAATGTATGGGAGCTCCATAACATTACATTTTCTCTACACGAGCAGAAAATAGCTATTTGTGTAATGAGAACAAAATGACGTATTGCGTCACGCGCTAATCTTTGGAGAGTGGCAATGACACTTCGAGAAATGAATTATTTTATATCATGCGCACTATTGAATGGATTGTACTTGTCCAATTTGAACTAATTTGGATCGATTATTGTCGAAATTTCGAAGTAAACTCCAAAAACTCCTAAAAAATGTATTTTGATCACCCTGTACTTCGAAAACCAAGCCGCTTGGGACATGTTTATATGAACTTTTCATCTTGAAACCTTTCAAAGAATCACCCTTCAAATTTCTTTATGTTATGCGTTACTGGAAAATGTTCGCGTTAATATTTTCATTGTAACTCCTGAACCGTACAAGTAAATGAAAAACATCAAGAGAACAAAAAGATGTTAAATGAAACAACATTAATTATTCCTTTCTCATAATATGTCAGTGGCGGCGGAAAAAAAAAATCTGAAGGGTTGAACAAAGCTTGACTCTGAAAAAAGGAGGACCCTGTGAATTATTTGAGAAATGCATTATTTTGTATCGTGCGTACTATTGAATGGATTGTACTTGCCTAATTTGAACTGATTATTGTAGAAAATGTCGAAGTTAACTCTGAAAAATCTTGAAAAAAATGTATTTTTATCATCCTGTATCTCGAAAACCAAGCCGTTTGGGACATATGTTTATATGAACATTTCGTCCTGAAAACCTTCAAAGAATCACCTCCCGAAGTTTGTCAACGTACTTAATTAACACCCTGTATATATATTATACAATTACAGACAGATATACCTATACACACATACACGAAATCGGATAAAATCTTGAATCAGAACAAGATAATTTTATCCCTATGATAGGACTGGTACACATGAGAAACACACATATATTTATATATACAATAAATAAAATTTAGAATTAAAAATATTCATTGAAAGAGTACAGACATTTTTCAACCAAATATTCTTTCAGTTGTTTTTTGAAGGTATTCTGATGTTTCAACATTTTGATAGAGATGGGTGAATTACTGAAAATCTTTGGACTAATTCTAGATGGTGCTTTATAACAGACTTCCCTGTTTTTGAACACAAAAACACAAACTTCAAATATGTAGAGACCTGTACAGGTCAGAATATCAAGTCTTTTGAATATTTCACGGCAATAATAGTCTCTCTTCACACCAGCAATACATCTTATAATTTTTTTCGATAGTGCAGAGTCACCCCACAGACAAATACCATACTTCAGTCGACTTTCTACTTATTCATAGTAGACATTCAACAATTGTTGTTGAGTCAAAACAAGTTTGAGATTGCTGAACATGAAGTGATTTGATGAAAGTTTGGAAATCAGGAACTTACAATGTTCTTTCCTATCTAAATGTGAGTCAACGAATATTCCTAAGAATTAACAACTGTTGTGTATTGACAAAGGTTTATTATTTGAAACTATATCTACATCTGCAAGTTCTCTTTGATGGGAGTGAAATTTTATTAGGTTTGTTTTGTCTGCATTGAAATAATATTTGGTTGAACCAGGAAACCAATTGGGATAGAGTGGTTTCACAGGTTTCTTTCAGTTCTACTTGGTTTTTATGAGATATGAGTAGGGAAGTATCATCTGCATAAATTGTCACTTTAATATCTGGAAATGAATTTGCGAGTTCATTGATGTACAGGATAAACAGAACTGGGCCCAAGATAGAGCCTTGAGGGACACCTATAATGATACCAGTATTGATAGATGCAACATTCCGCATTACAATATTTCCATAAACAATAAAACTATGATAGAAATAGTCTAACAAAAGTTGATAATGCAACTTTTACCAAATATGTTCAACATGTCTTCCGTTCTATGGAAAGCAGAGCTGAAGTCTATGTCCGAAAGAGCATTCCATCCTGCGCAAGACAGCTGGTGTATTGCTGCGAAAAGCATTAGTTATTCTAAGTCGAATATTTTCGGAACTAGTTGGTGGCTCAACAAAAACAATATGTCTTGAGTATACCCATAAGAAAAAATCCAGTTTTGTCAAATCAGGTGATCTAGCAGGCCACTTGACAGGCCAATTCCATCCTAAGTAATAATGATAATTACGTCGATTCACCAATCCATTTCTATAGAACGTCGATTCATCTGACCTTAAATAGTTGCATCGACGTATTTTTTCATTGCGCAATTGCAAAATCTCACCGATTTCTCAAAATCTGCATGAAGTAATTCTTGTTGTAACTTAACACGGTATGGATGAAAGCGATGCTTCTTCAAAACTCGTTGCATCGATGTCTCACTTATATCTATTGAATCATCAATTTGTCGTTGACTCCTACAAGGATTTTCTTCAACAGCAAGAAGAATTCTCAATTCATTATCTTCATTACTGACTTATTTGATGCTTTCATGTTTAGAATAATTTATAAAATTGAACAAAATTTGACCAAAAATGAATTTTAATGGGACTTGGCACAAATTACAATTTCAAGTAATATAAGAGACGAATATTGAAAATTTAATATTAAAAATAAAAAATCAACAAATAATTTTTTTATTTTTAATAAATAAATTAAATGCTGAATATATCGAAAACCGACAATATTTTCAAAAAATATATATAAATTACTCCTTATTTTGCATGAAGGAAACAAAAAACTGTTAAAAAATTCAGGTTGCCATTTGAAATGCCAAAGTTAGGACGTGCCCAAAAAAAAAAAATTTAACACCCTGTGTGACCGACAATATTTATATTTCGTCTAGCTTGAGCAACGTAACGTTACAAAAATGACCCAACAAGGGGCGATTTTCCATATCCCCATTTTGGTAATAGATAGATCGATGATTTTATCAGCAAAATGATACTATTTTCAGAGCTCTACAAAATGGAAATGCACTTACTCAAGGCATTCCATTTTTTTAATGGAAACCTTTATTTGTTATCAGGTTTTTGTTTTTTACGTGAGAAATAAAAGGTACTTTATGTTAATCTTTTTTTCGAAACTTCAAGAATGACAGCTTTTTTTCCAAAATTGGTCACTCATAATATTTGAAATTATAAAGTTCTGTCATTTCTGGTCAAATGATATAAGTTGGTGACTCTCTGAAACTATACATCTGAAATCGACCTGTGATATACAGGATTGCGAATAACAGCTTGCTAAACATTGTAAATGAAAATCTTTTTTATTTTAAACGGAAAAAATACAGGTTGCCATTTATAAAAAACTGTACACCTTGTTCAAGTTTCATTTAGTTGGGATCAGAAAATAGTATCATTTTGTTGATAAAATCGTTGAACTATCTATCTATTACCATAAAGGAGATATGGAAGACCGGGCCCGTGTTGGAGTACCCTGTATGTTTCCTAAATAGAGATATGGAACACCTTGCCAATGTTGCAGGACCCTGTCTAGTCGAAAAGTATCCTCACAATAACCATTTAAAAGTTTTTAAAAAATCAACTACATCAACCGATATTATCCACACTGATGGATTTTGAATTTTAGTGTAAAGGAGTCATCAAACATCACGTGTTCTACAAAATATTAATAATATCGTACAATTCAGCGAAAGCCAATTTCCTTTGAGGTATGCATCTTATGGGTATTTACATTTTGCACATTTATTTTTTCGACAATATATCTCCTTGCTTAACAACCAATCAGTCTATTTCAAATTTTGAAATTCAGCCAATAGAATCGGAATTGCAGTGAAAATATAGCTTGTCGCTGTATTTTCACGGTGATAAACCTGCTTAGTTATTGTTTTACCAGCTGTCAAGTGAAAATAATGATTTAAATTATAAACGTCAAATCTTTGTGTTTTGACTAGTTATATTTCTTTATCAATATGAGCGATCGTTGGGGACAAATGGCTATTGGTATCATAGATGAAGCAGTGGAAAAGAGTATTCCGTTGAATACGGCCAGAAATAAAGAATCAATTACCAGGCAATTCAACAATTTTTGCACAAACAGGGGTTATATTGTCAATGCGAATACCACAATTGTGGAGCTGGCTGATATTTTGAAAGATTATGCCTGTAATATGACCCCAATTTTTCTCTTTAGTGTTCACGTTGTTAGATTTTGATTTCTGTGAATTACTTCAAATTAAAGCGGTGACACGATTTTTCTTTATTTCAAATCGATATATTGTCGTCCTAAATATAATTCATGGTATGATTGATAACCTATAATTTTTTGGAATATCAATTCATTGGCAATCCCAATGCAAGAAAATACAACTCGTCCTTCGGACTCGTTGTATTTTCAACTTTGGGATTGCAATTCATTAATATTCCAAAAAAATATCGGTAATAATCATACCACTTATTATATTACCCCTGAAAATAAATCACAATTACTGACACACTCTATACAAGACAAATACTTTTTTCTTTCAGGGCCCAATTTCATGAAATAAATACAACTACTCTCCATTCCCGATATTGAAAATTCCGAATTATTATTTCCAGGAAAACCCTCACGCCAACCTCGACCCGCCTGCGGCGCAGCGCAGCGGGGGGGCAATCCGTCGCTGTCTGAAAAAGCCGTTAAGGAAACAAGAACAATATCTCCGGCGGAAAAGATGCATCGCAGGGGAATCCGCAGTAAATGGAAACGTCGGAAATAAGAAGAAGAAGAACGCGTATCTGCGTCGTAAAGCATCAGCGGACGCCGCCCGCTCGCATCCCATTGGCGCGCAGAGGCGCGTTTCCAAGGCAACGAGGAGGAACGTACCGGTCGCCTTCTACTGCACCGAGTCGAGATTCATCGCCACCTTGAGATGTTTTAATGTTGCCTTTATTCAAATTAATGGTTTCGAATATTTTATAAGATTAAAGTGTACGCCGATCGTATCTTTCTTTAAATTGGTCTGCATGCCTCTGTTGAGATTCCGGAGGATGGCGGTAGTGAGGAGATTTATGGAGGTGTGCATACCCTCCTCGCTGACCTTCGATTAAATCCTATTCATGTGAAAGGTTGGGAGGTTTATGGGAATCCATCGATTCTCACTTTTTTACTGCATTGATTAATTAAATTGGTAGTTGGACCGCCAAATGTAAAAGTGGAATTCGAAAAAATCAGTTATTACAGTGTGTATCAGCCAGATGATATGATAAAAGTAGTTCTTGGGAAGTTCGCTCCCGCAGCCAGGCAAGCAGGACTTCTTTGACCCTTTCTGTCATCCTCTGTTCTCCACTTAGCTACATTCCTTCTCCTAACCTTAATTTTCGAACCTTTGTGATCTCCTGATAAAGACCCGTCCACTCCAAGTCAATTAGTTCATCTTGCTGAAGTTTCTAAACTCCGAAGTTCCCAAATCATAGCCTCCCATACGGCTCACACTCGCCGAAGAAGTGAGGTGAAGTTTCTTCGTCTTCTTCGCATTTGCGACAAGTGGGGCTATCTTCTATACCTATCAGCGATAGGTCTCTGCATAACTTGTTGTGCCCTGTTAGTATTCCTATGAAAGGGCGTTGTGCTTGGCGGTTTCTGCCCTAGAGCCATTCCGTCCTTGACTTACTGGAGCCGGCCACAAAGTTTTTCGACTGCCTGCAGCCGGTTAATACCTCCAAAGTTCACTCTGCTCTTCTTCCGCCTACTCTTCGAGGGCTGAAGAGGTTTGGCTTCTTAGTCTGGTTTCTCCCGACCAGACAGTCCCCAGGCGCACCGTCCCTCCTCCTACACTGGAGCCAGTGCTCGTACCGGGTAGGGAATTCGGGTCTGAACTGGTCTGACAACAATCAAACAGGTTTGTTTTATCTTCCAGTTTCAGCTTTGGTCGAGATGGTGCGTCTATTGAACTTGGTGTGTACTTTCGTAGGTCTACTTCTATGTGAGACAGAATGTAATCAAACGTTTCGATGGTCATTCTATGATATTTTTTGAATTCATCAGGGTATCTACACATTCAGAGGCAGGTTGTGTAGAATTCACTTCGAAGGTGGTCTTCATTGAACTCATGAACTCATTTTCATACACGCGAGTTAGATAATAAATTCCTGTCCAATAACGTGCAATCAATTAGTTCATCGTCCATATTCCACCTGTAATGAAAAACATTCGAGTTCGAGTTGACACAGTATTGAGTACTGGTTCTTCCACTTCTGGCTGAAAACTAGCTGCAATGTAGGTGCGCCAAATCTAGACTGGTCTAGCCGGGTCGGGTCTGGTGGTCAGATCGACTCCTCTTCCAATGTAGGATAGGCCTTACGATGCCTAGTACAGGCTCTGGACCACATAACGACGTTGCGGATCCGGTTCTGGCAAGTGTGTCTGCCACCTCGTTTCCGCGCACTCCTTTGTGACCCGGAACCCATACCTAACTTCAATTCAACTAGTTTCTCGAGCTCATCTCCGCATTCCTGTTCAAGTGCTGAGCTTGGTTTAGGATGGCAGATGGCTCTGAGCTCTGCCTGACTACCCGAACAGTTAAATTATCTTATAGGGCCCGTCTTCCACCTCTTGCCTCGTAGCTACGGTTAGGATGGCGAACACTTCAGCTTGAAAAACTGTTGCATATCTACTCAAAGCGTAGCTCTCTCGTGCCTCTCTTCCCTCCTAGTAGATTCCTGCACCCGAAGCCTGTTTTTCAGTCAGACGCGAACTTTCCGTATATCATATTAGGCTTCCTGTGTGAAACTCCATCGTATTTCTTCCTCATTATTTTCTGCTCGGAATAGGAAGACTAAACTCTCTATTCCATCGCAGTCTGTCTTCTGCGCTTTTCACACTGAGTTCGAAGATTGGGATCTCCTACTCAGCCCACTTCGCGATTTCCGCATGACATAGCATCGCTCCTTCGTTTACGCAGTCTCCCGAGTACCGCATCCTCAAATGGGCTGCAATTGTCTCCGTATTGATCCAGCCTTTAAGCGGTGGCAACCTCAGCAGTACTTTCAACACTGCGGTTGGAGTCGTTCTCATTGCGCCCGTTATTATACCAAACAGGCCAACTTCTGGACCTTGTCTTCTGCCTATTGTGCTGCTCTGTACGCCTGGCCAACACAAGGCTGACCCAAGATGGATCTTTGGTCTTACGACTGCCGTGTACAGCAAGCACATGATCTCTGGGTTGGTACCCCAAGTGCTTCCTACAATTCTCCCCAAAACGTCAATCAATATTGATATAAAGGCTTTCACGGATAATAGGAAAGCTATAGGTTGAAAATATAGCTACGATAAATTGCCATCACGCGCATCACCACCATATGTACATTTATAATGCTGGGACTTAACACGAACAAAGATAGTGGATCTGATGGAATTCCTTCAACCGTTCTCAATAAATGTGCCCCATAACTAAAATCAGTTGTTTGTAACTTATTCAACATCTTTCAAGATATTTCCGTTCAACTGGAAAATTGCAAGAATACAACCAATCCCTGAAACAGAGAAAAAGACCCTACTTAGCAGCTACAGACCTCTGTTATATCTGTTATATCAAAGGTCATGGAGAAAACCATCAAAATCGAGCTGATAAAATATCTTGAACGATCAGGAAAAGGATCGACAATGTGGTTTCCGTCATCAGAGGTGAACTGGTGACCTGCTTGTTGATGACTTTCCCTTGGCTCTCAAGATGTTTTCTGAACATTTAGGAACCAAAATCTAAAAAAATATTGTTTGGAAAACCATTTTTACAATATATCAGAGAAATAATATTCTCTCCTGATAGCGCCATTATTCCTACACACTATGTACTCTTTTGGAAAAAATTATATTGTCATGTCAAGTGGTTTGGTTTTATTCATACATATGATTGTTTTTTATTTACAAACATTTTTACTTCTTATATGACTTGCCATGATATTTGCTGATTCTGAATTATGTAATATTTACGGTTTCACTTATACAGGTAATCGGTTTACTTTTTAATATGTATCTTGTATTATGCCGTCATTTTACCTATACTGTTTTTATTTAAACATAAGATCGTGGTGTATTTATAAACATTTTTATGTTTTACATGACTCACCATATGGTCATACTGTATTATGCGATATTTATGGTAATCTTTTATTGTGTATCTTGGATTATGCTCTCATGTCACCTGTTCTGTTCTTACTTTGGTTTCATTTATACAATATTGGATCGTGTTTTATTTATACACATTTTTAAGTTTTTTATGACTTATCATAAACTACTCAACACTAATTTCGTCGCACCCCAAAATTTTGACCATATTTTTTTTTTTTCATTTGTGTTTTGGCATCGACTGCTATGGTCATTAGCCATTTTTGACCATATTAAATCTGAATAAGTTTTTTCTGCATTGAACAATTTGATTTCTGTAAAAACTGTTCGCTAGCCCAGTCCTTCAGCTATAATCTCGTCTTTTTTCAAAACATAAGGTTTTCCGCATAAAATCGCTACAGGGTATTATCTGAAACTGTGCAAAATTTCAGAATTTTCAAAAGTATCCCAAATGAAGAAAATTTTTATTTTCAAATTTGACAGCAGTGGCATGAAGATGAACTCATAACCTCAAGATAATTTTCGAATTGTCTTATTATCTCCTTTGTTTACAGGGTGATCTCGAAAAATTAACTTTTTGGTTTTGCAGTTATAACTTTTTTCCTCGTCAACCGATTTTCAAAATCTCCGGCTCATTTTGAAGCTGAAACTTTAGATGAAGAGATATGAAGATCAGACTAGACTCAAGATGAAGATTGAAGATCAAGGGTTTCCTCAAAGGTGACCTAAATCTGAAACACCCTCAAAATCCGGTTGGGAGGAGAATTAAATGAAAATCAACTTGTTTTCGGAATGATCACCCATTCTGAATACGTCCAGATCTTTCTTGCTGTCAGTAGTCAAGAATTGTACATGAAAAAACACAATTGTAACAGCAGGATTTTGAAAAAATAATAAAATCAACCCATTGTTCGCCTGAAATGCATGGCCCGTAACCAAGGTAACAAGAATCACAATCAATGACTGACAAGCTAGGTTAGACGTCAATTTTGATTCGTTTGCAAAAAAAAATATCATATCGATGCCGCATCTAACGTCCCACCAGCTGGAACTGATTCCACGAATGACGGAACAACGATTATCTACAATTTGCCAATCTGCTTGGAACAACAGTTAGATCCGTCCAAAGGGCCCACGTCCGAGCTAACGCTGGGGATATTCAGTATCGACCTAGGGGTCCAAGAAGGGGTACAAGAAGAAAAACAACTCCCGCTCAAGACCGCCTTATTGGAAGATTGGTACGGCGGACTCGGACTTCTACCGCCCCCAAAATTCGTCGTGAATTGATCGATGCTACGGAAATTCAGGTTTCAAGTCAGACAATCCGACGCCGGATCCACGATCTTGGATTACACGCAAGGAGACGAGCTGCCTGCCCCTTACTGAAACCTGTACATCGAGCAGCAAGATGGTTATGGGGGGAAGAACATCAAAACTGGGGAATAGCAGAGTGGAATAGGTGTATGTTTACGGATGAGAGTAGGTTCAACTTGTTTCGAAAGGATGGTCGTGTGTTGGTTTGGAGAGGGAGAGGGAGGAATGAAAGGTTTTTGGAAGGAAATATGGAGGCGAGAGTGGCTTTTGGAGGTGGAAGAGTGACTGTGTGGGGTGGAATATCGATGAATGGGAGGAGTGAATTGGTGATTCTGAGAGGAGAGAGTATGAACAGTGAGAGGTAAGTATAGAGATTTATGTATGAGAGAAATCGTGGTCCCTTACGACGCAAATATCGGCAACAACTTTCTTTTAGTTGATGACAAGACCGCATAGGGCTATCACATTGTCAACAAGTTTTTGAGGGATCACGGTATTGAGTGAATGAACTGGCCGCCTTTCTCTCCGGATATGAATCCGATGGAACATGTCTGGAGTCGTATGAAATTGAAATTGAAAGAAAGGGAAGGCCGAATGGAAAATTTGGATGACTTGGTGAATGCAGTACAGCAAGAAATGACAGCTGTACCACAGGAGTTCATTGATAGTCTGATATACAGCATGCCGGAAAGGGTCAATGAAGTAACTGCCAAAAGGGGAGGGCCCACCAAATAAATATTTTTCAATTCTAATGTTATCCAAGTTATTTTCTCTTTGTTGTTGTTCAATAAAAACTCAATAAAACATGTTTTCTTGTTCTTGCCTACTAACACGATTAATGCTTCATGGTCAATGGTCAGGCTTGTCGGTCACTGACTGTGATTCTTGTTACCTTGGTTACGGGCCATGCATTTCAGGCAAACAATGGGTTGATTTTATTATTTTTTTTTTTCAAAATCCTGCCGTTACAATTGGGTTTTTTCATGTACAATTCTTGACTACTGACAGCAAGAAAGATCTGGACGTATTCAGAATGGATGATCATTCCGAAAACAAGTTGATTTTCATTTAATTCTCCTCCCAACCGGATTTTGAGGGTGTTTCAGATTTAGGTCACCTTTGAGGAAAACCTTGATCTTCAATCTTCATCTTGAGTCTATTCTGATCTTATTATCCCTTCATCTAAAGTTTCAGCTTCAAAATGAGCCGGATATTTTGAAAATCGTTTGACGAGGAAAAGAGTTATGACTGCAAAACCAAAAAGTTAATTTTCACCGTGTAAACAAAAGAGATAATAAGACAATTCGAAAAATGTAATGAGGTAATGAGTTCATCTTCATGCCACTGCTGTCTTTGAAAAAAAAATGTTTTTTTCCTTTGGGATCCTTTTTTAAATTCAGAAATTTTGCACAGTTTCAGATAATACCCTGTAGCCTGTAGCGATTTTATGCGGAAAACCATATGTTTTGAAGAAGTAACGAGATTATAGCTGAAGGACTGGGCTAGCGAACAGTGTTTACAGAATTCAAATTGTTCAATGCAGAAAAAAGTTATTCAGATTTTAATAGGTTCAAAATTTTGGGGTGCGACGAAATTAGTGTTGAGTAGTTTATTTATAGTTTCACTTACACAGGTAATCGTTTCACTTTTTAATATGCCGCTTGCCATCTTGTCTCCTCTGTTTTCACTTTGAATTTATTTGTACAAAAGTTCGTGGTCTATTTATACACATTTTTATATTTTATATTAGTCATCATATTTTCATAGTATTATGCTATAATTATGGTTTTACTTTATAATATGTCTTCTGTATTATGCTCTCTTCTTAGCTGTTCTGTTCCCACTTTGGTTTTATTTATAAACATTTTTAAATTTTAGTTAACTCATAATATGCTCATACACTGTATGATGGTTTCACTTACACAGGTAATCATTTTACTTTTTAATATGTAACTGGTATTCTGCTATCATCTTTTCTGTTTTCATTTTGGTTTGATTTATACATAAGTTCGTGGTTTATTATATACATTTTTATATTCTATATGACTTACCACATGCTCATACTGTATAATTTTATTAATTTTATTTTTAATTTGTATATTATTTATGCTATCGTTTGTTTGTTTTTGTAATATAATCGTGGTTTATTCATACATATTTTTATGTTTTATATGACTTTTTATATGACTCACTATACCAAAAATCCTTGATAAATTATTATTTCATTGATATGTGTCTAGAATGGCTTATCAAGGTCTTGATAATAAATTTGTAATTTATTCTTTCATTATAAAAACAAATCAGTTTTGTTAAATCCTAATGTATCTTGTATTTGTGTACATGTATACAAGAAGTCACAATATGAAATTCATAAGTTAAAATTAAAAGGCAATCAAGAAATTACTTTTATAAAATGAATAAAATAGGGACATTCCTGGGATTGCCCCCTTTCACCTTAGTGGTGCAGAGGGAGGCAAGGATTGGTGCCTTCAGAGTGCTGAATCCTACCAAACTTATTTTTAAATTGACGCAGTTTCAAAATGTATTTCTTCTTGCTCTTCATTTATTTCCACGTTTATTATAACCATAGTAGGTCTGTTACAAGGTGCATCTTTATCTTCTGAAATCAAATACACCTCTGTAATTTCAAATTTAAAATCCAACTCTGTGATGGCTGCCCATTTTCATTCATATGAGAATCAATAAAATAAACTTAAAATATATTTTGTTAGGTTTATTTCTCCATCACAAAGGAAAAAGAATGCCAATTTATTTGGAAAAAGCAACATTTTCTGTAACAAACTTTCATCTCTGATAATGTATAGCAATGACAAAAAAACCGATTTAGATTTTATTGAGAAAAATTTAAACTTCTCCCATACACATAAACGTTATTACTTTATCCTGAGAAACAGAAATGAATACTCCTTCATCCAATCAACAGCAGACACCATAAAATACTTGTGTTTTTGTTTCTGATGACCCACCCTAATCAAGACTTTCCAATCCACTCATCAATAAATCCCAAATCACAGAGATAAAGATCAATGAAATATTTTCAATAACCAACTTTTAAAAAAAAGATGTCCCATAAACATTCACTTCTTTGAAATAAGCCATAAATGAAATCATTTCTATGTAAATGGCCAATTAAGTTTTCTGCAGCACCATGAAATATATTAATTGCCAACAAGAAATTCATGAGTTATGAGTTTCGATCCTGTTGATATACAAGGTATTTTCTTGTAGAATGCCCATATCCGTTCGCGGAATTTCTTCAAAGTGATCATTAGAATTCCAGAAAGAAACAAGATGGAGAAATATTTCAGAGGAAATACGAGTTATATATAGAAGAGATATCCTGTTTGAAAAGTAAAATGTTGAGATGGAATTTCTACCAATAGTATGATAGATAGATATAAATAATTTATTTTCATCTTTTGGTATACAAGTCGAGGGGTTCTTCGTACATAGAATATATAAGAACAGAAAAAACTTATACAAATATAAATACATTACACTCATAGACTTCAACAAAGGACAATTAAGTAATCGTATTCACATGTGACACATTTTTTATGTAAGTAAAAAGAATTGTTTAGTAGAAAATTCTGAATTTTTTGTGATCATGAATATTTTTAAAGTTTTGTAGAAGATGATTCAAAGAATTGGTTCCAGAACATTTTGGTGTATTTTCACGTGAGAGGCTGAAATGTGTTGAAAATTACACTAAATGTTGATCAAAATGCTTCAAAATGCGTTCGAAGTCACCCGAAGTCGCACTGAAGTTAACTCGAGTTGACTTCGGCTGACTTCGGGTGTACTTTGAAGCATTTAGAGTAACTTCCAGTGACATTTTCAACACATTTCCAACCTCTCAGGTGAAAATCCGAAAAATATAAGTTGTAGATATTGATATCTACTTCCAAATGCCGTTTACAGAATTTGAATAAGACAATTTCCCTTAAATCGGCGCATTTAGAAAGATTTGCTATAAAATTGTTTATAACGCGATTGTGCAAAAACTACACATCGAACATAAAATATTTTGCTCAAAGTTGAACAAAATGTTATTATCTACCATTTTCCGCAATATTGTTTGTCCAGCTTCAGATTTATGAAAATTATGAATTTTTGAGTAATGGTCTCCTTTTCGAGGTTTTCCCGAATTTTCTCAATAAAAAATACACCGATCTCGTCGTATAAAAAGTTATTTTGTAGGTTTTATAACTATTTACAAAATTTTTATTTACTGTAAAACGATTTCTCCAATACTTTTTGAGATATTCGCAGAAAACAAATTTTTTTTTTCACCATTTCTTGTTTAAAAACTTCCACAAAGCGATTTTGCTGAATTCTATGGAAACAGCTTTTGCAATATTATCTATTAAGTGATCATTCTGGCACCTATTAGCGAAGTTACTGATCACTATCAATAATTTTTGTTTCGTAACTTCCAAGCATTTTGATGTCACTATAATTGTGTTCTATGAAACAACTCATTTACGTAGACTAGAAAACGAAGGGGTCTCAATACTCCACCTTGCGGGGTACTGAGTTCTGTTTCTTGTTCATTGTAGTTGTTATTACTCATTTTTATCATTAATTTTTCTGTTTGTCATATTATATACGATCGTATCCACTGATTTGTGGGCCCTCGAATGCCCATTCAATAAATTTTTTCACACAGAAAATATGGATTAATAGTTTTGAATGCTCCAGTAAGGTAGAAAAAAATAAGCTTGGACACTTTCAACAAACGAATCCTAATGTAGTAAAAGTTGATCTTTTTTCAAATGAAAGACTAAAACGATCAAATCGAATACAGAAGCTTATCGATCTGTCTGAAAACAAATACACTAGATGGCGCTAGCTAAGTTTCAAATCAGGAGCATTATCTGATATGAAGTATAATTGAATAATCATCGATTTAATTTTATTAAAATGGTATTTGTCAAATGCTGCTTCAATGCCAAACTATTTAAAAATGTCATGAATATATTTTTGGTTATGAGTGACATCTTGCGGATAACTCTAAAGGCAGAATCTTAAAGTTTGAATTCAATTCCCAATTCCAAGGAACGTATACCAGTACTTTCTTCAAGCAATGGTTACATTTTTTTCTGTTGCAATGTGAGTAAGAAACTTATGAATATTAAAAATAATCAATCTCTCTAGGTACACAAAACCAATTGTAGAAATACTTGGAAAGTTGTGGAGATGGCTCGCGAAAACTCAATAGGGCATTTACAGATTTTTCGTTAAATGGCATCTTTTTTGACTCGTATTTTGAGCAGCTTTGTTGACAAGGCATATTTTTATTCCGTAATTATTTATTCATACTTTTGTTAATAACTCGCCCGGAAAAAATCTGAAAGAGTTGTTTATTTTACACTTGCAACTTAAATTAATTATGGAAATAATGCAAACGTTTTATGTCTCGGTCTCGGAAAGTAAAAAGTGCATTTATCACAGGTTTCAGAAACGTTGTCAAATTTGAAAATAATGAAAAAAATGCAATTTTTTTTTATTTTACCTATTGAAAATCAGATGTGGAATCATCAGTGACTTAAAAACAAACTTTCCAGAGTAGTCATGTTTGGTTCAATTTTCAATTGAGAATGTTTCCCTTTTCAACATGTTTTTTTTATTGACAAAGTTCTCAAAAACTGTGATGGTAGCAAATTTTAAATGTTTTCTAGGAAACTACTACCAACGTCTCCGACCAACTCAAAAAACGTTTGCATTATTTCAGCAACATATTTTTTTGTATATTTCACACTAGAAAATTTTCAATAAGTCAAAAGTCAATAGAAGTTTTCGAAGTTTCAATGATAAAATATTTTTTAGATGTGACAGATCAATCAATAATTTTTTCAGCTGTAGTTTTGGAAGACTGAACTTTTTCACCATCTTACTGGAACTTCCTGTGGGATCCTTATCTTGATTTGCGGATTCTTTAAAGAAAATCTCGTAGTTAGAACGAATAGTTATGAGTTTTTCTCTGGATACTTCTACGGTACCAAGTTCTTCTTCTAGGATAGATGTTTCAAGCTCGTCAGAAAAAATAATTTCTTTTATTTTCTCGTCCAAAACAAATAAACGGATGGCTTTATCTTCTATTTGCCTCATTTTTTTTGCCAAGACTTCCTTCTATAACATTTCGGAACTTCTTCCAAGTCTTGAGATAGACTTTCGAAAACATTTCGAATAAATGCCTTGTCTTTTACTAAATTTTCCATCCTGATGGACTCACTGGGGTCCTGTCGCGGTCGCCACAAATGTAACAAGACGAGTAAATAGAAGTTTTTGAAGTTTTGATGATAAAATACTTTTTAGATGTGACAGATCAATCAATATTTTTTTTCGAATATAATAATAATGTTCCATGACAACATAGTAGAAGATGAAAAAGTAAAATACAAAGCTTGATAAATAAATTCTAACAGGAGTAATTACGCATATTCCCCTTCTTCCTTGTATTCACATAAAACACAACTAGGTAACTTTTTTAAATCGATTTTAGCCGATGATTCGTCTTCAAATTGGCAACAAACCAACCATTGAAATTCAAAGCACGTAGCCCCACTTATCAGCACATCTCCGAACTAAAACAGTCTCTCTCACAAAAGGCAATAAAAGTTTTCTATAATACCGCACCGAACTTAAAATTTAATAAAGAAATCTGTCGGGACTGCTACACTCCACCTACCTTAGCCGCGCCGGCTCTCCAAATCAGTGCGGTCTCCCACCACGAGATGGCGGAAGTCTATGCAGCATAAATCCTTTTTAAGAGCGCATAAAACAAATTCCAGCGGCTCCCACAAACTGCATAGCGATATTAGCACACAAAGAATGCAGTTCATTCAGAAAGACAGGTGAATTATCAATGGAAGTGACCCATAAAACACGGCGAGGAATGAAATCGGCGTTTATTCGCCTCTAAACTTAACGATCGCTTTAATCTGGGCCTTTATTATTATTATCATCTCGTAAACAGTGGTTTGATGATTGTGGCGCGTGCCTAGAGAGGAGCTCGTATTTTATTCGGCTATTCGGACGCACTTTTACAGTTTTAACTGCAGTAAAAGTCGCTTTAACGACCATTTTATTGCAACTACCTACTACGAGTGGTTGGATGCTTTACTACTACAAATGTCACATAAAAGCCTTTTGTTTTATAGAGCCAACGAACCGTCCTCATATTTCAAGTGTCTCTTAAAATGTGATAAAACGAGAGTTTTAAGCATAAGTGAAGATGCCTTGATTTTTTCAAATAGTACGTTTGTCGTTATCACTCATTAGAGAGTTATTGCAACCTCTATTGCGATGATAAGTACTTTAATAAAGTTGTCCTTTATTTGACATATATTCAGTATGTCGATGTCCTTCACAATTTTCTTTTATTAAAATACAGGCATCCCGTATTTAATTTAAATAAAGGCGAAGAAACTTTTATTTAAGTCGTCTTTATTTTGACATTTTTTTGTGATTTTTTTTTGTCAAACTTCAGTTAATCATTACTCATAACCTATAAATTTGCAGTGAACATCAAAATAATATAGTAGTAGCTTTCGTGTGAGTAAATTCATAGTAGATAATCATGAGGGAAAAAGATTTAAAAAACGTTCAAGATAATAATAATAATAATAATAATAATAATAATAATAATAATAATAATAATAATAATAATAATAATAATAATAATAATAATAATAATAGGCAGGGAGGTCAACCAACACCTGAGGCCCTGGTGAGTTGCGACACCACCTACCCGAGCAAAGGATGCAAAATCGGACCGGCAGCTCATGCGCATCCGGGAGGGAAAAGGCATCTTTCCCTCCGGTGTCGGCCGTGGGTTTACTGGGTTAACCCCCCAGTAAACCCTTTTACTCGGTTCCAAATAATCGGGGAAGAGGCCCCCACAACCGACCCCCTCGGATTAGGGGTCAAAGGCAAGGTGGTGGGGCCAACAACGATGATTTGCCAAATGACGACAACCGCAATGACAACGGACGCTTTGAGTGGACGGATAGATTAAGGGATGGACTTCTGTATTGCTATGAGAGCAGTGAGCCCGCCCGGAGAGGATACATGGCAAGGATGCATGCTCTTTGGTGTGAGAGACACCCAGAGCATGCCGCCGTTTCCGCACAAAATCTCAGGGATTATGTATCCTATCTCCGGGCTCGAGGCTATGTTAGAGCTCCTCCTCAGCCGGTTAACGAAGTGGCAGATATGCCACGTGTTGGTCTAGCTGCAGAGGAGGCTCGCATCATACCACCAATGGAGGACATCAGAACCCGCAGGGCGCTTCACAATATGAAGCCCTTGAAGCCGCAAGAACTGGCACGGGTGGATGCGGAGATTGGCGATGTTCTTCCAGAAGAGGCCACCATCTGGCAGATCAATTCTGTCGTGTACGACGCCGCTCGTGCAATATCCCTGACGGAGAGGAGGGACACCACTGCTCTTGTTGGGAGGCATGAGCGACGCGTTCACAAGATGGAAGCTAAGATCAAGTCGGCGAGACAACACGCGTCTCGTATCCAGTGTGTGGTGGACTACATGTCGGCCAATAGGCCTTTCACGCCTGCAGTGCGGCGAATTGCTGCAAGGCTAAGACGAGCTCACCACACATTGAATTAAGGCGTGCTGTTTACCATAAAACAGCACTGTCTTGATAGGATACGAATGCTAGTGGCTGCAAAGAAGTCACTAGTGAGGCGGGCGAGAAGTATCGCGGAAAACATAAAGTTCCGCGATAAACCTTCCCGCTTATTCCAAGTGCCTCCACGTGTTGTCGATAACCCGCCGGCTGCTGATCGGGTAGAAACCTTCTGGAAGAACATCTATGAGTTTCCGCAACCACTCAATGTAGACACTCCAGCCCTAGCGCAGTTCGAAGCTTACTGCAGGACGCTTCGGCAGCCTGAGCACAATGATCTGCGCAATCCGATAACCACGGAAGAAGTTCGAGGGGCCCTCAAAGGCTCAAAGAACTTTGCTGCTCCAGGCCCTGATGGGTTGAATAATTATTGGTGGAAAAAGTTTCCAACAACCCACCGCCATCTGGCTAGAGTTTTTAACTCATGGCTAGATGGGGAGCAGCAGATTCCGGAGTGGTTTGTCGAGGGGCGAACCGTGCTCATCCCCAAGAACGGAGATTTGTCTGAACCAAAGAATTACAGGCCGATAACATGCTTGAATGCGTGCTATAAGTTGTTTACGCGCATCTTATACACGCGCATTCTCTCCGCAGTTGATCCGGTGTATGAACGGATATATGAGCAAAGAGGGTCAAAGAAAGGGGTCGCCGGCTGCAAGGAGAACCTGCTCATCGATAGATGTATCACGCAGGACTCCGTGCAGTATAAGCGTAACCTTTCGATGGCCTGGATTGATTACCGCAAGGCATTTGATACAACATCGCATGAGTTAATCATGCATTTGCTCAGATGTCTTGAGGTACCCAATCAAATAGTGGGATGCATTGGACAACTGATGCCACTCTGGAGGACTCGCTTCACCATAAGATCTGGTAGAGACATAGTCCAAACAGAGCAGGTCATCATTAGAAGAGGCGTGTTTCAGGGAGACTCCCTCAGCCCTCTTCTCTTCTGCATCTCACTATTGCCATTGTCCGTTTTACTCAGGAATACCCGTGGGTACAACTGCGGCACCCCCAGCAACCGGAGGCATAAAGTCACTCATCTGTTTTACATGGATGACCTCAAATTATATGCCTCTGGAGAAAGGGACCTACATCAGTCCCTTAGGGTGGTGGAAGAGTACACGCATGCTATCGGAATGGAATTTGGGATCGACAAATGTGCCACGGTTCATCTCAAAAGAGGACGATGCGAGGAATACGGAGAGGATGTCCAGCTCGTAGACGGAAGCATCCTACATCATCTGGATGCCGGAGAGACGTATACTTACCTAGGGGTGGAGCAACGCCACTCCCAAGAGGTATCCACAGTTAAGAACTCTCTCCGCGGCAAGTATCAGCATAAACTCCGACAGATCTGGTCATCAGAACTGTCGGGGAAGAACAAAGTTGCTGCAACCAATATGCTTGCCGTTCCGATCCTTCTCTACTCTTTCGGAGTAATGAAGTGGACTAAGGAAGAGCTGCGACAACTCGACGTTAAAACTCGCAAAGTGATGCATCTCAATAGGTGCTTGCATCCTAAATCGTCCGTTCCACGGTTATACTTTCCCAGACAACGGGGAGGCCGTGGACTTTTGAGTTTGGAGTGTATGCATAACAGAATGGTTCTGGATGGGGCCTGTAAAGTCATCAGGAGTTCAGATCCCCTTCTCTGCATGGTCCGCGACCATGAAAAAGCAGGGATTGGAGCATTTCTTTTTAAGGCAGCAACCCGTGCGGCCGATGAACTCGGTCTCGTATTCGACACTGAACGGGCTAACCCAAACTCTGTCACCGAGTTGGGACCCGTTCAGCAAAAAGCTCACATCAAAGCTGCGGAGACAGAGGTCCTGCTACAGCTACATATGGATAAGCCAATGCATGGTGTCTTCTTTCACAACATCGAAGACCTTGGCTTATCCAAAAGCTTGACCTTTGCCTTCCTCAGGTCGAGTGAGCTGAAGTCGGAGACCGAGGGATTCATAATGGCCTGCCAGGATGGTGTCTTCAACACCCTCGTCTACCGTAGTCGCGTGATGGGTATAGACGTCCCTGACACCCGATGCAGGGCATGTCGTGGGGCACCTGAGACCGTAATGCATTTGCTATCAGCATGCCCATCTTATGCGGTCTCAGCCTATATCCACAGGCATAACGCGGTGCTACGAGTGTTATACTACCATCTACGACACTCGTACGGTATAGACGAGACACCGGTGTTGCCTTATGTTCCGGGGGATATTGAGTCCGTGGTGGAGAATGAGAGGTGCCGGATCTATTGGAACTACTCATTCCCCACCCTCAGGCAAATACAAGCCAATAAGCCTGATGTTGTCCTCCTCGACCACCAAAGTAGAACGATATTCGTCATGGAGTTTTCCGCTCCAGGCGAAATGAATATCGTTCGAAAAGAGGAGGAAAAACGGACAAAATATCGAGATCTTCTCTTTGAACTCCGCAGGTTATATCCGGACCATTCTGTCAAAATGGTGGTTCTGATCATAGGAGTCCTTGGTGGAATGATGGACACACTGCTCTCCAACTTGAAGATAATACCTGCTTGCCGTAATATGGCAGAAATCTTAGCAGCGCAAATGCAGAAGGCCGCCATCCTTGGTTCGCTCCGTCTACTCAGGGCACATGATTCTCGGACCCAATAGTCACTCACCCTACGGACGTAGGGAGTGGTTATTGGGGTTAACGACACCAGCGCGCCCTCCGGATGTATCGGAGCACCGGAGACAGGGCCTGACTGGTACATTCCCAACGGGAAAAAAAAAAAAAAAAATAAAAAAAAATAATAATAATAATAATAATAATAATAATAATAATAATAATAATAATAATAATTGCCGCAAAACTGAGACGAGCTCACCACACATTAAATCAAGGTGTGCTGTTCACCATCAAACAGCACTGCCTTGATAGGATACGAATGCTAGTGGCTGCAAAGAAGTCACTAGTGAGGCGGGCGAGAGGTATCGCGGAAAACATAAAGTTCCGCGATAAACCTTCTCGCTTATTCCAAGAGCCTCCACGTGTTGTCGATAACCCGCCGGCTGCAGATCGGGTGGAAACATTCTGGAAGAATATCTATTAGTATCCGCAACCACTCAATGTAGATACTCCAGCCCTAGCGCAGTTCGAAGCATTTTGCAGGAGGCTTCGGCAGCCTGAGCTCAATGATCTGCGCATTCCGATAACCACGGAAGAAGTACGAGGGGCCCTAAAAGGCTCTAAGAATTTCGCTGCTCCAGGCCCTGATGGGTTGAATAACTATTGGTGGAAAAAGTTTCCAACAACCCACCGCCATCTGGCCAGAGTTTTCAACTCATGGCTAGATGGGGAGCAGCAGATTCCGGAGTGGTTTGTCGAGGGGCGAACCGTGCTCATCCCCAAAAACGGAGATTTGTCTGATCCAAAGAATTACAGGCCGATAACATGCTTGAATGCGTGTTATAAGGTGTTTACGCGCATCTTATACACGCGCATTCTCTCCGCAGTTGATCCGGTGTATGAACGGATAAATGAGCAAAGAGGGTCAAAGAAAGGGGTCGCCGGGTGCAAGGAGAACCTGCTCATCGATAGATGTATCACGCAGGACTCCGTGCAGTATAAGCGTAACCTTTCGATGGCCTGGATCGATTACCGCAAGGCATTTGATACAACATCACATGAGTTAATCATGCATTTGCTCAGATGCCTTGAGGTACCCGGTCAAATAGTGGGATGCATTGGACAACTGATGCCGCTCTGGAGGACTCGCTTCACCATAAGATCTGGTAGAGACATAGTCCAAACAGAGCAGGTCATCATTAGAAGAGGTGTGTTTCAGGGAGACTCCCTTAGCCCTCTTCTCTTCTGCATCTCACTATTGCCATTGTCCGTTGCGCTCAGGAATACCCGTGGGTACAACTGCGGCACCCCCAGCAACCGGAGGCATAATGTCACCCATCTATTTTACATGGATGACCTCAAATTGTATGCCTCTGGAGAAAGGGACCTACATCAGTCCCTTAGGGTGGTGGAAGAATATACGCATGCTATCGGTATGGAATTTGGGATCGACAAATGTGCCACGGTTCATCTCAAAAGAGGACGATGCGAGGAATACGGAGAGGATGTCCAGCTCGTAGACGGAAGCATCCTACATCATCTGGATGCCGGAGAGACTTATACCTACCTTGGGGTGGAACAACGCCGCTCCCAAGAGGTATTTGCAGTTAAAAACTCTCTCCGCGGCAAGTATCAGCATAAACTCCGACAGATCTGGTCATCAGAACTGTCGGGGAAGAACAAAGTTGCTGCAACTAATATGCTTGCCGTTCCGATCCTTCTTTACTCTTTCGGAGTGATGAAGTGGACTAAGGAAGAGCTGCGACAACTTGACGTTAAGACTCGCAAAATGATGCATCTCAATAGGAGCTTGCATCCTAAATCGTCCGTTCCACGGTTATACTTTTCCAGACAACGGGGAGGCCGTGGACTTTTGAGTTTGGAGTGTCTGCATAACAGAATGGTTCTGGATGGGGCCTGTAAAGTCATCAGGAGTTCAGATCCCCTTCTCTGCATGGTCCGCGACCATGAGAAAGCAGGGATTGGAGCATTCCTTTTTAAGGCAGCTACCCGTGCGGCCGATGAACTCGGTCTCGTTTTCGACACTGAACGGGCTAACCCAAACTCTGTCACCGAGTTGGGACCCGTTCAGCAAAAAGCTCAGATAAAAGCTGCGGAGACAGAGGTCCTGCTACAGCTACATATGGATAAGCCAATGCATGGTGTCTTCTTTCATAACATCGAAGACCTTGGCTTATCCAAAAGCTTGACCTTTGCCTTCCTCAGGTCGAGTGAGCTAAAGTCGGAGACTGAGGGATTCATAATGGCCTGCCAGGATGGTGTCTTCAACACCCTTGTCTACCGTAGTCGCGTGATGGGTATAGACGTCCCTGACACCCGATGCAGGGCATGTCGTGGGGCACCTGAGACCGTAATGCATTTGCTATCAGCATGCCCATCTTATGCGGTCTCAGCATATATCCACAGGCATAACGCGGCGCTACGAGTGTTGTACTACCACCTACGACACTCGTACGGTATAGACGAGACACCGGTGTTGCCTTATGCTCCGGGGGATATTGAGTCCGTGGTGGAGAATGAGAGATGCCGAATCTATTGGAACTACTCATTCCCCACCCTCAGGCAAATACAAGCCAATAAGCCTGATGTTGTCCTCCTCGACCACCAAAGTAGAACGATATTCGTCATGGAGTTTTCCGCTCCAGGCGAAATTAATATCGTTCGAAAAGAGGAGGAAAAACGGACTAAATATCGAGATCTTCTCTTTGAACTCCGCAGGTTATATCCGGACCATTCTGTCAAAATGGTGGTTCTGATCATAGGAGTCCTTGGTGGAATGATGGACACACTGCTTTCCAATTTGAAAATAATACCTGCTTGCCGTAATATGGCAGAAATCTTAGCAGCAAGAATGCAGAAGGCCGTTATACTTGGTTCGCTTCGTCTACTCAGGGCACACGATTCTCGGACCCAATAATCACTCACCCTACGGATGTAGGGAGTGGTTATTGGGGTTAACGACACCAGCGCGCCCTCCGGATGGGTCGGAGCACCGGAGACAGGGCCTGACTGGTACACTCCTAAGGAGAAAAAATAAAAATAATAATAATAATAATAATAATAATAATAATAATAATAATAATAATAATAATAATAATAATAATAATAATAATAATAATAATAATAATAATAATAATAATAATAATAATAATAATAATAATAATAATAATAATAATAATAATAATAATAATAATAATAATAATAATAATAATAATAATAATAATAATAATAATAATAATAATAATAATAATAATAATAATAATAATAATAATAATAATAATAATAAAGGTCTTTATTATTTTCAAATTATATACATAGATGTATCTTTAGTAACTAAATAAACATTTCTGAAAACAAAGGGCGCACATTTACTTACGATGGCAATTGGGATAAATACCGTAAAACGGGGCTACTTGATAAAACATTTTGGAAATTTCATACTGTCAGCTCCAAATTATGAACTTTTTTCGAGAATAAAAATCACCCTGATGGAATTTCGTGCCAGAGTAAGCTCTTTTAGCAATAAAAAAAATTCCAGCTCTCACCACTTTTCGAAAAAAAAATATAAAGTGCTCATTTTCAAGTAACCCCGTTATGGGGTTACTTGAAAATTGACCTGTAAAACACTCCTGTTTTACTTGTAGACCTGGTATAGGGGCTAAATGAATAGAAATAGAAGTAATACTACCTTTCCTGCTATTTGTTTCATTCAAATCGGTAATAAAACACAGATTTTATGGCAAAAAATTAAATCTTTATTTCTTTCATACAGATTCATCTAGAAAACAACTGAACTCATATTATAAATTTGTAAAAACTCAAAAAAAAACATCAAAAACTCAAAAACATTCATAGGAAAAACAAGTTTAAGCTGACTTCATTCACTGTTTTCTCTAAATTTTATCTGCCCTCTCCGCAAAGTTGCCGCAATGGTTAATTTCCTTTTTATTTCATTTTTCTCAACGAGACCAATATCTTCCACTGCTGGATATATATAGCTATTCGTCACTTTCTCGCTCATTCTTAGAAATGTGCATAAATAGCCGTTTTCTTGGGGATTGACTATTTTAGCTACAAACTCTCTGAAGGTTCCATTCTCGGTTTTCAAATTCACTAATATATAGTCACCACATTCGAATTGATCCTGCTCAATAGGTTCTTTTTCAGAGAGTATTTCTCTGGAAGTTTCATCCACAACTGATTCTTGATCAGTAGTTTCATTATCGATATGGCCATTTTCCAAGTCTGAAAAAGTTTCTACATCGTCATCACTATCATCATTTGTAGTCCATAAATGTTTTTTGTTTCGTAAATTGACGGGTAATATATCTTCGTCGCTCTCAGAGCTGGACAATACTTTCTTTCTCTTTGGTTTTGTCTTTGGTTTATCCTTTGTTTTCTTCTTTGCTTTATCTTTCTGATTTTCTGAAGGCGTATTTGCAAAATCTTCTGAAGAAATACTTTTGCCAGGCTCTACCGATAATTTTTTTTTGCGTCCCTTACTAGATGTTCCTGGCTTTCCAAATCTAGCCTCTTGGAACATTTGTTTCAACGTCGCACCCAGCGTGTTCTCTGCTTCTGCAGTTGCTGTGAGATCTTGTGTTTTGGGAAGTTTTTGAAGGATTTTTTGGCGGTCAATAGGTGCAATGCCTGTAGCTTCGAATCCAGATTTGATGTTTTTCGGATTTTTTAAATCAATCGACTCCAAACACTGCCTCAAAAGCCTGGGAAATACGTCTTTCCTGATAACTCCTCTATTTTTTGCCTTCCAATCTTTCAGCACTTGTCGCCATTTCATTTTCATTGGTCTGAAAACACTAACGTCTAACGGCTGCGTTAGGTGAGTACTGTTAGGCGGCAGAAAAACGAACGCGATATTGTTGTTTTCACAAGTTGTGATGACTTCGAGTGAAATGTGGCTTGCCAAATTATCCCCTAAAAGAACTTTACGACCAGGTGGTAAACTATTGAAATATGGAAGTGCAAGTTTCATAAACCAGTCTTCAAAAATATTGGTATCAAACCAACCAGAGTGACTTCTATTGTATCTAGCGTTGGGAGGTCCACCTTCTGTCCAGGTGCTCCATAAGTGGTCTGCCTTATAGACTACATATGGTGGCAGCATAACACCTGAAGCAGAGCAAGAAAACATGACTGAAGTCGAAGACTTCGAGGTGTCCATGACTTTTTCTGCTCTCTTAGACTGCTTTCGAACAATGACTTTGATGCGACCGGGATCGTCGGTGAAGTTGGTTTCGTCGTAGTTTACTATCGCATCGGGAGGGACATCCTTGAGCACTTTTGAAAGATTATCAAAATAACCATTTATAGTTGTATGATCAATCTTTGCCCGACTTTGTTTTATTGACTGCGATATTCTTTTAGACAAATCGTCTTTATGCCGATTCAAAAACTTCTCCATCCAACCCTCTCCAGGTCTATTATCCACGAACGGTTTCACTTGTTGACCTCTTCTATTCAAAAAATCCTGAACTATATCTTTTATATCACTAGCTTCGAAAGGAAAGCCCCACTCTGACGCTATACATATTGCCTTTACGATGGGTTTTTCATCAGCCAGTGACAATGCAGTACAGTGTCCCGGATTTAATGTATGTAATCCTTTTATTTTACTATACAATGTGACATATGGTATGCCATATTCTTCACTAAGTTGAGACAAATTGCCCCTTTCATACCTCCGCAGAGCAGCATTCAACGTTTCCTCCGAGTAATTGCGGTACGGCCGACTTCCCACCTTTCTCTGATATTTTCGAACCATTTTCAAGAAGCCCCTGAAATGACATCAAAAAATAAAATCTACGCCACTGGCTTTCGAATTAGCAACAGCGATGAATTGAGGTTATATTAGTGTTGACCGGTTATGATACTATTGGGAAAAAAATACATCGCTGTACTAATAATTCTCAGTATATCTAGGCAATAAGAAGTATTCATGCAAAAAAAAACATTGTTTTTTACCTTACTCTTTGTAGATTTCTACGTGCCACACTATTCCGCAGAAACAAACGAAAACAACGTTACCGCCACTTGTTGATATGCTCTAACTGACTGACTCTGAATTATGTTTCCTAAATATGACGTTGAGCAGCAGCACCTGTTAATTCAACCAGCTGCGTTCATTTTCAATTAGCCCCTGTATTTTCATGTAGCCCCGTTTTACGGTAGTTAAAAAGATTTGAAATTTGACGTAGTTGTCAAAGAAAAGTTTAACACGTTATCGACCGGGTGAGATCTAAGCGGTGTCACGGGTATATGTGCCGCCAGGACCACGTGAGATCATATGGTGTCACACCATATTTCAAGTATAGAGAGCTGTGACCTACCGTAGAATACTCGGCACAATGTTACAAGGATAGAATACGTTGAATAGCGGTCCGGGGGACTAGGTAAGGTTAGCGGGTTGGGAATTTTATTCATAAATTTCGAAATAATTCAAATTTACACGCATTGACGTGATAAATTGTCTTTTTTGTGCTTGAAATATTTATTCTAACAAAAACATTGAATAATGCTATATTTGAGGAAAACGAAAAGCAAATGAATGAATTACTTTTGTTATTTTATAGTAACTATAGCTCCGATTATATTTTCTGAGCTTTATGCCAGGCGAAAAAACAATCTATACAATAGTTTTTCAGGCACACTGAACATTGATACTTTGATCGCCTACATTTTCGCTGAGCTTCGAGTCTTCCTTTTTCTGTTTTCAAATTGGCATAACATCCAACACATCTACTTTTCTTGTGATCTGTCAGAACGTGTTGTTTAGTTTCAGAGTCAGTGGAATCTGAATATGGTTCGTATGATTCTTGGTCCCGGCCGATTAATCGTAGAGCGAGTAATTCTTTGAATTTAGTAATAGGTATATTATTGTGAGTTATTTCCTTATAAAGTATGAATGCATTCACCAATGCCGATCCAAAAATTAATTCGAGAGCCAGTTTTCGATACCATTTGGTGCCTCGTCGCAAGCAATGCGAATAAGCCTTCTGATCGGATAAATCGATATAGGCTTTAGAATTATTGTAGTCAACGACAGCTTTGGGCTTTTCTGATTCCTTACCATTCTTTTTTGCTTTAGCAGTGTCAGCATTGTGGACTGTGGTTAGCGCTTATCTTTCCACTTCAAAATTACTATGCCTGTCCCACTTTCTTGGGAAAAAACCTCATTTTTCTTCAGTTTTCTGGAATTGACTTCTTTTGGGTTGAATTTACGATTTGATCGCAAAGTTCCGACAAGATGAGTCTTGAGCTGAAGTAATTCCGACGCAAGAGTGATACTTGTATAATAGTTGTCGGTATAAAGTGTTCTCCCAGAATCTAAAAGATTTCTCATGAGTGACATTACAACATTAGCCGATGCAGATCCATTTTCTGACTTGTCAGTACCACAGTAGACACGCAGGTTGTACGTATACCCTCCACGAGTACATAACTTGTATAGTTTGATCCCGAATTTGTGGCGCTTGTTCTTGATATATTGCCGGAACTTCAAGCGTCCACGAAACGGCACAAGGGTTTCATCTATACATACATCATTTTCAGGTAGCATTACTGCCTGAAACCTCTCCACAAGTTTTTCTATCAGTGGGGAGAGTTTTCTTAGACGATCGTTGTTATACTTTTGATCTTGATTATCATTGAAGTGCCACATTTTGTAAAGCTGCTCAAATCGATTTCTTGTCATAACTTTTTTTATGTTATTCTCATACAAAAAACTCCCACTCCAGTATAATCTCAGAATTGGTAGAGGAAATAGATCCATCCACAGTAGCATACCGAAGAATTTTTCCATTTCCTGAGAATCGGTGGGCTTCCATGCTTTTGTTTTTTTCGATGCCGTTACATTTGCGAGGGTCTGTTCAGCATATATATTAGTTTGTTCCACCATATATGTTACCAAATCATCAGTAATGAATAATTTGAAAAAATCGTAGGGGTGACTTTCATACATCTCGTAAAATTCAGACTTTATACCAGTATCTTCTCCAACAAAATCGAATTTCTTCAGAGACTTTCCATCAACAGGGCCCCATTTTATATTTTCATTTGAATCATCGTCACCATCTTCGTCACTACTCGATTCCATAGTATATCTGCTGACCACATCTGCAATTGATTGGTCGATCTGCAATTTTTTCAGTCAATAAAAGATAATGTACCTACTTATAAGTTTGGACAAAAATCAAAACACATTTATTGATATTTGGATAGATGAAACAAAAATATAAAAATACTCACGTTTTCTGTTTCTGTTTCTTCCGTAAATATCTGAGCTGGTGAAGCATCATTCTCGTCACTGGAACTATCAATTTCCATATTTTCTTGCACAACAGGCGTTTTTTACATTGGCCCATTTATCTTTTTATTCATAATTTTTCGTTTAGAGGTACCTGCTCTCGTCAATAATTCTGTTTTATTTTCTTTATGCCGGCGTACCCTGGATGAACCACCTTTATTATGTAAAGCCTATTGGGATGATCGTAGGGCTCATCATCCGAAGACGACGAAGTACAATGTTCACTTGGTTGATAATCGTCTGAAGAATTGTCATCATGAAATGGATCTTCTTCATCTGACAAAATTTCTTGCCAAAGCATTTCTAAACGCTTTTCATCCTGTTCATAAGTACCCATTCTACTTGCTTATGTGCTCACAGTCAAACACAAACTAAAACTGTGTAAAAATATGGATCCAGGGCGACGAAGGTTTAGACAAGAAATATCCTGTCTGTGACATCACATTGACCGCACGCGGTCCAATGAATTGAATTGGACTCTTTGGGACACCGTGAGGTCAATGTGGTGTCTCACATAAAAACGTTAAAATAAGACAAAAAAAATCATTTTTTCAAAAATATTATGAGCAAATGAAAAATTAGACCGAAATATATTTTTTTTAAATGCCGGTCCCGGGGACTCCGTTCATCGATTTGACGCCGGTCGTCAACGTGTTAACTAAAGCATCTAGAAAGAAGGTTGTTGCAATAACACCGTTACGAAACAGAATTTCAAATCACAATACAGGACACTTTAATAAAAGTTTCTTGTAATTAAGTAAACTTATTTCAGTTTGCAATAACACTCTATTATTGTGTTCAAAAACTTTAGTTGGTTAGTTGGTCAATCAATCAACTGATTAAATTAATCAATCAGTCGCTGTATCATGTATAGGAATTGTCCGAATAATTTACAAAGCAATATTAGTTATAAATCAATGAGATAAAATACAATAAAATGTTTATATTTCATCATGTAAAATATAAAAAAAAATTCACATGTGAAATTGGCTCACTTGGCGAAATACCATAATTTCCTCAATTAAAATGGATTTTTTGGAAATTCATTCTTTTGCAAATTGCTTATGAAATAGGACTTAACAACTTTGATGTGTTTAGTGTTCTGGCACACCCTGTACAACATGCAAATATTTTTAAAATGTAGGGCCAATAGGTCCCTATCAATCGTAAAGAAAAAACTTTTAAAAAATCAAATGCTTTTGTCATAATGCTTCGTGTCGGATAACGTGAATAACCCGGTATGTATATCGATTAGAGCTACAGAGAAAATCATTTTGGATTCTACAAATTGTATAAAAAATTATTGACGTATCAAAGTTGTGGTTTTTTAAATGAAATATTTTGTTTCATATTTTAAAGTTTCCTCAAACAATAATATACTCTCGTATGAGGTACCATGTACCTACTTATACAGTGCGGCTGATTTTAGTCGTATCGATTTTTGACGTATAAACATAAACCAATAACAATTTTTCCACCGAAAATCCTTTCTGAATTCTGAATTGTGATTGCCTGATAGAGAGCGTGGAAGGGCACATCAATTTTAAAAATTTCAAATGACAAGGGGGTCAAATAACACACCGTTGAAAAGAGACTTAAATTCTCTTCTCTACCGTATACTTTTTTCTTATTCTCGTTAATACGTATTTCCACAATTTTGATCTGTTGCCTTTTGAAATTTTCAAGTTGATGTGCTTCCAGCGCCATCTATTGAGTAACTGCAATGTATGTTCTCTGAAAAAAGTAGTATCGGCAATACCATTTCAAATTTTTTTTTGTCCCATTGCTTCAAATCAAACCGTTCAAATTTATGAAGAGGGTACTATTCAGATCCGAAGTTATAGGTAAGTACTTGATATTTCGAGTGCAGATGATGATTTTTTTATATAAAACCAAAAAAAAGTTCAGATGTTTGAAAAGAGAATGGATTTAACTTTACAACGATGTATCACTTGGCCCCCCATGCCATTTCAGACGATATTTGAGATATCCAGCAGACATTTACTCAAACTAAATCCAAAAAATCTGTATATTCATCTAGATAATGAACTTATACCATTTAAAAATTCCTGTAGAAACCTTGGTCTTGTTATCGATACGAAGTTAAAATTCACAGAACATGTTACATCAAAGTTGAGAATCGGTTACGCTAACTTGAAATCAATTTACCCACATCGAAAATTCCTGAATAAAAACACCAAAAAAATGTTATGTAACTCAATTGTCCTCTCGCATATGAATTTTTGCGATACTATATATTGACCATTTTTGGACAGTCATGATGCTAGGCGAGTGCAAAAACTACAGAACTCCTGTCTGCGGTTAATGATACAACGTACAGAGTCCTGCCGGCAGTGCGAAAACACCTCATTTAATATTAGGACTATGAAACCTACCTGAAGGACAATTTGTACTCATTTCAGAAGCCAATGAAATGCTCTATAAGCGCATTTTTGTCCGAGGGCGCTATCTTTATTGGTTCCAAAGTTATGCTTGCTTGAACTTGTCAGTCAGTTACTCTGAAATGATGAATCCAGGCACGCGTATTTCCACGCCAGCAACGGCTTTTGATACGAAAAATGACCATTCGTGGAGTACATCGCAATTTGGCGAAGACTGGAATGGCAATAATAAAAAAAGTATTTAAATCGAAAAATCTGGCAAGTGTCGAGTGGGACATTGATGGAAGCACCACGATGGGAAGGATGGTATGCCAGCAGTTATACAAATTAAAAGAAAGCCAAAAGGTGTTGGCTGCGAATGCAAAACCATTGCCGATGTGCAGTCTGGCATAATGATAGGGTTAGAGATAAATGAAGGGAAGAAGGCTATGGAAAGCAAGCAAAAGCAAAAAGAATTAGATGCCGGAACCGCCACAACACTTATAGATTAACTAGATAAGTGGTTCTGGTCGTATTGTAATTGGTGACTCCTGGTTTGCCTCAGTTAAAGCAGCAGTGGAATTTCATAAGAGGGGTCTTTATTTTCTAGGAATTGTGAAAACGGCAACCCGACATTATCCAATACAAGAAGCAAGGCAACGTTGTCCATTGGAAAGAGGTAAATGTGCCATAGCAACCACCGTGATTACAGGACCGCTTGTTGATAAAAAGAAAACAAAACGACGTCGTCAACAAGAAAGTGATGAATCTATTTCAGCACCCACTGTAACTACAGAACCATCAGCTTGGCGTGACAAAAAAGTACACACATTCATAGGTACCTGCAGTACAACCCTGCAGGGCGAACCCGCGATAAAAAAATAACAGATTCAAGGGGAACACGGTTATCAAACAAGTGGAAAGATTAAAACTTATTGAGGAGTACTTCAATGGTGCCCCAGCGATCGATATTCACAACTACATTCGTCAAAGTGGTTTAGCCCTTGAGGCAGCATGGAATACCCAGAAGTGGCAGTATCGGACGTTTGCTAGCATGTTTGGTATAATAGAAGCAAATGCTTTTTTGGCCTATACATATTTTAAAAAAGATTTTACAAAGAATCATACCGATTTTACTACATCTCTTACTTTGCAACTGATAAATAATCAATCAATCAGAAAATCCTTCAGTTCTGCATGAACAGGAGAATATACCTCCTACGCATGATTGGTTACCAGGAGTACACACACTTATCGCTCTAAGCAGTGAAGATGTTCGTCAAAGAGTGCAGAGAAAGTGTATTATTTGTAGTCGAATAAGACATTTACAACAAAAGTCCAGTTATAGGTGCAGTTCTTGTGGCGTCCGTGCTGTCATGTGTTCCCCAACAACAGCAAGAAATTGTTTCACCCACCATATTCAGCATGGTATTCCAGCCTAAAGGACTGAAAATGTATTTTTGTAACGTTTGATTTCGTTTTCTCCTCTAGTTTGAAATTAAAAAATAATATTTTTTTTATTTTATCTTGCTCAATAGAATACAAATTTATTTGTATTAATAAAGATATTTGAATTCATATCGAATTATTTCAATTACATAACTAAAAATATCTTTCCGTTTGAGGCGATGGAGGTACTTCTAGCAGAACAATTTGAGATTAAGGTGAGTCCTGCCAGCAGGTCTTCGATTTATGGAAGTTATATTTTATTCACATTTTGCTGAATGTACAGCTGGTAGTACGTTACGTCCTGCATGCAGGTTAACTTTATGAGCGGAATAATGTCCTGCTAGTAGGACAGGGCTCTCTGTACAAAAGTCATTCCGGCTTCCAGCAGGACAAAGCTCTGTACACACTGTCATTAATATTCGGTCTCACACGAAGCCAAAGAATAAGTCACAAACTACCTGAAATCAAATGGCTGAACATGTATAATCGTAGAATACTTCATGCAACTATCCTCTATTATAAAATTATAAAAGTTAAACGTCCACCATATTCATTTCAAGAAATTTTTAAACGCTCCTTTACCTACTCCTCAGCGAACCTACTCAACAAATTTCGAATCACTGACTTCTCAAAATCGATATCATCGTTCAAAAATGTAATGAAAGAAATGCTATCCCAATATTGATATTTCAAGATTTTGTTTGTATTCTGTCGAATTATTTTGAATGTGTTTTGTTATTTAGTTTTAAGATTTCAGTTTTCACTAGGCTTCAACAGCACCTGATTTCGCATCAGAAAGCTGAATTTATAAGCCTTTTAATCTCAAATTCACGTTTCGGATATTACTGGATTTTTGTTTTGTTTTTTTTGTGAATGTGGATTAATAAACGTCTTATTATTATTATTATTTGACAACTTGAAATTGATGTGTCCCCTCTATCCCTCTATCAAGCAATCAAAATGTCTCTTATTTCAAAAAATGGTTTCGGGATACCATTCGAAATGGTTTTTGCTCCGTGTTTCTACGTCAAACCGTTCAACAGGGAGGGGGTTACTAAAAAAGCTGCTCTGTAAGACCGTACTTGAATTATTAATTTTCTGTGAAAATTCTAGGTTCATTGGGAAAATAACATCAAAATACCTTTTTTTAAAAAATGAGGATTGGAAAATCCAATTTTCTATAATTTTATATTGGGGCTTTCTATAGCTGACCTCAATAGTTTTTCAGATATTGGCTTTTTCATATAGTACATTTTGTGGTCCTCCTCCACCAATCCATTTATTCCAAAAAAAATTGCCTGACACTAAATTTGTATTGTTATCAAATCTGATGTCTAATATTTAGAGGAAAGTTCTCACTTAAAAATTGTAAAAAATCTGACCATTCTATCTCCATCAAAAAAGGTTGGTCAAATGATTAATTTTTGGGATTTATAAAAAATCATCAGATTAGGCTCATCTTTAAACCTACGTAGATATACTGAGTGATATTCAGTTTCTTCAAAAAGTGCATTTCTCACAATTAGCAAAATCTCAAAAGTATTATTCGAAAAATAAGTATAATTTGGATGAATTTCTTTAATAAAATCAAAACAACACATGGAATGAAATCATAAAATAAATTGAACCACAAAATGAATCAAATAAACTACTGTTCATTACTATGAACAGAATAAAATACAATCCCAACGTGTCTATATACATTTCCCTTGAAACATTCCTCAACATTTTACTGGCGAAATTTGGGCAGCACATTTTCTTATCGACATTTGAAGCTCTTCTTGATCTTTGTTAGGCCTGTGTTTGTGAACCTCAGATTTAAAATATCCCCATATGAAAAAATCGCATGGGGTTAGATCGGGAGATATAGGAGGCCATGAATTCACTAAATATCGTCCATCGTCCATATATGAGGAAACAGATGATGAAGAATATCACGCTCTTCAACTGTAGAGTGTGCTGGAGCACCGTCTGGTTGAAAAACCATTCTTCTGCGAAGATTTAAAGGCATATTGTCTAATAAGTTTTCAATAGTCGCAGGTAACTCTCAGAATTTAGGTTTTCTCTTGAAAATACTGGACCAATAAGTTGGTTGTTGTATACCACACATCATGATGAAGAAATGGGCGTTTCAAATCAATTCCTGATTTTCATAATTTCCAATTAAATTTTAAAAAATCGGAATTTCAGGAATTTTTTTTCTCACTTTGGTGTTGTTTAATGAGTTCCAACAAAGAACCCCTTGAAAATGTTCATCCATATTTTGATAATTTTTGAAAAAGCGGTTATTCAATGTCTCTATCTGGTGAATCTAGGAAATAAAACCCCTGGAAAAGAAACCCTGGAAAAAATACCCCCAGGAAGAAAATGGGAATAAATACCCCCAGGAAGAAAATGGGAATAAATACCCCCCGGAAAAAAACCTACGGAATAAAAACATTCTGAAAAAAACTCCTAGGAACATTTGGTGAGGAGTAATTTTTTAGTATGATCTAACCAAGAACGAACTAATCTTACGTAGAGTGCGTGGAAATTGATAAAGTAAGTAGGTTTTGCACCATTTTTTCTTATTAAAATACATTTTGTAAGGGGTAAATTTTTTAGCATGATCTAGCTAGAACAACCTAACCGTACGTAGACAGTGCATGGAAATTGATAACGTAGTTCTGTTTTGCACCATTTTTCAAAAATGTTTTTTTTCTGGTGTTTATTCCGTTTTTTTATTCAGGTGGGTTTAATTTCCGTTTTTTATTGGTTCTTTTCCGGTTTTTTTTCCGGAGGTACTTTACCGTTTACCGTAACTGGTAGTACCTAAGTATGTTTCGAAATGAGAATAAGTTGACGGCAATTTTTTTTATGAAAACCTTATTTTTTTTATTTTCGTTTGTAGGTTGTTTTTGAATTTCAGTGTATATCCGCTCTTAAATGGGATACGATATTATTTTTTATTTTTTGACGGTAATTATTTAGTGAATATTTTGAATATCGTAAAACATAACTTCTAATGTTATTATCGAATCAATATGTTATGCAAAGCACTGAAAATAGTTTTTTCTACAACCACACTCCGAAACATGCTTTTTTCTACAACCACACTCCAAAACATGCTTTTCTGCATAGTTTTACGTTCGCAAACATGATTATTTCTCACAATAATTGAAATTTGACATTAGTGTGCCGCAAAGTGACATTTCTGTGCCACAAAGTGACATTTCTGTGTCAAAATTTTTCAGTACCTAATTTCTAAGCAATACAGTTTTCGTGACAGCAAGGTGAAAGTATATTTTGAAAATTCTGCATTTCGAAGGGATATTCGATCAGGCAACTTCAAGAATGAATAGACAAAGTCTATTGGTTTATATAATATGAGGGAAATTGTCGTACAAATTCATAATATTCTGAACAAAAATCATAGACATCACTACTGCTGTCTCAAATACCCACATACACACTATCCATTGCTAGGCAACGGAGCAACATCTATCGAATCATTTGAATGTCAACAAACGTCAAGCATAAAACATTCGTAAAATATTCTTGTCCCGTCATTTTTTAATGAGATTGAACAAAAATGGATAGCGACAGTTCTGAAATTGAAAATACTCCGCCAGAACTAAGAGAACAAGTTAATTCATTGTCATTGAATTTACTACCTTCAACTTCAAGAGGAAAATATGAGTAACTGACATTTCATTCCGTCTTATAGTATAGTATTATTTTTAGCAAAAAGGGTGTTGTAGAAAAAGTATAGTGTGTAACACGAGCAGAAATGCAATTTCTCACTCGTTTGAATTGCAGCACTCGCTTGCGTTCGTGCCGCAACTTTTTCAAACTCGTGAGAAATTAGCACTTTTCTGCACTTGTTGCACAATATACTATTGTGAAACCATCAAAAAATAAACAAATATAAAAAGAACCTGGGATTTCAGACACCAAATTTCACATGGGACCCTTAAGCGCCGTCCACACCCATAACCTCGATATGCGACAATTCCCACCTGAAAAAAAATGACAACACGTTTTTGTGGTTTGCTCGGCTCTACAGCTGCCTGCAAGTATGTTCTTTTGTTGTGAATTTCGACGTAAACAAACATTCGAAGGGTGATGGGGTGGAAATTGACGAAAGCAATGGAGACAGTCTAACAGCACATTTGATGGGGCATTCCCAACCCTTGCGGTTGTGTTAGCGTCGTTGACGGCATGGGCGTAGACCGAAGGGTCGGCGATTCTATAAGGGATGATTTTTTCGAATTTGATCATTGAAATTTTGAAGGGAGAGTGTAACGTTTTTTTTATGATAAATTTAGGATAGAAACACACTGAGAGAATTTTTCCCATTATTACAGGCGGCAATTTGTTTACCTGCTTGAAACAGCTTGCCTATGGAATGTTCCAAATGGTCGCCGGATTTACTTTTTTTCTAGAACAATAATAGAGATTTGTGAACAAACGGTATATTGACTTCTTGATCCTTGCCGTTTTTCCATAATTTTGATTTTTGATTATTTGCTTTTTTGTAATTTATTTATTTTTATAGACCTATTACTATTATTATACCACAAAATCGTGTTTTTGCTGTTTCCCAGCTAAAAGTTTGGAACAAAAACATAAATTGTGAAAGGCTTTCGCGGCAATCGTCACTTACATGGTGGTTCTTCGGGTTGTAAGCATTTGACAGCGACTTAAGAAAGCAGAAATTTGTAAAATATCTCTTGAAAATGCTAACCACTCGTGTTGGCGAAACGTCGAGATCTTCTCTGAACATACGTCGGCCTTACAACCCGAAGAACCACCATGTAAAAAACATATAAATTCAAAAATGAATAAAAAACACTGCTATCAATTTGTTCTGTTACCATTTACCCGAAAACCACTCCAAATGCCTGTGGAGTAGGTGACAATTGGGCCCTAGAATCGTGGGCCCTGAGTAGACAAAGTGACCCAATGGCAGCTGAATATATGATCTATTGCCCAAACTACAAAGGACCTCGCAAACTGTTTATGGAATTTGTGTCCTAGTGGATTTTTTTTGGTATGATGTAGTCCATGTAATTCTCAACCAATGTTACCAATGCGCTAACCCAAAAATATTAACAGTTTTGCCGCTGGGGGGCGTTGAAATCACCCTTTGCGCAGTTAGAGTATTCATTTTTGAATCCGTTAGCAATATTTTCACTTGTTTCATTGTTGCTAATGTTGCATAATATTGCGTTGTTTTATAAAAAAAATCTCACCCCTCTTCTTCCCCCGAACTCCTATTACGAAACGTAAAAAAAATATTTCTCTTGTGCCTTTAATTTTATTTATTCGTTTATTTATTTAGCTTTCCTAATATTCATATACAGTTATAACACTAATATCTAATCACACATATACAAATAGGTCACTTAACATATAGAAATATAAAAATATTTAGTCACATGTAAAAATATAAAAATTGGGAAGTAATAATAATAATAATAATAATTTATTCACCAAAAAAAGTACAATAGTAATAATAATAAAATATGCTAACATTTTGTATGGCAAATAAACTGAAGAACTCCCCACAGAAGTAAACTTGTGCGTGGGTTGAATTTTTCCATTTATATTGGCATGTTTAGTATTTTTTTTCTACTGCATTTTTTTATAAAATATGAGAGTATATACAATGTAATATAATGTATGTATGTAGTATAAAATATAAATATTGTCAAGAACCGTAAAATTGTATCGTCGAATGTTTAAATATGCTAAATAAGGGAAATACCAATTATTTATGAGTATACCTCCCCCCCCCCAAAGGGTACAAAACGAAAAAATGCCTGTGGATTTTTATGAATTTTCTATATGATGCAGCTCAAGTTATTTCGAAAAAAAATTACTTGGGTTACAAACCCCAAAAATGAATCGTTTTGATGGTAGGGGGCGTTGAAATCATACCTTGCTCAGAATAGACCAGTCATCATTACCTATAGGTGGAAACAATATCTGAACGTATTTTAGTTTAGATTATGCTGAGCAACAGTTTATTTTTTATGTAAACAAATATTAAACCTCCCTCTTACCCCAACCCCTATTTTAAAACACGAAAAAAATTATTCTCGACTACTGATCGACAAGCGTAAGGATGCCTCCGAGAATTGGTTGCGCAGTAGACACAACCCTGGAGTGGGGCAGGAGCTCAATCGCTCTGCCTTATTAAACAGTAGTCGGTCTTTGTCGCACATCTACTCACGCTTTCTATCGTTTGCGCATCTCAGAGGCATCCTTACGCTTGTCGATCTGTACTTGTGAATACTTTATCAAAATAAATGTTTTAATCAGCTCAAATTAAGGAAATCAATCGTACAGTTGTTTAATTTCACTATTCCCTCCATTCGAAAAAATATTGGTGGATTGCGCAGACGTCTTAGTAGGGCGTAGTTTATGTTACTTCAATATCAATTACCTAATTGGGCGAAAATCTTGAAAATAAATAAAAATTAGACATCAACAATTTGAATTTGTTTTGGTGCCTGATGAATAAATTTTTTTCGTGTTTCAAAATAGGTGTTGGGGGTAAGGGGGCGGTTTTAGATTATTTTATGAAAAATTACACAAATGTTCAGCATAATCTAAACTAAAAATCGTAGATATATTGTTTCCGCCTATAATAATTAATAGTCTATTCTGAGCCTGGAACTTCTTCTCCCAATCTTGGGAAGGATATTCCGGCCCAGTATAGCGCTAGGGTACGTACCAAAGGTCTGGAAGTCAGCAAGAGTAGTCTTTATCCCCAAGGCGGGAAAAAGAGACTACACAATAGCAAAGTCCTTTAGACTCTCAGTGAACCCGACAAAAACAGAGATGATCCTGTTCACCAAACGGAGGAAAAAAGATGGATTCAGGCCACCTATCATGTTTGGGCAAGAGCTGGAGCTAGTTCAGCAGGTCAAATACCAAACTTTCATGGAGGCCGCACGTAGATAGGGTTATTCAAAAGTCGGTAGCAATCCTATGGCAACTGCGGAGAATTGTAGGAAGTAATTGAGGCACCAATCCAGAGATCATGCGCTAGCTGTACACGGCAGTTGTAAGACCAAAGATTCATTATGGGTCAGCCGTGTGGTGGCCAGGCGAACAATAGGCCGAAAACTCACCAAAGTTCAGAGGTTGGCCTGTTTGGTAATAACGGGCGCAATGAGAAAGACTCCAACCGCAGTGTTGGAGGTACTGCTGAGGCTACCACCGCTTCCAGTCTGGATCAAGAAGGAGGCAAAGGCAGCCCATTTGAGGATGCGAGACTCGGGAGTCTGGGTGAACGAAGGAGTGATGATAGGTCATGCGGAAATCGCGAAGTGGGCGGAACAGGAGATCCCTATCTCTGCCCTCAGAGTGAAAAGCGCACAAGACAGATTGCGATGGAATAGAGAGTTTACTCTTACTATTCCGAGCAGAGAACAGTGGAGAGGAAACACGGTGGAGTTTAGCACAGGAAGCCTAATATGTTATACGGACGGCTCGCGACTAACTGACAAACAGGCTCCGGGTGTCGGAATCTACCTGGAGGGAAGAGAAGTACGAGAGAGCTACGCTTTGGGTAGATATACAACAGTTTTTCAAGATGAAGTGTTCGCCATCCTATCCGTGGCTACGAGAGATTCACCTCTTCTCTAGACGGATCCGAACAGAGAATTTATATGTGTTCGGATAGTCAGGCAGCGCTCAGAGCCGTCTGCCATCCTAAACCAAGCTCAGCGCTTGTACAGGAATGTGGAGATGCGCTCGAGAAGCTAGCTGAAACGAAGGAAGTTCAGCTGGTATGGGTCCCGGGACACAGATGGGTGCGCGGAAACGAGGTGGCAGACGGACTTGCTAGATCCGGATCCGCAACGCCGTTCTGTGGACCGAAGCCTGTACTAGGCATCGCAAGAAGCCAAACTTATTCAGCCCTCGACGAGATAACACCGGCTGCAGGCAGTCGAAAGACTTTGTGGCCTTCTCCAATAAGTCAAGGACGACATGGTTCTTAGGCAGAAATCGCCAAGCACTACGCCTCCTTATAGGAATACTAACAGGACATAACAAGTTAGGCAGACACCTATCACTTATAGTTATAGAAGACAGTCCCACTTGCCGAAAATGCGAAGAAGACGAAGAAACTTCATCTCACTTCCTCGGCGAGTGTGAGGCATACGGGAGGCTAAGATTTGGAACCTTCGGAGTAGACAAACTCCAACAAGAGGAACTAATCAACTTGGAGTGGTCGGACATACTGACCTTCATTAGGAGGTCACAAAGGTTTGAAAAGGAAAACTAGGAGGATGAATGTAGATAAGTGGAGAACAGGGGATGGCAAAAAGGGTCCATGAGGGCCTACTTGCCTGGCTGCGGTTGCGGCCTCCCCAAAGAACTACTACTACTATTCTGAGCAAGGTATGATTTCAACGCCACCTAGCATCAAAACTATTAATGTTTGGGGTTTGTTACCCAATTGATTTCTATTCAGAAGAACTTGAACTGTATCATATCAAAAATTCAGAAAAATCCACCGAATTTTTTTTGTTTGACGCCCTTTGGGGGGAGAGGGGATAATTATAAAAAAACTGATATCTCCCTTATTCAGGCATATTTAATTATTCGACGATACATTTGAAGGCACTCGAGAATGTTTTTTGCGTTTCGTAATAGGAGTTGAGGGGAAGAAGGAGGGGTATGAATTTTTTTTTTAAATAGCCCAATATTGCGCAACTTTAGCAACAAAGAAACAAGTGAAGATATTGTTACCGGATTCAAAAATAAATAGTCTAATCTTCGCAATGGCTGATTTCAACGCCATCTAGCAGCAAAACTGTTATTTTTTTTGGGTTGGCGCGATAGTAACATTGGTTGAGAATTACATGGACTGCATCACACCAAAAATTCAAACAAAAATCAACCTGGACCCAAATTCCATAAAGAGTTTGCGGGGTCCTTTATGGGTTCAGTGGCCACAGTTTCAAATAAATCCAATCCTATTTGAGATCTCAGATTGTTAGAACAGACAAATTTTTTGATAGCTGTCACATAAAATGTGTTATTCCTCAGGTTTCAGGTCTTGGACCGGTATTGTATTTGTCATATTTCGATGATTCAACTGCTATTCAAATTGAGGAAACGTTCTCCATTTTTGCGATATCATAATACTGTGGTAACGATAATAACCCCTTAAAGCTCCTAGATTAGATAAAATCTCACCTAGAATAATGAAAGAACTGGCAGACCTTGTAACAAAACCCCTATGTGTAAGATTTCCTCAAATATTGAAGGAAGCATATATCAAAGGTCTTCATAAAGGCGGAGACAGATTAGAATATGCAAATTTAGACCGATTTAATTGCATTCATTCATCGCAAAATCGTTGAAATGTCAACTATCTGGACTATCTTCATTGACAGACACTATTGTTTCAGATAGTCTTAATCTACACAGTAGTAAATATGTGATATGAGTATTCGTAGATCTAAAGAATGCCTTCGTTACATTTAGCCACTATACGCTCTTTAGAAAAATTAGTATTCAGGGTAAACACGTTGGCGCTGTTACGAAGTTATTGCTCTAACTGGAAGTAGTGTGGAACAATAGACGAGAGAAACAGCCGAACAGACTTGTGAAGTATGGAGTTCCCCAAGGAACGGTTTTGGGACCGATACTGTTAATTGTCTATCTCTCTCATTTATTCCGGCAAAACTTCTCAGGTCAGATAGTAATATTAGCTCATGGCACAGCAATTTTGTACTCAGGAGATAACTTGTTCACTGTCAACGATCACGCAAAAACGGATCCAAAATTAAAGAAATTGACTTTCCCATAGATTCTCTTTACAAAGTAGCAAATGTGCAAAATATTAGACAACTATTCTGTAAAATACCCATAAAAAAATAATGCACAGAAAAAAATCCGATTGTTCGTGCATTTGCTACAAAATACAAATACGAATCATTTCAAATGCCAGTAGTAAAAAATTCACTCACCCAAACATGTTTTTCCATCCCAAGGACCTCGAGTTTACAACGTAGTTCCACCTGAAATTAAAGAAAAATCATATAAAATTATAAAACGTCAGCTTCTCCATATGTCCATGTGTAGGTAAAAATACTTTTTGTCTTTCCTTATATTTATTTTCTTGTATACTATATCAAATTTCCTGTAATTATCCTTTATCTACCTCGTATTAGGTGTATCGAAGTTGATATATAAATAATTAAATATTTGCCCAGAAACCCACGAGCTAATAACTATCTACTATACAGACAAAGTCAGTTAGATGATCTTTTGTAGTATTTTGAAAAATAAAAATTAACAAAACACAAAAATAAATTAAAACTATATATTTGTCACAACGCACAAAAGTTGCAACTAACAACTTTCAGTTATCATTTGTTTACCAAATTAAATAGTTTTTTATTTTTTGAATCATGTGTGTATTTGTAATGAATACACATTATCATTATTTTTCCACGTTAGGAATGTACCAGTCAGGCCCTGTCATCGCAGCTCCGACCGATCCGCAGGGCATGCTGGTATCGTTTACCCCTATAACCACTCCTCACGTCCGTAGGGTAAGTGACTATTGGGTCCAAGAGTCATGTGCTCTAAGCAGGCGAAGTGAACCAAGGATGACGCCTCCTGCATTCGTTAGGCTAAGATTTCTGCCGGTATTATATTCAAATTCAAGAGCAGTGTGTCCATCATTCCACCAAGGACTCCTATAATCATAACCACCATTTTAACAGAATGGTTTGGATAGAGCCTGCGGAGTTCAAAGAGAAGATCTCAATATTTAGTCCGTTTTTCCTCTCCTTTCGAACATTCGTTTCGTCTGTAGGGGAAAACTACATGACGAAAATCGTCCAACTTTGGTGATCGAGGAGGGCTACATCATAGGCTTATTGGCTTGTTATGAGGAACGCAAACAGAATCTAGAGTGAAGAGAGTGTTTTGGATTTGATCTCGAGAGTTCCATCATCCACCGACAGCTGTTTCGTGATTTCTGACTCATTATGGAGGCAAAGGCTCGAGTTATGTTACTTCTATTACAGAAGTGTATTGTAGGATTTACCATTGCGTGGTAAACATCTAAAAGATTCTTCTAATTCAAAACTAACTTGAGTTGTAACAGAGCATAAAAACTGCTGCTGATCCTCTTACACACGTAATTGACGTGACATTTCCAACTCAAGTCAGAATCAATGTGAATGCCTAAAAGTTTCGTTATCACTGATGAATATAAGACCACCTCATTGATTTCAACATGTATTGGTTGCGCATTTAGAATAAATCTATTAGAGCGACACCAAGTTGAGAAGTTTTTACCTATCGTGTTAAGTTTGGCTTGCCGGTCAACAAGAATATCGGATTCTGCTGAAATGGAAGTATCATCGGTGAAAAGAGATAATGAGGTTGTGCCTATATGTTCTGGAAGGTCATTGATAGAGTAGAGTATAGAGTTTATTGATTACGTTACATAATTTGATTTCATTTGTAGCAGGTCCTTGAGACCTGCTACAACTCTATCTAACCATCCAACTACTCTTGAAAATCACTCAATTTCTTCTATTTCATTCATTTAAGTCTAAAATCATGTCAATTTAACATTACCTAACCGCGATCTTATTTAATTCACCGACTTACGTTTATATGTATATGTTTGACTTTTTCTTGTGGCTTTACTGCTGTTTGTTGTGAGTAATAATCTTGTTTGTCATTTATTATATAGATATATTTATACAATTAATTAATCTGGGACCATTAACCTGTGGTTAATATTAGTCACTGGGAACTATTTTGACGAAACGATGTTTACTTTTTTTAATTAATTATATGTTTAATATCATTGTCACCTCGAGCCAAATGTTATATATATATATATATATATATATATATATATATTGTATTTTATTTATTTTATTTAGTTAAGCTTTGTAAATGAGATTTGTAATCTTTGTACAATAAAGCACAATCAATCAATCAAAGAGATTTTTTTAGAAATATCTATAGTTAAAATAATATCACCTAGTTGAAATTATGAAAACACAGTACATATTCAAAAAGACAATAAAAAATCCAGTCTGATTGAAATAATTGAGACTCTATACTGAGCACAAGTCAGTCTACAATAAAAAGTCTAGTTGAAAAAGAAAAACAAAGAAGATAAAATAGATTTACTTAGATATACTAGAATTAAGGCATTTAAGCCCAGGTGGTTGAGAGTTTTTCACCAGTCCTCGAACTTGTAGTCGTAGATGAGAAACTCATTTTTCGAGTAAAAACAGTACTTCAACAAAAAGATCTAACTTTGTTTTTGTACATGTGGAAATTCAGCTTTCCTATTGCTTCTGGTAGTTTGTTATATAAGTGAATATTTAAAGAGTTTTTTGAGACATTGAGAGCCTGTATCTAGTAGTTCTCAGTAAATTTCCTGATCTAGTATGATACTGATGTAAATCCGAATGAAGAGCAAAATCCTCTGGCATGATTTGAAGTTGAAAGAAGAGCTAGGGCACGACAATGATCCCTGTAATCCGCTCCTGCTAACATTCGAATGATACTATTTTGCAAATTGAAAATTTTATTTGAGTGGCTCAAATTTCCCCACAAAATGATTCCATAGGTCAAATGACAATGGAAAAGTCCAAAGTAGCGGGACCTGAGGGTATCAATACCTACTAGGTTCTTCAGTCTACGAATCATAAAAGTAGCACTAGCTAATTTATTCGCCAGTTTCTCCACATGACACTTCCATTTAAGTCTATCGTCAATACATATTCCAAGCAACTTGACATTAGGCCCATCTGATATATTTGCATTGGCAGATATAATGAGATTCTGGTTCTTCTCCAAATGGAGCAAAAGCTTGTTGGTGCCGAACCATTCCCCTGCTAATTCCAAAGTGTTTTTGGCGGATCGATCAGTTCCACCATATCCCTCTTTCGGTCAATTAAAGTCATCAGCAAAAGTAATACCTTTTTTGGGTAAAATATGATAAAAAGGTCATTTATGTATAAAATGAAAAGAGTCGGCCCCAAGATAGAACCCTGAGGGACCCCATGTATACTTTCCTCCAAGTTTGATTCAACACCGTCTGTCAAAACGCATTGTGCTCTCCCACATAAATATGTCTTGAAGAAGTCTAGAGGAATCCCACGAATACCACAATGAAAAAGCTTTTTGAGTAAAATATGGTGCGACACGCAATCAAACCCTTTGGTGAGGTCGCAGAGCGTTAAAAACGAATGTTCCTCCAATTCTAAGCCTTCAACTACAGTAGAGATAACATTTGAAATCGCTTGAGTTGTTGATCTATTCGTCCTGAAACCAAATTGACCAGGACACAGCAGACAGTTTGCTTCCAGATATGAAATTAATCTTTTTTTAACTAGACATTCTATGACTTAAGCTATAACAGGAATTATAGAAATCGGACGAAAGTTGTCTACCTTTTGAGGATCACCTTTTTAAAGTAAAGGCAGAACTACTGCTATTTATATAAATCAAAAATAGTAAAGGTCCCAAAACTGATCCCTGTGGAACACCAACGTCCATATTGAATGAGTCGAAACTCTTCGAAAGGAACGAATGAATGCAATGACCCCTCTGACGATACGCCTTTGGACTATTTAACTGTCTGCGAAGTAGAGGGAAGCACCGGTCCTAGGAGCTTTGCTTTATCGATTTACAGGATATTCCGATTAACTTTCGGGTGTGTGCATCGCATGCGGCCCGGTAACACGTGCACAACCGGCGGCGGGGGCGGCAGGGATCGACTCGATATTCTCTAGATACTAAATCAGCTTTAAAAAACTCTCGAGGTAATCTTTTAAGATCTCGAAGACCTCCCGAAATTTTGTTTACGGTTCGTCTACGTAAACACGAAGTTTGTTGTTTGAGGAAGTGGGATGGAGATGAAATAAAATTAGATGAGGAGATAATAGGTAATGAATAGTTGACATCGTACCTATTCATGGTTTTGGGTGATCGAAGGAGTGGGGGGAACATGGATTTTATTAGCTGTATTTATTAGTAATTTCTTAGTTTCCGATATACAAGGTGGTAACGAAATCGCAGTAGTGTCACAAATGTTTCTTTATCATTTCGACTTTGATGAAATTTCTACACAAAGTCGAAATTTCTCATATTTTTTTGAAATTTCAACTTTTTTCTAGAAATTTCGATTTTTTTCTCGAAATTTATGTGTCGAAATTAAATTTTAATTTTTCTGGAATTGGGGTTGAAATTTCGACTTTTATATCGTAACACGATTTTTCTCTTGAAATTTGGATTTGAAACTATTTTCTCGACTTTTTTCTTGGAATTTCGATTTTTTTCTCGAAATTTCGAGTTAAATGTAGAAATTTCAAATTTTTTTCGATATTTATTTCTTTGTCAAAATTTTGACATTTATATCGAAATTTGATTTTTCTCTTGAAATTTAGATTTGAAAGACAAAATTTCAACTTTTTTTTTCGAAATTTCGAAGATTTTCCAAAATTTCAACTTTTTCTAGCAACTTTTTCTCGAAATTTCTATTTTTCTTGAAATTTATTGGTCGAAACTTCGACTTTTATATCGAAATTCGAGTTTTCTCTTGAAATTTTGAAAGTTGGACTTGAATGTAGAAATTTCAACTTTTTTCTCGAAATTTTGAGTTAAATGTGGAAATTTCAACTTTGCTCGAAATCCATGGTCATTTTTTCTTCAAATGTATGGGTTGAAATAGCGCCTATCACGGAGCTAAAGTGGTTCGGATTTGACTTTTATTTAAACTGTAGATCCCGGATCTCACTTGCTCGCACTTGAGGGGTTTCCTCCGAAAACCTGGGAGTTTCGTACAAACAAATTTTACAAAAAAAAATCAAAATTCAACTTTTCTCTTGAAATTTGGACTTGAATGTCGACATTTCAACTTATTTCTCGGCTTTTTTCAAGTAATTTCGACTTTTTCTCGAAATTTCTAGTTAAACGAAGAAATTTCAACTTTTTCTCGAAATTTATGTGCCGAAATTTTGATTTTTCTCAAAAGTTCTAGGTCTAAATTTCGACATTTGTATCGAAATTCGATTTTTCTCTTGAAATTTAGACTTGAAGGACAAAATTTCAACTTTATTCTACAAATTTTTCCCAGAATTTCGACTTTTTCTCGAAATTTCAACATTTCCTCGACAATAGGTACAACTTTTTCTCGAAATTTTTTTATTTGAAATTTATTGGTCGAAATTTCTACTTTTATATCGAAATTCGAGTTCACTCTTGAAATTTGGACTAGAATATAGAAATTTCAACTTTTTCCTCGAAATTTCGAGTTAAATGTGGAAATTTCAACCTTTGCTCGAAATCTAAGTGTCGATTTTTCTCCAAATGTATGAGTTGAAATTTCGCCTGTCACTGAGCTGAAGTGGTTCGGATTTCACCTGTATTTAAACTGTAGGTCCAGGATATCTCTTGCTCGCACAAGCTCTTCTTTTGAGGGGAGCTTCGTAAAAACAAATTTCACAAAAAAAATATCGAAATTCGACTTTTCTCTCGAAATTTGGACTTTGCGCTTTCGTGTGGTAGAGTCGAATTGGAAAGTATTTTTTTAAATATATCAAAACGCTATTCTGATTGCATATTATGAGTCAGTAACAAAGAAATGAGAGTTTGAGGGACGCACAGTTTAAAAAATCCAAGGACATCTACATTTTCCATTTTTAGAGCTTTAAAATCAGTAGAAAATTTGTATATGTTTATGGAATGAAAAAATTTTCTAGGGTGTTTTGAGTGAGAAAATTGAAAAGTATTGGACTAAGTAGGTATAACTGTAGATATGAATGGATTATAAAAATATATCTTATATATCTTATGGATATAATTCTTCAATCCAAATAGTTAAAAAATTTCTACTTTTACAATAATTGATCGAGTTACCAAAGCATTCCTTCTAAAACAATTGAAATATTGTCAACAATCGGCAATTGTTCTTTGTATCCTGTATAGATTTTTTCGATTCCATTTACAGAAGATCCATTCATGTACGATGTTGTATTTTATTTTTTATTAAGAAACTATCGTTTTTACGAATATAACACAGAAAGTTTTGCAATGAATCATTCTTTCCGACACATATTTTCAAAATTTGAAATTCAGTTTGGTTAACAAGTTCTGTAAATAATGGAACAGTGGTTGCATGTTTCGCCCCTTTGAAAAATCACAACAAACTTTTAAAAAAATTCATAGGTAGCCTTTCTATCGGTAGAACATGCCATATAAAATAACATTTTTCGAACTATTCAGCAATTTAAAGAAAAAAAAATTATTAATTTTTGGAAGCATATAACTTTTCAAGGACTTGCCTAAAAGCCTCAGTTTATATGTATGATCCCTTCAATTTTCAACAAGGGATCATCACCTAAAAACTTCTGCACTGTATAAAAATTTCCACGCGACTGTAACACATGGAACCCCTTGACAGCCACCACTGCCTCGATAACAACGACAGCTGACCTTCCCAAAGCCGCCTCTGCATATCTGACTAATTCATGAACACTAATTTGGTTAGGAACCTATAATCCTGAAAAAGTAACTGGCGAAAATACCTGCTCAATATCGAGATCGCTTCATACGGCGAAACACAACCCAAAACCGCCGAATTCTATCCAAACGCCCCCTCAACAACAAAATAATTTCATTACCTGGAATATGAATTTCCATTCTCACCGAAAGTAATAAGGAAAACATCAAAATACACCCTCTCTTCATTGAAGAATACTCACCTAATAACATATTTTTTACGAAGCAAATTCCAGGCTTAACCTGAGCGCTTATAATATCTCAAATATCCCGCGAAATGTCCCATACCCGACATAAAGCAGAACCTACAAACTGTTTATGTCGCTATCATCCTCATCTCCGTGGAATAAAACAGCGTAGAAACCGCTACGACCGTCGTAACTCTCACCGGATAAGCGATTCCCGATCGATTATACCTGCAATCAAAGACGTACTCGAAATAATTCCTCTCCTTCTGTATCGTGCTAACGCTCAGCTGTATATACACGAGAGCGTGTCGCTCCCGCCTCCTAGCCAATAGCGAAGCCGTAATGGCCTCCGCACGCTTCGTTACATTGCCGGCAGATAGCACTTAAATAGCACGTCGTAAATTTTATTTATCTCCCGCCCATAACCCCGCAGAGGCGGTACTTGTGTTGTGACGTCAGAGCAACGTGCCCCACCGAAATTGGCAGGAATTTTCGGGGATTTCTCTCTCTCTGGGGTCTGTTTGCAGGAACGGAGGAGTAGAATCGGAGAATGTGAGGTTTTCTGCAGTTCAGTTTGATGTTATGTTTGTTATATTGGAGATATGTGGCGCACGAGATTGCGCGAGGTTAACAGCTTGTTGAACAAATCTTGGGATATATCAACACAGTCTATCTATTCATGAGTTTTAGACATGGCTTGAGCTGACGGAATTATTATTGTTTTTTTTAGATCTTAGTTCTTTGCAGACCCTTCAGCATTCGTTCTGTAAATGTGTGTATTATCATTTCCAATTAAGTTTTTTTTAAATAAAATGGATATAAAGTACAATAAGAAATTTACAAATTAACAGGAAGAACCACAAAGCAATAGGCTGTCCGCTGCATATATACATATATAGGTATATAAAATTGGATAATAAAAATAAAAATTGAGGTGGAACTAGTCACTGTAATGTTTATTTTACACTAGCGTTTCTTCAGTATGGAATACTTAAAATCTCTAGCGGTTACTTATGTAAGAAAATCCTGGCATGATAATATTGTTATGTTAATTCCCTGGGGTAATAATTAAGTACATGTTCATTTCTAGAAGTAATAAGATACAAAAATAATTCCTTCGCTCCGGAAATACTTACGATAAATATAATAAACACTATAATAACTTAGACATAGTATTTCTGAGACAAACAAATAAAGAGAGGAAACACAAAGTTTTTAGTATCCGTGTCATTTTTTATATATTTATTCTTGTGTGAGATGCGAATCTTAACACTGAATTTCGAAAAAACACTCTAAAAAGTATCTATGTATAACGGACACATATATACACACATTTTTATATCAACATAATTAATAGATACCTGCATACAAACATTTAAAAAAAAAATTAGGTAAGAATATGAGTGAGTTGGTGGATAATGTTCTTGTTTTTTATTTAGTTAAAGAAGTTATATAAAAGTTGACTCTGGTTACTTACTATGTACCTACTAGTAGAGATAACTAAACCATATTCCTATAATTTATTTCTGAATTCCATATGCTATACGGGAGTCTACAAGAGTAAAATAAGCAGAGTATTTTGAGTTGGTGTAAAGGTATTTTAGGGAGGTAGGTATATTTGAATAAGCCAAAAAAATGTTCTGAGTGAAGGTATTAACAAAAGTTAATAACTGTTAAAATTTATGGCAAGCAAATTTATAATCAAACCAGTAAATGATATATTATTTATTTCTGATTGAGTTTAATTTATTTATTATTATTTATTTATTTAATTTTAATAGTTAATATTGGGATACGTGATGCTATTGACATGGAAAATCGTTAATATCCTGAAACATTTTCTGTGTTTGATACTCTTTTACCACCTGTTCTGTTTCGTATATGGTGGATATAAACTGAACTCAACTAAGAATTCAGAATTACCAACTAGGTATCCAGTAAACATGACACGTTTATGAAATATCTCAAAGGTAGGTACTTTAGTTGTGAATAACCGAAACGTGTTTTTGGAAACATTTCCATAATATTTCAAAATTGTAGATTCCTTTTTAAAACAACCCAAGACAGGTTATTTTGATATTTTAAGAAGCATTTCTTAACATGAATATTGGATAATTGAAACATTTCAAAATGACTCCTACTGAGAATAATCGAAACTTTCAGTCAGGTAGCAAGATATCTGAAATGTTTTAAAATGATTCATGCAGTTCACAACATTTCAAGATGCCATAAATCAATACATTTCGAAACATTTCAAAATCTCGTCAATATTTAATAAAGGAAACATAACAACCAGTTTTCAACTTGAATTACCTGCTCAGAAACATTTCTTATTTTATTTTACCTAAACTGGAACTTACCCAAAATAACTAAATTGTGAAAAACTTGAACCTTTTCAGTGCGATTTTATGAATGTTTCAGATGTGTTCAATTGACTTTTATGGAAAAATTCCAAATGGACAATAAATGGTGGGTATTTGAAATATTCAAAATTAACCATAATGGTGGTGCAGCAGTTTTAAGTCAAACGAATGTACGTGGAATAAACGGTTCTACAAATCATTGACGAATATTCTTCCTTGTGACTAAAAACTAATGACTCAAAATAGCTGCATAAATCCACCATAATTAAGTGTGGATCATCGTTTCAATTTGCACGATTTCATAAATGCTTCAAAAATATTGAAACATTTCAATTGAAACATTCAAGTTGCAAGATTTTTTAAATGTTTCAAATTGATTTAAAAAGTTCAAAACATATCGAGATGCTTCAATCAATTCATTTTACAATCTCAAATATAAATGAAACATTGCAAAATAACTTCAGTATGATGATATAGGTACTTAGAAACAGTATATATTTTACATAAACTGTAACTGATTGAAACAATTCCAAATAGGTATCTGAGTTTTAAAGAACTCGACTCATTAAATTCAGTGTCATTTCATGAATGTTTCAGAAATGTTGAATTGACTAATCTTGAAACATTCCAAATATAGGTACAATAATGAATGGTAGACATTTGAAGTACCAACCCACCCTGTGTTGATAATCAAAACGTTTCACTTGCACGAGTTCAGAAATGTTTGGAAAAATGTCTCTTACCTATTTATAAACATTTCTGAATAGCTAAAACTGTGAATAGCTGAAAAAAATTTAAATTGATTTTAATATGGTTCTAACTCAATTATTGATTTATCAGTTAGCCGCATAAAATATTTGGGATGTTAATGAATATCCACCTGAATTCATATTTTTCTTCGACAGTGTGTAAAGCGGTACTTTTCAGCACAAGTGCTTAAAAAAAATCAACTGTGCGTGAAAGCATCAACTGTGCGTAACGCAGAGTTTTACGCACTATTCACAAATTTTTCAAAAATATAATTTTACGCCAGATTAAACTCAAAGTCATTATTTTATGATACTACGAAAGTTGAAAACTTCATGAGAAAAAACATTCATCAATTGCTAAGTACAATTTGTCAATATAATAACTGTAGCAAGTAGATTTTTTTACTGTAGTAAAAAAAGCAGGACTCTTATAGATACATCCCAGTAAACACATAATGTGTATGAAACGTTTCAACAAAATCCTAAATGGAAATATTTGAAACATTCTAAATGTTTGTTCCAGAAATAAATCTGAAACATGTCACATATTACATTTCGAGTGAAATGTATCCGAAATGTTTCCAATGCACTTATGAAACGTTAGTAGAGATAAAACGTGTATGAAACATTTCAAATGCACTTATGAAACGCTATAGTAAAGATAAAATGTGTATGAAAAATTTCAAATTAACCAAAATTACGCAGATGTGCTGCCATCTGTCGTTGACTTTGCAAAGGTTCACTACGGTCATGCGCCATCGCCAAAACGCCATCGTCGCCATCCGACGAGGATTCTAGTCGCGTCGTAAACTCATAAAGCATTGAGCTTTTGTGAGATTAAAATTTCACAATTTTGAATTTTTACCTTCCATAGGCTTCAACCACATCAGTATACCTCATGTAACTGTGCATCAACTGTGACGCTTGTGATTTCATTAGCATATGAACTGAGCACTCTATCTCTCTATCCTGTGTTCTAATAAAATGCGAAATTAATAGAAATAAATAAGCTTTGTTTGGTTCAGCTGAGGATTTTGAGTAGAAATCTTGATATTTATGATATGTTTATGGAAATTATTTGCTGAAATCCTGTGTGTATTTTGGTATCTACCTATCTATACTCATCAGAACCATGTGAAATAATTACTATGTGTTTCTTTTGAAATATTTCAGGAATGTATGCAGTTATATTGTGTCTCATAAATGTTACTTTCGGAACATATGTTGTGAAACATATCTGAATGTATTCAAATACATTTTATGTTTTTTTAGCGTTTCTTTCAAGACATTACATGTGAAATATATCTGACAGTATTCATACACTTATGTTGTTTCTCAAGGGCATTTCTATCGAAACATTTCCTATGAAACGTTTCACACCTAGGTCATTTCTGGTGTCTGGTATATTTCACAAACATTTCTGAGTCAAAAGATGGAACGTTTCACGTGAGAGATAATTGGTGTCCAAAATATTTCAGACACATAATTTGGTTTACTGGGATGCCTGTCCGACCATAAAGGACAATTTTTATCCATAAATATCAATAAACTCGTAGATCAGAAAATTGATTTGAGGTAGGTAGGAAAGGCAGATATATCTAAAATTTGTTATACAAAAAAAGGATTCGAAAAATTCACTTTTCCACGTAGATTGAGGTATCCTTGATTCTCCTGATCAGAATATTAATATTACATTTAAATATTTCATCAGTTCTCTAGAAGAGATCCGGAAGCAATCATTTCTTGTAAAGAAAAAATGAGAAGCGACCATAGAATTGAAATGAGCTGCTGTAATGAAGAACTCAAAACAATGAGAAGTAACCTGGATAGGTTGGAGATAAGTGTTATAAAAGTACAGTGGAATTAAATAACAGGTTAAAATTACAAGTCTACATTAGGGAAAGACAAACTTCAGACTTCCATTAAAATTTTTCAAACCCCAATTTTAATGTCAACATTCAGTGATGAAAAAGCATGGACCAACTTAAAGTTCTTCAAAACAATTTTCAATAACAATTTTTCTGTTCAGATTCATCAGTAGCTAGGTAAGTACTTTTGAAATTTTATTCAGTACCTACAAGTAATAATAATGATTACAATTGTAAAAGTGATTTATTGGAGGTAAAAAAATGTAACAAAGAGAAATCCTATTAAAACTTTCGCTGCAAATATGTGAAGTTAATTGAAAAACACTTCATCAAATAGAACCACAAAGTTATTAGTTTATATTTGTCTTACCTAGTAAATGAAAATAATGGACCCACTACTTTACCGTCGGGAAAAGTTGACGCGCATGAAAATACACGTTTTATTATAGTTTCTTGGAAAAATTTAATGATTAATACCTTTGGAGCTACAACCATCATTCAGTTGAGCAAGAACCTAGTCATGACGTTTTGAAATTTGACACGATAAAAGTATTCACGTAAATTTGCGGTTTCCAAATCTCAAGTAATCTTTGTCTATTCAAATATTTTTTGTGGGAGCAACGATTGATCACGTGTCAGCACGTTATTTATTAGAATAATGGAGTTGGAGTTGACATTGACCGAAACATATGCAAATGAATTTCAAAATTCTAATAAAACAAAAAAGATTTCACGCTAAAGTGGAAAATTCTGTTATTTCTCTGGAAAGTGTGGGCCATTACCACTTAGAGCCAATTAACTGTTATTTATTACTAAATATATCAATTTACATTCTAATATGTATAACATATCAAAGACTTTGTGTCCGTATTGAAGGTAACATATTCAAAAGAATTTTAAAAATTAATTCTTACAAACCTACTACCATAGGTAATGCCTATATTCTGTTTTGCTTATCTTTATTGAACTACTTGAAAACTAGGTAGCAGATTACTCCTATTTATCACTGAATATTGGTGGATTTATAATCTGAAGTAAACTTCGAATTAAATTAATAACTAAGAATTAAGCAAGATGAATACTAGGAAATGACAACAAGGATTCATATACATTCATCTGTCAATTAAATTAAGATCAGCAAATATAATAGCCTTCCTTTATCCATTCAACTAAGAATTACCATTTTTAATTCATGTTTGCATTGTTTTATGAATAGATAGATAGTTCATTTAACCACGTTACATACAAATATGTTCAGAAACAGTACCTATATACAATTAGATACTTACACATTGAAGTAGGTATCAGTATTCAACTTGACAAAATATCAGTGATAAAGATAAAAAGACTGAAAATTATAACATATATCAATAAATAAATTATAACGAGAGATTAAATTGATGGGGATTCACAAAAAAAAACTTATTGAAAGAATATATAAAATCATATGTATTGGCAGATATATATCGATATCGATATACATCAATATCATCGCTTTATAAATAACTTGAACAACCCGAAAACTTGAAAGAAAATAATACCTAAATATTTGATAACGGTTTGTGGTGCACATGAGTCTGATTTTGTATTGAAGTACGTCAAGTAATTGTTACCAAAAACGAATTCATTGTGTAATTAATAATATAATTTTTTAATTGGTAGTCCTGAAAATCTGTTACTTAAATTTTAGAGCAAAACTGCATGCTTTCAGTCCGATAATTTTTATATCCCATCAGAAGTAAGTTACGTGTAAGTTACGAGTAATAATTTGGAATTGAATATATTCAAAATCTAAAAATAAGAAAAATAAAATTTTACAGTTGTGGAGACCACTTCGTGTATTGAATTTCTTCCAATTTTCAAACTCCACTATGAGGATCGACTACTAATTATGTATTGTTTTTAAAACTATCGTCAACACAGATTATATCAAGGAGTTTCCATAATTAATGAACGAGCTGTATATTTATCAATATTTAGATAAGACACTAACAGGTGAATAGTGTTTCTTTCTTTTTCAAAGCATTTCAAAATTACTGGATTTATTTTCATTTTACTACTGTTTATCAAGTTTCGGAAATTTATAACCCACAGTTTATTTTGAATGTCAAATTAGAAATACGTCTTGATTCCTCTATTTTTCAAACATACGGAGCGACTCTTATACACCAATATCGATTTATCGAACTATTATCGACCACTACAACTTGTTCGTATGAAATAGTAGAGGAGCTTTAGACAAAAAAGTATGTTTTTTCGAGCCAAAATTTCTCTGATTTTGATTTTTTTTTCAACTGTCGATAATTGAAAGTACTTCAAACTTCATATATTAAAAATTGACACTGTCGTAGGGAAATTTGTCAAAATAACAAAAATATCAACATTTTTAGACTATTTTTATACGAGTATTTCTGTCGAATGAAATACGTTTCAAAAATGTATTTATTTTATCAACGAATAATTTGAAATCAAGATAATGAGTTTAATGCTGAAATAAAAATCTAGGTATACTTTCATTTGTTATTTTTGTGTCCGTAATGAAATTGTTTTCAATAAAAGTTTGTAGTTTATAATTTTACTTGATGTGCTAAATAAAATACATTATTATTACGTGACTTTTTTCTGTCTGTCTCGTTCTATAGACCAATAGTTTTCGATAGTGTGTTTTTTTTCTATTGGATATCGTTTTCCAAATTTTATACTTTTATAATTGTAGGGGCAAGTGGAAGAAGGGGTCAAGTAACATTTTCTGAAAATATTCGATTCTGTCATGGAAGAAGATGTTATATGCATAAGTAACTTGCCCCGTCAAGATTTGCTTCTATTCTTTATATCTAAGCAGATGCCGAGTGGTAGAAAGAGCTATGTTATATTAAACATAAAGGACGCTGTGAAAGAAGGAGCTATATGCCCATAACCCCTTCTTCCGCTGCACATGCAATAATACGTTTTAGAGCCACGTGCGGAGTGGGCGGCGCGACTGCGTAATAACGACTTGAAGAAAACATTTTTTACGTGTTAGGGGCGAGTCAGTACATTTCACTGCAAAAGTGCACTGCAAACGACACAAAAATATTTCCTAGTCAACATTACTTTATTATTAAAAATTAATGAATGCTACATAACGGCCGATTTGCAGCAGACCTTGCCTTTGCCAAAAATCACCACTTCGAAGGCTTTCTACCTATGACAAATCTGGTTTTATAATTTGGGCATCCATTAGGGGAAGTGGGGGCTCATTGATACAGTTTTTTTCAAATGCTAATATTTCCGGAATGTGGTGGACATAAAATCCCATTTTTGGTAGGATACACTATTAACTTACCTATTTTCATTAAAACGTCCCAAATATTGACAGCTGTTACACAAAAATTAGATATTTGCATTATTTTAAAAAGCAGTCATTGCATAAAAGTGCCCCGCATATGGGGTAGAATGATACAACGCATGGGGCACTTTTGTACTGTTAGGGGTACATTGATACATTGTTATGAATAAGTAAACAAAATATCAAATATATTTATTTAAATAAAAAACAAACACATTTTATTAAACTAGTAACATATATTATTACCTCACTGTATATTATATGAGGAGAGATTTACAGGAAATCTGAAGAATGCTGCTGTTCGAGTTGTCCCTGCAGTAACCTTAGGTTTCGGTAATTTTACACAAATGTCTGAAAAATTTACTGAAGCTTCATCTTTCACATAAGGAAAAATAAAGGTCCACGATTCAGGTTTCTTCCGTATGTAAGATACATGATACTCCAACCTGTCATATTTGGTCATAACCTGGCCCACAAAGTGCACAACTGATTTCTTTTTTTCAAATTTTATCAACAAAAAGTCTTCTTCATTTATATTTTCTGGTAATGGTTGGAGCAAATCAGCAGAATTATCATCATTTGAGGACTCTGTGAAATCTGATGAATAATCCATGGCCTCGAATTCTTCAGAGCAACTTGTAGAAATATCACTTTCAACTTTTTTCATTTTAGCAGCCTTCTTTGAAATGTTAGTAGAATCAGCAAGAGCTACAATATTCCTAGCAGTTCTCAATTCTTTGGCAAGGCGTCTTTGTTCTTTGATCTGCATCTGTTTTTGTTTCGTATTGTGTAGTTCTAAAAGACGTTGTTTCTCGGGGGTTTCAGTGTAAATACGGGATTTACCACGTTCCTTTCCTTTTCGTTGTTTTGGGATTTCGTTAATTTTTGGGTAAGGTCTTATAGTCTCGGGAGTTATAATTAAAGAAGCAGGTGTTGATGGTCGAAGTTCTAGTGGTTGAACAGGATCGATTGATGATGAATTGTGTTCTGGGATTGATGATTGCGTTGCTGTAGAAGGCCCGGGTTGAACAACTGGGGAATCTGTTGAAACAGAGGGATTTTCCAAAACATTTCTATTCGTTGACATTACATCACCATCAGCGTAAATATTGGAAGGAGCAAAATCCTCGTCAGAAAAAGCAAGTTTATTCAGAGGATGAATGCCTGGTTTCATAAATCCACTAGTTATGTTCTTTCCTGTGAAAGCTTCAAAATAAGCTAGTTTGGCAAGGCTTGCTATGTAATAGATGGTTAAGGCTTTACCTGGGTGGCTAATATGCCAGTCGTTAAATGCAACTTTCAGTTTACTTTTAAAGGGGCCAAATACGCCCACATCTAGTGGTTGTAACCTGTGGGATGTATGTGGTGGAAAAGATACATAAACTATGCCATTCGCCCTGGAGTAATCAACAGCTTCAATTGATATATGAGACTCGTGATTATCACAAAGCAGCAATACTGGATTTTCTCTTGAGCTTGAAGTATGTTTTTGGACATGTCGTAGTACTTCCATGTACAAATCGCAATTCATCCAACCACTTTTCGTAGCGAGTCCTAAGCTTCCCTCGGGAGCACCATGTAGGAAGTGAGGTTTATAATTTACTCGTGGAAAAATGAATATAGGGGGTATGGTATTTCCAATTGCTGATACTATACCACAGAAAGTGACTAGCTCGCCCCTCTCCGCAGAAACGATTTGTCCGACTTGCTTTTGTGATTTTTCAGCTAAAATTTTTGGCGTGTTCAAAACAGTGGTAATACCTGTTTCATCAAGATTGAGGATGCGATCCGGTGTGAATGAGTATTTAGTAAGGACATGCTCATAGTTTTTGAAGAATTCTGCAACTGAGGTTTTGTTGAACCCTACTGACCGTGCGAGACTGGTGTTCTCAGGTTTTCTTAAAGATATGTTCAAATTTCTCTTACGGAAGCCTGAAATCCAATCTTGTCCTGCTAGTTTTGTTTCATCCCATTTAGAAGGATATTTACAATTAAGTTTTTTGGTATACTCGTAAGCTAAACTTCTAAGTTGGTAGACAGTGAGGCCATAATGCATCTTGCTGCATGTAACTACATATTCGTTCAATTTCTGTTCTTGGTCTACGGTAAAAACTTGCTTCGAACAATATTTGGAAAAGAAAAGCTGTTTTGGTTTTTGTAGTCTATGTTTTTCAAGCCTGTGCTGTAATGTAGCAGGCTTTATATTATATATATTAGCAGCTTTTCTAATAGATATCTTTTCTTCAGCTACTGCTCGAATCGCAGAAGCTATAGCGTTTTCATCAAGATTTGCTCTATTAGTTTTTCTTTTATAATTTCTGACCATATTTCCTGAAACAAAGGCACCTAATTGGTATTTTTGCCGTGTCTTTTGTCGTGTATCTTTTTAATTGCTTAATTGTTTTCACAATTTAAACACATGTCGCAATGAATATCCAAACTCTGAGTAACGCGAAATTATCTAATGCAGTGGGGCACATTGATACATATCAAACTACCCCAAATAGTACTGAATCAATGTTCCCCACTGGCATACTTTCATCAAATTACAAAAAATATCCAAAATATATTCATATAATGATCTAATTAGCGTGCTCTAAATAATATACAAACACACTTACCAGATAGTATTAACAACGTCGCAATTAATTGATACCAACATCAAAAATTACGTCTTCAAATACAATATTCTAATTTACTTTAAGAGTACCAAAACACGTGCTACCACTTTGCGAGCTGTTTACTTACTGGCGCGGTCAGAGATTTTCTGGGCCGTTATAGTATCAGTAGCGTCACCTGTGGTGACGAGTAAGCAATATTTCGAGTTGTGATGTTTGAGTTAGAAGTAGTGTATCAATGTTCCCAGTGTATCAATGGTCCCCCACTTCCCCTATCCACTGCATCACTACGGAGAGCCACCAATCAGTAAAGAAAACCTGGACTGAAGATGAAGCCAGCAGAAGTAGTGCAGAAGTTTTAAGCATCGAATTTTGCGCAGGCTTGCATGACTGCGAAAACAAGGATAAAACTGACAGTGTCGAACTTCTGCTAAGGTCGAAACAAGAACTTAATTCCCCACACCCATTTATACTCCGACAGATTATGGCTGGATTGAAAAATTTCTCAGAAGACATACACTCCTGATCTGTACACGTATAATTAAATTTGCATGCAAAAAACTGTCGGTTGTTATTGATATGAAGCAATACTTTCGTGATTTGGATAGTTTACCAAATAAAAGGGGCTGGTAAATAACAGGAAAATGCTGTTGAATGAAAAAGTACCATTTAGGTATTGTATGAAATGGATTGAGGATGGATTGAGGAGTTCGGCAGCTCCATCTACAAAGAATCATACGACGAGTATACTCTTTGAAAAAGTTTCACTATTTGAAAACAACCTGCTGAAAAACCATTCGCCTCCTACACATATCAAATTCACTAGAACAGGAAATGTATCTGAGAAAAAAAATCGAAATATTCGGAGGAGTTACATTTTATCTTAGAATAACATAGGGGATTCTATAAAAATATTATTGGTGAAGAAATCTTAACCTTCAAGGGCTTCAAGCAACAAAGACGGTGTATCCCATGATTTATTTGTACTCTTTTTATTTATTCGTTCCTATTTTTAGTACAGATTCTTAGAGAAAGAATCTAATTTTGATTAATTACGGTTATTAAAGTACTTGAAACTTTCTTCTGTTTTTGTTCAACCTATTGCCTTCATGTCAGGAAATGGAAGAAGGGGTTATGTACGTGTAAATTAAGATTTTTATCAAAAACTGAAATAGTAGCGAAACGCTTTAAATTTCAAAAATCATCAGAAAACAATTCCTTACAATTGCATAAATCAAATTATCAAACTAGCGATAATTGAGAAATTACAGCTAATTTTACTAAAACCTATTTTTCTCATAAATTCATATTTGTAACATAACTCCTTCTTCCACTTGCCCCTTCAATTAACAAAGGAAATTATCTCGACTGCACTAATAATGGAATGTTTTATTGGGGATGCAGTCAGAAGATGCGGCCACTATTAAATTACACTCTTTGGTATTTATTGTCTGAGCTTTCGAAATTAATTATGTCATTTTCAAATGCATCCAAAAAGACATCTGGTGTAAAATTTCAATCTTCTGCATATATATTTAGGTTTAATCTTGAAGCAATAAAAGTGAAAAAAAATTGAAATAGTTTCCAATAAAAAGAAAAATACAGAGGAATAAAATTATGTAAAATAATTGTGTCAAAAATTATTTATTTATTTATTTATTCAGATTTGGGATACAAACGGGTATAATGATAATATGTTTGAACTTGACTCCCAAAATTGTTTTCTGTATATAAAGTGTGAAATGTTGATGATTTACATAATAAAATATTATTATAGAGAATGATGAAAAAATATAAATAAGGGAAAACATTTTTTTTGTCATTGAATTACTTTTTAACATTTTACATAATAATTCAGAAGTCTGAATGGTATATTTATGAATTCAATAGATTTAATTTAGTTTTGTATTGTATACGAATCCAATAAGTAGGTGTAAATCTTACTGAGTTCTTCGATATAATTTTTTTTCTTCATTATTTAATTTCATTTTTACCAATTTCAACCATCTGTATAAATATTCGTTTATTATAATTTTTTTCAATTGTTAATATTTTAGTGTTATTGAAGTGATTTTTATCAATTACATGATCTGACAATGCACAAGGTTTTACACAATTACTCTTATGAGAAATAATTCGACATACCATATTTCTGGAAGTTTGTCCCTCATCCGTTTTTTCTTATTTAGTGCACGGTATTTCATGAACTATATTCGATTTGTCTTTGTTTACTAATGGTGTTTGAATTTTATCAAACAATAGTTATTTTTGTATCTAGTGCGCGAAATGCTACTTTATTTCCATAGTTACAGTAATTACTTGATTTGGAAAAATTATTTAAGCCAGTTCAATACTATTTTTCATAGTTATTACTTATTTTAGAACAATATTTTTGACGTTTGTAGAAAAAATTTTGTTTGCATCTCATGCGCGAAATACTTTGGTAATCTCGACTATTTTTTTTAACTCGGCTGCGCCTCGTTAAAAAAATCAGTTCTCGATCACCAAAGTATTTCGCGCATGAGATGCAAACAAAATTTTTTCTACAAACGTCAAAAATATTGTTCTAAAATAAGTAATAACTATGAAAAATAGTATTGAACTGGCTTAAATAATTTTTCCAATTACTGTAACTATGGAAATAAAATGGCATTTGTTGACAATTATTTCAAAGTGACAGTTCTTGATAATTATTTTGGAGTGACTTTTTATTCGCGTCAATTTCGTGCGTGATATTTATTATTGTAAAAGAATGGAAATTTCGAGTGACGATGAACTAAGCAGTACCCCACCTAACTTGATAGATGCGGCCAATTCCGTAATTTCCAACCTTTTACCGGAGAAATCGAGGCGGCAGTATGAAAATGCATATCAGCAATTTGAAGAGTGGTGTGAAGCAAATAAAGCCAGAAAAATATCTCTCACAATTTGAAAGCCTTAATTATTGTTCTACATTAATAAATAAACGATTTCTTGTTTTTTGCTTGATTGAGGAGTTGAGGACCATATAGGTTAGAATATGAAAATCCCATATAGTTTACATGCAGTGTGCGAAAAATATTTCGCACATTACTTCGCGCACGGTGTCATGGTAACGAATGAAAATGAAAAAAAGTGCCACTTCGCATACTGTTGTCAATGCGCGAACCTTGTAATTTTTTGACGTTTGTGGAAAAAACATTTTTTTAGCATCAAATATGATTTATTCCTTGAAAATATTTATCAATTTCGGTGTTAATTCATGGATATTTTGATAATGAGTTAGGTATAGAAAAGTGGTTGAATTTGTATGACAATTTTTTTTGTATATGTGTTACATTTGTAGTTAAGTTCATTAAGTCTATCTATAGATTTTATTTTAACCACTTTACATAAATGATATATTTGTAGCATGTCAAGATACAATAGGTTCATGGATACAATTATTCATATACACGTCATATCTTCTTTACCAATTGAAATAGGTAAGAATTTTCGATTGGATGTTTTTCAGTTAATTTAAACTTTTCATAGTGAATAGTGTGTTAATTTGATAACTCTATTTTTTTAAAGCTTGTATGTTTTTTTGTTGGGTGATAATTGTAATAATTGAAATATATATTACTGTTAATCGATTTTCGATACCTTTCTTTATAATTCTATATTTTGTTGTTCTTTTTGTCGAATGTATAAAAAAGGTATGATATTATTTTGTTATAAACTAAATAAAGACATAAAACGGTAACAGTTATTGTAAGTTTATATAGAATTTTTTATTGTTATTTCCTCATTCACATCTTTTTAGATCATTCTCTGGATGTTAGAATGTAAATCATCAAGATTTATAACCTTTATTAGAGAAAAAAAATTATCTTCATTTTTTAACATAATATTTTAACATAATTTAATTTTTCTGTTTTTTTATCAGAACCATGTTCAATGTCTTTATTATAGTTTTATTAGTAATTAAAAAACTGATTAACTAATAAACGATGTAATAAAATCTTGGAATTTGGATCACATATCAAGGACCGATGACAATAGAAGAATTTCACAATAAGTATGTAATAATAATGATAATGATTAGAATTTACAAGTTAAATTTTCAACTAATCATCATCCAAATTATCTTAAATTCGGCACACGTATCAAGGACTGGCGGAAGTATAAGAGTTTCATAATATTACTGTAATAATAATAATATTGATGAGAATTTTGAAATTTAATATTCACCCACTTCCAATCGTCCGAATAATCTAAATTTTTGTATACATATCGAGGACCGACGTCAATGCAAGCATTTTATAAAATTATTGCAATAATAATAATAAGGAGAATTTTTAAATTAAATTTTCACCTACTTCCAATCTTTCGAATAATCTAAAATTTGGCACACATATCGAGTACCAACAACAATATGAGAAATTGTAAATACAAATTTCACCTACTTCCAGTTGGCCGAAAAATCTGAAATTTGGCACACATTTGAAGTACCGGTGACAATACAAGAATTTCCTACTATTAATGTAATAATAATAGTAGTAATTACGAGAATTTCATCAATAAATAGATATGTTAAAGTCATCATAAATCTAAAATATAAAAAATTAATATTAGATAGATCAAATACTGAAAAACACGCTTCTATCACGCAATATTAGTTACCATATAAAGTACCTATGCATTTAAACCTTGCCAATATCTTACCTTCTCAGTAAAAAAATGTGTTTTTTTTGTAAACTATTCATTTTTTATACTTGTATCACTTCAAGAGTAAACCTCATGATGTAAGTAGAATATTGAAAGTATTTCCATTTTTTTTACCAGATGACTTTGAAAATTTAATAAAGAATTTCAAAAGCTCTGGCAAAAGCAAAAAGTATAATTATTCAATAGTGACCATCTTCTGAATGCATCCCAAATAAAACATTAAATGATTTTATAAATGACGTTATTTCAAAAATAATATAAAAAAAATGAAATGTAGAAATATTGGTATAAATTAAAAATTTAAACTATAAAGAATGGAGTATTTTTGATTATCAACAACTAAAAAAAGCATCAAAATCGGAGAATTCTTCACCGATTCCGAGATAACAATACCAGCGCTCCTCCACTAAAACCCACAATATGCAAACATGCCTATTTAAATTATAAACAACGGAATGCGTGTGTGTACCATGTAACGCTGATATGGGGTAAACAAATAAATAAACGTATTAGTCGCAACAAATCTTTGCTTACAATGTTGAGCACGGATCGAATATTAAAATACATCTCGTGGCGTTTTAAAGTGCCCGTAAATCATCAGTCATGCTTTGACTCGAACTGAGTTCTTATATATTCAAAATAACTCGACGTCGAGAAAATTTACTGTAACATATCAATTAAGTATTCAGTCCGTTTGAGACATGTTCAGATTTAAATAGTCGTGTGTTTTTCAATGAAGGGACGTTTGGTTTTTTCAAAAAGAGTACTTAACTGTTGATTTTTGAATATTCAAATATTCACTAAAAATGTACATGTATTTCATTTATAATAATAATTATTCAAACATTCGTGTGGTTTGTGGGTGGTTCTCCAGATTTTCCGGTTGCATCATTTTCTTTGGGCCACCTAGTATTAATATAACCAATTCTACTATAAACAGAAAAAAAATTTTCTACTGTATTATTTATAATACCAAGTCTGTTTTTTTTTACTTCGATTAGATACGCCAGAAATCTCTGTCCCACTTAACCACACACCAGATGTGAAAATTCCGCACAAAAAGTTCATTGACAGTGCGAGTGTTGCTTTTTAGGTCCATAAATCTCTCAACACCATATAAAATGGAACCACTTTCTCTCTTTCAAGTTTACACATCGATCAAAAGGCATCAAATGGCAAAGACCATTTCCAATATTTCAATCCTCGAATAAAACGACTGCTTGACATTAAGTGGCTCTGAACTATAGTGAGACTTGTAAGATAATCGTTTATTATTTCGGTTTTTTGGTAATGATTGATATGAACCATAATTAAATAAAATAAAAATGGAAATACTGACCGTAGTGGTGTGAAGAAGCAATAATTGTAGATGATGTTTTGAAAACTTCGTAAAAGTATAATATAAAATGACTCATGTCTGATAGTGGTGGAGTGAAATGTAGTATACTGTAACTTTGGAAAAGTCAATGTCTTGGCGAAACATATGTCGTGATTTTGGTCTTATGGTATTTTCTTCAAGTATCGAAAAAATACCCAGTAAACATGAAACAATTATTGAACCAAGATCCAGTATTCTTTAGAGAGAACTAACTTATTTATTTTCTTCTTGATGTTATGCATTAAGTATTCAAATATAAATTTGTATATGTGATATATTTCATTTTCATTAACAATTTTCAAATTTATTGGAAACATTTATTCAATATTTCATCAACGCAACAGCTGTAGTGTTGAAATATAGGAATATTAGAATATTTAAAAGATATTTTTCTCAAACATATAAGAAGTATTCCAGAAATAAAAAATTAGGAATCTTTCGAAACATAAATGAACTATTCTTTGGGATATCCAAACATCTGTAGCATCTATAATATATTTCATAAACATAGTTGAAATATTTCAAAGACTTAGAAAAACTGAACTTTTGAAATATAAATGTTCCAGTTTTATTAATGAATTTGAAAACATTAATGCAATGTTTCATTACAGTTTCTGAAGTGAAATTGGTTAATATATCGATATAATACTTTTCTTGTTAGGGCTGTGAAAATATACCCTATGTTGAGATGACTAATTTGGATGTAAAATAAGTATTGTATTGATTTTTCCAAATATGTCTTGCTTGTATCAATAAAAACCTCACGTATTACCTTCTTTCTTGTTTACCTGTTCTTTTCTTCCTTTTTCAGCTCAGTCGGTTTTAAAGAAACATGAAACAGTCTCTCTCAGGGGGTCACAGATTGGGCTTCTCTTGATGTCAAAATTGAATTTATAAGTTTTGTAAATCTGCAATAGTCAATAAATATACTCAGAATTCATAATGTGTTCGTTTTCATTGTATTTTATGAAATATTTTAGTTCAGATTATCATTATTCAGAAATCTCATGGAAAATTCTTCAAAAGTTATTTGAATCAATCCTTAAACTCCTTCCTACGACAATCACCCTATACCATTGAAAATTATTTTTAATAGTTCTCAAAATATGTGTCCTTTCAAATGTAAATCAAATAAAGTTTGTACTGACACTGGTTTTCATGTATCGAGTCCAAAATAGCTATGTTCCAAAAGTTCGATTTTCGATAGTTAAGTGAAATTATGTTGACTTTCTTTTTGCTTAAAAATTCATTGTGCACTGTAGAAAGTTCCTTGAATGAATACAATCAGAAATGCTCATAAAAGCACATTATTCCTTATCTATGTATGCTGTGCTGTGGACTCAGGAATATTCCTCTTTGACAGTTAGTAAGTTTCCTTCGATTCAATAATATCAGCTCCAAATTTATTACTTTCAAAAAGAGTTTTTCCTTAATATTCGTCTTTAAACATTTTTGTATTAGTTCCTTTTTCTAAATTTTTCAAATTTCTCTCTCCGTTTTTTATCAACAACCAACATAGCAACCTTCCACTTTTGATTACTTCCCCAATCAAAAGTCTTGAACTCTCCTCAAACTACTTGATCAATTTTTTTTTCACTCTACACTTTCAAGTAAGTTTCTAAATTGCCTTTAATATCTAAATTGTTTTGCAAAACTTGTTCAGATTGATTTCATTGAAAATATGAACAGGATGTTCATAAAGTCAGTTGTGGAATCATCTGCGACTGAAAGTTGGAATTTAGTCGTTGTTTTCCATCGTACAAGATAACCTCTCTTGGAAGGGATTCATGTTTTAAATAGAAACATTCTCAATTGAAAATTGAATCAATACATACTCCTCTGGAAGTGGAAAAACCCTACGATAAAATTGAAGTTACTTTTTTGTAATATCTAACAGAAAACAACTACTTCCCCGGTAGATTATTATAACAATGACCTGTTTTGTCAAACTTCTCACTAATTCATCCCTTTTCTTGTTTTCTATCTGCTTATTGTTGAAAATTGTTAAAATTGTTATTTCCGTCAACCGTTTGCACCCCTACGCGCAACCCTCGGAAGTCTTCGAGAGACTTGTGTGAGCTAGGGAAGACGCAGCCCTTACCTTTTAACATGTGATGCTAAGCACGAGACCGATGACCATGCGGGGATTTGAACCCTCGGCCCTTCACTTCAAAGGCGAACGCTCTATCAGCACGGCCACCACGGCCCAGAAGTTTTACACTCTCAATTTTTTATCATCTTCAGTATGATAGTGATGCTAGTTTTTTTAACTTTTTACTAGAATGATAAATTTTAATATTTTCCAATTTTGTGTGTCTAAAGTTTTCCAAAATATTTTACTATTGATTGCTAATTTTTATTTTCTAATCGTCATAGGTTTTTCTCTACGAAAGATGACTACGCTTTCTCGGAATGCTATGAAATTTGATGAAATCCATCTCTGTTACCCTTCTTTTTGTCTGTTGGTGACTGTTGATTACTATACAGGATGTTTATATAAGATAGTCCAGTACAGGTAAAGTATTTCTTTACATTCAACTCAAAATTCCATTTAATATTGAATTCTATTTTTGACAAAAAACTAAAATAATAATATATCATATCACAACAATATAATACAAGAATATTCCTGGAATGTGAATTTTGAAAGGTGCAATGAAACATCTCTGGTTCCAGGAATGTTGCAAGAACATATCCGGGACCTTGAGTGAAATGTTTCGTCATTGACATATCATGTTTCTGAAATATTCCTGGAACCAAAAATTGTTTACTGGGTACTTGAAGTTGAGTATGATTTATCCTCTTGCATCAAACTAACGACATCTTGTAACCCCTCAGAGGACGCTACTGGCGCAATAGCAGTCAAAACAAGAGCTAAAAGGGTATTTATTGTTTTGACGCCCAACACAACCGCTTTCTGTTTGTGAATGTTCATATGCCTTTATCACGAATTTCGAATGAATTTATGACGGAGGTCAAGCGACTGCTTTGGTCAGACACATTCATCAACATGTATTTAGCCAGTCGTTTGAACATTCTATAACTTTTTTTTATATCCCACGGAGATGCTGAAAATGGAATAGACATAATTATTCCTTTTTCAAAGAAACAACCATAAAAATAAAACAAATCTAGATAAATGTTGCTGAAAGTAGAAACTGTGTTTATGCTTCAATAACAAATCCAAAGGGCCTCAGAAAAAACAGTTCTGTTGAAGAAAGTGTCGATTATTATCGAGGTATCGAAATAGTCGAGGAAACGATAACAGTACTGAACGACTATATCTCAACAAGATATCACCACTATACAGGGTGTTCATTTCAGGACTTCCCACCCTAATTTTCTCGAAATGTGTGTATTTTTAAAAAAAATCCTGAGACACTTCAACAAATATATCGAAGGGGACAAGTTTTCATCAGAAAATGAACGCGCCCCCTTTCATCCCCTGCAAGGGGTAGCTACCAACTTCAAAATCTTAAATGCGAAGGGGTATCGAGTAATACCTCATTTTAAAGGTCTTTTTAATCTCTACACGTCGGTGTTTTTTTTTTTTAAATTGATCAATCCATTGTCGAGATATTTAGGAAAATCTGTTTGCTCCTCCGTACCATTGCAAAAAAAATTGTAACTGTTTATTCTCATTCCTTTTACTTCAAACCTAAATTACAATATTTTACACTACTGTCACTTTAAGAATTCCTTAAAATGTGCACTCTAAAAGTGTACTTGTTGAAGAAAATAAAAGACATATTGATCGAATTGTTTACCATAGTTACCAGTTGTGTGATAAAGCAATGTATCAAAAATGTATGGCCGTTACTTGATGAAAATCAATAGTTATGACACTAGTAAATAAAACACACTCATTATTGCCAATTATATTTCGGAAGAAGGCCATGAAATCGATGAAAACTTCGAAATTCTTCATGTGGAAAATAAGGGCAATAGGCTTAATTTTTTAGAATTGTTGTAAATTATTGAATTGAAAAATTCAACTTTTAAACCTGAACAGTTCCTCTTTGTTAAATTTAATTCAAATAAGTAGTAGCTTTGTTTTGAGATTTCCAGGTAGGTATATTGTTATTGTCAATTTTATAAGTTGTATGATAGGTAGTCCCTTATTATCTTGAGTGATAAGATTAGCTATTTGTGTATTAAGAGCGCAAAGTGATGATTGTCGCTCGACAAAGAGAGCGGTAATCTTTGGAGAGCGACAATGACACTTTGAGCTCGAAAAACACACATTACGTTTTCTACAAGCGCAGCTCTTAAAAAAAATGATTGACACTTCATTCAAATAGGCACATGACATTATGAGAAAATCATTCAATAGCAATCCGAAATGTTTTAGCTATCCAAATATCCAATAATTCAAATCTCTAACAAAAAAAAGTAAAATAAGGTTATTAAAAAAAAAAATTGCACATGCCAGGATCTGAACCCGGGACCTTCGGATTACAATGATTAAAATCCACTAACTCTAACCATTGCTCCATTTTTTTGCTCCATTTTTTTAAAAATATCTGCTTCTCTGATGAGTGTTCTTTTTATTTGAATGGATTTGTAAATAAATATAATTGCAGATATTGGAACAATGAAAATTACCATGTGTTTGTCGAAGGGCATACCCAGTATCCCCAAAAACTAAATGTATGGGCCGGTATACTAGGAAATCAAGTGATTGGTCCATTGTTTATCAATGGGAATCTAAATGGTGAGGTGTACTTGAATATGTTAGAAAATACGATCAATCCGCTAATTACTAAATCTCTTGAAAATCAACTGGATAGAGATGGAAACACCTTTCTTAACGAAAATGAGTAACATTTTCAACAAGATGGAGCACCCCCCCCCCATTATGTGCTTCCGGTCCGACAATGGTTAGACAACGTATTTCCCGGTAAATCGATAGGGCGAAGAGGACCTATAGAGTGGCCACCCAGGTCCCCGGATCTAGCACCATGTGATTTATTTACACACCCCCGCCGCAAAATTTACAAGAGCTTCAACAAAGGATTTCTGCTGAATGTCGAGCGAGCACTTCGAATAGAAGTGTTTGAAAATGTGCGCAACGGATTTGAACAGCGGTTATACCATTGTTTGGGCAATAGTGGACAACATTTTGAGCAATTAATAAAGTGACATTAGTATAAAATAATGTAATTTAGGTTTGAAGTAAAAGGAATGAGAATAAACAGTTACAGTTTTTATTTCAATTGTATGGAGGAGCAAACAGATTTTCCTAAATATCTCGACAATGGATTGATCAATTTAAAAAAAAGAAACACCGACGTGTAGAGATTAAAAAGACCTTTGAAATGAGGCATTACTCGATGCCCCTTCGCATTCAAGATTTTAACGTTGGTAGCTCTCCCTTGCAGGGGATGAAAGGGGGCACGTCCATTTTCTGATGAAAACTTGTCCCCTTCGATACATTTGTTGACGTGACTCAGGATTTTTTAAAAAAATACACACATTTCGAGAAAATTGGGGTGGGAAGTCCTGAAATGAACACCCTGTATATAAATTAGGATAATGTACAAAAATACCTATTATTGTAGAATTCATATCGTTTTTTGAAGAAAATCGAAATATTAAGAATTAATGACATGCTGAAATCCCTGAAAGGTACATCTCAATAAGTAATGATATGTGTGAAGAAGAAAGAAAATCCCAAAAAGTGCAGCGGAAACTCTACAAAATTGCGAAACAAAAATCTACTAGCAATATTACGAGGTCACTAAGATACAAAGATAAGAGAAAGGGTACAGAGCAGAAGAATTTATTAGAAGAGTGTTAACGCATATACAAAATAATGCAAAAACATGTCTTGATTATATTTTCATAAAAATTTATGGAAAACATCCGTATTTATGTATGTAATGCCATCATCCTGGTTATATTGGTTACAGATCATTTGACTCCACTGGCACAAGTCGTTTTTATGATGCAGAAAAAGAAAGTATAAAAAACGGAAAGAAGACTATACATATAAATAAATCAAAATTTAAAAGATATCTACTAAGAGAAAATAAAATAAATATGTGTTAATGACAATTGCAAAAAAAATCCGAACGAGGAAACTGAAAAACTATAGGAAGTATAGAAATGAACAACATCCTTATCAAAAAGACAAAGTCAAATTTCTAAAAAAATGAAATCACTGGACTTCTATTTAATAAGGTGCTCAAAGTGTTTACCATTTACCTCCTGACAGTAATGAACTCGCTGAACAAAGAGTAGAACTTCAAAATACAAAAAAGTGTCTAGATAATGGGTCTTTCTCATCGAATTATTTTATTACATTTTCTAATAAAGGTAACATTAAAATATAAAATAATCAAAAGAAAAAAATAATTCTTCTCTTTCCGCCAAAAAACAATATTTTAGTACATTGGGCGCGAAACTAAAATAATTTAAACTTGATAGTTTTCCTGTTAAATGGCAACCTTGGTATAGCTTTGACATTGACAGCAAAATGAGACTTTTGCACTACTACAATTTAGAAGATAAACATAACCATTAAATTTTGTAGTGAATCTAAAACCATGTGAGGAGGAATGGTAGAAATTTCATGCCTTATTCTTTCTTGCATCTCTTCGATATTTGGCGGCCTATTTTTGTAGACTACATTTTTTATGTGACCCCATAAAAAAAGTCAAGTGGGGTCATATCGGGAGACCTAGCTGGCCATTCAATTGCTCCCCTGCGCCCAATCCATTTATCAGGAAAAGTTTCATCTAGATATGCCCGTACCACACGTCCAAAATGTGGAGGAGCGCCATCTTGTTGTAACCATATTTGTTCTGCCAGCAAATTGGGATTGTTATTATTCGGGAATATTCGTCTAAGCTCTGGAATAATATGCTGTTGTAAAAGTGACAAATATCGTTCAGAGGTCAAATTTCCGTTAATAAAATAAGGTCCTATGACGTGTCCACCAATAATGCCACACCAGACATTTACTTTTTGTGGCCGTTGAATCCCCTCAATCCAATGTGGATTTTGGTCTGACCAATACCTACAGTTGTGTCGATTTACGTGCCCGTTTAAACAAAATGTAGATTCGTCAGAAAACAATATGTGGTTGACAAAGTTGACATTTTCATTTAATTTATCCATAATAACTTCACAGAACTCGATTCTACGATCAAAATCGTCTTCACTCAATTCTTGTACAAATTGAATTTTATATGGGTGGAATTTTTGCAGTTTGCAAATTTTTTGAATGGAATATCGACTCATGTTATGATTCAAAGCCCTCTGTTATGCTGTTATGCTGTTAAGCTGAATTTATTGGATTTTCCACCAAATCTAACATGACATTCAAAGAATTTTCTTCATTTGTAACGCTTACTGGTCTTCCACTTTTTGGTCGATCTTAAATGCGAAGGGGTATCGAGTAATACCTCATTTTAAAGGTCTTTTTAATCTCTACACGTCGGTGTTTTTTTTTTTTAAATTGATCAATCCATTGTCGAGATATTTAGGAAAATCTGTTTGCTCCTCCGTACCATTGCAAAAAAAATTGTAACTGTTTATTCTCATTCCTTTTACTTCAAACCTAAATTACAATATTTTACACTACTGTCACTTTAAGAATTCCTTAAAATGTGCACTCTAAAAGTGTACTTGTTGAAGAAAATAAAAGACATATTGATCGAATTGTTTACCATAGTTACCAGTTGTGTGATAAAGCAATGTATCAAAAATGTATGGCCGTTACTTGATGAAAATCAATAGTTATGACACTAGTAAATAAAACACACTCATTATTGCCAATTATATTTCGGAAGAAGGCCATGAAATCGATGAAAACTTCGAAATTCTTCATGTGGAAAATAAGGGCAATAGGCTTAATTTTTTAGAATTGTTGTAAATTATTGAATTGAAAAATTCAACTTTTAAACCTGAACAGTTCCTCTTTGTTAAATTTAATTCAAATAAGTAGTAGCTTTGTTTTGAGATTTCCAGGTAGGTATATTGTTATTGTCAATTTTATAAGTTGTATGATAGGTAGTCCCTTATTATCTTGAGTGATAAGATTAGCTATTTGTGTATTAAGAGCGCAAAGTGATGATTGTCGCTCGACAAAGAGAGCGGTAATCTTTGGAGAGCGACAATGACACTTTGAGCTCGAAAAACACACATTACGTTTTCTACAAGCGCAGCTCTTAAAAAAAATGATTGACACTTCATTCAAATAGGCACATGACATTATGAGAAAATCATTCAATAGCAATCCGAAATGTTTTAGCTATCCAAATATCCAATAATTCAAATCTCTAACAAAAAAAAGTAAAATAAGGTTATTAAAAAAAAAAATTGCACATGCCAGGATCTGAACCCGGGACCTTCGGATTACAATGATTAAAATCCACTAACTCTAACCATTGCTCCATTTTTTTGCTCCATTTTTTTAAAAATATCTGCTTCTCTGATGAGTGTTCTTTTTATTTGAATGGATTTGTAAATAAATATAATTGCAGATATTGGAACAATGAAAATTACCATGTGTTTGTCGAAGGGCATACCCAGTATCCCCAAAAACTAAATGTATGGGCCGGTATACTAGGAAATCAAGTGATTGGTCCATTGTTTATCAATGGGAATCTAAATGGTGAGGTGTACTTGAATATGTTAGAAAATACGATCAATCCGCTAATTACTAAATCTCTTGAAAATCAACTGGATAGAGATGGAAACACCTTTCTTAACGAAAATGAGTAACATTTTCAACAAGATGGAGCACCCCCCCCCCATTATGTGCTTCCGGTCCGACAATGGTTAGACAACGTATTTCCCGGTAAATCGATAGGGCGAAGAGGACCTATAGAGTGGCCACCCAGGTCCCCGGATCTAGCACCATGTGATTTATTTACACACCCCCGCCGCAAAATTTACAAGAGCTTCAACAAAGGATTTCTGCTGAATGTCGAGCGAGCACTTCGAATAGAAGTGTTTGAAAATGTGCGCAACGGATTTGAACAGCGGTTATACCATTGTTTGGGCAATAGTGGACAACATTTTGAGCAATTAATAAAGTGACATTAGTATAAAATAATGTAATTTAGGTTTGAAGTAAAAGGAATGAGAATAAACAGTTACAGTTTTTATTTCAATTGTATGGAGGAGCAAACAGATTTTCCTAAATATCTCGACAATGGATTGATCAATTTAAAAAAAAGAAACACCGACGTGTAGAGATTAAAAAGACCTTTGAAATGAGGCATTACTCGATGCCCCTTCGCATTCAAGATTTTAACGTTGGTAGCTCTCCCTTGCAGGGGATGAAAGGGGGCACGTCCATTTTCTGATGAAAACTTGTCCCCTTCGATACATTTGTTGACGTGACTCAGGATTTTTTAAAAAAATACACACATTTCGAGAAAATTGGGGTGGGAAGTCCTGAAATGAACACCCTGTATATAAATTAGGATAATGTACAAAAATACCTATTATTGTAGAATTCATATCGTTTTTTGAAGAAAATCGAAATATTAAGAATTAATGACATGCTGAAATCCCTGAAAGGTACATCTCAATAAGTAATGATATGTGTGAAGAAGAAAGAAAATCCCAAAAAGTGCAGCGGAAACTCTACAAAATTGCGAAACAAAAATCTACTAGCAATATTACGAGGTCACTAAGATACAAAGATAAGAGAAAGGGTACAGAGCAGAAGAATTTATTAGAAGAGTGTTAACGCATATACAAAATAATGCAAAAACATGTCTTGATTATATTTTCATAAAAATTTATGGAAAACATCCGTATTTATGTATGTAATGCCATCATCCTGGTTATATTGGTTACAGATCATTTGACTCCACTGGCACAAGTCGTTTTTATGATGCAGAAAAAGAAAGTATAAAAAACGGAAAGAAGACTATACATATAAATAAATCAAAATTTAAAAGATATCTACTAAGAGAAAATAAAATAAATATGTGTTAATGACAATTGCAAAAAAAATCCGAACGAGGAAACTGAAAAACTATAGGAAGTATAGAAATGAACAACATCCTTATCAAAAAGACAAAGTCAAATTTCTAAAAAAATGAAATCACTGGACTTCTATTTAATAAGGTGCTCAAAGTGTTTACCATTTACCTCCTGACAGTAATGAACTCGCTGAACAAAGAGTAGAACTTCAAAATACAAAAAAGTGTCTAGATAATGGGTCTTTCTCATCGAATTATTTTATTACATTTTCTAATAAAGGTAACATTAAAATATAAAATAATCAAAAGAAAAAAATAATTCTTCTCTTTCCGCCAAAAAACAATATTTTAGTACATTGGGCGCGAAACTAAAATAATTTAAACTTGATAGTTTTCCTGTTAAATGGCAACCTTGGTATAGCTTTGACATTGACAGCAAAATGAGACTTTTGCACTACTACAATTTAGAAGATAAACATAACCATTAAATTTTGTAGTGAATCTAAAACCATGTGAGGAGGAATGGTAGAAATTTCATGCCTTATTCTTTCTTGCATCTCTTCGATATTTGGCGGCCTATTTTTGTAGACTACATTTTTTATGTGACCCCATAAAAAAAGTCAAGTGGGGTCATATCGGGAGACCTAGCTGGCCATTCAATTGCTCCCCTGCGCCCAATCCATTTATCAGGAAAAGTTTCATCTAGATATGCCCGTACCACACGTCCAAAATGTGGAGGAGCGCCATCTTGTTGTAACCATATTTGTTCTGCCAGCAAATTGGGATTGTTATTATTCGGGAATATTCGTCTAAGCTCTGGAATAATATGCTGTTGTAAAAGTGACAAATATCGTTCAGAGGTCAAATTTCCGTTAATAAAATAAGGTCCTATGACGTGTCCACCAATAATGCCACACCAGACATTTACTTTTTGTGGCCGTTGAATCCCCTCAATCCAATGTGGATTTTGGTCTGACCAATACCTACAGTTGTGTCGATTTACGTGCCCGTTTAAACAAAATGTAGATTCGTCAGAAAACAATATGTGGTTGACAAAGTTGACATTTTCATTTAATTTATCCATAATAACTTCACAGAACTCGATTCTACGATCAAAATCGTCTTCACTCAATTCTTGTACCAATTGAATTTTATATGGGTGGAATTTTTGCAGTTTGCAAATTTTTTGAATGGAATATCGACTCATGTTATGATTCAAAGCCCTCTGTTATGCTGTTATGCTGTTAAGCTGAATTTATTGGATTTTCCACCAAATCTAACATGACATTCAAAGAATTTTCTTCATTTGTAACGCTTACTGGTCTTCCACTTTTTGGTCGATCTTTGACATCTCCAGTTTCATGAAAACGCTGCAATGTTTTTGAAACGGTTGATTCAGAAATGGGTTCCTGATCGGGATGCAATTCATTAAAAATATCCACTACTTGGTCACAACTTCGTCTTCTATCACCGTATCCTATGATCATTAAAATTTAAATACGCTCAGTATCAGATAAACGTGCCATTTTTGCTCGAAAATTATTTACACTAAATGTATTTTTGACATGTGTTGTCAAGATCATCACTGTTAGACAAAATAATGGAAACTTTCAAAGGTAACTTGATGGACTATGAACTTAATGGATTAAAATATTTTTTGATAATTTATTAGAAACTTAGTTTCATATAATAATAAATTTTGTTCAGAATTTTGAGAAAAATTGAAATGTGAAATAATATACAGGGTGTCCCATTAGAGAAAAAGCAACTTTGTTTCGTCCTGTCTTTTTGACTGACCCTGTATACTTAATTTTTCGTTAATATGATGGATTTTGAAAAACACTAGAACTTTTGTATTTCAACATTTTTCGCTAGCTATCTTATTTTAGGAAATAATCGACCGTTTCCACACATATCAGCGACCCTGTATATAATGGTTCATATCGTTGAGCTCAGAAGGACATAATCTATGATCATCCACAGAAAAAAATACAACTCAAAAAAAAAACTTCAAATGAGAAAGTTAGAGGGCCGCAAATACCTGGGTGAATCTCCCGGTATATATGAATCCGTCCTATCCTTTTAATATTTCAGCAGATAATTTTCCATGCCTCGAATATGAACAACAATAAATTCCAATGAACGGCGACGTTTCCGAAGATGACTTTTTATATTTTATTGGCCCCGATGAATCCCCATTTTCATATTCCCGATTCACGGCGCTCTCGAGATTGCCCCTGCGACATTAGGGACTCACAAATTACATTTCCGCTGTCAGATGCACGTTGCAGAACCGAGAATGTTTTATAACTTTCTCCTTTACAAAGGATCCTTTCTTTCGGGCCATGCGCAGGGGTAAGAGTTCGGCGTTCTTTGACGTGAAACGTAATCGAGCCTCTCAGAATGTGCGGGAGAGAAACGATAAACATTGAAATAATTTTTTCCTCGACCTCTACAAAAATTACATTTTACCTACTAATTTCCGAATGAAAAATCGACTATTTTTGAAAGAATAGTAGTTTACCTAACAAGTGCGGAAATTGATACTTTTCAGCGGAGTTCGGCCATTTTCCACGAGTGGGAAATGGGTCATTTCATGCTCATTGTACACCATACTTTTTCTACGACCATCTGAATCATTAACAAATCTGTAATATTTTTAATAATCCTTTTTATCATAAACTCTCCTTCCGTCATTTTTACATGGTTTAGATAATTTTTTCTTTCTTCACCCGTTAAATGAAACATCTATTTTTTTCTTTTTTTACACGTACCTACCTACGTCGTGAAAATTATTATAAAAATCAAACACTAATCGATTTCATAAAATGGAAAAAAAATGTGGCTGCGTGGATTTGAACCCTCGCTCCCACCATCCAAAGTCCATGTGTCACTCGTCGTTACTAGAGCACATAATAATTTGTTCAAATTAACTGCTATATAGAAAGTATCTTTTTTCTTTGACAATTCTGTTAATAAATTTAATGAGGTGAGCTTAGCCATTTCGGTAATATTTGGCGGTGTCAACGTTAAATCATCCTCACTATTGCCAATCATTTTTAATAACTTAATTTTTTCAATCGAATTTTGTAATTATCTACTGATGTGAAATGTCAAATTATTAGACAGACGTAAACAAACTTGATTCGATATTATTTATGTTCATAAAATTCGTTAATACCTACCTATAATGACAGTCTAGTAGTTCATGAAAGTCGTAGGAAATGAAATATTTCGATACAGCTAGGTTTCTTAATCGAAGACGCAATTGAAATGTTCATTTTTCTTAATGGTCGTAGAAAAAGTCACTTTACGTACGCGTGAGGAAAAAACCAAAAGTTAACATGAAGAAAAATTTATCATTAAATACATTTCAAAAAATTTATTATTATTAAAATTAATATTGAATGTGCAAATGGCAGCATTCTGAAAATTAATTGCCGAGGCTAAAATTTTATCCAATGAAGTCGGGGACTTGAAGGTTGGGTTTCCGACGTTTTGGTCTTCCACTGCGTTGTCACAAGCACTAATTGTTGCAAACGTGGCCATTGGAGTAACCTGGCTAGGTCATTTTTGAATGCACCAGTTTTCAAACAAAATATACTCCTTTTCATACCTATGACGGGATTTTGATGGTAGTAGATCCATGTTTGCAATTTTAGCCGCTTCCAAAACTGACTCTGGCAAATCTTCGTCTGAAGAATCCATGAAAAATTATCTTACTAGAAAAAGCTGCGACGGTAAAATTGGTTTTGACAAGGTAGTGTTTTGACTGACAGGTTTATTTCTTTGTTGCTACGGTGATTAAAAGTGACAAATAAAAAATGTCAGATGTTTATTACTATTTGACATTTATTTGATGAGGCTTATACCAGGGCCATTAAAAAAATATTGAAACATACTTTTCTTTTAATTAAAAATTATAGCAGAATTCTAATAAACTTAATTTTTCAGTCATTTTGTAAACTACAACTATACAAATATATATTTTAAATATTCAAATGTCAGTATAGTCTCCAATAACTTAAATTCACTTTTCCGCACTAGTGTGGAAAAAAGTTTTTCCGCACTGGTGCGGAAAAGTTACTCTTTCAACACTAAAATGAGTGCGGTAAAGTTGACTTTTCCGCACGCTAGTAGAAAATAGTTATTTTTGTATCTAGTGCGCGAAATGCTACTTTGGTGATCGAGAACTGATTTTTAAATAGTCGAGATTACCAAAGTATTTCGCGCATGAGATGCAAACAAAATTTTTTCTACAAACGTCAAAAATATTGTTCTAAAATAAGTAATAACTATGAAAAATAGTATTGAACTGGCTTAAATAATTTTTCCAAATCAAGTACCTAATTACTGTAACTATGGAAATAAAATGACATTTGTTGACAATTATTTCAAAGTGACAGTTCTTGATAATTATTTTGGAGTGACTTTTTATTCGCGTCAATTTCGTGCGTGATATTTATTATTGTAAAAGAATGGAAATTTCGAGCGACGATGAACTAAGCAGTACCCCACCTAACTTGATAGATGCGGCCAATTCCGTAATTTCAAACCTTTTACCGGAGAAATCGAGGCGGCAGTATGAAAATGCATATCAGCAATTTTATCTGGTTTAGGAATAAATATTGGTTCGTGCACTGGCTGCACCATTAATGTTAACATTGTAAATAATAAATAAAATCAGGTAGTGTAAAATTTTCTCACAATTTGAAAGCCTTAATTATTGTTCCACATTAATAAATAAACGATTTCTTGTTTTTTGCTTGATTGAGGAGTTGAGGACCATATAGGTTAGAATATGAAAATCCCATATAGTTTACTTGCAGTGTGCGAAATATATTTCTCACATTACTTCGCGCACGGTGTCATGGTAACGAATGAAAATGAAAAAAAAGTGCCACTTCGCATACTGTTGTCAATGCGCGAACCTTGTCATTTTTTGACGTTTGTAGAAAAAGTTATTTTCATCCTAATATCCACATTAGCCATTGAGGAAAACGCCAACCTTTCCAAATTATCAAAACTTGTTGTATTTTTTAAAAAATAATGCGTTTGGTACAAAGCGAAAAAATCTAGAGTATTTAGTCGAGATGAAATAAACAGATTTCTTCGTGATGCCCCAGATGTAACCTATTTGTGGCACAAGGTAAAATGTTTTAATTTATTTTGATGATGTATTTATTGCTATATTATTACAGCTTGTTTAATTCTTGTAATTGCTGATGCTTAACGAAGAGGAGAATTACGTAAAATAACGACCAAAGATATTGATGATCAAGTTGAACAGTCGCCGAAGGATACATTGAGGATCCCATTACCAAAAAAATAAACGTATCAAAAAGCATTTTAACAGGTAAAGCATTCCAAGAATGTTTTGGAAATAGTGCTGATGGAGCATCTGCATCTGAAGTTGCATCAACAAGTACCCAAATTCAAAATATGTCTCTTGCATCTTCTTCGACAGCAGGAATTAGTATCAATAATTGCACATACTGTACGTTCAATATTCATCAATATCATTAAAATAAAGAGTTGTTACACGTCAAATCAGAATACATTTTGTTTAAATTTATCAAAATTATGATCGAGTCTGAGGTTCGGAGAGGGGTACGTAGCCGAGGCCAGCAAACAGGTGAGTGCTTACTTTCATGAAGGTATACAGAGTGTTTCATAATATATGCGCAGGACTTCAGGATGTGATAGCTCCTCCAAAAATATGAAAACAGATTTCCATCAACTTACCCTCTGAAATGCACCATTTTCGAGATACAGTGTGTTGAAATTTTAAAAAAATAATCGTTTTTTGCGAAAATCTCTGGAACCGTTTATCGCACAGTAAACAAATTTCGTAGGCCTTTTCTACTCATAATAAGCTATGTTTTTGCTTTTTGTGTTTTTGTTTCGGTATGCTAAATAATCATGTAAATAGTGTTGTCAGATAGGTATAATGGAAATAATATAGATATATTCCAAAGTTACTGCTCTCCTTTCAATAGAAAATCCATTGGATATAAACCAAAAAAAGCAAAAGTACTGAATAAAGAAGAAGTAGATAACTTATTATAAGAAGCTGATGGAGATGATATCTACCTAATGAAAAAGGTAATATAATTAAATCTAATTCCTCTTGTGTAATGTAACATAGCATCTTACATTCTCAAAATGACTAGAAATTATAGACAATGGCTAGATCGGAATAGAGATAACGAATAAAAATGAGGAAATGTGATACTAGTATGACGATATGTTGAATTTAATTTATCAAGACACTGATGAGATGTATGTACTTTAGTATGGATTTCATAAGGATTCATATATATATATCAGTTCCCACAGTAATTTATAAATTGGTTAGAAACTCTCATTCATATCGAAATACAAATCATGAAAAAAACTTAAAATTTTTGTTTCCTATTTAATAATAATAGCTTTTATTGATAGGAAAAAAACAATAATATGGCAATGATTACATAATTCACACCTACCAAGAGGTGCAGAGTTAGCTCTGGTTCAACTCAATTAAGAGTTGAACGAGTAATGTCTTCCACTCAACCTGTAACCAATTCGTTACGGAGATAATCTCTATGGTATACCTTCATTTGGTATAGACGAATCGGGAAAAAGTATCACAAAATCACCTCAAATAAATGAATATTTTGGAACCTTTGGTGTGAATACAATTCAAGAAAAAAGAAACTACCCAAACACCAAAACTACGTCACAATCACACTCGACGCGCGTTTCGCCAACAAAGTTAGCATCTTCAGGAGCTAAAAGCTAAAAGCTATATGGTCCGAATGACAATTGATATGTTACTTTCGATTTTGACAAAAATCCTTTTAATCAATTCCATTGAAAATAATCATGATGTTTATTGAATACTGGTCTTAGCCCTTTCACCAGCCCTAACATTATATAAAGATATGTTCTTCGGAACATGTGATGTAGTAACTTTTCGTAATTTTGATAGTTTTTATTTTTCACTATAACCATGCTTGGGCAATGGACATAATCCAACATTTGTATTTAAGCTTCCATAATTTTTCACATTTAGATAAAAATTACTTTTTTTTCCTCTCCATAACTTGTATAACGCTGAAGATGAATTCTTCCTTAATACGAAATATGTATACCCCAATTTGAAAATTGTTTATAATTAGAGTTGTGGAGATGATTTCGTGATACTTCTTCGCGATTCATTAATTATTATGATTGAAACTGCAGAATTCCTACGCAAAAAAATATTTCATAATTTATATTTCCTACAAAATACTAGAAACGAGTTGATTGCTGTTAAAAACAAAGAAAAACTAAAATTGAGGAAATAATATGCATACCAATAATTGAGTCAAACCTTTGACATCAAATTATTGTTAGTTACATGCTATTGTTCAATTTTCCATAGCACACTTTCATGAAAATGTTCCGTTACGAGGGGAATACAAAAAGTTATTTATTTATTGAATCTCAATTCTAAGAGTGATTTTGATATACCATTGAAAAGGTAATTCAATACTAAATCAAAAATATGGTTTTTATTTGAACTTGAAAAATTAAACCAGAAGTGAGATATTTGATCATTTACTTGAATAATTGTACATTCATGACATAAAATCTATGTAAGAAATTTGAAATATTCATAGAAAATAGCAACGAAAATACAGGAAGTGCATTAATCCTGAGTCCTCCGGTATATCTGTCGGAGATCGGACAAAATTATTTACTTTAATATCAAAAAATGCATCAGAATCAACAACCAATTTGTTATCAACATGACATGACATAAATAAGAACATATAACCTTAAAAGACAATATTATTTTCACTAGAACTTATTTTTTACAAGCTTTTATTTAACTTGTAGTGTTAGCACGTGGTCAATTTTTGTAACTGAGTTTTAGATTAGTAACCCCTAACCAATTCCTTTGAAATTTGGTTCATATATTCATGTAACTGCGATGACAATATTACCAACTTGAAGAAAGTAGCAGAAACTCAAACACAAAATCGGAATAATCTGTAGAAATAGTTAAAAACAATGGACAGTCACATAATTCAGTTGCAGAAAAATTTTCAGCCGTCCCACCGGAGGCTATATACAGACAGCGTAAGGCGAGGAAAATTGCTGCGACAAAGAGCGAATATAAAAGAAAATTGGAAAAACATTGAAAAACTTCGGACCACCGCATAATTCAGTTTCAAATAATTTTGCCTCTGTCCGCCTGAACGCTAGAAAGAGGACGTGTAGAAAAAAATATTAGTAGTGCTGGTTACCTTTGGTATTGGAATGACAACTGAGATTTTTAAATTAATGGGAAATTCTCTGAACTATAAAGAGGTGTTAATACCATGAAAGAGAAGGTAACCAATGACAAAGTATATTTTATTGATTTAAAATTTATTTCGTCTTTTAAAAAATAGTTCTGCTGCTCAAAAATAATATTTTGAAGTTCTCCAAGCGAAAGTTTTTTAAACTATCAAGTCAATTAATTGGTTTTATCGCTCGATTTTCTAAATACGAAGCCTCGCTCATAACAAATTCACCATTCTTTAAGTTATCAGAAATATCAACATTATTTTTGAAAATAAGTAGGTTTTGTGTTTATTAAAGATTTCAATGTCCTCCTCAATAATTTTAAACATCACCAGTTTTAGTTCCAAAATAAGATTGTTTAAGATTACGAATTACCTCAACATCATTATTGCTTTTTTGAGTAAATAATAATAATAATAATTTGTCTTTATTTGTCCTCAAAAAAAAATACATACAGAGGGCAAATGGGCGAAGTCTAGTCATGACCAGACGAATCTAGTCAATTCCTACTCAACTCAACCCTTCACAAAAAACTTAAAGAAAAACAGAAAAAAAAAGAAATATAGTTCAGACGAATGGTTACTTCGAATATGAATTGATTTCTACTAATACTACCTAATACTATATTTAATGTCTAACTATTCTCAAGAACATACAAGTTATCTATCAATACACTTTAGTACTTAAAAGGAAAATGTTTTAACAAGCAGTAGCCTATAATTATAATAAACAATATATATATATATATATATATATATATATATATATATATATATATATACAGGGTGTCAATTTGAAAACTTCCCATCCTTAATATCTTCCTTCCAGTAAACAATATGAGATTGTCAAGGGGGACACTTTCACGGACTATTTGTATCCCTCGTGGTTCAACCCCCTAGGAGGGGTAGATGTTACCCTTAGAATTTTAAATGGGAAGGGGGGTCAAGTGGCACATCATTTTGATGGGCGTTCAATTCTTGTTCCAATGGTACCCTGACTTATTATTTTGTGATGAGCATTTTCCGAAAAATTGCGTTCTAAACTAACAGAAGTAATTATTAGAACGCCTATACTGAGATGCATTATTGTATTGACTCCATTTAATAAAAATGGTTAGAAAAGTAGGTGGCACCGCTCCAACCCTTGAATGACAGGAATAAATTTATTACGCATGGGATTTTTTATTTGCTGGTTATTTTCCTTCTACACAATAAAATTTAATTTGCGAGAAAGACATTTCCAACATAAAATCTACTTACGCTTATCTTATTAGCTGTTCGAAATGTTGTCCATTTTGCTCTAAACAGTAATACAGTCTGTTTTCGAACTCCCCTCTAACATTACGGAAAACTTCACTAGGAATTGACCGGCATGCTGCTGTAATTCGTCTTTTAAGTTCGTCAATATCAGAAGGTTGTGTTTTATAAACAACGGATTTAAGATGCCCCCAAAGAAAGAAATCTAAGGGTGTTAAATCCGGTGATCTCGGAAGCCATTCAACTGCTCCCCTTCTGCCAATCCATCTACCCGGAAATCTCTCGTTTAACCACTGTCGGACGGGAAGAAAATAATGAGGTGGAAATGTAACAGATCCCCCTGCAAAAGTTCATTACCTTCTGCATCAATTTGAGTTTCTAGCTCGTGAGTTATAAGAGGATCGATAGTCTCTTCAAGCATATCAAGGTACATATTGCCAGTCAAGTTTTCTTCCAGAAATAATGGACCAAGAATGGCATTTCCAAGAATACCAGCCCAAACATTAACTTTTTGTGGGTGTTGTGTATGCCCTTCCCGAAAAATATGTGGGTTTTCGTCACTCCAATAGCGACAATTTTGTCTATTAACATTGCCATTCAGATAAAATGAACACTCATCGCTGAAACAGATGTTTAACAGAAGATTAGGGATGGTATTGACTCGATGAGACATGATTTCACAAAACTCTATTCTTCTATCATAATCATCCTCGTGGAGCTCTTGAAGAATCTGCATTTTATATGGATGAAATTTATGCATTTTCAATGCTTTTCTTATAGTCTCGCGTGACATTCCCGTCTGTTCTGATACTGATCGTAAGGAGCTCGTGGGCTCTGCAGCAAATGTTCCCAAAACTTCAATTTGAGCTGCACATACCGGTGACTTACATTACAATTTGGATGTCTTTCGTTAAAAAGACATGTCGCCCTTCGTGCGCATTTTCCAACTTCGCCATAAATTACAATCATTTCAATTCTGTCTTGAAGAATGTAAACCATTTTTACACTTTTATACACTTATTAAAGTAATTCCTAAACAGCCCAACAGGTACAACGGTATTCACAATACTACTCACCACATAGTTCAAATTTGCTAACCAATTTTTTGCCGGAAAACAGAAACTTTTTACAGCAGAAGTAGCAAAAAAGGAAGGCTATCTGTACAATTTCTGCGATGACACTTAAAAATTCAGCATTTAATAAACACAACTTTACTACCATCTACGTTTTACTATTAGACTACTTTTTTATGTAAAGTGTTTGGAGCTAATGGCTAATGTTACCCCTAATAAAGGGTTGGAACGGTACCACCTAATATTCTAACCAGTTCTGGCCAAACCATGCATCTCAGTATAGGCGTTCTAATAATTACTTCTGTTAGTTTAGAACGCAATTTTTCGGAAAATGCTCATCAAAAAATAATAAGTCAGGGTACCATTGGAACAAGAATTGTACGCCCATCAAAATGATGTGCCACTTGACCCCCCTTCCCATTTAAAATTCTAAGGGTAACATCTACCCCTCCTAGGGGGTTGAACCACGAGGGCTACAAATAGTCCGTGAAAGTGTCCCCCTTGACAATAAAATTGACCTGTTTTTTCGATTACTCATATTGTTTACTGGAAGGAAGATATTAAGGGTGGGAAGTTTTCAAATTGACTCCCTGTATATATATATATATATATACATACATATATGAGGAGAGGAGGAAACAACAAAATAAAAAAAGAATAATGATTATATAATACTGATCGATTTTGTCAATATTAGTTCACGTAATTGGTACTTGAAAGAATTTTTTGACAAACTTTTCAATTGGCGAGGGAGGTAGTTGTAAATGCGGGAGCAGTCGTATGTGAAAGACCTTTCGTAAAACTTTGTTCGGTGTTTTGGAATGCTTAAATTATTTTTATGTCTGACATTGATGTTGTGAATATCTGTTCGGTAAGTCAACCTTCGATGTAGGCACTTAGGTGTTTTGCTGGTGACGACTTTATGATAAAAACAGGCCTTATGTAAGAATCTTCTTTGTTTCATGGAAAGCCACTTTAATTCGTTCATTTTATGAGAAACTCTATCGAATTTTCTAAGCCCATAGATAAATCGAAGACAAATATTCTGCACTCGCTGTATTCTACCAACAGTCAACGCATCTAAACATGAATCATAAATTACATCGCAATAATTGAATGCCGACAGAACCAAAGAATCACACAATAACCTCTTCGAACCAAGATTGAGAATATTCCGCGAATTGTATAACATTCTCATTTTAGAGAACGATTTTTTAGAACAGTTTGATATATAACTCTTGAAGCGTAGTTCGTCATCCATTATTAGACCGAGATTTTTTGTTTCCCGTTTGAGTGGTATAGGAGACTCATTAACAGCGATGTCTATCAGCGCGAACGCTAGCTCTTTCGCCTTCTTTGGCCCAAATAGCAAAACTACACTTTTACTTGGGTTCATTTGCAAAGAATATGTCTGAGATACATAATCAAGGCTCTTGAGATCATTAATTTTCTTACAGCTTAATATTGAGTTTCACAATACGATAAACATTTGTATAAAAAAGATGTATAAATATTATAGAGTACTGGGCCAAGAATGGACCCCTGTGGTACTCCACTTTTGACGTTTCTCAAGCTTGACGACGTATTTTTGATTATAACTCTTTGTGATCTATTTAATAAGTAGCTGCGAAAAAATTCTTGCGCTTTCTTTCCAATTCCTATATAGTTTAGAATGGACAATAATAAATCATGATTAAGGCTATCGAAGGCTTTCGAGTAATCCAAGAGTGTTAAGAGAGTAAGTTTATTATCATCGATGGCTCTTAGAATTTTATCTGTAACATTGAGTAGAGCCGATGCGCAACTATGCCCATGTCTGAAACCAGCTTGAGTTTCAGGTAATATTTCGTTCACGTTTATGTGAGCTGTCAATTGCATGTTAATTATTCTTTCCAAGATTGAAAGAAATGACAACCAATCAACCTCAGAATTAAAAATTATGAATCTGTTACAAGCACATATAGCATTTTTCATTGAACTACTCTTTTGATTTCATTTTTTGTTTTGCTGACGATATTCACTATAAAGGGTTCCTTTTAAATTTTACATAAAATTTGTGAAGTCTTTGTGTTGTACATCAACAGAGTATACATAATACGTAGCTGCATCGAAGGCTCGAACAGTAGTGTTTTTACCACGATAAGGTACTCTTTCTTGCCCTTTTATCGAGATAGTTTTTTATGAATCCAGATGAGACCATTGGTATTGAAACAATACACTCTCTAATACGCGAAAATTACTTTACAGGATTATATGAATATGATAAATAGGAAAATATTAATAATAATGATTAATTCTTATACTCTAAAATAATACTATGAACTAATAAAGGTGTGAACAGATCACATACTGAGAAACGAAAAAAACAAATTTTAGATATTTTGCAGATACGGGCTTATAATTGAGCAATAGAACAAGAACCATTGCTTCGTAGATTAATTTCAATGATCATTTGAGGTTAGATATACATAAGTTTGAATAGAGATCATTCTTATTTTCTCAAATCGGCATTTCTCAAAAACAATATACCTATACTTACATCAAATGAAAAAGCATTGGAACGAAAAAAAAAGCTTTATATGTTAAGTAAATATAACCTACTTTATACCACCAAGAACCTTTAATTCTTATATAAAACAGTATACACGAATATTTTCAAATAGTGAGTTTTTTTCTCCATGTAAATTCAAGTCAACTATCCATGAGAAAAAAGATTATTTTATTTCCTTTAAAAAGAAAAAATATTCGACGGCACTGCCGTTGGGTCTGACAGGTAAACAAAGTTAGTCATTTGTCATCTAAATGAAAAGGCCTATATTACTTCTTCAATGTTTTTTATGAACTAACCTCACATTTCTAAAAAATAAAATCAGTGAATCAACATCAAACATGCTGTATTCTAAACCGTAACAGATACGAAGACGATTAAATAGGAGAAAAGGTAACTATTGTGGAGAACAGTACAATGGTTAAAGAAAATTTACAGGGAGTCTCGCCCTTCCCGAGTTATACAGGGAAAACCAAAAATGCTGTTATTTCTATTTTACGAATTGAACTGTTATTTCTGAAAATATAAAAAAATTTATGAGGAAAGTTTTAATGTATTCTAAATGTACTATAAAAATCTAACAATGAATCTTTGATTGAACGTTTCGTGTCAACACGGCCACCATCAATATTTCTTTTTCAAATACGGACCTGTCTATTTTAGTACAAATATTGATAAAGCGATAAAATCACAATTCAGTGGTATATCACACTTGATATTTTTATAACGTTTCATTTAAAATAACCAGCATCCTCAGTGACAACAATTTTTAATTAAGTACGGTCCTGTCGTTAGTTCTTTTGTAAATTATTTTGATTTCTTCAAAACCTATTCAACTATTGACATACTTCAGACTTCACCCAATAATTTCGATAAGAAGATACCCCAACACAACGAACATTCGTATTTTTCCTTCTTGGGCATTTTTGTATTACAGAAATCCTTGTTTCAATGCTGATTTCTTCTGAATCAATTATCATACTGAATATTTATACAATTCTCAATCCTGGAAGTAACGAAAATATTAGTTTCTGGTCAAAATATGACTATTGTGTGATATGGTACAATTAAATAGCATCTCACTTCATTTACCATTTTTAAACAAGTAGGCTTTGCTTGGTTTCTATGGCAGGACAAATAAATGAGTTGTTGATACGTGTTAAGAACTGTCAGTCATATCAAAGATGTATTCAAATGACGAAAGGACTGATATGCTATTTGCTTATGCAAAATCAAATAGAAATCCTCTTTTGGCAAAAAATATGTATGGTGAGCGATACCCAAATCGTCGTATTCCAAACATTAAAATGTTTAGACGATTAGAAAGAAATTTGAGAGACTGTGGTGCATTTGATAGAAATAAAACTAGAAAATGTGTTGTTACTGGAAGTATGCGGAACCAAATAAATGTTTTAGCTAAGCAAATATTACTTCATAAAGATTAACAAAGTGACGAAAATATTTTTTTTTCAATTTAGGATTGGTCAGTTACAAAAATATTTCTAATCAAGATTGTTCTTTACGAGAAATTGCCCACGAACTAGGGATTTCTGTAAAATCTACCAGAAATATTTTGAAAAAGAACAAATACAAATGCTACAGGATACGCAAAGTTCATCACCTCAATGAAAGGGATTACGGAAGGAGAGTACGATTTGCGATGTGGTTGAGACGTAGAAATAGGGAAGTTGGAAATATTTGTAATAAAATAATATGGACGGACGAATCAAAATTCACCAACAATGGTTGGTTTAACAGAAACATCCATTATAGGTGGAATAATACAAATGAACATTTACATAAACCAATTTCCAGGAAAGGATCGGAATAAATGTTTGGTTGGGAATTTTGGGAACAAACATACTAGGTCCTTTCTTTTACGACGAGCATTTGAATGGTGGAATGTATTTACATTTTTTATCCAATGAGTTTGATGGCTACTTAGATGAATTGCCACTGAACATATTTCGTGAAATACAATATTTTCAACAAGACGGTGCCCCTCCCCATAATGCAGCAATAGTAAGGGAACATTTAGATGCAATATTCCCAAGAACAATGGACCAATTGCCTGGCCAGCTCGATCCCCAGACCTGACTCCTTTAGATTTTTTTGTCTGGGGATACATAAATGATAAAGTTTTTTCGACAACTAGTACAGATATCGACCATCTCAAACAAAAAATAAGAGATGCATGTAATAACAGCATTACACCCATCATGCTAGAAAATTGCCACAGAAATTGTATGGACAGACAACTTATGTGCATTCAACAAAGAGGTTGGTAATTCGAGCTTTTAATGTAGGTTATCATGAAGAATTCATTTTCTGTATTGGTTTTATTTTCACTCAAAAATTCAATATGAAATAAATTGTTTTCTGTTTGTTTGATTTCTTCTACTCTTAAGTAAGTTTATTTCCGAGGTAAATTGCTATCGTTCGTCTCTGAAACTACAGATATCTTTTATTATAGTGTAAACATAATTTTAATAGATACATTTATTCAAAGCGTCACTGATAATTTTTATATCGGAGAGTTAGGTTTTGTGGAATCCATAAACGACCTAACGACAGGACCGTAATTAAAAATTGTTGTCACTGATGATGTTAGTTATTTTAAATGAAACGTTATAAAAATATCAAGTATGATGTACCACTGAATTGTGATTTTATCGCTTTATCAATATTTGTACTAAAACAGACAGGTCCGTATTTGAAAAGAAATGTTGATGGTTTAATCAAAGATTCATTGTTACATTTTTATAGTACATTTAGAATACATTAAAACTTTCGTTTTTCATTTTTTTATATTTTCAGAAATAACAATTCTATTCGTAAAAAACAAATAACAGCATTTTTAGCTTTCCCTGTATAACTCGGGAAGGGCGAGACTCCCTGTAAATTTTCTTTGACCATTGTACTGTTATCCACAATAGTTACCTTTTCTCCCATTCAATCGTCTTCGTATCTGTTACGGTTTAGAATATAGCAATGTTACCACATGATAAAAGAAACGGCCTGTATAATGAATCAAATTCTTACTCTGAGAAGTAAAAAATGAAATAAACACCAAAGCATAAGATAATAAGAAAAACAAAGTTCTTTTAAAATTTTCAATATTTTCTCAAAAACATTATTTCAAATGTAATGACGTTTTGCGCCTTAAGCTTTTGAGAAAATATTTAAATTTCTACGATACAATACATTATTTTTTACGTTTTTGTTAACTATTTCATAAATAGAAGATTGGTTTCAAAAGTTTTTTCTCAAGTTTATTTTTCCCTTGGAATTATACCAAACGAAAAGCTTATCGAGGTCACCATGATAGGGTAACCCTACCGTCCTAATTCATTCGGATCGCTCCACCACTACCAATATTTTGCCCAATGAATCATCCAGCTTTCTCGCTTAGTAGTCCGTGAAATTTATAGCCTTTGGTACTCTGATTTTTATGGGCCTCTCTGAGATCAAAAATTATCTGGCGGTCGAATGCGTATAGAATAAAGCACATATGACATTTATGTGGGAATCACGATGAACGATGCTCATAAAGGTGTTTTTTTTAATTCTCGTGCAGTGGGATAGTAATAATAACTCACACGTAGAAGATAAAAATAGTTTTCATCAGGAGAGGTATAAGTTTTGCTTGGGGCTGTTTTGAATTATTTTGGGTTTTCTGATAGGTAGTGTGGAAATTACCTGAAATTGACTGTTACACGATGCATTTTATTTTACTGATTGTTATTTTATGAGTTATTTGTTGATCTGAAAAGTTGAGTTTGCAAACAAATAGGGCTGTAAATAATGCCATTGTAGTTTAAATACATGCATTTCAGCGAGAGAAAAGATTGTTTATATTCAATAAAATGTATGCATGTTCAACAAATATCTATTTTGAAGAGCGCCGAACCTACGAAAGTGCCGTTGATACTTATGAAAAGTTGAATCTGCAAATAAAATATTCATTACACACCAAGTAATAGGTATATACAATATGAATTTAAAAATTATTTATCATTTGTGAAATTTTCCAAGCTGGATGTTAATAAATAGAAAGTTAAGTGAATTATGAAAACTCATTCTGAAAAGTTTAATATCTCATATGTAATATTAAAATATTTGTTGTCTTTCCGAATATCTCCATTTGTAATAAAACAGAGTAAGCTTTTTTCGAATATGTCATCAATTGTAACAAAAAATTATATGTTTGCTGCAAACCTACATACAGTGCTGCTTTTAATAGTCCCTCCCCACTGTTAACTTTTGAACGGTTTAGAAACATGAAAAAAAACCGTTTCGAGGGTTTCACCAATACTACTTTTTGAAATAAAAAAATAGTGATTGCACGATAGGGGGCGCAGGAGGGCCCATCAACTCAAAATTTTTAAATGGCATGTGGGGTGAAGTGTCACATCGTTGAAAAGAGAATTCAATTCTCTTTACAACCATCTAAATATTTTTTAATTTTGTTTACAATTTTTTTCCCAATTTCGATTTTTATACCTTTCGAATTTTTTTAATTAATGTGCCCCCAGCACCATCTGTCGAGTAATTGCAATGTTTCTTCTCTCAAAAAGTAGTATCGGTAATACCGTTCAAAAAATTTTTGGTTTCATTGTTCCACATCCAACCGTTCAAATTTATCGAGTTATGAGTAGTATTCAGATCCGCATTTATATTTGATATTTCGATTTTGAATTACATAAAAATATTACCGAAATTCAAAAATATTTAGATGGTTGTAAAGAGAATTGAATTTTCTTTTCAACAATGTGACACTTGCCCCCACATGCCATTTAAAAATTTTGAATTGATGGCTTCCCCTGCGCCCCCTATCGTGCAATCACTATTTTTTTTATTTCAAAACGTAGTATTGGTGAAACCCTCGAAACGGTTTTTTTTTCATGTTTCTACGTCGAACCGTTCAAAAGTTAACACTATTAAAAGCCGCACTGTATATTTGATATGAAGTGTAAATATTTTCTTGACCAAGAATATTTAATACTGTACACTATTTACTGAAATTATTTTATTTAGTTATTATTAATATCAATAATTTTTCACTTGCAACTTATTTTTGTAGAAAGTTCCATGACAGAGGTGAGGTTTGCATTTTTGTCAAAAATTCCATTACTTTTAAAAAAATATCAGTTTCAAAATATTGCGATGAATTACAATTTGAATTTTGTGCGATTAAAATGCCAGATTATTGTCGTGGTTACATATAGATCACCTGGTTCTAGTGACCTTCAAAAATATTTCAATGATATTGAACATGTCCTGACAGATCTGTCACGTAGCAGATTTAAAATTATACTGGTTGGAGATTTCAATTTGAACTTCAAGATTCAATCAGTGCATTTGACACAATTTTTGGACTTGTGTAGTTCAATTGGCATGATTCCAACAATCTGGGATTATACTAGAGTAACTGAACATTCGGCTACCTGTATTGATAATATTATCACAAATATCGAGGAGAATGATAGACAAGTTGGAGTTTACGAACCATGCATAGCTGATCATAAGGGACAGTACATATCACTCAAAAAAAAAGTGAGCAATAATATCACTCTCGTAAATAGAAGAATCGTCACTGATGATGGTTTGCGGAAATTCAAAACATCTATTGACTACATCAATTTTTTTTTATATTGATCATGATGTTAATAATAAGGCTAAATGGTTAATCGATAAATACAAAAATATAGTTGAAGATTGTTTTCCCTTGAAAACGTATCATTCTAATATCCGTCCACCAGTAAAGTGGTTTAGTCAAGAACTAATAAACAAAAGGAATACTTTGTCAACCCTGAAAATAATATGTGAAGTTGATAATGATCCTATGAAGTGGCAACTCTATAAAAATCTGAAAAAATATTATAACAAATCAGTTGTGATAAGTAAAAAAACAGCATATGATTCATTTCTACTGCACTCTAAAAACATGAATAAAGCAAGTTTGGAAGTAGTGAATTTTGAAAGGAATAAAAAGTCTGTTCCAAAAATTAGTAACTCAATAACAGCAGAAGATTTCAATAACTTTTTCAGTACAGTGGCTGATAAAATAATTAAAAACGTTCCACTTATTTCTAGTAGTAGTTCTGACTACTTAAAATCTGTAAATTGTAATTTTTTCCTGTACAAGACGACCATTTCTGAGGTTCGCCAAGTAATACAGAAGCCGAAAAAATCATCCTCGACAGATTGCTATGGCTTGATTGATACTTTCCTGAATGAATCGTTAGACAGTTTAGTGGAACCACTAACGATCTTGATAAATGATTGCTTCTCTCAGGGTACATTTTAGACCGTCAAATAGTGACAGATTTAGGTGCCCCATTTTCACATACAAGCCTCGAATAGGGTTGAAAAGTAAGTCGATGTTGAGTAAAATTAAAATTAAAACATATGGAAAAATCAAAAAGAATTTCCATTAAATTTTCCGACGACAAAATCTACTATTCCATTCACGCCACTCAAGCCATTATGTTTTTCGGTCTAGTGACGATGTAGGTTTTCATAGTTTCGATGGGCTTGCGTGGGAAAACCTGTTAAAATCTCGATATTTCTTTACAAGATTACAGCCTCATTTCAACCCTTTAGCCACCTTCAACACTCAAGCCTTTGATCTTCTGAAGCCAGGTTCTATTAATTAATGTGGTGAACACGGCTCGCGTTAAAATATGGAAAATAGAATTTTCCATGGAAAATCGAATTTTCCATATGTTATCCCCAGGAGCCACTCGTAAATTTCCCTCCATTTTACTCAACATCGATGTACTTCTCAACCCTACTCGAGGCTTGTATGTGAAAATGGGGCACCTAAATCTGTCACTATCTGACGGTCTATTTCCTCGTGCCTTTAAAAAAGATGATGTTGGTGAGGTTGATAATTATCGGCCAATATCTATAACTGTAATTTTTGCTAAAGTAATTGAGATACTATTGAAAGTCAGATTATTGGATTATTTCGAAAAGTTCAAACTTTTTCCCCCAGCCCAATTTGGCTTTCGAAGTAATAAATCTACAACAAAAGCACTCCTTGAAATCTTGGAGAGCATAGTCGGGGATTTGGAAGGCCACGAACATTCATTATTGACCATGTGTGACCTGTCAAAAGCCTTCGACTGTGTTTCCCATGAGCTATTGTTAAAAAAACTTGCATTTTATGGCATAAGAGGCACGCCACTGAAATTATTCAATTCTTATTTGGACGATAGAAAACAATATGTCTACTTATCGAATAATTCTGAATCTGAGATGGAAAATATTATGCATGGTGTTCCCCAAGGATCTGTTCTGGGGCCACTGCTTTTCTTAATATACATAAATGACCTATGCTTCCATATGATGACAAAGTGTGAGGTTGTCCTCTTTGCGGATGATACGTCTTTCATTATTTCCAATAAAGACATTTCACTTCTTCTTGAACATGCAGAATCAATAATGTCCGAAGCAGAAAATTGGTTTTCTGCTAATAATCTTCAATTGAATAGGGAAAAATCCCAAAATCTAGTTATTTCCAGTAATAACCAAATTACTGTAGGTAATCACTGTAAATTGCTTGGGGTTGTTATAGATGATTGTTTGAATTGGACACACCACATAGACAGACTTAGTACTAGGCTATCTAGCATATTGTTTTTACTTAGGCAACTTAGTCGATGCCTGAACCCGAATATGTTAAAAAACATATATTTCGGTCTTTTCCACTCTCTGATCAGCTATGGTACGGTTTTATGGGGTAACTCAGTTAACTCCGTAAGAATATTCAAACAACAGAAACGAGCAATAAGAATATTGAGTGGAGTTGGATATAATGAACATTGTCAACCACTCTTCAAAAAGTTAGGAATACTACCCCTTCCTTGTATCTATATCCTACATAATTTAACCGAAATTCATTCCAAGAGAATGAGTATCCCAAAAATATCAGGCCAACATCAGCACAGCACACGTTCCGCTACTGCTGACGGTTTACTTGTGCCACGTTACAGATTGGTAAAATCTGAAAAAAACTCTTTGAATTTCAAAATTTATAATAAATTACCTAGCCATATCAAATCTATGAATGGGAAATGTTTCAAAATGAATGTGAAAAAAATACTTCTCAATCATTGTTTCTATTCTGTACTCATACATCTATTTTTTGACCCCACCGTGTCAACGACTTTCCTTGATTTTATCTTGTTTGAATCTAGTTAGTATACATATTGTGTTTGTACCAGATGTTTTTAAGTATGTCTGATCTGTATGTTATATACATTTAATTATATTTAAATATGTCTATATTTGTTATGTTCCACTGACTTGCTATAAACCATATTCTGTATGTGTCACATAGCCAATAAAACTATCTATCTATCTATCTATTTTTTATAGCAAATATTTTTGAATAATGTTTAACAAGTCGCTGTTGAAAGTATAAAGACATATATTCCTTACTATGCTAGTTTTACTACCATAGAGAAATTTTATATTTTTTGTCATTGGATTATGTTTTATTGATAGTCAACCAATAGTAATGTATCAGATACCTATATAATATATTAAAAGTAAAACAGATTCACTCATTCAGATTATTATTCAAAATAAAACTGAAAAAGTAACATTTTATAAATCAATGGAGTCTGTAATCTGTAATTTGTTTCAATGGTGATTATTGCAGTGTCGGATTCTATAACCAAAAACAAATTTTATCGTATTTATTATTATTCTGTGGAAATAAATATTGGTCTGCTCTTAAGAATATTCACCAAATCTCGAATGGAAACAAATCTTTCAGTTTGACATTAATATGTATGTTTTAACAAATATATTATTAATCATTGAATATGGTTGTTGCGGTTAGGTCGTCTTAAAGAAAAACCAGTATTTTTCAACATGTCAACGTTTCGGCAGTATATTTTGCCATCCTCAGGGCTCTATAAAATGTGAAATTACAATTCCAAACTCAGAAACCAGTATAGAAAATATTTTTCAGTTTATTTCAGACACAAACGTTTACACGTTATTTAATATTAAAAAATTCAAATGGTTTTTTTCCTAAATTTTATATTTATATACATGTAAGCTTTGTCCATAATTTTATATTTAAGAGCCCTGAGGATGGCAAAATATACTGCCGAAACGTTGGCCTATTGAGAAATACTGGTTTTTCTTTAAGACGACCTAACCCCAACAACCATATTCAATAATTACATTGATGGTCGAAACTTCATCACAATATACAGGGTGTTTCAAGTACGTGTACGTTGTCATTGTAAAATCATCCTAGATACCATACTTTACTCGAATATCACAAATATTTTGGAATTTATTCACAAAAAACTAATATAAGAATTAAACTTTGACTCTGTATCTTAGAAACGAATAACTTGCGGACATGTGTTTATGGAAACTTTTTTTCTTATTTCGACGTCAGCAACATGCTCCTGAAGTTTCTGCACGTACTTAAGAAACACCCTGTATATTATTAATATTGAACAATTTCTTACTGCGCCTAAGCACTATCGTATACTTCTAGTCAATATGTTCAATCTCTTTAACAAAAATAGTTTCGTTGGAAATACACTTTCTTATGAACAAATACATATTCCTGAAAAATGCTAAACTTCTAAAACTTTTATAGGAAAACAGTGCGTATTTTGTCACGTAATCATGATCAACAAATTAGAATACGGACAAATATCATTTATTTCTGTCGATCATACATGGCTCTAACAAATTGAAATTTTAGTATTTAACGATCTTTTCTCTCATCGATAAAAATGTGCTGTTGTTAATCAAAATGATTTTTTGATTTTTGCTTTACTGTAGATGGAGATTTTTTTTAGGTCACCACCATATTTATTTACATTACCATGTTGCAAAGAAGAATACCAATTTGTTCTTGTTTTGAATAATCTAATTAGATTAGGGTGAAATAGTCAACATATTCTGTGCTGCATCTGTAATTTATTTCGTTATTTATTATAAACGGGTAAAGCATTAAGTCATTTTCGGTTTGAGCCATATGGCCACATAATTTTTTGTACCACTTATCGAGCCTAACAAAATTAGCCTACTTCCACAGCGTATTCAGAATATCAATATTCACATGTCCTGCAACCTAACTTAAAAATTAGATGACTACAAATCATTAAACGTTAGAATGTCAGTAGGAGGTGGCGCGACATCAATTTATGTTTTTGTTCCCCCTTCCAAGCTTATTTGTTATCGTACGGTTTCGTTGCCTGTAAATCGAAGGACTACGGGAAACTGAGAACAAGAACTTTTAAATGTGATGATACCATATGGTTACAAAGTCCATAAATAGAGCATGGTTTGATCAGAATCGGACCGATAAATGGTTAAACAATTGAGTATAATAATTTCAACAAAATATTCGCTAAGAACCTAAAACTGCCACTGAACCTAAAACTGTAGACATACCATTATTATTCGTAATTATTATTATTTTCATAGTAATTATTCTTTAGTCCATTTTATGGCAAAACCGAGCTTATGTATTCTTGTTGAGAAGAGAATCGTATGACGATGACGTTTTTGTAGTGAATAACAGTTTGCTTCTTTAATTTCAGATTCTTCTTGACCAATCAGGAAACAAACTGTAAAAAGCAAAAAGTTTGGTTAAGAACGATACTTCACTCTACGGATTTGGCACCGTGCGTCCCCAAAATATAACAAAATAATTGGGAAATATCCTCTTCCCTAGAAAATACTCCCTATAGGGAGGTGGTGAGATTTTTTCGAAATAAATATCTATACAAGATAGCCAAAAATCATTATGACAGAGATAGACGAAAAGTTAAGTGACAGCGAGAAGGCACAGGAGTCATGGTCAAGTCATTAAGGATGGAAAACTCTAAAATGGTAGATAACTCCGTTGGTCAGCTGAAATCTACACTGAAATGTACTTATTGTGGTCACTGTTCAGTTTCCTTCGATCCATTCTGGGACCTTCCCCTACCAAAACCTCAAAGAACAGGCCAACTAGGACTATCGCACTGTTTAGATCCATTCACAGAGGAAGAAACTTTGGATGGAGTCGAGAAGCCGATATGTGCGAAGTGCAACAAAAGACGGAAGTGCACAAAATCCATATCAATTCATAAATTCCCGAAAATGTTAGTTATTCATTTTAATTGTTTTTCACCCATAGAAAGATTCCGAGAGAAATTGAATTTCACCATTGATTTTCCTTTAGGGGAATTAGACTTGAGTAAATGCGCAGCAAATAACGTGCATCCATGTCGCTACAGTCTGTACGCATTGTGTAATAATAGTGGGACAAACGGAGTGAATGTATGAAAAAAGCGCCCAGCGAAAAAAGCGCCCATCTCGGAATGTGCGAAATAAGCGCCCATCTAGAAATTCTACCTGCACCTGCGAGGTCATCCCTTCAGTGAAATTAGAGACCAGCGAAATAAGCGCCCATCCCTAAATTTTACCTGCGCCTATAAGACGTAAAACACAAGCAGTAACTAAATGGAAGTGTGCGCAGGGACGACTGGGCGCCAAAAAAATATCTACTAATCATAATTATTATCATAAATTCATTTTCAGTGTAGTATTTTATTAGTCTGATCTAACCTGACCGAACTAACCTAGCTCGCAAGTTGGGAGCTTGATGATTTGGGGATGGGCGCTTATTTCGCTGGTAAAACACAAGCAGTAACTAAATGGAAGTGTGCGCAGGGACGACTGGGCGCCAAAAAAATTTCTACTAATCATAATTATTATCATAAATTCATTTTCAGTGTAGTATTTTATTAGTCTGATCTAACCTGACCGAACTAACCTAGCTCGCAAGTTGGGAGCTTGATGATTTGGGGATGGGCGCTTATTTCGCTGGTAAAACACAAGCAGTAACTAAATGGAAGTGTGCGCAGGGACGACTGGGCGCCAAAAAAATATCTACTAATCATAATTATTATCATAAATTCATTTTCAGTGTAGTATTTTATTAGTCTGATCTAACCTGACCGAACTAACCTAGCTCGCAAGTTAGGAGCTTGATGATTTGGGGATGGGCGCTTATTTCGCTCGTCTCTAATTTCACTGAAGGGTTGACCTCGCAGGTGCAGGTAGAATTTCGAGATTGGCGCTTATTTCGCTGGGCGCTATTTTCGCTGGGCGCTTTTTTCCCGACACCGGGACAACCAATAGCGGACACTACACACATATGCTGGTTCGTGGCACGAGTATGATGATTAACGAGTGTCCTCAATTTCACCTGAATCGCTTGTGAGCGGAGAGGCCGTTGTTCTCTTTTATGAGGAGGAAGACATTCTTATTTTGTATTTATTATATATATTTATTGAATAAATTTTTTGTCAAAGAGAATAAAGGAGAATATACTGACGTTTCAATAATTTCCTTCTCCGTTTCATATGAGAACCGGAAACTTCCAAAAATGTATACAGTGCGTAGCTTTATTTATTTCAATCAGTTCTGAATAGGAACGATGTTGTCTTGTTTTTGAGCTTATGTGTTATTGAATAGAAAATAAAATTCTTACCTTAGTGTTTACTTCAAATGGCAATGTCATAAATCCAGAAGAGACCTGAAAAAAATTAAGATATATTGACGAAGAATACGAGGAAGGATACATAGCCAGAAATCCAAAATATCTGCACAATGTGTATATACGTTTTTTTTTTAATTTTTCGTTAGTACCTACATTGATTGATTTCTGACTCATTAAAAAAATAGTTTGAATATAATACACCATAGATATATTTATTGATTTATAAAGAAGAATGCACTCGATTCAGTCTCTCATCAACCATATTTTTTTATACTTTTTTATCTATTTGGTGTTTATAGTGGAATCGAATGCTGTGATCATTAGCCACTATACCTTTTGGGAAGGCCTTGTTACGAACTCCATTCGCCACCTCAGGAGCAGCCCTGTTAATTCAAAGCAACAAGTTTCAAATGATTGAATCGTTAAAATTCAATTGACAAAAATCACAGTTCCGACTGGGGCTAGAGGGGCTCGAACCAGGGACCTTTAATCCCAGAATCGGACGCTTTTACCACTGCGCCACGTCCCGGTTCACTTTTTCTGTATTGAATAAATTTCATTCAGCACAAGAATTTTCCATTACTAATTTTACTAGAAAAACTGATATTAGACAAAGTTGCTCGACATATGGTCTTACGGACCTTCATTAGGTGGTCACAAAGGTTCGAAAAGGAAGATTAGGATGAGTAATGTAGATATGTGAAAGGCAGGGGATGGCAAAAAGGGATCCCCAAAAACTACTGCTACATTTTTTATACAATCTGTTCGTTTTTCCATCAACTCTTAGAAGATGAAAGCCTAAGAATAGAGAAAATCGTTATCATTCATACTTTTACATAACAGTATTGAAGATTTACCAACAATACCACTTGAAATTACATTTTTCCCCATAAACTGAATTTCAGCAAGGATAATTTAGTTCCTACTGATAGTTAAAGATAATTTTTTAACATTCCAGTTCGTGTGGCACTGTATAATCAACGTATAAAGGTAAGAATACACTGCCCATCGAAGTAAACGCATCAACCCCAATAAAAATAACAAACATGTTAATACTCACAGAAGAATTCTGATCTTCAACTCAGTTTATGGCATGTGTTATCTAAAGAAATTCTGAAAATCTCCTCAACAAAAAGAATGCTACGATAATTAAAACGAATGTCCAATTCCGACATACCTCAGTCGCTTGACCAGCACGGTGATTATTTAGATGTTTATCTATGTATGTCATCTGCCATTTGCTATAGGAGTTGGGTAATTCAAAAAGTTGAATATTTTTAATTGATTGATCTATCGACGTGGTTAGCAATCAATTTTCCTTATTGAATTCAACAAATGAATAAATAAATGAAGGGAGCATATGAGACAGTCTTCTTCACCTGATGATTAAAATATACACGGTAGGTCAACGAAATCAAATAAAATGTTTCCCATTATTATCAAATTTAATGTGCCCAATAGAGTAATTGGAATAAATATGATTGAAGAATCTTACATTCATGCATGTTAATGATAGTTGTATTTATTTATTTAGTCATTTATTCAGTGATTCAGCAATAACCGTTAGAACTTAATGTTAAATTATAATATTGTATTAGTTTTGATTGCAACAAAATGAACAATACCAAAGAATACCTACTCTAAATTATCAACTAAAGAAACGATAACTACCATTTTATACATTGAGATAATTAGTTTAGACATTGAAATTCGGTATTTATTTATTTATTTATTTATTTACATCCAGCAGGTTAAACCCATTTACAGGAAGTACATGATTTATACACAAAAGGTGAAATACTTAATTAGGTAATGTCACATGTAGATGTCGTATAAATTGATTAATGTTCAAGAAAAATATGTCTACGTTACATAATTCATTAGCTTGTCTACACATTGTGTTGATAGGAGAGTGAAAGTGGTGAAAAGAATTTGGTACATTCGAATGAAAGGTTAAATTAGATCTAGACGTCAATCGAGGTACATTGAAATTAATGAACGACAGTAGCGTATTGGAATCAATAAGATTGTGAATGAGTTTGAATATGAATGTGAGATCACAAATTTTTCTAGTTTTGCATAGTGACTCGAATTTAAACTCACTGAGGAGAAGATCGTAATTGTAACCTCTAGTAGGATAGACTCCGTGTTTCTTCATAAAACAATATCTGAGAAATTTCTTCTGTACACGTTTAATAGTTGCGATCGTTCTCTCATGATTCGGATTCCACACAGAACTGCAATAACTGAGTTTACTCCTTACAAGAGAATAGTAAACGGCCTTTAAAGCGTCTAGAGATTTTATTTCTCTGCAATTGCGCATCAGAAATCCCAACGACTTAGTTGCATTAGATGCGATGATATCAATATGAGAAGTAAACGTGAGTTTACTATCGAACAATATTCCTAGATCTTTGAACTGAGTAACACGAGTGAGATGAGAGATCAAATGCATATTAGAAGTTGTATACAGGTATTCTATAGGATTCGTTCTTCTGGTGTACGTCATAACCTTGCACTTGGCAACATTAAGGTTTAATTTATTTTCCACACACCAAACATTGAGTGCATTGACATCATTTTGCAGAGAGATACAATCCGATTCATCATCAATAATTCTGTATATCTTCATGTTATCAGCATATAGTAATTTCTGTGATTGTATGGACGAACAGATATCGTTAACAAATAGAAGAAATAATAGCGGACCTAAATTCGATCCTTGGGGAACACCGGAGGTCGCAGAAAAGATGAACGACTTAACGCCCTCGTTTCCAACAAGTAAACGCCTGTCCATTAAGTAAGACTTTAACAATTCTTGAATTGCTTGTGAAATTCCAAATGTTGGTAATTTATTCAATAGCTGATGATGAGAAACACGATCGAAAGCTTTCCTGAAATCCGTGTTTTTTGGTTTTTGGTATCTAGTGCACTAGAAATAAATTGAGTGAATGTACACAGGTTGGTTGCAGTGCTTCGACACTTGACAAATCCATGCTGAAACTCTGAAATCGACCGACAAACATGTTTGTAAATCGTGTCTGAGAGTATAATCTCGATTAACTTTGAGAAGGCCGATATAATTGCGATGGGTCTGTAGTTTGTAATTTCGGATTTAAATATCGGACAGATCCTAGCTATTTTCCATAAATTTCGAAACTGTTTGGTTTTTATAATCATATTAAAAATAAATAAAAGCGGGTTCACAAATAGTTGTATATGATCTTTCACGAGCTTAACTGGAATATTGTCCGGACCGCATGTTAATTTGTTTTTCAATTTTTTTTCGGCGATTAAAATCTGATCTCGGGTAATTAAGTTGATGTTGAGGTACTGACTGGGGTTATTGTATGAATTCACATTATTTTCGTCGTCGTTATTTGGAGGAAGATAGACACTTTCAAAATATTTAGCAAATACATCAACGACTGATTTCGATGTAGTAAAGAATTGATTTTCATATTTCATTCGACCAGGTATGCGAGATTTGCTCTTTTTGGAATTGATGAAGTTCCAGAAAGCTTTTGTATCTTTTTTAAGGGAATTTTCGGAATGTTCAATGAATGTTTTATGTGCCAACTCAATTTCTTTCTTGACTGTGCGTCTGGCTCGTTTCAAACGTTCCAAGTAAAATAAATATCTGTTTCGCCCATACATCTTCAAATAATGATTTTTGATTTTCAGTTGACGAATTATTGATGCGGAAAACCACATTGGATACTTTCGTGAAAAACATTTCTTCAGAGGAGTACACTCTCTGATGATATTCTGAATTACTTCATTGAAATATATACAAGCATTATTCTCATCCGAGGTGGAATGAAGCATATTCCAATCGACCCCGTTAAGTAATCTAAAGAAATATTGAGAGTTAATTTTTTTGAAATGTAGTCGCTTTTCTTTGGATAAGAAGACCTGTTGTTGATAATAAGAGCGGGATGATGAGAGTCGATAGCTACTAAAGGATCGTCGTCTAAATCAACATTACAATCAACTTCACCTGGTGATAGCACCAAGTCCAGTATCCTGTTGTTACTATTCCTAATTTTGTTTTTTGTGTGAAATCGCATATGTTAATGAAGCTGTTATATCTAGATAAGAGAGTAGACTCAGCGTTTGTGTCATAAAAATTAGCTAACTCAGTTATATTGAAATCACCAATTATCAAAGTATGGTGAGATTCGCAAAAATGTTCAATACAATCAAAGAGTACATCGTATTCATCAAAACTTGTGTTTGGAAGCATGTAAACTACAATAACATAGGTTGACTTCTCAGGATGGTTGAAAATCTTGATACATAATGAATCAGCTCTTCTTACAGGTATGACATTACTGTTATGCAAAAGCGTATTTTCATTTCAATTCAAGTTCATAATATCAGAGGGTAAGCTATTAATCACTTTGCAAGAATAAGATCGATATCATAAGAGCAAAATAGAATAATCAAGTTAGAAATTGTAGGAGTGTCAAATGACAAAATTATGAGTTACCTGTGCCAGAAAAAAACATGAATAAATATTGAAAATTTGCATAAGAAATTTCCACAGCAAATTATCAAAAAAATAACTACATTTATCAAAGTTTCACTTTCAATTCAGTTTTGTTGCATTGTGCGATATTCTTTCATATTCTTTTATCCCAGATTAACAAAGCGGCACTTGTTGGAGGTTTAGAATGAATAAATTGAATAAGGAGTTGTTTCCAATAGATAATCGAAGATGAGCTTTCCCATTATCGTTTCTGGACTGGGCAGAAACAGAGTTTCAAAACTTCCGAATTCAAAATTTTGGACATTCTCAAACGTGAGTGATTTTTTTCTTCAATCTCTAGGGGTCGATTGCATTCTGTGAAATTCACATAGGATCATAACTGCTAAGTGGTAAGCTAGGCCATACACCGTCATACTAATAAAAAAATTAAATATTCAATCTTCTGTTGAATTATTTGTACAACAGGACCTGTATTGTAAGAAGGTATCTGTAACTACTGGTTAATTTTTTAATCTATATACCTTTGGGATAAAACAGATTTGTCCATAAGTTCATTGCCATTTTTAGTGATTTGGAGAATTAATAAAAATATTTAAGCAAACAAATATACCTATTACTTTCATTTCGTATTTACCTTCTACCATTAATATAAAATGTTCACAAGGCTTATAGCATTCATAAGTGAATTAATAAGAATTTTTCAATGACAATTTACTTGTTTCGTGGCATACACCTAAAAAGAAGGAACGGAAACATGAAGTTCACTTCCAAAGATTTACCATTTTTTTTTTCGGTTTCTTTGGTATACCTTCCGGTAACTGAGTGAAACAATTTCATGAAAATGTATGACTTCATTCGTTCAATATAAAAGACCAGAATTTCAAAATGTTATATACAGGCCGTTTCTTTTATCATGTGGTAACATTGCTATATTCTAAACCGTAACAGATACGAAGACGATCAAATGGGAGAAAAGGTAACTATTGTGGAGAACAGTACAATGGTCAAAGAAAATTTACAGGGAGTCTCGCCCTTCCCGAGATATACAGGGAAAACTAAAAATGCTGTTATTTGTTTTTTACGAATAGAATTGTTATTTCTGAAAATATAAAAAATGGAAAAGGAAAGTTTTAATGTATTCTAAATGTACTATAAAAATGTAACAATGAATCTTTGATTAAACGTTTCGTGTCAACACGGCCACCATCAACATTTCTTTTCAAATACGGACTTGTCTGTTTTAGTACAAATATTGATAAAGCGATAAAATCACAATTCAGTGGTACATCACACTTGATATTTTTATAACGTTTCATTTAAAATAACTAACATCATCAGTGACAACAATTTTTAATTACGGTCCTGTCGTTAGGTCGTTTATGGATTCCACAAAACCTAACTCTATGTTTACACTATAATAAAAGATATCTGTAGTTTCAAAGACGAACGATAGCAATTTACCTCGGAAATAAATTTACTTAAGAGTAGAAGAAATCAAACAAACAGAAAACAATTTATTTCATATTGAATTTTTGAGTGAAAATAAAACCAATACAGAAAATGAATTCTTCATGATAACCTACATTAAATGCTCGAATTGCCGACCTCTTTGTTGAATGCACATAAGTTGTCCATACAATTTCTGTGGCAATTTTCTAGCATGATGGGTGTAATGCTATTACATGCATCTCTTATTTTTTGTTTGAGATGGTCGATATCTGTACTAGTTGTCGAAAAAACTTTATCCTTTATGTATCCCTAGACAAAAAAATCTAAAGGAGTCAGGTCTGGGGATCGAGCTGGTCAGGCAATTGGTCCATTGTTTCCAATCCATTTTCTTGGGAATATTGCATCTAAATGTTCCCTTACTATTGCTGCATTATGGGGAGGGGCACCGTCTTGTTGAAAATATTGTATGTCACGGCGGATGTTCAGTGGCAATTCATCTAAGTAGCCATCAAACTCATTGGATAAAAAATGTAAATACATTCCACCATTCAAATGCTCGTCGTAAAAGAAAGGACCTAGAAATTGGTTTCTCTATGTAAATGTTCATTTGTATTATTCCACCTATAATGGATGTTTCTGTTAAACCAACCATTATTGGTGAATTTTGATTCGTCCGTCCATATTATTTTATTACAAATATTTCCAACTTCCCTATTTCTACGTCTCAACCACAACGCAAATCGTACTCTCCTTCCGTAATCCTTTTCATGGAGGTGATGAACTTTGCGTATCCTGTAGCATTTGTATTTGTTCTTTTTCAAAATATTCCCGGTAGATTTTACAGAAATCCCTAGTTCGTGGGCAATTTCTCGTAAAGAACAATCTTGATTAGAAATATTTTTGTAACTGACCAATCCTAAATTGAAAAAAAAATATTTTCGTCACTTTGTTAATCTTTATGAAGTAATATTTGCTTACCTAAAACATTTATTTGGTTCCGCATACTTCCAGTAACAACACATTTTCTAGTTTTATTTCTATCAAATGCACCACAGTCTCTCAAATTTCTTTCTAATCGTCTAAACATTTGAATGTTTGGAATACGACGATTTGGGTATAGCTCACCATATATATTTTTTGACAAAAGAGGAGTTCTATTTGATTTTGCATAAGCAAATAACATATCAGTCCTTTCGTCATTTGAATACATCTTTGATACTGAGTGTATAAACGACTGACAGTTCTTAACACGTATCAACAACTCATTTATTTGTCCTGCCATAGAAACCAAGCAAAGCCTACTTGTTTAAAAATGGCAAATGAAGTGAGATGCTATTTAATTGTACCATATCACACAATAGTCGTATTTTGACCAAATCTAATATTTTCGTTACTTCCAGGATTGAGAATTATAGAAATATTCAGTATGATAATTGATTCAGAAGAAATCAGCCTTGAAACAAGGATTTCTGTAATACAAAAATGCCCAAGAAGGAAAAATACGAATGTTCGTTGTGTTGGGGTATCTTCTTATCGAAATTATTGGGTGAAGTCTGAAGTATGCCAATAGTTGAATAGGTTTTGAAGAAATCAATTAATTTACAAAATAACTAACGACAGGACCGTAATTAAAAATTGTTGTCACTGAGGATGCTAGTTATTTTATATGAAACGTTATAAAAATATCAAGTGTGATATACCACTGAATTGTGATTTTATCGCTTTATCAATATTAGTACTAAAATTTGAAAAAGAAATGTTGATGGTGGCCGTGTTGACACGAAACGTTTAATCAAAGATTCATTGTTACATTTTTATAGTACATTTAGAATACATTAAAACTTTCCTTATAAATTTTTTTATATTGTCGCAAGTAACGCGACCTATGGTGATTGAGGACTCCAACTGGCAAGTGCAACATGCGCGAGGGGAGCGGAGCACGGAGGGGACTGCGGTACCTGATTCCTGACGAGACAATTCTGTACTTAGTTGTAATTATCTGACCATCAAGACCACTTGTACAACTCACGTAATATACTCCTAAATTAAGTATACTGGTTTTCCCTTAGTCCTGCTACCCCTGAGTACCCCCAACAAATAAAGTTGTAACAATATTTTCAGAAATAACAGTTCTATTCGTAAAAAACAAATAACAGTATTTTTGGTTTTCCCTGTATAACTCGGGAAGGGCGAGACTCCCTGTAAATTTTCTTTGACCATTGTACTGTTCTCCACAATAGTTACCTTTTCTCCCATTTAATCGTCTTCGTATCTGTTACGGTTTAGAATATAGCAATGTTACCACATGATAAAAGAAACGACCTGTATATGATAAAATTTCGATTTGTTGGTCTCATTGAAGTGTAAATTGGGAAATCAAATAAAATATGGGAAATTGTTTCGGGGCAAGCGCTATTACATATCGTACAAATTTCTTGTGGGTTTATTTTGTATGAGTAGCCTCTAAAGTTGAATATGATACTGTAATCATTGTTCAAACGAAGCTGGGCTAGTATTCGGGTTATATGAAGAGGTAAGTTGAGGTTTAGATCATTCTGGCTACCAGGTATTATGGTTAAATGCAAAGTAAGATCTTCTTGTATCAGTTTGTTCCAGAACGTCTCTAGAATTGATTTTCTTTCCTTTTTAAGTAGAGTTCCATCAACTGATCCCCAGTTTTCATTGTAACCAGCATAGTTGAGATATTCTCTTAACTGGCTCATCCAGTTATATTTCGGATCGTTGTTCTGTAAAGCAATGAGGCGTAGTAAAGAGATTTTTGGTAGCCAATTTCATTCATATCAAATATTTTAATGATCCAGTTAAGAGTGTTTTTAAATATGCAGTACGATATTTTTACTTTTTCAGTTTCCAATCTCACAGCAAAATCAGCTGTGTTTTTGGGTAGCAAGAAAATATCTTGGGTGATGCTGATAATGGCTGTACTAGCGCTATGAGACGTACGATATCCAGATTGGTTATTAGTTGTTCGCATAAACAAATGCGTCCATCTGATCTTTCAAAATCAAAGAATGCAAAATCTGATACATTTATGTAACATTTAGCATTAAACATTACATTGCAATAATTATAAGAAGCACAAAGTACCATGGACGCAACGTATCTGTAATATTATTCATTCCTCTGAATAAGATCACAAAGTCACAATGTGATGTAATATTTCTGTTTTGGTTGTTTTTATGTTTATAAGGTAGTCCCTAAGATATACTGTATTGAACATCAATATTTTGACGATTCCCATAATGTTGATTACTTATATTTCGGACGTCCATCATCTTAATGGTTGAAAGATTTCTATCTCTTTCAAATTTTCTCACAACGTTTCAATTGCTTGAATCCGCAATCGTCTTCTGGTGAATAGTGACAAAATCAGATGCTACGCGACCTTTTATAGGTCTATAATTAAAGTGTAATTACGCGCGGTCTTGTGGCGCGCGTGGTATCGCGCTTTTTCTCCCTCCAAAACGGTCCATGAGCGGTTTCCATACGTTTTTAATTTCCACGCTTGGTTGACTGAAGGCACCATTGGCTTCTATGTAGGTGGTTTCCATAAATTTCCGTTTGAACCAATGTTCCTCTCTATGAAGAACACTAGCTTCGTCCCAGAGAATTCGATGGTGTTTTGTCCAGGCGTGGTCAGCAATTCCCGATTTTGATGTTTCCCCTCGTTGAGTCCACTTTTTCTGTTCGGCTATTCTTACTGATAATGGCCTCTTGGTCTCTCCGATATAGGAATCTCCACATTCATATGGGACTTTGTAAATACAGTTTTTACTGGATTCTGTTGTGTTCTCTGGTTTCGTCTTGGTGAGGAATCTTCGTAAGGTACTGCCGGATTGAAAGCAACTCTTGATGTTGTATTTATTTCCGATCCTTCTGATCTTCTCGGAGATACCCCTGATATAGGGAGGAATGAGAACGGGGTTTTGTGGTCTTTCTTCGGTTGTCTTGGTCTTTTCGAGTTGTTTCCGAACTTCTCCTATGAGCTTCTCGGAGTATCCGTTTCGGCGTAGGTGCTTTTTGATGTGGTTGATTTCCGCCTCTAATGACTCGTGGTTGTTGCAAATAGACATTGCTCTCTCCACCAACGTTCTTACGATTCCCCTCTTTGTGGAGTTTGGGTGATTAGAGCGAAACCACGCGCGCCACAAGACCGCGCGTAATTACACTTTAATTATAGACCTATAAAAGGTCGCGTAGCATCTGATTTTGTCACTATTCACCAGAAAACGATTGCGGATTCAAGCAATTGAAACGTTGTGAAAAATTTGAAAGAGATAGAAATCTTTCAACCATTAAGATGATGGACGTCCGAAATATAAGTAATCAAGATACTACATCGTCTAAAACATTCAAAGAAACGATTCCCATAATGTACTACACCTGCATTGTAACATTCAGAGGAAAATGAAATATCTATATATCCTTCAGGTATTTGGAAACAAACCAAATTACTGAAAACCGCTTCAAAATCCTTCCGAACCCTTCAACTGTATTAAAAATCGTACAAATTATTTGTTTTCAATCGTCCGAAAGTAGAAAACACCATCGAAGGAAGCCTCAAGCTGCATTTCGAAAGAGTCAGCACTATTATTAAACTAGTTTCCTGAAAATAGCCCAATAAATTTGAATCACGTGTGTGGCCATTTGTGTAGAATGTTCCCTAATCATCTAAGTGGGCGGAAAAAAACAACCCATCAACAGATAAGATCCAGTTCGCAAGTTTTCCTAATTAGAAGGAAAAGTAAACGGAACAGACTCAGGTAGAGAAAGAAGGGTGCGAGGAGAGTGGGGAACATAATTGATGGGAAAGAAAAAGGCTGCGTTGTATCCAATTTCATTGGATCGCTAAAATGCATTGGCGTGCCTTCATTTTATATTTATACCTATAAATGAAATTAGTATCTTCTTACATGTTTTTCAATTAAACTAATGAGAGTGATAGTTAATGTTAGCTCGAAAAACAGAGGAAGCGGTGTGTACCTACACATCACAACCAGCTGACACATCGCCTCTTTCCATTAGATACTTTTTTGTACTCAAAAATACTCACTTGTTGTGATTATTCAACTGGAAATGAAGATCTATTATTATTATTATTGTAGTTATAACTATTGGTGTGCAGTACCCAGTGGATCTGACAAATGTTCGTCAATTGTTTTTAAGAAATGTGCCCGTTACAAAGTTCCAGTTTTGGAAAAAGTCAAACTATAGAGAATTTGCAAAAAAAGTTCTACTATCCCTAAAAAATAATAAATAAAAGGCTGTAAGGGCATGATTCAAGCCATAAACTGGCTTTTCTAATTTTTCAAGCATTTTTTATAAAATGTTGCTATTTACCCTTTATAGGAGAATACCCTTTATAGGAGAATAATGATAGTCACCGAACGGGTGCTGGTTTTGTTTTTAGCCAGAACACACTATACCTATGACATCCATTTATAGGCGATGGTCTTTATTTCGACCAGATTACAGCTCCAGCGCAGATGGTAAGGTTTGCGGCTAATATTTCGACCAGTGTTCATTTAGTTACACGCGGCCTTGGAGGTTACGATTGTGCTTGTGGTGTTTTTCAACTTGTTCAGTTATTCTGGACAGCATTACTGCAGTTATTTAACATATACAGGCTGATTCACGGTGGATGGCACATTAGACGTTTCTGGTGAACCAGACAACGGATCACTTTGAAAATTTAATGGAGGGCATATTCGGACATTCTCTAGCCAACTAAAATATTTTCGACAATGCGGTGTTGCCGCTTCTATTAGAAAGCAGTAGCAACTTTGATTTTTCAAATGGAACACTCTGTATATAATATTATTTTTGGAATCTCCAACAATTGCCCGACAACTTTTCTTGATATTTCTCTATAACTATCTGTTACCGTTTTCGAAATAAAAATTAATTTAAATTTTTTTCTTCGAAAATCATGACTTCTAAAAATGCCGATATCTTTTAGTTAAGAAGTACTATGATATCGAAATTTGGTTTGGAGTTAGGTGATACTTGGACACTTCCCACACGTCAGCCTAATCTCCGTTACTTCAATACAGGGTGGTAAAAAAATACAGTTTTTTCGTTTGCTTGATAAAGTTGAAATTTGATTATTTTGAATGGAACACCCTGTATATTATTGGAAATTCGGTAAGCTGCTGAAATTTGCTTTCTTTCTATGTATATCATACCTATACCTAACTAGTCAAGTTTCGGACTTGAGCATTTATTTGTGAAAATGTCCCTTCAGAATGGTATTTCCATTCGGTATTTGGTAAGCAGGCCATGATAACTATTTGACAGTAGCGTTGTGACATTCTCCTAATAATATCGACATTTTCGTCACTTCAGAAGTTGCAAATACCTTCAAAACGATGGAACAAAACTATTCAAACGAGGTTCTTATGAATTTGTTTATTATTTTTGGACAGTGTGACAAAATTATCAGCAGAACATGTAGAAAGTTCAATGAAATGTATCCGAATCTACCGCCAATGAACCTCAAGAAATTTATACGAATTCAGAACAATTTCAATATGTTTGGATAAACTTTAAAAAAGCACCAAGAAACTTGAAATTGGAAATATTGATATGAATAATTATAAAAAAGTAAAACAATCATGTGGAATATTTCAAAATATGTTCGAATCGCTGGCCGTTCACTTCCAAGCACTTTAAAATGCGGGTGTTGACTGCTTTCGTGGTGGCAGATCTGATTTCATTGGGATCCAAATCTTCAAATGTTTGGGCAATCCTTTCTAACAATTCATCTCTCGAACGAACGGGTATTTTGCAAACTTTTTCTTTAAACATTCCCCACAAATAAAAATCTAATGGATTAAGATCGGGTGATCTCGCTGGCCAATTCCATGGTCCCAAGCGCCTTATCCACCGATCGTCAAAAAGTCTTTCCAGTTCTGCGCTCACTTCTCTTGTGCAATGTGCAGGAGCTCCGTCTAGTTGGTACCAACAGTTTCGATATTCTTCGAGTGGCAGATTATCCACGAAACTCTCTACAGTATTCTCCAAAATATTCAGGTAGCTTCTGGATGACTCCTCGTATATCACGTACCTCAATTTGTTGTCCATCAACATGCAGAAGACATTAAAACTAAATTTTTCTTGAAATCCGGCTTCTTTTGTGACGTGAGTATTTTCACTGGACCAATAATGACGATTTTTTCTATTGAAAATCCCTTCTCTCGAAAATTTCGATTCATCAGTCCAAATAATTTTATTTAAAAAAAGTGGATCTTCTTGAATGCGTGTCAACAACATTTCACAAAATTCTACTCTCTGTTGAGGGTCTTGATTGAGGCTTCATTGCTTGAATTTTGGTGAATTTATAATCATGCATTTTATGTCTTCGCAAGATTCTTTGAACCGATGAATATTTTATACCCAAATCTTCTTCAGCACTTCTTATCGATGACTCGGGAAATGCGTGAAAATATGCTAAGACATTAATCTGGTTGTCTTCAGAAGTTACGGGTCGAGGCAAGTTTCTTGGTGCTTTTAAAGTTGATCCAAATGCATTGAAATTGTTCTGAATTCGTATAAATTTTTTGAGGTTCATTGGCGGTAGATTCGGATACATTTCATTGAACTTTCTACATGTTCTGCTGATAATTTTATCACACTGTCTAAAAATAATAAACAAATTCATAAGAACTTCGTTTGAATAGTTTTGTTCCATCGTTTTGAAGGTATTTGCAACTTCTGAAGTGACGAAAATGTCGATATTATTAGGAGAAAGTCACAACACTACTGTAATTGTAATCATGGCCTGCTTACCAAATACCGAATGGAAATACCATTCAGAAGGGACATTTTCACAAAAAAATGCTCATAAGTCCGAAACTTGACTAGTTAGGTATGATATACATAGAAAGTAAGCAAATTTCAACAGCTTTCCGAATTTTCAATAATATACAGGGTGTTCCATTTAAAATAATCAAATTTCAGCAACTTTTTCAAGCAAACGAAAAAACTGTATTTTTTTACCACCCTGTATTGAAGTAACGGAGATTAGGCTGACGTGTGGGAAGTGTCCAAGTATCACCTAACTCCAAACCAAATTTCGATATCATAGTACTTCTTAACTAAAAGATATCCGCATTTTTAGAAGTCATGATTTTCGAAGAAAAAAATTGAAATTAATTTTTATTTCGAAAACGGTAACAGATAGGTATAGGGAAATATCAAGAAAAGTTGTCGGGCAATTGTTGGAGATTCTAAAAATAATATTATATACAGAGTGTTCCATTTGAAAAATCAAAGTTGCTACTGCTTTCTAATAGAAGCGGCAACACCGCATTGTCGAAAATATTTGAATTTTCAAAGTGATCCGTTGTCTGGTTCACCAGAAACGTCTAATGTGCCATCCACCGTGAATCAGCCTGTATAATGCTTTTTATATTGGAATAAGTAATGTTTTGAGACGGCATCCTTTTAATACTTTTCAAGTCGCTGGTTTGGAGATGAGACAAGTTTTTGTCTATCGGAAACCTCTCAAAAACATCAGGAGTTTTCTTCAAAACGTATTTATTCAACAATAACAACATTCGTTGTGACAAGGTTCGGCATACATTTACTATAAACAGCTTCACTATGATCTAAAGGATACATTTACCATAACACTGTGATCTAAGGGCTTCTGAACTACAAATTTTGTGAATTTAACGGTGCCAAGAGAATTTGAGATCAGATCGGTAGAGCTTTTTAAATACAATAGATCAAATTTATGCAAACACAATCGGGTGTCAATGTCAATATATTTTTATTTGTATAACAATCGTTTCGCTTCTCGCCACGCCAACTATTGTTTGTGCGTAAGTGTGTACGCGGTAAAGGATGAGATACTTTCAGCAACGTTGCCAAATTGAAATGAGTTTTAGTTGGAATGCGGAATTCCAACAAGTAATTAGCAAAACAACTTGTATTGCCGCTAGGATGATATTCTCATTTGTTTTTGACATAACCTGAATTTGTGGTGATATTTCCACGTGTGACCTTGAGAACGATTGCTAGAAGTAGTTTAATATATCTCAAGTGTTTGTTTTTTGTTTTCCATTATATTCAAAAACACTTATTGAAATGTTTCTACAATTTTGATTTTTTTAGTTTGATATTTCCAGTGTCCAAATGCAGTATGCTTGGGTGTTGATTGGACACTGGTCGAACTTTCGACCACCAAGAAAAAATACTTCGAAGCGAAAACATTGCTTTGTCAGTACATAACAACCTATATCGAGTTCTTCAATGCGATTCAAAATGAAAATGCATTCTTTTCACTCTGTATCAATTTTCCCTGTAAAGAGCTAATAAAATTGTAATAGCGTCGTAGTGTTGACTCAAAGCTATCCCAAAGCGCAGTGCCTAGTGCACGGCAATTTGTTTCGCCAGAAAAAAATTGGATTGTTCCCTAATTTTCAGTTTTTTTGAAATATTTCCCAGACTATCGATTTTACGGCAAAAAATCATTCACAGTTCTTGTAGGTTTTTGAATGTCGTTAAAAAAGGTGTTTTCTGAAATATGAAAATCTGTCACCTTATTTGAGTTTTTGGTGGTTTTTAAAAATAACACTCAATATTTATTTTTCGTGATAAGTAAAAATGTTATGGTAACTTTTTGAAGACCTTTTTGATGACAATAATACACACAAACAGATACACATTTTCGATATCACTGTAAGTTTTCTCGTTTTTGTTTCGCGTTTTGTTTTAGAAATAAAATGTAAATTTCTTTTAGTCCACATCTCAATTTCTTTTTCAAGATAATGAAAAAAATCCGATGCCCCAAAAAATGTTGGAGAGGAATGAGGGGAAAATAATAAAGAGTGGAGGTGGAGGAGAGAAAAATAATCAAACATCCAGGAAAGAAGCACAGGAAAATTTTGGGGAGGGTGGAAAATGATCACAAATCTAGGCGGGAGGGGGGGTAGGATGACAAATAGTAAAAACTCCGTGCGCGAATTGCCCGAAAAATTTTGGGGACAGGAGAAAGTAATCAAAACAATTTTAGGCGGGGAGAAGGGGAAACGATATAAAATTGGGGAATTGGGAAATGGGGGTGCATATTGAAAAAATCCTGGTTTTCGTCATTTTTGTAACATAACTGATAATTTCATCAGGTTTTGTAGTAGTGGAGATATTTTTGTGGACCTGTTCAAGGGCTATAAAACTGTTTATATAAAACTATTTGATATCTTGTTCCGTTTTCGAGTTTTTGTTAATTTTAAAGAAAAAAAATGTTTATGGTTCTTTTTCAATTTTTTCAAGATTTTTCCACTCATCAATCGAGTCAGAGAAAAACGGTTTCGAAATATCGATGTGACTTGTAGACACGTATACGAAGCAAATTTAATATTTTCATTTATTTCATTATCTATGGTCAATTTCTCGATTTTCCATTTTTTGAAAATATTTCCTGGACAATTGATTCTACACAAAAAAACTTTCGAACATTTTTTGTATATTGTCTGAAGGCAGTAAAAAAGGTATCTTGGCGAATTGTAAAAATATCAACCATATTCAAGATATTTCGTATTTTCCAAAATGCAAATTTCGATTTTCTGATTTTTCACGTTTGATCGGTTTTTAAATTATTTTCGAGAGATTTGTTCATCTATTCGAGCTCTACCTGTCGCAATTTTCGAAATTCAATTTCGACGTATTTAATTATTTTTTAATCTACATTTTTTGGTAAATCGCCGTTAGCATTCGCTTAACATATTAAAGTATATTTTCAAGAAATGAGGAATGGATCAAATCAATTCCTCAACCTGCATCGAGTAGCATAGGAACCAAAGAAAACACTGAAAAAACTCAGATTTTCCAATCGCGAAAAAAATAAACTCTTTCTGTACGCCACTGACCTTCCGTCAGAAAGAAATACCGTAATTAGATACGGGGGATCGAAAATTGGAAAGAGGGGCACAAAAAAAGCGCCGGTGTCCGACCATGAAATTAGAACTTTCCCGAAGAGTCCAATAGAAAGTAAGAACATATTTACAACCGAGGGTGCTCGATTTTTTTCAATATGCCCTTGCGATGACAGGAGGTTATATAGTTAATTCTCTTATCGAGAATAATTTTCGTAATTTATAATGCGTGGAATGATTTAGTGAGGAAACGTTTGTTTGAAGGTTGTAGACGATGAAGTAACTTGACTATTTGCATTTCGGACTTCCATCGTATTAATGGTTAAATCTGCAATCATCTTCAGGTGAATTCCGACAAACTAAGAATCTACACGATGTTTTATAGGTCTGCCTGGTGTAATTACGTTATAATTACACGCGGTCTTGTATCGCGCGTATTTTTCGCGCCTTTTCTCCCTCCAAAACGGTCCATTAGCGGTCTCCATACGTCTTTAATTTCCACGCTCGGTTGACTGAAGGAATTGACTTCGATACAGGCGGTTTCAATAAATTTGCGTTTGAACCAATGTTCCTCTCTATGAAGAACACTAGCCTCGTCCCATAGAATTCGGTGGTGCTCTGTCCATGCGCGTTCGTCATTTCCCGACTTAGATGTTTCTCCCCGTTGAGTCCACTTTTTGTGTTCGGCTGTTCTTACAGAAAATGGCCGCTTGGTCTCTCCGATATAGGAATCTCCACATTCACATGCGACCTTGTAAATACAAATTTTGCTGGAATCTGTTTTGTTCTCTGGTTTCGTCAACAATATCGAGTCGAGCTTGTATATAAAATCATTGAATAGTTAGTAGGCCAATCAACAGGGTTATCAACCTCAACCTAAAATGCTCCACTGATAATTTTTTTTCAAATTGTAGAACACAGTGTGCACATTACTTCTGAGAAAAATTATCACCTCCAGGGGGGTGGAACCCCCCCAAGAAACTCGTTGAAATTAATTTTTGAGGTAATTTCGAAATATCTCAAAAAATTTATTTTAAATCAAAAAAATAATTTGATACTCAGAAAGAGCACAAATTTTTACAAAAAAACTGCCCATACCAAAATTTTGAGAAATCGAACGGTATTCTTGAAAAAAATAGTTGAAGTTATATGCTTTCGCAATGGGGCAGGTGTTGCACCGGCTCTCGCCAACGTGCATTTTTTCAACCAGAGCGTTGAAGTAAAGTTCTATAACTCCTCACATAAATATTCAATTCGGATAAATCTTACGCCATTTTGAAGATAAAGATCGCAGCTTTATATTCTGATATTATTTATATTCATACGCGCAGTTGCCAGCTGCAAAATTGCAATTGAAAATCTTATAATATTAAAGTTCCTGACTTCGTGAAATAATGCTTGTGATTACTGAAATAATGTCTTTTCACTTGTAGCAAGTAAAATGAACAGTTGAAGAATTCTTCATTGTCAAATTGCATAACGTTTAACCGGTCCAAATGATGTTGGTTTTAAATACGAGTGTTTTCAATTCTTCGCATATTTTAGGTTACAAAATCTTGAGAGAGTTTATAAATTCAAATGCTAATATCTCATAGATAAAAGCACGTATCAACATGAATGAAAAGCCAGTTTGCAGAAAAAACCCTGCTCTTATTGAAAATATTTATACAAATTTGGTTAGTTGTACAAATTTTAAATGCAATCCAGTCAATCTTTAAAGTACTTAAAATAGAGGTTACTCGGCATTTGATCGTATTATTGTTCTATAGAAAGAAAAATAAAATCAGTCATTGATGGAATATGGGGATTCGAGACCGAGGAAGACAGTGCACCAAGGGAAACTATCCCGAAGTGTACCTGCTTTAAACTAATTGAGATTCTAAAACCTGAAAAATATCGGCATGGGACCTTGTCAATGCGGCAGCTAGCGCGCCGCTGTATAGTATACAGCGGCGTGGTTCAGTCGGTGCGCAGATGGCAGCAGTCAACGTTGCTCTATGTAAACGTCAGATAAAGATAATATAAAAGTTCCTGTGCAGAAAACACTGGATACTGGGATAACATCGCTAGTCGGAGACGAGGAAACATCTCTTAGTGCTTTGTCACTGTTATTAATTGAAAATGGTGAGTTTATTTTTGAAATATTTGTTTCATGTTCAACTCAGCTCTGTTTCAAAATATCGCAATGTCAGATATCTGTAGAAACTTGGCAGTGATTGTTCCGGATTTTGAAGATGAAGACGATGAGACTGAAGATGTATAGACATATTTTCCTGATTGAATACTCTCGTGACTATGAAAATGCGAAAGTTCTTGATGTGGAAAGTAATTTGAGGAAAAGACTCTTTTTGGAAATGGTTCAAATTAATAATGCAACTAATTCAATCAACAAAAAAACTGACATTAAAGATTTGAGTTCTATATATACATACATTTTACATAAAAACAAACAGGTGATTTCCAACATTCGTCCTCCTTAAATAGTTTTATTTATTTTTCTTTTTTTTTGAATTATCTGTTCATCTCTACATTTTTTTACGCATCCTATATATACCATTCATCATTATATCACATCATTCCTGCCTCTGTCTGTAATTTTTGACAATGACATCAGTTTTTCATGTTCTTCATTGATGTAAATTTCATTTAATTTCATGTTAGTAAGTATTACTCCACTATTTAATTACCATTAATACTCATTTACATTATATTGTAGTTATAGTCTTGAAGAAGAAAATACATTTTTCGAAAGCTCGACTTGAAAAACGAAGATTTAAATAACTTTTCTGGTCAACTGACTGCTACCCAAATAATTTGGAAGTGATATATTTTCCTATACATTTCTTGATGGTGATTACTTGTGGATTCTTTTCTCCATACATTTTCTCGATATCATTGAAAAACACTCCCATATTTCGTTACCTCCGGTCCGCGTTTGATTTATACAATAGGTTGATCTTCTCTCGAATTTGCGAATAATTTTCATAACAATACTCCTCAACGATTATTTACCCACATTTATATCGAAGAGTAGTAGTTTGAGAGTGTTTTCAAATATTCTTCCCCTTCCCTCTCACCCCAATGTTTCCGCGATGCGGGGGATATGCCCCGAATGCGGAGCGGGAAAATCGTTTCTAATAATTTATACCTACTATTTTTACAAATTTTCGCTCAGTTTCATTACTCAGGACTGACAATTTTACATATTCATAGAAAATACCAAAAAAAACACGATTTCGGGAAGGGGTTGATGCCCCGGGAGGTGGTTTAATTGTTAAAAATAATTCGCCCTCATTATTAATACCGATTTTCACTCATATTTATTGCCTAGAGCTGAAATGTCAAGAAAATACCTTCCAGAAAAAAGTTTTTACGATTTTGGGGGGGTTGCACCCCCCCACACCAGGGGGTGATAACTTTATTGCTAATTATTCAACCCTCCGTGATGACCGAATTGTAAAAAAGAAATCGGCGGAGCAATTCAAGTTGAACTTTTATGAGAAAAATTGCTCTGTTCATTGGCCTATAGGCAATGATGTGTGTGTCATCAAATTTAAGAGGGATTTTCCTATTCTTTGATTCATTTGATAAGCTGTTCGATTGGATTTTCAGATTCTGAGATTTAGTTTTGATAGAAGGTCTGTTTTGCAGTTTCTGTAACACCATTTTGGACTGACGCAGTCATTACCACCCTTTCCCATGTTGTTTAACTTTCCTTGTGAGCCTGGAGGAGACAACTCACAGCACTATAACTAAGTATTGAATAAGAACTATGCTTCACAACAGAACTATAACGACCTCAATACAGAGGGAAAATGTCAGCTTCAAGCCAGACAGGTGCTGTCCCCAGGGGGGGTTCATCTCCCCTCTGTTTTGGTCACTGCTGGTGGATGATCTGCTGGCCATTCTCTCGCTCTGGGAAGTTGATCTGCAAGCATATCCTGACGATCTGGTCCTAGTAATAAACGATAAATCCGAAGAGACGATCTCCTACGTCCTTCAGGATATATTGGATACCATTATATATAAATTGTGTGAGAGATAGGAAATGTCCATTAACCCCCACAAATACATAAGGTTCACAATAGAAGTAGAAAATAGAAACGAATATAAATGAAAATATAATAAATATAAGTTTCTCTAACATGACGAATTATTTTAAAGTGAAAACAAAATTTATGTTCAGAATTTGTAATTTAAAAATCAATTGCTGAATAACTGATGCAATAAGAGATATTTCTTGAACATTGTTATAAAACTTGTAATAGTGGGCAGTGAAAATATCTAAGAATATTGATGGTGGTTGGTGCGAAGCATCCATTATTTTTTTCAATTTGACGTTGAGTTTTGTGGAATCGAGAAAGAATCCACACTTCTAAAGTTCACATTAAGAAAAAGATCTCTGGATAAGAGCAACCTTCAAATATTTGGGAAATAGGAAATGGATCAAATTATAAATTAACAAACTATAAATAAAGGTAAATTAACATTCTTAACATAAGCTTCAAAAAATTCATACTCACATATATTGGTATGAGGTGCTTACGTCTCTCTGAACAATTACGACATAATCTTAGGCAAGTATTATCAAGTTCGTGTAATTTATGTATGATATTATAGTTGAGATAATTGTGGTACACGCTGGAATCATATTCAAGATGTGTTAAAATGATAGCGTTAACTGAATTATATTTAACACAATTTGTTTACATGCCCTGCAGCGGCCAGAACCAATTTTCAATATTTGGCGATACGACAGTAAGACCAGAAAACCAAGTAAATTGTTCTCCCAATACATTCCTCAATTTTGTTAAGAGATTGGTAATACTGTAAGAAATATAACCTAAGGGGGGGCCACAATAGGCCACTGGCCGCAGTGGAGGGCCTGATACGGTCTCACTCACGTTCAAACCTAACCTAACAATATCTCAAAATATTGACAATCAACCGAAAACAATGTGTCAGAATAGGAAAAGAAACTAGTGAATATCGAATAGTTGAATATGGTGTTCCCCAGGGAACGGTACTGTGGCCAATTCTTTTCAATCTATATTTGAATGATTTATTCTACATTGAAACAGAAGGTCACATAGTGAGTTTTGCTGATGACACTGCCGTAGTCTATGAAGCAAAAAACTGGACATCCCTCAAAGAAATAGCCGAAAGTGATTTTTCACACATAACGAAATGGTTTGAGAGTAGACTACTGACAGTGAACATTCACTACATATTCTAAATACCTACCGAGTTATAACAATCTCTCCATATTCGTAGATGGAAAATCCATAAACATACATTCAGTCTCAAATATAAAATATCTCGGACTACAAGTAGATTCTCATCTATGTGAATTTTGTTGTCAAGAAACTACGAACCGTACTTTATAAAATAAAATATCTTGTTAAATATTTTAATACATACCAACTAAAGACGATATACCACTCTCTTGTTGAAAGTCACTTGGTCTATGAAATTGCTGCGTGGGGTTGAACATATAAATGTCACATAACAAACATAGAAATAATTCAACGCCATATATTGAAGACGATATATCAAAAACCCGTACTATACTCACAGACAAATTCTATGAGGAAACAAAAATTCTTGATATAAGACAGTTATATTTTTTGAGAACTATTATACAGCAACATAAAAATAAATCAGAGTTGAAAAAGATTGACCATGACCATAACACAAGATATAAACCCAATTAAAATTTTGTTACTATAAGACCCGAAAAGAGCATAATCCAAAGAACATATTCATATCTAGGCCCGAAAAGTTATAACTTTGTTCCAGTGGAACTGAAACAAATTAGCTCCTCATCTTTATTCAACAAACTCGCTAAGAAATGGATTGGTAGCATTCACAGATTAGAAATTCATGAATTTATTGATCAGTAAAAACAAATTCCTATGTAAATGTTGTATTGTGATGTGTTAGCAGTAAATATGTATACATATATATGTGTGCTTATGTGTGTGTATGTTTGTATATGTTGATTTTGTATATATGCTATTATTCTGAAATTGTTATATATTAATATTTTTTATCTATGAAAACCAATAATTATACTGCCAATTTTTCTATTTTCTATAATACACATGCACAGACTTGCTCTTCTATGGGTTTTCTCTATATTTGTTCATAAATGTCCTTGTTTTTATCTGAAATGTATCACCCTAAATTCTTAGATGAATAAATATATTATTATTATTATTATTATTATTAATTCCAAATATTTTAGAATATAATTCGCTCAGACAGAAATAATATTTTCCTTACATCTTGTCTCAGTACACAATATCCGCAAACCCCCATAATATAATCACATTTACAATCGTTGAACACAACCATAAGTTCCACACATTCCTAGTTTACATTTGCGGTGTTGAAGAGATCCCGAAACAGAATATGCAGTATTCCAGCTTATAAATACAATGCGCAGGCAGAAAGTTTAGTATCACATTGAGGTTATTGAATTGATCAATTCAGCTCCGGCATGGACTATTCTCTCGCAGCCTAACGTGGTTCTTACTGTATTCCCGGCTACGATCGAGACACGAACCCTACGACCCATCCAGCTCAGTATAAGGGTCTTATTATGTAGTAAACCGAAAGGAAAACTGGAAGAATGTGTGTTATACGCCTGGAACATATTGTTATGTTCACTTTTTCATTATGCATTCAGATATTCCCGAATTCACAGCTTTTACGGCCGCTACATTTTTCCTTCTGCTTTTCTCTTCGATAATTTTAGCCTACGGAAGCACTAGGAAGTGGGAATCATTCGGAGGAAATTGAGAGATGGGGAATTGCTTTCGTGAGGACATAAAAATAAAGAGACTGTCGCAGTCACAGAATGTTTAACGTGATCGCTCTTGTCAGCGGGTACTCCATCATTGATTTTTCTCTTTCTAATACTTTGTTTCTCTCGATTTTTTATCACGAATGACAAAGGAGCTCTCACTGAAACTATTGCTTCTGACTTTCTTTAAATCTTTAAATTTCAAAAGTGATTATTTAGACAAAAATAAAATTTTATCAACGAGTCTATTGAAATCCAGTTATTGAGTTCAATGCTGAAAAAACCTAAGTAGCGCATTGAATTAAAATAAAACATTACAACTGTTGTTGTGAATGAAGTACTCGTAGAAAACTAATTACTATTTATTCAACAGTTTAACGCTGGTTACATATCAATAAAGCAATGACGCTCTCAGTACAACTTCTTGTGATCGACTCTCTGTCATTTCTCGGTTTTGACATGCTACTGAAGCATAGCCGGGTGAGTTGTCGAACCAGGGGCGTAGCATAATAAAGGTTAACATGATAATAAAGGTTAACAACAACCACTTCACATCGTTTTTATCGAGTGGTTATTAATTAAAAAAATGCACGTTAAAAATAATTATAACTATTTTCTCCAACCCATTTCTTTCTTCATCTGCATCAGAATATTTTGAATATTATTTTCAAAATGTTTGCTGGAGCAGGTATGGCTATTCCATGAGGTTGAGTATTAAGCAGTCATACCGCATTCAGTTTGTGATAAATGAAGAAAATGAATTTGTGAACAAAAAGTTTCTTCAGATGTTCCATCGATGAATCTGCTATACATCTAATAACGATACGATCAATAACATAAGAGAGTATGTGATGTGATTACCTAATCAATCTCTGTTTTGAGGAAGGAAAATTCCCAGATACCTTCAAACTGGCAATAGTTCAGCCACTTTACAAGAAAGGAGATCCGAATGATTTTGTTAACTATAGATCAATAAGCCTGTTATGCAGTATCTCTAAATTATTTGAGATGGCAATTAAAGATCGGATAACCAATTACTTAAATACAAACTCTTGTCGTCTGACCAACATGGTTTCTACCATAATAAAAGTACAGAGACAGCACTATCTGAGTTCAGCGGTCGGATCATTTCAAGTATTGACAGAAAATGTTTACTTTGGGTATGTTCATTGATTTCTCGAAAGCTTTCGACTTGGTTGATCATCGAATAATTACTGCCAAATTAGAGAGATATGGAATAAGAGGTTTGCCTTTAACTTTAATTGAATCATACCTCAGTAAAAGAAAACAAATGATAAGAGTCAACAACATTTTCTCTGAAGAAATGGATGTAGAGCAAGGTGTGCCGCAAGGTTCTGTCTTGGGACCTCTACTTTTCAACATTTTTGCTAACGATCTTATTCTCTATATACAAAGGGCTCAGAATGTTTGTGTTATCTGCTATGCAGATGACTCGAATATTTTGGTTATTGACAAGGATCTCAATAGGCTGAAAACTACTGCTAAAGCAGTATATGCTAATATTGTAAAATGGTCCGACAATAATAATCTACAACTGAATCATCGGAAAACGATAACAGTTCTTTTTGGAAATGGCAGGACTGATGAAATCAAACTCTTTGAAGGTTCCAATGAAGAAATAGTAAATAGTAAATCAGTGAAAATGCTGGGGGTTACATTTGATGCAAAACTTCATTGGGATTGTCTCATTGAGTGTTTGTGAAAAAAATTACAGAGTAGCTGTTATAGTCTGAAATTTATGAAGAACCACTGTAGTGAGTACACTACTGTCATTGTACTATGCAAATTTTCATTCCCATATAAAGTATGGAGTTTTGATTTGGGGAAATTGTGCACCTGTGAACAGAGTATTGGTACTTCAGAAATACGCGATTAGAATTCTTGCTAGTATCGATACTAGAACGAGCTGCAGAGATTATTTTAAAAAATTCAAAATCCTAACTGTTGTAAGCTATATACTGGAAGTTTGTACATACGTCTATAAAAATAAAAATAAGTTTTTGAATACTGCTGAGAAGCATAACCATAATACACGTTTCAAAGACCAACTACAACCTGAGAATCACCGGACTACACTGTACCAAAAAAGTTTTTTTTTTACTGGCTGTAAATTATATAACTCTCAGCATATTAAGAGCTCCCTCAATATAAATATTTTCAAAACAAGACTGAAACAACAGCTAGTTCAGAAACCCTGCTACACTATAGATGAGTACTTTGCATAGTTTGTATTATGATCGCGATATATGCAATTGATTTTGTTGTATTCAAAATTGCACATTTATATATACAGTGTGTCCCACTTTGAGCAGCCACACCCTCATATTTCGTTGAGCATGAAATAATTCGAAATTTTCTTTGACTCAAGTTGTAGTACTCGGAAATACCTACCTTTATGTTTACGGAACCTTTGTATATCCATTTTCCACGGTTAACTACGACCAAATGAAAAGTGAAAAATTGGGAAAAACATACTAGGCATTTTTTTATCGCAAAAATAACACCAGATTCTGTTTCAGAACACCTTAAAACCCCCAAATCTCAATTCTTGAATCATTTGAATATACAGGATATCATCTGTAGCTGGTAGCATTATCAACTCTAATCCATAAATAATGCTTGGAAAATTTCCAAAATGTCTTCTCTTGTCACAGAATTCCCAAAAATGTTTAATTAATACTTTGAAAAATAGACAAATATCACTTTTCCAAGGCTAACTCTGATCAGAATGAATGATACCCTGTATATTCAAATGATTCAAGCATTGAGATTTGGGGGTTTTAAGATGTTCTGAAACAGAATCTGGTGTTATTTTTGCGATAAAAAAATGCCTAGTATGTTTTTCTCAATTTTTCACTTTTCATTTGGTCGTAGTTAGCCGTGGAAAATGGATATACAAAGGTTACGAGAACATAAAGGTGGGTATTTCCGAGTACTACAACTTGAGTCAAAGAAAATTCCGAATTATTTCATGCTCAACGAAATAAGAGGGTGTGGCTGCTCAAAGTGGGACACACTGTATATGACTGTCTCCTTTTGTTGTCTCATGTTTTCACACCTTTTTATGCTTACGATTAAAAAAAGTATGCTCCTGTGAAGATGAATTTCTCAATTTTATATTATGTATTTTAATCTGTATTTTATTTTATTTACTTTGATATTTATTTGTGACTTGTCATAAACATGCATCTGTCTTTGGTCCTTGTGATTGAATTTATATGTATATTTTTTATGATTAATAAATTGATTGATTGATTGATTGATTGATTGATTGATTGTGATCACCCATCAACATTGTGAACTCTCTTCTAGAACCTATTGAAAAAAACTAGTATATGGGTATATGTCACAAAGACGAATCTCAACACTCAACAATTATCATCTAACCTGCAAAATGACTGCAAATAATGGATAATAATCAATATTTAATTTGAATTAGTAATGAATATGATGACTGAGATATCTATAGGAGAAGGTAAACCAAGGGTTGAAATGAAAGTAGTTAGTTATCATTATAGATTTTTTCGAGGTTAACTTACATTACCAAATTGAAGACAGGGACGAAGAGTTCATTAATACTCTTTTTATTTGAATCAGGTTTGTGTGCAAAGAATAATTGTGTTATACCAATCATTTTTTCATTATAGTTTGCTATGGTTTATTATAAAAAACTCTAGGTGCTTCTTCATTGATTTAAACTAATGTTGATACTTTGTGAGGCAGGGCAAAACTTATCGAGTTGTTTATTGTTTTGGAAGTGAGTTGCTACACTTCGATGGTTGCATTTCAGCGAAGCTATCAACATTTGTAACAGACTTCTTGGATAAATTTAGGAACTCATAAATTAATTAAAATATTGATGGTGAAATAAAATACTTAACTTAAGTGAGACAAAAAAAAATTAGTGCTTGCACATAGAGGTTTGAAACTATTGGTGTAGTGTTGAATTCATTGAAGTTTTTCTACTAATAAATCGCGATTAGCATCACCTACACTTGGTTTTAAGTCAGGTAATTTTCCTACAGAAGGTGGTCACTTAGTGACTGAAACACATGTTGAGGAACAAACTTTAGTGTATTCCTAAAGCAAACATTCAAATAGAGAGACACACAGTGATTAGTACACTTTTTTATAAAGAAACATTTCTTGATTGCAAAGCAGGTACAATCAAGTTTGTATAACAATTTAAAAGAACAACACCGTCACAGTTCACATTTCGAAAGTTTAATAATAGTAAATGTCAATATAATATAATTTCCTAATCTTGAAATGCAATCTAATTTTGTTTTGTAAAATGTCTGTAACCGAATTGAATCAACCATGATTTATAAAAACCTAGCACTTGAATCTTGATTCAATATTTGGAATAATTTAACTGTTTTAACAAGGTTCTCGAATTTTTTCAACCAATTAAATTTTTCCATTGTTTCCCAACCGGCGTGCGCATATAAAAACAGCAAATGACTTTTACATTACACTACATTGTGGCATTTCGTTGACCGTGGCTGATGAGTAGACTTTTTGTGACGTTTTTACCTTTGGGTGATTTCAAAAAGTAAATTTGTTTTTCTTCTAGATAAAATACGATTGATATTACCAACACTTCAATGTTATCAGTCACCACAACTACATCGGAGGATGAAAAATCTAGTGCTGCAGAAAATCTATCCTCAACATTATGTGGTCTGGTATTTTTTAAATAATCTTAAAGTGAGGTATTAACTTGGAAATAATTCTAGCTTTATTAATTACCTTTGCTAGAAAATTTTCTTGCGCAACTTTCAATTGCGTATCTTATTCTCCAAAAGATTTTTCAAAACATACTATTTCCTTTCCGCTACTTTGATAGTTTCCTTTTGTATTCTATCGAATAATATTGTCTGATAAAAAGGGTAAAACATCGGCCTGCAACTATTTTCGTAACTTAACAAATTCCCAAAAGAATTCTGAGCTTGATTTTCAGATATCTGACTGGAAGTTACTATTGGCGTTCCTCAGGGAACGGTGCTTGGACCAGTTCTCTTTCTTATTTACATAAAAAGTATCGGCAATGACTGACTTTTGTGGTCTCCTTATCTGCTATGCTGATGACACAGCTATTGTTTCATGGGGAAGTGACCATAAAGTTGCAGAAGACGGGCTCCAAAGAATTAAGACATTGCTTGATTATAATTTATTGACCTTGAAAGTTTTAGTAAGACGAAATTCATGAGATTTTCTCTGCAAAACACTGATAATCCTCAAGGAATTGAATTAGAGATGAATAGTTTGAGATGCGCCGATACACATCAACCATGTACATGTGAAACAATAGAAAATACCTCAACTATCAAATATTTGGGTGTTATTCTGGACCACCATTTCAGATGGGACGAACACATAAGTCATGTTACCGAAAGATTGGGAAAGCTTATTTACACTTTTTATAATCTACGAGATATTCTTGATAGGAAGAATTTGATGATTTGTTATACATCCCTGGCAGAATCGGTAATACGTATTGTATAAAGTCTTGGGGTGGTACATTTTAAAGTATAATGAATTGTATGCAAACAGTGCAAAACACCTTATTAAAAATAATATTCAAGAAACACAGATTGCATTAAAGTGAATCTCTATACAGAGACACCAAATTACTCAATATCAGATCTTTATATACATTCCAAAGTCTGACATGGATTTATTCGAACATGGAAAAATTTGACTAATGCAAATCCAAAATAAGTGATTCACCGAAAAAATACAACTTCCATTGTTTCATAAGATTCACACTCAGAGATTCGTTCTCTTTTATGGTCCAAAACTTTACAATATGCTCCCATCACATATGAAAAATATAAATACTTTTCCTTAATTCAAAAAAAGTTTAAAATTATACCTCAATGAAAATGCAACGGTAATTAACAACATCTTTTGAGTCCTTATACAAAATAATTATATCATACAACAATACGATAAGATCATTTATTCTGGATTCCCATCTCTCTCTGTATGTGTTTCTTCATTTTTAACTGCATTCACTTTCTCACTCCATTCATTCACATAATATAATATATTAAAAATGTTATGTATCTTGCTGACAAACCCGCAGACGTATTCTCGCTCCTCATCTCCCCTCTACCCATAAATTTTTGTTCATTTCATTAACCGCATCTACCTATATTTTTTATATTTTGTTTGTTAGAGTCGTATGTATTCATTCAAATTGGGAGAATAGACACAATCCAAGCATATTCTTTGCTTAGGTGTAATTCTCGATAGATGATGAATTGTAATATTGCTTAAATTGGTTATTATGTAATTGATTATTTGAATTGTTTGAACAAAGTTTGAGTTAGTTAAAAAAATCTCTAAACACAATGACTCGTACAGCTTCTGCTCTGCTCGCAACTAAGACCGGGCTTAGAGTGATGTGATGATAAGAATGGAAAACAGATGGCTTCAAAGCTGTATGTATTAACCTACACTTGCTCTGAATGGCGGCAAGACCTCGAATCTAGTCTGCAGGTGGTTCCCCTGCCCGAATCGTTTCTGCTATTTGGTTACAGGGAGCACTTGAAATAATGAATTCTGCAATAGAGATCATTACACACGTATATTTTTTATATAAATTCAATAACCGTCGTGGTATTAGCAAGGGGAGTAGTTGTTTTCTCAGGTACTCAACAGAAGAGTCTACACTGTAGGTGTGACGAGAAAGAAATGGTTGAACATATGTCGTTACTATTGTTAGTAACAGAACGTGTTTATCCCTTTCTGCGTCGTTCTAAAGCCCAATAAATTCTAATGTGCAACGCCATTGGGCATTGATTTTCAAATGTTATACTTTTCCAAATAGAAGAAATTTTCAAAACTAATAATTTTTGTCAATGCCATTGGTAAGGCTGAATGATCTGACATGAACTAACATCTTTTAATTGTATTAGTGTATTATCTACTTCTTTTGTCTTTCCATGATATATATTTTCCCGCTCCCTTTCTTGCCATGGTTGCGTTCATTGATTAATCTTGGTGTGTAAGGTTGGAGTAATGTTAATCGTCGTTGGTTCACTGAATGTATAATTTCAGCAAAATATGAATAGATAACGGTGTAAATTATGAATTAAATACGAGTTTTAAAGCGACATCGAGTTTATTGAGATACCGATATGTCATTATCTATATCAAAAATGTAAATACTACACTTATAACCCGAGCATGTGAAGAAGCAGAACAACTTTGAAGGAAAAAAACAGAACGGTACCTACTAAAAACTATACTCATACGATCTAATCGTTCTGAAATTTATTTGGGCCATAACTACACCTTGGCCAAGCAGAGAAGAGACTTTTTGGAAGGCCATAATGAATCACTAGAACTCCTACTCAAACCTACGAGAAGAACGGACTGCAAAGGATTTTTCGATCAGTAGAAAATATTAGTAAAGATACACTACGTTTGAATAATCCGTCTGTAGCTGCTAGATGGCTATAGTCTTCAGACCTTTAACGTTTGGGAGGGCGTTTAGATTTCCGGTCACTCTGTTCAATATTAAAAAATAAATTGCTATCATTCCTGCTATTTCATGGTTGCAGTCTATCCTGAGAAAGGTGTCCAAACTCCTGATGACATCAATTCAATTCTATAGTGATTTGAAAACACTCCAAGCTGCGACGTGCATTTTCTGTCGATTTATCACAACTTGTCCCAACTTCATTTCAACAATCTGAAGTAGGGCAGTGATATCAGATCATTTATAATAGCTACTTCATTTTCAGTCACAATTCTGATGACCAGATTCATCGAATGTTTTTTATTTCTCTAGGTGCAAAAAGCTTGAGAAATTCATGAAAAATTAATGAATGAGTTTTTCCCATCCTGAAGGGCATTCAATTTCTTGACATAACAAGCTGAACCCAAAGATACTAGTTTGAAGTTTAGGGATTTGTTAGTTGTTCGTAATCATAATAGTTTTGTAATTCGGTTATGTTGAAGTTACCAATAAATTATATACTTAAAAAGGACTAAAAATTCGTTTACATTTCTATTGGGTAGTATATTGACCAATAAAGTATTTATGGACTCATTTTCTCTCTATTAGACATATAACATTGATGATGTCCGATTTGTAGTGTTCACTATCGACTGCCAGAATAATGCATCCTCCACGTTCGTTATAAGAAAGGTCTTTCCGAAGCACTAGATAGTTTTCCGGGAATAATTCAGTTTTTCTACCCCACCTCTAAGCTAACTCTCAGAAACACCTAAAATTTTGTACTCACTGGCTAGTACACTTTTATAAAACTCATGAGATTTGTAATAGATCAATGTTTTCTCAGCAATAGGAAAGAGTATGTCACTGTCAACTTCATTGATAACAACAAGGTAAAAGAAGCCATATCAGACTGTTCTGATACATCTATGGGTGTTCCACAAGGCTCAATATTGGGACCTATCTTATTTTCACTATATGTCAATGAAACAGATGAAGTCTCAGAAATAGGTCACCTTGTTTAGAAGATGTTTAGTGAAGATTTCGATATTATTGTGAATGATGAAATTGTCAGTACTACAGAATCAGTAAAATTTAAAGGTATTATACATAGACCAACACCTGACCTGCAGAAAACACTGTGAATCTCTTTATATCAAAGTTTTCGTCTTTTTCGTTCTTATTTCAGAATTCTAGATCAATCTTGACTGTAACGCAACTATTGGGCCTTCATTATTCACATGTTGAATCTCGTTTTCGTTATTGTGTTTGTTTCTGAGAAGAATTTCAACAAAACCTTATTCCATTATTGTAGAGATTTGTTCAAGAATTTGTCAATATTAATATTATAAACTTGAGCTGGCTTTATACATTCAAATATTAAAGCAAATTTCATAACAACTTCAGTTATCATGGTCGAACGACATGACAAAAAGATGACTTCCATGTTGCCTTTGCACAACTGAATGTTATAAGTAATTCGCCATGTTATATGGGTTTAAAAATTTACAACGCGCTCCCCAGCTCAATTGAGAATTATAATAATGAAAAATCTTTTAAAATAACAATTTTTAATACGAAATAGATTTTATACTCTACAGGAGTTTTTTAACAGGGCTTAATAGATTTTAAGTTTACACTGAGGAAAAATTTTACTAACCCCAGCTAGAAATCGAATAACCCCAGCAAGAAACTCTAATAGCATAGGGGACAAGCGAGTTCTCACCTGTGGTTATAAAGTCGACTTTGCTGATTACAACTCGCTTGGGATTACTAGATTTTGTCGAATAACTTACTTTCTCGAACTTTGCTACCGCAAGTGAGTGCACCTAGTTATGACTATGATGCATTGTTGCAGTCGTAGGTATCTGACTTTGGTACCGCTAGCGATTGCACCTACTTATGACTACAAGGTTGTCTCAGTCGTAGGTATCTGACTTTGCTACCGCTAGTGAATGCATCCACCTAGAACTAATGGGGTACTGTTCCAGCTACTGCTAACGAGTGCATCTACCTAGACTATAAGTAATAGTTTCAATTGTAGGTTTGCAAGTTTGCTACCTGCTAGCAATTGTTGCAATATTTTTTGCTCCAGGATATCCCAAAAATAGGTTCATCAATTTCAACCACTTGTATAGAATTCATAAAGAGCAAACATTCTAATTCCGCTAGCTACCATTCTTGTAAAATAATCTTGTTAGCCATTAGGTAGAAAGGTACCTACTCTCTGAGACCTCATTTATGCACTTGTGGTTGTATGGTTTGCAGTCGAACGGCACGAAACGCTTCTTGCGAAATTTTAATAAATAATACAAAATACTTGTTTCTCTGCTCTGATAGTATACTGCACTAAAGCTTCTCGAACCGTTGCAACTTGCATAAAAAGGTCCAAGGCACCACACGGAAACGCTCAATGTTTTGCCGTGAGACCGCAAACTACACAACCACACCTGCATAAAGAGGCCTTACACACAAAACTAAACTTGATTACCACACAGCGGCGTTATTCCCAATCAGTACTCATAGACTATGAAATATGAATTAGCCGGAAACAAAAGCATACACGTGCACAAACACGAAGCCAAGAACAATAACCTAATCGTTGTCTTGTCCAAACCAAGGAGACTAACATTTAACAAGGAGTGTTTGATTCCCATAAGACAATGGGACACTCGTAGAAAGAGATGAAAGAACATTTGTGACGAAATGTGACGTAGTAGGACGTGTCATGGCCGCCGTTCTCTATAGACAGTGACGGACTAGCTCTTGGTATATGAGAGTTACTGCTGACAGTTTTGTTGCTTGGTTCGAGTTGGACTCTGTACTCATACCCAAGTACGTCACTATGACGCGTTGATGCTACAAGTTTCTGATTGGCTAGAGCTTATTAAACCCTCCTTGTTAAATTTTAGTCTCCTTGTGTCCATCGACCACCAGCCAGAGAATGATTCTGTTTCTTCGTTTTCATTCGCACTAAATGACCTAAAAAATTTGTTGTGTTCGTAGAAGGGGTAATTTCCGTTGAAATATCAGCAAAACATCGAATAATCATAGCAAGGCATAGAATAATGGTAAGAGGGTTCATCCAGTAATATTTTAGTGGCTGGTTGACAACTGTATTACAGTAAGTGGATGAAGATCTATGCGATTTTCCACTTATAGTAAGCAGAAACCTTACAGCCACAAGCATGTAACTCGCTAGTGATTATTCAGTTATAAGATTAAAATGTTCTAATAAAAAAACTTTCTGTCCCAGACCGACTGCCTAAGAGCGACAGCAGTATACTTTTCTGTGGCAGAAAAATCACCTCCAGCAAAATCGTTTTCGCTGCCGTAGGATTATCAATGTGCTGGTACTATAAACCTAATTCCATTAATTTAGAGATTTGTTCAAGAATTTGTCAATATTAATATTATATACTTGAGCTGGCTTTATACATTCAAATATTAAAGCAAATTTCATAACATCTTCAGTTATCATGGTCGAACGACATGACTAAAGGATGACTTCCATGTTCCCTTTGCACAACTAAATTTTATAAGTAATTCGCCATATTATATGGGTTTAAAAATTTACAATGCACTACCCAGCTCAATTGAGAATTATAATAATGAAAAATCTGTTAAAATAACAATTTTTAATACGAAATAGATTATATACTTTACAGGAGTTTTTAACAGGGCTTAATAGATTTTAAGTTTAGGTTAGGTTATTCTATTCTATTCTATGACCATTCCTATAGGTAATAAATAAATACAAATCGATAAATAAAAAACAGTAATTTCCAAAGAATATTTATTCAGTTCAGACAATCTGTACAATACATATCATAAGGTTATACAGTTATATATGAAACATGGCATCAAAGCAAGAGTAGCACTAAATTATAGTGATACACGGTTTATTATAGTACATTCAAGAATAATTCGGCTTTGAGAGAGCGTATCGATAAAATCTACATCATACAAGTACGAAACATGTACACCTATATTACTTACGATATTATGAACATTTTTTAAATTACGTGAAATGCAATCAAACAAATATCTTCGAAAAAGCTTTCCAATCGCGCTGGATCTCAGAAACGATACAACCCGAAAACATTCAGTTATTTCAGGTGAAGTGTTTTTTACGTTTCAGATTGATTTTCATTCCCAGGAAAAATTCAATGTTTATGCAAGTTGGAAATATACATTTACGTCGTTCTATGTAGATATACAAACGAATCTTGAACCTGAAATCTCTCGACTTTTCCATTTCTCCTCAGGGAAAATTGCGTTGTAGTAAAATTGCTGAAATTTCAGTATGTTATAGTTCTCCTAATAAAAGGTTTCGAAGATTTGATCAATAAAAGGTGTCAAACAATAAAATTTATTTTCTACGATCTAGCGTAAATCAATGGTGGATTTATGCAGCAGTCATAAGTCATAAGTTTTAAGTCATGAGAAAGAGTATTCGTCAATGATTGGTTGGAAAAAACAGTTCAACCAATAATTGATGAATATTCTTCCTTATGACTTAAAACTTATGACTTATGACTGTTGCATAAATCCACCATAAGGTTTCACACACTGATAATACTTTTGAGCCCAAGTGCGTAAATGAGTCAACTGTGTGTAAAGTTATATTTTACGCACCGTTCGTACATTAATGCACTCTTGAAAAAGGCAGTATCTTGCGTCAAATTTTACAGAGAAGACATCATTTGAAAATGCGAAGGAGAAAACTTCATAAGATAAAACATTGTTACAATTTATTGATATAATATAACACATTTTCGGAAAGAGCTTTACTTTACGAACTTATCTCATAAATAACTATTATATTACTCAACAATTATAACAGACTCTTTCAATATGATCTTCTTTGATCAAAGTTTTTCACAGCATGATTCACAGATTCCATCTCTTTGACCCGCAGGGTATGTGAATGTTCCGGATTTGGTCTAATACTATCGATGAAACAAAATAATCTCATTAACAAAAACGTGTTCTGTAGTGGGTTAAAACCCACTGTGATGAAGGCAAAAAGAACTTATTTGTGAATACATTCTTAATTGGGAAAACCCTTTTGAGGTAGATAATTGTAATTTTATTACAATTATTATCGAAACTGAAAACAAAAACATAGAAACCTAATAACACCGACAACAACAAAATACTTCAAAATCGACACAACAAAGACAAGGACATCAACCAGATTCACTCCACATGGTACTTTATCTACCGTGGAAACCAAAAAAATGAGCTCGAGGTGTAATTTCAAAACGATTGTTGTAAATACCACTTCCAAAAAATCAAATGGGGTACTGGTCTATCATATACGAAAGCACCTGTAAAATTTGACAGCTATCTGTGATGATTTAACCTTTTTTTACAAAAACCGCAATTGATACGCCACTGCATCATTGAATGCTCGGAACCAGCTAAGTGAAAACTCCATCGTGCTTCTGTGGACGATGTCATAAGCACTGAATCATAGCAGTGTTGCAATGGCTCTATCTCCGAGTTCAAAATCGCTGATAGTCATTGTCTTCTTGTCACCAATTTATCTCCGTTATACACCCATTACATACCCACAGCGTATGTGGAAACAACCAGAATCATCCCTCGACATAACCCGTTTCCTCGAGATAATTCAAATATGAATAGTTCTAAGTACAGAAATCTGAGAAGACGACACTGCGCGTTAGTATGTCAACTGTCAGTTTGATTTGAAACAGTGATCGTATCCTGACGTCTTTCGAAAATCGGTACTGTTCAAAATGCCAGCGTTTACCTCTAGCGAATACTGTGATATGATTGTTAAATATGGTGAAGTGAATGAAAATGCCAGGGCTCGTGTTAGAGATTACTCGAGAAAATTTCCAAATAGACACCATCTGAACTTACGAATAATTTTGGGAGTAGTGCAAAGACTTCGTGATAGCGGGTCATGTTTTCCAACTCACGTTGAACGTGCAGTGAATCGTGCTGTTGTTATTGATGAAGCAGTTCTGCAACTCGTCGACAAAGATCCATCAACAAGCACCCGTGTGATTAGTCGGTTTTACGCAAACTGTGGTATGGCGTATTATACGCGAAAATCCTTTGCATCCATACCATTTCTGAAAAGAACAAGTCCTAGAGCCACAAGACTTGCCACGTCGTGAGAAGTTTTGTAAATAGCTTCTTGAATGCACCATACAAGATGCTTCGAAATATTTTATGGACAGACGAGGCTGTGTTCACCAGGGACGGGATCTTCAATTCCCACAATAGTCATGTTTGTGCTTAGGAAATTCCGCAAGTCTTTCGCCCATTTAGGACACGGTATCGATTCTCCAAAAATCTTTTAGCAGGCCTCTACAACTATGAGTTGATGGGGCCCTATCGTTTACCTGCGGGGCTAACTAGTGATGCTTATTTGGCCTTTTTGAGGGATCAACTCTTTGATGATATACCTTTGGCAAGGTTAATACCAATGTGGTTCATGTACAGTGGAGCCCCACCCGCATTTTAGTCATGTGGTGAGAGACTTTTTGAACACCGAATTGAACGTGCAGTAAATCGTGCTGTTGTTGTTGATGAAGCAGTTCTGCAACTCCTCGACGCAGATCCATCAACAAGCACCCGTGTGATTAGTCGGTTTTACGCAAACTGTGGTATGGCGTATTATACGCGAAAATCCTTTGCAACCATACCATTTCTGAGAAGAACAAGTCCTAGAGCCACAAGACTTGCCACGTCGTGAGGAGTTTTGTAAATAGCTTCTTGAATGCACCATACAAGATGCTTCGAAAAATTTAATGGACAGACGAGGCTGTGTTCACCAGGGACGGGATCTTCAATTCCCACAATAGTCATGTTTGTGCTTAGGAAATTCAGCAAGTCTTTCGCCCATTTAGGACACAGTATCGATTCTCCAAAAATCTTTTAGCAGGCCTCTACAACTATGAGTTGATGGGGCCCTATCGTTTACCTGCGGGGCTAACTAGTGATGCTTATTTGGCCTTTTTGAGGGATCAACTCTTTGATGATACACCTTTGGCAAGGTTAATACCAATGTGGTTCATGTGGTGAGAGACTTTTTGAACACCGAATGTTCACGCCGTTGGATATATGTGGAGTGAATACATTCCTTGGCCCCCAAGTAACCCAGATGTTAATCCTATTGACTTTTTTTTGAGGGGTTGTATGGAAAGTTTGGTGTATGCTAACCCCATTGACTCGCTACAGAACCTGGAGCAAGCGATCGATAATGCCTCTAATGTCATTCGTACACGACAACCTCATTTGTTGCATGGAATTGTGTATTGGCGGTAACGGAACAACATTCGAACATTTGCTTTAACATGAAAACCTGCATATTTCTGTTGTGCTGTGTTGTGTGATTTGCAAAACCTTTAATTTTTTTTTGCCATTGTGTAATGAGAGTTATATCCCAATCTCACATATAACCCCACCAGCTCTGCTGTCAGTTCCAACTCTGACGGAAGGAGGGCGGAAGTGAGCCTACATGGTTCATCGTGGGCAGTTTCTATCCAGTGGCGGCGCTATCCTACAAATTAATCACGTTATTTTTTTGTTCCATTTTTATAATTCCGTTTGGTTTTCAACTTCTTTTGGTGTGGTGACTATTCCATAAAATTTCGAAACTGTTGAAAGTTTGTCATCTACGAAATATGTACCAAGAGAACACAAATGATGGATTTAAAATAATCGGAATTTACTTCGATATGCCTAGGAAATCACACAATGAAAGGAAATCTTGAAATAATAGTCAAGAAAGATCGTAAGAAAAGGAAAAACAAGAATTGTCTGCATTCTACTTGATTGACATAAATGTAGATATGGTGATAATGATAATAATAATTAGGCCTATTTAGCCACTGACGACAGAACAATACAGTACACCCTAACAGGTCTCAGTGTTGGGACACCCCAAGGGTAAACCCAGTATCTCGCCCGTCAACCTAGAACCAACAAATCTACATTTACCAAGTGGTCAAGTTAGACTTTCTGCTTATAGAATCATATCAGTTGCCGTGGAGTTCAAAGAGTTGCGAATAGAATCGATAAAAAAAATTGAGTGAATCAGTCGTCCCACTCAAAAGTACTTGAAATGTCCCATGATAGATTCTATAATTCTGTACTTAGTATAGAATACGAAATTTTTACACCTCAGTATACCAATCCGTATGATGACAAGATCTCACGCTGGTGATTGCTTTTTTTGGGAGACTTATGTCATATCAATATTTCAACAAACTTAACCGAAAGCCATTCTGGCGTGTCATTTTCTTTATAGTCACATATTTCCAACAGAATAATATAGAATTTTTGTCATTCTTTCCTGGGAATGAAGAACGGAAAAAACACTCACATTATATTCCAAATGAACATAATAATATACGACTTTTTCAGGTAGAAGTAGCATGGACAATTACCAGCAGTCTTCTTCATTGTTTTAATATGGATGACCGTCACGAAGTTGTTTAACTAATTATTTTATACATGAAAATCGAAGATTGGAAGTTGGTGTGCCAAATTTTGAGATTTTCTCTCTCGTTCTTTATAACAAACTTTTTTCTATCGGTCAAAATATAAAACTGATAATAAAATCAGTTTATACATTATTCATTTATCAATTAATGGACGAGGTATGTTCAATAACTACCAATGTATCTCTCTTCAAATATTTGAATACCAGAACTCTCCTTGGTATTTGAAAAGTTAAAAAAACTGTAAGTAGAAACATTGACGGTTGTTTCATACACACAATAGGTCGAAATCGAATGAAAACCATCTCGAAATCTGGCAGACCACTTCCTTTAAAAATAGCTGCCTTTTAATTATCATTTGATGATATATCCTGATCAAATACGCAACTAGACTAAGTGACAAAAACACAAATCTTATAAATCCATCAGCTACAGGTTCACATTGACTCTCAACCAACCAGCAAACCTAATAAAAAATTGTACCAAATCATGCTCTGTATCGTTTTTGTCGCAATAAAAACAATATACGATTGCACAGGGTTTTACCTATTCTAAATTTTTAACAACTAATATGAACAATTTCTAAATACAGTACGTGTTTTTGTTTCATTTCGAAATATATTGCACTAGATCCTTCACTACCATAACATATACAGGTGAATCAATGTGAACCTGATATACAATCGAGAAATATGTCAAACCTAATCAAAATATACATCACTTTCTGAAAGGATATTTCTATATCACAGGCTAAAACAATACTTACTTTACAAAACCCAATGCTCAATAAAATTATAAGTAAATTAAAAAATCAACAATAAATTTTTGAATAACGGTAATTCATCATACTTTATAAAAATAACCAGATAAAATCCCCTTCTGTTAACAGATTATCCACAACAAAAGATTTAATTTACAAGATATAATTTATTCTTCATTTCCATAAAAGAATCATTATGGTAATTAACAAGACATTATGAATCTGAATATTTTAGCACTCTCGAGAAAATATTCGTGTTTCCTGGTAGAAATATATAGTTATACCTCTAATGGATGTCTTGTGAATATTTCATTGTTATCTTTCCAGTATAATTGTATACTAAAGAAGGTTAGACTGGCTAGTTTGAATTTACTCAAAACTGTATACCAGAAAGTCCAAAATTGATTTCTTTTTTAACAATATTGACCAGTAACCAGTAATTTCAGCTAATTTACACCACTTTCTAAAGAAGATGGCGCGATTGATAGTTACGAAGTGAGGTAATATACAGGGTGTATCAGCCGAATTGGTATATTTGGTAGCACATTTTTTTTTCAACAAAAACATTCTATACATGGTGTAGGTTACAGTTGCCGATACCAACTTTCTTTTTCAAATCAATCAATCAAATTTCTGTATGGTATTCAATTTTTGGATCCTTCAGACTGTTCCAGACATGTTTCATGTGCAATGTCTTATACTCATCCTCAACTATTTCAGATTTATTCCAAAATTCACATTACAAATAGAAAATCATTTGATTACAGAAATTTGCCACAGCACACTCAGTACTTATTTCCCAGAAAGGCCTCGTTGATGAGAAAATAAGTGGTATTAATAAAAATCAGTAGAAACTTAAAACTTACGGTTTCATAAGTTAATACTGAAAAGTATATTAATAAAGTTCAAGGACAAACTGATACTCAAAGTATGTACTGATAGAGTATAAGTTTGTACTTAAATCTATATTAATAAACGATAGGTTATACTGATTAAATTAAGTATGTTCTTTCCAATTTGTAAGTCTGCTTCTTAGTAATGCTGATAGAGCTTGCTGAAGGTGAATAACCGTCAACATGGGCTACTTTGGCCCTGGGGTCCTTCTTTGGCCCAAATTAATAAAATATCAAATCGTTCTGTAATTATGTATTGGAACTAGTTTTTAAATTAGTTGCGGTACTTTGAGCTAGGTAGCAGCACCAGGCAGCGAACGTAATGTACCAAGAGGTTCCCATACTGTTTCCTAGGAAGCAGCACCTGTTGTATCATTCCATGCGCAAACACGTGTTTTTTTCGCCTCTCAAACTTCCAACTGAGGATACTGTGCTACATCGTCTGCAAGTTTGGTGAGTACCTATTTAAAAGCACATTATAATGCTTGAGGCTGTGGAGTGATTGCCACTTTGGTTGACATATTGGGTTTTACTATAAAAAAAAAAAATATATATATATATATAATTTTGGCCCATTGACGTCAAAATTACGACCTTCTTTGGCCCAGCAAGTTTTTGGGCCAATCCCTGAAGAAAAAAGGTAATGTGTGCAAGGATCTTTCATCAACTGATGAAGATAGTGACAACTATAGTCTCGTGTCATCAGGTCACAGCGACATGGTTATTACAATTGATGAGGAACAGGAACTGGATATGGTTGTTGATGAAAACGATGTTCAGATTTAATTCAGTTTAAGCAACATTAATCCTTTTGTAAGCAGTCCAGACGAAAACTGGAAGAAGAAACTGCAAGAAGGAAATTTTCTTACCATTGGAATGGTCGGCTGTATCAAGGGATGGTGATAACTGTGACAGAAGATGGTGCAGTTGTCGAATGCATGGAGCACTATGAAGTTTTGGAAGTGGCCCAAAGAAAAAGACTCGTTCTTTTATGAATGGACCGAAATTGAAAGACTTATTTTACCCCCAAAACTAGTCAAAAGAGTCAAAATAGTTTGTAATGCTCAATTTCTTTAAATGTTTGCAAGTTCCAATAGTTGTAACCTTTTTGCACATTGAAATATAATATCTTTTGTTCAGAAATAAATTATCTTCCAAACCCATGTTCTTCTTTGGCCCTAGCTCGCTGTACAGCGCTTAAAAGTAGGTAAAAGTATATTGGGCCAAAGGTCATAAAGGTAACATTGACGCAACAGAAAAAAAAATTTCTCTGGTAGCCGACATAAAATAATTGCAAAATCTCTTTACTGACGAAATTTATAACAGACCAGTTGTATAAAAAAAAATACTGGAACTTGATAGTGGTCAAAATTATGTGAAATTGTTTCGTTTTAACCCCGAAAGTGTGGCGTGGTTAACGACACATTTTTTGGGCACAGATAGCGGGTGGGTCTTCAGTACCCTGGCAAATATTAAAATAAATATGTTGGTAGATATGGTGCTAAACATACCTTCTGCCAAGTTTGACCCGTGTACGAAGTCAAGATACAGAGTTATGCCAAAAAACGCGATTTTCAAAAATCACGGTTTTTTCGGCATAACTCTGATGGATCTTGACCTCGTATATGCGGGTCAAACTTGGCAGAAGGTATGTTCAGCACCATAACTACCAAAATGTGAAACCAGCAAACGGTCACAAACTGACTGGTTTTCAAACGCCCCCCCCCTCCATTACCTTGACCTGAAACTACATCCAGGCGACTTTGGGCAACACCAAGAATGATATTTCATGCCCAGCAGTATATCAGTAAATCAGTACATCATATATGCAGCTCTTTAACTATTAAATTTAAGCCATGACAATATCGAAGATGAAGAACCTGTTGGACTACGTGAACTTTAAGTCATGCGCAACCGTTTTGCCACTATTATTTACGCCAATAAACATAACTTACATAATATAGCTTTTTCTTTTTATTCCCAGTTATGATAGCATCAGTATTTTCTTACTACCGCCTTCAGGTAATTGATTTTTCCAAATAATTTTTTGGAATCGGTAGGTTTTCCGTTTTCATAGTTAACTTACAACATTTTATAATAAGGCATGATACCTGACTTTTATAATAGTGTTTAAGAGTGGCTAAGACGTTTTGTTTTTGTTATTTATTGTGGGAGTTTTCCCTTTATTTAAAATAATAGGGTTATCCCGCATAAATTTGGCCACAAATGTTAAATTCGACTCTTTAGATTGTGAAACACTCTCATTATTTTTTTTTTCACTTTCTGTCGAAACGAACGACATGGTGGTCGATAAATAAATGTAGAAGAGTGAATTCTTTGAGGTTTGTATTCATCTCAAGTGTAAACTGATTTGAACAAGTGTTATCATGCGTCTTTCGAATTTTTTCCGTGTAATCAAATTTTGACCAAATAAGAAAATGCTTAAGAATAATCAGTAGGTACTTCTAAGTATCAGCATTTATTTTTTAATATACAATTCAGCATTTACTCAGTGCTGATGCTCATACTTACAAGTAAGTACTCATAAGTAAACACTGACTTTTATCAATACCACTCAATAAGCAAAAACCAATTCAGCAATGCTTTTTATGAAATAAAAAAAACCTATAAACATATTTGTTTTGTGTAAAAAGCCTGGCCTGGCAAATTGTTGTCTGAATGCATGACAGTAGTTAACTGCATATCAAAAAAATGGTTCTGTGGCGAAGCTGTGGGCGATGCCGGGCCTGAACACTCACGCAGGCTGCATATGACCTTCGATGGATCCGGACGATTCGATGGAGAATTCCAGAGCATTCGGAGAAGTCAACAATTAATATAAAAAGAACGACGCAGCAGACAGACGGGCAGTCAGTGAAGTGAAAGTCGAATATAAATAGTAGAGTGATTGTTATGTAAATTAGAGTACTGTGAATCATTGTATTTCGTTAAATAAATTATTTTAGAGTCAATTGGACTATAAATATATTACAATTCATTTAACAGAAATACAATATAACAATTCTACAGACGATTGGTTATGGAGATACCACACGGACACAAATGGAAGTTATAATAATAATAATGTTTATTTGTTAAACCGTAAATAATTTGTACATGAAATCAGAACTGTGAAATAGCTCAAACAAATAAACAGGTTAATCACTGAAGCAGCAAGGTGATTACCGCTTGTTAGTGATGGGCTAGATGCTATTAATAATAGCATGTAGATTATGAGTGAATATATAGAATGGTAAGATGAAAAACACTCAATAAAACGATGATAAAATACTTATAACAAATCAAATATTAATATTAACTTCTCAGAAACGATTTCATTATTGATTGTTATTTTAAATCTAAATACTTAGTTGAGATCGTTCTGACCAACAAAGTCCCGAAAAAACAATCTTCCTGTGTCCGAAATCCATTTATTTTATTTTATTTTTGAAAGTATTTTGGTTTCTTATAGTTTTTATCGTTATTGGTGAAATCCGATAGAGTCGCGTTCCGAGATACGATGCATTTTTTGTCCAATTGCTTTTGCACAGCGTGGAACATTCAGGAGGTTTGTTTTGTTTCTTGTGTTGTGGGTGTCAGTAACTTGCTCTAGCTGAATATTTCATTTTTTTATGTTGTTTAATATACTCAAGCAAAACAGTTGTCTTATGTCCAAAACAGATACTTCTTTATACACACTGTCGCTTGAGTATATTTGTCCTTTATTCAAAATAATTCTCAAAATCCATTTTTGCACGACAACTAGATTTTTCAGGTAGCAGTCTACTATTCCATATATGAGTTGGGATTGAACTAAAGCAAAATGTCTGGCGTCCAAAAAATTCCTTAGGTACTTGAATTTAGACAATGTTGGACACCTAAGGAAAATAAAAAAGCAGCTGCCAATGCAATAAGCAATGATACCAAAATAATTCGATATTCTGCTTGAGTTTGAGGAAAACCAACATGAGTACATTGATATTATTGTTTTTTTTTTAATTTCTTACATCATCAAGAAATAAACAGTACCTATTACTTATTACTTTTTGAAAGTGTGGTTTACAATATTACTTACAATAATTACTGTAGTATCAACTATAACAATAAATAATACATATGAATCTTTCGGTATTCTTGAAATATTTAACCGAATACCATTCGTGCTTTAAAACTTACCCAAATAATTCTGAAAAAAAGAAAAAAACCTTTTTTTTTAAACTACACTCGGTTATATTTTTCGTTGTTTCAAAAAATATATCCCTTGAAACAACGAAAAACACATTTCTCTCAGAATTATCGGCAATTTTCAAAGCACTTATGGTATTATCCCAGATAACTTTTGCATTAAATCTGAAAACACTCAATATTTCCGATACAGATAAAGATGGGTATAGGACATTCACATAAAAAATGCCTAGAATTGTCTGAAGAATCCAAAAACTTCATAAAATTCAAAATAAGAAATTTGGGCTTGGCCGCCTCCGTTTATTCACTATCGAATTTATTCCATTTGTTTGATCCACACTGTATATTTTTATCATCTCTTATCATGATCAGAACATCGCATTGAGTTTTGTAAAATACCGTACAACACATTCAAACAAGGCATTCACACATAATCAAGAAGGCCGGAATTCAACGAACAAAAGAATATCAAATCAACGGGAAATATAAATAAATATGGTCTAATTCATGCGCGGCAAGTTTTTACGGTAATTGTACTACAGTAAACTGTTTGTTTAATCTAGTGTGAGTTATACTACAAGTAACAACAAGCTTCTTTCTTTCTCTAAAGCATTAATCAGTCCAAGTTGCTTGAATAAGGAATTTATTATACGTCAATAGTCTACGTATATAGCACTATTCAAATATTTACATAACTGTTCTGTACATGAGTGAGAGGATGAGAGAGAAAACGGTAGAATTAGTTCATTTTTTTGCCGTGTTCGGATTTTTCACGGAGCCTTCTGAGAATCGGAACAAATGTACCGATTTAATGTTTCGAGTAGATAAACTAAACAGGTTCTATTCCAATTGAAAAAATTAATATTTGAAAGCTTTGCTGGAAATCAAATTCAAGAAACAGAAATTATAATCAATAAACATTACTCAACCCTCGTTTCGTCAACAAGGTTAACATCTTCAGGAGCTAAAAGCTTAATAAACTACTTATTCTGTACTTGTAAGTCTTTGATTCAAAATAGGTAGACATAGATATTGATTTTGTTTTTTTGGTATTTGAATCCTTAAATTAAAGAAAACTCTATTTCTTTAGGGCCAATGTTTCGTCAATTAATTTTGTCACCTTCAGCACACTGTCAAATACAAAACGAACTTTTTTATGGAACAGTATAAGAAACAAATAATACACTAATCGATTTGCTACTATTACTTTTCCAGAAACAATCACAGAACTATGTTTAGGTAACAGATAAAACTTTAGAATCAATTTGCATTTTTAGACACGTTGGTTATTAGAATACCGAATAAGAACCATCTGATAAATTGGTATCATAAACCTATCTTCTAAGAAATATACCTCAATTTCAATTCCCATAATCCTTTGAGACAGAAATTGATTATTATACATAATTTGATGAATATAATGATTAGAATCAGTAGCTTTGTTTTCATCGACGATAATTAAACAGTTAAAACACTATTTCATAAAAAATAATTATCCAAACAGAATCATTAACAGAATTCAAAATAGATTTACTTCCATGCCTCACAAAAGAGAGGAACTATTTGAAAATAAAATAATTTTAAAACACCTTATTTAGTAGCTCTTTCAGAAAAATTGAGTTCTATTCTCGAAGATTACACTTCAAATATAAAGTTTGTTTCAGAAAGGAAAATACAAAAATAATTTTTTTTTCGAGCAAGACAAAAGATAAAAGTTCTTTAGAACGCAGATCAAATGTCATTTATGAAATCCCTTGTCATAACTGAGAATAGCGTTGCATAGGTCAAATTAAAAGATATTTGAACACACCTCAAAGAACATGAAAGAGACATAAAAAATATTTTAACATTAAAAAATCATACGTCATTGGTTGAGAATTGAATTGAAACTGACCATCACTATGAAACAAAAATATTGTGTTATGAATCTTCTCTGTTCAAAAGAAATATCTCTGAAATGATTATTATAATGTAATACAATACAGTCCACTTCAGAAAATACCTGGAGAACTCAAATAGTGCCTATTTCAATATAAAAGCAGAATAAATACCAAACACCGTCCCTTCATATACAAACAATATGCTTTGTTTTCTGTGTTTTGTTTTTTTTTTTCAATTTCTCTGATGCTTTTTCAATTGTGAATTTTGTCAATTTATTAGTTTACTGTTGCATGCACCCAAATACATCATTATTATATTCGAATTTTCATCCAATTAAGCTATCATTTTATTTAAATTTCAACGTGTCTTGTGATGTGTTATGTTTGTTTCTAACTGAAAACCTAATAATAATTATGGTCTTAGGATATACATATTACTCGAAAAACTCATTCTATTGTAATTGAAAATGCTAACTTATTCTAAAGGTTTATCTTTTAGCCAAACAAACATAGTTCAGTGATTGTTTCTGGAAAAGTAATAGTAGCATATTGATAGATTTTTGTTGTTGTTTTTCTACTGTTATATAAATTTTTAAAAAACATCCCATTTTGTTTCTCATAGTGCCCTCAAGATGTCAAAATTAATTGACAAAACGTTGACCCTAAACATAAAGAGTTTTCTTAAATTCAAGACCACAAATCCCAAAAAAAATCAGTCATCGTAACAAACGTCGTAAAACTTACACATAGACAGTTTTGTTTCAAGTTTCAAACCGTATAGTTCACGTATGAAACTGAAAATAAAAAAAAGTTGCCATTTTTAAATGTAAGTAATTAGAAACGACCAAAATTAGATAAACAGTTAGACAGTCTGCAGACTTGTTGGGCAAACTGATTAGAATACACAGATTCAAGTAAACCCTTCGCAACTCTTCGACTTTTCAAAAAGAGGAAAACCCTCATAAATATATTGATATCCCATATGAACCTCAAGTTACTTGGGGTTTCGAAGGCATTTTCAGAACTATCAATATGAAGATGGTATACAAAACTTCGTATAAACTACAAAAATCTTGGGTACTAATAAAGATAAAGACTAGGGTAACTTTGTTGCGTTGCGCCAGTTGGTATAAGGTGTCTCTACAGTTCCATACTGCCCTAGATTTAAAGCAGTTGGATTCAAGCGCTTTCAGTGCTGCTTGACAATCTGAAAATAATTTTTATTGTTTTTCGTGTGTGGTGTCGATTTTTCAGCTCCCTGGCACATATTTCAATGTCATATACTTCTGCCGGGAATACCGTAGCTAGTTTATTACCCATACTGAATGAGCGTTTCACTACTGGGTTCATCCCATATATTCCGGCTCCGACGCCTTCCAGGGATATATGAAATTGGCAGTAAGAACTGCAAGTATGTGGGCCAAATTAGAAGCCTCATAAAAGTACGTTTCAAAGAGCACATTCCTAAAGTGTTAAAATAGTATGAATGCTGACAAGGACCGTATTCCATAAAGGCCGTTTAATGTTTCTCCTCTTCATGATCAAGTCATTAGTCATTAATTTCCAAATAAGTAATAAAAGCAGGTAAATTCGATAAAATGGGTAGGCAATTAGAGTAAGTAATTTAATGTACGCGAGCATATTTACCAGTCAGAAAATTATTTTAAATAGGATTAGAGTACAATAATTAGATTAGTAAGCTTTTTTTCTTCTGAAGATGCTAACTTTGTTGGCGAAACGTAAATTGAAGTAGGTTTGATGTTTTGGGTGTTTCTATATCTTGAATGAATAAATAAGAAAATCTATGGCATGCCAATTTACAGCAAAACTACACCACTCAAAAGTTCAACTTAGAGAATATTTTCAAAAATGGAAAACCACCACGCATTTTTCTTGAAAATCACAGGAAGCATCCTACATTTTTTTGCTGGGTTGATTTTTAATCATTGTGTTGAACTTTTACGTTTTATGTGGTTGACAACGCTGTATCTGAAACAAGCTCTTTAACGAACTCTGTATAAAAAAAACGAAGTAAGGATCTGGTACAAATGTCCTCGATTCATCTAGACTTGCACAAAATCGGCCCTAACTTGCGTATACATTCATATTTTTACATATCGAACAGAAAAATTTACATAATATATCAAATTTACATTTTGTTTCAGTATTTGGAAATATTGTACAATTTTACGTATCTATAATTGTGGACAAGGCTCTCAAGCCCCCAAAGAACTATTACATAGTATTCACAAAACAACACCAAATCTCAAATCTATAAGAAAATATTTTACACGCGATAGACTGGGAATACACGACAAGAACTATTATTAATATTTAGGGGAGTGTACGGGTGAAATACATGTCCATTCCAGGATTGCATCCATTCAATTTGAATACTTACATATATTTTCCTATCTGGCTACTTGAATGTTCATCCCATTCAGTTTATCTCTAGACATGTTATACATTCTTTTACTATCTAAACTGGTTGAGATTTGTGATGCATTAGTATTAGGGTTCAAACACCCTCTAGCTAAGTATTCGTGAAATGAGATCAGTGGAATTTTTTTATTCATTTTACAATTCTGTGGAAGCGTAGTAGGGCCAGTGTGCAGACTCAGAATTATATAGTAGCTAATTCTTATATACTAAGTTGGAATTCTGATTCAGCATGTCAAAATCAGCTAATTCCCAGATACTAGGTCAGAATTTTATTCAAGCATCTTAGAATTAGTTACCATTTAATTCTGGTAAGTCAGAAGTCAAAATTATATTATGGCAAATTCTGAGTTATGGAATTCTAAATATTGTAATTCACATATTGAATTCTCACGAATGCAGACGTATTTCACCCACACTTTACGCATTTATGAATTCACTAGAAGATAATTTTGTTTTTTTTTTTCTACTGAAGGTTACTTTTAGGTTTTTCTACCCTGACACCAAATTACGTATAAGAGTACTAAGAGTAAATTGCTGGGCCATTGGAATCTTTTCTCGGAAATGTTTCATTTCACTGTAAAAATATATGCACCATTCTGTCATTTTATGGCGGATTGCTTGTAAAGCTTGGCACAAGGTTAAATCAAAGAAGTAACAATTTCGTTGCTAATATGTCGATTGGGATGTGTGCAAAATGCCAAAATTTCAACTGAGATCGCATTTCCAACTATTGAAATTTCAAATTACTCAAGTCAGATTTTTTATTGAAGTTCTGCCTCTTCTATTTCAAAACACATTGAAATATTCAAGAAATATCCAAAAACCGTAGTGATAGTTGTCACAGTTGTTGGCTCGTCTACTGATACAAATTTTGTCATAATTTACCAAAAATTACTATAAATGATTGAAAAGTATGGTATAAGAGTATACTGCTATACCTATCACAGAAACTAAAACCACACAATTTTAGAATGTACAAGAAACTGTATAACATTTGAATTAATCATTGATGTTTATTGAAATGGCATAATGTAGCAATATAATGTATACTTCATCATAATCACATTCCATACTCCGCAGTCCTGAGACTTGCATCTGATGAAGACGACTTTATTTGCACTTAATGAGATAGATACAAAAATGCAAGCCTTCGAGAAAATCCTACATAATGAAGACTGTAACGACGAGTATCTAGAACAACACATTGATCTCCAGCTGTAGCTACCCATTTTAATTTTCTACAGAAATATATTTCTAGTACTAATTTGTCTCAACTCTTGAGTATTTCAGCAGCGTATCCACGAGGTTAGGTTAGGTTAAGTTTGAACGTGAGTGGGCCCGTAGTAGGACCTCCACTGCGGCCATTGGCCTATTTTGGATCACCCTATGGTTATATTTCTCCCAGTATATCCAATATCTTAACGAAATTGAGGAATATATTGGGAGAACAATTTACCAGGTTTTCTGGCCTTACGTCGTATCGCCAAATATTAATAATCTGGTTCTGGCCGCTGTAGGGCATATACACAGAATGTGTTTAGCCGCGTTTCATCATCCTCCATGCAAGTCCGATTTATGCATGTGATGTTTGAGTTTGCAGTGGCCAGCAAGCAAACCTACTATAATTCTGAGATGCGCCCTACTGACTTCTAGCAGTTTGTCAGAGTCCTGTTTTGTCCTAGTACAAGCAATACATGCTTTGGAATGGGCTAGGCCCGGTAGACTACGCCAGTACTCGAGTCTTTTATTTTCTGCTCCAGCTGTTATGACATTCTTGGCAGTGCTATATGCTAAATCGATTACCGGTTCTGGCCAGTGAGCGTTGTTACGGCTCCCCCTTTTGCTAGGGCGACCGATATTTCCTTTCCTTCTAGTCCTGTGTGGCCTGGTATCCAGACTAGGGTAACTTTGTTGCGTTGCGCCAGTCGGTATAAGGTGTCTCTGCAGTTCCATACTGCCCTAGATTAGTTGGATTCAAGCGCTTTCAGTGCTGCTTGACAATCTGAAAATAATTTTTATTGTTTTTCGTGTGTGGTGTCGATTTTTCAGCTCCCTGGCACATATTTCAATGTCATATACTTCTGCCGGGAATACCGTAGCTAGTTTATTACCCATACTGAATGAACGTTTCACAACTGGGTTCATCCCATATATTCCGGCTCCGACGCCTTCCAGATTTTTGGAACCATCAGTAAACCAACGTTCATTTGCCCTACACAGGTTGGTTTCATTCCGGACCCAGTGTAGGATGTGTGAATGTTGATAGTTTCAGGCATGATGTCTGAGGGCATTCCTAGAATGTTGTGAGCTATTATGCCCACCAGCAAGAGGTTATTGCAAACAAGAGTATATCTAAATGCTAGGTAAATGATCAATAATTAGCTATCCAATACGTATGCAAGCCCTTCTAGGGATTATGCTAAAATGCGGATATGATATTGTGCAGTATGCCTTCTGTTCTGTATTGTTATGCCAATGTAAGGAATCAATGATGTTCAATTTGTATAGTTACTTTGATGTTTTTTGATACTGTATCTACTGCGTGTTGACGCTTTTATCTTTTGAGATTTCGTCAGATATACAGAGTGAGTCAAAATAAGACCAACAAACACCTCATTTCGAGGAGAAAAGTTTCCATCAATGTATGTATGTCCTAAAATGCATCCCCTCTGAGATGAAGTGTCAAAAGACAGAAAAATATTAAGATTCAATTTTTTCTAAATGAACTCCTGAAGCAAAAAATGTCAAACTTGGTACACTAATCCAGGTTATCAATATGCCATATTTTGTCTTCATATTTTGTTTAGACCAACAAACAAGACAAATAAGTGTTTGATTGACATCAGATAGGCTCATCGATACTCAACCTAAAAGTCATAACATTCCATGCATCTAAAAGTCTTTCCTATATATCCTATATAGTCATAATTTCTTGTGTGCATTAATTGCATAATGTTAATTTCTTATAACATATCGGAATATTTGTCAACCTCCTTAACATTTTTTTATGTTGGGAGAATCGGAAACATTATACGGGTTTAGAGTTCAACAAACTCCTTTTTTTCGATTATAATATTATTTGATCGAATCAATGACATGGATTCACTGATATGTAACCATACTTCCTTGCATAACTCTTAATTCGGTGAATGTTATCATTCTTATAAGATTGAGAGTGTCATTTTTAAAGCCGTTTCTAGTAGTAGTAGTAACCATACTTCCATGCATAACTGTTAATTCGGTGAATGTTATCATTCTTATAAGATTGAGAGTGTCATTTTTAGAGCCGTTTCTAGTTGAATTATTTAGGAAAATATTAACCAATGAATATGATTTTAATGAAAAACAACAATAAAAGAAATCATGGATGTTTTATTCGTTGATCAGTGGCATACTAATACACTAATACACGAGAAATGAGAATAAAAATAATGATATTAATAAAATAATATTTGACTTCAAAGTAGTTCATCAGAAATTTCAGTTCGTTTAGTAGACGTGACTCAACATTTTGTATCTCAAACAGGTTGCACTTCAAGACACACGTTGATTTTAAATTTTTCTCCAAAAATGTCCAGGAAGATGAAAACTACCAAGATAAGTTATAAAAAATTAACATTCTACAATTATGGCATACGGAGAATTATGACTTTACTCGATGCTTCCTCAGGACATACTTTTAGTATTTCGTAAATATCTTAGAAACCTCTACATTTTGGAAAATGTAATGATTTTTAACTTGAGTATCGATAAATCTTACTTAAGCGAAACACTGTTTTGCCCATTCTCTTGTCTGAAGAAAATACATATACCACCGTAACTAAGCTACAGTTATATGAAATTTAAAAAGTAACTTCAAATTATCACGTCGATGAACCTAAATTAGTGTATCAAGTTTAAATTTTTTTCCTGCAGGTTTTCTCCTAATTTCGACACCATCCCCTCTGAGAGGATGCATTTAAGAAATAAATTGACAGGAACTTTCCACCTCGAAATAGGTAAAGAATCTGCATGCAACGTTTGTCGGTCTTATTCTGACCCACTCTGTATATAACGCAATATAGCATTATTTTGCAGGACAATAGTGATGGTTTGGTGTTGAATTCTTTTGATATTCGGACAGTTTTATTATCGTTAGTGTCAATTTCATCACTGAACGTTTTGATGAGATATATTGTATGAAATTGTAGCATGATTAGGTGTGATTCATTCTTTTATCGTTTTGATAATGAAAAATTACGATTTATGCTGTATTTGTACAGAATTTTTACATTATTTAGTTAATGTGATGTCCTCAATGATAAATTGTGTGACAGACACCATTTGTATCATCAATTATCTTTCTCAGTTGAAACTTTAACACGAAGAGAAGATAATCAGGTTCGAAGTAACTTAAAGTAATTGAAAAAGATCGTCCATTGAGCCATATTATTTTAGGAACTGGATGATATACACAAGTGTTTGCTTGGTTCGAGTCTATGAAGTGAATTAATCTTACTCGAAACCCAAATGATGATTTTGTTAAATCTATTGAAGAACCTATTAACTAATAACATAATGTAAGGAAGAGCTCCAAATATATTATTATCATTATTAACCTGAACCGACTCTTTTCTCCTTGCGAAAATAAATCCCAATCTCATATTAGCCCAGAGTCAAAATCGACCGCCTGTAAACAAAAAAAGTATAACTGGCATTTCGAAATGCATCATCGAGAAAACTTAAAGAATAATAATTAATCACAACAATGGTACGAAAAATAACGTGAATAAGTTTAGATCTGATCTGATCGCAATAAAAAAACTTAATAAACGAAATAAAATTATTTTAAGTATAAAAATATTAACGTGAACACACTATTACTATTTACAACGAATTAAACACAATCAACGAAGCTCCAGAAAACAAAATATTCGAAAAACCCGCTTCAGAGAAGTCCGATTTTTTTCGCGCCGTAAACATCGAGCTAACCTCACTTTCGGTCTACATAACACAAAAGATAAACTCTAATCACCAACCGTTTTTTTTTATGTGGGAACTTTCGATACCGCTTTCAGCAAATCGGAGCTACCTGTCTTATCTAAGCTCATTTTCATGGCATCGTGGTGGTGGTGGATCGACGAGTGGCTCTGTTCGATCTTCTGTTGTTTCTCCTGCTGCTGCTGCTTGTGGCGCTCCTGCTCCTCGCGCTCCCTTCTTGCTTGCTCGTTTATTTCTTTTACGGCTCGCAGTTCCTTTTTGAGTTTCATCCTGCGATTCTGGAACCAGATTTTTATCTGTCGCTCTGTCAGACAGAGGGCGTGCGCTATTTCGATGCGCCTTCTTCTGGTCAGGTAGTGGTTGAAGTGGAATTCTTTTTCCAGTTCCAGGGTCTGGAAACGGGTGTATGTCTGTCTGCCGCGTCTCCTTGGGCAGCCGTTGGGACCTGCAACAGAAAAACAACGGTAAGTGGGTGATATCCTACGCACTGCGCTCATGAATTTTCTGACACGAAATTTGATAGCACTACTTGATATAACTTGTATTCATTTCAAAATTTGTAATCGTCAATGACTCTGCAACAGGAAAGGGTTATAAAACTTGTTAACATCAATCACGTATTATGAAATTTTCACATCACATCATGAAAAAGCTATGCAAAAGGAACTTCATAAGTAAATGAAAGCTTCTGCAAATGTTTTATAAGATAATTTCGTAATTCTTTAAATCAATGAATCAATCAAGCTATCCTTTATTGTCTGAAGATTTACAACTTATTGAACATCTTGAACCCCATAAAATATTTCTATAAGAATATGTTTCACCGATTTTCTTAACAAAGTGATGAAATCAATGATTTCGACACTTGTTGGAAGATGGTTATATAATTTAGCAGCATTGTAAATGATTGAGCTCTTCATCAAACTGGAAGATGGAATGGGTAATCTTGATATGTTATATTTTGGCGGGTGAGTCCAAGAATTGTGTCATACGTTGATTTGTTTTAATGTACCAGATATACGGTTTCAAGAATGGAGAGAGATGGAATCGTGAGGAGTTTCTGCTATTTGAATAAGTCTTTGGAGAATACTCGAGGTTTAAACGTTTCTGAATAGTAAAACTCACGTTGAAGCGATGTTTGTTGCAGGTTCCCCAGAAAGGGATATCATACCTGACAGTTGTCACACGCAATTGACGTAGAGCATAGCACCCTGGGGACAGCTTTTTGCTCAAAAAGCAAATATGATATTAAAAATTGAGGTAACAGTCTGAATGATTCCCTAGGAAGATGTTAATATTGTTAGCTGAAATAATATCATTCCCCATGGGAATGTCTGGTATATTGCATTGAAATGACATAAGATTAGTTTTGTTAGTGTTGAACGAAAGCAGATTCGCATAACACCACTTTCTAACAGCGGTTATGTCCAGAGACATTTTGCTTAAAAGATTGTTTGAATTTTGATCGTGCCATAGGATCGTTGTGTCGTCTGCCAAAATAGTGAATACTCCACCCTCAGTGTTGATATTTGCAAGGTCATTGAAATATAACAAAAACAGAAAAGGTTCAAACGCAGACCACTGTGGTACACCATGTTTAATTGAACCAATATCGGAGTAGCTATTAGCTTTTACAATTTGAGTTCGTTGACACGGATTTCTGAAATATTTTATTCAACAGTTCTAGAGGGCCGCAGTTGTTTTCTGCTAGATACAATAAATTTCCTTGTGTATGTTGTGGGAGGTGGGGGAAACAAAATGATTGACAAAATATATGAGTTGGAATTTTTCCACGTCTATTTGCATAGAAAATTACTACATAGACTTCATTTACATTACTTCGAAACTTTCGGCATACGTTTTTGTCATCTTCAGGGCACCACTGTTATAAGAAGCAGTGATGTCTGCAGAACGCCCCTTCCGCAAGACTCATTCTTACAATGAGTAGAAAAGCCATAAAATGTATTGCAATGAGGGAGATTCCCCGAAGATTACGATGCCAAAAAAATCAAAAGAGGCTCCATATCGTATCGTCTTGGTTCTCAGGAAATTCTCTAAATATCACAGAATTTTTGTAAACTTGAAGACAAAACGGAAAAGTATTTTTTTTACATTTTTGAAAAAGGATTTAAGATAATCGCCAATTGAAACAAACATTTGTAACCTCCATAGCACAAATATAAATAAATGGATGGCCACTTTTTCGTTGTACTCATTGTTTCTCTTTTTTATTTTTATTGAGTCACTGAATTCCACAAGTTTTTGAGATTTTCATAAAATATGTGGTTTCAGTTCAAACTAACTGACACTATCTGACAGCTGGGTGCTGAATATATTGATAATTGTTTGCCAAAACATTGGCAATAAGATTGGAAACACTGAGTATACTTTTTCTGTGCAATTGGTCATGAACCGTCATGATAACTGTCAAAAGAGAGTGAATATTAAATTGTTAGACCTTTTCACTCAGTCCAAAATCATTTTCTTTTAGATAATAATCAAGACAATATGTGACAAATACCGAACACTTAATTTATGCATGCACTGACTTGGAAAATGAATATCTAATTATTCATGGACTACTGATGAATTAGTACAAATACAAGGATAATTCATTAATAGAGGATTTGAAATATTTTTGAAAATCATCCACACGCGCTTATTTTGATCTGAGCACCTGAGCCATCAGTGATCTGAGCACTTGAACAATAATTCCTTCTGTACTCATACCCATATTATTTGTGCGTAAAAGTAATGAAAAAATTAATGCTATTCTTATAAGTTATATCAACTCTTTACAAAGTTACTAAATAATTGGTCTTTTCCATGGTTTAGGACAATCTTTGCAATTTTACTGCGATGACCTTTCTATTCTGCATTTGATGAGTGGTCACACAATTGAGATCGAGCAGAGTGCTCCTGTTAAATTATAAAAAAATGTAATATAATATTAATAAAATATTTCAATTCAATTTCAACTTTACTGACTCCAGCATGGTGTCTCCCATGGTTCTGTATTAGGGCCAACACTGTTTTTAATACGTATAAAAGAGTGTACAGACTATTTCACACATACAATGGCAAACTGTTTATTTCTAAATATCTGAAATTGATTAAGAAAAATCGTAACCAAATACTAGTTCATATCAAATATACACAAGTATCGAAATCGGATAGGACCGTTATACAGAGATGAGGGTGAACAATGATGTATTGAATGGGATCAGAATTTTGTTGAACAAGTTGAAAAGAAAATACAAAAATACCATGAAACAATATTTTTATGTGTTTTCTTGAAATAGAATTATTTTCTTTTTGTCATCATTAAATATGGCTTTGTATTGCAAAAAAAATTTGCAAATGCTGGTGATGTTGATATTACAGATATCTCGTAGTACATTGCATTTAGAACAAATTAGTATTTATTATTATTAATTCAACCATTTTATAGTTATATTACGGAACATTCCTTGATAACATAAACCACTAAAACTTTTTCAAAATGGGTTTGAGAGGAAAAGTCTTGGAGAACTTTTCGATTCATAATACCATAATTATGTAATATTTGTAATCTTTGGAAATGTCCAGTTCAATTTTCATTTCTATTTAATTTTAAAATTCCTTGTAAACCCTTAGAGAAAGTTGAACAAAAACTGTTCATAATTTGATCAAAATTAGAAGGTTTTGATTGATCTTCTGTAGTTTTTGGAAAAATGGAATGGATCATACGTAACACGAAAAACTTGACATGTTGATGGTAGGCCATAATGGTTGATTTTTTGAAAATAATTTATGAAATCAAATTTGTTTAGAATTTAATGCTAGGTATATGAGATTTCTGCAATTTCGCAAAGTTTCAGCTATCAAAAATAAATTTTCCTTACTACACCGTTTGCGAAAATTTATTATCTCCTTCGGTTTTGGAGATATCTTACGTGAGAGTTTTGATTAAAAACCCCTGTATATTCCGAACCCCTCTCAATTCCATATGCTTGGGCTACGGAAAAAAAATTGGTTTAATTTAGAAATCATTGTGTCGTATAGGTAATTGAATAGTCATATTACAGAAGGACCTGGGAAATATATCTGTTGAGCTATGAGCTAGGGAAATTGCTGTTTTATGTAAGTTACATATCAATTTTTTTAGCCTTGTACTTCTTCCCTGAATGTATTCAATTTAATTTTGGTGGAGTTCACAGTCATTTGCTATTTTATAATACTTCTTCAGAAAACCTAGGAAAAACTGTTTGTTATGTAAACATCAGGAAACTTCTCAGTTAAATCTCAAAACCTTTTTCGCAGTATATTTGAATTTGCATTTTACAGCTAACTCGTTCAAATCTCAGTATCATCAAGAAAGAACATTTATCTTATAACGTCCAAGCCATTCACAACTGCAGTTCTAAGTTTGTTTTTAATGGACTACAAAATGTATATCCTCTATAGTTTTCCTTTATTCCTCGAACACAGATAAAACTTTCACAACGAATTCCGCTTCTAAAAACTCTATTATCTTGTGGAGTAAACCCTTTGGATATTCGGTAGGTAATAAAAAGTTTCACGAAACGGACTTTCTTTTTTTATTGTCGGAGGGATGCTGTAAACCCTTTTTTGAAATAGGTAAAAAATTGAAGAATTGAAGAGAAATCAAGAAAGTGTTTAACTTTCGCCAAAGGGTTTTCGGAAATGTAACAATATCTTGTAAAACGCTGTTACCATAAAATGAATTTTATTGTTCAACAACTTGGGTTCAGAATAGCCGTTATAAAACAATTATTAAGGTTGTTTCGTTTGGTAAGCTTTCATGGAAACGAGGGACCTCAAATTATTTCGTATCAGTTTTTAGTGGAAACTTGACATGTTAACATGTTGTAGTGTATTACGTGAAATTGTTACATAAGTAAGTGTTGTGTAATGTGTGCATACATGTTTCAGTAATTTTGAAGTGAGTGTTACTAACACTGTTTGCCAAATCTTCAGAAAGGTAGTAATCTTTCTCTCATCTCATTTAGTATTATGACCATAAAGGCCACAGACATAATAAAATTGTAATTTCGATGGATAGAAAAGCTCATTTTTTCTAAACTAATGTTAATTGAGTGGATATAACGTTATATAAGTTTCTAAAAGTTTGAGTTTCTCAGAGAAATTATTTGATTTGACTAATTGAAACAAAAATTCATTGAGTTTAGTAGCACAAAATTTTGACAGAAATCAAAATACAGAAATCAAGACTTCTACGACAATGAGATAAAAACAATCTTGAGTTCAACTAAATTACCGAACAATTGAAATTTTGGTACAAGTTTTTGTCTCAAATGAATAACTTCGTTAAAGCCAATCAAATAATTTGATATCTGTACATCTTTTTCACATATAGAATATTTGAAAAGTAAATATAAAAGATCGTATTGGAGAAAATTTTATTTTTGTGACTACAAACAAAACCTATTCGTTTTCGTCAATTTCATATCAACATTTTGCATTTACTCTACGTTGAAATACAAACAGTTTTTTATGATGTATTTTCATCAACACACACCAATGAGGATTCGAAAGTCAAAATCTGCATTTAAATCTCACTAACTTCAAAGCCAGAGTATAAATAAATACTAGATAATTTTTTTGTCACAATGGGACTACGTACTCCAAAAATGTTATCAACTATTTTGCTATAATGGGTAGGTGTCGATGTTATATGGGAAGTCTACTAAATATAAGTCGATTATAAAATCGGTATTATTATGGGAAATAGAAGTCCTACTTTTATACCACTCATATTTGCATACTGTATAAAGATTGGAATTCCTTTTATAGTTTCTAATTAGAAAAACTAAATTGAGAGTGGCCGGGAAGATACTCAAATGAGTTGATGTGGTTCACAAAAGTGAGCTTTTTGTTGAACATGATGCCGAAACTTTTATATTATGTGACCCGTAGTACTTGTTGATTGGTCACACAGTAATCAAAAATAAGGGAAATATTTTTAGGTGAAAAAATCATTATTTCACACTTGTGGATTTAATTCAAAAGTTAGTTGTTTCCTACACATTGCCTAATTATTCGCAGTTACTGAATCTTTTTGAAAAAGTTAACAATATCGAACATCATTGCTTTCACAGTACTACTCCAAATCTACGGCAAACAAGAGAGTTTTTGAATTCAAAGAGTAACACATATTATTGCAAAATAAAACCAATGAAAGTGGCCCCAAATTAGATCCCTGTGGGTCTCGCGATGTTAATTTTGAAATATTCCACAAGCGATTCTCTGTAGATTAAAAACGATTTCAATGAATATTGCGTATTCGAGGAATTTTGTCAAAGGCTTGCTTTCACTTCTTCACATCTTCAGAACAAGATTTAGAGTCTGCTAATATACATTAGTTGGTGGTTGTACAACGAAGTTTGACGAATCCATGCTGATGCTGCGCTGTAAAAATGTATTTCAAATATTTTAATAAACACTGGGATTATTGAAATCGGCTGTTAATTTTTTACGTTACGTTATTTTTGTTTCTGTCCAGATTTTAACACTAGGCATACCAGTGAGACTTTCCAGATATTAGAAAACTATTCCTGTGTCAACATCAGGCTGTGCGAAATGTATAAATTGGTGGAAAATAGTACATTTTAAAAAAAAATTAATTGGAATATTATTCGATCAGGAACTTTTGCAAATAAATTAACAATACCAGTTCGGGTTGATAAGCTTTCAGAAAAACAGCTTTTGTTTAGTTCTGCTGGATGAAAACATACCTCCGCCTTTTATTTTCTTCAAATAATAAAATTTTAAATTTTTCATTACTTTAAAATAATGAAGATTATTATTATACAACTCACAAGGGTTTCTACTTTTGTTGGATTTACTATTAATGAAACACCAAAATCTGCGTGGATCACTTGTAATGCTTGCCTCAGAATTTTTTTATAAATTTTCTGATATTTGACTAGACAATTCTCCTATAACGTTTGTATCGCTTAAGGTTAAATAGACAGCTACGTTTCCTGTACCTACATTTTGTAATAATATGTAATGAAACTTTTCAAGTTTATAATTTTTATTGATGTTTTGAAGTACCAAAATGAATATTTTCTACTCATATAGATCTAGTACTTTGCAATGGACACCATCTTTTATGACAGCCACTAAAATAAGTTCAAATATGTTTATAGCCGTGTTTATGTCCATATGAAATTTTCTATAATAATTCATTCTATATTATTTATCAGATCAAAATAAATGATTTATAATCAAATGTTATGTTAACTATAGGTCCAGGGTGGTAAATGTACCTGTATCAGAAAGAATGTCTTCCCTTCTGATCAGTTTACATGCTTCATCAACTCAAAAGTCAACGGCCTTCTCATTATTATTGAGAAATAGTATCCCACAAAGAGGTTATTTCTCACCAAGGCACTGTAGATGAATTTCTTTAAATTGATTTTCATTTAAATCTTCTTTAAAGTTTTATATTTCAAATAAAGTAGGACATGTGAAGATATGCAGCGTCTTGAAATGAAAGATTTTCAAAATCAATCTATGTTCTCTGTTAACCTGAGAAAATTGTTCGTTCAGGACGCAAAATCGAACAAATACCTAATTTTTTTTTGAGTGACCGTTCATTTGATTCAAACAATTAATATTTTGTATCAAATACTCATTCATACAAAAAAATTGTTGGACTTACATATCCAAATAACAATTGATTACAATCGAACACTATTTTCCAGATGTGTACATAATTATTCACATCATTAAACAGGACATATTTCTTCATAACTATGTTTCGTAGTGTACAGTAAGACATTCCAAGCTATAAACATAATCAAAATTTTATTGGAGGTTTAAATAATATTGTTCAATCTTCTATGTGGTATGCGGGATTTTATAATTACATAATCAAAAACACCAGTTGAAGTTTGATGCGATTAGGTATAGCCACTTGTTAGTTGAGAGTATATATTTTCCATGATCCAAACGTATTATAATTTGAAATAGGATTTCATTATATTACATATAAATGGTCTAGGTATTTTGACGATAATTATTTACGGTGATGATTTTTGAATTGTTATCAATTTACCACTCATCATGTTCTAGATAAATGAAACTTTATATATAGAACACTTGCAAAGTAGTGTGTTTGATAGTAATTTCGAAAGATTATTGTTTGAATACAGCATGTCTTTATTTGAATTGGAGAAATGAATTATATTGTTTTAAATAAATTTATTTGTTTCAACTAATTTCAATTTTGACAAATTCATTTTCATTTAGTTTAGAAGATAATTTTGCTGGACATATTGCTATAAGAAACACATTAAAAAATAATCATATTCATATGTCGGTATAAAAAAGTCATTTACAATAATAAAAAACTATTTTTAACATTAACTGATTCGTTTTTAACAGATGAATATTCGTTTGAATCATAGAAATGGTAACTTGATTCAAGTGAATCTTGCTTTCACAAGTTTATGTCTTTTTGACTACTGTGAAATATACACAGAGAAGATGTTTGGTTGTTATTACTGATTATAATTATAAACATGGCCATAGTGTAGAACATTTACTTATTTAATTATATTTATTTATTATACACGTTTATATATCTAAAAAATGGTACATACACATGTGCGAAAAGTTAATTCATATCAAATATCACAATTATCATATATTATTTTCAGAAATTAATAAGAAACAGGATGTGCTCATGACAGATTAGAATTATGAATATGTGATTCGAAAATGTATCATTCAGTGCCGTTTAATGCTTGTAATAATGAATCTGTATTCGGGTATAGAAATCAAATTCTATTAGAGAATAATCTCGTCTTTCTGTCTACAAAATTATTAAAAAAAAATTAATTCTGATGTAGTTTTAACTATAAAAAAGGGAACAACATTATTTATTCATGATGCGAATCAAGTAAAATTGATTACAAACAAATAACTGTTTGGAACAGAGCTATTTTGGGAGATCGGAAGTCGTTGCCGACCGATGTTTATTCATTTACCAAATCCAGCTATGATATTTCAAATTTTAAAAGCATTTTTGACGTTTTGAAACGCCACATTTTTTGCTAGTAATTTAATGAATTTTTACGTGAAATTTAATTGAAATTTTAACCAATGAAATGCAAAGTTACGGATCAATCACAGCGATGATAAAAAACACAAGAATGTATCAAAACTATCAATGATATCAATGATACTTTTAGTAGGATACAGAAGCTTCTATTTTAGGAAAATAGGTACTTCAATACTAAGAAACAAAAAATTAATTATCAATTTATTAAAGCGATGAATTTGAATTCATCAGTACGTCTGCAAACTAATTTTAGTTGACACGTCAATTTTCAAAACTTACTTCGCTTTGGAAAATACTTCATTCGTCTATAAAATAAAGTAAGAATTTTAATAAGTAGTTACGTAAATAACTATTTCAAAATCATTTTTTATTCAAATTGTATGAAATTCTGATTCAAGGAAATATTTTTGTGCAATTTTTTCAAAAAATTATTTTCTCTCTTGCCAGTGGTTATACTAGTATACTAATCTGTAGAAAAATATTCTCTTATCGAAGTGTTCAATTCGTCAAAATATTCGAAATTGTAAATATGAAAATGAAGTTTTTTCTATTTGTTGATCCTGAATCGATATTTCCATCCTAAGGGGGCTTTAACAAACTTTTCTTGCCACAGTGAGGTTTATACATATAATCTTGAATCAAAATGGTAGGTTTAGCTTCGACTATACTTTAGAGATTGGTAAACCGCGTAAATGTGAATAATCCTTGAAATGTTTCAACAGAACCGTTTAACAAATTGTTGACAGTACATTTAAATAATTTTGGCATTCTAATTTTTTTGTAAAATTTGTTTTTACGAAACTCGCAGGTTTTCGGAGAAAACCCCTCAGCTCACTTCAGCTAAGTGACAGGACGCCGGAAATTTATAATTTAATAGATCTCAAATTACCATCATGATACAAAATATCATTCGCCCATTGCATAAAAAATTATTCGACTCTTCTAAGTAAATATAGTTGTAATTATTGCGCAATCAATGAAATTGTTGAACCTCTATCAAATAAAGCATATATATTCAAAAACTTTTAAGGTCCAAATAGTTTTACAGTAATGAGTCTCAACAAAATATTAGAAGAATTATCATCACTCAAGCATACTCTTTCAGAAACTGTTTCAAATTCTATCAAACTTTTATTCAATAAATGATGATGTAGTCTTCTACAATAATAGTCTATTGAATTTTCTGTGATTTACAAAATATTTTCAAATGACCATTTTTCCAGCATTTTAAGCAAACTTTCAGTGTTAAAATTTTAGCCCAACGATCATCAACGGTATCTTTCAATATATTGGAATATTCTAATATCGAATGATCAACTTCATGGCAGTAAATACATTTTTCTCTTTCATTATCTTCCATTGCATGTAAAATTGCATTTCGGGAGCGTTGATTACCATGATTACTTTTAAAATCAGATAAATTATATTTTCTTCCATGTTCGAAATTCAAAAATGTAGGAGGACCTACTTACATTCATAGCAATCAGCAGATGGACATTTAATTGACTTATTTTCCAAAATCTTTTACATTGAATTTGTGAAAATTAGTTACTTATTCTCTTCATTATCTTCCATTTGTGTAGAGGTTTCTATAAATTGAATGAAATCGAGTTTTAAACAGTGGGTACTAATATTGAAACAATATTTTATTATATTCAAATTCACATAATACTTGTTTCATTCAACCAATTGCATGCTTATGCATGAAGCCAATTGGTTGAACGAAACAGATTGTTGTAAAGAGAAACATTCTCAATTGAAAATTGAACCAATTCATTGTCAATTGAGAATGTTTCTCTTTACAACATGAATCCCTTCCCTTCCATCTTGTACGATGGAAAATAGCGACTAAATTCCAACTTTCAGTCGCAGATGATTCCACAACTGACTTTATGAACATCCTGTTCATATTTTCAATAAAAAGAAACAGATTGAGTGTGACAATGCAACCGAAAGTTAAAAAATTAAATTTATGTAATGTCCGCTTTTTAGAACAATATGTGATACTAGGTCAATCTCTCTGTATGATCTGTAACGATAATAATAATAATAATAATAAGCTTATTCATCATCACACTTTCACAGCCTGAGTTGGAACAATAGGTATAAACACTTTAAAAATATTGATACGAAAACTAAATGGACGTAGAAAACCACAAGAAAATTAGTCCGTGCTTGGCATGAGATCTTCGTTAAAACATTAAACATCATTGAAATAAAATAATCTTCAATTATGTTGAAATATGAAAATATATAAATCTAAAAATTATTCAGGTTACACAATTTAAAATAAAATCAAAGTTCTTGATATAATTTTAAAAGCTTTGGGCAACACACAAACTCAAAACATTGAATTTTATACGTGGTTATGGACAAATTTTGACACTAAAATCACATTAAAATAATTATATAACATGATATATGACAAAGTATAACACGTTCTACGAAACCCCATTCAAATCCGAAACAGTAAATAAAACATCAATTCCTATTAATTTTTACGAGGAAGCTCCGGTGTTTCTCTTCTGATGCCGATATCTGAGCGGCCAATTTAACAAATGGCTCGATGACTATTACAAGATTAGAAATGGCCTTAGAAATGGATGTTGCGGAACCATTTGCCATCATCATTTCTGCTGCAAGCGCCATTTCGGCAGAGTTATGGCCGAGACGAATGTGCGTAAGTTATGCCCGTAAACAGACACTTTACATAACGAGATTTTAACCCCCAACCGCGCCCTAAGTCCTTGGGACGTCGGTCTCGAGGGGATGGTCTATTTCTGCCGTTTTTCTGCAACTATAAATAGCCATGATTATTTCGGTGTCTTTGCTACAAGGACCTCCCGTAGTTTGGAATTAGCTAGGTGGAAGGCGGTAACAAAATTGTGTACTTGCGATTTTTTCTATGGTAAAAAAATGGTTGATCCTTTATTTGGCGTTTTCTGATGTTTTTTTTATTATACCTGCTCCAGTCCAATTAGGTTTAGAACCATGCAAATGAGAGAAAAAAATTCTATACCAAAAATCTGGTGATGGAACCCAAATAAATTTTGGATTATTTCTTTTGTTTATGTTTTGGAAAAATCGATCATTGACTTTAAATCGGCAAGACAAGCCAGATATGCTAACCAGGTCTACAAGAATGTACCAAAAACACAAAGTTGGTTCTCAAGCTCTATCTTATATTATGCCGTTCATGATGAAGCACCATATTTGCGTCGCTTGTAGTTGAAAGCATGCCAAATAAGAGAAAAATCATTTACATAAATCCGAGAGAGGTCACCAAAAAAATTTAATATTGAAAAAATAAAATTGTTTGTTTTTTTCACTTTGGAAAAAATGAGGTTTATAAAAATCCATTTCAGTGGGGTAAAAGTTAATTCAATTCTCTACAAGAATGATTCTCAGTTATCTCTACAAACACAGAAAAAAATCGGTACCGTCATGCAATGAAAAATTACAGTGTCTCAATGAACATTTCCATCAATATTGGTCCAATGAATGCAATCGTTTTATCAATGTAGCACGATACTATGAATACCGGTAGTCATAATATTAATGAATACTTTCGTTAATTTCATGTTTACGTTCATTAAATTGGATCGTTATTTTAACGAATCCCAATCATCAAATGAATGAAAACTATTTATTCAATTGATTATTCATTTGCATCAGATTGATTATTATTGTTCTATCTTGGAATGAATGCTGTATTATTGATACAATGATATTGTTCATTGTGACGAGGGATATTTTCCATCATTTCAATGAATGGTGATCACAAAACTCATGAATATCGGTAGTTACTGTAATGGACTTTCCTTGAAAGCAATGAATTACATTAGTTGATTCAATCATTGGTATACATTGAATCTATGTTTCATTTTATTCTCGAAATGATTTCATACATTGATTGAATTCTGTTCATTATTTGAATAATTTGTATTCATTCAACCAATGCATATTAATTAATGCAATGAAGGCATTGATATTGATGATACAGTGAACTTCAAAATGTAGGATAATTGTAATCAAATCTAAATGTCTTGAGGGTGTATGTTTCCTCTCATGGAAAATTATTCATTGCATTAATTTTTTTAGATAATTACAATTCATTAGATGGAAGAGTAAATGATAAGCCTTTTATTATCAATATTGAGAACAAATATAGTATTTTCCCCTTTACCACACAAGCATTTTCACAACTAGATGCGCATTTCGAAAACCAAGTTACCTTCATCAGTAGGAATACTAAAACTGTTTTAGTTTTAGTTTTAGGCGTAAAAATACTTGTGTGGTAAAGGGGGAAATACTATTCGTTCTCATTGAATGAAACCACATTTTAGATTATCAATATTATAATTTTTATGAAAATAACAACGTATCCACTTTATGCAGGGAATGTATTTTAAATGCAATTCATGAGAATATTCATTTATATCTAAACTAGATATTACAATAAAGTAGAAATCAGTACAATGAATATAATGCCAATCACACAATAAAACTAAAACGAACAGTTTTGGCAGGATCAATTTTCAAATTTATTCAAGATTTTCATTCAATATTTCATTTCCACAACAGATTGTAATATCTCTAACGAGATATTATGTAAATGTTTGAAATAAATAGTCAATAAGAAGAAAGTCGTGGTATTTTAGGAGTTTCGGAACAAAAGAAAATATTATTGAAAGGTATGTTGATATTCATTTCAATATCTCGAACATTTAATACAAATTAACATTGCCTCAAGCTAAAGGCCTAACAAGATGTTATTGAAAAGTATGTTGATATTCATTTCAATATCTCGAACATTTTATACAAATTAACATTGCCTCAACCTAAGGCCTAACAATACTTATAATTAATGAAAGATGCGGGAAATGAAGCGAATGATGAATGAATGAAGCGAGTGATGGATGATAAATTAATTATTTCTAAGTAAGGTAGATCTGATTTGAAGTTCACTATGATTGATTATTATGGATTACTATGCAAATCCAGTATGAAACTGACAAAGTTTAGGTAGTTGAAGGTCACCATAAACAATACCTTTCTTTGGTTAACTTGCTTATTTATATATTAGTACGTAGTAAAATCTCACCATAGCTTTCAGTAAACTGGACTGAACTGCTTTCACAGTTACGTTTCCATATTATTGTTGATTTGACAATTTTCATATGCTATTGTTTACTTTAAGATTTGAACCACGTCTCCGCTAAAAGGGATAAATTTGATATAAAAGATTGCATGAAATATGTTCATACAGTTGAGGTAATATTACTCACCATGGTTATGTGAATATTTAACTTTGTCTCCTGAAATCCTGATAGAAATCAGTTCTGTTGTGTTCCTATTTTGACAAACGTCAATCTCACATTTAATTACTTGATGGCTCAACAGAGTTTTTAACATAGGTAATTGAAAGCATGTTTTGGTGTTACAAGGTGTTGAAATATAAAAACGGAGAACATTTGAAACATGAATGAAATGTTTCATAGGAATATTAAAATAATAATAATATTATTAGATGTAGTTCAATGTCCAGCGAGGCGTTAGCCGGGAAAGTAGTTGTTTTCTGTTAGATATTACAAAAAAGTAACTTCAAATTTATCGTAGGGTTTTTTTCCATTTCCAGAGGAGTCATATATTGATTCAAATTTCAATTGAGAATGTTTCTCTTTATAACATCAATGATAATGTTTTCCACAAAGTGAACTTCTGACAGTTCTGTCATGTACTGTCATTGATTTTTTGTGGGATTATTGCTGAAATAGTGGTTTTTGAACTCATTCGTGATATATAGTACAATAATAAGAGAATCATAATGGTGCAATCTTGATGTGTTTGCAAACAATCCATGTGTTCGAACCCGAATATCAGATTCCATTCGTAAGTACCATAGGCGTTACAGTGGGTATCAATCTGTTTTCGCCAAAAAGTCCAAGAAATGTCTATTAAAATTTTGATTTATCTTTAGGTTTCCAGCTGATGTCACAGTAAAAGCGGCTTGGTTGAAAGAGTTGGGGATGAAATGTTCAACTGAATGTATTCCAAAGTCTGTTAGGATTTGTTACATTTATTTCAAAGACGCAGCATTCGAGATTAACCCAAGTGGAAGAATATTTTTGAGGAAACGGGTTCTTCCTTTATTTTATGAAGAATGGTATGTCCCAAGAAATTCAGAGAGAATAGTAAAAATTGTTAACTCAAATATCGTAACTCAGTTTTCATCCACTTCAGGTACTGACGATCTGACACATAATATTATTTAGGTCAATTTCATATTTTTCCATTTCCAGAGGAGTCATGTATTGATTCAATTTTCAATTGAGAATGCTTCTCTTTAAAAAAATAATAATAATAACTGATTTTATTGCCTCAAACTACATGTATTAGAATTTACACAATAGTGAGATTCAGAGGTTATGGAGTTTGACGACAAAAGGCAGAGTTCGGTGTTGACGGTAAGATAAGTTACCGAGAGGACGCGCTCTTCCACTCAACCTATCCGAAGTATGCGTATTCCAGAAATGAAAATTTAAGAATGTTTCTAAACATAAATGAAATATCTCTTTGGGATATCCAAACATTTGGAACATTTATCATATATTTCATCCACACTGTTGAAATATTACAAAAACTTAAAACTACACATAACTTTTGAAACATAAATGAGATGTTTCAATGGGAAATTGATCTAGATAAATTAATTTGGAAACATTAATTAACGTTTCTGAAGTGAAACTGGTGAATACCTATATTTCAAGAACATTCCTGGAATGGAAGTGGTCGAGGTGTTGGAGCGTTTGGCTTCCACCCAGACGGTCCGGGTTCGATCCCCGGTCGTGTGTTACTGAGCTTAAGTGGTTCGGATTCCACTTTTATTTAAACTGTAGGTCCCGGATCTACCTTGCTCGCACAAGCTCTGCTTTTGAGGGGTTTTCTCCGAAAACCTGGGAGTTTCGTAAGAACAAATTTTACAAAAAAAATATGATTTTTGAAATGTTGCAATGAAACAAGTGTGAGGGCGGACATCTCTGTTTCCAGGAATGGTGAAATAGCCTTTGAGTGAAATGATTCGTCATTGATAGAGCATGATTCAGGAATATTCCTGGAACCAGAAATTGTATACTGGGTTTTTTCATTCAACAAATGTTTCATAAACATAGTTGAAATATTACAATAACTCAAAAAAAACATAACGTTTGAGACATAATTGAGAGGTTTCAGTGGGATATTGATAGGTACATATCAATAAATTTTGAAAAATTAATGCAATGTTTCATTAACGTTTCTGAAGTAAAATTGGTGAATATATAAGTAAAGGTATTTCAAGAACCTTCCTGGAATGTGAATTTTGAAATATTGCAATGAAACATCTGTGAGGGCCGACCAACGCTGCCGATTTGGAAACGATGAATTACACAGTCGGCCGCCCTAACTTACACAGAATTACACAGACATGTGATTGATGTCACTAATGATATATGAAGGTGTGATTTTTTTAGATTTATTTGGACAAAGGCTAATAATAGTTGGGATTTCAAATCAAGAACGCAGCGCCGCTTTGGAGAAAACTTCAACTGATCCGCATCACTATTTCACTCTGACAACTATTCCTAATCAAGGTTAAGGTTCATTTTTGACAATGATTCGCAACATCAAAAATACTTTCGAAGCTTCGTTTCAATTTTCTGACGAAATGAATTGATATTTTTGACAAAAAAGTGCCCGAAAGTTTGGAATATATGAGTAGCCAATTAACACGAAAAGTCCGAATTCCAGATGAAATTGACGGAATTTGGACAAACTCGTCATATTTCTGTACTTTTCGTTTTTAGTTTTGGGAGTGTGTTGCTCCAGGGCTTCTAATTTTACTAATTTTAGCTTTACCATTGGTTGAAAAATGATAAGTGTGAAATTCCACCAATAGTGAAGCTAGAACATGAGCTCCGGAGCAGAACACTCTCAAAACAAAGACAACAATGCCAACAATGCAACAAATGTCAGAATTGTTTTGCAGTTGCGCCACACCAAAAAATTAAAATTATTCTTCTCAATAGTACTAAGTGCTAAGGCTCTTTAATATTATCAAATATTACCGAATTACACGGTTTTACACAGAAAAATGGCATTACACAGCAATTGCACAGATAGGGCTTGAATTACACAGAAATCGTGTAATTACACAGACATTGGCAGCACTGGGGCCGACATCTCTGTTTCCAGGAATGTTGAAAGAGCCTTTGAGTGAAATGATTCGTCATTGATAGAGCATGATTCAGGAATATTCCTGGAACCAGAAATTGTATACTGGGTTTTTTCATTCAACAAATGTTTCATAAACATAGTTGAAATATTAAAATAACAAAAAAATATAACGTTTGAGACATAATTGAGAGGTTTCAGTGGGATATTGATAGGTATTTATCAATAAATTTTGAAAAATTAATGCATTGTTTAATTAACGTTTCTGAAGTAAAATTGGTGAATATATAAGTAAAGGTATTTCAAGAACCTTCCTGGAATAAGAATTTTGAAACATTGCAATGAAATATCTGTGAGGGCCGACATCTCTGTTTCCAGGAATGTTGAAAGAGCCTTTGAGTGAAATGTTTCGTCATTGATAGAGCATGATTCAGGAATATTCCTGGAACCAGAAATTGTATACTGGGTTTTTTCATTCAACAAATGTTTCATAAACATAGTTGAAATATTACAATAACTCAAAAAAAACATAACGTTTGAGACATAATTGAGAGGTTTCAGTGGGATATTGATAGGTACATATCAATAAATTTTGAAAAATTAATGCAATGTTTCATTAACGTTTCTGAAGTAAAATTGGTGAATATATAAGTAAAGGTATTTCAAGAACCTTCCTGGAATGTGAATTTTGAAACATTACAATGAAACATCTGTGAGGGCCGACATCTCTGTTTCCAGGAATGTTGAAAGAGCCTTTGAGTGAAATGTTTCGTCATTGATAGAGCATGATTCAGGAATATTCCTGGAACCAGAAATTGTATACTGGGTGTTTTCATTCAACAAATGTTTCATAAACATAGTTGAAATATTACAATAACTCAAAAAAATATAACGTTTGAGACATAGTTGAGATGTTTCAGTGGGATATTGACAGGTACATATCAATAAATTTTGAAAAATTAATGCAATGTTTCATTAAAATATCTGAAGTGAAAGTGGTGAATATATGGGTAAAGGTATGTCGAGAAAGTTTCTGGAATGTGAATTTTGAAATATTGCAATGAAATATCTTTGAGGGCGGAAATCTCTGTTTCCAGGAATGGTGAAAGAGCCTTTTAGTGAAATGTTTCTTTATTGATAGAGCATGTTGCTGGAATGTTTCTACAATGTTTCCGGAATGTGTCTGGAAATTGTTTACAGGGTTTTTTCATTGAGTCAAATATTTTTGTACTTCATCAGAACAAATTGTTGCCTACTTTCGTCGTGGTGTGTGGAAAGATACAATAAATGGGAATTGGTCACAATCCGGTATATTTCAGCACAATCTCAACTTGCAATTCCACCGTACAAATTGAACCATTACCTCCCAATTTATTCGATCAGATACAAAGACATAGCGCACCTAGAGTACCCCATAATTTATTCTCCATATAGCGGACAAATTTACAGCCAGATTGAGAAATAAACATCGATTGTTTATGCCCGTTTGTAAGGTAAACGATCTCTCACCGGGTTAGAGGCGATTGAAGGAATGTGTGAGAGATATACTATCAGGTTATTAATGCTTTCCCTGTCGCTATATACATTAAAGATAAGACTTACGAGACCGCGGCAGTCTCAGAGTTTCCTTTTCGAGAAGACAATTCGATATTGACCTTTATGACTCTCACCTGAAGACGAGTTTTCGCGTGCGATGATAGGTGCAGCGAGTGCGTTCTGTGGCAATGTTGCCAACTGTTTTGGAAGCTGTTTTAGAACGGGCGTATATAGTACAGTAAATAAGAAACAAGGAAGATGTTGAATTTCTACATTATTTAGTAAAACTTGACAAAAAACTACGAAAGCGTAGAATAAGGGCCACAAAGAACTAACAAATATAATTCCGACATCACTTGGAAATATCCTAATTTCGACTTGGGAACTCGGAATTACTATAATTCTGACTTAACAATTCAGAATTAGTAAATAACACAGAATTAGTATGATTCCGACTTTACAGCTCGAAATTACCATAATCCATACTTCAGACTCAGAATTTATTTTATTTATTTATCAGAGGTTCATGGCTATCCAACAGATGATCCTGATAGATTACTTATACTTCGGACGTCCATCATCTTAATGGTTGAAAGATTTCTATCTCTTTCAAAATTGTTCACAACGTTTCAATTGCTTGAATCCGCAATCGTCTTCTGGTGAATAGTGACAAAATCAGATGCTACGCGACCTTTTATAGGTCTATAATTAAAGTGTAATTACGCGCGGTCTTGTGGCGCGCGTGGATTCGCGCTTTTTCTCCCTCCAAAACGGTCCATGCGCGGTTTCCATACGTTTTTAATTTCCACGCTTGGTTGACTGAAGGCACTATTGGCTTCTATATAGGTGGTTTCTATAAATTTCCGTTTGAACCAATGTTCCTCTCTATGAAGAACACTAGCTTCGTCCCAGAGAATTCGGTGGTGTTTTGGCGTGATGAGCAATTCCCGATTTTGATGTTTCCCCTCGTTGAGTCCACTTTTTGTGTTCGGCTATTCTTACTGATAATGGCCTCTTGGTCTCTCCGATATAGGAATCTCCACATTCACATGGGACTTTGTAAATACAGTTTTTACTGGATTCTGTTGTGTTCTCTGGTTTCGTCTTGGTGAGGAAGCTTCGTAAGGTACTACCGGATTGAAAGCAACTCTTGATGTTGTATTTATTTCCGATCCTTCTGATCTTCTCGGAGATACCCCTGATATAGGGGTATCTCCTGATAGAGTTCATCCAATAACATGACAGCACAAAGTTACAAAATATACTGATAAATAGGGAGGGAATAAATGAATTTACACATATTAGATGCCAACACCATAGAACATTACAAAATATACTCAATAACTAACAAGTTTTGTTCTAAGGTAGGAAGTGGCAATTAAAAGAAAAAAGAGATAATTAACAATAACAAAATAGTTAAACTTGAAATGGAAAACATATGAAAAAGAAAAACTATTCGTCTGGGAGGTTATTATTAAATTGAAGTAAAAAGTGTTTCAGTTTTTTTTAAAATTTGTTAGAGGGTACTGATATCAATTTCAGAGTGACATTATGTTATATGAATTCATGCATCGTATCACAGGTTTGTTACCGTAGTAATTAGTTGTATAAATTGGAAGATAAAATATTAGTCTATTTCTTACTATTCTTGATTGACAGTTCAGATTGAAATACGTAATTGAAGATTGAGAGTCAACAATATTATATTATATTTATTGTATAAGTGTTTTAGATATCATTTTATTTGCGCAAGAATGTTTAAACGCGAGAGCGAAGCTCGAGCGTTTAAATTTCTTAAGCAAATAAAATGTATCCAAAACACGCATGCAATATAACGTTTTATTCACAATCACATTCATTTAGAATCAGAATCGCGGAAATTTTTCATCACAAAATGATTTGACGTTTTGCTCTGACAGCGGCTGTCACCTCCTCAAAAATCATTGAAATAACATACAAAAATATCGGGAGGTGTTGAATGGTTGCTATGTATTTTCGATTGTTTATCGACTCCATTTGTAAAAATTTGTGAAGTTGGTGAAAATAAGTAAAATGTGATTGATACTCAAGATTGTATTTTTCATTATTCCGCTAGTGGAATAAAGTAATTCCATTATTCCACTATTGGATAAAGTGGTACTTTATACGGTTCATAAGTGTGGATAAAACTTCAAATATAAGGTGATTGTGGATAAAATATTTTATATGTGAACAATATATCCACATATTCTCTCCTCATTAAAAGACGTTCTAACTTGTAGAACTTCAAGTTTGTTTCATAATCAACATAGTGACGATATCGGAAATATCTGAAATTCAGGTTGTTAATGAGTTTTTTTTGGACATATTGAATCCGTGTGACATATTTTTCATATACTGGATTCCATATCGATGAGCAATATTCCAGAGTTGGTCTGACCAGCGATTTGAACATGGTTATTATGGAACCATAATTACGAAAGCTCCTCGAACTTCTAAGAATGAATCCGAGAGTACGAAGTGCCCTCCCAACCATTTTTTCGATTAATTTTGTGTCCACCATCAGTACTCCCAAATCGCGAACCAGATTGCTTTTGGGATCATCTGATTATTCAGGAATACATTCTGTGTAGGAGGAAATTTGCATCGAGAAAATAGGATATGATGGCACTTTTTGACATTCAGAAATAGTCGTTTCGCAGAACAGAAATCATAAAGTCTGCTTAAGTCTTCTTGAAAATATGCGTAAACTGAGATATTGGCTATTTTGTCCTGAAGCAACTCTCAATGTCATTGACAAATATACTGAAGAGAATTGGGCCAAGGTGATATCTTCGAGGAACACCAGACGAAACAACATTCTCTTGATTTATTTTTACTCAAGGCCACATAATGATGCTTATCAGATACGTATGATGCTAAAAGCCTCAGTTAGTAGCTGATGTGTATACCGAAATTTTCCAGTTTTTTCATCAGGGTAGGATGACGTACTTTATCAAATGCCTTTGAGAAGTTAATCTGATCTGATCTGACTTCACAACACGGAATTAGTATAATTCTGACTTCACAACACGGAATTAGTATAATTCCGACTTTACAAACCAGTTGTGGAGTCGCAATTAGCCTAATTCCGACTTCGCAACTTGGAATTAGTATAATTTCTACTTCACAACTCGAAATTACTGTAATCATTGCGATTCCACGAGTTGGCAATGGAATTATAGTGAAAATGTAAAATTGTACCGTCCAGTGAGAACTTTGTAGATTTAATACAGCTGGTTGGCCATGCGATCTATGAAAGAATACCAATTTTAGATATGCTATTATTGTGGTTGAACAGTTTATTAAAAATGGAGAAAAAATAGCAATCTCCCCTACGGTTTGGTACAGGTATTTTTCTATGTATACGCATTGATATTGGTGCGTTTGATAGCCTCTGTGTTATTTCGACGTGACTCGCGCCGTAATAACCGAAAAAAAAATTTTTTCAATATCATTTTGCGATTTCCATCTCCCCTTCGGTTTGGTACAGATATTTTTCTATGTGTACGCATTGGTATTGGTGTGTTTGATAGCCTCTGTTTTATTTCGAGGTGACTCGCGCCGTAATAACCAAAATTTTTTTTTTCAATATACTTTTGCGATTTCCATCTCCCCTACGGTTTGGTACAGATATTTTTCTATGTGTACGCATTGGTATTGTTGTGTTTGATAGCCTCTGTGTTATTTCGAGGTGACTCGCGCCGTAATAACCAAAAAAAAATTTTTTTCAATATCATTTTGCGATTTCCATCTCCCCTACGGTTTGGTAATGATATTTTTCTATGTGTACGCATTGGTATTGGAGTGTTTGATAGCCTCTGTGTTATTTCGAGGTGACTCGCGACGTAATAACCAAAAAGATTTTTTTTTTCAATATACTTTTGCGATTTCCATCTCCCCTACGGTTTGGTACAGATATTTTTCTATGTGTACGCATTGGTATTGTTGTGTTTGATAGCCTCTGTGTTATTTCGAGGTGACTCGCGCCGTAATAACCAAAAAAAAATTTTTTTCAATATCATTTTCCGATTTCCATCTCCCCTACGGTTTGGTAAAGATATTTTTCTATGTGTATGCATTGGTATTGGTGTGTTTGATAGCCTCTGTGTTATTTCGAAGTGACTCGCGACGTAATAACCAAAAAGATTTTTTTTTTCAATATACTTTTGCCTTTTCCATCTCCCCTACGGTTTGGTACAGATATTTTTCTATGTGTACGCATTGGTATTGGTGTGTTTGATAGCCTCTGTGTTATTTCGAGGTGACTCGAGCCGTAATAACCGAAAAATATATTTTTTTTCAATATACGTTTGCGATTTTCATCTCCCCTATGGGGAGTTGGGCGGAAACGTTGGTAGTAATTTTCTGGAAAACATAAAATTTGCCACCATGACAGATTTCAAGAACGTTGTCAAATAAAGAAAAACAATTTTGCATTTTTCTCATTCTTTTCAAATTTGACAAAGTTTCCGAAATCTGTGGTGGATTCAAATTTAAAATGTTTTCTGGGAAATTACTCCCTATGTACCCGACCAGTACAAAAACTCTTGCATTATTTCCATAATCAATTCTGGTTTCAAAGAAAACTTTTTAGTGTAAAATAAACAAAAAATATATGATGCCGTCATTGGCGGATGTGGCAAAGTTTCGGCGAGACTCATGACATAGAGAGAAACGTTTCTTTGCTTTTGCCACTCTTTTAGATACTTTTTTTGGCCGAGTTATATTCAAAGTATGAATTATTTACTCTGATTTCAAACTTGGAAATGGTTGCAAAATTGGGAAATAATAAAGGATGATATTTTCTTTGTTATCGCCATTTTGCGACTCTTTTGCATTTTTCTCTACAGAATAACAGCAGCATTATTCATAATTTACATTTCCGCAAATTTTTGTAGTTTCATTGCGTACTGAAATATAACATTTGTGAAAGTCTGTACTGTTTTGCTATGTTTTTCCCATTTTTGATTTTAAATTTTGAAATGATTTGGAAACTGTAGATTTTAATCATAGCTTGATGTACCAATCCACCCGACATATTGCATTTTTATTTTCTGACAACATCCACGCCACCTAGGAGCAAGGCATTTTCAAAGGTATAAAAGGGTGGGCAACTGCCCTCCCCCTAGTCATGAGTTTTGTCCCTCCACTGTAAGCCGTTTGCCCACAAAGTGAAAACGTTGAATTTTTTCATTTTCACAGATTTGCGGAAGGATTGACAATGGAATGAAAGATTTTTATTAAATGTACCTACTCTATGGAAGGGTTCACAAATTCGCTTCATTTCTAAAAAAATATTTATGAACTCTCGATTCGTATAAACAGATAAGTCTGTTCCCCTGTAACGGCGTTACTTTTTCAATAAAAATTCGGCAACTATACCGGTCGTGGGTCGTAATGTACCGTTCCAATCCCATTTATGTTGTTTCCTCAGATGTAGATATAGAATGTGGTGATAACACCATACGTGCGCAGATCAATCCCTGTAAAACACCCGTTGTTGCAGGAATGAGTATTCCTAATTTATAAGACATTTTTACGCCTACATCAAAAATATTCAGGTCTCCGATTTATTCTATTTGAGGCCAGCAATCAAACGTTATATAAGATAACTTAGTAGTAGAATTGGGATCATAAATTGGTGGTTGGCTACTTGTACAACATTCTTCACATACCATAACAGTACCCTCCTTATCGACACTCTACTGTGGCCGATAGGCGTACTAAAAGTACTTGGGTTTATACTATAGACAAGACGAAAAATCTATTATGTTATCTTCGCTATCGTTTGGTATTGCTATCTGGAGCCTTCGATACGCAGATATTATAGAGCGTATTCAAGTTCGTTTTTTAAAACGTTTACTTTGTTTGCCTAAAAATACTCCAGACTATATTGTACGCATTGAAACTAACGGCATCAAATTATCATACATAATATTCAAATCTTCGTTAACTTGGCTCAATAAACTGAAATCTATGAACAAGACCAGACTTTCCAAAATTTGCTAAGCACGTCTACTTCATTTGGAGCGAAATGACTAAATTTAACTGGCTTTATATTCGCTGACTGTGAGAATTTATGGCAGCGTTTTCTCAATTATCACTCGAAAAAGCTTACGGACGATATTTTGGCAAAATTCAAGCAAAAGCTAATTTCGCTTGACTTAGAGAGACTTATGAGTTCTTCCTACCCGCTGATATACAATGGCTTAACAGTTACCGACCCATCAAAATCTTACATAAGTGTTCCCTCACAAATCTATATAACGCGTATTATTGCAAAAAATCCTTGATGTTCTCGTTTCATGGCTCCTTTTAGCATATTGACACGTCAGAGATATGTTCGATTTGTAACCTACACGTGACTGAGGCTTTGCAACATATTCTGTTTGAATGTTCTATCTTTTCGGGCATAAGACAAAATGCGATACTCTCTGAAATCGGTGATATCGATGGTATAGTACTTCTGCTCAATACCCATAAATTTTTACACTTAACAAACCTTGTGAAATCCTTGATTAATATCATGAAGTTGCGATCTTTCATTTTGAATGAATGACTGTTCAAATGGTGGAAACTAGGTATAATATAGGAATTTGTGTAACTCTGCATCACTACTTTCATATAAGTTTAACTTTTTTTCTCAATGTAGCTACTTCATTTACTATATTTATGTTATATTAAAATGAGTTAGCATGTAAACCGAACCCTTGTGACGAAAATGTAATTTTTCTAAGACAATAAAACTATCTATCTATCTATCTACTATAGACAAGATGAACCTTGCCTAGGAGTCCGCAAAGACCGCCACATACTGGCTCACTGGCTGTGTTTCTGTTTCTTCTTTGTTTTTCAAATATGTACACACAATTTTGCTAGAAATGACAGCAAAAGAACGTTTAACGCTAAAAGATAATTCTTGTTTTCGATTATATTTAAGTATATATATATTTTTTAAATGCTAAAATAATTTAATTGGTTCCAAAATAAATCATTTATTGAAAAACTTGACTGAAAAAAATTGTTAATTTTATTTGAAAAATAAGTTGGGGCCAGGGGGCCACCACTTCTTTGTTGCCCTTAGGCCTCCAGACCTCTAAATCCGGCTCTGAAGTATACTGCAAAAATATTTGGTATATTTTTATAATTTATGAATCTAAAAATCGTTGTATTTTGAAAAAATATAATAATTAAATATAGTTACAAAATGCGTTCTTACTATATTCACTTTGAAGTTTTATAGTACATAAAGTTGTAATTATCGTATAAATACTATAATTATAGTACGTTTGGCAACGCTGTATCTGCGGCCGAAATCCCGTCGAGAGAATGGAATCCGACGGCCGTAGGGAAGCAATATGGCGGACTGGTCGTCGCCATGGCAACGGACCCCGGGGTGGCGGTTGGCACCCTCTCTCGCGAGTCTGGCCGATACCCGAAACATCGCACAGAAGTGATTTATATTCCTATTAGCAATTTGGGAGTAGTGATTAATAAATTTCGGATCCCGCTCGTAAATTCTCGGGGGCACTTTCGGTGCAAGATGACGTGGATTCGCGTTTTGGGTAGGGCCACGCGAAATTAATTGCTGTCAGTCTCGTCTGCTACGTTCGCGTCGGAGATTTTTTGCCGGTCTTTTCCATTGTGAATTATGTAGAAATGGAGACACTGTTTTTTCTTGTTTCGCACTGGTGGTTCGTACGAGACCGACCAGACGAGATTTTCATAAAGTTTTGATCGTCTCGCCGTTGAAATAATAAGTCTCGTATCAGGTCTCGTCTCGCAGCCTTCACTCTCGTCTCGTCTCGCTTCTCGTACGAGGGTCTCGTAAAAGTATCGAAATCTTGTCATGCATTATCCTATTGTTTCAGTGTTATCAGGAATACCCAAATAGTTGCTATGAAAGAGTCGGAAGAGAACAGTACAATTTTTGAAAGATAACATGTATTTTTATAGTTTTTGTTTTTTTTTAATTTATTTTTTATTAGGTTTTCAAGTCCGCACGTACAAATATTCACCTGCAAGACTCTCGTACGAGACCTTATGCACGAGACTCGAGACAAGACCAATAAAAGTCTCGTTTTGTCTTGTCCGAGTATCGTCTCGAGTCTTGTCTCGGAAACGAGACAAGACCATGCGAGACCCTCGCAAACGAGACTCTCGTACGCACCACTATTTCGTATACCTCAAAAATTACATGAAATTCTAGTTTGGTACACTAAAATAATCAATGAATTTGCGACTTCTCGTTTCGTGTATCGACTACTGCGATGGCCCAAATTTCCACGAACTCAAATGTCGACGTAAGGTTAGTTCGTTTTGATTAAATCATATTAAAAGTTACTCCCCAAAAAGTGTATTTTCAAAAGGAGAAATGATGTTATCAACTCACACTCACTCAAATGTCTACGTACGAGGATGTATTGATATCTAGTTAGCCTAGACCAGTTCCCTGCATAAACAAAATATTGCGTTACCATAGCAACGAACAATAACTTATTAGAAGTGTCACTGTAAAGTTTGACGTCAAAAAAGTAGGCAATAAATTAAAAGAAAAAATATGCCCACCGAAATTGTTATTTAAAAAAGTATAATTATATTTCTAATATTTCTTACATAATACTCTTATTTGAGTTCTCTTTTTTTTATTTGAAATTTCTTATATTTGCATTTGTTATTCAATTACCATCAATCTGATATTTCTTATTCACGACCGCCATCTATTTTCAAATGGTTCAGTCATCTCTCTATCGATGATGGAATCTTACTTCCAGATTTCTGCGAAAGCTTGATAACATAATCCTTTTTAACAGAATTTCTGGCTTTCTGAGCTTTCTACGAGATGGTGCGTATGCATATTTCGTGAAGTTTGCTAGATTGATGAATATTGATCTAAACCTAGGTACTCTTAATTCATACAAGTAAAAGCTACTAATAATACTAATTGTCTTTATGGAATTCAAAATTTGGAAAGTTTATATCACTTAGGGGAGATTTGCGCAGGTAGTGCGCATCAGTTATCTTTTTGAAGAAAATTTCTCAATGTTGAGGAAATCTGTAATGGAAAAAGGGTGACACGTTGATGCTACAGATCCACTTCGCGTTCTCATAATGGAGGATGCAATAAATAAGTTTTTCAAATAATGTTTTCCTCGAAAGTGTCTGGGACGCAGATCGGCTACTGTATTTCTGGTTTTCCCACTTCACAACCCTTATTAAAGGAAGGGAATTCACATGAAGTAGTTAGGTTGGGTCTTGGAAAACTTATTTTGTTCAAACTCATTTCATTTTAAACAATTTAAAGTTTAATTTTGGATTTTTTATTTTCAACAAATCTTTTTCACAATTACTGGTTTCTCTCCATGTTCCAGCTCTCTCTTGTTTCAACAAGTTTCCTAGCAACTAGTCCCCTTCATTTTGTTATCGTATTGTAATTGTTTAAATAAGTAAGTAACAGATATTTTTTGTATTCTACTGGGGGCCTTTATTAGTTTTGCAGATGGCGTTGTGGCATTTCTTTATATTTTTGTAACTGTGTGCTTCCAAATGGGTGTTTTGTAAATAAGACATTTCACTGATTTCAGTTTGTTATTTGCTAAGGTGCTCATTTCTATTTTCGTGATAATGGTTTTTTTTTAAAGTAAGGTACTTATTTTATTTATATAATTTGTTTATAAAAATCATTGCACTAGATGTATCAATAATGATAACTATCATAATATTATGCAAATTTTCGCCATTATACACCCTTTTCTCATGCCTCTTGTTATCCATCACGACCAAATTACAATTCTCCATCGAACAATAAACATCGAAAAAGCTTCTAGAAAGCGATATCTAGAATTCGTCGTAATATCTTCGCAGTCACGTTTCGTGCACCGGCTGCGAACCACCAAAGAAGGACTGCTAAAGAAAGGGAGAACCTACGTGCGTCGAATACTCTATTTCTACCTACACCAGTCAGCGGGACCTCGTAAGTTTGATTTGCATACGCTCCGTTCGAGCGCCAGATGGCGCCAACGACTGCAATTGCCGAACTAATGGTCTTTCGGATCGCTAATTACTTTTAATTTGAATAAAGGTCATTACGTCGGAGAAAAATGTGCTCGGAATTATGCTCGGACTCAACCTTATTCGTTATTACGAGAGATTTACCTATGAATTGGAGAATTACAATTTTTTGTCCCCTTTTCTTTCGACTTAATTGAATAGGAATGAAAACGTGAATTTTAGGATTCTTTCACAGATGGTGATTTTGTTTTACGAAAAAATTACTATCGTAGATATCTATGGAAGAGATTACTTTTTCTAATCGAATTGTTTTGATTAGTAGAACGATGTTCGTCGAAATAAAGATAAATAGAAACGTCTAGACGTCGACTTTATTACATACTTTAATCATTGCAGAATAATCTTCCAAATTATAAAGGAATAGATACTTGTCAACAAATATTAAGTATTGTTTTGTGGTCATTCAGCTACTAGTCCAAGATCCCAAGGCTGTCAGACATTACTTATTTTTGAACGAACGAAATGTGTACGATTGAGTAGTGCTAGTATGTACTATATTCGCATGCCTACCTGCTAGCTTGACCAGATGACCATTCTTCAGATATTAAGGAAACAAGGTAAGTAAAAACACAACCCAGTTGAATTGCCAGTCTGCAGATATTTTTCAGTAACCCAAGGTAGGTTCGTGGACAGAGTCACTAGCTACCACGCCGGAGCTTCGAGTTCAAATCTTGATTCCAACAATTTTTTATCACAGAGCGAACTCCACAAGCACGCAGGTATTAAAAGTCCTCATCTTTTCAAAAATAAGTTATGTCTGAAGGCCCTGGGATTTTACTTATAAGGAAATCTTAACAAAATCTTTTATTTATCAAAATTCTGTTTTCTTTTAAATTTCTTTTTGAACAAAAATCCTCCCAGAGTCGAAGCCGTTTCCAACCGAGATGGCTGACCCTAGTGAGATGCGTCTGCTGAGTTTAAAAAAAAATTGTTGGAGACGAGATTTGAACTCGGAGCTCCGGGGTGGTGCTAGTGACTCTGTCCACGAACCCACCATGGGTTGCAGAAAAATATCTGTAGACCGGCAATTCAACTAAGTCAGTAGTGTTTTTACGTACCTTGATTCCCTAATATCTGAAGAATGGTCATCTGGTCAAGCTAGCAAGTAGGCATGCGAACATAGTACATACTAACACTACTCAATCGTACACATTTCGTTCGTTTAAAAATAAGTGACGTCTGACGGCCCTGGGATCTTGCTCTATACAGCATATATCGATGACCAATATTTATTTATTTAGCAATAGTAGTTATACAGAGTATTGGTACAAAATTTTTATAAAATTAGAACTATTCTAAAATATGTTTAGAAATCAAACTTTCCGAAATTTCTATGGAGACGGTTTTCAGGAACCACTCGGAGTTTCTTTTTCTTTCCGTATACCATTACCTGGGCCATCAGGAATAAAGACAGCAGAGAATAAAATAAAACACCAACGCAATAGAAAACAGCATCAAAAGATATTGACATCTACATCTATGAAAACAGTGTCAGGCCAGAAGTATCCCAAGAAACAATTTCAGCTGCAAAAGAAAAAGTTGATAGTAGGCGCAAGAATTAAAGGAGCAGAAAACAAACTTTTGAAGGAAGATGATTTAACTAAATAAAACCAAATCATGGAAACTAGAGGAAGTAACGGAAAAAACTGCAAAATAGCAGTAGCACGGACAGAAAAGAGCAGTTCAGATGAAGACGATACTGGTGAAAAAGAAGTGAACGAAGACATTTGAATCATATTAGGTGATATTATGAAAAATACAAATTTTTGAAGGTTTTTTGTTTTTTTAAGACTTTTTAAGTTAACTAGTTCATAAATAAAAGCGTGTTTTCAAAAAGGTTTTTTACGTTTATTCTATTCTGTACTTTTCAGCGTTAAAATGAGTTCATATCTGTCTTAAAAGGTGACCAGATGCTCAGAGGTTGTAGTTCATTACTACGTATGCGTATATTTGCTACCCCTTGCCATCCAGCTTTTCGGCTAGTATTCAACTTTGATGAATAAATACATACATACAGGTGAAACTATGAAAATTATATGACTACACTGTGTATTTCAAAATGTTTCCGTTATTTTTTCAATTTTCATCTCGTGAGTATTTGCAATTTTCTTTTGATAATGAGGTAGGCTCGAACTTCCCGACTGACAGTTTTTGCCCTAAAGAACCCCGCACCATTCTTATGGAAAATGGGTCCCGGTGAAATTCGATGAAATTTTGATATGATGTAGTTCAAGTCAAGCTGATCAAAAGTGCCCATGGGCACAACCCAATCCTATGGCTGGGTTTCGAGATACAGGGTGTCAAAGTTGGTAAGTGGCCATTTCTTTAAAGTAATATTGCTTTCATTTTAAATAGAAATGTTTTGCGCGACGAATATTGCTTGTCCATAAAACAATTTAAGACTGGTTTTTACAAAAAATATTGTTGTATACAGGGTGAGTCCAGCATTATTCAAAATGAAATTTTCATTCGACCCTAAAAAATGAAGATGTGATCAAACCAAGTAAAACGCTGAAATGCTCATCATTTGAATATGTCAAAATTGATAAATTCATCATTTTGTACAGGGTGAGTCAAGAAGTGACAGTTCTTCTGCTGACAGTTTGCATATTTTTATTTTATATTTTGAGCTCTAGGGACACTTGACCACGAACAATTCAAGATACTTCTTGAACGAAATTGATATACAGTGTGAGACAAACACTGGGTGATAACAAAAATTGAGGAAAGGAAATAACTCATCCTGTAATTGATATGCTGAATTTTTGATATGATAAAGTTCAAGTCAAGTTGATCAATAGTGTTCATGGGCCCAACCTCGAAAAATGGACAGTTTTTTTCTCTACAAGGCGTTGAAGGTTACCGTTTCAAATAGTATATTAAATTATTTTTACATTTTTCCTTTCCAGCCCCATATAAAAGGAAAATTCATGTTATGTCCAGGGAACATCATGATGTGAAGGAATAATTATCACCGAATAATATTTTAGATGACAGTTCAATAATGGTGTCCGGTTTTCGTCGTTATTTCAACATTGGCCATTGAAAATTATTCACCCTGTACATAATGAACATCCTTTACCAAATTCCTGAAATGAGATTTGAAAACAAAAAATATGACTATAAGCTCGGTGGAATATGTGGATAACTGAGTTAGTCTTATCTGTAAACCTTCAACAACGTGTAGAGAAAAAACTGTCCATTTTTAAAGGTTGACATCGAAAATTCTGCGAATCAATTACAGGATGAGTTATAAAAAAATCTCCATTTCGCAATTTTTGTCATCACCTAGTGTTTGTCTCAACTGTATATCAATTTCGTTCAAGAAGGATGTTCGTGGTTAAGTATTCCTAAAGCTCAAAATATAAAATAAAAATATACAAAATGTCAGCAGAATACCTGTCACTTCTTGATTCACCCTGTACAAAATTTTGAATTTATCAATTTTGACATATTCAAACGATGATCATTTCAGTGTGTTACTTGGTTTGATCACATCTTCATTTTCTAGGGTAGAATGAGAATTTCATTTTGAATAATGCTGGACTCACCCTGTATCCAACAATATTTTTTATCAAAAACCAGTATAGAAGTATTGCTTTACGGGCAAGTAATATTCGTCGCGGAAAACATTTTTATTTAAGATGTTTTCCTGAAAGCAATATTACTTTAAAGAAATAGCCACTAACCAACTTTGACACCCTGTATCACGAAAACTAACCATAGCATTGGGTTTGGCCTATGGACACTTTTGATAACCTTGACTGAACTACATCATATCAAAAATTCATCGAATTTCACCGGGACCCATTTCCCATAAGAATGGTGTGGTGTTCTTTCCACGTCCCAAACCATGGAACACACTTTGAAATCATATACCATTTTTTACATTTTATACTTTTATTTATGTTTTATAATTCAAATTTATACATTATTCGTTGTAAGTTTTATTCGGTCAGTAAAAACAGAACCCGCCTTTGCTGTGATAGTTCGTAAATCATTAAACATATAACATCAACATTGACTGAAGTATTCGGCTACGCCACGGAAGTAATAGTAACCCACGAAAGTATTAATATGAATATGTGATGGCCAAAATCGCCAAAGACACTCAATTTGACAAGAAACATTATTCGTAAAGCCCAATTTATTGGTTATCTAACTGAATTTATTAACCGAATGTAGAATCATTGGTAAATAAACTCTAGCAAAGTCTGTGCGAATTTGTAAAACTCATTAGGCACACGCTCTGATTTTTATTCTGTAATAAAATGGAGAGCATTAAAACGGCAGTCCACGTGGATTTAATACATCGTTGGTCACCACGCGCCCATTTATCACTACCTGAAAGTACTTCGTAGTGATTGGATCTAGCGTCATAAAGTTCGCTCTTGTTCAAACCAAAATCATCGAATAACATTTCTAAGAATTATTTCATAGTCCGAGAGAAGTGAAAATGAATAAATTGGCGCTTATCTGAGTCGAGCGCTTGCTGACGGTTTTTCCACCATTACAATGCTGGCTGACGGTTGTTTTCATGTATAATAATAATAATCGACTTCATTTACCAATTTGAACAATGAAGAGAAGTTGAAGGTAACAGTACACGTTGAATTATTTGGTGAAAGGTCGAAGGAAGAGCTAATGCTGTTTTTCATTTCAACTCATAGATATAAAAATTAAAAATGAAATTGTGATTATTATTAAATACACCAAACAAAACAGAATATCTAGTAGTTCTTAACTCATGGTATATGGACGATACAAAAAAAATTATGAAAATTAGTTTCAGCCAGTTTCAACAGAGATTAGTTCCATTCTGAAGTCATCTTAAAATCTGCTTTGGTTCCTTTTTTAAAATTAGATATGGGGTTTGACAATCAAAGAAAAAATTGGAATTAGTGGTATATTCATGACTATTCCACTCTTCTCAAGATATTCACGTAATCTGACCAATCACAAATCAAAGACAACTTGTATTATCGCGAAAACACCAGCTGTCTCTCAGTTCTGATTGGTTTGTCAGCGTTGGTGTTTTCAACGATGTAACCATAGATGACAAAGCAAAGTTTGACATTTTGACAGATCATAATTGTAGGAGAAAATGTCAAAATGATTCGAATCGTAACTATATAATAAATTGTTGATAGTTATAATACATTCTTTGTGATTATAGTTGATTGATTATGGTTATGATGTCCTGCGGACTCGTGGTGTTTTCTCGATACAATTCAGTTTCGTTCAGAAATGAATCGACAGACTTATCGCAAAAATTTTGGTATTACTACTGAATATCTTGAAGATTGTCAGCATTATTTTGGCAGCTGGGTTCAGTTGTCATCAAGTTTTTTACAAAAGAATTCGTCTATCGTGAATCCGATCATTGAAGACAAAAAATACTTTTCAAAATGAATAGTTCCGTCGGAGACCTAACCGAAGCTTTCCTACAACTTGTGTCAAGAAAAGGGGTTGGGAATTATAATAAAAAACAGTGTTTTTGGACAATTGTAGAAAATATATCGGTGGTTCTAACAATTTAATAAAAAATCACCCATTTAGAACTTTTGCTATATTTGATTAAATATGCAATGGACAGTAACAATTTATTTTTGCAAAATTTAGTTCTTTCTTGTGAATGTACACGACGTTTGAAGATTTATGAAAAAAAGAGAGTTATTTCTATGGACATTTATAATAATAGTAATAAAAATGAATCAATTTCAGCACTCGCTTTGTTTTGTTGGTACTGATTTCATATTCCAGCTGAGCAAACGTGTAGAATAATTACTGAATGGAATCACGTTCAGTAATAAAAAATTCCAACCGAGTTCAAACGCTTTACTACAAATGTTTTCCGTGCATTCTATGAGGTTGTGTGGGTAAATCAAAATACCTGGGAGAAATTCGTGGATAATAAACACAGCATTTTTTGACATAACCTGAAATATGGCTCGTTAACACGCAGAAAGCCAAGTCCCGAATTACCTAATAGGTCATTCTAATCTTCTTGAAACATTTCCATTATTATAATTATAATGGGACGTTATTAAACTGAGGTTATGCGCCGAAAACACGCTAACCACGAATCAAAATTCATGTTTTGTTTTAACGGTACAAGATCTTTTGTTAAATCAACTTGCTGGATTTCTTCATTAGAAACTGAATAACAAATCTGTTTTAATTACACATCAAATTTTCGTATATACAATCATTATCACGTGTTCAAGGTAACGCCTTGGACAATTTGTTATTGAATCAACCAGCATCATGGTAAACTACAGGGTGGCGCAAAAGTAATCAAAAATAAAAAAAAATGTTTGGGTAAAAATTCAATTGCTATCAGATTTAAATTAATAAGTTTGTTTGGACAATTTTTCTTTGTGAACATGAATCAATAACTATTTGAAATTTGACATATTTCATAGCTGTGTTAGATAAGGTTTAAAAAAACTCGAACTCATTCCAGTTAAATAATTGATTTTTAATCATCAAATCCTTTGATTCATACAATCAGACAAATAATATTTTTTGAGAAGAAACACTGATAAAGATTCACGAAGAAGTTGTTTCAGTCATCTTATTGACAAATGAAATTCTGATTGGACATTTCTACTGATATTACATATAACAATTGAAGCCAAGCACTTACAATGGGGAAAAAACTCAGAGAAAGTCGCCAGCTTTCAGACGAGAAGCCATAAAGAACTCAAACTGATAGCAGAATTATTTCCTGTTGACATATTAGTCTTTCAACAGAGTAATATATATTATAAAATCTAGATAGTTTACCCGGATACCATTAGACAAGGGCGCATTTCCCATTACTTCAAAATAGAGCAGCCTTTCAACTGATATGATGGTTATAGGGAGAGGAATAATAAGATATTTCAAATCGAAAAATTAATAATAATATTCAGAAGGTTTATGACAAATTGAGATGAAAACATCATACTAATAGACATTTAACGAAAAAACAAACAATATGTAAGAATTCTAGATCTATCAGAGAGACAGTGTGATTTAACTAGTTATCTAATATGTTATAAAAACTAAAACTGACTCCTTGTTTGTCGTCAGTATTAGCTTTATGTCCCAATAGCACAGAGTTGATAAAATTGTTATTTTCGTTAACCGGCTGCAACATTACGTGCAACCCTCAGAAGACTAGTGCGAGCTAGGAAAGACGTGTAGCCCTCACCTTTTAATGTGTGATGCCTTGCACCAATCGATAAATATGAAAGAAAAATCAATTTATTAATTATTGTCTTCCCTACTTTGATATATTACTATCATTTTAACGGACACTTATTAATTTTGAATATTGTTCAAGAGATCCATTCCTTGATATTGGCCGTGGTGGTAGAGCGTTTGCCTTTGGAGCGAAGGGTCGAAGCCTCGCATGGTCATCGGTCTTGTGCATGGCATCACACGTTAAAAGGTGAGGGCTGCGTCTTCCCTAGCTCACACAAGTCTCTCGAAGACTTCCGAGGGTTGCGCGTAGGGGTGCAATCGGTTGATGAAAATAAAATTTATAACAATAACAATCTGTTGAAATAACATCACCGACATAGCTTACCAACTGACTATAGCTTTTAAGTTTCATAAGAATATCTATCTAACATAATAGGAGTTTTTAATAGTACTTTAGAGAGATCCAATTCATGATTAGAACCTTCGAAACGGTGACGATTTCTTGTTGTTCAGACATTGAAAAACGAAATGAATAACTGAGATAAAACTCTCATTAGGATAACGATCAATTAGCATCCCATTCCGAAATGAAAGTCCACAGCTCGAATTCTTTCCTAAACCAGTATTTAATGTGAATTAAACTCCTTTTATGTAACTTTTCCAGTTCAAAACGATTCGCTGGAGTATCTTCAAATTACAAATAAACAGAGAGCCAGAAAGACAGAAAAATATAAAAGGAGAACGAGAAATATTAATTAGAATCAATGCATCATGGTATTAATAATTACTGAATAAGGATATGTGAGTATATTTACGTATTTATTGATATTTGAATAGAAAACCAGTTATATAATATACACTTTTTTGTTCTGTTTATTAGATTCAGTAGTGATTTCATCTGCCGTTTGGAAACTGATGTAATTATTGACACCAAATTAATGATTTTCTATCAAAATAACATACAGGATGTTCAGAAAAACAGAAAACTGATTTATACCTGCCTATTCAGACTGAAGGTAACCTACAAAATAAACGAAGCATTCTAACAAAATGTCTATCTCAAAGTTTCAATGCATTTATACGAGGGTAGAAGGGCCTTCGCTATTCTGCTGCTCCCGCAGCATCATCTTCTACTTCTGCAATAGCGATCATTGCAATTTCATCACAATTTGCCATTTCATAATATCAAATGTAAACAATGGATTATTATCGAGGTTAGGATTTAAGTCAATTATTCCGATCGATAATTCTTATCGCATGCTAAATATCCGCTCGTTGTTTTACGGTCTATAATTATCGCTGGTGATATTCGAACATACCATTTTTGGGGTATCCTTCGATAAAGTGCAAAAATCGCATGCGATATTGCATCGAGTGAACTCAAACATAGGGTCCCTGGTCCTTCAACTTAATTTATTTTTGCACGACTAGACCTTTCAACTTTCCCTATTTCATAGGCAGCCTTGTTTTAAGGTTTTTGAATAATTTTCTCTATTGGACCATGGTGCTCGAGAGGGATACTCAGATCTACGTTCCGTGTAGATACCGTGTCTTATTTATGTTATCAACAACTCAAATAAAATTTTAATGTAATATAATCACCTACAGCTCATATAAACAAGACTATGTACCTAGCACCCTAGATAAAGTCCAAAAAAATATTCAACCATACACCAAACTCACTCCATTCCACTCCGGTAGATGACTACCAACGATCTACCTGAGAATATAAATAAATCGTGCTTGAGGTTCAGGAAATATAATTCAGTTGAAAATATTCAAATCAGTCGATGTTCTCCCAAAAGTTACACTACTTGTCCACGGAAGAATTGGTCAATAATTATGCGTCATTCGTTTTCAGTACTTGAAGTTTCTTGGAAAACGTGCTGATAATTCTAAATTGTGTCCTTCAAACAACTAATTTGATGAACATCTTTCGAGATATTCAAATGGACGTGAATACGTAAACACAAGAAATCACAATATGTTCCTACAGAAACTAACCTGTTTAAGGACAGTCATCTGGACTCCTATACAGGACGGTTCTCTGAACAGTCAGAATATCTTCTATCGTTTTTTATCAATCGTTGAAATGTGACTGAAGCAAATTGATTATAAAATCTACCCATGATATAAAAATCGTTGAAGGATTCTATAAAAGGGTTATAATAATGTTCACTTTATGACTTATTTCATTAATAACTGATTTGAATACACTGATAAAAATACCCGATTAGAGACAAAAGAATCATGCTTTTGGATTATTTTCTCTTCTTACAAAGAAATTGTCTTCGTCCCAAATATTTTGCTCTTGAATGAAAATCATTGTTGCTTTTGTAATAAATGTTCTATTCTTTTGGCTTCAAATGCTTTTGAGAGGACATTATTAACTTTGTCTCCAGTCCTGCTTGGTTGACTCTTGTCTCAAAACCATAACCACTTGATCTTCGCTATGCATGAGTTCGGGTCTACCAGTCTACCCGAAGTTTGCCGATACCCATTTGAATTTGAGCAAGTCGCAACGACCTGCGCCCGCGGTGCAGGGTGCAGGAGTCAGCGTATCAGTTCACTGGTCAGTGGTCACTAGTTAGCGCCATTCTGCCATTGTATTTTCTTATGTCGAATGTCGATGAGTTGATGTTGATAAATGGTATTTGCCGGCAAGATTTGTGTTGTGATTAGGTATGATGAGTGAAACCGGTTTAAAAAAAAAAGTGGTATCGGTGATACTATTCAAAACTGTTTTCGTCCCATGTGTGTACGTCGGACCGTTCAAAAGTTAACAGGGAGGGACTATTTACGTCCACACTGTATAATATTACAATGTAAAGTTATAATATGAAAATTTTGTTTTACTTCCTTTACGAGTTTTATGATTTTGTTGGTACCACCTAGAGTTAGTTTTGTTTTGTTCCTTATCCACCCAGCAATACCAATTTTCCCTGATTTGTGTTCAGTAACCAAAGTAACGTGCTATGTGTTATTATTCAAATAAATACGTTTTTATTAATATTTGTTTTTCCTAATATCCCTATAAGTTTTTATGAATATTTAAATTTCAATTTTGAATTTGATTTTAGCCAATGCAAGTTTGTTGCTTTAAAACTTTCCAAATTTTCACATGAACTATTATTATCTTTTAAAAAGATCCTCAGGAAATTTGGCCTAGACCATACACATTTTGTCACAACACCGTTTTGGATCCTTTTAAAAAAGAGTAAATTTTTCACTTGAGGACGCAAGGTTTCAAAACAAGAATTCAACATAAACCTAAAATTTTAAATGAAGCATTTGTTGGTTTTATATCAAAAGCCTTTTATTTCAAGACAATGACATCATGTCTATTATTTTAAAGCACGTAATTTTCAAACAATCTCCTAATGAATTTGATCGAAAACTTAGGCTCTTTTGCTTTAAGTTCACATGACTTTGAGCTAGAAAAAAGATGGCATTTCCCTCAAAGCTTTTCACAATTTGGAAAAATAATGATTTTGAGACAAAATCATTTTATATTATGACAAAACTAAGGTTTCTTGCCTGACATTCATATAACTTTGTGCAAAGAAAATGATGCGTTTGCCTCAAAGAAATTCAAATTTGGTTCAAAATATCCATGCATTTCGCCTATATCAAATGCTGGGCGCCCTTGAGGCAAGTTCAAATTCTTTCAAATCAAGGAATCCTTTTTATCTGTGTATGTACAACTATCTTACGGTGATTGCAATAGCTTGCAATTAAATAAGGCATTCGGATTTCGATCATTAATGCTTGATTTAGAGACCTCGAACCATTTGACATGGCTTCAATAATTGTACCTAGTGAATTCAATACTTTATGATGAAAAGTAAGCGAGTTTAACATAGAAAAATGTTATGGGGTTATAGAAGAATTCTTATTCGCTTAGTAGTTGAGTAACTATTTGGAAATAATAGGGGAGAGTATTGTACCTAGGAACGGGTTTTTCAAATTCAAAATTCCAACTAGAGCTAAAATTTTCAACTATTTTTATTCCTCTGTACTTATATTCCCTTTATAGTACCCCTAATGATTTACTAAAAAATTATTGTTGCTGGAAGTTATTCAGTCATGAAAAATAGTATGCAACCTATTCCGGGTCTATCACAGTAATTATGAAAAAAAATGTGTCAAAAGTATCAGTGATATTATAATAGAAAATAGAAGCCATCATTTGGAAAAAATACTTATGAAATACCAATAATTTTAAATTGACAATATTTCAAATAAAATTACTGTAAATTATACCTTTTACAATAAAGATCATATTTCTATCATCTGTCTCTCTAATAAAATATTCAAAGTTCTCTCTGGTAAGAATAGTAGATTTTTGGGATTATACGGATTTAGTTGAGCTAAAAGTCACAATGAAGCAGATGAAAAATAAAAATTCTTGCAGAATGTAAAATATTTCAATAACAATCCTCGAAAATATGCCTATATTCACATTAGAACTTCTGGTACAAAAGGACTTTATCCCAATTTCTTGAAAACCAGCGTTGCTATTTTTTTCACAATGGTGGAGTTACTTCAGATCTTCTAAATTACCGACCTGTTTCACTCATACCTACCCACCTTTGGAAAACTTATAGAAGTTTCTATCAGCTCGAAAATTATTGAACCCTAAACAATTTGGATTCCAACCACAAAAAATTGAAGGAGACGTCGTCTTCTCGTTTCTTAAAAAGCTATACCTATAGTGAAATAAATCTCGAAGAGGTTTGTGTGGCAGTATTTTGTGACCAGTCGAAAGCCTTCGACTGTGTAAATCATGGTATACCCAGGTAGCACATCATATCAGCTGAATCTTGGTTCCATATTGGGCCAATATAGATATATTGTAAAAGAAATATCAATATTGGTCCAATATGTGTGAATATTCAAAAAACAATTTTATATTAATAATATTGGTGGAATATTGGTTGAACTAGTTTTGAATGTAGATTATCACACGAAATATTGTGTCAATATTGGTTGAATAATTTCTACCAATATCGATAATACAATATTGGTTATATATTGTTGTTCATATCTATGATAAATATTGCAATCCAAATATTCCAGTCATATCGATTATAGGGAAAAAACTATATTGTATTTCCAAGTTTGTTAGAATAATGGTTGAATATCATTTCCACTTTATTCGACAAATAGTAATAACTCAATATTGGTTCAATGATATTTACCAATATCGATAAAATAATATTGTCTCCATATCGTTTTCAACATCTAGAATAAATGTTGCAATCCCAATATTCCCCTAATATCGATTCTAGGAATAAAAGCTATATTGTATCTCCAAGTGTGATTACACATTGGTTGAATATCATTTCGCCAATATTCAACAAATCTTATTAATTAATATTAGGTCAATATTGGTTCAATAATATTTATCGATATCGTTAAAACAATATTGTCTTCATATTGTTTCCTACATCTAGATTGAGATGAAATTTGAATATTGGCCGAATATTTAATGAAACATATTGAAATTATATCATGATCAAACCTGGATAAAAATCCTCTAGGTGGCTCTAAATATAGAACGTCTTCTAAAACCTACGAAAGTATATTAAATACTTCCCGTAACTTGTTTTCAAGACAGCTCACTCAGTGGTTATGGCGATCAAAAGGCAGACTCTGGTGTCACCTTCATCAACTAAAAGACATTTAATAATTTACCAAGGTATATTGACATCCACCAATATATCCAAATGATATTGTACCAATATCGATAAATATTGTACCAGTATCGATAAATATTTTGAGGCCATTATTGCTTCAAGAATATTTCACCAAAACTATTTCAAAAATATTCAAACAATATTCGACCAATATCGCAAAGTGTTCACATTTTACTTCTCGACAATATAACTTTTGAATATTGTGCCAATATTGTCAGAGAATATTGTATCAGCGATATTGTACCAATATCGCCGAACATTTTGAGGCCAATATTAGTTCAAGAATATTTCGCCAATATTATTCAAGTAATATTGGACCAATATCGCCGAATGTTCAGATTTTTTTTCTCGCCAATATGGCATTTCAAATATTTCGCCAATATGTTCACAATATTGTACCAATATTTTACCAATATAGGTGTGCTACTTGGGTACTTGCGCAAGCTCCAACGGTATGGTCTTAGGAATAAAAGCTTTAGCATTGATAAATCTAGATTAGTTTACCATGCTTTTTTTCCGCAGGAATTTTGACGAAAACAAAATAAAATTCTAATTTTCTTCCTACTTTCCACACTCTATATCTCAGAGGGGATGCATTTTAGGATATAGGGGAAGGCGGGGTAATACCGCGCGGTGAGGTAATATCGCGCAGTCCAAAAAACAAACAACGGATCGCATAATACGAAGTGTTATCTTATGTATGGTGTTAGAAAGACCTAGCAACTATGCAGAATAGGTCTGCTGACCGCTCAAAGCACTCAGTTGCAAGTGGTAGATGAAAATGTTATGTTGTTAGTTTTGGTTATAATTTTTAGCCGTTTGGAAATAAGGGGGGTAAGTAGTAATATTAGAACTACCTTAGATTCTTAGGTACAGATCATTGCGTCAATTCTTGGGTGATATTCGTACACATTTGGTTTTTAATTTGAATTTTATTTATTGAAGTTATGGATAGAAAACCAAATCAAAGTTGGTAGGCGATAAAATCACGCAAATATTCGCGGTATTGCCACTCACTTGTTTCAATGATAACTTTTTGTTGTGATGTTTCTCGTGGGTTTTGGTTACAAATATAAAAATTGGATGTTACAAATGACTATAAAGATGAACATTGATGGTTATCTATATTTGTTTTATTTTGACCAAATCCCAGGAAAAAATGTTTTGGGGAAGAAAAGAAATAGAAATTAACGACGTTTATTTTGATATAATGTTTAAAAACGTGTTATATTGCTAATGTTTAAGCTTTTGTTTTTAGTTTACTTATTACAAGTATCTTTGATTATTTTTATTTTTACTTTGGTACTTCAAATAACATGCACGATATTGCTCTACCATCAAAGCGATATTACCCCAACGGTCAATAACGCGAAATGCACGTGTTGCGTAGTTAAAAAAAAATTTAGTGATACCTTTTCTTTTTTTAGATTTTTCTTATAACCACTTAAACCTAACATGTTTGTGCAGCATTTACCAGTTTGTCAACTGTTCATTGTGTAAAATATAAATTTCTCGAATGTTTCCGCTTAGGTGCGCGATATTACCCCGCCTTCCCCTACTTTGATGAACTTTTCACATCGTACTAAGTCTGTCGGTCACATTCTAACTCACCCTGTATACAAAAGAATCATCCATTTGAGACTTGAGTTGCAATATTCACCATTGACAGATATTACTTATTTAGTATCCATAGCAACGCACAAATGAAGCATTGAATTTTGATGTAATTTGCACTTGCAAATAAGTATAAATGCAAATAACTATTTTTATTCACCAATTTTTCTGTTGGACCCATTCAAATAGGTTTTTACTCTGTAACTAAGCTCGTTCTCTCGTGAACTTTTTTTTTCAATAACAACTGAGAGAATGTTAATATTTTCCAGTAAGCCCATACTGTTATTTTGATTTGACGGTACTCAGATGACAATTGAAAAGTTAATGTTAACAGCATCCGTCCGTTAAAATTTTTCAACGGCCGGCGGCCGTTAAGAAATCACTTGTTCAAATATTTTTTTCAAAACTTTATTCTGCTTACAATAACAATAATTATAATAATACCAACTATTTATAAATTTGAAAAGTAATTTGACAATTGCTATTATTTGAAATTTCAATTCCATGGGTAAAAAAATTACCAACTATAGCACCAGTATTTGAACTTGTTGTCGGTGTGACCTCAGTACTAGTCTCTCGTTATCTTCATACTCTCTGAAACTGAATTTTCAATATACGACTCCGCCACCGCAGAGGAGTTCCAACCTCCAAGTTCTTTTACCGATAGTAGATCGCCACCATTTTCTACAAGCATAGTAGCCGAGGATCTGCAAACCGAGTGCCCTGTGTAGAGCTGAGGATTTTCCAATTTTAAGAATGTTGCAATTTTCTTTGGAACAACTCCAATAGTATGAATGCCTACAACTTGTTTTACACATTTACCATTCCTGTAACCAATGCCGATTTTCCATAGTTCTACATAGTTTTGGTATAAACCATAGGCATCAAAAGGAAGTCCTTCTTTGGGAATGACAAATACCCTGTTCTATTTGTTTTTAGTATACCTCAATGTAACCAAAACTCTGGTACAGGTGCATTCAACCTCATCCACAGTCAGCTTAATAAGTTCGTCACGTCTACAGGCGCCAAAAATACCACACATTAATACAACCTTTTCAAGCAACCATATATGATCATCTGCCTCCAACAAAAACTTAGGGTGCATTTAGTCAACATCACTTTAAAATTGTGTTTAAATATGTGTCGAAAGCGGAAGTTGAATCTGTGATAAAATACAATATTTGAGTATTTGAGAAGCTTTTAATGATGAACTTCCAGTTCTCACAAGATTCAAGATATAATGATCAATAACATATGAATTGTTGATAGGTAACTGTCGTTAAATATCATTAACATTTCACAGTATGTTCCATATAATGTATAATATGTCACAGAATCTGTTATATCAAATGGCGCCATTTATAAAACAATGCTAAAAACCTTTGATGTTTATGATAATGCTTGTGCTAAAGTTGACTAAATCAACCCTTAGTTACTTCTTCTTCAGACAAAATTTTTGCTTTCTTTAGTGTGTATCCATCAGACTTTCGTCTCAAGAACAAAAATAAATTTCCAAAACTGAAAATACCATTTCTGTAGGTAATACTCTAATATGGTGTACGATTTCAAATAACTAACCTTGAAATGTCAATGTAATCATAAACTTTCAAAGCAAGTTTCAACATTGAAATCTTAGTCCGCAGCGAGTTAGGAGAATAAACCTCTGTTTTTCATTTCGTATAGGCTAATAATACGAGGGCTGACAATAAAGTAAGGTCTCCAACGCTGCAACTTCGCCGGATCACGCGCTAGGCGAAATCTGGCAACACCGCCGTGTTCCTTGGTTCCCCCACTACCACTTTGCTGCTGGGTGAGGCTTCCCCGACCGCTCAGTCTTGGCTGAGCAGCCGTCAACGATGGAGGTACCACTCGCGTCAGCGTCCAAGTGCGAATTGCGTTCTGTAATACGTTTTTTGAGTGCGAAAAATGTGACACCTATTGAAATCCATCGTCAACTAGTTGAAGTTTACGGGAAAAAGTGTATGGACATAAAAAACGTGCGTAAGTGGAGCCGCGAGTTCAATTCCGGGCGCACTAATGTTCACGACGAGGAGAGAAGTGGCCGACCGTCGGTCTCGGATGCGATTGTTCAAGCAGTGGAGGCAGAAATGCTCAAAAACCGCCGTGCGACAATTAGGGACTTGGAAGAGAAGCTTGGAGGAGTGTGTAGCAGCGAAACAATCCGTCATATCCTTGTGAACAAGTTGCAGTACCACAAAGTTTCTGCCCGATGGGTGCCGAAACAGCTGACCGAAGACCACATGAAGCGGCGCGTGGAATGTGCGACCAAAGTTGTGGCCCGTTTTGAAGAGGAAGGCGATGATTTTTTGGAAGGGTTTGTTACGGGGGATGAAACGTGGGCTCATCACTACACACCCGAAACAAAGGAGTCGTCCAAACAATGGCGCCATAGCGATTCTCCGAAACCCAAAAAGTTTAAGGCGACACTGTCAGCCGGCAAGGTGATGGCTACGGTGTTTTGGGATCGCCACGGGGTATTGTTGGTGGATTTCATGCCAAGGGGAACCACTATCAATGCAGCAAGGTACTGTGAGACCCTGGAAAAGCTTCGTCGTGCCATAAAAAACAAACGCCCGGGATTGCTGAGCAAAGGAGTGAAATTTCACCACGACAACGCGCGCCCGCACACAGCCAACGTTACCCTTGACCTGCTCAAGACATTTGGCTGGGAAATCATCGATCACCCTCCCTATAGTCCCGACGTGGCCCCCAGTGACTACCACATGTTCCCCGCCCTGAAAAAACATCTCGGAGGGAAGAAGTTTGATAGTGACGCGGAGGTTCAGAAAGAGGTCAACACCTGGCTGCGCGAGGCGGACGGAGAGTGGTATTCTGCCGGCATAGACAAGTTCATCGTGCGGATGCGCAAGGTGTTGGAAAAAAATGGCGATTATGTAGAAAAGTAGCCAAGACCTTGGCCTTTCCAACGGTGTATCGCTTTTTGTAAATAAATGTCATTTTCTATGAAAAAAAAAATTGGAGACCTTACTTTATTGTCAGCCCTCGTACATCTTCACTAACCACCTTTACATTCTTGCTTTTACGACATTCTTCAAAATTTTCGTATTCTTTTTGATATCACTCTTGAGTTATTTTCGGCAGGAAGTCAACACTCGCTGCACATGATTCTCCCAATATTTCTGAAGAAATTTGATTCTGTTCCTCAATTTCTTCAATTTTATCCATGGTCGTTGTTAGAGGCGAACTCGCGAACACAAAAAACTGACGTTGTTTGTAATATTGTGGTGACATTGTTAAGCTGTTCCATGACAACACGATGTTGATATTTTTCCATTGAATTGCGAGGTACGTGGTTTGTTCTTTCTTCGGAATCATAATTTAATGTTTCAGCGGGATAACGGAAAGTCTTGAACGACACACGGCAGATACGCAAATAACGGATTCGGTTGTTATAATCCTAGGCTGCGCCTCGGATTACAATATTCAACCTCATCCGTTATTTGCTACATATCGGCCTTGTTACGTTAATAACTATAAAATAATCAAAACCCTGGTTGAAGTGCCCATACTGATAAAAAAATTACCTAATAATATATGCAAGTGAATGTCAATAAAGAATCCCTGTACCACTTGTTCTGTATCCAATTATCCCAATTGCATTCATCCCCACGTCGAAAATTAAAGCTAATTCCGTAATCTCTTACTTCTCGAATTATTCACCCCCATCCCCTAAAAGGCATCATACCCACCGCACGCCGGGCAACGACCCAAAACCCATCCACCTCGCCAATCAAGATCCCCATAAAATGTGCAAACGGACCGTCTAGATGGCGTGCACGACCTTGCTTCCACCTATCTTCGCACTTTTCATTTCCTTTCCACCGTTACTTTATAGTTATCACTTCCTTCGACCGGGACCCATCTCTGACCGGGATGTTTCACAGCTTCCCCTCGCCCTGGCCAATTTCAATTCCTCGCAAGAGTTAATCCGGTAGAGACCCTTTCCTAACATGCATCTCCATGAATGTTCGCTACAAATTATTGCCCAGAATTCAATTTGTCGAATGGTAACTTGTGGAAGGCGAGGAGAGTATTGTCAAAAATATATCGAACACTGTATATTAAAATATTTTATTATAATTCAGTAAGTGGGTAACCTTGTTATATTTTACAATTCAGCATCTCGACATCACCTACACTAATCGCTGGATTGGACGTGCAGGACCTCAATATTGGCCAGCTCGCAGTTCTGATATGAATCCTCTAGATTTCTATTTATGAGGTCATCTGAAGGCTATTGTTTATAATACTCTTGTATTAGATGAGAATGAGTTGAGAAATCGAATAACTGACACTGCAATGTAATAAGGACTACTCCAGGAATTGTTTAACGTGTCAGACAATCAATGGCAAATCGAATGCGGTCGTGTAATTTATCAGAAGGTGGACATTTTGCTCGTTTACTGTAATATCGCAATTGTTAATATTTTCATTTTTTGGTTCTTATTTTATGTTTTTTTTTCTCGAAAACGTTGTATTTTGAGTTGCTTGATATAAAATAAATTAAAATCAACGAAAAAAAGTCAGTGGCGTACTTTTTTTTACAATAATGTTGGCTGTGAAAGAGATGATAGTGGGACGGAGCCAAATCTGGTGAATAAGTGTGGTGTTCTAGTAATTCAAACCTTAAAACACGAATTTTTTGCATCGCAACATGAGATTTGTGTGCAGGGGCGTTGTCCTGCAAAAACAAAACACCTTTGGATAGCTTTCCGCGTCTTCTCTCTTTAAGTTTTTCCCGTAGAGTGGTCAGTAATGTCGAATAGTAATCTCCAGTTATTGTTCTACCCTTATCCAAAAAATCAATCATGATCACTCCATGGCAATCCCAAAAAACTGAAACAAGAACTTTTCCAGCAGATTTTTCGACACGAAACTTCTTAGGTCTTGGAGAACCGGAGTGTCGCCATTCCGTCGATTGTTGCTTTGTTTCTGGATCGTAGAAATGTACCTAAGTCTCATCCATAGTAACAATTGGGTTTAAGAAGTCTACATCGTTTTCAAATCGAGCACAGGTCGAACGCAATGCTACTACCCTTGCACGCTTTTGGTCAACATTCAAACATTTTGTAGAAAATGTTCACAAATTATCGAACTATATGTTTACACTTTATTGGAATGAGAACAACTACATAGGTAAAATATATATGGATAATTTAGCTTGATTTAGATAATAATCAAAAACAAAACATTAGCGTCTTTGTCTTTTGTGTGTTTTTTTTTAAACGACTCGTCGCCAGGGGTCCGTTCATCTTTCGGTGAGGATTGGCGGTTGGCGCGCATGCGTTGTGAGCGCACAGACAGGCACTATCATAGTCCGGGAGCACAGGGGCGTTGTGAGCGCACAGACAGACACTATCATAGTCCGGGAGCACAGGGCACATATTGAAGATATTATGATGATAGTTCGAACACATTTTGCAGCAATTTTTCTCATGTCCAAATTGACGTGAACTATATGACGAACGCGTTCGTATGAAATATTCAGTGCTTCAGATATCCGTTTTAGCCCAATTCGACGGTCTGTTAAAATCATGTCATGAACTGCATCGATATTTTCGGGGACTGACACAGAAACTGGCCTTCCCGATCGGTCATCATCTTCAATGGAAAATTTATCTCTTTTGAAGCTTGCAGTCCAATTTTTCACGGTCGCTTACGAAGGACATTGATCACCAAGGGTATTAAGCATATCTTCGTGAATCTGCTTACCTCTTAACCCTTTCAAATACAGGTACTTCATGATGGCTCGATACTCCAATTTTTCGATTTTCACAATTTCGGTGGACATATTTTTTCTTTTAATTTATTGTGTAACTCTGGTTTACTTTCTTGACGTCAAACTTTACACTGACACTTCTAATAAGTTATTGTTCGTTGCTATGGTAACGCAATATTTTGTTTATGCAGGGAACTGGTCTAGGCTAACTAGATATCAATACATCCTCGTAGAATACAGTCGAAATTTAGATGCAATCAAAATAGTCTACTATTTATCAAGGTCTTGTTATATTGCCCTTGACTATAACACCAAAGCTCAGGAATATCTTGTTCAAGCTTAGTCGAGATTGACTATTGGTCAAAGCTGTCATATTCATCAAGGTATCAGATATTTAATTCGATAATTTGGCGTGTCTTACAATTTAAAGAATCCCAATTACTTCAAGAATACTCTTTATACAGGGCGTCAATTTGAAAACTACCCACCCTTAATATCTTCCTTCCAGTAAACAATATGAGTAATCGAAAAAACAGGTCAATTTTATTGTCAAGGGGGACACTTTCACGGACTATTTGTAGCCCTCGTGGTTCAACCCCCTAGGAGGGGTAGATGTTACCCTTAGAATTTTAAATGGGAAGGGGGGTCAAGTGGCACATCATTTTGATGGGCGTTCAATTCTTGTTCCAATTTTACCCTGACTTATTATTTTGTGATGAGCATTTTCCGAAAAATTGCGTTCTAAACTAACAAAAGTAATTATTAGAACGCCTATACTGAGATGCATTATTGTATTGACTCCCTTTAATAAAAATGGTTAGAAGAGTAAGTGGCACCGCTCCAACCCTTGAATGACAGGAATAAATTTATTACGCATGGGATTTTTTATTTGGTGGTTATTTTCCTTCTACACAATAAAATTTAATTTGCGAGAAATACATTTCCAACATAAAATCTACTTACGCTTATCTTATTAGCTGTTCGAAATGTTGTCCATTTTGCTCTAAACAGTAATACAGTCTGTTTTCGAACTCCCCTCTAACATTATGGAAAACTTCACTAGGAATTGACCGGCATGCTGCTGTAATTCGTCTTTTAAGTTCGTCAATATCAGAAGGTTGTGTTTTATAAACAACGGATTTAAGATGCCCCCAAAGAAAGAAATCTAAGGGTGTTAAATACGGTGATCTCGGAGGCCATTCAACTGCTCCCCTTCTGCCAATCCATCTACCCGGAAATCTCTCGTTTAACCACTGTCGGACGGGAAGAAAATAATGAGGTGGAGCACCGTCCTGCTGGAAATGTAACAGATCCTCCTGCAAAGGTTCATTACCTTATGCATCAATTTGAGTTTCTAGCTCGTGAGTTATAAGAGGATCGATAGTCTCTTCAAGCATATCAAGGTACAGATTGCCAGTCAAGTCTTCTTCCAATGGACCAAGAATGGCATTTCCAAGAATACCAGCCCAAACATTAACTTTTTGTGGGTGTTGTGTATGCCCTTCCCGAAAAATATGTGGGTTTTTGTCTATTTTGTCTATTAACATTGCCATTCAGAAAAAATGAACACTCATCGCTGAAACAGATGTTTAACAGAAGATTAGGGATGGTATTGACTCGATGAGACATGATTTCACAAAACTCTATTCTTCTATCATAATCATCCTCGTGGAGCTCTTGAAGAATCTGCATTTTATATGGATGAAATTTATGCATTTTCAATGCTTTTCTTATAGTCTCGCATGACATTCCCGTCTGTTCTGATACTGATCGTAAGGAGCTCGTGGGCTCTGCAGCAAATGTTCCCAAAACTTCAATTTGAGCTGCTTCATTTAGTACTCTGGGGTTATTTCTTTTTTTATTGGTCACTGAACCAGTTTCGTAAAACTTATTCACCAAATCAAGCACATACCGGTGACTTACATTACAATTTGGATGTCTTTCGTTAAAAAGACATGCCGCCCTTCGTGCGCACTTTCCAACTTCGCCATAAATTACAATCATTTCAATTCTGTCTTGAAGAATGTAAACCATTCTTACACTTTTATACACTTATTAAAGTAATTCCTAAACAGCCCAACAGGTACAACGGTATTCACAATACTACCACATAGTTCAAATTTGCTAACCAATTTTTTGCCGGAAAACAGAAACTTTTTACAGCAGAAGTAGCAAAAAAGGAAGGCTATCAGTACAATTTCTGCGATGACACTTAAAAATTCAGCATTGAATAAACACAACTTTACTACCATCTACGTTTTACTATTAGACTACTTTTTTATGTAAAGTGTTTGGAGCTAATGGCTAATGTTACCCCTAATAAAGGGTTGGAACGGTACCACCTAATATTCTAACCGGTTCTGGCCAAACCATGCATCTCAGTATAGGCGTTCTAATAATTACTTCTGTTAGTTTAGAACGCAATTTTTCGGAAAATGCTCATCAAAAAATAATAAGTCAGGGTACCATTGGAACAAGAATTGAACGCCCATCAAAATGATGTGCCACTTGACCCCCCTTCCCGTTTAAAATTCTAAGGGTAACATCTACCCCTCCTAGGGGGTTGAACCACGAGGGCTACAAATAGTCCGTGAAAGTGTCCCCCTTGACAATAAAATTGACCTGTTTTTTCGATTACTCATATTGTTTACTGGAAGGAAGATATTAAGGGTGGGAAGTTTTCAAATTGACACCCTGTATATAATAGATATCAAGAAAAGAAGGCAGTTTATACAGTAGAATACTTTTAATTGCAAACCTGAAAGATATCAAGAGCATGTAGATATTACCATCTGCGATAATATTTTGTATTTCTTTTGAATATTTTTTACTAAATAATTTCATTATTTTTATTCGATATGTTTTTTATGCCTTCTCTGTTCCTATGTATTAAATACAATGAATGTTTCTCTGGTATGTAGTGTTGAGTATGACTAGTCCAAAAAGTTTTATACAATGTTTGTACCATATACATATTTGTATTGACTTTGGTAATGAATATGTTTGATTTGAGTTGTTTTGCCTACAACTGAGTGAACTAAATAAATTGTCTGAAATCAATTTTAATACTAGTTAGAAAGAGATTAGTTTTTATTTGAAAGCAGTAAATCTGTGTAAATGACATAAAAGCCTTTATTTAAATTACAGACGAAGGTTCTTCTAAAATGTTCGTCAGTTTTAAAGAAACTCTGTTAGTGTTATCTATAAGTAAGTATGAACTGTTTCGACTTAATCAAATTCTGTTATATTGATATATTTGGCTGTATTCTTTTTGATGTCGCTTGTATAGTGATCTTTTATAGACCACAAGCCCAGGCACATTTTCAGTGGGTGATTTTATACACCACGAGTCATATATAATGTTGGGCACTATGCCGTCAATTTTCCGCGGTACAGGTGAGTGTACAGGCGAGTTGAAATGTCGTAAAAAAGGGGGTACTTTTTGATTATTTTATACATGACGGCACTATTCTGGTTAAAGAGGCAATGAAAAAAGAATCGGCGATTTAACCCCCCCCCCCCCCTCCCCAGTTAATCGTATACTTGACGGCGTTGATTCAGTTAACTTTGCCTTTCCTTAAAAAACTATAATACATCTATGCCGTCAGAAAAGGGTGGTACATGAGGTCAGAAATCGCGAATCAAAACCCGATTTTTACCACTTGTGGGGGTGGTCATTTTATACAACCTAAAATTAAGCTGTTTCAATGCTATATCCATCAAAGATAACATATTTTACTATGCCGTCAATTTTATATGGTACAATACGCTGAAAAATGTGTTTTTCATGTCGAAATCAAATTAGTCCTAAAATGCAGCTACTTCCTATTAATTTTGGGGACATTTGATTTCAACAGAATGGTTGTACGAGTCACAATGTCACGAGTCACGACCAGTGACACAATTTCTTTAAAACACATTTCGTGATCGCTTAATATCTACATGTGGTATGATATTGTGGCCTCCCAGATCACCAGATTGAAATGATTTCTTTCTTTGGGAATATCTGAAAGAATCCGCGTATCGACATGCATTTCAGAGAGCAACAAATCCTGAAGGAGCAAAATTATCCAACTTTGTGTCTACATTACGCCAAATCTACTCCGTGATATGAGATTATCTCTGTATCACAGATTCGGCTATTGTTTGGCACAACAAGGTGGTTTATTTGAATCTTTATTACATCGGATGTTTTTTTGTGTTAGTTGTATTTCAATTCATTTTTCAGAAGAGTAAAATTTTAATGACTTGTACATTGTTATTCAAATCCTTAATCACTTATTTTATAAATATTAAAATTTTCTATAAACATTTAAATTTATACTGCTTTTTTGATGATAGATCACATATCTGTGCATGAAAATTCGCTATTCGATTTTTGGAACGAAAACGAATATTCTCAAGATTATCGTTAAAATTTTGAAATTCTCATATTACGTAAAGTTTCCGTTCAATGTTGACGGCACCACAATTTTGCTATTTGAAATGGTCAATATTATATCGTTAATGTAGTCTTGTAATTTTTGACCAAAATTATTACCGATACGGTAGGTAAAGTAAGCCAAAAGTAGCAAGAGATTTCACGTCAAAACCATAGAATATAAGAAGGTAAAATTGACGACACCGATTTTTCTATGTTTTTTAATATTTAAATGAGTGCTATCCACGATAATATTTCAAAAATAAACTCTTATAAATGTGCAGGCAATTTTAAATTTTTAAAATTTTTTCATTTTTATATTTATTCTGTATTTCAATTGGGTACCATGAATTATTGACGGCATAATTATAAAGCCATTATAAGTAGTTTCTGCTTAAAAAAAACCGTATGCCGTCCTGAAATAAATGACCTTATAAGAAAACATTGATTTTTTGCTCTAAAATTTTAGTAATTTGTTATTTATTTCTGCATGAACCATAATTTTTTGACGGCACCATGTTTAGAATACTCAATAAATGTTAACTCAAAGCTATAAATCGGTGCCGTCAAATTCTAAATGACCACCCCCATAAGGGGTAAAAATCGGGTTTTAATTCGCGATTTCTGACCCCATGTACCACCCTTTTCTGACGGCATAGATGTATTATAGTTTTTTAAAGAAAGGCAAAGTTAACTGAATCAACGCCGTCAAGTATTCGATTAACTGGGGTGGGGGGGGGGCTAAAATCGCCCATTTCAAAAAAAAATTCCTAATCCCTGTACCGCTATTTTTTGACGGCACTGGGATTTAGAGCATTCTTTTTTCATTGCCTCTTTGACCAGAATAGTGCCGTCATGTATAAAGTAATCAAAAAGTACCCCCTTTTTACGACATTTCAACTAGCCTGTACACTCACCTGTACCGCGGAAAATTGACGGCATAGTGCCCAACATTTGTTTCTCGACCGGTACTTCAACATTATATATGACTCGTGGTGTATAAAATCACCCCCTGAAATTGTGCCTGGGCTTGTGGTCTATTACCAGTTCGTCCAAATCTGAAGATAAAAAAATATTTTCACTTTGTATTCGACTTTAAATGCTATGTGCTAACTCCGCGCAGTTGAAGGTTACCCATTGCGAGTTCCTTTCCAAGAGATGATATTTGATATAATAAAACCATGTAGGTGGAAAGATTTATTACCAGATCTTTATCGGCGATCTCTTGCGCTATTTGGCTGGCCTTACAAGCATTATTTTTCAACCTTTATACGATTCTGAAAATACAATCATTCCTACGTGTCAACAGAAAATTTTCATTACTATTTTTGTTGGACATTTTCTTGGAGGCCTAATGAATTGTTAGCTGATAATATTGGAAATCAGATTATGTTCTGGTTGTAATATTAGTGGAGCATTTAATTTTACTCTTTAATTTTTATAAAATCAACTTACGTTCTCATTTATTTCTTAACTTTCACGTTTCAGCTTGATACAATCGCTTATCAATAACAACAACATAACATTTTTTCAAGCCCACAGAATGCGAGATTTCCAAAAAGATCTCTTCCTCCAGTAGTACAGTTTTTACTCATTACAGTCTGGATTTGAAACTGGTCACAGTTTTACATCAGACCTATTAAAAATCTCTGATGATATTTTGGCAGCTCTTAACAGGCGTACATTAACTCTGCTGTTGTTATTTTACTACTCAAAAGCATTTGACACTCTTGAATATTCTACTCATTGTGATCTCATCATATAGTGGTTTGGATATTAAAAATGTAGATTTATTGTATGTATGTATGTAAAAATCGAGAAAATGTATCGAGTGTTTTATCTGTGAGTACTGGAGTGCCCCAAGGATCAATATTGGGCCCTATACACTATTTATAAATTGAATTTTCCAAATATTTTTTTATGTTTACAACATTACCACGGTGACGAAACTCAGTCTTTTTCCTTTGATGAAGCGAATCAAGCGGTAACTGCTATTAATTATACATTTTCAATTAACAAATGTCTACAAGTAAATGCAAGACTACTGCAAATTATTTTTGGAAATAAAGTTGATTCGCAGGTGTTCAAGCAAGAATACCACTCAAAGATTTCAATTTATGGTCATAGTATACAATTTAGAGATAAAGTAAAAAGCTGGGGACTAAGGTTTGATGAAAGATTTTTGCATTACATGAATAACTGTTTACAAATAGCTTTTGAATCTCTAAAACTCATATTTCAGTATGGTCACGTGTTGGATAGATCGGTTAAAATCATACTACGTGAGTTATTAGTATTGTATTTCAATTTATATCTCATTTTATATAACTCTTGTTTGAATTCAGTTGTTTTAAAATTGGATAATTCCTTCCTAAGACTTATATTTGGTAATCGCAAATTTGAGCATATCAGTCACACGTTCAAAATTACTAAATGGTTACACATGAAAAATCGTGGAAAAGCGCATTCTTCCATGTTTTATGTTAAGCTACCAAGGGCCAGTCTTTTCAGTTCCAGTTAAACTCCAGATTGATTAAGTAATGGTTAGAATGTGATCCTTCAAACGTTATTTAAAGAATGTTATTCTCCATCCAAACTATTAGTTTGTTATTTGGAGTTTAACTGGAACTGAAAAGACAGGCCCTTATAGAAAAACCTTTCACCTTATTTGTATCATAAAATAAAATAAAGAACCGATATGCATTCTCTTAACTTGACACATAGAAATAATCTTACCGTCCTTCGTCACCATACATAGTCCTTCAGACGTTTTCTCATTGTATTGTTAACAGTATCTTTAACTTACCTCACGATTTCTGCTACTCGTCAGTACATAAACTTAAACGAGTTTTTTTACTATTATTTTTCTATTATTTTTCTCAACAATTACGTCATTCGGATTAAACTTGGTCTACTAGTCGCTAAACTTTTATTATTCCTCTATCAATTTAATTTATTTATTATTCTATTTGCTGTCTTTGAATTCTCTTTTCGGGTTAGATGGAAGAGCAGATGTATGTTAAATATTGAATTTATATTTCATATTGTATTATAGTTATTATTATTATTACATACAAACTCAATCTCTCCCTTACTATACAGGGTGATTCAAAATTCGATGTAAATATTGGCGTAAATATCAAAATCAGACTTTTTCTTCAAATCAACATGTGCCCTAAAATGCATCCCGTCCGAGCTACAGCCCCTGTAAGCTAGGAAAAAACAAGATTATCTAAACTGTGACTATAGTAACGAATCGAATCTTCTGAAAATTGGCATACCCCTATTATTTTAGGCACTCTATTCTTTTTTTGCTTCAAAAATTATGTAAACCCAGTTTTTGGGGAGTTGGAGGGGGGTCCACACTTTTATTGGCCCAATTTTTATGTTCAAAAAGAGAAACTCCGAATTCGAATAGCATAATCTTTTTGGCCATAAAAAGAACTAAGAATTCGGTATCTTGCATTTTTGTCGTACAACCAACCGTTTGCCGGAAAATGGTAATCAACGAAAGAGGGGTATTTTCACAATATCAAACTATCAAAACATGTATTAGCTAATTTTTTCAAAATTCGATGTGAATATTTCAAATACGTATTGTTGGGATCAAAATAAGACTTTTTCTTCAAATCAACATGTGTCCTAAAATGCACCCCCTCAGAGCTACAGTTTTAGTTAATCTCGTTTTTTTCCCTAAATTACAGGGGCTGTAGCTCGGGGGTGCATTTTAGGGCACATGTTGATTTGAAGAAAAAATATTATTTTGATCCCAACAATACGTTTTTGAAATATTCACATCGAATTTTGAATAAATTAGCTACATGTTTTGTTAGTTTCATATTGTGAAATACCCCCCTTTCGTTGATTACGATTTTACGGCAAACGGTTGGTTGTACGACAAAAATGCAAGAGACCGAATTCTTAGTTTTTCTTATGGCCAATAAGATTATGCTATTCGAATTCGAAGTTTCTCTTTTTGAACATAAAAATTGGGCCAATAAAAGTGTGGACCACCCTCCAACTCCCCCAAAACTGGGTTTACATAATTTTTGAAGCAAGAAAAGAATAGAGTGCCTAAAAAATAGGGGTATGCCTATTTTCAGAAAATTCGATTCGTTATTATAGTCACAGTTTTAGATACTTAATCTTGTGTTTTTTCCTAACTTACAGGGGCTGTAGCTCGGAGGGGGTGCATTTTAGGACACATGTTGATTTGAAGAGAAAGTCTTATTTTGATCCCAACAATACGCCCTTGAAACATTTGCATACAAGTGTGGGCGAATTTAGCCGTATTAGAAGGAAAGGTGAGGGGGGCGACCGGGATCCAACAAACCACTTTTTCCCGAAAATCCAAGTTAATCTTCATGTTCCTTGAATGGCATACCTTCCTAGATAATCGACCCCCCTAGTGTCATGGACCACCGGTCTACTATAAACAAAATGTAATTCAATTTGTTATTAATTGGAAATAAAGATTTATTTAATTATTATTATGTATTTTTTGCGATGGAATGTGCTAGTGCAGAACTGTTCACTGCATACAATTGGTGACAGTCAAAACAAAACTGAATGTCAAACCGGTATGACATTGATAGAATATTACTAGAAACTACTCAAAAATGAAATCGTATTTGCGAAATTGAAAAGTACTCAACTTTTCACTCTGACCTCGTAACGTCGTGAATCCGGTAGCAAAATTAATTACATTAACCAGTGTTCGAAGAAATCAATCAGATAAGCCCTTAATCATTCGAGGCATAACGAGGAACTGTTGCAAATAAATTCCAGGAGACATGTATCAGACATAAAACGAACCGAAATAAACACTGACAACATTAACTTAGCTTTTATTGGACCATAAAGTTTTTATGACTCGAAACAGGTGATGGATTCGGTAATATAATTTTTTCTTCACCAAAGTAACCCAGTGATCACGATGTTTAGTTAAAAATGATTTTATGGCTTGTACCACTTGTAAATTTACACCACAGTTGGGAATTTGATAAGTGAAGCTACTAGGATAATAACTGCTTATGAAATGTGATGATTCGAATTTAGGGGCGACATATAAGTAACATCAACTTTCTTATTTTAAATGGAAACCCTATTTTTTTTCTTTTCGCTTTATTCAGCATTCAATTTCCTTTCTAATGACATATCACAAGTTGGTATCTAACCAGAAACTAGATCAGAAAAATTTTTTTATTGAAATTCACCGAGTAGGCCGTGGAAGCAAAATGAAAGCCAAAAATTGAAAAGTTGGCTATGGAAACAATACGTCACTTGATAACAGTTGCTACTACTGTGATATTTTATTTTCATTCGTCGGCGTTATAAAAAGCCGCCAAAAAAAAATATTGGAAAAATTGGGAAAAAAAACAATACTCTGTGGGTCCATAACTTAAATAGGAACATACAACTTTTTCTTGCCTGTACTATTCAGCATAACCATTCCTTTCTAATGATATAATAGAAAATAATTTTTTGAACTGAGATACCGAAAAATCCAATTATTATTCTTCAAATAACAAAACAGATTATCGCCATACGCAAAAATAAAATTAAAAATAATGTGGAATGATAAATTGTATCCTGTGTATCCTGTAGGTTCTAGGTTAAATAGGAACATAAACGTACTTGGTCTGTGCCATCGTCCATAGATATTCTAATATCTACCTATGGACGATGTTTGTGCTATTTAGAATAATCATTCCATTGCAATAATCATTCGAACCAAAATATTAACAAGTAGGCTGAATAAGATGTATTTTGGAATGAAACAAAAAAGAAATGAGAGCTGTCACGAACGCTGCTATCCATATTATTTTGAAGTAGTGATTTTGATTCTGCCATTTTAAAAGGGTTTGGAAATCGAAATCAGTTAGTGGAATATTCAAAAACTGCCCCGTTATTCACGAACCGAACAAATTGACATGCTTCTCATTTATGGTGAATGTTTAAAAAATTCTTATGCCGCTGAACGATTGTATTTAGAGCGATGTCCAGGGAGGCAGCAACCGTCAAGAAGGTATTTCCAGTGGCTTGAAGAAAAATTAAGAACTGAGCCTGATGTTCACGAAGACCAAGAAGCATTTGTTATTAATGAGGAAACTGAAATTAATGTATTAGCTTTAGTACAATATGATAGCACAATTTCCTCAAGGCAGATTGGCGCCGAATTAGCTATAAGTAAGGACTCTGCTAGGAAAATTTTGAAAAAACATCGATTGAAATCATTCAAGTATCAGTTGCATCAACATTTGTATGAAAATGACGGTGAAAGGCGCCTGGAATATTGTAATTGGTTTCTTCGACAAAATGCTGAGAATCACCTATTTAACTATTATATCTTGTTTACGGACGGGTCAAGATTTACCAACAATGGATTATTTAACAGGAATAATACAAGGTAGGTACTGTACTTTATTTGGATTATTGTCGATAGTCGAAGTGTAAAGTGCTAAAAGTGTGAACGGTCTTTTGTTCCAGGTACTGGGCGATAGCAAACGAGCACCGGTTTCGACAAGGCGGCTTCCAGGAGAGATTTGGTGTGAATGTTTGGGCAGGAATAGTTGGAACTCATATTGTTGGCCCCATTCTTTTTCAAGGCCAACTAACCGGAGAGAGATACTTTAATTTTTTAACGAATGAAATTTCGGAATTTATTAACAACCTACCAGCGGAAATAACTGAGAGAATGTACTTCCAGCAAGATGGCGCCCCTCCGCATAATTCAAGAATAGCGAGAAATTATCTTCAAAATCGCTTTCAAGAGAGACTTGTAACAACCCATGGTCCAGTCAGGTGGCCACCAAGGTCACCTGATCTTACTCCGTGCGACTTTTTTCTATGGGGGCATCTTAAAAATAGGGTGTATTCCACACAACCTACAACTCTACATGAGCTAGAAGTAAAAATTCGTAGAGCTTTCCAAGATATCACGCCCCAAATGTTGAGAAACGTTTTACATGAAAATATCACCAGAGTCAATAAATGTATTGACGCTGAGGGAATGTATTTCGAACATTTGTTTTGAATTTATTTTATCTTTAATCCTATCAATTTGAATTTTTTTTCGATAAATCTGTTTTTTCGTTATTTGAAGAATAATAATTGGATTTTTTGGTATTTCATTTCAAAAAATTACTTTCTATTATATCATTAGAAAGGAATGGTTATGCTGAATAGTACAGGCAAGAAAAAGTTGTATGTTCCTATTTAAGTTATGGACCTACAAAGTATTGTTTTTTTCCCAATTTTTCCAATATTTTTTTTGGCGGCTTTTTATAACGCCGACGAATGAAAATAAAATATCACAGTAGTAGCAACTGTTCTCAAGTGACGTATATATATATATATATATATATACAGTGGTGAGGACCAAAAGTCCGTCGCCCCCCCTGTAACTTCTTTATTCTACATATTACAAAAAAATGTTAAATACATAAGTTGTATGGTTTCATTCGATCTCTTCAATGGTTTAAGTTTCATTCATACAGAGTGTCTCAAAAAAGCACGGTGACTTAGAAGTTAATTTTTTTAAATGGGACACCCTGTATTTCATTACATTATTACATTCTACGTTGAATTCTGAACAAGTTTGATACATGGTTTTCTATCAAAAAAGTTAATAGTTTTGGACTTATGAACACTTGTAAATAATTATTTCGACTACTTTTGCTCCAGTTCAATGAGAAAATCGTAACAAATGGATCACAATGTATTCCACTTTCCTATCCTAACTTTTTGAAAGCTATCCAATGTTGCAAACTGCTGATGGCACCATGTGTAACTTACCTCGTCGTACCATTTTACAATTGTTAGAGTTGTTGAATCTCACGAAAAACTAGTACAAATGAAGTTGAAACATTTTATTAACAAATAAGGTAGTCCATAAATACAGATCAAGAAGCATTAAAAACTGAATAGATATTTTAATTTATAACTAAAAACGGTGAGTTTTTATCTATTTCAAAAGATGTTCGACATGTCCACCATGCATTTCTTGACACATAAATAGTCGGGTTGTAAACTCTTCCCTAACATTAATCAAGGTTTGAGGTGTTATTTCTGAACACACTTCAATAATTCGACGGCGCAGTTCATCTAACGACCCACAAACTGTCTTAAAAACTACGGATTTCACATAGCCCCAGAGAAAGAAATCAAGCAGAGAGAGGTCCGGTGAGCGAGCTGGCCACTCTGTTGTACCTCGACGTCCAATCCACCTACCTGGATACCTTTCATCTTAGTAATTTCTCACCTCCCGAAAATAGTGTGGTGGCGCTCCATCTTGCTGAAATGTTACATCCAAGTAAAATTCATGTGGGTTTTGCGCAACGATCTCATCGATACTGGGACTTATTGTGTCTTGCAGCATTTGGAGGTATCTGGGACCATTTAAATTTTCTTCCAAGAATATGGGACCTACAATATGGTTACCTAAAATACCAGCCCAAACATTAATTTTCTGGGGAAATTGAGTATGCCCCTCGCGGAATTCATGGGGATTCTCATCACTCCAATATCTACAATTCTGGGTATTCACATTTCCATTTAGGTAAAAAGTGCTTTCATCACTAAAGCAGATGTGTTGCAAATAAAGTCGATTTGCAACAATTCTTTCTGCCATGGTCTCGCAAAATTCAAGTCGCCGGTCTGGATCATCTTCAACCAATTGCTGCAAAAATTTTATTTTGTAAGGATGGAATTTATTTTGTTTTAAAACCCTCTTTACTGATGTTTTAGAAACATCACATGTCTCAGCTACTTGTTTAGTTGATTGTTGTGGGTTATTTACCATTTCGGCTAGTACTTGAATTTCAACATCTTCCGTAATTATTTTCGGCCTCCCAGATCTCGGAGCATCTTTCACGGTGCCAGTTTGGTTAAATTTTGCCACCAATTTCTGCAGATATTTTCGACACATCGGACGTTCTGGAAACCGTTCATTGAAAATGCGAATAGCAGCGTGGTAATTTCGGTTAGCTTCACCAAATATGATAACGGCTTCAACTTTGTCTGCTACTGAACGAGCCATATTAATCAACAAGAGAAATTGAAAACCGTTTGAAACAAAGTTTTGAAAACCTACAAAATGTCAATGACATTTGGCAAAAACAGATAAGATTTTGTTTTCGTTGTCATGGATAAAATGAACGCGCCTAGCGTGCATAGCCTACCTCATTAATTTATTCGTGAACTGGCGCAAAAGGAGTCGAAATAATTATTTACAAGTGTTCATAAGTCCAAAACTATTAACTTTTTTGATAGAAAACCATTTATCAAACTTGTTCAGAATTCAACGTAGAATGTAATAATGCAATGAAATACAGGGTGTCCCATTTAAAAAAATTAACTTCTAAGTCACCGTGCTTTTTTGAGACACTCTGTATGAATGAAACTTAAACCATTAAAGAGATCGCATGAAACCCTACAACTTATGTATTTAACATTTTTTTGTAATATGTAGAATAAAGAAGTTACAGGGGGGGCGATGGACTTTTGGTCCTCACTGTATATATATATATATATATAGTAGAAGGGTAGTCTTTCTTTGCTGACTAGTTAGGATACGAAACAGGAAATTTTTGGGTATAGCAGCAAGCAAAACGTGTACTCTTTTAACACTATATTTCCGATATTTCAACAGTGAATACTGTCATCTCCAGGGAAGCTACAAGTAACAAGCAAAATTGTACGATTAATGGAAAGAAAACTTGAAAGAAGAACCACTTACTGTGTTGATGAGAATGATTGCTATGGATGTAATATTTAAAATTTGTAAACAACATGTCATGTAAGTCACATGTGACAAAGATGAACAAAACACATTTAAATACGTTAAATAATAAAAATATTAAGTCATTGTTATAAAATTTTGTTTAAAATTTTTTATTTGAATTATCTCCACACGTGGAGAGATTCAAATGTAATGTAAGAAATTTGGTTAGGATTATTAGACAACAGACAGTTGACACTATTGACATTAGATGTCAGACACTTTTGAAGTGTGACACGAACCACGAATTGGCCGCTGCTAGTAGTAGCAGTAGTAGTAGTAAATATATATATATATATATATAGCTGTCAAAGGTTAGAACTCTCGGAATTAAAACGAAATATACTCTATTTTCACTTAGATTCTGCTTGCGTTCCTCATAACGTATTAGAAACTTGATTGAACCTTGGGTTGGTCAGAACAACGAATTGTTGGCTGCCTGTCAATTTGTGGACAAACCTCTACTTTTGGATTCCTTGGTTCGTGTCAAATTAAGTTTCAACTAGTGACTGTAGATGTCATGAATAACTTACTGTTATATATATATATATATATATATATATATATAAATAACAAAGGAATACTATAAAAACGTATAAGAATACAATAAATAATAAATTAAAAATATCTTAAGACTATTTGAAGAGATGTTTTCTGTCATTGACAATAAATATGTGCTCTCATTATTATTATGGAAAATTTCAGAACTTCAAGTGCTATAAATTTAACAATTTTCATAGGTAAATTGAATTTTTTAGCAAAATCTACAAAGAATTTAGTGATGGTTCCTCGAGCTCCAATGAATAAACCGATAATTTTTATTTCACCAACTACTTTATATTTTTCCTTGAAGAAAGGGATCGTGGGTTCATAAATATGCCTTTTCTCCGTATCAACATCAAATGGTTGGGATTCATCTGATTCGAGTCTTATTGTTGGGTCCAATATGTTAGCAACGTTTTTCTTCCTGTCGATGACTATGATATCAATCCTTCGAAGACTGTCATTGGTAGCTGTACATTTGATTTCTTCATAAACTTCAAAATTTTTGGAAAGTTCAGTTGCTATTAAATGGCGAATGGTGTTGTGTCTTGCATTTCTCAAGAGATTACCATGTTGACAAGATCCCAAGACGTGAGGAAGGGTTTCAATCTCAGTACAGTGTCTGCACTGGTTACCGTCATGAGATCTGCCTGGTACACCTCTCAAGTTGTCCACGTATCCTGTCATTTTAATGGCTTCTTTCCACTCAGATGTTGTCAAATCTTCTTGTGTTCTGGTCCATGAATTTGCAGGTGTGTATTGATTATAAAGTTCTGCCCCTCTTCCCTTTTGTTTCAAATTTTTCCATTTGGAGTATTCCTCTTCCCTCAGCATTTCTCGTAACTTACGACCAGAGTAAGTCCACTTGTCATCTTCCAAAATAATTTTTAATTTTTGTATGCAAAAATCAGCCTCTTCCTGAAAAGACCTCACTCTCTACAAGTAAATATTTTCCTGTATTCTCAGCTTTTTACAAATGTTGAAACTTTGTAAAAAAGCTTCCCATGAAGCACGAAAAAGACCAAGACCTTTAACTTTTGGAGAGGAATATAGCATACTATCTGGAATATCAGACGGTAAATCCAAAATTTCCTTGAGGGACGATTTTATTAATTTATCAATGTCTGTTAGGAATTTCATTGGTAATTTGTCAAGAGGAGTAGATTGAAATTTTTGTTGGCATTTTAATAAAGGAGATTTGTTTAATTTTTCTAAATTTGTTTTCAAATCATCTATAACTTTCCTAGAATCCAAAGTCATCTCATCTCTGAAAGACACTCCCAAATATTTTATCTTCTCATTTTCCGATATGGATTAACTTTTCTATTCCAATGAACAAATTATGAGACTCATCAATCTCCTAAACACATAAAAAATCTATACCGCAATCTTTTCAGGTCCATTTTATTGACTTTAAGTACCTAAGAGGACTTCACTGCATCCCACAAGGTTCTGTTTTGGGACCACTTCTCGTTGCCTTCTACAAATGCGATTTTCATGAGTATGTGAGATCAATCAAAGTACACAACGCGAGGATGCAACTCTATTGAATATGTTTATCTTTCAGAGAAGTCATCATAGCCGAATATAATATAAACAGACACCTGGAACAATTCTTTGAGGAATCTCGTGCACACAACTCAATTAAAAAAATTGTAAGTGATACTGATTAGGGCCAAAGACAAGAGAAATTCCGTTTTCAACTCACTTTCTATATGAATTGATAGCATTCCTATTCAATTCGTAAATGAGACCAACCAAAGGTCAGGTTATGCTGTCAAGTTCTTTGAGAGCTTTAGGGCAGTCCTAAACAGTTTTGAATTAACATGCTGACTGCTTCTATTACTGCTTGGCGTTCGGATTGAATTACAACGTTTTTTGCATTTTATAAACTGTTTAATAATGATAATAATGATGATAATAATAATAATAATAATATTTGTTTCGCTTGTTAAAAAGTATAAAATTATCACAATTAATATTTCTGTACAATAACAAGGAAGACATCAGTGTGAAAATAAATAATATATAGATAAAAACAATAAATTGACATGAAAAAATTGACTAAAACATATGGAGATAAGTTACATTTTATAAAAATCGTTATTAAAGCTCTTCAACGGTGTAGCAATTTTTTTCTATGAGATATGCTTTTAGTTTCCTCTAATTTGTTATATAGTTACGGTCCGAGGTAGAGATGACTCTTTCGATAAAGAGAGGTTCGGTGGGTATTCGGTATTAGTAAACCTCTAGCTCTAGTTGGATATGGATGGTCTTGTTTATTTTATTTTTATGAACGTATATGCACATCACTTATATATATATATATATATATATATATATATATATATATATATATATATATATAGACCGGCAACTGTATTTTTAGTTATCCAAAAGAATTTCTGCATGTCTGCCGCCATCCTAATTTGGCAATTATTCTGACAGCATACTTTTGCAGAATGAATACTCTTTCAGCAGAATAGCTCATACCCTAGTTCAGGATTGCATAGCGCAAGTGACAGCCAATAGTGGCATGATACAGATTCAATAGAACTTCCTTTCCACAATGATTTGACATAAATCTCAATGCGTAACAGTTCTTTCTCAGTTTATCACATAGTGAATCAAAATGAGGACTCCAAGTGAGTTTATAATCTAGAGTAAGACCCAGCATTATTAAGCCCTTCAACGATTTCCACTTTCAATCGAGGCAGGATGCTTGTTTGGCTTCATAGATCATGAAGTACGTAAAAGTTTTTGGAAGAAATAACAAAAGCAGTAAACTTTCTTCTGGTACTGTTCATGTTCTTTCAAATTTATATCAAGCCATCAACACTCCTCATCATTTTTAATGCAGTCTTACAGTGGTATATTAGCTCAACAATAAGCACCCTTCCGAATTACATTTACCAGGATACTCGTTTTGCGATCCAGCACGTAACTGGCCCTGTACATTTTCGATAACCATAACAAAATGTATCTTATTGAGAAGCAAATTACAAAACAATTAAAATAATTTTCTTTTCCTCAGCTTTCCTTAGTCTCGTTCCCTAGTAAATTAAAATGCTGGAAGCATTAACGGTGTTACCCAAAGTTCAGATCTGAGGACATTGTTGATAATTTCATCCGCATGAATGATTTTCAGAATTTTATATACTCAGTGAACACTCTATATTTTCTGCAGACGATAGTAATCCAACGAACAAAGACTTAACTCAAATCTGTTATCTTGAAGGTCATGAAAAACTATCAACATCGAGGTCATGAAATATCTAGAGTGCTTGTCCACCATCAGACATCAACTGGTAGTGCTGACCTGGTTGCTGAGGCCTCACATATATGGCATCTTATCCGTGACACGTTTGAATAAAGTACTGATTGACAAGCGTAAGGATGCCTCCGAGAATTGGTTGCGCAGTAGACAAAACCCTGGAGTGGGGCAGGAGCTCAATCGCTCTGCCTTATTCAAGCAGTTAACGTCTTGAGTGTACGTCAGCCTTCTATCGTTTGCTCATCTCAGAGGCATCCTTACGCTTGTCAATCTGTACCATCAACGAATACCAAAAACAATCAATAAAAAAACTGTTAAACCGACTATGAGGTAAAAGTGAAGGAAAACTCAAAGCAAGGGATGAGAATTTTTTAAAAGCCATATCTCTCTTAGGGCCGATCAATCATTGGTTAGTCAAATGACTCTGCTGAATGACTAATGATTAAGATGTGAGTTTATTTCATCACTTAGCAAATGTTAGATTCATTCTAACCACCAGTCAAATTTAGCTGAAAGTCTAAGGGTCAATTGTTCATTCAGAGATGATCGACAGATCAACTAATCTTGGTTCAGTTAATAGACTGTATAGTAGCCAATTGAATCGCTGGTTCCTTAGCTACCAAACCAATATCAGTTATTCTGGAAATCACCTAGGGCTGAAGAATCGGTCCTGAGTAAACTAACAGGATATTGATAAACTGAACCTTAGTCTCGTAACTATGAAACATCGAAACTGGTTAAAGAATTATCAACTGCTGTCAGAACCAAAAACAAACCTCTCCTAATTTAACCGTTCACTGAACGTTCATAAACAACCGAATTATGCTAATGAAAAAAACGTGGTAGTGGCATTCATAGTGGAAAGTGGCGCATATTCCAATTAAAGCCGGCGAGATGAACCTTTCCAACTGCAAAATGAGCTCTTGCATACAGAGAGCAATATAAACAATCCATATCATCTCGGTTTAGTTGCACTATCTCGCAATTACCGGAGGCTCTCTGTCTAGAGCCAGTGGCGTCGCGTGTTCGATTCAAACTGGATTCTACTGGAAGTTGCAAAGATGACGGGCACATTTTTATTAGCAGTAAAAAGCAAAACCTATATTAGTCGAATAAATTTCGTTTTTCTACGAACTAATTCTGCCAATCAGTAATTTCACGAGAAAAACTGATAAGAGAAAATTGCGAGACCATACGTCGATCATCACTTCTATTCCTCCATGCTCAGGCATCCACACAAATGTACCCTTTTAGCAGTTCAATGGGGTTCTGAAGGCATTCCCAAACTTGCTTTGACCTTACCAGTACTGAATTCAAAGCATTTATTGCACTCTGGCGGTCTGATAGAATTTAGATTTGTTTTCTTTCATACCCACTGTCTCTACTACCATGTCCAATAGTGGGAGGGCTAGTTTTTTTTCCTGTTGATTTCCTATGGCAATTTTCAGCTGCGTAGAGTTATTTCGGTCTGGTCCTGTCGATTTTGGAACATTGAGGGTGGTTTCGTCAACGCTTTTCCTCCTGGCTGCTGAGACCATACTTTCGAAGGGTGTATTGTTAAAGGCTTTCTACATCTATATCTAGTAAAGCGACCATTCTTGGAATATCTACTAAGCCAGAAGAGGTGCACTAATAGTTATTTAAGTAACAAGGAATGTAAAGACGTGTTAACATTCGAGGTGAGCGAGTACGAGCCGAGGCAAAGCCGAGGCTTGTCGCTTGCCGAGGATGATAACAGTCGATACATTCCGTGTTACTTATTACGTTTTTCCCGCTGCTTGTTGACATTTCTCAAAATTTGCCTGGATTGAAGTTTGTTTTCTTACCCTTCCTTCATGATTATTCGTTCGCTATTTCATTCTAAGTTGCTTGTGCGTGTAACTAAGTTACCGAATAAGCAGACAACAATAATATTCAAAAGGTCTCATAACCTAAAAATTGATATGAATGAAGCTGAAGGTATTACTTGTCAAAGTCAAAGTCATTATTACCCTAGGCACGTAAATGACACTATTAAGTTCCGTTGTCAAGATGAATTAGTAAACGAATGATATAGGCCATTTACCTGTTTTGTTGCTAAGCATGTATGGACTATTTACAGTGTCGGCAGCGGGAAAAATAATATAAGTTGGACTTTTCACAAGGCATTGTAGACTCAACGAAAATATGAGTACAATCGGTCTGGTGGAAGAAATGCTATGCAGGTTCCATCAGGAATAAGAGGAAATATACTATGTCACTACGAGGGCTTGTCAAGATTAAGGTTTCTAACGCTGCGCTGTGAGAAGAAAAACCAAGAGCTTCCAGATATATGTGAGTTTCAAAAACTGTCCTATGGAGACTCGTAAAAAAGACAGGGCTAGATAGAGAACTCTACACGATTTCGAGGGCAAACACAATAGATCTGAAAAGGTCGGGGTGTAGAGGCTTGTAGCACGAAAGCCCCAAACTAATCCAATCAAATCTAAGTAGTTCTGGTCAAACAATCCTCTATCATTTCTACGAAACAAATGTTTAATGTTTTGCTGAATCGAATCATGTAGACATTTCCCTTCCATCGTGATCGAATAGGCAAATAACATTATCCTTTAATAACCCAGTTGTTGGATTATTCCACTTTATTTTTATATTGAATATCTGTTCGGATAGTCAGGCAGCGCTCAGAGCCATCTGCCATCCTAAACCAAGCTCAGCACCTGTACAGAAATGCGGAGATGAGCTCGAGAAACTATCTGAATCGAAGGAAGTTTAGCTGGTATGAGTCTTGGGTCACAGAGGGGTGCGTTCTTTGTGCTGGAGCCTGTACTAGGCCACTCAAGCAGCCAAACCTTTTCAGCACTCAACGAGTGGGCGGAAGAAGAACTGGATAAACTTTGGGCGGTCCAGTAAGTCAAGGACGGTATGGCTCTTAGGCAGAAACCGCCAAGCACTACGCCTCCTTATAGGAATACTAACATGGCATGACAACAGAAATGTTTTGGGAAATCAAAACAGTCAAACAGTCGCAGTCGTTACTAAACGATCTCCGAAAACATTTCTGTTTTCACATATATCTCTTAACCCGGAGATTCGTAGTGTTCTCCCTCTGCTTGCTAGGTGGAGCGGCCTAGAAACCGTTTCATCGCGTGAACCAGAGTTGACCAAGCAGCGGAGTGTGTAATGATTTGGACGGGGAACAGTCTGTGTTGACCTACCCTTGCACTGATAAGAGGCAACAACCTAGTCTGCAGATGGTCACCCTGTCCAAATTAAAACATAATTTTGCTGGTTGGTCATAGAGGGCACTTGCAATTGTTTCCTCTGCAATTAGGAACGTTGCACAAGTATCTGTTAGATTTAATTCAATAACCGTCGTGGTCTTAGCCAGGGGATTAGTTGTTTTCTGACGGGTACTTGCCATAATAAGCCTACGTAGTAAATGTCTATGGAAGTAAAGAGTTCATCATCGGTCGGCAACGACTGTTCGTTAGGGGCATAACAAGTTAGGTATAGAAGCCAGCCTCACTCGCCGCAAATGCGAAGAAGACGAAGAAACTTCATCTCACTTCCTCGGCGAGTGTGAAGCATATGGGAGGCTAAGATTTGGAACCTTCGGAGTTGAGAAATTCCAACTAAAGGAACTGATCGACTTGGAGTAGTCGGACATTATTACTTTCATTAGGAGGTCACAAAGGTTCGAAAAGGAAGATTAGGAGGCTGGTTGTAGATGAGAGGAGAACAGGAGATGGCAAAAAGGGTCCATGCGGGCCTACTTGTCTGGCTTCGGCTGCTGCCTCCCCAAGAACTACTACTACTACTACTGCCCATGGAAAACCGAAAAAGTGTGGAAGGAATGAAGTGACTTACAGTTTTTTGAGTTCTTCCTTTCCTTTCCAACTTCGTGTTCGACGTTTAATTTGACGTTTCTTGGCAAATCTCCTTTTCAACTTAAATCCGCTAGAATTAGCCAAAATGTTAGGACTGTTGTCCTCTTTTACTGGTTCCGATGATTGCTGTGGCTTGTAGACTAATTTTTGTGGACTGTAAAGGGTTTTTTATTGTGATTTCAATCAAATCAAAGCAAAGATTCTTGACTTGATATGTAGTTGTTATTATTCTTGACAATGTCCGAAAACAAAAATATTACCACTACCCGCCTGCTTCTCCGTTCTATTCATCCCAGAGGCCATAGTCTGCTTTCGTCGGCGCTTCAATAGTGGATGGAACTGCATAACAGCTACATCTCGCGTTTTCAGCGTGATGCGGCGTTATCTTCATTTGCGCGGGTCGTGAGGGCCCCCGGGGGCCGGGATACCGCCCATAACGACCGGCTGCATGCACACTCATATTGTGCGGTTTGCATCCTAATGAGAGATCCAATTCCGAGCTAAATGCACGCGAAATTGCGAATGCTGCAGCGCCAGTTCAAATATTTAATTAGGAATCAGAGCGGATTCCGAATTATTAGCAAGGCTAATTCGGGATGCAGATCATAGTAGTTTGATGGCGGTGATTTGTATTCATGCAGGTATGAATTTTGATTGTGTGTGCATTGTTGATTATTGGTTCCGATGTTTAATGTGGGCTGATAGGATCGATTTTCATGCGGGAATTATTATTAACTAATGAAATTGCATTACTTTGTAATGGTAGAGCATTCCCAGCTTGATCACCGGTCTCGTGCATGGCATCACACGTTAAAAGGTAAGGGCTGCGTCTTTCCTAGCTCGCACAAGTCTCTCGAAGATTTCTGAGTGTTGCAAACGGGTGTGCAACAGGTTGACGGAAATAAAAAATATAAATTCATTGGCTTATATACCGCGTGATTCACATATATGAAGATAGCGAGACAACTTCGAAAAAATTGAAAATGGATTATTCTATAATTTTCCGCCTTTTTTAAATATGCGTTGTTTCGCTAACTTCGTATAAAGTTAGCGAAACAACATCCCTAATTTCTATTATTCCACAGTTCTGAAATATCAATAATTTGTCTCCTTTATGTCGCTAATTAGTTTCTCTAACTTCATATGAAGCGTAATTTCTATTTTTTCTCAGTTCTGACAAATCCAGAATCTACCGCTTATTTTTAGCTAATAAGTTGTAGAGAGAAACAACTTGTCTCTTTTCTCAAATCAAAATATACGATGTTTTAACAACTTTCGTTATTTTATCTTCTCTCACTCTAGAGGTATCCAAAAATTGCTCATTTCTTTAAAAAAATATGCAATGTTTCGCTAACCTTATATGAAGTTAGCGGGACAACTTCCGTCATTTTTCAATATTTTAAACGGTTTTAGTCAGCTTACAGTTTTATTTGTGTGGGTCAAATCTAGAAATTGAAATTTTAACTCCCTTCCTGTTGAGCGATTGATCTGAAATTTTGTGCACACCTTTAGTTATGATGACAATGCAATTATTTATATTTAGTATCATTGTAAACCACAAAATGGCGGACATACTGTTTCTCAACCCCCTCAATATGGGTATCAAATGAAAGGGCTGAACTAGTAGAAAACAGTACACCATGAAAAAATTCCAAATCCAATATTATCGCCGCCACAAAATGGCGGACGACATATTTTGTTCAACCCCCTCAATATGGATATCAAATTAAAGGGCTGAACATGCTAAAACGATGAAAACTTATGAAAATAGATCATTTTTGGCCTCAGTTAGATAATGTAATGTAAAAAAATGAATGCTTCCATCACCCTGCAAGTTACAGCAACCCATAGCTCGAGACTTGTTCATTTTGATACAAAACTTCCACTCACAACGACTCACTCTGTAATAATATTGCATGCCACAACTTTGCTCACTTCTTATAAGTCTCAGAGTATATCGGCTAAGTACAATTTGAGGAGGGGACGTCACAAAAATATGGTGGGAGTGAATTTACTCTGTACGGTGCTTCAATCTATTCGGAGCAAAAAAGCAATAAATCAAATTCAATTTGCTTATGGTACTACTTACCGCAAACTTGTGCAATATCATTTCGAAAGGAGTTACAAAAACAAAGGTCTGCAACAATTTTATTTAACGGCTACCTGAAATATGTCATGAATATCTTCTGAATCGAGAACTATTTAATTTTATTCCAAAAGAGATCTTATGGCAAATATATCATATTTTTATCATCATAACCTCAAACGAAGGATCCCCACTTGTTATAGTCAAATTATGGATACTTCAATTTGATAAAAGGTAGAAATTGCGTTAGAAATTGAAGTTAGCGTAACATCGCATATTTAAAAAAGAGCGACAATTTTGTTTCCGCAACTAATTAGCGACAAAAAGGCGGCAAATTATGGAATAATCCGTTATCAACTTTTTCGAAGTTGTCTCGCTAACTTTATATAGGTGCGTGATTCAGCCAGGTACTCGAGGCTTCCTAACTTTCTCATTGGAAGAAAAAATCATAACGTACCTAAAACAGTTTTTGAATGGTTCATTAAATGCAATTAAATGACTGATCTCAATTATCCATATTTTGTTACTTATCGAAGAATTACGTGTCCACTTTTTTATCATAAGAGTTGTCATATGTTTCATTATACAGTGTGTCCCACTTTGAGCAGCCACACCCTCACATTTCGTTGAGCATGAAATAATTCGAAATTTTCTTTGACTCAAGTTGTAGTACTCGGAAATACCTACCTTTATGTTTACGTAACCTTTGTATATCCATTTTCCACGGCTAACTACGACCAAATGAATAGTGAAAAATTGGGAAAAACATACTAGGCATTTTTTTATCGCAAAAATAACACCAGATTCTGTTTCAGAACATCTTAAAACCCCCATATCTCAATGCTTGAATATACAGGGTATCATTCATTCTGATTAGAGTTAGCCTTGGAAAAGTGATATTTGGATATTTTTCAAAGTATTATTTAAATATTTTTGGGAATTCTGTGACAAGAGAAGACATTTTGGAAATTTTCCAAGCATTATTTATGGATTAGAGTTGATAATGCTACCAGCTACAGATGTTACCCTGTATATTCAAATGATACAAGCATTGAGATTTGGGGGTTTTAAGGTGTTCTGAAACAGAATCTGGTGTTATTTTTGCGATAAAAAAATGCCTAGGATGTTTTTCCCAATTTTTCACTTTTCATTTGGTCGTAGTTAACCGTGGAAAATGGATATACAAAGGTTCCGTAAACATAAAGGTAGGTATTTCCGAGTACTACAACTTGAGTCAAAGAAAATTTCGAATTATTTCATGCTCAACGAAATATGAGGGTGTGGCTGCTCAAAGTGGGACACACTGTATAAGTAGATAATTAATCAATGAAAGCTTTATGGCAGGACAATACCCAGATATTTTGAAAACATCAAAGTCGGTTCCAATTTACGAAAATGAAGGCTCTCGAGGTGATTTCACAAACTATCGGAATTTTTGGGTTCAGATATATTGTGCAAAAATTTTTGACGCGTCTAAAAACAACCAACTGAATATGTTTTTATAAGTGAACAGAGATTATTTTTTAGCTATCAAAATGGTTTAAAAACAACAAATCTACAACAATGGTTATAGCAGAATTCTGTACAAACATTTATAAATCACTGAATTGTGAAAAACAGCCTATATCATTATATTGCGATCTTTGAAAAAATGTATCATAAACCTTCTATTAGAAATTCTCCAACGAATAGGGGATGGAGGAATTTCAAATGACTGAATTGCATCATACTTGAGAGACAGAAAACTAGTAGTAGTAATTAGGAAATGTAGATCAACGGAGAGAAAAATTAACACTGGTGTTCCCAAGGATCCATTCTGGGACCAGTATTATTCATTACTTTATGAATGATACGGCATTTTCCTATCCCAGTACACGAAAAATTGTCAAGTACGCAGACGATACAAATATACCCAGCTCAGAGAGAAACATTACAGCTACAGAATTCCATAAATGGTGTTTTCATAATGGACTTCTAGTTAATGTATCCAAAACTATCTTCATAAAATTAACAAAAAAAACACAAAGAATAATTGCAGTTATCTGGTGAAAGTCTTACAAGAATCTCTGAATCTCAACTTAGCAATTATCTTCTGAATTATGAACGCTTTGCCTACAGAGAAGTTCATGATATAACTGACATGAGAATAAAAATTTGCATGAAACAATGTTAATAGAATTTCTTGATTACAATTATTAGAGTGAAACCTGAGAGAATAACACACTTCTTAAATTATTGTACTTGTGGTATCCATTGCAATCTCTTATCAAAAACAACATTTTAGTTGTTGTTGAACTCAATTCCAAATCAGTATTCTCAAACAGATGCATCTTATATTGTTGTCATTTTACCATGAACTGTTTCATATTGGTTTTTGTTTTATTCATTTGCAAATTATTTTCCTCACATCATAAGATAGCTTTGTTGAAAGTGACTTTAGCTATGTTTCTCAAGGCATTTAAATAATCTTCGATAACTAATATATTAGTGTTATCAGCATAATATATACGTTGAGTGGAGGAATTGCCATCATTCATCTACACTGATAAATAAACTAGATATAAAAAAGGTCCTAAAATAGATCCCTGAGGTATATGGCGATATGCTTTTCAGAATCTCATTTGACTGAAAATGATCCGAAATAAGTATGTTGGACCTAAGCAAAAAACCATGTATTGCATCCAAACAATATTTTCCCTCGGTGTATTTTTTTCCAGAAATCGGCATTTTCGAGTCACTCGCGTACTCTTAAGAGAACAATAAATTTACTGTCCGCAAGAACAAATGTTGGGCCTTGGAATCTTCCACAATTCCAGCAACTCTTCTAGTAATGACTGTCGACCAAACCACAACGTTTACCTCAAATCCCCCGTTCCTTAAGAATCTTCGAATTCCACGCATTTCTCTCGCCGCACAACACTTAAAAGTCTCCAGAATCGGCTCAAGAAAGCGACGCCATTACCGGATCTTTATGTGACAGCTAGTTGTATAATTTTTCACGATAACTGTACTGACAACATTAGCGCTGTCAATTGGCAACTTTTTACCGATTTACACTCAACTTATCTTACGCGAAAGACCGATGAAACTGATAATGGCTTTCTCATTGAAGCACATTTTGCCCGCTGATGAATTCGATTAAATTATGCGCAGGCCATCGCATGCGGCCATCCTGTACCATAATTCGAAAGTCGTATCAATGGACGGCAACCATTACGGCCATTACGATTGATGATTATGGCCTTTGTTTATTGATATTGACTACAAACAGCTTGACTGGCTCGGAGAGAATGGTTTCATAAAGATATTCCAGGAAACATTTCTACTAAGTACGAGATCTTGGACAGACACGTGGTGTTTAACTAAATCATGTTTCTCATAGCAATTAATTTAGAGGGAATTAAATTAAACTGTTTACTTTCTCTACAAGGTGAGTCTTTAAATAAGAAAAGATGTTCTACCCACGATTTTCAAGAAGAACAAACCTTTTCAAAAATTTTGAGGGACTTTTTGCCTTGCTCTCGAATTACAGAAAAATGTCTAAAATCAGCAAATTTCATTCGAATTAACATTTTTCCATATTTTTTGAAATGTTTTCAGCCAGTAGATGGGGTCCATACCAAGTCCAAGTTGCTTAAGGCATAAGCCAGGGATGACCAACCTTCACCCCATATCCAAAATATCAGCCCTGTTATAGGGATGACTCATCAGGTGGATGAACTTTGACATGCCAAACTCCGCAATATTTACCAGCATCATCTTTCAATTCATAAGTCCAAGAAGATACGCGTTTCGAAACCAGCAATGGATCGACAAATTTAGGTGCCAGCTTGGCAATGAAATATTGTGCAACATTAGACAAAACATGATTCCGTCTCCAAACGAGATGATTAACATGATATTGAACATCACGACGTCTAACATTATAGGTCGTAAGCTTTCGCTAACTTAACCTTTACATCAGCATAGATTTTTTTAAAGACTTTCTCACGTTCCCCAGGAAGAGCCGACCGATCAAAATTAATCTCTTTAGGAGGGGCGTTATCTCCCTTATCTTCCAAATGCTACAAAATTTGGAGAAAATCCAGTCACTTCATGTTTCGATGAACGAATCGCCAATCCAACTTGACTCAAAGGATGATCCCAACCTCCCTGATCTTCTGACGGATATGATATTAACATAGTTTTGATAACCCTGTAGGGGTTTTACCAACAATTTTCCGAAGAAAATAATCTTTTACAACATCTGAATATTTCATATTTATTTATTTTTCCTTCTTAAATTCAAAGGTGCTTTGTCCGACTATAGATGTTTTTTTATTGGGAAACATTTGAAGCCGGTAAAATAGTTTCAGAGCTTGTTGAGAGTCATTTATTAGCAACTGCATATACGTTTAATTGTTGAGTGTTTTTATGTAACATGTGTAAATATATGGTTATAGTTACTTATTAGATGCTGTGTCCGTTATTTGATTACAAGAAACTCATCCGTCACCCTGTACTCTGATAACCATATTTACTCTTTCACATGATTTGTCTAGGGGATGATATAAAGCTACAAACTGAATTCTGATGTTATAACTGGTTTTAAACTTAACGAACTCTTCAGGATGTAACTGAGAACCATTAACTAGAGGTGCCAAAAATTGTAAAAAACATAATATTTCAATTATGGCTGCTGTCGTGCCAGTCAAGTAAGAGATCTAGATAGGTAAAATAAAATATCGCTTTCTCACCATCAGGATGCTACTGCGTTAACAAGGCACCAAGACCATAGCCAGATGCATCGGTTTGTATCACAAAAGGCAATGAAAAATCAAGGCACGATAGTAGTACAGGTGCACTTATAAGGTATTCTTTCAAGTTGTTCAAAGGCTCATTATAATTCGAACTCCAAATGAAGGTTTTTGCTTTCCGCAACAACTCTCAGAGAGGAGCAGTCAGTGTTGAAATCTGCGGAATGAATCGTCTATAACATGAAGCCCAGCCAAGAATGCGTAGAACTTCAGAAACGCACTTGGGAATAGGAATATCTAAAATTGCTCTTACTTTTTCTGGATCTACTCGTAAGCCAGTGGCATCAGCACTGTAGCCCAAATATAATCGCCCAAATATATACGCGAGAATGTACTTTCCTTAAAATTTCAATATTTCCTCGACTGTTTTGAGTGACAATAATTATATTGTCCAAATAAACAAAAACATGGTGCTCCTGATCTAATATTATCGGTCGACGCGACGTTGAGAAGTACCTGGGGAATTAGAAAGCCCCATTGGCAAGCGACGAAACTGATTTAAACCACAATTCGGAACAGTAAAACCCGTCAAAGGGCGAGATGATTCATCAAATGGTACCGGAAAATAGGCAGATTCGATATCCATTGAAGAGAGAAATTCAGCATCACCGAAATTGTCCAAATATACGGTAGAGAATGGGCATCTCGTTCTGAAACTTTCCGATAGTCAACACATGATCGGTAAGTGTTGTCCTTCTTTTTGACTAATAAAATAGGAGAAGACCAAGGACTGTCTGAACGTTCAACAGTTCCTTCTGAAAGCAATTTATTCAATTCGGTATCAATATGTATTTGCTTTTTAAAAATAGTTGAAATAGATGGCAAACTGACACAACTTTCGAAGAAGCAAAATTTTAATAGCAATTTAAATTAGACATTGCAAGTGTTTGTGAATTACCAAATTTCCAATGTAGAAGGCAACTAATTGCTAACGAAAACAACACCTTGAATAGTCACTAGTGGAAAAAAATAAAGTAACAAAGATGGTATGTTTTCGACACTCCTCAAGGAGGTACTAGACACCATCATACCCCAACTGGTAGGAATTCTGTAATTTTGTCTTTCCCTAGGGTACATACTGATTATCTTAGCAAAGATTGTGATTGCGTTAAGTAAAAATTGACAATTTTTTTGTGCCTGAATTGATTAATCTGACAGAACAAAATACATTTTGGTCTTTGTAGAATATAGCTTGAATTTCCAACAGATTTACCAATTTGTGAAGTCATTATGAAGTTATGTGATGCCTTATTCATTAACATACTTGACTAATAAATTATTCGGAATTATGTGCAACTGTACAATTATGGCAATACCATAAGTTCCAGTAATGGTTGCTTTATTAATGATTATGGCGTTTGTTTATTGATATTGACTGCAAACCGCATGAAACTGCATTTTGAAAATTATTCGAAGAAATATATTATGTACTGAGAAATCTTTTGATATTTGACTCCTGCCAATTATGACAGTAATATTTGTCACATTAGATGTCTTCAGTTTCAACAGACACTCCAAAGTCATTTTCAGAATAATCTGAAAAATGTAAAACAATTCGAAAAAAAGGAATTCGGTTTCACAATTAATATTCTTTTCAATGCCATCTATCAAATAGAATATAATTCATACTGTTCAACACTGCATTTTTCTTAGAATTCACCTCTACTTCTGGCGTTCCACAAGGATCTACTTTGGGCCTTTCCTCTTCGTGTTATTTGTTAATAACTTGGCTCAGTATAGTAGGTATATGAAGCTTCCTCAATTTCTCCTAGATGTCGATGATGTCAAGCTATTTAGAAGAATCGAAAGCGAACAGAATCTGGCATGTTTCAAGATGATCTCAGTAATTTTTAGATTTACTTTTAAGTATCAAACCTACCCCTCTCTCAACGAAGCTAACTGCAAAATGATGTGTTTCACACGAAATTTATTGTGCAACCATTGAAAGATCCCGTTAGTCCCCGAAAGTAATTTGTGTTTCTAACATTTTTAGATCATTTAAAGTTCCTAAAATTCTCCAAACTATTGATTTTATTGTACCAAAAATGAGACTGAGAAGCAGATAGAATCTATTTTGTTTCTCGAACAATTTGTGTCTTCTTCAAGAGAGTCTCGAAACTGTTAAGGAAATGTTGAAAAACTGTGATCTAGATTTATTCAGTATTACAGAGGAACAACTCCTTTGAATTTTCAACTGTGTCTGAATCTTTTCTGTTCATTTTATTGTATATTGTATTTGATGAATACTTTAAAACTTTAAAAAAATAATGCATCATGTAAGTGAAAATCAATCTGTTTGTTGTTCAGTGAAAATACATTTCTATTCCATAAACCAAACTGTATCAGTTTATACATAGGTATTCAGTGAAATACGAAAACTTTCGGATAGTCTTTTATTGAAAAATCTCGAATAAATCACGAGAGATAGCTTCAACAATAAAACAAACAACTAAAACATTGTTCCCACGCGCTTGATATAATTTTTACTGACATCGGGACTAAATCATATCTTGTTATTGAACATGAATGTTTTAATAATAATTTAATGAATAATAATTTCATAATTGAAAGTTAATAGCCGGATTTATCGGTATAATTGGCAATTATTTTATATTTATGAGACATAATATTTGTTTAGTTTTGTGCTAATTTTCTACTGTTTATTTGCAATTTGCATCGTTGAAAAAAGATCGTGTGGGTTATAGAAAGTATCACACCATATCGCTGTACAATCTCCTTCCTTTATTTTCTTTCCTTCGTTTTCTCTCCTATCCTTCATCACTTTCATCAAATTTTTGACGAACAAAAAATGCTTCAAAAGTGTAAAAGAGTACCTCCATGATAGTTTGTAGGAACTTCATTGTTTTTAATTGTAACTTCTGTATTTTATTACATAATAATTTTCTATGTGATTATTTTATGCTAATTCTGTTCTTTGAGTGGGTGATTCACTTGTATTATACATTTTTGTAGTATCACAAAGGATAAATGTAATATTTCTATTTCTACGTTTAACCTCCCATCCTACCGTATATCTATTGGAAATTCCATCAGATCCATTCCTATGATAAATACAGACAAATAAATATATGATCAGTTCCAGAATACTCGTTTCATAAAAAAACTAGTTCCTTAAGGAGGTCGTTTTTTTTTTATGTTCTCACATGAAAAAGAACATCCTGAACTGCTGAAGAGCAGTAGCAGAAGGAAAAAAAGAGTGACTTGTTGTATTCCACATCTTTCTATTTTTCCCTGGGATATGAGATACAGAAATCCTGGGAAGTGGAGGCAGCATCTTCAAACACCATACCCGGGTGAACATACAGCTGAATAGTGAGTACCTGATTCATCCAGGACTTCTTCACCGCACGTGGTGGTCGTGGTAGACATGGATTTTCAGATTTGCACGTCAAAACTTTCATGAAAGGTAGGAAACTGTGCTTCTAGATGCTACGCTACTCATAAAAATCGATACATCGGAGATGCCGTCGGACAAAATGACTTCAACCTACTGCTTTGATGGAACATGCACCACCATCATACAAGACCGGAAAGTCACATCGAAGGCAATGCCAATGTTGTCGAGAGGGCAAATCTGGTACTAGGATGCTCTAAGACAAGCCATGGAGTAGGAGCTGGAATATACGGGGAGAGACCAAGGCAAGACTAATGTAAAGCCTCGGCACTCAAGCCTCAATATTCTAAGACCAGGTAATGGCTATTTCCGTTTGCAAGAGAGAAAATCTAAGGAGGGGCCCTAAAAACCAACCCATAGTCATTCTTTCCAACAGTCAGGCGGCAATAAAGGCCCTGCAATCATGCAGGTTCTCTCTCAAACTATTTTGGGAAACTCACAAAAACCTCAGCGACCTAGGAGCTTAAAACAAGGTGGAACCTTTCTGGTTTCCAGGGCATCTAGGGAAATGAGACCGCAGATGCCCTAACAAGAGCAAGGTGCATCATCAACTCTCATCGGCCCGGAAGCAGCCTGCAGAATCCTTTTTGGGAACATCAAGTAGGACATGAAGGAATGGCTTAATAACCGTCACCAATCCTCCTGGTAGAACGTCTATGGCAATTCTCTCGGAAAGATGAGAAAAGTAGTAGTACTCTTAACACGGCACTACCACCTGAGAAAACACCTGCACATGCTGGGACTACACCAAGACTCCACACTATGCAGATTCTGTGATGAGGAAGAAGAAACATCCTTCCACATAATGTTCGAATGCCAAGCCCAGGCTCGCATGAGGATGGATATCTTTGGACAATGCAGTGCAGAAGATATCATTCCACAGGGAAACCTCGAAGGGATATCCAGGACTTTATCAAACGATCCGGAGTACTCACGAGTTAGACCTGACAGCGGTGAGCAGAAAGGTTCTACTCAGAACTACCTGTACTTAGGCAGATAGCCAGCCCCGCTAAGGAATAATAATAATAATGAAAAAAATGCTACGCTAATTAACTAGAAATATTCGCCAAGTACAATCAAACAATCTGCAAATAATTTACAAATCCCGACTTGTTCCGTTTGGCTGGACATTCCTGGACATTATTCCAGCTGTGCATGATTTATGTGGAAATGCTTACTTTGTAGCAAATCATCTCACCGTTCCGCCAACAATTAACAATCTATTGTTAAGCGCTATTTCTAGAGACTACATAATTGCAATTATATAACCATTATGTACGTTACTCCTAATAGGCTTATGGCTGTGAAATGCAATTTTCTAGCGAACGTGTGATAAATTAGCGAGTCAATGTCAGTTTGATAATTGGTTGCTTTATGAATGATTGCTTGCTCGACGTGGAATGTAATGGTTCGTAAAAAGGCTTGAACAATCTATAGGGTGATCGATAGGAGTTTACGATCAGGAGTTATTTGAAAATCCTCTAAGCGAACTTAAACAAGAAAACTGGCTTTGGCAAATTTTCTTTGCAAAAATTGTAGAACACAAATCTGCGAAACATTTCTATCTCGATGCCTCCAGTGACAAGTTTGAGCAGTTTCTTGATATACTTTTTTTCATAATATTCATAAATGAGATGTTAGTTAGGTAGGAGTATTCCCATTTTCTACTCTATGGTAGATTTTCTTCGCAGTTTTAAGACGATTGACACTGTTATTAGAGTTGAAAAAGACGGATTTGCTCGAAATATGAAGCAATAGCCTCACCCATCATAACCTAACCTAGCCTAATACTTGAAGTCTCCTAGGACTATTTCGTATTCAGTTTTATTGTGTTATATTCTATCAAACCCATTTCCCGATAGACCTCTTACTTTCCGAAAAAAAAAACAAAACCATTTTTTATCTTCAAGTCAAAATTTTTTTGGGTTATACCAAGGATACTTTGGTATTTTTTTTAATCTTTACAAGATTTCAAGTAGTATCAAGCAGAGTCTCATACTCTCCAAGTCAGTCAGACTTCGAGATGAATATGCAAATTGCATACTGTTTTGTTTATGTTCACAATGAGACTGTTTTGTGTGTGTGTGAGTTGGCACCAAAACAATGAGTCCGTTGTTTCATATCATCAGATCTTTGGCTTGATAGAATGATAGACGTGTCAACTGTATATAGACATTTCTCCATGACTTACATTAGTATGAAAAACATTTAAATATAGTAGCAATATTAGCGGTCTAAGAACGCTACCTTGATGGGTCCCAGTAGTTACGAGAAACTTATCAGACAGTACTCGTAAAAAGTTTATCTGCTACAAAATTGGTTTTCAAAGTGTCGAGGACCCTGCTCAAATAAAAAAAATCCTAAAACAATATATTTTCAGAAATCAATTCTTGTATATGTTGTGTTAAATCGAGCGTTGCAGTTTCTGTGGAGTGATTTTTCTTGAACCTATGATGGTAGTCTGTCATCAGACCGAACATTTCCAGGTATTAATTTATGCTGAGAGAAATGAGTTTTTCAAAAAATTATTCACCGATTTCAACACATTGTGCGAACAACGATTTTCAGATATACACCGATATCAAATAGGGGAAATTAAAAATATTAACCTCAAATCCTAACCTGATTTAAACTCATACTGGTACAATTGGTTTTTCGCAAATTTGTGTGTGGTTCCTGGAGTAAAAATATCACACTGTCAGTTGTTTACATATTAGCATTCACAAGAAGTCTTAAAAGAAAATTAAAAATAAAAACATTACAGAAAAGAAAACTGTAGGTCACAATGAGCTTATGACAAGAGGCATAAGATGTCCGGAGGACTGCTCACTGCTAATATCCTATACAATAGGAAAGTTGGGTCGAAAATCCATCAGAAAACAACATCAGAATATCAGATGTAATTCAATGTTCGTCGTGGCATTAGCCAGGAAAGTAGTTGTTTTCTGATGGATTTTCGACCCAACTTTCCTTGGTTGGGCTCCCGGTGCTGGGATGGCGCTCGCAGTTTGGAGTTAATCCACTGTGCGGGCGCGATCTCAGTTTCGGTCTTTAAATGGGTTTGGTCGTCGATTCATTCGTTGCAGTCATTAGTTATTGACTGCTAGACCTACCCTATACCGATGAGGAGCAACACTCCGAAATCGATATATAGGTGGTCCGAATGTTTCGATGAACATTCCCATGCAACCAAGCAATTGCAGAGATAACCTTGTAGGAACTCTGCACGAAAATTTCATCAGATGTAATTCAATGTTAGTCGTGGCATTAGCCAGGAAAGTAGTTGTTTTCTGATAGATTTTCGACCCAACTTTCCTATTGTATAGGATATTAGCAGTGAGCAGTCCTCCGGACATCTTGTGCCTCTTATAAAAACATAAATTCAAATTTCAAAGTTACAAAATGGACATAAACAAAATAACATGTGAAATATTCTATAATGAAGAATATTAAATATATAGACCCCCCCCAAAATCGTGAATATGTATGGCTTATACTGTATGGGGACTTGCAATTGGTTCCATCAGAAAACTTAAAACCCATAACGGCGACCCCCCCCCAAATTTGAGGCTAGGACCACCGTTATTTTGTAGAAGCATTTCCCTGTCAGAAGTGTTTTAACTGATTTTTGGTAATGTTTCATGCCGGTAATGTCTCATTAGAGATGAAATGGGAAGAGATAGAGTAAATTTTTTTCTGACGTGTAAATCAATTTGTCATTAGTTGATGAATTTCTCCCTGCATCTGTTCAAACTGTTTCGTAAAGTATTACTATTTTTTTACCGACGAAAATTGGTCTGCATCATTCACGCGTCTTTACTTTGAAGATACATTTTAAAGCTCTCTGGAGGACGAAAATACTTTGGAATGAAATTTGACTGCAAAAACTCCAGAATGAAATGGCATACCGTAGGTGGGACTCAATAAAAAAGTAAGTATTATGTAGTTCAGGAAGGTGACATTCCAAGTTCACGAGATATCATAATGACAACGTAACAAGCAGAGGACAACTTTTTTTCTTAGATCTATTATATGAGACTCCAAGTTCCAGATTTAGGTCTGTACTCCAAGAAATTTTGTTGCGGGCATGCTTTTAATTAGGTAAAAACCTAAAGGTGCTTTTTCTAGGTCCATCTTGAAAGCGACCAGATTTGTTTTTGTAACATTCAATGTAAGCTTGCTAGCGTCTAACCACTTTTTTGATTTTTTCTATGTCAACAGGAATATTTTGAACCAGAGCATCACGATCTTCATTGTGCCAGAGAATCGTGGTATCACCAGCAAACAATGTAAGATATCCAGAAATATCCATGTTGGCCATATAGTTGATGTAGAGCAGAGAAACAATAGGACCCAAAACTGATCTCTGGACTAACATTGTTCGATTGAACATTTTGATTTCGATTAGGGCCAGTTTTTTAGGTTCAAGTTGAAGTCCAGATAACTGACTAATAGTTTAAATGGTGAATGATATTCTTCAAATAATATTGGAAGGATCACATTCTAACCATCAGCTACTTAATCTGAAGTTTAACTGGAACCTGAAAAAATGGTAAGGTAAGACCTGATCCAGTCTAGAGAAGTGCCGCGAAATCCGTAAGGTAAGGTTTTTTTAGAGAGTATTTCATGGCTCACACAGTCAAAGACCTTAGAAGGTGGAAAGATGACTATTCTACCATCTATGATCAAAGGAAATGTTCAGTGTTTGACAATTCTCCTTTCCACTTCCCGAATGTCGTCTCTGATAACCGCCAATGATTGAAGAAACTACATAGCACACTTTTCCTTCGAACGAAATTGGTCGAGTTGTTCGCCAGTCACGAGTCGGTCGGAAAAGCGTAGGTGGAAAGCGAGCTAGGGATTTGTATCTATGGATTTCGCTTCCAAACAAAGAATTCCCAACGTTTACGATACCCCTGGCGGCAATTCCGCCAGTAAAACATTTCAACCTATCTCGGTGTATCGATTCCGCCAGGAACAAAATGTCTATTTATTACTCTCATGTTCGAGGACATTAAGGGCGCTGATAAATAAGGATCATTCCTTTTAGTTTTATCTCGCTGCTACGTTGTACGGTGCAGGGGAATTTTATTAAATTTTATGGGAGCCATTCCGCTACGAAAGCGAGATCCTGCGCGATAAATATTCATCAAGGTGGAATTGGCTGCGTCAACAAAGGTGAATTGTTGGCTATTTTGTTCATTAACAACAGCGGAGATGTAATAATAAAAATATAATTTGTTCACACGTGTTTGAATGAATGAATAATCCCCATTCATTCTTTGTGAAATCAAGTGGCAGTATGAAGTATTAGCTGTATTTCACTTATTATTGTATTTTCAAAATAAATGTTCAACACAAATGTTCTACAAGAGTCCCGTTCTATAGAAGAAGAAGAAGAAGAAGAATTTATTCAATCAAAATAGGTTACCCTAATACAGATATTGATTCTATATAATTTATACCATATATATATATATATATAAAACATCTTAATTTAAAACATATCATCAATAAAACAATATACCATAAAAAATTTAAAACACTAAAAAAATTTACAAAATTTTAAAGGAGAAAATAATATACCAAATTTTTTATCTAACATTGTTATTTGTGAAATATTCTCTAATTCTCTTTTTGGACATTGATAAAGTTGGGCTACTTTTTATTTCATTTGGGAGTGCATTGAATTCATTGAAACCTTTGAAAAACAATGAGTTCATTGAATTTTGTCTGTTTGTTCTTCTGATAAATATATTTGCATTACTTCTTGTGTTATATTGATGTACCTCAAAATTGAATGTAATGTACTCACGGAAATAGGAGGGAGCAAGATCATTGAGTATTTTATATATAAATATCATGGTGAGATATACGAGTCTTTGTCTAACAGAAAGCCATTGTACTGAATTCAACATTGTATCAATAGGCGTATTTCGATTTAACATTAAGATTATTCTCATCTCTCGATTTTGGAGTTTTTGTAGTTGAGACAATTTATTCAAGTTGAACAGATATAACACGGAAGAGCAGTAATCAAAATGTGGTTGAATGATTGTTCTATCAGTAATTTTCGTTTCCATTGATATATTACTAGAGATTCTGGAGAAGAAATATAATTTTTTTGTAATTTTTTTGTAAAGATAATCAAAATGGTTCTCAAAAGTCAATAGATTGTCTAATAAAATCCTAGATATTTAATATTATTCACAAATTCAATATCTACACCATCAATTGAGAGTTTCAAGTTATTGTGGTTTATATTGTTATATTTATATTTTGATGTTATCAACATGGCTTTAGTTTTCAATTCATTCAATTTCCATTTATTCTGTTTCATATATTTGTCGACTTTTGCAAGAACAACATTCATATTGCTGAGGGCTCTATCCAGATTTGTATCACTACATGCAAGTAAGGTATCATCTGCAAATAGATTTATGAATTCACAGCCTACATGTAAGTTGATATCATTCAAATATAATATGAACAGAAGAGGTCCTAGAACACTACCCTAGAATTCAAATGGAGGGAGGCTGCTATACAGTTCAATGACAATGTTGGGCTATTTCTGAATGCACCAGTTATAGGAATCCTATCTAGAGCTTTTAGGCAGCTTTAACTGGCAGACTGGACATCCACAACCAATTCTGGACAGGATCAAACTGTCTTAAATATCCAGCAGTTCTTCCTGATCTGCGCCCTATCTAACTCCAGCTAGTTTTCTCATGACATTGAGTGATTTTTGGATCTTACCCTGAGATCGCTCAGATGCAAACCCCATGTGAGTTTGGATCCCAAAGTAAAGCCTAGATATTTAATTGAGCCCTAGACTTCTTTTGGAACCTCATTCTTATTGAGAACTTTCCAGCTGACTGCAAACTCCACGATTGTGTAAAATTACATAATCCATACTTAGTGCCACATCACAGAGAAACACCATGAGTTCAATACTTTCTCTACTTTTTTTGATACTATACTTGTATCAATACTAATTGAATTAAGTACTATTGGGTCATTAATATTGAATTGTCTTTGAACCCAATTTCAAAAGGACCTTATTTAGACATACCATCAGTCCAAGTCTATTCGTACAGTAACAATTTCTAATTTTTTGTCAGAAAAACGTCAAAATTGTACCAAATAAAAATTTCTCATTAGACTCAGAACTCGATGCTCTACAACTTTCATTAATTAAAAGGCTTGTTCATTGAAAACTGCTCTAGTTGATCGAGATCACTTTCACATTGTTCATCTCTCTCTCTCTCTGACACTTGTACTTCATTGGTCTTCCTCTTTCAAAAGATCAACTTCAAGCAGTAGAGTAGAGTAATCAGAGTACGTCTTAACGAACGATACTGAAATGTTATGTGAAATAACCATTTCAGTCAGAGTCAGAAGCGCTCGAAAAGTCATTGAGTGGGAATTTGGCCCAAAATAAAAAAATTGCAGATTTATGTCTGGTTATTGCGACTAGCTTACTTACTCAAATTTAATATTTGTGTACATCATTTGACGCATAATTTTTCGCTCTTCAATTCATATGATGAGAGTTTTCCCGCTAAGTAGCTTAGCTTAGGAGTAAAATTCAAATTATTGAAAATAGTGCGAAAATTTTTATATTTTTTCGCTATGAGTCTTTGGAATGCAAAAACATGTTTTTTTACTAATAATATTGGCCCTTAAAACATGAAATAAACAGAACAACCCAACATTTTGCACAAGTGACTCATTTCTGAGGATGAATCAACGTCCTATAGGTATAAGTTTGTATTTGTTGACAAAAAAAATTAGTTTGTCAATATTTTATCAACTTCGATATGAATGATAATATGTCATTAACAGAGAAAGGACTCAAAGCGATAGAATTTATGTTATTTTTGCCTGAAAAATATCGATTCACTGATATATGTGTTACGAAGAAACTCTAAAGTGATTTCTTCAGGATTATTTTTGTAGATGCCTGCCAAAAAATTCTGATGTAGAATGTTGCGTTGCGGAAAGATGTATTATAAATAAATTTTTCATTGTTTATACCTTTTAGGTTACTGCTTGAAAACCAAGAATAATTTGTCGTCATCAATTTAGAATATTAAAAAATTATCACCCAATAAATGAAATTTTATTAAAAAATAATGAAAAATGTTCCAGTATTTTGGAGGAAAAAAAAAGTTTCACCGAGTTGGTATTTAATAACAAATTCACAATTTATTTAAAAAATATTGTGAAAATTGTTCTCACCCAATATTTGAAAAATACTGAGACATAAAAAAGTATATATGCTCACCAAACATGGACAAAATACGACAATTCATTTAAAAAAATGATTCTCAGCCAACAATTTGACTAATATTTTCACATGATAACATGATTTAACAAAAAATTGTTTTCCTACGACCGTGCATTTTTATCCACTTTCCCGCACTCATTTTAGTTTAGAAAGTGTCACTTTCCCGCACTAGTGCGGGAAAACTCGCTTTCCCGCACTAGTGCGGGAAAGTAAAATATGTCAATTTATCGTTATTAAATGTACATTTCTTTGTTGCTGAGAGTTATTTGGAGGACTCCGTAGAACAGAAGAAAACCATCTCGAATAAAATTCTTTCATGTACTGGCAACTTGCAACCGATGCCGTCTCCGTCATCTTCATGCACTTTGCAATCTACGAGTGTTACTCTTAACAGCCAGTTACCACCAACTAACAACTCTGGGCCGGCTATTCTGACGCATTTGCAGAATGCAACAAATTGTGTTTTCAACATTAATATTAATAATAATTAGTGGATTTTCATGGAATGTTTTGTATGTTGAAATAAAATATATATTTTCAATGTCTTTTTGAATCTTTATGCGGTCGTAGAAAAAACAATGTTCCTAATTCATGCGTAAAGTGTCTTTCCTGCCCTTGACTGCTTGCCCGAACTCCGCTTCGCGTCGTTCGGGTCAACGGCAGTCGCGTGCGGGAAAGTATCACTTTCCGCACTTGTTAGGAAAATAACTATTCCATCAAACATGGAAAAAAATCAAAAAATTATTTCATAAACTTTCGAAAAAAATTTAAATATTTATGAAAGGAAAATCACACCAATTATTCATCAACCAGACAATGACAACTCTCTCGATAATACTCGACGCAAAATGTTCGGCAAAAAAATTCAAGCAAACCACTTAAAGAGAATTGCACGTTCAAGTTCACTCTCTCAAGCGTTCAGAGACAATCCGAGCACATTATGTAAATGGCGAAATAAATTTCATCGGCATTGATATAATCCCGAAAGTACCTACTATCAGTAATGAGACTTTCAGACAACTGCACCTAATGTTCCCGAGTAAAAATTACGACTTCCAATGGAAGCAGAATTAAGACTAGTAGACGAACAGGGAAGGACTTGAAGAGAAAATTCGACCAAGGATAGCTTTCTGACACAATATAGAATAATTTCAATTATGGATTAAGTAATCGACTTCTAGAATTTTTCATGTCTTACTTAAAATTACAATCACAATTTTGTCACCTTAGAATATAAAGGTTCTATCTGCATATTAGGTAAAATGTGTACTTTGAGTATATCTCGTAACCTTAGAATATGAAGGTTCTATCTACAAATTATGCAAAATATGTACTGTGAGCGAGTTCTATCAACGATTTCTCACTTCTTCAAAGTGATATTGTTCCGCCATCTACTCGATAAAATCCAATATTCAAAGATTTGTAGTACTATCTGCACTTTATATCCAACATTTATATCAGACACAGTTCTATCTAAATGCAATATGTAAAATAAGGTTCTTTCTATCTGCAATCACTTAGAACTTGGTTGTTGTAAACATGTAGTTAGAACTCGGATTTTCCGAGTATGTACTGAGATGTTACTGATGTTAGCTGCAGACAGAACTATTCATTATTACGATTTCTTGTACTGAATTCACTGTGAACATAGATGTAAGTCGCAGATGGAACTTTTCAGTACTACGATTTCTTCAACTGTATGTACTATGTCGAATGCACATAGATGTAAGTAGCAGATAGAACTCTTTTATTATTACGATTTCTTAAAAAATATGAATAACATGGTTCTTCTATCTAAATATCTACATTGCGGAATCTTGTGTACTAGATATAAACATGGGCAAATTTGAATTTAGTCCTATTCTTCTTAATTCGAATCACACACAAAAATATTTCACAAGGTGGTTTACTCTTAGCTAATCTAAATACATGTGTTACAAACTTTGACGGCCATTTTCTCAAAACAGTTATATGTTCAGGTAGAACAATTTTAATTTTTTTTTAACTCTCTTACTCTAAGGTGACGAATTGTTACCTTCCAGAGAGAGCCTGACGGAGTATTCTCCGCAGGCTTAGGAGTTCCCCAACTATCCAACTCAGGACCGCTAATGTTCCTCATGTTTATTAAGCATTTGCCTAAGGAAGTTTTTGACTGCTTATAATATTCTGATGACTTCAAAATTTCTCAGAAGAATAGCGGCGTCAATTCCTAGTTGGAGCTTCAAAATGACTCAGGCAGAATTTCAGTATAGGCAGAGAAAAACAAGTTATTATTCAATCAGTCAAACCGTACTAACGTTCAGCACAAACAAGAGCCCACGTAACTACGTATATCATACACAAATTAAGGACTCACCACCATACTTGACCTGGGAGTACTTTTTCAAAGTGATTTCAAAATTTAAAATCATATAGATAATATAATTCGAGAAGCCAATAAAGTGATCGGGTTTGTGAAGAGACCCACTTTTGCTATTGATGATACTGAACTATTAAATATTTTATGTGAGTCCAGTACGAAGTGAGCTAGAGTATACAAGTATAATAGCATCTCTGTCAAACCATTGAAACTATACAAAATTAATTTCTGAAATATTTATACAATAAAAAATCATGGTATCAGTCCTTATTATAACTCATATGACCATATACGGTAAGAATTCAACATCGTTCAGCTAGTTGTTAAAAGACAAGTTAGTGGATATGTTTCTTTTTAAACTAATAAATAATGATACCTAGGAAACAAACATTTCACTCAAAAGGCCACACTTTTCCACTTCTCTAATAACATAGACTCAGTTACAAATTATGGTATGTTAGATTAGGTTAAATGAAAATTGTCAACTCCACAGCAAGCACAAAAACATTACAAGCTCGCTTCAGATAAATGCATCTGTAATATATTATAAGCTGCTTCTTGAGCAGATACTTCAGTTGCATTCGAAAAAATATATTTTTTCAGCTGTTCTTTGATGGTCAATTCACCTAATTTTATTTCGGCCATGGATTCACGAATAAGTTTCGACACTCTTGGGTTTACTGATATAAGTAGTTTTTCGCAGAATTGGATTTTAGCAAACGTAAATTTCTGCATTTAAAGGATTCACACAGCAATCCTTTATCTCTCGTTTCAACACCATGGTCGGTTTTTTAATAACGTTCTTTATTGCCTGTAACATAATCGTCCTTTGTATTGTACTTTGAATGTTAGTTGGAGCTCCCTACAATCACTGTATTTTAGAAAGCGGCAAAGTTTTGGAGCTAGAATGACACACAAGATTTTTCCTACAACATATTTTACAAAAATATTTGGTAAAAATTAATGATTATTGATTACCTCAAATTTGACAGTTCAGATGTTAAATCGTGCGATCATAACTTTACGCTACACACGTGTGTTATTACCGTTATTGGTAAAAAGGACAATAAAAAATCACTTTAGTACCTATTTAATTAGTTATTTACTTATTATTGTACCACTTTATCATTTAAATCTATGTGTAACAACATCTAAATTTATTTGGAATTCTTCTTTCTCTTTAGTGGTGAAAAACCAGGCAAATTATTACTCTGTATTAAACTTGGTATTAAATGTCTGTATGACGTCGGGGCGTGGCGCAGTGGTTAGAGCGTCCGACTTCGAGTCGAAAGGTCCGGAGTTCGAGCCCCAGTTGCGGCTGGGATTTTTTAATTTAATTTGACCGATTAAATTATTAAAATCTCGTGGCTCGACTGGGGTGAGTCCTGCACGATTCACTGTTGCCTTCTAATTAACTGTGCTGCTCCTTAGGTGGCGTATGGAGTTAGTAACAAGGCCTACCCAGAATACATGGCTAATGACCATAGCAGTCGATACCAAATCACCAAAGAAAAAAAATGTCTGTATGTTTGATAACATATATGAAATATTTTGAAGCGATTTTATTAATTTTTCTTCCGGAAATATTATTTTATTTGTTGGAAATTTGTAGTAGACACCTCTGAATGTTGATGAACAAACTATTTTTCGACAGATGTTGGTCGCAGTTTTCAAATAGCACAATTATGTACATTAAACTGGAATGGCGTACTTTGACATGGCACAATTTTTTACAATTACATAAGTTATCATTTTCAAAACTCTCCGTCAGATTATTATCATTAGATCATCAGATAATTATTACAATCAATTTATAAAACACAAATAGCTGTTTCAAAAACTTTTTGATACGTCAAATACAAATAATCATTTGTTTATTTTTCTTGACAGTAGCGGCAGGCATGGCGTTCTATCATGTCCAAACATAATACTTGCCTGTGCTATGCAAAAGCTATAAAAATAATTAGTTTTAATCAGAAAAAAATTGAATTCTACCTTTTGTAGTACAAAATTGTTAAAAAATAAAAGAAGAATAACCACCAACCAATTTTTTGAACTGTTTTTCGTAACTAAAGTGGGTAGTTTTGAATTTTATTTAACGCAATCATTTGGGCATCAATGTAATTTATAAGTAGATAATGTGAATTATTTACCAAATACATTTCAACCGTCTTTAGTATAATGAAAAGTTTAGAAAAAGAGTTTTCATACAAAGGTACGAGGATGTATTGATTATCTGGTTAGCCTAGACCAGTTCCATGCATAAACAAAATATTGCGTTACCATAGCAACGAACAATAACTTATTAGAAGTGTCAGTGTAAAGTTTGACGTCAAAAAAGTAAACCAGAGTTACGTATAAATTAAAAGAAAAAATATGTCCACTAAAATTGTGAAAATCGAAAAATTGGAGTATCGAGCCATCTTCAAGTATCTGTATTTAAAAGGGTTAAGAGGTAAGCAGATTTACGAAGATATGCTTGGTGATCAATGTCCTTCGTATGCGACCGTAAAAAATTGGACTGCAATCTTCAAAAGAGGTAAATTTTCCATTGAAGATGATGACCGATCGGGAAGGCCAGTTTCTGTGTCAGTCCCCGGAAATATCGATGCAGTTCATGACATGATTTTAACAGACCGTCGAATTGGACTAAAACGGATATCCGAAGCACTGAATATTTCATAAGAACGCATTCATCATATAGTTCACGTCAATTTGGACATGAGAAAAATTGCTGCAAAATGGATCCCCAAAAGCGTGCAAGGGAAGTAGCATCGCATTCGATCTGTGCTCGATTTGAAAACGATGTAGACTTCTTAAACCGAATTGTTACTATGGATGAGACTTGGGTATATTTCTACGATCCAGAAACAAAGCAACAATCGATGAAATGGCGACACTCCGGTTCTCCAAGACCTAAGAAGTTTCGTGTCCAAAAATCTGCTGGAAAAGTTCTTGCTTCGGTTTTTGGGATTGCCATGGAGTAATCATGATTGATTTTTTGGATAAGGGTAGAACAATAACTGGAGATTACTATTCGACATTACTGACCACTCTACGGGACAAATTAAAGAGAAAAGACGCGGAAAGCTATCCAAAGGTGTTTTGTTTTTGCAGGACAACGCCCCTGCACACAAATCTCATGTTGCTATGCAAAAAATTCGTGATTTAGGGTTTGAATTACTAGAACACCCCTTTATTCACCAGATTTGACTCCGTCCGACTATCATCGCTTTCTTCAACTGAAAAAGAGTTTAAAAGGTGGTAAATTTTCTTCCTACGAGGAGGTAATGAAAGCTGTGGAGGTCTGGTTTGCAGAGCAAGAAAAAACTTTTTTTTTGAAAGGTCTAGAGACGTTGCAGGTTCGCTGTAATAAATGTATCCAATTAAGAGAAGAATATGTTGAGTAATAAAATATTTTGTTTGTTGTTATTTTGTTTGGTTCTATAGTTAGGCTAAGAATTTTTCAATATATCCTCGTATATTATGATGTAGAATCCAAAATATAATTACTTATTTATGAAAAAGTACATTTCTACTACCTTTAGTGGAAGAAAACTCCCTCAAATGTCGCACCTCGGATAAGTGCAACATTGCGCTTTCTTTTTTCGCTCGGTTGTAGAAAATAACTAAATATCTGTCATGCCCTCACATCTAACAAACTTCCGCCCCATCAGCCGTTTCTTGGAAGACCTTCAACGGTGGCCCAGCCCGCTCCTGCACCGGAAAATTAATTTCGCCGGAAATTCCCCATTCCACCGCCTACAGCGTTAGCCGAACCAACTCGGAACTACTTGGAAACTTCAGGACTCATTAATTTCGGAAGAAAAGTCGATGGAGTTGTTCCGAGTAGCGAGAAAGTTTCGCTAGGGCAACAGACCGCAGAAGACAGAAAAAGAGCAAATAAAATATAAGTTATGGGTTTTAATCTCGAGCTGCACTGAACTGAGCAAAAAGGCCGAACTGCGCTATAAATGTCACCGACTTCGCGTGTGCTGCTCACAATTCAACCAGATAGCGGTGCATCTCGGATTTCTCTTCGGGATAGGTTACAATCTGTTCACGATTACGTGGGAAGTGTTTTCATGTACAGATTTAAGCCAGTCGATTAATCATAGATGTCCGAGTCAGACGAAAATAACGCCAGGGAGGAAGAATACGAGTGGATTTGGTGTACCCCAGGGTTCTGTCCTGGGCCCCATTTCATTTATATTATGTATAAACGACACAATAAAAATATAATTTACTTATTCGAAGATAATACATCACAAGTAAAATAAAAACACATTAGAAAAAGTAACAATGCATTGCACACTGAAAAAAGCAATTATTTTCATATAAGAGATTTCCATTTCTGTTTACCTAAGAAGCTATATACGAATATAGTAATGAAAATATATTATTATTGCAGGTTATTCTGCAAAAATTTAAAGAGCTGCTTCTCTGAATATGCTGAGGAAGAGGATTAAATTGAGTGATCCTTTCATAAAATAAACTTTTCATCGAGCTTGTTTCTGCTTTTTGTTTGTTTGATACAGAACATAATGGAATTCACTGTTCTAATAATTGCGACTGTGACCATGGGATACCGGTACGTTTTTCAAATATTCAGGCAGCATATTGTTAATTATTTTAAAAATAAATGTTATAATCTGTACAAATGGAAATTGTTCTTTATGCAGCCAGTTCAAAGTGGATCTGGTACAGTTCAGAATAGTTCTCATAGCTTTATTTTGTAATATTTGCAGCCTATCAAAATTTAGACAGCCTGTGAGACTTAAAGAACAGTAGTACTACCTTTTTGGACATGTATTCAACATATTATTGAATTTGAGTTCTCTATCCATGATTTACTCAACATTCTCCCCTGTTTCATCATTTATTATAATATTTATGTACAATCTCAGGTAGTCTCTATGGAGAATAAAAAGGAAGTGCTCAAGTATACTGCCTTGGGGAACTCAAAAAATCATTGATTGTGAGACTAGCGTTCAGCGTTGCCTTGATTTTTTTTCGTTTGGTTTCTTCTGAATGTTCCTATATATTTTTGTAATTGTGTTTTAACTAATTATACACAAGAGAAGAAGCGATTTGTTAGATTTATTATGTTGTTGTTTGAGTTGATCCAACAAAATGAAGTATCTGTCAAATCAATATAACTCAGATCAAAAATCGATTCAAACTATTTCATTTCATCTAAATTTTATCTAAAAACATATTTTTTGGGACTATTCAATTAACAGTTCACTGTCAAAACAATATTTTCTATTCTGTTTGTTCTAGGAAATACTAATAATGTCTGAATCAGTCAAGAAATGTTCAGTATATTCCATGATATTCACCATTCTCATTTGCAGAAAGTTCACCAATATTTTTGAAAATACAAAAACGTTTTCCATTTTCATCACACTATTTTTTCTTTGTAGGTGCGTAAATCACCTCACATTGGACAAGTAATTTAAAATGAATCTTGGCATGTTTTGCGAGATATGACATAAAAGGGTGGGGGTGAGGATCTATCGAGAAAAAAGTTTTATTCAACCATTGCCTCAGGAATGACTTTTGTGAAATATTTCAAATAGAATAGGGAAACCAAAAATAAATACAACTTATTTTATTTAATTTGATGATACTGCAATTTGGCTTTTTTCAAAACAGAATTTTGCCAACTTGGTGTATTTATTTACTACATATTCAAATACCATGTGAAACAATGGATGATCACTATAGACAGAAAAATACTGAATAACCTCATAGATCTAAAGTCTCTACAATAAAAAAATTAGACATCCCCAAAACACCCAAATACGACAGACACTCTACCTGAATATGACTACACACCTACCAAAATAAGATGCAAATACCCTACTTTGACAAAAAAAACAACAACGCTTTGTAATTGGTTTTAATATTTTACTCATGTGATTATTTTAATGTTTTAACCTAAGTGATTTTTATGTTTTCATCTGTGTGATTACTTTAATCTATGAAATTATTGTTTAATGCCTATATTACTATACTTTACTATTTTATTTATACCTATATCACGCACAAGCTTTTGAATCTTCAGTGATCTTCATGTCTATTTTAGAGTTTCGATTTCATTTATTTATTTTGTATTTTAATACTTTTGAAAATAAACATTATTATTATTATATTGCCAAAGAATTATTGGACATCGTCAAAAATTTCAGTGAACATTTGTTCAAAAATCTCTGTTATTCATCATACATATTTGACGAAAAATTATTAAATAACGACAATTACACGAAAACAATAGATAACGAGAAGTTGTTGCTTCTGCCATATGGCGTCATCTACAAAAACGTCGTGCCGTGTAAACTGTACCTCAGTTTCGAAACACTGATTAAAAAATTGCTGTTTATGCCCTTGTACAACGTAACCGGAAACAGTCATGGCCCTAAAAACATCAGTTTAATTGAAATTTACGTTTTCAATAAGCCCGCTGGGTCGTTCCTAATTAAAAACGGATTAAAAAAGTTTGTATGTGGAGGATGCGTTCGAATATCAACCCGACGTTTAGTTGTGGGTTCCTAGTTTAATTTAGCTCACTAATTATATCTCATTATTACAACAAACTTTTATAATTTTTGATATTTCATACTCTCCCTTGTCCTATGCAAATTTGAAAGCATATTTGCCAAGGCAATTTCCCATTCTGAACCAGACGGTGCTATACAATCAGTTATCAAAATAATGTTATTTTGTAATAAATAAAATAAATTGAATTGAATTGAAATTGAATTAACTCGTCTTAAAAATCTGACCAATTACATACCAAAGACAATTTATATGAATCTCCATCTGAAAAAGTCTCTTTCTGATTTTTTCATGTTGGACTCAAACTCAAAATTTCAGCCGAAAATCATTGGAACTTGGCTTGATTCGAACATGAACTTTGATTCCCATATAAATCACGTTTGTGGGAACTTAAACAAAGCCTATTATGTGATTTTATTATGTGAGTCCCATTAGGATTGTTGTTAAATTGTTATTTCCGTCAACCGATTGCACCCCTACGCGCAACCCTCGGAAGTCTTCGAGAGACTTGTGTGAGATAATGAAGACTTGATAAAACTTATTTTACGTTTAGAATAAACTCCGTTTTCATATTACAGAAGCTGTAACGGGATCGGTTATAGGGTTCTGGAGTAATAGATCAGATTCTCAAGAAGCTTGTTTACTTTCAGTAGTAGAACAATTCCAAATATACAATCGAAAACTAAAAGAATATAATGACATTAACATTTTCCAATTCTACAACCAAATACAGGATGTTTCATAATAAATGCGCAGGACTTCAGGATGTGATAGATCGTCCAAAAATATGAAAAAAGTTTTTATTAACTTACCCTCTAAAATGCACCATTTTCGAGATACAGGGTGTTGAAATTTGAAAAAAAATAATCGTTTTTTGCGAATATCTGTGGAACCGTTTATCGCACAGAAAACAGATTTCGTAGGCATTTTTTACTCATTATAAGCTATGTTTTGTGCTGATTTTTTATTTTTTAAATTCATAATTGGTGAAAATTTTGAAGGGGTGGTGGGTGTTTTTTTCTTCAACTTCTACGCCACTGGAAAAAGTACTGTTTTGAGCCTCACGTATGAATCGCCAATGTTTTCTACATAAAAAAGGTATTCTTGGTCATAAGCTCTGAAGTTGAGAAACATTCTCTCAGTTGATTTCTGTTAGATATTACAAAAAAGTTATTTCAGTTTTATCGTAGGATTTTTCCATTTTCAGAGGAGTCATGTATTGATTCAATTTTCAATTGAGAATGTTTCTCTTTAAAACATAAAACTGTATGTTTTCAAGTTGATACGCTAAATGCCATGCGAGTAGAAAGAAGTAACTTGAGTTTTTAATTGACTCGGTAAAAATCCATCAGCACTTCTCAGACTGCTAAATTTGTAAGTTACTGAAACTTAATTAAACACCGATAAGATTTCAACAAACTGTAGCTTTTTCAAGCGTTTAACACAATAACCGCTCGAAAAAGATACAATGTAGCGAAACATGTCGCTATATAGATAGATAGATAGATATCTTTATTACCTTTCTTGCCATTTTTACAAATGTGAGGTTCGTAATTACAAAAAAAATAAAAAAATTATAGATACAATACTATTAAAAATGTCAAGCACCACAGTTATGAAGAAGTCATTACAGAAGATAAATATCCTTACATTCAGGTTGAATTATGCAAAAACTCCTCAAATTCCGCAATCGTATAGAAAACATTTTTGACAAGTATATTTTTCAATCCTGATTTGAATTTTTTGAGAGACAGAGTTTTCAAGTCTTTCGGCGGCAAATTATATAGATGTGTACCAGCAGAGTTTGGTGATTTTTTGTATGACATATGGTTGAACTTTTTTTGGTATATAATTTTAGTGGATTCGGGTATTATGAGTATGTACATCTGAATGCTTAATGAAGACATCGATGTTTTTATGAATATGTATAAGGATCTTACGTATGTAAATTTCTGGTAAAGTTAGAATCCTATATTTCTTGAAGGTTTCCCTACAGGATTCTTGTGATATTTGAGACCAAAGATGAGTCGTACTAACCTTTTTTGAAGAATGTAGATTCTTGTCCAATCGGTTGCTGCTCCCCAACATATTATGTTACAACTAATTGCTGAAAATGCCAATGCTTAGTATAAGTACATTCAGTAACTGTTGTTGTTCAAGATAAGCTTTCAGAGAAAGAATCGCGAGTACATCTTATTAAGTGTTTTACTAACATGTTCAATTTGGTTTGACCAAGTTAATTTTGAGTCTACTAGAGTTCCTAAAAAACGTATGTTATTGCTTGTTGTAATATAAGTATTGTCTATTTCGAACTTATTGCCTTCCACAGGATATCTATTACTTATTGAAATTAACTAATTGAGTTTTTTCTAGGTTGACTATTAGACGGTTTATCTCACACCAGAGTGTGTGTGAAAATTTTACGTGTATAATTAGGTTTCAGTAACTTAAGTATCCAATAGTCTGCGAAGTGCTTGTGCTTAGTGCACCCTGACTAGAATTATCACGTTTTGAAAGTGCTCAGTTATCTCGAACATTTTATAAGTAAGAGTGCTTAGTGCTCGAGATTTTGAAGCACTTTTTGTCAGTGCTCGGCACAGCTCTGATCCCCCTTTATAATGTCTAAGGGAAATCGAATAATTGAAATAGCGAATGCGCTATAATGACGAGTCCCAGGATTTGTTCAGATTTTCATCTTGAAACCAATTTATATAATAATAATAATTTGTCACTAAACGAAGTCATTTTGAGACCTAGAAGCTTTTGAATCTTGCAAATTGTCTTACATCACATTACTATGGAATTATTCTCAGTCTGATACGCAGAGTGCATATTCGAACGTGGACCAACGGCGGGTTTCATCTTCATGTAAAATTAAAATCGCGGATGGGGTGAATCAGCGAAACAGAAGGGCGCGGTAATTTGCAGACGCCATGTTGTAATTGGCCTGGAGTTTGGCCCCCATTGTTCAATAATGCATGTGATTTATGTCTGGTAGGCGCGGAGAATCCCAGACGGCACCTGAGTTAAGTATTGTTGGGCCAGTAACGTAGACTATATATTTGGTGAAGGTTATTGACGCCCCAAAATATAATATATTTAGAAATTAAGAAATATCTAGTTCTTCAGAAATCGAACGATTTGTTTTCAGACCCAGCAATTCAACAAACGAGCTCAAAAAGGTGTTTAGTAGACATACCGGTAGTCTTGGAACAATGTGGGCACTTTAACCCTCAAATGCCCGTTGAGACCCCAAACAAGAATTAATACAAATATTTATATTATTTGAACATATTGGCAACAGCGCTTCTAGATATGTGTCGGTAAGCAAGTCGTGTGTATCCTTCACAGATTTCAGAAGTTTATCTAATCTGTGGCTTCGACAAGAAAGTAAATACGGGTGCCCTCTGTCGCAAATTTGTGTGTGAAGATCACAGAAATAACGAACAAACATTTGTATGTACAACCTGTTTGTCAAACAGAATATTCCTTAATAGTATTCCAATTAACTAAATGAGTTTCCCTATTGGCTATTTTTCAAAACGTTTTTTGTCGTGTAGAAGGACTTTTTAATAAGTTTATCAGTATAATGATAATAATAGTAATTTGTTTGCTAGATTAAAGTTCATCTGTTTATATACATTTGTATTGAAATAAAATGTATTTGAAAGACTTTTGTTTGAATTCTTTATAAAAATACAAATAAATATTCACAAAAAATCATATATTTGATAGGGGTCCCTTTAGGGTCCCCGTACCGGCATTTAGGTTGATCTCAAGAGCATCGATATTTAAGGGTTAAAATGAATTTCAACACATATTTCAATAAAAACTATCAATTTTTGCCCTTTTTAATACCCATACGCAGCATAAAGATTAAAGATGACGTAATTCCATCAATTTACTAAAATTTGTCTGTCCTCATCTTCCTGCATTATAGTTTATTTATTCAGAAATACGCCCATTAACAGATGTATAGTGTTCTATCTCAGACGAGCCACCCCGTATATTTCTTATCCCATAGTGAATGGAAAAATTTCCAGAAACACTTCGAATGATTTTGTTTGAGGGACATCTTCTGACGTATATTTGAGGCTTGAACGAGCTACCCCCTAATAGGCGGCAATTCAACCCCTCAAAATTGAAAAGGAAAGAGGGGTTGACTGATACTTCATTTGAAAGGTCTTGCATGGAAACCTCTTTACAACAGTGTATGAAAAACGTAAATTTGATGAACCGTTTTCGCCAAAAATCAATTTTGTAGCTCGAATGAGCCATCTTGAATATTTTTGTTATTTTTACAATGTACATGCCCGTGTTTATGATGCCCTTTTTACAAACTTAAACAATCTTCAAAAAATAACATTCTTAAAAAATTGAATTGTTTTATCATGCTCACAATCAAAAAAATCAAATGTTCAAATTGTCCTCCATTGACTTCCATACAATAATACAATCTTGACTGAAAACCGTCTCTAACATGGTTCAGCATAATTGGAGTTATTTCAAGACACTCATTTACAATTTTCCGGCTGAGTCACAAAAATCTTGGACTTAAGATGTCCCCACAAGAAGAACTCCAGAGGGTTCAGGTCAGGAGATCGGGCAGACCACTCCATAGGACCTCTTCTTCCAATCCAACGACCGGGGTATTGCAAATTGAGGTATTGGCGAACTGGTGCGGCGTTGTGAGGAGAAGCTCCGTCTTTTTGGAAATGCAATTGTTATTCAAGTAGCAGAGGATCGTGTTCTAATTGTTCAGTTATTAACAGATCATCGCATTTTCCAGTATTTCAAGATAAATTTCGCCATTTAAATTCCCAGGAATGAACAGAGGTCCAATTAGGTGGTCTCCCAAAATTCCTACCCAAACGTTTAGCTATTCCGAATGTTCTCGAAATACATGAGGATTTGTATCGCTCCAAATTCTTCAATTATGCCGGTTAACAACTCTTGCCTTGGATCCCAATCATCATTTAATTCATGAATTAATTTAATTTTGTACGGATGGAACTTGTGTTTATGTAAAATTCTGAAAACGTTAGATTGGCTAATACCGGAAGCTGCAGACAGTTGTCGTACAGATTGCGTGTTTGGCATAAGTTGGACATGTCCCAATACCGCCACAGTTCCTCCTTCATCATTCACAATTCCAATGGGTGCCCTTTTTTTATACATTACTGAACCCGTCTCCAAAAATTTTGATTAAATATCCTTTCACAATTTTGCACAATTTTGATTTTGATAATAAAGGCTAACCAGCTCAACACGTTCTTGCAATCTGTACACCATATTTTTTGAAAATTTAAATAAATCAGCAAAGTAGTAACTCAACAGATTGATTTAAATCATGAAATTATGGAAGAATCGTTAAAACCAGATAAACACCTTCTCTGAACAAAAAATGAAGGCAACATAAGGAAATATTTTGCTATTTTTTTATTTATTTGTTTGAGAGAATGTATTATTGTATGGAAGTCACTGGAGGACAATTTGCACATTTGATTTAACAACGCAGATTTGATTTTTTTTTGAAAGCGTGATAAAACAATTCAATTTTTTAAAGAATATTATTTTTTGAAGATTTTTGTTTGTAAAAAGGGCTTCATAAACATGGGCTTGTACATTGTTAAAATAACCAAAATATTCAAGGTGGCTCATTCGAGTTACAAAATACATTTTTGGCGAAAACGGTTCATCACATTTACGTTTTTCATATACCGTTGTAAAGAAGCTCCAAAGACCTTTCAAATGAAGTATTACTCAACCCCTCTCCCCTATTCAATTTTGAGGGGTTGAAGCGCCCCCTAATAGGGGGTTGCTCGTTCAAGCCTCAAATACACGTCAACAGATGTCACCCAAACAAAATCTTTCGAAGTGTTTCGGGAAATTTTTCCACTCACTATGGAATAAGAAATATACGGGGTGGCTCGTCTGAGATGGAACACACTGTAAAATACAAATAATTATCGAAAATTGTAACAACACTATTTTACTATAAAAATCATTTTCGATGATAATGATAACAATAATTAAAATAATCAGTTAAAATGATGTACACAGTGAAAAAAATTGAGTAAAGTTTCTCTCTGAACCTGTTCCCAGCAGGTCCAATATTTTTAAAGTAAAGTATGAACTCACCAAGTTCTTAGACTAAATTCCTAGTGTCTTTACACTGACAAACTGTTGTTATGATAAATATAGAGTTATGCTGCTCAAGTAGTGTTGAGTTGAAACATATTAGTTTAAAATAAGTACACTAAAAACTGTTAATTGTGTTGTTCGAATTTAATATAGATTTGAATATTTGAATATTCAGAGTTGAATCACTCTGGAGTATTGTGAATAGTTTTCAACGACACTAGCTAGGAACAGTTCTCATCAGTTCAGCCTCAAGAGCAAGAACAATTCGTGATAGTTCAGGACAGTCTCGGATCATTTTGTATTCAAAACCAGAACAAGAGGATTCATCAATCCGAAGTTGTCCCTGACAAATCAGAACGATCTTCATCAACTGCGCATGATCCTGATGTCCCAGAACCTGAAATTACAAATAATTGGAATTCCTCACAAGAATGGGTCAAGAATCCTAAAAACTTTATAGGTCTACTTATAATAGTCTCTATATTCTTTGAAATTATTAAGTCTTTTTAAATGGGCGGTGTTCAAGTAATAGTCAACTGAAATCGGTACAGATTTTTGGGCAAAAGTCATTATTCTACATTTTTCAAGGTTCAAAGAGAGTTTTTCATCAATACACCAATGATTTAGCAAAGTAAGCTCGTCTTGTAAAAGTTCAAAATCCCTTTGCACGAGCCAATTTCCCCTATAGAAATTTTGCTGACTCATTTTCTTGTTTCTGAGATTTTAACCACTGAAAATTATGTCAGTGTTGAGCTCAATAAATGAAAATTTAGCGATTTCATTTTCTTTATGCAGAAAAAAAATGTTTTTCTTTATTTTCTCGTTTATGGCATTCTAATACATATGATTAGCTATAACAATCTAATAGAGAAAAACCAAAGCCATAAAGTTTGCACGTACTTAAAGGGTTCAAATAAGGGGCGATCTTGTAAAAAAAAGTTGGTTGCTGATGCATTTTCTCGCTTGTGGCAATCGACAGAATGAAATTTAATATCGTTAGGGAACCAAAAAAAATTCCCATAAGCCGTTCAGCTGTTGAGGTATATTTTTCGGACGGAAAATTTTCTGAAAGTTTTCCAGTTTTATATACAGGGCTATTCAAATTAGTTTCTGTACATGAGGATCTCCTAAACGATAACAGATAGAGTGTCGGTTGAATCATGGCAAAGTTGCGTATTTCAGAGACCTATTCAACGATGTAAAAAAATCGAATTCAGCTCTTTTGGTTCTGGAGATATACAGGAAAAACAAAAAAATCCCAAATTATTTTTTTACCCGTATCTCCTTTATTCGCAGACATACCATACTGTTTTTCGAGAGTATTTTTTTTTTCATTTATAGGTACCAACTCATATTTCTTCATATTTTCAATGCTCTTTGAGCGTTTTCTACAGTGAACTTCGAATAGCAAAACATTTTGTGATTATCTGATACATATCTACAACAAAAATAGATTATATGTATTTTGATAAGCTGAAAAAGAAATGATAGCAATGATTACATACGAAACGAACACTATAATTGTAATGAAAATTGAAATGAAGTAATTTATATACACAAAAAAATTAATGGCGCAATAAATGTGAAGAAACAAGAATTGGTACCTAAAAATGAAAAAAAAAATACTCTCGTAAAAACTATGGTACATGGGGAAACGTGAAAGTTGCTATTGTGTTTTTATTTGAGTCAGTCAACCAATTTCCAGGGCCGTAATTTAAAAGGGAATAATTCACCCAATTATAATAAAATATTACTGAAACATCCCGAAATATAAAATTAAATTCAATTTCTCAGTATGAAGTGAACATCGACGATCCAAAAACTACAACAAAAAATACAGGTCCGTATTTAAAAATTCAAAGATGGGGGTGGCCCAAGTCAGATGACACCCTGTATAAAAGATTCATGGACATTTTCTGATAGCACACATCAAGTGCCAATAGCAAACTGTGGACAGATTTTAAATATGTCTGCGAATAAAGAAGATACAGGCAAAAAAATTATTTGGGATTTTTTGGTTTTTCCTGTATATCTCCAGAACCAAAAGAGCTAAATTCGATTTTTTCACATCATTGAATAGGACTCTGAAATACGCAACTTTGCCACTTTGACACTCTATCTCTAATCGTTTAGGAGATCCCCATGTACAGAAACGAATTTGAATAGCCCTGTATATAGTTTGATAATCACGAACTAGACTTATGGCTTTTTATAACTTTTACATTAACAAATTTTATTGCACATTATTTCGTTCACGAGAAAGTTTGCCGGAAAACGAAAATAAATTTCTCAAAATTTTCCGTCCGGAAAATTGACTTCAACAGCTGACCGGCTTATGGGATTTTTTTTTCGGGTTCCCAACAATATTAAATTTCATTCTGTCGATTGCCATAAGCAAGAAAATGCATCAGCAAACAACTATTTTTACAAGATCGCGCCCCTATTTCAACCTTTAAGTACGTGGCTTTGGTTTTTCAATATTAGATTGTTATACCTTTTCATGTGTTAAAATGCCATAAACGATAAAATAAAAATAAAAACAATTTTCTTCTGCAAAAGGAGAATGAGTTTTCTACAGTGTGTCCTACTTACCATGCTCACCATGGGTATCTTTTTAATGGTAAGAGATACGAGGTCGGTTAAATGACACCAAATGTGGAGTTCATCAAGGCCAAATATAATGTGATAAAATATTTTGATAAAATCTATTCGTTATTGTTTTATACGCAAATAACAGATTTTGATCATTTTCATGTCTCTTGCAAGTGAATTTTGACCCACTTCTGGCGGTCCTAATAACTTGAAATTCGGCAGATGTTCATAATTCCGGTGACGATGCACTATGAAATTTTTATTGAAATAAAAAATGAAAAATGGCGGCTCCTCCAATATGGCGGACGAGATTTGTGATTATGGTCCGATTCCATTCAAAATTGGTATGTAGGGGTTTTTGAGGTCGGAGATCATGATTTTTTTTGTTAAAATTTATAAATTCAAGATGGCGACTTCAAAATTGTTCTTGTTTTTGTATAAAATGACGATAACTCCGTTGTTATCAACAAAAAACTATTACTGTGACATATCATGTGTAAGAAAAAGAAAGTTATTCATAACTAAGTCATAGTGAGCCATGACCTACATTTGAAAAATAAAAGTTGGTGCTGATATCTCAAATTCTAGAAGAGTTGGTATATATTTCATATTTTTTTCGAAATCTCAATGAAAAACTGCCATGAGAATGTGAAATTCCTATTCGAATATTTTCATAAATAAAGAAGTTACGGTGGAGACATGAAAATGATCAAAATCTGTTATTTTGCGTATAAAACAAAAACGAATGGATTCTATCAAAATATGTTTTCACATTATAGTTGGTCTTGATAAACTCCACATTTGGTGTCATTTAACCAACCTCGTATCTCTCACCATTAAAAACATACCCATGGTGAGCATGGTAAGTGGGACACACTGTATATACCTAGCACACGTCCGATCGCTAAATTTAAATTTTTTGAGCTCAACACTGACATAATGTCCAGTGGTTAAAATCCCAGCAAATAGAAAATGAGTCAGCAAAATCTGTTGTTATCTGACGGTCTAATATATGTTCGGGTGGGGTACTTTTTCTCACACAAAAAACCTTCAATAGCAAGTTATTTCATTGCAATGCTGATCGTTGTAAGTATCTCAGATTTCTGGGATGGATTAACATCAAATTATGCTGAAAAATGTCTAATTATATTACTTTTTTTATATACAGCATTTTTGTCGATTATACCACTCGTAATACATACAAATTGGTACAAATGTTATTATTGTGCATCCACCTAGAAGCAATTTTTTTGATCAGTTCCCAAATGTTTGGCAAACCATACGGTCAAACTAGTTTTTTTGGACCATAAATTCCCCCTTAGCATTTCTCTTTCAACCAAACGTATCGTTCTCACATCTGAATCGTTAAAATGAATTTAAATCCGATAAATAAAAATTATTTATCTCCGTTCACAAAAGAATCCGCCGCCATTAATATATTCAAGATCGGGAGTGATTTAGTATCGAGATTTACCTGAACCTGCGCGGCACAAAAGAAGAGGGAATGACTACAAGACCGGTTCCTTTAACAAGATAGTCATTAATCTTCCGCCGGACCGTCCAACCAAAGTTCGAGCCATTGTCAGGGAAGACTAATGGGAAACTGGAAACCCACCCATAAAGGGTAGGCAGGGACGTGGCAAGAAATTGTTGAACAGGGGTTGGTGTGGGTCGACTTGGTACCTGTGTTGCCACCTCAATTTAGTCAAAAAGTAGATATGAAGAAATATATAAATCAAATCAAAATATACTTTATTGTCTGAAGAAAGTTATTCTTATTGACAAAGCGTTAACATTGGTCAGTTCTACACACGTATAATGGGTGTATATCTAAAGACACTTTAAAGTGACTCAAGTTTGGTAAAAATTTAAAAAACTATGATATTATAGTTTATACTTTCTCATAATTTTCTCTAGTTTTCTGCATAATTTAGTGACATGATTTTTAGTTTGTTATCTATACATAGGTCTAAAAATTTGTTCTCTTGTTTTGAGTCAAGGATTTTATCATCAAGAGGAACCTGGTTTATATCACATCTGAAAGTTAAAAAGTTTGTTTTTGCAACATTAAAAAATAGTAGATTCGTATCGCACCATTTTTCGACTTCTTTCAGAACTTTTTCTATATTACGTTGTAGTGAGAGTGTCTCACTATCGTTCCAAGATATAGATATGTCATCTGCGAATATTGTGAATTTTCCTTGGATGGGGACACTTGCTAAATCATTTACATACAATAAAAATAGTAATGGACCGAGAACAGACCCCTGCGGCACTCAAGATGTTATTATCATTTTGAGGGAAGTAGTGCCATCGAAAGTAACCATGCATTTGCATTCGATCTGATAAATACGATTTGAATCATGACGAAATGTTTCCCCTAAACCCATAAATTTCAAGCTCGAAAAAAGAGAACATTGCATTGTTTGTGCTTCTTGAAGTTCTAAAGCCAAACTGTTTGGGATGTAGAATTTTATTTTTGTCAAGGTAATTCAGAATCTTTTTTTTCAATAATGTTTCTATAATCTTTGCCATAGTCGGCAATAAAGATATAAGTCTGAAATTTTCTGGTGTATCAGGATCACTCCTTGAATAATGGAATGACCTCAGTAATTTTTTTAAAAGATGGAAAATGTCCGTCCATTACAGCTAAATTAATAGAATCCTCCAAAATATTAGAAGATTAGATGAGTTTTACAATAAGAAATTTGAAAAACGGTGTCAAGAAAAAGAAGTGAATAAGGTTTGTGAAAAGGTTCTGTTTCCATACTTCGAGACATTGAAAAACTATAAGCATCTCCAGTATGGAGTACTCAATGTTGAAGGTAGAAATAAATGTCAAAAGAAATACATCCAAAAATGAACCATTATTAGAAGCATTTTTGAGGAAAAGATCTGCGGAAAAATCTACGATTCTTACTAGACAGAAAATTTAAACTCTCATTAGAGAGACTGATGACACGAAGGTTTTATTTCCAAAATTATTTTTTACTATAATTTAATTTCAAAATTTACTGTTTTTAAATTATTGATTATTTCAAGTGACAATGGTTATTGAAGTTGCCGGTGCTGGTAGAAAAGCGTAGCTGACTGAGATCTGCGTATCAGAGATGTTGTAGAAGAAGGAAACTTATTTTTTTCTATTCCAAACACAAAAAAAAAATGTGACACAGGAATATGTGATCATAAATATCAGCATATCTAGCCCAGTGTTTAACAAGATAACAGGGATTTCGAAGACCGAAATAAATATTTCGACAGCTTCAGGACTTAGTTTAAATAACTGTGTTTGTAGTAATTTTGTTGTCAATGTATATACAAACAAACAATAACAAATAAATTAATTCATCGTTTTTTTCCCATACTAAAGTATTTTCCCCGAACAAAGTCTTCTATATTGTATTATAACATCATTGATAATTTTGTTGAATTCTTACAATACGGAATATTTTCAGAATTCTGAAATTGGATTTTCTGTCAGTATACAAAAATTACATAATTTACTTTTGAGTCGAAAAAGAATTACTCATTTTAATGATGTGAAATTTCCATGAATCTCGATCTGTGTTGATGTTTATAGATATTATTTATAACAAATACCGTTGTGTTTTATTTGGCGACGAATATAAATAAATTTTATTTATTGGATCTGAATTGATTTTAACGATTTGAGAACGAATTCCCAGCCATCATCACGAATAATAATTCGATTTAATTTATGACAAAAAAACGAATTTAGGTATGTTTGGATTGAAACGTCTTTGCTTGGTAAGGAACTAGTAGACATTCGAATGAATATATGGATTTTAAATCAACACTAATAACATTCAATACCATTTCAACACTTTAATAAATAAAAACGGATTAATTAACGAATATTTACAATTAGTAAAATAGCGCAACGATACTGAAACAATATGTGGTATATTGCTGTATTTCCATACGAATCGTCCAGATTTGAATTTTAAAACTACTTACAGGAAAGGAATGTAGATTCTGAGATAAAATGTACAAAAATATTTCTATGCTCAGTCTCTATACCCGCACAAGTCATGCTTTAGATTAGATACACTACGAGTGTTTATGAAGAAACATTATTATTATTGTTATATTATTATTATTGAAATTTCACGCACATCATATATCGTTATTTCGACTTTGTATAGCCTACAAATGGATTTCGAAAAGATAATATTCTTCAGATATCCTTCTACGGGTAATGTTTATTTTCTGAGATATTTTTACCCCTTATTTTAAATTATTGGAGAAAAAAACATGAACATTTATTGAAAAATTGTTCATCTGATTGTATTACATTCAGTTTAAAATTTTGATAAAACCGCGTTTGTTTGCTCTATAATTATGATCCTGCTAATAATATCTCTATTTATTTTCAGATATCAGTTACTATATGCACCAAATGGAAAATCAAGGAAGTTTCTGGTATTGCCGTTGGAGACTATATACTGAGACATTGGACAAAGGCAATCATCAATGAAAGAAGATTAAAGTAAAAAATGTGCGCAACTCTCCGTATACAAAATGTTGCCATGCACAGGGTTTCGGTGTCCCCAACTTTCAAGGTTTAATTTCCATTATTAGTGGATAAAAAAATTTGAACGTCTTGGTAAGGAGTTTATGTTCCCTTTGTCTCACTTTTTCGAAATTTGATTTGGTTTTCTTCCGAAAAAAATGGGAATATCATCAAAAAATACAGACAATTTTTCAGAAAAAATTAATAAAACTTTGAAAAAGTGAGACTCAGGGAACATAGATAACCAATATTCACTTATTTTTTTATTCAATAAACGAAAAAAATGAACGAAAGAAGTTCGGTGCTACCAAACCCTTGCATTCAATGCTTTATAGCATGGTACATCTTGACCTGAAATACAAATGCAATACAAATTTAAGAGAAGATTACAAGAAAGTAAAACAAAATTCATAACTACTATTTTTTGTATATTTGATAATAAATCATAGATTTGTATCAAAAAATTAAATAAAATGTTTGAAAATGAAAAAATGATTTCTGGTTATACCGGAAGTGGACCCCAAGTTTTTTTCAATAGAACAACGTGTTTTTTGTTGCATTTCTAGAATCTAAGATGAATTTAAACATAACTTTATTGCGAAGATCTAAGAAATGCAATTGATTCCCTTTTTCTGATTCTAATGTGAATAATGAATATTAATGTTGGTTCTTCTTTATTAGTAGAAAAGGTTCAAGTCATCTCTACTCTGATTCCATATAGAAAATAAATTATTAACAATTCTCCACCGTACCAGGGGTCCAAACTGGCAAGTTTCAACGAAATATTGTTCAACGTGTTTTATGAATAAATTACTCAAAATTGCCATAAAGTAGAATCCATTGGCCATACCAAATTCCTGTAAAAGAATAAATTTTTGAACCGCAAAAATGTTTTCTCAGACTACAAACTTTTAGCAGTTCTATGACATTATTGACATAATTTTTTTCTGGTATTCCATGATACGTATCTTCTTAATTTAATTTTCTTCTTGTCATATACAATATAAATCGAATAGATAAAATTATTCAATAATTATATCCTTCCGTACTCCTTGATATACAGGTATCGATAAGTTTGCCATAAATATAATAATTATGATCATAACCATAAAAAATAATGGACAACATGGAGACAACTCAACCGTTCAAATTTTCCATGCTTCATCGTCGTAAACTATTTCACGCAATTTCTAACAATAATTCAATTGAATCAACCACTTAAAATAATGTGTTTGCGTGCGACGAAGCATCAGTTTGTGGTTTGTTTTTATGCAAATGGCGACTTGAATATAATTTATAATCAGTAAGTTATGCACTATCTCATAAATTCTCTTTTTATTATGGTTAACTTCGATGTAATTATCATGAGAATAGTGCCACGCAAGAAATTGTTGTACAAGGGTGTCTCTTTGTTAGATTTATTTTCCTTTTCATTGTCAGGAATCAGTGAATGTTAGGCTCAGTGAGTAATGATGCTAATTGCGGGAAAATATAAACTTGCTTGCCATGACTATATCCAAAGAAGTAATTTCGCCTATACTAATGTCTATCGTCGAAAATCATATATTACTATATTTCTGCAGAGCGTTTTCCTTCCTCAAATACATTTACACTTATTTTTCCTAGGTATCTTTGATAGTTTTTCAATTTACAATTTTCCGCATTAAAAATTCATTAGTTCAGCTTTTGCAAAAATGCTATTTCTTAGATAAAAATCTTAGATAAAAGCAGCACAATAGGCCGAAGTCTTAGGAAGATCCAGAGGTTGGCCTGTATGGTAATGATGGGTGAGACTGCCACCGTTTCCAGTCTGGATCAAGGCAAGGCAATGGTAGCCCATTTGAGAATGTGGGAGTTGGGAGACTCGGTAAACGAAGGAGCGATGATAGGTCTTGCGGAAATCGCGAAGTAGGTGGAGTAAGAGATGCCGATTTCCATCCTCAGAGTGAAGAGCGCACAAGACAGACTGCGATGGAATAGAGAGTTTGCTCACACTATTCGGAGAAGGTATTAGGAACAAACAGGCTTCAGGTGCAGCTATCTATCTAAAAGATATGGACGAGAAAACTACGCAACAGTTTTCCAAGCTGATATGTTTGCCATTCTGACCGTAGCTATGACGCAAAAGGTAAAATAAGGGCCTGAGCAGAGAATTAATACCAGTTCGAATAGTCAGGCAGCGCTTAGAGCCACCAGAGCCGTCAGAGAATCGCATACAAGGAGATTTGGGTCTTCCAAATCCAAATTGAGATTAGAGCGCACACTCAGAGGGTATTCGAATGGGCCGAAGCTCACGAATACCCGCTTATAAGGGCCGCAGTAGATTATACTATTGACGACCTGACTCGTTTCAAATATCCTAGGCATTCTTTGGAATGACAGGTCTACCCACAGTTTCTTGTTGCACTGGTATTAATCAAATCAAATTCAAAATACCTCAGTAAACCTTTTTGAGCAGAAGCGAGAGTGCAGTGTTTCCACCGGTTTTTCCCGGGCTGTACTTCGATTCAATTTTAAGTCACTGTCAAATTAACCAAAGGTGAATGTAAAACGGGCACTTATGTTGACATCTCAAAAGTGTGAACGGGAAGATCCAAATATAAGTGTAATATTGTGGATCTGTTACTATTGTACCAGTTATCCAATCTCTTCGCAGTGCAGAAAGGGATTTAAATTGATAAAGCGATACCCAGAGTAGTAAACGGAAGAAATAGCTGTCCCCCGACCATCTCCTGACCACTCCAACAACCTCGTCCAGACAAATGAATAACGAAACATAATATGTAGCGTGTCGAGTGCAATATACCGCGCGTATGAAATACACCAGCGCAATTGCCCTCAATAACGGTCTAATATTATCAAATTATCGCTGAAAAGTACGTATGAGTATCAAGGGTTTTGTAGGCTTTCATCTGCTCATGTGTCTTGAAACTATGCTTTGACACATTATAGAAAAATATAACGGAAATACAGGACGAATAAAATTACTTTTTTTCTAGGGTGTATTTATTTCGGAATTCCATTTTTGTGTTGTTCACTCCGTTTCAACTGCTTTCATCCATAATCGTTTTCAGGTGAGTACTAACAAGTTCCCAAAGGCTTACAATCGTTTGAATACCATGGTAATCTAAAATTACTACATTACTCCAATACAACCATATGGCGCCCAACGTGTGGCGATTTAAAAAGTATTTTTGAGGCTATTTTTAAAAAAATAACTACAATTATTATTTCATTAAAAAAAAACTTCAAAGCATATTAAATTACATCGCAAGGAACTGCTTTCTTTTTTGAAACGTAGGGCAAGTTTTTATTGATATTCAGACAGTTTTTTAAAAAGTAAGGAAAGTTTTTAAACAGAATTTGGAAAAGATCATTTAAGTATGAGTACAGAAGTATGAGTTAGTTAGAACTAAAAGTTTGAGAGTTGAAAAGGAAAGAAATAGTGAAAATAAAGAGAAAATTGATCTAAGGGACGGTAAAACCATTCCAAGAAGAGGAGCAGTAGAGAATGAAGGAAGTATGGAAAATCAAAATCATGGTGATGTTGGAGAGACAAGTATTCCAAGAACAGACCAAAGCCAGGGAGGGGCAAGAGAGAATGAATATGGACCACGTACAAATGCTGATGGAGTTTAAATCAAATAGAATGGTAAAAATGGAAACTGGCATGAAAGAAAACACTGATGGTATTAGTGAGAATTTGGGGAAAATGGAAGATGGAATGAAAGAAAACATGGATGGTATCGAAAGAATGGAAAATGGAGTAAGAGAAAATATGGAAAGAATAAGAGAAAGTGTAGATAGGAAATTTGGAAAGACATGCAGAGAATTTGAGGCAAAGATAGAGAGAAAAAATTTAAATTTTTTTTCTAAATATGGAAGAGGAAATATTTAACAATAATAATAATGAACGCTTTTATTGATAAATAAATGAGTAAAATAAATAGTTGAGAGTAGATTTGGAAATGTCTAATAACATGTACAATGAGAATGAAGAAATTAGAAGAAATAGAGCACTATTCTGTTGCTAAGTTGAGCACAATTGAAAATTGCTTCGGAACAACCCTGGACAACAGTTGTATGTTCAAGAGCTCGCAACTGATTGATACCTACCCGCCGTTTGGAGAAATCTAGGTATCTATAGATTTTTTAGAATTGTGGTGGTGATATAATGAATGCATAATTCAATGGATCTAATACCATTGTAAATGTCATCCAATAGTTGTGGGGGATTCAAATTGATAAAGCGATACCCAGAGTAGTAAACGGACGAAATAGCAGTCCCCCGACCAACTCCTGACCTCTCCAACAACCTCGTCCAGACAAATGAATAACGAAACATGTGTAGCGTGTCGAGTGCAATATACCGCGCGTATGAAATACACCAGCGCGATTGCCCTCAATAACGGTCTAATATTATCAAATTATAGCTCACACACGGCCCCAACGGGCCGGCACTCTATAACAAGGCCCATTACACGGCATTAGCTTTGTAACCGCACTAATCCAGGTACTTTATGATATCATTAACGCTTCAAGAGCATGGCGTGACTTACCGAATTTCATCTGGGCTTTGAGCTTTCATTTACATATAGCATGAGTAGACGGTACGTGCTTAATGGATGTATTCTGGCAAAAGTTTCCAGCAGAATGAAAGTCGTAAAGTATAAAACACTTTTATAGTGCTCGGTGAGCAAACATCGAGGGCTAATTGGAATTTAATTGGATATAATCCGGGATAGGCTTCTAAAGGATGCAGTGCTTTTGTCAGTACTTAAATAATTTCATACGAGAACTTCCTCAATTACGAAGGCGTAAAAAGGCAAAATATTTTTCAAAACAATGGAAATTCCCAACTCAAAGTGACAATTGTCACTTTGAAGAGAAAGAAGTTTCAAGTACCCCAGTAGAATGAAGTTCTAGTCAGGTGAGGGAGAGACGTGTCAAAATAAAAAAAGGTCGATTTTTTCAAGTTATCCGAAGAACGATCAGTCTTAGGTCAAATTTTTTTGCTCTCCTGGTTGTGCAATCACTGAATCGGTCCAGGAAAGAAGTTTCAAGTACCTACTCCAGTAGAATAAAGTTCTAGTGAGGTGAGGTAGAGACGTGTTAAAATAGAAAAGTCGATTTTTTCAAGTTATCTGAAGAACGATCAGTATAATATATCAAATCTGATTGCTACCCGTTTACAGAATAACCATATTGGTCTAGGAAAGAAGTTTCGATTACCCCGGTAGAATGATGTTTTCGCGAAGAAGGGAGAGACTTGTCAAGATAAAAAAAGTTGATTTTTTCGAGTTATGTGGAGAACGAGCAGTAATATGAATCGGACCGATTTGACTCCTCTGTACCATTTCGAAAATAATAGAAAAACCAGTAAAAACAGAATCATAGAGTTTCTAAAAAACCTTATACAGGGTGTCAATTTGAAAACTTCCCACCCTTAATATCTTCCTTCCAGTAAACAATATGAGTAATCGAAAAAACAGGTCAATTTTATTGTCAAGGGGGACACTTTCAAGGACTATTTGTAGCCCTCGTGGTTCAACCCCCTAGGAGGGGTAGATGTTACCCTTAGAATTTTAAATGGGAAGGGGGGTCAAGTGGCACATCATTTTGATGGGCGTTCAATTCTTGTTCCAATGGTACCCTGACTTATTATTTTTTGATGAGCATTTTCCGAAAAATTGCGTTCTAAACTAACAGAAGTAATTATTAGAACGCCTATACTGAGATGCATGGTTTGGCCAGAACTGGTTAGAATATTAGGTGGTACCGTTCCAACCCTTTATTAGGGGTAACATTAGCCATTAGCTCCAAACACTTTACATAAAAAAGTAGTCTAATAGTAAAACGTAGATGGTAGTAAAGTTGTGTTTATTAAATGCTGAATTTTTAAGTGTCATCGCAGAAATTGTACAGATAGCCTTCCTTTTTTGCTACTTCTGCTGTAAAAAGTTTCTGTTTTCCGGCAAAAAATTGGTTAGCAAATATGAACTATGTGGTAGTATTGTGAATACCGTTGTACCTGTTGGGCTGTTTAGGAATTACTTTAATAAGTGTATAAAAGTGTAAAAATGGTTTACATTCTTCAAGACAGAATTGAAATGATTGTAATTTATGGCGAAGTTGGAAAGTGCGCACGAAGGGCGGCATGTCTTTTTAACGAAAGACATTCAAATTGTAATGTAAGTCACCGGTATGTGCTTGATTTGGTGAGTAAGTTTTACGAAACTGGTTCAGTGACAAATAAAAAAAGAAATAACCCCAGAGTACTAAATGAAGCAGCTCAAATTGAAGTTTTGGGAACATTTGCTGCAGAGCCCACGAGCTCCTTACGATCAGTATCAGAACAGACGGGAATGTCACGCGAGACTATAAGAAAAGCATTGAAAATGCATAAATTTCATCCATATAAAATGCAGATTCTTCAAGAGCTCCACGAGGATGATTATGATAGAAGAATAGAGTTTTGTGAAATCATGTCTCATCGAGTCAATACCATTCCTAATCTTCTGTTAAACATCTGTTTCAGCGATGAGTGTTCATTTTTTCTGAATGGCAATGTTAATAGACAAAATTGTCGCTATTGGAGTGACGAAAACCCACATATTTTTCGGGAAGGGCATACACAACACCCACAAAAAGTTAATGTTTGGGCTGGTATTCTTGGAAATGCCATTCTTGGTCCATTATTTCTGGAAGAAAACTTGACTGGCAATCTGTACCTTGATATGCTTGAAGAGACTATCGATCCTCTTATAACTCACGAGCTAGAAACTCAAATTGATGCAGAAGGTAATGAACTTTTGCAGGAGGATCTGTTACATTTCCAGCAGGACGGTGCTCCACCTCATTATTTTCTTCCCGTCCGATAGTGGTTAAACGAGAGATTTCCGGGTAGATGGATTGGCAGAAGGGGAGCAGTTGAATGGCCTCCAAGATCACCGGATTTAACACCCTTAGATTTCTTTATTTGGGGGCATCTTAAATCCGTTGTTTATAAAACACAACCTTCTGATATTGACGAACTTAAAAGACGAATTACAGCAGCATGCCGGTCAATTCCTAGTGAAGTTTTCCGTAATGTTAGAGGGGAGTTCGAAAACAGACTGTATTACTGTTTAGAGCAAAATGGACAACATTTCGAACAGCTAATAAGATAAGCGTAAGTAGATTTTATGTTGGAAATGTCTTTCTCGCAAATTAAATTTTATTGTGTAGAAGGAAAATAACCACCAAATAAAAAATCCCATGCGTAATAAATTTATTCCTGTCATTCAAGGGTTGGAGCGGTGCCACCTACTCTTCTAACCATTTTTATTAAAGGGAGTCAATACAATAATGCATCTCAGTATAGGCGTTCTAATAATTACTTCTGTTAGTTTAGAACGCAATTTTTCGGAAAATGCTCATCACAAAATAATAAATCAGGGTACCATTGGAACAAGAATTGAACGCCCATCAAAATGATGTGCCACTTGACCCCCCTTCCCATTTAAAATTCTAAGGGTAACATCTACCCCTCCTAGGGGGTTGAACCACGAGGGCTACAAATAGTCCGTGAAAGTGTCCCCCTTGACAATAAAATTGACCTGTTTTTTCGATTACTCATATTGTTTACTGGAAGGAAGATATTAAGGGTGGGAAGTTTTCAAATTGACACCCTGTATATTGGATATGTTCCGTAAATCAAATTGGTTACTTTGGTTACTCGTTTTCTGTCCCGTAAATATAAAATGTTCGGTTGGTTCCTGAAACACAGGTTATTTACGGAAGTTGGTTGCTGAAAAAGCGGTAGATTATCTGTCACCAGAACGACCGTTGATTTTCTCTGGTAAGTTCGGTTTTTGTTGACGTTGACGTGCTTTAGTTTTCGTTCTCATTTTAATTATTGAGTTAAGTTCCGATGGATTCGTTTACTGAGTAGAATTAATAATATTCGATATATTTTCAGTTTGATGACTTTTTTTAGTTACAGGAAAATATATCCTTTGCTTGTGCTTATATACTGTGCACAAGAACTTGGCAGAGCATGAATGTTTAAAAAACTTTTAAAATGTCAATGTAAATTATAAAACGAAACGGATTCATAAAGCTGATAACAAAAATTCTAAATATTCAGGACTTTCATTGTCGTCAAGCCAGCAGAATGATTATATAACTTCACTAAAGGATTCTAATAATATCTCATTATTCTCAAGCCAACTGAATGTGGCATCATCATTGGATCCAGTTCCAAGACAATAATAAGTACGTAATGAATGTAAAAAAAAGAATTAAAAGCAAATAGAGAAAAATGTAACAATCAAGCAAAGTGAAAAAGTAAAAACACAAAACACACGGGAAACGATCAAAACCTTAATTTGACAAATGACTAGCATTCCGTAAATAAACCACAACCGTAGTCACCAGTAGCCACTGTCAAAAGTGTTATTACCGCTCCTGAAAACATTGGTAACTTCGGTTGATTAACGGAACATATCCATTATTTCAATGCCAGTTTGGATTCTAGAACTCGAAGAGGACAGCTGATGCTTTATCTTCTCGTTTCTCGAAAAGTCTACTTGATCCTTAGCCAGGCATGAGAAGGTTGCGGCTGTGTTCTGCGACTTCTCAAAGGTATTGGATTGCGTGGATCATGGGTCACTGCTAAATAAACTTCATCAGTATGGATTCAGGGGAGTTCCACTGAAATGGATTGAATCTTATCTCACTGGCAGAAAATAAAGGGTTACAATTTCTAATGAATGATCGGACTACTCTATATTAGGTCCGGAGTACCTCAGGACTGACTGTGGATAGCCTATAAAACAATCGTAGCTCAAGATCTACAGGAGTTTGTATCTTGGTGCAATGCTCACTATCTCTGTTTCAATATAAATAAAAGTGACATCCTAACCTTAAAATTCGAAATAGATAGAATCATTCTTAACACCCATGAAGTGAAAAATAAACGATGTACCAAGTTTCTGAGAATACACATCGGTAATAAATCTGAATTCAAAGACCATGTTATATCACTGAAGAAGAGATTAGCATCAGGGTGCTACGTGATTAGACTTGTGAATTTTAATGTATTGGGTTTGGACAGCAGTGGGGAAGCACACGGATAGAGCACATTTTTTATATTATTTTCCAAATTTACGAAACTTTTCTTGGCCTAGATTCATTTATTATTAATTTTTGATTTGATTTATTATTTAATCCAGACTTCTATTGGATTTTATCATTCATTGCTTTACGAGGGTACTTCATGCAGTTATTTACCCTATCATAATTGTTATTATCAATATGTTTGTTTTTAATAATGTTCTTCAGAGAGAAATTTCACTATAAATATTTCACTACTATAATTATTATTATTATTTATAATTATTGGTATTGATTGGTATTTGCTGCATACCATCAGTGCGCAGATCTATTCATTTGAGTTACTAGTTTTTCCATGTTATTTAAATGGTGTACTCGAGATTTATTTAATTATATTTTATAATTGATAATTGTGGCCCACTATCAAAATGGAGGATATTTGTATGATAAATTTTGTGGTTTAAAAGCCTAATAATTTTTGATATTCAATATCTATAGATATTTGTTTTTCTCTACATTGGACTTTGAGTCCCATTTAACTAGTAGTAGTTTCAGGTGGTCACCTTCTCACTTGTCAGCCCTTTGTGATCACAAAGGGAACTCGGAAGGCATCAAGACAACACCGTATAAGGTACTCACTTATTTGAAGGATTTTTCTGTATGCATCATACGGATTATTAGAGGTTTGTAAACTGAGCGTTTGGTATTTCATTCCAATCCTAACCCCAATACTCAAACAGGGTAGTCGTCATAGTACATACCACCAGTGCTTGTATTTTTTTTTTCTTTGGTGTCTTGGCATCGACTGCTATGGTCATTAGCCACGTGTTCTGGATAAGCCTTGTTACTAACTCTATGCGCCACCTTAGGAGCAGCACTGTTAATTGGAACGCAACAGTGAATCGTACAGGACTCACCCCAGTCGAGCCACGAGATTTGAATAATTTAATCGGTCAAATTAAATTAAAAAATCCCAGCCGCAACTGGGGCTCGAACTCAGGACCTTTCGACCCAAAGTCGGACGCTCTAACCACTGCGCAACTCCCCGACAGAGTGCTTGTATTATTTAATTTTATTATAAATTCCATTTAGAAATCTCCATAGAGATCTGGAGCAGTCTGTGCTTTGGGCTGGCTTGTTCAACTAACTGGCGTGGTATAAATTTCAGAAAGAATTCATGGCATCCGAATGGAGTTAGTCGGTGACTGCTATGTTTTCATCTGCTTTCTTATGGTCTTTAATTATTATTATTATACTTCTTCTTTATTTGTGAAGAAGCGTAGAAACTAAGCCCTAAGCACTGGACTAAGAACGTGCTTAGGAGCTCAGTGCTTAGGAGCTCAGTGCTTACGAGCACAAAAGTGCACTGTTCTTCGGGACAGCTCTGTGGTCAAGTACTCACAGAATTATATCTAATGATTAATTCTGATCCAAAGTATCAATTTCAAGACTATCTAGTTGTACAATAAACTTTACACATATGTCGAGCCTCTTGTAACGATCGCAATCAAATTCCCGAATCACTTAGCCGCAACGAACATTGAAACCAGTCATTCGCGATTTGATAAATGCCCGGATTAGACGGGGCCATCAAAAGTGGGTTAGACGCTGAGATAGGCGACTTGCGAACACGAGCAGTGAACGCCGTAAGGATACATAAACACGCGTAAAGGAGGCATTTGCCGAAACTTTATCGCCGTTTCGAACAGTTTAGAGCAGACACAGAATGAGTCGGAGGTGGAAGATAATGACGCTTGATAGTCTAATGAGGGGGATGCGGTGCTCCCCCGGCGAGGGAGAACACGCCAATTGCGAAATTAGATTCGAAAATATGATTCAAATTACGGGATCGCTACGGAGATAGTACGAGGGGGTGGCAATGGCATGCTGAGGGGTTCTTTTGTTGAATCAGCAAAGTTCGTACGCGGGAATTTAGCTCGCAGTTATAAATTATTTTATAAAATTACGTTCTATTTGTAACAAATGATTGTATTTGTTAATATGATGCATGTAAAATCATTTCACCTCATTTACTTCATATCGACTACAATCCACTTCAAAACTTTTCCAAATTGAGAGAGATCGAATCCCACATTTTCTCGGGCTCGGGTCACCTGTATTATTTTAAATTTCCTTGAGTCCTCAGAGAATGCTTTCTGTACAAGGCAGAATTGTTCCCAGTTTGAATCACAGTGCACACCCAATTAATCTTCTTTCGATATTATTCAGTCGAATTTAATGGAAAGGTACTCTTGGTTTTGACAACGGACAGACAAATAGGCAATATATGGAGATCTTGACGACAAGAGGCTTTGACGTTACTTCTATTCGTCCACTATAATACCCGTAATATTTTGAGCGAATTTAGCAAGTATTTGAATTCTACTCCAATCGTTTTATTTTTCTGGATAAAAACCAATCGAAAAACAAAATTGAAAAGCCCTTTTTCACCCAGTTTGACAAGGAAAAAATGAAAAAAGACATAATCTTATTCTCAGAAAACTGATGTTCACTTACTAACTTCAGTTACCAGATTGCACATGATTTTATTGTACGAATTGATAAACTGACGATTTCGCTTCTTTATGGTGATGGTTAGAAATTTTGGTTCAGTCTCTATAGAAAAACTATCACTTATAATACCACCAGAGCTTCTTCCTCTACTCGCTAGATGGAGCGTGAACCAGTGGTGACCAAGCAACGGAGTGTGTAATTTAGACAGGAACCAGATGGCTTTAGTGCTGTCTGTGCTGATGAGAGGCAACAACCTCGAAACTAGTCTGCAGGTGGTCACCCTGTCCAAATCAAAACATAATTCTGCTGGTTGGTCACAGAGGGCACTTGCAATTGCGTCCTCTGATGCTTTGAGGAACGTTGCACAAGTAGCTGTTAGATTTAATTCAATAGCACTCGTGGTTTCAGCCAGGGGAGTAGTTGTTTTCTGACAGGTACTTACCATAATAAGCCTACATAGTAGGTGTATATGGAAGTAGAGGGGTCCTCATCGGTCGGCATCGACTGTTCGTTACTGAACGATCTCCCAAAAGAACTCTGTTTTCACATAAATCTCTCAATCCAGAGATTCGGAGAGTTCTCCCTCTGCTCGGTAGGTGGAGCGGCCTAGAAACCGCTTCATCGCGTGAACCAGTGGTGACCAAGCAACGGAGTGTGTAATGATTTGGACGGAAAACAGACGGCTTCAGTGCTGTCTGTGTTGACCTACCCTTGCACTGATGAGAGGCAACAACTTCGAAACTAGTCTGCAGGTGGTCCAAATCAAAACATAATTCTGCTGGGGTCACAAAGGGCACTTGCAATTGCGTCCTCTGATACTTTGAGGAACGTTGCAAAAGTATCTGTTAGATTTAATTCAATAACCGTCGTAGTCTTAGCCAGGGGAGTTGTTGTTATCTGACAGGTACTTGCCATAATGAGCCTACGTAGAAGGTGTATATGGGAGTAATGGGTTCATCATAGATCGGCAACGACTGTTCGTTACTAAACGATTTCCCAAAAGAACTCTGTTTTCATATTTTTTTAAAGTTAATATTTAGTAATCTCTAGGTTTTCAGGATATCAATATCAGTTGTCATATGACTAAATCTGCTCTAAATTTATATTCTAAGTATTCCAAATTTGTTTTGTTTAAAATTGAAGAAATGTGGCTTCTTACTTAAGAGATAATTTTGGTCCAGGACATCAGTTAAGATTACGTTAAATAAAATACAAATTACCGACTTTAATAATTATGCAAAATAATAATAAAGCAGCTAGTGATAGTTCAAGTCATTATTCTTGATCAATTTCATCGCACTAAACATGGTGAGTCCCATCCATATCTATGATTTCATCTTCAGATTGGTTTAAACACGTGGTAGAAAATTTTCAATTGAAATATTTCTGTCCGCTGAAACAATCGAAAGATGAGCAGAGAAAATGAGAAAAGAAACAGCATAAACCTGTTAAAAAAATTGTTAAAATTGTTTTCTCCGTTAACCAGCTGTCGTCCCCTTACGAACGACAGCCCTCAGAAGTCGAAACTTGTGCGAGCCAAGGATTAACGAGGTCTTATCTTTTTAGGTGCGATTCCTTTGTCGTGCCATCAGAAAAATTTCTGCAGCCGCCATGGTTTGAACCACCGCCGACTGGCAGCTAAAGTGATTGAAACAATGTCGCTTTAACCACTCGGCTACCTGGCCCCTAAATATACAGTGTGTACATAAAGTAAGGAATAAATTCATTATTTCTGAATGTAAAGATTTTTCGGAAAAATTCTCGGACAGGTCGATTTTATTTTCCGATGGGCCAATTTTTGAACCCCACCCAAAATATATAGGGTTATCCACAATTGAGTAAATATGACTTTGGTGATATTTTTAAATTAGACACTCAGTATATTTTTCCATATTTGGTTGGGGATCGTCATTACGAATCCAGTGATACCAAGTTTGATGGGATTATGTCAAACGGCTGCGGAGATATGGCCAAAAAACTTCCTCGTATGTCTAATGAGTATGACTGCGAGACTCCACACGATTCAGAAGGTTAAAAGTCTCTGTCGCACTCATTGGGTATATGGAGAAGTTTTTTGGCCATATCTCCGCAGCCGTTTGAGATAATCCCATCAAACTTGGTATTACTGGATTCGTAATGACGATCCCTAACCACATATGGAAAAATATACTGGGTGTCCAATTTAAAAATATCACCAAAGTCATTTTTACTCAATTGCGGATAACCCTACATATTTTGGGTGGGGTTCAAAAATTGGCCCATCGGAAAATTAAATCGACCGGTCCGAGGATTTTTCCGAAATATCTTTACATTCAGAAATAATGAATTTATTCCTTACTTTATGTACACACTGTATATGTATTAGACTTGTTGGTCGTCATCAATCTGGTATAACCAAACAACAGGAAGCCAGCTGCATAGTTGTGGCTTCAGTCAAGAAATTCTGCATGTAATTCAACATTTTCCTTTATTATACCTTTAATTGACCAATTCCTGTATTTTACAACAATAATGCCTACTATCAATTATTTCGTTTTCGCAACGAGCACCATTTTTTTTTGATAAAAATCTTGATAGAAACCCAACGTGCTATATATATTCAGAAATCCTAGAGGAACATGTCCATTGATATTAACGAAAATTCAATTTTACTAACATTATGAAGAATTGATGATGGTTGCAGAAAACGAAACATCACATTTCAACTCTGAAAATATTTTGTGAGTGCACATGAAAAAAAATCTATGGAGTAGTTTTCATATTATTCAAATCTCGATATCAAAGACAGGAAAAATTCGTAAGATATTATTTTACTGTTTTTATTTATCTTTATAAAATCTTAACTTATCTCTTTCCTTCGATAGACTGTCAATTTAGTAACTATGACAAACGGGTAACTTTGACAAATTAATAACTGGAAAATTAGTAACTTTACCAAAAAAGTGATTATTAATGGGAAAGTGTTGAATACAATTTTTTCGAATTTTTGTGTCAATTTTGTATTAATTTTCTAACAGTCCATTATTTCAAGAGTGTGTGCTAAAAACATTTGCTAGTTACTCTTCTATAAAATGTTTTAAATAGCATGGGTAAAAAGAAAAACTAATAATATTTTGATAAATTAATGAAAAAATAATAAAAATAATGCAATAATTATCCGGCAGATATATTTGTAGCTTTTAATAGCATTCAGGAGACATTAATCTTTTTTCCTGTTCACGGGAAAATATTGATTCATTGAACACATTAAAAAAATTATTGTAGAAAGACTCTACAGATTCAAAATGATCTGAGAATTGAATTGTACGCTTTGTATTCATCATCTGAATTGACTGAATATTTGTAATACGACTATAAATAAAAACAGAATATCCGTCCAAAGAACCATTTTTTGAAAAAGATTCTTAAAAATATTTTCATGGAACTCAAAAACTCGTATAGATATTATTTCAGTAAATTTTCAAAACACAACGAGCACTAACTTCAAAAGCAGAAGGGAATGTGTCCACTGTATATTGTAATCGAATTTACCGAAGTAGGCAGTTGGCTCCGAGTGTAATAACAAGAGCACATCGTATTACCGCTTTCTCACCAGGGAACCATTCGGACAGTGTTATGATGTCATCCTACCATAACCACTTCATTGGCCTGAAACTTTCATATCTTCGTATTGCATTTTTGATGGTTAGGACCATGTTGCACAGAAGAAGGAAAACGGTCTCATTTTCTATGATTTCCCATACTTGTATAAGAGGAAATAAATGTTAGCAACGAAACCAGTGCAACAGTATTGATCAAGAGCTATCTGTCTAACAGAATACAGATTATCAAGTATGGGAATCATGAATCCACACCACGGAAACTTGTTTACGGAGTACCACAGGAATCCATATTAGGGCCTCTGTTATTTTTAATATACACATCTATCTTCAGGGAACGCTTGAGAAATTGCCAAACTCATTTATATGCTGAATATTTGCAAAGACCTTGCAGCTCTTTCAGAACTGGCTGATAAATATTGTGTGAAAAAAAATCCATCTAAATCTCGGGTGATATTGTTTGGACGCAAGGTGTCTATAATAATAGGGATAGATATGCAGCTTCTGTTGACACTAAAATTAATAATCAAACAATTGTTTTGGCCAAAATCACAAAAACTTCTTAACTTTGATCAGCATGCAAACCATGTTATAAGAAAATGTGTGACTGATATAAAATTAGCACTATTAGAAGTATACTGAATATTCTGTTAAACTTTCAAAAAGTGTTAAAAATGAATAGAAATATTATGAACAAGTATTGAAACTTTATCAAATGGGCTGAATATAATTGACGTAGATTCGTTGACGATATATCAAATTCAGCCTTGAATTGGAAGAGCCTTCAACAATGTTTCATGGATGCAATAGTCAAATAATTTAAATAAAAAAATACGATTTTGCCATTACAATTCCAAGATAGTGTTGATCGGATAGCTGTCAATTAATCTTTGATAGATTTCTTGAAAATGAATTTGACGCAATGAGGAAATCTCTAAAGCCGTCTATGATACAATGTATTATTTATTTAATTTTATTTCATTTCACTATATTGTATTTTATTGCATTTTATTGTACTGTACTGTACTGTATTATATTGTGATGTATTTTATTGTATTGCATTGCATTCATTGTATTATAATGAATTGTGTTTTATTTCTAGTAATTTTACTCCAACTTTACAAGGGGTTTGAACTATATTCTCAGTGTTAATCAAAGTTAGTATAAGTTAATACTTATTGCATGAATTTATATTATCCATTAAAAATTATAAAACGCAATTATTCCAAAACATAATAACTGGCCACCATTTTCTCAAAATATAATTATTCATTAGTTTTGCAAAACTTCTTCAGGTATCAACTTAAAGTAATAATAATTCATTTAGGAATATTACCAAAAAGTATTGAAACTTGGTTTTTCAACGAGTTATCTATTGAAACTTGTTGAAGTGGGCTGAAAACGTATTGTGGATTCGTTGACGACATATCAAACTCATCCTGGAATTGGAAGAGACTTCAACTATTTTTCATGGATGCAATAGTCAAACAATTTGAAACGAAAAAAAGCAAAAGATATTGCCATTACAATTCCAATGTTGTGTTGCTTGAATAGCTGTCAAATTTTCATCGATCATATTCGTTGAAAATTAATTTGAAACTCTAAGAAAATCTCTGTTGCCAGCAATGATACAATGTATTATTTATTTTATTTTATTTCATTTTACTGTATTGTATTCCATTGTATTCTGTTGCATCTCATTTATTGTACTGTACTGTATTGTACTGTGATGTATTGTATTGTATTACATTGCAAAGCAGTGCAGTATGTTGTATTTAATTGCATTGCATTGTATTGTATTGTCATGTATTGTAATATAATGTTTTGTATTTTATTTCAATTCATTTTATTCCAACTTTACAAGGGATTTAAAGTATTTTCAGTAGTAATAAAAGTTAGTATAAGTTAATAGTTATCGTACCCTTTTCTCGGAATATAATTAATCATTGGTTTTTCAAAACTTATTTTCAGGTATTATCTCATATTAATAATAATACATACAAAGAAAACAATGATGAGTGAATAAATTGTTGAGGACAATGAAAGATATAGCTACATTTAGTGAAGAATCAAGTTGTAGATCACGAAGTGAAAGATAGATACCGAAAAAATTCGGTGAAAATCATCTAGTATCTCGGAAATGTGGAACTGGACGAAAAAGCAGAATGGAATTTGTTAGCGGAAGAAAATAAATGAAGATCACTCACCGTCAACGGTATCAATCATCATTCCGCTATAGGGATGCGAAACGTGGACTAGTGGTGCAGCTGAAAAGAGAAGACTACTATAGGATTAAAATTTATTGACACTGCACTGAGTCCAACTATCAGAGAAAATGAAAAAATTGAAAATTGACCATATTCTTTTGTGTTGACTGAAACGTCTACTAAAATCTGAAGTGCCTAGGGTTTGGGATGAGTGAATGAACTTGCCAAAAAATATTACGTTTCGAGACAGCTATAGAAAATATAGTCATCAGGGAAAATATAAGTCTGTTGGATATAAAAATATACCTACCTGCTAGCGATAATAAAATACTTCTGCTTTTGGAAAATAAATTCAAAAAGTAATTTGTGAAAAAAATTGTAGCCCTAATCACGATACATCTTCGTCATTTTCAGTAATATAACAGAATAAAATCAGGACAAATGAAATAGTTAAAAGATATTTTTCAAGCATGGTTGAATAATTTCTTGTGTACACTAAAAATAAAATGCCAGATTATCCATATTTATTCACATTTCTTCGAAACCAATTTTATAATTTATCCTGCAATTCCTGATAATCAATTGTTCTAAAAAACAAAATAATATTTTTATACGATGCGAAAATGGAATGATTCGTTTATAATTTTCTTAGGAAAAGTTATTGTATATTTCAAAATAAAAAAATGAAAAAGTTCTTTACAATAATAAGCCACTGGAAAATACATATAATGTAAATACTTACGAAATATTATATAATTGGGAATAAATAATTATCAATTTAAACCGCTTTTAATATTGGCACTTCAGATAATTGACATGGCTGATTCATGAAATATGATCTATTTTCATTTATTTTTGTTTCGATATTTTTGTGTATCTACGTCACGTCCCCAGTGAGATGCCAATAAATTTCAAAACTTGCTTGCCACGGAAAATTCTCAAAATTACGAATAGGGAATAGAAAGAAGAAATAAACGAATCAATGGTTGGATACTAAAAAATAAAGAAAATACTTTGCTCCTCAATAAGATTGCTTCCTGAATGGCAATTATTTTTCAAACATAATTTGTTTTTTAAACAATTCACTAAATAAAATAAATATTTCTGTTGAAACTTGTAAATTATTAATTTTCATTTGTTTCAATATTCATCCTACCTGTGTCAAATGTCACAATAAATTTTTTCAGTTAAGGAAAAAGTAGATTAGGTAACCTAGTCTTCTGATTAAACCTATGGAATAGATATATTCGTAGACAAGTCTTAAACAGAAAACAACTATAGCCCCCTACCATTGTTGAATTATATCTGTTTAGATTATTGGCAAAGTGTCCAACAAGATCTACTTTGCAATGCTGATTTCAAAAATATATTCTGAATCAAAAGGGATATTATCTACGTACCAATTTCATTGTCATTGCCCTTCATCAGTCATGACTATGAAACCAGTACGGGTTCGCCCATTTGAAGCGAATAATAATTTTGGCTTCTAGATGTTCAGAGGTGAATAAACTTTCATAGAATTCGTTTTCACATTGTGACATTTTCATTTAAATTTTTCGTAAAATTTACTTTGACAAATTTTACAAAAATATACAGTAACAGTTACCGTTTTCATTGAGGACTAAACTTATTTTGGTTCCATCATTTTGTTTGCTCATCTGTGCAGTTGATTATATTGAAATTTTAAATCTTTACATCACCTTATTGTAAAAAATGTTACGTAAGTTATAATTGTTTTAATCAAAAAAATTAGCAAACAACGCAATGTTTGTATTGGAGCCCCTGAAAATGTATCAATCGCAAAGGTAATAACTTAAATTGTTTATATAAAACGTAAACAATGAAGGTCCCAAAACGGAGCCTTGAGTTACTCCGTATCAAACATTTTCAGAGGTTCAGAGCTACAATTATTGACATGGATATATTATGGTCTTTCCTGTAAGTAAGATTCAAACAAATTATGAGCAGAATAGTTGAGTTCTGAATAAAGGAAATGCTAGAGTTTCTCTAAATCTGTTTCACAATTTGTGGACATCTATGTGATATTTAAGGTCATGAAGGAGATATGGAGATACATTTGAACAGAGTATTTTGTGATTCTGTTTTCTATGTTCTATGTTCTATATTCGGTAAATCCGTTTAAATTTTCAGAGATTAGTGAGCATGGTGAATACTTTCTTCTTTCATATTTTTTTTTGAACCCAAATTGAACCCAAAAAACGCAGAAGAATTTTACTTCCTTCACAATTACAATCATTGATTTTTCCTGTGTCCATTTATAACAGTAAAGACAACAATTATCATCGATTTGCTGACATAGACAAAAAGATAATGGTCAGTTGCTTAAGGAAACCTGTAATAAAGTTGGCAATCATTCGAAAACAACTAAACAGCTCAATGTTCGACATGTTTAATGTTCCCTAAATGCGCAGTGTATATTGTGTAGGAATAATAAGAGGTCCAGTATGGATCCCTGTGGAAGGAGCCATCAGATTCTGCCGTCTCAAAATTCTGAGTATTTTAAAAGTAAAATTGAATTAGATTATTCATATTCGTAACACTGAAGAACAATAACGAGATGTGACTTGGGGTAAACAAAAAAACTGATGAGGTATCGAGTTAGGAGTTAGATAAAACTTCAAAATTCCGACATAGAATGGGAAATTCTGAGTTTGAAGCCGGAAAAATAAAAAAAAAATGTATGGCCCTTGGATTCTTTCGTCGAAAGCTGTACAAATGCTCCATTATAATCATTCAAATATCATTCGAAACTGTCATTAATTTTTTTTTCTTTTCCAAAAAACTTGGTCTTCCTCTTCGAGTATGGACTACTTACTACGTTCTCATGTCATTAATTTGTCAACACAGTAGTTACTTCTTGGAAATCAGAGCTTTGTTTGTTAATATTTGCCTCTTTATCGGTTTCATTTTGCAAATTTCTCTTTAAAACCAGTCTTCATTCGTTTCTATGTCACAGCACTCTGAATGTTTCGAATAAATTCATCAAGGTCATCTTGTGTCCGCCTGAGAACAGCTTTCTACAAGTGGATTTCACCCTTTCAACCTGAATTTTTTACGCTTATTGTACCTACAAAAAGGGTTTTTTAGAAAGTAACTTTCTTCTGTGGGTAATCTGAAATTCGTCAAGGATGTTCTTTTTATGATTGTTGATGACAAAAAAGCGTATTTTTATTGAACTATATAAAATATAAGAGCAACTTTACTAGTGAATTGCTGGCTGGAATTAAATTACCCTCCTACGAATTACTTCGAAAATAATCGAAAATTTTACATACCTATGCCCATTAATTATTTTTTCTGAATCAAGTGTCATGAAAATCATTGAAATGTGTTAGGAAACTGCCAATTTTCAGTTGAATTGTTTTCAAAAGATGCCATAAACTTCACGTGGGAATATATTATACAACCAAACATTATGAATATTCAATAAGGAGTATCTGAGGCGAATTTATATTACTTTAAAAGGTAATTGGGTTAACAATCAATCAATTTCCGAATAAAAATCTTGATTTTTCTTGAATTTTTTCAAGGCTAGGTGCCACGTCTTCTTATATCTTTTCAAATCGGCTGACTGAACTGCATGTTGTCAATCAGAAACTTCATCAAGATTCTCTGAAGGACCATAGTGTTTCGAAAATGTGTAAACTTTTTTGTCCTCAAATCTGTGACACAATTCACTTATTTTTGGCATAAAATGAAGTAAATATACTAAGACAATTGATTAAATCATTGTCCAAAATTCTATATAAATTGCTATATTTTCCTATTCTGCTTTGAATTATTATTTCCAAATTCTGGCTGGGGATTTCCACTTGGTATGGGTAGGGTGAGTACTAACAGTTACAACGATTAATTTTTTCCAACGAATTACGAAAATAAATAAACCCAAATGATCAGTAATATTTCTCGAAAGAAACAAGGTGTCCTGCCATACCAGGACGGTGCTCATTGCCATAATCCTATACAATAGGAATAATTGGGTCGAAAATTCATCATAAAACAATTACTTTCGGTCTTAGCTTTTGTCTTGACATGAATTATTAATTGCAGACATTAGTTATTATCTGCAGAGACCTACCCTATACTGATGAGGGGCAACACCCCGAAATCGATCTATAGGTGGTCCAAATGTTTCAATTAGCAGTTCCATGCAACTAGCAATTGCAGAGATAGCCTTGTAGGAACTCTGCACGGAAACTCATTGGATATAATTCATTGTTCGTCTTTGTATTAGCCAGGAAAGTAGTTGTTTTCTGATGGATTTTCGACCCAATTATTCTACTGTATAGGATTATGGCAATGAGCACCATCCTGCGCTCATTGTGAACAATGCAGATTTCTTTATTAGTAATATTTATTATTGAATTACAAATTTTAATATTGTTAAATGAATGAAAGAATTCCATAACGCCAAGGCCATAGGCTAGATTATTTCTTGAATAAATTAGATTAAAGCCAACAACATTGAATTTCATTGGTAGGAAAATTGACATTTTCTAACAATAAATTTTTTTTTAAAACAACAAATCCTAAATTCAATATTTTTGGGCATCCCCGCATGCATAGAAATATCCTGTATGACAAAGTTTGCATGTAAACATTTCAAATTCATCGCATAAGAATTCTAAAAAAGGGTTTTAACTGATAAAAATCAATACTAAGTCATTCAAACGATCAAGAAATTAATAGTTTTTCAGAAAATGTTGCTAATAATTGTAAGGATAAGAGATAAACGACAAAACGAAAACCAATATGGAGGACAAAAATATAATCGCAGATAAACAGGTCTTGTGATTTAAATACTTATTTAAACAGAATTTATAAAAAAAGTAGTGGGACTGCAGGTCACGTGTAGCCATCTTTATCAAATGGTACACTAAAAACATGATTTTGTATTTTACATCGCCAAAATAAGTAATAAAATGTTTTATATCCCGAGAATATTGCGATAAAAGTGAAACATATCACCGATTTAGCAAAATATAAAATTGAACACAAATGTCATTATCGAAATGTTTAATTTTCAAAACATATCAGTTTCTCGAACATTGTCATAGATTACTATTTATATAAACCGCATTCATCGTTTAGGCTATTACATTTCTATTTAGTGTTGAGAGCTTTGATGATGTTTACAAACATTTCGAGTAGTTTTGAATTTTATCACGTTTGGACAATTTTAGCTCCGACAGCTCAAAAAAAAAGAAAACTGCATCCCGAAGAGTGAGTAATTGTTCTGGGTTAAGCTTGTGACCTATAGACCGGCAATGGACTTATGTCTAGACATCTTTGGTTACAAAATAAATGTGTGGTACTGAGATTTAACTAAAAATACTCGATATATTATGTACCATCATGCGTTGATGGCTGTAATAAAATTTCATCCATGCTTTACTCCAAGTAAAAGTAATAAAGCATCAATCTCAAATTGAAGAAAGAAAATCATAGGTAACTATAGTCCGGAGTTGAAGGGCCTAGAAGTTGTAAGGATTTTTTTAATTATTGGACACCAATAATATGAATCCACGACTTTAAGAGAACTGGAGGAATGAGGTTTCCACGAATGAATTCCTTTCAACAAAGTGTATCCAACAGCTACCTCCACTCCTCTGGGTAAGAACTAGAGGAACGGAGTTACTGTGACCAACTTGACCTAAAATCACCAAAATTAGGGGGGAAAATGTTTGCACAAAAATTTTTCAAGATATGAAATAATTTCATGAAACTGTTTTGCAGAACTGTTTGAGGACAATGAAATTGTTCATATACATTTATTCGATATATCATTTCGTTTTCAAGTTATTGGTGTTTTTAGAATTTTGGTTTTTGTTTTTTAATATTCCCGTACTATCGATATTCACGTACATCTTTTGTAGGTTTTCAGATGCTACAAAAAATAGAAAATCGCTGCATGAGATTTTGGTCGTTTTATTAATAAAAATTCAATATTCCCATTATTTTCTATAATATAAAAAAAAATGTATGGTAACTTTTTGTAGAACTTTTAAACGATAATAAAACTGTCAAAACTCATTTTATGGATGTCTCGTTTAATTTTCTAGTTATTGGTGTTTTTTTCAAAAAAGGTAAAAAAAATTTAAGTCCGTAATTTTCAGTTTTTATGAAATATTTTTCGGACCATTGATATTACTGCAAATATGCTTTGAAATTTTTTGTAGGTGTTCGAAAGATGATCAAAAAAGAGTATTTTGTGAAATTTGAAAATCTGTGATCGTTTTTGGTGTTTTTATTCGAAAAACTTCAATATTAAGTATATTTCCCAAGATATGAAAAAAATTCACTGAAACTTTTTGTAGATGTGGTGGAGGACGATAAAACTAATCACGTTCATTTTGTCGATACCACGTTTCGTTTTCGAGTTTTTGCTGTTTATAAAAAAAAACATAAATTTTTCCAAATCTCGATTGTTTCTTTAGAATTATGAAAAAATAATCTGTCAGAATTTTGTAAATCTGTTTGAGGATAAAAAATCTGTTTATCTAAATTTTGTCGATACCTATCACGTTTTGTTTTCGTGTTATTGGTGTTTTTAGAAAAACATGGTAGAATTCCCTAATTTTTCGTTTTCATAATATAGATATTGTGAAATTAAAAAAATCTGTCGCAATCTTTGAGTTTCTGATGGTTTTGTAAAAGAAAATCAATAATCTCGGGAAGCGCCCGGATAAGTCTTAGGGGGGAGGGGGACAACCGTTATTAAATTATAGACTTTTTTATATCTTATAAAGTTTTAAATTTTCATTGTGTAATTAAATGATGACTTCCGAGTGAAATTTGACGGAAAATACTGTATTTTTCAAGAATTCGTAAACGTTTGAACAGTTGAAAAAGTATCACTACAGGCCCTATGAATACTGCAAAAAAAGTAGTTCAGAGTCTATCGTAGAAAAATAAGTATTTAAGTCCAATAAAATTACTATATGTCATTTTCAGAAAACAGTATGAAGCATATCGAAATACTTTTGCCATAACTATACCTTCATTTTTGTTGAGGTCTGGAGGTCTGGAGCGTTAATTAGTTATTTTAATTAGATTTTCCAGCTGTTTTGAATGACCATTTAAATTAATTAAATAATTAATTAAAAGCTACGAGGTCACACGAACTTCTACTCGTACCACAAATTCGCCCGATTCATAAAAGCTTTAAATGATTATTGAAGTGTCCATTTCGCATTTTCGCCCTGTACTCTTACTCAATTCTACACATCAAACAGTATTGTGGGCTAAGTGACCCAGATCTATTGAACTATCCGAGAATATATATCAAGCCACTACACAATCTCTAGTGTTTCATAAATTATCATACGGATTTATTATTTTGGCAAACGCGCCATGCATTTTATAGCTTTTTTATAGGCCACAATTAGCAATAAAAAAGCTATAAAACTAATAAACATGCACAAAAGTCTTCCACAGTTTGTTATTATATGCGAAAAGTATTTTCAAATATGAATTCAGTGTATTTGTGTTCTTGTGTCATTACTATAAATCATAGGAAAGATAATTGTTCATTCATATATTCTGATAATGAAAGTGCACGAATAATTATTTATTAACGATTTATTTCATTATTAAAGGCTCATATCTATGATGATAGTATATTATTCAAAGAGCGACAAATATGGTCATATTAATTACCTATATTTCGGACGTCCATCATCTTAATGGTTGAAAGATTTCTATCTCTTTCAAATTTTTTCACAACGTTTCAATTGCTTGAATCCGCAATCGTCTTCTGGTGAATGATGACAAAATCAGATGCTACGCGACCGTTTGTAGGTCTATAATTAAAGTGTAATTACGGTGTAATTACGGTGTAATTACGCGCGATCTTGTGGCGCGCGTGGTTTCGCGCTTTTTCTCCCTCCAAAACGGTCCATGAGCGGTTTCCATACGTTTTTAATTTCCACGCTTGGTTGACTGAACGCACTATTGGCTTCTATATAGGTGGTTTCCATAAATTTCCGTTTGAACCAATGTTCCTCTCTATGAAGAACACTAGCTTCGTCCCAAAGAATTCGGTGGTGTTTTGTCCAGGCGTGGTCAACAATTCCCGATTTTGATGTTTCCCCTCGTTGAGTCCACTTTTTTGTGTTCGGCTATTCTTACTGATAATGGCCTCTTGGTCTCTCCGATATAGGAATCTCCATATTCACATGGGACTTTGTAGATACAGTTTTTGCTGGATTCTGGTTTCGTCTTGGTGAGGAAGCTTCGTCCGGCAGTACCTTACGAAGCTTCCTCACCAAGACGAAACCAGAGAACACAACAGAATCCAGCAAAAACTCTATTTACAAAGTCCCATGTAAATATGGAGATTCTTATATCGGAGAGACCAAGAGGCCATTATCAGTAAGAATAGCCGAACACAAAAAGTGGACTCAACGAGGGGAAACATCAAAATCAGGAATTGCTGACCACGCCTGGACAAAACACCACCGAATTCTTTGGGACGAAGCTAGTGTTCTTCATAGAGAGGAACATTGGTTCAAACGGAAATTTATGGAAACCACCTGTATAGAAGCCAATAGTGCCTTCAGTCAACCAAGCGTGGAGATTAAAAACGTATGGAAACCGCTCATGGACCGTCTTGTTGGAGGGAGAAAAAGCGCGAAATCACGCGCGCCACAAGATCGCGCGTAATTACACCGTAATTACACTTTAATAATAGACCTTTAAAAGGTCGCGTATCATCTGATTTTGTCATCATTCACCAGAAGACGATTGCGGATTCAAGCAATTGAAACGTTGTGAAAATTTTGAAAGAGAAATCTTTCAACCATTAAGATGATGTACGTTCAAAATATAAGTAATCAAGTTACTACATCGTCTAAAACATTCAAACATGGTCATATTACTCTTGAGAATGAAGTTTGTCGACGCGAGACCAAGAAATGGGTCCACCTGCATCCACTAACAGGGTGCCAGATGATCTACGAATGGTAGATCTATTGAGTACCAAAATTGTATTAATAGTGGCGTCCCACAAGGTTCGGTTTTGGGACCTTATCTGTTGTTAACTATACTAATGATCTGCTAATATCACTTTAGAAAATTTTACCATTTTACCAAATAGGTTGCTACGCTGATACGAACATTGTTGTTGCTGAAACCATTATGTCTCAGAGTGTTTGGACTATTTTACTAGAGAGAAAATTTTGGATGATGACGAGAAATCTATTTGTACAAAATGCAAAGAGAGTAGGAAGTGCACGAAAACTATATCAATACATACATTTCCAGTAACTATGGTGATCCATTTGATACGTTTCTCTCAGACAAAAATGTTTATTAGCATACCTTTAGTATTGGATATGATCAACTACGCAACGGAAAACGCAGCACCTTGTCGCTACAATCTATATGCTTTATCTAATTATAGTGGAACAATATATAGAGGACACTACACGGCTTGCTGCAGACACCCATACGCAGATACATGGCAAGAGTACTACTCTCAAACTTCTTATGTTTAAGTATGATATTGATAGTTGTTAATTTGACAATTATATATTACAGATTGAAGAAAAAAATTATATAATATCAGTGTTTATAGAGAGAAGATGCCAATCTTACGTACTTTTAGTTGGATTCAAATGGAGACCATCACTAGAGGTCGCTAGTCCACGAGTCTCCAGTCACGTCTGTTCTTGATTTTAACGTATGTATTTGATCAGTTCGTAAAATATGATTAATTGAATAATCCGATAGATGGCTATGAAATATAATTTTGACACGTGCATCCTATCCAGCGTTGTACTAGACACTGGTGTAAACTCGAGATTCCATTCATTTCAGTTTCAGTGTTTCTATTTAACCTGGAACTTGATGTTATCAAGACCATTCCCAGTGAATTTTGTGTTTATTTGTTTTGTGCCGTTATCATTTGTGAAATTGTCACGTTACCCTTCGTGTATTTTTGAATATTATATTTGTTCAACACTTGCATTAATATACAGGGTGTGGCACCGAAAACGAAACAGATCGAATATCTTCGAAACGCAATAAACGCATGTGTTGTGAATAAAATGCAGAAACATTTTTAATCCAAGGGGGTATCTTTCTATCATAACCTCAACTGTCATACCTCTCCCCCCGCCTTTTCGGCACTATCATCCAAACAATTTGAATACGGAAAGTAGTAAGTGTGTCACATCATTAGGAAGGTAATTTCATAAGGAATTCAGCCATGTCAATTTTTGCCACCTAACTTTTCATTTTGGCGCCCTCTTGCGGGACAAACAACTGTTCTGTATTCCAAATTATGATACTGCATTTGCAAGCTATTCTGACATAAATTAGGTGATGATGCATTATGGAATTTTTCTAAATGAAAAAACAAAATGACGTCTCAAAATGGCGGACATGATTTGCAATTACGGTGCGATTCGATTCAAAATTGATATGTTGTGGTTCCAAGGTTCCAAGGTCGGAAATTATGATTTGTTTGTCAATACGAAAAAATAAGATGGTGGCTTCAAGATGGCGGACGAAATTTGTAATTCTGGTCTGATTCGAATCAAAATTAGTATGTGGGGATTTTCAGGGTGAAAGATTATGATGTTTTTGTCAATGCAAAAAACCAAGATGGTGGACGAAATTTGTAATTGTGGTTCGATTCGATTCAAAATTGGCATATGGGGGTTTTACAAGTTTTCAGTATGACTAAAATGAAATGATTAAATTGATAAAAAAAATTAAACAAATGCGCTAAAAAGGAAATTATAATTTTTTTCAGATGTGTGACTGAGGTTATTCTATACGTAACAGAATCAAAATTTTACCTCGCAAAAATACCTATTTTGTACTCGCGGCAAGCTTTCGAATCTGTTACGCACAGAGTAACCTACGTCACACATCTAAAAAAAATATGAATACCTTTTCTCTCTTTTTCGTTTATTTGCCGTTATCTCTTTTTAGCGCATTTGTATAAAAGCTTTTGTTTATCAATTTAAATAATTCATTTTATTCATACTGAAAACCCCCATATGCTAATTTTGACTCTAATCGAACCACAATTACAAATTTCGCCCGCCATCTTGTTATTTGCACCGACAAAAATATTTCTAACCCTGAAAATCCCCACATACTAACTTTGATTCGAATTGGACCAGAATTACAAATTCCGTCCGCCATCTTGGACCACCATCTTGTTTTTTTGCATTGATGAACAAATCATAATTTCCGACCTTGCAAACCACCACATATCAATTTTGAATCGAATCGGACCATAATTGCAAATCATGTCCGCCATTTTGTTTTTTCTCTTAGAAATATTCCATAATGCATTGTCACCGAATTTATGTCAAAATAGCTTGCAAATGCACTTTCATAATTTGGTATACGGAACAGTTGTTTTTCCCGCAAGAGGGCGCCAAAATAAAAATTTAGGTGGCAAAAATTGACATGGCTGAATTCCTTATGGAATTACCTTTTCAATGATGTGTCACACTTACTACTTTCTCTATTCAAATTGTTTCGGTGATGATGCCCAAGGGGAGAGATATGACAGTGGTGGCCGTGGTGGTAGAGCGTTCGCCTTTGGAGCGAAGGGTCGAGGGTTCAAAGCCTCGCATGGTCATCGGTCTCGTGCATGGCATCACACGTTAAAAGGTAAGGGCTGCGTCTTCCCTAACTCACACAAGTCTCTCGAAGACTTCCGAGGGTTGCGCGTAGGGGTGCAATCGGTTGACGGAAATAACAATTTTATAACAATTTTTTTTTTATACTATTTGTTCCATTGTGTCACCACCTTTTCACTAGTGAAGTGTGCGACACAAATTTTAACCTACTGGTTAAAATGAGTCGCCCAGTGATTGAAATTAAATAACAAACAATAACAAACACAAAGCAGTTTGCTCCGAAAATAATAAGGCAAAGGTGCTGATCACCGGTAGTGTATTATGGGCTTCGTCCCAGTGATTTTGGCTTAAAAAATACACTGGACGCCATATGTAGGTGAAAAGATATATTTCACTGAAATTCCACACTCATTTTTCAATTGAACCATGCCACAGTATTGTTCATGATGATTGAAGTCAAAATGACAAAATTGATATTAAGTTCACGTTCACTTTATTACATTTATGAATAGTTCATTCAATTTATATCAAATGATAAACAAAAAAGTATGCACTTCATTTTTAATGGATGACATTGAATTTGTGAATAAAATATGCTACTCTGTTAAAAACTATCATTAGAAAATTTCAAGTACGTCCCTGTCAGGGCGAACGATTCACTACTAGGATTCCTTGACGAAAATAAAAATTCTCAAGTATACCTCAAAAAATGCAAGTTGATTGTAGGGGGCGCATTCGTACGGGTGTATTTTCTGCCTCGGTTCGTCGTTATCGGGCTAGATGTCGCGCGCGAATATATCAAACGCGATTTCCACAGGCATTGACTAACTATCTTCTTTCTCTATAAACAATGATAATATCTATCGACATGTTGTGGAATGGTCAGGACAGAATTGTCTAATTCTGAATCCAACAAATACCTACGCCATTCATGTCACCGTGCAAGCATCACTACAGACCCTCTTCAAGCTGCAGATTGTAATATTTCATTCATCAAACCAATTTGCTGGGTATAGTTGTCGTCAAACATATAAGATAAATAAAAAAAGGCGCAAAAAATAGTCGATTAGCATGAAATTGACTCCCATGCCGCCAACCAGGGTCGGACTTGTACATATGCCGCTAAATATTGTGATGCGTGCAGATTATTCAAGTTAATTTAACAAAAGCACTGTAACTTTTGTATTCAGAATCATCCATTTTTATAATTATTAGTATCCTTAGATTGGGTAAACAACTGCCCCGTCGAAATCTAATTTGCTAATTGCTGGGCGCACCGCAAACAGCTGTGATTTCTATTATAACTACGCCCGACCCTGCATGGAAAAAACATTCCTAATTGCTGTGCGGGCCTTTACATCTTCCGCGCTAAGTGTTACGTGGGGGCGATAGGTGGAATAATTTGAATAAAGGTAGAAATGTCAATAATTTTATTTATTGATTTAGTGCGATTTTAGTCTGAAAAACTGTTTGGTTATTGACAAAATAGGAATTAATTTCCTGGTAATTTCCTGAAGTTATGTAAGTATTGATATTGACTCACACTGATTTTAACCAATATTCTCATGTGATTACCATATAAGGCGTGTATGGCGTGGTACTATGCATTTTTGGCAGAAATATATATTTTGTGATTGGTTTTTTTTGGAGGAAATGTAAGGACTAGCACAATATTTGCTCATACAGGATGATTCCTAAGGTGGACCGGTCCTTTCATTAATTTCTCACATTGCACAGAAAATAATGGCTATAGGTGAACATGTAAAAGACAACAATTCGTTTTTGAGATGCAGGGCGTTAAAGTTGAAAATTAATATTGAATTTACTTTAATTACTGAAGGATCACCAATCACATACTATTCAAGATATCCAACGAAGGCGATCCATTACATCCAGTGGAAATGAGATATAACCGGATGGTGGGAGTTAGACTGTATGTTTTTCAACCACCCAGCTATTCAGAATATTTTAGGGAGTCACAAAATACCCAAGAGCAGATGAATAAAAATATAATTGTACGAAACAGAATGCCAGTGTCCAATATTGATTATATTCCCAATTTTGATTTTAGGATATGAAAGTACATTAAATTTTATGTAAGAAATAAATATATGATTGCACTAAAACTTGATAGAAATCACCGATAAAAATCGAGAAAACTATATTTGGCACCAAAATTTAATGTAATTGTGTCGGATGAAAAGTCCGTTCAAGACACCCATATGATAAATATAATTTTGGAATTTTAGCACAATTGATCATTGACATTCCACACTGAGAGCTTCAATCAGAATAAAATCACACATTGTGCATATCATCTATTAGAAAATCTTCAAACACGAAAGTATTATTCCAGTTCAAAGTGAAGTGATTTTTTGCAATAAAATCTGTATAAATAATGATTTCTAATTTTATACATGCAATTTTTCTCTTTGAATGTAAAGAACACATCGCGAAAAAAGGCCCACTAGCTATCGAGAAGCTTCGAGGAATGAAGTTGGCTCCGAGAGTGACGCGAAGGGAGTGCGAGTCGGGAATCGAAAAATAACTGCACGTGAAGCTGGCCCTTTTTATTTTCATGGAAGACCATGTTGGTATATGCACTTATTTGAGAATTCCCTTCTCTAGATCACTTTTAAATTATCTGAACAAAAATATCTGAATTCCTGACAATCCAGATGCTGAGTCGTGAAGAATGCAGTACTGAATGAACACCCTGTATATACAAGAATGTCTTTTATTTGTAATTTTTTTGTTGAATAACTTTTACATTAATGATGAATTGAATCATTATACTGCATATATTTTTTGAATTACTCGTATCTATGTACTTAGTATCGATCTCTAGTATACTCATTAATCTAAATAAAATTAGAATAATTAATACTCTGTCAATAATGAATTTGATGCAATTGAAAAATTCTTTACCCATGGCGAAGTTACCTATAATGCACTAGCTATTTCAAACTCTTGCACCACTTGCCCCCACATTATGAGGCACGTTCCAGGAAAAGATAAGACCATTTTTTGCGGCTTTTTTTATTTATCTTATATGTTTGACGACAACTATACTGTGATAGATTCTCAGAGTCAATGGATAGAGCCTTTATATACCAACTGTTATTCTCTTAATTTCATGACATAACAAATACCAAATACTTCTACAATTTATTATGCTAATTTTAATTGTCACTTGAGATATGATATACTCAATTGGAGATGTGCAACCAACATAGACAAGGTATTTCTACCACAAAAATTTGCAGTCAGTATTATGGCTAAGCTTGCTTATCTACAATCATGTACATTAGCATTCCAAAATTTTAAAATACTCACCTTATCCGGAATATATTTATCAACGAAAAATGGTTATATGTGTACAAACATAGATCTTGTTCTTATCGAACAAAAATGCTCATGACTACGAAATATTTGTTTTTCCCAAATGTTCATAAATCAAACCTGCAATAGATGGACTGTAAAATATTTGACGCACTATCTTAAGAAATACAAACATCTGCAAATATTTTAATTTTCAAACGAGTGAAATCACTATTACTGTCCAGAAACTGTTACAGCCGTATGCATAGTTAATCGCCAGCGACTCGCCAGAGTTTCGCCGTTCGCTACACAAGGATTATAATTCACAGTCAAGCTCCAAAGAAGTGACAACTACGCGATATGTCACATTTTGGCGATACGCTTGCGATGTACCACTATTTTGGAGCTCGACTGTGCATTATAGTGCTTGTGTAGAGAGCGGCGAAACTCTGGCGAGTCGCTGGAATTGACTATGCATACGGCTGTTACACTTTCCACGAATATTCCAATTTTTCTGAATTGTAAACTTTGCATTTCATTAATATTTTTTACTTTAAATTTAATTACAATTTGTGATTTTTTTATTGCACATTTCTACAATTTTCCAATATGTACGAATTTTTATTTCCAATCTCTCACACTTTGGGACGTATTCTTTTATTATTGCACTATATAAAATACACTGAACTGCAGACATAATTTTTTCCAGTGTGAAAAATTCACTTTTTAGGCAAAACGCATGGACTTCTGATTAAATTTAGAAAATATTCGTCAAGTTTGATGACAAATCAACGTTTGAAAAGATTCATTTAGCCGTATTCATTTAAAGTGATTGTATAGAGGATTGAGACTGGGAAAACAAGTCACGTTTCAAGAAGCAAAAATCTACCAATGAAATGTTTGATATTGTTATTCATTTTATGGTGCCGATTAAAAGTCATAATGTTTTTATCTATAAAAAACTGAGTGTTTTGGTAAGTGTTGCCTAATGAGTCTTTAATTGACTATTCAGCCTTCTCACGTTTCTGTTGTTGTTGCTGTGTTGATCTGTCGAATAACAACAATACTACTTCTTTCCCCTCTTTCCCTAGACAACTTCGTTTCTAATGATTTATCAGATTGTTACATTATTTGTGTATTTTTCGTTTAATCAAAAAATATTCAAATTGAAATGGTTTTATGGTGAATTAGAGTTTAAAATAAATTTTACGAGAATGTATACAAGCTAACTAGCGAGAAACAAGACATTAAGATATATCATTAATAAGATTATATGATGTTAGCGTAATCTTGTTGATCAAATTTTATGTTTGTAATAAAATTAATTTGCCCCTGTTTACGAATTATTAATAATATAGCTTACACTTGTTTTTCGCAATATCGCGAGATGTATGTTGTACTTGTTTTGAAGTTCAAGTCTTATTATGAAGTGTACATGTTTTTGAAATGGTTGTTTCATTAACAACATTCAAACAGTCAAAAATCAATTCTGTATTCAATAAAAAATAACCCTTATCATTATCGTATTTTAGAAATGTCAAATTTGTAAGTGAGTTTCCTGCAGTGGATGAACACGTCTAGTCTAGATAGAAAAAACGATTTTTCGTGCAATCGCACGCGAAGTCAGTATTTCGCGTTCTCAGCACAGTCCGCGAAATATAATTTCGCGGCCGTTACCCATAGCAACGGCCGCGAAACCAAACGTCACTTTCAAAAATGTTTTCAGACATCGTCTTGACATTCTGTTTGTCACACCAATCTTTAAACTCGCCGTAACATTTTTCGTACTGCCGTTTAGATTTATCGGGTATTAAAACGGAAAGCTCCGAATTTACAACGCTTTTGAGTTCAGGAGGAGTGGAAGGTACTGAAATATAGCTATCAGTATCAGACATTTTGCGTTTTGACAAGAACTGTCAAAATATTTTGTATATATTGAAACATATCATTTCCATAGCACACGGTGATATTGTTAAATAAATTGAACTGCTGTTGATTTTAGAGCAATAATATATTTATTTACAACTATCTATTTTAATAATTTTAATGATTGCACGAAAAATAGTGTGTATGCCATGGCCGCGAAACTTTTTAACGACCTCAAGATTATCTTGCCTCGGCAGCAAGGTATTTCGCGGCCTTAGCATACAAATAACTATTTTCTACGACCGTGCGTTTTTATCCACTTTCCCGCACGTAAAATATGTCAATTTATCATTATTAAATGTAAATTTCACTTAGGCCTTCCTAACCCAGAACGTTACACAGGTCACAGTTTTAGACGATCCTCGGCAACGTTTCTAGCAGATTCAGGCGAAGGGATAACCAACATAAAACGTCTTGGAGGCTGGAAGTCAACTGCTGTTGCTGAGAGTTATTCGGAGGACTCCGTAGAACAGAAGAAAACCATCTCGAATAAAATTCTTTCATGTGCTGACAACTTGCAACCGATGCCGTCTCCTTCATCTTCATGCACTTTGCAATCTACGAGTGTTACTCTTAACAGTTACCACCAACTAACTACCCTGGGCCAGCTATTCTGACGCATTTTCAGAATGCAACAAATTGTGTTTTCAACATTAATATAAATAATAATTAGTGGAATGTTTTGTATGTTGAAATAAAATATATATATTTCAATGTGCTTTTTGAATCTTTATGCCCGAACTCCGCTTCGCGTCGTTTGGGTCAACGGCAGTCGCGTGCGGGAAAGTATCACTTTCCGCACTTGTTAGGAACAAATAAAATGATCACTCATAGACCTTCAAAATACAAATAAATATAAAGACAGTTGTTCGTGGAAGATAAGGGTATTTTTTCGAAAAATTTACATAATTCTAAAACCAGTCGACCCCTGAATCGCGATAAAATCATGCTTATTTATTCGACACCAAAAAAGACATATTTTTACAAATTCTTCTTGCCAAACCTCCTTAAAACTACCAAGAATCAGTTCTACAGAGACCAAATTAAAGTAACAAATAATAATTCGAGAAAATATGGGAGTTTAATGTAAACTAAATAATTTTTACGTGAGCAAATACTAAATACTGAAAAATCGCTTTTTCGCCATTTTAACAGTTAATGTGTGGTTATGTCAAAAAGTGTTGAATGCAAAAGTATTTGCTTTTTTTATTATCTACAAGGATCTAGGAGGTCAAGTTTCGCAGTAAGTCGCAAAAAACCCTTTTCAACCCCTAAACTGCATCCCCATTTCACCATTTTGAGTTGGAACCTTAATGGCATTTTCCAGCATAATCATTAGTTTTTCAAAACTGGAATGAAGGGTTGGATTCGAAAATGACTGTCTCTATTTAATTTAATTAGAATTTCATTTTTATGTTAAAAAGCTTAAATAAGTTCAAAAGACGAGAAGACCCTATAGAGTTTTATTAGTTAATAAAATAGTTATTTTTGTATCTAGTGCGCGAAATGCTACTTTGGTGATCGAGAACTGATTTTTTTTAAAGAGGCGCAGCCGAGTTAAAAAAAATAGTCGAGATTACCAAAGTATTTCGCGCATGAGATGCAAACAAAATTTTTTCTACAAACGTCAAAAATATTGTTCTAAAATAAGTAATAACTATGAAAAATAGTATTGAACTGGCTTAAATAATTTTTCCAAATCAAGTAATTACTGTAACTATGGAAATAAAATGGCATTTGTTGGCAATTATTTCAAAGTGACAGTTCTTGATAATTATTTTGGAGTGACTTTTTATTCGCGTCAATTTCGTACGTGATATTTATTATTGTAAAAGAATGGAAATTTCGAGCGACGATGAACTAAGCAGTACCCCACCTTAACTTGATAGATGCGGCCAATTCCGTAATTTCCAACCTTTTACCGGAGAAATCGAGGCGGCAGTATGAAAATGCATATCAGCAATTTAAAGAGTGGTGTGAAGCAAATAAATCCAGAAAAATATCTCTCACAATTTGAAAGCCTTAATTATTGTTCTACATTAATAAATAAACGATTTCTTGTTTTTTGCTTGATTGAGGAGTTGAGGACCATATAGGTTAGAATATGAAAATCCCATATAGTTTACATGCAGTGTGCGAAATATATTTCGCACATTACTTCGCGCACGGTGTCATGGTAACGAATGAAAATGAAAAAAAGTGCCACTTCGCATACTGTTGTCAATGCGTGAACCTTGTCATTTTTTGACGTTTGTAGAAAAAGTATATTTTAGGATTAATTTATTTGGTTTATTTACTAATTTAATTGGGGTGATTGCAAAATTTAATTAACTTTTTTTATTTAATAACATTAATTTATGAATCAATGATCCAATATTTTTTATTATAAGATAAAATTACCTTAGGGATAACAGCGTAATTTTTTTAGGAAGTTCATATTAAAAAAAAAGATTGCGACCTCGATGTTGGATTAAAATACATTTTTGGTGTAGAAGCTAAAATATTGGGTCTGTTCGACCCTTAAATTTTTACATGATCTGAGTTTAAACCGGTGTGAGCCAGGTTGGTTTCTATCATTAATTGGTTAATATATTTTAGTACGAAAGGATCAAATATTGAAGTTAAATTCTATATTTTGAATATAAATGTTATTTTGGCAGATTAGTGCTATAGACTTAGAATCTTTATATGTATTTATACAAATAATACTTGATATTTAAAGATTTAATTTTAATATTTATTTTAACTTTGATTATATTTATTTGTGTTTTGGTTGGAGTAACTTCTTTAACTTTGATAGAGCGTAAGGTATTAGGGTATATTCAAATTCGTAAAGGCCCTAATAAATTAGGTATTTGTGGGTTAGTTCAACCTTTTAGTGACGCTATTAAGTTATTTACTAAAGAGCAAACTTACCCTTTAATATCTAATTTTAATTTATATTATTTTAATAAATTAATTTTTAGCTCTATTAATTTGGATTTGTGTTCCATTTATAACTGTAAATTTAAGATTTAATTCATCTTTATTATTTTTTTATGTATTTCTATGTTAAGTGTTTATACAATTATATTAGCTGGTTGATCATCAAATTCTGAATATTCATTATTAGGGAGATTACGCTCTGTCGCTTAAACTATTTCTTATGAAGTAAGTTTGTTATTAATTTTATTATCTTTTTTATTTATAATTTTGAGTGTTAATTTGGTTGATTTAATAAAATTTCATGAATATATCTGATTTATTTTTTTAATGTTCCCATTATGCATGGTTTGTAGTAGAGCTGGGTTTGCTGGTCCTTGACTGTTATTATTATTTCTTTTATTCAGCGTTTAAAATTGGTTTTGGCACCAGCCTAATATAGCAGTGTATTGACAACCCCAATAAACAGAAAAATGATGAGAACGGCAGCAGAATTAAATTTCGCGTAGGTACAAAATTTGGGTGAGACTGCTAGAAAAAAAAATTATTACTGAGCACTCTATGATTCTGTACATTTCGTGCTTCGACAAAGAGAACAACGCTCACATATCACATAAACGAAACGTTCGCAAAACGCAGAAAATACCCAGTTTAATTTCACTCCACCCTATCACAATTAACTTCAGCTCGTACGTGAATATCTTCAGAATTAATTCCCCTTATTACGGTATTCGTCTCGTTGTACCAACGACACCCTCGGCGTTTGATAAAAAAAAACAACCGCCGAAATGAAGCCTTTCTCTCCGTTGTTAATTTTATGGAAATAACCCCATCCAGTTGCCGCAAGTGTCGGAAAGCGCCATAAACATCGCCCTTAACGCGCGCACCCCGCTGTACTATATAATTTTCTAGACGGGTCCCCCAGGGGCAATCTGGGCCTAACCGATTGTCCATCGCTGGCCAAACGGCCTATAGGAGAGATAGTAGCCATAGTTTGCATAACTGGATATAGCGTCATTGTATAGATCGTTTTCTTTTTATAGCGGACCCCTTCTGGACCGGCCTCGTCCTGCGTCCCCTAGGGATGGAAGCTTTTGTTATTCCTCTCCCGTAGCGGCATCTCCCGACCAAACTCTTTGGCAATTCCGATGATACGTGATTATCATACGGCCATGATCCGCCAGAATTGCTCTATTCTTTTACTTTGTTGCATTGTTATCAGTGGTATTTCTAGTTTACAATGTGAGAGAAGGGGTCACTTGTCAATGGATGGCCAGTCTTAGTTTTATTGCCGTGGCTAGGGTGGCAAATTGTGTGCTAGTTATTTTATTTCAGAGACATAAAAAGCATTTACTGGTTTCCGAAATTATTTTATCTGGTGTGGCGTATGCATAGGGAGGAAACCAGCATAAAATAAATTATCTCAAGTGAGCAATGCACGGAAGTTTTACCAGGCAGAGGGGAAAATTACTTAATAAGTACCAAATCTTCTACAAGTAATGCATTTCGTTCTGTTCTTATGGTAATAATGCTATTTTCGGAACAACACTGGAGTTTTTATTATGCGTATGACTTTGTCTAAAATTAGGAAAATTTTCGAAGAGTGAGATCAAATGAATGATGTTTATTGTGTTACGACAAAAAAATGAGCCAGGAAGAGGTTACTCTTATTGTAATTATTGAAAATTGTCCACACCTTTGGAATAAAAAGACATTAATGACAGTGTTGTCACCTGTTAATTTTTAATGTTGGAGCTAATGACTGTGCATATATATTTATATATATATATATATATATATATTTATATATATATATATATATATATATATATATATATATATATATATATATATATATATATATACATATATATATATATATATATATATATATATATATATATATATATAAATTTCTCAAGAAACGCTATGCCTAGGACTGTGATTGTGACTATTTTATTGATACTGGGTAGGTAAAAACTTACAGTCGAACTCTACCAAATAAAATCTTTATTGATAGTGTGAGTGTAGTCAGAGGACACACATCAGCACATTTCGAGATGTAGTCGGAAGACTACATCATCAGCAGCAGCAGGACATGTTTCGTAGAATCAATCCTTCATCTTCAGCGAAAAAAAGGTTACAAACTAATGATCTACAGAAAAGAGAAATGTTACAATATTGAGAACAACAGTATTAAATTTCGAACATACCATGTGGTGGAAAAAGTGCTAGTATATAAATGTAGAATAATTAAATTAAAACAATTGTCAAACTGACAGTAACCGCTCAACGAGCGGGTCCCTGACTGTTATGATTGGATCTCGCCAAATGAATCATTATTTTATAAAAACTTTTGTTACACCGTGACCATGCACGTGCTCTTAATGCAAAACAATAGGGTTATGTTATGAAAAGTGAAAGTGAAAATTGAGGATAAAATCTGTCATCTGTCGAGTGGGATTTTATTGATATGTTGCATAATTTGGCCCAAGGCCCAAAGTATTGATAAGAAATGATATATGCATATAGATAGATATTTATTTCTCAAAAGACAGAATGGATGATGTTTATCAGTCAACATTTTTTTTGCTTCAAATAACAACAATGATTAATTCTGTGTAGACTTAAAACTTATATTTGATTACATCCGTTTGGTTTTAACTGACAGTAATGATACTTTTCATCACTATATACAGGGTGTTTCTTAAATACGTGTAGAAAGTTTAGGGGCGTGTTGCTGACATCAAAATAAGAAGAAAAGTTTCCAGAAACATGTGTCCGCAAGTTATTCGCTTCTGAGATACAGAGTGTCAAAGTTGAATTCTTATTTTTTGTGAATAATTTCAAAATAAATTTGATATTTGGATAAAGTTTGGTATCTGGGAATATTTATCATTTAGTTTGTGAAAAATATGTTCTTGGTAGAGGTCACTGCGAGCAACTGTTTTCGAGTAATTGAGATTTGAAATAATCGATGTAAGTGATTTTGAATGACAAGATTTTTAAATTTAAAATAAGTTCAATCAGAAATTAGTTTTTTCACAACTAACATAAAATTTGATTTTGTCATTGAAAAAATATCCCAGATACCAAACTCTATTTGAATAACACAAATATTTTGGGATTTATTCACAAAGAATAAATATAATAATCAAACTTTGACACTCTGTATCTTAGAAACAAATAACTTGTGTTTATGGGAACTTTTTTCTTATTTCGACGTCAGCAACATGCTCCTCAAGTTTCTACACGTACTCAAGAAAAACCCTGCATAACTTGTGTGATGAACAAATACAAATTAAATAAGTCATTTCCACATAATTTTCGTCAGTGTCAATAGTTTCTAAGAATTTCATGAACGAAGCATTTCTGAAGCTCAATTTTAAAGTACGAAACAGTAAGTATCACAGAAATGATTCGTACGCCTTTCCATATCATTTCGCTGTAATTTCCAAATTTATAGAAGGAGGAGAGCAGTCTTAAATGTCAGGAAATAGTAGATGACCCGATCCATATTTCCTAAATTTTGACATCGACCACTTTTTGCTCCTGTTCAATTCTTGTGTCAAAACACATATACTTACGACTTTTGGTCTCAGTTCAGTTTTTATGATGAGGAATAATTGTTGCTAGAATAACGTTTTCAAATTATTGAACGTATTACTGTTTTTTGTGATATTGTCGTAAATATTGAGTACTGCCCTTTGAATTGTTTTAGTGCATTGATCCATTCATCTTATTGTTTATTAATTCGTCCACGATAGAGAAGTTCATTGTCATATGCGACCGACATTGAAATTAGCGAAGTCGCGTGACGAGCTAAAATCGTTGACCGAATGAAATAAACATATTTTCTTATATAAATACAAGAGGAATGGAACGATGAGATAGTACTAGACTCCTGTAGATGAGAGAGCCCTAGCGCTCTGTTAGCCTTATAGGCTAGGCCCTTTTGGCCTTAGCTGTAAGTATTGGTTAAGTGATGGTTTTAGGTAAGAGTTTTATTTGTTCCCTATTATATGCCCCTTACTTTGCAATGTGTATATAACTTTCCCCAGTATCCCAGTTGTTATTTAATAAATATTTATGTTCTGTTACTACCCCTTGATTTAATATAGCTACCACCTGTAGCTACCCCCCAAGTCGCATTTTGTATAAAGGAAGCAACCCCTTATACGGCTCAGGATGCTACCATAGTAGCCCTAGTCGCGACAATATCAGCAATCTTTGTGATGGATTTGCTTTGCCTCAAACTATTACGTTGTAGGTGAGGTGGGGATATATCATTGCATATTATATTTTGATTAGCTGATGCTAATCTACAAATATATTTCTCATTTATAGCATGGCGTAGAATCCACTGTTTACCTTTTTGCTGATGGTTGAAGGATTTTGTTATTTCTGATCCCATCAATGTAGAAATATGAATATGGACTCCTAGGGCTGCACTATTTTATTGATGGTTTTCCTGTGATTAACTATTAATCTGTTAGCAGAACGCACCAGTTACTCAAACCGTTGAAAATATATATAGCCCAATAATTTTATTTTCATGCAAGTTGGCATTGACTTTTATTACAAAATGCTACAGATACATCATCGGCACACATCACCAAGCAATCAGTATACGCATGCTCAGATGGATCACCAAGAATACCAATGGACCCAGTATATATCCCTGTGGGACTCCTAGGTAAATGCTATTTATTTCTGATAGGGCTTCTTTGAGCTTGACGATAATTTTTCTATGCCTCGAGAATGACATGAGCTACTTCTATATTTCTATGAATACCAAATGAGCATAGTTTGGTTTCTCTATGATCTAGATCTAGCCAATCAAATGCTTTTGTGAGTTTGAAAAATAGAGTGCCTACGAGACATTTGTAGATATTATAGACAAACTTTCAAATGGCTGTTTCCGTTGATCTTTTATACGTGGCCCTCTCGATTATTTTACTGATTACACAGGGTACAGTCATCCGTATATAATGATTCATGAAGAAGGAGCCATCTTTTTCATATATTGGCGTGACCATCCCCAGTTTCAACTCTTCAGGGAATTTACCCGATTCGACAGATGCATTTAATGAGTTAGGGGTTCTGCACTTATAGGCTACAATTTTGATTAATTTTTGGTATGCAATCAACTCCAATGGAATTAGTATTCATAAGATGTTTTATAATTTGAATGATTTCTTGTTCATCAACCCGTATAAAAAAAGAAACAATTACAGCCGTATGCATAGTCAATTCCAGCGACTCGCCAGAGTTTCGCCGCTCGCTACACAAGAACTATAATGCACAGTCGAGTTCCAAAAAAGTGGTACATCGCCAGCGTTTCGCGAAAATGTGACTTATCGCGTAGTTGTCACTTTTTTGGAGCTCGACTGTGCATTATAATCCTTGTGTAGCAAACAGCGAAACTCTGGCGAGTCTCTGGCGATTGACTATGCATACGGCTGTAAGTGTTACCCACGTTGCAATTGGTACATGATTCCTAGTCAATATTGCTGAAACCTTGTTCAACTGCAAGTTTGACAGTCATTGAGTGATCAGAAAATTTATTTGCAATCATTTCTCCGTCATCAATAATATAGTTAGCAATTTTTCAATTTATTTCCGAGTAGGTTTTTGTCTACCTGTTTTCTTTCTCACAAGTTTCTAGATAACTTTCTGAATTATCTAATAATAACTCTTTCTGGGCATGAGAATTGTCTTATGAGCAATATGTGTCTTAAGACATTTTTGAATAAATCTGTAAGGCTTTTCCTGAAACTTGTCTCACCTCGACAATTTTCAGCGTCCGTTATCAAATTGAACCATCGCTAATAAAGCAACATCCCAAGCTCGTTCATCACTTCCACGTCAATGATTACGAGCCATTCCCCAAAGTCTAAATTAATTAGACCCGTTGCGTAGATGAGTTACGGCCTCGTATCCATTAGGTGGCATATTGCGAGGCGATTGCAGCGCTTTGGCGGCGAAATTAGAAAGCCGAGCAGTACAGCGTCACTCTGTTGAGGGGGCGGAATGTAATTAATGAAGAATGTACCCACCGCAGATCCTAGTTATGACCGTTCGAATGGACGAGAATGCTAAATTATTGAAATTAATTAAGATGCGTCGAGGCCAGTTGGAATGGCCGCCATTTTATTGCTAATTAGTTCGTGCGGAGACTGGGGAGGCGGTGCGCAGCCTAGCTCTGACGATTGCTTCTGTCTCTGGAGGAAACTCTCTAATGAACAGATGAACAATTCCGGTGGTTTGGGGGTTTCGTTTTTGTTAATTTCAGATGTGTAAAAGCTGTTATGATTGCATTGGAACGGTGAAAAAAACAGCAGCAATTTTATATAAACGGAAAAATCAGTCAGAAAATTTTATTCGGCAGACAGCGTGGGACATAAAGTTTGCAACATGTAATCAATACGATGATCCTCATCAATGAAATGGCAGGCAAGAGCACACGATCTTATGTTCCTTCTACTATCACTCTTGTGGCCAGTAATTCGATCTTTCAGCAGTTGTTTTGTTTGACCAATGTATACTTTGTCACAATCGATACATGGTATTTCATAAACTATATAAGATCGGAACTCCTTTGGAATCTGTGTTAATATTATTCCACCTGTATATGTATTTAAATGCTGTCGAAAAGTCAACTGTCACTGTCTTTTACATCTTTTTCTTTCAAAAAGAAAACTCTTCATGTTCCTCTTGATAATAATTTTTTAATAATTTCATGTTAGTAAGTATCTATTTCTCAATGTATCTATTTTAATATTGATCACATGTATTATTGTAGAGAAGTCTTGATAAAGAAAATAAACATTTTCGAAAGCTCGACTGAAAAAACGAAGAATATTCATTGAATTGGCCATCCCTGACTGCTGCCCAAATAAAACCCCTTACCTATATATATATATATATATATATATATATATATATATATATATATATATATATATATATATATATATATATATATATATATACATATATATATATATATATTACTATGAATTTTGTTTGTAGGTTATTATTTTTGAAATTGTTATTTTGATATTTTGGTCGTTTTTGGTAGAAGTATAAAGATTGCTGTATATAATTTTGATAATTTTTGTTTATTTGTACTTTTCCCAGTAGTTATACTTTTATCTGTATTTATTTCTTTCTTTTAATTGCCTCTTTTTCTAGCTCAGTTCGGAGCCAATGAACATGAAAATCTCCCTCTCTGCAGGATGGTTGCTATGGAAATCTTCTGCAGTTTGTTGATGTCATGTATCATTCAAATCGAAGGAAAGAACCAAACAAAAGGATAGATTTAAGTTTTCTTGTACCAATTATTTTTTATTCCATTTTTTAAATCCCAAATTTTCCGAATATCCACTTCAAACTTCTTAGTATTAGTTTTCCTGATCTAGGAGAAACCTAACTAATATTTGATAACTAATATTTCGGACGTCCATCATCTTAATGGTTGAAAGATTTCTATCTCTTTCAAATTTTTTCACAACGTTTCAATTGCTTGAATCCGCAATCGTCTTCTGGTGAATAGTGACAAAATCAGATGCTACGCGACCTTTTATAGGTCTATAATTAAAGTGTAATTACGCGCGGTCTTGTGACGCGCGTGGTTTCGCGCTTTTTTTCCTTCCGAAACGGTCCATGAGCGGTTTCCATACGTTTTTAATTTCCACGCTTGGTTGACTGAAGGCACCATTGGCTTCTATGTAGGTGGTTTCCATAAATTTCCGTTTGAACCAATGTTCCTCTCTATGAAGAACACTATCACCCGTATGCATAGTCAATCGCCAGCGACTCGCCAGAGTTTCGCCGTTCGCTACACAAGGATTATAATGCACAGTCGAGCTTCAAAAAAGTAACAACTACGCGATAAGTCACACTGTTGCGAAACGCTGGCGATGTACCACTTTTTTGGAGCTCGAATGTACATTATAGTTCTTGTGTAGCGAGCGGCGAAACTCTAGCGAGTCGCTGGTATTGACTATGCATACGGCTGTATAGCTTCGTCCCAGAGAATTCGGTGGTGTTTTGTAATATAAGTAATATAAGTAATCAAGTTACTACATCGTTACTACATCGTCTAAAACATTCAAACTAACTAATATTTAATTATCAATCACAAATTCTTTAAAAATTAAATCAAAGAAAATAAAGTAAAGTTCTGTACAAATCGGAACTGATCTAGAGTGCAAAATGGATATTTTCATTATGAGCTATTTCTATTTCAAAATTGGCTAACGCAAGGTGACGTTAGAACTTTGAATCTACTGCTATGAAGAAAAAATTAAATAATTATCGGCTTTATTCAATGATCGTTAAAATGTGTTTTTTTTCCAAATGGTATATTTGTTTGTCAAAATAAGAATCTTACATTAGTAACTTATGCCATTATGACTTTTGGTAGTAAATGTTTAGGTATGAGTTGAAGTTACATGTAATCAGGTTTCTTGTAACCTGTGTTAGGGGTAAAATTTAGGAGAAGATAACAGTAAATGCGCAAAGATGTTTTACGCCCGTAACATACCCTATAGCTCAGTTGGACGTGGATTCGACAATAAAAATAGATATCGATAAGATTGAAATGTGGGGTTTAGTTTTCCGGAGCGCCATGGATTTATCGCCAGTGAAAAATCCGAAACCACCCTGATAGAATTGGACAACTCACTGCACTAATATTACTAAAATAATAAAGATAGATAGGATGGTATAAAAATAATGTATAAATATATAGTAAATAATCCTATATTATTGTTCCTACTCAAATTCTCTACCTACTTGCTTCAAACAAAACTCCCCACCTTTATACTTATTTAATTCGTCAATTGCTTATAACAAGTTTTTGAATATACTTGATCTTCATGCATGAACCTCTTCAAAAGAGAGGGCAAAAAAACAAGCATTTTAAAGCAAGATCCCAGAGCCGTCAGACGTTACTTATTTTTGAACGAAAGAAATGTGTACGATTGAGTAGTGCTAGTATGTACTATGTTCGCATGCCTACCTGCTAGCTTGGCCAGATGACCATTCTTCAGATACTAGGGAAACAAGGTATGTAAAAACATTACTTACTCTAGTTGAATAGCTCTTATACAGATTTATATCTATTACGCCTGATGGTTTCGTGAACAGTGTCAAAGGGCACCAGCCCGGAGTTCCGAGTTCGAATCTCGTCTCCGACAATGTTCTTTTTTTAGACTCAACCAATCGTGTCAAACTAGTCAGCCATCTCGGTTGGAAACTCTCTGGGAGGATTTTTGTTTGAAAAGAAATTTGACTTGAAAACAGAATTTTGGTAAATAAAAGATTTTGTAAAGATTTCCTCATAAGTAAGATCCCAGTGCCATCAGACATAACTTATTTTGAAAAAGATGAAGACTTACGTTCTGAGTGGTGTCTCATATACTTTTAATACCTGCGTACTTGTGGAGTTCGCTCTGTGACACCTGGGCAGGTACCAGGTGAGAAAGGTAACTAAAAATAAAAGTTAGTAACTTAAATTTGTATGGTTGCGTAGCTGACCCGATCTGCGAAGATGTTTGAAATAAAAAATGTATAAAAGAAATGTATATGTAAAATGTGTGTATCGAAAAATGATTATGATGATGATGATAAATTGAATTGAATGGTGCAAAATAATAAGACCTCTTTGCAATCTTTTTGAAATAAGTAAAGTACGTCCAACGCTAGATGCAATTTTTTTTCTGAAATATCAAGTGAGTCCTCCTCAGGGTAACCGAACAAAAGTACAAGTACACCAGAAGGATGTGAGTGCACGAACAGATAAATCAGTTCCACCGCTGATATTCCCACGTCCTCGACGAAGTTATACGAACGGTACATGCACCGCCAACCCGCTCCAAAGCAACGGCTTCCGGGAACATCCCCCGAGCCCTCTTCAAACTATTTTATAGGTTTTTCTTCTCCTCGCCCACCCCACAGCTCGAACGAACAAGCTTGATCGGGGATCGAGGCTGTAAATTTGCCCGCCTCTGCCCGCCGCCACCCGACTGCTTGATTCATTTCACGGAGTTTCGAGCTCGCCGTGTTTCATTTGTTGCCGACCTGAATTGGGAATTGGGGGTTTCGCCTAACCTGGGGTTCGGCCGGATTGGAACAGGTTCGGGTGAAATATAGTGATTAATTCTGATTGTTTTTTTGTCGAAGTGAGGTTTTTATGTATGTAAGCTATATAACGCGTATCCTAATGGTACATGTCAAATTTTTTCCTACTCCTACTCCCAGTCGAGTTCCATTCCAGATTCACCCACTTTACTGTTACTTGAATTGTACTCCATCAGATTGTTCCATCTACCCATCTGCTGATATCACAAAAAAGGATGATAATATTTATTATTATTTGGATTGAAACTTACTGAATCGTGCAAGTCATATTTCATCGAAAACAATCTTCTTATATATCTTTGTATATACATCATGAACTCTACACCACTAGTAAAAAAGAAACTCTCTAATTTATTGATAAATAGCGATAATTACAGCTATAATACAAGACTCGGCAATCTTCTACAGATACCATCCCACCAAACAAGATTTTAAAAAAACGCAGGAATACAATAAATTACCGGAAGAAGTTGTTGGTGAAAAGAATTACAACATTTACAAAAATAATCGAGAAAACACCTAGAAAGTAAATGTTACTATAAACTAAATGAATGACAATGAAACCGGAATATATCTCGTTGATGAATTTCTTTCATATCATTTTTGTATATCTTAGTGCTTTAATATTTCTGTTAGAATCTACTTGTGATATTTTTTTACCAATTTATATATTTTTTGTACATGTATAACATCCGCTTTTTACTATCACTCTTCCAATATCATGTAACAATGATCAAATGGAATAAGCGAATAAGGTATACATTATTATTATTTTTATGTATATATTATCTACTATTCATTTTATATTACTGTGACGTAATTCTTAATATTATCTTAGTGTTACTGTTACGGTCCTGTTACTGTTTTATACTGACTTTTCCAATATCATGTAACATGGAATTAAATAATTATTATTATTATTAAGATCCTGCAGAATGTCCTGCTACAAGCTTTTAGGACCTGGGCAGGGCATTCGAATGTGTTTTTAAAAAATTACCAACTCTTATGCAAAACTTAGAACTCTGACAGCTTGAATCGACAGTGAACAAAATTCTACTCCAAAAATGCTATAACTCTGTTGAATAATTCATTTCTGATACCAGCATTCTTTGTGTCGGACCATTTTATATATGCATCACTGTTGGAAATTAGTCGCTATTTTCAACAACTTCCGTGTTGTTTTAATGTAGTGAAATTCAGCAACTATTATGTCTTACTTTCACTGTACCGATATTTTCGATGTTGTTGTTAACAAGCCGAGTTGTTCAATTCACTACTAATAATGTCTAATATTGTCTTATATTGTCTAATATTGTCAAACGACTACTTGATGTTTTCGACGAAACAACTTTCGTGTGGATTCATGCAGCACCAATTAACAATTATCAATTAACAAATAACAAGTGGAAGTTGGCCAATTTTTATCATTTTACTCTAATTGAACGATATTTTCTTCTAGTGCGCAACTAGTACGCACATGACCGCGGATTGGTCAGTGTAATGATGAAAATTAATCTCTTTCAAACATTTGTGGGGCAGTTTGTATTATTGTAAGTTGTGTTTTCGTTCATATCGAAAGGAAATTGATGATGCTATTTTGGCTGATTTTGTACGGCAATTTCCAAAATTGTATGAAAAAGGCATATGTACGAACTTGAAACATAAAAACATCAGAGAAAATGCTTGGAACAATAGCAGTTTTCGTTTCAGTATTGATAGTTTGTAATCACATTGCAATTTTTTGTCATTCGGGGGTACCATTTTATATATTTAAAAAAAAACGCCTATGGTCATGCAAGCCCACTGATATTAGAAGATTATCAAACATTCCTCTCCCTCTTAACCGCCTATTCAATTACCATAATAAGGGCACAAAACTGTTATTCTCGAAGAACAAATATAATCTGAACTTTTTAACAGTATCCACGAAAAAGTAGGGTTAACTTAAATTTTATGAACATCCTGTTCATAGTCATTTGATATGACTTTCCCTATCGCACCCCAAGAGCATGACACCAATTTTTTTCAAATGGATCACCCTATATTATTTTGCATTATCAGCTGCTCCATGATGAGCAGATTTCAACAAAGTATAATACATATGGTGTGAAACTTATAGTTCATTTGAGCATACTTGAAAAAAGTTTTATTTTGCCAGTTCAGTTTGAATCCGATATTCTCTTCATTTTGTATTTTTCTCATTCTACTATAACTATACCTACCAGGTGAAGTTACAAATGGTTTTTCTGTTGCTTGAGGAGTAATGATGTATATGTTTCAAGAACGGATTGAAATAGTGAATTTGTACTACCAGAATATTATTTTGATCATTATATACCTTTCATATAGGTAGTCAAATTTAATTATGTTTAGCATCATTATCATCATTATCTCCTAAATTCACATCTCAATAACCAAGTTAACATCACTGAATTGCATTTTGCAGTTTATCTAGTGTAAATAGATTATCAAAATGTTAATTTAGTGATACTATTAAATATATCGTGAATGGTAGTCACAAAGGACCCCGCACCGTTTTAATGGGAAAGTGGCTTTCGGTAAATTTTCTCGAATTTTTTATATATTGTAGAAATCGTTATGCTGATCAAATGTCTCCATTGCGCGAATGCTTTAAATTCATCGGTTTAGATCATACAGGGTGCTGAAGTTGACTTTTCCAAAATTTCAAATGACCATTGTAAATCCATTTCTTCGAATATGTGAACCAACTCAACCATGCATGGATTATTTATATGGTCGATACAAATCCACTATAGAGTATAATAATTCCTGCACATACCCACCATATACTGGATGAGTGCAAGACTAGCAATTGTTTTTGTGATTTGGTGAAAATTGAGCGGTAGAATTTAATTCATTTCCAGATATTTAGAAGGGTACTGATAACAAATTCTATTGATGGTATTAGCATCTCCAGAATCGGACTGCAATATTTTACACAAGGTGTTTTATTTCTCTTGAAGCCGCACCCATCCTGCTTGTTGATATATCCATATGTCTGGAATTCCAAATAACTTGGTAATAAACTCGATCGTTTATGATGAGAGTTTAATCTGCAGATGCACAAAATATACAGGGTCTTTCAAATATAATGGCTTTTGCTGATGAATTCTTTGAAGAAGTTATAGGGTTCTGAAATTCATTTTATGTTTTGCAAATAGGAAGTTTTGCATATCATTGTTGGGAGACGATAATGGTTCATTCTAAAATTCCACATACATTTATATAGCAAATGAAAATATAGCATCTGATGAAATTCTGTGAGAAATAATGAAATTGGTTGTTACACAATTGTATCTTTCAATATAAAAATATTGAAATTTAATTCTTTTTAAATTCTACCTTTATCACTCAAGTTATTCTACTACTTGTAGTAAATGTAGATTTATACGTATCATTTGCAATATTCCTCAGTTAATTGTTTGAAATATGTCGATAACACATGTCAAATAGAACGTGTTTATCGAAATGTACGAATAAAATGAATTTCAGAACCCTAACTTCTTCAAAGAATTCATCAGCAAAAGCCATTATATTTGAAAGGCCCTGTATATTTTGTGCATCTGCAGTTTAAACTCTCATCATAAACGATCGAGTTTATTATCAAGTTATTTGGAATTCCAGGCATATGGGTATATCAACAAGCAGGACGGGTGCAGCTTCAAGAGAAATAAAACACCTTGTGTAAAATATTGCAGTCCGATTCAGGAGATGCTAATACCATCAATAGAATTTGTTCTCAGTACCCTTCTAAATATCTGGAAATGAATTAAATTCCACCGCTCAATTTTCACCAAATCACAAAAACAATTGCTAGCCTTGCTCTCATCCTGTATATGGTGGGTATGTGCAGGAATTATTATACTCTATAGTGGATTTGGATCGGCCATATAAATAATCCATGCATGGTTGAGTTGGTTCACATATTCGAAGAAATGGATTCACAATGGTCATTTGAAATTTTGGAAAAGTCAACTTCAGCACCCTGTATGATTTAAACCGATGAATTTAGAGCATTCGCGCAATGGAGACAATTGATCAGCATAACGAGTTCTACAATATATAAAAAATTCGAGAAAATTTACCGAAAGCCAATTTCCCATTAAAACGGTGCGGGGTCCTTTTATTGTGTTACTCGTCCACTTTCATCAGCTAATGGATGTATTTTTCAGATTGGGATAAAGAAATGCCGTTTTAATTTGCCTTGCTAGAACTGTTCCCACCAACTGCCACCATAAAGAAGTAAAGAGGTCTGTGAAGTGGGAGACATTGGGTAATGCCTGGCATAAACTCTTCAAATTCTCTATAAAATTAAATAGAACTTGTGTTTGCTGCTCTTCAAGCAACTATCCCGTATGTAAGGTGGGTTCCGAACCAGCTATAATATAGCTTACGGATTTGGGCTGTTTGTATGTTCTCATATATGTTCTCATATATAATCAATCTATGCATCCCATTTTCAGCGTCAATATATACTTACTCCAAAGTATTTCATGTTATACAGTCGAGAATTTGACGTCATCACTTTTTATTGAAAGTGATTTGAATTCTGGAATATTGCTGGCATAAGATGTAAAGGTTATGTAGAATGTTTTGGATATAATGATATTGAGTAATTTACTTTCGAACCATTGAAGTATCGTTTTGAAATTTCCTTCAACTTTTCTTTTCCAGAGAATTCCATGATTCCGAGAGAAATAACTGCTGTGTCGTCACCAAAGGTAATGATATCACCTTCTACATCTAGGGAGAAAAGATCTTTCAAATAAATGTTAAAAAGTAGTGGTTCCAAAACGGTTCCTTGAAGTACACTTTATTCAACAGTGTGTAGGTCGCCATGATGCATTTGATTTTCACACACTGTTTTCTTTCATTCAGATATTATTAAAGTTGAAATATACATGCCGCAACCAACTCAATAATCACTTTCCTTTCAAGTGGTCAAGAAGATTTCGCCAAAAATTAAGTAATATTTGGTTGGACCCATTCAAGAATAACATCTTGAGAGAATGCAATTATGCATTGATGCAAAAAATTCTTTTCATCAATATAGAAAAACTGTAAATTTTACAAAGCAATTATTTAGTTTTCCATAATTTTACGTGACTTACTCTATTCATTTTGAGGCATTGTGTTTGTACTCGAGATTTCAGTAGTTAATATTCAAACCAACTCCCAGACGGCGAAAAAATTCCAATTTCCCATCTCTTCCCAGCAACTTGGAAACCAGTCCGAGGCTAACGGTCTTATTAATTCTGAGCAAGAACCAAACAAGCTTTTGTCTGAATAATACATAAATCTGAGCCGGGACCGAGACTGAACGTGCTTGCATACAGTTAATCACCCACATAAACATTTTTCTCGACTCGACTTGTTGCAGTAAAGAATGCTGGCCATAGAGACGGTATCGCGTTTCAAATGCACATTCAAACTAATGTTTGGCTGTTTCGTTTGCCGAGCATAAACATGATTCACATTCGTACTGTGTAGGGGTAATGCAATTCCTCTGGTATATGAGGTGATTACATGTCATTTGTTTTTATTGTGACCGAACCATTCACTTTTCAGTGACTTGCAAAGGTTGCTGCCCTTTTTCAGCTGAAAAGGGTAAACATCCCTCTGCTTCAGTAGAGTTTGAAGCACCCTTACCTGAATTAACAATGGCAAAGATTATGTATTGAAAGGTATATCATTGTTTCAGTGGTTATATCTTTTGTTTCTTCAGTTGAAGGATATTATTTCCAAAGATTTTGGAAAAATTGCTGAGGTGGTTTCCTATGTAAAATTCGAATAGGTAGTAGACTGAGTTGACGCGTTGAATTACCTGGGACGGATCTAATCAAACCGGTACGGCTAGGGCAAATATATTATCAGAAAACTTGGAAATAAGTTGATGGCTAGCTAAGCACTGTGCCTATTCAGTGAAATATCCTTCCGAAATACCCCTAGACTAAGTCCTTGAGGCCTATGACTCTGTTGTCTTTCCCTTTCTTGAAATTGAGAGTGTGAATATTCTTTGAAATCTATCATCGAGGCCACCAGAGAGCAGATAGAAGAAAAGCTGCAGATGCATAAACATAATGCATGCTCGTGTTGATGAAAAGCTTGGGAGATTACGTACCTCAAGTTTGTCCAGGTTTATAGGTTTCCCAAAGCAGCTCTGCCTCTGACTATTGGACGCGTACCAGACCAAACCTCAAACTCATTGACTCTCACCGATAGAGAATGGTAGTAGATCTTTGTCACACAGTTACAGTAGTATATAAAGGATTGGCAGAGCTGATAAGGGTCTTGTGATTTCTGCTGTGGATCATTATGACTGATGAGGTCATTAGTAGTCTCAACATGAATGAATTTGCTACTATAAGAAGCACTGACGAATTGATTACCATAGTAAGGGTGGAATCCAAAAACTCAGTCAGCGAGCCAAGCAAAATGGACTGAACAAAGATCCAAATTGAGGATCTGACTTGAGGAGAGACTCGGAGTCAATCCTCAGAAAACTACCATGGGGAGGAAAACAGATGGACTGACAAGGTGAAAAACTAATGCTATCGGTGGTGGCCAAGTACCTTAGAGTTGTGATGAACTCTAAGTTTGTCTTGAATATGCTACACTGAGGCAATATTACCATTTGACAACAATGCATTTTGTGCGGTGGCCAAAAAATTTGCAGGTTGTAATAGTCGTAACAAGATGCCAAAGCATGCCCCAGATCAACGTCTATGATATTGACTCTTACTGCAGCAGTGGAAGTAATGGAGCATCTATCAGTATTTCTGAGGAAGTTGATGAGAATTGGATCATGTAGGAAGGATAATTCAGGTAATTCGAAAATACAGAATCACAGTTCCTGGTCAAATCAAAAGAAGTAGAGGAAAAAATAGGAACATTCTTAGAAAACTGCTTTACAACAAAATTGAATCTGGTGTAAGTAGCCTGTGAAAGTTACTGCTTCAAAGTGAAAAGCATAGTTAATAGACATTATTATGCAGATCCATTCGACTCACTATATCCTTATGAGCAAAAAGTAACACATGAAACTCGTATGAACTACACGAGTGATGAAGATGCGAGTATAACACTTGTATAGGGCTCAGTTATGCTTGTTCCGAACTATCCGAATCAGGGTTCCATGACATGCTTTTCATCGAGTGTCAGTGATCTCTATACCCATCACGCGACTACGATACATCAGGCTGTTGAAAACAACATACTGGTAGGCCACTATGACTTCCTCGGCCTTCGACTTCAACCCACTTGACCTTACATTACTGCCCTTCACGTCGGGCATTAAAAAACTTTCGGGTCGCAAATGCTTTTCCATTCAAAAACAAATCCTTTTTGCCATTTTTTGCCATTTTGCCCACCCCTACCCCATTCAAAAATGCAAGCAATATTGTTTCAGGCAGAGTGGCCATAGTTAAGGACAATGTAGCCTAGGTCGTGTTCACCTACCACTACACCAATAAACGTGAATGCAAATCGAATGCATTTAACCTAAACACATCCAGAAGCTGGTCTGCAAATGAGGGACTCAATCAACGTCAATCCTAGCCAAAGAGTGCTGATTCCATTCACTAGGAAACGAGAAAGTACGAAATTGAAAGCAACCCTGAATGGAAGACAACTAACATTTTCCAAAGAGGTTAAATATCTGGGAATTGTAATCGACCAAAACCTGACAAGGAACAGCCAAATCAATCACACTCGCACATGCGGGTTCTGAAATCAAAAATGATCTACTGATTAACGGACCTCATTTGGGAAGGAAAGCATCGTGGTGGTAAACTGATGGATCCAAGGTGGATTGAAGGACTGGAGTGGGCATTACAGGGCCGAGTTTTAGGCTCTCAAAACCCCTTGGTAACACCCCAACCATATTTCCAGCAGAATTACCTGCTATAGAGTTGTGTGCCCAGGAGTGCCACGAAAGGGGAGCCCGGAGAAAAAAAATCTATACACCCAAAGTAACTAGGGACTGCAATCACTGTGACAACTGGCAGAAAACAACCGGGTCACTTTGTTGTGGGTGCCAGGTCACAAAGGTGTTACAGACATCGAGGAACCAGACTGCCTAGCCAAAGAAGGGACAAACACACAATTTCCTGACCAAGTGCCCTTCCAACGCCCAGTTGAGAGAAGAATTTCGACGGTGGGTCAGGACAAGCAAAAAAGTGAGTGAGCCTTCGCCAAGGAAAGGTAGTTGCCATGTTTAGGCAAATGACACTTAGGTATACGTTACTTTTCCTGAGACTGCTCTTATAACTGTCAAACAAATTCTGCCTTTCAATTAAGCCCATCAAATCCAAAGTTATTCTATTTGGCAACAAGAAAACTCGAAATCGATGCGTTGATTACTTGATAGTCAAAATAAATAATAAAAAATCGAAATCACATATAGTTCAAAGAATTTGGGTTTGATTATGAATATGAATACACTGCATATCAACTTGAACACTAAAGAAGCATTTTGTAATTATTATAAATGTGATATATTCCAACCGAGGAATTTTGGATATAAAAAAGTAACTCTTTGTGTAGCGTTAGTCATATCACACCTGAACTACACTGAAATCGCGTATGGTCCTGCTTTGTGTAATTCTGACAAACGGCTTCTTCAACTCATATATAATTCTTGCATACGTCTGATTAGTTGACTTACCAGACGTTGTCACATTTCTAATAATTTACAATAAGTTGGTTGGAGAATATTAAAAATAGGCAACTAATACACGCTTCTACAAAATAATAAAATCGCATAAACCTCCATATCTCTACAGAACCATGACATTCCGCACTGATTTTCACCATCTCAATACCCTTTTCACGGTATAACGGTATAACTTTTTTATACAACACGGTTCCCAATGAAATGAATCTTCAGTTAAAAAAAAGATACGGAAGTTTTTGCTCGTTATTGTTCTATTCATTCACACTTTAATGATTTTTTTCCATAATCCTAGTTTCTATGTCAAAAAATGGGATGGTTATGCACGGATAGGTATATTTAAATTGTAGTTATAGAATAGCTCTCAATGATATTTTGTCTTATATTCGATTAATTTAATTTAATTTTCTTGTGTAAGGTTGAGTGAAAGAGAGCACTAACCTGTCCTAGTCTACCAGATTTACTATTTTTTACCCGCATGAATAATACCCGAAGTTTTAGATAAAATACCGGACACTAATGGCAACCCGGCGCAAGTGTGCTATTTAAAGCACGACAGAGCATCGCCCGAAAAACACGACACTCTCAAATGCAGCTTAGCGAATAAAAACGTCCTTGAACTTTAGTAAAAAATGTATTCAAACAGTTTTATCGCGACCGCCTGTCAGCATATCGCTCGTACACCGTCCAATGTTTTTCTGTTATTGCTCTCAATGTGCTATCCTTGACATCTAATGGCCCTAGAATCGCCTATAAACAATTCCACCGGCCATTTCGATACAGACGATGGAAAAACGTAATGGTACAAACAAGCCATTATTTACGCGAGGTGCTTCGAAACGAGTTCACGAGCTTTTCAGGGACTTTTGACAGTTGACGGTTCTTCCACCTCCAATGCACTGAAAGTAAATTGGCCTTGGCGCCTTGGTAGAGGAAAGGAAGGTCGATTCTTGATAAGCGCATGCTGAATGACGTGGTCATTGTACGATTATTCTAACAATGCCAGAATGTGTCAGTTACTAGATGATGAATGTACTGGGCGTCACCTTGACTCCTTGGCATAGCAATTTTCAACATCTACGAGGTTTGCTATTTATGTCTGAGCTCATCTCAGATCATGATCTTGTAAGCTTCACAGTCAGTGGAGGGCAATACCCGAGAGAGAAAAGGGTACCGTAACTATAACGGTTGTATTTCTACAAACGTTCAATTTCTTCAATTTTTACTGTAGAGCACGGTAATTTTAACCAAACACTGAGTTATGAGTTCCTGAATAAGACTTACAGTGTATTTGTTGATTAATATCTTCACAGCTCGAAGAACCATGCTGAATACTCCACCAAGGCTGGATAAATAATTATTTAATAAAATCAATACAAGATAGGTTTTGGTTATATCCAACTGTCAAGGTTAATTTTGATTTTGGATTTTTCTTCACATTTCATAGATGGTTCTTCTTCTTATTTTTCAAAATGATTTGCCAATAAGAGAATTTACCCAGTTCTGGCGTAGTTAATAGATATATGGTTCTTACGAAATGTGATAATTCCGTCCCAACCATAGATATAATTTATAACCATTACGCAAAGCGAGATAGTATAATTGAATCTTTCATGGATAGCCAAGATGTCTGTTTCATTGTATCTAAATATGAGCCAACAGTTAATCATCTGTTATTTGATAATGTGAAAATTGGTAACACTGATAACACTGGCAATATTGATTTGAGGGAGGGATTCAATGTGAAATTTCCGTTCATCCTCCATTTCGCTCATTTCTGCGTCTGATCTCAGTTAAAGAAGTCGCTGATGGTTTAATTTTAATTTTTGAAAATCATCCAATTAGTGTCTTCTGATAACTTTGATTAAGAGGTCCCTATCGATTCAAATTTCAAAGTGGAATTCATTGGAATGCATATTTTCGTCATTTATAATGCTTTTAAAATTATTTTATTTCCAATCAATTTTCATGATTTTACAAATGGACATGTTTTACAACAATTTCTCTTTTCTTCATGTATATAGTTCTGCCAGAAAGCTTATTATTATTTTTTATATTTATTTTATTTATATCTTAAATATGTAATTACTTACTTATCTAGGTATATGAATAGTTTTGAAACTTCATAGTTTAAAACTCTCAAATACTACTCAATTCAATTGAGAATTTGAGTCTTCACTTCTCATTCAACTCATTCAAAAATATGTAAGTAGGTATGACCATTTTTAATAGCGACCAGTATAGTACAAAGAACCAAATTTTCTTATACAACCTGATTACTATCACGCAGATCATACCAGAACATACATAGACCTTGGGTAAATACCAATGTCAATTAGTTGTCAAATTGTATTTTCGTCCTTACCTCGTGGTATTCTCCAATAAATCTTATTGGATCTTATTGCATAATCACCTGACGAATAAGTTATTAAAATTTCAACCTTTTCTTTCAAAAAATAATACAACAACTATTATTGTATTGCATTGTATTCCCGCAGGTTTCGCACTGATGATGGACTAACAGTCGAAAACGCGTTGATATTTTAATAAAATGAATTACATGGAACACAATTCCATTTTCATTAATATTCATCTTAATTTAATGAAAGGTTAGTCTTTCGAAATTCAATTGATTGATATGACAATTTAAAAATAAAAAATTCTAGAAAAACCATACAAACCGAGAACAAAATCTGCATATTCATAGTTTCACGATGAACAATCGCATTCAATCAATGGAACTAATTATTTAGTATAATTAAACATTAGCCGTGTTTGGTGTGGTTCAACATTCTGGGCAACTTCCTGCTCAGCTAAATCACTTTCGTTTGTAGATTCATTGGACTCTTGCCCGCATGAATTCATTCATTGAACCTTGAGTAAAACCGAACTCATTGCTCAATTAGCTCACGTTTTCAGTTCACTTATATAGTAAAACTGAATAGTAATAGTAGCATCGACAAGAATGAAGAATAATTTCCATTGCGATATTTTTAATAAATAATAATACTGCTAGCAGTAGACTTGTGAATGTCTCCAAAATCTACAGCAGCTACCAAGGATGATCCTGTTTCATAAAATCTGAGTGAAATTGACACTTATCCGTTACTGGCGATAGAGAATGATTTCTAAAATGAAAAATACTTATAATTGTACAATAGTGAATTTATAATTCAGACCTATTAGCTGATCTTTGTAAATTTGCTTCAATATCTGCATTACTAACAAGCGTACAAACTTTCTCTATAACCGAAATCGGTTTCCAAATTCCGTTTAGTTCCCCAAGGTGAAATGGTTTGACCGATGGCCTTCGCAGCATCTTTTTCGTTGGTTAAAGGTTCCTCAAATATACCGTGGATATCGTTTGTAACATTATTGAGAAAAATTAAAACAAAACAATAAAATTATGGTTGATTGACAAATTATTGACAGAAGAACTGTCGAAAACCACTATTTTCTACAAAGTTATCTCTAACTGATACTCCGTCCTCCAGATAAAGTCAACTCCTTCATTTTGAAGTTAACTATAACGTGTGACGTTATTCCACAAGTTAACTTCTAGTTATATGTCAAAATAGTTAAATAAATAAATATAAATAGTTTTAGAGATTAAAAATTAGAGGAGAACTGGGAATGTAGTTTAATATTGCAACAAAAATGATTGTTCCTTCCAAACAATTGTACACGATAACCGTACTATAAATAAAAATTACCTCATAAATCTCTGAGGCCGATGCGCTTGCTATTTTAAGCTTTTTATACTATGTATCATGTCGAGCTATCGTCTCGGTTTACAAAACTTTGTTGCAAGTGCATATCAACATAAACAGTACATATATAAGTCTGAATAACCAAACAAGGTCAGTCACGTTTCGTGAGTGCAGGGAAGAAAACAAACTCGGAAGATTGAGATAAAAATGTAGCCAACCAAAGGCCAATCGCAAATTTCTTTCTTCTTTATCTTTCGCTGGATGGAACAGAAGTTCTTGTAAACGATTGTATACGTTATTTGTTGATATTCATTTATTATACCATGTAGGAAAATATTATTATGGTTTTACTAGGTCCAAAATGATTTATTCTGATAAAGAAAAGTAGGTATGGGAAAATTGTTGATTATAATAAATTGTTGTTTGATAGGTACAAGAAAAACGTTTATTCAAGTCAAACAATATTTAGTTAGATCAAGTATCTATTTATTCGGGTCAAATAATCATTTATTTGTTTCAAACAATGAATATTCTGACACAAGTAATTCTTATTTGAGCCAAATAAATAGTTTTATTGTGACGATTCCAACATAATTAGAACCAAGCAATATGTTCTTACTGTTTATAATTGAAAATTGTTTCAAGATTCGGAATCAAAATTGTAATAGCACAACTAAAGGACATGGAAGGCATTATTCTTCATGGAACTAATGGCAATAAAATGGTAGTATTGGTATTACGAATAATATACAGGAAAGAATATTTTTAATTCTAAGACGTGTTTATTATTTTAAGTAGGAATAATTATTCATTTCAATCAACTTTTTCAGTTTCAGCGACACAATGTAGAAACGGAAAAATAGAAATGTATCCGATTCAACCATTTAAAAAGAGTATTCTGAAGTACCCACAGAGTGCTCACAGGAATCTAACGAATTTGAAAAAAACTTACCATAATACTATAAAGGTCCACATATGCAAACATTGAATTGAAATTTTCGGTTTAGGTAAAAAATATATACCAAAACTCAATTAGTCACTACTAACACAATTTGGACTATTTGAGAGTTTAATTAAATTGTAGCGTTTTGCCGAACTAACAAAAGCTAGAGAGTAGAAATTTGAAACTTTTTTCTAAATGAAGCGATTATTTCAGATTTTCATTTTTCATTTCAATGTCAAAAAATAGTGTTTGCAGAAAAGTCGACATCATACTTGAATTATAGTTTCCATCAGTTGAAAAGAATATTAAAATTGGAACCTCTGCATTCATGAAATACGAGATTAAAACATTTTGTTGCCAAAAAAGTGAAATCGGCTCAAAACTAGGAGATCAAGGGCTCTCGAAATAGGAACCATGAGCGAGTTATTAAATTTAAACAAATGTTGGTTTAGTTTGGAATTCAAAAAAAATCAAATCGATTACAATGCCAAAATTCAGCTAAATATTATCTCTCGAAGTTTGATTTAGCATAGCCACCCAAATGTAATTCAGTAGATAAATTATCTGGGGTACCTAGAAGTTATTATAAGTGATAAAAAAATAAGTGAGATGAATCAATATGCAATGGTTAGTTCAAACAGATATTTTTGTGACATCTTCCTTGTTGACAGTTTTTAAAACACTCTTCTGATCATTTAACTTTACAAAAATTTTTCCAGAAATTGTCCATACTTTCCTAGCTGTCCCCACTCTTTTAGAAGCTTCATTTACTATTTCTAGTGCTCTTCAGTCAGATCCTCTCTGATGACCACTCTGCTAGATTTAAGGAATCTCTTATTACTATATACAAGATTCTTCAAATAGTTTGTAGATTGGCCTAATTTTGTTGTTATCTCTCTTTCCCAATCGGTAGCAGAACTCCATACAGGAATCATCTAATTTGGGGTTCAATTTATTATTGAAGATATCTAGGACAGTGTTAGTGAGATCTTCACTGGTTGATGCTTCAGCAACGCCATACAACCTCAAATTTCTACTTCTCTCTTTCTGATCTTGTTCTTTCTGCTGGTTAAAATATTACCGATTTCATTGTGTAAGTTTCAAAGTTTGACATAAATCAGTGACTGAGTATTGAAAACACCTCGTTTCGGGTTATTTTCCTCTGCGAAAATTAGTGAATATCTAAGCAAATCCATTCCAGAAAATACCAAAAATGAGAAGAGTCTGTCAGGCGAAAACGTATATGGAACGTTTAAGAAACGTATATGAACGAATATATATGAATGCTATTATGCTGTTCATTAAGTCATTTTCCTGAATATCACTCGACCATGACAAATAGAGATTATTATTTTCGCAAACACATTTATCTCGAGCAACTTGTAGGAATATTGATACAATTCAATTCGACCATGAACATTAATGATCACATAATAAGTATTTCGAGCTATAGCTCTCGTGAGTTATTCTGTTCAATTTTAATATAGTCTCATCAAATTGTCCAAATACAAGATACCTTCGATAAAAGTGTGAAGAAAATAATAGTTGGTTATGTGTCCTGGTTTTAGGACATTAAGTACCTTCGAAAAAATGTTGGAATATTAATGAATTGCATCCCCAAAGCTGAAAATGAAACGAGTCCGCAGGATGAGATGCATTTTTTGGCATTGGGATTACCAATAAATTGATGTTCCAAAAAGTTATTGGTTATAAATCATACAAAGAATTATTTTGGGGCGACAATATATCGATTTGATGACATAACCGCAGTTCCTATAAAAACTGTTGTATTGTCTGCTAATTGATGTTGTATTTCTAACTGTATTTGAGGAAATAATCTTCTCAACTGCAGCATCAGGTTACTAACGAACATTTCTCTCCACCGATCTCTCATTTAGAAAAAAAATTTAATTATTCAAAACATATGAATTTGACATTTCTAATTTGAATTATTATTTTCAGGTGGTATCATTTCTATTGTAAGAAATTCAAAATTTGTCATCCACTCATTAGTTGTCAAGCAAGATGATAGGTATATTGTTATAATTCAATGTTTATACTGTCAACAATTCATGTTTTATATCATTTCTATTTTAATTTTCTAGAGTATTAAACTGTGTATTCTCAATAGTAGTTAGAATTGCTTAAGGGGTATAGTGGGTTTAGGAGGAGAAACAAGTTTCTTGATTTTTATAAATCGCCGACGTTTCGATCTCCATTTTAGATCTTTCTCAAGGCTGCAAATGAAAGAAAAGTCTTACAATGGAAGCAATTAGCTAGACAATAGTAAAATCAGTTTTGTGTGAAACATATTATGAAAGGAAAAATTTAAAAAACTAAAAAAACATTCATAAAATTTTTAAAATGTTGATAAGTACATTTATTTTTCTATTTTTATTTTAAATTTTTCAATTTAAAAATTATTTAAATGTTTATAATTTTTTTTTATTTTTCTATTTACATGTTTTAAACAAAACCGATTTCATTGTTGTCTAACTAATTGCTCCCATTGTAGGACTTTTCTTTCATTTGTAGCCTTGAGAAACATCTAAAGAGATCGAAACGTCGACGATTTATAAAAAGCAAGAAGTTTGTTTTTTCTCATCCTAAAGCTGCCAAACTCCCTAAACAATTATTGAAGATACGAATCATAAGAAGTAATTACAGATGCCGATTTAGAGATAATCATTTAAATACTTTGGTTGTCCATTCAAAAATCTACACCAAAGTAGACTGTTGATTCAATTGAAATAATCAATAAACAAATGGACAAAACTTGATCAATGTCTATAGATGTTTGGAAGAAACGAATATTTTGGAGTAACTTATGTTGTGATCCTGTAAAATAAATCAAGATGGAGTCGTGAACATAGAACAATTTGTGTTTCATTATTTGTTCAGTATCTATAAAATGGAAATCTTCGAGCCAATTAAATTCTTTCAACAGTTTGATATTTTCTCGATCTGCAATGCCCGTTTAAAAAAATGCACGAACTCATTCAGGATTAAAAAAATATCCTGAAAAATCATAATGACCTATATGCAACGTTTCCATACGACGCGATACTTTATAAAAACGTGATAAATACCATAAACCAACGAAATGAATGAAAAATATGTACCATTGTACTCACCACAGACGACCCGGTCAAAGGGACTCATCCAGTCTAAAACAAAAAATAAGGTTATCTTCAGTGTCAACAAGAAGTGATCGTTATTACAGTAATAATCATAAACAAGACATCAGTTATCAATTCAGTTTAATGGAATAGCCTCGAAAACATCCGAATGGAATGATTGGACTGTTATTGAACCCGCGGTCGATATTCATTTGCAAAGTTCACTTCAGCCTTCTTGATTCATGTTGAAATCGCATGCGCCCAAACGTCTAGTACCATGGATTCTTGTGAAAAGTTATTTTTTATGAAAACGATACAGCGGTTTGTCCTAAGTTGGAAAAGCAACAATAGACATGTGTTTCTGGCTCTTTGGCCTACGTCACTACGGTATAGTCAAGTAAAATGGTGATCAGCACGTTGTTGGAACAGAAAGCACCAAGTGAAAACAGAAAATGAACTGACGAAGGCCAAAATAGCTATAGAATGTGTCTACTGTTATTTTCCAACTGAGGGTAAACCCGCTTTATTATTTAAATTTTTGCATTTGTATACCCTCACTATCTCATTTTTATGGTTATTTTTAATTTGATCCTGTATCAAAATCTGTAGACCAAAACCAAATTTTAGAAACTAAAGATCCACTTTCATTCCTTAGAAATTAAGTTACTGCACATATAAAGTAAAATACAATGAATACAAAGAATAACTGAAGCTAAAGCTAAATTATAATCAGGTTAACAAGATATCTGGTGAATAAAATTATCACTTTGATAGAATATACAAATTGATATTCATATTTTCAGTGTTCCAAAAAAGTCTCATAAATTTAACATTTCTTCACAGGGCTTCCTTACAATCTTATTGAGAGAAGATATACTATCTTTTGAATTTTTAATTACACCTTGTTTGTTTAGTTGCTATCGATGCAACAGATAACAAGCGAACCGCATAACATAAGTGTCTTTATTTCCTTCTCGTGATTGCTACTTCATTGATCTGGCTCTTGAGCTTCTTCAAAAACCGTGTAAACAATAAAAGTATACCAGTGTGAAAACAGAAACGGTTGCAACGCCAGAAACGAAATATTAGTACATGCGCAAGGGTGTCATTTGTTACTCCTTGAAAATCTTCCGAATTTATATTGCAATTGTGGTTTTCTACATTATTATCATGAAAATGATCAAGTTGAATGAAGGTTTAGACACAAAAATGATGAAATTATTTATGATAATGGTGCTTTTAATAAAACATGAGATCATATTTGAAACAATCACCTATATCGTGGGATGAAAAGTGCGTTGTATATTCAGAACGATCTGATGAAGCATACCTTCCCCATTTCAGATTTTGTATCTAAATACGTAGCCTGGAAACTACCCCCGTAATCACGAAAATCTACAGAATAGCTTTAATTCAACGTTTCTGGAAATTTCTTCTTCGCTGTATATTTAAAACGATCTGAGAAAGCATACCTACCTCATTTCAGATTTTTATCTCAATACACACCCTGGAAACTACCCACGTAATCCCTGAAATCTACAACATTGCGTTAATTCATCGTTTCTGGAAATTTCTTTCTCACTGAATATTCAAAACGATCTGAGGAAACATTCCTACATCTTTTCAGATTTTGTATCTCAATACGCACCCTGGAAACTACCCCCGTAATCACGAAAATCTACAGAATAGCTTTCATTCATCGTTTCTGGAAATTTCTTTCTCACTGTATATTCAAAACGATCTGAGGAAACATTCCTACACCATTACAGATTTTGATTTTGATTTTGATACGCACCCTGGAAACTACCCCCGTAATCACGAAAATCTACAGAATAGCTTTAATTCATCGTTTCTGGAACTTTCTTTCTCACTGTATATTCAAAAAGATCTGAGGAAACATTGCTACACCATTTCAGATTTTTCATCTCAATACACACCCAGGAAGTTTCCTGGTAATCCTGGTAATCCCTGAAATCTACAAAATAGCGTAAAATTCATCGATTCTGTAAATTTCTTACTGTATATTCAAAACGAACTGAGGAAACATTCCTACACTATTTCAGATTCTGTATCTCAATACGCACCCTGGAAACTACCCCCGTAATCACGAAAATCTACAGAATAGCTTTAATTCAACGTTTCTGGAAATTTCTTCTTCGGTGTATATTTAAAACGGTCTGAGAAAACATTCCTACCCAATTTCAGATTTTGTATCTCAATACGCACTCTGGAAACTACCCCCGTAATCACCGAAATCTACAGAATAGCGCTAATTCATCGTTTCTGAAAATTTCTTCATCACTGTATATTCAAAACGATCTGAGGAAACAACCTACCCCATTTCAGTTTTTGTATCCCAATACGCACCCTGGAAACTACCCCCGAAATTACCAAGATCTACAAAATTGCGTTATTTCATCGTATCTGGAATTTTCTTTTTCAATGTATATTCAGAACGATATGAGAAAGCATACCTACCCTATTTCAGATTTTGTATCTCAATACGCACCCTGGAAACTACATCCCTAATCACCGAAATGCACCAAATTGCGTTAATTTATCGTTTTTGGAAATTTATTTTTCACTGTATATTTGAAACGATCTGAGTAAGCATACCTACCCCATATATGATTTTGTATCTCAATACTCACCCTGGAAACTACCCCCGTAACCAACGGAATCTATAAGATAGCGTTAATTCATCGATTCTGGAAATTTCTTTTTCACTATATATTCAGAACGACCTGAGAAAGCATACCTACCTCATTTCAGATTTTGTATCTCAATACACACCTTGGAAACTACCCCAGCAATCACCGAAATCTACAAAATTGATAATTTATCGTTTCTGGAAATTTCTTTCTGACTGTATATTCGAAACGATCTGGGGAAGCATACCTACCCCATTTCAGATTTTGTATCTCAATACTCATTCTGGAAACTACCCTTAAAATAAAAAAAACTGCTAAACAGAGTTAATTTATCGTATCTATTATTAACACTGTTTTGCAGATTTTTTTTTCAATTACGGTGGTAGTTTCCAGGGTGAGTATTAAGATACAAAATCTGAAATGGGGAAGATATGCCTTTTCAGCGCATTCTGAATATATTGTGGGAAAAAATCAAGAAAAGATGAATTGACTCTGTTTTGTAGATTTTATTCATTACGGGGTTAGTTTCTAAGGATAGTATTGTGTAAAAGAAATTCCCAGAACCGATGAATTGACTCTGTTTTGTAGTTTATTTTTGTTATGGGGGTAGTATCCAGGGTAAGTATTGAGATACAAAATTTGAAATGTGGTAGGTATGCTTTCTCAGATTGTTTTGAATATACAGTCAGAAAAAAAATTACAGAAACGATGAATTAACGCAATTTCGTAGATTTCGGTAATCACGGGGGTAGTTTCCAGGGTGCGTATTGAGATACAAAATCTGAAATGGGGTAGGTATGCTTCATCAGATCGTTTTGAATATGCAGTGAAAAAGAAATTTCCAGAAACGATGAATTAACGCAATTTTGTAGATTTCGGTGAATACGGGGGTAGTTTCCAGGGTGAGTATTGAGATACAAAATCTGAAATAGGGTAGGTATGCTTCTCAGATCGTTCTGAATATGCAGCGAGAAATAAATTTCCAGAAACGATGATTTAACGCAATTTTGTAAATTTCGGTAATCACGGGGTAGTTTCCAGGGTGCGTATTGAGATACAAAATCTGAAATGGGGTAGGTATGCATCCTCAGATCGTTTTGAATATGTAGTGACAAAGAAATTTCCAGAAACGATAAATTAACGCAATTTTGAAGGTTTCGGTGAATACGGGGGTAGTTTCCAGGGTGGGTATTGAGATACAAAATCTGAAATATGGTAGATATGCTTTCTCAGATCGTTCTGAATATGTAGTGAGAAAGAAATTTCCAGAAACGATGAATTAACGCAATTTTGTAGATTTCGGTAATCACGTCGGTAGTTTTCAGGGTGCGTATTGAGATACAAAATCTGAAATGGGGTAGGTATGCTTTCTCAGATCGTTTTGAATATACAGTGAGAAAGAAATTTCCAGAAACGATGAATTAACGCAATTTTGTGGATTTCGGTGATTACGGGGGTAGTTTCCTGGGTGCGTATTGAGATACAAAATCTGAAATGGGCTAGGTATGTTTCGTCGGATCGTTTCGAATATACAGTGAGAAAGAAATTTCCAGAAACAGTGAATTAACGCAATTTTGAAGATTTTCGTGATTACGGGGGTAGTTTCCAGGGTGCGTAATGAGATACAAAATCTGAAATGGGGTAGGTATGCTTTATCAGATCTTTCTGAATATACACTGGAAAATAAATTTCCAGAAACGCACTTTTCATCCCATGATATATGTGATCTCATGTTTTATTAAAAGCACCATTATCATAATTTCATAATTTTTGTGTCTAAACCTTTATTCATCTTGATCATTTTCATGATAATAATGTAGAAAACCACAATTGCAATATAAATTCGTTTCTGGCGTTGCAACCGTTTCTGTTTTCACACTGGTTAAAAGTATTACTCTTATGACAACGTCTTTTCAAGGCAAAGAGACATTGATGTAGGAGTACCACAAGGTTCAATCCTGGGGCCAATCTAATTTTTAATTTATATTAAATATATGAGCCTCCCCCTGTCACTATCAAGAAAGATGAAGAGCAGATGAAGGACCCTCTAAATTTTCAAGATCATCTAAATGAATGCTGGTCATGAAATCCGTACTTCAAATGTTTGATTATCTTGATATTTGACATGAAAATTGTTTCTGTGAATTATCCCAACAACAAATTATATTTTTGTAGTTAAAAAATGAGTGATAAGGAGTGTAATAGGCATAAAATATACAGATTGATGATGATTTACTGTCGAATTATATCAGTGTCACCAAACAGGAATGCAACCTCAGTATACAGTGTGTCTCACTTTGAGAATAAAATAACTTGAAACTCTTCTGCATGTTATTGCAACATTCGTATATTTATTTTCCACACCTAACTACAACATATCGAAAAGTGAATAATTTGTGAAAACATATCAGGGATTTTTTCATAACAAAACTAATATCAAATTATGCTTCAGAATACCCTTATAGTCTCAGATCCAAATGCTTGAATCAATTCATTAAACAGGGTGTCATTTGTAGCTGGCAATATGATTAACTCTTTTTCATCAGTAAAATATGCTATTTTAAAAGTTTCGTCTCTTGCCACAAAATTCACAGAAATATTCAAATAATACTGCGGAAAATAACCAATTATTAGGTAGTTGTCCATGGCGAATTTTGACCGTCTGAATAGTGAAAATTGGAAAAAATATATTAAGGATGTGTTTATCGAAAAATTTACCCCAACTACTGGTTTGGAACCCTAGAACAACTACAGATCCCAATCCTTGAACCACTGAAATATACAGGGTGTTACCTGTAGCTCGGTTGATTTTGAAAAGTCTTTTCTTTGTCACAAAGTGAACAGGAATGTTCCAATATTACTGCAGAAAGTAACCAAGTGTCAATGACCAGATGAAAAGTGGAAAAGCGGGGAAGAATATTATGGATTCCGTTATCACTTAACTAATTAGATACTGGTTCAGAACACTATATAAAATTTCATTTTCTTTGTAATGAAATATAAAATGGCAAAAGTTCAGCTCCTAAATATTTATCCTGGATTATTTTGAAAATTTTTACGCTCATATTTTTTTTTCCATTTCCGTAGCTACAAATTCACATTGATTGCTGATATTATAGGATTTGCATACGTATGGTTTCTAAAGTTCTATACATTTTTAGTGTTCTCGTGCCTCTTGAACGAATTTTTTTTTTTAAACGGATTTACAGCATACCTAGTTTGTTGTAGTTTTTTACGCGTTTTCTTCGAAATGCTTCGGAATAAATTTACTCGAGATATAAATTGCTAGAAATTCCATACGCATGGAACCACATCAAGTTTACGACATCACGTATACTAGCCGCCATGTAATAAATTACATTTTGTAATTATACGCATGTTTCTACTGAAATTTCCTGGAAAACAGGGGTCAAATGTAGCTAGACAACTTTGTGAACAAATCCTAGTGCCGGTAGAACTGAAATATCACTGCCTGTTTCAATACAATTATTTAAGTCAATCCTGAGATTTCATTTGAAATAACGCCAGAAGTGAATGACATTTGCGCCAGTCAAAAAGGCGCCTCAAACTGCAAAAAGGTGAAAATTCCAAAGTTGCCGCAACGTTAGTGGTATTATCAGGCGCATGCCTAGGGTAATTCCATGGAGGGGGGTAATCATCCATTTCAGTCCCATTATTTACAATATTTACAGCTTAAACTTCAGTAACACTAATGATGGATTTATAAACTCAACCAAACTAAGAATTAAATTAACAACTAAGAATTAAGAAAGATGAATAGGTACAAGGAAACACCATCGGGTATTTATAAAGTTTCATCTGTCAATTAAATTTTAATTAGCAACTAGAATATGGTCATCTTTTTAATGTTTTCAGTTCTTAGGTATTTGACTTCGAATAATCCAGCGATTACTCAAAAAAACTAATGAAATATTCTTAGAATGCGTTCTGGCTACTACAATATCATTGGGCTACCATCTATTAGCCAAATTATGCACTAATGAATTTGCACTGTTACCATATCTTGTCACAAAATTTTATAGTCACAGTCGTTGACAAATAAACATTTTTTTTCCAATTTCCTGAGTTCGATTTTAAGTAAGTTGAATCTGATTAATTTTTCTTCCAACTGATTAATAATTAATTCAAATGGAATTAGTTCAAATCAAAATATCTCTGCTGGACAAAATTTACAATCATCAACCCATCAGGAAAAAAATTATTATTTAGTTTGAATAAAAGAAGTGTCTAGAGTCTTGAACGCGGGATCGCTTGAAAAAGCAAAAATCACGAAAAGGCATGGCTTAGTGACTCCGTTCGTGGCATTCCCGAAATATTTCTAATCCCGACTTCATAGGACCGCACACCAATCGGGACTTTAACGAAATATTTGCAATCCCGATCTTGGGACCACTGTTACAAAATATGGAAAAAGAATGGACATTTTAAGTACCCTTTACACACATTGGCAAAAGCATAAAGAAGTAATCGTTGAAAATTATGGAGTTCAGAAACAAGTTGACGAAAATATGAGGCAGAACATAAACAATGAAGACCTAGAGCCTTGAAAACTACGAAGGTATTGAGCAACTAGTTGTCAATTCAGATAGCAGTATTCCTGCAAATGGAAATGATGAGATACCATGTTCCCAAGAAGGCACTTGTGATGTTGATGCCCTGAAAAATATTACTTTTCCTACGAGCGTGTGAAAAAGTAACTTTTCCACACGATTTTTCGTTTTGAAAGTTCTAATTTTCCGCACGATTTTTACTTTACCGCACGATTTTTACTTTTCCGCACAATTTTTACTTTTACGCAAGATTTTCTCTTTAAAGCACAATATTTTAATTCAAGATTAGTATATTGTAGAATGAGCATGAAATGACATACATTTCCCACGAGAGGTAGGTACTTATATGAAATTTTGTAGTATGAGCGAATTATTTTTTCCATAACAGATTCTATCAAAATCACTCATGTCGTCATTGAATATACAAATATTGAAAAATATAACGAAAATTGAACAGTAAGTACTCTCATCGATTTCAAAACAAAAACAAAAAAAAAGGAACTTCCACCAGGATTCGAACCACCTACCCCATTAACCATTAACCAGCGTAGAACGACTGCTCCCTTACTTTGCCAACTGAGTTATTTCAGATATTAATTTAATTGCTATAATACCATATCAAATCCTTTCAAATTTTAAATTTCACTACTTATTTTGATGTCTTAATTACTTTATATTTTGAAATTAATTTTATGAAAATTACGGAATATCGGAAAGTTATTATCAAACAGTCGTTAATAGACTGATTCGATCTCATATTATAAATCTCGCGGAAAGATAAAATCATGCGGAAAAGTTACTTTTCCGCACTAGTGCCGAAAAGTTACTTTCCCGCACTAGTGCTGAAAAGTTACTTTCCCGCACGATTTTTATATTGTTGAAAATTTTATAGCATTATTATAAAATCTTGTTTGATAAAAACCTTTTTTTTTTCATAAATAAGATGGACAAAAACACTCGTAGGAAAAACATTGTACCTAACTCTTGCGGAAAACGTCTTTTCCGCCCTTGACGGCTTGACCGAACTCCGCTCCGCGTCGTTCGTGCAACTGCCGTCGCGTGCGGAAAAGTACTTCTTTCCGCACTTGTTAGGTAAATAACTATTACCTTTACTTTTGTTTGTAGTAATGGCAATTTTGAATTAAAAAAACATTTTAGAACCCCATTAAGAGTCGAGGCAGACCTAGAGATAAGAATTTAACGGCGATAGGCCTCCCATTCAAAAAGAAGAAGAAATGGTCTATCAAATGAAATTTTAAGTAATGTATTTATTATACTTCATTCATTTAGAAATACACCATACATATTAACAGTGTCATTTAGAACTCGGTATTGCAAATATTTCGGGAAATTTCCGAACGGCGTTCTTATCCACGCCTCTTCGGGATTTTTTCTTTTTCAAGCGATCCCGATTTCTGGACTCTAGAAACTTTCTTGAATAAATTGTTACCTATTTCAGTAGGTTCGACATTATTTTTTAAATGAAGAATGAGAGAACAAATAGTGTTTTCCCCTTTACCAAACAAGTAATTTCACACTTAGATTGGTATTTTGATCAGTAGGAATACTACACTAACGTTAGTAGTTTAGTGCAGTATTCCTACTGGTGAAGGTAACTTGGTTATCGAAATGCGCATCTAGGAGTGAAAATACTTGTGTGGTAAAGGGGAAAATAATATCTGTTCTCATTGAACTACATCGCAGTAACCCATTTTGAATGAATTAGGCATTACTTTTTAAAGAATTGTTTAGTTTGTATCTATACTCTTGGTTCGAATTAAATATAGATGCTTACTTATTTCAAATATTTTAATGTAAATAAAAAATTGAAATAATAATCTGCCTACAGAATCTTTTCCGCCGGAAATATGAGAGAGAAAGTTGAACAGACATTAGAAATTCTTCCCGAATCCACTTTTATTTGAAATACTTAAAAAGAATATAACGTAATATTTTATATACATATGCCAAGATTCAAATTGTTTGAATGCAGTAATTAATTGCTTTAACTCAAATAAATTTATATTAACTTGATAGATTGATTTTGTATGAGGCCATTTGAAATCTTTTCTCTATGAAAGAATGAAATACAATCAGAAATCGCTAGAATGTGTTCAAATAGTTAGAATTGCATAATGATTATTCACGAGAAACGTTTTACAAAAACTATGATTGGTACTCTGTTCCGACCAGCGTCTGACATAAATCAATCAAAGCGCGACAACAAGAATACACCCATTAAATTCTGATTGTCTTATTGAAGATTGCACTTTTACAACCGCTTTTATTATTACGACCCACTAAATAGCCATTAAACGCATGTTTATGGCTGTATTTTTGAATGATAAAGCTAGTGTCACAGAAACTAGAAGCAACTACTGCTTCCGACGGCAGCTCTAGGAAAGTGTCCTTTTTAGGAACCATAAAAGAGTTTTATTGCTGAAAGAACTTAATTATCCAAGTGAACCGGAAAATGCCATTCATCGATTGCTCAGCCGTAAAAATAGTGAATTTGTAAAAACAATGTATGCAAATCAGTGAGTACTTGACATGCATACATGACGATACATCTGTTTGATGTATGCAGAAATCAGCAGAGAACAACATCAAATTACTTCTGTAGGTGCATAAATCAGATATGATTGTTGATAAGTATTCTTAGAGGAAAAAATTCAACTGTTCTTATTCACAAGATGAAGATTATCGAAAATATATAAACTACGCTATTTGGTGCAAATTTTCTATGCTTGAGATATCAATAGTATGGATATACGAAATATATAAGTGAAAATAACGTACTAGAAACTTGATTGAACCTTGGGTTGGTCAGAACAACGAATTGTTGGCTGCCTGTCAATGTTTAGATAAACATCTAACTTTGGATTCCTTGGTTCGTGTCAAATTAAGTTTCAACTAGTGACTGTAGATGTCATAAGTAACTTTCTGTTATATATATATTTATATATAAACCAGGCTGGTTACAATTGCACAATATGTGTGAGAAGTCATGTGGTTTTATCAAGTACGTATACATGCACATACCGTCGACACTTTAATTGATGTAAAAACTTCCCTAGGAAACAGTAGGTAGTCCAATTATATGAATAATTGATATTTAGGTTGATTATAGATATCGCAGAGGACCAAAAAACAACAGTAAGACTCCGTGTGTACCTATCAGATAATGGATTATGGAAAATGTATTCGTTACAAATTCACATTGCCTTTCTAGAAGATGCACACCTATATATTCCTCCAAGTACCTAATTGAAGTTCATGTCGATACATCTGTTTCATGTCGGCAAAATTTCGAAGTCAACGATAGTCTGTAGCTACTTGACATACATTCTGTTCTATGTTGATACATTTGTTTCATGTCAAGCGAAATGGCGACATTCATGTAAAACTCTGTTTCGTGAACACAGAATCCTTTCAATTTTCTCATTGAAAACCGTTTCGATTATACACAAAAATAAGGAAATTATAGTCACACACCACACAAGTCACATGAACTGAGGCTAACCCCAAAACCCTAATTTGTTCCAATTTTATTGATTTATAATGGAATCTGGGTGTATAATAAACTTCCCAATGATATCTCTTATCATATTCAGGAAAAAAAAAAGAAATAAACTATTAAGTGATGAAGCCTTTTATGACCTACAAGAATATTTCGAATATGCCCTGTAATTTATTACTTTTTCACCATTTTTCCATTTTAATTTGTGATTGTACTGTGAGAAAAGCCATATTTTCATTTATAGTCTTGGGTCCTGTACACGCATATGTTTTAATTTTTTTTTAATTTTATATAAATAATTTAGATTTCGAAGCTTCTAGACATTAACATTTTTTATCTCTAATTATCACTCAATTATTTGTGACATTGTGTTTGTAACAAGAATATTTATTCTTAGACAATGAACATATAAACAATTTGCGAAATTTGGTAGACAGCGATAGTCCAAAGCTAATTGACGTCCAATCTATGTCGATACATCTGTTTCATGTAGGTATACAAAATTGTTTATTAATTTCTGAATAGCTTTCTAATTATAAAAATCAAAGTTTGGTGTTTAGTGTAAATAACTTTACGTATTTTTGTAGATCTAAATTCAAGATACCTATAGCAGTTTTAGTTTAAAAGACGCGGATACCTGAAAATGTTCTACCTTCGAAACAATAGAAAAATGCTAGAGAGAATATGAGATTTTGTTCAAACTGTTCAGCATCGGCACACATGATTCATGAATGCAAACTTTGGTAAAGAACAACAGTCCAACCATTCCTTCAATTGTATTGTGAGTGAGCGCACAAGTCAATTGTAACTAATTGGACTAATTTGTATGGTATATGCATAATCCAGACAACTCGTTATGAATTACAGAAGTCAAGGAACCGATTTTTACAGTATTAAAGTAGACATTGGGTTCTAGCTGTACGAATTAGTAAATTGACGTGCGCACTCTACTTCAAGATTCGTAGATTGTCGGAACAGTAAAAACACTAAGCCATATGGTCATGTCACGCTTAACAAGGCGAAATAGTAGCGCATGCGTCCTTGACCCCATCAAAAACAATTGAATCAAGACAGCAGAACATATCTTCATTAATTAGTATCAAGAATAACAAACAAGACCGAGTAAATCATACTATTATTGTCATCAGAGCAATAACAGGACCATAAAGCTTACGTTAATGGGTAATAAACACTTCCTCCATGGCTATCAAGTGTAGTATTACCCGCGATATGGAGGATAAGATAGGTAAATGACGGTTTTCTTACCTGTGATCGACATCCAGGGGTATCTGGGAATATCGGGAATGGGTTGTCCGCCGGGGGTGGCGTTCTGCGAGCAGGAATTCAGCGGATCCACCACGGCACTGGCCGCTTGGTGGTAGAACTGCGCCGCCACCGCCATGGAAGCCGAGGCGGCACTCACCGAGTTGGCGGCCGAAACAGCAGCCCCATTCTGGTGATGGTGGCCCAAAGTGTAATTCACCATCGAGTCCGAGGGCGCCACGTTCCCCGTGAGCCCTGCGGTGTACCTGCAAGACTTGTCGTTGGCGGCGTCCACCGCCGCCGCGGCGGCCAGAGCCGCCGTGCTGGCGCTCGTGGGAAATCCTCCGGGAACCATGCTGCCCGAAGCGGCGGCGGCTCCGAAAGCCGCCGCGGCAACAGCCTGCTGCTGGTGGTGGTGGTGAGCCGCAGCGGTCGCCGCCGACACGTAGGGGTACATCCTGGAGGCGGGAGACGTGGAGGAGGCGCTGCTGCTCGAGTGCTGCGGAGAAGAGCCGCTGGGGGAGCCGGACGAGCTGTAGTTGACGGCGGAAGCGAGGCTGGCTTCGATGGAGGCGGTGCTGACGGGACTCTGGAACAGTTGCTGGTGGTGGAATTGCTGGTGGTACTTGGGCAGCATGCTATCGATGATGAATTTGGAACTCATTGCTGATGGTCCCCGTCACTGAACCGTCGCGCACTCTGTATCATAGTCCGTGTAATTGTTGCACCGCACACGGTTTCACGATTACGACCGGTAATAATAATATTGCGGAGTGTTTCTTGCGCGTCCTTCTCCTCTACTTCTTCGAATCCTTTATGACCCATGTATGTTCAGTCTATAGCCCTCTATGCCTCATTCACGGTACTAGAGAGTAATGGCGCCCCTCCACCGGCGTGCCAATCCGAGCAGGTGCCGGGCGGGCCAATGGGGACGGCTTTCGGCGAGCGGCGCTCGATACACGCCGGCCCTCCGTTGTGGCACTCTCGGACAGCGTTGCCGGCTCGTGGGGCATTTCTCGTTTCTGGGGAGTTTATTACCAGCCGAGGATTTTGCTGGGGATTCTGAAGTAGCGAGAAAGTATAGAGGAACACGGGCGGATCTAGGCAACTTTCCCGGGAAGGGTGAACATATCCAGGGGGTGCGCACCAATTTTGTAAAAAATAAATATACATTGTTTCAAAATACATATTGTGAAACTTAGAATGGTTTAAGGAATTTATCAGCTATCGATTAATCAAAAATTTGTCATTTCGAGCAAACGGAATGAATTTATATGCCACATTTTTCTTTAAATTCCCATTAATTTCGGTATACAGTACAAAAGAACTTAAAACTTAAAAACAAAGCAATATCTACAAATTCAATGCGAAACGTTATAGGAACAACAATAACTATAAACGTAATTCTATAGCAAATTTCAACAAGTGAACAAAATGTAATTTAATTTTGAAAATACTCAACTCACAAATAAAGGACAAACTTAGTTTTGCATTTCTTCAAATTTGCAAAGCAATCTACAACTTTTTTTTAAGTATATATTGGAATATTTCATATATTGAAACATTCCTCATTCATGTAAGATCTGAGCCACGCTCAGAAGAAAATTATCGTTTTGCATTAGCTACGCTGAAGACCAGAGTTAGCAAAAGTTTTAGAATTAAGTTTATTTATGGAAGTCATTCTGAATAACAAAAAAATTTAACAAATCCAGTATACCTAAATCCAGGAAGTTTCTATTTTCAAGTTTTAACATGGCGAGATTTTTATTATCAGACAAAATAATTCTGAGATAGAATTTAACTGAAATGTTGCTCCCTCTTCAACCGTAGAAAAACTTTTTTGTCTGAATGTACGGGCAGAACTAAATTCAAATTATTACTTTTTTGAAAAATCTCTATACTTATGGTAATCTAAATCATTTATTATTTTATATAAGATAGGTACAGGGTATATCACGATGAGCTCAGTCGATATGCATATGGGAAACTACTGGGAAAATTTTTCTGAAAATTTGTATACAGGATTTTTTTCAGTCATCTACGGCTTCCGGTTATACCGGTAGTTGACCTCAACTTTGTTTTTTTGAATGGAACACCCTGTGTTTTATTTAAATTTTAGAATCTTTGCTGAATTTCAATAAAACTTTATTAGAAACGTTTTGTAATTTTTTGGTTATTTAAATTTTTTTGAAAATTTTGACATATGCACAAAAATAGGTATACATTTTTTGGAAACAAAGAGTCAGGTCAAAAATTGCCAGAATTTGGTTGAATAAGACTTGAAGCTTCCTGAATGTTTGGAAACTCAAAAAAGTATACGGGGTGCTCAGAAATTGGCAGGAACTCTGTAACTCATTATTTTCAAATGGCAATCCCATTTTTCCCAACGCCAGTGAATTCTACGCAAAAAGGCCTTATGATAATTCAGATATCTCTATTAACCACACAAAAATTTAAGTTTTTCCAAGTCTCTACAAGGACCGTTGAATTTAAATATAGAGTTATAAACATAAACTACCCCTACTTTTTAGCTTAGAATCCACTGGCGTTGAAAAAAATTGGGTTGCGTTTTGAAAAGAACCGAGTTAGACAATTTTCGAGGTAGCCAAGTTCATCGCAAACCAATAAACAGTTTTCCATAAACGACCTCTCAAAATTCATATGTAGTTCGGTTATTTTCCACTACCTTATAAATTGATGTTTTTTAGTGTGCAAGAGTTTTTTTGCCACCTGAAAACTGCTACACAAATTAATATTAAATATTTTCTAATTTCAACTACATAACCCTGAAAGGTATCCTGAAATTGCATAACCAAAATTAGGAATGGAGCGTGTATTTTCTGAGTAGGAAATTTTTATTGAGGACCAACGTAGTTTGGATTCAGAGCTCGAATTATTTACGATTGGTAAATGAAAACTGTACTGGAAGTGGAAAAATGAAATTTACAAATAACGTAGTAATAATAATAATAAGGTCATCGGTTCATTACGTCTGGGCACACGATTAACCAACCCAATAGCAGCTTACCCCATAGTTTGGGGAGTGGTTATTGGAGTAATGATGTTGCCAGCGCGCCCTCCGAATGTATCGGAGACAAGGCCTAACTGGAGAATTTTAATTCAAAATAATAATAATAATCAATGGTCATTATTTTTCCTTTAGCTGAGCTATTATTCCACTCAACCTATGCTGTGAATACCAGGTTTCCAATTTTGAAAACTTTCTTTTTAGTTTGAAGAGTCCTTTTTGACATTTGTTATATGTACTTTAAGGTTAAAATAAACATTTTTCCGCAGGTATCTTGTTTTTATAAAGGTAATAGCATTTGTTAGGTACAAGTTAATTAATAAAACATGTTTTTTCATATACAATTTTGAAGTAAGAAAACTACCCGATAGTAGGCGACCTTCTTCCAAATATGAATTTGAAATTATAGTTCTAATGGCAACTGCCGCACAATGTCAATACAACTAATTCAAATACGTTAATTAAAATCGATACACTTAAGATCAAATGCCACAAATAAGATCCTACAGCGGTGCAAGAATTATCAAAACAGGTTTTAAGTCGTTTTGGTGACTTTGGAGGATTCACGAATTAAGTTGGCAACGCTGTTCTCGAACCGACACGCAACCCGACGGCCCATTCTAAACGGGGCTGCTTAGGGATCTAGAGCTCGTCGCTAATGAATCGTTTCGTTTATTTCGTCGATAGAATGCATGCTGTACCGCTCGCGAACGAGTATAGTCCGATCGTTCGGATACAGAAGGAATTTTGGACATGGAAAAATGTATCAACTTGGTTGCTGTAAATTGGTCACGATGGCATTGTAGTGCCATCTGTGCTGGGAAGGTACAAGTTTGAATCTTCGAGTAGTGGCGGATGGTAAAACCGTGAGGGACGGACAGAGGCGCAACATCCAATTTTTGCAGATGTTGGAAATGAAATTATGAGGAAAATTTACCTTATTAGTTTATGCGACCATAGAAATATAATAAACAGTAGAACGCCAATTAGTTCAGAATAGCGTGGTCCCCCTACGGCAGATACACCAACCTATGAGTTTGCGCAATAGAGCGCAAGTGTCGCCAGGGACGGTTTTAGGATTTTTGACTACCTGTTTCTGAATCTGGTATAAGTTGTGGGTAATAGCATTTGCAATTTAAAAGAGTTTTCCTTTAATGATATATATCTACAGACATACAGTAAACCAATAATTGAGTTATTGACAATAGAGATATTGAGTCTTCAATTTTATGCTTTCTCGCGACCAAGTAGGAAGAAATTATTGTGATCGTCAAAAAATTCAAATTTGATATTTTGATGGGAATTGATTCTATTCCACTCAGTCTGTAAATTAGAAAAAAAACCTCAATTTGTGTGTCCATCGGAACCCAAGAACCCAATGTATGTGGTGATTTTGAATCATATTATGGGATGAGAGAATCTACTTCTACAAATTGATTGATCAATTGATTAGTTGTTAATGCAAATAGTACGTAATAATGGTAATAATAATAATAATAATAACAAAGGCTTTTATTGACAAAACATTACAATTTTTTTACATGAGTTCAAACTACTTGTTGACTCTTGCACCATTTTTGTTGAAAAACAGAAATGTCCTTGATTGGAGATATAAAATTGGGAAAAAATTTGTCAAATGTAGTTTCTTGGTTAAAAAACTACACTTTTGCATTCGTTCATTTATCGTTGTAAATGTTGGTGAATCGCATTAAATTTAAATGGCATTTTCTGTAATAACAAGTAGATTATCGAATGTTGAGAGAAATAAATATAAAAAGTCAAAAATTAAAATGTTTACAGGATATTTGTTTCACTTTGTTTTAAATAAGGAGAAATGGTATAATTGGAGGAAAAAGGACTATAATAATTCTATATAATTTTATTTCGTAATGTTACAAACTTATTTCTATCAAACGAAAATTGTGGCAATTTGTTTCAAAATCTATTGATGGGAAAATAGAATCAATTTTGTAAGTGTTTTTCTCTTCAGTTCACCTCTAATTTTCTCAGTTTGCAACATTGATATATTGAAAAATCTAATTCTTTTGTAAATTCTTGTTATTGCTTTTATCATTTTCATTTTGTGACTCACCTCATAGGATGATATATCGAAAATGTGGTTTTTTGGAATAATATTGATAAAGTTTGGTATATGAATGTTTCCAAAAAATTCGTTTCATCTGGCATAAAATTATCAGTAATTGCAAGAACGTGCCGGATTTTTCATCTGCAGATTCTGTAATGTCTTCAAGACAAGACAATTTCTTGATTTGATTATTTTTTTATAGATTTAACGACAAATCCTGATATATGTGTAACCACTTTTTCTGTCAGAATACTCAAAGAGGGAAGAAATTAAATTAAATGATAAAATTCCCTATCTTCGATTAACGTGTTGTTGACATCAATGTCATATTTCTTTATAATGGACGTATCATCCAAATTCAAGTCCGCATATATTTTTTTTGCCTCTGTGTCCTCAATATATTGGTTTTATCCAGATTCACACAGTTTCCCTGAACATCAACTTGTAACATCTAACAATGCCAAAACTCAGAAGCCGACACTGTTATCTTTCTTCGCTTGATACGTCACTATAGGATTTTCAGGCGGTCTTGCCAAGTTTACTGAACTTCCCACAATTACCTGCTCTAACCACAGATGATATTCCGAACTTCATCTGGAACACGAAAAAAAAAAAAGAAAACTAGGCATCGACGTGACCAGAAACAGCAATAATGCGCAAGTGCAAAGGTTGGTCATCATTCCCTGTGAGGGGTCATTTAACTGAACCTCGGTCAGCGGGTTTGGCATTCTAGTGTTTATTATATTTCTATGGATGCGACCCTTATGGTAGGCAACTGCGTAAAAATAATAATCCACAGTTTCCTAAATTTTCTATCGAATTTCAGTCACAACTAGGAAAATAAACCAAAAATGATTAATGACGTGTCATAGTAATGATCGAGTCATTCCAAACATGGGAAGAATTGAAAAATACAGCTGCGAATGATTTAAATAATATATTTGACATTTTTAGTCATTACATATCAACAGTTACTTAAAAAATAATATATAACATACATGGTCCAGTTTACTCGTTAAAAAAATAATTTACTTACCTTTAAGAAAATAACTTTCATTTAAGAACATCGATATTTCCCTGAAAAACGAAAAAAATATTTTTGTCTATATTCTCAGTTAAGATGGACTTGTCAGACGTTGCTAAGACGTTAAATTTAAACAATTGAGAGAAACACAGCATTTACCAAATCTTAAAACAGTCTGATAAGGACTAGAATCTCATCTGAGATACGGAATAGCCTGCTGGAGAGAAACCGTGCCTCATCATGTGGAATAGGTTGAAATACTTCAAAAAAATATTATATTTTAAAAGTTATATATTTTAGGAATATGAAATACAGCACAGAGCTTATCTTCGAAGAAGCAAATGTTTTGAGTCTGATGCAAGTGTAAATCTTCAGTTTGCTAATTTACCCATTCAAAAATCGTTCTGACTTGCAAACACTGAACCATCATTACCAAACCAGAAATGGGTCTGAAGATTTTATACAGTGTGTCCCACTTTGAGCAGCCACACCCCCATATTTCGTTGAGCATGAAATAATTCGAAATTTTCTTTGACTCAAGTTGTAGTACTCGGAAATACCTACCTTTATGTTTACGTAACCTTTGTATATCCATTTTCCACGGCTAACTACGACCAAATGAAAAGTGAAATATTGGGAAAAACATACTAGGCATTTTTTTTATCGCAAAACTAACACCGGATTCTGTTTCAGAACATCTTAAAACCCCCAAATCTCAATGCTTGAATCATTTGAATATACAGGGTATCATTCATTCTGATCAGAGTTAGCCTTGGAAAAGTGATATTTGGCTATTTTTCAACGTATTAATTAAATATTTATGGGAATTCTGTGACAAGAGAAGACATTTTGGAAATTTTTCAAGCATTATTTATGGATTAGAGTTGATAATGCTGATGATACCCTGTATATTCAAATGATTCAAGCATTGAGATTTGGAGGTCTTAAGGTGTTCTGAAACAGAATCTCAGAGGAAATATAATTTCACTTTTGAATTTCTTTAGTACAATAAAAAATCACTTACCAGTCCATTGTAATAGTCTTTGATTTTGTTACCTGAAAGAAAAAAATGCATACTTTAGTGAAATTATTAAAAAATTATCTAAAAATATTCAGTTTGTTTCATTATTGAATACTGATCCTGAAGGGAAATAATCCTTGGATGATTGTAAGAGAAATTCTTCATATAAACAACCGCTTTATTTCCGAGATGCAAGATGTTTAACAAAAAATCGGTTGTTTCCCAATATCTCTGAAACCGTTATGGTTTCTTTTTTCAATTTTGGCACATGCAGCGTACGCATTAAAATATATTTTTCCATGATAAAGAACTTCTTAATTTTCATCAATATCCTGCCATATTTTTTTTTCAAAATAATGATACGACACTGTCTGTTTTCTAAATAAATTTTATTTTTATAATTCAGGTGAACCGTTTTTGAGTTATAAAATAAAATGCATTCATTTGATTGACCTATACTCATATGAAGAATTTTTCTTGAAATTGTCCAAGGATTATCAATCTTTAGGATCAGCATTCAATTCTGAAACACCATGTATATCCATGAAAAATACATTTTCGATCAGTTTCATCAATTCAAAAACTACATTGATGTAACAAGACCAATAAGACCATGTTAAATGCTAATTTACATAATCAATAAATATTTAATTCATCAATGTCATTATAAGAAAATGTTTCCATCCCGCCCTATATAAACAGAAATTATTTTTTCCCAACCGAATCATCCGCAGATATCATGAACAACGAAAACACGAAAACACTGCCGGTTTAGTATGAAGTGACAGCAGATTATTGACAGTCATAAAATTTAACTACCAGTTTATGGCACAATAAAATACATTGCTACTATATTTCACACAAATCTAGCGTGGTTGTAAATCTCTGCTGTGAACCGCAAGAACAGAAATATCTTCTGAAGTTTGCACTACGTTGCCATGTAGATAAAAATGTAGATAGATGGAATTCAGGCAACATTTCAGTAGGTGATCAATATGTCGATTTTGTTGCTTGAATATGAAACAATTTTCTATAATAGGAATAGGGAAATAATAATGTGAGTTTTAGATTACCTTTTCATACGACTACATGCGAAAATGACGAATACCTGCTTAGTTACTTCGAAAATAACAAATTTCACCCTAGAGATGAATAGTAAAATATTACTCTAGAGTGATTTGTGTATTAGGATGTAGCTATATTAACGCATTTTAGGCGTCGATCCCTTAGTTACTACTTGTTAGGCATATACCGGGTGACCCGGAACCAATTTACCCCCATGTATCTTCGTTATTATTGTATATGGATGTTTCAAATTCGGTACTTCCATTTGATGTTATGAATGTACAATTTAGCAAGTATCAATCCAATTACGTTTATTATGATATATCACAATCATACTTTCAATTCACAAACTGCTGATATAAGTGACATTTTATAAAAAAATTACTTTTTGTGTTCCCCTCGTAACGGAACATTTTCTTGAAAGTATGCTGTGGAAGATTGAACAATATCATATAAGTAACAATAATTCATGACCAAACTTTTTACACAATAAGTTTTATGCAGACTAATTGGTACTCATGGCCCAGTTCGTTGGCCACCAAGGTCACCAGACCTCACGCCAATGGATTTTTTTGTTTGGGCTCACTTGAAGAATAAAGTTTATGCTCATAATAGACCTCAAAATCGCGAGGAACTTGAAGATAGGGTAAGGAGAGCCATTAACGAAATTACTCCGGCTCAACAAGTGAATGTTATGCGGGAATGCTCCGAAAAAATACAAAAATGCATTGACGTTAACGGGCGACAATTTGAACAATTAGATTAATTGAGTCTGTCATAGGTGTTGAATTTCATTTGAATTGAGTTATAAAATTTTACATGTTCCAAATGTCTACTATTTTGTAGAAAAATTATCGAAATAAATATTTTGTGCCCACGATTGTGCAGTTTCAAAAATAACTCCAGTCCTATAGAATAAATTTAATTCCATAGCCAACTCACATGATGTTGAAATGTTCAATACAAGGTATAGCATGGAAATTATCTTCATAAAAATAATTAGGAAACAAAAATGTAGAGTTTTTTTACCATTTTTTGTATTTCAATATGTATTTGAGTTTCTAACCAACTTTAAAAATTCCTATGTATTGATGTTGAAAAATTAAGTAAAACTAAAATTATAAAAATAATTAGCCTGCATAAAACTTATTGTGTAAAAAGTTTGGCCATGTATTATTGTTACTTATATGATATTGTTCAATCTTCCACAGCATACTTTCATGAAAATGTTCCGTTACGAGGGGTACACAAAAAGTAATTTTTTTATAAAATGTCACTTATATCAGCAGATTGTTTATTGAAAGTATGATTGTGATATATCATTGTAAAGGTAATTCTATACCAAATTATAATTTTCAAAAAATATATATACTTCCCATTTGAAATATAAAAATTGGATGCGCTTCCGGTCAAACCGGAAGTGTCATATTTGGATTGATACTGCTAAATTGTACATTCATAACATCAAATCGAAGTACACATCCATACATAATAACAACGAAGATACAGGGGGGTAAATTGATTCCGGGTCACCCGTTATACTGCCTACAGCTATATGTATTGCATCTGGAATTTTTTGAAGTGAGTATTGAAATTTATATTGCGAAAACGTCAGATGAACTTTTGAATTGTCTGTTTTGCACATACATTATTACACATACATTATTACATTTATTACATAAAAAAAACTAAAATTCCATGAAACATGGATATAAAGATTAATAACAATGATAATAACAATTTATTAACCATTTTTGGTATAGTGTGCACACAAGCCACGATTATATAAGGGTATATAAATTAAACCATGGTCTGACGAAAACGGAAAAGACGAGAGCATACACAAGATACATATTGAAAAGTAGAACGATAACCTATACCTATAGGTAATACCATAAATACTAAGTGTGTAAAAATAAATAAACCACGATCATATGTTTTGTATGAATGAAGTTCTCAGTATAGAACCTTTCTGTTCCCCGCTGTCAGGTCTGTCTCGTGAGAACCTCGAATCTTCTGATGAACTCCTGGAGATTCCATACGAGGTTTCCACGTGGGAAGATATTTTCTGCCATGCAGTGCCAGGGCTTCGCATTCGAACACTGTTTCTTCTTCCTGGTTACAGAACCTGCATATTGTGAAGTGAGTCCTACCACCTTTTTGAAAGAGTTCCAGCCCAGTTGGAGGACATGTCTTGAGAGCCGGTCGGTTAGCCCCATCATCATCATCGTTCCGTGAGTACTGCCTGAGGCGTTCACCCAGGCATTTCAGTTTGGAGGCTTCTACACTTCGCTGCAATATGCAAATGCAGAGGTGAAAGGTTCAGTATCACCTCCAGGCTAATGGTAGATGTGTTGGACATCAGTAACCCCGAGTATGAACAGCCAGCATCCCTCTGGTTGTCACTTGCTCAAACTTTGACCACCACAGCAGGGTTCCATACGTTTAACCCCAAATATTTTGTCTCTCCTGACTTCCGTAGGCTTTCACCAAAAATTCGAAGAGCTATGTTGGTCTCTTGGTATCTCTTCCTGGTGAAAGGGATAGTCGTGGATTTGATGCCACGTCTGTACATCTGTAAGAGCTGATTGCATCAGATCCATACAAACCCCCATATACTTACCAGTAACCACTATGGCAATATAGTCAGCACAGCCCTAGGCGTACATACTTGCCTGTTTAGGTCTATCAGGAGGTCATCTACAACGATTCCACAATAGTAAGGATAGTACTACAACGCCCCTTCTACGTCAAGAAATACTGTGAGTGCAATCTCTTTATTCGATAGAGGTTTCTCAATCCTTTCGTCTAGGCTATATGGTATTAGGTAAATGTTTAAGTGCCAGGCTCGTCCTGAACAATCTGACGAGGTAAGGAATCAGTGGGTCTACCCCTGGCTGTAGAAGTATAGGTTGGATTCCGTTTGGACCCGCTGATTTGAATGGACTAAAGGATACTATGGCCCATTCTATAGGCCTTATTTAAAAGAGATCTATTCCTGTTTTTCAGGGTTTCCAGCTCTTTTGTGAATAATTGAACCGTGCTGTTCGGCCTCCTTTTGTCGCAGATTGCCGCATTCTCAATTTCGTCAGCCCCTCCTTTGGGGAATTTCGAAGTTAAGCGCTAGGGAGCTTCTATATGTCGGCAAGTCAGTTTTTCTAGGGTTTCTGAAGAAGGTCGAACCTTCACTGCTTCCGCAGATGCGAAAGCTCATGTGCCGATGATCTATCTGATAGGGATGGATGGCTCGTCCTTTGATATATGGGCTGATCCGTGAGGTGGCCCATGTGATGTCCATCAGCTTGGAACTGACGCGGTTGGCAAGTAACTGAAGGTAATGCAATAATATATCACCTTGGAGGTCTGAAAAAATTTGCGATAACTCGCAAAAATAAAATCAGAAAATTCCGTAAAAATAGTTGACTAATTTAATTACAAAAATATCACCTCCCTATCTCTCTGAAGGTTAGATAGAGAGCACGTAGGACGTGGAAAATTGCTGCAAAAACTCACGAAAATAAAATATACTGGTCAAATTACGAAAGTTATGCGACTGCCCGGTGTTTGCCACAATTTTTGGGAACTTTTACAATTTTCTTTTCAAGAGTAGTTGCGTTTTTTTAAGAAGAAGAGTCTCCGACCTCCATGCTAATACTTTATAGTATTGTCAGCGAAGTTACTTAACAGTAACACATTTCAGCACAATTGGTGAAGGGTACTGGTCTGAAATTCAGTTTCAATATTAGACCACATACTAACACGGCAAGTTCACCCTTTCGGGCGCAGCGTCCACTAGAGTGGACATACTTCTTGATACCAGCAATATTACTTATCATTATTATTTTATTCCCGAAAACGTTTTGGGCACTCACGTGGACTCCAAATGTACTCGTTAAAACTGCTGGTGTCTTCTATGACTCCATAGTTGAATATATAGTCCGCCTTGTTTAGTCTGGTGTTTTGTGATATAGACACGTAGTGAAACACGCTCGTATATTCATGATTTTCCAGAATTGTGAATCAAACAAATATCTATTGATAATGTAAAATTTGTTTTTACGTAACTCCTAGGTTTTCGGATAAAACCCCTCAAAAGCATAGCTTGTGCGAGCAAGGGATATCCGGGACTTCAGTTTAATTAAAAGTGGAATCCGAACCACTTCAGCTCCGTGACTGGCATCCGGGGATCGAACCCGGACCGCCTGGGTGGAAGGCAAACGCCCTAACACCACGACCACTTCGCTATTAGATATGATTGTTAATAAAACGTTAGCAGAAACGTCATTGGGGAATACTAAAACAAAAACGTATGCGTTATTTTATATCATTGACAGTTACGATTGATTATATTTGAACGTCCTTCAAGATGGACAAAAGACTTTCAGGTCTAAAGATTTGATTTATTAATTTTTCGTTTCAACACGAGATGACTTCGAAAAAAAATGTATCAAACTACTAATTACTCCATGTACTGAAGAACAGCGAAGTGGTCGAGGTATTAGAGCGTTTGGCTTCCACCCAGACGGTCCGGGTTTGATCCCCGGTCGTGTGTGACTGAGCTGAAGTGGTTCGGATTCCACTTTTATTTAAACTGTAGGTCCCGCTCGCACAAGCTCTGCTTTTGAGGGGTTTTCTCGGAAAACCTGGGAGTTTCGTAAAAACAAATTTTAGAAAAAAATATTTTTTACTATAACAAACTGAAATTCTAGGTTTTCCTAAACGAAGTATGCTAAATCCTAATTGTTGATCTGGACTTTTCGCTGAATACGACAAGAAGAAGGGAGCAGGCCACTGTAAACTCGAAGCTTGTACAAAAAGATAATATGCATTTTGTCAAAAGTGTAATGTACATATAATTCTATTAAGTAGGATGGATTTAGCGATGGGCAATATTTGAAAATATTGAAGAAAATGTTGTGCATCGGTAGACACGTGTTTCGAGCTTAAGCTCTCGTCAGTACGGTAAAATCAAATGCGAAGATGTACTACACTTGGATGTAAAAATAGAAACAAAGGAAGTTAACAACAGGAAGGCAAGCACACATTTGTGGCTTCGGTTATATCCTATAACTTTTCTATTTATATTTTCATATATTGCCCCTCGCTAAATCCATCCTAATTTCCTGGGTAGGATTGTCCCGCTGGTAACTATAGCTGCCTCCGTGGTGACGTTAGTTGTTGCCTTGTAAGCACAAGGTCTTCTAACCGATGCCACATATGTGTGGTTGGCTTCCTGTTGTTGACTTCCTTTGTTTCTATTTTCACATCCAAGTGTTGTAGATCTTCGCACTTGATTTTACTGTACTGACGAGAGCTTAAGCTCGAAACACGTGTCAACGGTTGCACAACATTTTGAGGGTTATACCCAATAACTTTTCTATTTATAATTCTATTCAAAGGGCGGAATTGTATTTTAAATTTCATAATAAATAGCTATTTTTTCCTAACTTTATTGAGGGTGTTTACTTACTTCCTGAATAAATTTTACATTGGTAAAGTAACTTTGTCCATTGTAATGGACAACTATTGTTTGCTCTGTAAATCTTTAAAAAATACCAATAAACGCAAGGTTATGGAAAAAATGGCACCCGAAGCTTGTAATAATAAATTTAAAATTCAACATTCTGTTTCATCCTAGTCATCAAGAACTTTGTCGTCAGCAGTAATCGAGATTTTTTTTGCGAATATACGATGACCCTTCTGTACGCCACTGCCTGTCACGATCGCAAAGAGCAGGAACCGTCAGCGCCAGACACCAAATGACGGACTCAATAGGGCTGCGGATGACACCGTACTTAGTAAAATAACCACAAAACGGTCATTTACAGTTTTATGGCGTCTTTCGGTGCCGCCTTTTGCCCAGATTTTATCTGGCAACCAGGCTATGTGAAAAGTGAGGTGGCAGTCTTATTTTATCATCGCCGAATGTCATAATGATACCGAATGTCTTCTCCTGATTCGTTTTATGTATGCTCGAGAATGAATTGTTTATCGCCACGACTTTTTTTCGACTGTTCTGGTTGTTTTCATTGCACGGAGATTCCCATCAGGGTGGTGGGGGCGGTATCATCGGATAGTCCGTGAGCATCCATCATCTTTGCTCATAATTCTGTAGCTAGTTATCTTTCTCAAACATAGCACATAGTTGATCTTCAGACAAGTCCTCTCCAAAGTTTTTGGCGTAAACATTAGTGAACAATTTGACCTTCACTCCCAATTCCTTTTCTCTTTGTTTGCGTGGGAAGAAGCGGCTAAAGTTCACTTTTTTGTCATTCAACAACACACCGTTTACTTATTCGCTGAACTTGTTGGCAGCTTCTTCAGTTTGAAATGGTAACAAAACAGCAAACTTTACCTATTAATACCGTTTTCAACTTGAGGTACTTTGCAGCAGAGAAAATTGTCGAAAGCAGAGACAGTGTCATATGTACATAGCTTTGTTATCTATGGAATAATCCAAGTTCTTTATGAATACGTTACTCAGAGAAGGATCTCGCTGGGACCATGGAATACGGATTGGTCGTCCCTTGATAAAGTCAAAGTTCATGGTGTCCAAAGCAAGCAAACATATGATTCAAATCGCAAAACCTAGTGGTTGCCAAAACGTTTTGTAATTATTTATGAAGGTTTATTTTCACGATATCGACGGTCTCAAATCAATACCTCGTAAGTCCGGAATTTCAAGTTTTCACTTTTCCTCACCAACACGAATTAATGACTTGTCTGCGCCATCTATTAAAAGGTAGTAGAACTGCAAAAGTCCGTTACTGAGAAATCGAAGTCAAATCGATACCACGTAACTGAACCCAGGTAGCACATCATATCGGCTGAATCTTGGTTCCATATTGGGCCAATATAGATAAATTGTAAATGAAAAATCAATATTGGTCCAATATGGGTGAATATTAAAAAAACAATATTATAATAATAATATTGGTGGAATATTGGTTGAACTAGTTTTGAATGTAGATTATCACATGAAATATTGGGTCAATATTGGTTGAATAATTTCTACCAATATCGATAATACAACATTGGTTATATATTGTCTTCCACATCTAGAATAAATATTGTAATCCAAATATTCCAGTCATTTCGATTATAGGAAAAAAAAACTATATTGTATTTCCAAGTTTGATAGTATATTGGTTGAATATCATTTCCACTTTATTTGACAAATTGTAATAACTCATATTGAGTCAATATTGGTTCAATGATATTCACCAATATCTATAAAACAATATTGTCTTCACATCGTTTTCAACATCTAGAATAAATATTGCAATCCCAATATTCCCCTCATATCGATTCAAGGAATAAAAACTATATTGTGTCTCCAAGTGTAATTACACATTGGTTGAATATCATTTCGCCAATATTCAACAAATCTTATTAATTAATATTGGGTCAATATTGGTTCAATAATAGTTATCGATATCATTAAAACAATATTGTCTTCATATTGTTTCCTACATCTAGATTGAGATGAAATTTGAATATTGGCCGAATATCCAATGAAACATGTTTAAATTATTTCATGATCAAACCTGGATAAAAATCCGCTAGGTGGCTCTACATATAGAACGTATTCTAAAACCTACAAAAGTTTATTAAATACTTCTCTTAACTTGTTTTCAAGACAGCTCACTCAGTGGTTAAGGCGATCAAAATGCAGACTTTGGTGTCACCTTCATCAACTAAAAGACATTTAATAATTTACCAAGGTATATTGGCGTCCTCCAATATAACCAAATGATATTGTACCAATATCGATAAATATTTTAAGGCCATTATTGCTTCAAGAATATTTCACCAAAACTATTTTTGGAATATTTAAACAATATTCGACCAATATCGCAAAATGTTCACATTTTACTTCTCGACAATATAACTTTTGAATATTGTGCCAATATTGTCAGAATATTGTATCAGCGATATTGTACCAATATCGCCAAATATTTTGAGGCCAATATTGGTTGGGGAATATTTCGCCAAAATTATTCAAGTAATATTGGACCAATATCGCCGAATGTTCACATTTTTTTTCTCGCCAATATTGCATTTCAAATATTTCGCCAATATGTGCACAATATTGTACCAATATTTTACCAATATAAGTGTGCTACTTGGGAATGGGTGAAAAACTAAAAACAATACCTCGCAAGTCTATACAAGTACATGCAATCTAGACGGGAGCATTTGTTCATAGACAGCTACATCTCTTCAAGTCGATTATTTAATAGTAATATTTAATATCAGTGTGGAAAGTAAATGTAAGTATTAACAGCATAATATTTGAAAGAAAATATTTGAGATTAATTATTAAAATAGTTCTAGAGGCATGTTTTCCTCAAAATTTGATTTACGAGTTACTGAATTTTATTCAAGAAATTGAGATACATGGTATTGTTTTATTTTCAGTGAATCGAAAATGAATTCTCGTACTAAGAGAATGCTGGATTTATGCAAGCCAAAAAAGCAAGAAGAAGTAATAGACAGAAGTTTACATAATAATTTAATGCTGGATAATAGTATAGAAAATAGTACATCATTTAATATAATGGATATGCCAGTGGACATTATAGAAGATTATTTTTTGACAGAAATTTTTTATCGTAATACCATTGATGTAGCTTTGGATAAAAGTAATGAGGAAATTGAAGAAACTTTGGAGGAAATTATCCCAGATTTTGAAGAATATAATGAAGCTGTCAGAAGCATACAACTTTCTCCAAATACCTTTGATGTTTTAACACAACCAGTTCAAGATTAAACTTTATCTACCCCAAATTTTAAAGAAAATAATGAAGCTGTTGGAAGCATTCAACTTTCTCCAAATACCTTCAATGGTTCAACACAACCAGTCCAAGATCCATCTTTGTCTAGCCCAGATTTTGAAGAAACTAATGAAGCTGTCAGAAGCACACAACTTTCTTCCAATACCCTCAATGGGTTAACACAACCAGTTCAAGATCCATCTTTGTCTATATTACCTTCGAGCCCATTAACAAGTACAACTGAAAATACTGTGGCTAACCAAGAAGGAATGAGATGTGAAAAATCACCCAAGAAACGAAAATTAGGTAACAATATCAAGAAAATTAATGAGGAGCTGAGGATGAAAGGAAAAAAATATTTGGGGTATCGAAGACCAGCAAACCAAACCAAAACTTTTCATGATGCAGATAGAGGGGAGCGCAAGATGGGTCCAACTTGTTTGTCAACATTTTGCGTTAAATCAAATAAGAGAAAATGCAGTGAAATAAGAGAAGAATCAAGAAAGGACATTATTGCGATGTTCTGGAAGGACTTATCCTGGGATCAACGAAAAACCTATGTATGTAGTTTAGTTACGAAAGAAAGACCAAAAGAACGAAAGCAGCAATTGTTGATAACTGCCGACGTAGCGGGACTCTTAAATATACCATTAAGGTTAGTACAGAAACGGTGCCTGTTTGTAAAAGAATGTTTCTTTCGACTTTTGGCCTCAATGAATGGCAAGTTAATAATTGGGTAAGTCGTAGTTATAATGGAATGTCTCAAGCAAAGGAAGAGAGGCCTAAAATAGGAGGAATTCTTTCTTCTCGAGTTCCTAATGTATTTATGAAAACTTTCATACAAAAATTAAATAAGTTGCCCTCTCACTATTGCCGGAGAGAGACTAACAAATTGTATTTGGAGCAATCCTTTGCAACTATCACTGAGCTTTATAAAGTGTACATTGATGCCTGTAAAGATTCTAACGAAACTGTAATGAGCCAAAATTCTCTAACTAAAATGTTAAGAAAAATGAACATCTCTCTATACAAACCAAAAAAAGATTGTCAATTCAAAGAGAACAATTTATCTGAAGAAGAGTGGCAAAGGCATCAAAACGAAAAGGATAGAGTAAGAGAGGAAAAAGCTAAAGATAAGGAAGAAAGTTTAAGAGGTGCTCAACACGTTTTAACAATGGATCTGGAAGCGGTAAAGATATGCCCTTCAATAATGGCAAGTGCTCTGTACTATAAAAGAAAATTAGCAGTCCATAGATTGTTGGCTTTTTTACGATCACTTACCACATGATTGATATTTAAAATTTAATTTTGTTCTTTTAAATACTTTCATTATTTTCATAATCGTTTTTAAGTCGAGTTTTCTTGTTTTTAATGTATACTGTATTTTTGTTTATAAAAATGTTTAAGAGAAAATAAAAAGTTTCAATTACTCGTAACTCCTTGTTTTCACTTTTCAATAGCTAGTAAGTCTAATTTAGTACATAATTTTTTTTTTAATTAAAAACAGAAACGGAATTCACAGGTTTTTCATATTAATTTGTTTGTTAAAATTTTTCATCAAATATTTGATCGTTATTAATCAACCAAGACAGTTTTATGTTCCTCCTGTAAAATGTTTAAATGAGACTTACGAGGTATTGATTTGAGACCGTCGATATCATGCATGTCGTTTGTGCAATGTTATTGGAATAAACAGTACAGTTGCGAAAGTAATTACTTGCAGCGGTACCTTTTTTGAATTGCTTTAGAAGATGCAATTGATAATATTGTCACCATTCTAAAAAACTATGTGGATATATGTGGATAAAAATAAAAATCAGGATGGATTTACCGAGGTGCAATATATAAAAATATGAGTAGAAAAAATATTGAGTATAGCCCTCAAATTGTTGTGCAACCATAGACATGTGTTTCGAGCTTAAGCTCTCATCAGTACGGTAAAATCAAGTGCGAAGATGTAAAACACTTGGATGTAAAAATAGAAACAAAGGAAGTCAACAACAGGAAGCCAACCACACATTTGTGGCTTCAGTTAGAAGACCTTGAGCTTTCAAGGCTACAACTAACGTCGCCACGGAGGCAGCTATAGCTACCAGCGTGACAATCCTACCTAGGAAAATACAAATCAGGATGGATTTATCGAGGAGCAATATATAAAAATATAAATAGAAAAGTTATTGGGTATAGCCCTCAAATGATTGTGCAACCGTAGACACGTGCTTAAGCTCTCATCAGTACGGTAAAATCAAGTGTGAAGATGTGCAACACTAGGATGTAAAAATAGAAACAAAGGAAGTCAACAACAGAAAGCCAACCACACATGTGTGGCTTCAGTTAGAAGACCATGAGCTTTCAAGGCAACAACTAACGTCACCACGGAGGCAGCTATAGCTACCTGCGTGACAATCCTACCAAGAAAAATACGAATCAGGATAGATTTATCGAGGGGCAATATATAAAAATATGTATAGAAAAGTTAAAGGGAATAGCCCTCAAGCCCACAAATTGTTGTGCATCCGTAGATACTTGTTTCGAGCTTAAGCTCTGATAAGTACGGTAAAATTTTTACATCCAAGTGTTATACATATTCGAACTTGATTTCACCGTACTGATGAGAGCTTAAGCTCGAAACACGTGTCTACGGTTGCACAACCATTTGATGGCTATACCCTATAACTTTTCTATTCATATGATGAAAATAAATGTATACCTAATGAAGAAAAAAACATATTAACATGATTCTTATCAACAAGATAAACTCAGAAACTCTCATTGTCACCAATAAGATCATCAGTTTCGGAATCGTTTTCAAATGGAATCATTATTAATAGGAATAGGTCTTCTCGATCCTACCAATCCCTTATTTATTGTTAGGTATTTTCAACCGATTTCTTTCAACATTCCTCCGTAACGTGGTCCAGTGCAGCTTTCCAAACCATCTCCACCTCATCGGATATAAGGCCATCGCCAATATATTTCTCATATTCTCTGATTAGCACCTGGCCATATTGGTTTTATTGCATTGAACTGGCAATGGTATTGTGGCGAAGCTGCGGGCGATGCCGGACCTGATCAATCACGAATGACCTCGAATAACTGTCGATGCGCTTGCACCGAAAAGAATCTGGACGATTCGAGAATTACTCGAAATTTCTAGGAAGATGAATCGGAAATAAAAAGAACTACGCAGCGGACAGACGGGCAGTCAGTGAAGTGAAAGTCGAATATAAATACCTAGTTCCGTGATTGTTATGTAAATTAGAGTATTGTGTTATTGTATCATTGTATTTCGTTAAATAAATTATTTTTGAGTAAAGTAGACTTTGAATATACTACAGTATGTTAGTAACAGTAATACTTCATGGCCTTGATCACGTAATATCTCATCCGCGGCATTAATTGTAGCTTTTTTATGGATTTAGCAATCAAAAGAAGTTCTGATTTCAACATATTTGGCTTAACACATTTTGCTTATGTACCTCAAGCAATTCATAAATTTCACTTTTTTGCAATGAAGAATTAGGCTATTTATTTAATATTCTTGAATGATAAGATGCGTTTTCCAAAATATTCAAAGACGTTTTCTCTTGGTATTGTAATATATTTATAGTCCAATTCACTCTAAAATAATTTATTTAACGAAATACAATGATTCAATAACACAATACTCTAATTTACATAACAATCACGGAACTAGGTATTTATATTCGACTTTCTCTTCACTGACTGTCCGTCTGTCCGCTGCGTAGTTCTTTTTATATCCGACGTTGACTTCTCCGAATGCTCTAGAATTGTCCATCGAATCGTCCAGATTAATCGAATCGTCCAGATTCTTCTCGGTGCAAGCGCATCGACAGTCTCCCGCGGTCGGTCGCTAGCTACGTGAGAGTTCAGGTCCGGCATCGCCCGCAGCTTCGCCACAGTATTTTGCATTTTTAAGCCACTTTTCGAACATGTCGCAATTCATGTCATGCTAATCCATACTTTTCGAATATGAAGAAAAAATCAAACTTACTTCTGGAACGAAGCCTTTTAAAGAACCGGAATGTAATATAATGTATTGTTTTCCCGGACCGCATCCACTTTTTCTTTTAACACTCTTTACGGACTGATCCGCCACGATTTTGACCTACTCCCATTCGAAAATATCCACGTTTCGTCTAAAAACACTACTTTTCTCAATTTTGAGTTGTAATTTTCTGACATTTTTTCAAAAACTGAACACGTTGACTTACATTTTTGAGGCATATCACATAAATATCTTCGGTTACAATCATTCCTAAAGCAAAACCCAGTTTTTAATCAATTTTGACAACGCAAGTCCAATTTCTAGGACACCTCGCTTTTTTAGAGCATTCTCAAAAACTGGAAGCGTCACGTTTTTCAATAAATCACATTACCTATACTTCCATTTTGATACCATCTCCCAAATCTTCAGTCTTTGGTTTTTTATTTTTTATTTTTTTGGAAATTTTGGGGATGTTTTAAATATTTTTCTCGATATTTTACTCCCAGTGCTCTTGATATTGTTTCCTGTTGATTACTATTTGACGAACCACCATTTGTACTGCTTGCGGGTGTAAGAAACCGGAGAATATATATTCATTCTCCATTTTGAAAATGTTTACTGTCAAATATATCCATTAATCATAACGAAGCCGGTGAGTCGAAAAGTTAAGAGCCGCTAAAAATCATCAACACAAATTATCAACACATCTTCCTTTCGCATGTGAAAATCGTATATGTCTGTCTCATTTATCATTGGGATTTTATTTGAAAGGGTATGATTCAACACACTCTAAGACCGATACTTTTTGACTGTATCAGAAGAACTTTGAGTAGCGGGCTTGGCATGATGCAATTTGCCTGCAAAACTCTGAGTTCTGTGGCAGTCAGACCATGGTTTGCCTTGTTTTGGAGGTCCTTCAAAGCCATATTACTTAGATGGCTGTTCACTTTACTTCCCGCTGGACGTTAACACTTTAAATAAGGACAGCCTCATATGGATTCTGGAGAATACCGGATTGGACTTTATTTAACAAAATAGCAGACAGATAAAAATTCTGTATGGTTGAAAGGCAATACTGCCCTTTTGTGTGACCGTGAGGAAAAGGTGATCCTATTTCGAGATCAAGAGCATTATAATCAGCAAGATTCTTCTACTACACTGCGCAATAGAGAATGGGTTTACAAATGGCTCTACAATTAAAGAAATTGGTAAAATCAATTCACTGCTCTGATATCATGAAACAATGACTTCGTAGGAAGTAATAGCATACAAAAAATAAGTATCTGAGTTGGAACCGCCTTCAATGCTCGTCAGGTTGGTTTATATTGTGCCCACGGACTAAATCTTATAATGGTACCAAATGTCTTCTCTACCATAAAGGTGTTTCGATTTTATATTGGTTAAACGGTGTCAAATGTACTATTAAAACAAACTGAAACGGGTCTTGGTGACAGTTTCAGAGGTTAGTGAAGACACGGATTCCAAAACATGCAGAGTAATTCAGTAAATATTTATTTCCATTGATAAATGAATTATGAAACTATGATATTTTTCTGAATGAATTGAGATTTTTCAAAATGAAATTGTAGATCCACATTAATCACCCAATTTGAGCTGAGGTAATAGAAAAAATGGGGAGAGAGAGAGGCAATTCCAATCCTTTTTCATCCGATTCATACCAAAAATGTTTAGATAACATTGGGAAATCTAAAGGAAAGACATACCGGGTGGCTACGGAAGTATTGCCTACGGAATATCTCAGTTATTGTATGAAGTAGGTTTGTGAAATTTGGAGCGTCGATATAATAACATAAGAGCTAGAATTTGAGCATATTAACATGTCGAAGTTAACTTTCGGTCTGACCGGAAGTAACATCAACTTTCTTATTTTAAATGAAAACCCTATTTTTTTTTTCGCTTTATTCAGCATTCAATTCCCTTTCTAATGACATATCACAAGTTGGTATCTAACCAGAAACTAGATCAGAAAAAAATTATTATTGAAATTCACCGAGTAGGCCGTGGAAGCAAAATGAAAGCCAAAAATTGAAAAGTTGGCTATGGAAACCATACGTCACTTGATAACAGTTGCTACTACTGTGATATTTTATTTTCATTCGTCGGCGTTATAAAAAGCCGCCAAAAAAAATATTGGAAAAATTGGGAAAAAAACAATACTCTGTAGGTCCATAACTTAAATAGGAACATACAACTTTTTCTTGCCAGTACTATTCAGCATAACCATTCCTTTCTAATGATATAATAGAAAGTAATTTTTTGAACTGAGATACCGAAAAATCCAATTATTATTCTTCAAATAACAAAACAGATTATCGCCATACGCAAAAATAAAATTAAAAATAATGTGGAATGATAAATTATATCCTGTAGGTTCTAGGTTAAATAGGAACATAAACGTACTTGGTCTGTGCCATCATCCATAGATATTCTAATATCTACCTATGGACGATGTTTGTGCTATTCAGAATAATCACTCCATTGCAATAATTATTCGAACCAAAATATTAACAAGTAGGCTGATTAAGATGTATTTTGGAATGAAACATAAAAGAAATGAGAGCTGTCACGAACGCTGCTATCCATATTATTTTGACGTTCGAAGTAGTAGAAAAAATCCAATTATTATTCTTCAAATAACGAAAAAACAGATTTATCGAAAAAAAAAAAAAATTCAAATTGATAGGATTGATGTTCGAAATGCATTCCCTCAGCGTCAATACATTTATTGACTCTGGTGATATTTTCATGTAAAACGTTTCTCAACATTTGGGGTGTGATATCTTGGAAAGCTCTACGAATTTTTACTTCTAGCTCATGTAGAGTTGTAGGCTGTGTGGAATACAAACTATTTTTGAGATGCCCCCGTAGAAAAAAGTCGCACGGAGTAAGATCAGGTGACCTTGGTGGCCACCTGACTGGACCATGGGTTGCTATAAGTCTCTCTTGAAAGCGATTTTGAAGATAATTTCTCGCTATTCTTGAATTATGCGGAGGGGCGCCATCTTGCTGGAAGTACATTCTCTCAGTTATTTCCGTTGGTAGGTTGTTAATGAATTCCGAAATTTCATTCGTTAAAAAATTAAAGTATCTCTCTCCGGTTAGTTGGCCTTGAAAAGGAATGGTGCCAACAATATGAGTTCCAACTATTCCTGCCCAAACATTCACACCAAATCTCTCCTGGAAGCCGCCTTGTCGAAACCGGTGCTCGTTTGCTATCGCCCAGTACCTGGAACAAAAGACCGTTCACACTTTTAGCACTTTACTCTTCGACTATCGACAATAATCCAAATGAAGTACAGTACCTACCTTGTATTATTCCTGTTAAATAATCCATTGTTGGTAAATCTTGACTCGTCCGTAAACAAGATATAATAGTTAAATAGGTGATTCTCAGCATTTTGTCGAAGAAACTAATTACAATATTCCAGGCGCCTTTCACCGTCATTTTCATACAAATGTTGATGCAACTGATACTTGAAGGATTTCAATCGATGTTTTTTCAAAATTTTCCTAGCAGAGTCCATACTTATAGCTAATTCGGCGCCAATCTGCCTTGAGGAAATTGTGCTATCATATTGTACTAAAGCTAATACATTAATTTCAGTTTCCTCATTAATAACAAATGCTTCTTGGTCTTCGTGAACATCAGGCTCAGTTCTTAATTTTTCTTCAAGCCACTGGAAATACCTTCTTGACGATTGCTGCCTCCCTGGATATCGCTCTAAATACAATCGTTCAGCGGCATAAGAATTTTTTAAACATTCACCATAAATGAGAAGCATGTCAATTTGTTCGGTTCGTGAATAACGGGGCATTTTTTGAATATTCCACAAACTGATTTCGATTTCCAAACCCTTTTAAAATGGCAGAATCAAAAACACTACTCGCAATAATATGGATAGCAGCGTTCGTGACAGCTCTCATTTCTTTTATGTTTCATTCCAAAATACATCTTAATCAGCCTACTTGTTAATATTTTGGTTCGAATGATTATTGCAATGGAATGATTATTCTGAATAGCACAAACATCGTCCATAGGTAGATATTAGAATATCTATGGACGATGGCACAGACCAAGTACGTTTATGTTCCTATTTAACCTAGAACCTACAGGATATAATTTATCATTCCACATTATTTTTTTATTTTTGCGTATGGCGATAATCTGTTTTGTTATTTGAAGAATTATAATTGGATTTTTCGGTATCTCAGTTCAAAAAATTATTTTCTATTATATCATTAGAAAGGAATGGTTATGCTGAATAGTACAGACAAGAAAAAGTTGTATGTTCCTATTTAATTTATGGACCTACAGAGTATTGTTTTTTTCCCAATTTTTCCAATATTTTTTTTGGCGGCTTTTTATAACGCCGACGAATGAAAATAAAATATCACAGTAGTAGCAACTGTTATCAAGTGACGTATGGTTTCCATAGCCAACTTTTCAATTTTTGGCTTTCATTTTGCTTCCACGGCCTACTCGGTGAATTTCAATAATAATTTTTTTCTGATCTAGTTTCTGGTTAGATACCAACTTGTGATATGTCATTAGAAAGGGAATTGAATGCTGAATAAAGCGAAAAGAAAAAAAAATAGGGTTTCTATTTAAAATAAGAAAGTTGATGTTAGTTCCGGTCAGAACGGAAGCTAACTTCGACATGTTAATATGCTCAAATTCTAGCTCTTATGTCATTATATCGACGCTTCAAATTTCACAAACCTACTTCATACAATAACTGAGATAATCCGTAGGCAATACTTCCGTAGCCACCCGGTATATTTAGGTGTTTTTCTAGAATTTTTGGAGCCTGTATACATAGTCTTCGATTCATTACAGTCGAAGAAATAATAATGATTCATGAAAGGTTGGTGACCAGGATGACCTATTATTTATTTATTCCTGTGGACAATTGTAGAATGGTATAGGAATAGCCTGACGGGTACATGTAGGTAGAATATAAAATATACACATCAATATTATATAGGTAAAAGTAAAGAAAAAAGAAGAGCAGTGACGTATAGAAGAATGGCATATACGAGGATGTATTGATATCTAGTTAGCCTAGACCAGTTCCCTGCATAAACAGAATATTACGTTACCATAGCAACGAATAATAACTTATTAGAAGTGTCAGTGTAAAGTTTGACGTCAAAAAAGTAAACCAGAGTTACGCAATAAATTACAATAAACAATATTGTTGTGTTATTGTGAAAATCGAAAAATTGGAGTATCGAGCCATCATCAAGTACCTGTTTTAAAAGGGTTAAAAGGTAAGCAGATTTACGAAGATATGCTTAATACCCTTGGTGTTCAATGTCCTTCTTATGCGACCGTGAAAAATTGGACTGCAAGCTTCAAAAGAGGTAAATTTTCCATTGAAGATGATGACCGATCGAGAGGGCCAGTTTCTGTGTAGGTCCCCGAAAATATCGACGCAGTTCATGACATGATTTTAGCAGTCTGTCGTATTGGGCTAAAACGGATATCTGAAGCACTGAATATTTCATACGAACCCGTTCATCATATAGTTCTCGTCAATTTGGACATGAGAAAAATTGCTGCAAAATGGATCCCCAAATGTTTGAATGTTGACCAAAAGCGCGTTTGATCTGTGCTCAATTTGAAAACGATGTAGACTTCTTAAACCGAATTGTTACTATGGATGAGACTTGGGTACATTTATACGATCCAGAAACAAAGCCACAATCGATGGAATGGCGACACTCCGGTTCTCCAAGACCTAAGAAGTTTCGTGTCCAAAAATCTGCTGGAAAAGTTCTTGCTTCAGTTTTTTGGGATTGCCATAGAGTAATCATGATTGATTTTTTGGATAAGGGTAGAACAATAACTGGAGATTACTATTCGACATTACTGACCACTTTACGGGAAAAAATTAAAGAGAAAAGACGCGGAAAGCTATCCAAATGTGTTTTGTTTTTGCAGGACAATGCCCCTGCACACAAATCTCATGTTGCCATGCAAAAAATTCGTGATTTAGGGTTTGAATTACTAGAACACCCCCCTTATTCACCAGAATAAGGTCTGGTTTGCAGAGCAAGAAGAAAAATTTTTTTTGAAAGGTCTAGAGACGTTGCAGGTTCGCTGTAATAGATGTATCCAATTAAGAGGAGAATATGTTGAGTAATAAAATATTTTGACATTGAAATTTTGTTTGGTTCTATATTAGGCTAATAATTTTTCAATATATCCTCGTATAAACGCTTACATAACTGTTTTCAAAATAATATTCTACCGAATATCAATATTTTCTTTGTAACAGTCAGAGAGCTATCATATTGGGCGTGTCTAGTAAAATTAATCCTACTGAGAGTGCTGCAAAAATCATCAATTGCGTCTGGTGTTAAGTCCATGGCGACAAGTATTAATATCAAATTTATCTCCATTATGGAAAATGTAAAGACTTGATTCTAAAATGAGAAGTGACGACATGATGTTCTGTTGGACACGTCCACCAGGGATAGATCCCAAAAGCATATATCAAATCGGAGTCGACTGTCAATTTGACATAACGAAATATTCTCTGCTTACAATATTCCTCCGTTTTCTAACTTGGTAAGAGTAGGAGTATAGAGTTCAGATTTGAGTGTTTCGCAATTTATGTCCCAGTCTAAGTATTCGTCAACATTTAGTCCTAAAAATTTTACATTACCCGTATCTGTGGAAATTAGATTTGATGACTCATCTGATTGCATTCGTTTTTTTGGGATAAGGAAAAGGTTTGCTCTACTCCAGTCGCATTCTAGTTGCAAGACTTGATTGCATTTATTAGCAAGTATTTCCTTACATATATCTGATATAATCATCGAAGTGTCGTCTGCATATATTGTCAGTGAAACTTGTATTGGCTACTTATCCAGATCATTATTATATAGTATGAAAAGTATAGGTCCCAATACCGAGCCATGTGGTACACCGGTATTAATTTCTGGGTGGCACTTGCTTGCCTCAATATATTCTCCGCAAGTTTTACATAATGTGAATGTACTGCCGTCATTGTTGAAATGGGTATTACCAACAATACAGTGCCGGTTTTCTGAAAATATATCGTGTTTATAAGAGTGGGAATTGAAACTATATAAGAAAGCATACTAAAAATTTTTAGAAAAATATTAAACTACTGTGATAGGCCGGTAACTGCAGGCTAGAAGACGAGAAAAGAAAACTGTAGGTCACAATGAGCTTATGACAAGAGGCATAAGATGTCCGGAGGACTGCTCACTGCTAAAATCCTATACAATAGGAAAGTTGGGTCGAAAATCCATCAGAAAACAACTACTTTCCTGGCTAATGCCACGACGAACATTGAATTACATCTGATGAAATTTCCGTGCAGAGTTCCTACAAGGTTCTCTCTGCAATTGCTTGGTTGCATGGGAATGTTCATCGAAACATTCGGACCACCTATATATCGATTTCGGAGTGTTGCTCCTCATCAGTATAGGGTAGGTCTAGCAGTCAATAACTAATGACTGCAACGAATGAATCGACGACCAAACCCATTTACAGACCGAAACTGAGATCGCGCCCGCACAGTGGATTAATTCCAAACTGCGAGCGCCATCTCAGTGCCGGAAGCCCAACCAAAGCAATACCCATGACCACGATCGTCAAGACCGTATATAAACAGAAAAGAAAACTGTAGGTCACAATGAGCTTATGACAAGAGGCATAAGATGTCCGGAGGACTGCTCACTGCTAAAATCCTATACAATAGGAAAGTTGGGTCGAAAATCCATCAGAAAACAACTACTTTCCTGGCTAATGCCACGACGAACATTGAATTACATCTGATGAAATTTCCGTGCAGAGTTCCTACAAGGTTCTCTCTGCAATTGCTTGGTTGCATGGGAATGTTCATCGAAACATTCGGACCACCTATATATCGATTTCGGAGTGTTGCTCCTCATCAGTATAGGGTAGGTCTAGCAGTCAATAACTAATGACTGCAACGAATGAATCGACGACCAAACCCATTTACAGACCGAAACTGAGATCGCGCCCGCACAGTGGATTAATTCCAAACTGCGAGCGCCATCTCAGTGCCGGAAGCCCAACCAAAGCAATACCCATGACCACGATCGTCAAGACCGTATATAAACAGAAAAGAAAACTGTAGGTCACAATGAGCTTATGACAAGAGGCATAAGATGTCCGGAGGACTGCTCACTGCTAAAATCCTATACAATAGGAAAGTTGGGTCGAAAATCCATCAGAAAACAACTACTTTCCTGGCTAATGCCACGACGAACATTGAATTACATCTGATGAAATTTCCGTGCTCATTGTGACCTACAGTTTTCTTTTCTGTTTATATACGGTCTTGACGATCGTGGTCATGGGTATTGCTTTGGTTGGGCTTCCGGCACTGAGATGGCGCTCGCAGTTTGGAATTAATCCACTGTGCGGGCGCGATCTCAGTTTCGGTCTGTAAATGGGTTTGGTCGTCGATTCATTCGTTGCAGTCATTAGTTATTGACTGCTAGACCTACCCTATACTGATGAGGAGCAACACTCCGAAATCGATATATAGGTGGTCCGAATGTTTCGATGAACATTCCCATGCAACCAAGCAATTGCAGAGAGAACCTTGTAGGAACTCTGCACGGAAATTTCATCAGATGTAATTCAATGTTCGTCGTGGCATTAGCCAGGAAAGTAGTTGTTTTCTGATGGATTTTCGACCCAACTTTCCTATTGTATAGGATTTTAGCAGTGAGCAGTCCTCCGGACATCTTATGCCTCTAGAAGACGAGAGTTGCTCTTTTATTACATTAATGACATTAATCAATCTAGGACTTATTTATGTTGAGTGTGAATAGATCATTGTTCAAACTGGTGTTTTGAGCAGTGGAAGGTTGGTTTTTCCATGTCTCACTAGTCATTGCAAAAAAGTGTAAGCAGTTTTCGATGAAATCCTGTAAACATGGATTGGGAAACAGGGTGCCTGTAACTCTCGAAATATTTTCGTGGTTATTTTATTTTTTGCACAATACTAGTAAATTTTTCTGATATGATCACCAATGTTAAAGTGTCTATCAGCTAATTTCTCAACAGTCTCCTACTGAACGTTTTCGGTTCACACCAAATTCTGATCGTACCAAAGCCAGCGTACTAGCATAGCTCTGAATGATTCCTATTATAACTTCCTCCATTGAAGCTTATCAACAACACTATTCGACCATCAACAGGGAACAGGGCAACAAAAGAAATCCCATTGAATAGACCCATTCCGAGGGATAATGTTCGTGTGATAACGCTCTACAGGGCCATTAATATTTTATGACGTTACAAGACATCAAAAGCAATCGTTAAATGTTACTCTGGCTAATGATTGTTTATTTTAATGCGTGAAAAGACAGCATTATTTGCTTGTTAACACCATCGAGTCGTTAGAGAAAATTGTGAAATAGAAAATGCAGAGTATACTTGTTGGTGGTGATAATTGATTTATCACTTTGGTTTTATAGATTTGGAAATTATTGCTCATTATTATTGCTCGTTGGTGACCATTATTTGCGAAATGTTCTGAGATAATTAATTGGGTATTTATTGTGAACATTTCAAACTATGCTATGCTATGCTATGGTAGTCAATTGAATGGTCCTGCCCATTTTTCTCACTTAATAAGAAGGTTATCAAAAAAATTGGATAAAAGTTGAAGGGTATTTCATTTTACACCTTTCTATAATTTTGTATATTTTTTAGATGTGCCATTGGTGGAGAAGTGACGTCATCGGCATTTTTTAAATTGAACTATTTATCATGTTTGGTATCGCTACATAGCTTGTTTTTTCGCATTTCAGTATTACTAATAATATTTTAACTCTCTCGATAGGTACAGTGTGTTTCGTATTTTTGTATTCACCTCTGTAATTCACTTACCCATTGCTTAATTTGTTCAAAAATTTTCTCAATCGGGGAATGTAGCCAGTTGGATATTTTTAACGATATTGCAGTTTGATTCAGACAGTGGCGTACGTTCAAGACATATTTATGTGGGAGAGCACAATGCGTTTTGACGGACGGTGTGAAATCAAACTTGGAAGAAATTATACATGGGGTGCCTCAGGGTTCTATATTGGGGCCGACTCTTTTCATTTTATACATAAATGACCTTTTTTATCATATTTTGCCCAAAAAAAGTATTATTTTTGCTGATGACACAACTTTAATTGACCGAAAGAGGGATATGGTGGAATTGATCGAATCCGCCAAAAACACTTTGGAAGTAGCAGGGGAATGGTTCGGCACCAACAAGCTTTTGCTGAATTCGGAGAAAAACCAGAATCTCATTATATCTGCCAATGCAAATATATCAGATGGACATAATGTAAAGTTGCTTGGCACATATGTTGACGATAGACTTAACTGGAAGTATCATGTGGAGAAACTGGCGAATAAATTAGTTAGTGCTACTTTTATGATTCTTAGACTAAAGAACCTAGTAGGTATTGATACCCTCAGGTACAGCTACTTTGGACTTTTCCATAGTCATTTGACCTATGGAATCATTTTGTGGGGAAATTCTAGCCACTCAAATAAAATTTCCATTTTGCAATAAAGGGTCATTCGAATTTTAGCAGGAGCGGGTTACAGGGATCATTGTCGTGCCCTCTTCTTTCAACTTCAGATCATGCCATTTCCTTGTGCTTATACGTACTACTCTCTCCTTGAAATACATAAAAATAGAGCGGATTTTGCTCTTCATTCAGATGTACATCAGTATCATACTAGATCAGGAAATTTACTGAGAACTCCTAGATACAGGCTCTCAATGTCTCAAAAAAACTCTCTAAATATTCACTAATATAATAAGCTACCAGAAGCAATAAGAAAGCTGAATTTCCACATGTTCAAAAATAAAGTTAAATCTTTTTTGTTGAAGTACTGTTTTTACTCGGAAAATGAGTTTCTCATCTACGACTACAAGATCGAGGACTGGTGAAATACTCTCAACCAACTGGGCGTGAATGCCTGAAATCTAGTATATTTAAGTGAATGTATTTCATCTTCTTTGTTTTACTTTTTTAACTTTAGTTTTTATTGTAGATTGACTTGTGCTTAGAATAGTGTCTCAATTATTTCAATTAGACTGGATTTTTTATTGTCTTTTTAAATATATACTGTCTTTTTTATTCATAATTTTAACTAGGTGATATTATTTTAAGTATAGATATTTCTAAAAAATCTTTCCTCAAAGACCTGCTACAAATGTGATAAAATTATGTAACGTAGTCAATAAACTCTACTCTACTCTACTCTATGTATAAGTTTCTCAGATGCATATTTTTCGAAGAATATTTCCAGTTATTTTTCTATTGGAAAATGCCATTAGAAAGTTTTCTTCCAGAATAATTAAAGTGCCGTAATCCTGAATATTTCCTGAATAGAAGGTACAAGGAAAAAACCAGGAATAGTTATTTGATTAAATAGTTCAAAATATAACTATTTTTGAATGAGAAGAAGGTTGCAGGACAACTTATGTAGAGCGGCTATTTCATTCAGTTATTCATGTGTGGTTAGTCATGAAAACAGATTTTCCTTTAAACCCGTGATCTGGAATAAAAAATTTACCGTCCCGAATTGCTGAGCCATTGAGCTAAATTTTGAAAATATTTCATGACCAACACTTATTTTATGAGGCGAATGTTAATTGTAAACATCGTAAGTGAATTTTTTTAAGAAACAATTGTCAATGTAGCACATACAAAATATTATTTTACAAATCTCACGTACGCCACTGTCTGAATCAAATTGCCATATTGCTCAAAATATCCAACTGGCTACATTCCCCGATTGAGATTTTTTTAACCAATTGAGCAATAATAGGTAAGTGAATTACAGAAATGGACATAAAAATACGAAACACACTGTACTTATTGAGAGATTGAAATGATATTAGTATTAATGAAATGAGCAAAAAACAAGCTATATAGCGATACCAAACATGACATAAGGTTCCATTTAAAAACACTGCCGATGACGTCACTTCTCCACCAATGACACATCTGAAAAAAGATTTGAATTTATAGAAGGGTGCATAGAGTAATACCCTTCAACTTTAATTCAAGCTCTTTTTCGATAACCCTCATATTTACTGACAAAAAAGGGCGGGTTCATACGTTTGACCAACTCTGTATATTTCTCGTCTATTGCTTGCTTGTAAAAGTGAACACGTCACCAAAACTCAATAGGTGACCCCGGAGCGCGAAGGCAAATAATCATATTAACCATCCTTCTTTACCTTTGGGTATAGGTACTCTATGCGTGTTATGAGGGAGTATTACTATTATTATTTTGAATTAAAATTCTCCAGTCGGGACCCATCAACCACTCCCCAAATTATGGGGCAGGCAGCTATTGGATCTGGGAATCGTGTGCCCTGAGCAGACGTCATGATGACAGTCTTCTGCATTCTTCACATCGCCAAGGGACCCTATTATCAGAACAATCATTTTTATTATATGTCAAAACATTTGAAACATTAATTTCTACGTTTATAACATTCGATAAATGTTTATAAATAAATACATACGTAATACATGTTAATGAATACTGAAAAAACTTGAAAGAACCTTGTTATAAGGTATAACTATATATAAATCAAGAACTGATTTGTCTAATTGAAAACTAACAATATTTTTTGTCAAAATTTATATCTGAATATGTTTTGTCCAATTTGAATATTTTTTCTTGTTTTGGTTCACATGAATAGGAAAATCCTGTAATGGTCATGAAACATCGTGAGAGCCGAAGAATAGTAGGTAGGAATTAATGTTCCTCTTGAATTTCTGCGGAATGTATGAATATTTTGAAGGTTTGAATATTGAAAAAAAAAATCAATCATTAATTAATATTTTTGAAATCATGAAAGATATCTGTTTCTGTTTTAATCAGTCTCTTAGACTATTTTTATAGAAACACAAAGATTTTGTTGTTCTAATAATATCTCTGGTATGACAAATACTTATGGAAAAAGTTCCTTGTACCTACTTTTTTTTCAATCTAGTTTTCATTAGTACTTTTATATCTCGTTTCATAAAGATGATCTCTAAAATTGATATCCCTTTTAGTTTTGATAATATAGATATTCTATAAATAAACTGAACAACATCAATTTTTCTACATTTTCACAAAGAAGATCAGAAGGAAACAAATAATTTTGATGAAATATTTCAAATTACAGATAAAGTACAGTTTCACTGAGAAAAATTGATTCAGAAACTTGAATTTTCTCAGTTTCTTTATGACAAAAAATATGATGGTCTCACTTCAATGGCTGTCGATCATTATTCCTATATATTTGCCAAATTCGGTTTCATTAATTTTATTCAAAATTACTATCAATTTTGAGTGGACCTGAATTTGAGAATGTATTCTGATAACAGGAAAAAATTATTCGTTTTATTAAAATTTATACTCAATATATTCTGATCAAACCAATCTTATATATTTCTCAAATCTGTATTTATTAATTGTTTCATATCATCCCAAGCAGTGTAAGTAAGAAATGCATGTGAACGTGTAATTCTCTCTAAATTCAATACATCGATAGGATATACATATATTGAATAGAAGTAGCCCCAAGACATAACCTTGATAATTCCACCAATTTCATCTTTATTCACAATATACGAAGATTACATTTCCCTGAAAATCTCTGCAAAGGCATATAGCACACTCCTTGAAATACCAATTCAATAACTGGTTGAGTTCAAATCATGTAATAACAGTAATAACAGTAATAACAACAATAATAACGAAAATAGGAATTCAAGTTGATTCCACAATCGCAAAAAATAACGTTAACAACAAAATTGAAAGAAATATCAAATTTTAAGGACTCCACCGAATAAAAATCAACTTTGAATCCATATTCCTACCAATACAAATATTGACAAACCCGTGTCAGTATATACCAATTAATTACATTTTACTATGGTTAATTAGATTGTAAATTGATTGAGGAATGACATTTGTTTCAATACACTGAAATGAACGTGGTCAAACAGCAAAGATGGTATCGAAATTTTTATATTCCAGTGGGTCTGTTTTTTGTAAAATATGTGTAATTGCATTTGAATGAAAACCACAACTCTGAAATTTTTGGCTAAGAATATATTATTTCAGTTTTAAAGAATTCTTCTAGATAGTTTCAACTTTCAATGCCATGGTAATAATCCAACAGTATGGATGACCTGATATTAATGATCAATGCTTGATTTTAACTCCAAACGGCCCTCATAGCAAAATAGACTAAAAGGATAAACAATACAAGAGACGCCTCTGCTCTTGCATCATGAAGCTGTCTGTGCAATTCGGGATTGCCAAAATATTGTCAATCGCGCCACCTTTTGTCCAACCGACGAACTACTTGTATTGATTTTTCGAAAAACTGGCGCATTCGCCCTAATTTAAAAGTTGCAAATTTCATAGGGTTGACAGTAATTATTAATAGATTTGCTTAGCTAATTTTATTTTGGTCAACGAGCATACACATTTGTAACTCCAAGCAAGTACAGTTCTACATTTCAAATGTATAGCAAAAACTATTTTTAGAAGCAGGCTTTAATTTATAAACAAATTAACAAAAAAGTAAAAAATTAATATTCATTGCGGTAACTAAAAAAAACACACATTCAGTTATTTTACTTAAAGCGAGAGGTCTGAAACGTTATCACATTTGAAATAAGCCTCAATCAAGCTTAGATATTTGAATTTTTAAAAGTTTTTTGATTTTCATGCACTACCTACATATTACTTTTTTACTTTTTAGCTCAATAGTGTATGAATGAAAGCTTGCTTCTTGGCGATTTTTTACGTTTATTTTATTGTATTATAATAATATAATAATAATGTTTATTAACTCATGATCATACATATAAAATACAATAAAAACAGAGAAAGGTAATCAGGTTAATAAACAGGAGAAAGTCATGTAAACTGTTGCCAGTTTGTGTGTGACTAAAAAATCAGTTATTAATAATTAAATTATAAATAAATAGAATAAAATTGAATAAAATAGATTTGATAAAATCCGGACGACAACAAATGTATATCTAAAAGTAACGATAATAAAAATAACAATAAACATGTAATACTAATAATAACAATGATAATCTTCCCTAAGGTATTGTAAATTTTTTCTTGTAGTTAATATTTTAGTTTTCAGTTTTCCTCACAAACACTTTTCCGTATTGCATCCATACAAATCTATAATTTTTACCCCTTTTGTTGTCATCATCTGCCTGTACCATTTTCCTGTCATCCGTCTCTCAATCCCAATAATTGCGTAACTAAATACTCGTCCGCCATAAACATTTTTATGGTACTCGACGCGATTTATTGCTCAATTGTCGAACACATTGTATTGCATTGAAATTTTATTGCCGGCTTTATGGCTTTTCATTCTTGGACCTGATGTTTGGACGCAGATACTCGAAAGCCGGCGATCTGTTTAATCGAGGTCATAGCAAATGCAGATGATGGAGACATCAAATTAAATTCAACATTGAATCAATGTAGTCAGTTTACGACGTAAACTTGAAGATATTTGGGATTTCTTCTTCTTTTTCAAATTAAACGTTCAACTCATCACTTACAGCGAAAAAAATCTGAGTGAAAAGTACGGGGAAAAAATTCCAGGAGAAAAAGTCCGGTGAAATAAGCTAGAGAAAAAAAAATCTGTGAAACATTTCAGGGAAAAGAAGCTTGGGTAATACGACATGGAAAAATATTTCGAGGAAGAAATCAATGGGAAAAAAGCAGACGAAAAAAGTACAGAGAAAAAATCTGGAGAAGAAAGTCCGGGAAAAAAGCCAGGGAAAAAATATCAGGAAAAAAATTCCTGGGTAAAGTCCGTGGAAAAAATCCACGAAAAAATTCGGGGAAAAGAAGCCTGGGAAAAAAGTCTAGGGAGAAATCATGGGAAAAAGGCAGAGAAAAAAAAGTACAGAGATAAAATCTGGAAAAAAATGTGCGGTGGAAAAAAGCCAGACAAGAAAGGCCGAGGAAAATGTTCGGGGAAAACGTACGGGAAAAATGGTCCGAGGAAAACGAGTACGTGAAATAAGTGTATGGGAAAAAATAAAAAGAGCCAGAGGAAAAATACTCTGGAAAAAAAAGTGCAAAAAAAGAGTCTGGGATAAAAAAGTCAATGAAAAAAAAAATCTGTGAAACATTTCAGGGAAAAGAGACTTGTGGAAAAAGTTCGGGGAAAAAAGACATGAAAAAATATTCCGAGGAAGAAATCAATGGGAAAATTGCAATAGAAAAAAGTACAGAGAAAAAAAATTTGGAGAAGAAGAAGTCCTGGAAAAAAGCTTGGGAAAAACGCCATGACAAAAAGTCCTGGGAAAAAGCCCGTGGTAAAAACTACACGGAAAAAATATGGGAAAAAAATCGTGAAAGAAAAGACCGGTGAAAAAGTCCGAGAAAAAATCAGGGGAAAGAATGCAGATGCAAAAATAAGTACAGAGAAAAATATATGGAAAAAAATCCGGGGGAAAAAAGCGGCATAGGAAAGGCCGGGAAAAATGTCAGTAGAAAATGTACGAGGAAAAGGAGTCAGAGGAAAAAGAGAACGTGAAAAAAGTGCCTGAGAAAAAATAAAAATAGCCCGAGTAAAAAGAGTCCGTGAAAAAAGAGTCTCGGAAAAAGAGTCTGTGAAAAAAGAGTCCGTGAAAAATGAGTCCATGAAAAAAGAGTCTGGGAAAAAATGCCAGGAAAAAAAAGACCGGAGAGAAAGAGTCTGGTGGAAAAAGCACAGAGAGAAAAAAATCTATGAAACATTTCTGGGAAAATAAGCTTGGGGAAAGAATCTGGGGAAAAAGGACATGGAAAATATTCCGAGGAAGAAATCAATGAGAAAAATGCAGAGGAAAAAAAGTACAGAAAAAAAAATTTGGAGAAGAAAGTCCAGAAAATAAAGCCTTGGAAAAAATTGTAAGGAAAAAAGTCCTGGGAAAAAGATAGGGAAAACCTTTGGGGAAAAGAAGCACAGGTAAAACTTCCCGGAAGAAATCCAGGGAAAACGTACAGGGCAAAAAGATTCAGAGGAAAAAAATTCCGTGAAAAAAGTATCTGGGAAAAAATAGTACCTGAAAAAATATGCCTGGGAGAAAGTCCGGGAAAGAAAGCACTGAGAAAAAAAATTCTCTGAAAATTCCAGGAAAAAAAGGTCAGGTAAAAAGGAAAAGGAAAGGAATTCCCAGGAAGAAGTCAAGGGGAAAAAGCAGACGAAAAAAGTACAGAGAAAAAAATCTGGAGAAGAAAGTCCGGGAAAAATTACCAGGGAAAGAAGTCCTAGGGAAAAGTCCGTGAAAAAAAGTCCGTGGAAAAAAGATTGACGAAAATATTCAGAGGAAAATTTCCGGGCAAAAGAAGCCCAGGGAAGAAATCAGGGGAGAGGTCATGGGAAAAAAAGGAAGAGAAAAAATCTGGAGAAAAGAGTTTGAGGCAAAAAGCCAGATAGTGAAAGCCGAGGAAAAAGTTTGGGGAAAACGTACGGAGAAAAAGATTCCGATGAAATAGAGTCTGTGGAAAAAGAGTTTAGGAAAAACTAGTTCGAGAAAAAAGACTTTGTGAAAAAAGAATCCGGAGAAGAAGAGTACGGGAAATAATGCCCAGAGAAGAAAAATTCTGTGAAAAATTTCTAGAAAAAGAAGCTCAGGCAAGAATTCAGGGGGAAAAGACATGGAAAAAATCCAGGGAAGAAGCCAAAAAATCTGGAGAACAAAGTCTTGTGAAAATAGGTCCGGGAAAAAAGTCCTGGGAAAAAAGTCCTAGGAAAACGTCCGGGGCAAAGAGTTCGAGAAAAAGAGTCCGGGAATATGTTAACAACCGACCAGGAAAAAAAGTCCGGAGATAATTTTTTTTACAGAAATTAATTCATGCTTTCCTTCACATGAAATTGAGCAATAGTTCAGATGCTCATAATAAATATTCCTGGAGTATTTTGTATTATATCACATGCTGCAAGTATGTTTTCTCTCAATTTCTCTAAGATATAAAGGAACTTATGTTAACTAGCGTAGTAAGATGATACCACAAAAATAAATCAAAGCAATCGAAATCGGGGGAGCTTGGTGTATCGTTGAAAAAAAAAGCAGGTATCTTTCAAATCATACGGGTAATGAAAATACCATTGACGTACCATTTTGTCCATTTTTGGGTTTGAAAAATTGAAGTGCTCATACGCACGCCGGCACGCCACTGTTTGCTGAAAATAGAGTTTGTATTAAAAAACGAGCTCATTTTTTTGGAATCAATATTACTGAAATATCCTAACGGATTTCAGGATTGTTAGATTTCTCTGTTTTTCCTTGAAATTCAACACCCTCTATTTTCGTAACGTACGAATATATTGACATATCATGAAGGAACACCCTGAATGTACTCAACCTTACTGGATTGCACCGAAACAAAAAAAGAACTATTCGAAAATCTATCTTTAAACCAAATGACTCGATTAACTATCGAATGGATTAGAACTGAAGGCAATCCCCAGCTACCATTCCAGAGGTATTGTGAGCAGAGTGGCATAGATCGCTATCATATTATTGCCGGCTTAAGTTGTGCGATCCAGCAGGAAACCTGCAGGGTCATCAGATTTCACACCAAAACGTCACGAATGCAAGATTGGCTGGATGCAGGAGCTAAATTTTATACTTTTATTGAGTAATCTTGAAGCCCAGTTTTTGTGTGTTTTGTTGGAAGGAGAATTGTTTAATCAGAAAGTTTTGATCTATTTCATTCATTACTCATAGGTTAATTTAATGCAGTACGAGGATACGCTCTGAGTCTGCAAGGAACACTCAGAAGTTCAAAGTAATACGAGTAGAACTGTTGGCAATACAATAATAATGAAACAATATATCTCGATCAGTTATAAAAATAATACCTACTACTATTAATAATACAGGGTGATTCACGACGAATTGTACATAGTCCAACCTAAGTACTATAGTCCAAGGCCATTTCATATCTGGTATTAAAAACTGCTTTGTAGCGTTATTGACGGATATACAGGGTGATATTTGAAAATATGTAAATTATTCTACGTTGAATATCTTTAAAAGTAAAACACTCAGACATATGAAATTTGGCACAATGAGAATGCTCCCTGAGCACAATGAAATAGGCTTTTAAAAAATTTCAATTTCAGGTCCGGACTTTTAACAGTTTAACAGTCAACTTCCACAACTGTTATGAAAAATGAAACCGAGAGTAAGTGCAATTACAAACATACAAATACTAAATTCAGTTTTCTAGTAAATTTAATTCAGTTGGCTCGACTATAACAATAACATATTAATTAAACACTACTTAAAGAAGTCTTATTTTCAAAATGTCATTCATTCGCCTCACGAAACTTTTCAAGATATTTGGGTTTTCTTATCTGATCTCAATGCCTTTTTGTGAAGCGAACTGCTTCAATTATTCTCTCACGTAGCTGTTCTCTTGTTGTGATATCTACCTCACAGACTATGCTTTTTAAAACGCCCCACAAATAATAATCTAGTGGGGTATGGTCAGGTAATCTCGCCGGCCACGAAAGCGGCCCACCACGTCCCATCCATCTATTCTTTCAATAGAGTAAGTAATACTTTCCTTTGTTTTGATAAAATATTTTTTCCAATGTAGTAGCCATATTAGAAAAACATTAATTTACACTGTTTTCAAAAGTAAAAGTTTTTTTTATGTTGAACAGAATTTTTTATTTCGGTTAGTATCATCCGCTTTGACGTGACAGAAAGAAAATTTATTCATTCCGCTTTTCAGGGTGTTGTTTTTACAGGATCAATAAAATCGTGCAAAAAAAATTAATAATGCACTGGAATTTCAACGGTTGATTGAATAATACTTTATCTCGAGTAATATGAACTTTATTTATGATTTTTGTTGAAAAATGATGATCAGTCAGAAGCAGAATGTGAATTCATTAAAATTATGGGGTTGTAACATTATTTGTGATTTACCTGTCAATAAAATCTATTATTATTATATGGCTTTGCTTTTGAGAGACCAATAAAAATCTAAAAAAAGTTCGGACATAAAATTTATCTTTATTAAAAATCCATTTTATTTTATAATAATATATAATAATTGGAAAATGTTAACCGGCTTTTCCAAAAGATTTTCCGAAACATATCGACTTTTCAAAAATTCAAATACGCCGAACCGTTCATTTAAACTCAATTTCAAAAAATGCGACGGGTAGAGATTAAATAGACAAACAAATCCTACCCGAACTATTTTACAAAACAATTATCGCAAAACAACAAAAACTTGAAAAATCATTAACTCGAAATTTGAATTATGAAAAATAAGATATTGATCGTAATAATGATAAAATTTCATTCCGAACCGATTTTCTCCGATTCGATTAAAAAGTGGAAAAATGACGAAAATATTTAAAAAAAATAATTTTTTTACAAAATCACCAAAAACTCGAAGAAGAAATGAGATATCACAAAAATGTATACGTTCACTTTCATAGTCTTTGAATAGGTCTACACAAAATTTCAATCAAATTTCTCCATACCTAAACTAGGAAAAATCTTTGAAAACTGATCAAATCGACAAAAAATCAAAATTGAAAGATATCAAAGAGTGGATAAAATCAATTTCATTGTCCTCAGCTAGGTCCACAAAAGATATAAACAATTTTTTCTAGGACAGTTCGTAAACTTAGCTTTTATTCACTGCTGACTGTGCGTAATGTAATACTTTTTCGCACAAGCGCGTAAAATAATAACCTGTACGTAAAATCATCAACTGTGCGTATAGTAATTTTTTACACACTGTTCATACATGAGGTACTGAAAAACTGTATGTGAACAGTCTTAATGACTTAGAATATGTTAAAAAAGTTCTCTTGTTTTGGAAAAAAAGGGTCTCGGCGATTTTCTGAACAACTTTTCTAAGAACGATATTTTTAAACATTTCCATTTATTTCTCGCAAACTTATTGTCCAATTTCAAAAATTCAAACACGTTTGGAGAATTCAGAAGCCTTTCCAATTAGGTGCCACATAACTTACAATTCCGCTTGACATTTTTGAGGGGTTGGCAGTGGACGTAAAGGGGATGTAACGAGCAAGGTGATTTTTACTTGAAAACTTGTCCCCCTCACAGTTACTGTTTACAGGTCTCGGCTATTTTCCGGAAACCGTCTACTCATCGAGATATTGCGGGTGAGAAATTTTCAAATGAACACTCGGTATGGTAATCTCAATGTGTGTTAAATTCCGATTTCAAACTTAGAATTTTATTGAATTCTGACTTTAAAATCGGAGTTCTATAATATTACGACTTCAAAGTAAGAAATTTGCGAAAAATAATTTAAAAAAAATATGTGGTCCTTCTACATCTTCATAAAATTCCATTACAGGATATTATATTATCGAACAAAAGTCCTCAAAAGAACTTCTTCTCATAAATTCTCAGTCAAAGACTTCAAACACCGATCGATAGCTCCAGCCGCACTGGGAGTGACATAGCGACATCTCTTCAAATCCACGCGAATCTCCATGGGGTTGAGGGATGCGAGTAGGGGTTGTTGCAGATTTCTTCCTTGATATAAATTTTGTTTGGGAAGTTTACTTTACCGACCGTTGGTGTCGATCGATTCTTATAGATGAATAAGGGTAGACGGGAGCGTTTATCTACAGTGTGTTCAACAACCTAATACTGTGAATTAGGAATACAGGGTGTTTATTAAAACTTGTATAGACTTTGAATGGTAACTCTTTTACTAATTTCCAAATAAAAATAAATGATGAATATGTGTCCACAAATGTTTCATTTCGGAGATACAGGGTGTTGAAGTTGAAATTTCATTTTCAATTATTTTGAATAACTTTTGCAAAAAATATTTTTTTTGCACAAAATTTAGTGGACATTTTTTGAGGTGAGATATCAAAATTTGGGATTAATTTCCATGTAGCACTTAGAGGGCGCTTCGTACGCTATCATTATTTATTTTAATTTGCCTTAACTTTTTTGCCAGTAAACTTTTGGGGTTTTTCAAATGTGAATTTTATTCCTACACCTTTTGTTGGCAAAACAGGTAACCCTGCTCAACAAAGCTAGGGGCAAGTATTTTTGAGAAATATGCTAATTTTTATATCGATGCTGGTAATGAGGTCACTTGCCAGATGAAGTTGCCCAGAACATTACAAAAACTGATTATTTGATAGATCTCGCTAAAATGAACAACTTCTTTACTATCAATATTCATCGAATAGAGATTCGTTCCCATTGCAGAGAAATGAAATTTTAAAGTACATCAGTTTTTAAACATCTTATACCTTGAGAATGAAACATATCCCGATATATCTTCGTGGAAAAAAGTTATTTGCATACCTACTTAGTTTTTGTAAAGTTCTGATCTAGCGCCAAAGCGACCCCATACCTGCATCGATGCAGGAATTTGCAAATTTTTCAAAAACGTATGCATCTAGAGTTGTTGAGCGGGTATACATTTTTTTGCTTGAGAGGACTGTAGGAATAAGATTCAAATATAAAAAAAAGTTAGAGCAAATTAAAATAAATAATGATAGAGTACCCAGCGCCCTCTAAGTGCTACATAAAAATTTATACCAAATTTTGATTACTCACCTAAATTTTGTGCAAAAAAAATATTTTTTGTAAAAGTTATTTAAAACAATTTAAAATAAATTTGCAACTTCAACACCCTGTAGGCATGAGGTATACTTTTGAAGAAGTTTCTATAGAATTTTTGTCGACTATCTAGATTTACGGAGTGTGTCCCTACTTTGAAACGATTTTTGATACTACAATACAATAACTCCAAAATTATCCAAACAATTAAAACCAGGTTCTTGTATTGATAGGATGAGTTATACTTTCATCGTCAAGAAACAAAAATATACAAAAGAACCGGAAGACGATAAGGATTTTTTTGAATAATTTAGAGTTTTAAGTCAAAATTTCGATGAAAAAGTCGAAAATTCAGAGAAAATGTCGAGGATCGAGAAAAACGTGGAAGTTTACAAATAAAACGACTTTATATTGATTTGGAATTTCGAGAAAAAATCTGGAAGTTTCGAGTAGAGACAACATGTGCCAGGCAATGACTTTTGGAAGATTGCAATTTTTGACACCGTTTATGAGGTATACCGGGTGTCCCAAATTTTATGTGACAGGCAATATCTGGTTTGTTGGAGGAGATATACAAAATCGTTTATCACAAAAGTTTTACGAGTTTATGAGAGCTATATTTTGATATAATTTTTAAATATACAGGGTGTTTGATGTAAAAGATATTATTTTCACTACTCCCCCTTTGAATGTGGATGATCTGAAAATGAAAATTCGACTAGCGTGCAGTGATATTACGCCTAATATTATAAGGGCGACTTGTACGAGAGAAGTGATTCGACGTTTCGAAGCCTGTATAATATCTAATGGGCGTCAGGGCGTCACTTTGAACAATTTTTATGACTTATATCTAGGTACCTACCATTCTTATGAAATGATTTATCAAGTTATATTATTTACATTGTTATTAACGGTTTGTTTTCGAATACACCTCTTTCAATTTCGCAATTGTTTCATATTCAAAATGATTCCTGACTGAATTCCACAACTCAAAATTGAAACCATTACTTCGAACACCCAACATTTTGACTAATTTTCATGTGATCTGATGCAGAGAGAATAATTGTACGAGATATTTTTAAAAATAATAGTCGTTCTCAAGACTTTACATTTCAAGCAATAACTCCGTAACCGAATTTCAAAAACTAAACGTGAAATGATATCAGAATACAACGTAGAATCTGAATATGTGATAATATGCAGGGTGATCTATTTTAAAAAATACTATTTTGGTCTGTAGCACCTACACCAAACACCCTGTATATTTAAAAATTACATCAAAATATAGCTCTCATGAACTCCTAAAACTATTGTATGAAACATTTTTGTGTATCTCCTTCATCAAACCAGATATTGCCTGTCACATAAAATGTGGGACACCCGGTATACTCGGTTATAATTGCACGTGTTCATCAAAATTACCGATAATTTCGCAATAAAGCGTGTTACCTGAAAATTTCACAAGTTAAATTTACATATTTTGGCGAAAGAGCCTGAGTCTGAAGGAGGAGGACTCTTTTACAAAATAAGAAAATAACAGAGAGCAATTTTCATATTTGAATGTAAAATTATCTGATGATTTTTATGCACGAGTGTAACTCTTCGGATTATTTCCTGAATAAAGAAATATTGATTTTTTTCTGAGAAATATCATAGTAATGACAAATACTATATTAATAAAATGCTAGACCCGCAACATTTTTTCACTTTTTGAAGTTTATCTGATATTTTTCGGTATTGTTTGTGGTGTCATGGCGACGGGATGTTTTTGCAGCGCAATTACCTCTGTGATTTTTCGATAATTGTATTCCTCATCTGAAAAATTTTGTATATGAGGGAAATATTCGTAGTAATTCCCAGATAAGGTATTCCACCAGAGGGATTTCTGAAACGGTAATAGATAGGTACAGTTAAATGGGAAAATATTTGCGTAACAGAAAGTCCATCTAAGTGGACATATAAAATTTCCCAAAATATAATTGTTTGGTATTAAATTATTTTGGAAGAATAGATATTTCTCGATATCTCATTTTTTATCTAGAGTGGTCGTCAGAACTGGAACAAGATGAAAATTACTCTTCCACTAAGCCTTCTTAAACGCTTTCTTGGGATGATATCGGTTTCACGGTCTGACGTTTCGTTATCTAAGAACCATCATCAACCTCCTTTGAATACGGTCGTGTTTTGGAGAATTCAGTACTTTTCTTTTCGAATTCATCAATGTATCAATGAAGCAGATCCTTTCTTGCCATCATCACGATTTTTTTAACAGATTTTTCACTAATCACATCACATGTCAACCTAAACTTCACATTTCGTAAACTATCTAATTCAACAATATATTTTCGATTACGGCATGTACTTCAAAATTTCTTCAAAAATATCTGGATAATAAATAGAAAAACTCAAAGTCATCTCCACAATTTAATATCGCGATCGATTTTTTATGTGATGGAGAATAGTAAATAACCATCAACTAATTATGAAGTGGGTATAGTACATGTTTCGAACCTATATAGGTTCATCATCAGCAAAATCAATAATTAAGAGTTGAAAACATTGTTAAAAAAGTGTTGTTATATTATAACATTTGTCATTAAGTATTAATAAAGTGTTCTACTCCGTAAAATCGTACCACTCCACTTCGAGATGCAATGGACTTCTACCACAGGTTGAAAAAAATGAGTTGATGATGGTTGTTCGATAACGAAACATTGGACAGTAAAATTGATTCCATCTCAAGACAGTTTACAAAATAGTTCACATGAAGAACTTTATCTTGTTCCAGCTCTCACGATTGAAAATCAATTTTGTTTTGGAAAATTTATACTTTGATATAGATGGCACTTCTGTTACGCAACTTTTTTCCTATTCAACCAAAACTATAACTTTTACCATTTAAGTTATAATGTATAAAGATATAGAAAATGCAGTGAATCTCAGAACAATAGCCCGTTTTCAATAATAAAATGATTATGTTCTACAAGAGATTTTGGAATTTTCAGACTTTCTTTTTTGGATCCCGTTAATAATCAATCATCATCATTATTACACGGAATTTCCTATATATGGAATATGTGTTATAAATTAAATTTCTGTTGAAAAAGTATGACGGATTTAGTTTTCTTGAAAAATGTTTTTGGTTGTATTTCCATTTAAATATGAAACCTTTGTATTGTCGTAGTTTAGTACTGTAATGAACCTAATTTCTCGCGAATATATAACATAAGAAATTTTTAGATGGATGTTATTTGTTTTATTGTGTTGATTTGATTATTATAAAAAATTACCTTTCAGGATAAACCCTATACAATGCGGCTTTTTTTAATTCTCCCCTTCCTATTAATTTTGAACTTTTTGACGTACCACCATGTAACTAAAACCATTTTGAATGGTATCACCGATACTACTTTTTGAAATAAAAGACGGAGAAGAGAATTCAATTCTCCTTTCATTCTGAATTTTTACGGTTTATGTTTTTTTTTTTTACCATATTCAGCATATATGACATGTACGAGAATATTTTGAAAAATTCTTATCCTACTGTAGAACCAAACAAAATTTCAATGTCAAAATATTTTATTACTCAACATATTCTCCTCTTAATTGGATACATTTACTACAGCGAACCTGTAACGTCTCTAGACCTTTCAAAAAACTGTTTCTTCTTGGATCCATTTTGCAGCAATTTTTTTCATGTCCAAATTGACGAGAACTATATGATGAACGGGTTCGTAAAATATTCAGTGCTTCAGATATCCGTTTTAGCCCAATTCGACGGTCTGTTAAAATCATGACATGAACTGCATCGATATTTTCGGAGACTGACACAGAAACTGGCCTTTCCGATCGGTCATCATCTTCAATGGAAAATTTACCTTTTTTGAAGTTTGCAGTCCAATTTTTCACGGTCGCATACGAAGGACATTGATCACCAAGGGTATTAGGCATATCTTCGTAAATCTGCTTACCTCTTAACCCTTTTAAATACATGTACTTGATGATGGCTCGATACTCCAATTTTTCGATTTTCACAATTTCGGTGGACATATTTTTTCTTTTAATATATTGCGTAAGTCTAGTTTTTCTACTCCTATGTTAGTAAACATTGTTTTACAAACAGTTCACTCTATAAGTAAATCCATTCTTACGCACAACTGTGCGTAAAGAATAAAAACGCACAACTGTGCGTCATGATATGATGGCTAGTATAATAGGTAACAATCAAGTTGCCTCTTGAACCACTCAAATCGTGACATTTATCTGTCTTGCGTTTTAAATATTTGACAGTGACATTGTCACTTTTTGAGATTTGAAGTTCAAATCGATACTTCATAAATTATAATCCGATCTTTAATTTTATATCTACAAATATGAGCAACTCCGATAATGAAATGAGCGCAACGCCACCGGAAATTGTTCTTCAGGCTGCTTCTGCTATGGAGAATATTCTGCCGCAAAAATCAAAGGATAGATATGAAAAAGCCTATCAAAAATTTATGGAATGGAGTATGGATAACCACGTGAGTACGTACTCCGAAAATGTATTGCTCGCCTATTTTAATATATTGACCAAAACATTTAAACCCTCCTCGCTCTGTTCATCATTTCTATGCTATATAGTACAAAATTGTATTTTCTTAGATTTAATTTGTTGTTGTTGGAAATTAAACCATAAACTGCGTTAGTTACCTTCATTTTTTTATTACTTAAAGCTTAATCAAACGCACCATCCAGTATATAAGAGTCGTAGAAAAAGTATAGTACGTATTACGTGTTGTAAAGCAATTACGCACTCATGTAATTACCGCACTCACCGCTACGCGGCTCGTGCGCAATTTTTCCATTCGTGCGTAATATGCTTTTTACAACACTTGATACGTAATATACTATTACTTTTTTGACGTCAAACTTTACACTGACACTTCTAATAAGTTATGGTTCGTTGCTATGGTAACGCAATATTTTGTTTATGCAGGGAACTGGTCTAGGCTAACTAGATATCAATACATCCTCTTATAAGTGCGGATTTGATTGGTACCAAAACCTTATCTCGATAAATTTGAACCGTTTGATGTGGAACAGTAGGATGAAAAATATTTCGAGTGGTATTACTGATAATACTTTTTAAGAGAAGATACATTGCAATTACTAGATAGATGGAGCTGGGGGCACATTAAGTTGAATATTTCGCAAGTCAAAGAGATCCAAATTGTAAAAATGTATTGAATACAATCAAAAATGTCAAATTGTTGAAAAGAGAAATAAATTCTCTTTCCAACAATGTGTAATTTGACACCCCATGCCATTTGAAATTTTTGAATTCATGTGCCCCTCCACCCCCTCTTTTCGGCATCCACAATGTCTTTTTTTCCAAATGTAGTGTCATTGATACCATTCAAAATGGTTTTTGTTTCATGTTCGTAAACAAAGCGTTCGACAGGAAACAAGGGAGAGGGGCTAAAAAAAGCCGCACAGCATAGTAATTATGATTTTAATCGAAACTGCAATCTTTTTGAATCTTTGTTTGAAATTCATGAGAGGCTTTATTCATTTGTTGAGAAAATGGATGTTCTGAATGAAACTTCCAGCACTTTTTGGAAAATCGTGGTATTTGGTGATAATTACACCTGGAAATAACAAATCATTGACACCGATTTATTTTTCTGGTTCAAAACGAGGTCGAAGCAACCTTCGGATGTCGATGGCTATTATCTTGTAGTAAAATGTGCCCACCTCGTAAAAAAGGGTTAAACTACCATTAACACAACCCTTGAGATTCCCTGTCCGTCAAAATAAAACAGTTTGCTTTTTACGACGTTACCTAGTCGCTATCTTTACTCGTCTTGTAATTGAAGCTAAGTGCTCTGTGGAGTTAAGTTCTTATTCTCAAAAGTCGGAAGTTGTGCTAGATAGTGTGCTCACGAAAAGATAAGACGTGGAAATATAAGACGTCCGCATAGGGTGAGTTTCCTCATTAGGGATTATTTTATTTTTTGAGAAAATCATTGTATTACAACACGGAGAAGATAGATTGATTGAGTGGAGGGGGATCAACATTGTTTTAAAAATATTTTTTTAAGTTTTCATAAATAACTTCAAAATCTGATCATGATTTGGATGGATGAGTTTTTTGTGGTAACCTAATCAATTTTTTTTATTGAAACTAAGATCTCAATTGACAACAGTCCTTAGTTCCCTGTTTTGCCGCTAATTTGATCGAATTTATATTATAAATTCATTGTTACTTGATGAATATATGGAACTGGCGGGTTTTCTATTCTCTCCAAAAGATGGCGAAGGCATTGAACAAACTCCCTCTGTTAATTTTGGTGTGTATTTTGAAAAATTATTTGATTCTGGTTTTCTTATCCTTTCTTGTGTACTCTTTTAACACTATATTTCCGATATTTCAACAGTGAATACTGTCATCTTCAGGGAAGCTACAAGTAACAAGCAAAATTGTACGATTAATGGAATGAAAACTTGAAAGAAGAACCACTTACTGTGTTGATGAGAATGATTGATTAAAATACGTCAAACAATAAAAATATTAATATTAAGTCATTGTTATAAAATTTGTTTAAACATTTATTTGAATTATCTCCACACGTGGAGAGATTCAAATGTAACGTAAGAAATTTGGTTAGGATTATTAGACAACAGACAGTTGACATTATTGACATCAGATGTCAGACACTTTTGAAGTGTGACACGAAACCACGAATTGGCCGCTGCAATTTGAAAGGTAAAACTTTTTTCAATAAAAAATATGTGGATGACTTGATTATAGCCTTACCACATCACGGAACTACAGAAGTAGTTGATGTATTTAATAGTTATGACCCGTATATACAGTTCACCATAGAACGTGAAGACGAAGAACATAGTGTTCCCTTCTTGGACACAAAATTTCGTCGTACAGTGGATAATACCTTAGTCATTGACTGGTATAGAAAACCCATAAGTAGTGGAAGATTTATGAACTATCACTCATACCATAAACAATCCATGAAGGTTAATTTGGTAAAACAAATGAAACATCGAATACTCTGTATTTCTGACTCCTCTTTTCATCAACAAAATTTAAAAACCTTATATAATTTATTCATTGATAATTCATATCCTCCTTCACTATTAAAAAAGATTTTATACAGTACGTCTACCATAGACACACATGATTCATTAAATAATATCAATAACATTTCGCAAAATAATATCACTACTACAAATGATGCAGATAGGATCCAAATCCAATATTTTTTCACCTCTCTTCCTTATATCGCAGATGTCTCACCCAGGCTTGCTAGAATTTTCAAAGATTTTGAGAACATAAAAATTGCAAATAAAACAATATTAACAATTAATTCCATTTTTACCAAAGTTAAAGATAAAACACCTTTAACTTCACAATCACAGTTGGTGTATTGTATTCCTTGCTCTAATTGCTATAAAACTTACATAGGTCAGACTTAGAGGACATTAAAAGATAGAATCACTTCACATAAAAGTGACTGTAGATGCCATCCTGAAAGATGTGCATTAAGTGAACATGTTAATAGCACTGGTCATAACATGAACTATAGTAATACAAAAATTTTGACTAAAGAAAACAATACCACTAAAAGACTTTTCATGGAAATGGCTTTCATCTCTCAATCAGATTCTTGCTTAAATAAAAAAACTGACGTTAATCACTTAAGTGAAATTTATTCATATTTACTCATCATCGACAATAATATTACACATAACTTAAATAATTCTCCCTTAGGGAACACTTCATCTCTTTTGAGTTGAGACAATTGGTTAATTTCACCCACTAGCAGCGGCCAATTCGTGGTTTCGTGTCACACTTCAAAAGTGTCTGACATCTAATGTCAATAATGTCAACTGTCGTCTAATAATCCTAACCAAATTTCTTACGTTACATTTGAATCTCTCCACGTGTGGAGATAATTCAAATAAATGTTTAAACAAATTTTATAACAATGACTTAATATTAATATTTTTATTGTTTGACGTATTTTAATGTGTTTTGTTCATCTTTGTCACATGTGACTTACATGACATGTTGTTTATAATTTAAAATATTACATCCATAGCAATCATTCTCATCAACACAGTAAGTGGTTCTTCTTCAAAGTTTTCTTTCCATTAATCGTACAATTTTGCTTGTTACTTGTAGCTTCCCTGAAGATGACAGTATTCACTGTTGAAATATCGGAAATATAGTGTTAAAAGAGTACACGTTTTGCTTGCTGCTATACCCAAAAATTTCCTGTTTTGTATCCTAACTAGTCAGCAAAGACTACCCTTCTACTATATATATATATATATATATATATATATATATATGTATATATATATATATATACATATATATAAATAAGGATGGATTTAGCGAGGGGCAATATATGAAAATATAAGTAGAAAAGTTATTGGGTATAACGTTAGTTGTTACCTTGTAAGCACAAGGTCTTCTAACCGAAGCCACAATTGTGTGGTTGGCTTCCTGTTGTTGACTTCCTTTGTTTCTATTTTTACATCCAAGTGTTGTACATCTTCGCACTTGATTTTACCGTGCTGAAGAGAGCTTAAGCTCGAAACACGTGTCTACGGTTGCACAACATTTTGAGGGCTATATATATATATATATATATATATATATATATATATATATATATATATATATATATATATATTCAGTGCAGCTTTTTTTAGACCCCCCCATGTTAACTTTTGAACGGTTCGACGTAGAAACATGAATAAAAAATCGTTTGGAGGGTTTCACCGATACTACTTTTTGAAATAAAAAATATGGTGATTGCTCGACAGGGGGCGCGGGGGGCACATCAACTCAAAATTTTTTAATGACATGGGGGGTCAAGTGTCACATCGTTGAAAAGAGAATTCAATTCTCTTTACAACCATCTAATTTTTTTTAAATTAAAGTGAAATTTTTTTCACAATCCCAATTCGAAATATCAAAAATAAATGCGGATCTGAAAACTACTCATACCTCGATAAATTTGAACGGTTTGTTGTGGAATAATGAAACCAAAAATATTTTGAAGGGTATTACCGATACTACTTTTTGAGAGAAGAAACATTGAAATTACTCGACAGATGGCGCTAGGGACAGATCAACTTGAAAATTTCGAAAGGCATATAAATCGATATTGAGAAAAATTTCCCAACAAAATTCAAAAATATTTGGATGGTTGTGAAGAGAATTGAATTATCTTTTCAACGATGTGACACTTGACCCCCCATGCCATTTAAAATTTTTGAGTTGATGTGCCCCCCCCCCCGCGTCCCCTTTTGAGCAATCACCATATTTTTGTCTCAAAAAGTAGTATCGGTGAAACCCTCCAAACGGTTTTTTATTCATGTTTCTACGTCGAACCGTTCAAAAGTTAACAGGGGGGGGACTAAAAATAGCCGCACTGTATATATATAGGAAAAATAGATTTTTTTTTTGACTGATTAAGGACGCATCTCCTTTTACAGGTATATTTTGAATTTCAAAATTTGGCATATTCAAATAACAATGTTTCAAAACGGTATAATATGCCTTCTTTATCCCAATTACTGTGATATGAATTGAATGGGACAATGATAGGTTGGGTTATTTTCAAAAAACTTTGTATCTTTCCAAAAAGTTGAAATTTTTTTAGAAAAAATGCTTGGTAGTTTGAGAAATACGTACGTCAACCAAAATTAGTATCATACTTCTTGTAAGTAGTTTGTATTAATAAAAAAATCCTATTTTTGAAAATTTTCTTTATACAAAAATATTTTATTCGAAAGGATTATTGATCTATAATTGACTGATAAGAAGTTTATCCTAAAGAAATTAAGTGAATAATAATTGGGAGTCAAAATTGAGCAGACTACTGGAATACTCGCAAACAGTAGCGATATTTTGTGGAGTCAAAACTGCAATTATATAATTTTCCCTTCAATAAGTGGAAAATGAGTATTATTTGACCCAAATTAATCATTTTGTAAAACTATTGAGGTACTGAATTGTTTTCATACGAACTTTTCTCTCTGAGAGGGGACAATATTTTCCCATTTTTGAATCAAGCAAAACAATGCTGTAGCAAAAATTTGGTTATTGAGAGCAAGTACAAAAAAAATGGCGACAAAAATAGAGAAATAGATAATCTCAATAGGCCTAATAAAATCGATGAGACAAGCATTATACAAGAACATCTGCAGTTATCGTTGTGTAACAACTTTTTCACTCATATATTTATATCAATTATTATTAGTGTCAGTATAGTGTCGTTGAATGAATTTCCATATTATTATTCAAAATCGAACGCGACGTAAGATACGGTTTGTTCATTTGGGGAAATTGTCTTTTATACCTATTTCAAATATTAGAGAAATATTATTTTAAAGTTATATACAAAAAAGATCATTTTCATCAAATATACTATTTCGGCAAAGCGAGGTGTTGGATATACTCGTACGTCAAATACAGGGTGTATCATAATAAATGCGCAGCACTTCCGGATGTGATAGCTCGTCCAAAAATACGAAACAAAGTTTCTATTACCTTACCCTCTAAAATTCAACATTTTCGAGATACAGGGTATTGAAATTAAAAAAAAAAATTATAGTTTTTTGCGAATATCTCTGGAACCGTTCATCACACAAAAAACAGATTCTGAATGCATTTTCTACTCATAATAAGCTATGTTTTGTGCAGATTTTGAAGGGGTTGTGGGTGTTTTTTTCTCGAACTTCTACGCCACTGGAAAAAAAACTGCCTACTTGAACCGCCAATGTTTTCTTCACAAAAAAGGTACTCTTGGTCATAAGCTCTAAAGTTGACCGTTTTCAAGAAAAATCAACTTTCATGTTGAAAAACATGGTAAAATTTTATTAAATAATGTGTTTCCTAATTATACAAAAATTTTTAAACGTTAAAACAAGTAACAAAACCAAACGTTGACTTCTTGATTGCAAAAAAAAAAAAAACAATAACAGTCATACTCAGTTGAATTGTTGGATATATCCGCCGTTAGATTCAATACACGCAGCAATTTTTCGAGGAAAAAAACATTATTTAAATAACAAGAAAGTTGATTTTTCTTGAAAACAGTCAACTTTAGAGCTTATGACCAGGAATACCTTTTTTGTGTAGAAAACATTGGCGGTTCAAATAGAGGCTCAAAACTACTTTTTACAGTGGCGTAGAAGTTGGAGAAAAAAACACCCACTACCCCTTCAAAATTTTTACAAATTATGAATTTGAAAAAATAAAAAATCCACACAAAACATAGCTTATTATGAGTAGAAAATGCCTATGAGATCTGTTTTCTGTGCGATACACGGTTCCAGAGATATTCACAAAAAACGATTATTTTTTTTTTAATTTCAACACCCTGTATCTCGAAAATGGTGCATTTTAGAGGGTAAGTTAATAGAAACTTTTTTTTCATATTTTTGGGCGACCTATCACATTCTGGAGTCCTGCGCATTTATTATGAAACACCCTGTATATCAGTTCAAAGCTGTTGAGAGATATCGCATAACAAAAAAAATCTCATAAACGTTACAACACAATTTCACTCAACATCAGACACAAATAATCCATAAAAATTTTTAAAAATTTGTAAAATCTCATATTTTTTATTGGGACGAGAATACCTACCTCACTATATTAATAGAACAAACGAATTAAAATATACTGGAAAAAATAAATACAATGAAATTATCTATTAATTTTTTAGCTCAGCAAATATTATTACATTATTATATTATTTCATTAATTATACTGTTGCGGATTTTGATTCATTTTCATGTTTCTAAAATTTTACATTATTTCACCCTGTAAACAAAAGTATTATTTATAAAGAAAAGAAGAATAAACAAGTTGAGTTGAATGACTCTACAAGTTTTTATCAATTAAAACGAAAAAAACTATAATATAAAATGAGTTAACAAATATTAAATCACAAACAAGCACGGTTTGCCCTTCTATATTCAGTTTATAGTATAATTATTTGTGACTAAACATTTTATTACTATTAATTTTATTGTTATGTATACAGGGTGTTATTTAAGTACTTGGCCAAACTTGAAGGAGTGATTTTTTGAGTGATTCTAAGACGAAAAGTTCACATAAACATAGGTCCGGTAATGCTTCGTTTTCAAGATTCAAAATTTTTAAACGAAATCGTTTTTGTCGTAAATATCTTAATAACCCTTCAACCGATTTTATTGAAATTTGGCAGTATTATTGAAGGTTGTAAAGGGCGAATTTAATCCCAACTATATCAAAATTATCATGTCCAGTGGCGTCCCGAAAGGCACTGTAACCAATATTTTTGACAGAAAACATGTGCGCCACTGATTTTTTTGCAATTTTTGTATTTGTTTCACATTGAGCAACTGAAATCACAACTTTTTTATATCTAGAATTTTTTTCGTATCTTGCTTTGTTTTTGAGAAAAAAAATAAAAATCACTTCATTGCACATCCCTGTGACAACACAATAAAACATTTCAACTACTAAACCATCAAAAACTGGGGTCTCACTAATATTTTTTCATTTCAATACTCTATTCTAGTCTTAGAATTTTCTATCAAAATTAATGCAATGAAAAAAAAAAATGTTTGTATGAATTGCAGCACTTGCCTTCGGCTCTTGGCTTCGGCTCGTGCTGCAAAATGGGCTCATTGTTGTCCATGAACATGCAATACAGACATTTTTATTTATGATTAAACAATTAATATTACATGGAAGTCATATTTTAATTTTTTTCGATCATATTACCTGTTTTCGATGAAACAAATAATGATGTGTATTACTGCAGTGTTTTGAAACTAAAGTAAGAGGGCCATGGAAGGAACAACAAATGTTCAAACAAATTTAACTTCATAACTGTCACAAATTGAAATGGTACATACGTAATTATTTGATAGTAATTATTTGAAGTGTTTTCAAGAGTTTTGAGATATAAAATTTGTTACTGATATCTGAAAATGGTTCGGTTTACAAACTCGGAAATGGCCGATGTGCATTTTGTCTATGGAATGGCCCAAGGCAATTCCAGAGCGGCTAGACGCATTTATCAAGAAAGATATCCTTATCAAAATGTTCCAAATCGGCAAACATTTGTGAGAATACATGAAAGGCTGTGCGAATCAGGCACCTTTCAAAGGTCGGCTGCTCTTATTGGGAGAGCTGCAACGGTAAGAACAGTGGCGCTGGAGGAAGAAGTTTTACATGAAGTTGAGCGTTGCCCCGATACAAGCACACGCAAAATTGCACAACAATTAAACATTTCTCACTTTACTGTATGGAAGATTTTGAAAGAGTACCAACTGTATCCTTACCACATACAGCGTGTTCAAGCGTTATTTCCTGCGGATTTTCCCAAGCGAGTTGTTTATACTACGTGGCTTTTGCAACAACAGGTTGCATCTCCGACATTTTTTATCCAGTATATTATTTACCGATGAAGTGTGTTTTTTCCACAATTCAATTATGAACTTTCATAACAACCATATCTGGGCAGAAGAAAATCCCCATGCGGTTATAGAAAATAATTATCAACAGCAGTTTTCCGTGAATGTCTTGGTTGGTATTGTAGGCGATTATCTCATTGGACCTCATTTTTTACCCCCGAGATTAAATGGTCAAGAGTATTTTTTGGAATTTGTTTTACCTATACTACTAGAAAATGTCCCACTGGTATTAAGAGGAGCCATGTGGTTCATACACGATGGGGCTCCACCTCACTTCAGCATAGAAGCACGTCAATTTCTGGATGAATTTCTGGAGAAAACTGGATCGGTCGCGCAGGTCCACAGTCTTGGCCGCCCAGGTCACCGTATTTAAATCCTTGGATTTTTTCCTTTGGGGACATTTAAAGTCCTTCGTTTATAAAACTCCAGTCAACACTGAAGAAGAATTAATCCAACGAATACGGAATTCATGTGATCAGATAAGACATACGCCGGAAATATTTCAACGTGTTCGGGAATCGATGTTAAGACGATTTAATGCTTGCATTGAAGTTGAAGGAGGACATTTTGAGCAACTATTGTAAGTTTTGTGTTAGTTATTAGGTACCATTTTTGTTTCAGTGTGGTTTTAATAAAGGGTGTTTCTTGTTTGATGTTGCTTTGGCATTTCCGGCGTTACCACTATGCACGCACTGGCCAAATGAAACAAACAATTTTTAAGCATAACAGATTCACCTGTAATCATTAAAAACCCTATAAAAACAATTTTTTATTGTGTTGTGCCAGGGACGTGTAATGAAGTGATTTTTATGTTTTTTCTCAAAAACAAAGCAAGATACGAAACAAATTCTTGATATAAAAAAGTTGTAATTTCAGTTGCTCAATGTGAAACAAATACAAAAATTGCAAAAAAATCAGTGGCGCACATGTTTTCTGTCAAAAATATTGGTTACAGTGCCTTCCGGGACGCTACTGGACATGATAATTTTGATATAGTTAGGGTTAAATTCGCCCTTTACGACCTTCAATAACACTGCCACATTTCAATAAAATCGGTTGAAGGGTTATTAAGATATTTACGACAAAAACGATTTCTTTTCAAAATTTTGACACCCTGTATCTTGAAAACGAAGCATTACCGGACCTATGTTTATATGAACTTTTCGTCTTAGAATCACTCAAAGAATCACCCCTTTCAGTTTGGCCACGTACCTAAATAACACCCTGTATATGTTGATTAGGATGTAATTGTGTTTAAAATATGATTTTATTTTTATTTCATAGATATACCCACGCACAAGGTTTCCTTTTCTAGATTTTTTCTTGTTTATTTACAGAAATAATTTTATAGTGCTGTCCTCGTATAATTTTATATTTCATAACTGTTATACATTTATACATTATATGCTATTATTGATATTCTAAATAAAAATTATTATTACAATATTATTTGATTACAACAACATAGAAATTGATTAATAATAAAATTGGACATTTTTTTTTAATTTACAAACAAAAATTTTTGTACTTTTGAGTAAAGCAACAATCTGCATTGAAGTAGCGCAAATAGCAAATTTTGTATGTGAAAATTTCAAATTCGGACATATTTTCATCGCCTTATGACAAAATATTTGTTTAAGAATTGATCAAAACAATTTTTTTTACTAATATTGATATTTATGAAACAAGTGCTCAAAGTAGGACCTTTTTACAAACAAGCTCTTGACGAAAATATAGATATCATTCAAAGTTCTTTCTAAGACAGTTATTATATCGACAAATTTTAGCAATTATTAAATGTTTTATCCTATGAAGTTTTCTTTTTTCGTCGTATCAAGAATTGTAGGTAAGTGACAAAAGACAAAAGGAAAACCAATATGGAGGACAGAAATTTAATTTAATCTTGTGATTTAATTACTTATCAAAACACAATGTATTGAAAAAATGGTGGTGTCTAAATGCTCTGAATAATTATTTCAGTAAGATATTTCAAATATTGCATGTGGGCCTGAAATTGAATTGTAAATTTTCACTAATACGTTTTGATATCTTAAAAAATACCCAATCGTGATGAATGTCTCATAATTGCGGACATATTGGTGGTCACGAGACATCTGAAAAAAATCGATTTTTAGGTTTTCCAAAATACAGAAAATATTATTTAAAAAGTTCTTCTTTCGCAACTCTGAAAATAGAGATGTTTCCCATACATATGTTGCCAACTTTATAGCCCTTACTGATCTAAATACAGGATTAGTGGCAAGAGTATCATAAAAATATTGTTTGTAGTTCTAAAACATTCTTATTTCAACACTTAAATGCGTCAAAGCCCATCAAAAATTTAGTCATTCAACTGAAACAATAAATTATTTGAACCAAATGTTATTTTAATAGAATGTATGGAGAAACATAATAATTTTGACATTCACTAATAACGACAATCGATATAGCAAAAGCCACTGACATCCTTAACATCCACAACAAATTATAAAGAATTGTGTCAAGAATTTAAAGTTCAATTTAAACAAACCAAGAATTATTTGAGTAACGTAAATTCATAAAAAGCAACGAATATAAATTTCCCAATTAATTTTCGTCTGCCTGTGAGTTAAAATCACAAGATTCAACTTCAACCGATTCAGACCAGTGCGTTGAACTCCAGACACACTCCATCACACGTCAAATCTTGACCTTGACATAATAAACACAGATAAGCAATAAGAATGTAGCGAATAGCAGTGAATAATAATAATAATCCATATCCATCCTGGCACGACATACTTGCAGCTGCAAACTCTAGGAATCCTTGATATTAATCAGAGGGCCACAATAGCTTATGACACAAAGAGACAACTTAGGGCGTAGCCTCTCACTGCTGTTGGTCGATAAACCAACATGGCTGCCGCACATTGCCCAACATGGCCTGCATCCCGGCGGGCCAAAATCCAAACAAAAAAACCAAACACCAGTGTCACCGACAAATTGCAGCAAGCACTAGACCACGCAAACTATAAAAATATAAAAATAGTGCTTTGTCAGTAGAAAAACAAGTGCGTGGTGTATTTTCGTGACAATTCGCGGTTTATCATCTCTGCGAAAGTTGAGGTAGGTCAGAATCACAACAAATCTCTTTTTATTTCTCTCTGATGATGGTATTTGTAGAATTCATTAGCGTACTAATGCCCGAGGGTCGTAAAAAACGTATAAAACGAGTTGTAAATTAGGAATCGTTTATAACTGGGTAATAAAATTGTTAACAATGGTTTGCAGTTACTTAATATGCAATTGTAAACAAAATGACTCAGGCGTGATGGTTGAAGAGTTACCGCGAATGGCTCATCAGCGGCTATAAGGTGCAAAATAAAGTATGACTTCCACGAAGTTTGAAGTATATAATAACTGTGTTTGAGTGGCATCCGTGAATACATTTCGAAGGTTGTGTTGATGTCAGTATCGATGAGCACATTCACAAATACAATAGAAGTTTTTCAATAAAAATATTATTTGATGGCGTTTGCTAGGTTATGAAAACAATTCCATCTAATGCATCTATGAAATGTCAAATTATAAACGTTTTTTGTCCTTTTGAAACGTCACATTTTTCATATCTGCCAGTTCTATTATGTCACTAGTGATGTAAGGGATTTTTACGTTATTGAGAATATATTTTATATTAGAATTTGAAACAATAAAATGCCAGGAATTGCATGGTTCCGGGTTTATAGCAGCGATGATAAAAACAAACGAAGTTATAAAAATTATCGGGGATAGTCACTACAAATTTCTGAAAAAAAATGTGTTCTTCAAAAACTGCACGAGTTTATTTTTTTCGTTGTTTCAAAGCATAAATTGCTGATTCCGAAGAAGTGAAATTTTTTGAAACAATGAAAAAATTGCAGAGTGCAGTTTTTCCAAATAAACACGTTTTATCAGAATTATTTGGTTAATTTTTAAAGCACGAATGGTACTCGGTAGAAAATTTCTAGAATACAAAAAGATTCATATGATTTATACTACAATACAATACAATTATTGGAAGTAATATTGTAAACATTTGTAAGTATTTTCATCAAGTGCGCTAAATTACAGTGACTATTTCACTCACCTACGAAATGAACCAATCAGAAGCTCTAGTCAAGTTCGGCTTACCGATAATACCAAACTTGACTCTTGACTCTGATTGGCCTATCAAGTTCGGTGTTTTCAGATTTGTTTACAGTGCATGTGACAGTTAAACGTCAAATATAAGTGATTACGCTGTGCACGCATTAAAAAATGGGATGAATTCTATCGAATCAATCAACGAAAAAATCGATGAAAATGTACCGAAAAATACAAGGAAATCGAAGGAGTGGCTGTGATGAATTGATTGTTCATGTTTATAATAATACTTTTAATGCTTCGTGAAATAGTCTAATAAAATTCCACTCGTGATTGAATTTATCTCATAAGTCTGTCTTTTATTTCTGAACTCAACTGAATTGTATCGAGAAAACACCACGAGTCCGCAGGACGAGTGGTATTTTCAGAAATGAATCGACAGACTTATCGCGAAAATTCAATCACTTGTGGTATTACTACTGACTATTTCACGCACTTGCCAAATGAACCAATCAGAAGCTCTAGTCAAGTTCGGATTATCGATAATACCGAACTTGACTCTTGACTCTGATTGGTCTGTCAAGTTCGGTGTTTTCAGCTTCGTATATGTGACAGTTTAACGTAAATATAATATATATATAAAAGAGCAGATTTGGGATAAATTCTATCGAATTAATCAATGTTCCGTATTTTTATTGAACTTAATTAATTTCTCATAATAATATTTTTGCTAATTTCATCAAATTCTGCCAAATTTCAGATTGGGTACCTTTCACTTTGTTTGTGAAAAAGTCTAATAAAATTCCACTCGTGATTGAATATACAGCTCATAAGTCTGTCTTTTATTTCTGAACTCCACTGAATTGTATCGAGAAAACACTACTCGTCCTGCGGACTCGTGGTGTTTTCTCGAAGCATTCAGTTTTGTTCAAAAATGAATTGACAGACTTATTGCGAAACTTCAATCACTTGTGGTATAACTGTTGATAATAGTCAATTTCGTATAAATATCCTGCCTAGTAACATGATCAGAGGAATCTTTATTATGAACTTTGTTTCATGTTATTCAATAAACATTTTCGAGCATAAACATTGCAATATAAATATGTCTGTTAGACTTTCGTGTGAACTTACGTGGAATGCCTCATTTTTTCGGCCAAATGGAAACTCATCGTCAGTTATATGATTAAGGTGTTTTTTGTATTCATCAAGTTGATACCTCGTTTCAGACAGGCTCTAGTTTGATTTTATTTTCGATTTTTTTTTGGCAAAATCCCCCCTTGTCCCCTTGCTAAGGTACTCATTTCCTTGGTATATATGTTTGTTATCTTCAATAAGAGTTGGTTTTTATATTCACCAAGTTGATACCTCGTTTAAGATAGGCGGGAGAGGTTTTATTTCCGATTTATTTTTTCGAGTTAATGACCCCCCTTTTCCACTCTATATATCTTCAGTTATATGATTTTTAACATTAATACGAGTTATTTTTTATATTTACCAAGTTGAAACCTCGTTTGAGGCATGCTAGAGACATTGTTTTCTTTTTTTTTTTTTAATTTTCGACAAAATGACCCCCTTGTCATTTCGGTAAGGAACTAAACTTGTGAAAATCAACAAAAATTTGATTTACAGACGCTGTGGAATATAATCAGACTCGATATTGGTGTTTCAAATATTGCCTGCGTTTCAAATACTGCCTGAGATAAATAAGCAGAATTTCATTTTGATACACAAGTAAAAAACAATTTGTAGACATTTTTTGCTTTTTGGCTAATCAGATTACAGTTCTTTCAGAATGTGACCTCACGATTTGGGCTTTGCTTAGATGCGTCAGAAAATATTTGAAAGAATCAGTTAGAGTATCAGTCATAATGTATTGAAAAAAATGTTAATAAAAAATTGAATATTTTTGAAATTAACAACACTTTTAATATATCATAGCACATTTCTATCGAAACGTAAAAGGTAGCAGATTTTTGGATTTTACTTCAAAGCAGTGTGTACGTCAAATGTCTGTTTCTGTTTATTATTTTAGTTGAAACTAACGGAGTTTACCAATAAATTTCGAAGTGGGATAAAACTAATAATTGTCATTATGTAATATCCTTTAGCAAAAATAATATTTGATAGCATTATAAAATATCTAGAAAAAGTTTAATAGTTGTTCAGTTATGTTCAGCGTGAACTATCACTTGACAGACTCAGACTTTTGAGAAATAATGAAAAAAAAATTGCTTACCTAAGTCTTATGCATTGACTCAAATAAAATAGTAGTTATATATGCAACTGGTACATTTGCATTCATTATAGGTATTTTCATGCACATATAGTGCTAGTATAAAATTATTCAAAATCAAACTCGGGACATTCAAATGAACTGATGAATTTGGTTAAAGCTTATGCAAGTAGTTGGAATAATTATTTATATTCTGCTTCAATGTGGATTGTTCATTTCTCAGAATTTAGAACAAAATTCTTTCACATAATTCCACATCCTTGAAGGGACGGAGGAAGGAAAAATACCAGGCTGCATACTTAATGTAGGCAATTCATTGTGATGATGTCCAGAGGATACAGAGCTGATTCAACGAAAGACATTAGAATTCATTATTTGAAAAAACCGTGATTTAAATTAAAGAAAAATGGTGGATTCGTTTAAACAGATGTGTCACGGAAGGTAAACAAATCAAATTGAATAAACTTTTAATATCAATATATATATATATATATATATATGTACATTACTAAGTTCATGGGTTGAACCGCGTTGAGAGTTTATAACTCGACGTTTCGGCTCCTGCTTTGGAGCCATTTTCAAGAGTGTGACTGCGAGGCCTCTATCTGCCTACTCCTCGAGTCGTGGTCTTGAGAGATATCAAGGTCTCAACCTGCCTACTCCTTGATCTCAAAAGACGATCCGATGTTGGTTGCACTGTAGTATTTATAGGTGGTTGGCTACCTGGAGGTGGGAGTCCCCAATGATCCCACCACATACCTGGAAAAAACAACAAAAGCTCAGATCAATAAATCAAACCTTCCATCCGACGTCAAGTCTCTATTAATACCGAAGGAGAGATCCTCTCGAATCCCAAAAATATATGGCCTTCCTAAAATTCACAAAATCGGAACCCCTCTCAGACCCATTGTCAGTGCATTCAACTGCCCAACCCAACGCTTAGCGAAACATCTTTCTAACATTCTTCAACCTATAGTTGAAATATCCGAATCCCACGTGAAAAACTCCTACCACTTCATCAATCGAATTAAGGAATTCAACATATCTAACTCCGACATCCTAGTCAGCTTCGACATCGTCTCTCTTTTCACCAACATCCCTATTGACGAGACCCTCACCATATTACAAAACAAGCACGACATATCACAAGACATCCTCACTCTAATCAAACATTGTATGTCCAACACATACTTCACCTTCCAAAACTCTTTTTATAGGCAAATCAAAGGTGCCCCTATGGGATCCCCTCTCTCACCTGCGATTGCCAATATATTCATGGAAGATTTCGAAACCAAAGCCCTTTCATCAGCCACTCTTCAACCTTCCTGCTGGTTACGATACGTTGATGACACTTTTGTCATCTGGCCCCACGGGAGAGATACCCTGGATTCTTTTCTGACCCATCTGAACGAAGTACACCCTTACATTCGCTTCACGATGGAGATAGAAAGCAATTCAACTCTGCCATTCTTAGATGTACAAATCACTAAAAATCCTCAACAAGGTTTCTCGTACACGGTTTATAGAAAACCCACCCACACCAACCGATATCTCAACTCCAAGTCCCACCATCATCCCTCACAACTCAACTCAGTCGTAAATACTCTGATATCTCGCTCCATCCGACTAACCGACGATCACAACAGACAATCCGAACTTCACAACGTAAAACAAGCTCTCCTACAAAACGGATACAGACCAGACCACATAGACAGAAACATCCAAAAACAGCTTCAGAAACCATTAGTAACCAAAAACGAACCACAAGTTGAAGACCGTCCATCCAAAGTCTTCTTCCCTTACATCAAATGGGTGACGGACAAAATCAGTCGACTTTTCAGAAAAGCAAATATCAAAACCATCTTTACCACAGAACAAAAACTATCACACCTCATCAGACCAACAAAAGACATTCCCTGTTCTATCTGCCCCCACTCTTATATAGGAGAAACTTCGAAACAGATCCATTTTCGATCCTATCAACACTCCCTTTCAGTTAGAAATCGAGACACCAGTTCCGCATTAGCTCTTCATTTCATCCAAACGGGTCACCCCATAGATTTCGAGAAAACGAAAACCATCGCCCCAGTACGTTCAAGAACTTCTCGTTTTATCAGAGAAGCCATCGAAATCGAAAAACGGCCTGATTGCCTGAACATTAAAGATGATAGCCGTAAATTGAACCCCATTTGGAAGCCCCTTCTTCCAACCGCAATTACCAGGCCACGTGAAACTTATCCGCAATCAATTATTATCCCATTAACTCCAACTACACAGCAGGCACCAGCAGACAAGACAAACGAGAAAACCCGTAAGACCCGCCCACCTCCAGGTAGCCAACCACCTATAAATACTACAGTGCAACCAACATCGGATCGTCTTTTGAGATCAAGGAGTAGGCAGGTTGAGACCTTGATATCTCTGAAGACCACGACTCGAGGAGTAGGCAGATAGAGGCCTCGCAGTCACACTCTTGAAAATGGCTCCAAAGCAGGAGCCGAAACGTCGAGTTAAAAACTCTCAACGCGGTTCAACCTATGAACTTAGTAATGTACATATATATATATATATATATAGAATCCTTTAAATTCGGGTATGCAGTCAACAAGGGTATGGCAAATAAGTGTACTCTTTTTTCTATTCAAGCTTTCGAGTCATTTATTGGCTCTTCATCAGGAACTCTACAATGAATTGAAATCGAAACATTATTTGATTTGAAAGAAATTTGGCACGTGTGTACGAAAGTGAGGTTATAAATCCCTTTCACTCGCCGTACTATATGAAATATCATGTCACAATGGACAACACTCTTGATACAATATTGAAATGACAAAACTTTTTTTAAAATATGATTAAAAATGATTATGGTAGATTAAAATTACTGAGAAACACAATTTAAAATTACACAAGGGCTCTTATGGAGGCCATGTTGAATTAAAGAGGAAATGATCTATAAGAAAGACAATAACAAATGAATGATGAAGTTGACACTTGGCAAGCAATATATATATATATATATATATATATATATATATATATATATATTTATATATATATATATATATTCATCAAAATTATGAAATTTGGGTCATGTTTCGTTCGAATCGATAGAGCGAAAGATTCGAAAAATTAAAAAAATTGGAAAAAAGTCACAGTGACAGTAGAGAGCAAATGTATAAAATTGGAAACTGAGCACCTTTTTTCTTTGGCATTTTTCGAAATTTCCAAAAAACTGATTTTTTGAGGAAAAGGAAAGATGCTGTTTTTTACTCATTTTTCAAGCACAAACTAACTGCGAAGTCAAATTTTCTTTATATCTATTAATAAAAATAACTTCCATATGTCGCGAACTTTATGTGTGTACTGTATAAGTTTGTTAATTATTTTTTAATGGATCTTCCAATTTGAATCATATTTTTCAGTTATACTTCCAAGTAAATTACCCTGCACTCGGGTCAGTTTCATTCATTTCCTATGTCTGGTTCTTGAACTATAATTTTCATCAAGAAATAAGATTGGATAATATCTTCTATAAAATATCAATTTTAATTTATAGTTCAAAACCCAGACATAGGAAATGAATGAAACTAACCCGAGTGTAGGGTAATTTACTTGGAAGTATAACTGAAAAATATGATTCAAATTGGAAGGTCCATTCAAAAATAATTAACAAACATATATATTACGTACAAAACCGATATCAACTAATATTTGTAAACAGCCCCCGTATAAAATGTGATCGTAACTTTCTGAAGCTGATCATATTGAGCAATTACTATAAGCCTTTCTCAAATACTTTTGGCCCCAAAGCGGATTTATTGACTAAAAAGGCTATTTTGTGTGGCTATTGTTAAAAACATGTAGTATAAAAAACAAACATTTGAAAAAAAATTACTGTGTTATAAAAAAGTCTAAACTTTTAGAGGAAATCTTCTTGTCATAAGAAAAGAAGGCCAATTTCTGTGTCAGTCAGTCCCCGAAAATATCGATGCAGTTCATGACATGATTTTAACAAACCGTCGAATTGGGCTAAAAGGGATATCTGAAGCACTGAATATTTCATACGAACGCGTTCATCATATAGTTCACGTCAATTTGGATATGAGAAAAATTGCTGCAAAATGGATTCCCAAATGTTTGAATGTTGACCAAAAGCGTGCAAGGGTAGTAGCATCGCGTTCGATCTGTGCTCGATTTGAAAACGATGTAGACTTCTTAAACCGAATTGTTACTAATATGGATGAGACTTGAGTACATTTCTACGATCCAGAAACAAAGCAACAATCGATGGAATGGCGACACTCCGGTTCTCCAAGACCTAAGAAGTTTCGTGTCAAAAAATCTGCTGGAAAAGTTCTTGCTTCAGTTTTTTGGGATTGTCATGGAGTAATCATGATTGAATTTTTGGATAAGAGTAGAACAATAACTGGAGATTACTATTCGACATTACTGACCACTCCACGGGAAAAAATTGAAGAGAAAAGACGCGGAAAGCAAGGTGTTTTGTTTTTGCAGGCTAACGCCCCTGCACACAAATCTCATGTTGCCATGCAAAAAATTCGTGATTTAGGGTTTGAATTACTAAAACACCCCCCTTATTCACCAGATTTGCCTCCGTCCGACACTCATCTCTTTCCTCAACTGAAAAACTTTAAAAAGTCGTAAATTTTCTTTCAACGAGGAGGTAATAAAATCTGTGGAGGTCTGGAGCAAGAAGAACATTTTTTTTTGAAAGGTCTAGAGACGTTGCAGGTTCGCTGTAATAAATGTATCCAATTAAGAGGAGAATGTGTTGAGTAATAAAATATTTTTACATTGAAATTTTTTTTGTTCTATAATAGGCTAAGAATTTTTCAATATATCCACGTATGTAAGCAGTGACTTGTTCTACTTACATCTGGGTGTTTACTTTTGAAACAGTAATATCTATTGAAACACACAGTGAACAAAATGCATTAAATGAAATTCTATGCGTTTTTCATGAAAACCAAAACAAATTTTGACAACCCACTACAAGACGAGGATAGAAAACAGACCTTAAGCTTCAATATTTCGAATCTCTCTCGGTATAAAAAATTTCGCGATATAGTAGTGATAAAGTGCACGGTTTGCTACCTGCACTTTTCATACATACTTATAAATTATGAAAATTGCCTACCTATCCACCACTCGTATGGAGCAATAACGCTCAACTTATCGCACGCATGCCATAAAGAACGACGTTGATTGTAAGAATTATATGAATAATATCGTGCAAACTGCATATTATGCATTTTAATGCAGACAATATTATATTCACATATCATTTACCCCGGAGATAAAATAAATTGGTATTAAAGTGGGTAAACAAACATGCAATTCGCATTTAGTTCTATGATTTAATGTCGTCGTGAATAATCTAGAAGAGTAATTAATTAGAGCTAATAGGATACGAAATACACGACTGAGAGTTTTCACTCTGAATTAGGTACGTGGAATATTATTAAAATTATTCAAGATAATTACTTGCAGTGTTAGAGTGGGAAGGCGGAAAGTTTGATTTCCAACAAGTTCTGCAATTACGAAGAAAGACTATAACATTTTGCAAAAATAGGCGTATCATAAAATTTGTTTTTGATTATGACTGTACGCAGTACTCAAATTCAAATTCTTTTATTTTCCTTCAAATGACAAAAACTGTTTTTTTATTTATAGGAAAAGTCATAAAATAGTTATTTATTCAACAAGTGCAAAAAGTAACTGTTTATTGCATTCGACGTGAAATTATCCAAGTTGGACAACACGTCGAGTGCAATAAACAATTTTTTCTACATTCATGCAAAAAGCAAAACTTTATTGAACTATATTCAGTGGAAAAAGAAGTTCTTTATTGCACTAGTGCAATAAAGTTTTTATTGCACTCATCTGTCATTCTACTTCAACGTGCTGTCATCATGACAAACATAAACGTTTGAACCTACTACATATTTAGCAGATATTCTGTGAGATTGGCAATAGGTACTTCACTACGAAATATTCATATTGAAAATTGCTCCAATTGTTCATTCACTTTCAACATTGAGGGTAAAAATAAAGTTTGAGTTAAATTGTTCGTAAAGTATTAGTTCCTGTTTCAATGCAAATCGATATTAATAATAAAGTATTCAAGTTGCGCTTTTCATTTTCCTACACCTAGTGCCGCACCTCAATAAATAATTTTTTGCTTTTTGCAAGAATGTAAAAAAAATGTTGTATGCAACTCGTGCAAAAATTGTTTATTGCACTCGACGTGTTGTCCAACTCGGCCTAACGGCCTCGTCGGACAATTTCACGTCGAGTGCAATAAACATTCACTTTTTGCACTTGTTGCATAAATAACTATTTGTACGAGTTGCATACCATATTTTTTCTACGTTTGTGCAAAAACCTAAATCTGTTTCATTTAGGTGGTACTGAAGTGTAAGGAAGACGTTCTTTGTTCAAATCTAGCTGCTAAAAGTAATATAATAATATTCAAAGAAACAATTTTAATTTTTATCAAATTGCTATTTGTAGTAATGTTGTTATCCCAGTATGTAATGAATATGATGACAATTATATTAAATATTATAATGTTTAAAATGTAATACAATCTCCTAGAAAATGGGCTAAGTATGGCGTTGATTCGACTTTTATGTTTGTCATGATGACAGACACACTTGAGACAAAATAACGGCCAAACATAATCCGTTGATAAACATGGAACATTTATTATTTTAGTTGAAACTAACGGAGTTTACCAATAAATTTCGAAGTGGGATAAAACTAATAATTGTCATTATGTAATATCCTTTAGCAAAAATAATATTTGATAGCATTATAAAATATCTAGAAAAAGTTTAATAGTTGTTCAGTTATGTTCAGCGTGAACTATCACTTGACAGACTCAGACTTTTGAGAAATAATGAAAAAAAAATTGCTTACCTAAGTCTTATGCATTGACTCAAATAAAATAGTAGTTATATATGCAACTGGTACATTTGCATTCATTATAGGTATTTTCATGCACATATAGTGCTAGTATAAAATTATTCAAAATCAAACTCGGGACATTCAAATGAACTGATGAATTTGGTTAAAGCTTATGCAAGTAGTTGGAATAATTATTTATATTCTGCTTCAATGTGGATTGTTCATTTCTCAGAATTTAGAACAAAATTCTTTCACATAATTCCACATCCTTGAAGGGACGGAGGAAGGAAAAATACCAGGCTGCATACTTAATGTAGGCAATTCATTGTGATGATGTCCAGAGGATACAGAGCTGATTCAACGAAAGACATTAGAATTCATTATTTGAAAAAACCGTGATTTAAATTAAAGAAAAATGGTGGATTCGTTTAAACAGATGTGTCACGGAAGGTAAACAAATCAAATTGAATAAACTTTTAATATCAATATATATATATATATATATATATATATATATGTACATTACTAAGTTCATGGGTTGAACCGCGTTGAGAGTTTATAACTCGACGTTTCGGCTCCTGCTTTGGAGCCATTTTCAAGAGTGTGACTGCGAGGCCTCTATCTGCCTACTCCTCGAGTCGTGGTCTTGAGAGATATCAAGGTCTCAACCTGCCTACTCCTTGATCTCAAAAGACGATCCGATGTTGGTTGCACTGTAGTATTTATAGGTGGTTGGCTACCTGGAGGTGGGAGTCCCCAATGATCCCACCACATACCTGGAAAAAACAACAAAAGCCCAGATCAATAAATCAAACCTTCCATCCGACGTCAAGTCTCTATTAATACCGAAGGAGAGATCCTCTCGAATCCCAAAAATATATGGCCTTCCTAAAATTCACAAAATCGGAACCCCTCTCAGACCCATTGTCAGTGCATTCAACTGCCCAACCCAACGCTTAGCGAAACATCTTTCTAACATTCTTCAACCTATAGTTGAAATATCCGAATCCCACGTGAAAAACTCCTACCACTTCATCAATCGAATTAAGGAATTCAACATATCTAACTCCGACATCCTAGTCAGCTTCGACATCGTCTCTCTTTTCACCAACATCCCTATTGACGAGACCCTCACCATATTACAAAACAAGCACGACATATCACAAGACATCCTCACTCTAATCAAACATTGTATGTCCAACACATACTTCACCTTCCAAAACTCTTTTTATAGGCAAATCAAAGGTGCCCCTATGGGATCCCCTCTCTCACCTGCGATTGCCAATATATTCATGGAAGATTTCGAAACCAAAGCCCTTTCATCAGCCACTCTTCAACCTTCCTGCTGGTTACGATACGTTGATGACACTTTTGTCATCTGGCCCCACGGGAGAGATACCCTGGATTCTTTTCTGACCCATCTGAACGAAGTACACCCTTACATTCGCTTCACGATGGAGATAGAAAGCAATTCAACTCTGCCATTCTTAGATGTACAAATCACTAAAAATCCTCAACAAGGTTTCTCGTACACGGTTTATAGAAAACCCACCCACACCAACCGATATCTCAACTCCAAGTCCCACCATCATCCCTCACAACTCAACTCAGTCGTAAATACTCTGATATCTCGCTCCATCCGACTAACCGACGATCACAACAGACAATCCGAACTTCACAACGTAAAACAAGCTCTCCTACAAAACGGATACAGACCAGACCACATAGACAGAAACATCCAAAAACAGCTTCAGAAACCATTAGTAACCAAAAACGAACCACAAGTTGAAGACCGTCCATCCAAAGTCTTCTTCCCTTACATCAAATGGGTGACGGACAAAATCAGTCGACTTTTCAGAAAAGCAAATATCAAAACCATCTTTACCACAGAACAAAAACTATCACACCTCATCAGACCAACAAAAGACATTCCCTGTTCTATCTGCCCCCACTCTTATATAGGAGAAACTTCGAAACAGATCCATTTTCGATCCTATCAACACTCCCTTTCAGTTAGAAATCGAGACACCAGTTCCGCATTAGCTCTTCATTTCATCCAAACGGGTCACCCCATAGATTTCGAGAAAACGAAAACCATCGCCCCAGTACGTTCAAGAACTTCTCGTTTTATCAGAGAAGCCATCGAAATCGAAAAACGGCCTGATTGCCTGAACATTAAAGATGATAGCCGTAAATTGAACCCCATTTGGAAGCCCCTTCTTCCAACCGCAATTACCAGGCCACGTGAAACTTATCCGCAATCAATTATTATCCCATTAACTCCAACTACACAGCAGGCACCAGCAGACAAGACAAACGAGAAAACCCGTAAGACCCGCCCACCTCCAGGTAGCCAACCACCTATAAATACTACAGTGCAACCAACATCGGATCGTCTTTTGAGATCAAGGAGTAGGCAGGTTGAGACCTTGATATCTCTGAAGACCACGACTCGAGGAGTAGGCAGATAGAGGCCTCGCAGTCACACTCTTGAAAATGGCTCCAAAGCAGGAGCCGAAACGTCGAGTTAAAAACTCTCAACGCGGTTCAACCTATGAACTTAGTAATGTACATATATATATATATATATATAGAATCCTTTAAATTCGGGTATGCAGTCAACAAGGGTATGGCAAATAAGTGTACTCTTTTTTCTATTCAAGCTTTCGAGTCATTTATTGGCTCTTCATCAGGAACTCTACAATGAATTGAAATCGAAACATTATTTGATTTGAAAGAAATTTGGCACGTGTGTACGAAAGTGAGGTTATAAATCCCTTTCACTCGCCGTACTATATGAAATATCATGTCACAATGGACAACACTCTTGATACAATATTGAAATGACAAAACTTTTTTTAAAATATGATTAAAAATGATTATGGTAGATTAAAATTACTGAGAAACACAATTTAAAATTACACAAGGGCTCTTATGGAGGCCATGTTGAATTAAAGAGGAAATGATCTATAAGAAAGACAATAACAAATGAATGATGAAGTTGACACTTGGCAAGCAATATATATATATATATATATATATATATATATATATATATATATATATATATATATATATATATATATATTATATATATATATATATATATTCATCAAAATTATGAAATTTGGGTCATGTTTCGTTCGAATCGATAGAGCGAAAGATTCGAAAAATTAAAAAAATTGGAAAAAAAGTCACAGTGACAGTAGAGAGCAAATGTATAAAATTGGAAACTGAGCACCTTTTTTCTTTGGCATTTTTCGAAATTTCCAAAAAACTGATTTTTTGAGGAAAAGGAAAGATGCTGTTTTTTACTCATTTTTCAAGCACAAACTAACTGCGAAGTCAAATTTTCTTTATATCTATTAATAAAAATAACTTCCATATGTCGCGAACTTTATGTGTGTACTGTATAAGTTTGTTAATTATTTTTTAATGGATCTTCCAATTTGAATCATATTTTTCAGTTATACTTCCAAGTAAATTACCCTGCACTCGGGTCAGTTTCATTCATTTCCTATGTCTGGTTCTTGAACTATAATTTTCATCAAGAAATAAGATTGGATAATATCTTCTATAAAATATCAATTTTAATTTATAGTTCAAAACCCAGACATAGGAAATGAATGAAACTAACCCGAGTGTAGGGTAATTTACTTGGAAGTATAACTGAAAAATATGATTCAAATTGGAAGGTCCATTCAAAAATAATTAACAAACATATATATTACGTACAAAACCGATATCAACTAATATTTGTAAACAGCCCCCGTATAAAATGTGATCGTAACTTTCTGAAGCTGATCATATTGAGCAATTACTATAAGCCTTTCTCAAATACTTTTGGCCCCAAAGCGGATTTATTGACTAAAAAGGCTATTTTGTGTGGCTATTGTTAAAAACATGTAGTATAAAAAACAAACATTTGAAAAAAAATTACTGTGTTATAAAAAAGTCTAAACTTTTAGAGGAAATCTTCTTGTCATAAGAAAAGAAGGCCAATTTCTGTGTCAGTCAGTCCCCGAAAATATCGATGCAGTTCATGACATGATTTTAACAAACCGTCGAATTGGGCTAAAAGGGATATCTGAAGCACTGAATATTTCATACGAACGCGTTCATCATATAGTTCACGTCAATTTGGATATGAGAAAAATTGCTGCAAAATGGATTCCCAAATGTTTGAATGTTGACCAAAAGCGTGCAAGGGTAGTAGCATCGCGTTCGATCTGTGCTCGATTTGAAAACGATGTAGACTTCTTAAACCGAATTGTTACTAATATGGATGAGACTTGAGTACATTTCTACGATCCAGAAACAAAGCAACAATCGATGGAATGGCGACACTCCGGTTCTCCAAGACCTAAGAAGTTTCGTGTCAAAAAATCTGCTGGAAAAGTTCTTGCTTCAGTTTTTTGGGATTGTCATGGAGTAATCATGATTGAATTTTTGGATAAGAGTAGAACAATAACTGGAGATTACTATTCGACATTACTGACCACTCCACGGGAAAAAATTGAAGAGAAAAGACGCGGAAAGCAAGGTGTTTTGTTTTTGCAGGCTAACGCCCCTGCACACAAATCTCATGTTGCCATGCAAAAAATTCGTGATTTAGGGTTTGAATTACTAAAACACCCCCCTTATTCACCAGATTTGGCTCCGTCCGACACTCATCTCTTTCCTCAACTGAAAAACTTTAAAAAGTCGTAAATTTTCTTTCAACGAGGAGGTAATAAAATCTGTGGAGGTCTGGAGCAAGAAGAACATTTTTTTTTGAAAGGTCTAGAGACGTTGCAGGTTCGCTGTAATAAATGTATCCAATTAAGAGGAGAATGTGTTGAGTAATAAAATATTTTGACATTGAAATTTTTTTTGTTCTATAATAGGCTAAGAATTTTTCAATATATCCACGTATGTAAGCAGTGACTTGTTCTACTTACATCTGGGTGTTTACTTTTGAAACAGTAATATCTATTGAAACACACAGTGAACAAAATGCATTAAATGAAATTCTATGCGTTTTTCATGAAAACCAAAACAAATTTTGACAACCCACTACAAGACGAGGATAGAAAACAGACCTTAAGCTTCAATATTTCGAATCTCTCTCGGTATAAAAAATTTCGCGATATAGTAGTGATAAAGTGCACGGTTTGCTACCTGCACTTTTCATACATACTTATAAATTATGAAAATTGCCTACCTATCCACCACTCGTATGGAGCAATAACGCTCAACTTATCGCACGCATGCCATAAAGAACGACGTTGATTGTAAGAATTATATGAATAATATCGTGCAAACTGCATATTATGCATTTTAATGCAGACAATATTATATTCACATATCATTTACCCCGGAGATAAAATAAATTGGTATTAAAGTGGGTAAACAAACATGCAATTCGCATTTAGTTCTATGATTTAATGTCGTCGTGAATAATCTAGAAGAGTAATTAATTAGAGCTAATAGGATACGAAATACACGACTGAGAGTTTTCACTCTGAATTAGGTACGTGGAATATTATTAAAATTATTCAAGATAATTACTTGCAGTGTTAGAGTGGGAAGGCGGAAAGTTTGATTTCCAACAAGTTCTGCAATTACGAAGAAAGACTATAACATTTTGCAAAAATAGGCGTATCATAAAATTTGTTTTTGATTATGACTGTACGCAGTACTCAAATTCAAATTCTTTTATTTTCCTTCAAATGACAAAAACTGTTTTTTTATTTATAGGAAAAGTCATAAAATAGTTATTTATTCAACAAGTGCAAAAAGTAACTGTTTATTGCATTCGACGTGAAATTATCCAAGTTGGACAACACGTCGAGTGCAATAAACAATTTTTTCTACATTCATGCAAAAAGCAAAACTTTATTGAACTATATTCAGTGGAAAAAGAAGTTCTTTATTGCACTAGTGCAATAAAGTTTTTATTGCACTCATCTGTCATTCTACTTCAACGTGCTGTCATCATGACAAACATAAACGTTTGAACCTACTACATATTTAGCAGATATTCTGTGAGATTGGCAATAGGTACTTCACTACGAAATATTCATATTGAAAATTGCTCCAATTGTTCATTCACTTTCAACATTGAGGGTAAAAATAAAGTTTGAGTTAAATTGTTCGTAAAGTATTAGTTCCTGTTTCAATGCAAATCGATATTAATAATAAAGTATTCAAGTTGCGCTTTTCATTTTCCTACACCTAGTGCCGCACCTCAATAAATAATTTTTTGCTTTTTGCAAGAATGTAAAAAAAATGTTGTATGCAACTCGTGCAAAAATTGTTTATTGCACTCGACGTGTTGTCCAACTCGGCCTAACGGCCTCGTCGGACAATTTCACGTCGAGTGCAATAAACATTCACTTTTTGCACTTGTTGCATAAATAACTATTTGTACGAGTTGCATACCATATTTTTTCTACGTTTGTGCAAAAACCTAAATCTGTTTCATTTAGGTGGTACTGAAGTGTAAGGAAGACGTTCTTTGTTCAAATCTAGCTGCTAAAAGTAATATAATAATATTCAAAGAAACAATTTTAATTTTTATCAAATTGCTATTTGTAGTAATGTTGTTATCCCAGTATGTAATGAATATGATGACAATTATATTAAATATTATAATGTTTAAAATGTAATACAATCTCCTAGAAAATGGGCTAAGTATGGCGTTGATTCGACTTTTATGTTTGTCATGATGACAGACACACTTGAGACAAAATAACGGCCAAACATAATCCGTTGATAAACATGGAACATTTCACAATTAAGGAAAGCCTCATGCTGTATGACACAGATATTCATGAACTGATAGAAATCATAAAGGATATCAAAAACAAGAACTCAGCCGGATGCGACGAAATCTCTATCAAAATCATACAAAACCTTCCTTTATGTGCCCTCAACGTACTAGTATCGCTGATAAATCTCTCCCTCCATACTGGCGAGTTTTCCTCTTTCTTGAAAACCTCTATTGTAATTCCCTTGCACAAAGGTGGAGATCTGGATGATCCGTCTAATTTTCTCCTATTCTCTTATTCTCCTATTCTCCTATTCTCTTATTCTCTTATTCTCTTATTCTCCTATTCTCCTATTCTCTTATTCTCTTATTCTCTTATTCTCTTATTCTCTTATTCTCTCATTCTCTTATTCTCTTATTCTCTTATTCTCTTATTCTCTTATTCTCTTATTCTCTTATTCTCTTATTCTCTTATTCTCTTATTCTCTTATTCTCTTATTCTCTTATTCTCTTATTCTCTTATTCTCTTATTCTCTTATTCTCTTATTCTCTTATTCTCTTATTCTCTTATTCTCTTATTCTCTTATTCTCTTATTCTCTTATTCTCTTATTCTCTTATTCTCTTATTCTCTTATTCTCTTATTCTCTTATTCTCTTATTCTCTTATTCTCTTATTCTCTTATTCTCTTATTCTCTTATTCTCTTATTCTCTTATTCTCTTATTCTCTTATTCTCTTATTCTCTTATTCTCTTATTCTCTTATTCTCTTATTCTCTTATTCTCTTATTCTCTTATTCTCTTATTCTCTTATTCTCTTATTCTCTTATTCTCTTATTCTCTTATTCTCTTATTCTCTTATTCTCTTATTCTCTTATTCTCTTATTCTCTTATTCTCTTATTCTCTTATTCTCTTATTCTCTTATTCTCTTATTCTCTTATTCTCTTATTCTCTTATTCTCTTATTCTCTTATTCTCTTATTCTCTTATTCTCTTATTCTCTTATTCTCTTATTCTCTTATTCTCTTATTCTCTTATTCTCTTATTCTCTTATTCTCTTATTCTCTTATTCTCTTATTCTCTTATTCTCTTATTCTCTTATTCTCTTATTCTCTTATTCTCTTATTCTCTTATTCTCTTATTCTCTTATTCTCTTATTCCAACTATTGCCAAAATCATAGAAAAATAGTCTCTAACGTTCATAAAATGATAAGTGAAAATCAATTTGGTTTTCAGAATAAATAAAATACGAATGATGCAATACTCTCATTTCTTTATAAGGTCTATTCAGAGATGAATGCTAGAGAGCAGCAGTATTTTGTGATCTCACGAAGGCATTTGACTGCGCTGATCACAAAATAATGTACTGAAAACTTCAGCTATACGGATGCCGAGGAGTGACTCTCACATGGTTCGAATCATATTTTTTTGGGCGATATCAGATGGTTAAATCAACGGAACTATCAAATGAAAAGGAAATTTCATCAGGAGTTCCGCAAGGATCTGTACTCGAAGCTATTCTCTTCCTGTTATATGTTAACGACCTCACTAAAACCAAGATTTCTGGTAAATTCACTCTCTTTGCAAATGACACCACTATACTGTGGAAAAGCAAGAAGACCAAGGAGTTGCATGATATAATCACAGAAGACTTGAAAACTGTGAAAGAGTGGTGCGACGCAAATGCGCAAATGCGCAATTGATGAACCTTCTTTTGGTCAAGGTGTCATAGGAAATAAAGATTGCACTAAATTTCTGGGTGTGTTGATAGATAAAAATAAAAAATTTGATGACCATGTTAAACAACTCAACAGTAAGATTGCTTATGGATGTTATGCAGTGAGAGTAATTTCTAGTGAAGTAGGGCCAGGATCTGCCAAAATGGCATATTACGCTCTTATTGATTCCCATGCATCTACGTTATGGAATACCTTTTTGGGGAATGTATAGATCAACACTACTCAATGAATTGCTCATTTTACAAAAAAAGGCTATTAGATATTGTTAAGGTTTCTCTCATACCTTTATTCATTGTGTTTGTGTACGTCTAATTCGAAATTAGTTTTAATTTTAGTTAATCTGAATTTATATATTATTATAAAAACAAAATGCAAATGGTCGAAGCAATTATTCTCTTTTCAATATTGAAGTAAATTTTCGCGCTCATGAAAGGAAACTTCCACTATACGCATGTGCGGAAGGAGATCGAAGGGCTCGACGACAATCGAAGAGTGACAACAGTGAATACAACAACGAATCGCTCCGCTATCTTTCCACGAAAACTTAAAACGATTCTCTTCACGTTAGTGATTCAGCGCAATTTTCTCCCGAATCAAACTTTTATTCGCGAGTGCACTCCGCCATACACCGCTCTGAACATTGAAGAAGTTTTTTGCTGAAGCTGGGATTGACCAGGTAGGTGGAAGTTACTTTCTCGAACTTTATTTCAAATTTCAAACCGCAAAATTATTTTGAACTAGCATTTTTGATTATTTCCACTTTAACCGCCACATATATATATATATATATATATATATATATATATATATATATATATATATATACATATATATATATACATGTATATATATATATATATATATATATATATATATATATATATATATATAAAATTAGACCCTGTGAGTCCTGTATAGAAATATTCGCAAATTGTAGCATTATTAATATTGGAATCGGTCTGTTTGGTAAATAAACATAAATCAAAATTTGAATCGACTACTAATCATTATGTCACCCGCGACAGTAGTGACAGTCTGAAAAATCTTACTAGAGACTTTATTTTCTATAATGGTGGCAAGATGTAAAATTACTTACCAGTTGATATCAAATCGGCAAACTTGAAATTGAATTTAGAAAAACTGTCAAAAAATGTCTCTCTGAGAGACCCTACTACTCCTTGCAGGAATTCTTCCATTCATTATATTAACTGTATATCCCATATATTATATTTTGTGTATTATTTTGATGTTAGTTTTGTCTATACTATTTGTTTATTGCATTTTTCTTACTGTCCTCCTAGTGTCATGTGAATTCGTTCAGGTTTTTAATCTGTTTTACTATGTCCAACTTTTTATATACAGGGTGTTTCTTAAGTACGTGTAGAAACTTTAGGAGCATGTTGCTGACGTCGAAATAAGAAAAAAAGTTCCCATAAACGCATGTCCGCAAGCTAATCGTTTCTAAGATACAGAGTGTCAAAGTTGAATTCTTATATTTGTTTTTGTGAATAAATTCCAAAATATTTGTGATATTCGAGTAAAGTTTGGTATCTGGGATGATTTTTCAATGACAAAATCAAATTTTATGGTAATTGTGAAAAACTAATTTCTAGAATTGAATTTATTTTAAATTTAAAAATTTTGTCATTCAAAATCACTTGCATCGGTTTTATCGAATCCCAATAACTCAAAAATAGTTGATCGCAGTGACATCTACCAAGAATATATTTTTTATACAAACTAAATAATGAATATTCCCAGATACCAAACATTACCCAAATATCAAAATTATTTTAAAATTGTTCACAAAAATAAAAATAAGAATTCAACTTTGACACTCTGTATCTCAGAAAAGAATAACTTGTGGACATATGTTTATAGGAACTTTTCTTCTTATTTTGATGTTAGCAACACGCTCCTGAATTTTCTACACGTACTTAAGAAACACCCTGTACACCTGTAGCCTTGTCAACAAGGGATTTTTTCTGACAATGAAGCATATTTATTATTATTTTTATTATTATTATAGACCACTGTAGAAGATTGACAGATGAGTAATAATAATAATCTTTATTAGCATCATCAGCTCTCGAAGTACAGTACAGAGTATAAAATAGTATAATAAAGAACCAGTTTTTTCACTTCATACAGTTCCATATAGTTTTGGTTTTTGCATGAACGTAGAAAAATAAAATAATAATAGTAATAATAAATGGCCTTCATTTCTCATGGCGGAATTTAGTTAAGCTATGAAAGGTAGAAACAATTTAAAGAACAACTCTGCCATTTGAGTAGCTTATTTAGTCATAGTGTAATGTTATGTAGCTTTATGTCTATTCAAAGAAATCATTTATTATTATTATTATTATTAAATACTAAAAAACTAAATATGTGCAATGATATTCGCACACACTTTTAAATCACTACTTAGTTTAGGCTAAATAATTCATTTATTCAATAAAAACAATTTCAAGGTCTTTTTGGAGTCCGACAGTTTATTGACAGATTTTATATGACTTGTAAAATTATTGAAAACTCTAAGGCCCATAAAATCTGGAAAATTTTACGTTGTTTTGTATTTGGCAGCAGACGGATGTTTTCCGTGCGCATCAATATTGTGAATATCTTTCTTGAGTTTGGAATTGCTTTCACTGAGAAAAATATAGATAACTAACTCATATATCAGGTGTTCTCGGAAGGTGGTTCGCCCCTAAAACTGTTTTGTTTTTGAAGATAATTGAATAAAATTTGGAGGATCTGCATAAGACAGTAAACTGCGTTTTTTGATGAAAAATTCAAATTCATGTAACTTCTGGTTTCACCGAAAGAGACCTAAACTTTCGATTTTTGAATGGGACACACAGTATATATTCACATTTTTTGTCTCCATAAAACATTCTGAATACCATGTATCATTTGTCACTCTTTGTACCATTTTTTTTATATTTCAAATTTTATTTTACTCATCTAAAGTGCTATGGATACGTTCAAATCACTAATTACAGCCTTAAAATATTGGGGAAAATACAGCTTCACTATTTTAAGTCAAAATGTAATTGCTATGTAAAATTTGATTTTGAAATTGAAATTACTTATATTTTTCAAATGGCGATATGGTGGCTGGTCGAGTTAGGAAAAATGACCATTTTATTACGATTAATTCCGAAGCCAAGCAACGGTAAGCGAGGCCAGGGTTTGGATGGGTCACCAACGGACCTCCTTTCGATTTTCTCGTCGGATCGTGCTAGGAATCGCACGTAAAAAGGTAAGACCTCGTTAATCCTTGGCTCGCACAAGTTTCGACTTTTGACGGTTGCCGTTCGTAAGGGGACGACAGCTGGTTAACGGAAAAAACAATTTTAAACAATTTAAACAACAACAATTTGATACCGCTCACTTATATTAGGTTTTAAAAACGTGCTGAAAAAAATAAAACTAATTCTCTAGTCTCCAATCTAGGAGTAAACTTTTTAACCACAGCAATAATCGCATATCAACATAGAATGTACGTTCAATGAAATCAATGATGACAGTAAATATCCTATGAATATTTAGAGGCATCCTTGAGTCATAATCCTTGATCGAATTTCAATAAGTTATTTTTATACTGCCAGTAGTGTCTATAGTATACAACACAAACCATAAACTGTGCGATCTTTATGGCGGTTATAAATTTTTTATGGGCACTAAACCCCCGTTCACAAAACGTTCGGAATTAGGTCTTACTTTGGGCGGTGCGGCACTTTGAATGAAATTGTAGATACCTTCAATCAATTCGAGTAATAACAAATAATCGTTGAATAGTAAACATTTTCTCTACTTTCTTTCTTTTTTTTTCGATAAACCTGAAATCAATGAAAATATCGAGGACTGAAAGGTATATGGAAAGTAACTCATTTGAAAACGGAGCACACCTCTAAAATTAGTATTTGTTTTCCGATTCTGATTTTTTTCCATGGATGGAGCATAAGTAGCTTTAGTGCAGTGCTATACATTCGATTCGAAATTCAAAATTTCTTAGACTTTCAAGGCCAAATACACAGGGTGTTATTTAAGTACGTGGCCAAACTTAAAGGGGTGATTCTTTGAGTGATTCTAAGACGAAAAGTTCACATAAACATAGGTCCGGTAATGCTTCGTTTTCAAGATACAGGGTGACAAAATTTTTAAAAGAAATCGTTTTTGTCGTAAATATCTTAATAACCCTTCAACCGATTTTATTGAAATTTGGCAGTGTTATTAAAGGTCGTAAACGGCGAATTTGACCCTAACTATATCAAAATTATCATGTCCAGTGGCGTCCCGGAAGGCACTGTAACCAATATTTTTGACAGAAAACATGTGCGCCACTGATTTTTTTGCAATTTTTGTATTTGTTTCATATTGAGCAACTGAAATTACAACTTTTTTATATCTAGAATTTTTTTCGTATCTTGATTTGTTTTTGAGAAAAAACATAAAAATCACATCATTGCACGTCCCTGGCACAACACAATAAAACATTTCAACTACTAAACCATCAAAAACTTGGGTCTTACTAATATTTTTTCATATCAATACTCTATTCTAGTCTTAGAATTTTCTATCAAAATTAATGCAATGAAACAAAAATATGTATGTATGAATTGCAGCTCTTGCCTTCGGCTCTTGGCTTCGGCTCGTGCTGCAAAATGTTGTCCATTGTCATTGTTGTCCATGGACATGCAATAAAGACATTTTTATTTATGATTAAACAATTAATGTTACATGGAAGTCATCTTTTAATTTTTTTCGCTCATATTACCTGTTTTCGATTAAATAAATAATGTTGTTATGTATTACTGCAGTGTTTTGAAACTAAAGTAAGAAGGCCATGGAAGGAACAACAAATGTTCAAACAAATTTAACTTCATAACTGTCACAAATTGAAACGGTGTAATTATTTGATAGTAATTATTTGAAGTGTTTTCGAGAGTTTTGATATATAAAATTTGTTACTGATATCTGAAAATGGTTCGGTTTACAAACTCGGAAATGACCGATATGCATTTTGTCTATGGAATGGCCCAAGGCAATTCCAGAGCGGCTAGACGCATTTATCAAGAAAGATATCCTCATCGAAATGTTCCAAATAGGCAAACATTTGTGAGAATACATGAAAGGCTGTGCGAATCAGGCACCTTTCAAAGGTCGGCTGCTCTTATTGGGAGACCTGCAACGGTAAGAACAGTGGCGCTGGAGGAAGAAGTTTTACATGAAGTTGAGCGTTGCCCCGATAAAAGCACACGCAAAATTGCACAACAATTAAACATTTCTCACTTTACTGTATGGAAGATTTTGAAAGAGTACCAACTGTATCCTTACCACATACAGCGTGTTCAAGCATTATTTCCTGCGGAGTTTCCCAAGCGAGTTGTTTATACTACGTGGCTTTTGCAACAATTTTTGTCCAGTATATTATTTACCGATGAAGCGTGTTTTTCCCACAATTCAATTATGAACTTTCATAACAACCATATCTGGGCAGAAGAAAATCCCCATGCGGTTATAGAAAATAATTATCAACAGCAGTTTTCCGTGAATGTCTGGGTTGGTATTGTTGGCGATTATCTCATTGAACCTCATTTTTTACCCCCGAGATTAAATGGTCAAGAGTATCGTAATTTTTTGGAATTTGTATTACCTGTACCTACTACTAGAAAATGTCCCACTGGCAGTAAGAGGAGCAATGTGGTTCTTGCACGATGGGGCTCCACCTCACTTCAGCATAGTAACACGTCAATTTCTGGATGAAACTTATGGAGAAAACTGGATCGGTCGCGCAGGTCCACAGTCATGGCCGCCTAGGTCACCGGATTTAAATCCCTTGGATTTTTTCCTTTGGGGACATTTAAAGTTCCTCGTTTATAAAACTCCAGTCAACACTGAAGAAGAATTAATCCAACGAATACGGGATTCATGTGATCAAATAAGACATACGCCGGAAATATTTCAACGTGTTCGGGAATCGATGTTAAGACGAGTTAATGCTTGCATTGAAATTGAAGGAAGACATTTTGAGCAAATATTGTAAGTTTTGTGTTATTTATAATTGAATGTATTCTTACAGAAACAAATTGCCTAGGTACCATTTTTGTTTCAGTGTGGTTTTAATAAAGGGTGTTTCTTGTTTGATGTTGCTTTGGCATTTCCGGCGTTACCACTATGCACGCACTGGCCAAATGAAACAAACAATTTTTAAGCATAACAGATTCACCTGTAATCATTAAAAACCCTATAAAAACAAATTTTTATTGTGTTGTGCCAGGGACGTGCAATGAAGTGATTTTTATGTTTTTTCTCAAAAACAAAGCAAGATATGAAAAAAATTCTAGATATAAAAAAGTTGTAATTTCAGTTGCTCAATGTGAAACAAATACAAAAATTGCAAAAAAATCAGTGGCGCACATGTTTTCTGTCAAAAATATTGGTTTCAGTGCCTTCCGGGACGCCACTGGACATGATAATTTTGATATAGTCAGGGTTAAATTCGCCCTTTACGACCTTCAATAACACTGCCAAATTTCAATAAAATCGGTTGAAGGGTTATTAAGATATTTACGACAAAAACAATTTCTTTTAAAAAATTTGACACCCTGTATCTTTAAAACGAAGCATTACCGGACCTATGTTTATATGAACTTTTCGTCTTAGAATCACTCAAAGAATCACCCCTTTAAGTTTGGCCACATACTTAAATAACACCCTGTATATACAGAGTGACCCATTTGAAAGCGGGCCACCTCTCTAAAACTGTTATTTATTATCCGATTCAGAAGTTTTTTTTCAATAGATAGATCATCAATAGTTCTAGTGGAGTGCCATAAATTCGAAATAAAAATATGAATTTCAAGACCTACATCGATTTTTTTTCAAGGTCAAAAATCCAAAAAACATACTAGCGATTTTTTTAAATGAAATTTGAAGACGCCACTGGATTTGTGATGCTTTCAAAAGGTTGTGCCTAAAATTCCAAGATAATTTTTTTAACAGAAGTATGGCATAAGTAAAATATTCCAATCACTTTCAATATAATTCAAATAGTTGTATATTAAATGACAATTTTTTAAATAATATGGTTTAAAATACTCCTTCAGAACATAACAACTTCATGTGCGATATAGATATCTCTATTAGCAGACTGCAGTTTGTTGTCAAAGAATAGAAATGCACATCTTTACATCAAATAATATAATTATCAATATTAATAACATAAATGAACCACTACAAAAGAATGTATTGACATGACAGTACCTATACATTAAATTTTGGACTGTTCCACCAAATCTCCATTCAATTCGATACATTTATCATATCGTTTTCTAATGTTATCCAAAACATTCAATAATTGATATGGGGTGATATCTCTGCAAGCCTGTCTTATTCTTTCAAGCAGTTCCTCTTTGCTCGTTGGGCGTGTTTTGTATACTTTTTCCTTAACGGAGCCCCATAAATAATATCAAGTGGAGTCAAGTCCGGGGATCTGGGGGGAAACTCGATCAGTGGACTATTTCGTCCTAGCCATTAGGGAAACTCTCTTCCAACCAATCTCTAACAATCCTGCTATTGTGGATGGAACAGCCATCTAATTGAAATAGAAGATGGGCCTCTTCTGCTAGTGGAAGATCATCCATAGCGTTGGAAAACTCGTTTTTCAAAAAATTCAAAAAAATTTGACAATTCAAATTGTTTTTAAAAAAAGGGGCCAGTTATTCTGGTATGTAATATTCCGCACCAAACATTTATTTTTTTGGAGTACTGTCTTCTGCAATTTATTATCCAATGTGGATTTACTTCCGTCCAGTACCTTGAACTTGTGAATGTTGCCTCGTCACTAAACAATTTTTTTTTCAGAAAATTTCTGTTATTTAGATATTCTCCTTAAGCCCATAAACTATACTCCATCCTCTTTTCATTATAATAATAATATAATATATGTTTATTCATCATCATCATACATCATCATCACAGTCTGGGTTGAAATATAAGCATTTATAAACAATAATACGTTAATGAATAAACACAGAAAAACCACAAGGAAAGGAATCCGCAAGTGGCATGAAATCTTTGTTCAAACATTAAAAGTGAATGTTCCCAATTCTGTTAAAATGTAAATATATATATATATATCTAAATAATTAAATAACAAGACAGAAGAATCTTAAAAATAAAATAAAATTAAAATAAGAAGTTAAATAAATATAAAAATTATTAAGATTAAAAGTTTGAAATCAAACTGAAGGACTAAACAATCAAAATTCAAACTAAAGGATTGAGCAATTAAAAATTAAATTATTGGTATTGTTAAGATTAAGATTAAGATGTGAAGAAACTTTGGTTTAAAGGGCTTCATATTATTATATTTGCTAAGATTTCTCCTTATTGTTTCACGCGGTAAGTTAATGTCCAAACTTGCAATTCTCACACTTGTTTTCCGATTATTATTAAAATAATTTTGAATTCGTTCAGAATTATTTCGTCTCTGTCTTTGTACAGTATTATTATTCTTCAGAATATGTTGACTAACAGCTCCATACTGATTGAAAATTTTGTTTACTTGTCCAACTGTAGCTCTGCTAATACTTCGACGCTCCAGATGCATGTTATTGAAAATTCTACACACTTCCCTTTCGGATCTATCGTTGTTACCACGAAGTTTTACTATTTCAATTTTCTCCTGCAGAGTCAAATTATCTGCCATACTTCTTCATTAGTGTAGGTACTTGAGGAGTTATAAACTTCACTATTAATACTGATAAATTTGTGTCTTTTCGTCTTTTATTCTATTAGCAACTAGAGTTTCAAAGCCTTCTAATAAAAATAATGTTTTCGAAATGTGGCATCCTAAACATGTTTGAATGAAACCAAGATAGATATTCGGAATAACTGTCAACCAGCAAAGAGAAACTGCGTGAAAGAATAAAACAGGCTTGCATAAATGTTACCCCAAACCAATGATCGAATTTTGATCGAATCTTATGATAAGTCAACATAAGAAAATGGTAGAATAAACGTATCGAATTAAATCGGGAATTGTTTGAAAAGTACGAAAATTAATGTGCAGGCACTCTTATCTAAATCCATTCTTTTGTTGTAGTGCATTTATTTTATCAATATTGGTTATTATTAATTATTGAATATTGATTACTACAGCGATCAACATGGTCATTAAGCTGGAGTGAATACTGTAATACCAATCCCACCCGATACACACTACTACAACCATGTGTACCCAAACATCATTGGTTTTCGAATCTCAATATACCCCGCAGATTCATCACAACTCTTATAAGACTCAAGTTTGGTCATGCCTGTTACCCACATCTTTATCGAATAAATATAATTTCCAGTAAAAATTGTAAACATTGTGATCAAGAGGGAGACTTAGACCATATATTTTTTGCATGCTCCAAATATTCCGATGAGTCGAATGAACTATATGACAAACTTTGTAGTTTAAATATGCCGAATCCTTTCAATGTCATGTCGATCTTAGCCTCAAATAGCATTCAATTGTATAAATGTTTAATGGAATTCCTTTACAAGACAAATATTAAGCTGTAGTTGGTTTTAGAGTTGGTATCCATGTGTAGACCTTTCCTTGTGTCATGTACCTATTAATCCGTGGTCTAATTGTTGTGTGTCTCAGAAAAAGTCGTCCCGAAGGACCCCTGGACGTGAAGCGTGTGTACCTGTCTATTCCTGTTGTACGGTCTTCAATTTCAAGCTCTCATTTCTTGTTGTTTTGTAGGGTCCTATTTAATTAGAAATACTTCTATCATCTATACTATCAATACCACATACTCTACTTGTGTCTGGCCGAATGACGAATTGTCAAAGCCATAAAAAAAAAAAAAAAAATTTAATGTGAAGATGTATATTTCATTTCTCTGTTCTGATGTACATAACTATCTCCCGTACTATGGAGTTATTTTTGGAAGAAACAGAATTTGATACCATTTTGAAAACTACTGTTTACAAACTCGACTGCTAACCACCTAAAAGAACATTTTAAACGATATTTTCAAAAAGATTGTGATTTATAATTCCATTTTATTCATAAACAAAAAATTATGGGGGCCGCAGCTACTTTCCGCGGATACCCAGTATATTGAAACAAGTAGGAATTACTCTAAAAAAAGTTCATCCTCCTTATTTCCTATTAAAAATGGAGTATCATGTTGAGATGACATATTATTAGAACAAAAACATTATTTCAATAAAGCAGACTGTTTATTCTCCTATACTTTTTTTGATCCATTGACCTCTATCTGTCTATAGAACTGCTAAAAATGTCGCGGATTTTACAAAACATTCTGCCAAATGCTGCAGAACATGTGCAAAAATAATAAAACCAACCATACCGAATTCAAGAATATTGCGGTGCATCTTGTGGGCAAACAGGAATAAACAATCAATAAAAAACACATTTTGGGGTTACAACTAGCCTCCAGAAATATGCGAAACCTTCGTCATAAAATACCTAACTCCACTAGGCGATTCGGTTTAACCCTTCAGCTACGATTTACGGCGGTCATTCAATTTGAAAAGGATTTTTGTAAATTACTAAAATGACCTCCGAAGAATACGATCTTAAACAACCCTTTTTTATTATGAGCTCGGCCTTGCTTTTTAAACGGATGCTGTCAGAGACAGGACCAAACTAATAGGAGTTGATTGTTTTAGTAAAACTGTGAATAATTTTTTAATCTCAGGAAATTTTTCATATTTTCATATTGACATTTTGAGCTTGATTTATAAAATTTTACATTTCTGTCAGTTTTTCTACGTATTCATGATACTAAGGATAGCAAGCGAATGCATTCCCAAAAATTATAGTGGGTAAGAACATTCAAGTAATGAATCTTTAAATTTCCGGAAATTTTTGATGCAGTTGACAAACTTCAAGTGCATTATAATACGTGAGACCCTCGACAATCTTAGCTCACACATTTCTTCTAGAAGATATTTGAGGGTTGCTCGTAAGGGTGCAGCCGGATGACAAAAAGAATGAAAAAAAAACAAATTTTGAACAAAAAATATAAATGTGAGTTTTACAACCTTTGTTATGATGAATGATTTTGTTTTCTTTTTTAGGTATTTGACGTCCTAAAGTAAAGAAAACTATTGCTTTAGTGTCAACGTTTCGTCCATTTATTTTGACATCTTCAGGGCACTGTAAGATACAAAAGATTTTTTTTATTAATGAAATAAAAAAATCAAATAATAAACTAATCAACTTGCTACTACTACTTTTCCAGAAACAATCACTGAACTATGTTTTACTAACAGATGAAACTTTAGAACAAATTAGTAATTTCTCTAACGAAAGGATGTTTTTTTTGTGTAATGTGTATATCGTAAAACCTTATTATTATTAGGTCTGAATCACGTGCAACAGACAGAATGTTGCAATGTAAAAACAGAAATTGGTTTTGGGTTGAAAACAAACAATCCATAACACAAAACCTGTTAAAATTTGAATAAAATAATTATTTTCCATTGATTAGCTTATTATTCGTTTTTTCAACTGATTTATTAATATCTTAAAAAACATCCCCTCTTTGTATCTTACAGTGCCATGAACATGTCAAAATAAATTGATGAAACTTTGAGTCCTCAAATCCCAAAAAAATTTATTAAAATCAGTAAAAAAATATACACTTGATTTCCTGGTCAAATTCGAGGAAGGTATAGACAGAGGTATGTCAAACAAAATATGATGGAACTTTAGGAAATATAACATAATAACCAAATATTCAAAGATAACCTGACCAAGAGCATCTTAATAATAATAATTCAAAGTTAACAACATAAAACAAGTATTAAAAAATTACCTGGTGTTGATAACATAAAATGGTTTCCAATGAAATTAAAAGACCAATAATTGCTCACATAGTGAAAAATATTTTCGAAAATAAACCTCATCCAGCTAGTCTAAAGAAAAGAGTAATTGAAGCTCTGTATAAGGCAGGAAGTAAACTGAAAATTTCCTTTTATAGAACGATAACTCTTATACCTAATATTTCAGGTTTCATGTTCTATCTTAAAATGCAAAATATTGATCTCTTAGTACAAGACGTATATTTACAACTTTTATCTGAAACTTTTTCATCTAAATCCCCAATAATAATTCCGTAATCTTCCGCACCTGCATTATTGTCCCACCCCGTACGTTATTATAATAGTTATTTTTGTTCATTTCTTCTTAGTTCACAATATAATCAATACTGCAATAATATGAAAATTGATTTTTGGTTGTATCCATGCATATTGTAAAGGAAGAGTTCCTTTACAGTGTTTCGTAAATATCCTTCTTGAAATTTACTGTACATATTGAGTAAACGGTGTTTTTGAAGAGCTTTCTTTCACAAAAGAATACAGGAGTTTTCCATCAGAAATAATGTCGATTGGTTGTTGAAATTGATAACGAATCACCCTGTATATTGTTCTAGCTCGCTATGTATCGTTTGAAACTCTTTCAAACTCAAAGATGAGGTCATAAAGTGGTGGGTGAGAACGTTTGGTAACACTCATTGTAAACTGGGCAACTGGAATTTCAAACAATTGATTACGAAAACGTTTTAGGTAAGAAGATATATAAAAAAAAATACTCGTGAAGCCTACCGCTAAATCACGATTATTCATTATGTAAATATCCAGGATCAATGTGAATTAACAACTAACTATATTCAAAATCCTTAAATTTATTTGTTTCTCAGAGAATGAATATTTTTGTAATACAAAAGCTGTGATAAATTCCAATGAATGGCTCTGCCAGTGAAAGATGATTATTAATAGCCAATAAATATGTTGAGAAGATTTAATGTTTCCATTACGATAAGTAATTCCACCTTGAATTTTTGAGCCAAACGATAGATCGTTGGATTCGAAATGAACAACTGTCTCGAAGACTCATGTTTCGAGAGGTTTTGAAATAAATGGAATATTTGGGGTCATACTCAATTCCATGGATTGATTATAGTTACAACTCCCTAGACTGAATTCATTTTGTTTGATCCAGGGCCAGAAATAATTTCACAGAATCTATCTCGTATTTGTAAAATGCCAATCAAACATTTGCTATCGATTTATTCATGTAGTCCAATTTTAATGACGTATATTCCCAAATTGACATCAGTTTAGTTATTCTGTTTGCATTTGTTGTATCAGAATGGGATATTTGTTCTCTGAATGAAACGTCTAATATAACCCTGGTGCCCCTGGTGTAATAATAACTCTTTTTTGATAAATGGAAATTAAACCAACTAGATACATATATTTCAAAAACGGCATAGAAGACCAACTTGATATTGATGTACCAAACTCCCGATTGGATGAAACAAACTGTGAATGACATGAATGAAAGTATATGGTTGCAACAAGATGGTGCACCCACGCACCATGCACGTGATAAGATGGTGCACCCACGCACCATGCACGTGATGTTCGCGATAGAGTGGCCCTCAAGATTTCCAGATCTAACGCCTCTGGATTTTTTCTTGTGGGGTTACTGAAAATCGAAGATCTATTTAGATAGGTCACAGCAAAATATACAGGAGTTGGGAAAATCATATTAGGATCGAAATTATCAAAACTACTCCAGAAGTTATTCGCAATGTGCAAGAGGAATGTGTCCGTAGATTTGCTCACAACAGGTGGATGTCATTTTGAACATCTTATTTCACTGTTGTATTTCGTTGGATATAAAGTTATTATCTTACTGAGATGAAATATTAATTTTTGATTACCATGTACAACAAAAAAACAAATCAATCATTATCATCGAATGCAGTATTGAAAGACTTTTCAGAGGAAGTATCACATGCCATCTATTTCAATTTAAAAAAATTACCGATTTGGTCACCACCTCAAAACCAGTGACATAACCTCTTTAGAATATACATTGAAAACATGCAACTTAAAAACAAAAATCGATCTATTCCAAGATTTTTGTCAAAAGTACATTGCTTATAAAATATCGAATTTGTTCCGTAATTTAGCTGCTTACTGTATATTATCTCAATAATACCTATACTTTTGTATTTTTTCCAGATTTTTCTTATAACTATTTGTTGCCGGTCCCCAGGCTAAAAACAGTTTTTTGTTGTTTTTTTTAAGATTCCATAGTTCAAGAGGGGTTCAACTAGGGCATAATATAATGTTTGAAGCTGGTAAATTTTCAGAATATTCGCGAAATATTTCAATTTTGATAACGTAATCTGTAGTTTTCTTATGCCAAAGGCGATAAGGATATCCCATTTCAAATTAAAAATCAATTAATACTCCCAAATATTCAGTATGTCGGACCATCGATATCGTTTGGTTGTCATTTATTTTAAGAGTGTCATATTCCGGTAGGTTTTTCTCGTATGAAGTGAGTTTTGCTGACCTTTGATTATTTTTCTTTAAAGATTGCCAATTCTCGTCTACATATATTATATTATTGCTGTCACCAGCACATCCCACCACATCTCCTTCTAGGTCTAATTTCAGTAGAAATTGAGATAAATTCTGAAAAGTATAGGACCCAGGACTGTGCCTTGAGGAACACCAAATTTGATTACTGTTTTTTCACCAAGGTTATCATTGATTCTAACTCTTCGGACTCTGATGGAAAACTTTCCATTAGATCGTATGGTATTCCTCTGATTCCGATACTTTCCAATACTTTTAGCACTATAAAATGATCGGCGGTGTTGAACGATTTGGCGAAATCTAGGAATATGGTCAATGTTGGTTTTGTTTTGTCAACATATTTTCATATTCTGGATGTTTGAAATTTAATTTTATACTCACGCACAGAGTTTCAAGCAATACATAGGAAAAATTTGAAATTGCATTTTTTTTAAATATTTTCCGATCTCTTCACAAAAATCTAAGTACGAACCAATGTAACAGAGAGGGTTCTGGCAAAAAGAGTGTTTTTCTATTTAGTGCCATTTGGGGTGGAGAAAATGAGAAAATTTTGTCATTATCATCAGAATGCAAATGTCCCACTACAATCAGGCCATTCAGAAGAGAAGGATTTTTGTGAAGAGATCGGACAATAAGTATATATAAAAAAAATACAATTTAATTCTCTTTAGATTTATTGCTTGAAACTCTGTATACTTTCCAATACTTCCACATGGTCAATGTTGGTTTTGTTTTGTCAACATATTTGCATATTCTGGATGTAAAGCCAAATTGCTTTTCTGATAGTATTATATATTATTTTGAATAGTTTGTTTAACGTGTTTTCAGTAACATTTCGAAAAAATTTAAAAAGGATTTCAAGGAGATTGGACAGTCATTTGATGCAATTTCATTGTTTCCATTTTTATGCAGAGGTTTGATTACAGAAATCTTAAAAGCTGATGGGAATATGCCAGTTTGTATAGACCAGTAATTCATAATATAGACCAGAGGTTCAATGATGTATTTAGCAATTGGTTTTATAATCTCAGCTGTCACGTTGCTTTTTTTCCTTAGATTTATCAACTGAAAATTTACTATCCGACATTTTTCACAAATTTTCCGGATTTTACAAATTTTTTATTCGTAAGATTTTGCTTTTTTTTCTGTCCGACTGACATTTTTTGCCGTCATTTTCTAATTCCGAAGCCAATGAACATATTTTTTCTACAAACATCAAAAAATGACAAGGTTCGCGCATTGACAACAGTATGCGAAGTGGCACATTTTTTCATTTTCATTCGTTACCATGACACCGTGCGCGAAGTAATGTGCGAAATATATTTCGCACACTGCATGTAAACTATATGGGATTTTCATATTCTAACCTATATGGTCCTCAACTCCTCAATCAAGCAAAAAACAAGAAATCGTTTATTTATTAATGTAGAACAATAATTAAGGCTTTCAAATTGTGAGAAAATTTTACACTACCTAATTTTATTTATTATTTACAATGTTAACATTAATGGTGCAGCCAGAGCACGAACCAACATTTATTCCTAAACCAGATAACTCAGATTCAGCTCGTGATATCGTAGTTTCGGGGGTTGGAAAACTGTCCATTTTTGACTTGCAAGCAACTGCCACCACTCTTTAAATTGCTGATATGCATTTTCATACTGCCGCCTCGATTTCTCCGGTAAAAGGTTGGAAATTACGGAATTGGCCGCATCTATCAAGTTAGGTGGGGTACTGCTTAGTTCATCGTCGCTCGAAATTTCCATTCTTTTACAATAATAAATATCACGCACGAAATTGACGCGAATAAAAAGTCACTCCAAAATAATTATTAAGAACTGTCACTTTGAACAAATGCCATTTTATTTCCATAGTTACAGTAATTACTTGATTTGGAAAAATTATTTAAGCCAGTTCAATACTATTTTTCATAGTTATTACTTATTTTAGAACAATATTTTTGACGTTTGTAGAAAAAATTTTGTTTGCATCTCATGCGCGAAATACTTTGGTAATCTCGACTATTTTTTTTAACTCGGCTGCGCCTCGTAAAAAAAAAAATCAGTTCTCGATCACCAAAGTAGCATTTTGCGCACTAGATACAAAAATAACTATTCGAATTCCTACGAATTATGCGACTGTCCGATGTTCTTTACTAATTTTAAGAATTTTTTTGATTTTATTTCTGCGACCCCCATGGTCATATATTATTCAATTGTCATCGAAGTTACATATGAGTACCAAATTTCAAAGCAATTGGTTGGGTCTAAAATTCGAGAACAAGATTCGACCACATATTAACAAGGCAAGTTTAATAAAGGCTTGTAATATGATAAAGTTCTGTGCACAAAAATCAGTAAATGCATTCGCAGGAAGTGATATGAAACCATGTTAAAACATCTACTTCCGAAAACAACAAAACTTTATGTGAAGGAGATAAACGAAGGAATTTGTGGACGACAAACATTCTAGAAACACTAATGGCTCTACATAATGTGATAAAGAATCATTAGTTTCGTTCAAAATGGAGTTGTTTACTTGAACTATACTTGTCACTAAACAGAGGATAATCAATGTGTGTGCAGTGATTTATGTTATCATGACCATATACCAGAGAATGGTCAGAATAAGTTCGTCCGAAATGTTTTATTCTAAATCCAGTACCATTTAGGATGACACTGACAAATTATCATCAGACACGACTCTGGTTCCAAATTAAATCTCGTAAATGAAAAATCCATATGACTTCTTTTAACTTCTGTTTTCCATGGAGAGAAAAATCCTGTTATTTACATGGAGAACCGTAGAAAAGTTGGTAGTGATTTTGATCATAGGAATGGGAGTACTGCAAGGATCCATTTTGAGGGCAGTACCGTTCATTTCATATGTCAAAAAACAGTGTCACCGTTTAACGTCCACATCATTTGGCATTTTTTTTTCATTCAGCAAATTTAGAGTTTGTGCTTTGAAAATAATGCAAATTATCGTTTTGGATTTTTCCTAACGATCGGCTACACCTGTTAAATTAGACATTTAAAAAAAATCACTTTATGTTAGGTTATTTCTTAAAATTCCGAGAAACATTATTTAAAAATGTTGTTTATTTTGCAGTGTCCTACCCACCTACCGAATTTGAACCAGTTAGAACAACTTTATTACTATTGAAAGTTTTCGATTTTTCACAATTCAAATTTATTAAAATCTGACAAGACCAGTTGAGATATAATCCACTCATCTGCAGGAGAGATTTCTTTCTGTTCAAAAATTCAATCTTCAAGTTTCTCTATGTATGCTGTGAAAAAAAAAACTGTAGTAAATGATTATTGGACAATTATTTCATGATAAATATTTATTAATTATAAGGCGACTCAAATGATAGGATCTGTATGATAATATGGGTTCGATATTGTTGTTTTTTCCGTTAACCAGCTGTCGTCCCCTTACGAACGGCAGCCCTCAAAAGTCGAAACTTGTGCGAGCCAAGGATTAACGAGGACTTACCTTTTTACGTGCGATTCCTAGCACGATCCGAGGAGAATATCGAAAGGAGGTCCGTTTGTCACCCATCCAAACCCTGGCCTCGCTTACCGTTGCTTGGCTTCGGATATCGGTGAACAGGCGCTCTCCGTTCGAGCTATCCCCGCGGATATGAGCAACAACTTTAGTTTGTAAATGAACTCGAAAATAAAGTGTAAAATTATTTTTATTTACAACCATATATGTAATGCTGTCATTACTAACGTCAATGAAGGTTGGGAAGTATTATACACCTCTACTTCCCGACCTCACTTCCCGCCCTCATTTCATCTATTCTAGATGAATATTTTTTATAATTATAAAAATAACACATTTTTTGACAAATTTTATAATACCTATTTAATGGCAAACAATAAAAAACAAAAATGAACTAAAATACAACAAACTACTTATTGATATTAATCGTAAAATTTGAATTATTGTAAGCGTTGACTTTATCTGACATTCATTTATACTTGTGACAATTGTATACCCCGCAGTCACGGTAACAATATATCTACTTGATTGTTCTGAGAAAACCGCGTTCTTGGTAACGAAACAGAGATTTATTAATTTTGATCGAAATATGATGGTTGCAAATAAAATAGTATACAAACCTCAGTAGGAAGTCTCGAGATCATAGCTAACCTCAACGCTTTGCGTCTCGGTTAACAACTAATCTCACGACAGGAATGAATATTTTCCCACCTCGGTGTGTAATATACTATTTAGACTATTTTAGTATTTTGAAAATATTCAATTTGAAACATTTTTCCTCCAGCAGATGAGCGTATTACATCTCAAGTGGTTTCTTTCAGATTTTACCAAATTTGAATAAACCGAAAAATTCAAAATTGTAAGGTTGAGAAAATGCGAAAAAATCAAAGTTGATGAAATAAACAACATCATACAGAATATCACAATATTTCTATGCAACAGTAATAACACAATACTAATTGAAACTTATGCTATTCCAAAATATGAACCTCTTTTTTCATTCCATAGCTTGGAGCCAGAGACCGTGATGAAATATCTAAATAGAATCAAAAGCAACGCTACAGGCTCTGACGAAATTTCTCTCAGAATGCTACATCTGGTAATGCCCCATCTTTTGCATCATATAACCTTCATTTTCAATTTTGCCATTAAATCCTCTATCTATCCTACACGATGGAAGCACGCTAGAGTCTTACCTCTACCAAAATGTAATAACCCTGAGGAATATTCTGATATAAGACCTGTCAGTATTTTGCCGACCCTGTCAAAAGCCTTTGAGATGGCCCTTAAAGAGCAGCTAACCAACTACGCAGACGAAAAGAAATTAGTAACAGATGTACAATCAGGCTTCCGTGCCCAGTTTAGCACTACCACAGCTCTGAGTCTGATAACTGATGACATACTTAAATCTCTGGATGAAGGCAATTTCACCTGCCTCATTTTACTGGATTACAGTAAGGCCTTCGATACACTTGATCCACTGGTCTTATGCAAGAAACTACGCTGCTTTGGCCTCGCAGATACAGCCATAACGCTATTAACAAATTATTCAACCAATCGGTCCCAAAATGTCACCCTAGAGGCGAAAGAATCAAACTCCCGTGCTAAGCCCCTCGGAGTCCCGCAAGGTTCCATTCTGGGGCCGCTTCTATTTAGACTTTACATCTGTGACTTCTTTGAATATATCAACCTGGGCAACATACATCACTATGCCGATGACACACAACTCTATAGTTCATTTGGGTTCCACGAGGTCATGCTAGCCGAAGCTGAAATAAATAGAAACCTTCAATCATTGTATGAGGTTTCATGCGCCCACAACTTGAAAATCAATCCGAAGAAATCTCAAGTAATGCTATTTGGCCCGAAGGGAAAGAGAGTGGCTGTGAGGGAGGCCCTGTCTATTAAAATCAACGATGATATCATTCCCATTGTGAATGAAGCTAAAAACTTGGGTCTTTGGCTAGACACCGAGTTGAGGTACTCCAAACATATCAGCCACCTATGCAAAACATCCTTCGATGTTCTAAGACAACTCTACCCTAATAGAGACTTATTATCGAGAAATATGAAGTTAGGCCTGTGCGAATCCCTCATTTTCTCTAGATTGGCATACTGCGATACTATCTACGGGCCTGCACTCCTACAAACTGAGGCCACGCGATTACAAAAAATACAAAACAGCTGTATTAGATTTTCGTATGGTGTACGCAAATATGACCATATCAGTGCATCCTTCAAGGACTCGGGCTGGCTCAAATTAAATTATTATAGAGAAATACACACGCTAACACTCACACACAAAATTTTAACATCGGGTAAACCACCTTACCTCCGTAAAAAACTAGTATCGCTGACACATAAAAATTCCTCTCGAAATAAATCCACATTACTAATTCCAAGGCACACCAAAACGATTTTTACCAGAAGTTTTTCGTATAGCGCAGCTAAACTTTATAATACGATTCCCTTGGAATACAAAGAACGCTCTTTGAAAAATTTTAAAAAAAGATTAAAGGCCCTGTTCCTAGCGAGGCAGCAGTGACGGTGGACGACGACTACATGTTCCTCATGGCTATGAATATACCTGAAATTCCTGATAACAGCTTAGGTATGTAGGTGGAGCGAATCAAAGTACACGCGTTTGTTATGTTTATTGTGTTATATGTGTATACACCCCTGGTTGGGTTTAAAAGCAGCTCATATAGCTGAATCCCACCATTTCATTATTTATACTTGTTCTCTGAAATATGTACCTTTTAAACAAGCATGTATTTAAATAATGAATAAAGACATGTTATTATTATTATTATTATTATTATTATTATTATTACTATAATGTTCATAATGTCGCCAATTGGATTCTATTAACATTATTAACTTTTCTGTAAAAGTTTTACTTACTTACTATTTGGTCTACTGGCTCAAACAATTATAATATATATATATATATATTTTTTAAATACTTATTTCGCCATGTTCTGCCTACTTTAGTGGAATGAATTTGTAGAAAACTGAGATATTTGAGCTCCTATCGACTTATTTTTCATCATTTTGTGTAACTAAAGTCGGTTATTTGTATATAATAATAAATGCATTTTAGTTTCGTTGATACTAGATACTGCTTCGAGTTATTTGTGAAAAAATATATTTCTGCCAACTTCAGTAAAATGTATTTGTAGAAAACTGAGAAATTTTGTGTGATAATTGAAGCTCTAGTGGTATATTACGAGGATATATTGAAAAATGCTTAGCCTACCATAGAACCAAACAAAATTTCAATGTCAAAATATTTTATTACTCAACATATTCTCCTCTTAATTGGATACATTTATTACAGCTAACCTGCAACGTCTCTGGCCCTTTCAAAAAAAATGTTTCTTCTTTCTCTGCAAACCAGACCTCCACAGCTTTTATTACTTCCTCGTTGGAAGAAAATTTACGACCTTTCAAACTTTTTTTCAGTTGAGGAAAGAGATGATAGTCGGACGGAGCCAAATCTGGTGAATAAGGGGGGTGTTCTAGTAATTCAAACCCTAAATCACGAATTTTTTGCATGGCAACATGAGATTTGTGTTCAGGGGCGTTGTCCTGCAAAAACAAAACACCTTTGGATAGCTTTCCGCGTCTTTTCTCTTTAACTTTTTCCCGTAGAGTAGTCAGTAATATCGAATAGTAATCTCCAGTTATTGTTCTACCCTTATTCAAAAAATCAATCATGATTACTCCACGGCAATCCCAAAAAACTGAAGCAAGAACTTTTCCAGCAGATTTTTGGACACGAAACTTCTTAGGTCTTGGAAAACCGGAGTGTCGCCATTCCATCGATTGTTGTTGCTTTGTTTCTGGATCGTTGAAATGTACCCAAGTCTCATCCATAGTAACAATTCGGTTCAAGAAGTCTACATCGTTTTCAAATCGAGAACAGATCGAACGCGATGCTACTACCCTTGCACACTTTTGGTCAACATTCAAACATTTGGGGATCCATTTTGCAGCAATTTTTCTCATGTCCAAATTGACGTGAACTATATAATGAACGTGTTCGTATGAAATATTCAGTGCTTCAGATATCCGTTTTAGCCCAATTCGACGGTCTGTTAAAATCATGTCATGAACTGCATCGATATTTTCGGGGACTGACACAGAATTTGGCCTTCCCGATCGGTCATCATCTTCAATGGAAAATTTACCTCTTTTGAAGCTTGCAGTCCAATTTTTCACGGTCGCATACGAAGGACATTGATCACCAAGGGTATTAAGCATATCTTCGTAAATCTGCTTATCTCATTTAAATACAGGTACTTGATGATGGCTCGATACTCCAATTTTTCGATTTTCACAATTTCGGTGGACATTTTTTTTCTTTTAAATCATTGCGTAACTCTGGTTTACTTTTTTGACGTCAAACTTTACACTGACACTTCTGATAAGTTATTGTTCGTTGCTATGGTTATGCAATATTTTGTTTATGCAGGGAACTGGTCTAGGCTAACTAGATTTCAATACATCCTCGTAAAAGTGAAAATTACCCTCACTTTCACTTGGGACTTTGGAGATTACAAGTAATACTTAAATCTTATTTTCAAATATTTAGAATTGTGGAAGAGATACTCAGAAAAAATGTCGAACTGAAAGAAATATGTATTCCTTATTTGAGTGAAAATTCATTATTTTCAGTCCTCTGAAACATCACTTTATTTGGAACAAACATCGTTCAGAACATCAAACCAACATTCTGTATTAAAAAACTAAACTTCGCGAAGCCTTCACAAAATATATGTTTGCGAGAAATAAATAGTTTCTGAAATTCTCCCAAAAATCCACTCGAAACACTTCTACAGAGGGTGTTTCACATCGCATACGATTTCTTTCATCCATATATGCACTTCTTAGTAATAGGTCAATTTTTCTAAAAGAATGAAATCCAAGTTTTTAACAAATCACCCTACAAAAGCTGTTCAAAACCTACCCTGGCGCTGCTATCACAAAACTAAATAATTAAACGAATATAGCTCCTTGTTTTTGAACGATATCTCTGCAGTGTTTGTCTCATCATTTTCAGTTATCAGTTTTGTTGGACTGTCATTACATTTTTTTACAGCAATCGTAGTGCAAAATATGTAGTTAAAAATACGGATAAGTTGTGAAACACCCTGTATAACTCATAAAACGGCACCTCATCAAACTCGACAATTTATCAACAATAAAGTACTTACGTTGTATTTTTTATTGCACGATCAACCTTTGCAGCATCTTCGTTTTGAAAGGCTGCCGAGACCTTCGAATTTTATTGACGAAAGGGTTTTTTATGGTTCGTGAAAAGAACACAGCGTAGTGACCTAACCCTTTCACTGGAAAAATGTAAAGGGTGGAAAGAAACATTATTTATAACAGGATAAAGGTATGTTTGATTCGAGGACGAATGTGCAATTTGGCCAGAGGACAATTCTGTTTGGGATGAGAGGTTCAGTTTTTTTTGAAGTTCGTTCGGTAAACATCGAAAAGTGAAAATGAGATTTTGTTCAATTAGTTTTCTAAGTATTTGCGAGAACGGTTGCAAAGTTCATATTGACCAGAATTTTGATGAACCGGTGAGTATCAATTATTATTATTAGCGATGGCAAAGTAATATTGAGGATTATAACATTACTTAATACCTATCAAAATAAATAGTAGTAGTAATTTATCATCCCAAGAAATAGTTTTGTTAATAGTAAGGATAGAAAAAAATTACAGAATACCTTACTTATGTAAAAAAATGGTAATATAGAATTAAGACAGACAAATAATAAATCAATCAAACAAAAAGTTATCTGTGTGAATTGAATTCAAAATAGTTGGACTGATAGTAAAACAAAGTATTGTCTGAGAAAAAATAATACCTAATAAAGAATTATGAATAAATTAAGTCATTTTAGAATTAACAAAGAAAGTAGTTTTTATTTTTCTCTTAAAAACTGACGCTTTTTAAAAATTTTTTTTATTTTAATCGGAAATGAATTTTATATCACAATACCATCATAGAAAATATTTTTTTTCCAAAGTTACTTCTGAAATAGCTCAGACTCAAAAAGTTTGCTTGTCTTGTTTCGTGTTCATGAATGTTTTTTACTTCAATAAAATTTAAATTCGAAATTTTCTGTTTGGTTCGAATGAAGTGGATGAAGGGACAAATTTTAACTTTATGAAGTGAGTAAAAGTCTAGTAAACTTTTAGGTTTATACAAGTTCGCGGTTTGATCTCATATCGGCTAGTTCACCGTTTATATTTTGCCGTTTTTTAAGTGGTTTCAAAATTGAATTATAAGTGGTTCCCCAGATGAATATCAAATACTATAAGTTTGAATGGATAAGACTATACAGGGTGTTATTTAAGTACATGGCCAAACTTATCCCTAACTATATCAAAATTATCATGTCCAGTGGCGTCCCGGAAGGCACTGTAACCAATATTTTTGACAGAAAACATGTGCGCCACTGATTTTTTTGGAATTTTTGTATTTGTTTCACATTGAGAAACTGAAATTACAACTTTTCTATATCTAGAATTTTTTTCGTATCTTGCTTTGTTTTTGAGAAAAAACATAAAACTCACTTCATTGCACATCCCTGTGACAACACAATAAAACATTTCAACTACTAAACCATCAAAAACTGGGGTCTTACTAATATTTTTTCATATCAATACTCTATTCTAGTCTTAGAATTTTCTATCAAAATTAATGCAATGAAAAAAAAAAATATGTATGTATGAATTGCAGCACTTGCCGTCGGCTCTTGGCTTCGGCTCGTGCTGCAAAATGTCCATGGACATGCAATAAAGACATTTTTATTTATGATTAAACAATTAATATTACACGGAAGTCATCTTTTAATTTTTTTCCCTCATATCACCTGTTTTCGATGAAACAAATAATGTTGTTATGTATTACTGCAGTGTTTTGAAACTAAAGTAAGAGGGCCATGGAAGGAACAACAAATGTTCAAACAAATTTAACATCATAACTGTCACAAATTGAAACGGTACATACGTAATTATTTGATAGTAATTATAAGTGTTTTCAAGAGTTTTGAGATATAAAATTTGTTACTGATATCTGAAAATGGTTCGGTTTACAAACTCGGAAATGGCCGATATGCATTTTGTCTATGGAATGGCCCAAGGTAACTCCAGAGCGGCTAGACGCATTTATCGAGAAAGATATCCCCATCGAAATGTTCCAAATAGGCAAACATTTGTGAGAGTACATGAAAGGCTGTGCGAATCAGGCACCTTTCAAAGGTCGGCTGCTCTTATTGGGAGACCTGCAACGGTAAGAACAGTGGCGCTGGAGGAAGAAGTTTTACATGAAGTTGTGCGTTGCCCCGATACAAGCACACGCAAAATTGCACAACAATTAAACATTTCCCACTTTACTGTGTGGAAGATTTTGAAAGAGTACCAACTGTATCCTTACCACATACAGCGTGTTCAAGCGTTATTTCCTGCGGATTTTCCCAAGCGAGTTGTTTAAACTACGTGGCTTTTGCAACAACAGGTTGCATCTCCGACATTTTTATCCAGTATATTATTTACCGATGAAGCGTGTTTTTCCCACAATTCAATTATGAACTTTCATAACAACCATATCTGGGCAGAAGAAAATCCCCATGCGGTTATAGAAAATAATTATCAACAGCAGTTTTCCATGAATGTCTGGGTTGGTATTGTTGGCGATTATCTCATTGGAACTCATTTTTTACCCCCGAGATTAAATGGTCAAGAGTATCGTCATTTTTTGGAATTTGTATTACCTGTACTACTAGAAAATGACCCACTGGCAGTAAGAGGAGCAATGTGGTTCATGCACGATGGGGCTCCACCTCACTTCAGCATAGTAGCACGTCAATTTCTGGATGAAACTTATGGAGAAAACTGGATCGGTCGCGCAGGTCCACAGTCATGGCCGCCCAGGTCACCGGATTTAAATCCCTTGGATTTTTTCCTTTGGGGACATTTAAAGTCCCTCGTTTATAAAACTCCAGTCAACACTGAAGAAGAATTAATCCAACGAATACGGGATTCATGTGATCAGATAAGACATACGCCGGAAATATTTCAACGTGTTCGGGAATCGATGTTAAGACGAGTTAATGCTTGCATTGAAGTTGAAGGAGGACATTTTGAGCAACTATTGTAAGTTTTGTGTTAGTTATTATTGAATGTATTCTTACAGAAACAAATTGCCTAGGTACCATTTTTGTTTCAGTGTGGTTTTAATAAAGGGTGTTTCTTGTTTGATGTTGCTTTGGCATTTCCGGCGTTACCACTTTGCACGCACTGGCCAAATGAACAATTTTTGAGCATAACAGATTCACCTGTAATCATTAAAAACCCTATAAAAACAATTTTTTATTGTGTTGTGCAATGAAGTGATTTTTATGTTTTTTCTCAAAAACAAAGCAAGATACGAAAAAAATTCTTGATTTAAAAAAGTTGTAATTTTAGTTGCTCAATGTGAAACAAATACAAAAACTGCAAAAAAATCAGTGGCGCACATATTTTCTGTCAAAAATATTGGTTACAGTGCCTTCCGGGACGCCACTGGACATGATAATTTTGATATAGTTAGGGTTAAATTCGCCCTTTACGACCTTCAATAACACTGCCAAATTTCAATAAAATCGGTTGAACGGTTATTAAGATATTTACGACAAAAACGATTTCTTTTAAAAATTTTGACACCCTGTATCTTGAAAACGAAGCATTACCGGACCTATGTTTATATGAACTTTTCGTCTTAGAATCACTCAAAGAATCGCCCTTTTAAGTTTGGCCACGTACTTAAATAACACCCTGTATAGCAAATATTTTTTTAAGTAGGTATTTCAAAAGAAACAAATTTTCTTATTTCGAACAGAACAGAATCAGATCGAAATAAAAGTAGATTAATGGAATTGTTTTTATTTTTTTCACAAACATACATGAATGTGGATTTATTAATACTCAGAGTTAGTTTGAGATGTTGTTATCATGTTGAAATCTCGTTTAGATCTCATTCCATCATTTCACGTATCTCTTTTTGGTCATTGGCAAAATATATAGTGTGGTATCGACGGCAAATAATTTGATTTCTCCTTTCAGCTCCAAATTTGTGATGGAGTTAAAATAAATCATAAATAAAACAGGTCCCAAAATTAATCCTTGTGGTACACCACATTTTATATCCATCAAGAAACTGCCAATACCATCAACTAATACATACTGTTTTCTATTCATCAGAATATTGTGAAACCATTCATGCATTTTCCCTCTTATACCTATTGAGTAAAATTTTGACAATAAAATATTGTGGTCAACCGTACCGAATGACTTGCACAAATCAAGAGAAAGAGGACCACATTTCTTGTTGCTGTCGATTTGAATCTGTATGTTTGAAACAACATCTAAAACTGCCGCCTCTATGTCTCTAACCTGCGAAAACCGTATATCGACTATAACTTATAGTAACTTATTTTTGTCAAGTAAATTAAAAAGCCTGTTATTTACCATTTTTCCCAGAATTTTTGAAAACACTGGTAAAACTGAAATAGGACGATAATTATTTTTGTCATCTTTACTACCGATTTTAAATATTGTTGAAACATTTGCAATCTTCAGTTTTCCTAGAACACTGCCGTTTTTAAAAGTTTCTAATAAATCAAGTAAATGAATCAAGTAAAATAGGAGATGTCTCATTTTTCACGATTCCAGCAGTAACATCATCAAATCCAGAAGATTTATGTATATCCAAAGTCAATAATTTCCTCGATTTTATCAATATAATACTTGTGAGTAATGGTTATATTTACCATAATGGTGCGATTAATTTTGCAAATCAGGAATATTATAATGATTTCCTACAGTATTTCAGGTCTAGAAAAGATTAGGAAGATTAATTCAGTCAGAAATTATATTGACTATTGAATGAATGCAATAAGTAAATAAGCAATAAGTAAAGTGCACATAATGAAATGAGGGAAACTATTCTTAATTTTATCGACGAAATACCTATTGGAAAAATCTTTTAAAAAAATTACACTTTTTATGTAATTTTTAAATATCTACTATATTTTATTTACATAGGTATATTATATATTTCAATAATTTCAATTAGATCTACAAAAACTTTCATGGTTTTTATTGCTACTGTCTTCTGATTTTACTACTACTATGCAATACAACATATTTTATCCATTCTATGTATGAAAGAATGATAATGACATATTATTACTGTATTGTGATGTATTCTATGCGTGGAGAGAAGACAAACTGCATCTCACGCACAGTGATTAACAAATCCTTAAGTGAGTTTCCTTGTTTATTCACCATCTGCATATTTTAGGAGAAAGAATAAAAATTGTACAAACGTATTGCTTCAATAGAATCCCACCATGCACAACTCATCTCATTGTGAATTCTAAGAGCACCGTCCACTCGAGAAAATAAATGTCACTCGTGAGAAATACAGATGAATTCGCACATTTCAGAACTCAACAGTATTTTTCATTTGATTCAATTTTCTATATTCTCACAGACACGATGCATTAAATTTTTCCACGCTCGTAGAAATACAAGGGAACTTTGCCAAGAACGTGTTCGTATCGCCCATTTCATTAAATTTATAACAAAAACAAGAAACTTGGTACAATATTCCTATAAAGACGTCTACAAAGTTAGGCTGTAGAACTTAATTGGAAGTTGAATTTCTTCGGTCGATGCTATTCGAGCAATTCTCGACACGTTATGGTGTCTGAGAAGGGATAGAAACAGTTTCTGGAATTGAATGTATGCCGATTCCGTTCCCTTATGGGATCTGCATCCTGATACACAGGATGCTGGTACAGAAACAGAGCCTGAAACTAAAGGGCTTGATTTTTTTTTGAAGAACGTTCCACCAACAAGTGTTTTGAATTTGTATCGAACATCAGAGGGGAATTCTGACTTTTGTCAATGAGTATAAAATACTTTCGGAAAACCAGTACGGTTTTCAAGAAGAACGATCCATGTCGGATGCAATTTCCGAATTAACAGGCACGATTACCAACTCAATCGATAAAAAATAACCATCACTGTGTATCTTTGTTTATTTGGCAAAAGCACTTCTCACAGTCCTGGAAAACTAAAGTTTCAGAGGAACGGCATATAAACCTCTCGAGAGCTACCTGAACAATAGAAAAGACTGCGAAAAATATCAACAATGTTGTGAGTGATAAGAAATTAGTTAAAATAGCAGTACCACAAGGGACCGTGATGGGTCCATTACTCTTCAAACTTTATATCGATGATCTCTTCTAACTAGAAATCAAAGGTTTCATAATAAGCTTCGTGGCTAACACTGCAATTTTCTACCAAGGACCAGTCTGGTTACAACTCGAAGAAATCATAGAGGAAGATTTCAGATATATCGTTAACTATTTCAACAACAAATTACTAGCAATAAATAAAAAAAAACTTTACACATTCCATTCACTTTTTACAGAAGCAATTCGGGATAAGTTATTGAATATTTAGAAATTTATATAGATTCTTACTTGAACTGGGAAATGCAGATAAATTTTGTCATAAAGAAATTTCAATACACGATTTTCAAATTAAGATACTCATCTTCTCTAGATAGAGCAATATTCCAGGAATTTAACGAGTTAATTGACTTGTGTAGAGAATGAAAAGTAAGGGACCCAGAATGGCCCCTGTGGAACCCAATTTTCTACTTCAATCCACACAGATTGTGATTACTCTTTGAATGCGATTCGTCAGGTCTCCATGCGAAAGCTCTGGACTAGTCAAGCAAAATCAACACACAAAGTTTATTCGAGTATCCAAACAATCGTAGGTTTGGATACGACATGCAGATATTTTCTTCAGTGTCCTTTGTTTTATTGAGAATTTGCCGAGATAATCAGAGAAAAGTCATTAGCTTAGTCAGTATAATGGCCTGGCCAACTTGATCGCCCACATCCACATCCAAAGACCAAATACTAATACCGAAATTACCCGTCAACATATAATACCACAGGACTACATAATCGCGGAGTTCAACGTGACTAGAAAGGGCATGATCACGGCTATACAGATGGTTGCCCATTGTGAGGGGTGATGATCCGTTTTATATCCAACATCGACCCTACATAGTCGGTCGGTTCCATTTCTACCGGGTAATATTTGAGGCATGATCCTAGTCTGCCTGGGGATTTCAGATTCTACGATCGTTTCAAAATGACCCAAACGTTTCTGATCACAAAGGATATTGAACCTTATGCTAGACTGTTTTATAGAGCAATTTCGCGTGGAGGGTCAACACAAGGTGATGCTTTTCCTGCGACTATATCCTCAACGTCCCTTCTCTAAATTCACGAATATGATGGCTTCTGAATCATAATCTAGCGTGCGTGATGGAAAATTATATTTATTGTGATATCGCAATACCATTATGATGCATGCGATGCGCTTTATTTATAATTATCTTGACGGTTCGACGTGGAATTGGAGTGGGCTGGAGATTTTGGGATTTGTATGATAAGTGGAATGGATGTCGGCTCTCAGGAGATTGGCGATGGAAATTATTTCTTGTTTATTTGCTCGAAAGTAATGCCCCCGGGGACAGTGCCGGTTTATCCTACAAGCGGAGAAAGCGGCCGCTCAGAGGCAGGGCCCCGAAGGGGCCCGGTTGTGGACCGCTATGTTCAAGAATGTAGTGCACTAAGAAAATTTCAACCAAGTTTTCCTTCATTCTTTTTTTTTAAATTCGGTATCGACCTTTCCTCGTACAAAAGAGATTAAAATTTTCCCGCCTACTCGGTTAAATTATAATTATATAAATACGTTCACAAGAGACATGCAAACCGACAGCTGGCCAGCAATATTATTAGTGTAAAGTTAATCTGGACTTTCATTGTCTAAAAAAGAACGAAGAAAATTCAATTCTCCGCAATTTCAATCACGACATTGCAACTGTTAAAATCTACAGTCGTTATCAAGTGTATGAATGCGACACTCTCAAGGATACTTCTTATATATATGATATGGCTAATTTTGTGTCATTAGCCTAGGGGTAATTTGCCTGTGTTCAGGTAAGCTGTTAATCACAGTGCCGGGCCCCTTCAGTACAGCATTGTTAATTCTTATCGCAATTTCAATTGATCCATGCCACTAATTAAGGGTTTTCACACATTACGGATTTCTATGCTAACTTGGCTGAAGACTTTGTTGTTCTTAATATATGCATTCTCTTTAAACTTCCTTCTTTATCAGCCCTCTTCTTTATGGATGACTTCGGCTTCAGTCCACTTAATATTGTGTTGGGTCGTCCAGACATGATCCGCTGTCCCTGACTTTGATGTTTCTCCTCGTTGGGTGTTTCTCTTCGTTGAGATCCTGGAAGGGGTCAGAGTCGTACCAGGAGACCAATTCATCAGTTTTGACGTGGAAAGTCTCTACACTAACGTCCCAGTAGAAGAGGCCTTACAAATTATTCGTAAAAATCTGCAAGAGGACACAGAGCTGAAGAACAAGACAAACCTACCGGTTTTGGGCATTATGGACCTGCTAGAATGCTGCCTGCGGAATTGCTACTTTCAAGAAAAAGACCGTTTTCTCTCCCAGAAGGACGGACTACCGATGGGATCCCCATTATCGCCCGTAGTAGCAAACATCTATATGGAATGGTTTGAAGCTTTTACTACAGAGACAGACCATAAGAAACCTCAGATGTGTTTGAGATATGTTGACGACACGTTTTTCATATGGAACCACGGAGACGAGGAACTTGTCGTCTTTCTGGAATATCTGAATAACATCAGAAAGAGTCCATAAACTTCACGATGGAAAAGGAGACCCAAGACGGTTTACCTTTTTTAGACGTGAAAATTCGAATGAACAATGAGTGCCAAACATCAGTGTACAGAAAGTCGACTCACGCTGGACAGTACCTAATCTTCGAATCGAACCATCATGGGGCTACAAAGAGAGGGATTGTTCGATCGCTGGTGGACCGTGCCTACAGCCCGTGTAACACAGATGAAAGTCTTACCATCGAATTGGATAATATCAAGAAAGATCTGCGACGAAATGGGTACTCAAAAAACATATAAAATAGGTTCTAGCCCGCAGGGAGGATAACAACAAGAAACCAGACGAGCCGACACAAGCTACCCTGTGCGTTTTTCATGTTAGAGGTCTATCGGAAAGAATAGGGCGAATTGGGTCGAAATACAAAATACGGACATGTTTCAAGTCAGGTAACACCATTCGCAGCCATCTCACAAAGACGAGACCACGTAACGATGACATTGACTCCAATAACTGCATCTACCGCATCCCTTGTGAATGCGGTGAAGCTTATCTTGGAGAAACTAAGAGACCGCTTAGCGTTAGACTCGCTGAACACAAGAGAAACACTCAACGAGGAGAAACATCAAAGTCAGGGATAGCGGATCATGTCTGGACGACCCAACACAACATAAAATGGACTAAAGCCGAAGTCATCCATAAAGAAGAGGGCTGGTATAGAAGGAAGTTTGAAGAGAGTGCATATATTATGAACAACAAAGTCTTCAGTCAAGCTAACATAGAAATCCGTAATGTGTGGAAACCCTTAATTAGTGGCATCGATCAATTGAAATTGCGATAAGAATTAACAAAATGCTGTACTGAAGGGGCCCGTCACTGTAATTAACAAGCTTACCTGAACACAGGCAAATGACCCCTAGGCTAATGATGATATATATATATATATATATATATATATATATATATATATATATATATATATATATATAAAAGAAGTATCATTCAGAGTGTCGCATTCATAAACTTGATAACCACTGTAGATTTTAACAGTTGAAACGTCTTGAATAAAATTGCAGTTAGAATTGCATTTTCTTCGTTTTTTTTAGGCAATGAAAGTCCAGAATAACCTTACTCAAAGTGAAACATTGTCAACCAGTTTCAAACAATATTATTAGTATTATCAAGCGTAGAGTATTTTAGTTGTTGTGGTGTTGCTGTTCAAATCAGTAGTAGGGATTTTTTTTTAATATGGCACAAGAAAATTTTGAAAAATCGAAGACGAGAAGTGAGGCACCATCCAGGGTAACATAATGGGAGAGTTCGAAACAGTATTAATGCCATGTCATGTGACCCAAAATATAAGGGAGAGACAATGCAACGAGCAAAGGTTTGCAAAATCCGAAACTGAATATGGTAAGGGCGTAGATCCATTGAAATCATTGGTTTCCTTCAGACAAATATTGCGTAATAAATGTGATGCCGTTAAATTAGAAACTAAAACTAAAACTTCAACAATTTCATGGCAAATCAGGAAAAAGTGAGGTCGAATTGCATGGTAAAGAAAAGAGTCCAAACGTATTATGTAGTTTGTGATTCTATTATCCAAGAGCTCAATCGACGAATTGAATGTTATGAAACGGAAGTGAAAATTTCCAATGTTTTTTCAATGTCGATGAATATGCAAAGGAATAATTGATCAATAATCTAAAAAGTACCTAAAGTTTAGATATAGTTGCTCAGGTTTTCTATAAGGAAATAATCCACTTTCGCCTATTAGGTTATAATATGAGCAAAGAAACAACTTATGATAACTTGAAACTCAACCGAAGCTGGAAATATACATTTCCAAATATCTTGACCCTTTTTGATTTTTGTTTCACAATTTCCTTCTCGAATGCATCTGCTGAAAGATCCTTCTCGGTACTGAAAATCAATGAAAACTATTTGAGATCTACTTACAACTGGACAAGAAAGACTAGATGCCATATTTCTTATAAATAAATACAGGGAGTCCCATTCAAAAACTCTCCAGGCAAATATCGGAAAAATTAATGTAGATACTCTTATTTCATGAAAGCAGGTGATTTCGATGTCAAAGGGTCCTCTTATTATCGTAGAGACATCATCTGTTAGGGCGTCGTGACATAACCTATACCCATCTTTCTATTTTGACACATTCATGGCCCTCTTATGATATAAAATAAAATTGCCGTATCAGTATTCACGAAAAACCACTACAGTGATATATTCAGATTTTTATGCAGAATCAAAAAAAGCATTGAAAATTTTAGAGTATTATTTTTTTTAAATAGCGTTGTTGTCCAAAATATATTTTTCACATGACATTTTTTTAGTTCACTGATTAATTTTTTTTGCGTTCTTTTTAACACATATGTTTGTTTCGTTTTTCGAAATACATTTGTTATGTTTTATAACAGACTCTTTTTTGTTCTTATGAGGGCCCGAAAAAGTTTTGCGATTAGGGCCTTTAAGCTGCTGAAACCGGCTCTGCCCAGGGAAGTGTATCGTGCATGTTAATGTTTCAATAATGTATGGAGAGTTCGACTCGCATTTTCCCAGGCCGAGATCTTGAAGCAAATAAGTCTCAATTGCAACGGATACCCAGAATATTTGACTGGGTATTTATTATAAGAAACGTTTTTATACAGTGAGTATTTAAGGAATGGAATGGAAAGGATGGAAATATTGAATTGAATATAAAATTTAAAAATGAACAGATGATAAGTTAAGGTAGGAGAAACATATTGATGATATGATTGAAAAAATTATTTTCCATTATTGGAGCCCTTACAGAAGTTGTCCCAAATTTAATCCCAAAATAGCTAATAAATTTATATTCACATATTCTTAGTAGAATCAAATATTCAATCAACATATGGGGAACGTGTTCTAAAAATAATTTTAATAAAATTTCCGCTGTATACGGGATAGCGTTGAAAGTACAACAATTGTCTCTCCAACAAATCAACTTCATTGAACGACGAACACATTTTTTTTGGAAGCACATTAGTCAATGGGCACTCTCAAAGTATCTTACGTTATTATCAATTAAATAATTGAGTATAATTTTACATTAACCAGAAATTCAGGAATACAAAATTACCATATGCGACAAAATAACTTGTTCCATCTAGATTCTGCAAACTTTGTAATTGGCCAGACAAGATCCACTCATGATCCTTTCACAATTTTATAATTGTTTCTTCAAAAAAACATGGAACACTTTGAAAACAATATTTATTAAGAAATGGGTATAAATTTATTTTATACTTGTAGCTTTGAATTATGAATAAAAGTTGTTATTATTAATACATTGCTCAAAGATATGTTTTTTAACGAATGGTAAAGATTACGATTCCCTATTTACTTCTATACGAGTAGGTAAATAAAATTTTCAAAAATATGCCTTCACTATAAAAAAGTAAACTAAGTATCATCGAATAACCAATAATTGTCAAGTTATGTCATATATGACATGGCAAGTTTTTCTTTCAAAATTATGGATTTTCAAAATTCAGAGACAGATTTTTAACGATTTATAGTAATGAAATGTCAAATTTGACATGTAGAGCCGATCGATAGAAAAAAATCGTTAACATAATTTTGTATTATTTTAAAGCACCAACAACTGCTTATCAACTCTAAATTTGTATTTACGTTCTATGAAATGAAACTGTCTTGTTATGTTGATTTTATTAAAAATATGAACAGGATGTTCATAAAGTCAGTTGTGGAATCATCTGCGACTGAAAGTTAAACTTTATTCTCTATTTTCCATCGTACAAGATAACCTCTCTTGGAAGGGATTCATGTTGTAGAGGGAAACATTCTCAACTGAAAATTTAATCAATACATGACTCCTCTGGAAATGAAAGAACCTAGGATAAAATGTTATGACATTTCTGAATCAAACCTGATTTTTTACCAACAGCATTCAACAAATATTACATGAAAATAAATCCAATTATTATACTTTGAAACAATTCCCGATTCTAATAAAAATCACCAGAAGAAAACGATAAACATTGAAATTAAACATTTCGAAGTATCTGAGTCTCTCAGACTGATTCAGAAATCTCAGAAACGAATGGTGAATACATAAAATCTGCATCTTCCAGGAATATATATATATTGGACGATTCAGTCAGAGTTCCTTTAGTTAAGAGAATATTAAGTTTGGAGAACTCCATTAAAATGTATCTCATTGACTGGAACAAGTAACAACCCCTCTATTCAGTGGAGCATATGTTCAAAATGGCTGCAAAGAACGAGTTTGAGCTTCTTAGGTACAGCACTGTTTGAATTGGTTTTAATATGTACCCGTGATATTTCATATTAGTCAAGGGCAGCTGTGTAGGCAATATTGTTACATTGTAGAGATTTATAATTGGGACGTTTTGTTGCCAGCATAAGTATTAAAAAACGGATTATACTTATAATTGTTTCTCAATGTGTCTCTGATTTTCATAAATTATTAAATCACACTGTGCAGTACCCATCAAAAAGTGAGCATCATATTTATTTTGCTTTGTGGAAGATGAAAAATGGCCTACTCATGCCTACTCACGTGACTCATGAATTTACTCAAATAAAAGAAATACAGTGCGACGCTAAATTATGGAACAAATTCATTATTTCTGAATATAAAGATATTTCGGAAAAATCCTCGGACAGGTCGATTGTCATTTCCGATGGGCCAGTTTTTGAACCCAACCCAAAATATATAGGGTTATCCGCAATTGACTAAAAATGACTTTGGTGATATTTTTGAATTGGACACCCAGTATATTTTTCCATATTTGGTTAGGGATCGTCATTACGAATCCAGTGATACCAAGTTTGATGGGATTATGTCAAACGGCTGCGGAGATATGGCCAAAAAACTTCCACGTATGTCTAATGAGTATGACTGCGAGACTCCACACGATCCTGGGGGTCTATTCTCGAGTTTGGGCGTATACGAATTCAATGTTGTATCTCTTTCCAAGGCGCGATGTTTGTATCGCTCTATGTTACTTCAAACGTTTGAAGATAATTTCGCATTAACTCGAGAATAGACCCCAAGAAGGTTAAAAGTCTCTGTCGCACAATTGGGTATATGGAGAAGTTTCTTGGCCATATCTCCGCAGCCGTTTGACATAATCCCATCAAACTTAGTATCACTGGATTTGTTATGACGATCCCTAACCAAATATGGAAAAATATACTGGGTGTCCCATTTAAAAATATCACCAAAGTCGCTTTTCCTCAAATGCGGATAACCCTATATATTTTGGGTGAGATTCAAAAATTGGCCCATCGGAAAAGAAAATCGACCTGTCCGAGGATTTTTCCGATTTATCTTTATATTCAGAAATAATGAATTTGTTGTTGAATTTAGCGTCGCACTGTATATTGATTTCTTCCAACGGGCTATGTAGGTATACAGTGAATGTCAAGAACTTTTCACAATTTCGGTACCACTATTATTATCTATTTGTCAGAAAATGTTATTCCTTAGAAAAGTTGTTGCATTGCAAGAAACATCTACTGGTTTCATTAGATATTCGAATTTTTAAATGGTATATGAGGGAGAACAAAAAATAGGCACATTGATCATGAGTAAATACCCTTATTTTTGATAATATTAAAAAAGTTCTTTACAATTGAAAACAAAATGCAGCTTTGTAATTCCATCCCCATAAGCAACAATTATTTTTTGGATTTTTTTTATACTTTTCATAGGTACCACAAAATATACTAGTATCTAACTCAAATACACCTTGTGGATGTTCCTTCCACTACTTTAATAACATACTGATGCAGAACTCGGCCTCATTCATTATCGGGACAAGATTATCGACGTTTTTGAAAATGGTTGTGATTTGTTCAGGTGTTTTGGTAAAATTTTAATATTCCGCTCTGTATGTATGCTCATAATAACTTTCATTATTATTAATTTTCAAACTATACAATCAATTAATACAAATCTGTAAGTTTACAATCACTGTATTCATAGTGTTGACTTAGAAGGGTAGTACTTAAAAGTTTGTTTTTAAGGAGGCTGTAATTCCAACTCTGGATACTGTTTGTAATTGTTAACAACTTTTTTAAATATACTTTTTCAATATTTCTAAGGGTACTTTTTGAAATTTTGATGTAAATTCTTATTTTTTGTTCTCCCTTCTATACCGTTTAGAATTTATCTGATGGCTACAATGAACATTTTGCAGCAACATACCTATTTGAAGAAAAAAAATTTCCGACAAATTTGTTTCAAAAATGTTTTCCATACACTCATTGTAGACTGATTCATTTGCATTTACACAAATGATTATATAGCACGTCCAAATTAAAAAGAAATGTAACCCAGCAAACAACATACTAATGGTGTTAAAAAATGCATCCACATCAAACACTTGTTTATGTGGATTATTTTGATATAATTAACTAATAAACACATTTAAAAGTAATTCAAGAACATATTGTAACCTTCTTCAAATAATATACCAGAATAATCTCAGAGCAAAATGCAACTTCACTATAAAAAGGGTCAGGTACTTGTGAAAAAGAGTTTAACCTTTATCTGAAAAATTGAACTCACTATTCTTCAAACTCACTGAATTTGATTTGGATCTATCCGTCCTACAGTGTCGTTCTAGAAGCATTTAGTTTTTATACATAAAATCAATTTATTGCAATAGAAATTGAGTTGTTGGCTAGTTTTTTCAAGGATGTGACATGATATTCAAATCCTCATTTATTGTCAATGCCATTAGCAAGGAATTTGGTACATGTCATGTATTGAACTTTCAGTGTGTATCCAAAATTATGTTTTCTAATTCAAACTTTAATGTTATGGTGTTGGTTTTGTCTATATTGAAACTTCAACTTCTTTCAATTCTTGGTATATTATTGCTCTTTTTAGAGTATCTACATATTTTCCTTGCCAATTAAGATTAGTATCGTCAGCAAATAATCTGAAATTTCCTGTGTTAGGTAAATATGTTAGATCGTTCACATACAACAAAAACAAAACAGGGCCGAGTACTGATCCCTGGGGAACTCCTGATCTAATATTGAGACAGCCCGATCTTCTACTTATGGAGATTTTAACGATCTGTTTTCTGTATACAATTTAGGAATTGAATAATTGTACTTGTACAATCGCGCTACAGACGATAAACTTCACTATTTTGTTTTTGTTACAGATTATATTGAAATACTTGTGCACAAATGATTGTAAACCTAGTCAATAAAAAAATATGCCCATGTCTCATATATTAGTTAGTCGTTATAGATGTAACTGGTAATGCAGGTCTTGATTCATAGTAAAAATTCACTATACAGTGCGGATTTTTTTGATCCCCTCCCCTGTTAACTTTTGAACGGTTCGACGTACAAACATGAAAAAAAACCGTTTGAAGGGTTTCCGATACTACTTTTCGAAATAAAAAATTTGGCGATTTCTCGACAAGAGGCGCCGGGGGGCACATCAACTCAAACATTTTAAATGGCAATGGGGGGTCAAGTATCACATCGTTGAAAAGAGAATTCCATTCTCTTTACAACCATACAATTTTTGAGTTTCGTTAATATTTTTTTTGCAATTAAAATTCTAAATATCAAATATAAATGCGGAGCCGAATACTACTCTTACCTCGATAAATTTGAACGGTTTGATGTGGAGTAATGAAACCAAAAATATTTTGAAGGGAATTACCGATACTACTTTTTGAACGAAGAATCATTGCAATTACTCGACAGATGGCGCTGGGGGCACATCAACTTGAAAATTTCGAAAGACATATAATTCGAAATTGGAAAAAAATGTCCCAACAAAAGTCAAAAATATTTAGATGGATGTAAAGAGAATTGCATTCTTTTTTCTACGATGTGACACTTAACCCCCCATGCTATTTAAAATTTTTGAGTTGATGTGCCCCCCCCCCCCCCCCGCGCCCTGTCGAGCAATCACCAAATTTTTATTTCAAAAAGGTAGTATCAGAACGTTTTTTGTATCATGTCTGTAATAATAATACCTTTATTGCTTTTTAAAACATGGTTTTACAGCAAGAGTTGAGTAGAAGGGAAAAAAAGTAACATAAAAATGGCAAGATCAAAAGAAATAGAACAGTATCGTAACTAAAAAAAAAATTAATAGTAACAAAAAAGTAAGCTTATTTGTTATGAATGAAAGATCTGAGCCTCAAAATATTCCATACATAACTAGCTATAATTTTAGCCTCGTCTGAGGAGAGTGCGTCTAAGGAGGAAAGTAAAGATTCCCAGGACTCAAGAGATCTACAATTGGGTTTCATAACAATATAAATAGGGCATTCAAACATAATATGGAAAATGGTTTCAGCATCGTGGCGTTTGCAAACTGTGCATATCTCGTTAGGGTCAATCAGATGAGACAAACCATTCATGGTGAATTTAATTTTGTAATTATTTACTAAATGCAATTGAGCTATGGTACGGGTGACCTGTATCGGAAGTTGGAGTAACAAGTATTCTTTGGGACGTTTTGAAAGGCTTGAATTAATGTAGAATGGCAAAAAGGTGCATCTCTGTAAAAGAGAAATATCAGCATTGAAAAGTTTATCATAAAAGCTGGACAAAACTTTTTTTGTGTTAAAATTACCAAGACGAATGGCGTCATTCCATATGTCCTCAGCAACAGCAAAAACAAAAGATGATTTCAGCTGACTGGCCCAATTGAATTTTATATCGGTGGAACTCAGTAATTATAATTGTTGTCTAAAACACAATTTCGGTAAACAGTTTTCGTCCATCTTTAGGATTTTTTGAAACCACTTCAGCGACAGTTTAAATATATTGTAGACATATTTAACTCTGCCTGTTTCTACTCGCACAACATAGTCAGGTGAATTATTATGAATAAGCAGTATTCTTTTGAGAAATGATATTTGAACCCTCTTTAACATGTCAACATATCATAGACCCCAAACAGGTAGGCAATTGGACATAGTACTTAGTGCAAGCGATTCAAATAGTTTCATCCGAGGAAACCAGGTGTCAATCTTGGCTTTACACATAATTGGCAAAATTGCACCTACAGCTTGTTTGGCCTTATCAATGGTTATTGTGGCCATTACCCTAAATAGACACGAGGAAGTAAATGTCACACCCAGATATACGTATTTATTCGTTACATGAAGTGGCTCATTGTTGAGGTAAAATTTATAGTTGTTTTGGTGAAATCCACCTCTTGAGAAGGACATGATTTTAGTTTTCGCGGAATTAACAGTGAGATCCAGTAGGGCAGTATACATTTCCAGAATTTTGAGTTTTCTTGCTACATCAACCTCGGAGTGTGCAAGAATAACAAGGTCATCAGCATAGAGTAAGGTTAGAACATCGTTAATGTCGTCTATATTGACCCCTTGAGCACCATTTGCATTAAAAAATTTATTAATATCAGCCTAAAATAACGAAAATAGAATAGGGCTCAAAGATTCACCTTGTAGAACACCGCAGGTCACTTCAAAGGCTTTAGTAATTCCATCATTACCTTTTATTCTTACTGTTGCATCAGAGTATAAATTCTTTATTAAGCGGATAATACCCCTAGGTCAAACAATTTTCTCCACAGCAACGTATGGTTGACAGAGTCGAAGGCTCGTTTGAAGTTGATCAATATAGCAAATAACTTGCGCTTTCTGTGTCTTATATGAAAATGTATAACTGAGCTAGGTGAATAAACATTGTCAATACATCCTCGGTTCGTGCGAAAAGCAGCTTGACATTCAGGCAGAATATTATATTCCTCGACCCAATTAGAGAGACGGTTCAGAATTATATGTGTAAAAATGTTTACTGAGCAATTCACCAGAGCTATACCACGATAATTAGAAGGATCATCTGCAGGTCCCCGCTTATGTAACATGGATAACAAAATGTTGGGCCAGTCAGAGGGAAGGAGAGCAGATTCAAAAATTTTATTATACAATGATGTCAAGTATATAATCCAATTGTTGGGTAGATTCTTGATGAACTCATAAGGTATGTTGTAGCTCCCAGGGTATTTATTATTTTTACTCAGTACAGAATAAATTTCACCAGGTGAATCAAGAAATGGATGGCGGACATCAGTCAGTAAAATCAGTAAAATCAACAAGAAGATTTTGTCTAGCAGGAAAGACATTAGAGTAAAACTCTTCTCAAACCTGAGTCGGCAAATTTTTACGCACTATTCTCCCTCGGAATTGGTTAACGGTAGACCAGAACTCTTTTGGATTACGCATAAAAGAAAGTTTGGAAATAATATCAGCTTCATAAAAACGCTCTTTAGCTTTCAACAGGTTTTTGTAAACCTTTTTTGTTTCAATATAATAATTTTTCAACGTCGAACCGTTCAAAAGTTAAACGGGGGGGGGGGGCTAAAAAAGCCGCACTGTATAGTTCTTTGGTTGAAACAGAAAGAAGTACCAATCTGCTCTCAGATTTTTGTTGAATACATGAACGTGTTATTTTCGGAGACTAGACTGGTATGTCGTCATTAATTAAGGTTATTCCAATTATGTTAATTTATTTAATTGAAAAACAAGAACTAATGCACCTGTTACTAATTAATGTAAAAACTTTGATTTATATTCGATCAAATATCTTTATATCCTTAGTTGTTGACACGTTAGAATGATACTACTTTCTAAGAATAGTCTGAATTCCCAGTTCATATTGAATTATGAAGCGATTTCAGTTCTACAAACAAAGCAATCAAACGTCGGCATTTTTATACAACTTTCTAACAAAAGCAGTAAATACGAGTCGAACACTTTTATGGGTACATCCAATGAATGCTATCCTAACTCAAACTGTCACCTCATTTATCTTTTACATAATACATAAAGGTTTTTCGAATTACGTGGTTTAGCCCAACCCATATCGTGATGGACCCTTTTGACCTGGTCCTCAGCGGCCATTTTTCAACCTTTAACAAAATAATTTGCGCAATCCCAAGCAGCCCTAAGTTGTATTGAAACGGTAAATGTCTACGTCCTACGAGGGTTATTAGATTAGTCAGTGATTTTCAATAATTATTTAATTATTCAACATGGTGATCTTTCTCTTCGAAACATTTTTCGCAGATGTTCTGTATTAAATGTTACATTATTCAATTTTTCGGAATATATTGTTATTACGTTGTAATTGAATGAATTTCAGAAAATCTACTATGAATATATGTCCGGAATTGCTTCGTTTCTGAAATACAGGGTGTTGAAATTAGAAAAAAAAAGGTAATTTTAAAATATCATGAGTAAAGTTATTCTGGACTATCATTGTCTAAAAAACTAAACAAAAATAAGGATACTTCTTATATATGATATGGCTAATTTCTTGTGTCATTAGCCTAAGGTAATTTGCCTGTTTTCAGGTAAGCTTGTTAATAACAGTGCCGGTCCCATCCAGTACAGCATTGTTGATTCTTATCGCAATTTCATTTGATCCATGCCACTAATTAAGGATTTCCACACATTACGGATTTATATAACTGCTCTTGCTTGACTGAAGACATACTTGTTCATAATATATGCACTCTCTTTAAACTCCTTCTATACCAGCCCTCTTCTTTATGGATGACTTCGGCGTCAGTCCATTTAATATTGTGTTGGGTCATCCAAACATGATCCGCTATCCCTGACTTTGATGTTTCTCCTCGTTGAGTGTTTCTCTTGTGTTCAGCGAGTCTAACGCTAAACGGTCTCTTAGTTTCTCCAAGATAAGCTTCACCGCATTCACAAGGGATGCGGTAGATGCAGTTTTTGGAGTCAGTGTCAGCGCTACATGATCTCGTCTTTGTGAGATGGCTGCGAATGGTGTTACCTGACTTGAAACATGTCCGTATTTTGTATTTCAACCCAATTCGCCTTATTCTTTCCAATAGACCTCTAACATAAGGAACGCACAGGGTGGCTTGTGTCGGCTCGTCTGGTTTCTTGTTGTTATCCCCCCTGCGCGCTAGAACCTATTCTATATGTTTTCTTGGGTACTCATTTCGACGCAGATCTTTCTTGATATTGTCCAAGTCGATGGTAAGACTTTCATCTATGTTGCACAGGTTGTGGGCACGGTCCACCAGCGATCGAACAATCCCTCTATTGTAGCACCATGATGGTTCGATTCGAAGTTCAGGTACTGTCCAGTGTGAGTCGGCTTTCAGTACACTGATGTTTGATACTTACCATTGTTGAGAATTGATTTTTTTAGTTCTAGTTTAGACAATGAAAATCCAGAATAACCTTATCAAAGTGAAATATTGTCAACAACTTTCAAACAAACTATAAAATATCATGTATATCCTAGAACGGATTTGGTTGAAATTTGGTACATTTATTTGACGTAATAAGGCGCTAACTTAGCCTTTGCCAGCTCGCAGTGCTGATATGAATCCTCCAGATTTCCATTTATGGAGTCATCTGAAGGCTCTTGTTCATAAAGCTCCTGTACTAGATGTGATTGACTCGATGAATCGAATAATTGACAATTGCAATGTAATAAAGACTACTTCAGGAATTTTTGAACGTGTCAGACAATCAATGTCAAATCGATTGCTGTCGTGTATTTTATCAGAAGGTAGATATTTTGCTCATTTACTGTAATATCGCATTGTTAATATTTTTACTTTGGTTTTTGTTGTATGTTTTTTGTTTTCTCTCGAAAACGAATACACATGTGAAGAAAATACAAGCGACCAAAAAGTTCTATTTTTAGCTGCGCGATCGCCTAATATTTCAAGTGTGATCGCCAACTATCAAGTGCGACCGCCAAATATTTCGAACTCGATCGCCAAATATGATAATATTAATGAAAGTTTGAGTTTGTCCTGAAATATTCCATAATATTTTTTGTAAATACAGATTGATGGCATTGTCATTAATTGAAAGCAATGAAGTGTTCTTTGCAATAACCACTATTATTTTTGTGGATAAGTTGTTTATATGTCGCTTAAGTCATATTACTCTATCTTATGCATATCATTTATGTAGCACAAAAATATTAGAGGGCGCAGGATGGATCCCTGAGGTACCCCAAAAATGATTTCATGTGTGTCAGATTTGAAATCGCCGATTTGTACGTACATTTGTCTGCACAAGCTGAAAATTTTTCTTGGATAACAAGGTGTTCTAGCTTGTTTGTGTATGTTGATGGTATCAATAAAGAGCACAACCACACTTCTTTCCTGCTCCATGGAGATATTATTGCTTTCATGAACTTTTATTGACGTGTCTACAAACTTTAGGTTTCTTAAGACCAATAAAAATATTATTATTGTTAGCAGAAACGTTTATGAATTCCTTAACATTAAAATTATTTCAAAAGTGCTTTACCTGGCAGTATAAGAACAAAAAAATAAACATTTCGAAATATACATCACGTTATCCGTAGTTAATATTATTATTTACTTAATTTTTAATGCAGTATATATACATATACACTGCTAGTCAAAAGTGTCCTTTCCTCTCGTAACTTTTATAATAATGAAAGGAGGGTGGAAAGAAACGGATGCAGTCTTCCCAACAATAATTGTTACGTAAGCATAATGAAGAGTTATTAATTGTGTTTTACTTTCTTACTTCGCGTATTCACTATTATTATTATTTTTATTTTCAACTCTCACAGTTCCATAAAAATTTATTTTTTGTATCTGATAGTGAGTAAAGACACCTCATTATTATTATTAATTTTAATAACAATGAACAGTTCATTGAGTGAAGCTTGGGGATAATTGTTGATTTCTTATGCACTTCTAATTGGGCTTGCCCAAAAAAAAAATTATTTGTGCCTTTTAATCAAGGAGCTTATCAAGATAAAGACCAAGAAATTTCAGTTGTAGAGGCATACCATTCACATGAATCTCTATTGAGTTACTTATTATTAAGTAAAGGTCATTCTCATTAAAAAAGCTAGTAATTTTTTGTATCACATCAGTAGGTACCTGTCATTTCCTTTTTCTGATGTTATAGGAGCTGAAACAACCAAGGAGTAATTAACTGGTAAGGCCTTATACTTGCCTGTCACTCACATAAAGTGTGAGGGCCCAATATTGAACCCTGCGGACACCCTTCTCAATAGTTCTCAACTGTTTCAACGATCCTATCATACATCTGTCGTATGATTCGTATTCCATATGATAACTAAATTGCATACATAAACACAAAACCTTGGTGGATTGATATTTAATTTTCAACCAAAGATAATAAAGAGTTTCATTCCATTCTTGATTTTCAATTTCAATTTATTCCATTTCAATATTTACAGATATTCAATATAAATACTTTTCATTACAAAGTTGTTAACTAGCTGATTATGATGGATTCACGTCGAAGAAAAACTTTTGCTGTTTTCATCACAACCAGTTAGTGAAAAATATAAATAATGGCAGACATATTTTCGACTATAAATCATGAAAATCTGATATATACTTATCCTAGAGTAGAGGTTGGATGTTTCACCTAAGCACTATGGTGCTTGTATTGTGTTTTGCATCCAACTTCATAATGGAATCGATGTTTGTAAATTTTATTTATAATTTATCTGTTCTTACAGAGAGAATTATACAATTTTGTGTTTCGGTACGTCTCATTTATATGTTTTGGATAATGTTTTCAAAGGAAATGTAAACTGTTTTGTTTCGTTTCGCATTATTTCTTCAATGCGTGGTTGGTTTGCCACAATAAATGTTTTTATAGAAGTTTTGTATATTTTAATTTGGTAAATTTTTTTATGTTCTATGGGTAGGGCGTTAAAAAGTTTTGGGGCAAAATAAGTGACGAATCTTTTTGTGGGTTTTTCTAGAAAATGGTGGATTGATAATTGAGTTTTCAGCCGCTCTAGTTGATTTTCTAATAATGTCTGGGTGGTCGAGTTGCTTATTATTGTATATCCATATTAAACGTCCATAAGAATAAAGGCTTCTTATATTTAATAGTTTTGACTCTTCAAAGAATCTGGTTGTAGGAAATGTTTTTATTTTATTTTGCATTATTTTTATTATGTAATTTTGTAAAGTTTGAAGGCAATTAAAGTTTGTGTAGAATAATCCTCCCCATGATTTGAATTATAATGGATCGAATTTTTGCATATTTTTCTCGTATCTAAAATAAACTTCATTCCTCACGCATTATTAACCGTTTGTTTCTTCCATTACAGAACTTCAAATGCGTGTGAAGGAAATTCCACCAATTTTCAAGCAGTTACTTTTATGAATTATTTGACGAGTAGCAATAATATTCCCGAAATGCAGACTGAAGAGGGGTGGCCGGCTAACGAATGGGATGTAACTCCGTCTGAAAACTCAATTACCGGAATCGTGATGGTACAGGGCAACGGCTGTAAGTAATTATAATAGGTATAATTTGCCCCTTTCCCTAAAACGTCACAATTCACAGAGATAAACTCGCTCAAAACCGCATCAAGAATTCAGTGAGCAAATATTTTTGCGGCTTCCTATCTTTTCAACAAGAATCAGTTTTTGTGACTAATTTTGCATATTCGCAAGTGAAGAATATGCAAACTTTTACAAAATTAGCCTTTTTTGAGCCAACTCCAACTGAGAGACTAAAGCATGTCGCTCGCGGTCAAATAGTTTGATCAAACACTTGAAGTGACGTAGTTTTTATTGGTTTTATTCAAATTGTGTGCAACACTATTGAAAACGAAGTTACCAAGGCAATTTGATCAAACTATTTGACCATGAGCCACGGGCCTCAGGTAAGCAGGATCAGCTTTTTCTCCATATAATCAGCAGTTCTCTGCCTGATCTACCAAGATTTTCAGTGACAGAGAAGTGTTACCAGTTATCAGTTCTTTCATTGAGAGACCAAAAAGCATTTTCGTCGAGTCAGTATGTCACTTTTCTGAAAATATCGTAAACTTAAATGATTAACCAGTAAATCATTTCAGTACGTACAATTTTCCATACATTGACAATGTTATGAAGCACTGTTGACTAGAAACTTTTATAATTCAAAGCGATAGCGATCTAATGGATTATTTTTATTCACAATACTTTACACATGTGATATACAGGGTGTTTCATAATAAATGCGCAGGACTTCAGGATGTAATAGCTCGTCCAAAAATATGAAAAAAAGTTTCTATTAACTTACCCTCTAAAATGCACCATTTTCGAGATAGAGGGTGTTGTATTTTAAAAAAAATAATCGTTTTTTGCGAATATCTCTGGAACCGTTTATCGCACAGAAAACAGATTTCATAGACATTTTCTACTCATAAAAAGCTATGTTTGTGCGGATTTTTAATTTTTTTAAATTCATAATTGGTGAAAATTTTGAAGGGGTGTTTTTTTCTCCACATTCTACGCTACTGGAAAAAGTACAGTTTTGAGCCTCCTGTATGAACCGCCAATGTTTTTTACATAAAAAAGGTATTCTTGGTCATAAGCTCTAAAGTTGACCGTTTTCAAGAAAAACCAACTTTCATGTTGTTTAAATAATGTTTTTTCCTCGAAAAATTGCTGCGTGCATTGAAGCTAACGGCGGACATTTCCAACAATTCAACTGAGTATGATTGTTATTGTTTTTTTTTATTTTGCAATTATGAAGTCAACGTTTGGCTTTGTTACTTGTTCTAACGTTTAAATAAATTTTGTATAATTAGGATAAAAATTATTTAAAAAATTTACCATGTTTTTCAACATGAAAGTTGATTTTTCTTGAAAACGGTCAACTTTAGAGCTTATGACCAAGAGCACCTTTTTTGTGTAGAAAACATTGGCGGTTCAAGTTCAAAATCATACTTTTTCCAGTGGCGTAGAAGTTGGAGAAAAAAACACCCACTACCCCTTCAAAATCTTCGCCAATTATGAATTTTAAAAAATAAAAAATCTGCACAAAACATAGCTTATTATGAGTAGAAAATGCCTACGAAATCTGTTTTCTGTGCGATGAACGGTTCCAGAGATATTCGCAAAAAACGATTATTTTTTTAAAATTTCACCCTGTATCTCGAAAATGGTGCATTTTAGAGGGTAAGTTAATAGAAACTTTTTTTCATATTTTTGGATGAGCTATCACATCCGGAAGTCTTGCGCATTTTTATGAAACACCCTGTATAGGACCATTATCAGAAAGATTTCGATAACGTAATTTGAATTTATTTATGCCATATTTCTGTTGCTGAAACTAACATTTCTTCATGAAACCAATTTGAAAGAACCAAGTGCAAATTCAGTGACGTAGTCAGATTTGTTAATGAAAAAATTAATAACACTTTCTCTTGGATTTTTGGTGCTGAAATAAATCAATTGATGCTTTATCCATTGAAAAAGAAATTGATTGAGATATTAAATGAATATTTAAGAGAGGTGTCCCGCTTTCAAATGAATCACTCTGTATACACCAATAAAATAATTCTATATACAAATGTTAAGTATTGAATAAACTGAAGAAAAAAAAACAGAATAAAAATGAATGAAAACCGACAAATACTGATGTGTTCTCCCCTTTTCCTGGCACAACAATCACTTCATCTCCGAACCTTTCTGATTCTCAAGATACTGGGTAATGAAGTCGACACATTTTGTCACTTCAGAACTCTCCCTTCGTCCACTGGTACCTTGAGTTGCATTAGGACCCACAGAAGGGCGAGAATGGAAGAAGGTATCACGGCAAGAATTGTGGTACCTTCCTTCTGCGGCTACTAAATCAGATTCATTCGCCATCCTATGCAATACAGCAATACCGCTTTCATCTCCTCTGGCAGTTGCAGTATCTCTGATTTTTTTCATTGTCTCATCTAGGGTCATAATCATACGCACTGTTTCACGTCTGTGAACGGGGAGCTTTTTTTGTTTGGCCTTGAAGCTCTCAGAGGCATCCTTTCCACAGTACAAGCACAGTTCCTTGAAGTTGAATTTTGGTACTTCCTCACGGCATCTTTTCATACTACTTCTTTCACCTGCTTCTTTTTCAGCCTTCACAATGCTAGACTCCTTAGTGTAGACACCTTTGCGACACTTCTCGTGAACGACAACAACTTTCTGTGTTTGCCCATCCTTTCTCCTTCTACTGGCCTCAATGAACGTTTTAAGTGACTTTTCCTTTAATCTCCCTCTATCCTCGCCCTCTCGTACAACATTCCGGCATATAAAACAAGTTACACTCGCCATGTTGCGCCTGCTGTCCATCCAACTCTCTTTTTGCTTTTTCAGCAGTAGATCTATAATCCTGAAATTAAATATTGAGTAATTACCTAAAAGAAAAATTGGAAAAGAGAAAGTGTTGAAGTAAATTAGCTTACCAGTCTTATAAATCCGAAATTATTTCCTTTGTTAATATAAACTTCACTAGTCGCTCCGTAAGTAACAATGATACACACATTCACTCGCCTTCATTAGATCACGTTATTTAACTAACTGAAGATATTACATCAATGCATGTGCATTTATACAGATAAACTCAATTACCTATCTATACCTGACTGTAATTACAAACTATCTATCAGCCAGTAACCCAGGTATTTACCTATTACAATAACAAACAATATTAGTCAATAATTAATTCCAAGAATGGTGCTAACAATATTACAGGTTCAGGAGTAGGCTATATGGGAAATTTTTTTTGAGTTCAAGTTGAGTTAATTATATTTACTTTTACTCGAAAAAAATGCAAGAAACTGAAAAGTTTTGAGTTCAGACGAAGTTTCCTGCCATGGTCTGCCTTGGCGGAAATTTGGCGCTACGACCTTTTTGGTGTAGAATTCATATCTCAGCACTGGAGAAAGCGAATTTCAAATTTCAAACTGCGTCTGATTGAGAATGAAATATTCTATAATAATGGTTCTATGAGATTTTTCAATCGGAGCAGAAATTTTCGACCTACAGGCGGTGGAAGTTGAGGGTTGTCAACTTTTTAGCGGAGTTGGTAAAAAAAGCCAACATTTGACGAGCAATTGCAGCTGAACGGCCAAACGGATTTCAATATTGTAAAAGTAGTTCGACGCGGAATTTGATGATCTTTAAAAAAAAATAGAACAATATTTTCTGTAAAATGCGTGTTTGTCGAGTTATACGCGAAAAACTGAAAAAAGTGCTAAAATTTCGCGGTTTTTAGGCTCTCAAATCTGAAGCACAACCTAAAAACCGTCGCAAACTCATATACCAGTTATTTAGGACCCCCAAGAGGGATTAATACGATTTCCAGCTCTCGAGCAATTTTTAGGAGCTAGTGCCCTTTTTAGCGCTAACTTTCTTGGGCTATTTAGAGTAGAGAAGAAACATTGCAAACACCTCGCGGCGAAGAACAATTCAGTGAAGATTCGATCTCCAAATAAATTGAACTCCGCTCTATTCTCTATTTCTCAATAAACTATATTAGAAAATGTAATGTGAACTACTGAAAGAATGAAAGACGTTTATTATTATTTTTATAATTATCATTACAATGATTTAGGTTACCTTCTGGGCTAATTGTCTGTTTCATCTTACAACTTTCTGCAAATACGTTTCATGTATACACATAGGCCAATAAACAGAGCAATTTTTCTCATAAAAGTTCAACTTAAATCACCCCCTGGGGGGGTGCAACTCCCCCAAAATCGTAAAAACTTTTTCTGGCAGGTATTTTCTTGACATTTCAGCTCTGGGCAATAAATATGAATGAAAATCGGTATTAATAACGCGGGCGAATTATTTTCAGCAATTAAACCCCCTCCCGGGGCATCAACCCCTTCCTGAAATCGTGTTTTTTTGGGGTATTTTCTATGAATATGTAAAATTGTCAGTCCTGAGTAATGAAACTGAGCGAAAATTTGTAAAAATAATAGGAATAAATTATTAGAAACGATTTTCCCGCCCTCGTATTCGGGGCATATCCCCCGCATCGCGGAAACATTGGGGTGAGAGGAAAGGGGGGAAATATTTGAAAAAACTCTCAAACTACTACTCTTAGATATAAATGTGGGTAAATAATCGTTGAGAACTGTCGTTATTGAGATTTAGAAGTATAGTTATGAAAATTATTCGCAAATTCGAGAGAAGATTAACTTATTTTATAAATCAAACGCAGACCGGAGGTAACGAAAGATGAGTGTTTTTCAATGATATTGAGAAAGGGTATGGAGAAATGAAACCACAAGTAATTACCATCAAGAAATGTATAGGAAAATATATTTATTCACTCATACAACTCATCATCCACTTCATCTTCAGTCTCCTCGTCTTCATCTTCACAATCCGGAAAAATCACTGACAAGTTTCTACAGATATCTGACATTGCGATATTTTGAAACAGAGCTGAGTTGAACAAGAAACAAATATTTCAAAAATGAACTCACCATTTTGAATTCATAACAGTGACAATGCACTAAACGATGTTTCCTCGTCTCCGACTATAGATGTTATCCCAGTATCCAGTGTTTTCTGCACAGGAGCTTTTATATTAACTGATGTTTACATAGAGCAATGTTTACTGCTGCCCACTGCGCACCGATAGAACTGCGCCGCTGTATACTATATAGCGGCGCGCTAGCTGCCGCATTGACAAGGTCCCAAGCCGATATTTTTCAGGTTTTAGAATCTCAATGAGTTTAAAGCAGGTACACTTCGGGACAGTTTCCTTTGGTGCACTGTCTTCCTCGGTCACGAATCCCCATATTCCATCAAGGACTGATTTTATTTTTCTTTCCATAGAACAATAATGCGATCAAATGCCGAGTAACCTCTATTTTAAGTACTTAAAAGATTGACTGGATTGCATTTAAAATTTGTACAAGTAACCAAATTTGTATGAATATTTTCAATAAGAGCATGGTTTTTCTGCAAATTGGTTTTTCATTCATGTTGATACGTGCTTTTATCTCTGAGTTATTAGCATTTGAATTTATAAACTCCCTCAAGATTTTGTAACCTAAAATTTGCGAAGAATTGAAAACACTCGTTTTCAAAACCAACATTATTTGGACCGGTTAAACGTTATGCAATTTGACAATGAAGTATTCCTCAACTGTTCATTTTAATTGCTACAAGTGATAAGACATTATTTCAGTAATCACAAGCATTATTTCTCAAAGTCAGGAACTTTAATATTATAAGATTTTCAATTGCAATTTTGCAGCTGGCAACTGCGCGTATAAATATAAATAATATCAGAATACAAAGCTGCGATCTTTATCTTCAAAATGACGTAAGATTTATCCGAATTGAACATTTATGTGAGGAGTTATAGAACTATACTGCACGCACTGGTTGAAAAAATACACGTTGGCGAGAGCCGGCGCAATTGCGGCCCATTGCGAAAACATATAACTTCGACAATTTTTTCTAAGAATACCGTGCGATTTCTCAAAATTTTGGTTTAGACAGTTTTTTTGTAAAAATTTGTGCTATTTCTGAATATCAAGTTATTTTTTAGATTTAAAGAAATTTTTTTGAGATATTTCGAAATTACCTCAAAAATTAATTTCAACGCCTTTTATGGGGGCAGTAAAACAAATCAACTCTGGAAATCCTTTGCTTTGAATATGTATAATCATATATCCGAATAACTCTATAGTGCCAGTCCGCACCTGTCATCACAGGCGCAATTCCCAGTGTCGCCGCTAAAATTTCACATAATTCCTGCATGAATTCCTGTTGCCGCTCATCATCTACGAATAAACTTCGGACCATTTCACTGCTAATGGATTTGTTGCATTCACCAACCAGCAACCCGTAAATGGATAAATAGATTTCCATTGGGGGGTGCACTGTTCCTGAGGCGTGATACGTGCGGATGGACTAAGTGAAACGTGTTATGATAACGATCGTATGCAACCAAAACTTCATAACGTTAATGACAGTTCACATGCAAGTCCAAATATCTAATTGCAAGCAACCCCAACTGTCATGTCGCTCAAAGCTTCATAGGCCAGTTGATGAAGGCGTAGATTTGTCCTCATCCACTGCTAGGAACAGTAAGTTTTGGTAAAAAATATAGGAGGGGATTCCCATATTATCCCTACTTTTAAATATTTTTAAGTTTTTTTTTCTTTTTTTTGATTTTTTTTGGTCAGGGGGGCAAAGTAGCTCCCTCCACCAATACACAATAATTTTTAGCGTACGTAGCCGTTGAAATTTTAACAATATTCCAATTTTAAAATTTTGCGAGTGAGAGGTCGCTCGACACGTCAGCGTATTTTTCGTCCTTTGCTGATCATCCCTGACATTTTATCATATCTTTAACCCCAACATTTAGATTTTTTCTAGTATTTCCTCGCCACCAAATTGAAAATAGAGTAAAAAAATATCAAAAATATTCTGTAAATTCAGGAAATTATACAAACTATTCGACAACACCCGTAAATACCTTTTTCCGGTTTCGAAAATCCGCGTGAAAGCGCACAGACCAAACGGGGGTCGCAGAAAAAAAGGGTTTCATCCAGTCTCCCTACAATGAACCGAGGGTGTGAACCGGCTATTAAAAAAAAAATCATCCACTTGAAACAAAAAAGTGTCTGCCTCTTCCCCCTTCGGTAAAATAAGGTCGGAAACGGTCCCCTGCAATACCGATTTTTTTTCCCAATATATTTTTTTCTGAGGTTATGAATTTTTAAATTTTTTAGAGGTGACTAGCGCCCTTTCCTAAAGACCTCTTTTTTTCGCAAAAATTTCCTGCGTATGCAGCCACCGATATTTTTCCTAAATTTCGACCCGTTCGCTTAGTATAGCTTCCGGGGGATAGGATTTTTCAAAATCGGAACGCCCTCACTTTATACCTGCACAAAAAGTTTTTGAATTGGTTTTTGTGCTGAAAACAGATTACTCTTATAAAACATAAGTATCATCCTTATGAATTACAAGTCAGCCAAGAACTAAGACCAGGAGATACTGAAAGAAGGCTTGAAATCTGCAATTTGCTTGATGAAAAATTGCAACAAAATGAGGATTTGTTGAATAACATTTTCCCGAACTCATGAATACAATTTTTCCACAAGTGGCATTTTCAACAGGAATTATGCGCATCACAATGCAGTGGAAAATGCGCACAAAATCAGACAGTGTCATGATGCTGACTATCTTCAATGTCTAATTAAAAAAATTCACATTTAAAAAAAAACAGGAACTGTCGATTTTTGTCATCGAAACGTTTGAAAATCGAAAATTAAATAAAAATCGAAGTCCATATTGACAAAAAAAATTGACGATGGTTTCTGAGAGACGAAACGTCGGATTTCAAATTTGAAAACGCCATCTTGTAGGGAAGGACAAGTGACCATGATGAAGTGTCATTCATTTCGATAAAGTTCTTCAAATAACGCCAAAAATAAATGAAATGCTATTCACGTATTTGTTATACCAAACAGGATTGTACGTGGGTACTATTGGTCCCTCCCCATCATAATGTCTATTTTGTTATCGTTTTCTCTATTTTCAATATTTTCTGTACAAAAATAAGAATGGTTTTGTAATCGAAAATATCAACGGTTCTCAAGATATCTGATGTGCATGCTTGAGGAGAATCACTAGAATAATAATAATATATCTATTCTAGTAAGATTGGATATTTGTAAAATAGAAAATTGTAAATATATACATATAGACAAACATACAGGGTGGCCCATCGAAAACTTGACATCGGGGTTTTGGGTGATAATATCGCAGATGTGGAAAAACCCTCGGACAAATCGATTTTAGTTTCGAGGGGGACAGTTTGTTCTCCCACATGCACCACCGTCACGGCAACACTCGAGGTGTGGGGTGAACAACCCCTAAAATTTGAATAGGGAATAATGGTGGAGTGGCACATCTTTTGAAAGCCCGTTAAGTTCTCTATCCAACGGCGTCCCGATTTTGAAGTGGGGATGAACCGTTTGGGAAAAAATAAATTCAGGAATAAACCTGTACGAAAGTTAAGAGCTTACTTGTACGTCTCTGGAAAACTCATTTGCCAGTTTTTGCAATCTATCATTTATTTGCTACGATACTGTGAATGTTTTTGCTCAGTTTTTTTCGCGGTACCCATGAAATTTTTTTAATAAAATATCACAAACAGATAGAGCATGCAGTATCTGTTTTTCACGTGTGTACTACAAGTAAGTTTCATTCGTGTGTGGTATCGTACGTCGAAATTAAAACGAAACAATGGTGTATACAGTGGCAGAGAGGGTTGCGTTGATTGAACTGTATTATGAAAACAATAGATATGCGAAAAGGGCTGCGGAACGGTTCAATCAACAATATGGCAGGACTGTGTCGCGGCAGTATGTGTCTGAATTAGTATCAAAATTCCGAGAAACGGGATCGGTAGCAAATAAAAAACGGCAAATCGAACCGCCAGTAAGAAATGAGGCGACAACAGTGGCAATTTTGGGCCATGTTGAGGTTGACCATACGTTGAGTACAAGACAGCTAGCAACTGTTTCCGGTATCTCAAGAACTAGCATTCAGCGTATTTTAAAATTACATAAATTCCATCCTTACAAAATTAAATTAACACACGAACTGAATGAAGATGATTTTGATCGGCGTTTACAATTCTGTGAGGTAATAAGTGAGCAGGCGATTGCAAATCCTCAGTGTCTGTTCAACATTTGTTATAGTGATGAATGTTCTTTTTTTTTAAATGGTATAGTTAATCGCCATAATTGTCGATATTGGGCTGATTCGAATCCCCATATATTTCATGAGGTACATACGCAATATCCTCAAAAATTAAACGTATGGGCTGGTATTTTTGGGGATCGTATCGTGGGCCCCCTCTTCTTAGAAGGCAATCTAACAGGGGAAATGTATCTGGAACTGCTTGAAGACACAATTGAACCAATGTTAACTAACATTATTGAAAATGACCATCATTATCAGGAAGATCAGTTGATATTTCAACAAGATGGTGCTCCTCCGCATTATGCTATGCCTGTTCGGCGATCTCTAGATCACCACTTCCCTGGTCATTGGATTGGTAGGCGAGGTTCTATTGAATGGCCCCCACGATCACCAGACCTGTCTCCCTTAGATTTCTTTCTGTGGGGTCATTTGAAAAGCAGAATTTATGCTACACCACCAGCTTCACTAGCAGATTTACGGCAACGAATCACATTAGAATGTCGCCAAATCACCCCAGACATGCTCCAAAATGTACGAGAACGTTTTCAACAAAATCTGTATCATTGCATGGAAGTTGGAGGTGCGCATTTCGAGCGTTTGTTACGATGAGACTAATGTAAGTGAATTTTACTCTTAACTTAATTATGGCTCATTTCCGTTAGAAAAACTGCCGACCGTTTTGTTTCGAGAATTCAACGGGCTTTCCAACGATGTGCCACTCGACTCCTATTCCCTATTCAAATTTCAAGGGTTGTTCACCCCACTGCTCGAGGGTTGACCTGTCGGTGCTGCCTGTAGGAGGGCACAATGTCCCCCTCGAAACTAAAATCGACCTGTCCGAGCGTTTTTTCAGATCTACGATATTAGTACCCAAAACCCCCATGTCAAGTTTTCGATGGGCCACCCTGTATAAACATATATATTATAATTTACTCATACGCGTTACAAGAGACTGTAACGGTTATGCATTCATATATAAAATCGTAGATAAAACAATTGTAACTATGGTTTAAAAAAATTCACGTATTTTACAGACAAATTCCTATATAAAAGACTTAGTTGTTTCGTAAAAATAGTTTAATATTTTCGTTTCCTTTATTTCTTGAAAAAGATTGAAGAATACTTTGTGAAGAATATAAAGTATTTATTGGACAGACAGGGCTCTATCTCAAAACTAGAATATCCGAACATGATTCCCGAAAACCTCATTAAATAGCAATTAAAACATGTCTTTCGAGACATTGAGACTAAGGTCTAAACAAATTCGATTTTAAAACACACATATTGTGGAAAACAACGAAATTATAAAAAAATAAACATACCAGATATGATTATTATGAAAAAAATACAAAATTAATACTAACACAAAACCAGATACTCAATTTCTATCTAATTCCTTTTCATCTCTAATACATAAATGTTTCAATAACAACAAATCTGGCACGTCTATGGGCACGCAAACTTTATCAATGAACAGTTGCAAGAAATCACGAACCAGTAATAAAAAAAATGTTCAATGGCCACGCGAAATCTTCATTCTCACTCTCTCTGATAATAAAAAAATATATAAAAAAAATCAATTATATTATTTTGAGGAGTCCTTCAAATTGTTTTCAATTAAATGTCACTTCTACCATAAATTGCTTCAGGTGATTATCATGTTGTTTTCTATACAATTTTATCCATATATATATATAATATTTTTCACAAAAATTTTACATTTTCACAGTCTGAATGTGTATGTACGGTATCAACTCATTGTACTCCTAATATTTTGACTCTTAATTTACTGATGTATTCCCTAACATTTATTTTTGAGTTATAATCACAATCTTTATTGTAGTGCTTTGGAGATGACCCAAAATGGGTCGAAACGTCGGCAACAGATCCATAACGGTTCAAGTTATCTTAACCTTTTCGCAACCACTAAAGCAAAAAACAATCCAAATTTTAATCTTCGTCTGGACCATAAAACTAAACAATTGACTATAAAAAAGTGCCATTAGACGAAGTGAAGTTCCCCCCGTATTATCTCACACTCTAAATCTGTCTAATACGGTATTTTCGGATACACCATCACCATTAGAATCTTTCCAAACTCAGTTTCGAACGAAGTAATAAAAGTTATCTAGTTAACTTTGGAATAGCTCGGAAACAGCAGTTTTTTCGGAAGTTTTAATAAGTTCGGCGTCGCTCTTCAAATCCATCCGATATGCAAACTAAGCGTCGGCTGCTCCGAATGGGAAATCGAATGCAGGGATTGCGGAGAGGATTAAATTTTTTGTCGCGACTTTTAAAGTATTCTTCGATTTTTATAGTCCAGGAAAATGGGTAGCTTATAGTCAGGTGATAAACCGGGTGTAGGGTGAATAGGAATAAAAACGACATACTCTGTAGACGTTCACATGGAAATAAATCAAGAAGTTTTCGTAAACGAATCTCTTGAACTATTTTCTGGCGGAGAAACAGAGAGTTGAACTCAAGAAAATAATTTTTTTCTGAAATCGCTCAAGAATGCCCACTTTCTCGGAGCAACTGCAGGCCTCAAAATATGCTAATCTAGTATTTTAGTCCGTTGCTAAGCAACGAACTTTCCCGGACCGTTTTCGGACCTAAACGGTACGGAAAAGTACTTTACCGTACAGAAAACGATCCGAAAAAATTTTTGCCGGCTTGTTTACATTTTAGATAGTTATTGAATTCACGCAAACAATATGTAGAATTCCTTAGTTTTTGATAATGCTGATTGCGATTTCAGAAAAAATAGTATGTGTTCCTCGTAGTAAAAGCACATTCCCAGACTTATGCTTGTTGGCCTCGGCTTAACAATTTACATTGTCGTCCGGGAATGTATTGCTTTTACTACTAGATACACAATATACTATTCCTACGACCACATAGGAAAGTAACACAAATCGCACTCTCTACTCCCATGGAAAATGCCCTTTGTTCTCGTGTGCGGAAAGTAACTTTCCGCACGGTTGTCAATAAGCCGTCAAACACGTAAATCCTGTAAGATTTACAGATGTAGTTAATAATTGCTCTTCCTTATTGATATTATTTACATGAAAATTATTTGTTCTAGTAGAAATCCAATGAAATCAGTTAATTTGAGGAAATTTGATTAAACACAACCAAAGAGAACAACATTATACTGACTATTCCACTCTTCTCAAGATATTCACGTAATCTGACCAATCGCAAATAAAAGACAACTTGTATTATCGCGACAATATATATCCTTGCTTAACAACCAATCAGTCTATTTAAAATTTTGAAATTTAGCCAATAGAATCGGAATTACAGTGAAAATATAGCTTGTCGCTGTATTTTCACGGTGATAAACCTGCTTAGTTTTTGTTTTAAGTGCTAGCTGTCAAGTGAAAATAATGATTTGAATTATAAACGTCAAATCTTTGTGTTTTGACTAGTTATATTTCTTAATCAATATGAGCGATCGTTGGGGACAAATGGCTATTGGTATCATAGTGTAATGGTTCTTTCTGTGGGTAATGATGACTAAGCTAAGATTAAGCCAAGACCTCATCATCCACGTCAAGCACCGAACTTATGGGTTAGAGCAAGGGGGTGAATGGCTTTTGGTTTTGCTGATCTAAAGCTGAATGTGGGCACCACCTAATTTTGAATTTTTAATATAGAACAAAACAGGAAACAAACTACTCAACGATAAGGCAGAGGCAATTTCATTCAGCTCTAGAGTACGACAAAAGAAAAAAATCAGAGAATAAAATATTTTCAAATTTATTCAAATAATAAGTATAAATGAACAGTAGAGAACTGTTCTATGCAAAATGGTATTTACAAGGTGATCCAGCTGAAGGCTGGGAAAAAAACTTTATACAATATAAACATAAGCTGAAGTGCATAACTGATATAGATGGATATATATATATATATTATGCAATGGTTTAAGTAACCCTAACAACAATAATGTGGCTTTGCAAAGGGTAGAGGTTACCAGCTGATTTTTGGAGTGCCGAGTTCGTCGATCAACCGGAGTTGAAGTTCCAGGTCCCACCTCTGACAAGTTCTACCTTCGGAATAGTATGTCGAAGCTCTCTACGGCAGGTTCTTCGTTTGGAGATACGGAGATCGTTCAGTAGGATCTCTAGAAGGGCCCTCCAGGCGGTATTGAGCTGATTCCTGATGGTGATTAGGCTTGTGATCTGAGTAGGTGTGCTGAACAACTACCAACTTCAATTTTGATCTTCCCGGGTAGGCAAGACATGCAAAACAATCGAATGTATAAGCCACGGGTATTGAATACATTAAATGGTTAAAAAAGGTACTTTTTGTAAACCTCAAAGGTTACTTAAACTCAACAATAAATTAAATATCAATGACCACACAAATGGGGGTCCAGTATTGCTACTGTATTACCGAATATTACTAAAAGAAACCCCCTGCGATATGATAAATTAATTTAGCAACAGATAAAGATCGTTTAAACTTTTAATTTTAATAATTATTACGAAAAGAAAAACCCCTGTGCTATGATAAATTAATTTAGCAACAGATAAAGATCGTTTAAACTTTTAATTATAATAATTATTACTAAAAGAAAAACCCCTGTGCTATGATAAATTAATTTAGCAACAGATAAAGATCGTTTAAAATTTTAATTTTAATATTTCGTTACCACATACTGAGAGGTGACAATTATCAGTAAAAATAAAAAAAGGTATAATTTTAATTTTCAATCACAAAATCTGGTGATACCGGTAAGTGATTAGGACAGTAGAGAAATATTAGTACAAAGAAATAATATAGGAGACAAAGCAGAACGAAGAAAAAGGAAAGAATTTGTATTCAGAACCGAGAAGGAAAAAAAATGGATAAGCTGTCTCGACGACCCCAAAACGAAAAAAATTACTATCTGAGAAATTTGGAAAAGAGTGAGTTCCATACAATCTGTTGGGCTGTAAGTAAATAAAATTGATAAAACTGAAATTTAGCATAAATTACGTTTTACGAAAATATAATTTCGTTACACTGGAAATCAGACAGGCAAGTATACTCGTGTGATGGTAACTAGTGAATCAAATTACGAGCAAACTTCCAAAAGTTACTGATCACCGGCAAGATTAAAAAAAACACACACTGACCCATCTGGAATCCAGCATTCTTGGAGATATTTTCAACGTCTACTTCTTTCAAATAGCGTAAATTATTTAGGCAATGATTATACAATTAACTTAAAGAATAGCGACCACAGATAATATCGGAACGGACTCACCACATTTCCAACGTCTCAGCAATCAAAAAATTCAAAACTTCCTCGTCCTGAGTTATCGAGACACCGTACCACGAGAAAAAGAAAGACCAAAATCCACGTCGCCCTCTCGAACGCCAATTCGTGTTTTTTGTCAAAATTCCTATTCTGTCGCGCAAGGTTAGTTTGTTCAGGCGACTGATCAACACTACGTACATATACGAGGGTATCTCCAAAAGTAGTGTAGGTGGCTTTTGCGCTAATCCCTTAAATTTATAACGAAGTACAAAGTACTCGTTACAATAGATGAAGCAGTGGAAAAGAGTATTCCGTCGAATACGGCCAGAAATAAAGAATCAATTACCAGGCAATTCAACAATTTTCAAATCGATATATTGTCGTCCTAAATATAATTCGTGGTATGATTTATAACCTATAATTTTTTGGAATATCAATTCATTGGCAATCCCAATGCAAGAAAATACAACTCGTCCTGCGGACTTGTATTTTCAGCTTTGGTATTGCAATTCATTAATATTCCAAAAAATTATCGGTAATAATCATACCACCTATTATATTACCCCTGATAATTTCACTCGCCGTATGAAACCTTCTTTTCCTGCAATATTGGGACCAATGAGGGACGTGTGCCTCGATAATACCCAGCTCCTAGCTTTCGAGCCGGTAATACCACTTTTTCATGGCAACCAAGAATCCAAACAACAACGGAACTTAATATCATCTTGCTACTAATATGAATGTCAGTCTGACAGACTTCATGTCTATCAGGCATTATCTTTAATTATAGAAGAATGACAATGGAGCTTTTTTACTTTGTTGGTTCGTGAAATTATCTCAATAGATACTACTCGTGCTCACAATACTATCGATAGTAATTCTGTCAGAAATCTTGAACTCAAACAATTTGATCTCGTTGATTTCTGACAGAATTACTATCAATAGTATTGCGAGCACTGGTATTACCCCCGAAAACACCAACAGTCTCTCAATTCTGATTGGTCTGTCAGCGTTGGTGTTTTCAATGATGTAACCATAGATTACAAAGCAAAGTTTGACATTTTGACAGATCATAATTGCAGGCGAAAACGTCAAAATGAGTCGCATCGTAACTATATAATAAATTATTGATAGTTATAATACATTTTTGTGATTATAGTTGATTGATTATGGTTATGATGAAATGATTGTTCATGTTTATGATAATGGTTTTAATGCTTCGTGAAATAATCTAATAAAATTCCACTCGTGATTGAATTTATCTCATAAGTCTTTCATTTCTGAACTCAACTGAATTGTATCGAGAAAACACCACTCGTCCTGCGGACTCGTGGTGTTCAGCAATTCGGTTTCGTTCGGAAATTAATCGACAGACTTATCGCGAAAATTCAATCACTTGTGGTATTACTACTGAAAACAGATCCCATGAGCTGTTTTCACTATTACACAATTTGCATTTATTTCGATTTTGACGTTTCAAATATTTAATATTGCAGAATATCACGATTTGGTCATAATACTGACGAGAATATTAATGAAATTATAGAAGCAAATATCCCAAAAAATACTGTTTACAGTAAAAGGTTTGTGTGGAAAGCATTAATGGACTTTTGTAATGATTGAAAGTATCAATTAAATGGAAATCGGACAGTGGAAGAATTGGCGTCGATTTTAAAAGATTGGGCTGTGAACATGAGAAGAAAAGGTGGTACAGAGTTTAAAGAAGCTACGGCCAATACCATGTGGAACCTAACAAGTAAGCTGTTACAAGAAAAATATTATTAAGAAATGAAAGTTATTGACCCATTCAAAAGTATTGTATTTCAACAAGCGCGAGCTGCCCGCGATTTTATATGACGAAAACTGCAATCGGATTCCTGTAAAGGAAACAAAGTTCAGCAGCATCAAGTTCAACAGAAATAACCAAAATGATAAATTTATGGAATGAAAACACCTCCGAAGGGCTTCAACGGAAATTCTATCACATAGCCGCGGTAGAATTAGCTTGGAGAGGTGGGGAAGCTGCTGCTTGCTTGACTGACTTTTTTCGTACCGAATCAAACAACGATGGTTCTGTAACAAATCGAGTTTAATATAACCCTGTTTTCAGCAAGACTTGCCAAGGTGGTTCAAGAATTTGCACTGAAAGCAAATTTGTAGTAGAAAACAACGACAGCAACGTTTGTCCTGCCAGATTATTTAAAAAATTGATGTCAAAAAGAGGCCCAAATATTAAAACCAACAGATTATGCCCAAGAACAAATCCTCACTGGAGAGCCGAAAATGATCACTGGTATGATAATATGCCTATTGGAAGAAATACTATTCAAAATTGGACAAAATCGTCTGCCGATGAGATTGGCTTGAACACCAAAGAAAAAAAATTACTAATCACTCCAATAGATCGACCTAGGTCAGTCGATTGGCCAAAGTGATGTACAAGAGCTTATAAGCTTATAAAAATTACGGGTCATAACAATGCCAACTCAATAAAACCCTACTTGAATATTGACCAAGACCATCATAATCAAATTATTAACAGCATGCGTAGTGAAAATACATCTTCATCAGTTATAGAAAGTAACACGTCTGGATCTTCATTTAACTTTTCTAATTGTTTTTGTTGATTGCACCTTTGAAAAAATTGTGTTTGCTCTGTATTTTTTTCCGCAATTAGCAAAAAAATTTCTATCCGAACAACCCTCGAACTTTGATAAATGCTCAAAAATGTTTTAACATCTGCTTTCTCAAGCTTGTTGCTTATAGGAAACAAGCTTTCGAAATCTTTTATAATTTTAGTTTATTTTTCATTCTAAATTCATTGATGTATCACATAATATGGTACTGTCGTTATGTGTCAGATCCTCTCGACTTTTTGAATATATTTTCGAGTACTGGCAAAAAATCGAAAAAAATGGTGGATTTAGAGTATTCCAGATCTGAAGAAAACCAAAACTTTCGGTTGACTGTTTACCGTCTAAGGAAATACAATATACACAGTCAAATTTTCAAGATGACGACTAAAATATTCTCGGACACTAAATTTCTTGAAATTGTTAATTATTTAGGAAAAACTACGTGATTAAATTTCAAACACGTTCAGAACGACTATTCTACTGCCGCTCAGCAGGAAAGCAATTATTGGATATGCTCATTTATAACCAAGTAGTAAGACATTATGAAGTAGCTAATAAATTTGTTTCAGTATGAGCAAAGTTGATGAATTTTTGTCTAGTGTAGGAATTTTGACGCTCACGACAAAGTGAAGTGAAGTAAATATAAAAAATGATAGTAATAATCATTAAATGATTACTTACAATAATTAATCTTCATTTTAATATAAGTTTGAATATAAGTATCTTTTAGCGCTGGAATCTAGATTTATTATATGGAAAAGTACTTAATTTTATTGTTTGATTCTCTTGCCTCCAAATTATTTGAAATTTTCATTAAAAACAGAGTGAACAATCCTTTGAGTACCTATTGATTTTTTCACTGAATTTTGCAGTATTTATTCGAATTTGATAAAAAAATTGCTGCAACCCTCCTATAGCGAGAGATGTTTTCAAGTTCATTGGCTCATCGACTGACTGGGGAACTTAAAGAGAAAGGAAATAAAAACCACAAGGAAAGGTGAATGCCAAGCATATTTATCGAACAAAAAATGAATATAATATCCATACAACAATTTTTTACCAACTTTGTCATATCTTAACAATATATTTACAATTTCATTTTTTTACATTGTCTAATACCATGTAATATGGTCAAACTGGAACAGATATATTGAATGAAAGTTTGTTTTTGTGGAGGATATTCGTTTCTTGACATACGTTTTTGGGAATTTAAACTGAAAATGAAAAAATGTTAACAGATATATTATTATTATTCTAGTGATCCCCCATATCACTTATATGCATGCACTTATTCAATTTCAAATATCTTGAGAACCGTTGATATTTTCGCTAATGAAACCCATCTCTTTTTTGTTAAAAAAATATTAAAAATTAAGAAAACGGTAGCAATATTCATATCAATCCAGTGGTTTTAATGTTGGGGAGTGATGAATGGGGGTATCCACGTATAACCCTGTTTGATATTACAAACACGTTAATAACACTGAAATGTCAAACTATATGGTAACAAATGACATAACCGAATTGTCATCGACCTGAAGTGGTTCGGAATCCACTTTTATGTAAGCTGTAGGTCCCGGATCTTCCTTGCTCGCACAGGCTCTGCTTTTGAGGGGTTTTCTTCGAAAACCTGGGAGTTTCGTAAAAACAAATTTTACATTTTTTTTCCATAGAAAAATGTTGATACCTAATGGAGTTATTTTGGAAAAAAAAATTATCACTTTCAATACTTTGTTTGTCAGTTAGTAGTCATCTTCATTCATTCATTGAAACTGATAGCCTTAAAATCAACTAGACTGTCCACCAGCGAAGTATGTTCACTTTATTTTGGGACACCTTTTTCCGTTCATTTCAGCATACCCCTTAAGAACATAGTTTTCAGAAGGAACTGTCATGGAACAAACTAGGTTACCGGGAAGTGAGCAATATATTCCTCTACCATGTTGAAAGATGCAAAATAAGAGTAATTACACGGCAAGTGAAGAATCTGCTTGTTTTAGAATGCATGAGTTTATATAATTTGAATACTTATCTGCCGTTCGCGAAGTTCTTTCGCGAATGAGATTGGGAAAACTCCCAACTCCTCATTCTGCCGCGAAAGCTTCGTCGTAAATTATTTATAGGAGTTTACGGCTACGTGCTACGCTTAATACGGCCGGGTGAAACGTTGTGAATTTCTTCGTTTTCTTCGCGTTTTGTCTTGTACGTGACGTTTGGCGACTGCTTAGATATGCAATAAAATAATATTTATAGGCGTGATCGTTTACGTTTCGAATTAGCGAGTGTTTTGACCCCGTCAGCGTGGACTGGAGTGAAATACTTACCTAAGAAACATTCAGTATAGAGTTCTCTGGCTCTATTTACTAACCTAACACCAAACTTGTCTTGAGACCATAGGTGATCTACTTCACATATGCATTCATTTTCCCATCCCGAAAGGACTTGCAAATGAATTTTTAGATAAAAGCTGAAAATATCTTTTTTATTTTGTTTTTTGTTAAAATCGACCTCGACCTGCGGTCTCGTCCAAATATGTACAGTCCTATATGCCATTGAAAAAAACACAAATTTTATGTAAAAATAACTATTTTCATCAATATGACTATGATAGTAAACAACCAACTGAATGCAAACTGATGTTCCTTACAGACAGTATATTATTCGAGATAGATGGTCATTAATGTGCATTTTCACTAATAGAGTCAGGGTGCAATTCAACTAAATTGGTTGTAGCAGCTTCTGAAGATAATTTCGCTTGTATATCCAAAAAAATACCCTCAAATTCCTTTATTTTCAATTATATTCTGCCTTGCGTAATAAGATTATTTCAGTTTGACAACTGTTACCACAGCGAGTTACAAAATACATAACCGAGTGCGTCTAGCAAGTCTCTTGCATAAGCTGTGCTGATGTTATTTGTTATTTGTCTCTGTTTCGTGTTATTCTGCGAATATTTTGATATAGAAACATATGAATCGGGCATCGAAACTAAATGTTTGGGCAAATAATACCAATTCTGACAAGCATGGGGTGCCTCAAGGCTCGGTTTTAGGATAACTGTTTTTAGTCTATATAAATGATCTCTGTGATTTTGTGTCACCCTACCATACTTGCATTCTCTTTGCGGATGACACTAACTTGATAAATCGCCCTAACTTCTACGATTCTCTGATAATATTTGACATTTTTTTTTCAACAGGTTATTAAGAAAATCTCACGAGGAAAGCTGAAACCTAGTTCTCTACAAATAAACTTTTTTAAACAACCAGAAAACACAAAAACTGATTTTCAACCTAGTCAACACACTAATTCAAATCTATAGTCAAAAGATTCCCTCTATCTACAGTCAGCTATCCACTGTTATAACACCAATGATGCATCAATGGTCAGACCTCCAAGGTTAAGACTTGATGCCAGTAAGAAAAACTAACTTAATTATAATATATTATGTAACGTCCTTGCTGCTACAGTGCGGTTAGTGACAAATGGTCCATTTAAGACATTTATTGAAGATCCATCTACATGTCGCATCCATTTGAATCCAATAATAATCCCATAAGATTGGCTAACTATCTTACTTCTATTTAAACAATGGTAAAAGTCCTTAATTTACTATTTGTCTAGTGAAACTATGATCAGAACAGAAAAAGGAACAAATTTGACCTGGTTCGATTCATATCAGTAAGGTCGTAGCCAGTTTGTGAAAACATCAAGTGGACAGTCTGATCTCAGAGACATTAAATATGGAGTACCACAAGGGTCTGTTTTCGGACCCGTCTTGTTTCTGATCTTTATAAATGACCATAACCATTAACATCGCGGGACGATTTACTATTTTTGCTAACGATAAATCACCATTATATTGAGTGATAAAGACATTCATCTGCTGTCAAATATGATGAAAACAGATGTTCAAAATGTGCAAAACTGGTGTAACGTGAACTCTTCATATTTCATCGTAAACAAAATTAGTTACTTTCAAATGTATACTAAACGATTCAGAATTGGAGAAATACTACATAGAAAATAAACAGCATACCAAATTCCTAGGTATCTACATTGACAATAAATTAAATTTCAAGCAATCAAGTGACCTGGGATATACTTCAGCTAGAATGGATTACTTTGCATTTGTCGAATCTCATTTTCGCTATGGAATAGTTTTCTGGAGCCATTGGAACTTACAATTATGTAATACGATATTTGCTCTTCAGAAATGGTCATTTAGATATATTACAAAGCGTAAATCGAGAGATCACTGTAAGCCTCAGTTCAACTGACACAAAATATTAACTTTACAGTCACCTATTTATACCTAATTAAAACTGTAAGCCTAATTCACATAAAGGAAACAAGCATGTACACCCCCAAAACTTATTATCACAGTACAAAACAGGACCATATGTTATATGTACCTATTCCAAAATTTATTTTAACCAAGCATTCTCTTATTTATGAACATATTACAGTATGCAACCAACTATTCTAAAAACCATCACTGATAACAAAAAGTTAATTAGGTAGTTCAGTTAGAGATCTTCAAGTAAAAAAGGTCTATTATTCGATCTACGAATTCTACTCCGATAACCGGTAAATTCTGAGGAATGTTCATGTAAATGTTTTGTTTGAGAAACTTTGATTTTTGTATATCTTATATTTATTATATGCATGAGTCATACTTTGTCAATAAGATCTAATTATCTTCGACAATAAAGTATATTTTAACTTGACTTCACACGAGCTAACATTAAATGGCCAACTAGATTTCCAGACCTAAGTTCTCCGGATTTTTCTTTTGTTGCCTATAAAATCAGACATCGCTTGAGACCTAACAGTATCAACTCCGTCTAAGCAACATTTCAAAAAATCGTAACTCTGAAAATAACACTATATTAGTCTGACCGGATTCTCCAGACAGCTCCTATATCAATAATTATTATCACTCGCTGTCCTCAGCTCTCCACTCAGCCTTTCTTTGACATAAAAATCCCAAGTAACTCTACGATACAGTGTGATAACACATCCACATTTCAACATTCTTTCGACTAGCAATTAAGATTTCGCAAAGGTAATAACATTCCTGTTTTATTTCTTCTGATTATTCAGTCCTGTGTAAAGTTTGCGCACAGCCTAATGCACTACCGAGATTGCATTTCACTGGAGATAGCAATAATTATTATACATTGATTGTTTAGTTTTGTTGTCGTGGAATTTTAGTAAGTGATATATGAAAGTATACCATGCACTTATTTCGAGGTCCACCAAGGGGATCCCAGTTATTATAACTGTTACGAGAGCGTTAAAATTAAAGCAACGTTGCACATTTTCATGCTGAACAATAATCTGCTCATCACGAAAATTGGTAAAAACTTATCCCAAACTTGTTTGTCCCAAACACACTGTAATTTTTTTTAATCGAAATATTTATTGTTTCCTCTTATTCAGATTTAATATCGAAAAAGTACCATAATTTTCAATCGAATATTTTCACGTCAAAATATTTGCTTTTTGATATAGTAAAATACAGGGCAATTCAAATTCGACCCCCACCATTGGGATCTCCTAAACTAGAGGAGATACGTCGAAGCTTAAATTGGAGCAAAGTTGCGTATTCTGGTGCTTAACAAAATACTGTTTTGAAACTTGGAAAATTCCGAGTATTTCCGAAAATATCGGGAAAAAACTGAAAATCGGAATTTTCGTTTTTAATTTTTTCTATCGTTATTTGACAACATAGATCGTAACTAAAAGTACATTTTCATTGATACTTATTTTCAGCTACACGTTTTCAGGTTCAGATTTACTATCCGACGTTCCGTCTTCTGGCATTCATCATCAACTTTTTTTTCTGTTATGGGCGCCATATTGTTTTTTTATACAGAAAAATAGTGATTCTCATTTCATTGATGTATAATTTGTTATGATTTGCACTTCTGAAACCACATATATTAAAAAAAACAACTTCATCTGAGATGGTCATGACTGCATCGAAAAATTTTGATTAATAAACACTAGTGTCAGAACTCGTTAAACATTATAAGTTTGCACAAATAGTTCAGTCGAAATGTCCTCATTCTCAAATGAAGAAAATCGAGATATGTTGAAACTTTATTATAAATTTGATAGGAATAGTACGAAAACAACACAAAATCATTTTGAATTATATCCGGAAAGACAACAGCCGGATAGAACATTATTCGGATGGCCTTCCTCTTGAATACATAACCGAGCTCGTCGTCTCAAATTAAGAACAACCCTAACAATATCCCTTCATCTGATAGACCTGAATTGCGTGATGATATTGTCTCTAAGTTCATCTACTGTGTCATATTCTTGCTCTCCATAGATTCTGTTCTTTGAAGTGCCCCACAAGAAAGTATCCAAAACTGTAAGGTCAGGTGACCTTGCCGGCCACCTCACTGGTCCAGAATTTCCTAACCACCATTAGGAAATCTTTGGTGTAAATATTCGCAAACTGCTCTTTTATTGTGCGGAGGAGCCCCGTCATGCATCTTCGAATTCGTTTCTTAAGAACCAAAGATAGGTTTCCCCGTTCAAAGTATTAGAGAAGAAATGAGGTCCAAGTATTCGGTCGTCATAAATTCCAGCCCACACATTCAAACGAAACCGAACTTGTGATCTGACTTCTCTAAAGTGTCGTGGATTATTTTCACTCCACTCACTCATTATTTCTATTAAAAACACCACAGTTCGAAAAAGTACTTTCGTCGGTCCAAATAATGTTTTTCAAGAAGTTTGAAGGGTCTACCCTATTCGAGAGCCAGCTACAAAATTCCATCCTTCTCTCAGGATCACCTGGATGTAATTTTTGTGAAATATGTATCTTATAACATTTCAAACCACTTTTTTTGAATTCCCTCCAAACGCTCGTCTGTGGCACATCCATTTCTGCCGAGACTTAATGTGTTGATTTGGAAGGATCTGCATTTATCTAAAAAAGTACCAAAAATAATTATACTTCTTCGAATATAGAATGAACAATTATTTTACCTCGGCTAATAAGTTACGTCTACTATTTTGCTATATTCTGCTTCCATATTTCATTCTTGGTTTTTGAAACGCACCGTACTCAGCCAAGTGTTTGTCCAAAATTCCAAATAATGTTCTATCCGGCTGTTGTCTTTCCGGATATAATTCAAAATAAATTTGTGCTGTTTTCGTCCTATTCCATCAAATTTATAATAAAGTTTCAACATATCTCGTTTTTCTTCATTTGAGAATGAGGACATTTCGACTGAAGTATTTGTGCAAACTTATGATGTTTAATGAGTTCTGATAACTAGTGTTTATTAAACAAAATTTTTCGATGGAGTCATGACCATCTCAGATGAAGTTGTTTTTTTTTAATATCTGTGGTTTCAGAAGTGCAAATCATAACAAATTATACATCATTGAAATCAGAATGAGAATCACTATTTTTCTGTAGAAAAAAACAATATGGCGCCCGTAACAGAAAAAAAAGTTGATGAATAATGCCAGAAGACGAAGTGTCGGATAGTAAATCTGAACATGAAATCGTGTAGCTGAAAAAAGTATCAATGAAAATATACTTTTGGTTTTGAACTATGTTGTCAAATAACGATAGAAAAAAATAAAAACGAAAATTCCGATTTTCAGTTTTTTCCCGATATTTCCGGAAATACTCGGAATTTTCCAAGTTTCAAAACAGTATTTTGTTGAGCACCAGAATACGCAACTTTGCCCCAATTTAAGCTTCGACGTATCTCCTGTAGTTTAGGAGATCCCAATGGTGGGGGTCGAATTTGAATTGCCCTGTATAAACATTGCTTAGGAAATTTTCTTTGAAAATGCAAAAAAACAAAAAATTGGTAAATTATTTTTTAAATCATTAAGTAAAAGTTTGAGTTATTTATTCAAATTTACACTTTAATTACTAAATTAATGTAAGTTTCCTTGTTGAATTGATGTGTAAAAAAATTGCAAATCCATATATACCACTATAATTAACAACCAGATATGTTAATAAACTTAGAACTATATAAGACTACAACTACAATATTTTGAAAAAGTTGTTGGATAATTCTTAAATTATATGCGTAGGAACCTATTCATTGCTATTTTAAGATAACTTATATACTTGAATGGCCTACGGAAAATTTTATCCCATCAGAAGATATTTCATAGAGAAGTGGGAAAGGGGCTAGGAGGCTCTGGGCCTAATATGTTGGTTATGTCGTAGCAGCTGCAAAAACCGTCAACAAGATTAGAAAATTAGAAAATATTCAGTTAGAAAATATCTATTGGCAAGAATTAAATCATCGTTCATATTGGCACACCTTCCACCAACAGCAAGCGCAGCAGAACAACATTGTTACAGGGCATATTATCAGCTTCAAACTTGGCTGCGTAAGGAACTGACAGCAACAGGTAGAAGCGGGAAGCAGCAACAACGTGGCATTATGCCCAAATTGACAGATCGGAGACATTGCTTAAAACTATTTGTTGCAGCTGTAAAATTAGACGTAACAGTCTAAAATGTGGCATGGTTTGAAATGCACAAATTTATTTTCCAATTGTCATGGTTCTGAAAAATGAGCCAATGTTGAAGAAAAAACCTACGAGGAAGTCTATGATTCAGATGGAATTGTGGATGAAGAACCAATGCAGACTGGAAAAAATATCGGAAACAAAGACGTTGTTGGGTTCGAAGATTTCGAAAATTTACTAGAATCTGAAAGATTTGTCAAATTTAACGATGTAGAAATGTCACCAACGAAGCAAAAACAAATTGATAAGTAATTAGAATTCAATATAAAGTATTTATAAATTTTGCAAACTCTTTGTCTCATGGAATTACAATTTTTTAGTTTATCAATGTAATATTCCATAGAATGTTACATATTACATAGAAGCTCACATTTTTCGAGTAACTAAAGTGTATAATAATTTAATGAATAGTTCAAAATTTTACAAAATGAATTAAAAAGAAGTTGCTCGATTCGAGTTTTTTTCGTTTTTTTTTTTGCATTTTCTGACAAAATTTGTTTTGTATAATTTTTTCATACCATCAGAAATTCGAGATTTCAACGAACAGAAAGAACTCGTGTGAATTTTCGATTTAAATTTAGGGTGCTTTTTCGATATTAATTCAAAATAAGAGAAAACAAAAAATATTTTGAATCCAAAAAAATTACACTGTGTTTGGGACATATGAAGGTAAGTTTTTACCAAATTTTGTCGTTTTGTTGAAAAAAGTCATGATACAAAAGTTGTGAATTCTTTTATTTCCTACAACTTTGCCATTCAACTTTTTTCAATAGGACTCGTAGTTTTGGCGGAAATCGTGATTAACCTTTTTCTACTTTTTAAATCTCACCCCTTTTACTGTTCTAATTTTTTTTTCCTAAAAAACTATCGACCCAGGCCTAGTATGAGAAAATGTTTCCAGCAGGCATGCAGCTGGTCAAGGGCTATTTTGGCAGCACTTTGAGATTACCGAAAAATCCCTAATCGTATTTAGCGAAACAACAATGTGTCATCAAGCGAAGTGATGGTAACCTCAGGAGTTCTCCAAGAGTTTCATGTGGGACCAGTACTATTTTTAGATATTTCTCAATGACCTATTGGCCACGGATCAGACACTATGATTATCTGCTGTACGCTGACGACCTGAAAATGTATTCTCCCATTGAAAACGGTAAACAAAACTGATGTTTTCAAGTGGATCTGAACCGTCTCTAGATGAGTAGACTAGATCTGATTATAAAAAAAATGTTGTACCATAACTTTCTCCAGAAAACTAGAGAAACTTGGATTTCAACTACCAACTGAACGGTGAAACTCTTCAGTCAGTGAAGGAAAGACGGTAATCAAATTTTGATCTGCAAGTGGTGGAAACAGTTAGTACCCAAAGATCTGTTGAGATGTTCTAATTTTATCTCACAAATTATGCATAACACTATATAATAGTTTAGTCAGAAGTCGTTTGGAATATGCATCTATTATCTGGAGCATATTCTATGTGACCCATTTAAAATCGACTTGTACGGTATTAAAAAAGTTGATCAATTATTTAAATTACAAGTTATTTCATAATCGGCGTTATGAGACATATCAAAGTAACCTTGAATTCTACAAAATTGATAGTCTATTCAATAAACGAAAAATCTCTTATTATGATATTCTCACACAAGTCTTTCAGTAATGAAAATGATTGATCCACTCACCAATCCAATAAAGTATCAATAAATGTACACAGCTTTTCTTCCAGAAAACCGTTACTATTTTCTGTGGGTACGACAAAAACCAATTACTGTATGAACTCCCCTGTAAATAAAATTATTCATATCAACAATACGGAATTCATAGACATCGACATCTTTCATTTATCTTTGTCACAAATGAGAAATACTTGCTTATCCCAATTGAGATACGAGGTACAAGCAACAGAAGCCAAAAGATGAAAAAATTATCTTTTATGGTACACATAATCTTTTATGCTACAAATAGTGTAAAATTTGAAATTATATTTGATTTGCTACTATTACTCAGGTGAATGAACAATGAATACACAAATATGTAATAGAAAATATTTTATATCTGTTTGGTGTCCGACGTTTATAAATAAAAAATTTAAATTAAAAAGTGTTCTATCCCACTACTCCCATGGTAATTTGTTAAATATTTTCAACACATAAATAAATTCAATTTCCAAGAAAACTTTTACCTTATGTAAATGTTCACTGACAAATAAAAAACATCGGTTTTCCTGAGAAAATTTGTTAATGATTCATAAACATCAGCTCTTCCACCATATTTTAAGTGCCAGAGAAGTTTATTCGGGCATTTCCTACACAACAAACAGATTTTATTAATTCACTGTGTGAGTATAATGCGGAGTTCACGTTGTCGGAGCTACTGCAACTCAAGGGCGAGCTGAAAGAGGTGGCTGGTAAAAATGGAAAATTTCGAATTTTCGGTTTGATTTTTTTCAATGGCACTGACGATATAGAAAATCGAAGAGGATTTTGGACTTTCCACTTCTGAAGACCTATAAGATGGCATGTGCGGTTTACCGATTGGAAGTTTCGACTCTTTGGGACCATAATCAACATCATTTCTTCATATCGAAAGGAAACATCATAAGTTTCGCTGATGACACGGTCATCCTATATGAAGAAGAATTATGGTCGCAATTAAAAATGAAAGTAGAATCTGATCTCCCTCTCATCAAAAGATGGTTTGATAATAAACTATCATCAAGTAATGTACAGAAAACGTTCTATGTGCCTTTCTGCAGTTATAGTTCTCAACTTCCCAACTACAGTAAAATCAGTTTGCAAGATAATTTTCAAATAAATTGATCGAACTCCATGAAATATTTAGGGATAAAAATAGACAGTCACCTGAAATGGGACCAACACATTAACTTTCTCCTCAAGAAACTAAGGTGCGTGGCGTATAAGATGAAGCAAGAAAACTAATTAAAAATGCTGTACTATACGCCTTCGAACCACACTTAAAATATGGAATTATCGGTTGGGGAGCAGGAACGAATGTTCACTTGAAAAAAATCGAAGTTATTCAGAAAAGAATAATGAAAATAATATATAAAAAGCTAACACGTTATCCCACAGAACTTCTTTATCTAGAAACCAAAATAATGGACATAAAGCAAATATACTTCTTGAGCCTAGCAACAAATCAGTTTATAAATAAACAAGAATCGATTAGAAAAAATCATCAGCAGAATACCAGAGGACGTAACCTCTACCAAATCCCTTTCGTTCACAAATCGATGTGCCAGAGGACTTATAGTTATTTAGGACCAAAGGTTTTCAATGCATTACCAGAGAGTCTGAAAAACGGGAAACAAAGGAAAAAATTCCAATGACAAATAAAAAAAATTGTACTCGAAAATCCTAGGCAAAAAATTCATGAACTCATTGATACATAAAATAAATAAAAGGATATTCCCATAATTCTACTTTATTATACTTTCAAACTTTTCAACATTCAAACTGATCATAGATACATCTTTATATTCTACATTTTATAATAAAAACTCTCACTTGTGAACATCATATCTACATCTACAACACATTTTTTACTTTTAGACAATCAAGAATTCTAACGTTTTTAACACTCCATCATTTTTACATTTGTACAGTCCTTCACCCTTACATATTTTTTTTTTGTTTTTTTATTTTACATTTTTACTCCTTACGTCTTTCACTTTGTTATCTCCAAGTTTTTTTTCTTAATTCTACTCACTTTTGTGCACTTTTGTGTGATTTACATGTTGTATTGTTACATTTTTAATATACCTCTCTCTTTGAGATATTCACATAAGTTATTTTTACAACCAATATTAGAAGACCCTACATAAGAATAGTGTAGAATTTTAATTTTCTTTCACTTCACTGTAATAGCAACCTTTACATCCTGAAATTCTTATTTCAATGTACATATCGATATTTCTTAAATAATTTATTTTATATATTATTAAGTTACTTAATCTAGCATAGTTTTTTATGTAAACCACTGTTGAATACGTCCACAAACAAGCAGTATTTACTGCTTCGTGGTATATTCTTTATTCACAACCATGTTGTGAATAAAATTATTATTATTATTATATTATTATATACATGAAAAATTCAATTTTACCATCATTTACGAAAGTATTTTTTTCATACTATATGCAATGATATATCACATGTCATGATGCAAAGAGGTTTCGGTGGAAATACATCTTTCATTGCACCCTCGTATATTATTCAACAAGCAAGTGCGGTGGGTCGCAATTTATACATTATATAACTGCATTTTTCTACACCTATCTCAGAGTTAGGTACTTGAAATGTATTTACAATTGTTGGATATCCTGTTTACCCAGCTAGTTAATACAGAAAAACGTGTTATTTTCATGGTCATTAGCATAATGTCACGATACAAACGGATCTGTTCATTATCTCCTACGAAATAATAACGACGGTACCCATTATCCTAAGGACAACAAATGAAATATCTGAAAATATTTGAAAAAGATTTATATGCATAGACGGGATCTCTAATACAATGACAAGATAACTTCACTACGTGTTTCCTCTTCAGCCAGACTGTATCAAAAAGTAATTTTGATCATTATAATATTTCATAGAAATGTTGTGTGTGATGAATATATGCGTCGAATGAACTTACTGAACTGACTGACTGAATGAATGACTGAAATGTGTGGTACACATCAGTGGGCATATGTAAAAACAGCAAAAATGTACTATAGTAATACTAAATCCACAGTATACAGTGCTAGTCAAAAGTCCCCTCCCCCCCTCGAATCTTTTGAACGGTTATACTTATAATAATGAAATTTGGAGGGTGGAAATAAACGTATGTAGGCTTCTCAACTTGTCATAACAGGTGAAGCAATAGTCATAAATGACGTCACAAGGCCACTGTGACCAATAATTTTAAATGGGACCCTATGGCAAGTGACAGCTCGTTTGAAAGGTATTGAAAATACCTATTTAGTCATACCAATTTTGTTTGGGTTTCGGCTGATTTTGATTGATAAATTGAATAAATACTAAAATTATAGTTTCGCATTTAATTAATAAAGATTTAAGAACCAGTTCTTATAATAAGTGTTCAAAATGTGCTCCATCTACTTCCTGGCAGTAATGCATCCTATTGCTAAACTCTTGTCGTACTCGTCCCAGTGTATCGAACCTCGTCGTCCAATCCATCTACCACGATATTCTTCATCTAGGTAACGTCTTACTGCACCGTAATAGTGTGCAGGACCACCATCTTGTTGAAACGTTATTTCCAAGTTGTCGAATTCATCTGGATTATCTTCTAGAATTTCAAGAATTAACGACTCAATATCATTTTGTAACATCTCCAGATACAATTCACCGGTTAAGTTAGCATTGAGAAAAAGAGGCCCAACTATGTGGTTTCCCAAAATACCTGCCCAAACATTTACTTTTTCTGGAAATTGAGTATGTTTTTCACGAAAGATGTGAGGATTTGTGTCACTCCAATACCTCACATTTTGAGTGTTAACATTTCCATTGAGAAAGAAAGTACTTTCGTCACTAAAACAAATTGTCTGTATGTAGCCTGGTTGTTGGTTCATTTTATTGGACATAGTTTCACAGAATTCTAGTCTTCGGTCGGGGTCATCATCTGAAAGTTGGTGCACCATTTTTAATTTATATGGATGAAATTTGTTTTTAGCCAACACCCTATGTACTGTCCTTTGACTGACTTCACAGATAGATGCAACTTGGGCTGTGGAAGAAGTAGGGTTTACTACCATTTCTCCAATTATGTCAATTTTTTTGTCATCACTAATTGTTGGTCGACCAGATCGTTTGGCATCTTGAACACTACCTGATGCTTCAAACTTCCGAAGAAGCTCCCTCAAATAAACCCTCGATATAGGGCGATCGGGGTACCTCTCATTAAACAGTCGTTCCGCTGCATGGAAATTGTTTCTACATTCACCAATTATTAAGATAGCTGCTACTTTGTCGGCTACAGTACGTACCATTTTGCCTATGTAAACACTTAAACGTCTCGTTAAACAATAGCTCAAGTGAATTTTCAAGGTATAAACACTTTTGACAAGTAGAGAATTCAAAAACGTCAACCTTTTTGACAATTAACCAGAGGCGTACTTTAAAATCTTTATTAATTAACTGCGAAACTATAATTTTAGTATTTATTCAATTTATCAATCAAAATCAGCCGAAACCCAAACAAAATTGGTATGACTGAATAGGTATTTTCAATACCTTTCAAACGAGCTGTCACTTGCCATAGGGTCCCATTTAAAATTATTGGTCACAGTGGCCTTGTGACGTCATTTATGACTATTGCTTCACCTGTTATGACAAGTTGAGAAGCCTACCTCCGTTTATTTCCACCCTCCAAATTTCATTATTATAAGTATAACCGTTCAAAAGATACGAGGGGGGGAGGGGACTTTTGACTAGCACTGTATTCGATCATTCTGAATCGACTGACATTCGCAGAATTGAAAGAGGTTTTTTTAATTTTAAGTAGATAATTAGGAATTTCAAATATTCTAGAAACATGACATCACTAATAAAACAGTTAATTTTTCATCAGTACTTCGTGTCTTTCTGTTGAAGTATTTTTCGGAATTTCTCATCTGCAATTCAAAAAAAAGAACAGCTGGCAATAACAATACTGTCGTCCTGGATCACTTCAAATGGTTATCATCTAGATAACATATTAAACTGAGATCGGCCATGTTCCATTTTTCAACTATCACTTGTAATATCACAAGTGAGTGAGAATTCAGTGAAATCAATTTGACAGATTACCTGGAGAATCATTTTCTACTTCATCGAACTCTCGTGATGTATTAGATAGAATATTTTTTGATGCCCCAATCATAGACACATTCTCTTAAACCCTTTTTTTTTGATAAATTTTTCACTTTTCATGCAAAATGATGACAGACGTCAGATCAAGAGTATCAGTTGTCACACAATACTTAATTTGATAAAAAGTTCTGTAACGTCAGCGCAGTACAATATTTCCTTGCACAGAAGGATTTTCTAGGATGGAAATATAAAATTTTCCATAACAATATATCCTACTTCAGGAGGAAGCAATAACAATATTCACCCCAGCAACTGCAGTTGGAAACTCTCCACTCGCTAAAAGCCCGTCCAACTTCGATGGGTAGGTTGTTCTTTTTTACTCGGAAAACTCCTTCATCCTCGATTTACCTTTCTCTCTGCTCTTTACTTCTGGTAATTTGTTTTGAGAATCGCGAATATTCTTTGGATCTGAAAACTTCAGACTCACAGAGAAATTGGAGATTATTCGGTTGGAAAGGGCAAACTATTATGATTTGTTCGAGAACCTATCTAGAAATTTGAAGTTTACAAGAAGGAACACTACGGTCTATTTTCAAAAAATACTCAGTTGCTCCATATTATATACTTACAGAGTTTTTCTGTTTTTTAACTAAGAATGAAGAAAACACGGTATTATTTTGAAAAACGGTTTTCATAATTGTTTAATTTGTGTCTCCATGCCTAGCAAATCAAAACTTTATTACTGTTTTAGTTTATAAACATACAAACTCGAAGTTTATCCATGTACTTATACCATAACTCCACATTTTTCACATAATAGAATGCATTACTTCATAAACAAGTATTATAAGATTCATTTGTTTATATTTTGTGACCTTATTCATATCAACAAAATTTCCTTGTTTGACGTAACCAGACTACAGCGAAGAATGATTGATTTGTTTGTGTTTCTCATATCAGTTTACATTTGAAGAAAGTTTATATTTTTTAAGCAAATGATTTCAATTTCTACAGAATACATCATTATGCACCTAGACCAAGGCTGTATGTGCTCAAATCAGAGAAACCGGATTCTAAAACTCTAGAGAACAAAGTAAACGAAAGATGTAAAAATAAATACAACTAATAAAATGAAATACCTTGGAATTATCACACTGAGCAGGTTAGTAAAACACTCAGAATTCTCCTATACAATTTCAAATGGTTACGTAAGATACTAACTCTCAATCAGTTAAAAATTGTATATCATGCTCTAGTCGAATCACGCCTGCAATATTGTATACTGAGCTGAAGTGCATGTTCAACCACACACTTGCGAAAACTAGAAGTTTTCAAAAAAGAATCTTGAAAATAATTTATAGAAAGCCCTTATTATACCCACATGTCTCGGTTTTTACGGAGAGTCACGTATTAGATCTTAGACAGTTATACTATTACAATGCATTCATTTACACTTACAAAAACAGGCACCTACTAAAAAATGTAAAACTATACATAAAACAATTGGTAAAAAATGTTATACCTATCTTCAGTAATCTTCAACAAATTACATGAAACTTATATTTCATATTTCAAACGAAACGAAAAGAAATACACAAAATAATTGAATCTGTTTCTCTCGAATTAAGTTCTCCTCAATGTAAATTCTATTTATATTTCTTGTATTTTCAAATTATTAAATTTTAAATTTGTATTGTTCGAGTCTTTAGTAGATATATATATATATATATATATATATATATATATATATATTTTAAAACTGGAACTAATCCCTCCAGTTTCTCCGCATGAAGCTTAGTCGGAAACTTGGTGGAATTTTGGCCTTAAGCCCGGTTTTCATCACTGAAGTAAGGTTTTTCGGTATTTTTTGTCTCTCTTTCAGATTTCGCTTTTGTAATGTCATGTCTTCAAAGCTGGAACTAATCCCTCCAGTTTTCCCGAATGAGACTGTAATCTGTAATGTTTGTGACTTTAGGCATTGAGCCCAGTTTTCACCTGTGAAGTAGGGTTCGGTACTTTGTCCTTATTGCGGATTTAGGGTTTTTTGGGTTGCTCACACTGCTGGTAGTACTTGGTTGGTAATATAGTTTGCTCTTTTGAAATATTGACATCCTTCAAAATTGAACTCGCCCTCTCCCTCAGGTTGAAATCTCTGTCTGCAGACGCAGCATGTGTGCCGGAGAAAATATAAATTTTTTTTAAATATTGTAATGTTGCAAATAACTAATAAGAATTTATATCGATGTGTCCATGTCTAAGTGATAATGAAGATATTAATGTTTTTTGTTGTGCACGTTGACTTTTACTTCTAACCTCAAGTTGTAAGTAATTAATTTATTTGTTTTTACCCACCATTTTGTACAACATCCAAAATTTCGTTTTATAGATCTGTCCCGATGAAGGAATAAAATTTTTTCCGAAAGCTTGACAATATAACAAAGAGTTTTCTTTGACTAAGCCCAGTGATTTGACTGAATCCTCAAGAATTTTACCAGTTTTTATATATAAATATATATATATATATATATATATATATATATATATATATATATATATATATATATTTGATGAGAGCTTAAGCTCGAAACACGTGTCTACGGTTGCAGAACATTTTGAGGGTTATACCCAATAACTTTTCTACCTATATTTTCATATATTGCTCCTCGCTAAATCCATCCTTATTTGTATTTTCCTGGGTAGGATTGTCACGCTGGTAGCTGTAGCTGCCTTCGTGGCGACGTTAGTTGTTGCCTTGTAAGCACAAGGTCTTCTAACCGAAGCCACAAATGTGTGATTGGCTTCCTGTTGTTGACTTCCTTTGTTTCTATTTTTACATCCAAGTGTTGTACATCTTCGCACTTGATTTTACCGAACTGATGAGAGCTTAAGCTCGAAACACGTGCCTACGGTTGCAGAACATTTTGAGGGTTATACCCAATAACTTTTCTACTTATATTTTCATATATTGCCCCTCGCTAAATCCATCCTTATTTGTATTTTCCTGGGTAGGATTGTCACGCTGGTAGCTGTAGCTGCCTCCGTGGCGACGTTAGTTGTTGCCTTGTAAGCACAAGGTCTTCTAACCGAAGCCACAAATGTGTGGTTGGCTTCCTGTTGTTGACTTCCTTTGTTTCTATTTTTACATCCAAGTGTTGTACATCTTCGCACTTGATTTTACCGTACTGATGAGAGCTTAAGCTCGAAACACGTGTCTACGGTTGCAGAACATTTTGAGGGTTATACCCAATAACTTTTCTACTTATATTTTCATATATTGCCCCTCGCTAAATCCATCCTTATATATATATATATATATATATATATATATATATATATGTATATATTATTTATTTGTTAATTACTAATGAATTTTGTCAATATTTACCTGTTCTCTGCTACTACAATTTATGCACACTGCTCTTTCATTAATCTGTAACTTTCATCAACTGTCATTAAACTTAAATTAACTTTAAGCATTTTGATTCCTTTATGCACTTGCTTTATTCAATTTATCGGGATTTTGGTCGAAACAAAAAGAAAAGTACTGTTACTCACGTAGTCTCGTCTTCCGAATACGAATTCGAAATAATTTTGTGGGGGTCTATTATACCTTCTGAATCTTGAAAATCGACCATTTTCAAACTTGAATTCCTCAGCGAAAAATCGCACAAAATTTCTCCTTCTTTTTGTTGACACGTTTTTGATACCCTAATCTGGGATTTATCAAACAAAAATTTATAAAACCAAACGAAATTTCAATGTCAAAATATTTTAATACTCAACATATTCTCCTCTTAATTGGATACATTTATTACAGCGAACCTGCAACGTCTCTAGACCTTTAAAAAAAATGATTCTTTTTGCAAACCAGACCTCCACAGCTTTTATTACCTCCTCGATGGAAGAAAATTTACGACAATTTAAACTTTTTTTCGGTTGAGGAAAGAGATAATAGTCGGACGGAGCCAAATCTGGTGAATAAGGGGGGTGTTCTAGTAATTCAAACCCTAAATCATGAATTTTTTGCATGGCAACATGAGATTTGTGTGCAGGGGCGTTGTCCTGCGAAAACAAAACACTTTTGGATAGCTTTCCGCGTCTTTTCTCTTTAATTTTTTCCCGTAGAGTGGTCAGTAATGTCGAATAGTAATCTCCAGTTATTGTCCCCTATCCAAAAAATCAATCATGATTACTCCATGGCAATCCCAAAAAACTGAAGAAAGAACTTTTCCAGCAGATTTTTGGACACGAAACTTCTTAGGTCTTGGAGAACCGGAGTGTCGCCATTCCATCGATTGTTGCTTTGTTTCTGGATCTTAGAAATGTACCTTAGTCTCATCCATAGTAACAATTCGGTTTAAGAAGTCTACATCGTTTTCAAATCGAGCACAGATCGAACGCGATGTTACTACCCTTGCACGCTTTTGGTCAACATTCAAACATTTGGGGATCCATTTTGCAGCAATTTCTCATGTCCAAATTGACGTGAACTATATGATGAACGCGTTCGTATGAAATATTCAGTGCTTCAGATATCCGTTTTAGCCCAATTCGACGGTCTGTTAAAATCATGTCATGAACTGCATCGATATTTTCGAAGAGTGACACAGAAACTGGCCTTCCCGATCGGTCATCATCTTCAATGGAAAATTTACCTCTTTTGAAGCTTGCAGTCCAATTTTTCACGGTCGCATATGAAGGACATTGATCACCAAGGGCATTAAGCATATCTTCGGAAATCTACTTACCTCTTAACCCTGTCAAATACAGGTACTTGATGATTGCTCGATACTCCAATTTTTCGATTTTCATAATTTCGGTGGACACATTTTTTCTTTTAATTTATTGCGTAATTTTAGTTTACTTTTTTGACGTCAAACTTCACACTGACACTTCTAATGAGTAATTGTTCGTTGCTATGGTAACGCAATATTTTGTTTATGCAGGGAACTGGTCTAGGCTAACTAGATAACAATACATCCTCGTACATAGTGAAATAGAGTATTTTTTGATTTGATTCCGAGAGTTCCTAGCTTTGACAGCTGTTTCGTGGTAACCCACGATACATCCTCGTACATTGATGCACTAAATCAATTAGCATGCCGTCGTCGTATATAATTATAGTTTCAAAGGTCTCAATGTTATTATTTATAGACCTAACAATAAGTTCTCGATATAATGAAACTATGGTTCAAATGATTTTCACATAAAGAGGGTTTACAAAACCACGACAATTGCTTCGCTTTACAAAAGCTTCTTCAAGTGGTGAAGATATACTAAATTACATATTTGCTATGTTACCTTAACACGTTCACGACGACGTGTACCACCGGTGGTACATTCCGATTCTTCCCTGCAGCCGTCATGTACCACCGGTGGTACACTGGTTTGAATAATTTCTAAGCGTTCTGAAATTCAGCGGTTATAAGATAGGTGTTAGATATCCGGGTAGCGGCTGTAGGAATAGTAAACGAAGAATAGTGTATCATCGTTCGCTCACCCGTTCACGCATATGGGTATAAGGAAGGATCAAAGCAAACATTCAAAAAAATGCTCTGAAACTTTGCGATGGGGTGTCTCATACCACGTTTGGTATATCCAAACAAAGGCTCAAAACATGAAAAAAAAACTCAAAATTGGTGATGGTAATCTTTATTTATCGTGAAAATACAAAAATAATATCTAAAATCGTGGCCACAGCTGGTACACGACGCCCCCAAGGCAGAGTTTGGTATCAGGGTCATCGTGTACCACCGGAGGTACTTTCAAAATACGGCTAGAAATATAAAATAAAACTCGAAATTAGTAATAGTTATCTTTATTCATCATAATAAAACAAAATAAAAAAATCGTGTCCACCGGTGGTACACGACACCCCCAAGGCAGAAATACGCATCAGGGGCGTCGTGTACCACCGGTGGTACATTTAAAAAAATGCTAAAAATATAAAAAAAAACTCAAAATGGTAGTTACTAAAGCATTTACTCGCCATAGGAATACAAAAACAATATAAAAAACAAAAAATAAAAAATTGTCCCGGAGACTGATTTCCAGATTTACCGGTCGTCGCGAACGTGTTAAATACTTATCCAAAATTAATTAGGGTTCGGTTGTATACCTAACTCCGAACCCTAATTAATTTTGGATAAGTATTTAAGGTAACATAGCAAATATGTAATTTAGTATATCTTCACCACTTGAAGAAGCTTTTGTAAAGCGAAGCAATTGTCGTGGTTCTGTAAACCCTCTTTATGTGAAAATCATTTGAACCATAGTTTCATTATATCAAGTATAATGGATTTTCATCAAGTATCGGCTATATCAATTCAAAATTTAACAATAAGTACTTTGCACTTTTTATTTAATTTTGTCAGATGCAAAGGTTATGTCACTTATGTCCTAAGTTATATTTGTATTTTATTTTTCCTTAAGAGATAAAAGATGGTTATGTCTTAAATAATAGGTATAGAAAGACAAAAGTTAATTGGGATGCATAAATGGTTCCATGAAAACACATAGTTTCAACATCTTAGATAAAGGGCTCAATGAAAGTGAAGATACAAATTAAAAAAAAACAGTGTGCATAAATCCGCTTTATAGGTGAAAAGTTTCGTCGAATTAAAATCAAACACTGATTGTGATCACTGTCCCATATCAAAGCAGAAAAATAATATAAATGAATAAGTTGCTTTAAAAATAATCGAAAAACAATAAAAGAATTCATCATGACTCTCTAGTGCTTACTCAGTACTATCCATACCATACAAATGAACAATTCACCCGAAATGAGTTATCAAGCCAAGTCGCCGTAAAACGTAAAAGCGGAAACTCGCATACGAAGGATTCCATCCTCATCCTATCACGTATTAAATTTGACATCAAAATTCCCCGATAGACATTCTTCGATATTGCGATCGTGACCTTCCATATCGATATTGCCGGGATTCTCGTCTTTGCGTCGTTCCATATCAAATACTCTGTGGAAACGTGGTGGTTTCACGAAAGATATGACGCTTACATGCTTCCAAATTCTTGTTTCAGCGACCGATTGTATGTATTTTGCTCAAAGAATCAGTCATGAGCATGGATCTCTATGCATAGATATTTGTCATAGATGGCAATGAAGACAATAATTTGACACAAACAGAACCCCATTCGTTTTGTTGCAGAAATTCCAAAGAACTCATACGATCGATCATTGATGCAGAATCAATTGCAATACATATGGGCATGAAAATTTGTCTAGAAAATAAATTGAAAAATAATATTATTTTTAAGACTGTAAAAGTGCTCTGGTAAAATAACAAGTAATCTATACATCAGACAGAAATTATATTACTGTAATCATTAAACAAATTATATATCTTTCAACCCATAATGTTATGTCTTTCAAAGTAGCGTGGATCCCAGAACATATAAATATAACAGGTAACTAACAAGCAGAAATACTTGCAAAATTTGGCACTACACTCAATACACGAGGATATATTGAAAAATTCTTAGCCTACAATAGAACCAAACAAAAATTCAATGTCAAAATATTTTATTACTCAACATATTCTCCTCTTAATTGGATACATTTACTACAGCGAACCTGCAACGTCTCTAGACCTTTCAAACAAACTGTTTCTTCCTGCTCTGAAAACCAGACCTCCACAGCTTTTATTACCTCCACGTTGGAAAAAAATTTACGACCTTTTAAAAAAATTTTCAGTTGAGAAAAGAGATGATAGTCGGACGAAACCAAGTCTGGTGAATAAGGGGGGTGTTCTAGTAATTCAAACCCTAAATCACGAATTTTTTGCATGGCAACATGAGATTTATGTGCAGGGGCGTTGTCCTGCAAAAACATTCCGCGTCTTTTCTCTTCAAATTTTTCCCGTAGAGTGGTCAGTAATGTCGAATAGTAATCTCCAGTTATTGTTTTACCCTTATCCAAAAAATCAATCATGATTACTCCATGGCAATCCCAAAAAACTGAAACTTTTCCAGCAGATTTTTGGACACGAAACTTTTTAGGTCTTGGAGAACTGGAGTGTCGCCATTCCATCGATTGTTGTTTTGTTTCTGGATTGTAGAAATGTACCCAAGTCTCATCCACAGTAACAATTCGGTTTAAGAAGTCTACATCGTTTTCAAATCGAGCACAGATCGAACGCGATGCTATACTGCCCTTGCACGCTTTTGGTCAACATTCAAACATTTGGGGATCCACTTTGCAGCAATTTTTCTCATGACCAATTTGACGTGAACTATATGATGAACGCGTTCGTATGAAATATTCAGTGCTTCAGATATCCGTTTTAGCCCAATTCGACCGTCTGTTAAAATCATGTTATGAACTGCATCGTTATTTTCGGGGACTGACACAGAAACTGGCCTTTCCGATCGGTCATCATCTTCAATGGAAAATTTACCTCTTTCGAAGCTTGCAGACCAATTTTTCACGGTCGCATACGAAGGACATTGATCACCAAGGGTACTAAGCATATCTTCGTAAATCTGCTTACCTCCTAACCCTTTTAAATACAGGTATTCGATGATGGCTCTATACTCCAATTTTTCGATTTTCTCAATTTTGGTGTACATATTTTTTCTTTTCATTTATTGCGTAACTCAGGTTTACTTTTTTGACGTCAAATTTTACACTGACACTTATAATAAGTTATTGTTCGTTGCTATAGTAACGCAATATTTTGTTTATGCAGGGAACTGGTCTAGGCTAACTAGATATCAATAAATCCTCGTTACTTTGAACGCAAAAATAGAAAAAAATACAATTCTCCCATTTTGAAACAGACAATAATAAACGAGTATAGAAATGAATGGAAACAAGACATCAAAAAAGGATAAAGATATCCTTAAATTCACTCTGAAATACCTAACGAAATATGGTATAATATATAACAAGATCAAAATATAAATACCAATTATATGTATATTGAATAAAAACTATTACTTATATTTCAACCAAAATTGATTTTTATTATTATTTTTTATGTCATTTATAAGTTTCTGGCGTTTCTCTACTATCTGTCCAATTACTAACCTTTCAACACACCAGAAGATAAGAAGGAAGAAGATACAGAAAGGCCCAAGGAAAAAGAATATAGAAGAAAAAAGAAAACGAGAAACAACATGATGCAAAGTCAAACGAAGTTGTATCCCCACTTTTTTTGTGCTGGCCAATTGCACCATCAGGAAGCAAGTACTAAAAACCATGGAGATAGATAGAGAGAGAGTATAACTTCACAAGCAGTCCAATATCCATCTAGTCTTCTATTCGATCGAAAGGTTTAACGAATGTATTGGGTTGTTTCTAATATTTGTAATGCCAACTATGAAAAGATTAATTTATCCATTATTAAAAATAACACTTACCTACATCGATTTTATTCATTAACTTCAGTAAATATCATTAAATGAATAGTTTTGGAACCTTTGGTGTGAATACAATTCAAGAAAAAGAAACTACCCAAACACCAAAACTACGTCAAAATCACACTCGACGCGCGTTTCGCCAACAAAGTTATCATCTTCAGAGGCTAAAATATTTTTGACGTAGTTTTGGTATTTGGGTAGTTTCTTTTTCTTAAATTCAGTGAATATGACAATCTGATTGAAGAAAAATTATTAGAATTTTCAATGTTTTGTTGTAATATATTCGGCAAAAAAACTCCGGACTCTTTGTGTGGCCACAAATTGGAATTCAGTACCTTTGAGGCCGACGATCCAATGAATGCATTTTATAAACTTACTGAAATGATCAATAAAGCATTCCCACCAGTGGCGGATTTACCAGCAGGCTGAGTAGGCTGGAGCCTAGGGCGGCAAATTTAGTTCATAAATTTATTATTTCGGTTTACAAATAAAAAAAAAAAAAATTATTATACACACACATAATACGAATTTCGAAAATTGGAGAGAAATTGAAATATTTAACAAAAATCGAAATATTCTCATATACAGTGCTAATTAAAAAATATTTCAACATCTCTGCATGAACAATTCCTAAACGCTTTACTAATTATACATTAATGATTATGAACTTTTAGAATATCGCGATTCGATATTATAATCGAAATTTAGTAATTTTTACATATATTCTTCACTGATAACTGCTATAATTTTTTCTCCTTGTACCTAATAATTATGAGATCTGCTTACCCAATTCAATCGATATAATATCGATGGTCTAATAAAAATACTGACTAAAATTGACTAATTTTTATTAAATAAAAAACTAGTTCAATATCTTATAGAGATCATATTAATCAAATAACTGATAGTTAAACGACTGACAATAAAAAAATTCCCTCCACAAAATATGAAGTGAGACAATTTGCTCATTAGAAAATTGATACATTTTATCAGTTAATTATTTTATTTGCAGTAAGAAAAAGTTTGGAAAATCCAAATGAGCAGGCCTTAAGCGCTCATGTCGTACACGAATTATTTAAATTAAATGTTTACATCAGTATATTTGATAACTTTTTCGCAAAGCCAACTTTTTCGGAAAATGTCAATCGGAATGAATTAATTATAATAAGATAAAACAATACTCAGCTGCAATTTTTTATTCAACGGCTTCTCTCCAGTTAAACAAGTATATTAAAAAAAAAATTGAAGTGTCAGAGCAGAGAAGAGCAGAGAAGAGTCAGAGCTAATGAACAAGATTTCGTACGACGATATTATAAATGATTTTGCGAATTCAAAGTCTCGCAAAAAAGTATTGTAATGCTTTTATAATTTAACTTAAATCATAATGCTAACAAATAATAAAGAAGAGATATATTTATTGTATTGTTTTTAGACTGTTAGTGTAATAATAAATGTTAATCAACGTTCGCCAAATGTATGTTTTTTACGTAAGCTTAATTCATATTTTGTAAGTATTGTATAGTTTTAAGACATACCTTACCTTACTTTAAAAGTGGTATACGATTGAGATATTTTTTCCTTAAAATAATGTTTTTTTATAATTCTTTGCTGTAAAAATAATCAAGGATCTAACACGGTACCATAGTTCTCAATAATAATAACTATATGGGAAAAGTTGATGTAAAGAGGATGATGGAGCACAAATTATAAAGTTGGAATTTTATTGATAGAAAATTGATATGATTGTGGACTAAGATATCAAAATTTAGAGGCGGCAAAAATTGAATAGCCTACGGGCGGCGATCTATAAATCCGCCACTGATTCCCACTGAGCAACTTTGAAAAAAAAATCAAAACAATGGGTAACGAAAGGACTAAAGAAATCATCTAATAATTTACGATACCTACACAGCATCAGGAAATATTATAGCGATAATGAGTTTTTTATGTAATATTCCAAAAGTACCGTCGTGTCTAGAAACGATTAAGATATAGTAAAAGCTGAAGATAAGTATTATAGTAAGTCTATATATAACAGGTAACAAATAAAAAGAAATGTGGACTGTAGTGTAAACGTTCTTAAAGTCTAAAATAACCGTTTGCATCCAGAAATAAACGAAAATCTCAATTTGTTGAACGAAAATTACTGTTCAATAGAAAATTAATTGACTCTGAATATCTCCAACAGTAAATCCCCTCGACAACGTACAGAAGGTAGTTTCTCATATAAATACATTGTTCCTGTACGGAGACAGACTTGAAGTTAACAATAAATGATATGAAAAACAAAAAATAAAAAAAACACTCATGACGCCATTTTTCATCCTCTACAAAATGTTGACAAGAGCTTAGATGAAAAGGAGTCAGTCTTGACTTATCTATCGCATTTGAATGCGTAGGTCATGAAATTCTGTTGCAGAAGCTATTCCACTATGGTTCTCAGTATACTATTTTGAACTGGTTCAGATCATACCTGCTTGACAGGAACCCGAAAATATCGTTGGGAAAAATTTCTTCTGAGAAAGGAAGTAATGTGAGTAGGGTCCCTCAGGGGTCTATCCTAGGTCCAATTTTACTTTTACCCCACAATAAGGATATATCTGCCTCGATATTTCTGGACACCTAACAATGTTTGCTGGTAATCACACAATCCTTTTTGGCACAATGAAGATCGTACTTCACTGGTAAAGACTATTTCTACAGAAATTCAAAAATGAAAATTTTGGTGTGATAAAATAAGCTGACTGAATAATTCAAAAACAAATTTAGTTAGTGCAGATGCACCAGCAAGAGCAGTAGCAGCAACAACTCTAAAAAAAATCATTAAAAAAGGGTAGTCACCTTCCTCAATAAATATAAAATAATTTCAGATAGTCAATTTGAATTCAGAGAAAATATTTCGACACAGGATGCAGTTCTGTCACTGAATTCAAAAATTACTCAAGCTTTAACTGAGAAGAAACCGTCCTTGTGTGTGTTCATAGACCTGTCCAAGGCCTTCGACACTGTCAGTCATCACCTTCTTCTTTAGGCGCTGGAAGATATTGGAATGCGGGGTAACACTTGAAATTATTCGAAAGTTATTTAACAGGAAGATGCCAGTCGGTAAGAACAGATGATTTACTGAGCAGTGAAAAGGTGATTGATTGTGTACTACCTCAAGGTTCCGTGCTTGGACCAACACCACACAACATACAGTGACCGCCAAAAAGTATGTACCATATGGGAAAAAATTTTATTATTGGAGTATTGGAAAAAATATTCTGGGGAAAAGTTTGTGCATGTCCGATAACCTAAAAATCGATTTTGACACATGTCACGTGATCGCTAGAATGGCGGCAAAATGAAAAAAATTGCAATGCAAAGGCAAAAAAAGGGGTAAGATAGTGAGATATCAAAAAAATTGAAAATAGCAATTTTTTAAAAATATTTTCCCATCTATTTAAAAATTTTTTTTTTCTTATGAATAGCTTGACTATACTGTAACATTTGCATTTTAATGATAATGACAAAACTTTCTCATTTTCTCCACACCAGAGGGCACTAAATTGAAAAAATGGGAATTTGTCAGAACCCTTGCTGGTACATCGGTTCGTATCTAACAGTTATATCCGAATTCCACGACCATTGTGATGACATGACACTCCAAAAACATGGTAATTTCCAGATTATAATCAAGTTCCGATGATAATCGTGCATGAGCGTTTCACTTCGCACATAAACTTGAAAATAGTGCGTCAAATTAAAGATTCTTAAAGTTTATGTGCAAAGTAAAACGCTCATATAGCATTATTATTGAAACTTGATTAAAATCAGGAAACATGGTGTTTCTAGATTGCCATATCAACACAATAGTCTTGGAATTCTGATATAACTGTTAGATAAGAACCAATGTAACAGCGAGGGTTCTGGCAAAAACCAATTTTTTTAATTTAGTGCCCTCTGGTGTGGAGAAAATGAGAAAGTTTTGTCATTATCATTAAAATGCAAATGTTTCAGTGTAGTCAAGCTATTCATAAGAAAAAAAATATTTTAAATACATGGGAAAATATTTTTAAAAAATTGCTATTTTAAATTTTTTTGAATTATTTCTTGAAACTTCGTTTATGTGTATAAAATTGAATTCTAAGTGACTTTTTCAAATAACTTTTTTTGATATCTTGCCATCTTACCCCTTTTTTTGCCTTTGCATTGCAATTTTTTTCATTTTGCCGCTATTATAGCGATCACGTGATATGTGTCAAAATCGATTTTTAGGTTATCGGACATGCACAAACTTTTGCCCAGAATATTTTTTCCAATACTCCAATAATAAAAATGTTTCCCATATGGTACATACTTTTTGGCGGTCACTGTATATACATAAACGGACTTCTCTCATTGAGTAACAACGGAGACATTATAGGATTTGCAGATGATACGGCCATCTTCTATAAAGCAGATGAATGGAACTCATTGAAAGCTATGGTTGAAACCAAGTTTTCTGTGATAAAATGTTGGTTGGATAAGAAATTATTAACAGTTAACATAAATAAAACACATTACTTACCATTGTGTAGTAATTCAGCTGGAACACCTCCATTCGATCAATTGGTGATCAGGACAGAAAACCCCTTCCACATTCTGCCCGAAAACAAAACAAAATATCTTGGAATAATAGTTGATATTCATATGAAATGGGATTTGCATATTAAATATACTGTAAACAAATTAAGAACCATATTATACAAATTCAGGAAGCTCAAAGAAATACTACCTTAAAACATTGTATTACTCTCTAGTGGAAAGTCGCATTCGTTATGAAATAGCAGTGTGGGGGGCACTTTGAATACTCACATCCACCCTATCGAAGTAATTCAAAGACGTTTTCTAAAATTGAAATTTTCTAAAACACCCCTGATTCCAAAGATCATACTCTTACTTTGCTTCCAAATTTCCTAATAGTATACCCCAAACAATAAAAAATATCAATCACTTCAAAAAATAACTAAAAAACATATACTTCGAAGTAAGAGAATTGAACTACATAGAATATTCGAGTAGATATATAGGAACTCAACATTATACAAAAAATGAAAAAGTTACGTACCTTTGCTGTATTGTCCACTTGGTATTTTGAAATAACCTTATTTTCATGAATTTTATTCCTCATATCAAACTTTATTTACTTTTTAAATTTTTTTATAACATATGTTTGTACTTTTTATATAGTTCATGTGTGTATATGTGTATGTATGTATGCGTGAAAGTGTCTGTTTGTGTATATATGTATATTTATGTTCGTTTTCATGCGTCAATATGATGACAATAATTTTACATTTTATATTTAGATTAAATTTTAGAAATTTTTATATTTACACATTTTGTTATGTAATTGTTCATCATGTTCTCTTCTCGAAACAAGTGTTTCACACTTATCGAGTATGCATTTATTGTGAATAAATATTATTATTATTATCGGATCATAACCAGCCATCTTAATCTCGTTTGGGAACGTTAAGCAGGAAGCGAAGAAATGGGTTAAGATCCATCACCAATCCTCCTAGGAGAACGAGTCTGGCAATACTCACGGAAAAATTATAATGATGGGGCCAACGACATTGGAGATGAGGGTGGTGACAAATTTTAGCTAGATCACACTGTATATTTCTGAAACTGTTTCCAGATTATGGTGATGTTGACAAAAAAATCTGTTCCATCTAATTATCTGTTTATTATTCAATAATTATCTCACAAATTCCTGTTTATTTTAGTTGAAAACCACAAATTTCCAATATCACCAAAATTACCATGACAAAGGAGCAAATATTTTTGACATAATTTCCGACAAATCCGTCTTCGCTGGTTTATTGTTTGTCGGCAATAACTTCCAAATCGGCCATTCTGAACTTTATATTATTGATATTATCAGTTCGAAAACAAACACATGTCTTTGGCGGTTCGTAAGTTTCCGACGCAAAGAAAAATCTCATTGAAGTTATACATGAATTTTATCCGGAATAACGGAAAAATAAACAAGTGATCGGATTTATAAACACTGCCGGTACGTAGCATTGAAAGTGAGTCAGAACTTTCGGACAAATTTATTTTCAAAGTGAAGGCCCCAGTAAATCAACCTGGATACGGTAAACAACTTATCATAAATCTTACCCTGCATCTTATGGAAGATTATAGTGTTTTTTATTTTCCGCATGTAGACACAAATTGAGAAGCAGATGTACCTCGTGTGCACTTGATTTGAGCCATACAGAAACATAATGAAAACATACCCTTATAGTCGTATGATTTTATTCTTTATTTTTTAACCATATTATGTAACAGTATTGTTCATTTCATTTCTGTCTTTACCGTGATATCATTCATATTATCAGAGTCTTCAATCTTCATTGGCCAAATCACAATCATTTGTTATGTGCACTATTTTTTATTCTATGATAAATTATATACTGCCCAAGCTTTGTCAACAATATTCTGTCTTTTGATAAAAGAGAATTATTATTATCATTATCCAAACAATGTTCAAATACCATTTTTCATTACAAGAGCATTTGTGTCTTTTCCAAATCAAGTTTGTCACATGAATAACAGATATTATCAATAAACATATACGAACAAATCATCTGATAAAACGGTGGATCGGGGAGAATAAAAGAATTCGTAAATCAATGACTCCGAATGAACAACGTGTATGTGTCATCAACCTCCACTTTGGTAAACTCAGGAGTACCCCAAGGGTCTCATTCAGGTACATTGCTAATTTTTATATTATATTGAATTTGGACACCGCTTCAGACCCTGTAGGTAGGTAGGTATGCACCTATTGAAAACCGCTCACTACAATAATATTTTCATGCATACAATAAAATTGTCTGCTAGTTCTCTGTTTTAGATAGATTAAGTAGATAGAATTACATATAAAAAAATGTATTGTTCTAAACTCTTGTTGAAACCACTATAAACTTGAAATTCAATTACCAATTGAATGGATTGAGTGGCAGATGTGGGTAAGATTTGATGTCCTCGACTATGTGCATAAAATTTGATTTGCAAGCTAGGTGGAGGGTGTCAAAGGTTATGAGTGTCCCGGTTTCATTATCAGGTGCTTTAGAGAATTAATATCTGTACAATATCAGATAGAGAAGTCAGAACATGGTTCTTTTCATAAACATCACTCATACTTATCACCTAATGAACCATTCTATAGCGCGATACAAAAAATATATACCAATAGTTCAGCAGAAACTGCTTCAGAGCTGTCGCATTGAAGCTGGCAGCATACCATCGATGGTACACGAATCAGAGCCCTGAGAACAGATCAGAATTTGTTGAAGCAAGAAACTTTCTCAAAAAATGTGCTCCTGAACTAACACCAGTTCTATGCAAGCCATTCAACCTCTCTTATGATTTGGGGGTATATCCGTCCAACTGGAAAATTGCAAGACTACATTTTGCATTTGTAGCTGTTGTACAAACGTATTGGAAAAATTCAAATTTACTCAATTATTTCATAAACTTTTTCCATTGACGTATAAAATTGCTAGTTGGGTGATGACTACACATCACCAAAACGGTAACGTCGTTAAATTGCTTTCTTTGAAACTAAAACACTGAAGTTTTATCTAGAGCACCTTTACATGAAGCCATATCAGTGCAGCCCATCAATGGCGCAGAATAAATACTCCCATTTTATCGCATCCCGGAAACGCCGTTCGCGAAATGAGTTTTTGTAATGGAGGCCTTGTTACCGGAACAATTCGGGCAACAACTATCGCGCCGTATTCCCCAAATTACCCTGATAACATGTAATGGCCGCCGCGAGATGACTCTAAATTCCGCTCAACCGGCTTATTTCAGCTCGCCGGTTCCTAGATTCCCGCTCGAAAAATATCACTTTTCCGGGAAACCCGTCGGGATCTATTCGCCGCCCCCGTAAGGCCGCAACTCGCTGGAAAAGCGACCGGAAAGAAGTCATGTTCTCCCGGAGGAATTTCCCCTTCGGTTTTCTTTAATAAAAGCGCATGCAAATGAATGAGAGGTAACGTCGGAAAAAATACAAAGGGGTTCGGGTCTTGTTCACCTCCGTATGCAAACCCAGCCGCGAGCTGCGATCTCCGAAACGGAATACGTGATGTTTCTATGCGGAAGTTGTTCCCTCAAAATTGTGAGATATTCAACATTTAACACTGAATCAGACAGTGTAATTTTTCCAAAGAAAATCAATTATCTACATATGTTTGAATCACCACCTTACAGCAGTTAACATGTACTGCCATCATCGAATGTGTGAGTGCGACAAGGACAATTTAATATAGCAATCTGTGTCATTAGTATGCGAATAATATACCCGCCACGAGGCGCTTATTTTCTGACATAGGGCCTGTCAGGTCATTATTCTTTTAATCTTGATGATTGGGATAAATTAGGAGATAGCAACGCTCTATCTATTTCGGACATTTCAGGTATTCCAATTTTAATTGGTTTATTTGATAAACGGCACTGGATACAGAACTTTATTGAATTTTCAACCGATCTAGTAGACTGATCAAGGGTCTCCACACATTCCGGAACTCTATGCTTGGTTGACTGAACAGATTATTATTCAGAATATATGCCGACTCTTTAAATTTCCTCTTATACCAATGCTCTTTCTCATGGATAACTTCGGCTTCAGACCACTTGATATTGTGTTGATTTGACAATGGATTTATTAGGAAATGGAAGTCCAGAAAAACTACACTCAAACAAACAAGAAGCAAGTAGATAATAAAACTAAACGATCGTAAAATAATGAACAGAGCAGAACAAAACAAAATATTCTGACGGGAGGGTTCCGAATTGCAGCCACAGTATGCACAGACGGACCTTTTTCGAAAACTCCTTTCCGCAGTGATTATTTTAGTAGAAATGAGAGAAGAAAAACTCGATATTACCGATCCTTCACACTCTTGCCTAGAGCTGTCAGCAATTCAAAAATGATAACTTTCAACCTTCTTCAAAAGTAAAAGCCCATAGGCGTTAGGTCCGGTGACCTGGCCGGCCAACGGTAAAATAATTGTTGACAAGTGTACAAGTATAAAACAGGAATATTTGAGTTCCATTAGAGGCAGTTTATCAACAAGACGTTCTACTTGTTGCATTAGAATTTATAAAAAACGTATGAGGGTCAAAATCCTACCCTAAAAAACCTGTTCATGCACTGAACCCAAATCTTAATTTATCTGCTCAAAATAAAAACTGCCCGAGGAGTTTATTGCGCACAAGCATAAGAGTTGTGGTTGAATATAGCAGCACTGCTTACATGACCTTTGTCTGTCCCAATATAAAGTGCTTCCTGTAACCTAATGGCACCATTTTGTCTTGATTCAGACACCTGCAGCCTAGTTTCGAGATTTTTGCCTCTTAAATGTGCAGGGGTTGAGCAATACAGCTTTGAGTCCATCTGTTCGATTTAACGTTTTGAGATAGTTTTTTCATGATATCCTCGTATCTGTTGCAAAAAATCTCTTCGTTCTCTCACAAAACTGTCAAAGCTGTGTCAAAATTTCAGTTTTCTCAAGTTTATACAAAAACCATTTTCTTTCGATATAGGTATGTAATCACAAAGTGTCATTACATTTCGACGTAGAATCTATAGGCAAAAAGAAAAAAAAGTGTTACCATTTGAAAAAATTTGAATTTCGAGTTTTTGACATAGCAAAATTTAGCACATATTTTTGAACACCCTCTGAATACATTTAGAAAGTTTTCGAAACTATGGAAAGCTATAGGTCTTATCTGTGCGATCCCTGAAAATATTTGGTCTGACTGGCTTGGTTTCTGCCAAATTACATATTTCAGAGGACTGCATTGGCCAAAATTGTCGGAGAAACTCAAATAAATCAAAAATCACGCTTTCTTGACATGAGATGTATTAGAGTATGAAGTTTTATTGCAACTTAGTGGAGATTTCAAAATATCAATAAAACTTGTGGCTTTTCATTCGAAATAACGAAGTTGGGGGTCTATTTCTGGTATAACCAGAAATTGCAGAATAATGAGAATATTTTTGCTATAACGAGCTGTACGTAAAATTTATACTGTATACACATTTTCAGAAAGCTAATCCCAGAAGTTTTCCATGCACATATCGACTTTATGCTCATCGTTGAGGACCCTGTATACCCGGAGAAATGTCCATGAAACAATGAACATCCGCTGAAAATGCCAAGGGAGTACTAAGAACTTCTTTGCCGACCTACAGTCACCTTGTTTAATCCCAATCCAATCTTTTATCTTGCACACGCTTTCACACTTAACTTCGAATGGGAAAATATTACTTTCCAGGGCGGAACTTTTGTTTTTCTTCTGGAAAAGGTAATGGCCGCCGAGTCACGTACGGAGATACTTGATGAAATTTATTGTCGGGTTGGAATTTTCAATTGGAAAGAATGATTTTTTGCAGGAAAGGATGGTTTTAATCAATCTACTTGAATAAATCGATTTAATTTTTTTGTTTATTGTCTAGTGTTCTTTCAATATCTTTATTAGAAATATCAGCCAGTATTATAATTTTAATAATAGGTTCAATAATTTTCCTGGCTGTATTACATTCTGAAAAAAATAAAGTTGTTTTTTATCACTTCTATTTTCGTATTCACTTGATTTATTGTCATGATTTTCACTATGTTTTGTATCAAGGCTAATGCATTAAAAAATAATTGCCATTCCAACACGATTATTTCAAATACTCATATAAGTTATATTTTATCACCATAATAAATCATATATATATTTATATTTTATTAAGCTTGTCGAAGCTTTGCATTGACTACATTGTGCAAATTATGATGAGTTGTCACTTTTAATAATCAATTGCTCAAAGTATAGATGAATAGAAGTTTCTATGAAATGCATCCATAGAATCATCACATCGTAATATTCCTAAAAAAGAAACATGAATGGAAGTGGTGACGCCTACACAGATAAAAAGGATATCTTCAATAAAATAGTTACATGCTCTTTAATAGAATAATCGTTTGAAAAGAATAGTTATTTCTAATTGGAGAATATACTCCCAATTCAAACTGATTGAGCTGTTTGTTTCTTTACATAAATTATCTTGAAATGAATTTTCTTGCAGCGTAACATACTACTTTTCACCCTAGAGAACACACACTTACATTAACAAATTGAGAAATATTTTCCTCTTGACTAAAAATAGCACCCGTGCCACGTGACACACTTAACCAATGCTCACTTCTAAATTAATTTTTAATTCTCATATTTTACCCAACTGATCAATATTTTAATTCCTACTATCTATTTCTCCTATTTTAATTATCTGATTGTCAATATTTTATGTTCGTATATATTGAAACTATAGTACATATTTATATACTTACTTATCGTTTTTCTCTTACACAGTATATTCAAATGTTGTAATGCTATATTATGTTGATGAATAAAAGATATAATTATTATTATTATCAGAAAAAAATATAAAATATGAAATCCTTTTTATTTCACAGAAAGTACGCATCACATGGGAAATTCTTTTTTAAATGAATTTATGTCAAATATCTATACGTGCAATCGCTTCTGCATCAAAAGAAACCAAAAAGACGTTGTACAGTGCCTTTCGTCTTTTCGTGTTTGGTGGGAGAATTAAAAAATTCGAAAATCATTTCTCAAAACACACTTATTTGAAAAAATATCGAAAATTTTTGTTCGGGACAGTTCAGAGTGATAATTTATAACTATGTACAAGTTTTGAAGAAGATATGAGATAAAAATTATTTAAAGCGATTTTTTCCATAAAAAATTTCTATTTCGAAAAATACATTTATGATGAAAAAACTCATTAGCAAAGTCAACACTGATATTTTAAATGATGTTTTGTGAATATTCTCTAGCTATTTCTATTTTATTTGCCATGTGTTCAGCTGCTTTATAATAGGTCACTGAAATATATTCAGGACGTCATAATACTGATACTGTGTAGGTACCTACACAATTTTAATTTGAATTTTACATTGGAACAAAAATTAAATTGATTTTTGGCAAATTGTTGGAATCATACATACCTACCTACAATACTATCATTGTTGAAGAGACCATGAAGCAATTGACTACTTTGTCATTGAGAGTTGTCAAACGATATAATATTTATTCAGATATTTCTAGAGTCCTTCATGTAGTTTTTTTTTTCATTATAAAAGTAATTTTTTATTTTCTTGTTTGTTAACAATAATTAGGGATGCCCCAAGAAAAAATTGGGATCGTCTTAAATGTCGCCAGCATAGTTGCTGAGAAGCAGCAGATATATTAAATGCTAGATATCCAAATAAGAATATCCATGGATCTACTGTGTTGCGTATTTTAAACAAATTTAAAGCTACAGGCAGTGTGGAAAATCTTTAAAAAATTCCACATACAGTACTCCAGTCAGTAAAGAAGTAGTTAACCTTAATGTTTTGGTATCGGTCACAGAAAATTCACAGATGGCACTATCGGAGAGCCAGAAACAAACTGGTATATCTGAAAAATCCGTAAGAGGAATTTTGAAGACTAATTAATTTCATGCATACAAACCAAAATTCATTCACTCCTCACTCGATAGAGATTTCGATGCCCGCTTAGATTTTTCACTGTGGTTCCAAGGCATGATTGAATTATGCCAAAATTTTCTTGGAAAAATTTTATTTACTGATGAGTCGTCTTTTACATCAAACGGCAATGCCAGTTCCCAGAACTGTAGATGGTGGGCTAGGGCTGATGAGAACCCAAATTGGAAGATGAGGCAGACCGTCAATTTTCCTTCAAAACTAATGTTTGGTGCGACATATTAGATATACTCAAATCGTTGGGCGTTACTTTTTTAGGGACAAACTTAATTCACGAAATTATTTAGAGATTTTAAATAACGGGATTTTTTATTTCTTACATGGATTACCGCTACAAAGTAGAGATAATTTCTTTTCAACAAGATGGAGGGTTTATACATAGTTCCTTTGAAGTCAGAGCGTATCTTAACGAACACTCCTCATAAATGGATAGGATGATATGCAGAAAACACATGACCTGCGAGGTCCCCAGATTTGACGCCATTGGATTTCTTTTCATGGGGGTACCTCAAAAGTGATGTTTATGAATATTATAATATCGACCATTTAAAGGAAATCATTCGACATAGTATTGATAATATTACACCACAAATGCTGCGAAATGTGTCCAGCAAAATTAAATCCCGAACAAATACATGTACAGGGTAGATATGTCGAGAAATGGATAATTACAACGTTTCGAGTGTGTGTCGAATTGTTTGGTTTGCAATTATTTCAGCTTCTAATTCTATCATAAAGTGTAGTTTGAAAATAAAAAGTTGTAAATTTGTAAGTTCTTGTTATGTGAAAAATTAAATGAACTGTTTGTTCTAATGAAAAATTCAATTTAAAATTGTGTAGATACTTGGTCCTTTATTAATAATAAACAGTATCTAGATTACAATATCCTGAAGACATTTCAGTGACCTCTTATGAAGCAGCTGATCACATGGCAAATTCACATATTTCAAGTTGTTTGGAATAAAATAGAAATAGCTTGCGAATCATTACAAAATATCATTAAAAATGTTACTGTTGGCTTCACCAATGAGTTTATTTGTGAGAAATATTTTCCAAATTATATTTTTTTATTGCAAAAAATAGATTTTAATTTTTTCATATCAGATTTTTTCCAAAAAATGTACAGAGCTATAGAATCTCGTTCTAAACAACTTGTCCGAATAACAGTGTTCGACATTTTTTCAAACAAGTGTGTTTTGAGAAATACTTTTCTTAATTTATTTTAATTTTCCGTCAAACCCGAAAAGACGAGCGGCACTGTACAACGTCTTTTGGAGTTTCTTTTGATGCAGACGCGATTGCAGGTATCGATATTTGCGAATCACCTGTGAATTATTATCCCAAAGTTACTGGAAACGTAAGCTGTAGTTCAAAATGAAATGTAGCTATGAGCAGTCCTGATTATTTCAAACCATAAAAACTTCATCACCTACCGGACAATTTCGATAACTTCACAATCATAAGATTGCGCAATAGGAATAAGATTATATCAATAAAACACTAGTTTATAACAACATACACTAGTTTCTAACAGCAACATTAACCTCACGTCCGATATTCTCCAATAATAACGCAAAACCGACATTAATATGGAACATTTACATTTGCGAACCCCTTCCAATTCCATTAAAAGAAAATGAATACGCAATTAAGCAACATTCGAATATGAGCTAAAATATCAATTTATAAGACAAAATGAAAAAGATCGAGTCGTTATTGCGAATTCAAATCCAGCATTCGAGCTATACAAGTACAATTTAATAGAGCCATTCGTTTTTTAATTTAATACACCGACAAACGTTAGCCAACATTCACATGTTTTATCGTGGAGTTATGCGAATATTTAAACGTACTGTGAGCATTTTTAAGACTATTCAGCCGAGTATAATCTGAATTTTAGTGCATCTTGCTACGACCGACTTTGCAGGTAGGTACGGCCTTTGTCGCGTATAACTTGCATATTTAAAATGCTGTGTTACCGACTAGGATTTGCTGACTTCAGTAAGAAATTCCAAGTTTTTGTTTGTTTTGAGATGGCTTTGGCTGGGTGTGATGAATGGAGAGCTGGAGTTCCAATGAAAATTGCGGAACCGCCTTGTATAGCACATCGACCGCGAGCGAACGCTATATCCCTGCAGTTTATTTATTCATGTTTATATATGTGAATTTACCTTACTGACTTATCGATAAAAAAATATTACTATTATTATTATTATCACTATTACCATTACTTTTACTGTTACTGTTACTGTTACTGTTACTGTTACTGTTACTGTTACTGTTACTGTTACTGTTACTGTTACTGTTACTGTTACTGTTACTGTTACTGTTACTGTTACTGTTACTGTTACTGTTACTGTTACTGTTACTGTTACTGTTACTGTTACTGTTACTGTTACTGTTACTGTTACTGTTACTGTTACTGTTACTGTTACTGTTACTGTTACTGTTACTGTTACTGTTACTGTTACTGTTACTGTTACTGTTACTGTTACTGTTACTGTTACTGTTACTGTTACTGTTACTGTTACTGTTACTGTTACTGTTACTGTTACTGTTACTGTTACTGTTACAGTTACAGTTACAGTTACTGTTACTGTTACTGTTACTGTTACAGTTACTGTTACTGTTACTGTTACTGTTACTGTTACTGTTACTGTTACTGTTACTGTTACTGTTACTGTTACTGTTACTGTTACTGTTACTGTTACTGTTACTGTTACTGTTACTGTTACTGTTACTGTTACTGTTACTGTTACTGTTACTGTTACTGTTACTGTTACTGTTACTGTTACTGTTACTGTTACTGTTACTGTTACTGTTACTGTTACTGTTACTGTTACTGTTACTGTTACTGTTACTGTTACTGTTACTGTTACTGTTACTGTTACTGTTACTGTTACTGTTACTGTTACTGTTACTGTTACTGTTACTGTTACTGTTACTGTTACTGTTACTGTTACTGTTACTGTTACTGTTACTGTTACTGTTACTGTTACTGTTACTGTTACTGTTACTGTTACTGTTACTGTTACTGTTACTGTTACTGTTACTGTTACTGTTACTGTTACTGTTACTGTTACTGTTACTGTTACTGTTACTGTTACTGTTACTGTTACTGTTACTGTTACTGTTACTGTTACTGTTACTGTTACTGTTACTGTTACTGTTACTGTTACTGTTACTGTTACTGTTACTGTTACTGTTACTGTTACTGTTACTGTTACTGTTACTGTTACTGTTACTGTTACTGTTACTGTTACTGTTACTGTTACTATTACTGTTACTGTTACTGTTACTGTTACTGTTACTGTTACTGTTACTGTTACTGTTACTGTTACTGTTACTGTTACTGTTACTGTTACTGTTACTGTTACTGTTACTGTTACTGTTACTGTTACTGTTACTGTTACTGTTACTGTTACTGTTACTGTTACTGTTACTGTTACTGTTACTGTTACTGTTACTGTTACTGTTACTGTTACTGTTACTGTTACTGTTACTGTTACTGTTACTGTTACTGTTACTGTTACTGTTACTGTTACTGTTACTGTTACTGCTACTGTTACTGTTACTGTTACTGTTACTGTTACTGTTACTGTTACTGTTACTGTTACTGTTACTGTTACTGTTACTGTTACTGTTACTGTTACTAATACTGTTACTGTTACTATAGAAGATGGTTTAAGTACTCCACCCGAGCATTTTATTAGCATGGTGACACCTGACATAAAGACTTTTCAAGACAAAAGTTATTCCAAGTTTTTGTTTTGATATAATTGAACACTCGTATGGGGGAGTAGCTATTTTCTGTTAGAGACTTGCTGACGAAAATAACTAAATTATAGATTTATGTGAAAGACTGGATGAAGTGATTCATTTTCCATTAATGTTCAGATACTAGAGAGTGACCACCTAGGTCTGTCGACCTAACACCTTTAGATTTTTCTTGTAGGGGCATTTGAAAACTTTTGAAATATTGTGAAAAGCGCAGAACAAGGGAATCCAGAAATATTACTCCTGAAACTTTCACTGAAATATCCGAATGAATTCGAGAAAATTCATCAGGTTGAGTAGACATTTTGAAAAGTTTGATATTGTAAAAGACGAAAAATTCTCGATTGCTTCAGTTCTGGCGGTCGTAGTGCTATATAATTTCTGCACTTTTTACAATTATTGATGACGAAAGTTCTTTCTATTTTAATTATTGTATTTTTAACATCAACTATACTGGTTGAGCTCATATCACGTACATCGTTTATTGATAGCTGAATCAGTTCATTGCCTCTACAGGCACCTGCAACACCAAATACTAATGCAACCTTCAAAATTGTTTATTTAAAATTATTCAAATTGAGTGATTCTTATGATTACTAATCTTCATCTTCAAATAAGGATCATCTGAGGCTCTGGCAAAAATCGATCAATTTGTTCCCTGGTAAGGGGACAGGCAGGAAGATATCTTAGATATCTTTCACAGGGACAGCTGTAAACCTCTATTTATCAGAAATGGAGTGATGCCTCTTCCATCAGTCTATATCTATAAAACACTCTTAGAAATTCACAAAAACGAAGATCGCTACCTTAAACATTCGGAAATTCACGCTCACAATACTAAAAATTGTAATCGGCTGGTCAAACCCCGATTCAGACTCAGCAAGTGTCAGAGAAACTCTCCCGACTTGGATCTTTATAATTACCTATCAGAAAACATAAAAAATCTCCGTCCAGAATGTTTTAAAAACAAACTCAGGACTTTTTTATTGCGATACTGTTTCTATAGTGTCGAAGAATTTATCAAAACACCTTTTTCACAAAAACGCACATAATAAGTACTTACTTTTATTGTCCCAAAACATATGTATATGTTTATGACTATGGGTGTGTATATACTGTTTGTTCTGATCTAAATGTAGGTATGATTTTATTGTAAATTTTGATTTTACGTGTGATTGTATTGATTGCTTCTTGTATTGTTAAATATGTCTATCTTGTTGCGATTTTATTGTAAATTGATTTTGCTGTGTGATTGTATTGATTGCATCTTGTATTGTTAAATCTGTCTATTTTGTCGGAGAAATCTCCTTGCTGACGACATAATTTTATATTTAATTTTTCTGACTTGCAGCAAACAATTGTAATTGTATACGCTGTTAAATAAATCTATCTATGGTTATTGACGTTATAGGTCCGATATTTACAATTTGTCTATCAAAAATTTGCGAAGGTGACATTTGAGAATTCAGTTTTCGTTCAAAAAGAAAATTTCTCCACGATCTTCACAGAATTTGCCAATTCTGAAATCAAATTTGATTACAGAATGCTGGAATTATCTCTATTGAGATTGAAGAAATATTCTGCAACATCTCTTCCCCCATGCAATTTAAATGTATTAACATTCTCTCTCTTGTGATAGAATAATATTCTCACACTGGTTAGCAATAATAACATTAGCCTTGACGCAGTTGATTGTTATCGTAGTGGCAAAATTTGAGTAAGTGTCAAAATTATTGCTGTCACTTTTCCTATCTTTGATCGTGGAGAAAATATAGTCTGCTACTCGGATAGAATGAAAATTCGTGATGCTCGTGGTTCCTCACGCTCGCCTTCGGCTCGCGCTCGGAACTTTCCACTAGCATCGAATTTTCATTCTAACCTTGTTACAGAATATACTATTCCGTAATCTTGCCGAAACATTTTGATTCCGAGGAAAGAACAAACCACGTACCTCGTAATTCTACAGAAAAATTCCAACATCATGGAACAGCTTAGCAATATCACAACAATATATTTTTTGTGTTCGTGGGTTCGCTTTAACAATAACCATGGATGAAATTGAAGAAACTGAGGAACACAATCAAATTTCTTTAGAAATATTGGGAGAATCATGTGCAGCGAGTGTTTATTGCCAAAAATAACTCAAGAGCGATATCTATATGAATATGAAAATTTTGAAGAGTGGCGTAAAAGCAATAATGTAATAGTAATGGAGCCCACGATGCTAAATGGGGATTTACTCGAGCGTCATAGAGACCTATTGGGTTGCAAATCTTAGATGATAAGAAGAAAAAAATGTAATATACTATTTACCTTTTCATCGGTGGGGGAAGCGGCTATAGATTGTTAAATATGTAAAAAAATACTGTTGCATAGACATTCTCGAGCGCGTCAGATATTGATAGCATCAATGCCCTACGTATTTTTAATAATGTACGTATGTTAATCTGATTGTTTGTATGATGCGGGTGGTTGTACGTAAGGGTTGAAAATGAAAAAAACAAAAATTTATTCGAGCGCGTCAGATTTTCTAAAGGAGTGTTAAGTGCACCAAAAAAAAGCTCTCATTCACTAATCTGACGATTTCGATGTAACGCAAACTCGCAGTCATTATTATAATGTGCAAAAAAAATTCGCCATTTTGAAATACTCAAGCGCGTCAGATTAAGATATTCATGGTTCATCTTTATGTCATAAACGTGCTGTCTCCTAATCTGACGATTATCTAAAGGGATTCGCCTAATCTGACAAATTTATTTATTTTTTTAATCATTGAACCTAATTAATTGAAAAGCTCGATTTCATCCTCAGATTGCGTATCTGTAACAAAAAATCATTAAAATATTTAACAATTTTTTATGAACAACGTGTTTTTGTAATTATTGGAGAAAAGAAATACCTGATTCTGGTGTATCCTCAAGAATATCAGGTGTTATGACTACATCTTCGAACGCTTTCGGCAATTGATGAACTGCAAACCAGATTATTTTGAATTTTCCGTCGACAACTTTCCATCCATAGTCTGTTGGTAAAAGATCAGTAATGTTTGCGTTATGGGCATTACTCCACAAGCATGCAATGACTCTTGTGCGTAAACCTTGCTGGAGTAACTCCGATTCACAGGGTGGCAAGTTGCACGCATCGTAATTCCGGACACTCAAGGAGAAGGGTTGTGATGTGTCTTTTACCTTGTACGTCCTATTGAAGATGACAATCCTGGCTTGATTGACATCGTCTAACTTTTTCAACCCATACAAGTGGCAAGTAAAAGACTGTATGATGTTGAAATAATACTGGAAAATTTCGGAATTCATTATTAGTAATTGCAAAGGTTTCTTTTCCCTCGTCGGTACAATGCTGGGTTGAAATCGCAACCAGTGAACGCATGCAAAGCTGGAATCGCTTTCGAAATTTTTTTATCCAAACTTCTACTCTTGCTTGCGCTTGCAGGTGTTCCATATTCGCTAACATGATGACCACTATATCAGTGAGAGTGGAATGAAAACGCGGAGAGGGAAATATAGGCATCACGCAGCTGCAAGCATTTAACTTTATCGACGAATTTTTGTTATTTCGGCTTGCGGAAATCATCAGATTATATAGTTTTCGTTATCTTTGAATTATTTCCTTCAACATAAAAACCATTTAGCTACGCTCGAGAATGTAGAGATGACGTTTTTTTTACAACTTTGCTGCCCACCCCTTTCTTTCCGTCACTCTCAAATTGTCAGATTAGTGGAATATACACTTTTCAGCATGTATTTAACTCACCCTACCTTGATCTGACGCGCTCGAGAATTTCTGATGATCAATATTTTTTTAATAATCTGATCCTTCATCCTTCACGGGCGGCCTTATATATGGAGCTCATATTTGGTAGAGGTACTTAACCGGGTACAAGATATCCCCCTGTATATTAATCTGCCGCGCTTTAGTAAATCTCGAAATCCCCGCTTGGGCTCCCCTATTATAATGGTGGTTAATGAAGATGTATCATTAGCATTTACGAAATTAAAATAAGAGGTTTATTCTCCTAACTCGCTGTGGACCAAGATTTCAATGTTGAAACTTCATTTGAAAGTTTATGGCAACATTGACATTTCAAGGTTAGTTATTTTAAATCGTCCACCATATTAGAAATGGTATTTACAGATTTGGAAAATTATTTTTGTTCTTGAGACACACCAAAGAAAACAAAAATTTTGTCTGAAGAAGTAGTAACTGAGTTTTTGTTGGAGACAGATGATCATACATGGTTGCTTGTAAAGGTTGTATTAATGTGTGGTATTTTGGCGCCTGTAGACGTGACGAACTTGTGTGAAGCTGGCTGTGGATGATTTTGAAAGCACCAGTTCCAGAGTTTTGTTTACACTGAGGTATATTAAAATCAAAAAGAACAGGGTATTTGTCATTCTCAAAGAAGGACGTCCAATTGATACCTTGGGTTTATACCAAAAATACATAGATTTACGGCCTTCAAATTTGGAAAATCGGCGATTCTTCATTGGTTATAGGAACGGTAAATGTGTGAAACAAGTTGTGGGCATTCATACTATTGGAGCTGTTCCAAAGAAAATTGCAACATCCTTGGCTACTATGCTTGTAGAAAATGGTTGCGATCTACTATCGGTAAAAGAACTTGGAGGTTGGAACTCCTCTGCGGTGGCAGAGTCGTATATTGATAATTCAGTTTCAAAGAGAATGAAGATAACGAGATAACTATTTCAAAGTAATGAGGCCATACCAACAACTAGTTCAAATACTGGTGCTATAGATGGAATATTTTTCATCGATGGAATAGGAATTTCAAATAATAGCAATTGTCAAATTAATTTTCAAATTCATAAATAGTTAGTATTATTATAATAATTGTTATTTTAAGCAGAATAAAGTTTTGAAAAAAATTTTTGAACAATTGTTAACATTAACTTTTCAATTCTCTGAATACCTATCGTTAAAAATCAAAATAACAGTATGGGATTATGAAAAATGAGTAATAGCACTAAAACATATTCCTCGTATCTCTTGAGGCCACTGATAAATGTCTTGAGTTGCTCAATTTTCGATAGCAATTACTAAAGCTGTCATTATTCTCTGACTATAAACATTTCTGAAAATGTATCAAATAATGTTTTGACATTGACTAAACTATTGGACCCAACCTATATATTTCGCATCTAATGAAATTCTCGCATTCGACATAAATTGTCTACTGCCTCTGACCATTCTACAATTTGTGTATCAAAAATTTGCGAAGGCGATATTTGAGAATAAGAACATTCAGTTTTCGTTCGAAAAGAAAAATCTTCTGTACGACAAAATATGTCAAGGTTTGAGAGTAGGGTCCAATGAAAACTTTCTCAGTGGGAATATTTTCTGTAGATCGAATGCCGATTCCATAGGACCAATAACATCTTCATGAATAAATTTAATAGCTTCACACTCTTATCTCAATTTATTTATATTCGTAGTACTTTGCCGTGTCACTGGAATAGGTATGTCAATATATTATCATATAAATTCTGTCACAGTAGTCATTATTCATTGACTAATGGTTCTACTTTCAATTTTGAAAGACTAACAGGATCTGAGTGCGACCAAATGGACAAAAATTCATTATTTATTTTCAAGTCACTTCAATTTATTCCCGATTAGGTTACGTAAATTGTTTATCTGTCTTGGATGGTGGCTAGAATAAATATGAATTTTTCAAATTGGAATTTGAATAATTGAAAAAAATTAAGTGAAGAAGAAAAAGCAAACCAAAGGAAAAACAGGATATTCAAAAAGTGGATTCGTGATTGTTTCCTTCCAAGATTAAATTAAAAAGATACTACAAAATAATTCCATGATGTAATTCGTGCGTCGTTTGTTTTACCAAGTTTTGTGAATATTCATTACAAGAATTCACGAAGAAATTATTTTATCTTAGCTTATCTTTAACATTATACCAATGACTGTGAGATTTTTATATTGATATATATATATATATATATATATATATATATATATATATATATATATATATATATATATATATATATACAGTGTCCTGCATAAAGTTTGCAGCATATGGAAAACTTTTTTATTATTGATTTCTCAAAGAAAAATATTCGTGATGAAAACCTCTGCTTCATCCCAAACCTACATTGCAAATACCAAAGTTGAATTTTATACTACCATATACGAGCGATTTTGTTTTCAAAAAAATTTGATCACTTCACTTTATTTTTCACGGTAGAATTAAAAGTCTGGGGAAAATATTGTTCAGAATCGAATGTTGATCCAGAAATTCAAATCATAGTCACCTATGATCAATTTAATTTTTCCACTTTTTTTCCCATTATCCTCATCAACCTGTACGATATGAGGAATACTATGCTAGATGATTGGCATATTGTTAGAGATGACGGTATCACTCCCTGGATATCCTCACCTTGCTCGCTTCTATGAGAAAATCTCATTTATTGAAATATGTGACGGAATTTCGCAAAATCTTGCTGCAAATAGTAAATAAAACTGAATGATCTCCATAAAATTCAATTTTGGTATTTGCAATTTAGGTTTGGGATGAAGCAGAGGTTTTCATCAGGAATAATTTTTTTTGAGAAATCAATAATAAAAAAGTTTTCTATATGTTGCGAATTTTATGCCGGACACTGTATGAAGTAATTACTTTTATTAGGAGATTTCTTCACTTATATTAAGAGACATTTGTATTTTGTATTTTATTGTATATTATGTCACGTAAATCCTTTTATTTTATAAGACTTGTGTTTCTAAAATATTTAAATTGAGAGCTTGAAATAAATCTATCTTCATCTAAGATTAACTGTAATTTTTTTCCGTGTCTGTTCTAACAGCATTCTAGAGAAAATCAGTTCAACCCATCTACCGGGTTTTTCAATGTGGATGGAACATTGAAAGTATCGGTGAATGGAATGACAGATCTTTTCGAAAATGTTTGGGCCTGGATAATCAAACATGCTTTATCATTCTTAAATATTTTCATCCTTATTGTGATCCGTTTGTATCTAAAAGTTGAAGCAAATTTGTTATTTCAAATAGAGCAAACCCGTAGTCATATTATTTTCGGAATCCTTATACGATTCGTCATAATTTTTCTTAATAACTCTCTAAACTTATCTGTGACAGATTTCATGATAAAAATTGTTTTGTAACAGTTTTGTGCACAACCTGAGCATTGAAAAATACCAATTTTTTTTAAATTGCAAATTTAAAAAATATTGCAATTTGAGTCATAGTTGCATTAGGTCTTTCAGTATTCTACCGAAAAACCAGATCTCAGTTTCAGTTTCATCTCGATGTTCTAGTTCTTTTCTCGTGCTGACCAGCGTTCAGTAGATTCTTTACTTGATAGCACCTATCTGACAAATAAAAGTCTGAAGGTGTAAGATCAGGAAATCCAGGAGACCAGTTCCATGGACCCATCATCATTACTAACGCGGTCCAATTCCCGACCTCTGCTGTGCAATTTTGAGATCATAATATATGAAAAACCTTTGTATAACTGTCAAATATAATACCGCAACGTCTAGTGATTAAAATATTGAAATGGGTGTTCCACAAGGTTCGGTTTTGGGTCCATTATTATTTTTGCTAATGACTTGCCTGAACGCATAAAATACTGTCAACTGACTATGTTTGCTGATGATACCAGGATCACAGTTACAAGTTCTAATATCGAAAGTTTACCAAAATCGTTGATACATTTGCATCTTGGTGTGACCGTAACAGACTCATTCTGAACCCTAAGAAGTCAGTGTCTATGAAATATTTTAATAGGAAAGATAATTTAACAAAAGAAATAGTCTTCAGTGAGGAAATAGGTATGTCGCATGAAGTAAAATTCTTGGGAACTCTGTTAGAACTTCTGAACTTTGATCAGCTCCTCAACAGTGTTTGCAATAAACTCAATACATCATTACTTGTAATCAAACTGATGAAATTCTGTGTAACAAGAGAAAACTTATGAAGCATTTATTTTGCCATTCGATTTCACATATACCGGGTGATACAGCAGACATGTAGCAGCCTGAGGTTTTTTTATTTGAAGAGATGAAGATTTGAAATTTGCAGAAGTTACGTAATCAATGATAGCGCTTCATTTGAATCTAACGACAACTTTTTTCAACCACCTGTTTGAACGGCAGTAACTCCAACTTCTTTTTTTTTATTGACACCCTGTATATTTATCCAGCTTATCTTATTTGTCTTGAAATTCTCTATTCAACCGTGTATCACAAAGTGGCATACGTTTCTCAGTTCGCAGATGAATTGCATTTTATTAAAAAACATCAAGTTGGCTGTTATCCGAATTCGATAATCTTTCGATGCTTGGTAGGCTTGGAAATCCAAAGAGTATCAGTTAAACGATATAATTTCAGTTTTTTCCATACCTGATCACTTCCTACAGATTGTCAATAATTTCTTTAATGAAAAAAAAACATCTGAAAATAACTGACGATATTGCGAAAACTGAGATAGGAACATTTTTTTTTTTCAATTTAGCTACTTGTGAAGGAAGTACCTGTCTTTCTCTTTGGCCATGTAGCCATATCATGATCTTTTCATTTGGAAACATAAAATTAAAATTGTTCCCCTGATTCACAAATCTATTAGTCTAGATATTTGCAATAATATTTTGCCTAGTAGGCGGTGTACACAGAATGTTTTGTGTTTGACAGGTAAACATCATTTGATTGTACTGATTATCTCCGTCAGTTTTGTGCTGATTAAAATTGCATCGTTTAATTAGATACTAAAAATGTATTCACAGAATGAAAAGGTCGATATGTTGTTGATAATTGGAGAGTGCAAGAGAAATATTTCCGGAAAGACGCCATCCGCCTAATAATTATTTCGCTAGAGTAGAAGAGCAGTTCAGAAGAGAACCGGAAAATCAAAACAATCTCCAATACATTGTCGACGAGGAAGTAAACGTTTTGGCCATAGTACATGCAGATCCGACGATATCACTGAGACAAATTGAGGACGAAATCGGCGTGAATCGAGAGACCGCCAGAAGAATTTTGAAAAGAACTGCTCTTTTACTCTAGCGAAATAATTATCAGGTAGGTGGCCGTCTTTCCGGAAATCTTTCTACATACAATTGTTCAGCCTGTCTACAATTTCTCTTGCACTCTCCGAATATCAACAACATATCGACCTTTTCGTTCTTTGAAAACATATTTAGTATCTAATTTCAATCAGCATAAAACTGACGGAGATAATCATTGCAATCAAATGATGTTTACCTGTCAAACACAAAACATTTTGTGTACACCGCCTACTAGGCAAGATATTATTGCAAATATCTAGACTGATATACTTGTGAATTGGTGGATCAGGGGAACACTTTTAATTTTATGTTTCCAAATGGAAAGATCATGATCTGGCTACATGGCCATAGAGAAAGACAGATAGTTTCTTCACAAGTAGCCAAATTGAAAAAAATATGTTCCTATCTCAGTTTTCGCAATATCATGAGTTATTTTCAGATGTTTTTTCTTTTTATTTAAGAAATTATTGACAATCTGTAGGAAGTGATCAGGTATGGAAAAAACTGGAATTATATCGTTTAACTGATACTCTTTGGATTTCCAAGCCTACCAAGCATCGAAAGATTATCGAATTCGGGTAACAGCCAACTTGATGTTTTTCAATAAAAAGCAATTCATCTGCGAATTGAGAAACGAATGCCACTTTGTGATACACGGTTGAATAGAGAATTTCAAGACAAATAAGATAGGCTAGATAAATGTACAGGGTGTCATTTAAAAAAAAGAAATTGGAGTTACTGCCGATCAAACAGGTAGTTGAAAAAAGTTGTCGTTAGATTCAAATGAAGCGCTATCATTGATTACGTAACTTCTGCAAATTTCAAATTTTCATCTATTCAAATAAAAAAACTACAGGCTGCTACATGTCTTCTGTGTCACCCGGTATATCACTTAACATAATGGCATGGGAGTGCGGTAATGATTTACATAGAGTTTTTGTGGGCCAAAAGCATATTTTGATACTCATCTTCGACACAAACTATCGAGATAGTTGCAAACAGGTTTTTATGAGAGAAAAACTGCTATCAGTTGCCAGTATTTATATTTTTAAATGTTTTAAATCTGCAAGAAATATCCTTGAGCCCTTGGAAACGATTCCATCAACATTCTTATAGTACAAGATTCGGGGACATCTGCGGACGCCAAATCCTAAAACCTCTAAATAGGTACAAAACTCTTGGCAAACAATGTTTTGTTTTTCTACAACAAAGTGCCGAATGAGATAATAAATTCTTTTTAAAATGACAACCTTTTTTTGTGATAGACTTAAATGTTAAGGTGCTACTATACTCTGCAAGAGAATGCGAATGATAGTTCCTAATTAATTGTTCATAAAATTTTGTGTACATCTTTCATAATTTTTTATGTAACGTACTCAGCCATTGGTTTGCCCAAAATTCCGAATAATGTTCTATCCGGCTGTTATCTTTCCGGATATAATTCAAATTAAATTTGTGTCGTTTTCGTACTATTCCTATCAAATTTATAATAAAGATTCAACATATCTCGTTTTTCTTCATTTGAGAATGAGGACATTTCGACTGAAGTATGACCATCTCAGATGAAGTTTTTTTTTAATATCTGTGGTTTCAGAAGTGCAAATCATAACAAATTATACATTAATGAAATCAGAATGAGAATCACTATTTTTCTGTATAAAATAACAATATGGTGCCCATAACAGAAAAAAAAGTTGATGATGAATGCCAGAAGACGAAACGAAAAAAAGTATCAATGAAAATGTACTTTTGGTTTCGAGCTATGTTGTCAAATAACGATAGAAAAAAATAAAAACGAAAATTCCGATTTTCAGTTTTTTCCCGATATTTTCGGAAATACTCGGAATTTTCCAAGTTTCAAAACAGTATTTTGTTGAGCACCAGAATACGCAACTTTGCCCCAATTTAAGCTTCGACGTATCTCCTGTAGTTTAGGAGATCCCAATGGTGGGGGTCGAATTTGCATTGCCCTGTATACATATTCAAAAACGATGGCCTGGACCCAACCCCAATAACCTGTAATCGATATAATCATAGTCGTTCGAAACTGCATCATTAAAATGTTGATGTTTCATTAATTACAGATTTTCATCATCACTAATGGATTGGTTGATTGGAATGTGTTGAATAATTCACGAGAATGGATTTCCATTAATTTAAAATCATAAATTACTATTAAATTCTAAACGGATTTGTTGGAATCATAAATCTTACAAGCTATCTGGTACGTAGTGGGATAATACCGCTATGTTACACAAATCACATTAATGGCTTGAAAGCTAGTTTATATTTCGATCTTAGTGTTACTTCAACTATGGTCAGATTTGATATCATGTTATTCAGATTCTTTTGTGATTTTTCTCATTGATTCCGCTCTCCTATGATTACTTTCTTCGCAAGATTGCGAAGTAAATTTCTGATAATTCTGCGAGATTACATCAGGTACCATCCAAGAAGAAATCTGTACGTGGCAGGGTTATGAAATAAGTGAGCATTTAGACAAGGGGGAGACTGAAGAAAGGGAGAGAATTGGAGGGAAATTAAGTTGGCTATTCTGAAATTGGTAACTTTGGTTAGATTTACATCAATTTGCGAATAAGTAAGGTTACTAAAGCCCGTGGCTCATATAAATCATAAAAAAATCATATGTCTAATTCTTGTATTTTGTACTGCTATTTGTTGATTACTTGTTTAATATTGTAACAATACTCTTACGTCATACCATGAAGATATATTGACGTTCCATATATTCCCCAAGAATAATACAGTAAAGCAGGAATGGACCAATTTCTGAAGTATTGTAACTATTGATTTTTCCAGGATTTGTTCAAACCATTTTAATAAAAGTAATTTTGAAACCAATCTTCAAGAATCTCTCCTACATGAGAAGTCTTACAAAAAACGGTGAGATAATACTGTTCTAATGAGAATCAACTCAATTTGGTTTTGGATAGAATCTGTTGAAAGCCAATATTTTTGCTATGACATTACGATATAATGTTGGTGTTCCTTTTTAGTTATTCCTACCAAGACGTGTTGGTAAAAATCTACTGTAGGACTGTCATCGATAATTCACCAATCACATTTCAAGAAGCACCTGCAGTTCCATTGGAGATAGAGAGATGCATGCTAGAATCTGTACCCATGGCTTTTGAAACTAATTTTTAATTTTGGTTAATGTCAAATTATTGCGTTTAATAAATCGAGTTGTTTTGTAAACAGATTTTTGTACATTTATAATTCATAAGTTTTGTGTAATGTAATGTCATATCGAGATGATGCTTATATTTTCAATCACTGGCATTCAGGAAGAAATATTCACTTTAGTACCGTGGGAAGGATATTTAAAACATTTAAAAAAACTGGCTTTGTGGACAACCAAATCAACACATTTACACACGAATTGTGAGTGAAATTCATCCATAGAGAGAATATTCTTATTTATTAAATGGATTTTTGAAGATATCTTGAATAAACCTAAATTAAAGGCATTTTTAATATTCTGTTTCAATTTATTGAAGACTTTGCAGCCAAGAAACAGGTGGCATCTCTAAAACTGTTTTGTAAGGTGTTGGCATAGAAGAAACATTTTTTCTCCAAACTTCAGCAAACTTATCTCAATCAAACAGTTAAAGAATGTTCAATCATTTGAAAGTGTCTCTACATGAGACCCTCCATCCAAGACCTTCCACTATACTGATTGCCATATTCTGTAAAACACAAACTCATTTCCATGATTCAGATGAACCCTAGTTAAAATTATCCCATACCTCAAATGGATTTTGATGTTGGCATAATATGGACTTAACAATATAGATTTGCTACAGTGATTGGACATATATGCATAACAATTCTTACGTCGTTTTGAATAGAGACTATTAATATGTGTTTCCCAGGTCCTTTTAGTACCAATATTGACACCAAGTAATTCAGTTGTTTCTGATGCATCTACTTTCATATCATCATTGTGAAAGATAGAGAGGGTTACGGCTTTTATCGATTCAGGAAAAAATTCCATAATACTGTTTTCTGCGGACAACAAAATAACTTTTAATAGACAGATTCAGTTGATTACTCAAGACTTTCCACGTCCTTTGTGAAACTATAATATGTGTGACGTTACCTGGATTGCTGACAGATTCTGTAAAAAGTGAAAGGGATCATTTGCGCATATACGAGAAATAGAAGAGGGCCCAATATGAAACTTTGAGGCACACCCTGTTTGATGAGTAAATAAGAGCGCATCAACTTCAATACCCTAGCACTCGCTTAGACCAAAAATCTTCTAATACCAAACTGTGATTAGAAATTGTTATCGAAGGAAGAATTGCTGGTCATAAAATTTTTCGCTGACTTATAAAAGTAGAAATATAGTTTGCGAATTGCATAAACTTAGCATATTCAAATTCATTTGGTATCATCGTAGCTATCTTGTTTCAGCCCGGCCAACAAGCCGGCGGAGGCGTGTAGGTAGAATGAAATTTACATGAAAATGTACTGTGTGCCTGGTGGAAGCGCGCCATTTGCATGCAGTCAGCGATTCCCAAAATGTTCTGATGGACTTTTTGTGCCCCGAATTAAATCTGCATATTGCCGGATTCGCGGGGTATTTTGCAGGCCAGACTGCAGACTGCGCTTGATCGATCGACTGGTGCAGGTTCCGACTAGCAATGGGAATTATATCAGGAGGAGAAAAAAAAACGATAATCTTCAGTTGTAATAACACAAGAGAGTGATAATAAAGAGAAAATAATTTGAAAGATTTTTCGAAAACTTGTTACCAGGCAATAGACATAAGACACATTTGAGAGAATATCTGGAGAATTATTTTCTATTTTATCGAACTCTTGTGTGTAATTCGATAGGTTATTTTTTGATGCTCCAATCATAGACACATTATCTCAAATCATTTTCGATTAATTTTTCACTTTTCATGCAAACTGATGACATACGTCAGAGCAAAAGTATCAGTTGTCACACAATAAAAATAATGCTTTAAATTCATGTTTTTTATTGGTTGCAAAAAGTATCAAAAAATGACCAGTTTGATGGTTCATCTTCTTGGATTCAGATTCCAATAACTCCCGTGGATAAATATATGGGAAGAAAAAAAATTGCTATTTGTGCAAACGGATGTACAAAATTTTCAGCAAGTTTCACTGACACCTCCAATAATTGAAATGTTCAAACGTCGACCACCAGTCGTAGTACTAAATTTTAGTTATTATTATTCGACTCATTTCAATAAATTTTTTAAAAGATTTGTAATTGAGAAGTGAAGTAAGGTAGTTTTTCGATTCAATTGGAGATTTATTTTCGCTGATAAGTAGAAGGAACTGTAAAGTAGTTCTTTTAGAAAACTTCATCAATAATCGAACAGATATAATTCAGCGGTCGTAGGGGACAGTAGTTATTTTTGGTTGGAGACTAGCCGACGAATAAACCTATTGTAAGTATAGGTTGAAGCGGAAGATTGGATCGTGTTATCCATTTTGTATTATTAAAGTGAAGTATTTATTTGAAAATGGGAAGAATTTTTTAATGGGAAGAATTTTTGAATTTTTTTATATGAATCTATTTAAAAATGAGTCGTATTCAAAAATGGAAAATTGTAGCGATCGCTCTTGGAATATTAGGCGATCGCACTTGTAATACTTGGCGATCGCACTTTTGAAAAATGTGTCGATTGCACTTGTAATATTTGGCGATTGCATTTTGAAATATTTGGCGATCGCCGTTGAAATATTTGGCGATCGGACTTGAAATATTTGGCGATCGCACTTGAAATATTTGGCGATCGCATTTTGCAATATTTGGCGATCGCACTTGAATTATTTGGCGATCACATTTTGAAATATTTGGCGATCGCACTTGAAATATTTGGCGATTGCACTTGAAATATTAGGCGATCGCACTTGTAATATTTGGCGATCGCACTTTTGAAATATGTGTCGATCGTACTTGAAAAATTTGTCCATCGGACTTGAAATATTTGGCGATCGCACCTGAAATATTTGGCGATCACATTTTGCAATATTTGGCGATTGCACTTGAAATATTTAGCGATCACATTTTGCAATATTTGGCTGTAGCACTTGAAATATTTGGCGATCGCATTTTGCAATATTTGGCGATCGCACTTGAATTATTTGGCGATCACATTTTGAAATATTTGGCGATCGCACTTGAAATATTTGGCGATTGCACTTGAAATATTAGGCGATCGCACTTGTAATATTTGGCGATCGCACTTTTGAAATATGTGTCGATCGTACTTGAAATATTTGTCCATCGGTCTTGAAATATTTGGCGATCGCACTTGAAATATTTGCCGATCACATTTTGCAATTTTTGGCGATAGCACTTGAAATATTTGGCGATCGCACTTGAAATATTTGGCGATGGCATTTTGAAATATTTGGCGATCGCACTTGTAATATTTGGCGATCACATTTTGCAATATTTGGCAATTGCACTTGAAATATTTAGCGATCACATTTGGCTGTCACACTTGAAATTTTTGGCGATCGCATTTTGAAATATTTGTCGATAAGACTTGAAATATTTGGCGATCACATTTTGAAATATTTGGCGATCGCACTTGAAATATTTGGCGATTGCACTTGAAATATTAGGCGATCGCACTTGTAATATTTTGCGATCGCACTTTTGAAATATGTGTCGATCGTACTTGAAATATTTGTTCATCGGTCTTGAAATATTTGGCGATCGCACTTGAAATATTTGGCGATCACATTTTGCAATTTTTGGCGATCGCACTTGAAATATTTGGCGATCGTACTTGAAATATTTGGCAATGGCATTTTGAAATATTTGGCGATCGCACTTGTAATATTTGGCGATCACATTTTGCAATATTTGGCAATTGCACTTGAAATATTTAGCGATCACATTTGGCTGTCACACTTGAAATTTTTGGCGATCGCATTTTGAAATATTTGGCGATTGGACTTGAAATATTTGGCGATTGCACTTGTAATATTTGGCGATCGCACTTTTGAAATATGTGTCGATCGTACTTGAAATATTTGTCCATCGGACTTGAAATATTTGACGATCGCACTTGAAATATTTGGCAGTCGCATTTTTCAATTTTTGGCGATCATACTTCAAATATTTGGCGATCGCAGTTTGAATTATTTGGCGATCGTACACGAAATATCTGAGAAAAAAATTATTGTTAAGGGTCTGAAACATTTAAATGTTGACACAACACTATTCAAAGTTCACCTTTAAACACCAACTCTCTTCACTGAACATGTCATTTCCAGACACCATTACTTTCAACATACTAGTATTAAAAATGAGTTACTTTCAACGTTAGTGTTAAAATTATAACACCAGTGTTGAAAATGAAGAATGGGTATTGTTTTATTTTTATCAAGGTGATTTATTTGAGTAAATTGAGGACGAAGATTAAGATGAAATTAAGATATGCCAGAAATAAATTCTAGCAAGATTTTCCGGAAATACTTCTTTTTTCGCACAACCGCAAAAAATGTTGTACACGTTGACCGCCGTGCTCATTTTTTCATTTTTGGTATCAGAGCCGAAGCAAAATCGAAAATTTTGTCCCAGAAACCATTATGGACTCTATGTAGGTACAGCCTACAGAAGATAGTATATCGTTGAATTTTTCGGAAATTGAGACTCTGAGTTCAGTATTCATCTTCCAAAAATTCGTTGTTTTTACTGATTTGTCTGCCACGCCGACTCGGTCTGTGTGTCGAATGAGAACAATTTGCAACGCAAACTTGTTACTGAAGCCGTCTCGGTCTGTTTTCGCGATATTATCGACAATAATTTAGACCGATGGCTTCAAGAACAGTTCAATTGGCTCGGTCCCATAGACCGAGTTGGCCTGGTGTATCAACCTCAACCTCGGTCTATGAGACCGAGATGGCTCACCAGAATAATTTTTCCTCGGTCTCATAGACCGACATGGCAGTCAACGTGTTAGGCAATTTTGTACTGTTATCGGGACTTTTTCAGCAGCAGATTCAAAGTAATTCTCGTTAATTTTTCATTGAATGTTGAGTAAAATGACGCTTTTCAGAAAAGTTACGACAAGCTTTTTGGCACCTACTTACAATTAACAATGGTTGCTATGTATTTGAAAACGAGCAAATAATTACTATCATAACATTATGTTATGTACCATGCGATCCTAAACTTTGTTATTGTGATTTTGAATTCCTGATATTTTTTGTTTATTATGTTGGCGGTCTTATAACAATGTTCGTATTCGAAGGATTGGGCAACTCGCCACGCTCATGTTCCAAACTTTCCTTCCTGCAAAATGAAATAGCAGTTTTAATACTAACATCATAAATTGCTATTAAATCTATTTAATAGTTATTTAATCAACTAGTGCATTAATGAAGGCGAGGTATTTTCTAGATCATTTATCGCATTTTAATATAAGAGTTGATTACATTATTTTTCCGTCTTCCTCACTCTTGTTGAAATAAAGGAATTCCAATTTTTTTCTGGAAATAAAGTTAAAGATGCTACTTTAGCAGTTTCTGCAACATCTGGCAACATAAATGTATCGTCAATATCCATTATAGCGTCCATAACATCTGAATTCGTTTGTTTGGTTGCCTATGCAATAATCATGCATTCATAGAGAAATCGGCCATTATTAGGTGTCATTAATGGACGATTTGTCGAAATCATCCATTATTAACAAATCGTTCATTAATAGGGGTTATTAATGGTCGATTTTATTTGCTTTCAAGAACATTGAACAGACATATGAGGTAGGCGGAAAAAGTTATTTTCTTCATCATGTATTTCAGCATGAATTTACACAAAATAAATAGATCGTCAATCGAAAATATTATTAAAGTTATTGTCATATCACTAACATTGAGATTAATTCGCAAAATCCATACCTATAGCGAATTCTAATTTTGAGGGAAATCACCAACGGCTCAATCAATCAATCAATCAAAATATACTTTATTGTCGAAGATGAAATTTATTGACAAAGCATTGTTAGGAATAAAATAAAATCTACTTGGATATACAAATGAAATGGGTATATGTGCACATGCACATTTATTTATACAGGGTGGGTCACGGTCGATGGTACCTTTGACGTTTACTTAGAACGGGAAATAGGCTCATTCTGCAAATTTGGTTTCTCAAGTAGTTGCTCTTGGTCCATCGATCTAAAATATTTTCAGCAATGCAGCGTTGCCGCTTTTACCAGAAGGTAGGAGCATCTTTGTTATTTCAAATGGGTCACCCTGTATATTACCGCATTTTTGAACTTGTCATTCCTTTCTGATTATTTCGGCCTCATACTCCCCTATACATATCTCTAACGGTTTTTGAGATATCGGTTATTTTCCATATTTTTTATCCAAAACATAGCTCGAATTGAATGTTTATTTCTGCGGTATTTGGATTCTTAGGAAGTTGTAATTTTGTGTTTAGTTCATCAAGATCATGTACATTGATTCTGTACAGAGAAGTTTGTTCTGCGTTATACAAGGTCGTTCAAAATTCATGATCCAACTGCTAGATACGAAAAGGGTTGAAAGTGCGTTTTTTTAAATGGAACATCCTGTATATTATGAAATATCCTGAAAGATCACTAAATTCCCTTCGAATTGATATATCATGTTCCTATACCTAAATAGCCAGAATTCCGAGTTAATAGCAATTTTCACATGTAATCTCCCAAGTGCTTGAATTATTGCCGGAAATTTTTCGAGTATATGAATTTTTGAAAATTCATCCAACAATTCATAAGAAATAACTAACGATGGTTTCACCTGAACTACTTATAACCACTGAAATGTTGATATGTAAAATACTTAACAAAATTTTCATCAATAAATGTGTTTAAATTTGGACTCATAGGACGCAACACTACCAAACAAGCATACAAAAGTATCTTTATTAAGGTCTTGAATTTACCATCCATTTCACTGAAAAGGTCACTCAAGATATGTAATTTGACGGCCCTCTACAAGGTCCTACAGAGATCCCATACCTTGAATGGAGTGTGGTGGGTCTTCATTGATTCCCTTTCGGAAACCAATGCCGCCCTGGTCTGCAACAACTCCTCAGCTCCCCGAGGGGTAACTGATAAGCTGCCCCGCTGGTGTTAGCGGATGCACCCGGATTTCAGCTTTCTGGCTCACGGTTCTTAGCCTTTCCTGTCTCCCGCTATGCTCATACAGGAGTTTATTGAAACAGCGATCAGATCGTAGAAGTGCATGCAGAGGTGCTTGAGCTTAACACTACCGCTGAGCTACGGGACTTGTGATAAAAATTTGTGACAAATGGTTTATTGAACTTCTTCTGAAATATGATTTCAGAATTGACAATTTCTGCAATAATCGTGGAGAAAATATTTTCAGACACATTTCAAATATCTAGTAAATACATAATTATCTCCTTTCATATGAAAACTAGACTTCCATTTGTACATTAAAGCAAAACATCAACTTGTCACATGTCAAATGTTTGACAGAAAAATTTCCACTTAATAATTTCGCCCAGGAGGATAAAAATTTCCGGACCTTTTTAGGGTTGCCATGGTATCTAAACAAGAACGAATTTTTTGATTGGCTACAAAAGTGAGGTGTGAAATTTTCAAAAAAAATCGATTTATTTTTCTCATATTCATCTAAGGTGTCTATTAAATGTCATGATGGTACATGACATTATGAAAATTTGACACTTAGTGCAGTATCAATAATACCGTTGTGTGTTTCTTAACGAAAGTGACTAAAAAATAATTGAAATGGAGATAAATAACTATTCAAACGAAGTTCTGATGAAATTGTTTATTCTTCATGGAAAATGTGGGGGAACTATAGCAGGAACGTGCAGGAAATTCAATGAAACGTACCCTGATTTACAACCAATGAACAAAGGGAAGTACTTCCTTTTGTTCATTGGTCATTTTTCATTGGAAATTTTTCTGTCAAACATTTGACATGTGACAAGTTGATATTTTGCTTTAATGTACAAATGGAGGTCTAGTTTTCATATGAAAGGAGATAATTATGTATTTACTAGATATTTGGAATGTGTCTAAAAATATTTTCTCCACGATTATTGCAGAAATTGTCAATTCTGAAATCATATTTCAGAAGAAGTTCAATACACCATTTGTCACAAGTCCCGTAGCTCAGCGGTAGTGTTGCGGCCTATGAGTCGCTAGGTTGAGGTTCAATCCACGATGAGAACATACCTTTTTTATTTTTTTTTTTGGTTCCAAATTGAAACACATTTATTGATGAAAATTTTGTTTTAATATTTTACATATCAATATTTCAGTGGTTATAAATAGTTCAGATGAAACCATCGTTAGTTATTTCTTATGAATTGTTGGATGATTTTCATTTCTCGGTGTGAAATTTTCTTACCCAATCCCCCTCGTGCTTGAATTAATTGCAGCAAATTTATCTCGTACATGAATTTTCAAAGAAAATTACCCTCGTCCCTTCGCGACTCGGGCAATTTTCAAAAAATTCATGTACTTGGGAGATTACAAGTGAAATTTGCTATTATCTCGGAATTCTGGCTATTTAGGTATAGGAACATGATATAACAATTCGAAGGGAATTTAGTCATCTTTTAGGATATTTCATAATATACAGGATGTTCCACTTAAAAAAACGCACTTTCAACCCTTGTCGTATCTAGCAGTAAGATCATGAATTTTGAACGACCCTGTATAACGCAGAACAAACTTCTCTATACAGAATCAATGTACCTGATCTTGATGAACTAAACACAAAATTGCAACTTCCTAAGAATCCAAATACCGCAGAAACAAACATAGGTATAGGGGAGTATGAGGCAGAAATAATCAGAAAGGAATGACAAGTTAAAAAATGCGGTAATATACAGGGTGACCCATTTGAAATAACAAAGATGCTGCTACTTTCTGGTATAAGCGGCAACGATGCATTACTGAAAATATTTAAGATCGATAGACCAAGAGCAACTACTTGAGAAACCAAATTTTCAGAATGATCCTATGTCCCGTTCTCCGTAAACGTCTAAGGTACCATCGACCGTGACCCACCCTGTACATACACATGAGTTCTCAATAAACATCTACCAAAAAATGATAAATGTTATTGTCATTATAAATAAAACTAACAGTGTATAACATATAAAACATAAAGTATATAACATATGAAACATACAGTGTATAACATAAATAAACGATTAATGTGAGTATAAGAAGCATCAAGATACAAAAACAAGCTTAAATGGTAAAATTGATAAAAAACTATATAAAAAACGAATATATATTAAAGCTTGGTCAAGCTATCACTGCATTATTCCTGCAGGCTATAGTATCCTTTCTTCAAGAGTTCATATTTAAGTGATCTCCGAAAAATTGAGAAATTCACCATATTTTTAAAGATGAAGAGGAGGTGATTATAAATCTTTATACTCTCGTATACTCGTATAAGTGAATTTTTTGTCAGTGTCGATGTCGGTCTAGCTAGTGCGAAATTATCATTTTGGCGTGTATTATAAGGTCTATCATTACCAGCAGGTGATTTTTTTTGTGCATTAGGCAGACTGTCTCTAAAATACAGTTTTCAAATTGAAAAAAGTCAATATTTCCATATTAAAAATGAGACAACATATTAAAAATGAGACAACGAGTTAAATTCCTTTCGTGTCGGCCAGCACGGAATTAAAAGTCGTAATTTTGCATTTTTGACAGTGAAGCTTCCCAGTTCCCGAGCTGTTTGTTGGAAAAGCACCCATGAAACGCTCTTTTGCCGACGGTCTTTAAACGGGCCCGTAACATATGGCGATCGTAAACATGTTAATGACTGATTTATGAGCGTACTAAACTTCATCTCTCGAATAAAAATAAACCACCGGATTATTTTGATCTCGGTCGAGAACAACTAGATTAGATTTTGGTACAACGTAAAAAGGAAGACGGGTTTTGCTAAAGGCGGCTTTCTTCAAGTTGATGGTGTTTCAGGAATACGGAAACGAAAAGATAGTTGTTTAAAATATATGGGATAGGTATACTTTTTTATTTTAAATTATTATTTCCGTGTTGTGAGAACATTTTCCAAGATAAGACTAATCGAATAATTCTGGAATTTTTCTTGAAAATGAAAATTTCTTGAAACTCACTTCAGGTATAGCCACCGTATATACTTAATTTTTGGTTGGAAGTTGAAGAAATACGTATTTTTGTCTCATCATATACAGGGTGTTTCTTAAGTACGTGTAGAAACTTCAAGAGCATGTTATTGACGTCGAAATAGGAAAAAAAGTTCCCGTAAACACATGTCCGCAAGTCACTCGTTTCTAAGATACAGAGTGTCAAAGTTTAATTATTATATTTGTTTTTTTGTAAATAAATGCCAAAATTTTTGTGATATTCGAGTAAAGTTTGGTATCTGGGATGATTTTTCAATGAAAAAATCAAGTTTTGTGTTAATTGTGAAAAGACTAATTTCTAATTGAATTTATTTTGAATTAAAAAATCTTGTCATTCAAAATCACTTGCATCGATGATTTCAAATCTCAATAACTCGAAAGTTTTGGTCAAAAATTGCCACAATTCACCTGAATAAAACCTGAAGCTTCCTAAATCTTTTAAACCCCATTTTTTCTCAAGGACAGGGGATTCTACGCTAAAAATTAGGGAGAGTTTATGCTTACAACCCAATATCTAAATCAAACGGTTTTATGTAGAAATTTGGAAAAACTTAAATTTCCGTGTGATTGATTATTAGAGATTTCTGAATTATCAGTAGGTTTTTTGAAAGAATCGACAAGAAACAAATACAGTATCTTCAAACAATGTTTGCTAATAGTTTGGGTCTAAGCTCAGTGAATTTTTTTATGATTTCTTACTTAGAATTTGAAAATTAACATTTACTATGGAAAAAGGTAACAAACTATGAGAATTATCATATTCAGAATTATTATGGAATTCTACTGGATTCATGCTCTGAATGGAAATATGACCAACAGTTATTCGGGTCGTATTCTATAAATGGCTGCACATTTTTAAGATACGTTTTGTGTGCTTTGTTTAATTGAAATTTTATTTCGGATCTCAGACTTTTAAATTCTTGGATTGTGTTCTTTTGAATGTGCTCGTGATTTGAGTTTAATTTTATGAATGATTTCACGAAAACAGCAAGTATTTATATATGAAAGATTTGTATCGTGGGATGTGGGAATTTCGTGTACCAATCTGAAGTAAAAAAGTATTAAGCAAGCCAATATAGTTTGCCTAAAAATACCAATTTGTAAATTAGTCACGGAAGTTAAAGATTTTAAAAATGAAATTAGTAAAAATATAAAAATTTGTCAGACAAAAATAAAGTAAAATTAGTGTACATATAAATGTTAGTCACAGAAAACTCAAAGCATAAATTGATAAAACTACATCAGTGCTTAAAAATGTCACAGTAAATATAATTATTATCCTCTCATCATGATATTCCTGCAGGTTACAGCAGCTTTCTTAGCTTTCTCTAGAAGCAAATCTTTGACAAATTTCTTGAATTTGTTTGGATCGAGGATATCTCTGAACAGTCAGTATATTATAATAATTATAAATAGCCTTTATTCATCATTCCCACATCGATATATAAAAGCAATAAGTATATAGACAATGAAAGAACCAAATGATGAAGCGGCGAAGTGTCAGCTATAGCTGTTTTTCAACTTAACCATGACAAAAATAAATAATTATTATAAATATATAGTATCTCACACATCTTTTTTTGTAGTACGAAGACTCCATTCAAGACTTGTTGAATACAATATTTCCAAAATGCTATGCCATATCTAAATTGGGTTCACATATCAAGTTCACTGAATACAAATTTTACAGCAAATGAACCCGAATCCAGCTTCCCTTATGAATATGTGATGTGGTCACTGAATTTTAATTTGTTATCAGACGAGGAAATCTAGTGAATTGTGTTTCTTCGATCTTCCTGTCAAATATTACTAAATTGTCATAACTGAATTTGCCAGTGGAAGTATGAATTTCACATTTTCCTAGCCATTGCTAGATTTTTACACAGAAAAAACATTATAATAATATCAAAGAGATACCCATTCAGTCAATGATATACTCTATTCCATATTCCACGAGTAGAGTAATACTCCATTCAATGATAAGATTATATTTGGTTACTAATTGAATTATATCATTGATTTGAAAATAAGAACCCATTGAGTTTCAATGGATGTTTCAAAAATAGCAAGTGATTGAATATCAACAATACGCTATATTACTTTCAACAATGAATTCGTCATTGATCACATCTTTTATTCAGTTTAGTTCAATTATGGTTAGTGCTCAAGTGATAATAATATTTTATATTACATTCAATGAATAATTTCATTGACTTGATCTTTAATTCAGTGCTAAGCACACTTGGTTTCTATTGGTAAAATTATATTTTTAATTCTAGTGATAACATTATTGATCAGATCTAATTTATTCAGTTGAATGAAGCTCTTCTTGACACCATTATTTCTTGTGCTTTACACAAGGCTGATTTGCCTTTGGTTCAATTTTATGAAGCAGTAGGTTCTAAAACTGATTATTTTTGAAATAATTACAGTATATAATGACTTCAGTAAGGTTTTATATTGGGTTCACATATTTATTTCTTTTCATGGAAACGTAGTTTCGATTGAATGTATTATATACAGGGTGCTTCCTAATAGCCTGCTGATACTTCAGGATCTTGATTGTCAGTTTTTTTTTCTTGCAAAAAAAGTATAAGGGTGTCCTGTAAAAATCTGATCTATAATGGTGCAATTATAGTAGGTACTTATTACTCTTGTGTGCAAAAATTAGGACCAGACATCAATGAATTTAATTCGTCCTTTCATACACAAATACCATAGTGCCAAAAATGAATTCTAAACGCTTAAAAAAAGGAAAAAAAAAAACAGGTGGAGAATGTTGAAAGAGAAAAAAAATGTAAACACGATAACACTCAAAGGGGTGAAATGGGTTTAGGGGTTGAAAACGGTTTTTTGCGATTTGCGTCGAAAGATAATAAAAAAATCGAAAACTTTTCTATACAAAACTTTTCGACATAACCTCAAATTAACCGTTAAAATGGCGGAGAACCGATTTTTCACATTTTGTTTTCTCGCGTATTAATGATTTAATTTACATGTCTTTTTGGTTTCAAATGTGCATGATTTTTTCGCAATTCAGAAGACGACTAGTAATTGAGTTATGTAGGTATATTTTTCCAAAAAACACCATTATCTTCCACGAACAATTTCCTTGGTATTTTTTTTTGTATTTCGAAGATCTGTACGTTATCATTTTAATTGTTGAAATGACAATTTTCAGATGGTCTATGTAAATAGGTGTTCATTGATCGTTAAACCGATTAAAACCGGTAAAAAAGTTTCTCTGTATTATGATTATATCAATATTTTCAATGATTTTCGAATTTCTTCATTATTTTTATAACAAGAAGTAGTTTACTTTAAATGATTCATAATAAAATATTTGAATACATAATTAAACTGCAAAATTAATTTTTTAATTCAATTTTCATTCTTTTTTCTAACTATTGAAAATATTGAGAAAATTATGATTTAGAAAGACTTGTCGGTTTTTCACAATTTAAAGCGGATCAACGATCAATAAACCACCAAGTAACTCAGACCATTTTAAAGTAGACATTTCAACAATTACAATGATCACTAATAGAACTTCGAAATTGAAAAAAAAACATCAAGACAATAATTATTAGTGGAAGATGAGGGTATTTTTTTCAAAAAATGTAATAACTCGAAAACCAGTCTTCTGAATTGCGAAAAAATCCTGCTTATTCGACACCAAAAAATTCCTACACATTTTTATGTGAATTAAATCATTTATACGCTAGACAAAAATTAAATACTGAAAAACTGGTTTCTCGCCATTTTGACGGTTAATTTGATGTTATGCCGAAAAGTGTTATATAGAAAAGTTTTCGATTTTTTATTATCTACAACTTTTATAAATTTTCATAGTTTCATTGCGAACATTTGTGAAAGTTTGCTTCATTCTGCTATTTTTTCTTCATGTTTGATTTTAAATGCAAAAATAATTGGCCTATGGCAAAAAACTGTTAAAGCTATAAGCACAATTAGAATACTCGTAGCAAACAGGGCCCAACCTCAAACTTTTTTTTTTCGAGCCCAGCGTTGAAAAATAACCGCCTCAACCATAACGACCTTCCATCTCGTATAATTGAAAATTATTCCCCGTTCCAACCTACGTGAAGACCTGTTCCGAACAACAACCCATAAGGCAGCAGCACGAAGAAATAAACACCATCAGACCGAGCATTATCCTTTCACATAAACCCTGCTCTTTAAAGGACAGTTTTTGCCAGCAAAGCAGGCACCCACCACAAACGGAAAGAATGGCTGAGACCTTCTCATTATTTGCACATATTACACACAAGGCATTCCACGTAAATATGTAGCGTTGCATACGTCACAGATTTTATCATTGGACGGCTCGTTTGCGTCTACACTGAGAAAACATTTTTAGTTTCAGAAGGATGCTTTTATTTGGGTATATCATAAATGAGAATCAAATTAATTATTGAGCCACAACATTGCTTGCCAAGTTTTATACTCTGTCTCCAAAATAATATTTGCCTAGCAAAAGTAATAAACGAGTATCAAGAAACCTCAACTGGAAATAGAATTTATGAGCACGTGTAATGTTAACAAATGTTAACCAATGAACACCGTAAACATTAGATAATCTCCAATATTAGGTATTACCGACCTATATCTGTATTAAGAGTTTTCTCAAAGATTATTGAAAAAGTTGTTTCAAACAGGGTTTTTCCCTTTTCGAAATTTACAAATTGCCAACATGGCTTTCGTAGCGGGTTCTCAACAGAAACCAATATTGTTGACTACATACACAATATAGTCATGACACATTGGATGTTGGAAGTCGTACCATGTCTATACTATTCGATTTAACTAGAGCTTTTGACACTGTCGAGAAAGCTTTTGTATCTCTGAAGATGGAACACTTAGGTATACGCAGTTGCCTCTATAAGTGGTGTATATATCCTCTGGATAACATATATTTTTTTTTAAATTGAAGATTTTATGTCAAATGAGTTTGACTTTGATTTGGAAACACCTCAATTTAAAGGACCAAGGACACTTGGTCCTAAAAATTATCTCCCTACTACATTATTCAGGCAAAGGTGCTAATGTATGCAGATGCAGATGAGACCTGTACACTTATCGCTGATCATTCGAAAAGTACACTATTACAAAAAATACACACTACAGTGATGGAATTTGACAACTGGTGTTCTATTAACGGCTATTTGCACATGTTCAACTTAAGGTTACCTTATGACTTAAGTGGATCTTACATTACGATTTCAGTTTGCACCGCTATTTGAGGACAACGTAAGCCTTAGTCAAGATAAGCCTCACACTTTTCAAGCTTAGGTTTCACTTAACGACCTAACCTCACTTTTTACAAAAAACATTTTCCTATTTCCTTCATGTTTAAAGTTTTTCGAGCACTTTTTCCTGGATTTTGCTGATGTGAATGCATATATGTGGGTATCTGATGATTGTATCAGATTTGAAACAAAATGTCACGTACAATATTAGATGATGACGACCTAGAATTTGAATCAAATTTTTTATGATGTGCCTAGACAAGTGTACGTGAGGGTACATCATTTGCATGTTTGACAAACTTACATTTTTTCCGCGATTTAGTGCGACCAAACCTACAACTCTCTATTTACTAAACCTGATTGAGGCTGAAATTAAATATCCCTATGATGTGAAAGTATTAAAATAATTTTACGTAGGTTATCGTATGTGGACAAGGACGAGACAGAAATAATTTTTGTCTCACAAAAGCGCATTTTGAGCCATATTTTTAACACACCATATCGGTTTTCGTGACGTGACGAATTTAAACAAAATAAAATCCTTAAAGTCACATCAATCTACCTGTTGAAATTATTTACCTAAATGTAGTCTAACCAAAAGTACAGAATAAATATATACACCCCTATGACACCAGGCATAAGAACGATGTTTCACTAAATAAAGTAAATCACACCTTTCGTCTCCAGTTATGGATGGCATTAATTTTTTTTAACAAGTTACCACTTTCTCTCAAGGAAAAGTCATTTAGTGACATGTTCAAAAAAAGGTGGATCAATGTTTATATAATCTTAACGAGGTTGATAGGTATCTTTCAAATATTTTATAGCAACATTTTTTCAAATTATTATCCTCTTTACTTTCATGCTGGGGTAAATAAGACACTACCTATGTACTAAAAACATATGTTGTTACCTATGTAATTGTAAATGCTATAAAATTTCGTGTTTTTCTGTACGTATGCATGTACTTTTTCTAACTTCATCTATTGTAACTAATAGCGAATAGACAATAAAGAATTGAATTAAATTGAGCTGGCAATTTTGTACCACATTTGATCTGCTCAAAATTGTTTATTTTAACTCCAAAACTCAAATGATGTTAAGTTTGTTCCTTACTGTATCCGCATATATTCAACGTTCTTAACTTCTAATAAACTTTTATCAGTGTAATTTCTTTCAGCAACCAACGGCCCTCGCCAAACGAACAGAGACGGACGATGATGACAGCTGAGGAGTACATTGTGATTTTGTGACATCGCACCATTCACATTCACCCAGTCAGTCAGTTGTTTGGTTGATGCGTGACAGCCGAGTCCAAGGTCCTGTACATAGTGACATAGCCCTAAATCTAGTTGGCGGTCCGACGGAAGAAAACCGAGGTCGATTCCGAGGGGAAGGAGCGTCATCTAGCAACCAGTTTTAGTGCATACAGGATATCAGCCCGTTTTGGAAGACAAAGGTAAACATACTTTTTATAACAGTTGAATTTGTCGAGACACCATCAGGTCATTATCATTAATCTAGTCAACTCGACACGTAAAAATAGAATAACTCATCAAGAACCCATATCCTTTGTTTCGAGTTGGCGCTGCTTGATGAAGTTCGGAGGGTCACGTGACAATAATCTTAGATTCTTGACCCACCGTCACGAAGGACCAATAGATTGGCGGGGTTCGTCTGAGTATGAGAAAAATGTGGTTGTATGGGTAATAACGCCATCTAGTTGGTTGTTTGTGAAACGTTTTTGAGGTGTTGATTCTATTAATAGCACTAGGGATATGATAATCAAAGGAGGTTCAAAGAAGCTATTGGCTTCGGTATGACAGATTTTTTTAACGTTTAAAATAAATTTGCATTGCAAGTGTATGTTTATTAGTTTGCGAGATAGTTAGTGGTGTAATAATAATAATAAAATAATAAAATTTAAATTCATTCGTTCATATTGAAACATTTCCCAAGCCTCTTGAAAAATCGTTCCCCGTAACGACCTTGTTTTCTTGTAAATTGTTGAATAAAAAGTGAACTCTATTTTCCAATATCTTTGATATTCATATTTCTTCAAATTCATCAACTACTGTTGTGAATAATTTCAAGAAACTATCGTTTTGCTAGTTTTTTTCTACTGTTTCGTATATTATTTAATAGACTAGTGTTATTTACATGAATTCTTGATCTTATGTGAATCTTGGGATCGTCAGGCTTGTGCTCCTTATAAATAATTGAATATTGAGTGGAATGGCCATTAAGAATTTTATAGGTATGGCTTTTATTGGCTCTTACAGGTGTGCTATGAGGTGTGAAAAGAAATGTTAGGAAATAGTAAAGAATAAAATTACACTTGTACCTACTTATATCCTACTTATCAATTGTCTTCGTGTACCTACATTATTTACTCATTTATGCATACTTAAAAGGAAATTGAAAAAAGTTTTCCTATTTGTTAGCATATTAACATAACTAATTGAATTATCATCAGATATAACGGTTTATTCGAAAATTAAATAACATTTCAAAGGGGTTGATTTTGTTTCGTACAAAATTCTAAAATATTCTTGTTTCGTACACCGACCTATTTTTCCTTGTGAAAATACAGTTTGTGATGAGCTATTTTTCAGTATGATCTAATCAAAACGAACTAACCTCACGTAGAAGTTTCAGTTCAGTGGAAATTTGGGCCATAACAGTGGTCGATGTACGAAACGAGAAGCCGAAAATTCATTAATTATTTCAGTGTACGAAACAAGAATATTTCAGGTAATTTTTTTATGTGTACGAAACGCAAGTGCACGAAGAAAGAAAGCACCTTTTAAACATGTTGAAAAGGGAAATATTCTCAATTGAATAACATGGCTCCTCTGGAAATGGAAAAAACTTACGACAAAAAGAAGCCAGTTTTTGTAATATTTAAACAAAACAACAATCAAAACATTTACTTCCTACACTAGATGTTGAACCATGCATTTAATAAATATTGTAAAAAAAACAGTACAAAAAACCCGAAAGTGATTTTTTTAAATTTTAATTCAGACAGTTTATTCTTTAATTAATTCAAATGCTTCTAGAAAGACACAATATCTTACAGAAAACACCTACTTCACCGGCTAATGCCACGCTGGACATTAAACTTGAAAGAAACATGTCATGATTTCTAAATGAATTATTTTAGTAATTGATTCATTTTTGGTTTTTATCTGACTTTTATTATTCAGAACAGCTGCATCATCAGTAAAAGTATATCTCGAGTGAAGAATACAATTTTGTTCGACCAAAAATAGATTTCTCTTGATTGAAATAATAGTAATGTTTATGTAATCATAATAACGATCAAATGGTAGTAGCTGAGAATATTATCACGGCTTGCACAATAATAAACGTCAATTTATTAATGATCCGAATTGCATACAAGACTTTATCTGCTTGCATCAGTAATTATATAATAATATTGTATATATGCATGTATTTAAATTTCAAATTTTAAATTTAGTATTTCTGAAACTACTGATTCATTATGAAAAATAGTGAGCAAGCTAATACCTTACCATTTCGTTGATAATGCAACAGCAATATTAAATACTCATAGTCAAACACACTCAAGTAGAATTGGAGTTTTGTAATTTGAATCAAAATGTTTGACATTTTTTCTTATAAAGTTCATTCATGCTAAACATTCAGAAACTTAACATTTGAATTTTATCATGGTACAAGGATTTTTTGAACTTTACTATTGTCCCAGCTCCCTATAATGAACTTCATAATGTCATTAAAATACAATGCCATGAAGATGTCATTATGACATGCTAGCATAGATACATATTTATTCATGATTCTCTAATATCAATGTTTTGAATAACTTCCGGAGCAATACTTGCCAGTATATCAGGAAAAAAAAATGAATATGCAAAAGCCTGGGAAAAATTGCTGAGATGTGAATGTGTCATTATAAATTTATCGACTCACTAATACAATTCGTCAAAAATCGAAACAAACTCATTGAAAAATTGATTTTATTGGATAAATTTAGCCGTACACTAGAATTTAATTTCCTTGTGTGAAATTTCAACAGTTGGTTAGTCAGTAATAATAGCGACTGATGATGGCACTATAGTTTTCACTTCACTAACTCCTTAAATGTTTGTTGATTACCAAAGGAAATGATTAATTAATTAGGCCAGAGTTGAAAACGCATTAGGCTTAGCGGCAAAGGCCTGATTTGCCACAAAACGAATTCATTAAAATTTTCAATTGTTTGGAAAAAATTAATAAACATTCATTTTGTTCTAACGATTTTATTCTCATTAATGTGATGTAATAAAAGTTATTTTATCGAAGAATTTTTTTCTCTCTATAATATTGCTCAAGAAGTTTTTTGTGCTTAATCATTTTCAAGCAATAACTAACGAAAGATTTCCTGCAAAAAATATTTTCTTAATATTGAGCAAAATAAATTAATTATACGAAAATTTTTTAAAGCTAAATAATATAACCCACTGTCAAATTGTCATTATCATCTGTTTTCATTGCCTTCAGTTTCATTGCAAAGGAATGTTTGTGAAGACTTTTTTTAAAACAATAAACAATACATTTTATAAATGGAATTATAAAGATAGAAAATGCACCCCAAACAAAAGAAATGTTTGTGATCATTTCCATAATTTTTCTAAAATAGATAGATGAGACAATAATGTTGATCATACTTTAGTATACCTCTTGAGCAAATATCATTCAATGATGGCTCTTAAGACACGGCTCATATCAAAATGAATGCGAGTTTCTTAATAGTCATCAACTCTGAGTTACATTCACTATTTTTTCCACGCCCATTCCAAACAAAATAAGAAAATTAATAGTTTATATCTGAATTTCATTGATTATACCTATGGATCACAATTTGGGAAATAGTATAAAAACTAAATTAAGGAAATTTTATGGAAATTATTATCAAATATAGAACACAGGGTCGGAAAATCAAAGTTTAACAAATAAAGGAAATAATTTAGGATTTTCTTTTCAATAAGGCGTGTAATTTGGGATATTTGTGTATGTCTGCTTTGTGTCTAGTACACATCGTAGAGTTTAAAGTGGAAAACGTCCTTAAACAAGTGAGACTCTCTGAAAAGCTGCTGATTTAACTTTCGTTCTCTAATCTATGTAATGCGCGTAAAATTATTTATCCCTTCGTTTATGCTGATTTTACGATTTTATAAGTGATAGGTACATTATTTATGGCCTTTCTACAATTTCTGGAGAAGTTCAATTTTCAGTTTCATTTTGAACATGTTTTGCACATATTTACTGACTGCAGTTGCAAGAAGCACAACATTTGAAAATCTGCTAGGTAAACAGTATTAATTGTTACTTGGCAATAATGATGGTTGATATTGACAGAATATTGGCGTGTAGGGCTTCCTATTAGTCATCAACTTGTGCTATTATATTCAAATATCAATAGAGTACAGGTAGGTAATGTCTTAAAAACCTATTAAAGAATAGAAGTACCTAGAGAAATTATATAATATGACCAAAACAAAAATAATAATGTGAGAAAATACTATAGTATTGGTAATAGTCATTCGGCTTCTAAAAATTTAGTATTTTGCGGGACCTAGCATTTAAGGTGTTATTTTTCACTAAAAGTGAATTATATGATACTCATTTGAGCCATCGTTTATTACAATGGTCATTTCAAAAACACAAAAAATCGATCAATTTTCCTATCAAGACAAAATAAAGAATATATAACTATTTATAAAATAGTAAGTAGGTATATGTGTAATATTCACACATATATTACTAATACCTATATTCGTGATTATATATATTTAGTAGTAGGTTATTCAAACTGAAAAACCTAAAAAAAATATTATAATTCATTATTATATTATTTATATATTACTATTATTATCATTAAATATAAATATGGTCACGCTAAATCTGCCCCTTGTTGAATCCCGTAGGAGAAAATATGATCTGCTGAAAAACAATGTTGAGATAAAATATCAGAAACTTATATTTGAATTTTTTTAATATGATGTGTTTAATTATTGAAACCCTTGATAAAAAGTAGATAAGGACTATAAAAGTCTTATTGTGAGGTGCATTATTTATAAAACGGTTCAGGAACAAAATACATGATACTCATATCAAGGAGCCTGAGCATCTGACAGTACTCTAAATAAATACATATTAAACGTCAAATAAAATCAATCGTGTTGAAGCTGTATAAGAGAATGAATGTGGACCTTCTACGGTTAATACTGCAAGTTCTTCAAAAGCTGAACAAATGTCACAAATTACGCATGGTGGAAATGTCACATACAATAATTGTGTTTTTAATTTCAATTGATAAATTATAAAGATGGTGCTGTTTTTGTTTAGATTTTGTGCTTTGTTCTTGATATTTTGAATAAATTATTCCAAATTGTTTAATTTTCATTCATTCATATGACTGATATAAAGAAGTAGATTCAAGAAATAATCTTCACAAATATAACACGACCTTGATTAATTGTCGACTATTTTATTGCTGCTAAATTTCTCTTGTATTTATTAATTTTACTCGACATTACTTTGGCATTAATAATCAGAGATGAAAGCCCTCGAGCTTCGCTCTCGGGCTCTCATCAGATTATTAATGCCAAAATAATGTCTCGTTAAATTATTATAAAATACAGTCGAAATTTAGATGCAATAAAAATAGTCGACTATTTATCAAGGTCTTGTTATATTACCCTTGACTATAGTTTTCACTTCACTAACTCCTTAATTATGTTTTAATGTTTGTTGATTACCAAAGGAAATGATTAATTAATTAGGCCAGAGTTGAAAACGCATTAGGCTTAGCGGCAAAGGCATTATTTATAAAACGGTTCAGGAACAAAATACATCTAGTAACTGTTCTTTGCTAACGAGGAAAGAAAAAACTTCTCTAAAAACAAAAAGTTTCTTATTTGGAGTAGATAAACGAAAAGGAGAATATTATTTACTAAAAAGATCGTAGAAAAACAAATATTCATTCAAAGATCTCATCCGATATTGTCATCACCCGAATCGTTCCGCGACCACCATAACTTTCCAAAATTCCTGCAATAAGTGCAAAAGTTCCATCCTTTTGTAAATAGCAAAACAGACTATCTTTATAGCAGTAGTTTTCAAATCTTCCTTTATCAAATTGATCGATAAACCCTTCTTTTTATAGGTTTAATGGGACAGCAGCCCGTCTCTCTTACTCCACGCAGCCCTCTCCGTCTGCAGTAAGCGTTAAACGTCATCCGACTTAACCACGCCTTTTTACAACCAGATATCGAGCATGGACCCTCCTCTTATGCAAACACGATCTCTAATCTACCATCGCGGCGTGCCATGGAACGTGACTATACACCAGGCCTTGGCGATGCGACGCTCATTTTCGGCCACGTTTAAAAAATCCATCAGCACCGAGTGTGCTTATGCCGAAAATCAAAGTGCAGCGGGCTCGTATGCATTCCAAACGTCAGTCGGCAGTGTTTGCACAACCACACCCAGTCTGTCACAATCAGTACTTTACGGGATACCCAGCCTGCCCACAGAGCCGCCCAGAGCTCTGCGTCGGCGTCGACTGAGAGCGCCGCGACGCTAGCCAAACACGTCCCGATCAGCCGGCTCTACGTTCAGTTTGGTGCCAGCAGAACTACGATCAAGACCTGTCTGCGATCACGGTGAGTCTCACTACTGTTACTATTGTCACACACATGCATGGGCAACTCTTATCAATTGTTTTTGTAATGTACTAGATGTCAAGGTTAGGTTAGGTAACAATTTTCTGTGGGCCAGCTTGAATCCTGGTCTTGAAGATTCCCTGGGGTTAGCACCCCTTTAAATCTATTGCTATTGGACGGGAAGTGTGAAGTTTAGACACCCTAGGGTGCGATGCAGGCTACGCCACGGCATCCGAGGGTTAAAATCACCCCCTCGAGACTCTGCCAGTCTGCCGATTCTTTTCTATCCCTCCTGCGGGATCACAAGTGAATGATATCTGTGTGTTGTGTATTTGTGGCAAATTTATGATGTTTGTTTTTTGTACTATTGCAGATTTTCACTCACCTGGACCTCGTGGACCGGTTCCTGCTGATCCTGCTGTGTTCCTGCTGGTGGATTCGCTTGGTGCCTTAATGTAAACCCCCTGTACGTATACTGAATGTATCCTGAGTGTTTACTGTCCGGTATACCTTCAGTATACGTAACAGGAGGTCGCATTGCTACTAGAATGCTGCTTGAGGATCTCCAGAAGAAACTTGTGAAGTGACCATTAGTTGTATTAGTTGAATTTTACAATATACTGTTGGTACAGACCTAGCTAGTTAAAGTACAGTACGATAGTGTCACACAAACTAGGGCAGAATTGATAACAATATTTCACAACACATGTCAGTGGTTTACATTAATTTGAGTAATTGCTTTATACATTATTTCTACTTACATAGTGAGTATGCCAATAATTGTGCAAATTATTATAGTAGATAGACATTTCCTGTATTTTAATCATCAACTAAGTAGTTCGTAAATCATTAGAATTGGTATTTTGAATTGTAGAAATTCACAAGAAATATATATTCGTACATTGTCATTTGTCTAGTTAGTCATCAAGAAAACTTCCAACTGGATTAATTAGTAATTAATATTGTTGTGCACAAAAAAATTAAATGATTATCAATAAACGTTTTTCAAATTTGCTTTCATTCTTTTTTGTGTATGATCGATCACAAAATATTATGAGAAAGATCAAAAACAATATGAAGTTTATTCAACATTTTTCTAATCAATTCACAATTCATGCAAATAATAAATAACATTTACATTTTTCAATGGAGAATAAATATATTCAATATAGAGTCTACTAAACCTAGGAAAGTTTGTTGATATAATAAAAATAACGGTAAGCAGTGTGAATATGTAAAAATTATTTTTATTGAGATCATTAATTACATTTTGAAAAGACTGAATTCATCAGGACATATTTGTTTTTGAAGTCTACACTTCTCCAAAAATGTATAAAGATACACTTCTGAGAAATTGCATTTGAGTAAATGTAAATTTTTTTAATCATAAAACTAATATAATGACGAAATACAGTGCAATACTGAATGGATTCCATTTTTTTGCAAAAATTCTCGAAATAATTTATTTACATTAAAAATATTTTCTGCAATCTGAAAATTTATTAATTATTACATCAATGTCAATATCTTGTGTAACCATACAAAAAAATTGAAAAATCCAAAAATATAGTTGTCCTTGCCCTCTCCTTTACCTTCTTCACATTGTCTTTTTTTCTAATTGGATGTGACAGGTTGGTTAATCTTCCAATGTAATTTATGTTCTACTTTGAATTCTCAGGTTCAGTTTTGATTTGGATACATTTATAGTCAACGTTTCTCAAATTGAAAATGAGAAATTAGATTATGCACACAAACAAATTACTCCAAAAATTACACAGTTCATTAATGGAAAATAATTCTAGTTAAAAAATAATATGAGTGACAGTTTATACAAAGTATGTTGTTGAAATGGGAGAGAAAATAAGAAAACATTTTTTTTTCACAATATAATAAAAAAAATTAAACTGAAAAAAAATGCGTGAAATCGATATATTCATGATTAATTTTACAGAGACCATAAGAACCAAATACACACTACAGCAGCATGAGACCAGATCAATATTTATTTTGAACACCAGCTATCAAATCAGTTGACAAACATTATTTTGCCTATATTAGCCTGAAATTTTTCATAATGATTCCTGATATGATTAAAAAATTCAAAAGTTTTTCTTCTGGCAATTGAAAGGCGTCAAATGTATGCCCTGATCAACTGGGAAGACACATCAATTTTATATGTGACACAAAACGATCAGTTTCCAAATATAGTTCAAAATCAATAGTGTCTTCTTTGCCCACCTCCGTGCCACTGGTATCGTTTGGGAATTAATGAAGGGTACTTTAAACTTATTTGAATTTCCTTTAGGAACATTCTTGATTACATTCTAAGGTATAAAACAGAATGAAAACCTATAAATCTTTCAGAAGCAGCGGAATTGTAAATACCTCCTTCCATTCAACTTGTCTAGCAATCTCATCAACGACATAAAATACTGTGAATATATTGCGAAACAGAGAAAAAAATCATTTCAATCAAATAATTAGTATAGTTCAGGAAGTTCAAGTTTATAAGATTTATTCAATACAAATTATTGAATGTTTGTTAGAAATAATCCTGAACTGAACCAAATAATCCATACATAGAGAAAAACAATTTCTTTGAGTTCAAGATACTAGCACTTCTTTCCCACTACTTTAAAACCAAGTGAATATCGCAATTTTGGACACAGAATTTGGGAGTTGGTCACTACAAACCAAAATATAGTTTCTCAGTACCCAAACCAAATTTTGCTGCACCACTCATACTACAGATGAAGTACGGGCAGCTCTACACTGAGAAAAATCTGGGGAACATATCATCAAAAAATTCTAGTGTATATCACAATATTTACATTGGTATTCATTTAATGTCCATAAAATAGTGTTTTCGTCAAGTAACTGCATTCTCACGAGCAATTTCAAGAAGTATCCGTGAGACTTATATGAGCTAAGAGAGACGAGGACCTCATATTTCAAAGTGCGATCCTAAGTACGGAAAATATGTATGACTCAGGAGAATATTTTTTTAGTGAATACTCGCAATTTCATTTTCCCTCCTTAAAATAAATATGTGCTTTTGAAGAACTGAAGAATTGAAATCGATAAGAACTATTACATTTAACTTAACCTGAACACATCATTTTGTTACAGCTTTTATCTTCCTGTAGCAAATTATAAGTAGTTGGATGAAATTACAAAAAATGGTCAGAAACTGAGTTACTTTTTCACAACCTGAATTGAAAATTGGGTTGAGATTTTCACATGTTGTGAATGCTTTCTCGATTATTCAAAATTTTCAAATGCTTTTTGGAACAATTATCAGTCCCATGGGGAGTTTGTATCAACTCCGTTATGAAGTATTTTGGAAAAGATTAGCAGTACCTACCTAGTATCGTCAAATAATTTTAATTTTAGCAGTTTCAATGAAATGATCAACAACCATTTGCTGTTTTCCTGAAAACTTCCAGACCTCAAGAGTCGTATTAAAGACGAATCATAAAGCTCATTGCCCAGGGAATATAAAAATAGCACCAATTCATTTATTATTTCGCCTAGTTGTTCTCTGGACAATTCCATATTATACAATATAAAAATCCACCATTCTGGGAAAGCTCATGTAGTAGTAAAATGAGGAAAAGAAAATAACTTCTGAGCAAACAATTTATAAAAGATGGAAGAACGTAATGGTTGTGATAGTTCAAAACTATCTAAACATTAACAAAAGTTTTGTAAGAACTATGTCACAGCAATATTTCAAATAGTTATCCTTTTCTGACTGAAACAACTAAAAAACGTCTCACAGACTAGTACCAAAATACTTGAAGGGTTTTTGTTTCTGAAACACAGGAAGAGATTAACCACACTATAAGGTATGCCAACGACATGGTATGGGGGAAAACTCACCAATGGTGTTAAGAGGGCAAATATGGTATGCTGATAGCACTAAAACAAGCAATAGAGGTTGGAATATGCGGGAAGGGGTCGAGGCAAGAATCTCCTGAGTAATCTCCAGTTCATCAGAAGATCCGGAGTACCCACAAGATAGACCTGAAAGCGGGGAACCAAAAGGTACTTTGTCGATCTACGTGCCTATCGGCCAGCCCCACCGAATAATAATAATAATAGATCGATTTAGGGGGAAATTCATCATGCTATTTGAGGCTCTGATGTAAAGTTCTTTGAATCAAATTTCAAATTGCTTGAAAGAGGAGGAACAGAAAATCAGTAGTCTGGAAATGATCATGGTTGAATTCACGAGGCAAAGGAATACAGAGGATACAGAGGTTAGTCAAAGCTCTAAGAAGTAGTAAATTTACATAACAGAAAGAAACAGAAAGAAAAAACTGATATCTGGTCTTGATATCTCATATCACAAATCACAGACCAAGGAAAAAATTAGATGTATACCAGGTGTATTTATCTGTTGATTCTATGAGTACTACACTTTTTGAAAGCATCCTCTTCTTGGGGTGATTTTAGTATATATGTAAATTCTGGATAGTGTATACTAGAAGTCAATTTTTAGTGATCCCAAATTGATGACTAATTTCTTTTGCTGATGTCCTCAACTTGCCTCAACGTGAATATTGCCTATTAACTCCTTTTCTGACTCTCTTCAGCTTTCACTCTTTGACTATTTCTTGGGTTTTGTACAAGTTTTCTTTCAGAGAAGCAAACTCAGAGAAACGCCCCGTAACAATTCTCATTTGGTTTCTACCAGCAACTATTCAGTTTGTTTGGCAATGTCTTTTAGTTCACTGATATTTGGCACCCAGATTAGTTTCTTCATATTGTGTTCTTGAGGATTCTTAGCACTTCCATGGTTTCCACACTAGTCTGGACGTCACATTCTGGCATAGCACATCCTTCAGAGCTGTCTGACTGTTTGAAACTATGCAGACCTGCAAACTGTTGTTCCGCTTGAATGTATGCCTGGAATATTGCAGAAGAGAGTAGTCTGTCTGAAACTTTCCACATCCTGTTCCATTGTTATTTCTTGACACGTCTAATTTTTAAGTTTGTTAAAATTGTTATTTCCGTTAGCCGGCTGCACCCCTACGAGCAACCGTCAGAAGTCCTCGGGAGATCTGAACGAGCTAGAAAAGGCATGCACGAGACCGGCGAGCATGCCGGGAATTGAACCCACGATCGACCATATTATTTAGAGGCGTATGCTCTATCATCACGACCACCACGACCCATATGAACCAGCAGGTCAATCATCTGATAATCTACTCTGGCATTCCGTCTTTTGCTTCTCCATGGTTACCATAGAGAATATTTTTGAAAGAAGACTGCAGATTCATATAGTCTGATATATCACTTCAAAAATTGACTCTTCTACTACTCTGTTGATGTTTATGTATCCTGACCTGGAAATTATGAAGGCACAGAACGGACATCAGCTGAATTTCGTCTTACAACAGATTTGAGTATTCCTGAAACTTAAACGGGGATATTCACGAAAACAGGAAGGCATATCTTCTATGAGTCCAATTTTTCTGGATCCATAAAAATTCAGCAGCTACTTGAGCATTGACTGAATGAGTAGTTCAAACTCTCTGGAAACAGAGCATCAGGGCCAAATGGATAGTCGCGTGAAAGCTATTTGTTATCTAGAAGGTCATGGAAATAGACAAATAGAAGAAATGGTAACCTAAGTGCTTATGTCTCACATTTGGAGATATTTATTTTTTGAAAAATATGGTATTAGTAGTGGTATTAGATTTCTCCAGGGCATTTGATAGCGTTTGACACTATCAGAGACTCCTCGCCAAACGTCCATCTTGATTTGTTCCCCAGTTGTGTTTCTTGTTATCCAGCTTTTTCTCAGAAAGATCCCTTCAAGTGGTGGTTGATGGAGTGTCATTCGACATTCTACCTTTAGAAGCTGGTGTTCTGCAGGGATCCATTCATTCTAGCACTAACACTGTTTCTTCTTTACGCCAATGGTACGTGGTGGTTTGCTGGTGGAGCGTTTGCCTCTCAAACGTAGGGTCGTGTGTTCGATTCATAGCTTGGTCACCGGCCTCGTGCTGCGTCTTCCCTTGCTCGCACAAGGCTCTCGAAGACCTCTGATGGTTGCAAATAGGGGTATAATAGGTTGACGGAAATAATATTGAGTTTAAAAAAATCATTGCCCTGTGCACAGTTGTGCAGGTGATCGTACAGTTCATACCACTTTCTGTTTCCAAGCTCCGATATGAGCTTGTATAGCCAGGAATGGTTGGGGAAGGAACCTAAACGATTTAAATATACACTTAATGAAAATTTATTTGATGAAACTGTTTACTAAAAAGCCCGATCTCGCATTGGCACAGTTTTGCAGATGATAGTACCATCCATATCTCTTTCTCTTCCAAAGCTCCAATTTCAGCCTGTGAAACCAGATATGAACAGTAAAGAACTTGAACGATTTAAATATGGACTTTCTAGAATTCTAGAATTGGGATCCAACAACTCAATAGAATTTAGGCTGTGTTAGAAGTTTATTGTATCTCAAAGTGGAGTGGTGTGGGTTTACGATGCATATGACTTTGAGTTTTTCTGCATCGTTAATAGTATTTAATGCGAACAAAATTCAAGCATGTTTATCCTTTGTAAAGCCCGACCTACAGTCCTCTATTTTGAATTTTGATACTCGGTGTTACCATCAGCACCACCCTTTCATGGGAAAGTCATGTGAGGTCCATTGCCAAAACTGCCACTCAAAATCTCTGTGTTATGCACAGATGTAAAGCACAGATCCGACCTGTCCTGTAACACTGTTTCCATAAATGGTAGTATGCAGCCCCTAAACACGCACTGAAACTTTCAGATTGTGTCCAAAGACACAGAGACGTCGGCAATCTGTCTGTTTTATAGATATTTTCATAAACGATGCTATTGTGAAATATCACCAATCGTTCCACCGTTAGCGTTCCCATCGAGACTGACCTGTCGAGATCAGCCTCTACATCCCTCTGATATTTGGAGACATGTCGAAGGACATATATTTCCCAGAGCTCGATCTTGTAATAAACGGCAGAGCTTTGGAACTCACTGCCTCGGTGTTCCCTGAGGCATGCAACCTGCAGAAGTTCAAGCAGAACACCAACTGGCAACTTTCCCTCTGTTCTTACGATGTTCTCTAAACAACAGGATTTTCCTTCTCGTAGGAGCCATAGAACTTTGAAGAAAAGTAAGCACACGGATATGTACTGAGAAAATGAAAAAGATTTTCCACGACAAAACTCGAAAACTAATAATAACATTCAAATTTTCAACACTAGTCAGTAAAATTAATGAATATTGAGTTTAGAGGCATTGAAAACTGATTGTATTCTGGAAAGAAAAATGTATGTCAAAATTATATATATAAGCTACCACTAGCTCATAGCTCTAAATGTCATCACTTACCACTTCATCAAGCGACTAGGACCGGAGAATTTGAATGCCAACACCACCCCTCTCAGCCTTCAGTGAATGAGTGATGTTGGTTGCCTATCCTCTACACACCACTTTTCTATTTATATTATCGACTCCGACTTGACTGGATGAAGTGTTTCTGATTGTGAAATTTAGTCTATAACATACGGTTACATGATATCATGTAATCTCTAAACATCAGATTGAAGTTGAGCAGGAAGGCGACATTATCTGGGATTATGAAAATTCTAGACATTGACGTACCTAAATTACTAAATTTATGGATGGAGAGAAATTCAATATGAGGCTACCTCGGTTAGGCATATATTTCTTCGAGTGAAAATAATCAAAAAGTTTAGGACTCTTGTCCAGGATCTAATAAACCCGATCAAATATTATGGTAAAAATATGCAAAAGACAATATCAATTTATTTGACGTTTTTCAGTCGAAACTATTCGTTTCATTTATTTGTTTTGTTTGTTTCCGTAGATTGATGAGTTTTATAAATCAGAAACCAAGAAACATTCTATTGACAAGTCACAAAACAATACATTTCAACATTGGGTTATGTTGAAAGTTAGAACCGAATGAACAAATAAATATAAATATACATATCTGTCACAGTATTAAAATTATCAATAGGAGAGAAATATTTGTTCTCGAGCAGTGACATAGAACGCTAACAGCCTAGTGATGACTAATGACCACAGCAGTCGATGCCAACACACCATAGAAAAAAAAACAGCCTAGTGTATAATCTCTAATTAAGAATAAAATACTATAAAATAGTAGGACGCTGACAACACCAAATAAGTTCCCCTGTATATTGTAAAATTAATTAATAGATAGATAGATAGACATATAGATAGTTTATTCATCTTTTAGATCACAATAGTGACATCAGACAAGTCATAAAATACATATGGTATATAGAACATTACCAGGAACATTCAGAACACATTATACATATTAAAATCATTAAAAAAAATTAAATCACAGTCTTGTTTTATCAAGGGATACATATTCATTTATATTATAAAAACTTCCTTCAACGAGAAACACTCTCAGTTTCCTTTTGAATGCAAAAAAATTGTCATCTCGAACATCTTTCGGTAAATGGTTTTTGCCCATATAAGATGGGCTTTTTTCATATAACTTGGATGTATGCTTAGGAATCTGCAGTAAATTGGCATTTCTAGTTGAATGATTATGATTATCAGAATTTCTCAGATATTTACACAAATTTTTCCTCACATATAGAATACTATGGTATATGTATACTGAGTAATATTATTTTGGCGTGCAGGTGTCAGTTGGTTTCAAGTTGAAAATTAGTCACATAATTCTTTTCTGAGATATGAAAATTCGATTTGCATTTGTGGTGCAACCCCATAGTATTATGTTGTATGAAATATGAGAGTATACAATAGCATAATATACATTCAATAATTGTGGCAAACTGAGAATATTTTTCAGTTGAAGGAGAGCATAGTAGCCACTGTTTATTTTTTTACATACATGATTAATATGTAGAGTCCAGCTCATATCAGAATTGATCTAGGTTCCTAAAAACTTTGCAGAATCAGACATTTCAATATCTTTTCCATTAACATTTACATGCATTTGAGAAGTAATCTTTAGCCGTGAGTAGAACTGCATGAAAATAGTTTTATTGGAATTAACAATTAAAAAATTTTTAGAACACCAGTTTGTGAATTCTTGTGATTTTATATTAAGTTTTTCCTCTGATTTTTCATAATTTTCTGCATTCACAGCAAAGGAACAATCATCGGCAAATATAACAGTGCATTCTGTACTTATGTATGCTGGCATATCATTTATAAATAGCAGAAAGATCAAAGGACCCAATATGGAACCCTGTGGAACTCCTAGGTTAACGTCATGAAAGTCGGAAGTCTCATCTTTGAGTTTCACATGAATTTGTCTATTTACAAGATATGACATTATCTAGATTATATAATTTCTTTTCTATAATAGAGTGATTCAGAGTATCAAATGCCTTTGATAAATCGAAGAAGAGCGCTCCAACTAATCTATTTTTTTCAAGGTATGTATACACATATTCGAATAGATCACAGGCAGCACTCTCCGTCGATTTGCATTGCCGAAAGCCATTTTGGTGATTTGTGATGATCTTATATTTCGTAGTAAATGATATTATTTTATTGTGTACGATTCTTTCTATTAATCAATAGGTGGAACAGTAATAGGTCGATAATTATCGATAGCAGTGGTATCATTGCTTTCAAAAACTAACGTTACAGTTCCAATTTTTAATTCTTTTGGGAATTCACCAAGTTGAATAGATAAATTAACTATATAACTAAAGGGTTCAGCTATAAATATGCCTATTGTTTTGATAATTTTTGTTGTTAAGCAATCCATTCCAAAAGAATTCGTATTTTTGAGACTATTAATTACCTCAATGACATCATTGTAGTCTACCGCGGTCCAATAGAAAGTATTACAAGAGATAAGCGAATGGGTAATATTTTCAATACACCTATCACCAAAATGGGTTTGAATGGCTACACTAGGGTTAGAAGATTAATATTTAGCAAAAGCATTTGATATAATCTTTCTATCCTTTATTACTTCATCTCCCATTTTTATCTCTATGCCTTTAGCAACTTCAATTTTCCCTGTTGTTTTTTTAACTAGACTCGATATTTCCTTTGGTCTCTCTGTCACAGACCTACCATCTATACATTTCTGAAAATATTCTTTTTTTGATTTAGATATTTCTTGTGCATATAATTTCTTTCTACTCCTATACTGATTTTCATATTCCTCACAATTGAAGGGTTTTTTAATCAAGAACATATCTTTCATCTATTTTCCCATTTTTACAATTTCATCTGTAATCCACGAGTCTTTATGTTTGTATTTCATAGAACCTTGTATATTTTTTGTCACAATGGGACAGAATAGGTCAACACCATAATTTACTATATTTAAAAAAATGCTATAAGCTTCATTGATATCATTATAGATGTCATTTACATTTGCAAAATTTTCATAGGAAAAATAATATTTCAGTTGATAAAGAACAGTGTCATTTATGTTTCTAGATTTGATTGTTAGTGGTAAATTTGTTTTTTGTGTATTGATTTCAGCTCCAAAACTCATGATCAGACCCAGATGATCTCTAATATTGAAATTTTCAACTCGTTCCTTATATTTATATTGGGCTATGTTTGTGAAAATATAATCTATTTTAGAAATTGATTTCATATTGTTTTTATTACTGAAAATCCTTGTAGGTTCCGTATTCTGACAATGCAGATCAAAACTTTGCATGAGATCTATGAATGTATCTTTATGATTGGATACTTTGAGAATATCAATATTGATATCACTACAAAAAACTATTATGTCCACTTTAATTGAACTTTGTTCTAATATTTTGGTTAGTCTATTCAGAAACAACTCATTATCCCCATTAGGAGGTCTGTAGGTGTTTATAATACAATATTTTGTCCTATTTATTTCTAAAGATATTGCACAACATTCAATGTGTAATTCTAGGGACTGGTCTTTTACATATTATAATTTTTTATAGTCAATATTATCACTAACAAATATTAGGACGCCACCATGTATATGGTTTTGTCTAACGAAATAGGCACCTATAGAATAATTGCTTAAATTCACCGAATTTATACAAAGTTCATTACACCATGTCTCTGATATGCAGAGAATATCTGGTGTTTCGTCTTTAATTAGAATTTCGAGTTGGCTGATATTATTTTTGATAGACTGACAATTCAAATGTACAATTTTGAGAAAATTGTTCGGTATATTTTTCCTAATTTTCAACTTAGTTTGCATTTTAGTGTTCTCAGAAATCACTTTTGTTATTTTATTCACTATGTTCGTTTCGAAATGGTTTCCGAAATTGAAACCGCTTTACAGCAACTTTTTGTGGCCAATATGAAGAATAAGAATATAAAGAAATTACGTCAACTTAGATTCGAGTATGAACAAGTATGGCTGTTTTTTTTTATATTTGCCCCTGCGTATCGTGGGGATCTCTTATAGCTGGAGTCTCGAAATCTAGATGACAACTAAGAGTAATGATTATTTTTTGTTCAAGGAAGACTATCATTACCGACAGCAAGACCACTAACGCATAGCACACATAAAATATGCCTCCTTCACATTTTTAATTGAGAAGTTTGGAGAATATCGTATTAATACATTCTTTCCATCTGAGGATACTATAAATAATTGTGCAAAGAAATTTACAATTTTCTTCAAGCGTTACTGTTTCATAATTGATTCATAGTTCCTCAGTGTCGACTCTTGTGAATTGAACAGCCACGGTTTTTGAATAGTTCATAATCAAAACGATTTTAATTGCTTATTAAAGTGAAGGACAAAGTTCTCTGTTTTTATAAATAATTCTTTCATGTCCCAACTATATAATATTATTGACGTATCACCTGCAAACATAAAGACTTCTACATCGCTTATGTATTCAGCAAGGTCGTTGGTGAACAAAAAAATATTAGAATGCGAAGAACACTACCTTGAGGAACACCAGAATCTATAAGAAATTCGTCAGAAGATTTGCCATTTACCCACACTATCAATGAACGCTCTTTAAGAAACGAACTAATCCTTATTCTGATATATCGCCTCAAATCCAGAGTATTTTGATTTTTGATAAAATTAAATTAATGTTCAGGGTGTCAACCGCATAAGATAAATCAAAAAAGCACTCCAATAGTAAATTTTAATTTTACACACTATATGTACCTACAAACAATGATGTCCTGCAGTGCAATCTCTTTTAGAATAATGTCAATGTGTGATAGTCATATTTTTTATGTACTGGGCTTTTATCGAAGCTATTTTGCCATCGATTTATTCAAATAGTATTTACGCTAATTGAATATTTCAAGGAATGAAAAAATAAAAAAAAAACAATTGAGTAATACCCTTGAGAGAAGCTCTCTATTTTCTCAATTCAGCTTCTCAGTAACTGCAATTGAACAAAATATCAAGAGTAGTACAACTGAAAAAATACGTTTAAAATTTTACTGATATTCTCCGATTTATAAGAGAAATATATAACAATTAAAAAAAATAGAAGTGAGTTTTCAAATCATTAAATAATTAGGTGAATATTTAAGTGCCTCAAATACTCTCAGGTAATCAAATATTAGGAATTATTACCAAAACTTCCCGATATCCAAAAATAGTTATTTTTGTATCTAGTGCGCGAAATGCTACTTTGGTGATCGAGAACTGATTTTTTTTAACGAGGCACAGCCAAGTTAAAAAAAATAGTCGAGATTACCAAAGTATTTCGCGCATGAGATGCAAACAAAATTTTTTCTACAAACGTCAAAAATATTGTTCTAAAATAAGTAATAACTATGAAAAATAGTATTGAACTGGCTTAAATAATTTTTCCAAATCAAGTAATTACTGTAACTGTGGAAATAAAATGGCATTTGTTGACAATTATTTCAAAGTGACAGTTCTTGACAATTATTTTGGAGCGACGATGAACTAAGCAGTACCACACCTAACTTGATAGATGCAGCCAATTCCGTAATTTCCAACCTTTTACCGGAGAAATCGAGGCGGCAGTATGAAAATGCATATCAGCAATTTAAAGAGTGGTGTGAAGCAAATAAAGCCAGAAAAATATCTCTCACAATTTGAAAGCCTTAATTATTGTTCTAAATTAATAAATAAACGATTTCTTGTTTTTTGCTTGATTGAGGAGTTGAGGACCATATAGTTTACCTGCAGTGTGCGAAATATATTTCGCACATTACTTCGCGCACGGTGTCATGGTAACGAATGAAAATGAAAAAAAGTGCCACTTCGCATACTGTTGTCAATGCGCGAACCTTGTCATTTTTTGACGTTTGTAGAAAAAATAACATAGTGACTTCTAACAAAATAATCTATGATAATTTACCATATCATTCGACGCACAATTTTTTTTTATACTTACCTGAGTCGCAATTTTTTTCTATTTAAGCAAGTAACAATCACAAAAACTAAAGTCAATTGTATATTTGAAATAATCCATTTGGTATTTGCTTGTTCCTCATGAGGGAAAGTTTTATAAGCCTATTATGTAACATGAGAAAGAGTTGTGTTGTATATAATAGAGGAAACTTTCTAATTCAACCCTTTTACGGTTACATCTTATGTAAGAATTCAGTCCTTTACAAGAAGTAGTGCAGTGCTAATGGCCAAAAAGGCACAGTTTTAAGATGTTACTGTGTAATAAGTAACGAGTCAAGTTTAAAAGGATTATATTGTGATTGTTAATCTACTGCCAGGTAAATATGAAATTTAATTTAAAGAACTATTAAAGCTCTGACCTTTGGAAACTTTTCAAATGATTTATAGTAAACGTTTCAAATTCATTCACATTCTATCTCAAGAATTGAAGGTTTGTTTGGGTGAACCGCAAGACTTTCATCTCTGTTTCAATAGAATGAATTTTATTATATAAGTATAATCAATCAATCGAAATAGGAATAAGTGTAAAAAACCTACTTGGAGTAGATGATTAAAAATCTAATTTAAATTAGCGATGCATCATTTTAATGTGTTTAATGTGTTTTCACAATTTTTGGTTCAGGTGAATAATATAATCCTGCAATAGTCATAGAATATTTTGTAGAAAAGGTGGGAATTGGTTAGTGAAGATGAATCTCTAAGAAGTGGGGTGTGAGAAATATTTGATTGTCAAATATTTTGCATGTTGTTCAAATTTTATTCCTTCAACTCGTCGAAAACCATGTTTTCGTCAATATCCTAATCCATATAAGAAATATTTTTGAGTATCAATGGAATTTTTGGGTCAGAAAAAAGATAGTTTTTCTCGACTATTTCCCTCGTATGAAATTTCTCATGATATGAATGCAATTATAGAAAAATTACAGAAATTGCACTGCGATAACATCTCATAGCCATGACACCACGAACAATACTAAAAATGTCAGATTAATTCCAAGAATTGAAAAAATCTCACGTGTCTAGCACAATTTAATTTATTGTCTTTGTCAGTACTATTCTATTTCTCACAAAAAAAACAATATTTCCTTATTCCTGAAATAATACAATGAATTACAGTCGTGCATAAAAGTGACCATATAATTTTACATTCAAGCGTGTCATCTTATAAAAATTGCACTCCGTTTTTTTTAAGTATTTTGTAAAAGAGCCCTCCTGCTTCTGATTGGGGCTCTTTCGCCAAAATTTGAAAATAAACTTGCAGTTTTTAAATAACACGCTTTCTTGCAAAATTATCCATAATTTTTATGAGCTCTCATAACCGAAAGCAGTACATACAATAATATTAAATCATGATAGTTTTCCTCAGTGAATTTTCAAATGAGTGTTCTCATTGATCAGGTTTTGGAAGCTTGTTATTGCTTATCATTTTGTGAAGGATAAGATGAACTCAATAATTGTGGAAAAGTTCTAAAGGAGTTTCACTAATGAATATTTCAACTATAGTACAAGAATTGAATTTTAAATACACATACTTGTATAAAAAAGGCTGATGATAAGATGCAAATAAATATTTTCGAAATTATTGAAAGGAAAATGAACAGCGGACTCAGTCCAGTAAAAGAATTTTGTTGCAAATGTGCATATGAATATTTTGCACAACTTTGGAAATGTATAACATGTTGAAACAGTGGTAAGTAGAGGGAACTGCTGGAAAGTACAAAATTAACTTGTTTAGTTGGTAACAAGAACAAAAGCAAATTGAAAAAAAATTCGGATCATAAAACTCAAGAAAAAATACCCCAAAAAAATCCCTGACAAAGAAATCCACCAGGAAAAAAATTCTCAACTGAAAATGTCTTCATACTTTGATAATTGAATTATTAATAATTTATTTCAAAATAATTCGCTATTAAATATCCACCCAATAACAAGACAAATGGTCAATTTCCACGCACTCAAATATAAAAAAAAATTCAAAAAATTACACATCGCAAATTTTTTTTGTTTGATTACTTCGCACTCAAAAGTCTACTTGAGTTTAGTTGGTTCTGGTTACAACAGACTAAAAAATTACTCATCTTCTTGGCCACCGAATCAACTGAATCGGTCCAGTATGACCTGACACAGTATTTTTTTTTATATGTACATATGATAATTAGTTCTATGAATGATAAGAATTACAGTACAATTTATACTTTTGGAGATTTATTTTCTCAGGTCTTTTCTACTGTGTATTTACCTTCGTAGATATTTATTCTGGGATTTTTTTTTCCAGGGATTTTACTTTTTATTTCCTAGATTCATTTAGTTCATTCAAATTGATAACGTCAGAAGTCTTTTTTATTTCTTTCCAACAATTGCACCTATTGACGATAACTTGATTTATTGCAGTATTTAATTTTTCCTCAATGTTTTGAGTCCTTCATTTGCCTAGTATATGAGCACGTCGACATCGATATCTTTTGTTGGAATATTCTCAAGCAGTCCATAATTGGGATATTTAAAAATGTCTGCTAAGGATAATAATTCACATTGACGTCAAATATTAAAAACTGTGATTTTATGACATACTTAAAAATTAATAACGAGAACTTTCTTAATAATTTTTCAGTAATAACAGTAACAGTAATAACAAATTTGTCATGAGAGGAATGCAATTATCGAAAAATTACAGAGGAAATTTCCCTCACGTGTAAAAACGTCCATAAGAGGAATGCAATTACCGCTGGCTCACAGCGATAATTGCACTGTAGTGACACGTTTCGTGTCACGGCAGTGCAATTATCGCATTAGATGTCAATTCAAGTGAAGTCGCGCGATTTTAATGTCAGAAGTGAGACTTCAAATGTGTCATCTACCTACAAGTGTTCATATAAGAGTGAGGTGTGATATTTCCTACCGAATACCACTCGTGCATTGAAAATTAACCAGATAATTCTGAGAAAAACGTGTTTTTTTTATAAAAAACCGCACTCGGTTATTTTTTTTCGTTGTTTAAAAAAATTGCCCTCCTCCTTTGGAGTCGGGCAATTTATGCTTTGAAACAACGAAAAATATCAACTCGTGCAGTTTTTAAAAAAAAACATGTTTTTTTCAGAATTATCGGTAATTTTCAATGCACTTGTGGTATTACCCCCGGTAATTGCTATGAGGAGCTATAATTGCACTGCGAAAATATCCCGTCGCCATGACACCACAAAAAATACTGAAAAATATCAGATAAACTTCAAAAATTGAAAAAAATGTCGTGTGTCTGGCACAATTTTATTAATAGCCTTTGTCAGTACTAGTATGATATATTTCAGATAAAAAAATGAAATTTCTTAATTCGTGAAATATTCCTATGAATTACACTCGTGCATAAAAATTACCAGATAATTTTACATTCAAGCGTGTTACTTTATAAAAATTGCACTAGGTTATATTTTCGTATTTTGTAAAAGAACTCTTCTTCTTCTGATTCGGGCTCTTTCGCCAAAATATGAAAATAAAATAGTGCCAGCTTTAGAAAACACGTTTTCTTTCAAAATTTCCGCAAATTTTCATGCACTTGTGCAGTTATAACCGAAAAAAAAATCTTAAATGTTCCAACAAAGTTCAGATATTTTAATACAGTATAAAGGCATTTTTTTTAATCACAGCATGAATAGTGATACTCTTGACATCAGAGAAAATTGCTCAAATAAATAAAAACATTCTAGCCTATCAAAATAACCTCTTTAATAATAATTCCATTGACACGAAAGTGTATGAAATAGAACAATAACCGATTCCATGTAGTAAATCTTGTAGAACCTCCTTAGGGGCATGTGATAAATATAACTTTGTTCATTCTTTTATAGCAAGGGTTTCATTGCCTTAAGGCAGCTTCAGAACACTGTTTGATAATAAATCCTAGCAAATCCAAGGTCATGTTGTTTGGCAGCAAATACCACCGCGAAAAAGTTATCAACAATGTTAACATTTATATAAACAATGAGTAACTTGTGGTAGTGAAAGAAGCAAGAACTCTGGGAGTAACTATGGATTCTGATTTAAGATTTGAAAAGCATATCAATAAGCTACTGCAATGTGCCTATAGCAGACTGAAAATGATTTATGGTAACCGTAATTCACTTCCAACAAAAGTCAAAAAAATACTATGCGAGTCACTGATTCTTTCCCTATTCAATTATGGACCTAATTTAACCACCCAATATAAGAAAAAAGTACAAAAAATTCAAAATTCATGCCTGCGTTTGATTTTCAGTATCCGGAGGAGTCAAAGAATTTCATACAAACTCCGAGAAATCGGATGGTTGAACATGGACAATAGAAGAATACATCACAGTATTATCCTATATCATAAAGTTATAAATAAAAATTATCCTATATAATAAAGTTATAAATAAAAAAATGCCTCCTTATCTCTCTAGAAAAATATCGTACCGATGTCCATAACCTGAACATTAGAAATAGAGGTATTTTAACCATACCACCTTTCAAGACTGAACATTTTAGACGGTCCTTTAGTTACCAAATCTGCTTTCTATGCAACCCGGTTTTGGAAAAAATAAGATCATGGAGAGTGTCGAAATTTAAATCATTTTTAAGAAAACATTTATTGGACATCCAAAGATGAATTTTGAAAAACTATATGGAACATTAATCACTACCAAGAGTATCATTCTATTATGCTCAGTACCTATACTCTATTGATTTATCAGTATGAATGCACAGGCTGTTGCAAAAAATAAACTTCGTCCTTTGCTTTCAAACTATAAACTTTATTTAATTTGTGTATTGCTTTATCTGTATAAAAATGTTTGGAAGTAATAAAGACGATTTATTATTATTATTAAATAAACAATTGAAGAAATTAATTCGAGACTTTCACAATAATTCTCATCAAACTATGAATTCTATGTTTTTGTAATATCAAACTGGAATAAGAAGAAATAAGAAGAAGTGTGGTTTCTATAAGTTTTAGAGGTTTTTGACCGTTTGAAGGTTTTCTTTAACTGATTTTACAAGCTTTTTGACATCAGCAATCAACATGCCCCGTTTGTATGTCTTTAAGGTTCAAAATTTGTTATTAATTTTTCAAGCACTTGGTGAAATATCTTCAAGTTGAAGTTTTGCAAACCTATTAGAAACCGATAATATGACAAAAATTCCATAAAATCTTATCTCCTCGTCCCCCTCCAGCCCTCTGAGAGCTAGATAGAGAACGCGTAGGAATTCGGAAAAAATTCCGTTGGTTTCGACGAAAAAAAATGTCGGTCGAGGTCCCGAGTCACTTCCTTGAAAAAATGTGAGATAAATCGCGAAAAGAAATTATGAAAATTCTATAAAAATTGCGAAAAACATCGGACCGTCTAATAATTGCTTTACTTGTGTGCAATGCATGTTGTCATCAAGGTTTTTAAAATTTCTGGGACTCAAAATCAAATTTGGGTCCTCCAAATCGATTATTATAAAAATTCGATCAATTGCGACACTTTTTTTGGTTACAAATTGATTATTTATTAAAAGTGTAAATATCTTCTGTGAAAAATTTTGTTTTCTAGTTGAGATGGTTCACAATTAATTTGAATTGCTCAAGAAAGATAAGTATAGGAAAATGTTTAATATAATAATGTTTAACAACAAGTAAATTATATAGGTACGAAAGGAAAGGGTAATATTTTTTAACGTTATTCATCATCCCCCTTCTCTGTCTGATCATACCAGTTGTTATCAGAAGAAAAATTTGGATCTAGAAACATTTGTAATATATATTACAGAAAGATCAATTTTTTTCTCGTGCACACATTTTTAATGTGGAATTTAGATAGATTATTTGAGCCGGCGGGGGCAGACTGCACTTATATAGGGGTTGAAATATATTCCTGTTATCATTAATAACTATCTGAGGCAAGTTTAACAAGTTTATACACTGAATTATAGATAAAAATATTTTCAAACAAAAAATATTACCAGCAATAAAAAGACAATATACCTAGATATAGAGGAAAAAGGAAGTGGAGAAAAGTTGGCCAAAAGTCTTTCTTCCCTTTGTTGGAAATCAGGTTTTCTGGCTCCTGAGAAAGCTCCATGAACAATTTGAAAGCTTAATTTGAAATCGTCGAAAAAGTCAATAGGCATTTTCCCTTCGTACTGGAGTGGGCCCTACCCGATTTAAAAAATATTTGGAATTTTGGGTCTTCAAGGGATGAACTTTCACCTCACCAAACGGAAGACGTAATAGGTCATCACATCTCAAAACCAGTGGCTCTCTAACTATTTATATGTATTTCTAGTTTCTGATTCATGTTTCTCGAAGGTATTTATTTATCTATTCATTCACTCGTTTTAAATCTCATGTTTACTTCCTTTTATATTTTTTCTTTTTTTGTATAATATATTGTAAAGGTAGATGTTTAACGATTTTTTTTATTTATTTAGTCTGTATCGATTAGGGCGTACATTCTCAGCATACTTAGTATCGTATGAATGTATATGGTGCTCTGTTTTGTTAACGAGGTTGATCTCTTGTGAATCTCGAGAACCGCCTCGTATATAAAAATTGTATGTAGGGGCATTATTCTTTAAAGAATGAATATAGGCTTACACTCCACTTTAATCATATATGAATTGTATTATCAGTATTAAACTGAATGTTCTTGTTGAGACCTTCGAAAGAAGAATTCTGGTCATAATATATCTCTGTGTATTTGCAGATACTGCAATTCGTTAATACTCTCTGCAACATAACATATTCTACAGTTAAAGAAAAAATTGTTGTCCCCCACTGACTTTCCATCGACTCATTCATGCCCAGGGTTGGAAATTTTCAGTACCTCAACTCCAACAAAGTATCTTCTAGCTCCACGAGTTCATCCCGAATATATTCGGGGGATACAGCCAAAATTATTGATTTTATATTCAGTGGTGCATCCGGACGCATGTGCATTGTTGTCAGATCGACTTAGTCGCATAGCAATATCATCTGCCTTACACAAATCCTTACACGTAGCACGTCATTGACGATCCAGGTCCTAATTAGCTCATTTACCTCTATAAAATAATATAATCAGACTGTTCAACTACCAGATATTGCACTTATTCCAATTCCCTTGCAGTTGTTTAGCAACATCAACAGGATTATTCAACTCAAAAATAACTTTTCTTAATATGCTCGAAAGTGGTATCACAAAGTGACGAGCTACGTTTAGAACATACCCGCCCAGCTATTTGTATTTCGGTCTAGCCTGGTCAGGACAGCGAAGAGAGGCACACCAAATAATGATACCCCCGCTCCTTGATTGGCAACCCCCGTTTCCATGGTAACGCCGGGTGGGGTCAGAGCCATCTTGAACGAGAATATCTTCCGGATACACATCTGACAGCTGATTGTGTTTGGGTGGATTCAATGGATGGTGTGATTGTTCTTGAAAAATATCTGTACCCAACGGAAATTGTGTTGAATTGAAGCAATCGGAAGATATATATATATATATATATATATATATATTTATATATATATATATAGGGTTATGATAAAGTAATGCACAAAATTCATGAAACGTACAACGATTACTTTTGAAAAAAAATGCAAAAACACGTCAAACTGTTTTTTTTATTCAGCATCTTTTGACATAAGTTACAAAAATAACACGTCAAAGTTAAGACGTCATCAACAAATTTTTTTAATGGGAAGCTAAGATTTTTATTACATTATGTGATAGAGCTTGTGTTTTTACACAAGGGAAAAATAGTTGTAGTAGGGCTCACATAAGAAAAAAAACGAACAAATTGATAAAAAAAACGTAAGTTTCATAATAACTTTTCAATTAACTAAACAGTCCATTAAACCAACTTTGACGTGTTATTTTTGTAACTTATGTCAAAAGTTGCGGAATAAAAAAAACAGTTTGACGTGTTTTTGCATTTTTTTCAAAAGTGATCGTTGTACGTTTTATGAATCTTGTGCATTACTTTATCATGATACTGTATATATATATATATATATATATATATATATATATATATATATATATATATATATAGTAGGAAGTTTTCGTGACTGATTATAATATGAAGTATTAAATTCGTGAGGTTGCAGTCAATTGGTGAGCTAATTAGAAATACTCTTTGAAATTTGTCGAGCTTTCGACAATGTTTATTGTCTTCTTCAGGACGACTACAAAATGTATGGTTTACAGTTGGTATAAATATAAATATAGATAGCTACTTACTAACGTGAGAATTAAAATGAAATTGGGACCAAACGGACAGAAAACATGACATTAGATGATGACAATGATGATGACAATTTAAATTTGATAACTAATCAAGAAGGAAAATTCTGATACAGGGTGAAATAGAATATTTATTCAATTTGAGGAGGTAGGTATAAATTTAACTGAGATTATTTACATCTGTTTTTTTTGTTAATCGATTCTTCATTTTCATTGATGTGTATCATTTCCAGAAATATCCTTTTTGTTTGATTACTTTCAATATCTAAAATAATTGTATCATTATAATTCATTTTATGGTCATTTTGATTTACATGTTCCGATAAGGCACATGAGTTCTTATTACATTTACAGTCACTTTTATGTGAAATAATGCGACTGTTAAGATTTCTCGATGTTTGACCAACATAAGATTTGGAACAATCCATACAAGGTATTTTATAAATGACATTGGATTTTTGTTTATTTTCAATGGGATTTTTAACTTTTGTATGTAATTTTGAAATTGTTTTAACATTTCTCTTTGCAATTATAATATTTTCGTATTTTACTACATTTGTCAATTTTGGTGTAAGTTCTTGGATATATGGTAATGACCGGAAAACAGGGATTCTTTCATCTGAAGTGGAATTATGATGTGTTTGAATCATTGATGAATGAGTTGTAGTAAAAAGTAACTTATTTATTAAGTGCTTTGGATATGAATTTTCTAATAAAATTTTTTGAAATTCCATTAAACATTCTTGTTTCAAACTGTGGTGGGTAATTTTCAAAATTCTAGTTTTCATAGATTTAATCATGGTAATTTTCATTTTCCCGTCATTACCATATATCCAAGAACTTACACCAAAATTGACAAATGTAGTAAAATACGAAAATATTATAATTGCAAAAAAAAATTTTAAAACAATTTCAAAATTACATACAAAAGTTAAAAATCCCATTGAAAATAAACAAAAATCCAATATCATTTATAAAATACCTTGTATGGATTGTTCCAAATCTTATGTTGGTCAAACATCGAGAAATCTTAACAGTCGCATTATTTCACATAAAAGTGACTGTAAATGTAATACGAACTCATGTGCCTTATCGGAACATGTAAATCAAAATGACCATAAAATGAATTATAATGATACAATTATTTTAGATATTGAAAGTAATCAAACAAAAAGGATATTTCTGGAAATGATACACATCAATGAAAATGAAGAATCGATTAACAAAAAAACAGATGTAAATAATCTCAGTCAAATTTATACCTACCTCCTCAAATTGAATAAATAATCTATTTCACCCTGTATCAGAATTTTCCTTCTTGAATAGTTATCAAATTTAAATTGTCATCATCATTGTCATCATCTAATGTCATGTTTTCTGTCCGTTTGATCCCAATTTCATTTTAATTCTCACGTTAGTAAGTAGCTATCTATATTTATATTTATACCAACTGTAAACCATACATTTTGTAGTCGTCCTGAAGAAGACAATAAACATTTTCGAAAGCTCGACAAATTTCAAAGAGTATTTCTAATTAGCTCACCAATTGATTGCAACCTCACGAATTTCATACTTCTTTATATATATATATATATATATATATATATATATATATATATATATATATATATATATATATATATATATAGATATAGATAATAAAGATACAACATAAAGAATTCTACTGATACGAACACTTCAACCACCTCAAAATACCATTTTCTCCAAAAATTCACACGGGAATTATGAGGCAAATATTAGACACAAAACTATTAATTCCCTGGCTAATACCACGACAAACATTGCAAGTGCTTCTTGTAATCAAGAGGAAGAGTTTAATTTTCATGTTTGTCGAGAAAATATTAATTTTCATTTATTGAAGGAACAGATTAACTGATGAAAATATACTGAGTCAAGAAAAGACTTTATTATATTACTTTGTTAGAAAGTGACTATAGTTTGAAGTTCTGATAGTTGACCGATGATGAACTCCTCAATGTGCATTCGGTTTCGTTCGGAACGTTAACATTTTCTCTTTCGGAAACTGAATGGGCTAGCACTGTAGCAATTTTGTTCTTCGAGGAGATACTTTCTTCAATATAGGTCTCCGCTACCGTACTACCCTTCCATTTTCTATGAAATTTTAATGTTTCAAAGGAAGTATACCACATTGACAAAGCGTAGATAATGTCAGGTTTTCTAAATTAAGGTATTTCGCTATGATAGAAGGAACACTTCCTATAGTATTTTTACCTACAGGTAACTCAATGCATTTATTATTTCTGTAGGTTAAAAAAAACCTACGCTGTTTACATCCTTTTGGTCGTAGTGCAATGTACTTTTTAACTAAGTTCAAGGCTCCTATTTCGCTTTCTTTAACAATGGTGAAACTTTTACTTTACTTTACAGGTCTTGGTTTCTGATACCTTGATCAGTAAAACGGCTCCTCTGTCTTCAATGTCATCAATTCTCATCTTGACCATTTTATCACGTCTTAAGCCTCCAAATACACCCATTGCCAGAAAAACTTTATGTAGCAGAAAAGTATCATCTGGGGCTTTTCTTATGAAAAGTAATACTTGTCCACCTTCCAACACCATTGATTTTTTAGGAATGTTTCCTTTTGATTTAACTTTCAGAAAGGCAATCAGTTGACTGAATTCTGATATATTAATATTTTCTTAAACAATCAATGTTGATTTCAGCTGTGAGTATTTGGTCAATAGACTATTTGCACTATATTTTTCAGACTGAAATAATGTAAAATAAATAAAAAATATTAATATTTTTCATGAGATAAACTCACCAGTTCCTGGAAGTATGCCATTAAGACAGTTTTATTTACAGTATTCACTCTGTTTTCATCTTTCCATTTCAAAAAATGGTCATACTCCCTCTCGTATAAGTATTTGTATTTCACAGGCAGTAAATTTTCAAATGCTTTTTCAGCTTAAGCGCCACATTCTGTGGGATCGCCATAATTATTATGAGCACAACCGTTTTTAGTTTTCTCCACTAACAAGCTTGTCAATTCTTACAAAAAACGCAGCGTCATTTTAATACAACCCTTAGCATCCTCTTCAATGTTTCCATGGCAATTGCATAGAAGCTCACTTGTGCACAGTTGCCGACCAGAACGCAGTAAATACTATAACAAGAAATTTATGCAGTGAACAACGTCGTTTAAGATAATTTTTTCGTGAAAAATAAAATCTTGTATGCACCACGAGAGTTACTAGATCCTAACGTCCATCGGGCAACATTCATCTCTCGGGCTAAAGGCCCTAGAGTGAATGTTACCCTCCGGGCGTTAGGATCTATATACCGCACTTGGTACATATATAGCGATTATAACCTGTTAACGAGCCTAACGCAAAAGAATTAATTTTGGTGAATTTCCGACGAAAAAAATTTTTAAACGAAACAGATTACCAGGAATTAACAGTGAAAATAGAGAAAATTGAAATAGGTGGAAACGTTTGAAAAGTTGGCCAATGAGTCTTTCTTTTGTTAAAATCATAATACATAGATAATATGTTCTTTCCAGAAATACTAGCGATAAAAACCCATCATTTGTAGATACCTAAAAATATTTTTTTAGAAAAGAGACAAGTTTTAAATCACCGCAAGTAGTCAATGACAAAAAACGGTATTTTCTATTTGTTCTAACTTCATAAAGTTAGCGAAACATCGTATATTTTCTGAAAGAAAAGAGCAACAAAAGTTTTTTCTTTACAACTAATTAGCAACTTAAAGGTTGCAAATTATGAATACTTCAAAACGGATGAAATTGCAAAAGTTGTGTATTGAAAAAAGGGCAATTTTGTCTTTGGAACTACTTAATAGCGACAAAAAAGCTGCAAATTATATGGATACTCCAAATCAGATGAAAGCCAGAAATTGCAGAAGTTCATGAAGTTAGCAAAACATCGTTCATAGTATTAAAGGAAATAGCGACAAATAAATTTCCCTAAACTAATTAGCGGCAAAAATCGGCAAAACTGATCTGAGGTAGAATTTTTAGAATCGTAAATTTTCATAGGAAAAGAGCAAGATATTTTTTTTTCCTTGACTAATTAGCTACAAAACAGCGGCAAATTATGGAATAATCTGTCAATAAATTTCCTGTAGTTTTTTATATTTCTTCTGCTCTTGAATTTATTCTGGCTGTATATAACTCAGGGAACACCGCCTGAGGCAGTGACTTCCAAAGATTTGCCGTACGTTGATAAAAAACCCTTGGAAAGAAAATTTGTTTCGCTAACTTCATATATAGGTATTATTTTGTACGTTTTGGTTCACCAGTATATACGAGGATGTATTGATATCTAGTTAGCCTAGACCAGTTCCCTGCATGAACAAAATATTGCGTTACCATAGCAACGAACAATAACCTATTAGAAGTGTCAGTGTAAAGTTTGACGTCAAAAAAGTAAACCAGAGTTACGAAATAAATTAAACGAAAAAATATGTCCACCGAAATTGTAAAAATCGAAAAATTAGAGTATCGAGCCATCATCAAGTACCTGTATTTAAAAGGGTTAAGAGGTAAGCAGCTTTACGAAGATATGTTTAATACCCTTGGTGATCAATGTCCTTCGTATGCGACCGTGAAAAATTGGACTGCAAGCTTCAAAAGAGGTAAATTTTCCATTGAAGATGATGACTGTTCGGGAAGGCCAGTTTCTGTGTCAGTCCCCGAAAATATCGATGCAGTTCATGACATGATTTAAACAGACCGTCGAATTGGGCTAAAACGGACATCTGAAGCACTGAATATTTCATACGAACGCGTTCAACAATTAGTTCACGTCAATTTGGAAATGAGAAAAATTGCGGCAAAATGGATTCCCAAATGTTTTAATGTTGACCAAAAGCGTGCAAGGGTAGTAGCATCGCGTTCGATCTGTGCTCGATTTGAAGACTTCTCAAACCGAATTGTTACTATGGATGAGACTTGGGTACATTTCTACGACCCAGAAACCAAGCTACAATCGATTGAATGGCGACACTCCGGTTCTCCAAGACCTAAGAAGTTTCGTGTCCAAAAATCTGCTGGAAAAGTTCTCGCTTCAGTTTTTTGGGATTGCCATGGAGTAATCATGATTGATTTTTTAGATAAGGGTAGAACAATAACTGGAGATTACTATTCGACATTACTTACCGCTCCACGGGAAAAAATTAAAGAGAAAAGACGTGGAAAGCTATCCAAAGGTATTTTGTTTTTGCAGGACAACGCCCCTACACACAAATCTCATGTTGCCATGCAAAAAATTCGTGATTTAGGGTTTGAATTACACCGTCGTATATTTTCTTCCAACGAGGAGGTAATAAAAGCTGTGGTTTGCAAAAAGAATCATTTTTTTTTAAAGGTCTAGAGACGTTGCAGGTTCGCTGTAATAAATGTATCCAATTAAGAGGAGAATATGTTGAGTAATAAAATATTTTGACATTGAAATTTTGTTTGGTTCTATAGTAGGCTAAACATTTTTCAATATATCCTCGTAAATAGAAGCTTGGTTTTAATTTTTTTTACGTACTGAGTAATTTGTGACGGTATTTTTTTAAATTCAACAAATTCAATGGAGGAAACTGTTACTTTAAGCTTGAATGTTTTTTATCATTACTTTGACGTATAGCTCAGAGAAAGTAGGTAACTGAATTTACGTATGTAAAAATACCACGCAGACTTTTTATCAAAATAATTCATATAAATGACTTAATATAAAGCTGTCTACTAAATTCAATATAAGATTAGAAACACCTTAAAATACTATTCTGACTCTTTGTTTGTCATTACCACATTTTAAATGGATTCTTAAAACCACAGCATGATGCGTTTCCAATTTAAAACATAAATAAAAATGAACCAACACTACGATATCTTGGAAATGGGTGATTCATCATCAACAAAGTAACTATTATTAGAGACCAGAAACTGAAACAAATATTGAATTCAAGATTTACTGCCCAGTTAACAGAACAAGAACACACTCGAAAGCCATTAAATCTCAGTTAGTACCTAATCACGAAAATATATATCATTTTTATCGACGGCCAACATTTCGAGTCTAATAATTTACCAAAAAATATTATCTAAATCACACGATTTGGGCCGCGTAGACTGGTTCATTGAACCTTATTTTTTACCAAAATCAACAAACCTGTCCGTGTACATTCAGTTCAAACTGCCTCTCTTCCTCCATATATTTCCTGACAACCGTGCTTCGGAATTGTTCCGAAGATAAAATTCCGTGCCAGTTGACTATATTTTTCGAGTGGCCATTATAGATAAGTTATTCGATTAAATCCTCGAAAACGACTCGAAATATCATGTAAATGGCTTGGTTTCTGTGAGTTAATGCAAAAACACAATATGAGTGTAATTTGTGAAGGATAAGGAATATAACCAATGTCGAAATACACTTTTTTATAAGACTGCCTCAGAACGGTTGTGCGCTTGGAAAACTTTCTCCGAAAAAGATACATTGCACACGCCGTGTGCAATAGTATATTACGTCACTGGTGTGGAAAGTGACCCATTTCACATGAGTGGGAGAATGACGACCACAGATTAATGCATAATTGCAGAAAAATTAATATATTTTCACTTTATTTTGAGAATTTAAGAATTTTACAAAGAAAAGTAATAATTGAACAAGATAACTGCTTAGAATTGTAGAAATTAAAAGTAATATTATTATTATTACAATTACTAAATTGTAATGGACTTTGCAACGAGGAGTTAGACATATTTCTCTCTGTTATTTGTACACTATGTACAACAGTAGACTCGATCTCATTTTCTCGAAGAGGCGGAGTGACGGCTTTCGAAGTACTGCTGATGGCACCCATAATTTTATTGGTAATATTTAACCTGTTTGCAGAATGGTCAATATATTCTTCTGCGACTTTCTTTGGACGATTTCCAACCCCCATGTCTTTTCTACTAATATATTAGCAGAAGAGCGGCTAAATGAGTGCCCCGTGTATTTTTCATGATCCTTTAGATTAAAAAATTTAGCCACTGCTCTATAGGTATATTTCTAATTTTGTTAATGCCCACTACTTGTTTTGTGCATTCTTGGTCTCTATAATTAAGAAAAAAGCGTGTTTCTTAGATTAGCATATTATTTATTTATGCCATAAACGTTTCCAGTAGTAGTGAACTTTGCGAAAGCATTTTTTTTTTGTATCATGAATTTGAATGACAGCCGCAGTCCCCAAATCTTCAGTGTTATTTATACATAACTGGGTAAGTTCTTGCTTTCGACATTCACCAGATATACCCATAACAAACACAACCTGATTTTGTTTATATACCGATGACTTACCTTTGTTAGTAAATGAATCTCATCGGGAGCTTTATTTATAAAATCACAAATATCTTGTAGCGTCAAAATTTTAGCTTTTTTCGGTTTGTATCCGTCACTTTTCCTTTTAAAAAATGCCTTAAGTTTACTATATTTGGAGATATCTACATTGTGGTGAATAGATGAAGTGGTACGCAACATAGAATAATTAAATCTCTCAACCCGGAGATTCGGAGTGTTCATCCTCTGCTCGCTAGGTGGAGCGGCCTAGAAACTGCTTCATCTCGTGAACCAGAATTGACTAATCAGCGGAGTGTGTATTGGTTTGGACGGGGAACAGATGGCTTCAGTGCTGTCTGTGTTGACCTACCCTTGCACTGATGAGAGGCAACAACCTCGAAACTAGTCTGCAGGTGGTCACCCTGTCCAACTCAAAACATAATTATGCTGGTTGGTCACTTGCAATTGCGTCCTCTGATGCTTTGAGGAACGTTGCACAAGTAGCTGTTAGATTTAATTCAATACCCGTCGTGGTCTTAGCCAGGGGAGTAGTTGTTTTCTGACAGGTTCTTGCCATAATAAGCCTACATAGGTGTTTATGGGAGTAAAGGGTTCATCATCGGTCGGTAACGATTGTTCGTTAGCAAACGATCTCCCAAAGATTTCTGTCTTCTTTGATAGAATAATTAGTCCATAATATTGAGCATTGTATTCTATTGGAAAGTTCACCCATGTATAAAAGACAAACGTTTTCAGATAAGGAACTTCTTATTTCCTTATTTCTTCGCTATGAAATAAATTGATCGTGAGCGTATTCGTACCTTCTTTTGGAATTTTCAGGCAGTAAATTCAGTGACGTTAATTTTGCGGCCTCTTCAATTTCAGGTGGAGTACATTGATCATCACTAGTTATCTCTGCATCCATGTTTTATGGAATTTTAGATACTATTTTCACGGTTTTGTATATGATAAGAATGCATAATATGCAAAACTGACACTTCTAAAGTTAATCTGACGTTTTCGCTATATTAATAATTTCAAAGCACACTTCAATTCATTTATGCAATACATATGACTATAGATGCACATATCACTCTAGAGAGTTATTTAATTTTTCATCTCTTGGTTGATATTTGTCATTTTCGAAGTAACTAAATATAGTGTGCTATTTGTCATTTTCGCATGTGGTCGTCGGAAAAACATTTTTTCTACAACCCCACTCCAAAACATGCTTTTCTGCATAGTTTTACGTTCGCAAACATGATTATTTCTCACAATAATTGAAATTTGACATTAGTGTGCCGCAAAGTGACATTTCTGTGCCACAAAGTAACATTTCTGTGCCAAAATTTTTCAGTGCCTAATTTCTAAGCAATACAGTTTTCGTGACAGCAAGGTGAAAGTATATTTTGAAAATTCTGCATTTCGAAGGGATATTCGATCAGGCAACTTCAAGAATGAATAGACAAAGACTATTGGTTTATATAATATGAGGGAAATTGTCGTACAAATTCATAATATTCTGAACAAATATCATAGACTACTGCTGTCTCAAATACCCACATACACACTATCCATTGCTAGGCAACGGAGCAACATCTATCGAATCATTTGAATGTCAACAAACGTCAAGCATAAAATATTCGAAAAATATTCTTGTCCCGTCATTTTTTAATGAGATTAAACTAAAATGGATAGCGACAGTTCTGAAATTGAAAATACTCCGCCAGAACTAAGAGAACAAGTTAATTCATTGTCATTTAATTTACTACCTTCAACTTCAAGAGGAAAATATAAGAATGAGTCACTGACATTTCATTCCGTCTTATAGTATAGTATTATTTTTAGCAAAAAGGGTGTTGTAGAAAAAGTATAGTGTGTAACACGAGCAGAAATGCAATTTCTCACTCGTTTGAATTGCAGCACTCGCTTGCGCTCGTGCCGCAACTTTTTCAAACTCGTGAGAAATTAGCACTTTTCTGCACTTGTTGCACAATATACTATTGCACACGTATATGTCAAATTTGCTCATGCATCATTAGTTCCATGCGATTTTTTTCGTAATCTCCTTTACGGTTTAATAACCATAATTTTAGACAAAATAGAAAATCACAAATTTCTCAGGAGTTTAGATCCAAAAATTACCATAGATTAGATTTTCTTGAAGACTTACATATAAGTAAGGAATTACTTAACAATGACCTGTGTCTCATCAGGCAAGTCAATTGAAACAGATCTTATATAGCTCTTCATAGACGTCTGAAATAATAATAATGTTGTCTTAATAACTTTTTCGGATTCGTTCTTTTTAATAAAAAAATATTTTACACTAGCTTTTGTGCTACTCAAATTGCCTATTCTTGGAATAGAATAAAATACTTTTATTTAATTATGTTACACACTGATGTATATTTATAGCAGATCAAGGGTCTAGATTGTGGTTAACAGATGTATGGTAACAAATACAATGTACATTTCAAGTAAAAACACAAGACAACACAGAACATGTCAACATTTGAAATATTTTAAATATTTAAAAATTTTAAAACCAATTTAAAATTCAGTGAGTATGTTCCTATCAACAAAAGAATCAGAAGTTTTAGAATTGTCTTCAGAGTATTCACTGACAAAAAACTGAAAAAACCCTTTCAACTCAATTTCAAACATTCAATTCCAGAAAGGTTAGAGATAAAGCAATTCTACAGACGCCAATCGATTCAGAATTCTCTAATTAGTATTTTCAAGATGATCGGATGAAAAAACAATTGACTCCAAAAAGTTGCAAGTTGGAAAATTGTCAGATCCAATTGAAAATTGCGCTATATACGTAAAATTTCACGCTGATTCCGAAAATATTCATGATTCATGATGATCAGACATAAGATCTTGCCGGAAAAGTGAATAAAAAGTCGAAAATTTGAAATTGCAGACATTTCGTAAAAAGCCTACGAAATTTTTAATTGAATCGGAAACGATTTGGAACTCAGATTGCATATACAAAAATGATGGAATATTACAAAATCAAGTACGGAAATTTCAAAAATGAATTTTTGGTAGAAAATAAACCCTTTCAACTCGATTGAATCATTCATTTCGGAAATGGTTAGAGATAGGGACATTCTGAAAACGACAATCGATTCAGAATGGTCAAATAAGCATATTCAAGTCGATCATAGGAAAAAAAGTTACCTCAAAATAGTTGTAAAATTACTAAAAGTTCAAAATAGCCAGATCCACTTGAAATTCGCCCTTTATACGTAAAATTCCACGCTGATTCTGAAAATACATGATTTGTAATGTGGAAGATTTTGTATTCTTATGCTGAACCACTGACTCCATTTCATTATGTTTAGTTAGGAATATCCAACTTACATTATCTATTTTCCGAATTCTCTTTTATATACACCAATAAATACTCCACCTTTCATTGGTAACTGAATAACATTTCAAAGAAAAAAACTTGGAAACTACTAAATGGAATCAAAAAAATACAAATTTCTGGTGCATACTCAAAATATCAGAATATTTAATATTTCATTAAGAAGCAGCAATATATACCTCAATCGCATGTACAGAAATGTTTTCACTTCAATTTTCTTTTGCTCATTCTCCGTTGTGCTTAATACAATTATGTAGGAATTATCCTAAATATTTATTTTACCCGAATATAAAGTTTATTTCAAAGAAGTACGACATGTTATCGTCGATAAATTTTCGGAAAGTATGCCAGGTTTATTTATATGAGGATCAAAATTTCAGAAATAAACTGTGAATTTACTTTTATCGCAACTCTTATAGCTCATATATAACTCACTTCAAGGAGTTGTTATAAACAATATTCTTTATCGAACGATTTGATACGCGTCAAACGATTGTTGAGGAATTTGATGCTGATCGCCCATAAACGTGATGGAAAATCGAAGGTTATATTACATTTTGAGTTAGTTTTATCATTTCCCTATTTTTCCTTTCATATATATTTATTTTCTCAATTACATCAGGCTTCCATTCCCCGCAACAACACAAATGAATAATTTAATAATCTATAACGGAAAAAAGTTATTTAACCACTTTCACTATCAGAAAATTTATAGGAGAAATCAAGTTTTGTAGAGAACTAAAAAAACTACTTCTTCAAAAAGTATACTATAATTTAGGTGAATACTTCAGGGATAACCTCGCAGCTCACTCCTGAAAACACAGAAAATGTACAAACGGTATAATCATTGATTCTTTCTTATTTCAAATTATTTTTTTATGTATTCACAGAAATGAGTTATATTCTATTTTAATTTCACAGTGTGCGAAGACTGCAACGTGCAAATGAGTGTGAAACATTTTCTAGTAGAAAGTCCAAGATTTTCCAATGCTCGAGTCACACACAAAATTCCACAATTGATTTTAGATCAATCATGTCAATTTCAAAACCTGATCGATTATCTGAAAGACATTGGTGTATTCCACAATGTATAACCATCAGTATTATTATAAATATTATTGTTTATTATTATTCGTTAAGATCTAATAGTATTTTTTTTGTAATTAAGTAGATTGTATATATATATATATATATATATATATATATATATCCAGACGTTGTCTCATTATTTAGTAATGTATACTTAGAAGCATGCATTAGAGCAGTTGGTAAAAACTGGCATCGCGTTGGCCCCATCTGTAAGATCCAAAAACAAACCTTTTTTGATTTAATAACATTTCTTTTTGATAATACAGTGTTCTCATTCAATAATAAAATATATAAACAAACTTTTGGTACCCCAATGGGGGCAAAAATTAGTCCCATTCTTGCTTGCTATGTAATGGATGACATTTTAGATACAGTTATTAGTGTTCTTCCCTTCAATTTATTTTTTATAAAGAAATATGTTGATGACATCATACTCTCGTTACCTGCGGAGGGTATTGCAGATGTAGTTGACATATTTAATAGTTATGACCCCTACATACAGTTTACGTTGGAATGTGAAAACGTTGAACGTAGTGTTCCTTTCTTGGACATGAAACTCATACTTGCACAGAACAATAGTATTCTCATCGATTGGTACAGGAAACCCATGAGTTCTGGTAGATACATGAATTACTTGTCGTACCACAAGGAATCTATCAAAGTGAACCTCGTCAAACAAATGAAACAACGAGTCCTCAACATTTCTGATAGTACCCTCTGGAAAAAAAACTTGGGTATTTTGTACAACCTATTTCGAAACAATTCTTATCCTCATTATCTTTTGAAAAAAATTTTATATAGCTCAACAATGGAGACTCCCTCAGATAATATTAACAATACAGGTGTTTTGGATGTTGCAGTTGGTGACAATGCGGACCATGTAGCCAATACTTTTTATGCATCTCTTCCATATATAACGAATATGACTCCAAAACTCACTAGAATCTTTAATTCTTTCAATAATATTAAAATTGCAAACAAAACTAGTTTAACTATCAACTCTCTTTTCACAAAAGTGAAGGACAGAACTCCTTTAACTCATCAATCACATGTAGTTTATTGTATTCCTTGCTACAATTGCTCGAATGAATATATAGGACAAACCAATAGGTTGTTGAAGGACAGAATTTGTTCACATAAGAGTGACTGTAGATTGCACCCAGAGAGATGTGCACTTAGTATTCATGTACAAAATGAAGGTCACAACATGAACTTTGAGGCTGCAAAAATCTTAGCCAAAGAATCGAATAAATATAAAAGAACCTTTCTGGAGATGACCTTCATCGCACAGTCATCCTCATGTTTGAACAAGAAAACTGACATAAAACACTTAAGTGAAATATTTTCATTTTTATTGCATTTGGACAAACAGAAACATAATGTCAGAGAGCTTAACTCTCAATCGATATTATAATTATTTAACATTTTATCTTTTAAATTTCAATTAAAGACTGACCACCTAATAAGGTATACAATAATAATATTTCAAAATTTCCTTTCTAAAAAAACCAATTTTAATAAACGTTCTTCAATTTTGAAAATTTGTAACAGTCATGTGTCATATTCATGATACAATGTCTATTCTATTTGTTCCAAGCTTGATGTACACTTTTCTCGTTCTGAGTTGCTTAATCTGTCAAATTTCACATTTCAGTACAGTTCCATGCAGGAACGTACCTAAACAAACTTCACACTGTATACATAACCTCAAATAAATTTGCTGTCTTTTTCACGCCTGCCTCTCAACCGGTGTGACATCGGTATGATATCCATTTTAATAAATTTCAATAGAATTAGATTTTATACACAACTGAGTTGGTAATAATGTGTGATGATTATCTCACAACTTGTTTTTTAATATGTTCAATTACTGTACACGTCTTTTTATATCATCTATTGCAACCAATCTCACCTACACGTAAGTAGTTTAGAATCCACTTTTGTCAATTGTTTTCACTATAGTTAAAACATTATTGTAGCTTTCCCTGATGATGACAATAATACTTGTCGAAATATTGGAATAAAGTGTTATAAGAGTATACTTCCTGCATGCTGCTCACCCAACAAGTTCCCTAGCTTGATATATATATATATATATATATATATATATATATATATTCTGTTCCGTCACTAATAACCGGAAGGTGGATGCGACTTTTTTCAAATAAAAAAAATTTTCACAGCATAGTTTTAAAGTTTTGTCAAATTTCACAGCTTAGTTTTAGTCAAGCTATGTCAATGTTATCAATTTTATAAGACAATAAAGCATTTCTGATTCTGAAATGGTTTAATATACTTATACTTTCCTTTTTTTGTTACCTTCGTTATTCACATAAAATTGGGAAAATGTTTGCTTAAGAGGTTTCAATTCTGTATTCATTCTCATCTACATGTATCCATTTGTTATTTGAATGTTTTCCTAAATACTCGAATTAGTGAATTTGTTATATTCAGCGTCCTTACTTTTCAGATATAAAAATTCGGAATACCATAACCTACCGACAAAATTGAATAATTTTTTCAAATCACAACACTCTTGTAAAAGCAGTAACTTACATATTTTTCTTGATTCTACATCAATTTCCATCACAAAATCAAACTTTCAATCAATAGGTATAAACAAATTTTACAACAAGTTGAATATTATTTGTACAATTTACTATTTTTTATCAAAATCATTGTATCTACGAGGATATATTGAAAAATTCTTAGCCTACAGTAGAACCAAACAAAATTTCAATGTAAAAATATTTTATTACTCAACATATTCTCCTCTTAATTGGATACATTTATTACAGCGAACCTGCAACGTCTCTAGACCTTTCAAAAAAAATGTTTCTTCTTGCTCAGCAAACCAGACCTCCACAGCTTTTATTACCTCCTCGTTGGAAGAAAATTTACGACCTTTTTAACTTTTTTTCAGTTGAGGAAACAGATGATAGTCAGTCGGAGCCAAATCTGGTGAATAAGGGGGGTGTTCTAGTAATTCAAACCCTAAATCACGAATTTTTTGCATGGCAACATGAGATTTGTGTACAGGGGCGTTGTCCTGCAAAAACAAAACACATTTGGATAACTTTCCGCGTCTTTTCTCTTTAATTTTTTCCCGTAGAATGGTCAGTAATGTCGAATAGTAATCTCCATTTATTGTTCTACCCTTATCCAAAAAATCAATCATGATTACTCCATGGCAATCCCAAAAAACTGAAGCAAGAACTTTTCCAGCAGATTTTTGGACACGAAACTTCTTAGGTCGCCATTCCATCGATTGTTGCTTTGTTTCTGGTTCGTAGAAATGTACCCAAGTCTCATCCATAGTAACAATTCGGTTTAAGAAGTCTACATCGTTTTCAAATCGAGCACAGATCGAACGCGATGCTACTAACCTTGCACGCTTTTGGTCAACATTCAAACATTTGGGGATCCATTTTGCAGCAATTTTTCTCATGTCCAAATTGACGTGAACTATATGATGAACGCGTTCGTATGAAATATTCAGTGCTTCAGATATCCGTTTAAGCCCAATTCGACGGTCTGTTAAAATCATGTCATGAACTGCATCGATATTTTCGGGGACTGACACAGAAACTGGCATTCCCGATAGGTCATCATCTTTAATGGAAAATTTACCTCTTTTGAAGATTGCAGTCCAATTTTTCACGGTCGCATACGAAGGACATTGATCACCAAGGGTATTAAGCATGTCTTCGTAAATCTGCTAATACACGCTCTGAATTATAAGAGCAATAATAATGGATCAGAAAAATACATAAACAACAATTTGAAGATCGCGATCCCTTTTGGTTGGTTGCCAATCGTAGAAGTTACGCAGTATGCTGATATTTTCGGCTGTAAGGGCATAAAAATTACCGATAATTTAGCAAGATAGCGTGTGAGTTATCTAAAAATTGCAAGAGTTTTTCCATATTTTGGCGAAAGAACCCGAGTCCGAAGGAAAAGTGCTCCTTAACAAAATATGAAAATAACCTAGTGCTATTTTTATACGATAACACGTTTGAATTTAAAATTATTTGGACATTTTTATCCACTATTATAACTCATTGGAATATTTTACGAATAAATAATTATCGATTTTTTTTTTCTGAAAAATATCATTGTACTGACAAAAACTATAAATAAAATTGAAATTTTTCAGAGTTGTTTTTGGTCTCATGGCAACGGGATGTTTTCGTAGTGCAATTCTCGCTCCGCAGTGCAATTATGAAGAGAAACATTCTCAATTGAAAATTGAACCAATACATAACTCCTCTGGAAATGGAAAACACATAAGTACGATAAAATTTAAGTTACTTTTTTGTAATATATAACAGAATACAACTACTTCCCCGGCTGAAGCCACGCTGGACATTGAACTACATCTGATAGATATTGAGAAAGAAATTTTCACTCTCAGATTTTTTCTCTCAAGTTATATAGGGTCTTTCTCAATATCTATCAGATGTAGTTCAATGTCCAGCGTGGCTTTAGCCGGGGAAGTAGTTGTTTTCTGTAAGATATTACAAAAAAGTAACTTCAATTTTATCGTAGGGTTTTTCCATTTCCAGAGGAGTCATGTATTGATTCAATTTTCAATTGAGAATGTTTCTCTTTAAAACATGAATCCCTTCCAAGAGAGGTTATCTTGTACGATGGAAAATAGCGACTAAATTCCAACTTTCAGTCGCAGATGATTCCACAACTGACTTTATGAACATCCTGTTCATGTTTTCAATAAAATCAATATCTATGTGATGTTTCGATACTGGCATTCCTCTTATGAGAATTTTTATTTACGTTTGAGTGAAATATTCTCAGCAATTTGCGATTACGAAAAAATTTGAAATTGTGCTGGTTCACTTTGTATACCTTTACCTAACTGCAAACACCGGCTCTACTAGCATTCTTTCAAAATAGTAGAGTTCTTATTTTGGAAAGTTTTTGGAATATTCATAAAAATGTACTTGCCATTAGTACATTCATGTACCTGTATCGCGGAAACTAATGAGCTAATGGTATAGTTCTGTAACCTTAACTTAGGTACACATTTGGCCAGGCTAGCTTTTTGATTTTCGGAGGCAAGGGCGTAGGTCGACGTCACTCGATGATTTCCAAAAGGTCCAATTTGTGGCATAGAGAATAAATTTCTTATTAATTATGGTGTTTATTGGACGCCATCTACAGTGATAAATGATTTCAAAAACTTATTCCTAGGCCAATCTCTGTAGAAAGACCTTAACTATGCTGAAAGAAAGATTCAACCCCAACTTCAAACAAAAGACACATTAAAATATAAATATTTAATAATTTTAATAGTCGTCTATTATAATAATAATAGAATCTTGATAAGTTACCAACCAAAAGAATGGGTTCTCCAAGTTGCGATTTAGGAAATTATATCAGTTTTCTTACCTAGTCCGAATGCATTCAAACCTTACACAATTAGACAATTACTAAGGAATCACGACTTTGGATTTGTTGCTCCCTTTTGGTCTCCATAAATTAATGATTCCACGGAAATCTCTAGCGATGGGTCAGCTCCAATATTCTCTTCGGCTTTACAGTACCATGGCAGGCTTTACAATACCATTACAAGTTGTATGTATCATCCATTACAGGCTTTACAGTACCATCACAGGCTTTACAATACCATCATAGCTTCACAAGACCATCACCGGCTTTACAATACCATCACAGGCTTTACAGTACCATCATAGCTTTACAGTACTATCATAGCTTTACAAAGCCATGTGAGCTAATTTTACTTTGTTGAATTGGCCTTTAAATTTCAATTGGCCGATTAGTCCATATACTGTCTAAAGTCTTTCGTAAATTATGACTTAATGTCTTTGGTAAATTATCTCTTACAATCTTTGGTAAATTCCTGGCATAGCTATGGCAAAAAGAAAAGGTAATTTTAAGGCGTGCTTTTACAAAAAAATGTTTATATGTTTAAACCTCGTGAAGCGAGTAACCTTTAATAGACCTCTACATAACTAGAATATTCACCTCTCATTTGTATTGTCCAGCAAAATTAGGTAGGTTGCCAAAATTGAATAAACTCAAATTCAACCTCCAACGAGCTTCAGCGTTACCAGGTCAGAAATGGATTAATGGTGTTTCAAACACGTCCTCTCCAAAATTGATTTTAATAAGAAAAAACATTTCCTTTCCTTTTACTATCAATTATCTTACGCATGTCATTGAAGCATATCAAAGAGACTAGCATTCCGCGATTTTCAAAATTACATAAAAACCATAACAAACATAGTTCTCTCTCTCTCTTTTCCATGAAAGTAGAAGTTTGTGTAAACAAAATCAATGTAGTGAGCGTACTCCAACAATTCGAATCGTAATAGGAAGAAGAACTGGGCATCAATTCTTGACGGCAAGAGAATAGAACGTTCACCGGGGATCGTTTCTCAATTCTACTCTATTGCTGCTCCCTACAATTATAATTCCGTATTCTCGAGCATGAAGGAGGGAGCATGAAATAAGAGAGCCAGCACGCAGTATTGCCAAATTTTTTGACCAATCATAAATACGAATGTTTTGGCAGACAAAGCTGTCATGTCATAATTGTCATCCTGTTTGTAGTTGTTTATTGTTAAAATGTTGTTGTTAAAATGTAATACAACGATTATAATGGAGTATGGCAACAGATAAGTGAAATGTAATCCAATTACACCTAAACAAAAGGAAATTTTGGAGGAATTCATCTCAATATAATGATTAGAACCAGTGATTTCTTGATAACTTCCATATCCAAAGAAGCGTACAGCTGCTGATACCTATTAATATTTATGCTTAAAGGGATCTTTAACTAGAATTTAGTGTTAAAACTCCATCATTAAAACAAATAAAATTAATTTAGTTACCTTGGTTTCGACTGTTAATGCGGATGATCTCGTGGGTTCGTGGATGTAAGCCCTGACCATATTTATAACATTCTCACACAAAGGTTTTGTGAGTCGAAATAACTTTAGAAATTTTTCATCAGACAGATCAAAAGGATCTGTCCTTGCAAGTACTTCTCGCCTTATGATATAAAATTCCTCAGCATCGTCAACATCTGCCATAATTCCTTCCCACCATAAAATTCTTTGAAGATAGTTATCCATTATTATGAAGCTTAGTCGATATACTTCAATCCGAGCTATATATCGGTATGTTATACTATATACACCGGTTATTTTCTCTTCAAACAATGGTTATAGTATTATTTCAAGATAGACTGATACCTATATATTATGATAAAAAAACACGAAAACAGAAAAGAGTAAGGTTAAGGGTCCTAAAATATCACATTATTGGTCTTCCCCGGCTGATCCCCTCAAACTACCCAGTAGAAGCATCAGGGAGCTATCCTTCTCTTACTATCCGATAGCTAGAAATTCGAGAATACCACTTATCAATTGTCAGTAGAACCACGCCCCCAATCTCTCGGTTGTTCTACTCCCTAGCTTTCAAGAATATGCACCCTGTCGTCTTCTTTAACAAATCGATTCGAAATAGGAAGAAGAAGCGCTGTCATCCAAGTGACATTAACCATATTATTGAAAACAATCCTTGATAACCACACAATTATGGATTCAATTAATTCACCAGAGATATCCGTGGGAACCAAGAGCTGTGAAATTAAAACAATTATATTTCATGTGAAATAGGATGGTATGTCTCTAGGAAACTTATTACAAGTGTTTGGAAATTTCACCTTGTGACCTATTTATACGAGGAAAACAACTACGTACCGTTGTCAACGTTACAGTTCTTATGGAACAACCTGTGTGGTTATAGTTTGTTTGCAATTGACCACGACAGCTCAATCATACCGAAGAGAATGCCATACTCAAATAGAAAATATAAAAGTTTCGATAAATAGTATATCTTTCAACGAGCATATTGAGGTAGCTGTTATTCATGTGGATTAGGTTTCCAAGTATCCAAGTTAATAATAGCCAAAACATCAAGTAGAATACTATTCTTTGTATACGACTCTTAAATAATACTTTGTACAATAATCACAAATTCTCATCTCTACATCTAAGTAATATTGAATTAAAAAATTGAATTTGAAGAAGATTATTGATATCAACAGCAACATTTGTATTTACACAATGTTGTTTTGTTGTAATTTCTGTCAACCGATTGCACCCCTACGCGCAACCCTCGGAAGTCTTCGAATGACTTGTGTGCGCATGGGAAGACGCAGCCCTTACCTTTTAACGTGTGATGCCAAGCACAAGACCGATGACCATGCGGGGATTTGAACCCTTCAAAGGCGAACGCTCTACCAGCACGGCAACCACTGCCCACGATTCAAAGTTGATTGGTGGAATTGAGATTGAACTTGTATTAATGTTTTTGTTATTTATAGACGAACTTGTATAGATACGGCTTCATTTTGCTTGACTGATGGATTATTTATCATTTTCAAGATTTTCTCCTTTTTATTTCTCATCAAATCACCAACGTAGCTTGCTGCTATAGACGTGGATTTCCATACAACAAGTCTCTTCAAAGCTGTTCCACATCTAGCAGTATATAGTTGCAGAAGATCTACAGAAACTGTTACCAGAGAATTTTTCTGGGTCGGTTGATTGCAAGAATGTTGCTATTTGTTGCCCTATTTGTGTAAACTTGTTAATACCTTTTCTTTGCGAAGTACATTTGACATTTTGATAGTTAAAAAAAAGTACATCAGACATAACATATCAGGTAGCAAATTTGGTTAAATCTATACGTGACTCTAAATTGGCGAGTAATTTTTTTATGAGGGAAATTGTCTGGCAATTCTCCATCGTACAAAAAATCCGTACGCAGATAAATAGAAACAATTTTTGATTTTTCAGATAATAATTGAAACGATGCAATTTTTTCCACTTCTTGTATTTCCAGATGTGTACCAGAACATATCTGCATTTTCACTATCTGTATCTATATTAATACTTTCGAATTAAATTTGCTCTGAATTGACATTCCATAGCACATTCTATTTCTTATGAAATTTATGTATACGTACGAAATAGAACTGATAGATATACATTTGTTGTCGTCCGGATTTTATTAAATCTATTCCATTCAATTTTATTCTAATTATTTATATTTTTATTATTAATAACTGATTTTTTAGTCACACACACCTGGCAACAGTTTACGTGACTTTCTCCTGTTTATTAACCTGATTACCTTTCTCTGTTTTAATTGTATTTTATATGTATGATCATGAGTTAATAAACATTATTATTATTATAGTAGGAAAAATTTCATAGCTGTTACACTGAAGTTAGACAGACCAGTGAATCATGAGATCATTATTCACTATATTGATTTTTGGATATTATAATGCTTGAGGAAACAAACACATTATAAATAGGTAATTTATTCAAGTCCTGGACAAAAAAGTGTTTTCGACATTTCGGGTTCACCGTGTATTCAACATCTCCGAACATGGGACTCAATACGAAAGAAAAAAGGTCTGGAGAGACACACGTACTTGTCTGGGACAAACGAGCCATGTTTAACTTACTACTTCTTTGCAGATACGACTTAATGACAGCAACTCACGAAGCGTCAAGCAATTTACGACCTTACGATCATTGGCTTTAAATGCGAAATCCCGGATCACCGGTCGATACAAAGTGTTCTACTGGCTAGCGGCAACCCTCCACAAGGCCGGTCTCTTGGGGCATGTACGACAGGGACGGCCATATTCGGAGAAAAGAGACGGAGCAAGATCTCATTTTATTCTCCATCGAGAGAGCAAAGTCAAGACATAAAATATACGAGATACTGGCTACTGTACACTTTCCAGGGAGATAAGCGGGTTTTTTTCGGGATGAAATCAATAATTAAGGTATGTTATTGGAAGTAAAGCTACTTTGCGATTATGAATTTTGCATAAGAAGGCCATCGAGGTGGTTGTAATGTTGGCGATTTTATTGGGTTTCCTGCAACTTGCAAGGATTCTCAGGAGGCGTACTTGTCTGTTAGATTATTTTATAGGATTGCGTGAGCACTTTGTATTTTTCTGTTTAAAAAAAATTATATTACTGCCATCGGTTTCGTTAATATGAAACAAATCATGATGAGTCATAAAGATTAGTCAGAACAAATTATTATTCGAAATTCTAAGTGTGGGATTACAGCTAAATAGTGATAAAGTTCAATATAAAGGTCAATATAATATCTCATTGGCAACAGATTACTACACGCAAAATTCGTAGAATATGGTAATTGTATTTTAGCTAACCAATAAATTTTAACTCTGTGAATACGTCGAAAAAGAATAGTTTATGTTTTTAACTATAAGAATGCAAGTAACCGTGTCCTATATCAAAATGACAATATGAGTTTCACTGTTATTTCTGTCAAGAAGAAAAATAACTTTATTTAAATAAAAAAAAACATAATTGATATACTCTTGGAATTCGATCAGACCACAATTGACTACACAAACCTTCTAAACGAGTTCGGCTACATTTCAACAATAAATAACCCAACAAGACAGAAAGCTTGCTTAGACCATATATTTGTGAAAACAAAAAATAACGACATAGAGAAAATATTACCTATTGTTTTAGAAACAAATATAACAGACCATTCAACCACAATTTTACAAATGATATTCAACACTGAAAAACATAATTAAGAAAATAACAAACATTATATCGAATCTATAAACATAAATACACTAAATAACAAATTGACAAACATGCCTTGGACTACTTTATACAACCAACAAAACCCGGATGTCGCTACTTATATACTTATAGATATGTTATCAAACGCAATTGAAGAATCTACAGAAAAACGGCAAATAAAAAGAAAACATACAAAAATCGCTCCTTGGATCACTAATGCGTTACTTAAGTCCATAAACACAAAAAACAAATTACACAAAAATGTTACCAAAAATCCTAACAATTTGCAATTGAAACTGCAATACAACAACTATAAAAACAAATTAACATCTCTAATTAAAATTACGAAACAAAACTACTATACGGGACAAATAGAAAATAACAATAATAATTCCAAAAAATTATGGGATGTAGTGAAAAACATAAGCAAAAGCAATAAATCTCAAAGAAACATTGACATCGTTAAAAACAATACAGGTCAACATATCACCAATAAAAAAGATATTGCCAATGATTTCAACGGAGTGTTTGCGTCCATTGGAAAAACACTGGCAAACAAAATAGATAAAAAAACAAACTACACAACACCTAAAGTAAACGTGTGCAACTCTTTCGTCCTTTTTCCTATAAACCGTAAAGAGCTGCACGGCATAATTCAGGATTTGAAAATTAAAAAAGCTGCTGGAATAGACAATATCAAATCCATAGCAAATCACATTCTGGAACCATTAAAATGCTTAATTAACAGATGTTTCGAATCTGGAATATGGCCGTCAGCTTTTAAAGGAGATCCAACTATAATCACAAATTTTTGAAAGAGCTCTGAAAAATCGCTTAGTTTCATTCCTGAATAAATATAATATAATTTCCGACCATCAATTTGGCTTTCGAGAAAAAAAATCCACCGAAGATGCTATAGTAACTTTAACGTCGAAAATAACAGCAGCACTCAATGAAAGCAAACCGTGTCTTTGCGTATTTATAGACCTCTCTAAAGCATTTGACACGGTTCACCACGGTTTATTTTTTAATCACTAGAAGACATAGGTATAAGGGGATAGAGTCTAAAGCTATTCGAAAATTATCTTTCAAATAGACACCAACGAGTCAAACTTGATCAAATCGTCAGTGAAACAAGAGAAATTAAATATGGAATCCCACAAGGTGCTGTCTTAGGACCCATTCTATTCAACATTTACGTGAACGAACTATGCTCTCTTCAAAGTGATGGATTCATTCTTGGTTTTGCTGATGATACGGCAATTCTGTATACCGCTGATACTTGGGATGAACTTAAAGAAAAAACACAAATTGATTTTGGTAAAATAAAAACATTTTTAGAAAATAAACTACTCACAGTAAATTTAGAAAAAACAAACTACGTCCCTTTCAGCTGTAACAGAACTGGATTGCCGATATTCGCCAGCTTGACCGTGAACATAAATGAGAAAGAAGCCTTACCCTATCTCACCGTTAAGTGAAATTAAATATCTGGTAGTTATTATCGACTCACATCTGAGGTGGGACTCTCATATTAAACACGTCGCGTCGTTAAAAAACTACAAACAATTTTATACAGATTCAAATACCTTAAAAAAATATCACCAACCTACCACTTAAAAATATTATACTATGCACTAGTGGAGAGCCATATTCGCTATGGGATATTAGGATGGGGCGCTGCAGCGAAAACATATGTACACCTTTTAGAAATAAGCCAAAAACGGTTTCTCAAGCTAATTTTTTCTAAAGAACGACTGTACGACTCAGACCAACTATATTTAGAAACAAAAATCATGGACATCAGACAACTATACTTTCTTCTCACACTCTCAAAATATCACGCAATAAAACAAACATTAATAGCACCCACTCATTCATATTATACACGAAACCGAAATCAGCATCTAATTCCCCACATGAAGACAATAACACAACGTTCTTTCATTTATTTGGCACCAAAATTTTATAATAAATTACCTGAACGACTGAAAACATTAATATGTCCGTCTCAGTTCAAAAACGCATTGAAAAAAAATATTTTTGAGAATCCAAGACAACTAGTACACAACCAATTTGATGCTCACGTTATCTAAACAAATCATGATTAGTTGATTGCTGTGTACTTCCTAAATTAGGATGAATTTTAATTATCATTATTTTATAAACTTATTGATAGTTTTGTATTGTTTGTGATGTGTATATACTTTTTTACAACTTCATTGTCAGGTACTTATATATGTCCGCACCAGTATATTCATGAAAGACATTTTATAGAATATGAATTTTATCATAATTCTGCGAAACAAGTGAAATAGCACTTATCGCTGGCTAACTTTGTTCATTTTATTGATTAGTGATATTTTAAGTATTTGAGTATTTTATCGATGAATAAAGGTTTTTATTATTATTATTATTATACTCTATATACACATGAGTACATTATACAAAAAATTGATACTTAACCAAATTGTCAGAAAAAGTACATCAAACATATTTTAGAAGGTATAGAAATTTACAGCTACATTCTAACAAAGCCTTATAGTTATTACTATATTTTTAATCTAAACTACACTGGATTTCAGAACAATTCAATTCTTCGTTATAACTTTTATCGACTCTGAATAAACAGTGATAACTGTGATTTTTCATATTATTTGGAAGTTTATTAAAACTATCGAGACACTTGAAAAATAAAGAGTTCCTGTTGCTACGTGAATTTGTCCTTGTGATATGGAAATTAGTCTTCGATCTGGTATTGTGATAATATACTTCATTATTTGTAATCAAAAGATTATTAAAATGGTTGCCATTTATTAATTATTTTAAATATAAATATCATAGTTAGATAGGAAAGTCTAAGAAACCGTAATCCATCTTATCTGTAAAGCATATCTTGTACAAGTGTCATTCTGTTGCCGCGTAGTATTATTCTCATTCCAAGATTCCCTATTTTTTGTAATCGGTTCAATTTGTTCTGATGATGAAGACATGAGAGAGTACCAAAAAAATTGTAATGAAGTTTAATTATGCAATTATAGCACGTTATTCTGGAATACAATTGAAAATGAAGAAGACATTCTAGAGAAAAATGGTATATTCTTCAACGATCGTATAATGATAGCTATTATTCTCGAGGATAAAAATTCCGAAACAAGCCGAAGGCGAGTTTCGGAATTATCCGAGAAAATAATAGCTATTATACGCGAGTAGAAGACTATACTTTCTCTACGACTATACGATAGTCAGAGTTTTAATGAAATCTAAATATTATTTATGAAAATAAGTATCTATTATTAAGTGATATAAGGTAGAATAACAATTATACATGAATAATCAGTGTTCATTCATGAATGAATAAATGCCTTAATTGAAAATAATTTTAAAAAAAACTTTCAAGAGTGGGATTCGAACTCACGTCTATATAACTACCTACGTTATACATTTACTTCATGAAAACGCTTCTACCAACTGAGCTATAACAGGCACTCGAAAATTTGTGAATGAAATACCTACTACAGAAACTCTGACCAAGAACTGAGAGAGTGTGGAACGTTCAAGTAAAAATTGTTTGACATACCTTTGTTGCAAGATAGATTTCATCTTCCTCACTATCACTGCTTTCCCAATCCGCTCTATTCATTTTTATATCAGGTACTTGTCACACAGATCAAAGTTAAAACTAAGAAAATAGTTAATATGACGTTCGCTGTGACAAAAGTTCAATCAAGCAAAGCCTTCTTGAGAAATTTTTTTGTTACACCTCTCATTTCCCGTGGATTCTGAAAATTCTGAACCTGTGATTGGCCGAGTGCCGTTGAATAATGAGTTAGGATCCACGGTGTCTTGGAATCATCTTTATTCTTCAATTAAAAATCAATATGTAATGAACGTAGAACACAATAGTCGTAGAGAAATACAGTTTCTCCGATATTTTGCTTATTACATAGTCAGCATGATCATTCAAAGAAATTGTGTTAGGCATCTACAATAAAGCCTATATAGATACCTAATTTCTCTTACACTTTCTTGATCTCATTTGGATATACTAGTGGATTATTCAGAGTTAATGTTGTCTTGAAAAGTTTAGTGTTAAAAAAATTTCGAATTAACAGGAACTTCTAAAATTACAGTTCTCCTTCAATTATACCAAAGGCTGCATTTACGAGAAGCATTCTCAGGTTTGAGCCGACCTTTATAAGTAGAGACAGCTAGTGGACTTTCACCCAGATTTGACCTAATTTATTTCAATATTGTTTATTGATTATTCAGCCTCAATATTGTATCAATATTATTATTTCAATATAGTCATGAAGTTTTCTCAACAATATTGGTCAATATAGGTTAATATGATTTGTTGAATATTGATCTCACAATATTCACAAGCTTAGACATACAATATTGTTTTTTGTGCCTAGAATCGATATAAAAGGGCTATTTGGAGTAAAATAATTATTAATATGTATAGAATATTGTTTGATCGATATTGATATAATTATCAAACCAATATCGACCCAATATTATCCGTGAAAATTTACATTCACGATATTTTTACATTTACAATATATCTATAGATATTATTCCAATATGCTTTCAAGATTCAACAACTTGAATACAAGTCATAGTAATTGATAGTGTGAGGTCACCAAAGAGAATTAGTTCATGGAAATGCCCCAAGGCTCTATCATAGGTCCTATCCTTGTCATTTCATTTATTAATGATTTGTCAAATTCCTACAAGTCAGCTGATTTTATAGCTGAGTTTTCATATGACAACCATGGATTGATAGTTGCAAATAATCAAATCTAAATATGTTCTTAAAAGGCCAATAATAGAACTAGGGATTTATGAATGATGGATCATTAATGAATGTCTGCAGCCAGCACTCTTATGAATACCAACCAATTATAATTGTTGTTATAATAAATTTATGAGAACATTTCGGATAACAGAAAATTTGAATCAGATGAAGTATTATATTCACTGAATGACACCTTGTAGACTCAGAATGAGGCATTTTTAACAATTTCATGTGAACTATTTATACTGTAATTATTATTCAATATACTGAACATTATTTTATAGCGATCATTCGACTACAGTATGACAGGAGTGTAAATTGTAAATGACAGATAAATGACAGACTAAATGAGAAAAATTTCATGTGACTAGAAATTTTTTATTTATAGTCTTTGTCTGTGCTATGATATTTCTCAGGAAAAATATCAATATTTCTTTATTCCAGTGAATTACACTCGGTTATAAAAATTATCAGATAATTCTACATTCAAGTATGTTCCTCTGTAAAAATTGCACTCGGCTACAATCGTATTTTGTGAAAGCCAAAATATGAAAATAAACTCATGCAAGTTTTAGATAACACGATTTCTTGCAAAATTATCAGTAATTTTTATGCACCTGTGCAATTATAACCAAAAATTCTATTTCAGATTCACAAAATCAAAACGAAAATTTATGATGAGGCAAAAAAATGAACATGAAGAAGTTTCTATGTATTTTGAATTTTGAATTTGGAAGAAAAAAATAAAATCAATATCCTAATTTTTTCTAAATGTTTCCAGAAAGTTGGTAGTTATATTTTCTGAGACTTTCTGATGGGCTTTCATCTGTACAATTTTTCATCATCAAAGCTGTAAAATTTATCATTTTCAAATACTTCACTTGAATTTTAATCACCTGGTATATTTCTTCATTCAACAATATTTTAAATGGGATACAGATACAGGCTAACAAATCCTCAAAGTTATAACTATATTTTAAATAAAAATCAAACTTGATTTAGGTATAATTCGAGTCGTCGTCGTCGTTGAGAATATTATCAAATTTTTGTTGAACAGAGAGTAGCGGATATTTTTACATAATTTGGCAGTTTATTGAAACCATCGGGACCCTTGAAAAATAAAGAGTTCATTTTTCTTGGTGAAATTGTCCTTGTGATGTGGAAATTAATGTTCTATTCAGTTTTATGATGATCATCTTTTCAAATATTTCAAATATAAATAACATAGAAAGATAGAAAAGTCTTTAGAAACCTTAAGCCATCTACATCTGTAAGGCATATCTTGTACAGGTGTCATTCTGTTGCAGCGTAGTATTATTCGCATTCCACGTTTCTGCATTTTTTGCAGTTCTGATTGAGAAGATATGAGAGAGTACCAAAAAAATCGTAATGAAATTTAATTGTGCACTTAATTTCTAATGGTACAATTTTTCATCATCAATGCTATAGATTAATCATTTTCAAATACTACATCCAAACACTTGAATTTTAATCACCTGGTATATTTGGTAAAAAGTAGTTTAACACCAGGTAATGTTTATGCTGGGCAATATAATCCAAAGGGTTCTTTGGACCTATTTAAAAAGTCTCCATAATATTTATAACACTAATAGATGAAACATTATTCCAAGAAAACTTTCTCGAAGAGAAATTGCGTTAACAAAACAAACAACATTGCACAATATCGAGGCAGGGTAAAAGTGCACCTTTTTGAGCCATTTGAAAGGGTTCAGAACTTTCACTTCGCAACCCTTTTACGTGTAACTATACAGCCGTATAAATCACGCGTTGTCCCATTTCTAATGACGGTTATTTGGGTAAAAAATACGATAGGAATCTATTTTTGATACAGTTAGTTGAATTTTTTCTGAAGAATGAACTGACTTGGGAAAGAAACAGTGAATTTCAACTTCAGATTGAAGATAACTATTTTAATTTTTTTCATGGTTGTTTTCATTAACACAAATAATATGTCAATAAATTTGACAAAAATGGAGGAAAAAAGGCAAATTCAATTCTTGATCTGTAAAAATAATTAAAGCGGCGCAAAAAGAAAGGGTTTAAAAATAAGAATAAGAATGGATAAAGCAACATCTTCTTCACAGATTCAATCTCGTCATTGATTGGTTCAGTTTTTCCACATAAATATTATATTATCAAAATAATTTTATTCATAATCTTGCTTGAATTCAAAATATTATTTGAATTATTCATCAAAAAACATTACCAATTTGAAGAAGTTGGAATACGCGTCCTAAGCTTCAATTTTACAAAAAAAAAGCACATGTTAAAAATAGTTATTTCATACTTACGTTGAGTGATATCATTTATGCACTTCAAGAAATATTCGCATATTATACAACAATTATTTTTTTAATTCCTTGATTCCGAGATTAATTTATTTATTTTACTATTTCAGTAAGTAATTAGTTTCATTGTGAATCAAATAAGATAAATCCTCCCGAAAAACCATGATAATATGCATGTATTTCACATATAGTAATATAATATATAAATAATTCAAAATGAATTGATTAATTATGCCAACATAGAGAAGAAACAACAAAATAACAATAAGAAAAAAGTTAAATCAATGTAAAGGTGAACAGATGAACATATGTTACTTCATTACAAAACATATATTTACATATTTACCATACACACTGAAACTAATTATGATATCATCCTCCATTAAGATATGTCTCACTCTATATAAGAATTTTTTTGGGTTTCTAGTAAGTCAGTCGGTGAGCCATTTAACAAATAGCAGATCGTATAGGAAAAAGATCGCTGATATAAAGAACCGGTATAGTGTTATATAGAGAAAATATTTTTCCTTCTAACATGTAAGTATGTTGTGACCATAGTATCTAAAGGTTATTTTACGTATTGAAGTGGTATTTGAAAAAGTACCCAATTTGGAAATAGTTATCAATTTCATTGAAACTTGGTATCGAGAATGTTTCCACATACAAATAATTTTTTATGATAAAAATCGTTCGCATTTTAGCATTTTCCTTGCATACCTATATGATTATTTGTAATCGTGGCACTGAACAAAGAAGCTATTGAGGTTTTTATTCTTGAAACGAAATTTTATAAATAAACCATACCATAATAAGCCAACTGTATATTCATTAATCATATTGATTCGAGGTCAAGCACTTTTTAATCGCGGATAAAGCAATCAAGTCGGGTCAACTGATCTTATTCATACTTTGTCATCCTTAAGATGACGTCCCTCTATAGCAGTCAGGGTGATGGCCGCGAGACTTTTGAAAAAATGTAATTCAAACATTGCTAACTTCTGCACCTTACATCTACTATTGTCTAATTAAAGTACATAACCAACCATTCTAACATAGCTAACTATAGCTAACACCATACTCATCAACCATAGATTTTATATCATTTCATCCAGAAACTTCATCAACTTCGATATGATTCATCTCTGGTAGCAGTCCTCAGCTCAAAGTGGAGTGGTATAGATGAATCGGGACGAAGTATCACAAAATCATCTCCACACCTTTAATTATAACAAATTTTCAAATGGGGGGGGGGGTACATGTTTCAGATTCAGCTAGAATCCATCTTCAGCCTTATAGAATATAAGTTCTACAAAAAAAATTACCTGATATATTCAAGTAACTCTTGGTCCTCAGTATATATGAATATTTCAGGTAAAATTATTTTGTAGAACTTATATTATACAGGGTATTTCATAATAAATGCGCAGGACTTCAGGATGTGATAGATCATCCAAAAATACGAAAAAAGTTTTTATTAACTTACCCTCTAAAATGCACCATTTTCGAGATTTAAAAAAATAATCGTTTTTTGCGAATATCTCTGGAACCGTTTATCGCATAGAAAACAGATTTCGTAGGCATTTTCTACTCATAATAAGCTATGTTTTCTGCAGATTTTTAATTTTTTCAAATTCATAATTGTTGAAAATTTTGAAGGGGTAGTGGGTGTTTTTTTCTCCAACTTCTACGCCACTGGAAAAAGTACAGTTTTGAGCCTTCTATATGAACCGCCAATGTTTTCAAAAGCTCTAAAGTTGACTGTTTTCAAGAAAAATCAACTGTTATGTTGTTTAAATAATGTTTTTTCCTCGAAAAATTGCTGCGTGCATTGAAGTTAACGTCGGACATTTCCAACAATTCAACTGAGTATGATTGTTATTGTTTTTTTTTGCAATTAAGAAGTCAACGTTTGGTTTTGTTACTTGTTTTAACGTTTAAATAAATTTTGTATAATTAGGAAAAAAATTATTTAAAAAAATTTACCATGTTTTTCAACATGAAAGTTGATTTTTCTTGAAAACGGTCAACTTTAGAGCTTATGACCATGAGTACCTTTTTTGTGTAGAAAACATTAGCGGTTCAAGTAGGCGGCTCAAAATCATACTTTTTCCAGTGGCGTTGAAGTTGGAGAAAAAGCACCCACACCCCATCAAAATCTTCACTAATGTTTTTTGTGCGATAAACGGTTCCAGAGATATTCGCAAAAAACTATAATTTTTTTTAAATTTCAACACCCTGTATCTCGAAAATGTTGAACTTTAGAGGGTAAGTTAATAGAAACTTTTTTTCATATTTTTGAACGAGCTATCACACCCGGAATTCCTGTGCATTTATTATGAAACACCCTGTATAAGGCTGAAGATGGATTCTAGCTGAATCCTAAACTTGATATAATTAAAGTTGTGGGGATGATTTTGTGATACTTCTTCCCGATTCTTTAATGATAATAAATGATAAAACTCCTAAATGCTATGAGAACCTCAGCTGTTTCATATTCAAACTAGCTATCAAGCAAATTCTATTGAAACAAACTTTTACCTAATTGATGAGGTTCTATCAAGTTACCAATATAGTCCTGTATTTATTATGCATCCACCTCACTATTTCTATTTTACGTTTGTTCCATTTTCCAAAATTCATTATTTCAATTCTTACTTACAGTATCCAGAAGTTCAGAAATAACACCAATTCTTAACTACTTTATCTCTGTTTTTGTGTTTGTGAAATTTATAATATAAATATCAATTTATTTCAATATAACTTCAAAAATATTTCAAGTAAATAACCAGTATTACTGTAAATAATACTAACAATGATATTAACTCATCTGAGTCCTTGCGTAGATATATAGTTCAGTCCAAATATCTTTGTTTTTTAATTCCTCAAGGGTGTTTTGCTGGCATTCACTTATTTTTGTATTTTTACTTATAGTTTTTTACCGATTTCATCAAATTTTTATATTTACTTTTACATTCCTTATAAATTTGATAGATTATTGTAAATCTATCAATGCTGTTTCAGGAAGTCCCGTTTATATTTTGCCAATGGCCATCGAAAAATAGAAATTGCAATTAGTGGCGAATCCGCCAAAATTTTCAAAATGCAGCATAATTTCCATTTTCAATGAACCTTAACAGATGGCCCAATCAACAGCACAACCTCAAACATTTTGCGGCAAATATAACGCTAGAATCAAGTATTGATAAAACAAGCGTGTGTTGGATGTTTGAACTTAGATGATGATGGTTTACAAAGTTTATAAAGTCCAGGCATTAATAATTTTGTTAGTCTTCGTTTGTCTGCATAAATACTGAAGTTTGAAACTGCCAACAATTACGACCAATGAACATGCTACCTTTTTGTGGAAAACTTCTCGATCTATTTGTCTGTAAACAAATTGCTGAATACCTGAATACAAATAAAATGTTATTTTCAGGTTTCAGAAGTTCAGTTAGTTAAATCTAATATAAAACACATTTTGGAAAAGCCAATTGTGGGAATTATTGTAGTTGTTATAGACCTGAAGAAATCCGTCAAGTCAGTAGACCCTAATATTTTAATTATGAAGTTGAAAAAATAAGGAAGAAGTGACACTGTTCTTAAATGGTTAGAATATTATTTCACAACAGGTATCAAATAAGTAAAGTTGGTGATGAAGTATTTGATCCCACAATCAATGATTTTGGAATTCCACAAGGCAGTGTACTTGGACCCTTACTTTCTATTCTCTACATCAACAAGGCAGTATGTTATCTAAACGCTATATCCATTCGTTTGCAGATGATACTCTGACCTATTATCAAGTGACGATTTAAGACACTTGGTTGACACGGTAAGTTGTGATCAAACATTGTTAAGAGACATTTTTGAACTCAACAAACTTGAAGTGAATGAAACGAAGTCAAAGTCGATATTCATAGATGGTAATAACTTTCTGAATGAGAGCTACCTGAGTTTGGACATAAATGTGGTAATGAATGATGAAATAGCGAAAAATGTTGAGAAAATTGAATATTTGGTAGGTACTATTGATGGCACTATGGCAAATCCAATGCTATTTGAAATCAAAACCAATTGAGTCGCATTTGCGATTTGGGGCTTCTGCAAACAACAACTGTTCAATCCTGATTTTTTATTTAAAAAAGTGCAAAACAGTTCTCTCTGATCATTGAACACCTTTATTTGAGTACCTCAAAATGTTTACTCTATACCTATAGCATCTTCATACTTAAAACCGTAGTTTTGATGAAAAAGAAACATCTAAACATGACAAGTCAAGAGCACACTGAACTAGACAAATTAAAAAAATACCTTATTTGCCAATTCCAAAATCTCCTTTGACAAAAAATAAATTGGTGATTGTAATTTTAAAAAAATTCAATCATTTTCCAAATAATTTGAAGCAAATGTCTGACTTACCTAGAATCCGTAAGGCAGTTGAAGATATATTGCGTACAAAAGCCTACTATTCCCTAGAAGAATATCATAGTGACAAATTGTGACAAATATTACATGCGCTTGGAAAGTCATTATTATAATGTGTTTGTATACATATAATACAAGTGTGTTGTTATTTATTCTTTTATATATAATATTTTTTCGTTTCAAAGCAATCTATATTTATAAATTTCAGATTCTACTACTTACAAATTGAACTGTATTCTCTTTATATTGTTATAATTCCACTTTGTCAAATAAGAACATTTTTCTCAGACAGCCAAGCATATTTTTGGTTGATTAATTGATTGATTCATATGATAATAATTGTTTTGTATGTGAAATGAACTATTTTTATTTAACTTGTGATGTATTAATCTTTGGATAAATACATTGTATTTTTATTGTTATTCAGTGAATTAAGTATTGAATATCGTCTCCTGAAGAAGGGAATATGAGGAGTTACATAACATTTTCAAAATCAAGTAGAAAATAATGCATACCTGTTTGATACATAAGGATTGACAATAGCAAACTCGGCAATTTAAATAGCCATCCCCCATGCACGAAACGAAGTTTTCCTGATTGTATTATTTATATCTATCGACCTTATTACAGATCCGAACTCATGAACACCTCCAGGGACTCATCAGACATGAACATCTCCATTGGTCGAAGTAGGAATTAGAACCAGGGGATTTTCACGGAGAGAAGAAGACATGGCATTGAACATCAACCTGGAATTTTGGGTCTTACGCTAGCAGGACCAAGGCTCAGTTTCGAGCGAACTACAAATTTCCCGGTGGCATTTTCCGGGGAAAATCGATCGACAAGGAGAACAATTGCGTTACAGATGTCTTTTATCGCGCTGGATATCTGGAAGCAATTGTGCTTCTTCCGGCATTCAAGGCAATATTCCTCGTTCACCTGTCTCCTGTATACGGCTACGTGCGCTGCTATTGCTTATTTCGTTTATTTATCGTCTTGTTTCCGAGACCCTCGTTTCATTTTCTCCAAAGACCACACTTTGCTGTAAATGCTGTGTGGGGTACAAATTAGATTTGGTGTCCGTGATGTATGTTAACAATTTTGTTTCATTAACAGACGGGCAGCTAACTCAATAGAAGGATTATGTCTGGTCCAAGTAAATCCATTAGACAGGACAAATATACTCAAAACGAATAATAATAATGTCCAGGGTCAGCGTTAATTTCCACATCATATGGGAGTTATTTTATTAAATTCAGTTTAACTTAAAGTTAATTAATAGCTTGTGGTTTGAAAATAATTCAAATTAATGATTCCGATTTTCTCCAATCGATCCTTCATATTTGACATTTAATTAATTATTAATTAATTAATTATAGCTTTTTTGGAATAGGAAACCTAATAAACATTACTATGAGTGAAAAATAAAATGACCCAAGCACAATAAAATATTTCTAAAAAATGGCAAGGTCATACGTTAAAAGATTAAAAGAAACAAATAGGTTGAAAATCGATCTGCTACATTTATCAAATTTTACTTTCAATTAATTATTGATTAATTTATTACATCTTTAATGAATTTAGGAAACCTAATAACAATACAAAACTTTGAGTGAAAAATAAAATTATACAAGCCCAATGAAATATTTCTAAAAAAAATAGCAAGGTCATACGTTGAAAGATATGAAGTAAAATGTAGATAGATGAATCGTATAATAATTATTACAATTCCAATATTTGGTTTGGTTACAAATTGCTCATATGGACCGATAAAATAGTGAAATCACATAGTTGAAAACAATAAATGATTAAAGACGATGAACTATACCTATAATTATACAATTAGAGTTTCTATCACTATTATTATAGTAACTATTTATTTATTCATTCTTCATTATTTTAAATTTTTATTCATTTATTTTTCAAAAATTCCTTTAGAGCTATATTAATATCTTCCAAAATGGATAGTTTTTTCAATACTTCATGTAATTCATTGAATTTGTGAAAACCTTTGCAAAAAATAAGAGTTCATGGTATTTCTGAATGCCATTCTGTTTATATGTAAATTATTTGAATTTCTATAGTGTTATAAGCACGAAAGTTTTTATTCAGTACTTTTTAAAATATTCAGTTTCAATACCATTTATAATTTTGAATACTCGAATCATTATGAACTAGTAGTGTCTACTCTCAATTTAAACAATCTATAGAATATTCTTTTCAGGAGTAAGACGATTCGTTTTTTTTTAAATTTTTTTTTAGTTAATTATTATATATCCAACAGGCTAAAAGTGCAATGACATGTATGAAAATTAGCCTAACGCTAATTATCATAAACTCAATAATATCAATTTGGAATAAACCTTGAAATTTCTTTTTCAAATGCATGCAAGGACAAGAAAAATATACATTGACAGATTGCAAAAAAGCAAGATTTGCGATCTCTCTCTGCTTTCCTAATGAGTACATATCAAACTTTTCTAACAATAGGTTATAATCATAGCCTCTCTCTGGATAAATGCCATATTTCTTAAAAAAGCAAATTTTAAAAACTTTTTCTGGAAAGCTTCCAACGCATCCACATATTTCGTGAAGTTGGGGTTACATTTGACACTACAATATTCCAGTTGAATAATAGACATGGCGTAAAGAATCAAAGGAATGGAATTCTTTACTATTCCTAATAAGGAAATCAAAATTACGAATGGCCTGGCCAATAATGGTGTTGGTGTTAAAAAAAAAAATTGTTAATTCCGTCAACCGATTGCACCCCTACGCGCAACCCTCAGAAGTATTCGAGAGACTTGTGTGAGCTAGGGAAGACGCAGCTCTTACCTATTAACGTATAATGCCATGCACGAGACCGGTGAATCGGTGGATCGAACCCACGACCCCACGCATGCGAGACGAACGCACTACCAGCCGACCACCACGGCACATGTGATTCACAAAATTGAGCTTTTCGTCAAATCTCACGCCCAAGTCTTTGCATTCAAACACACGTGATAGTTGATGAGTTGATACACAGTAATCGAAAGTAAGAGGAGCATTTATGCGGGAAAAAGTCATTATCTTGCACTTAGTGTAATTCAAAAGTTAATTGTTTTCTATACACCAATCATTTAGAGATTATAAATCTTTCTGTAAAAGTTCACAATCTCGAATATCATTGATCTCACGGTAAAGTTTCAAATCATCAGCATAAAGAAGAGTTTTTGAGTTCAAAGATTGACAAATGTCATTGACAAATAAAAGGGACAAGAGTGGTCCTAGAGTTGAACCTTGCGGAACTCCCGATGTCGATATGAATGTGAAGGATTTAACCCCTTCATTTCCACAACCAACTCTCTTTCGGTTAAGAACGATAAACTACCAAGTGCTAGCAGCAGTTTTTGACAAATAACCAGTTAACTCCCTATCGTTATCAATCGCAATATTCTCTGGCTTCTCGCTGTTCTTTCTTCTCTTTTACCTCTCAAACTAACCGATCACCAATAAAGTTACCGTTAATTTTATTCAATTTGTAATTCATTTAATCTTGGTGGTTGGTGGCTGCAATACAAGCTTGCTTAGAGCAGCCCCAGCTTTCCAAGAGAGAATGATTAAACCATGATCAGACTGGCATGTACACGTTTGGGTGTATTTTGTATGTATTAAGAATAATGTGCCATAAATCAAATCAAATCAAATCAAATCAAATCAAATCAAATCAAATCAAATCAAATCAAATCAAATCAAATCAAATCAAATCAAATCAAATCAAATCAAATATATATTTCTACGATTGGCATTGTACAGTTCATAATATATAATTGGTTCACACTTTTTTTTTACTAAAGAAAACTTTTTGTCTAGAAGGGACGGACCTAGGCACGGGTGCCTGTTGTGTCCTTGTCCATTTTAGACAGTAAAAATAATTAACAAAATAAAGAATTTTTAAAGTATGAGTTCTAAAAAAGGATAGATGTAGGTAGTTACAAGAAGTATCAATATCAAACTAAACAATAAATTTGAAATTTGAAACAGAGAACAGTATATGGCAAATAATGAAAATAATGAAAATAGGTATTGAAATTATTGATCAATGAGGGAAGCGATGAACAGGTATGAATAAATGTTTGATGTTGATTTAGATGATTTTTCAGAAAATATTGAATTGTAGGACATTGTTAAAAATGAGTTTTTTTATTTCACATTTAAATTTACTTTTATTGCGGATTATTTTAATGTCAGCTGGGATAATATTAAATAGTGTCGGACCAAAATAAAGGAAAGATCTTTGTGTGAAAGATTTTTTGAAATGAGTTACTTCAACGTTAAGATTGGTTGCTGCTCTAGTATTGAGAGGCTTTTTTGAAAATTGTTCATGATTTTGATGCATTCGCAGGAGACATTGGTAGATATAAATCTGTCTCACTTGGAAGAAACAGGTATCTTGGTAAAGTAATTCCGTAGAGAAGAGTTTTTCCTTATGAAACAATATTTTCAGTAGAGTTTTCTGAGTTGTTTGTAAGTTTTGCAGAGTGCTCGTGAAAGCACCTCCCCAAATTGTTATGCAATATCTTAAGGTAGATTCAACCAATGAGTTGTATAACATAATGAGATTTTTTCGGGATAGAATATCTCGTAATAGAAAAAATTTGTGAATCAGAGCTCTTAATCGTTTTATCACATAGGTAATATGGTCAGGCCATCTGACATGCTGATCAATCATGACACCAAGGTATTTTAAAACTGCAACTTTTTGCAATTTCGGACAGTCACACCCAGAGAAATCTTTACATTTGGGAGAGTGTAATTTAATATTTATATTAGGTTGGTCGCTTATGGTAGGTGAGAAAGTGATATATTTCGTTTTCGCAACAATTAGGCTTAATAAGTTATGATTTAACCAGATTTTTATATTCTTCAAACCACTTTCAGATTTTTTGTATACCTCATCCCAACTTCTCCCAGTAAATATAATTGCTGTATCGTCAGCGTAGCAAATCATTTGGCCTTCGAAATTATTGATTTTTGCTATACTATTTATATATATTAGAAACAGTATAGGTCCCAATACTGTACCTTGTGGCACTCCCGTCTCAACTATTGATTCGGTACTCAACACATCTCCTATCTTTATCTTCTGTGTTCGGTTTTTTAAATAGTTCTCAAAATGTATCTATATTTGTATTCTGAATCTGAATAAATTTACTTACTTACTTACTTACTTACTAATTTAGAGGAGTTACCAAAGTTTTTTAACTTGTCTATTAGCTGATGGTGATGAGGAATTTTATCGAAGGCTTTGCCAAAGTACATCAACTTGCTTTCACTTATCCAGAGAACTAGATATAAATTCTGTCAATATACATAAGTTGGTGGTCGTACTACGGTTCTTGACAAAGCCATGCTGATATTGAGATATCATATGACGAACATGATTATAGATTTTATCTGCAATAATTATTTCAAATAATTTAGAAAACACATATATCAAGGAAACAGGCCTGTACTTTCCAAATATTAGGAAATCTCTTATATCTCAACATTAGGTTATACGAAATCTATAAAGGAGAAGAAAGCAGATCAATGTTCTTTCTCACAAATTTCATTGGGATATCATCTGGTCCAGAGGAAAGTTTGTTTTTCAATTTTCAAGAATAACCTTATATAACCCTCAATTTTGGATAGTTTTTGTAGCATAATTAAAATTCATTGAAGTTAAATAAAAATAATACAGAAGCAACAAAAATCAAAGTATGGTTGAATGATAGTATTGTAAACTGTAGCTTGACAAAATAAATGTGCTATTCTACTGAAAAAAAAACAGCTTTTTAATATTTTTTTATGGATACATTCAACATTATTCTCAATGAAACCATCGGATTTATCTTTAATTCATTGGCATTTTGTCTGAAATGAGTCGTATTTCATAATTAAAAATCTGCAAGTATCTTAGTGGAATAAAATTTTCCCGAAAGACGTATGGGCCAATCACCGCAAGAGACATTTGTCTTGAAATAATATTGATCTTGGCGGTCTTTCACATACTTTGGTTTTTCTTGTGCCCTCCACCTACAGTTTTGTGAACCGAGGTAAAAGTCGCCTAATTTGTCCAGAAAATTTAACTAGGAAAATTTTGATTATTTTCACTTTGACTTTGAAACCAAAAACGAGAAATATGTCTTTCAAAGTATTTATAATTATCAGTTTGAACGACTCATTATTTTGTAAAATTGATCTCATAGATCTGTTAGCACCGGTCCTAGTACAAATATCTGTTATAGTAGTTTATCGTTACTAGTATAGATAAACAACTAGATGCAAGTAGCATACACTCAATTCAGCTTCTTCATCATGAACTAACTCTAGGATTACGAGGTATATTAAAACTAAAGGGGGGGTTGAAAATCACGAAAAATTCAAAATCCACTTAAACATTCGAACTATTTACGTAAAATTCCATGCTGATTCCAAAAACGTATGAATTGTATATTATGGAACAGAAGATTCAGCAGGAAATGGGAATGAAAGTTCTAAAATTCTGAAACTGCAAATATTCAATTCGAGATCAGTTAAAGACAGAGCATTTTTTCGAGCGCCAATCGATTGAGAATAGTGCAGTGAATTTTATCCTATGGAAAAAACAAAAATTTTTGTGAAATGTTAAAAAATAACGAAAAATTACGAAAATTACAAAATTGTCAGATCCACTTGAAATTCGCAATACATGTAAAATTTTATGCTGATTCCAAAAGTGTATGATTTGTATATGCTCAAATGAAAGATGTTTTCGGTAAAGGGAATAAAAGGTCGAAAATTTTGAAATTCGAGATCTTCAATTCCACTGCATTAAAAATTTTCGTAACTTATGGATGACATGTATTTTCACCACAAATGAGTACAATTTCTATTTTTTCCTGCACAGTCAGTATTTTGATTCTAATACTTCACAAATATTACTGTTTCATGATTTTGTAGAAACTGCTAGACACTTTGTAATTTCAATGTTCATGATTTTCTATTCATTTCTGTATCCAAAGCATACTTCTTAGGTCAAGAGCACTTTAAATGATGATTAATTTTTGAGTAGGCACCGCAGTTTAATTATTTGAAAATGAATTAGCAACGGGCAAATTGATTTGAAATTTTTATAGTTATATCACTCAACTGAGATGGCCACATGTAATAAAAATTTACAAAGAGAATTGCTATATAGAATTTTAAAACTCTGCATCAAGAATAAAATGAATTTTGTATCCTATTTGCCTTCTTTGAAAATATTCCATTTTGTTGTTGTTTTTGTCATTGTAATTTCCAACAAACCGTTGCACCCCTACGCGCAACCCTCAGAAGTCTTCAAGTGCGAGGTAGGGAAGACGCAACCTTTACCTTTTAACGTGCGATGCCATACACGAGACCAATGACCATGCTGGGAATTGAACCCACAACCCCTTGCTTTAGACGCGAAAGCTCTACCAGCACGACCACCACGGCACATCATTATTAGAAACATTTTTAAACAAAGGGAGTTCTAGTTCTAGTGACAATATATTTTAATGATTTTTTAGGTTTTTATTAATAGAATTATTTTTATTCACAGTTATTAATAACAAAATTATTATAGAGTATGTAAATGAGCGTAATTATTGCTGTAAATGATTTTCTAGCTAGTTTCTTCAAATGTTCAAAAGAATTTTCAGTTCTCGGAAAGTCTGCTTTGAAGCAATATGGACTTATTTCCCCTGTCATAAATGGAATTACATAATAATTTGTTTGTTACTGCTCTTATACAAAAATGTTGTTGAATGGTCAAATCTTAATCAGAGAGTGAAAGAAAAGAAACTTATAAAATAGTTGAAGGTGGAAACTCCGGTTATCACTAGTTATAGCTATAATTACGCTTACTTATCACTCTCTAATTATGAATTGACCATTCAACAACTTAATTAGAGACACTTCTATAAACTGGTGAATTGTGGATAGAATAGGTTTTGATTAATTTGATTGAGAGATATTAACTATCAAACCGGTCTGCCTAATTTTTCAGATACTTTTCAGTGTTTGACAACATTTGTTAGCTTCATAAACTATGACAGTATTGTCGGTAAACCTGAGGATTTGTCCAACATCTTCTGGTAAAATTAGGTTATTTAGATATATCGTAAACCGCACCTGCCCCAACACTCAACCCTGAGGTACTCCACAATTAATCACTTCTTCTGTCTCATTTTGAATGCTCATTTCCTGTTTATCAAATAATGTGCATGTTCATAGTATATTCGAACAGTAAATCAAAAAAAGTGTTGAAGATTATATCAGAGGTTAAAATGCAATGGCTTGATTTGCATTTTCACCGTTGCACAACTATTACAGTACTAAATTCAGGAATCAAATTTGAAAAGTGCCTTATTTATGAATCAGCTTTCAATTTATTCAAATCCCAGCATGTCCATCTCCAAGGAATGCTTTGAATTTTAATGAAAATTCTCAAAACGCCATATTGTCATTTTGAGTGATGGTAACCCATAATAGCAAATCGCCCGTAGCATTTCAAGTGGAAACACGTGCAGGAATAAACAAGTAGATTCCATTAATTGTTAAAATGTCACAAGAGATTATCGTAATATACAGTCGAGGAAATCCGCCATTCACAGGTTTATTTATAGGTGTATTAGGTGTGCCGAGAATGACAATAATATTAATTTTATTCAGAGGACATCATTTTTATTCAAAAGCAATTTCTTCTCAAATGCATACAGTAGGATATTTGAAAAAAGGTTGAGGATGAGGTGAAGTCGCACAAAAAAGAGACTGTTGAAAATATATACAGGAAATATTGTGTACTTATTATGACCAAAACAAAAATATAAATATACCATCATTAAGATACTCGCTGGCTGGAAATCAAGCAGTGTAACGGAAGGTTACATTGAAAAAATAAAACTTGCAAGAAAAAGTATCGCTAACAAGAGACTGTGATAAACCCTCTATATCAAAGGTAAATGCTCAGGAACAACCTAAGTAGTATAATTACTAGAGAAATTGAATATCATCTTAGTAGTTGAATAAATCATTGGCCGGCTTTAAATATTGCTAATTGTAATAACTGCATTTTTCAATTTAAATTTGATTTAAATTAAATCAAGTATTATTTTCGTGTTGAATAAATGATTTCCGAATATGCTTTTTTGTGAGTTGATGAATCAGTTTAAGCATTGTTTAAATAGAATATAGTTAGTCAATGCCTGTGGAAAAGGTATTGGACTCAAACGCGAGTGTCATCTAGCGTGATTAGTTACAAACATGAATATTTAACGTCATTTTAATGCAGGTTTCTTCTAAAAACCCTGATTTTAATGCTGTCCCATTGTTTCAATCAAGTTACGACATGGCTTGGATGCGAGCTCACTATCGCCATCTACATGTCGCATCCATTTTGATCCAATTATAATCCCATAAGGTTGACTAACTATCTTCTATATAAACAATGGTTTAAGTAACTGTGTTTATAGTAATTTTGTTGTTAATGTATATGCAAACAAACCATATCTAATAAATCAACTTGTTTCTTACTATTGAAGTACTTTCCGCAAACAAGAACATTTAAATTCTACTATAGCATCATTATTAGTATACATTCTTTTGTTTTATGTGCTGTGATAGACCCGTAACTGTGTTTTCCAGGCATTTCATTGGTTCAAATTCTAATGAAATATTTTCTCAATTTCGTAAACACTCAAAACAGAATCTGCGAAAGGTTAAAGTATTTAGTTCTGAATATTATCCTCTTGTGCAATGCTAAAAAATTAAACAAGTTTTCTTTGGAATATTTTACATTAAAAGGATTGCTATTTGAAAACTCCTACATGACGTCATAACCGGCACAATTATGACACCTTCAAGTTTGAGTAATGAATGAGACATTCAAGCGATATAATATTGAGGTAATGACGATAAGATTTCCACAGAATCAATCACAATAAATTAAAAACTATTTAACATTGTAGTAAATAATTTCCATTTTTTAGTTCAATAATTTCTAGGAATTCTAAGTAATTAAGCTTGATACTATTATTTTCAATATGAAGAATTTTAAATTTTTCATTTAATTTACTTTCCTTTTTACATAACTCATACGATGTTCATATATTCGGATTTTGAATGGTCGACCTGTCTGACCTACATATACTTTGGGGCATGATCCCCAATTCAATTAATAAACTCTTGATATCTCTGATTTTGTGTCTTATCTTAATTATTTTCGATAAACCTTACCAATATATTGTTTGTTCTATAGGCTACTCTTAAATTTCGTCCGTGTAAAAATGAAACCATTTTTTTGTAACTGGTCATGCATATGTTATGGTTCTGTAATTACTCTCATCGTTCCTAATACGGGGGTAAACTTCTTGGATAGCCTTCTTACCTATTGAGTTTTTTAGTAGATAGATCTTTATTGAGTAGGAAACTTTGTTAAGTACAAATTCATTACAATAGACATTATAAATTATACAATAACGATACTTAGGCATAACTATGATGGATATACCGAATTATTATTAATGGTAATGTGTGTATGGGAAGTTTATGAAAACTTGCGAAGTGACATTTGTTAAAAAAAAAATTGTTATTTCCGTCAACCGATTGCACCCCTACGCGCAACCCTCGGAAGTCTTCGAGAGACTTGTGTGAGCTAGGGAAGACGCAGCCCTTAACTTTTAACGTGTGATGCCATGCACGAGACCGGTGAATCGGTGGATCGAACCCACGACCCCACGCTTGCGAGGCGAACGCTTTACCAGCCGACCACCACGGTTACTTGATTCAAAACCCAAGAAATTAATTGAGTTTTCTGCTTCTATTTATTTTGTGCATTTTATGTTTGGATAGATAGTATTGATATAAGTATTTATGAAAGGAGTCTAATTATCCGTTTGTACCTTTGAAACATACTATAACTTCATTTGTATCTGTACCAATACAAAAACCGTTTTGAGAGTGGATGTTTGTGAATTATTTTTTCAAGGTTGTCCATGAAAATTTCTGCAAGAGGACTCAGCGGATTTACCATGATCAAACTTTCTGATGAATGTTATTATCAAACTGAAAATAATTTTGTTCAAGACATTCAGTAGAAAGTCTAATATCTCTTGTGTGAGATGTTTGGTGACCGGATTGAAGTATTTTTTCTTCGACCTTCGACTAAGACTATGGTATCTAGAGGGGGAATACCTGCTAGGGAAAATATGTTGGACGTCATTTGACGCTTTTGGTCTGTATAGTCTCAGTAAATTTATTCCAATTTTCACGTGCTTGCTGTAGATATATGCAGAAAATAGCCTCGATATTTACTATTATCAAATCTGCTAATCGAACAATTTTTCCAATTACATAAAACTCAGATATTAATTCACTTTCTGGAAATCGTTCACATCGTTCAAATACTCGACCTAACTCAATACGTGTGCCAAACATGCACTGAATTGCATACCGTCACCGCGAGAGACAATTCATTTCAGACATGAGCCAGACGTCATATATTACACTCTGTGACGTGTATATAATGCAGCTTATCAAACGCCATCGAAGTCCCCCAAAGTAGTCCCAATGCGAACGTGGCATAGAGACTACTGGACTCGAGAGCGTTTGGTCCCACAAGCAGTACATGTTTCGACATGCTGTCGCGCGAAACTGGACCTTAATCAGATATACTTAGAGGCGACATTCATGTGGCGTTGTTTATCAATGAGTCACGTACTACACTGTGACGCCTTCACATACCAGAATGGAATAACTATCAAGTAGTCGAAATAATGGCGACTGGGTAAATTCCACGGAAGGCGTCGGGCGTGAATATTTTGTCGAGTTGTGGAACTTCTACTGTTAAAAGTATAAAAATCATGGAGTTTGGGAGGTTATTGAAGAGTTGGAAGTGATTTTGGGGAAATGTACAAAGTTTTCTTGGAAAGTTCATTGAACACGTTGCTGTTTGTTGTAGTTGTGTTGTGGCAAGGTTTTGGATACAAATGAAATCATTTATGATTAAGAATTTCAGAATAACTCATCAAAGACTCGTTCAAACCCAAAATGCAGCCTCTGTACCTACATTCTTTACTTGAATTCGTATACGAGGGATAATTGTTCAGCAATATGGTAGGGTAGACTGTTGTACCTTGATTATAATATACCCTTCAGTTTTAAAAAAAATGCTGCCATGTGAGCGACAGAAACTCTACCAAGAGAAACTCTACTCATTAGAGTGCAAGCAAGCGAAAAAGTGGTTGTCCATTTGCCATAGTTTTCCGATAATAAGTACATAAACAAAAAAAATTTGTGCAAAAAGTTTGGGTTTGCTATTTATTTATTCACCAGTTGACTATTGTGTTTTAACATCCTACCTGAATCATTGCTAATTGGAGATCATAAAATTTGGAATACGCACTGAGAAAATTGATTTAAATTTGCAATGTATTTTCAATGCTTAGAGTGGAACATTATTTCAGATTCACGGGAATCTTACTTCTATCCTTCAATTTTCAAACTACAAGATGTATCTATACGCACTAGAAATGATATTTCGTTCTGCGCGTAAAATTTCTTTCGATATACTGAAAATAATTGTGTGAATATTCCTCAACTATGAGAACATCCACCTGCAACTGAAATGTACATCCGTCTTGTCGTAAATTTTCAACTTGATCGCAAAATTACGCATCCACATCGTAAAGTCATCTCCTACACGTTCCTGTTCATTCTTTTTTGTGTCCAACTGAGGTATAGAGGTATTGCAAGTAATAAGTAATGTATGTATTTTCTGCATTGTATCATGAATACAAGGTAAGTGAACTTTATTGAAATCATTGAATGATATTTACGAGATTGCATTCAGGTTTCTTCATAATATCTAAATATCTGATGAAATTGAGAAACATAACCTCAAAATCACGATGTGTTTTGTAGGAAACACCGAATCATATGTTGAGTTGAGTATCTAAATATGAAAAATGACTCAATCATATCAAAACTTTTGATTTCGAAAGGTTATTACATGGTTTGAAACCTATAACTTTCGATTTATGAATCCCAAATTATGGAGAAACCAATAAATTCTTCAGTCGTTTTTTCTTAACATATACTTACTTTTTTGGAGCATGTTGGCTGTTGCTGAGTTTACTTGCCCCAAAAACTCAAATTCTTAAAAAAAAACGTACACCAAAAACTCCACAAGAACTTGTTCCATCATTGTGAAATGACATTTTCCTGAATAGAAAGCATCTAGCTGTCGAATAATAGTCCAAATTCTATGATAATTTAAATTGAATTTTATTGGTCTCTGCCCTGTTTCAAGAATCAACAAGACGATGGAAAGCCTGTGGCTTGTTGTATGATACAACTTTTTTTTTGTTTTTAGGACAATCGCACTGAAAAGGAAGACCAGCCCATAAATCTTCATAATATATTAATAATGATTAATGTTAGTTTATGATATGCAATGTATTATTCGAAAATGTGTTCAGTTTTTTGCATTATGGGAATTAAATATTCAGTTCATGTTTGAAATTTATTTTTTTTCCAATTATTAAAGAGAACTGTAAATAATTAACCGAAATATCGTAAGATAAGGAAGACAAGGACAGAATCTGGTTATACTTATAAAACATAGAATTTTTGTTTTACTACTGAACGCCACAGATTCAATTATTTTTTTCTAGTACCTACATGAAGTGTGCTAGACGATTCTTACCCGGATAAATACGGAGTCAATATGTCTGCCATTCAGCCAGAGTGGTTAATAAAGGTAAAGAAGTGGATGGAAAAATATTGAGGATTTTGGAAACGTTCAACGTTAAAAAATTTTAGCAATATATCTCCACTTCACCAAAACACTATATTGCTATAAATACTCATTTGAAGACTATTATCAGTCTTGATGTTGCTAGTTTTATTAGCGAAACGTAAATCGAGTATAATATAATGAAGTGCTTTGGTGACCTGGAGACGAATTTCTCAAATTGATGGATACGTCTATGGTGTGTTGAATAAAAGACAAAATGTCCTATACAATAAAAAAATATACAGTGAGGTGTTAAAGTAACGGATAAATTCATTTTCTTCGTTGTTGTCTATTCTCAAGAAAACTCCTGAACCACGTCAATTCATGTTTTCAAAAAGATACTCTGTGACCTAAAAAAAAAATCGCTGCTCCTTCACCCCCCTCAAAGTGGCAGCCACCACCCCCCAATTTTTTTAAATGAAATAGGCGGTCAAGTGATACCTCATTTCGAAGGGTATTCAATTGTCTATACAGCCGTGTATCACGTATGACAAACAACAGTTGGTAAATGAACCAAAAAAAATTAGGGTGCATTGAATATACAACGAATTCAATAGTATTCGTGTTTTTTTAACATTTTGAAAATTAATTTTGTTATGACGCAAAAATTCAAAGGAATAGACATGGCTGTATAGATAATTGAATACCCTTCTGAATGAGGTATCACCTGACCCCCTATTTCATTATAAAAAATTGATGGGGTGACTGTCACTTTGAGGAGGGTAGAAGAGGGGCATTTTTTATATCACAGAGTGTCTTTTCGAAAATATTAATCGATGTATTTCAGGGTTCTTCTGGAATATGGCTGATAAGGTAGAAAATTAATTTATCCGTTACTTTAGGACTTCAATGTATAAATTCATCATAATGTAATCCCACATTATGAAACTCCATAGCAAATTCTCATCGGAGTGTATTTTTTAAGTTAGAAAATTAAACAGTAATATTACAATGTAAAATTCCACTGCAAATTATTCACGTTAGAGAATCAAACCGTAATATTACAATGTAAAACTCTAATGCAATTTTTTGTTGTGAAGTAATATAACAATGTAAAGTTCCATCGTAAAATTATGTCACAACGTAAAGTTACATCGAAGAAGTGCACAGAGTTATTCCAGTTATCCCAGAGTGAATATCCAAGGTGATATATCACGTGGTATGCAAAATTCCAATCGAAGGTAAATTCCCGTTAAAACGGGCGGTAATTAAATTGCCGCTAGTGGGAGCGGAAAAAATTCTACCAGTGCGTACCATCTTATATAAAACAAGGTCCTGTACCACTGATCAATGCTCATACGTATGTGATGTTACAATGATTTCGTAGTTTAGTATAAATCAGTACAAAGTGAAAGTGAAAAAAAAAATTCTATTGAACCTGAGATTTTTCAATTGCCTAATAGGTAATTTAGAATCATAAATTTCATATTGTGATATTTTTACACATGTATACAAATAATAATTAGGTCAAATTTTAATTTAATCTGATTTCTTTTTGCAATAAATCAATAAAATACACATTTCTGTATATATAGAAATGATGTTTCCAATGAATGACTTAGAATTTTGAGGACCTAAAATTTGGAAAAACGCACCGCTTTGTATAAAACTGTATCATACTTATCGATGCTCATATGTATGTGATTTTACAGTGATTTCGTTGTTTAATATAGATCAGTATGCCACAAAGTAAAAGTGAAAAAAAAACAGAAATCCTAGATGGAACCTGATAGTTTTTCAATTGTCTATTGAGTAATTTTAAATTATAAACTTCATATTGTGACATTTTTACACATTTACACAAATAATAATCAGGTCATAATATAATTTAAAGTTTTTTTTTTGTAATAAATTATTAAAATACATATTTTCTGTATAGAAATGTAGTTTCCAATAAATATTATCTAACTCATAGGTAATGATCCCAGGTGATCAATGGTCTTGTAATTCATCACATATCATGAAAATACAATCACAAATTTTTCTCTATGACTCTTCAGTATTCAAATTCTCAAAAGATACAGACTATGCATGTGGGAAATGATGGAGCTACCAGGAGATACTCTTTCCATTGTTGTATTTTGAAAAATGGCTTATGAAAAAATATAAATGTAAATTTTGATCCAAGGTACAACAGTCACCTATACTCTGGTATTTCATAAAACTCAGAAATGTTATTCAACCAAGTGAATCATAATTTTATAAAACGGTAAGGACAAATGACTAAATCTTAATGTTTACTCTCGCTTTTTTGGTATAGATAACCGTGACAATTGTTTCGCCATACACATATTACATTTTATTACAGCATTCCAACCAACAATTATTTAAAGAGCAGTTTTGAATCTGTCCTTCTACCAATCTGCGGTTGACAATGATTGTTTGGGATAATTAACCTAATTACATGTATCTAGTACCTATTATTCCTGTAAAATAACTTCAAATGTGTGGAGTTATTGCAAGTATTGTGTTGTACTAATGTTTTGAGAATTTATTCTTTTATTATTTTCCAAACTTTGTAACAAATTTAATTTCATTCCTTTTTTTTCAAAATGAAGTAATTCAAAATCGTGTTTGCCTATTTCTAATTCTGATAGCAAGTAGACAGAAAAAGTTGAAATCGTTTTGCAGTTTACAAATAGCATTAATTACTGTGTTCCGATTTTCGTTTTTTGAAAGTTCTACCACTTTGTCCCATTAAAATCCTAGGACAAGTAGGTACCACCAGTTAATTTAAAAACTTCACTCTTTTCTAGTTTTTCAACTTTATCTTCATCGTTCTTGATATGTTTACCCAAAGTTTAATTCGTTAAAAATATTTATATTTTGTAACTATATAGATTCTCCAGTAAACCTTTGATCATATTTGGCAAAAAGGAAAACTTCGTGAATTTTTTTATATAATATCTTGGATGAACTATTGTCCATTAGAGAGCATGCATGACCTATAATCATTGTCAACTGCCATTAGGGTTATAATTTATTAAAATTTATTGTACTCATCAGATAAACGATTACACCTTTAGTTGTATTAACTAGATAAATTATCTCAAAGCTGTATGTATTGATCTTCTCTCGCAGTAATCAGAGGCAAAAGTCTCAAATCAAAACAAATTTTTTAAGTTTGGTTACAGGGCCATTGTGTCCTCTGCAATAAGGAACATTGCACATATGTATATGTTTTTGATATAATTCAATACTCGTCATGGTATTAGCCAGGAGAGTAAGTAAGTATTAAGGTAAGTGATTGTTTTCAGAAGATATTTGCCTTTAAAAAGAAATCAATTTGGGACAGGAAGGGTAGGAATTAAAAAAATGAAAGTTCTCAAATTGAAAACTAAAAGAAAATCCATTTATAACTTCTGTGTACTCACTTACAGGTACGCACTGATGATGGCTATTTAGTCGAAAGTGCTCTGTTACGATTTTAAGAATAAAAATGTTCACACGAAAAACGACGTTTCCTACAAATTCAATACAGATATCAGCCTCCACTGCTGATACCATCTACGGTATACCTGATGTTAACGAAGAATATACGAATCACACGTGCTCCACCCCATCTAAGAGACCCTATCGCATTACCAGACATTGTCAAGCAATGTTATGTTATTTATAGTTATTTATAGAACGACAACGTGAGATTTCGTTGAAGACTTAAATGCATTTCAAGCATTCTTTCTGCAATTAAGGTGCCTCAAAGTATCAACAACTGTAATTTTATAGGGTAACTCCTGATTACTACGAAATTATTCTTAGAAACTCACTGGCGTATATAAACAAGGTTTAATGCTCGTAAATGTCCTTGAAAGATAGTAGTGAATTATGACACTTTCAATTTGTAGTTTGAACAAGTGGTATCAAAATCATAAATAGTAGACTTGCTCAACCAGTAGCAGTCGATAATCCAACAGGTTGACTCATGACCCATTAGTGCCCCAAATGACCGATACATCAGGGTCAACATATTTGTATAACTTCAATTTTCATTATTGTATTTGCTAATTTTGAGCAATTGATATTACATTAATTTATTCTTTGTGAATATAAACTCTTATGAAATAATTATATTCATCCACGGATAGCATTTAATGAAATCATAATACTTGTGTTTACAAACGTTTTATAGGGGCTCAATAACTAGTCCTTTAGTGCCACATTGATGAAGCAGCAAAATTTTTACTATCAGCAAAGAAATATGCCAGCAACACTTCACAACATCTTACAATTTTTTTTGTATGCTACTTTAGACGAGAAAAAATGTTTTTGGAGTCAAATTGGAATCGATGATAAATCTAAACTCAAATAATAAACGGGGTGTGTGTTTATACAGGTATTCCTCAGGGTTCTTTATTAGAGCCACTTTCATTTTTTATATTTTTGACGACCTTCCAGAGTATATAACAGAAGGCCACATTTTTATGTACGCTCATGATACTTCCTTGATAATCGAGGCATCAACCATAACAGAACTGGAACTCAAAATTAAAAAAAATCATTAAAAAATTTGACTTTGGTGTCAACAAAATTCACTTATGGTAAACAGGTCTAAATAGGCATGTGTATATTTTTTCAACATAAACAATGGGATAACTCCTACATTACAAAGTATAGAAATCAAAGACAACACAAAATTTCTAGGAAATGTTATAGATAACAACTTAAATTTCACACTGGAAATAGACAGTAATGTTCCAAACTTGCCAGAGCAACCTTCGCCATCTTGAACTTAATGGTTGAAATGCATACAAAAAATCTAATAACAGCTTATTATTCCTTGGCATATTCAATAATGAGCTACATACAACTTAGTTGTTTGGGGACAATCAATGGATATTTCTAGAGTCTTCACTATGCAAAAGAGGATAATAAGAATAATCTTCAACATGGGCTTCAGAGATTCACGTAGAATAGTTTTGAATAATTACCAAATACTCTCCTTAACGAGCATCTACATATAGAAAATGTCTTGTTATGTGTATGGAAATGAAAATAAATTTCCTATAAACAGCAACGTGCATAATTATAAAACCAGATATGCGAGAAAACTGCATCCAACCAAATGCAACTAAAGTAAATCCAAAAAATTACCAAACCATGCAGGTCCCGAAAATTTCAATAAACTCCCCAAAAATATAAAGAGCTTGAAATCTCATCACGCATTTAGAAAAACATTTAAAGAATACTTAGTGGAAATATGTTTTTATAACTTTGTATAGGTCATGCAATGAATAGCCACTAAAGGTACTATAATTTTCACTCAGAATTGATTAATAGGTAGCTTCACAATAGGTAGCTCACACAAAAGAGACTCCTGGAGGAGGCACTGCGAGGAGATAGAAGGCTCTCGAGAGTGTGCCAGACTTCAGAAAGTACTCTCGAAGGATGCACAACAAGCAATATATTCCCTGAAAAATGAACAAGGGGAACACACAAGCACAGGAGAAGAAACAATCAAAGAACTACTACGAGTTCACTTCCCTGGAGCCCAGATAGAGCAGACTCGTGCTATGGGAAACCCAGAGGAACTGGAGCCTCTGAAGAGAGGTTCCAGGCTAGGCTGGGACATAGCAAAGAAGGTCGCGACCTATGAGAAAGTTCAATGGGCATTAGGCACATTCGAACCCTTCAAATCACCGGGACCAGACGGGATCTACCCTGCAATGCTGCAGAAAGGTCCCGAAGCACTGCAAATCAGACTCTGTAATACGCTCAGAGGCAGTCTGGCCCTCGGGTACATACCAAAACCTTGGAGGCACGTTAGGGTTACTTTTATACCGAAACTTGGAAAAGCTGGACAGGATTCGGCAAAGTCCCTAAGACCAATCAGTCTTATGTCATTTGTACTTAAGACTTTGGAGAAGCTAGTGGATAGACATATTAGGGGCGGCGTGCTGGTGGAAAGACCACTGCACCGTGAACAATATGCCTACAGGACTGGCTGTTCAACGGAAACAGCACTTCACCAAGTAGTAACGAGGGTGGAAAATACGCTGGAAAATAAAGAGGTACTGCTAGCGGCCTTTCTAGACATAGAAGGGGCTTTCGATAATACCTCTATAAACTCAATCACCAGAGCTCTTAGACACAGAGATGTCGAGGAACCATGTGTTGCCTGGATAGATTCAATGCTAAGGAATCGGTTGATACACATTACAGTATTGGAGGAGACCATAGTAGCAAGGGCGACCAGAGGATGCCCGCAAGGTGGAGTACTATCTCCGCTTCTGTGGAATCTGATCGCAGACTCGCTGTTGGAAACACTAAACGACGCAGGACATAGAGCCCTTGGATATGCTGACGACATAGTAGTCTTAGCACAAGGGAAATTTAACACAACGGTTAGAGATCGCATGCAGGAGGCTCTTAACCTGGTCACGAGATGGACGGACTTGGAGGGGTTGAACGTCAACCCTAACAAGGCAACCATAGTAGCATTCACCCGAAGACGAAAAACAGAGGGCCTAGAACCTATACGACTTCGAGGAGAGAACTTACAGATAAAGGGAGAAGTCAAATATCTTGGAGTGATTCTCGACTCCAAGTTGACATGGAACCAGCATCTAGAAAAAACAACAAAAAAAGCGGTGACCCCATTAGTGATGGCCAGACGATCATTTGGAAAAAATGGGGGCTGAAACCACATATGCTGCACTGGTTGTATAGCACGGTGGTCATGCCTTCCATCACATATGCCGCTCTGGTGTGGTGGCCCAAGACACAACAAAGAGGAGCCATAACAAGACTAAGCAAGGTGCAAAGGCTTGCCTGTCTTGGAATCACAGGGGCAATAAAATCAACACCAACTGCAGCCATGGAGACACTTATGGGACTGCCTCCTCTCCATTTAGTGGTGCAAGGGGAGGCAAGGCTTGGTGTCTCCAGACTGCAGAATACACCCAACTTGAACGTTGGAACGGGACACATGAGCATCGTCGGAATCGTGATCGGGGACGTGCTGGAAACGAGAACGGACCACATTCCGAAACGATACTGCTTCAACAACCAATTCAGAGTGCTGATTCCAGACAGAACTGAGTGGGACGGCTCGCAGCTCAAGGACACTCTACAGGGTAAAATCTGGTACACAGATGGATCCAAGACTGGGAATGGGGTGGGCTCAGGAGTGTTCTCCAGGAATCCGAGTACTGGCATCAGCTACTCACTGGGCAAACACACCTCTGTCTTTCAGGCAGAGGTGTATGTCATTCTCCAATGCGCGAGGGAGAACAACAGGAGAAACGTTGAAAACGCGCATATCAACATCCTGTCAGACAGCCAAGTGGCACTTAAGGCCTTGTGCAACAAGGAAGTGACGTCCAAACTGGTATGGGACTGGAAGAAGAACTAGGAGTGCTGGCAGACCGGAATCAAGTCAAACTGATATGGGTCCCAGGACACCGGGGAATTGCAGGCAATGAAAAAGCAGACGAACTAGCGAGAAAAGGTTCGGAAAATCCTCCAAACCAAGGGCAGACACTAGGGGTACCGAAGTGCACGGTAAGAGCGTCTGTAAGAGAGTGGATTGGGGATAGTCACAAAAACTACTGGGAAAGCATACCAGGAAACAAACACGGGAAGAAATACATGAAAGGACCGTGCCAGAAAAGAACGGCAGACCTGTTGTCGATGAACAGGAGCCAGCTTAGAATCGTTACGGGACTCCTGACTGGTCATGCACCAGTGAAGGAGCACCTCAACAAAATGGGACTGTACAATGGAGACCTGACCTGCAGACTATGTGGTAAGGATCCAGAAACAGTGACACACATACTGTGCTGTTGCGAGGCACTAGACCGCAAAAGACAGGCAATCTTCGGGCAGCCATCTGGCGATCCAGAACTATACAGATCGCACCCAGTAATTTGTATAGGTCATGCAATAAATAGCCACTAAAGGTACTATAATTTTCACTCAGAATTGATTAATAGGTAGCTTCACACTTTTATTGGTTCATGTGTGTATAAAAAACCTTTTTTTTTATTTTTTGTTTTTTTTTATCTTGTATGTTCAATAATATTTAATATGTTTTTAATGTTTAATTTTACATGTAAGTATAAAAAACTTTAATTTATACTAGTACTGACTCTGCCTTGACGAAATCTACTGAATGTGTTTTTTGCTAAATGAATATTATTATTATTATTGTTATTATTATTATTTATCTCATAAACCATATAATTAATTTCTAGAATGACGTATTTACTAAATTTTCAGCCATAAACATTAAAACATCCCAAATCCGAAATGAAAGTAGTCAGTTTAGGTACTCATTTTTTCACTTAAGTTTCGAACAAACTTTAAAAAACAAGACTGAATAAATGAATCAACCAATGATTTTATTTTAACGACCATGTTTCTGACGCAAACTAAATGAATAATTATTGAACCTATCGAAATAAAAATTCATTTGAACCAAATAAATTTTCCTCTCTGTATTTTCCGGTTCCAGTCTGTTATTTTGACATCGTTTGTTTCAATAGTGTCTTGAAAGTGCCGGAGAGCCATTATTAGTACATTTCACGATTGTACCCTGCCCTAACTGCCCCAACACTATCACCACCCACATGGACAGGATGTAATCTAATTCCCATTATTGACAACTATCCAGGAATTGGACAGGCCTAGTCCTATCTCTGTTCAAAAACATCATAGTAATATTCATTTGTATATTCTTTGATAAGTGACTATGACAAGAAGAATTGAAATACTACACTTGTCACATTCATCCTCAGTTTCTTTAATGAAGTGAATTTCCAAATTGCTGTCTGTAATTGAAAACATCAATTCTTGTTATAAACTTGACAAGCGTCTCTATAACCTGTACCAAACGATGCAAACATATTTTAGTATTATATAACGATAGCGCAGGTTTGGATCATAGTCCAAAGTATAATCAGAAGACTTCTGATATCATGTTTATCACCATGTTTGTTTGGATAAGTGCTTCACAAGATTATTAAAAAAAGTTTTTCTACAAACGTCAAAAAATGACAAGGTTCGCGCATTGACAACAGTATGTGAAGTGGCACTTTTTTTCATTTTCATTCGTTACCATGACACCGTGCGCGAAGTAATGTGCGAAATATATTTCGCACACTGCATGTAAACTATATGGGATTTTCATATTCTAACCTATATGGTCCTCAACTCCTCAATCAAGCAAAAAACAAGAAATCGTTTATTTATTAATGTAGAACAATAATTAAGGCTTTCAAATTGTGAGAGATATTTTTCTGGCTTTATTTGCTTGAACACCACTCTTTAAATTGCTGATATGCATTTTCATACTGCCGCCTCGATTTCTCCGGTAAAAGGTTGGTGGGGTACTGCTTAGTTCATCGTCGCTCGAAATTTCCATTCTTTTACAATAATAAATATCACGCACGAAATTGACGCGAATAAAAAGTCACTCCAAAATAATTATCAAGAACTGTAACTTTGAAATAATTGTCAACAAATGCCATTTTATTTCCATAGTTACAGTAATTACTTGATTTGGAAAAATTATTTAAGCCAGTTCAATACTATTTTTCATAGTTATTACTTATTGTAGAACAATATTTTTGACGTTTGTAGAAAAAATTTTGTTTGCATCTCATGCGCGAAATACTTTGGTAATCTCGACTATTTTTTTTAACTCGGCTGCGCCTCGTTAAAAAAATCAGTTCTCGATCACCAAAGTAGCATTTCGCGCACTAGATACAAAAATAACTATTTAGTGGTTAAGAATCATTATCTGATTGATTTATTTAATGGGAATACATTTATTTCTTCAGAATAAGTAAAGATAAGTATATTCAAGTACAATTGAAACCGTTCATCCTTTTATGCATATAAACATCTGACAATGGGTGTTTCACATTTGTATACTGAGATTATTTTTTATGTAAAAAAGTCGATTACATTTTTTTAATTACATTTATTTCTTGGAAGTAGTCATTTCTACTATTATACTAAAAAAATCAAACAACTACGAGGTTCCATTACCAAGAACCCCTGGTATAATTTTTCATTCCCAAGGAATCTTCTAGTCAGGCCCTGTCTCCGGTATCCGAGTATGAATGATGAATTTCCTCCCAACAAAATTGTTAAACATGGAGTTCCTCGAGGATCTGTACTGGGACCAATTTTATTCTTGATTTTCATCAATAATTTTAGGCAATGCATGTTGCCATATAAATGTGTATGTACTATTTGCTGACTATACAACCATCTTAACATCCGGCAAAACAGTAATTAACTGAACACGACGGATATTGAATTTTCCAGTAACAACATTGATAACAGTGGTACATTTCTTGGTTTGTTCATCGACGGAAATTTATCCTGGGCAGCTCACGTGGAAGATTTGTCAAAAAAATTATGCTAGAATAATTTTGGATTCGGACAACTTAGGATATTATTGGATTTTGATGCATTGAAGATATTTTGCTGTGTTCCACTCTCATATGAATTATAGGCTATTTTTATGGGGAAATTCACCTCATTCTGTGAGAGTATTCTTATTGCAAAATAGAATAATATTGAATGCAGGGAACATTGTTAGCTTGTATTTATAAAGATCGACGTTTCAACTTTACACTCATTGTTTATTTATAACACTCTTTCAGAAATACATAAAAAAAAATCTGACTTGATATCTGGATGCCCATGATTATAGAAAACGAAATTCTCATCTGCTCTCACCACCTCATCTCAGAAAAGTTGTCAAATTATATAGTCATTCACCAGATGATCACAACTACTATTCATTGAAAATTAAAACTAAATCTTTATTTTTGGAGAGTTGAATCTATATGGTACTGAGGAATACCTGAATTCGCCTTTATCCTGATGTTACACATTTTTATTAATGACTAGTTATATTTACCAATAATATATCAACTTGTGAATATCTGTTCAGTCACATATTTCACATTTTTCTGTTGTTTTCGTCTTCATACAATTTTATATAAGTACTTTACATGTTCCTGTTGTTTTTGTATATACAGGCCGTTTCTTTTATCATGTGGTAACATTGCTGTATTCTAAACCGTAACAGATACGAAGACGATTAAATGGGAGAAAAGGTAACTATTGTGGAGAACAAGACAATGGTCAAAGAAAATTTACAGGGAGTCTCGCCCTTCCCGAGTTATACAGGGAAAACCAAAAATGCTGTTATTTGTTTTTTACGAATAGAATTGTTATTTCTGAAAATATAAAAAAATGGAAAAGGAAAGTTTTAATGTATTCTAAATGTACTATAAAAATGTAACAATGAATCTTTGATTAAACGTTTCGTGTCAACACGGCCACCATCAACATTTTTTTTTCAAATACGGACCTGTCTATTTTAGTACAAATATTGATAATGCGATAAAATCACAATTCAGCGGTATATCACACTTGATATTTTTATAACGTTAAATGAAACGTAACAACATTGATAACAGTGGTACATTTCTTGGTTTGTTCATCGACGGAAATTTATCCTGGGCAGCTCACGTGGAAGATTTGTCAAAAAAATTATGCTAGAATAATTTTGGATTCAGACAACCTAGGATATTATTGGATTTTGATGCATTGAAGATATTTTGCAGTGTTCCACTCTCATAGGAATTATGGGCTATTTTTATGAGGAAATTCACCTCATTCTATGAGAGTATTCTTATTGCAAAAAAGAATAATATTGAATGCAGGGAACATTGTTAGCATGTATTTATAAAGATCGACGTTTCAACTTTACACTTTGTTTATTTGTTTATTTATAACACTCTTTCAGAAATACATAAAAAGAAATCTGACTAGATATCTGGATGCCCATGATTACAGAAAACGAAATTATCATCTGCTCTTACCACCTCATCTCAGAAAAATTGTCAATTTATATAGTCATTCACCAGATGATCACAACTGCTATTCATTGAAAATTAAAACTAAATCCTTATTTTTGGAGAGTTGAATCTATATGGTACTCAGGAATACCTGAATTCGCCTTTATCCTGATGTTACACATTTTTATTAATGACTAGTTATATTTTCGTCTTCATACAATTTTATATAAGTACTTTACATGTTCCTGTTGTTTTTGTCTACATACTATTTTTTAATGATTTTTTTAAAATTCTCTACCTAACCTGCAACAAACATACAATGTAACGTTGACAAATAAATCTATCTACCTATCTATGTGTGTGTCAGATCTTGTCAGTTATCCCTAAACGATTGACCTAAAATTTTGCATACGCTTTTGAAATGGATGACAATGCATGCTAAGTGAAATCATTCCAAATCCAATATGGCATTATCCCATGATGAGGTTTTCAAATGAAAGGGTCTGCTAAGAAGAATATAGAAAATAAAATGACGTCACCAAATTCAATATGGCGGCTTCAAGATGGCGTATGAGTTTTGTGATCATGGTCGAATTCGAGTCAAAATTAGTAGCAGTTTTCAGGATCGGAGATTTGGAATTTTTTGTCGAAATTTATGAATTCAATATGGCGGCCCCGAGATGGTGTACAAGTTTTGTGATCATGGTCCGATTCGATTCAATTATGAATATGCTGGCTCCAAGATGACGTTAGAGTTTTGTGATTATGCTCAGATTTTATTCAAAGGATACACTGGATACATGTATTCCTGGGGCTCGGCAAAAGAAGCAACTTTCTTCCTTAGACTTTTTTCTGGCCCTACAGGGTGAGCTTAAAAAATTGTGTTGAATGTCTACTGCCAATTGTGGAAAATACTGTCTGTAAGTTGATTTTCCTTCAGTTTTGGGCATAATATGCTGTAAAAATATCGATTGACTTTGAATATTTAACATTTTATTTATTTCCCAAGAAACAAGTTTATAACAGAAAAAAAATAAACACATTTTCAACTAAACTAAATTAATCACCAACTAGATATTTCTTATTTTCATATTATTTATACAATCTCATTTTACCATTGGATTTCCAAAATTTTGGCAATTCATTGTAAAACATTATTCCTAAAGTATATTGATTGATGACCCACATTTGTTTTCACTTTGATTACTGACAAATAATCTGCCTGCCTCATCAACTGGTTATGATTACTGTTAATGAGGTGGAAAACCAAATCAGAGTGTTTGAACTTATTTTTGACCTAATGAATAGTCTTAGTGAATAAAAGTACAAATCTTCAACTTATAAAGAGAATGGATATCCAGAATTTGTTTTGGTTTGTATAAATTTACTGTATAGGTTACCAGTACTCTAGTTTGAATATACACTTGATGATATTGTTTTGTAGTGTTTTCAATGGTTGAAGTAAACATAATAATAATATAATAATAATAATAATAATAATAATAATATCCTTCTAGGATGTATGTTTGTACTCATACATTCTAACAATCGTAGTATTAAAAACTCTCTTGACTTTTTCCTAGTGATGAAGTGGACTCAGGAAGAGCTGCGACAACTCGACGTAAAAACTCGCAAAAGGATGCATCTCAATAGGAGTTTGCATCCTAAATCGTCTGTTCCACGGTTATACTTTCCCAGACAACGGGGAGGCCGTGGACTTTTGAGTTTGGAGTGTCTGCATAACAGAATGGTTCTGGATGGGGCCTGTAAAGTCATCAGGAGTTCAGATCCCCTTCTCTGCATGGTCCGCGACCATGAAAAAGCAGGGATTGGAGCATTTCTCTTTAAGGCAGCAACCCGTGCAGCCGATGAACTTGGTCTCGTATTCGACACTGAACGGGCTAACCCAAACTCTGTCACTGAGTTGGGACCCGTTCAGCTAAAAGCTCACATTAAAGCTGCGGAGACAGAGGTCCTCCTACAGCTGCATATGGATAAGCCAATGCATGGTGTTTTCTTCAACAACATCGAAGACCTTGGCTTATCCAAAAGCTTGACCTTTGCCTTCCTCAGTTCGAGTGAGCTAAAGTCGGAGACCGAGGGATTCATAATGGCCTGCCAGGATGGTGTCTTCAACACCCTCGTCTACCGTAGTCGCGTGATGGGTATAGACGTCCCTGACACCCGATGCAGGGAATGTCGTGGGGCACCTGAGACCGTAATGAATTTGCTATCAGCATGTCCAGCTTATGCGGTCTCAGCCTATATCCACAGGCATAACGCGGCGCTACGAGTGTTGTACTACCATCTAAGACACTCGTACGGTATAGACGAGACACCGGTGTTGCCTTATGTTCCGGGGGATATTGAGTCCGTGGTGGAGAATGAGAGGTGCCGAATCTATTGGAACTACTCATTCCCCACCCTCAGGCAAATACAAGCCAATAAGCCTGATGTTGTCCTCCTCGACCGTCAAAGTAAAACGATGTTCGTCGTGGAGTTTTCCGCTCCAGGCGAGATGAATATCGTTCGGAAAGAGGAGGAAAAACGGACTAAATATCGAGATCTTCTCTTTGAACTCCGCAGGTTGTATCCGGACCATTCTGTCAAAATGGTGGTTCTGATTATAGGAGTCCTTGGTGGAATGATGGACACACTGCTCTCTAATTTGAAGTTGATACCGGCCTGCCGTAATATGGCACAAATCCTAGCCGCTCGAATGCAGAAGGCCGTCATCCTTGGTTCCCTTCGTCTGCTCAGAACACATGACTCTCGGACCCAATAATCACTCACCCTACGGACGTAGGGAGTGGTTATTGAGGTAAACGACACCAGCGCGTCCTCCGGATGGGTCGGAGCACCGGAGACAGGACCTGACTGGTACACTCTTAAAGATAATAATAATAATAATAATAATAATAATAATAATAATAATAATAATAATAATAATAATAATAATAATAATAATAATAATAATAATAATAATAATAATAATAATAATAATAATAATAAAAAAAGCTCACATCAAAGCTGCGGAGACAGAGGTCCTGCTACAGCTACATATGGATAAGCCAATGCATGGTGTCTTCTTTCATAACATCGAAGACCTTGGCTTATCCAAAAGCTTGACCTTTGCCTTCCTCAGGGCGAGTGAGCTAAAGTCGGAGACCGAGGGATTCATAATGGCCTGCCAGGATGGTGTCTTCAACACCCTCGTCTACCGTAGTCGCGTGATGGGTATAGACGTCCCTGACACCCGATGCAGGGCATGTCGTGGGGCACCTGAGACCGTAATGCATTTGCTATCAGCATGCCCATCTTATGCGGTCTCAGCCTATATCCACAGGCATAACGCGGCGCTACGAGTGTTATACTACCATCTACGACACTCGTACGGTATAGACGAGACACCGATGTTGCCTTATGTTCCGGGGGATATTGAGTCCGTGGTGGAGAATGAGAGGTGCCGGATCTATTGGAACTACTCATTCCCCACCCTCAGGCAAATACAAGCCAATAAGCCTGATGTTGTTCTCCTCGACCACCAAAGTAGAACGATATTCGTCATGGAGTTTTCCGCTCCAGGCGAAATGAATATCGTTCGAAAAGAGGAGGAAAAACGGACTAAATATCGAGATCTTCTCTTTGAACTCCGCAGGTTATATCCGGACCATTCTGTCAAAATGGTGGTTCTGATCATAGGAGTCCTTGGTGGAATGATGGACACACTGCTCTCCAACTTGAAGATAATACCTGCTTGCCGTAATATGGCAGAAATCTTAGCAGCAAGAATGCAGAAGGCCGTCATCCTTGGTTCGCTCCGTCTACTCAGGGCACATGATTCTCGGACCCAATAGTCACTCACCCTACGGACGTAGGGAGTGGTTATTGGGGTTAACGACACCAGCGCGCCCTCCGGATGTATCGGAGCACCGGAGACAGGGCCTGACTGGTACATTCCCAACGGGAAAAAAAAAAAAAATAATAATAATAATAATAATAATAATAATAATAATAATAATAATAATAATAATAATAATAATAATATATTTATTTCTCTAGTTAAAAAGTACATCGTATGAGCAAAGCAATTACAAGTGTACAATGACTAGGAAAAAGTCAAGAGAGTTTTTAATACTACGATTGTTAGAATGTATGAGTACAAACATACATCCTAGAATGTCAACGACGAAATAAGTAAATAAATAAAAATAATACTAGAACAACAATAAAATCACATAATTAAAAATCAGTTTAAAAATTCGTCGATGGTGTAGCAATTTTTATCGATAAAACTCCATTTCAGAGCAGATTTGAAAATATTTATGTTTGGTGAGAGTTCAATTGATTCATCTAACTTATTATATAGTTTTGGTCCTAAATAAAGATGACTTTTTTGATAGAGAGAGGTTCGATGTGCATTGGGTACTAATACATTTTTCGAACGAGTTGGATATTCATGAACTTGTCGGTGGGAGGAAAACAAAGTTCTGTTTTTATGAACGTAGACACATATTTCATAGATATATAGACCAGCAACCGTGAGTATTTTAAGCTCTTTAAAAGCACTTCTACATGATTGTTTCCATCCCAAACCAGCAATGATTCGAATTGCATATTTTTGAAGTATGAACACCCTGTTAGCTGAAGACCTCATAGCCCAGTTCAGAATCCCATAACGCAAGTGACAATTGATGGTTGCATGATAAAGATTCAACAATACTTCCTTACCACAGTGGTTCTCCATAAATCTTAGCGCATAACAATTCCTACGAAGTTTCTCACATAGTGTGTCAATATACGGTGTTCATGTCAGTTTGTAATCCAAAGTGAGGCCCAGCATTTTACTTGTTGTACATGATTCAACATGTAGTTCATTATTGTCGAATATTTTAAGGGTTTCAGCAGAATTACCCTGGGAGAATTTTATTAGAGTTGTTTTAGTTACATTTAATTCCAAGTGGTTTTTGTTTGCCCAAGTAATTATCCTTTCGTAAATAGTTTCTGTACTTTCTGTGAGGGCTGACGTATTTCTATCCTTGATCAGGAAATTTGTGTCATCTGCATATGCAATCACTTGAACTGATGAGAGACCATAAAAGTAGTTTATCAAGTCATTTGCATATATGAGAAAAAGTAATGGCCCGAGTATGGAACCTTGAGGTACACCTTGTTCGATAGTCGCTGATTGACTCCGGGTACTCTTGATAACAACTTTCTGGGTTCTGTCGCTCAAATAGGACTTCATCAGTTTCGAAGCAATCCCTCTCACACCATATCGCTCCATTTTTAACAGTAGGAGCTTATGATTCACACAATCAAAAGCTCTGGAGAAGTCAATGATTAGCCCACAGACCTGAAACTTGCAGTCTAGAGCATTTATTATGTGTTCATTGAATTCATAAAGTGCAGTTTCAGTGCTTTTAATTTGAGTGAAGCCATGTTGGTTTGGTGAGAGAATTTTATTCGTGGAGAAAAATGAGACTAGTTGTTTTTTTATATTTTTCTCGAAAATTTTCGACATACTTGAGAGTAGACTTACACCTCTGTAGTTCTCATATAAATTTCAATCACTTTTTTTAAAAATTGGTGTGACTAAAGCTATTTTTAGTTTTTCAGAGAAAATCCCGTGTTCAGCGGACAGATTGGGGAGATATTTCAACGGGTAACACAGTTCATGGGAGCATTTTATTAAAAGATTATTTGGGATATCGTCATGACCTCTTGCGTTGGAATTTTGTAACTCTTTTATCAATTCTGTTACATCATGCTCGGTTACTGGGTGTATGAAAAAAGAGCTTTGACAGGCAGATATATTATTTTCCATAAAGCGTTCGTCAATGTCATCTTGCTTCAAAACTCTAAAGAAGTGACACTTGAAATTATTAGCCATTTCAGTTTCAGATACAAAAATATTACCATCATGTATAATGATTTCATTAGATTTGTTAGCTTTTTTGTTAGTATTGTTTACTGTCTGCCACATGGTTTTTGATTTATTACTTGAAACCGATATTTTTTGATCCATTCTCTGCTTGTGATTCTTTTTTAATTCTTCTCTGTATGTTTGGGTTATTTGCTTGCTTAATCCTCTGTAATCCGCATTTTCTTTCGCGCATTCTGAGTATAGAGAAACTAGATTTTTGAGTTCGCGTAGTTCCGGAGTAGTATTGCTATTGGTTTTACCAGCTTGTTTTTGGAGACGTTTCATAGGGAAAACTAGTTCAATATAATAGTGAATAATGTTATGGAAAACATCGTAGGCCTTGTTCGGGCAAGTTTCTCTGTAAAGTTCGTCCCAGGATTCCTTTTCTAAGAAAATTTTGAAATTATTTATATCATCTGCAAATACTCTTCCATAATGAGGACGTTTACTACCCTGATTTTCGAATTTTTTAATCGGAAGATGTATGATTTGTGCAAAATGATCCGACAGATTAAGATCTTTGACAAGTACCCTATATTCTATTTCGTCCTTGATAATAAAATTATCTAGACATGTCCTTGAGCTGGCAGTGACTCTTGTAGGTTCAGAAATAGTAGATTTCATATTAAAACATGCCAGCTGATCTCGGAGTAGATTTAGATTTATACTTTCGACAGAAAAGTTAATGTTGAAGCAAGCATACATGGTGTGCATACTTACAGGACGAGACAATTAACGCGATTTTTCTGAAACCCATTTATTAACTTCTCGCCAAAGTATGGATTTGTCATTGAATTTCCCGAAGCCAAAAAATAACTAAGTATTCTCCGATAATTTCGTTTAAATAAAGGTATTCGAGAATTTGTCCTCTTGGAGTCACCCTGTAGCGTCACACAAAAATAGTAGACAAATCTTGATCTTTATTCTCTGTTAAATATCAAACTCGGATACCAACAATGAATCCACTAATATCATATCCAATAATTCACCTCCCTATTTTTTGCTCACTGTGTAGACACGTGAAATGTATTCAGAACAGTTCGTTGGCTTCATCTACAGAATATGATTTGAGATATTCAACGAAAAATCCACAATGGCGAGAAGTCGAGAAACGAAACGAAAAAATTGCGTTTTCTGCCTCATTCTCTTAGTAAGCACACCATGATTGCTATATTCAAAGTCGATCAATATTTTGTACAGCATATTATCCCCAAAAATCAATCAATTGGCATCGGACTTTCAACCCAATTTTTTACCTCACCATGTAGGGCCAGAAAAAAAGTACAATGAAAAATGTTGCTTTTTTGACCTATAAAATAATATATCCAAAAATAAAAAAATCTGTAGAGCCCCAGGAATACATGACGTAGGGGAGAGTGGGTCACAGCGGATCACGGGGTACAGTGGATCAGGCACCATAGCTTCGTACATTTTCGCGTACGCGCGCCAACAAACGGTTGATAACCCTTCTGAAATAACCCCCCTCGGCCGAACTAGTCGTAGCCACGATATCAAAGCGACAAAACGTACTGTGGCGCTCCGGTAAACAGACACAGACGAAACTTTTTTATCTCATCTTTAAAAAAATTGTGTTGTATTCAAGTGAGTATTTAATCTGGATGTTTGGTTGCTGTTTTGTGCTTGGTAATGCTTATATTAGTTGTAAACTATGTTGTTTCGTCTTTTTCAGTGTTTATTAACTTTTTATTGGCATTTTTTTTAAATAACCGTCACTGGGTCACAATGAATCATTTCGAGTTGGGGTTCAGTGGATCAGCGATCCAGTGTGACCCAAAATTATCCAGTGTGACCTGTATTGCTCCTGTGTGACCAATGAAGTTATACTTACTTTTTAATATGTGAAAATGCCTCGCAACAGGGAAAGAAAAACTAGTATCGGACACCACACTGAAGAACAGATGCAAAATGCTCCAAGACTCATATCGGATTGCCAAAATATAAGAGCTGTGGCAAGAACCACTCGTTTCCCGTACACAACTTCAAACAGGTATCACAAGAAAGTTCAAAATAATGTTGATCCTGAAAAGATTATTAGGCTTACACGTAATTACACAGTTCATAAGATTTTCACCGATTCGAAAGAAAATAGCATTGCCGATTATGTTCTGAAATGCAGCTCTATGGGCTCACAATTATAGACGTACGACAACTTATTTACGAAGTAGCTATGTTAAATAATGTAAAAGTACCAGCAAAATGGCTCGAAATGAAACTCGCTGGCATTGAGTATTTATATAATCTCAGAAAAAGAGACAATCGATTATCTTTACGAACTCCTGAGGGGTGCAGCTTAAGTAGATCGACATCTTTCAACCGCCACAATGTTGGTATATCCTTTGATAATTTAGAAAATGTTATGTCTAGACAGACAGTCTTTGGCAATGGGAATAGAGTATTTAATCTAGATGAAACAAAGACTTTGACGGTTCAGACGTCAAAATTGCTAGCTGCCGAAGGACAAAGTAAGTTTCCAAGGTCACCAGCGCAGAACGAGGAACGTTAACAACAAAGAAGAATTTTTGATTTAATTTTGTTGGTATTTTAACAATTTTGTAGCACAATATTATTCCGTAGTATCAATAAAAAGTTCACAACTGAGGTTGAACAGTTATTATTTGTTGCTTGTTACGTCACAACTGAATTTATACTAAGTTGTTGTATTTGCTCTGAGAGACTAAGAAAGAAATTTCTGAATTAAAATAAATTGTAATCTTTGCAAACTTTTGTAAGATTGTTTCAAAAATTTGATTAGGCTATCTTATTGTACAAATAAATGAATATGAGTATGAAAACCATCATCTTTTACAGTGTGCCCCAGTTGATTCACTGTTACCCATGTAGCGATCCAAAGTGACCCACTCCTGGGTCACAGTGGATCTTTTCCCAACTTTTTTATCAAAGGCTGTATCTTGTAAATGTATGTATTATTCGCCAAAAAATGCTTTTTTCTTCAAAGCTTTAATACTCCTCTTACAATTTCAATTGAAGGGACAATGATTAAGCGATAAACTTTGGATCCACCAGTGTTAGAAAAAAAAGTGATCCACAGTGACCCAATCTCCCCTAACCAGTGCCATGGGTTTTCAAGGTCGGAGATTATGATTTATTTTGTCAAAATTCATATCAAGCTGAAGGACGGGTTTTTAAAATTATGGTCTACTGAAAATTGGTATGTGAGGGTTTTTGAGGTCGGATATTATGAATATTTTGTTAATATAATAATATAACGACTCCTAGAAACCTAAAAAATTTAAATAAATTAGTTGATTTTTTTTATATTTCCTGAAAATTAAACAACAATTTCTTCAGACGTGAGACGTAGGTTATTCTGTGAGTAACAAATTTTGTATTCAAACTGAATGCGCGGTATCATAACCATCATTCCTGATGTTCTCGATGGACTCCAAAGAAAGTAAAAGTAAATGCGATATGCAATCGAAACAGGTTTCAAAAAGATGCTAGTCGGAAAGGAGGAGCTCCTATAAGAATAAATAATCACAGAACTCCGGACTGCAAGAAACCGAATCGCGACCTGAAGTGCAATATTTCTTGTATTTAACGGCCGAATGAGGTATAAAAATAATTCGAATGTATAATTTGTTGGGCATTTTGCGGCTGGAAGGATTCAAAAAGCTCAATAAACGGCAATATTTCAGTTATGTTATTGCTAAAAGAGTACTTTGTCATAAACATTTATTTACGCCATTCGGTGCAATTTTCTCAATGTGGGAATAGACAGATTTGATGTCGGTTTGGTTTTTTACTAGGTAATGGCGGCATATCGATTAACTCGTTGGGAAAAACGCCAATTAAAACAGGATTTTTCTTTCAAGTGATTGGCACTTCATTGGCCATTCATTAAACAAGTAAGTGATAATTTGTGTAGTTAGCTGAAGCGTAGCAAAAAGTGCAACAAAATCTTTCAGGTATGAGTGGAATACACACTAGAGTGCGATAATCAAAGCGTTTTATTTTACATCGTTATAATAAGTGGACAGTCCAAGTAAAATGGAAAAATTCTCTGATGTAAATTCATGTAATCAACCAATCGACCATTATAGTATAGTGCTTTCATTCCAAAATCACAGAATACCAGTACACTAATAAAAATATCCGATTAGAGACAAAAGAATCATGCTTTTGGATTATTTTCTCTTCTAACAAAGAAATTGTCTTCGTTCCAAATATTTTGCTCTTGAATGAAAGTCATTGTTCCTTTTGTAATAAATTTTCTATTCATTTGGCTTCAAATGCTTTTGAGAGAACATTATTAACTTTGTCTCCAGTCCTGCTTGGTTGACACTTGTCTCAAAACCATAACCACTTGATACAAGGTCCAAATGTGTTTGGTTGACCTACCTCAGCTATCTTCGCCATGCATGAGCTCGGGTCTACCGGTCTACCCGAAGTTTGCCGATACCCATTTGAATTTGAGCAAGTCGCAACGACCGGCGCCCGCGCAGCGGGCGCAGGTGCAGGGTGTAGGTGTCAGCGTATCAGTTCACTGGTCACTAGTTAGCGCCATTCTGCCATTGTATTTTCTTATGTCTAATGTCGATGAGTTGATGTTGATAAATGGTGTTTGCCGGCAAGATTTGTGTTGTGAATAGGTATGATGAGTGAAACCGGTTTAAAAAAAAGTGGTATCGGTGATACTATTCAAAACTGTTTTCATCCCATGTGTGTACGTCGGACCGTTCAAAAGTTAACAGGGGGGGGACTATTTAGGTCCACACTGTATAATATTACAGTGTTAAGCTAAAATGTGAAAATTCGTCAATGTATGTAGAAATTTATTTCCTGATTTGTGTTCAGTAACCAAAGTAACGTGTTATGTGTTATTATTCAAATAAATACGTTTTTATTAATATTTGTTTTTCTTAATATCCCTATAAGTTTTTATGAATATTTAAATTTCAATTTCGAATTTGATTTTAATCAATACAAGTTTGTTGCTTTAAAACTTTTCAAATTTTCACATGAACTATTATTATCCTTCAAATAGATCCTTAGGAAATTTGGCCTAGACCATACATTTTGTCACCGTTTTGGATCTTTTTAAAAAAGAGTAAATTTTTCACTTGAGGACGCAAGGTTTCAAAACAAGAATTCAACATAAACCTAAGATTTTAAATGAAGCATTTGTTGGTTTTATATCAAAAGCCTTTTATTTCAAGACAATGACATCATGTCTATTATTTTAAAGCACGTAATTTTCAAACAATCCCCTAATGAATTTGATCGAAAACTTAGGCTCTTTTGCTTTAAGTTCACATGACTTTGAGCTAAAAAAAGATGGCATTTCCCTCAAAGCTTTTCACAATTTGGAAAAATAATGATTTTGAAACAAAATCATTTTATATTATGACAAAACTAAGGTTTTTTGCCTGACATTTATATAACTTTGTGCTAAAGAAAATGATGCGTTTGCATCAAAGAAATTCAAATTTTGGTAAATATCCATGCATTTTGCCCGTATCAAATGCTGGGCGCCCATGAGGCAAGTTAAAATTCTTTCAAATCAAGGAATCCTTTTTATCTGTGTACTTCTCCAGGTACAGAAAATGAGACTTATACAAAAAAACATCATTTGAAATACAGATGAATAGTTTGAAACTAGCGCACATTGTAAATTAGGTTTCATGCCCACTTCCGGAATGTGAAATGATGTGTGACCTTCTATGTCAAGCTACATTGTTTTCAGGGTATTCAAACGTGTCCTCAAAAACCAAGACGCTGAGGACTAAATCCAATATTGGATACAAAACAATTCTCGAGATTGGCTGGATTGAAGGTATCTTTCTAAATACATTGGCAGAAAAAGCGCTCTGGAATGACCAGCGAGTTCTCCAGATTTGACACCGCTTGATTCATTTTTCTAGGGTTAGTTTTCGAAGAACAGTACAGAACAGTTCAATGAGAAAATATATTTTAAGTATTATTGTATAACCAATAGTGGCTCGGAGCATTTTGAATATGTTGAAGTTATGCTTCCTGTAAGTAAATTTACATGTTTCATCGACATTATTTTATTCGTGCATCTACTACTATAGAAAGTCAACCAATTTTGATTCCGGAAGAACTAGGTAAAATATTGCCTTCTGTTAGTTGATCCAGCCTCCCAGTAACGAAACCTTTCTTGCAAGTTGACAATATCAATTTTCCATTTCAAAGTATAACTGTCAATTTTCACATTCCTAAATATTTTTCCGTGCCTTCGCGACTTCGACAAATCTAGTGTCCTGTGTCTATGCTGTCTGCCATTTCATGTTGTTTTATAATTATATTTTTTTAATTTTAACTGACATATTTTCCGTTAATTATTATTTACGGATCATGAGAGGAAAATAATCTGTGTCTATCGCAGTTAGATAAATAAATGGTTGTGTGGATAATTTTTCGATCATTATTCAAACATATTAAATATTTCAGGTGTTATGGTGGAGTGCGAAAGGTCAAAGCTGACAGAGAAATTATAACAACCGGTATTCAGATCCACCAGTGGTGTAATTAACAAGCGTCTAGCTGTACCAATTCTTTTGATTCGGTAGTTCCGCTTGCGCATTGTGACCGCGGCAAATTCAAAATAAAAATTCATCATGTGTGCACTGTGTGTGATATTTGACATTTATTTTAGGTTAAAATCAAAGTTATTTTATTGAAAAGATATAAACATTTCAAAGGCCTTTTCAAGGTGCATTTAGTCAACATCATTTTAAACTTGTGCTTAAATATATGTTAAAACCGAAAGTTGAATGTGTTATATCAAATAGGACCGCTCATACAACAATGTTAACTTTATGCTAAACACCTTTGATGTTACCGTTATGTTTATGATAATGCTTGTGCTAAAGTTGACTAAATCCACCCTTAATATGTTGACTAATGTGTTTTTTTAAACTGGACATATTAAACACAAAGTAATGTATAAACAACTTTATTAAAACTACTTACGTTTTCGGTGGATAGCAATCTATTCTCCACATCATCCATGTTTCTGTTGGAATATATATATATATATATATATATATATATATATATATATATCAAAAATACTGGAAGGGACCTCCGATGGGAGTGTAAAACGAGGCAGAAAATTTAAATGTTGTTCATGCATCAGCGAAGGAAATTTTGAAAAATCAAAAATATTGAATCTTTTTATAGTAGTTAATAACATAAAGCTCTCATCCTTGAACTCAAAATTATCCAATGAGACTGATTTTCATTGCTGGAAAGAAGTCGAAAAATATAAGCAAAGTCAATTTATTAATAAACATATATGGCTCTCACACCGCGAAAAATTTCAAAAAAGTAGAAAAGTAGTCAACTTTATCACAAGCATTATCATAAACATAACCGTAACATCAAAGGTTTTTAACATAAACTTTACATTGTTGTATAAATAGCGCCATTTGATATAACAGATTCAACTTTCGCTTTCAACATATATTTGAGCACACTTTTGAAATGTTTTTGACTAAATGCACCTTAAGAAGTCTAAAAATCATTCTATCACTCCACAACAATTACTGACAGTAATCAACAACGAAATCGGTATACGTTGATTTTATTGGTACCTTGTATATATCCTTAAGTATCTTATGCCAGAACCCTCTGGATTGTATGTGCCAGATTGGTGTAAATTTTTCGTGGGTTAAGAACCATATATGTTTATAATAATAAATTGACTTTTCACATCTTTTTCGACTTCTCTTTTCCAGCAATGAAATTCATCCTCATTGGATAATTTTAAGTTCAAGGATGAGAGCTTTATGTCATGAACCACTATAAAATGATTCAATATTTTTGATTTTTCAAAATTTCCTTCGCTGCATAAACAATATTTGAATTTTTCTGCCTTCTTTACACTCTCTTCGAAGGTCGCTTCCAATAATTTTGATATATATATATATATATATATATATATATATATATATATATATATATAACTTATTAGGAATTCTCGGGTAAGCGGTCTGTTAACCAATAAAACTCATTTGCTTTAAATCTTCAATATTTCGTCAATTTTTTGTTGACTTCTTCAGGAAGAACTACAAATTTGATTAGGGAATGGACAGACATTAACAATTATTACATGAAAATTCAAAATAATCTATAAACTTACAAAAATCACAGAGATGGTTCAATCCTACTGTAAATCATGATGGAAATTATACCTGAAACTACAGTGAGTTAGGTTTACTGCCTGGCTACGTTGGGAGTTGGTAAAACCAAACTCATATTCAGTTTGACAACTTCTGTTCAAAAATTCATGACAGTTACAAGTCATGGTATGGTGACTAACTCAGGTAGATTACTACTTAAAGGATACCAAAAAATCAATTGCACACAAAAATTAAATGTTATTCAGGATGTGACTATATATAATACTCAGCTGTCCTGTATCAGTTTTGTAGTTGACGGTTAGCCTTGCATAAGAGTGATGCTCGTCTGGGAAAAAACTCTTGTGCTGCAGTAGACCATACTCAAAAAACCGGCCATCGTAATAAAGTTCTTTGTGTGTTTGATATAGTTTAAAATAAAAACATTACTCAACATATTAAAAAGGCCTTTGAGATGTTTATATCTTCCCAATAAAATAACTTTGATCTTAACCTAAAATAAATGTCACATATCACACATAGTGCGTGATGAATTTTTATTTTGAATTTGCCGAGGTCACAATGCGCATGCGGAACTGCGGGATCAAAAGTAGAATTGGTACGGCTAGACGCTTGTGTGTAATTCATTTGAAATCAAAGTTTGGGTCAAGAGAACTGACTCCTGGATACCGACCGTATCTGTTGCTACCCATATACATGGAGCACACCACGTAAAGCTGGCGCCCGAGACACCGCGAGATATATAGACGTCTGCAGCAATCTTACGAGGAACAATTGAAAGCAGTAGAGAAGACCACAAATTCACAGAAAGAGCCTTACATGTCAGTGAATACATTTTTATGTACTTTCATTTGTATGAATTGAGTTGAGGAAACAACAAAATATTTTACCTAGCTTATGTTGTCTAACTTGTGAATTAGAATTCCTATTTCAGTTCACTAAGTTAGTGTTAGTATTATTTCTCGAGACACTCCACTCAAATCGTTTTTTTTTATTTAAGGATTTGCCATTGTAAATATTAAAATCCAATACCTTTTCCTGCCACCCCTGGGAAATGAATAACCCCAAAAGCGTGTGCATTTCGTAAACATGACTTGGGGTAGTAGCAGTAGTCTGAGGCAAACGCAACGCAACGGAATTACGTTGGTTTGTCGTGCGTGCTTGGAAAAATCGTATTTCCTCGAGCGGTAGGCATTGTCACATGTGTTCCCAACAGTTTCATTTCGCCCAATAAATTACATCCGCGAAATTGAAGTGGAAATCCAAGCACGAAATATATGGGAACGAGTGGCTGCCTGCGGAGATGGCACCGATTTCCGCATTTGAATAAGTATCGTTTTGAGACATGGTTGCAAAATTTTGTTTTGATGTGTTGATAAGTCTTGGGAAGTTAGTTTGGTCGTGAACCTCACTTAATGATTCTCAAATAGGACATCGACATGAATTTCGCTAAAATATCACTTTGCTTTCAATACAAAATTTGGTTATCAGAGGAGGGACTCAATATCAGTGTAGCAAAACTGAGCTGGTTCCATTCACTGGGAGAAGAAAGTACGAACTCAAAGTCATACCTCTGAATGGAACCCAGCTAACATTTTCCAAGGAGTTTACTGTCTGGGCGTTATAATCGACAAAAAAACTGACATGGAACAGCCAAATCAACCACATTCTTTCCAGAGGTATAGAAAATAGACGTATTTTCTGAAACAAAAAATACTCACCAAACCTATGCTTTACTGATATGGTGGACAAAGATGCAACAAACTTTAGCACAAGAGTAGTATTCACGTGCATAACTGCAGCATCAGAGGTGATGCTATACTCTCCTAATTGGAGGCACTTAGTCTGAACAGACCCTTGCTCATTGGAGATGGGGGTTGTTGAATAGAAAATAAAACCAAGATTAGACCGTAATCGAGGTGTATTTGTTCAGTAATGGAAATTTGGCCTTACCGTGATATTTGGCACTAATACCGAGCTGGCAAAAGGCCGTGTCAGCACAGGCCAATGACTGAACAGTATGAAGTTGGCAACAAATGTCAATAAACTATATTGGTTTATTGCACAAATAACACCTCTGGCGGTACAACAACCTCAATCGTAGAGAAAGAAGAAGAAAGAACCTCACTTTTCCGTTTGCTCTTGTGATTAAAACATGGTTAGGAATATACAGTGAAGAAGACATTTCTCTCAGTACAAAACAATTTATCTGCAAGCTTGGAAAATATATTGAACAGGCCACCAATAAAATAAGACTCAGAACATCAGAAATAAAAAAGAAACCCTGGATAACCAGAGGACTGATAACATCTATAAAAGAAAGGGATATACTATATAGAGTCATACAAAATGACCCAAGTGAAAATAATGAATCTAATCTCAGAAAATATCGCAATAAATTGACAGGGCTGATTAAACAGGCCGAAAAAAAACATTATCAGACGCAAATTATGAAATCAAATAACTCCACAAAAGAACTATGGTCATGTGTTAATGAAGTTTGTAACTCAAAACCAAAAACTACAGAAATTAAAGAAATTAAAAACTAGTCAGGAAGTGTTATAAAAACTAAAAGTGAAATATCTGAAACATTCTTAAATTTTTTCACGAATATTGGTAAAAACTTGGCAGAACAGATTAAAATCGACCCGAGAATAAAACGAAAAGAAAAGGTTATCCCAAACTCGTTCTTTCTGAGAAACACCAATGAAAATGAGATAGTCTCCACTATATATATATTCCTTGAAAGACAAAAAATCTCCAGGAATTGACAATATTCGAGCCTTTGAGCTACTTGATGAATAAATCATTTGAAATCGGAGTATTCCCAGATATCTTGAAAGTTGCTGTTATTAAACCACTTTTTAAAAAAGGAAATAAATCAGAAGTGAAAAATTATCGACCAATATCATTGATCTCTAACATCTACAAAATTTTTGAAAAAATTCTTAAAGAAAGACTGTGACAAGCTACCTAGATGAATATAATATAATCTCAAACAATCACTATGGATTCAGAGCAAAAAGATCAACAGAAGATGCAATTAGCACACTGTCATCAAAGTTATACGATTCACTTAACAAAAAAATTCCAACTCTTTGCATCTTTGTGGACTTAGCAAAAGCATTCGACACAGTAAGTCATTCTCAATTACTCGAGACGATGGAAAATATCGGTTTAAGAGGAATCTCACTACAACTTATCTGTAGTTATCTAACCAACAGAAAGCAGTATAAAATGAATATAGTGAATTCAAAGAAGTAGAGTATGGTGCTCCGCAGTCTTGGGACCTATCTTTTTCAATATTTATGTTAACGATCTGTTTGAAGAAGAGTCAAAGGGTACTATAATAAGTTTTGCTGATGATTCAGTAATTACTTATCAATCGAATAATTGGGCTAGACTAAAAAACACGGTGGAAGAAGATTTCAAAATGATAATTAAGTGGTTCAACTCTAACTACTTACAATTAATTTTGACAAGACCAATGTTTTGCCCTTTGCATCCTACAATAATCATTTACCAACGTTTGATGTTGTATCCATGGAAAATACTTCAATCCATATACAATCTGTTGAAAATATATAAATGTATGTAGAATCGATTTTTTCTTTGAACGCTACATACTAACAGATTCAGGTTTTAGAGTAATGTACAGATAGAAATGGTCGAAATAATGGAGTGAACGAGAATGTCTCCCAAGATTTCATACAGGGCGAGTTAAAATTTTCCTCTCAAATGTAGAGTCGATTTTTTCTTTAAAAGCTACATACTAACAGATTCAGGTTTTAGAATAATGTACAGATAGGAATGGTCGAAATAATGGACTGAACGAGAATGTCTTCCAAGATTTCATACAGGGCGAGTTAAAATTTTCCTCTCAAATGTAGAGTCGATTTTTTCTTTAAAAGCTACATACTAACAGATTCAGGTTTTAGAGTAATGTACCGATAGGAATGGTCGAAATAATGAACCGAACAAGAATGTTTCCCAAGATTTCATACCGGGCGAGTTAAAATTTTCCTCTCAAATGTAGAGTCGATTTTTTCTTTAAACGCTACATACTAACAGATTCAGGTTTTAGAGTAATGTACAGATAGAAATGGTCGAAATAATGGACTGAACGAGAATGTCTTCCAAGATTTCATACAGGGCGAGTTAAAATTTTCCTCTCAAATGTAGAATCGATTTTTTCTTTAAACGCTACATACTAACAGATTCAGGTTTTAGAGAAATGTACAGATAGAAATGATCGAAATAATGGAGTGAACGAGAATGTCTCCCAAGATTTCATACAGGGCGAGTTAAAATTTTCCTCTCAAATGTAGAGTCGATTTTTTCTTTAAACGCTACATACTAACAGATTCAGGTTTTAGAGTAATGTACAGATAGAAATGATCGAAATAATGGAGTGAACGAGAATGTCTCCCAAGATTTCATACAGGGCGAGTTAAAATTTTCCTCTCAAATGTAGAGTCGATTTTTTCTTCAAAAGCTACATACTAACAGATTCAGGTTTTAGAGTAATGTACAGATAGAAATGGTCGAAATAATGGACTGAACGAGAATGTCTTCCAAGATTTCATACAGGGCGAGTTAAAATTTTCCTCTCAAATGTAGAATCGATTTTTTCTTTAAACGCTACATACTAACAGATTCAGGTTTTACAGTAATGTACAGATAGAAATGGTCGAAATAATGGAATGAACGAGAATGTCTCCCAAGATTTCATACAGGACGAGTTGAAATTTTCCTCTCAAATGTAGAATCGATTTTTTCTTTAAACGCTACATACTAACAGATTCAGGTTTTAGAGTAATATACAGATAGAAATGGTCGAAATAATGGAATTAACGAGAATGTCTCCCAAGATTTCATACAGGGCGAGTTGAAATTTTCCTCTCAAATTTAGAATCGATTTTTTCTTTAAACGCTACATACTAACAGATTCAGGTTTTAGAGTAATGTATAGATAGAAATGGTCGAAATAATGGACCGAACAAGAATGTTTCCCAAGATTTCATACAGGGCGAGTTAACATTTTCCTCTCAAATGTAGAATCGATTTTTTCTTTAAACGCTACATACCAACAGATTCAGGTTTTAGAGTAATGTACAGATAGAAATGGTCGAAATAATGGAATGAACGAGAATGTCTCCCAAGATTTCATACAGGACGAGTTGAAATTTTCCTCTCAAATGTAGAATCGATTTTTTCTTTAAACGCTACATACCAACAGATTCAGGTTTTAGAGTAATGTACAGATAGAAATGGTTGAAATAATGGAATTAACGAGAATGTCTCCCAAGATTTCATACAGGACGAGTTGAAATTTTCCTCTCAAATGTAGAATCGATTTTTTCTTTAAACGCTACATACTAACAGATTCAGGTTTTAGAGTAATGTACAGATAGAAATGGTCGAAATAATGGACTGAACGAGAATGTCTTCCAAGATTTCATACAGGGCGAGTTAAAATTTTCCTCTCAAATGTAGAATCGATTTTTTCTTTAAACGCTACATACTAACAGATTCAGGTTTTACAGTAATGTACAGAATAGAAATGGTCGAAATAATGGAATGAACGAGAATGTCTCCCAAGATTTCATACAGGACGAGTTGAAATTTTCCTCTCAAATGTAGAATCGATTTTTTCTTTAAACGCTACATACTAACAGATTCAGGTTTTACAGTAATGTACAGATAGAAATGGTCGAAATAATGGAATGAACGAGAATGTCTCCCAAGATTTCATACAGGACGAGTTGAAATTTTCCTCTCAAATGTAGAATCGATTTTTTCTTTAAACGCTACATACTAACAGATTCAGGTTTTAGAGTAATATACAGATAGAAATGGTCGAAATAATGGAATTAACGAGAATGTCTCCCAAGATTTCATACAGGGCGAGTTGAAATTTTCCTCTCAAATTTAGAATCGATTTTTTCTTTAAACGCTACATACTAACAGATTCAGGTTTTAGAGTAATGTATAGATAGAAATGGTCGAAATAATGGACCGAACAAGAATGTTTCCCAAGATTTCATACAGGGCGAGTTAACATTTTCCTCTCAAATGTAGAATCGATTTTTTCTTTAAACGCTACATACCAACAGATTCAGGTTTTAGAGTAATGTACAGATAGAAATGGTCGAAATAATGGAATGAACGAGAATGTCTCCCAAGATTTCATACAGGACGAGTTGAAATTTTCCTCTCAAATGTAGAATCGATTTTTTCTTTAAACGCTACATACTAACAGATTCAGGTTTTAGAGTAATGTACAGATAGAAATGGTCGAAATAATGGACTGAACGAGAATGTCTTCCAAGATTTCATACAGGGCGAGTTAAAATTTTCCTCTCAAATGTAGAATCGATTTTTTCTTTAAACGCTACATACTAACAGATTCAGGTTTTACAGTAATGTACAGATAAAAATGGTCGAAATAATGGAATGAACGAGAATGTCTCCCAAGATTTCATACAGGACGAGTTGAAATTTTCCTCTCAAATGTAGAATCGATTTTTTATTTAAACGCTACATACTAACAGATTCAGGTTTTAGAGTAATGTACAGATAGAAATGGTCGAAATAATGGAATTAACGAAAATGTCTCCCAAGATTTCATACAGGGCGAGTTGAAATTTTCCTCTCAAATTTAGAATCGATTTTTTCTTTAAACACTACATACTAACAGATTCATGTTTTAGAGTAATGTACAGATAGAAATGGTCAAAATAATGGAATGAACGAGAATGTCTCCCAAGATTTCATACAGGGCGAGTTGAAATTTTCCTCTCAAATTTAGAATCGATTTTTTCTTTAAACGCTACATACTAACAGATTCAGGTTTTAGAGTAATGTTCAGAAATAAATGGTCGAAATAATAAAACGAACGAGAATGTCTCCCAAGATTTCATACAGGACGAGTTGAAATTTTCCTCTCAAATGTAGAATCGATTTTTTCTTTAAACACTACATACTAACAGATTCATGTTTTAGAGTAATGTACAGATAGAAATGGTCGAAATAATGGAATTAACGAGAATGTCTCCCAAGATTTCATACAGGGTGAGTTGAAATTTTCCTCTCAAATTTAGAATCGATTTTTTCTTTAAACGCTACATACTAACAGATTCAGGTTTTAGAGTAACGTACCGATAGGAATAATCGAAATAATTAACCGAACAATAATGTTTCCCAAGATTTCATACAGGGCGAGTTAAAATTTTCCTCTCAAATGTAGAATCGATTTTTTCTTTAAACGCTACATACTAACAGATTCAGGTTTTAGAGTAATGTTCAGATAGAAATGGTCGAAATAATGAAATGAACGAGAATGTCTCCCAAGATTTCATACAGGACGAGTTGAAATTTTCCTCTCAAATGTAGAATCGATTTTTTCTTTAAACACTACATACTAACAGATTCAGGTTTTAGAGTAATGTACAGATAGAAATGGTCGAAATAATGGAATTAACGAGAATGTCTCCCAAGATTTCATACATGGCGAGTTGAAATTTTCCTCTCAAATTTAGAATCGATTTTTTCTTTAAACTAACAGATTCAGGTTTTAGAGTAATGTACAGATAGAAATAGTCGAAATAATGGAGTGAAAGAGAATGTTTTTCAAGATTTCATACAGGGCGAGTTAAAATTTTCCTCTCAAATGTAGAATCGATTTTTTCTTTAAACGCTACATACTAACAGATTCAGGTTTTGGAGTAATGTACAGATAGAAATGGTCGAAATAATGGAGTGAACAAGAATGTTTCCCAAGATTTCATACAGGGCGAGTTAAAATTTTCCTCTAAAATATAGAATCGATTTTTTCTTTAAACGCTACATACTAACAGATTCCGGTTTTAGAGTAATGTACAGATAGAAATGGTCGAAATAATAGAATGAACGAGAATGTCTCCCAAGATTTCATACAGGACGAGTTGAAATTTTCTTCTCAAATGTAGAATCGATTTTTTCTTTAAACGCTACATACTAACAGATTCAGGTATTAGAGTAATGTACAGATAGAAATGGTCGAAATATTGGAGTGAACGAGAATGTCTCCCAAGATTTCATACAGGGCGAGTTGAAATTTTCCTCTCAAATTTAGAATCGATTTTTTCTTTAAACTAACAGATTCAGGTTTTAGAGTAATGTACAGATAGAAATGGTCGAAATAATGGAGTGAAAGAGAATGTTTTTCAAGATTTCATACAGGGCGAGTTAAAATTTTCCTCTCAAATGTAGAATCGATTTTTTCTTTAAACGCTACATACTAACAGATTCAGGTTTTGGAGTAATGTACAGATAGAAATGGTCGAAATAATGGAGTGAACTAGAATGTTTCCCATGATTTCATACAGGGCGAGTTAAAATTTTCCTCTAAAATATAGAATCGATTTTTTCTTTAAACGCTACATACTAACAGATTCCGGTTTTAGAGTAATGTACAGATAGAAATGGTCGAAATAATAGAATGAACGAGAATGTCTCCCAAGATTTCATACAGGACGAGTTGAAATTTTCCTCTCAAATGTAGAATCGATTTTTTCTTTAAACGCTACATACTAACAGATTCAGGTATTAGAGTAATGTACAGAAAGAAATGGTCGAAATAATGGAATTAACGAGAATGTCTCCCAAGATTTCATACAGGGCGAGTTGAAATTTTCCTCTCAAATTTAGAATCGATTTTTTCTTTAAACGCTACATACTAACAGATTCAGGTTTTAGAGTAATGTACAGATAGAAATGGTCGAAATAATGGAGTGAACGAAAATGTCTTTCAAGATTTCATACAGGGCAAGTTAAAATTTTCCTCTCAAATGTAGAATCGATTTTTTCTTTAAACGCTACATACTAACAGATTCAGGTTTTGGAGTAATGTACAGATAGAAATGGTCGAAATAATGGAGTGAACAAGAATGTTTCCCAAGATTTCATACAGGGCGAGTTAAAATTTTCCTCTAAAATATAGAATCGATTTTTTCTTTAAACGCTACATACTAACAGATTCCGGTTTTAGAGTAATGTACAGATAGAAATGGTCGAAATAATAGAATGAACGAGAATGTCTCCCAAGATTTCATACAGGACGAGTTGAAATTTTCTTCTCAAATGTAGAATCGATTTTTTCTTTAAACGCTACATACTAACAGATTCAGGTATTAGAGTAATGTACAGATAGAAATGGTCGAAATATTGGAGTGAACGAGAATGTCTCCCAAGATTTCATACAGGGCGAGTTGAAATTTTCCTCTCAAATTTAGAATCGATTTTTTCTTTAAACTAACAGATTCAGGTTTTAGAGTAATGTACAGATAGAAATGGTCGAAATAATGGAGTGAAAGAGAATGTTTTTCAAGATTTCATACAGGGCGAGTTAAAATTTTCCTCTCAAATGTAGAATCGATTTTTTCTTTAAACGCTACATACTAACAGATTCAGGTTTTGGAGTAATGTACAGATAGAAATGGTCGAAATAATGGAGTGAACTAGAATGTTTCCCATGATTTCATACAGGGCGAGTTAAAATTTTCCTCTAAAATATAGAATCGATTTTTTCTTTAAACGCTACATACTAACAGATTCCGGTTTTAGAGTAATGTACAGATAGAAATGGTCGAAATAATAGAATGAACGAGAATGTCTCCCAAGATTTCATACAGGACGAGTTGAAATTTTCCTCTCAAATGTAGAATCGATTTTTTCTTTAAACGCTACATACTAACAGATTCAGGTATTAGAGTAATGTACAGAAAGAAATGGTCGAAATAATGGAATTAACGAGAATGTCTCCCAAGATTTCATACAGGGCGAGTTGAAATTTTCCTCTCAAATTTAGAATCGATTTTTTCTTTAAACGCTACATACTAACAGATTCAGGTTTTAGAGTAATGTACAGATAGAAATGGTCGAAATAATGGAGTGAACGAAAATGTCTTTCAAGATTTCATACAGGGCAAGTTAAAATTTTCCTCTCAAATGTAGAATCGATTTTTTCTTTAAACGCTACATACTAACAGATTCAGGTTTTAGAGTAATGTACCGATAGGAATGGTCGAAATAATGGACCAACCAAGAATGTTTCCCAAGATTTCATACAGGGCGAGTTAAAATTTTCCTCTCAAATGTAGAATCGATTTTTTCTTCAAAAAGAATTCGCAGCTCATTGCCCAAATTCAAGTATCTGGTAGGAATACTCACGTATGATCAGCTAAATATGATATATTACTCCTTAGTTGAAAGTCATCTGAAATATGTAATCATCGCTTGGGATGGTGCCCTAGATACAAATATCAAACAATTGAAAGTTATTCAGAAGTATATAGTGAAAATTAATATGAAAAAATCTCACCCGACAGATAAACTCTTCGATGTATCTCAAATATTCGACATTGAACAACTTTTCTCCTTGACAGTTCTGACAAGAATTGATAAAACTGGAACTAGCTTGGCAGAGATTGATCACATACATAATACCCGACATAAAGCTAATATGTCAGTCACAATCCCAAAACCTGAAAAATCAATATTTCAGCGATCATTTTGCTACCTCGGCCCAACACTCTTCAATTTCTTACCTGATGATCTTAAACCAAATACCCCAAAACATAAATACGAAATCAAAAAATGGGTACATGCCACGCCAAGATATCAAATACGTAATTTAATTAATCCCAAAGATAATCAATAACGAAAATTGTCAAACAATAATCATCCTTTCCATTTCAAAAGCATTAGATAATATTCTTGGCTAGCTAATATTGGAAGGAAAGCATCATAGACATCCAATAAGGAAATATTCCAACAGGTCTTTCTGTTTCATTAATTTTTTTTTTTTTGTAAATAAATTAAAGTGTTCATTTTGTGATTACAACACCTTATTTGTACATCCACTGTACCATTTCAATTCTAATTCAATTCAATTTTCTCAACGAAGTTAACTCTGGCTATTTGAGATCTTTAAGACGATATTCCACAATACAGGGGGTCAATGTTCGTTGAGTTGGCTGAATGTGAAACAAAATAAAACGGCATTGGTTTTGAACTTCCCTTCGGAGTCTATATCAATGTGTTTTTTGTCTAAAGCTTATTTGATTTGCTCAAATAAAGAAAGATGTGGGTGGTTTTGAAATGATATCACTGCATAATAATTAATGAATATGATATTATAGGGTAGGACAAGAGCTTGTATGGCAAAGTTCCTAATCTAATTCCCCTACCATAACTTCTCTCTTTAAAATTACACTTTCAGACTTATCAGGCATCTGGGTTGAATAACCTTGATTTCTGCTGGGTTCCCAAACCCCTCATCTTTCATCCTGATGGGAAAAAGGATAGGAAGTTATTATTAAGGAGTACACTGTATCGTTGAATTTGAACCTTTCGTATAACGTTTTTCCAGAATGCTAAATTTGGTTCCTAATCCACATTGACGGAGATTTGCAACCTGCTGTTCCTTTACAATCATATATTTACTTACTGACAGTCCATCTAAAATACTTCTTCGCTGACTGTCATTTATGCTTGGACGTTAGGACTCTCATTATTACTTTCTTCAGTTTTGGTGCTTTTGGTGGGAACTTTATAGTTCACAGCTTGATAAGTGAGATAATAATTCATTTCAAATGTAGAAATGTTCTAATAGAACGCTTAAAATCAAGTAGAGTATTGTTGAAACCAAACTTTACTATAAAACATACACATGGGTATTGAAAGCTACTAACAGCTAGAGCTAGACTAAAGCTACTAAAGGCTAGACCATTATTTTGAAGTGAAGTTGTAAGTGTGTTTGGATGTTCCTTCAACTTTTTTGTATTTTGGACTGTTGAATAATTCACCCTGTATACTTATGTCTGGAATGAATGATTTGGATTGAAATAATTTACTGAAACACAACCATACCCTGAGATGTTTGGTCTCAGAGTCAAATTACAGACTCTGACAACTGGAGAAATATTCATAAAGCTTTTCCAAAAAGTGCTAACTTTAGAGAAGACCGCCTATGAACTGCAGAGAAAATTCATTAACGCCATAAAATATCATTGGTGAATATAGATGCGAAAATAGCCACAATCTAGACTCACTACAGATGCGTTGCGATAATTAAAACTATCTATACATCTTCTCATCTTTATATCTTTTGAAATTTTTCAGCGGTCCAGAATTTCGAATCAATTCATATCCATCAGTCACATTTCCTTCGAGAAGTCGACAGTGATGAAAAAGAGCTCACCCCGTATAAAAAACATTGGGATTATCACCGAAGTTCTAAAGATAGAACCAATACGTTAAATTAGCTGTTTTGGTGAGACATTTACGGAGAATCGATAAGATACTTTTTATGACTTCTAGCATAGTTGAACACAACATACAAAATATCTTTCGTTATGGCTGGTTTCAATTTTCTTATTTCTTTTATAACCATAGTGATGATTTGTGAGAGTATATAGATAAGTTTTAATTCGTGTTGTGCTACAGGATTCTCCGACACGTATATAAATGGTTCGTATTTATTTTACTTAGTAATTTTCTGAATTCCTTTTATCATGAAGTCTTGTTTTACTATCGATACATTTTAAATTTTGGTACAAACTTTGTTGCTTGCATGTCCTCGACATAGTGTTAAATTTTTAAATTGTTAACATTGTTATCGGTAAAAATTTCATTTCCGTCAACCTGCTGCACCCCTTCACGCAACATTCAGAAGTCTTTGAGAGACATGAGCAAGCTAGGGAAGACGTAGCCTTCACCTTTCAACGTGTGATGCTATGGTGGATGTATTTGAATCATTACTTTTTATCAATATTTTTGAAATAGATATAGCTAATGGGTATGCTTTTGATATCCCACCCTCTCATTGGGAGAAACTATTTTCACTTGTAAGCACATATTATACCGGATACTACTAAAAGAAGTTGTCAGTATTATAAATAATCAATGCACAGCTGGTATAGATAGAATACCGGTAAAGATATTTGAAAATTTTCCTGATGCAGCGTTTGGTTTGCTGGTATGCCTCATAAATGATTCTTTTAGAACTGGATATTTTCCACCATTCCTTGAAACATCACTACTTCAATCCATAAAAGAGGCGAAGTTTCAATCTCGCATATCAACTCTTTCCAAGTTAATTGGAGAGCTGGTTGTCTTTCACTATTCTAAATGAGCAACAGTTTGGATTTCAGAACAAAACGTACACGAACGATCCTTTTTAGACTTTCCCACTGACGTGTATTTATACTGAAATCAACGAGAGAGAATTTATGTTTGGTGATCTGTCAATGGCATTTGACTGTATCAATCACAGAATAGTGCGGCAAGATGTCGTATTGTCAAAACAGTCCGATACTCAGAACTCCATACTATTTGCTGGGGTGTTCCCCAAGGTTCAGTACTTGGACCGAAGCTCTTCTTATTATATATCAATGACCAGTTTGAATCTTTATAATTTGTATGTACGAGACAGTGTAATTTTATTTGCCGATGATACTACTATACTATGGCATGATAAGATTGGTTTCGCTCAAATTTACCATTACTGAATATCTCAAAAACCAACACATTGCAATTTACCTGTACCGCTACTATGCAATGATACTATAGGAAGTAGGGAAACCACGACATTTTTTAGCATTCAGATTGGTGCCACTCTGAAATTCAGTGCTCACAATTTAAAACTTGGCAAGAAGTTAGATTCGGGATGCCATGCAATATGAATTATTTCCAATTATTTGAGATATACTGCTACCAAGCAAGCTTATTATAGAATCTAAGCTATGGTATCGTTTTCTGTGCCAAAACATTTTTCAAAATAAATTTTATCAGAAGAGCTGTTGAAAATCTGTGTAAAGCCAAATTTAGTAATACTGTCGACCTTTGTTTGTATGTCAGGGTATTCTCATTCTCATACCACTTTTTTCTCGAATCTGTCAGTCTAGTCCATAGAAACAAAATAAAGTCCAAAAGTAATTCATCAGAGCATATTACTTGGTAACAAGATCATGGGAGATTACCTTTACCATAAACTTCCTCAATCAAAAACTCTAGTCAGGGTTTGCTTAATATGTAGCTGATTCTTTAAGATGTAAACAGATGGTAATGTCAGGATGCAATTGTCGGCAAACACCTGCCTGCAGGTATTATCAAATGGAATATGAAATATAATAATAATAGCCTTTTGTCTGCAGATTATTTTTTTACGTTCACTGAGTTTTCCCATAAACAAACATGGTAAGTAAACTAGCGAGTAATAAATTTTAATAAGCGCATTCAAATTCTGTCCGCTATTCTTTAAACGTCTCATATAGGATACTATACAACTTTTGGAAATTTCCCTACATATTAGCTGCAACACTGTAAAATCATCCATTTTGACTTTGACAATGAACAACGACAGAGATTATTTTTTAAACGATCCTGTCAGTCAATCGTCAAAAAAAAAAATTAAATCGACCAATAGCATCAAAATTACACTGATAATTTGTTAGTAGCAAATTACACCGACAATTTTTTCACTTTGTTTGATTGGATCTTTGTTTAAACGAATGCATAAAAAAGTAGGCCAATGATTTGGTTGTCAAGGTAACGCAGCTCCATAAACATTTCCAATTCAGCACCGACGCCATTGTGAAGTATCAGTCTTATCTCGCATGTGAGATTTTCTCTAACGTATAAGGTGAATGAATTGGCATAAATTCGAAGAAACTTATGATGATGACACAACTGGAAAATGTTTAAAAAATAATCAAGCCGACTTATATATTCGTGGTAATAATTTTTATTATAATTTTAACTAGTATGGCATTCGTCTTTGCTGTTTTTGAGAAATTCCAGTAGTGTACTCCGTCCACTCGTGAAATTTGTATAGCATTCGTGCATCTAGTTAAAATTATCAAAAAATATGTAATTACAGTTGAATTTTTTTACAGTTATTTTAAAAGTGCGCGCTTTTGTTGAATTTTATATTTTTGCTAATAATTGATAGAGAAGTGGATACAAAAAAGAAATTCACAAAAAGGGTACAATTCAGTTTCAGTTGTTCTCTCATAAAAATCATTACTTTCTCTTCCTGTAAATGGCATAAAGACGATTCTTTTAAAAACGGTAATAACCCAACTGCATAACTGAAGAATCATGTTACAAAACCAATAAAATTATTGTTATTAATGGGTAAATTTTGCCTGTTTCCCGTTAATTTTGCTATTGTTTGTATTTCCAGAGCCCACAAGAAAATATTCAAAAATATTCCAAACATCAACTCATTGCTTTTGCATTGTAAGGAACAAGGTATATCCCGTCACTAGAAACTAGAAGTATTCCAGTATTAAACCAGCACGCTCTATGCTCGTAAACAGTTTATGTTTATTGAATCGACCTGTTACTTCTACGACACTGACATCCAACCAATGTTGTTAAACTCATATCCATGCTATGAAATGCAGAATGATTGGCCACGATTACCATTCTTGAATTTCTGCAATTTTATTACACGGCTTTGTCTCTTTCTTTTTCTTATATTTTCTGTAGCATATCCGGTACGACTTTTACCGTGTGCACACTTTGATACGTAAAATTGATATTTTATGATTGTAAATGCGAATCACCATTTACGGATTTTGGTAAAACTGTGATAGCCGCAGCAAGCAACGTTTTACATTAGATGCTGAGCACTGTGAACCATTAGGGACATATATGTCTAGTATAAGATGAAATTTTGGAGGCTTTGGGTATATTAGTTTGTGTTATTTTCGTGGGTATACAAAAGTGTGCATCTAGGCAACTCATACTACACCTATGTAAGTTCAGTTCAGTTCGGTTCAGTTGTTGTTTGGGTTGCCTACCTTCTAATTCGTGAATTTATAAAAAGGTCCAGTTCATATATACAGGGTGACCCAGGGGTATGTGCATGGTCCATAACTTTTTTTCTATGCAAGCAATCGACTTGTTTTTTTTTCAATCGATAGGTTCAAGAATGAGCACATTCTGAAAATATGTTCATCGATATACAAGATGTTTCAAAATAAAATACACGACTACGTTAATTTTTTTAAATGGCAACCCTCCTTTTTTATTCCATTTTTAGATTCGCCACTAAATTGTCAACATAACGCACCTTGGTTTCATATATCTATCTGCAATAGTTTTTGACTTATGCCAATTTATGTGTCAAAATCGCGTCGCGCATGGACCCACAGAAAAATTCATAACTTCAGAACCTTTCAAGATAACTCAACCTACTTTTCCCAGACTATTCCTCAAGCTTCAGAACTTCTTTTGAAATGCTGGCGAACTTGAAGTCAATGTTCCATCGCCTACTACGATTTTTTTCAAATGACGGTTTACAAATGGCAATAACTTGATATTTTCAAATGCAAGACCCTATATTTTATTACAACATTACGTGGCATTTTCTAAGAGCTTTTCGTCAATATAGCATTTGTGGGGTTTACTTTGTGTAGTTTGCGAAATATGTTAAAAATAAGAAATGTGGATGATTTTTGAGGAATCTAGTAGGCTCCTTTAGTAAAATTTGACACATTCTTAAAATTATGGAGAGAATATGTTTTTGAAATTGTAATATAAACAGGAGTACATTACAAAGAAAATGATTCTAGTAACAGTTACAATAACAGGAAAGAGTGATCAACAATAAACCATGTAAAAATTTTGGGGAAGGGCCACTTATAAATGCTCAAATAGGTCCCCATCATGTTCCACACAAGCTGCTAGTCTTCTTGTGAATGAGTCCAGAACTCTAGCAAGCATTGCTCTATTAGTTGAACGGTAGGCTTCCGTGATCATATTTTTCATATCATCTGCAGTTGTCGGACGATCTCTGAAAACCCTTTCTTTCGCGTACCCCCAAAGAAAGAAATCTAGAGGCGTAAGGTGTGGGGATCGCGCGGACCAAGGAATAGTACCTCCTCGGCCTATCCAACGATTAGGATAGGGTTGATCTAAAAATTCTCGAACTATACTATGGTTATGCACCGGTGCACCATCGTGCTGCAACCACATGGTTCTTCGGGTATTCAAATCCACTTCTTCTAACATTCTCGGAAGATGTTCGCGAAGGAAACGTAAATATCTTTCACCATTTAGCACATTGTCGAAGAAGTAGGGACCAATAATGTGATTTCCAATAATTTATCCCCAAACATTAAGCGACCATCGCTGTTGGTGGTCAAGGGTCCTCAACCAGTGAGGATTTTCGACTGCATAATAATGCATGTTGTGTTTGTTGACCGAACCGTTGTTCTTGAAAGTTGCTTCATCAGAAAACAGAATTTTGTTTAAAGTATTATAATCCTCATCAATCAAGCCATTCATTTGAATACCGAACGCAACTCTTTTGGCAAAATCATCACCATACAATTCTTGATGTAGGTTCAGATGAAAAGGGTGGAACTTATGTTTCAATATTATTCTGTTCACACTACTTTGTGAAATATCCGTTTCCGCTGCTATTTCCCTAGTGCTTACGTGAGGATTTTCCTGTAGCATCAATAAAACTTGCAACTCATTTTCCTCATCAATTCGACCAACAATTTCCTTTTGAGTATAAGACACACTACCAGTGAGTTCAAACCAATCTCTTAACTTTTGGAATGAAGACACCCGTGGAGTTCTTGCTTCCGGATATTTTTCATGGTAGATTCTGCTTGCTAATAAAGGATTTCTGTCAGCTTCGCCAATACAGTAGACCATATTCACTAATTCTTCGCGAGTAAAATTCATTTTCAACAATTTTACGTTTACAATTATTGACAGTACAAGGATGTCAAATTTTACGAAAAAAGCCTACTAGATTCCTCAAAAATCATCCACATTTCTTATTTTCAACATATTTCGCAAACTACACAAAGTAGACCCCACAAATGCTATATTGACGAAAAGCTCTTAGAAAATGCCATGTGTAATAAAATACAGGGTGTTGCATTTGAAAAAATCGAGTTATTGCCATTTGTAAACCGTCATTTGAAAAGAATCGTAGTAGGCGATGGAACATTGACTTCAAGTTCGCCAGCATTTCAAAAGATGCTCTGAAGCTTGAGGAATAGTCTGGGAAAAAGTAGGTTGAGTTATCTTGAAAGGTTCTGAAGTTATGAATTTTTCTGTGGGTCCATGCACGACGCGATTCTGACACATAAATTGGCATAAGTCAAAAACTATTGCAGATAGGTATATGGAACTAGGGTGCGTTGTGTTGATAATTTAGTGGCGAATCCAAAAATGGAATAAAAAAGGAGGGTTGCCATTTCAAAAAATTTAACGTATTTGTGTATTTTATTTTGAAACTTCTTGTATATTAATGAAAATATTTTCAGAATGTACTCATTGTTGAAACAATCGATTGAAAAAAAATCAAGTCGATTGCTTGCATAGAAAAAAAGTTATGGACCATGCACACACCCCTGGGTCACCCTGTATATATAATTAATTATATATAAATGATTGTTGTCTATTGGGCCCCATTCTATTCATTTTATGACACCCAGATAATATTCTGCCATAGATATAAGAGTTACAACTTATGCTGATTATTTGTTACATTGAGCATTTTATATATAAGTTTCGCCTTGATGTGGATTCTAGTTTTAGGCCTCTCCTACTTCTTAGTTTTTGTAAATGTTTTTAGATCTTGTGTTTGTTCCTAATTTTTGTAAAGATTCCTAGTTCTACTGACAGTCAGATAATGACATATTTTGTTGACTAATTTTCTCTTTTCTGGGATTTCAACCGCTGAAAATTATGTCAGTGTTGAGCCCAAAAAATGAAAATTCAGAGAGATCGGACGAGTGCTAGGCATATGGGAGATTAATATTCCAGTTGCAGAAAAAAATTTTTTTTTGTTTTTCTTCAATCTCTCATGTTATTTTAACACAATAACAAATAAAACCAAAGCCATAAGATTTGGACGTACTGTAAGGGTTGAGAAAAGGGCGCGATCATGTAAAAAAAATACTCGGTAGCATTTTCCTGCTTATGGTATTCGACAGAATGGAATTTGATATCGTTAGATACCCGGAAAAAAAAATAACGATATCAAATTTCATTTCTAGATCGCGCCCTTATCTCAATCCTTTGGTACGTCCAAATCATATGGCTTTGGTCAGCAAGATCTGTCGATATCTGACGGTCTGATACCAAAGTACAGTTGTTGAAGAATGTTTCAACTTTTTGAAAAACTTAAAACAATAAAGATAAAATTTCAAAGTTGTTGATTTATAACATAGCATCAGCCTCATTTAAAACATTGACAGTAAACAGTAAACAGTAACATAATTTTTTGTAAAAATCAATGTCTCTCACAATTGGTATCGATCAGATTATTGATGTACTCCATCTATACGTGGGCTTTTAAACAAGATCTGAAATATCGGGAAACGTTGTGGTTAAATGTCAGCTATTTTGTTGGTTAATAGAATATTGGTAACAATTTCTGGCCCTTTCATCTTTCAGGCAAACATTTTGACGTGCTGAAAAAGAGAATGTTTATTATTAATTTTTTGCAATGAAACTCTAGGGTAATTTCAGGTTTTGGTAGTGCCTATCTTCTATAACGTACTGCATTCATATCATAGCCTTGTTGTTACAGTGATTTTCATAGGAGGGTATGTATTTCTGGATCCCATATGCTCCCGGTTGTAAGATTTTGCACACTTATAGATCTATCAAAAAGTAACACTTTTCCCAAAATTTTAATTTTCAACTCATTGAGGAACATCTCCAAATAAATTCTTTTACAGCAGAGTTGAGGCAAAAACTGACAAAATAGACATTTTGGCCACACAGATGTAATACATACATTGATGTACCGATCGCAACCAAGACACTTTATTATACCATGTAAAATTAACAAATAGATATAAATAGTGTAAAAATAAAAAAAGTCCCAACTAATTAAATCATAATTAAATTGAAAAGAAAACGATTCAAAATTTTTTATCAACTACAAAAGAAAAGAAAATTTCATTTCTGACAATCATTCAGTCAAATAATTGTCCAAATTGTCTCAAATTGTCATATCCTCCTTTTCAAAGAATCAGTCCTGGGCATATCATACCCTATAGAGAGAGAGTTGTTTTAGCAAGTGGTTTCACTAAGTATTTTTAGGGAAACCTTGTCAAACTATCTAATAACGATATAAACTAATGCCTTGATAATTTGATCAGTTTTTTAGATACAGACAAAGAGGGAAAAAATTATAATAATAAAAGATGAACCACCATCGTTGTCTAGGATGCCAATTTATAAATCTATAACAGGTGGTCGAGAAACCAGCTTCAACAAGAGATCTCCCTAGGCCCTAGACTGAAGATAATTTAGTTGAGATAGTTTTCATATAGATTGATTGAAACCATAGGATGGAAATTTGCCTAAATCCCAGAAAATTAATGATTTCTAGTCCCATGAATAAATTATGATAAAATAATTCCCATTAAAGTTCTGAAATCTTTCGTAGATCACGGAAACGATAACAAATTATCATTTCCATTTCATTGCTGCTATATGGGCAATTCAGCCTTACAATCCTTCACCTCATAACATTATAATAACATTCAGCAAATTCAACATTTCTTGCCACTTTCATACTACGCATATGGCCAGCAAACGTCCAGTAATTACTGAATTACCCACGAGTAATTGCGGCATTATATTGGGCACTTTGCCGTAAAAACGGTGATTTGTTATTAAACGGCGGTGTTCCCAAGAATCAACGTCTCGTCTTGTCCTACTCCACACAAATTAGGAATTTCGGTGAAAAAGTATGGGATATATTGAACTGTTCTCACAGTTACAAATTTCATCCCCTGTATTTATTCGTTTGACAAAGATTCTACCAATCACTGATTTGTTAAAAAAATTGATGATATGTAATAACCGGAGAAAATACAAAATTAATTCGTTACCTTCAATGAAAAAATGTTGAAGAAAATTTTATTCATCTGTTAAAATGTCCATAGATGTGTGGAATACCACTGTTATTAAGCGCGCTAGGTGAATATACAAATGTTTATAATATTATTTACAATAATCGTAGTTCCAACTATAACAATAAATAATATGAAATTTTTTGTATTCTTGAAGTTTTCTACCGAATACCTACCATTCGAGCTTTGGAAATAAACCAAATAAATCTGAAAAAATATGTTTATTTTTGAAAACAATACAAACATTTATTTTTTTCTTTCTTCAAAAAAATTGCCCTCCTCTTCGAAGCAATTTATGTTTAGAAACAACGAAAAGAGTAAACTCGTGCAGTTTTTAAAAAACACTTATTTTTCAGAATTATCGGAAAATAAAAATTTACCCACGTAAGAATTAAGAAAGCCAAATATTATGAAATTTTAAATATCTAAAGTGGACTAGAGTTCAACATGAAAAAAACTTTTACTTCACTTTACTTTTATAAAAAGTCGATATCTCAATGCCCAGCGTCTATATGTGTATTCAACAAATAATAAGTAAGTTTAGTAAGTTTCGTAAGTTTAGTAAGTTCATTCAGGTATCAGTTAGATCTTTACAGTTCATTATTTTTTTCGATAAAAGAGGCCACTAAAGCTTAGCCTGTATTGTGGTACATTCTCTTATTATTTTTATGTTGAATTATAACAGAGTAAAACTAAATTTTTTTTAGTTTTTCTACAGATTTGGTAGATTTTTCTAAAACAAAATTCAGTTTTCTTTTTCGAAATGGGGTAAAGAACCTCATATAATATTTCGAAATTCTTTTTCCACAAAATTTTCAGTTTTTTTTCAAAATAGGAGAACTTTTTTTTTTCAATTTGTCTTTCGTTTTTTTCAAGATAGGTGAACAGCTTGTTTTTTTTATTTCTTTTCCATTTTTTTTTTCGATTTGAGAATGTGAGTATTGATTCGAAAATTGCTTTCAGGATATCCTTATAATGTAGTTGTACATACAGTTTGGCTTGTTTGTGTGTATTTCTAGTGCCAGAGGGTAGTAGATTAAAAATATTAGGACCATAATTATTGTGTGATTGTGGTTCTGTACAAGGGAATACGAATTACCTAAAAAAGTGATATGGAAATTTTTTCTTAGAAACTGACTTTTCGAAAATACACATTTTCGGAAAAACACCCTGTTACTCTGAAACAATGATAACATAGTGTCCAGTGTGCCCCCCTCTGATTAACTGACTCATCAATCTCATCATTGCATGAGAATTTCTTCCCACCCAGTCATTTTTTATATTTGGAAGATAAAGAGTTCCACGTTGTCAAATCCGGATAATATGGCGGATGCGCACAATAAATAATCGAATAATTTCGAATGTCGAACGAATTGGCGGATGCATTGTAGTGGTGAAGCACCTTCTTCTCTTCTTCGCCCACAACTTTAATGTTGTTGCGTTCACAACATCCACTCACTTATTCATACCCAATCCGCATTCAAGTATATGTATTTTATTTCGATTGTTGAGTTTGCTGGGCATTGATCGGAATATTGAAAAAAACCAATTGTTACATCTTTCGATGTGTCGAAACTTCATTTATTCATCTTCGAGAACTATAATAACATACCTATTAAAATGAAATTCTCAAATTCAGTATTAATAAATCCAAAATGTACAATGACAATCATTAAAAACAAAAACACTTTAAACAATGTATTATGTTGGTATAGAAAATCAACATTGATATGTACTCACATTCAGAGTGGTTCCCCGTGTTCAAAATGGCAAAAATAAATAAATTAGGCATGAAATAAGAAACATACAAACAAGTTCACGAAAGATACAGACTCAGAACCAAAAGACCGAAGAGAGAAATGAAAGAATTGGAAACAGTGACCTGCTTTGTTATTTTAGTCATCTCATTCAGTGGCATTTTATTCAATATCGTCTATTGCCTAAAAATACTGACTGACTGAAAGTAGGAAGCGATGACTTGAAATGTTCTGCAAGGATGGAATTGTTTTTTAGTTGGTTAGGTATATTTTTTGCAGTCCCTACTATGATCAATCATCCTTTGCTTCAAGAACCTACCTGTTTGCCCTATGCAAGCCTTATTACCCTTTTCCCAATTATTCTCATTTGTTTGAACCTTTCACTGCGCATGTCACACATGTGTGTTACCAGCCGGTTTGCAATAAATTTTTAATCATTAATTAATCAATTTTCAAGTGATTTTTTAGCACTGACAGTTAGTGCATGAATTCTGGTAAGCATGTATTGAACATTGTTTTATAAAATTTGAAATTGTTGCTATTTTTTTTAGGTAGGTAGGTATACTATGAATCTAAACCATAGATACTAGTGAGCCGCCATTCAGCAATACCGTGACTACTGTTGTCGCAGCGAATGGCTTAATCAGACTATTTTTTATTAGGATGATTCGATTCTGTCGTGAAGAAGAAACAATTAAGCTAATGGTTGCTATTCTACTCAAATATATGATTAACGATTTTTTCGCAATGTTTCCTAATCGTCCAAGACTAAACGCAAATTGCCGTAAAAAACGGTGATATGTTATAAAATCGCAATACCCTCGAGAATCAAGCTGGCATCAAGCGTCTTCGGAGTATTCCTTTCGTTTTGTTTCTTTTTAATACGACTGCTAATTAAAGTTTCCTTATACGCCAAGAGTCGATTTGAATAAATTCCGCACTCTGGCAACTTTTCGCTTCAAGATAAGTAAGATAATTGTGATGGCAATGGGCATGATTCGAACGCTAAATTATGGCGTTTTCACTGGCGATGGGTCTGAAATGGACAAAGGTGATTATCGAGATCGGAATGGCTCAGCGATATCTCCAGTAGGATGGGACCTGCAGCACCCTTATATTTACAGGGTGCTATATCAGAAACCAAAAGCACCTCGTAAATAAACCGTTAAAATCGTAGAACTAATCTGCTAAACAAAGTACAGTAGTTGATTCTTTTTGTGGAGACCCAATTTATTAGCACCAAACTAATCTGAAGCCGTTTCAATAATATTCTCAACAGTTTCAGTAACTTCGTTCTCATCTGCTCTCATCGAGAAACTGGTGACATCCGCAACGAGAATGATATCAATATTTATGGGTGATGGTAAATCAATTATATAGATTAAGAACAACAAGGGACCTAAAACACTGCCTTGTTGGACTCCATTATTTATAAACAGTTAACTACTATATTCATCATTGTGAAACACTGGTTGCTTACGACCAGGCAGATAAGATGATAATAATGTTGATATCATTACCCTTCAATCCATATTGTTCAAGTTTTTCTAACAGACTGTTTTTTGAGACACAGGCAAAAGCTTTACTCGAATCAACAAAACCTGCATGATTTTACTGTTTTGCTTCAAATCCCGCACTTATAAAACTAGCGAGATCCATAACTAATTTTGCTGTTATTTTCCCTTCCTAAATCCAAACAGCATGTTTGTGAATAAGTAACTAACTTAATATTGGAATGATTCTTTGAGATGTTAAACGTATCTCCAGATTTATATACAGGTATAACTTCGACAATTTTTACTTTGTCTGGAAATATACCCGTCGTTCGAATAATATTGATAATATGAGCAATTGGTTTTATCAGCGATTCAAGATTATCCTTGTAGTAGTATTTGAATGATAGTAAATGTCAGTAGAACTAGAATTTTTGAACGATTTGATAATATACTTCCATTTATGTCGTAGGATATTACAACTCCTGTTGTTATTGTTATTTCTAATTCCTCTTAAATAGGATGCATAGTGAGTTACTGAATCTGGAATATCATTTTATTATTCCTTCGCCATATTTACAAAATATTTATTAAACTCTTCAGCCAACAGAGTTCCAGTGATGGTTTTTCATTCTTTCTCTAACAATTTGCTTATTTACTTGTTTCCAAATGGCTTTTTGTTTGTTTGAGGCTCCTCGAATGTATTTAAGTGTTATAAATAATAATAGTTGATATATTCTACAGTGGAAATATTGAAAAGAATTAAATGAAGTGTTTTTTTTTAAGTGACCCGATTCCTATTAAACTGTACAAACTATCAGGTAGCTAAGTGGTTAAAGCGCTGACGCCACGTTTCAATCACTTTGGCATCCAGTCGAAGGTTCAAACCCTAGTGACTGCAGACATTTTTCTGATGGCCCGAAAAGGTGCTAGAAATCGCACGTTAAATGGTAGGACCTCATTAATCCGTAGCTCGTACAAGTTTCGACTTCTGAAGGCTGCCGTTTGTAAGGGAAATATAGCTGAGTAACGGAAAAAATATATTTTTATTTTCTATATTTTCAATCTAATGATTTCGAAAAACACTTTGAATACTTATTTTGACGTCGTTTCAGGCAATAAATGAATTTGTTATTTTTATGTATATTTCATACTTTTGTTTTGTTGGTTGTAAATCCAAAGGATGGGCCATGTATTTTCCACAGATTAGATGAGAATTTTTATTTCAGTAAAACTAATCTCCCAATAAAGGAAGAATTATTCAGGAACAAAATCAAAATACTTAATCATTTTATTATTCTACTCGTAACTCGTGAAAACTCAAGCTCAATTTCACTCATGATATGGTCGATGCTAATCATATAATGCGTTTTGACGAACGGTGGTGAATCAAACTTGGAGGAAATTATACATGGGGTCCCTAGGGGTTCTATCTTAGGGCCGACTCTTTTCATTTCACGAATTTTGAAAAATGAAATTCCCTGACTTTTCCAGGTATTCCATATCTCACTTTCAAGTTTTCCATGACCTATAACAGATGTGTTAAAAAAAACTTCGCATGACAATATGAGTTATAAGTATAACCACCAACAAAAATTAAAAGAATACACCTAAAACCCTAAATTGAGCTGTAACTTGTCAATTATTTTCTGAATGTCCTCAGTTTCTTCAGTCAGTGTACTATTTATTCTTCGTTTCTTCATTTTAAACATTTTCATTTCATTTTCGATTTTTCGTTTTTCACTATTTGATCATTTTTAAAGGCTTCAGTTTTTTTGTTTTCTCCAAGTGTTTGTTTCTTTATACTTTTTATTTGATTTACGACAATACCTCAACATTTTATCATTAATAATAATATTTTCGGTCCCACCTACATACATAATAAGTAGTTTGTTGAAAATCTTTTTTTTATTCATATCTTTCACAGGCATGAAATTGTTAATATTCTTGCAAGTGTCTTTGAATTCAATATTAGCTATATCCTTCAAATTTTTTGGAATTTTTTCTTCAATCATGAGTTTTTCCACAATCGTGTTTTCAAACTACATAAGTGGTGAAATTGAGTTTACATTGATGCCAAGATTTATATATTTCCCTATAGATGATTGAAAATAGAATTCCCTGATATTCCTTGACTTTGGCAGTTCTTTAACTTTTTTCCCTGACTACCTTAACCCATAAATCAATTCCCTGACTTTTCCAGGTTTTCCACGTTCTCCAGGTTGGTGGTCACCCTGTTTTATAAATAACTGACCTTTTTTATCATATTTTGCCCAAAAAAGTATAATTTTTGCTGATGACACCACTTTAATTGACTGAAAGAAGGATATGATCGAATCCGCCAAAAACACAGAGAGAAAACAGAATCTCATTATATCTGCCAATGCAAATATATCAGATGGGCATAATGTCAAGTTGCTTAGCATATATATTGACGACAAACTTAACTGGAAGTGTCATGTGGAGAAACTGGCGAATAAATTAGCTAGTGCTACTTTTATGATTCGTAGACTAAAGAACCTAGTAGGTGCCAGCTACTATGGACTTTTCCGTAGTCATTTGACCTATGGAATCATCTTGTGGGGAAATTCGAGCCAGTCAAATTAAATTTTTATTTTGCAAAAAAGAATCATTCGAATCTCAGCAGGAGCGAGTTACTGGGATCATTGTCGTACACTCTTCTTTCAACCTCAAATCATGCTATTTCCATGTGCTTATATGAAGTACTCTCTCCTTGAAATACATAAAAGTAGAGCGGGTTTTGCTCTTCATTCGGATTTACATCAGTATCAACTAGATCAGGAAATTTACTGAGAACTCTTAGATACAGGCTCTCAATGTCTCAAAAAACTCTTTAAATATTCACTTATATAACAAGCTACCAGAAGCAATAAGAAAGCTGAATTTCCACATGTTCAAAAATAAAGTTATATCTTTTTTGTTGAAGTACTGTTTTTACTCGGAAAATGAGTTTCTCATCTACGACTACAAGATCGAGGACTAGTGAAAAACTCTCAACCACCTGGGCTTAAATGCCTACAATCTAGTATATCTAAGTAAATCTATTTTATCTATTTCAACTAGAATTTTTATTGTAGATTGACTTGTGCTTAGTATAGTGTCTCAATTATTTCAATCAGACTGGATTTTTTATTGTCTTTTCAAATATGTACTGTCTTTTTTAATCATAATTTTAACTAGGTGATATTATTTCAACTATATATATTTCTAAAGAAATCTCTTCTCAAGGACCTGCAACAAATGTAATCAATTTATATAACGTACTCTACCAATATATTATTGTCGATTATTTCTCGCATGTATCAAATTTCTCATAAATGGAATGCAATTATCGAAAAATTACAGAAGTTATTGCACTGCGAATACATCCCGTTGCACAATTTTGTCTTTGATCTGACAGTTCTATGATATTTCTCAAAAAAAAAGTCAAATTTCTTTATTCGTGAAATATTCCAATGAATTACACTCGTGCCTAAAAATGACTAGATAATTTTACTTTCAAGCGTGTTGCCTTATAAAAATATTGCACTCTGTTAATTTCATATTTTGTAAAAGATCCCTCCTCCTTCGAACTCTGGCTCATTCGCCAAAATATGGAAATCAACTCGGACAATTTTTAGACAACACGCTCTCTTGCAAAAGTATCGGTAATGTTTGAGCTTTTGTGCAGTTATAACCGAAAATAACACTTTGACAGAGCATTATTTCGAGGAAATTCATCATTACTGTATTATCAACTGGATTATGTTCAGATTCTGATAGATGCGACTTGTTTTTTTTTTTGGATATTCATTCTCATTTGATATAGGACTTAAAATAATGTTTGCAAACGTCTTGCAACCAGTCGAGATATACGGTGTTTTTCCATATTAAGTATTCATTTGTATGTGGGAAATAAATACCTACTAGATATTGTTAATTAAAGTAGCATGTATCGACATTCTCATCCTGTCCTTCTGTCCTATATACACATTAACACACTGTAACCTAAACAACAGGACGCAATCAATCATTGATATGATATACTGTTACTGACCGGTGCCAACTGTTGGTACCTACTTATTTCATTATTCAAAACATATTTACGGGGGAAACGTTCTTCCAAAGACGATTAGAAGAATACAAATGAGATTATGAACACTTTTCTTCACAACCCCCATTAATATTATACGTTTTTATTACGAAGCAGGTGCAATTATCATATTATCTACCAGTCATGGAGATATTACACGCTTTCGTCGTTGATAGACAGGGTGGAATCATGTACCTTGTGTATTGGATAAGCATTACATGAATATTTTAGGAGACGTCATGCCATGTATCAAAATGGCTTATCACTTTTTTTCTACAACAGTGCTTAAACTAAGGTTTTGCACACTGTTCACACTGCGTAAAGTAATACTTTACAGCACATGTGCCTGAAATAACAACTGTGCGTGAAAAGATTATTCGTAAAGTAAGTTTTTACGCACTGTTCTCACGTTCATACACATTTCTGAAAGACATTATTCTCTGTAAAATTTTACCTATAATATAATCATATAATAACTGAAAAAAAAATTGTTTGATTCATTTTCGTAAAGAGATTTATTGTTCTCGATTCGGTTTAAGTGCGCCTCAATCACTATATCGTTGATTTCAAAGAGTTCAAAACGGTTTTTCTCCCATGTTTGTAAGTCAAACCATTCAAAAGTTAACAGGGAGGGGTTGGGAACTAAAAATAAAGTGAAAGTATTACCTATGATAGCAACTTTTTCTTCGCACACCACATTACAAGTATAATAAATTATGTCAACCGTTCGCTGGGATTCAAAATCAGGCAATCAACTAGCTTCAGAAACATTAATTCTCCTAAAGTCCTCTACTACAGTATAATTCGATACAAATTAGAGTTTGGTACACAATTTTGGTTCACACTAAATTGGGTCAATAGAAAAAAAATACAAAATAAATTTATGAGATTAATTTACCTTAAGAAGTACAACAAACAAGTTGACTATAAAACTATACGAATCACCAACTGAGAAATGAATTTAAAATATTATCGTTAACAAATAGACGCAAATAATAATAAAAACAAAATTTACTCACCGGCAGTTGTATCTCTAGAAAGATTCAACGTACCCCCAAGAAGAATTCGATATTTTCCAATGTTCAATATCCCCCTAATGTTCACTAAAAGACCTCTGCTTGTGGCCATGTTGAGATTAGCAAATAAATTAAGTTCCTCTGAAAAAGCGTTATGGTCAAGATTCCTGATGATAGATAACTCCAGCATTGTACATTTCTTTGGTGGCCAACTGAAATATACATTAAGATGTACATATTGTGGTCAATGTTCAGTGACGTTTGATCCATTCTGGGATCATTCCTCACCGATTCCGCAAATAACAGGATAAGTAAGTCTGGCTCATTGTTTGGATTCTTTTACCAATGAAGGAACTTTAGACGATGATGAAAGACCAACATGTTCGAAGTGCAGATATAAAACGAGGTGAACGAAGTCCCTATATATTTGTAAATTTCCTAAAATTCTAGTGATCAATTTAAAACGTTTTTCTCACAAAGAAAAATTCAACATGGTCATTGGTTTTCCTATAAAAGGATTTGATATGAGCAACTTTGCAGCGGACAGTGTAGCCCCTCATCGATACAACCTTTATGCATTGTTATCCCATTTTGGACAGTACACGGCTTACTGTAGACATCCTTACGCAGATACATGGCATGAGTACAATTATTCTTGTGTGTCAACAATTTCATCAACAATTATTGTGGGCAGAGAGGCATATGTTCTATTCTACGAGTCCTACTCATAGAAAATCTTAATTTTTGAAGTTTATTATTTTTTGTTGAATGTAGTTATTATTTTTATTCATATTATTTATATTCATCTACTTATATTTATAATTTCATCTAATAGTTCCTTAAACATATGATTACAAAATTTTTCGCACATCAATTTTTCATCATCTCATACACCACTTCTACCCCAATATACATATGTGTACAGGTTACAGGTTACAGCACACACCTAATCACTTCTCAGGATTTATCACATTATAAGTACATGATTTGTGAACTTTTTCATCCTTGTATTGAGACCTTCGCGCTCAGGATATAAATGAACAAATAAATTAAAAGGAGCGCTGTGTCTCAGGCATAATACTGGCCCAAGAACTGAACCTTGTGGAACATCTGTTAGAAATATGATTCAAACCATTTCCATAATGTTACATATAGCTTTTAGAATAGTACTCTGTGAGTAACTAATTCGAAGAGTGATCTGATTTGTCGGATATCAGATCACCGCCCCAACTGCTATGTCCTCATTCGAAAATGGCGTCATTTGGGTTTATATCAGTCTGGAATCCGAATTGGGTATTGATAAAAATTATTTGATCCTGCAGAAACTGCAGCATCCTTTTTTTACAAGTCTTTCTATGACCTTATAAAGAAGAGATACTGAAGAAATTGGGCGGAAGTTGGACGGATCGTCACTGAGTTTTTCACTTTTGTGGACTGGTATGATAACTGATGTTTTTAAACATGATAGAAGCCAGTGGTATGGGGCAAATTGATGCTTTCCATTGTAGACTTACAGAAATCATCAATACAATACAATAGGGCGAGGATTAGCGCAGTGGTTAAGTGCTCGCCAGGTAACCGAGAGGTTGCAGGTTCGATTCCCAGACGGTGCGATCTTATTTCATTTTCAGATGTGAAAGTCTGAATGATTGAGGCTCGTGTTGGCTGGGAATAATCCTCCACGAGTCACTGTTGCATTAAAAATTAACAGTGCTGCTTCTAAAGTGGCGTATGGTGTTAGTAACACGGTCTATCCAGAACACATGGCTAATGACCATAGCAGTCGATGCCAAAATACCAAGGAAAAAAATACAATACAATATAGAGTAATGATGTAAAATAATTCAATATTGTTCTATGCAAATTTAAGAAATTATGATCAATTCATGAAACGAACTTTCAAAAGGGTTTCCAGAATTCTTTTTTTTTCTTTTCACTAGTCAAATATCTATGTACAAAAATGCGACTTTTGATATTATTTGCAACACTTCTAATTACTTTTATCAACATTTCTTCCACTATATTTCCATTTCAGGTATTTACAATGCATGATAATTAAATGAAACATTGAAGAAATTACTGCTTGGTGAACTGATGAACATCGATTCGGAAAACTTAGTTTTTCATTATTGAAAACTATAAATTATATGATTACAATGAATAGCGAGAGAGTAACGATTTTCTTGTTCGATATTGTATAAATATAGACAAAACAAGAATATTCCAGTTTGCTGAAAAAATTACTTCAACTCCTGAACAATAACGCTACAGAACAATACCACAAACAGTAATATCAGTTATATTTCATTAACAGCAACATTCTTTTTTTATCATTATAGATTTTCGATGCAGGGGGTATATTGAATGGAAAAAAATCGCGGTTATGTTAAAATCTCCTGCTTGGTTCCCATTACGATATACCTAGGTATGTTATTCGTTTTTATATAAACGAAATGATTGTGTTTCGGCCTGAAAAAAATTTTCATGGCATTCTTAACTGCGTACGATTTCGTTTTTCTGTCAAAAAAAGTGATATTCATCTAGAGAGAGTATAGTATTCATTAAAAGTGTCTCAGAGCAGAAAATTGCGTTGCCTGTCCTTTAATATCAAAATTTCATTGAAAATAATTGATAATTTTACGATAGTCCTCAGATTCCTTTGACAATGACAAACACATTATTTTTTAATCGATTACCCTAAAAAGAGATGTATATATTACGCAATTAGTTCATTTTACTAGCTTGCATGAAAAAATTCATAGAAATAAAACAAACATATGTAATTATAAAGAATTATACAAAAAATAACTGCTTTTGGAGGATCGCCTATGGCAAAGTGCGACAATCTTATGAGTAACAGAGCCTAATGTTTTGTTCGAATTAAAAATAACATTATTTCCCACTGCATGCACCCCTAATTTCAAAAAACAAACCATATTTCATAGTCTGAAAATATCTAGGTACGTCAAAAAATATTTTAATTACTTCATTGCTGCCAACACTATTCATATTTTTTTTCATAAGTTTAAATATAATGAGTTCAGTTAACTTATCTTATCGGTACAGTACAGAAAATTAGGTACAGTTGTCATGGAAACTCCGACAACTACCTATAAATACTTGTGGTATTAAATATATGACATAATAAGGTCCTATTTAGTTAAAATTAGCTCCTACTACTTGGACGTATGCTGAATAAAAATGGATATCATTTCAATATTTACTTTTTATGTTGAAACTATTTCCAATGAACATGAAATGTTAATGAAACATTTCGAAATCACAATACTTCGGAATATTTGAAATATTTTTGACACATATTTCAGGAATGTTTAAACTTGACTGGAAAATTTAGGTTGCAACTATTCCCAATAAGCATGGAATGTTAATGAAACATTTCGAAATCACAATACTGGGGAATATTTGAAAAATTTGAGACATTTATTTATTTATTTATGGAATATTTCCAGACGTCTTTAATCCATAACTTTCAAAACATTTAAAAAATTGCATCAAATATAATAAATTAAATGTTTCAGAAACAAATTAAATTAAAAATATGTAAAAAGAATTGTAAAAAAAACGTAATTTTGATATATTCAGCAATATAATGAAAAATTGTAGTTCAATTGCTTTATTTTGAATTTTTTTAGATATTTCGAAATATTTGAAACACATATCTGAGACGTATATATCCGAAGTATTCTAGAATTTAGAAATTAGGAATATTTCGGACATAAATTAAATGATTCCATGGGATATCCAAACATTTAGAACATTTATTCTATGTTTCATAAACATAGTTGAAATATCCCAAGAACTAAAAAAACTAAAAATTTGAAGCATATACATACCTACCCAAGATTGATCTATGATAATAAATTTGTAAACATCAATGCAATGTTGAATCAACGTTTCAGAATTGAAATTGGTGAAAATATAAATAAGTTTCAATTTCCTACATTCCCGGATTTTGGAATGTTGCAACTGAAGCATATGTGAGGGCGGACATCTCTAGTTTCAGAAATGTTCCTAGAACATATCTGAGCCTTTCAATGAAATACTTCGTCATTGATAGAGCATGTTTCTGGAATATTCCTTGAACCAAAAATTGTTTACCTACCGATGGGTTTATTATAGTATAGTAGGTATGTCAAACTAATCCATTACATTTGTTCGACTATAAAACAAGAAATAATAGTTCGATCCATTTACAATTTATCTATCCAATAACTGTTTAAAATACTATTCGACCCCATAAATACTTCTCCATTCACTTTATTCAATCAATTTCAATACACTAACTTACCCAATAATATTTTATAAACATACTTTACAATCGTGGGTATGTCAGAAATAAATCAGACAAATCAAGACCTTGGGAATTCGTCTTGTTTTGCACTGATCCACAAAACAAACAAACCTTGAATAAATAAATGTTGTTATCACAACACGATCTCCATATTCAATCATGGAATGCCACCAGAATCAGAAATTCAGGCCGACCACCCAGGAAAACAAAGTCTTGAATTTAACGTCACATATAACGATAGCGCTGCTTCTATATGACACTTAATTATGACATAATAATGTCGTTATACCTATAAACAATTCGTCACGTATGACATTGTTGTCGGTGCATACAAAATAGTAACAACTGAGGATCATCCATTGAAATTCAGTGAGTATCGTCATGTGCAAAAATTATACTGTTGCAATATCAATTTATTGTGTTTATACGAATAATAAGCATATTTAAAAATTAAAGGAATTATTTAAACGATTCTGTCAGATAATCGTCAGAGAAAACAATTTTAATCGATCAAAAGCATCAAAATTACACTCACTCTTCTCAAGATATTCACGTAATCTGACGAATCACAAATCAAAGACAACTTGTATTATCGCGAAAACACCAGCTGTCTCTCATTTCTGATTGGTCTGTCAGCGATGGTGTTTTCAACGATGTAACCATAGATGACAAAGCAAAGTTTGACATTTTGACAGATCGTAATTGTAGGCGAAAACGTCAAAATGAGTCGCATCGTAACTATATAATAAATTATTGATAGGTATAATACATTTTTCATGATTATGGTTAATTGCTTATGGTTATGATGAATTGATTGTTCATGTTTATAATAATACTTTTAATGCCTCGTGAAATAGTCTAATAAAATTCCACTCGTGATTAAATTTATCTTATAAGTCTATCATTCATTTCCGAACTCAACTGAATTGTATTCTTGAAGCAATTCAGATTCGTTCAGAAATGAATCGACAGACTTAGCGCGAAAATTCAATAACTTGTGTTGTTACTACTGACAATTTCTCTACATTTTATGATTGGATCTTTGTTTAAGTGAATGCATAATAAAGTTAGCCTTTGGTTGTCAAGGTACCGCAGCTTCAATAGGTTTAAACATTTTAAATTTAGCACGGTCGCCGTTGCGAAGTATTACATAATATTTGATTAACATTTTGCGAATTACCTAGTTCAAAAAATAATCTCGTCGAATTAAATTCGTGGTAGGTAATGAATTTTTTTTTAATTTTGAGTAGATTAGCACTCGTCTTTGTTGCTATTAAGAAATCCCACTCGTGAGATTTCTATAGCAACAAAGATTCGTGCATCTAGTTAAAATTATCAAAAAATTACCACCACTTTTGTAATTGAACATTATTTTACCACTATTCCGCCCGGCAATCGACAATAGGTATTTTATGTAAGGAAATTTTACTTTAGAAGAACTATTTCAACCAAAACAGAAAAATATCAAAGAAAGCATAACAAGACAAGAGATCCATGCAGCAAAAGTATTGAATTCAGCATTTTCATTCATTTCTGGGAGTCTCCTGTAGCGCCATCTATGACACAGGGGCCAAACTACGAAGTTATGGATCTATACTTCCGGGCGCCATGAAAACAGCACCGTTCTATTGGACGGCATCTAGGCAGCCATCATCCCCGTTAGTCAGTTGTTGTGATAAATTGGCTGCAAGCACAACCCATCTCCCGTGAGCAGACCAATTGTACTGCAGCGGGACGGGCCAGAGGGGCAGCCATGGTTAAAAAGGAGTGGCGTGCACACAGTTAAAATCACAGTATGGAAACGGAGAGGGCAGATGAAGTCATCAGGAGAGACCTTAGAAAATGGAAGATAACAACTTGCAAGTTTTAATAGTAAGTTTTGTTTTCAACTTTATATTTCCACAGTAGCTTTGGATGTAATTGTACCAGACGATGAAAAATAAAAGGGGGAAATATAAAGAATAATATACACATCCGCTTTTGAGGAACTGAAATTATCTATTCCAATTATCAACTAGGTAAGTAGTGACCAAAAAAAATTGGCTCGTAAATTCAAATTCAAGTATAGTATGATTGACTTCCAGCAAAAATAAAACGTCAGCACAACTCGACGATGTCAGTAGCGATACTTCCATAAAATCCAGATTGATTGTTGTAGTATGCCGATGTAAGTGACTCATAAAAGGTAACTTTTATGACTCGTAAAAGTTTAAGAGTCAATGACAGACAACCACAGACAACTGAGATACACTTAAGCTATCCTCGCAACGTGTCGACAATCGTTAAAACTGGTGTAAATCGTTTATCGCTTTTGTGAATGAATATTTTCATTGACGGAAAAAAGATATTTCACAACTGGGTGATACGAAATTTTGTGAGTCTGTTGACAGAGATAAATCAATATAAATTTGGAATACGGTGCATACCCACCTGCATTTAAGTTTCATCAAATTGAATGCATTGAGTTAACTGGTGTAGAAAAAATAATATAGACATTTTTTGTCTATGTTGCTGCAGTTCACCTGATCTTGATGTTTTTACTGAAATAGTAATCCAAACGAAACGAATTAAAAAATCAACATTATGATGATTTTCATATCCGAATTGAAATAAATGTCTAACCTATATAAAGTTCGTTTGAATCAAATTGTAGCTTTAATTTGTTTCAAATGTGTTTGACTATTTTCATTCTTACGTGTACCAACCTATATTTTATTTGTCTCAAATTGTATATGATGGTTTATATACTTATATGTATATGTTTTGCTTTCAATTGTGACTGTTTATACACTTACTTCTACACGTTTATAGATATACAAATTTTTATTCTGATTACTGACGTTTCATCAGTTTGATTTTGATATGACTGTAACAATTTTTTATAATCTTTTATTTAGTTACATACATATTTAGATGTACTTTCATGTTCACTCGCTTCGTCAATATGAATTTCATTCTTCAGATAATAATTTAAAGCATATTTGATTGATTTAAACCGCATCAGTGAAATTCTTGTGCATTTCACTATATAATTTTAGTATTTATATATATATATATATATATATATATATATATATATATATATATATATATATTGATTTCAATTCGAAAATAATTATTACCATAAAGATATTTGATCTCATTGCTTGCTTGACGTTAAATACTATTGTCATATATTAAATTATTCCATTTTTGGTTCAATCAAATATTAAATAATAACTATACCTACATTGAATAATATATAACACAACATGGTGAGTTTGGTTTTCAACCCTGCTGAATTTCGGAATCTAAAGGAAGAAAATATGTGTAGGAACGTAAAGAGATAGAGGGAGAAAATTTTATTTGGTTCGAAATACTCATTGTCACTTCAGGAGGAAGAACATATATAAGAAAGTAAATGAGAATGATTTGTAAATTGCTGAAATCAAATAAGTATATAGTTGATTCATTCAAATACTTATACTTATACGGATTCTGATGAATCAAATACTTGAATAAATAATCTTGTTTGGCCTGTTGTAGTAATATTTCAGAAAAATAGTAGGTATCTATCCATTATTTACTTGTGATATACATTTCAATAAAGAGAGAGTAAGACTATCAATTCGAACTTCACCTATAGGTATGGGGATATTCGTTAAAGTAAAGTCATTTGAATCAAGTTCGTAATTGTTGATTCTGGGTTTATTTAAATTAATAAAAAACACTAAGGTTTTCTAAAAACAGGATTCTTTTCTGAACCAAAGAAATAAGTTATCTACATTTTAATATTTAACAAGTCTGTGACATGATCAAAAGAATTGCATACAATATGAGGATTACAAAATTGTGAACTATTTTTTATTTATACTGGAATGAAATGCTATCAGGTTATCATACAAAAACGTACCATATCATTCATGTAGATACATACAAAATTAATATATGCTTCAAAATTGTTTGAGTTAATAACATTTGTTTTTCGTATTTTTAATATAAATAAATATATACCTAGTAAATGTTCTGAAAAGTATGTTTTTCCACTTACGATCCCCTCTCTCTAAACACTCTAGGGATTTATAAAATTGTTTAAAACTTCATTATAGTTCAATGCATTGTGCGTTGTATTCCATATTACCAAGTACTGATCAATATTAATCTTATTACACAGAGTTTGAAAAACCCATAAATATTGAGATACACTTTGTCAGGAACATGTTGTGTATGGAGTTATATGCCGTTAGAGAATGCATCATTTTTGTTGTGAACTTCAAAATCATTATATGGAAATTGATGAAATTGTTTGAAAGTTGTTCCAATTTTTAGATGCAAAATAAAACCATATAGGTACGCACGAGTTCAGTTTATTGAATGATGCATTAAATAAACAAAATATGACCTCGCCAATTATTATTCTCATGCCTACATTAAAAATTGTTTTTCAACATGAATATTTCATATTTCAGAATGAAATATGGCCCTCTACAACATTATTCTGCTTTATATAAATCAAAACGGAAATTTGCTAAAATCGACCTCAAGAAAAAAATTGTTCAAGGTCGAGTAAATTATTTAATAAACCCACTCACAAAACACGTTTCAAATCGATTATTTGTTCCTTTATATTTTTTCTTGTCTGCTCAGACTGAAATCGTACTAAAAAGGTATAGACACCTCTGAGAACAAATGCAAGGTAATTGACGTCTGAACCAAATTAGGTAGACACTCCTTATTATTCAAGCATATAGAGATAAAGCTATCACTCAAATAAATCCTTACCGTAAAACCTGTTTGTTAAAATAGGACACGAAAACTTGGTATTTTTAGAGTAGGTAGGTAGGTATATACAATGGAAACATTTTCATCTTGTAGCGGATTAACTCTAAATAATTTTGAACAGGCATTTTATGTAAGCATATACGTTGAGGATAAGAAACTTCATCAGCCGTGACTTAAAACAACAGAATTGCACAAAAATTCATGTAAAAATAGATGTGGGTGAAAATTCTCTGAAAAGAATGTTTGTTCAGTCATTTTGTAATTTGAGACTTGATTCAATAACACCGTGAATAGCTTAAAAGTAGTGATTATAATATTATGTACCTACGTGAGTAAATTATTAAGAATGCAATGGGACATAGGCCTATATAAGTTAATTTTGTAAATATATGAAATATCATAGAATCAAGATGTGCTTGTTTGTGATTTAATATATAAATATTAGTGTGTTGAATCCTACTTTTTGTTAAACTTATAAAATATAATTCATAAAAATATAAAAATACAATGGTACATAGATGATTTTTAAAATAATTGAAAAATAGAAAAAAAAAACAAAAAATGGTTATAGCTGCATGATAAACATAATTGCAAACCTGCCCACGAAGAAAATTTTTATGATGGGCATGCTTGACCCATACCCATACATCATTCAGTTATTATACATATAGGTACATAATATATAAAGGTATATATGGAATGAAATTCAAATTTAATATTCTGCTGCGTTCTGCTGAATGATGAATCACACGGAAATATTAATTATCTCCATCATGTCTTCTGTAGACGAATCCTTCAACCAAATTTTCAACTTTTTCTTATACAGAGACGTATTAATATCCCTGATGGTCTGTGGTACTCGACAAAACTATTTTAGGTCTGTTTGTAGAATTTTGACTAATTTTTTTAACCGTCTTTCTCATTCTTTTGTTCCTGCACGTTTTATTGGTGTTAACTATTTGTTATTTTTATATTCTAAACATAGATAATCTTCTAACAGTAAAGTTTTTGCAGTTCGAAAATGGGTAGCTTTTCGAATAGTTTTTTTGGAGGATGTGCACGTTTCTAGTTGTAGATAATTGAAAACCTATTTTGTATTAGGTATTTTCAGTTGCTCCATATTGAATATGGGATTTTACAAGCGAATGGTATAGAATTTTGATATAATTTATCCTGAGGAATTTTTCAAGATGCTTGAATGTGAACAATACTGATCTACTTTTTTTAAAATCTTATCCATCTGGATGTCTAATTTAACGCGTGTATCAATTTCGATTCCAATGTACATACATTACGTACTTTACACATTGTTTTGAATAACGGAATATGACCAATATCGGGTTGGATAGATTATAAGACAAGAGATCGTTATACACATTGTCCAAATTCAGTGAGATATGACAAGAAGAAGATTAGTCCTAATGAATCGTTCTTAGAATAGTACCTATCAATAAAATCACTCATTTGAAATAAATAGTTATTTACATGTATAACCAGTTATGGAAAAACTATAAAATTAGTCTTTCCATGATGTGTTTTGACTTTAAAATTGTATGTAACCCAACATTAAAATGAAAGAATTGTGCTGTTCCAAATATTGCTGTAGCCGTACTAATAAATTAAACTTCATCGCTTTACTTGAGCGTTGCTACGGATACTAAATAAATAATATCAGACACTTTCAATGTAAATTATTTTGTTATATAGCGATACCTTACACTTTGTGCAATTAAAAAAATTGAATGTAATATCTTAATAATCGTTTAAAACACTGAACAATATTTTGATATTATATTCTGCCTGACAATAAAATTGTATTTTTCTCCAAACTGTACTCGAAATGTTCTATTTGGACAGTTGAATATTATTCCGCAGAAAGTGTAAATTTTTTCAAATGATTATTTTTTCAAAAAAGCAACAAGAAAATACTTATTTCTTTGTTGACACTAATTACATTTAAGGTATGTAAAATCATAACTTTCCTAAATATATAGTATATTTATCGAGATTTTTCTAACTCTAATCATTGTCCAAAGTTGAAATAATAATTTTTGTTTCGCACCTAAAATAGGCATGAAAGATTTTTTTTCAGTATTGTTAAAACTCCTTCAGTTTTTGGATAACCAGACATTTTTAAAACTAGCATGAAACTTTTTTTCATAAAATCAGAAAAAAAAAATGTTATCATTTAAAGAAAATTTTAATCAATCACTGCATGATTCTTAAAATTCATCAAGAAATTTCAAACATCTTTCTAGACAAATGACCTATTTCTGAAACAATTCCAAATGTATAATCTCTGAACAACTCACAAACATATACTTATTACTAATCGAAACGTAGAAGTAACACTAAACATATAAGATCTTAACTATCCAGACATTGTTTTGATACGCCTAATGCAAGATAAAATATGTCACATTTTAAACGAAATCGCAGATGAGCTTAATCAGCTTAAATTCAGTAATGATAATGATTAAAAGGGGTTACCTAATTAATGTCGGTTCTCATACAGCATTTTGATATGGCCCATGTCACTGACCTGATATGTTCATGACGTCACATACGAGATAATTAATATTATCAGCTCCATATTTATTATGAATTTTACGATGATATGAAGGCATCGCCCTTTCGTACAAGGTTATGGCATCAAAGAGGACAACTAAGATTATGCGTAATTATGAATATACACTGAGAAAAATGTAGAGAGCAAACTGGTATCTTCAAGAAATAACAATATTTTATGGTAACACTGAAGACTTGAATTGTAAGTAGTGAAATACTGGAAAAAAGTTAGAATATTTTATGATTCAAGTTGGTATATATTATTGCTATCATATATAGTAACAAAAATTATTGTAAATATCACCACACATTTTTCTCCGTGAAGGAAAAGCGCTTTTGATTATTAATGTGACAATATGATTACCTATATCAATTTTTTCAATATTTGCATAATTAATCTCTACAAGGTATAAACCTAATATTTGAACTTTTCCAGAACATTTTCTCACTGAATAACCATACAAACAAGTTCTTCATGAAATTTAAAATATATAAATTCAATCCGTTATATAATGATATCAGGACCGTTAATGTTATTCGAGATTGAAATAAAAAGGAATGTATCAGTGTATTTTGGATTGAGTTTATAATGATTGATGTTTCAAATGACCGATATAGTACAAAAAGAAATAGAAGAAATCATTCATAATTTACCTTGAGTGAGATATATATATATATATATATATATATATATATATATATATATATATATATATATATATATATATATATATATATATATATATATATATATATATATATATATATATAACAGGAAGTTATTCAATGACATCTACAGTCACTAGTTGCCTCACGGTATTAATTCTTGAGTGGATTCGTTTTGATTTCGAGAGCTCCATAAATCCTTTCTGATGAGTGCGTTAGCACGAAACAGCTGTCAAAGGTTAGAACTCTCGGAATTAAAACGAAATATACTCTATTTTCACTTATATATATATATATATATATATATATATATATATATATATATATATATATATATATATATATATATATATATATATACATATATATATATATATATACCATTTCGCATCCGAAATGTCCTTCTGGAGCGCTCTCTAATCTGTTGCCGTGGTGGATCCTGTAAGCGATTGCAGTGTTCATCCCGGCGAACGATGACGGGCACCGGGCCCCCGCGTGTATACAACCGTGATAACCAGGACTGCACTGATGAGGGACTTCATCCCGAAGCCGGTCTGCAGTTGGTTCCTTGATTGGATCAGGCGGTGTCCTGCTGTCTGTCTCTGAGAGCTCTTGCAAAGTTGTTCCTTCAAAGTAAGGATCTTTGCACATATGTCTGACAGATATAATTCAATATCTGTCGAGGTATTAGCCAGAGAAGTAGTTGTTTTCTGTCTGACATATGCCATACAATCTATACAAAGGTATAGTGAGTTCCTAAAGGATTGTTTTCGACTGTTTTACAGTCACTGGAACATTTATTGCTCCTTGAAACAAGTATTCAGCATATATATATATATATATATATATATATATATATATAAGTAGAAAAGTTATTGGGTATAACCCTCAAAATGGTCTGCAACCGTAGACACGTGTTTCGAGCTTAAGCTCTCATCAGTACGGTAAAATCAAGTGCGAAGATGTACAACACTTGGATGTAAAAATAGAAACAAAGGAAGTCAACAACAGGAAGCCAACCACACATTCTAACCGAAGCCACAAATGTGTGGTTGGCTTCCTGTTGTTGACTTCCTTTGTTTCTATTTTTACATCCAAGTGTTGTACATCTTCGCACTTGATTTTACCGTACTGATGAGAGCTTAAGCTCGAAACACGTGTCTACGGTTGCAGACCATTTTGAGGGTTATACCCAATAACTTTTCTACTTATATTTTCATATATTGCCCCTCGCTAAATTCATCCTTATTTGTATTTTCCTGGGTAGGATTGTCACTCTGGTAGCTATAGCTGCCTCCGTGGCGACGTTAGTTGTTGCCTTGTAAACACAAGGTTTTCTAACCGAAGCCACAAATGTGTGGTTGGCTTCCTGTTGTTGACTTCCTTTGTTTCTATTTTTACATCCAAGTGTTGTACATCTTCGCACTTGATTTTACCGTACTGATGAGAGCTTAAGCTCGAAACACGTGTCTACGGTTGCAGACCATTTTGAGGGTTATACCCAATAACTTTTCTACTTATATTTTCATATATTGCCCCTCGCTAAATTCATCCTTATTTGTATTTTCCTGGGTAGGATTGTCACGCTGGTAGCTATAGCTGCCTCCGTGGCGACGTTAGTTGTTGCCTTGTAAACACAAGGTCTTCTAACCGAAGCCACAAATGTGTGGTTGGCTTCCTGTTGTTGACTTCCTTTGTTTCTATTTTTACATCCAAGTGTTGTACATCTTCGCACTTGATTTTACCGTACTGATGAGAGCTTAAGCTCGAAACACGTGTCTACGGTTGCAGACCATTTTGAGGGTTATACCCAATAACTTTTCTACTTATATTTTCATATATTGCCCCTCGCTAAATTCATCCTTATTTGTATTTTCCTGGGTAGGATTGTCACGCTGGTAGCTATAGCTGCCTCCGTGGCGACGTTAGTTGTTGCCTTGTAAACACAAGGTCTTCTAACCGAAGCCACAAATGTGTGGTTGGCTTCCTGTTGTTGACTTCCTTTGTTTCTATTTTTACATCCAAGTGTTGTACATCTTCGCACTTGATTTTACCGTACTGATGAGAGCTTAAGCTCGAAACACGTGTCTACGGTTGCAGACCATTTTGAGGGTTATACCCAATAACTTTTCTACTTATATTTTCATATATTGCCCCTCGCTAAATTCATCCTTATTTGTATTTTCCTGGGTAGGATTGTCACGCTGGTAGCTATAGCTGCCTCCGTGGCGACGTTAGTTGTTGCCTTATAAACACAAGGTCTTCTAACCGAAGCCACAAATGTGTGGTTGGCTTCCTGTTGTTGACTTCCTTTGTTTCTATTTTTACATCCAAGTGTTGTACATCTTCGCACTTGATTTTACCGTACTGATGAGAGCTTAAGCTCGAAACACGTGTCTACGGTTGCAGACCATTTTGAGGGTTATACCCAATAACTTTTCTACTTATATTTTCATATATTCTCTCTCTTTCAAAATTATATGGAAAGTTCTGAAATTTATTTTCTCATCAACCTTTAAAATCATTACAATATATATATATATATATATATATATATATATATATATATATATATATATATATATATATATATATATATATATATATATATATATATATATATATAAATATAAGTAGAAAAGTTATTGGGTATAACCCCTCAAAATTTTCTGCAACCGTAGACACGTGTTTCGAGCTTAAGCTCTCATCAGAACGGCAAAATCAAGTGCGAAGATGTACAACACTTGGATGTAAAAATCGAAGCAACCTTATAATAGAAACAAGGGAAGTCAACAACAGGAAGCCAACCACACATTTGTGGCTTCGGCTAGAAGACCTTGAACTTTCAAGGCAACAACTAACGTCGCCACGGAGGCAGCTATAGCAACCAGCGTGACAATCCTACCCAGGAAAATACAAATCAGGATGGATTTATCGAGGGGCAATATATAAAAATATAAATAGAAGAGTTATTGGGTATAACCCTCAAATTGTTGTGCAACCGTAGACACGTGTTTCGAGTTTAAGCTCTCATCAGTACGGTAAAATGAAGTGCGAAGATGGACAACACTTGGATGTAAAAATAGAAACAAGGGAAGTCAACAACATTAGGTCTAAGCGTCAACGTATCAAAATAAATTTAGAAACAGGTATAATTAATTAATGCATGGCTGAAAGAAATGATTAAATACTGGCTTAAATGAATTACCTATACTTCCTCAATTTGTATTGACTTTTCTCAAAAATAATCTGTACTCAGAAAAATGTTTTATTGAAGTTCAGATACAGTTTGAAGTGTAACTAACATCCATTATGACTACGAAAATAAAGCTATACCGTTATCAAAAGTATTGTGCATAAATCAAAACATTAGTGGTTGTAGTCGTAATATCTTATATTGTTTTCTGCACCATAAAAATATAAGAAAATGTGGCCACAAGAACAGTGTCATTATAGAAAAAAGCTCTTCAATATTAAGTGGTGCTGAGATAAAGATAATAGTAGGTAATTGACAATAATGTAACTGTTACACTGACCTGACTGTGACTTATAGAATATCAAATTTACAGAGCCACTGCCTGTTGTTCATTTGAGTCTTTTAAATTTCAACAACTTTGTTTCAAGTTGGGTACAGTGGTGTCGAGAAAGAAATCCAGACAAGACCTCAAAACTAAATCGGGAAACTTTTTAGAAAAATTAGCCATATGCGTTCCTTTAAGAAGTTTTTTGTTCATAAACAATAATTTTTCTTAGGAAACACCTGTATATTCTTTCAATATGAAATACACCATATCGTTACATTCATGTATTTTAATTCTCCTAGCCTGAAATTTATTCCTTGACGCATGTAAGCTCCCCACAGTTTCAAAATAAGTTTTTGAGAAAAAAAATGTACTTTCCAGTAACAAAAGTTACGTACTGATGTTAAATCGAACAATTTTTATTCTGATCTAGTGTCGACAATTAAAATTCATTATCAGTAAATGATCATATTTTTTGGATGTGGTTAACAATTGTTTTCTTTCAACTATTAGAAAGTTACATACCCTCCTAACTTTTTCCATGAATTAAAACATATCAAAAGATAATCCCTACATAATAAAAATGGAAAATGTTTTCCCTATAACGAATTACCATTAATTTTCTTGTCCATTTCAACTTCCCATTTCATTGCATTAACAGTTCTTTCTTTCTATATTATTACAATAAAAAGGTTATGGTTTATAGGTCATTATATACATATCTAGCAAATATAAAGATGAAACCACTGTTAATCTAGTTCTTTTCGTTACGAAGACAATTTTTTGTGAGTAATAGTAGGTATGAACATATGGATAACATTAAACAATTTATCGGAGTTTATCTCAGAAGTTGTTTAGCTTCTGAACTCTGACTCACCAGTACCAAGAGAGAATAGACTATAAATATACCTATCCAAACAATAAATCCATAGAAAGTCAACAGTTAACCCTGCGTTACATACGTGGGGTGTGATGGACCCCAGCCGCCGAATATCGCTTTGAAAATATGCCAAACGTAAACTTATGCGTACGCCCCTCCTAATAGCTTCCAAAATATGTCCGCATCATCGAAATCAGGCATTTCCGTAGTATCTTGTAGACACTGAATGAAGTTATAGGGAATTTAAGTGCTCTGGGGTGTGATTACTTGTCAAAATTGCATGGCTCAATCAGCGATTAATTTTGTTCCTTTCTGTTTTTCAATCTGCAATTATTTTCATTGTATTTCATCATAATCAAATTTTAGTTTCCAAATGTTCATTCCGGGGTGAGATGTTCATTTATCTCACATGTTTTTTTTGTCGCTGTGTGCTTTTTGGTACCTGAAAAACTAGCCTTTTTCAGTTTAAATCAGATTTATTGAAATAAAGCCAATTTGATTATTCCTTGCGTGTTTTTATTGTTCCGAAATGATCCCCTGATACTATGGAACAACGTAATATCAGTAAAACAACAAGATAAAAAAAATACGATTTTTCAGGAAATAGGGTTTGTCACACCCCACGTATGTACTGATGCAACAATTATCCACGTATGTAACGCAGGGTTAAATGAACAAAAAACACTGTATAGTCTGCTGGAAGTTAGAAATTAGAAACTAGAAACTAAACAAACCTACATAATATGGTTTTCTTCCACAATTAGATAAAAAAAGTCAAGTTTACATTATTGTACTGTCGTCTCCCACTTTTCAAAATAATCACCGGTTACATTTACATTTGAACACCTGGTATATAAACAGATAAATTCACAATGCATGTCTGAGTCTTTTCATGAAAACATGTTTACTATAAAGCTCCCATAGCCTCCCAACTCACATCCCTAACAAAATGCCCGACTTACCTAGACAACAGATGACAAAAATAACTGTACCTAAATTGTAAAGACCCGTGTCATACTGGCAACCATTGCGGATAGAAAGGAAAAGAGACAGATATATTACTTACTCCTACTTGAAGACTATTCAATGAATTCGGTTAGGTACTAATATGAAACAGGGAGTTTTGGACCACCTAAAATAACACCGAAAATCAACATCTTTTGTGGTTATTGTCAATAACAATAAAGATGGTTGATTTATAAAAGAGTTATGGACGATAAAGACGAAAGTTGATATTTTAAGTGGCTTAAAAACTCACTAATAGGTATATGACAATAAAGAACCCATCAGTGGAATTTAAAAAAAAATGTAATCTTTATACAAACACACTGTGAATAACTGATGACAATGTTATATCAACGGGTGTATTTGTGAAGAAATATCCTGCTGTGTGTTTGGTTTCATGTTATGTCAAAGTACCAGATATCTCATAAACAACATCACTGAAAGTCAAGATGTGATTATGGAGAAGGTCAAACGATTCGTTACATACCTACTACAAAGTTCACGTCATATTCTTGATGACATTTTCCACAATACTTTTAAAATGATTAGCTAAATGATTAGCGTCAACATTTCTTTGATGTATCAAAACATTTTTATTCTTAAAATCGAAATTTGAAAAATGGTTCATCTGCACTTGATTCGTGAAAATATTGAAAAATATAGATCTGCTACGCATGACGTTGACTTGTCTGAATGTTTAAAACCTTAAGAAAGTGCAGAAAGTTATACTTTCCCGTGCTCACTCAAGGGTGGGAATAGTACATTGTGAAACAAGTGCGGAAAGAGGCTAATTTCTCACGAGTTTGAATAAGCTATGCAATTCAAACGAGAGAGGTATTTCATTTCTGCACGTGTAACACACTATACTTTTTCTACAAATAAAAATAAAACGTATTGAGTTTATTTCCCAACAAATATTTATTATATATTTGAAGTTAAAACTTTCAATTAATGGAAATTACTCAGAAATAAATTCCTGAAAAATCACTTAAGAGTTAGTTCATGTGGTATTATTGAAGTATTTATTTGAACAGTTTTAATTTACTGTAAAATTGGAACAATCTTGAGTTAAATTCTGGGAGGGTTAGTTTTGGAAACATCTGTCGGAATGTGTGCCTTATATACAATTTTGGATTTATTAACGTTAAATATAATTCAATTTATTTAGGCATTTCATCAAATTAGTATATTCCTAACTATCACTAGGGGGTATATTTTCCCTCTATATTACTTATTTGAAAAAAAATTTATTATCAGAAATATTATGAAAGGACGCAAAGAAATATATGTTTTACAGGGGTTATAAAAGTAACGGGTATAATTGTAAAACTTCTTGGAACTTTTATTTTTGTATAGTGTAATTTTAGTATTAGAGCGGATTGAAGGGCTTCTGTATTTTTAACTTTCATCATAATTCACCTCTTCTACATGCAGCACTAATAACGATAACAATAACTAAAATAAATATTAATGTTTATTAATGTTTGTTGTCAATTATGTACATTTTTAATCAAAAACCTTCGTTAGTTTATAGATACATATCGCCCGGTGCTTCTTTTATAAATTGTTTTATTTCATCTGATATCAGAGTTCGTGCTTTCTTTGTAAAATATCCGTCAGATTTTCTGTTAAAAAGCTCTTGCAATAATAATAACATCAATCAATCAATCAAAATATTCTTTATGGTCAGAAGAACAAGTTCTCTTGGACACATCTTAATATACCTAATAGTAAAAATATTAAAAGAATAAATGTATAAATAAGAAAAATAAATGTCTTTTTTCATTCCACAAAGTATTGCACTGAAAATATTGTGATTACAATGAACATTTTGTATCTTCCATTTTGTGGAAAAACTCTCGGAGCGAAATTCAGACACTTAGTATAATACCACAGTCTACTCTTCCACTTATTCTCAATAACTTATTATCAAAACTGTCGCTATCCATTCTAGTTCAATCTTATTTTTAAAATGAATGAAACAGGAATACTTCACAAATATTTTATGGTTGACGTTTGTTGACATATTCAGATGATTCGATAAACAACGTTAGTTGGTTGTCTATAGCAACGTGTAGTTTGTGTGTGGGTGTTCGAGACAGTAGTGATGTCTATGATTCTTGTTCAGAATTATGAAACTCGACAGAAAGCAATTTCCTGGAACATAAATGTCACTTTCCGGCACACTTATGTCATATTTCTATTATTGTGAGAAATTATTATACGAGGATGTATTGATATAGAGTTAGCCTAGACCAGTTCCCTGCATAAACAATCTATTGCGTTACCATAGCAACGAATAATAACTTATTAGAAGTGTCAGTGTAAAGTTTGATTACAAAAAAGTAAACCATAGTTACGCAATGAATTTAAAGAAAAAATATGTCCACCGAAATTGTGAAAATCGAAAAATTGGAGTATCGAGCCATCATCAAGTACCTGTATTTAAAAGGGTTAAGAGGTAAGCAGATTTACGAAGATATGCAATACCCTTGGTGATCAATGTCCTTCGCATGCGACCGTGAAAAATTGGACTGCAAGCTTCAAAAGAGGTAACTTTTCCATTGAAGATGATGACCGATCGGGAAGGCCAGTTTCTGTGTCAGTCCCCGATAATATCGATGCAGTTCATGACATGATTTTAACAGACCGTCGAATTGGGCTAAAACGGATATCTGAAGCACTGAATATTTCATACGAACGCGTTCATCATATAGTTCACGTCAATTTGGACATGAGAAAAATTGCTGCAAAATGGATCCCCAAATGTTTGAATGTTGACCAAAAGCGTGCAAGGGTAGTAGCATCGCGTTCGATCTGTGCTCGATTTGAAAACGATGTAGACTTCTTAAACCGAATTGTTACCATGGATGAGACTTGGATACATTTCTACGATCCAGAAACAAAGCAACAATCCATGGAATGGCGACACTCCGGTTCTCCAAGACCTAAGAAGTTTCGTGTCCAAGAATCTGCTGGAAAAGTTCTAGCTTTAGTTTTTTGGGATTGCCATGGAGTAATCATGATTGATTTTTTGGATAAGGGTAGAACAATAACTGAAGATTACTATTCGACATTACTGACCACTCTACGGGAAAAAATTAAATAGAAAAGACGCGGAAAGCGTAGGTGTTTTGTTTTTGCAGGACAACGCCCCTGCACAAAAATCTAATGTTGCCATGCAAAAAATTCGTGATTTAGGGTTTGAATTACCAAAACACTCCCCTTATTCACCAAATTTTGCTCCGTCCGACTATCATCTCTTTTCTCAACTGAAAAAAAGTTTAAAAGGTCGTAAATTTTCTTCCTATGAGAAGGTAATAAAAGCTGTGGAGGTCTGGTTTGCAAAGCAAGAAGAAACATTTCTTTTGAAAGGTCTAGAGTCGTTGCAGGTTCGCTGTAATAAATGTATCCAATTAGGAGGAGAATATGTTGAGTAATAAAATATTTTGACATTGAAATTTTGTTTGGTTCTATAATAGGCTAAGAATTTTTCAATATATCCTCGTATTTTTGTTTTTCTTTTAAATGAATTCAAAGATAATGAAAACTTGGAAATATCCATTAGAGAGTAATCTTATAAGAGAAGGAGGATTTGTAAATTTCCTTATTATGCCTTGGAATATCAATAAGTTGCTTTTTCCTCAAATTAAGATTATGAACATCTGTCCTGTATGTGACCCTCCTGCACAGATATTCAGGTGTTTTATTTTTAAGAATTTTATAAAAGAATCAGCGTGACCCCATTACTGGACCTTGCGGAGCACCGATTTATTTTTCGGTAACTGGAGCTTTTATTGATTTCCTACACAAAAGAGCACTAGCACTTCTTTTCATAACTGTTATGGCTGATAGAGTCCTTATTGGAAAATTTTCTTCAAGGTCGTTCGTCGTGCGTATGGAGCGGAAGGAAGTGCCGGTAACTAGCGATTGTTAGACCGATGTCTATAAAATTGTGGGAGCGGTGTTTTATGGCTCACGACTTCTGACTATAACAGAGTGTTTTACGAGCAGAGCTGCGCGACCTGCCTCAACGTTTATTGCGTTTTTATAGTCGTTACACCGTAATTTGTAAATGTGGGACATTCTACTAATTTCGGATGGGTCTGATATTGTTTTACAACTTTACAACTTCGCCGGCGGCGTTGTCGATCGCTCGAATTTTTCGCGTTTCCGGAAGAAAAGTCGTTTCGAAAAAGTTGACAGTTCTGTTGCGACCGTCAGTTGGAAATGACGTCATTTGAGGTCTGAAAACGTACGAACTTGGAGGTGGGAAGACCATATAAAGATACTCCCGACTAAAATATGTTATCCAAGTGAACTATTAACTCTAATATACTTTATACAATAAATATTTCATTCCTACTTAAGATCTCAGAATGGACTATTTTATGCTTAAAATTTCAGAACTAATTAATTTGTAGGGTATTGGGACACTACGGTCCCACAGTCATACCCATGCCATGGCAAAAGCTCATTGAGAGATTTGTGTCTCGCGTGTATTAACAGATTCGTATGACTCTTATGAAACTAGTGGGAAATATGAATCACTTTGCTCATAGGCTGAAAATTTACATAATAAACTACTGAATTTTTTTTTTAAAGTTTGTTCAATAGTCATAATTACCTACAATTAAAGTTCAGTCATTTGAGCATTTTCAAAATTGTATGTATTGTCTATTTAGATTTTGAACATATTCAATTCCAGTGGGATAGTTGCAAAAATTCCAGTGGCGAATATTGGCGAATTTTTGCAAGTAAAATACTTTGGGGTAATAGTGCCACACCAGTGTTGGGCAATTTAAAAAAAGACTTAATATACTTTTAATAGTCTAAATTATTTTGTGAACTCTAAACAAAATTTCATTGCAATATTTCAAACGCTACTCTTTTGTCCTATATAGGGTTAATACTGCAAAATCTTAAGGTAAAATTTCTAGATGTGTACTAGATATGTATACATATGTGAAAATAGAGTATTTTAGATAAACATCTAACTTTGGATTCCTTGGTTCGTATCAAATTAAGTTCAACTAGTGACTGTAGATGTCATAAGTAACTTTCAATGTATATATATATATATATATATATATATATATATATATATATGTACATTACTAAGTTCATGGGTTGAACCGCGTTGAGAGTTTATAACTCGACGTTTCGGCTCCTGCTTTGGAGCCATTTTCAAGAGTGTGACTGCGAGGCCTCTATCTGCCTACTCCTCGAGTCGTGGTCTTGAGAGATATCAAGGTCTCAACCTGCCTACTCCTTGATCTCAAAAGACTATCCGATGTTGGTTGCACTGTAGTATTTATAGGTGGTTGGCTACCTGGAGGTGGGCGGGTCTTACGGGTTTTCTCGTTTGTCTTGTCTGCTGGTGCCTGACAAGACAAACGAGAAAACCCGTAAGACCCGCCCACCTCCAGGTAGCCAACCACCTATAAATACTACAGTGCAACCAACATCGGATCGTCTTTTGAGATCAAGGAGTAGGCAGGTGAGACCTTGATATCTCTCAAGACCACGACTCGAGGAGTAGGCAGATAGAGGCCTCGCAGTCACACTCTTGAAAATGGCTCCAAAGCAGGAGCCGAAACGTCGAGTTATAAACTCTCAACGCGGTTCAACCCATGAACTTAGTAATGTACATATTTCTGACCGCGGAAACCTTTCCGAACATATATATATATATATATATATATATATATAAATATACATTCATATAATTTGGAGTGTTGAACGGAAATCTGTGTTATTTCCTTACTGATACTCTATTGTTAAAAATCTCATCTGATATTTAGTCAAAAATTTTTAATTTTCCATGATTTGATCAGAAAAATTTCATTAGATTTATTTTTGAAATACCTATTGTTCATGACGAATTAGGTGAAACTTTGAAAAATTCCGTTTTCTATATTATAATGATTTGTCATGCCAAATTATACGACCAATTCCATGAACAGTGAAAGGCAAAATTATGGGTAAAATTTTTTCGAGAAAAAACTACTTTGGAGACAAATCCCGAAATAGGTCGATTTTTATTTTCAAATTTCGATTTTATGGCTGATATATCATATAGCTATCCATCTGAGCGTGACGACGTAATCGATGATTTTTTTTAAATGAGAATAACAAAATTATCGTAAACCTATTCTTATTATTTTTCTTTGCCTGTGGTTTACGGTCAAATAATATTATAAAACACGAGCAGCTAAATTCTTAAATGCCATGGGCGAATCCATCTATTGTGCATGCGCTCAGTATTGAGATTTAAATTCGTTCTTCTTTTAACGATCACAAAAATAAGATGAGCCGGGGTCGACGTGAATTTGTTTTGTGATCATTAAGAGAAGGACGAAGCACATGTGCCGATATCACATGAATTTGTTGTTTTTGTGATCGTTTAAAGAATGACGAACAACCTCAACACTAGGCGCATTCGCATGATGTGGATTCTTCCTAGGTATTTAGGAGCATGTTGATGAAACGGCCTTGAAATGGCGTCATTTCTAATTTCTATCCTACCTACTGCGCCATGTCACAACTTTTTAATTCGTGTCTTCTAGTTAGGTACAGTGACAGCATAGAAAAGTAAACACCAGTGGCGGAGTGTACAGCAGTCGTGGAGTCACTCCGATTGAATACGTTACAGTTTATTTTACACAGTTTGATACAGAACAGAACAATAGAAGTGACGTCAGTCTAAGCAATTTGATCCATCGATTTGACTGTTAGCCACGGGCTTATTAAGGATAACCAACCAAATTACAGTATGACTCTGGAAGATGTATTCTGTGAACCAGCAAATAACACCCATGTGGGGTATCTCTTAAAATTCATCGGAAATATTCGAAGACTGTCCTCAATATTTCAAATTGACTTCCAACGTTTCTATCAATTGTATGTAATTGTGAAGTACCATAAATGTAAGATGTGCGGAAATTGGATCTCAGAACACAAACAGATTAATCTGAACAGATTTGTGTTCCATGACAAAATAGAAATAAAAAAAACCTGTCTAAGATCCGGATATTATCCGAACTTTCCCGAAATTATCCGAAAATTATCCGTGAGCACTTGAAATTATCCGCATATCGGATAATTAACCAGTAAACGCAACATTAGCAGATGGGTTTAATTCGACTTCCGGCAGCGGTTGAGGTCAGACAGTGGTCTAGTGTAGGAAGTCAGGTTAATATGTGTGATGTCCGCAGTCTTAAAGACGCGCATTTGACAAATTAAATATGAAGTGTTTCGTTAAAAATCAAAGTGTTAAAAATATGGGATACAGTATTGCCTAGAGCAAGACAACTGCATTCCCCTGATGAAACCTTGCTGTCTACGCCGGTTAGAGGCCGGATGGGAACGGATTTCTCGCAGCAGGGCATGTCCACAAGGCGCCGAATGGAAGCCGACGGACAATAATTGAAGAGAGAGAGAGAGAGAGAGCAGATGGGTCACTATAGCTTTTTTTATGCACTATACACTAATTATATTAATATCGATGGTTTGAAAAAATTACTATATGTATTGTATATACAGTGAGTGTCTAAAAGTTTGTACCATTTGAGAAACATTTTTAATACATTTGTCAGAAAATTTTATCCCTCAAAATAGTTGGTGCACTTCAAAAAACTTCCGTAGAAGACAACAGTTTTCTGAATTCCAAAACGGTATACAGGGGACAACAAAAAATAGAAATTTTGATGAAAAGTAAACTACCATTATTTTCGATAATAGCAAACAAGTTTATTCAAAAAAGTTATCAACAAATAAAAACAGTATCCGAATTTTAAATCACAGCCCCTGAATCCACAATCTTTTCAATGGTACCTTCTGAGATAACACTATAAATAATAAAATAATCGTAAACATGCAGACTTGTATTATTTAATTTTTTAGTTTCAAAAAGGTAATTCGTTCACTAATTCTCTTCAAACTTATCATATCATAATGGTAGTTATTATGTACATAGTTACAGAGAGAAATGTCGAATTTTCATCAAAAAACATGCACAAATCACAACCATTTTCAACACACATCGTTAATATAGCCAAAATAATAAATTTTACCTCGAAGTGTTAGTGAAGTGATGGGAAATAGATCCTTCAAGGTGCATTTGAGTTACTAGTAATCTCTGTGAGGCCAAAAACATAAAAAATTGAAAAAAAGGGTAATTTGTAGTAGGTTGTGATTTCAAATCTGGATATTGTTTTTAATTTTGAACAACTTTTCTGATTTTTTTGAACATTTTTTTGAACAACGTTTTCGATATTATCAAAAGTAAGTGTAATATAATCTTGACGAAAATTACTAATTTTTGTCCTCCCCTGTATACCGTTCAAGAATTTATAAATCTGATGCTCATAATGGAAGTCATTTGCAATGCACCAACATTTTTGACAAAAACAATTTTTTGAAAAACTGATAACAGAAATGTGTCCCATATGATGCAAACTTTTTGACACCCGCTGTACCGAATCCTTCTTAAATATGTTTATATTACTTTTACCAGTATCTTAGCGTTGTGTGATCATGTGCGATATGGAAATAAAAAAGGTGTGTGGCTACGTGAAACACTTCAGTAACGTAAGCCGCATTCGTCAGAACCTTGACATTCTTAAAACTGAAACATGGCAACACCGCGCATCCAGTATGAATGAAGTGCTTTATAAACCCATGTCGTGTATGTTTTGCCGTGTCGTAAACAAATTTTATGACAAACGTAATTATTTGAAACAAACTCACCATTTACGGTCGATGATCATGTCGTTCAGATGTGTTATCTCCTGAATCTGTAACAAATAATAAAAACGTTTTATACGGCTTTCTAATTGAGTTATTATAACACTTCAATTCGGCCATTAAAGTTTTATTGCTATTTTGTTGTAATTTATTCTGCAATATCACAAGCCAACAAGCAATTAAATCACACAATATGGTTAGGTAGTGAAGATCATTTATGTTTTTCTTTATTGATATCCCAAAATAATGATTTACAAAAGAGGAATTTGAAAAATGGTCTAGAAAATTCCAAATTGAAAATAGAACAAGTGAATGATTGAATTTGATGAAATATACTTACACCTACCGATGGTAAATGGATGGAAACTCATAATTGGCTACAATGTCTCAAGAAGACTCTCCCCATAACCCTATCGACATCGTAAAGTTTCCAAATGGAACTAAATCATACGAATCTAGGAAATGAAACCCCCGGAAAAGAAACCCTGGAAAAATGACCCCCCCGAAAAAAAAACGGAATAAAAACCCCCGGCAAAAAACTCACGGAATAAAAATTCTGGATAATGAACCTAGGAAAAAACCTCATGAACATTTTGAAAATATATTTCATGAGGAGTAATTTTTTAGTATATGATCTAACCAGAACAAACTAAGTAACCTTGCGTAGACATTTAAGTGCGTGAAAATTGATAAAGTATCATAGATACTGTAGAAAAATATTCAGATTTTTATCTTCAAAATTCATAATTCGTGAGCGAGAGGGTTAAAGAATATTGTGCATTGAACTCAGTAGAGTACTACTAACTAACACTATTCACACAACTCACAACAGTAATAATAGTATAATTCCAGCACACGATGTAACACGTCCACATACAACTACTAACTCAAATACTAGAATCCTCATTTTTTTAGAGACAAAACGTTATTTTTTTAAAGATAGGTATTAATTTTCTCACCGCAATCGAAAAAAAGTCAGGAAAATGTTTAACTTGGACCATTTTTTTCCGTGTAGGAACCAGAAAAAATACACCTAGGTATATACCCATGGAGTCCATACCTACGACCGGAAATGATGCACGCTTACTCATTTTCCATATTACTATTATCAATTCATAATTCGAGAAATTTCCAAGAACAAAAGCGAATTAACTGTAGGATGTAAGCGTATGTGAGAGAAATATTTCGATGGCAAGTGAACAGCGTCATTTCCAAGAATATCTGCGAAGCGAGGAAAACTTTATAGTGAATAAGAAACATATCTCACAAGTTTATTTGCCTATTCGCACCAGTATACTTTCTGAGCGATATTTCGTAATAATCGCCTAGCAAATTTCTCCTGCCATAACGTGGAACGATTAACAATTTACCGGTCCTAACCTTAATATATAAAATTGTCGATGATATAGATGATTTTGTCACGATCATAATTTTTACCATATATATTTATAGCTCTGAACATGTCAAAAATATTGTTTACTGAAATTTATTCCTAACTATCTGAAAAATATAAAGTGAGAAAACAACAACAACAATTGACAAAGTGTGAAACAAGACGGATTAAAAAAATAAACTTGAGCCATATCATGATACGAGAGCGAAAATATTGAACAACCGCTCGATCTCCACAGCTTTTGTTGGAAACGAACCTATTCTTGCATGATGAAAAGTATAGATAAATTCATGGCACTCTTAGTAACTATGGTGGTGTTGAGTTTAGCGTATCTTTCTCAAGCAAGCTAGTTTTCTTTTTTCATTATGTTAGAGAAGTAAATTATTCTATTTGTCGGGCGGCAATCAATTACTTTGGGCTCTAAATACGCAATAGTTATTTTTGTATCTAGTGCGCGAAATGCTACTTTGGTGATCGAGAACTGATTTTTTTTAACGAGGCGCAGCCGAGTTAAAAAAATAGTCGAGATTACCAAAGTATTTCGCGCATGAGATGCAAACAAAATTTTTTCTACAAACGTCAAAAATATTGTTCTAAAATAAGTAATAACTATGAAAAATAGTATTGAATTGGCTTAAATAATTTTTCCAAATCAAGTAATTACTGTAACTATGGAAATAAAATGGCATTTGTTGACAATTATTTTGAAGTGACTTTTTATTCGCGTCAATTTCGTGCGAGATATTTATTATTGTAAAAGAATGGAAATTTCGAGCGACGATGAACTAAGCAGTACCCCACCTAACTTGATAGATGCGGCCAATTCCGTAATTTCCAACCTTTTACCGGAGAAATCGAGGCGGCAGTATGAAAATGCATATCAGCAATTTAAAGAGTGGTGTGAAGCAAATAAAGCCAGAAAAATATCTCTCACAATTTGAAAGCCTTAATTATTGTTCAACATTAATAAATAAACAATTTCTTGCTTTTTGCTTGATTGAGGAGTTGAGGACCATATAGGTTAGAATATGAAAATCCCATATAGTTTACATGCAGTGTGCGAAATATATTTCGCACATTACTTCGCGCACGGTGTCATGGTAACGAATGAAAATGAAAAAAAGTGCCACTTCGCATACTGTTGTCAATGCGCGAACCTTGTCATTTTTTGACGTTTGTAGAAAAATAGCTTTTTATGGTAACTACTCTGCAAGTAATATGAAAATTGAAATTATATTTGATATACTATACTATTTCTCTTCTGAATGAACAATGAATACAGAATTATGTAATTTTTGAGGTAACCCTATCACAGGAAATATTTTATTTCTGTTGAGTTTGAGATGTTTATAAATAAATAAATGTCACTCGTACTGTGAATTTTAAAATGGCAAGTTGCGTTGGAAATATTGTTTGCATTCCGCCTGAAATTCACAAGGAGAGATAACAAATGATTTATTGTTTATTCTAGATAATTTGTTTGTCACTATTGTTAATTGTTAAAAAATTTCTCTCCTACTAAAAGAGATAATGGAGAATTAGCTTCTATGTACTAGGAGAGATAATATCTTCTCGACTTGAGCACAGCATAAATAATGATAACTTCTAATACTAGTATGGAGGAAAATATTTTTGGTTATCATTTTATCAATTCCTAGAAAATATCCGAAGAAAATTCAATAATGGTAATGGTGATTAGATATAAAATCAAAATATCTGACAAAAACGTTGTATCTGAGAAATAAAATGTGAATATTGGTTTTCCTCAGTGGACTGTATTGGGACCATTGTTGTTAAACATTTATCTCAATGGTGTGAATCATATCCCTGGTTTCCATATTTTGAACTTCTTTGCTGACGATACCCTCCTATATACATCAAATGAGAATTTAGAAACAGCTGTTAAAAAGATAAATGAATCTCTATAAATAATTAATACTTTCTTTAAAACAAATAAATTAACACTGAATACTAATAATGGTGGATTTATACAGCAGTCATAAGTCATAAGTTTTAAGTCATAAGAAAGAGTATTCGTCTATGATTGGTTGGAATAAACGGTTCAACCAATCATTGACGAATATTCTTCCTTAGGACTTAAAACTTATGACTTATGACTGCTGCATGAATCCACCATTAATCTTAAGCAATGCTCATATCAGCTAAAATTAAATTGAATCATGTGAGGATTGAGGAAATTTACATTGAAATTGACGATGAAGCTTTACAAATTGTATCTGAAAAGAAGTATTTAGGATTGATGGTAGATAGTACCAGTGGCAGCGATAAAGATTCGGGCCCCCCGCCAGATTTTGTTAGGATATTCATGCATATGTGGCAATAAAATCTGGAAATACCAGACATAATGGGACATAATTCCATACACAATATACTTATTTATTATATTACATTATTTATGTTGAAATATTTTCCAAAGAAATTAGCAATATTCCGGAAAATGGTTTTATTGCCACTCTGGATAATATAAATGCCAAAATTTGCTAGGTGATTTGAATATAAAATCTTACCATCGCAAATATCTGTCTGGTGCCGAAGAAACCATCCGTAGATTGAGGAATATGAGCACTGTTGAATTGCCGAAACGGCGACGTTTTTGTATTAAAAATATATATAGACCAACTGTTCCAAATCAAGTTTGCGAGCACGTTCATATTCAATTCTTATTATTATACCCAATGCACTAAGTCTCACCTCTCACATTGTACTACGTAAATATGTTTTTATCAAGTTCAAGCAATGTAATTTCAAAACAATGAACAAATATCCGGAAGACTGCTGAAAATACATCTAGTTTCTGATGTAAAATATGTGGCCAATTCTGCAGTCCTAAGCCCAAAGGGCGTAAGTCAAGATATTGATGCAGTCACTTACGCCTATAAAGCGTAGAATTTCAGGTGTATTTTGACAATACGTCTTTTTTTACTGACGTTTTGGATGGCCAAATTATTTGTTCAAGTCAACGGCTCAGTCATAGGGAACATGTATAGAGAGTGAAATTTAACTTATAGGAGATACGTCCTTTGGGATTAGGAAGGCAGAATTCATAGATTTTCTTTTTTCGAATTTCATTTGAAAATAAAATTTTCCAGTTTATTAATTGCGTAGATAAGTTGTGCGAGAAGTCATTTCCGTATTTTTTTATTTTTTTTTATCAGATAGTTTAACAAAACAGTCTGGATTTCATGCTGATAAATCATGTACGGAGTTGATTAATTATTATATCGAAAGACCCGTAGAAGACTTTAATTTGTTATATCTTTAGACCATCTTCTATTCTATTCTTCGGCGCTTGGATGTCAATGTTGGCTGAATGTCCACGATGTCCCCAAATTTTAAGTTTCTGCATTCAATGTTTCGAAATCGTCTCTTAAACTATCAAAATTATCTATTGTGGAGCTCAATATCTCGCATGCTCGGCTCAGATCAATAGTAGAACTATGTAGCAGTTCAGACACCAAATTAATGTTTTCCAAAATTTTGCTTTGGTATACAAGGAGCAAAATAAAATCATAATTACCCGTACTCTTTTGCAAGGAATTTGCCTTCCGCTCTGTCAGCTGTTTTTTTGCAAATTAAAGTAAATGTTGACAAACAATTAGAATTAGAAAGTTTTGGCAAAGAGGTCGAAGGAGCCCCTTGTGCAGCTGGGGCCCCTTGTGCAGCTGGGGCCCCTTGTGGAGCTGGGGCCCTTATCGCCGCCACTGGATAGTACACTATCTTTAAATAGTCATGCTGTATTTTTTATCAAGGGCTGTAAACTTGCCAAATTGTATTATCAAACCTCACTTTGAGTACTGTGCTACTTTGATGTATCTATTCAATGAAAACAAAATATCGCAACAGAAATTACAAATCCGCGATATGAGAATAATTATTCTAAAATGTAACCGATTAACCTCAGTTCAAGAAATGCACAAAATATTAAAATGGATGCAGAAATTTATACTACTAGGCAATAATATTTATATACAAAATCGTAAAGGGTTTACAACCACAATATTTTAATAAATTTATTGTATTATACAATGGCTATTAGACAGGGTCGAAAAATTAATTGCATATTGAAAAGACAAATTAAAAAAACTGTATGAATTCTTTATTCTTTAAAGGCCTAAATGAATTCAATAAGCTACCAAATACTGTGAGAGTCACAAAACAAGTCTGAAGCTATTGGAACATACCTTGAATTTAAATGAGCTTTAGACTCTAAACCTTGAAATTTAATTTTAGGATATTTTTATTATTATCATTTTATTATCTTAATATTTTAATGAAATACCTGTATATATTCGAATTTTAAAAATGTACAATTCATGTAATGTACGTATATTAGGATTGCTTATGTCATTAAATTACTACTACTACTGCAAACAAGATACACTTTATCTACACTACATCTACACTTTATCTATATTATTTAATTTTTTTTATTATTAGTACTTTCTATTATACCATTTAATTTAGTTTCTATGCTGAAGGTTGAGTTGAAAAACACTGCTTGGCAGTGACACTCCGCCTATTCAATCATATAAGTATGTTTATATTGTTATATTGTAGTTGATTGAATAAAGTCCTATTATTATTATTATTATTATTATTATTATTTCTCTTGCCTTTCGAAAATGTTAGTGAATTAGTAATGTGAAAAAAAGTTACCTTGACGTAACTCATTTCTATTTTTTTTTAATCTCTGTCTCGTCTTTTTCAAATGTTAGTATTTTTTCTTGTGAGAGTCCTTTTCGATTCTTTTTGCTTACATCGTATTGCATCATTTTTGTGACTGCCTCAATCCATGCGATCAATGGATTGACTTCAAATAAACCCAACGAAAATACATTATAAATATCCCTAGCCGGCGGAAATACCGATTTATCCCGAAAAGTTACCGAAATAATAAGCTCCGCATTGATATTCCATAAACAAAACTCTCAATTTCAACACCTCGCACTCGAAACTTTTTTACTAACGGAATCTTTCCCGTCTATATTTATTTATGCATTCTGCTGTAGAAACAAACCCACGCTGTGAGAATCTGTTATTTATAAATAGCCCCAACCAGCGTTCCAAACCGATATCATAAATAATGGTGGTTAAGAGCTGATTCACTGAAGGGTAATGCTATTAAAGAAAGCAAAAGTACTGTTAAAAAGGTTATGTAAGACCTCGTCATTTACTGGGGTCGTAAATCGTGCACTATTCATCGGACTGTTTTATCTGTCAAGGTTGTAAACCACCAGCTATAAAATTGCACAATAACACAAAAAATTGCCGTCCTTGGAAAGACACTAGAAATGCACAATTGAAAAGTTAGGTGCAGATAACTGCATTTAAACTTCAAGGAAATGTTTTATGAAGATGTTACCTACGAGGTGGTTCAGGAAAAAGTGAATGAAACATTCCAGCTTGGGGAGTGTATTGGGAGCTCTACTAGTCATCTATTTTATCATTGATCCGCTCAAAATTCAATTGCGTGCATGTGGATTAATACCTGAATGTAAAAAATCAGCACTGAACTGAACAAAGACAATACTAAACTTGAGAGAAATAAAATAGTTATTAATTTTTTTTATATTTAATGAATTTGCAATGAATTGTATGATAAATAAGTTGAACAGCTATATAGAATTCATAACTTAATATACCGGGTGTCCCAAATTTTATGTGACAGGCAATATTTGGTTGGTTGGAGGAGATATACAAAAATGTTTTTCACAAAAGTTTTATGAGTTCATGAGAGCTATATTTTGATATAATTTTTAAATATACAGGATGTTTGGTGTAGATGCTACAGACCAAAATTCCATTTTTTAAAATAGACGCCCTGTATATTATTACATATTCAGATGCTACGTTAAATTCTGATATCATTTCATGTTAGGTTTTTGAAATTCGGTTACGGCGTTGTTGAGTTATTGCACTTTTCCTTAAATATAAGGTTTCAAAAAAACTAATTTACTCGTACACGAATCCAGTCTATATCTTTTATTAAATTGAACTAGACTACTACTGTATACAAACCATTATTCTTACCTTTATGATACGATATCGATATCAGTGGAATTTAATATTGAAATTCTTGAGAATGTGACTAACTTGAGGGTGAATTGCTTTATATTGCACAATTTCATCAAGTAGCTTATGCTTGTTGATGCCATAGTAACAAATGTTGTTGAATTGTATCTACTGTCCAGTTCGATTCAGTGATTCTTTGCACAACAGTAACTGTGTTCTTTGTGCGAAAACTCCAGTATGACTTTCGCGTTTAGTCCAAGTGATTGCATTCATATGTTATTAATTTTTGGGGAATGTCAGAAAAACTGCCGTCAAGCACAACGTCTATAACAAGAACGTTTTCCAGACAGACCCATTCCGTCACGAATGACTTTTTCTAGAGTTGAAGAAAAATTGCGAACTGGGTCATTTCCTTCTACTATAAAGCATCGTCATCATACGAGATCTGTTAGAACTGAAGATTTAGAGATCAATGTGTTGGCTTATATCATTATTCATCCACATGTTTCTATCCGTACTCTTGCAGAAGAAGTCAGTAAATCTAATGTACAGAGAATTCTGAAAGAAAATAAATACCACCCATTCAAAATTCAGTTGGTACAAGGTTTGAAACCCACGGACTTTGAACGACGACTTGAATTCATTGCTTGTATTCAGGTAATATTACATGAAAATCCTAACATATTCAGTCAAATTTGGTGGAGCGATGAATTGCGATTCCACAATACTGGAGTTGTGAATCCACATAACAGTCACTATTGGTCTCAAGAAAATCCCCGCTGGGTCCGCGAAAGTAATTTTCAAACTACTTGGGGTATTAATGTATGGTGTGGATTGTTCAATGGCCGCATCATAGGACCTTACTTTTTCAATAAAAATCTCAATGGATTGCGATATTTACATTTTCTAGAAAATGATTTTATCCAGTTGATGGCAGTTGATGGCAGTTGATAGCAGAACGACAAGGAATTTGGTGGCAACAAGATGGTACTCGTTCTCACAATTCACAGGTTGTTACTGAATATCTGGATAGAACGTACCCAAATAGATGGATTGGTAATAAGAGTCCAATTCGGTGGCCGGCTCGTTCCCCAGATTTATCACCGCTTGATTTTTTCCTATGGGGTTATTTAAGAGATATTGTTTTCACTACTCCCCCTTTGAATGTTGATGATCTGAAAATGCAGTGATATTACGCCTAATATTATAAGAGCGACTTGTACGAGAGAAGTGATTCGACGTTTCGAAGCCTGTATAATATCTAATGGGCGTCACTTTGAACAATTTTTATGACTTATATCTAGGTACCTATCATTCTTATGAAATGATTTATCAAGTTATATTATTTACATTGTTATTAACGATTTGTAATCGAATACACCTCTTTCAATTTCGAAATTGTTTCATATTCAAAATGATTCCTGACTGAATTCCACAACTCAAAATTGAAACCATAACTTCGAACACCCAAAATTTTGACTAATTTTCATGTGATCTGATGCAGAGAGAATAATTGTATGAGATATTTTAAAAAATAATAGTCGTTCTCAAGACTTTTTAAGCAATAACTCAACAACGCCGTAACCGAATTTCAAAAACTAAACGTGAAATGATATCAGAATACAACGTAGAATCTGAATATGTGATAATATACAGGGCGTTCTATTTTAAAAAATACTATTTTGGTCTGTAGCACCTACACCAAACACCCTGTATATTTACATTTTTGTGTATCTCCTTCAACAAACCAGATATTGCCTGTCACATAAAATATAGGACATCCGGTGTAATTACATCCACATAGTTTATGAGACCTGTGTGAAATCATATGATTTGTCCATATACATGTACAATCTAAATACTTAAAATAATGACATGACTTAAATATATATATATATATATATATATATAAATAAAATGCCATTATATAAACACAGCCGAATCATCAGCATGCTATTTCACTCAAATTGTTTGTGATTGTTTTTTCAGTTATCCATGTTTTTATATATTATGTAAAGGACTTTTCAAATATATTTTTTTTATTCTACCTGTCAAATTAAATACCCCACATCATTTATCAATAACATGATATTGCAATAGAGTGTGAGAAAATTTTTGTGACTGCAGATTTTTGTGTGATTTTGATCTTGTATTATGGTGATGATTTATTGTTGGTAGAGATGAATTATTATTTTAGAGATACACAAAATAATTTTGATAAAACAACGCTCTGTCAAAATTTTGTATTTGTGAAATAACAATTTTGAGGAGAATTTATATGATTTGTCAAACATAATTTTTAAGACATATTTCTGCAGACTACTTATTGATTTTAAAGTATTAAAATAAGTTCCACTCCAAACGATTATTCCGTAAGACAAAATGGATTCAAAGAATAATAAAACATAATGTTGTTGATACCGCAAAAAGTCGTATGTCAAGTAATAGCTGATTTTCGGGAGAACAAAAAAAAATATTTTGTGTTTATTTTATTCTTCATGTTTGATTCTCGTAAGAAAAAATTATATTTGGTATTCTTTTCACTTATGAAACTTTTTTCGTCTTTCAAAATCTTTGAACTGCTCATTTTGATCACAAATGAAGTAAAATCCCAACACTGAACATTTTTGAAATGCGACTCTTTGCAGTATCAACAACGATATCTGAATGATTTCGACCAATTCTTGTTCTCAAGTAATTGCAAATGAAATTTGCAAGCCTCATTTTCACTTCTTTTTTGGAAGTTTTGAGGTGTGAGTGTTCCATTTTAAAGTTTTGTCTACATACATTCTTCATATCTTAATGAATCAATTTTTTCTATCTCCCCTTCAAATTTACAATTGAATTTTCCATAATGTTTAATTTTATTAAGTAGATATACATTTTGAATTATAATTTTTTCAATATTTTTTAATTTATTAGTCTTATTTTAGGAGAATCTAATGAAATTTGATTTCTTCAAAATCAGTGTCATAAAAACAAAATCGAAGTTGTCTTCAAAACAGAAACATGAGTCTCAACCTTTGACACTGCTTTTTCTTATGAGTTTCTACTATCAATAATAACAGTATCATTAGCATAAGAAATTAGTTCAGTAGAAATTTTGGTTTTCAAAATTTCATTAACATATATCAAAAAACATAATGGTCCCAATACTGTTCCTTGCGGAATTTCACAAGTCATCTGTCGAATATGACTAGTGAAATTACCAATTTTAACGACCTGTTTTCTATCAAATGATAAATTAATGTTAAATATTTCTATTATGATGAAAGTAGTAATTTTATACCCTAATGAAATAAAAGTATGAAATAACTAAGAATAACTACTGAATGAAAAACATAACTCTTTTGAACAAAATGCTCATACAGGGAGTTTCATAATTGAATGCTAGTAAACGGGGTGATAAACCATGGATTATTTATATAAAAAAATCTTATATGCACATATTTCCGCATCCGCCTTCTTTCTCAGATACAAGGTGTTGAAATTTAACAAAAAAATCAGGTTTTTACCGAATTTCTCTAAAACCGCTGTGTATTTATATTTCAATTTCAGCACATGTAAAGTATTCATGAAAATAAATTTTTGTTAGAATATAAAGATTTTTAATTTTTTATCAGTAACGTCCCTGCAATATTTTTAATTAAAAATATGTACTCCGCTAATTATTTTTTCAATAAATATAAATTATTCATTTAGATAATCATATTTTCCAACAAACACATGTGTATTTGTTTTACTATTATTTCTATTAATTTTCCAGGTAAGTATCGGTATGATTGTGATCGGGCGCGATTTTGCTACTGAGGTCATACCAAAAGCTTTGAAAAAAACTTGATTATATTCATAATACAGGGATTTAAAAAAAATCTTATTGAAAGTTATTGGACAATTCAGTCTCTCTGTTCAATGGATCAACTGGTATATTTTTCCAGTTTTTGGAATCTGCTTGGTGCGGATTTCACAGTTCTGTTTTTTTACTTGGATCATATAAACAACGTTGCCAAGTTAATCACATTTTAGTAAAATTTAATGAAAAAGCCTCGTTGTTAGAATCAATAAAAGAATCTGCGAATAAACTTTCCCATACTGTGTTACAAAATTTACGCAATATTTGGATTCAAGTAGATTACACAGGGTGTTATGAAGCAACGATCGAATAGCCCTTTTTCCAAATGACTGAATCTCATAATTTCTAAAATAAAATTTAATGTATATAGTTTCATACTCTTTGAGCTTTTTAGAAATATCACGATATATGAACAATGTGTGATGATTTTTAATAAGTAAATAATGACAAAATTGAAAATACCTCAGTCAACTTATCGATTTTATCCATCCGAAAATATGGAAAATATGGCTATTTGTTTAGGAATTCTCATGTAGTGAAGAAGTTATCACCAATTGAAAAAATCTTGGAAGTTGCTGTTTATTACCAGTTATTACATCATGTCACTAAAAATTCAGTTTTAATAGATAATCAGTCGGGTTTTCGAACAAAATTCTCGTGTGAAACAGCATTACAACTCACAATATGTAATATTAAAACTAACTTAGATAGCCAGAAATATGTTATTGCTGTATTTTTGGACCTGAAGAGGGCTTTTGAGACAATTGATAGAGGAATTATGTTGTTGAAATTGAAACAGTATGGAATTGATGGAAAAGTGTTGGAGTGGTTCATGGATTATTTGAAAAATAGGAAACAGAAAGTCCGTTTTAAAGATGCACTATCAAATGAATTGAATGTTGATGTAGGTGTTCCACAGGGTAGCGTTTTGGGCCCTCTCCTTTTTGTTTTATATCTAAACGATATTGGACTTTTCGTTGAATCTGAGTTCATAGACCTTTTTGCTGACGATACATTGCTTATTTGTAGTGATATTGAACTAGATAGAGCTGTTCTTATAATGAACGGGATTTTAGAAACTGTGAATAAGTATTTATGCACCAACAAATTGAAGTTAAATGTAACAAAAACGAAAGCAATGATCTTCTCTACAAAATATAAATACGATTCTCTCGATATCAACGGTATAAACCTACATATCAATAACGAAAAAATTGAAGTTGTGTCAACAGTCAAATACCTTGGTTTCCAACTGGATAATTTTTTAAATTTTGACAGTCACTTTGAATATATTCATAAAAAAATATCAAAAAAACTATATTTTTTCAGTAGAATAGCACAACAGTTGTCAATACAGTCTAAAGTTACAGTTTACAATTCTATCATTCAACCACACTTTGATTATTGTGCGTCTATATTATCTTTATTTAACCTCAATAAATTAAATATGTTACAAAAATTACAAAATCGAGGGATGAGGGTAATATTGAAAACGAATCGTCTTACTCCCATAAAAAATATGCTAGATTGTTTAAATTGGTTGTCAGTTGAAAGTAGACTCTACTATTTCACAATGATTCTGGTATTTAAAATTGTAAATGGTATGGCACCAGAATACTTTAACCAGTATGTCAACTTGAATAAAAACATTCATTTTTTGTTCAATTATATAATAATAATAATGTAATCTTAAATACCTAATTAGTCTATCTACATGCGAATTTTAATTTGTCAACGTCTGATTTTACCATTTTTTTTGTGTATACTTTGTTGTCTATCTAGATGGGTACTTTTTTAATTTTTAGCGCTTGATATTTATTCCATTGTGCTTGTGTCATGTTATTTTTAACTTGTAGTAGTTTATATTATATACCTATACCTAATTGGTCTATCTACTGGTGACTGAAGTTTTTAACTTACAAGATTTTGCTATTTTTTGTATACACTTCGTTGTCTGTCTAAATGGTTATTTTTTTAAATGTTTAACGTGTGATATATATTTAATTGTACTTGTGTCATTTTATTATATTTTTTACTTATAGTTATGTATATTAGGTTTCCTATTTCAATAAAGATGTAATGTGTACAAGAAGTCTTACTTTTTGCAGTGTGCAAAAAAGTTAGAATATCGATGAGGGGAGTTTAAAACTGAAAAGTGACCAACCATTTCGAGAAATGAATGGAAAATATAGCTAAAAATCAATTCATAAAACTATCAGACTTTCACACCACCCTAAAACTAAAAATATTTAGTAACTTTTTATGTAAGTACCCAATTATATGAAAACTTTGATCCTTCGGATTTTGATTTCTCATATTACATTTCTGTCATGAAATGTTTCTATAAGAGTATTATTGATTAATATTCCAAAACTATCACGAATATACGAGAAGAAGCGATGGTGGTATAAAAAAAAACCTTCGACTCGGATTCTTTTCCAATCCATCTTGCTCCGCAGCAATAACGAAATGAAATGAGAAAAACATTCTTCAAACCCATGAATTCTATCAACCAAAATGCACTGCGAACAAAAAGTCCATGGAGCATGTAAGTGCGAAGCTGAATATCGAGATAGAGATTTCGTATACGAATACCTACCTCTCTGCTTTCAGAGAATGCATTACCGAAAATGACTTCTCGCCTCAGAAATTGCGTGCCGTGCCACAGAACAATCCTATCAAACAAAGTGCAGGAAATCGATGGCTTTCGAGGGGGCTACAGCGGAATTTCAATTTTCCGAAACGATATATCACCCGCCTTACACGTACATGCAAAGTAGTGCGCAGATTGAATATGGCGAAACATATCTCGACTTGAAGGTGAAGGTTTTAATGTCAAACATTCTGCTAGTATATCGATAATAATAATGATTCAATTAAAAACCGTTTAAAAAAAATGGCCTAATTTTTTAAAAAACAAAATTTAAGAGTGCCATTCAGAACACATAACACGTTGAGAAGGTTTATCAACGATAATAAAGATAAAACACAAAAATCTAATAAAACAGGAGTTTATAAATTGAATTGTGGATCTTGTTCCAAAGTATATGTAGGCCAGACTGGAAGACCATTCAAAAGCAGCGAATACTTGAACACCTTATGACTTATGTAAAGAATAAAACACATTCAACATATGCCAATCATATTGTGGAAGAAGGCCATAACCTCGATGAAAACTTCGAAATCCTCCATGTTGAAAATAAGGGTATCAGACTTAATTATTTAAAATTCTTGGAAATTAATAAATTGAATTTTTTTTACTAAATGATCAATTGAACCTTAATAGTTCCCCTTTGTTTAACATTTTCAATTAATTAGGTAGTACCAATATTTTGAGATTTACAGGTACCTACATTGTATTGTCAATTTTTATTTTTATTATAGGTAGGTCCACAATTACCACAACTGATAAGATAGGTATTTAAGTAAAGTTCAACGTAGAATAAATTAATATATTACATTCGCTTGAGAAAGATACTGTGTATCGAAACATGTCGAGTAGACAATAAATCTGTGGAAATTTAATTGTGTTTACCTTAGAGTCAAATTCATTTTTGTTACTAGTAAAAGTGATTCAGACACATTTCTCAAGATTAAAGAAATTACTATTTCAGTATAACAGTTATAACAGTATTTCTTGTAAATTTCTACAGTTACTGTGCGATACAGTTTCAAGTTGTCTTCATAAAGTAATAATATTTGAAAGATGTAATAATTTCAATAATATGAATTTTGAAGAATAGTCCAAGTTGACTTCCCTGGGGAACTCCACAATAATACAGTACACATGGTAAGAAATATGAAATGTGAAGAAGTGTATAAATAAAAAAAGACCTCATGTATAAATGAAACCAAAGTTATATAAAAACTTGTAAGATGATAGCATAACAGAATCTATATAAAATTTGTGGCATCGGTTAGAAGACCTTGTACTCACAAGGCTACAAATAACGTCACCACGGAGGCAGCTATAGCTACCAGCGTGACAATCCTACCCAGGAAGATACAAATCAGGATGGATTTAGCGAGGGGCAATATATGAAAATATAAGTAGAAAAGTTATTGGGTATAACCCTCAAAATGTTGTGCAACCGTAGACACGTGTTTCGAGCTTAAACTCTCATCAGTACGGTAAAATCAAGTGCGAAGATGTACAACACTTGGATGTACAAATAGAAACAAAGGAAGTCAACAACAGGAAGTCAAAAACAGGAAGTCAACAACAGGAAGCCAACCACACATTTGTGGCATCGGTTAGAAGACCTTGTACTCACAAGGCTACAAATAACGTCGTAAATCCATCCTGATTTGTATCTTCCTGGGTAGGATTGTCACGCTGCGCGCTGGTAGCTATAGCTGCCTCCGTGGCGACGTTATTCGTAGCCTTGTGAGTACAAGGTCTTCTAACCGCTGCCACAAATGTGTGGTTGGCTTCCTGTTGTTGACTTCCTTTGTTTCTATTTGTACATCCAAGTGTTGTACATCTTCGCACTTGATTTTACCGTACTGATGAGAGCTTAAGCTCGAAACACGTGTCTACGGTTGCACAACATTTTGAGGGTTATACCCAATAACTTTTCTACTTATATTTTCATATATTGCCCCTCGCTAAATCCATCCTGATTTGTATCTTCCTGGGTAGGATTGTCACGCTGGTAGCTATAGCTGCCTCCGTGGCGACGTTATTTGTAGCCTTGTGAGTACAAGGTCTTCTATCCGATGCCACAAATGTGTGGTTGGCTTCCTGTTGTTGACTTCCTTTATTTCTATTTGTACATCCAAGTGTTGTACATCTTCGCACTTGATTTTACCGTACTGATGAGAGCTTAAGCTCGAAACACGTGTATACGGTTGCACAACATTTTGAGGGTTATACCCAATGACTTTTCTACTTATATTTTCATATATTGCCCCTCGCTAAATCCATCCTGATATATATATATATATTTATATAGTGTTAAAAGAGTACACATTTTGCTTGCTGCTATACCCAAAAATTTCCTGTTTCGTATCCTAACTAGTCAGCAAAGACTACCCTTCTACTATATATATATATAATTAAAACTAAAACTAAATCACATTAATGGATTACCCAAATATTCTTGATAAGAATATAATTTTTTTTGGTCAGTACACATTTTATTTAATTGAAAAATATACTGTCACATTCATAATTCCTAAATGCAGAAGGTAGTTTATTGTAGAAACCTAGTGCATTGAAGAGAGGACAGTTTTTGAAATTTTGTAGTTCTGTGCTGTGTTATATGATTTGCAAAATTATTTTTGCCATTTTTGTAATATGAGTAATATCCCAATCTCATTACTAACCCCATCAGCTCTGCTGCCAGACCCAAGTCTGATGAAGGGGCAGTTTCTATCCAGTGGCGGCGCGTTCATACAAATTAATCAGGTATTTTTGTAATTTCTTTTGGATTTCGCTTTTGGTGGGGAGATCACACTGACAAATTTTGTGTGAGTGGTGTTAAATCACCCTGTAGAATGAATTAATATGAAACCAAAATTTTTTGGTATGAAATAATTATGTCAGAAATAATGATGAACATCCAAAGAATAAAAGAACTGATCTGAATAGTCATTAAACAGACGAGGAATATTCTTAATAATTGTGCAAGAGAAAGACGGGACTAATTTACAATAACTAATTTGCTAAGTGACTCAACCCGTTGGAAATTTAGTATACGTGACCTGCTTCCCCATTATTCTACGACACACCCCCAGGAAGAGGCGATTAAAATGAAATATGAAAATTGCTTTTCTAAAATTAACTTTGTTAGATGAGAATGAAAACGGCTTGAAACTCCAACAGATGAGAATAATGTCTGCAAAATTACCCGTGAATGTTATTTGAAAAGTTCTGGTATTATGTGCCACAATATTTTGCCATAATTATACTAACAATCCATCCTCATTCCTTGAAGTGTTTTTCTTCTTTACGCTGCTCACAAGCATCTTGGAGGAAGAAATTTCGTATTTTGTGCTGAAATATATTTATTAGAAATAAAGCAGAGCGTTTTCGACTATAATAGTCATCATCAGTGCTACCTGAAAGTAAGTAATAATTATTAAAAACAGTTGAGGAAAAAATGTTCAATGATTTGAATAATTTTTTAAAAAAAATTATGTACTGAAGATTTAAAATAAATGTTGAACGATTAGAAACATTATTGAAATTATGAGGTAATTAATGAAAAATGTTTGAATTGAAATGCTGAATTGGATTTTTTTTTTGAAATTATAAAATGAGGTTACTTACTCGTCAGGTGTACAAAAAATACAAGAAGTATAAGAAATTAAGAAGTTAGTATGACGCTACTATATGTATTAATACAGGAAGTTGTGTCTACTCAGGACATTTTTTCGGTTTTTCGCAAATATCTCAGAAACCTTTACTTTTAGGATGAGTATCGATGAGCAGAACTGATGTCAAACTCTCATGTGTCCATTCACTTGTCTAAAGAAAATATGAAAGAAAGTATGGCCACATACCTCCGTAACTACGCCACTGGATTAAGAAAATTATAAATTATAACTTCAAATTATCACTCTGATGAACCTAGATTGGTGTTCCAGGTTTCACTTTTCTTCTTTCAGGAGTTTTGTATCTCAGACAAATTGCATTTTGGAACATTGATGAAAACTTTTTACCTCGAAATAAGGTGAGGAATCTGTATGCGGAGTTTGTCGGTCTTATTTGGACTCACCCTGTATATGATCGTGTTTCATTTATACACAATTTTATATTTTATGTGACTTACCATTACTGTTTTATTGTGTGATTTTTTTGGTTTTACTCATATAGGTAATTGTTTTACTTTTTACTTTTAATATTTATCTTGTGTTATGTTGTCTTACCAGTATTGTTTTCACATTGGCTCCATTTGTACAAAACATCTAATGGTGGGTTATTTATTTATAGCCATTACTATAATTTATTACACTGTATTACGTAAAATTTATGCTTTCACTTAAGCCAATAATCGTTTTACTTTTCAATATGAATCTTGTGTATGCTGTGGTTTCCTCCGTTTTTTTAAACCATGGTTTTGTCTTTATTCAATTTTCCCATTTCCATGTTCAAATGAAATTAATTTGACAAAGTGTTCTAACTGAAGAACAACATACAAACCAGCATCTATTCCGCCAATGTCACAATATATTTCGACTTCTTCAATTCAAGGTTATTTTGTATAAAGCACTTTTTTGACAGGTGGCATTTGCACTTTTTGTTTAAATTTTATTATGAAAAATCCTGTATAAATTTTTTTTGTCTCTGGAGATCCTCGAGAGATGTTTCTCAAAAATTCATTCGGAGTCTGTTATCAAATCTTAGGCGTGGTACTCAAACAATAGTAAATTTAGGAAATAAAAAGTGATATTAAGTACTCGATTGAAATTCCTAAGGAACTTTACATTTTATTTCACCATCACAACTTTGATGACCGTTTCCTTCAATAGTAAATTTACATGAACTATGTAATTCCACTGAGAAATTTGCACTAATATATAATTTTACAATAGTAAATTCACATAAGCTTTGTAATTACTCATCTTAAAATCAATTAGTTATTGCAAGTACAGTAGGATATTTACACTAATTATTATGTGATTTCACAACTCAAATTATTAAAATTATGTATATATCAGTAGCAAATTCAAATAAATATTTATGTGTTATTACTTATAAAATAAACATAACGTCTGTGTTATTTTGAATCGAATGTAAAATTACAGAACATTACGTTGGCAACTTAATGCCAACGTAATATTCTGTAATTTTACATATTTCTTTTTCAGTGCAAGAAACCTTTCACCAAGGCAAACAGATTGTGGCCCCTCTAAATGAAAACAAGAGGAGGATTCTACACTCCCATTCAAATCTACCGAAACAGCACGTTAATGATTCATCACCATACAAAGCCCTCATAGCAGAGAGCCAAGCTCAAACCCCATTATCGAAATAGACTATTCGTATTCCGGTCGTAGCCAATATAGGAAGTTGAATATACTTCCAAACGGGATCGATAGACCAGCGCGAAATGGAAAACAACAAAAAAGTTACATTTCGAGTTTTGAAGTAGGATCATTTGTGAAAATGGTAAAAGCATATCGCCATACATGTCAGTGCATCCTGATAAGGGAGCAACGTAAAATGTGGCTTTTTGTATTATTTGAAACTGAACTGAACTGAAAGTCAATGTACTGGGTGCAGTGGATTACAAACAGTGTGGCAATAATTAAATATACAGGGTCTTGCAACAAGGGCGTGATCTTCCTTATCTCCATTATGGTAATAGATAGATCGATGATTTTATTAGCAAAATGATACTATTTTCTGAGCTCTACCAAATGAAAATGATGGCACTCACACAGGGTGATCAGTTTTTTTCTGAGCGGGTTCCAACTTTGTTTTTTTTTAAACGGCAACTTGTATTTTTTTATCAATTTTTCAGTTTCTACTTGAGAAATAAAAAGTACTTTATAGAAACCTTTTTTTCGAAAATATCGACGATTTTCGAGATCCTTAGCATGACAGCTTTATTTTCCAAAAATTTGTCACTCATAATATTTGATATTATAAAGTTGTGCCAAATCACATTAAAATTCAATTTTGGTCAAGTAATGTACGTTGGCGCCTCTCTCAAACAATCTTCTGAATCAACTTGTGATATACAGGGTGCGAGAAACAGCTTTCCAAACATTGTAAATAAAAATGTGCAAAATCTTCTTTATTTTAAATGGAACACCTTGTTTATCATCGATCCATAAGAAGCGACAACATAGGCTCTACAAATTTCATTGTATGGTTAAAATTTACAATTTTTCTTCCTATTTCTTCGCCATAATCTTAATGAACGAGCTTTTCTTAAGGCAAAATCCATTTGAGACGTCTGATCAGGATATACAAATATTACAAATGATATCTTGTTTCAGTTATGTACAGGGTGTCCCAAATTCGAGCCTCATCATTGGGAACTAGGAAACCAGAAGAGATACGAGGTCGGTTGAATGGAGGCAAAGTTACGCAATTTGGTGCTCATTGAAACACCGCTTTCATATTTGAAAAATTCCGAATACTTCCGAAGATTTTTGGAAAAAAACGATTATTCGCGATTTCATTTTTATTTTTTTGTGACTCTATTTGGATAGATATAACAAAACAAATTTCACATTCTCATTGCTACTTTTTCTGTTCTACAAGATGGTGTTATCAGATTTTCAAACAGACGTTTCGTATTTGAGCTGCCATCATCAACTTTGTTTTTTTTTTAATACGGCCCTGGATTTTTTATTATGGACTTTGAAATCTTCTAATATCTCAAAACAAATGATGTATCGCTCTCATTCGAAAAGTTTATATTAATAGCATTTTCCATAAGAACTCATGTGTTAGAGAGAGACAGAGAAAATATTTTTGGTAAGATCTTAGCAGGACATCGTTAAAATAATTTTTTCGAAAAAGAACGATACATCATTGTTTTAAGGACCTCAGAAGCTCCTAAAAATTGATATAAAACAATGTGTGATGTTCAACAACAGGCATGATGTTTTAATTATTCTAAAAAAAGTCAAAGGACTTCTTTGAATTATACAATATTCTTAGTGGAATTAATTGTTTCTGGTAAGCGATAGAAAATTTTTGGTCCAATGCAGTCTAGACCATATATAGACTAATCATTAATTTAGTTTATTTTATGTGAATCAAAAGTTTTTGACGCGTATATTTTCATGGATACCGCCGTTAAGAGTACAGTCGGTTTTATTCGTGAAAATCTATATCGACAAATGACAACTCATAATGAATAAGTTGACTATAGTAAAAATTCTGTGGTTTTGAAATAGTGTCATACATAAGCTGCGTTTTGGAACACCTTAAAACCTTTAAAATAGCTTTTTTTTCATTGAAAATGCTTTTGCTTATTGCTGAATTGCCCTACAAGCACAAGCCATAGCACAACCTGGCTTCAACTTGGGCATAATATATGCTCATTAGTTGAATTTTCTTTAATACCGTTCTTAAATTTTTCCATACTGGTCCAGTTGATTTTGATTATCCATGGCGAACATCTGTTACATTTTGTACTGGCTGATTTTAACTGATTCATTTCAGATCGGTGTTTTGTTATTGTTTAGCATGAGGTGTATAGGTACTGACGGGTTAATTTGTGCTTTATCCAAAAAATGGTTTCAAACATTTTTGATTATGTTTGGTTTGCTGTTAAAATCTGGCAAATGGTTACGTGCAGCAAGGTGATGGGAGACAATACGAAGATGTATTGATATCTAGTTAGCCTAGACCAGTTCCCTGCATAAACAAAATATTGCGTTACCATAGCAACGAACAATAACTTATTAGAAGTGTCAGTGTAAAGATTGACGTCAAAAAAGTAAACCGGATTTAAGCAATAAATTAAAAGAAAAAAAATATGTCCACCGAAATTGTGAAAATCGAAAAATTGGAGTATCGAGCCATCATCAAGTACCTGTATTTAAAAGGGTTAAGAGGTAAGCAGATTTACGAAGCTATGCTTAATACCCTTGGTGATCAATGTCCTTCATATGCGACCGTGAAAAATTGTACTGCAAGCTTCAAAAGAGGTAAATTTTCCATTGAAGATGATGACCGATCGGGAAGGCCAGTTTCTGTGTCAGTCCCCGAAATTATCGATGCAGTTCATGACATGATTTTAACAGAACGTCGAATTGGGCTAAAACGGATATCTGAAGCACTGAATATTTCATACGAACGCGTTCATCATATAGTTCACGTCAATTTGGACATGAGAAAAATTGCTGCAAAATGGATCCCCAAATGTTTGAATGTTGACCAAAAGCGTGCAAGCGTTCGAACTGTGCTCGATTTGAAAACGATGTAGACTTCTTAAACCGAATTGTTTCAATGTATGAGACTTGGGTACATTTCTACGATCGAGAAACAAAGCAACAATCGATGGAATGGCAACACTCCGGTTCTCCAAGATCTAAGAAGTTTCGTATCCAAAAATCTGCTGGTTAAGTTCTTGCTTCAGTTTTTTGGGATTGCCATGGAGTAATCATGATTGATTTTTTGGATAAGGGTAGAACAATAACTGGAGATTACTATTCGACATTACTGACCACTCTACGGGAAAAAATTAAAGAGAAAAGACGCGGAAAGCTATCCAAAGGTGTTTTGTTTTTGCAGGACAACGCCCCTGCACACAAATCTCATGTTGCCATGCAAAAAATTCGTGATTTAGGGTTTGAATTACTAGAACACCCCCTTTATTAACCAGATTTGGCTCCGTCCGACTATCATCTCTTTCCTCAACTGAAAAAAATTTTTAAAAGGTCGTAAAATTTCTTCCAACGAGGAGGTAATAAAAGCTGTGGAGGTCTGGTTTGCAGAGCAAAATGAAACATTTTTTTGAAAGGTCCAGAGACGTGGCAGGTTCGCTGTAATAAATGTATCCAATTAAGAGGAGAATATGTTGAGTAACAAAATATTTTGACATTGAAATTTTGTTGTAATCAAAATTCTGAAAATCGTACCTGAACACACAAGGAATAAACTAACGAAAAAAAAACTTTATAGCTGTTAATATCAAGATGTCACGTCTATATTATATTCCGTAAAAGTCTGCTCCGGCTGCTACAATTAAAACTGGGAGGTCCTAAAGAGCTGCTCTGGTTCCATTTCGTCGTTTGTTTATAAAAAGCATTTGTGTACATAATGGCATCGATGTGACGAACAACACTTGAGAAATGCAGTCACGTCTACAAGTTTTTTATTCAAGTCGAAGCTGGAATTCATTATTTTTTAATGCATAGTCATGAGCTGGAATATCCGTGTCACTGGTTGATAGGGGTAACTTGTCATTTGATTGATGATAAATGCACTTTGCCTCGAAGAAAACTTGCAACACGAATGTCTCAACAATATTTGAAACTTTGAAGATAAATGATTTAAATTTACAAAAAGAATGATCAGGAAACTGTAACCATGAAGTATTTTCATAATTTTGGACGGCAATGTCGGTACACAGATATTGATTGACTATTGGAAAATACTTTAAGATAATATTCATTTAATAGCGCATTTAGTATTTCTCTGTAACCCTGCATATTTTTGCAATCAATAATCAACGTGGCAACACCGCATGCATGTGTTTTCAGTAGTAATACCATGGTTAGTTCAAAAATTATCAAGCTATATTGAGTTATATACCCCACCTTAATTGATTCGAGCCACTCATTGAATATATTGATAAATTGAATAATAATAACTTGAATTTGTGTATATAACAATAAATGAAGATTTAAAAAAGTTTAGTGATGTTGAAAAACAAACGAAAAAATTATTTTATTAAAGGTGCATTTAGTCAACATAAAAGTAACTTTAGCACACGCACTCTCATAAACATAACCATAAAAATAATTTGGTATGAAAACCATATTATAAAAGTTTTAGATTTAGGCATGAATATAAGAATGAAAGGTACATTTTACGGACAATGTCAATTAACGAATGCTCCTCTTGGGGCAAATTTTTCACATTATTTAAACTCGCGTTACTTTTAAGAAAAAAGACCATTTCCAAGGAGTATGTGATGTGATCTGTGGTTTCCAACTTACAAAAGACAGTATAATCATGGAATATGTATTCGTTCTCAACAGATGACATGAAATTTAGGTACAAGCGAATTATGGCAATATTTTTATCGTAAACGAAAATATTCTTAAAGTTGAGATTTTCAAGGTCACATGTTGTATAAATGGTGCCATTTGATATAACAGATTCAACTTTCGCTCTCAACATGTAGGTATTTATGCACAATTTTAAAATGATGTTGACTAAATGCACCTTTAATCATGCAAAGTGGGATAAATGCCCTTTAGATGGGATTCAATGAAACCTGAGACATACATTGAAAAAAGTTGGCAGAGACTTGATCCCTGATGCATTTTAAATTAAAATAAACCTATACAATTATGGTATCCGAGGAGTCTGCCATGAACGCTATATAGAAGTTATCTAACTGATAGACAACAAGTCGTTAAAATTGGTAATTTCCCTAGTCATATTCTACAAATGACTTGTGTAATTCCGCAAGGAACACTATTGGGACCATTACTTTTTTTGGTATATGTTAATGAAATTTTGAAAACGAAAATTTCTGGTGAAATCATTTATTATGCTTATGATATATACTGTCATTGTTGTTAATGTAAACGCACGGGAAGTAACAGTGTCGAAGACTGATGTTACCGTTTTGAAAAACAATTTCGATTTTGATATTTTGACGCTTTTGAAGAAATCAAAATTCAGTACATCTCCTGCAATGTGACCAATCAACCTAAAAGTATTAAAAAATGTATAACGCCTAAATCAAAATGTGTCTATACTCGATAAAATTAAACATTATGGAAAATTAAATTGTAAACGTGAAGAAGGGATAAAACAAATTCATTATAATATAAGATATCTTGGAATATACAGGGTGTATCTAAATAACACCGAAGAAATGAAAGGGGTGATTCTGTGATGAAAATTAATGTGAGTGTTTAGTATAAAATTTTTTGAAAAAACCCTCCCCGGAAAAGTTACACCCCTTCGAACATTAAAAAAAATGGTTTTTCTTTTGTATTTTCCCTGTATATCAAGCTAAAGACACGAAACTTGGTAAACATTATCTGTCAATAAGAGTACACTCTTTGAAATTTTTTCAACCCTGAAGTATGCTTAGAAGGGGTTGATTATTTCAACCCCTAAGATATTTTCTCTTACAACTTTTTTTTAGATGAAAATTTTTTCTTTAAAAAAGTATGACTGAAAAGCCCAATTCATTGACTAACTTTTTTAACTCTACAAGTTTTTTTCGAAAACCTAAGCATTTATGTGAAAAAAATAAATAAGCTCATGTAAAATAGCATTTTATTAAACAACAGCCAACCAAATTATGATTATGATTATGAGACTTCTACAACTAAAAACAAAAGTGAACAAACAATGAACAAAAACCTGTCGAATATCGACAATACAATTATAATAAATGTTGAAAATGACCGCCTTCAGCTTCAATACAAGCATCTACCCTTTTCCTCATAGAATTGCGTAAACGATGAAATATTCTTGGAGAATTTCTTATAGTTTCACACCCTGCTACAATGCGGTTTCGCAGATCATCGATATTTTCAACTGTGGGTTTGTGTATATCAAAGATTTCAGATATCCCCATATGCAAAAATCCAAAGGATTAAGGTCAGGGGAGCGGGCTGGCCAGTTTACAGGTCCTCCTCGACCTATCCATTGATTGGCATACACCTCATCCAGGTGAGTTCTTGCACGTATACTAAAATGAGCTGGTGCACCATCGTGCATAAACCATGAATGTTGCCTAATTTGAATGGGAACCTCTTCAAGAAGAACAGGTAATTCTTCAAGGAGATGACAATATGCTTCATCATTTAATCGTAGCGGAAGCAAATGGGGACCAATTAAATGATTATCAATAATTCCGAGCCACACGTTTAATGAAAATTGATACTGATGATTTCCTTCAAAAAAGCCATGAGGATTTTCGTCAGCCCAAAGGTGATTGTTGTGAAAATTTCTAATACAGTCTCTTGAGAAACTCGCCTCGTCAGTAAATAAAATATTACCTAAGAACTGTGGTGCTTGGCCAATCATATTAATAAGCCACTGACAAAAAATCACACGGGGTAAAAAATCTCGAATCATTAACGCCTGCACCCGTTGAAGATGATAGGGATACAACATTTGTTCTTTTAAAATTCTAAAAACAACGGAATGTCTTACATGTAGTACACGAGCTATTCTCCTGGTACTAGTTTCTGGGAATTCTTCAATTGAATTAAGTACGGCTTACAGCTGCAGTTCTAACTTCTCTAGTACGACCAGAATCATAACTCCTTTTTTCAAAATTACCACGTTCCCGCAAGCGTCGGTGAATAGTTGTGAACGTAGTATGATGGGGTAGTCTACGCTGTGGGTACTGTTCAGCATAAAGTCTTTGCGCTTCCAATGAATTACCGTTAGCACGACCGTATGTAAAATGCATATCTAACATTTCCAAATTCTAATAAAAAATTTTAAATTGTTAAAATTGTTATTTCCGTCAACCGATTGCACCCTTACGCGCAACCCTCGGAAGTCTTCGAGAGACTTGTGTGAGCTAGGGAAGACGCAGCCCTTACCTTTTAACGTGTGATGCCATGCACGAGACCGGTGAATCGGTGGATCGAACTCACGACCCCACGCTTGCGAGGCGTACGCTTTTACCAGCCGACCACCACGGCCCATGCATTCATATTTTCAATCAAGTAATATTTCCTACAATACACAATCATAAAACTTGTGAAACAATAAGATGGGTGACAGAAAATGACACTACACAATCCTAGTGTCAGTATTAATGTTTTTATGCAAAGCACAGGCCACTAGACTTGACGCAAAATACACTCGCATTAGCTCATCTTTTTGAAAATGCATTGCATTCGATTTTTTTCTCGTAAATGCTCAAGTTTTAGAAAAAACTTGTTGAGTTAAAAAAGTTAGTCAATGAATTGGGCTTTTCAGTCATACTTTTTTATAGAAAAAATTTTCATCTAAAAAAAAGTTGTAAGAAAAAATATCTTAGGGGTTGAAATAATCAACCCCTTCTAAGCATACTTCAGGGCTGAAAAAATTTCAGAAAGTGTACTCTTATTGACAGATAATGTTTACCAAGTTTCGTGTCTTTAACTTGATATACAGGGAAAATAAAAAAGAAAAACCATTTTTCTTTCATTTTCGAAGGGGTGTAACTTTTCCGGGGAGGGTTTTTTCAAAAAATTTTATACCAAACACTCACATTAATTTTCATCACAGAATCACCACTTCAATTTTTTCGGTGTTATTTAGATACACCCTGTATAAATATACCAAAATTTAAAATGGAACACTAATGCACACATCAAAACTTGCAAAATAATTAAGAATGTCGCTTTGCAATCACTTTAGACCAATATTGGTCGAAAACTTTTATTTATGTTTTATTATTCTTTGTTTGAATCTATTATGTCGTGTGGAATAATTGCTTGGGGTGGAACTTATTTTAATACTTTGTAATTATTAGTCTTCAGAAATATGTAATAAAAATTATGTTCAACAAACCAATTAAATTCACCTCAAAATTGTTATTTCACGAATACAAAATTTTGACACAGCTTCGTTTTATAAAAATCTTGTACTCATCTCAAAAATAATAATTCATCTTCACCAACACTAAGCCATCACCATAATACATAAGATAAAAAAAAGTACAGTAACAAAAAATTTCTCACACTTTATTGCAACATCATGCTATCAATATTGGATGTAGAGTATTAAATTTGATCCCGTGAAATAAAAAAAAAATGTAAAAAATCCTTCGCAAAATGTATAAAAACATGAATAATTGACAACATTGAAAATATTTTTCGATTTTATCTTTGCGAGTGCAACTTTTTACAGTTTCAATTGGTTGGGGAAACTGGTCTAAAATTCAGTTACAAAATTTGACCATGTAGAATACGATCTTGTAATAAAAAGTATTGTGTTACATTTTCCTGAAAATGTTGAGAAATACACATCTAGATCCTATTCAAAGAGAGCAAATCGTTTTGTCAGTAATACCCCGCTCACATTCCCACTTACTACTCTGGAATTACCATATCATGGGAAATAATGTCATTTAGCTAATTATTAATTGGAGAAAGAAATTATATATTTCGTGCAGAAATATATTTATAAAGAATTATAGCAGAGCGCTTTCGACTATGATTATAGTCATCATCAGTGCTACCTGAGAGTAAGTAATAATTGAAAGTAAGTAGTTGAGAATGAAAAGTTCAATGATTTGAAATTTTTTTAAATTGAGTAGTAAAGATTTAAAATAAATGTTGAACAATTAGAAACATTATTGAAATTATCAAATAATTGATGAAAAAAGTTTGAATTGAAATGCTGAATTAGAAAAAAAATTGAAGTTATGAAAATTCAGGTTACTTACTCGTCAGGTATACAAGAGTCAAAGAACCATAAAAACATTATGCGCCCAAAGGACGATGGACTGTATTTAAAATTAGGACATTATATATATATATATATATATAAGGATGGATTTAGCGAGGGGCAATATATGAAAATATAAGTAGAAAAGTTATTGGGTATAACCCTCAAAATGTTCTGCAACCGTAGACACGTGTTTCGAGCTTAAGCTCTCATCAGTAGGGTAAAATCAAGTGCGAAGATGTACAACACTTGGATATAAAAATAGAAACAAAGGAAGTCAACAACAGGAAGCCAACCACAAATTTCTCAAGACCACGACTCGAGGAGTAGGCAGATAGAGGCCTCGCAGTCACACTCTTGAAAATGGCTCCAAAGCAGGAGCCGAAACGTCGAGTTATAAACTCTCAACGCGGTTCAACCCATGAACTTAGTAATGTACATATATATATATATATATATATATATATATATATATATATATATATATATATATATATATATATATATATATAATATATCGTATATGAATTTTTGGAAAATATACGTGAGATGGGATGACACGAACAGTGATATATTCAACGTAGACATTGGAGTTCCACAGGGCTCAGTTTTGGGACCGTTGATTTTTCTGATTTATATCAATGACTTACCACATTTAGGTACAAAATCAGTGTCACTTTTTGCCGACGATACTGCAATTTCAGAAGAAGCTGATAGTTCTGCGGAACTCCAGTTGAAGCTGACCACAATAAGTCGCGAATTTTCGAAATGGTGTCACACAAACAAACTCATAGTTAATGCCGATAAAACGGTATTAGTTCAACCCGTACAGGTTGATATCAATAATGTGACTATCTATCCGTCGGAATCCTCAAAATTTTTAGGACTTCATATAGATTCTGGGTTGAGTTGGAAAGTTCACATAAATCAAGTTTGCAAGAGAATAAACACCAGTTTTTACGCATTGTTACAACTCAAAAAGGTTATATGAATGAAGAGCATTTGTTGAACATTTACTATATGCAATGGTTTATTCAGTACTTTCTTACAATGTGCTTTTGTGGGGAGAAGGAATCAATATTAGCCGAGCTTTCATCTCTCAAAAAAGGATTGTACGTATGATGTATGGTCTTCGACACACAGACTCCTGTAGGCCAATTTTTAGGGAAAGAAAAATTTTAACCTACCATCGATATACATTTATAATTGTTTGCTTTTTGTAAAAACACGGGAGTCTGAGTTCGAAACGAATTCAAAGTGTCACAACAAGAGACGGAAACCTAATTAAACTGCAACAACATCGTACGAGACTATTTCAAAAATCGCCCTCTCTAGCAGCTTCCAAGCAATTCAATTGTCTGCCTTCAGAAATAAAGAATATCTCAATAATATCTACTTTCAAAAGGAAACTTAAAGAATTCCTTTTAGAGGGATGCTTTTATTCTATCAATTAATATTTTGTGTATACTTCCAAGTAACTGTGTTCAATGTTTGTAATGTGTATGATATATTTTTTATTAACTCCGTACTATATATGTTTCTTTTACTTGACGTTTCCTATATCATTGTAAAATGATCATTTCAAGGAATAAAAACATTATTATTATTATTATTATTATAAACAATTACAGATTGAAAACCAGGATAAAACTGGATACAACAATTTTACTAGAACGCATGTCTATTCGAATAAAGTCCTATGAAATTGAGAGAAATTGAAGTTTGACAATCTGTGACGATCGACAGAGACAAATGAAATTTGACATGGAATCGAAAACGATAGAAAGTAAGAAATGTGGTTGAACTTTGAATAGTGACAGAATCAAGGGTTTTATTACAGCTTAGTCAAGAATCTGAAAATCAGATCTATATCAAAACAAACTATTAAGATAGAGTGAGTTATTTTTTATTTTTTCGAATTTCAATAATTATTTTTTTTAATTACGCAAATTGGGAAATAGATGCTCAAGCCCATGGTCATAGGATAAGCCTACTGAGAGTATTTTTATATAACCCATATGTTTAAACCATAACTTATTAAAAATGTTGTACAATCAATAACGTCTTGTTATCTTTTGCCAGAAATACTACAGTTTTGATACTCACTAGAGTATATCTGGAGGCGAGAGCTCTAATAGGCTCCGCCTACCAGTACTTTTGCGATACCATTGGCCGACTCAAATGTTCGTCAATGGTATAAATTCGAGCTTGGTTGGCTGTTTTAGGCAGTCATCCAGGAGTCGCCCGAGGGCTCGGACAGTTTCCAGGGGTGAAGCCCTCACTGCTGGATGGCTCAGTAGAGTTAAGTGCGCGTGTACATAGTATTTCTGGCGTTTTTAGGTATCTACGGCCTGGCATGCGAATTAATGGAACCTCGTTGGTTGGCAACACCAACCAATCCAAAAATAATTCGTATGTCAGACACGTTCCTACTGGTTTTCCAAATAGATGGCGTGAAGAGTACCGGAGTGGATGGGATTTTTGCGATGAGATTCTCCGAGCTACCTGGAATTAAGCTCCGGTGAGCTAGTCGGAGGCTGAAGTATTTTCCCGCTTCGTAGTCCATTTTCCATTCGTTTCCGAATAGATGTCAGTCTGTACGAGTTTGTTAAATCACCACAAGATTTGACATCATCAGTATTATCCAACGAAATGCGCGCCTTGTGTTTGATATCCATTCCAAATTAATTACTTTTCCAAACCAGTTAAAAAAAAACTAAATGATTTCTTCAATACAGTTAGGTTTGTGGATTGATTGAAAAAAATCCATAACCATTATGATTGGTGTTTAAGATAAATAAGAAATAAATTATTTTGCACTTGGTGGCAAGATTCCGTTATTTTGTATTCAACCCATCAGCGATTTTAAATTATTCATTACATTTAGACCAATTTATATTCGCTATTCAGTGTATTAATTATAATAAGAATGTTTGACTACGGACGGGATTTGCCGAAGCGTTTGTTGGCTTACATTCATGTCCCGCCAATATTAGAGAATAATTCCGGGCAAATGTCACCCCAAGTTCAAAAGGCACTTACCGACAAGAAGTTTGGCAGTTGGCGAGAGTATTGAGTATTTAAGGTTCAAGTAGGATTTTTACAAGATTGGAAAAGTTTTAGTGCTTGTAATTTTGTCTTCCGGTTAATTTGAGGGAGACCTGATGGAAATTTGATCCCAAAAAACATAATTGGAGTTTGTCCAATAGACTTCATCAACATTATTGTTCATGAAGCTCTCACGAGTTCATGGATTACTTTTGAAATAACTTCATTACGTTTCTGACCTCTAAGGGTGGGTTGTACAAAATAAGTTCACCAACAGTTCAACTAAACTGAGTTCAACTGCTGTTGAACTCGTTTTGTACAACCCGCCCTAAATGAGACATACCAGAAAAAGAAGCGGTATAATTTTACTGGTCGTACTTTTACAAAGCAAGTATTTTCATACAAAATCCCCAATCACATATCAAACTCAGATTCATTTGAATTCAATAATTTACAATTAAAATATTGCCATTGATAAATCTTGAAACATTTGAGTATGGTTATAGTTACCTACGTAACCAGTTATGAAAAGACTGATTTTTATTTTTGACGAATATAATATTTTAAAAAATTGTGAAAATTTTATCTAATCCTGGTAAAATAAAATAGTTATTTTTGTATCTAGTGCGCGAAATGCTACTTTGGTGATCGAGAACTGATTTTTTTTAACGAGGCGCAGCCGAGTTAAAAAAAATAGTCCAGATTACCAAAGTATTTCGCGCATGAGATGCAAACAAAATTTTTTCTACAAACGTCAAAAATATTGTTCCAAAATAAGTAATAACTATGAAAAATAGTATTGAACTGGCTTAAATAATTTTTCCAAATCAAGTAATTACTGTAACTATGGAAATAAAATGGCATTTGTTGACAATTATTTCAAAGTGACAGTTCTTGATAATTATTTTGGAGTGACTTTTTATTCGCGTCAATTTCGTGCGTGATATTTATTATTGTAAAAGAATGGAAATTTCGAGCGACGATGAACTAAGCAGTACCCCACCTAACATGATAGATGCGGCCAATTCCGTAATTTCCAACCTTCTACCGGAGAAATCGAGGCGGCAGTATGAAAATGCATATCAGCAATTTAAAGAGTGGTGTGAAGCAAATAAAGCCAGAAAAATATCGCTCACAATTTGAAAGCCTTAATTATTGTTCTACATTAATAAATAAACGATTTCTTGTTTTTTGCTTGATTGAGCAGTTGAGGACCATATAGGTTAGAATATGAAAATCCCATATAGTTTACATGCAGTGTGCGAAATATATTTCGCACATTACTTCGCGCACGGTGTCATGGTAACGAATGAAAATGAAAAAAAGTGCCACTTCGCATACTGTTGTCAATGCGCGAACCTTGTCATTTTTTGACGTTTGTAGAAAAAGGAATATGTATGAGGCTTACAGACGTACTAATAAATTCAACATCATCGCTTACTTTTATTACAGATCATGCCTAAACTGGACGATTCTATGTAGATATGCCTTCTGATTTAGAAGAATCAGCTAATTCAGCAATAAATTCGATAACACCGAGCAGGTGGAGGAGTATACAAGAAATTTGAAAACTGGCATCGAGAGACAGTATAGCAAACAAAGCTTGTGAAAAGTTTCTGTTAGCATTCTTCGAAACAATGAAAAACTAAACAGCATCAATTATTCTTTCAGGGTTTAGAAATGAAATTAAATACCTACAGGTTGTTCGATAATCCTGAAAATTTGGAAAATTATTTGTAAGTTAAACTATATCTAATTTTGATGTTTCAATAGGTATATATACCTACATAGTTTTTTGTTGTTTTATTTTACACTCAACTTCATTTCGCTATTTTTATATCTTTATCTGTATATATTATGGATATTATTGTGTATTATGATAAATGATTACCTATTCTCATCATTAATTTAACTTCTATATCTTTTTTGCTAATATAAGTAATATCGTTTTATCACATAGATAAAAACATGAAGTAGATTAAGATAAGTGAAAATACAAATAAGAGGCATGACAAAGTAAATATATAAAATAAAAAACTAGTTGTTGATTAGAATATAGCAGTAGCAGCAGCAGCAGAGCATAACATAGCTTTAAAAAAATCACTAAGTATACCTATACAAATCTGAAAACAAATACTATAAATTGCATTGATATAGCAGGTTAAATCATATTGAAATTGTTAAATCAAAATATATTGACGGATACTACTTTTGAATATATTGATGTTACGAAACAATTCAATAAAATAGGGTAAGTTATGATAATTTACAATTCCCAGCATCAAAATAACTGTTTTTCGTACAAATCAGATTGGTTCGATGAACGTTTGTGTTTTTTTGACGGATATTATGAGTGTATTTCATTGCGGAACTGCAAATTTGTAGACAAATATTCTGGCAATATTTTATATACAGTGTGTCTCACTTCTCATGGAAACACCCCCATATTTTCCTTAATAACTGAGGTTGAATGATGAAACTCTCAGGACTGATGGATATGCTCAAAATGCACCTACCACCTGAATGGGGTTGGCTTTCGTGATATACACTGCCCGCCAATCGCGATGGAACAACCCATTTTTACGGTAAAACATACTAGGGGGCAAAATACGCTAAAAATTCCTTCAGATTTGTGATCAGGACCACCAACTTACTACAGATACACTTTTTCTCTGAAAAAATGTCAGTCCTGAAAAATCCGAATTTGTCTCACTTCTCATGGAAACACCCCCGTATTTTCAGTAATTTTATACGTAGAACCCTGAAATTTGCAGGATCGATAGATACACTAGAAATGAAATCACTGCACAAAACGGGTCATCCTACATGATGTGCACTGCACGCCAGCAGCGATGGAAAAATGGGTGGTTCCTTCGCTACTGGCGTGCAGTGTATATTACGTAGATTGACCATTCTCGTGCAGGGAATTTTTTCAGGGAAAATGTGTCTCTGTAGTAAGTTGGTGGTCCTGATTACGAATCTGTAGGAATTTTGAGCCTATTCAGCCCCCTAGTATGTTTTACCGTAAAAATGGGTTGTTCCATCGCGAGTGGCGGGCAGTGTATATCACTTCATTCAGGTGGTAGGAGCATTTCCATCAGTCCTGAGAGTTTCATCATTTTACCTCTATTGTTACGGAAGATACGGGGGTGTTTCCATGAGAAGTGAGACACACTGTATATAAATTTGTGAAAAAAATCATTGTACGAAATTTAATAAAATTTTCAACTGACATTCAATTCAACTGAATTTGCATTCTGATTATTTTTTCAGAATCTGTATTTTATGAATATCTGATTCATTACAACAATATTCGAAAAGGGTTTTTATTATGAGATAAGATAATTTTATTGAACTAATGTTACATTTCTGGGTAAAAATTTAAAGAAGTAAAAGTGTGTCTGATTATTAGATTTAAGTGGCAAATAGGTTTATAAAAATGAGTAGTTATACAAGAAATTACTTATCCAAAATTGACAGATTTATTATCAGTAAGAACAACAAGTAGAAAATAATATACATAGTGGTTACATTTATTAATAATATAAAATGTGAGTCAATTGGTGATTGAGAATACTGAAACAGGTTTTTTTTGAAGTTAACTTAATATTTTTTCTGTTATCGAGTATACATTTTTTCAATTTATTACCTGATAATTTGAAATTTCTTTTATTTGCCATGCTTGGAGGTAGACAATTGAAAATGTTTGGTCCTGTTGTATAATAAAAATTAGTTGTAACAAACCAGAATTGTTATATCAAACAACTGATCGTTCCAAACAAATAAATGATCACCTGAAATAACAATTCATTTGTCATAAACAATCTACATTCGTGAATATGAATAGTTTCGCCATAATATCCAAAAATAAAACTGCATCCACTTATTACCTTGAATTTCCGTTACACCATTTTAGGTACCTACATATCACACCCATCCCAATATCAAGTCCCCTTAATAACGTTTGCAAAAGCTGAATTGGATGTGAGGCATCACAAAAGGAATGGAAATTGGGCAGTATCGACTGAATGCGTGCGCCGATGACAGGTAATGGCGGCAAGTGAGGAACCAGAGAATCTAGTCCTCTGGCTCCACTGAGGAAGTTTTTTTTGAAATGACATAACAGGTGGTGAAAAAAAATCGTTACTTATATAAATATGTTATTTCTAGGTTTTATGGATTTCACTCAAAATTTAATCGAAGATATGCAGTGTCATTAGCCCCATTCTTCATTACAGATGATCATAAGAAGAAGAAGAATACCTGTGGTCTAAGGTGGATTTATTAAAGGCGTTGAAATGATTTTATGAAGTTGAACAATGGAAATGGAGATACCATATTACAAAAGCGGCATTGAGGGAATAAATATAATAAACTTAAAAAAAACTGTTTGAAAACAAGGTTCTATTTATGAGTTAGTGAAAATGTATTGAATGAAAAACAAAGAACTTTCAAAAATTAATTTTTTTTCCTAAGAACTTGAGACGTGAATCTTCATTGAACTTGAAATAAAGCCGCAAGCTTCCAAAAAGTATTAACAGTTATTTATGCAACAAGTGCAAAAAGTTAATGTTTATTGCACTCGACGTGAAATTGTCCGACGAGGCCGTTAGGCCGAATTGGACAACACGTCGAGTGCAATAAACAATTTTTGCACGAGTTGCATACAACATTTTTTCTACGTTCATGTAAAAAGCAAAAAATGATTTATTGAGGTGCGGCACTAGGTGTAGGAAAATGAAAAGCGCAACTTGAATACTTTATTATTAATATCGATTTGAATTGAAACTGGAACTAATACGTTACGAACAATTTAACTCAAACTTTATTTTTACCCTCAATGTTGAAAGTGAATGAACAATTGGTGCAATTTTCAATATGAATATTTCGTATTGAAGTACCTATTGCCAATCTCACAGAATATCTGCTAAATATGTAGTAGGTTTAAACGTTTATGTTTGTCATGATGACAGCACGTTGAAGTAGAATGTCAGATGAGTGCAATAAAAACTTTATTGCACTAGTGCAATAAAGAACTTCTTTTTCCACTGAATATAGTTCAATAAAGTTTTGCTTTTTGCATGAATGTAGAAAAAATATTTTAAAGTTCCTTGTTTATCATAAAAAAAACATATTATTTTTCACGTTTCAGTTATGCATATTTTCTTCAAAAATATTTTCTGTTACGTTTATTTCGATTTGTAGTTTTCAGCGTTAGAATTTTTTAAACTTTCTGTCTTCATATAGGTACACCAGGTGCCCATATTAGGAGCATGCGAATATTTGCTACCCCTTACCATCCAGCTTCTTACAATTTTTTCGAATTTTTCCAATTGTCGCTTCGTGAGTATTTGCAATTGAGAATGATGAAGGTCCGAGCTTCTCTACTGACACTTATTCGCCGTAATTTTCCACGACTGAAACCACCTGAAAATTTACTGAAATCATCCGCATTCAGATGGGCAGGGGTGTAAAATTATTTCAAAATTAAATTACGTGGCGGTTCCATGTTTTCCACTATTTTTACGGAATATATATATATATATATATATATATATATATATATATATATATATATATATATATATATATATAATATTCTAAAAAAGCATAAAAGATTAGATTTATAGTACACATTGTCAAATTATTATTAGTGATATATTAAATGTTCGATGTTGTATTATTATCCAATAAGTATATGTTTTCACATATAAATCTGTATATAACCATATACCAAAGAGTATCAAATTTCATTTATTTAAATGAAGTGAATTTTAACTCTGATATGTCCCTTAGCACTACATGGTAATTTTCAGTACTAGTTTTTCATTTTAATGCCTTTAGTCACGTTTCCTGACAGACAGCATTTGATTCAAACCTAACATTTGTAGTAATTGAACCGTTTTCTGAGCTTGTAATGGTGAGTTGAGGAAAGTGAATCGATTGTGACATGACGGTTATGACATACCACAATTCCAGTTTGGCATAAAAGATAATAATCAATCATTAGTTACCAGAGACAATAATAATCATAGCTCACTAAGTTTTTTTAGTATAATTTGAAAATACACCCCTTTCATTTACTAACGATTTTCTCAAAACGGTTAGCTTATTCAAAAAAATGCAAGAGACTTAAATGTATGTTTCTTTAGTGGCCAACTCAACGATGATGTTTGAATTCAAATTTTTTTGGAGGAAATAGAAAATGTTTGCCATCAAATCTGTGTGCAACCCTCATTCACCCATTTCGATTCGAGTTACCTTATTTTTGAATAAAAAAATTAGTAGATCGTCTAAAAATACAAGTGCCTGTGAATTTTCAAAATATTTGATGTATTAAAAAAGTATAAAAGATTACATTTAAAGTACATATTGTCAAATTATTATTAGTGATATTTTAAATGTTCGATGTTGTATTATTATCCAAAAAGTATATATTTTCACATTTAAATCTGTATATAACCATATACCTTTAGTCACGTTTCCTGATAGACAGCATTTGATTCAACCCTATACCAATTTTTTTTAACGATCGTAGATATTTACTGATTTTCACCGTAATTTTTGACCTTATAACGTGCTGGTTCTACAGAACCATATAACCACATGTATACTTTTATTTTATATATTCAACAACATTTTCCCGATATTTCCAAGGAATTGCGGCAAGCATATGTGAAATTCTCTAGAAAATCACTCTTTTTTATTACAATAACATATTTCGATATACGAAAGAATGAGAGCGCGTAAATACTAGAAACCCCGAAACGACAGAGGCCCCAAACTAGAACCGTTAGGAACACCTCAAAGTTTATAAACCGCAAATCCTTTTAAATATACATAAACCGAACCCAGGCATCTTGGTGCTTAATCCGGCCCTTAACTTATCCGAGATTCCGAGTGACTCGTCGTGTTTTATGTGTATATCGAACATTAAAATGATTTTCACTGTCAAGGAACGACCTTCGAGGATGAAATGGCAGTGAGTGAACCGAGCCGTTTCCTTGCTATAAAATCATGTTTTATGTGTGTTACATGACGTTTTGTTATGACCCGCTTCTTAGTTCATAAAATTGAAGTTACGTTACCTCTGCTGTACTGCAAGCGTAGGAGTTCAGTTGGTCAAAATACGAGTGAAGTATACAATTTGTTTTATGATTCGGCAATGTTTTATGTATACTTGAGATTGTTTCAACAGATAATGTTGCATTTAGTGATGATGTTTGACAAAACGAATAAAATAATAATTTTTTCAAATTTATTTTTACCAATATAATGTATAGGTAAAAATTTAAAAGTGGATTTTTTTATTGTTTTCATCCAGTGGTGATAGAAACATATGGAGTATTTAGGCTAAATTCTCTAGAATTTTTCAAATGAATTGGAAAGATAATGTTGAAATTTACTGAAGACCCAAAATCAAACTCCTTCTTGATTTAGCGAATGATTATAGCAATTCAGAGAGGCAATGCCGCTTCAGTTAAGGGCACACTTCCCATTTCCGGAAAATTGGATGAAATTTTTTTATAACAACAAAAACTAGGTGTTCGGTGATTTGGAAACAGTAACTTCAGGACAGGAATTCAAAAAAATAGTTTCGATCTCCAATCATTTGCAAACACAATGAGTACCCCTGTACCAATGAATAAATTTGATAATTTTCCTGCACTGTCAGCTCCCAGTACTTCAGGAACTACTGCAAAAATGTCGAACTTTCAAACCTCAAACCTTCCTAGAGCCAGAGGATTTTCAAACTTGGACTACTCAGTAGAAGAAGACAACAGCTTCAACACTAACAGGCCTGCGATATACGAGGATATATTGAAAAATTCTTAACCTACTATAGAACCAAACAAAATTTCAATGTCAAAATATTTTATTTCTCAACATATTCTCCTCTTAATTGGATACATTTATTACAGCGAACCTGCAACTCTCTAGACCTTTCTAAAAAAATGTTTCTTATTGCTCTGCAAACCAGACCTCCACAGCTTTTATTACCTCCTCGTTGGAAGAAAATTTACGACCTTTTAAACTTTTGTTCAGTTGAGGAAAGAGATGTTAGTCAGACGGAGCCAAATCTGGTGAATAAGGGGGGGTGTTCTAGTAATTCAAACCCTAAATCACGAATTTTTTGCATGGCAACATGAGATTCGTGTGCAGGGGCGTTGTCCTGCAAAAACAAAACACCTTTGGATAGCTTTCCGCGTCTTTTCTCTTTAATTTTTTCCCGTAGAGTGGTCAGTAATGTCCAGTTAATGTTCTACCCTTATCCAGAAAATCAATCATGATTACTCCATGGCAATCCCAAATAACTGAAGCAAGAACTCTTCCAGCAGATTTTTGGACACGAAACTTTTTAGGTCTTGGAGAAAACCGGAGTGTCGCCATTCCATCGATTGTTGCTTTGTTTCTGGATCGTAGAAATGTACCCAAGTCTCATCCATAGTAACAATTCGGTTTAAGAAGTCTACATCGTTTTCAAATCGAGCACAGATCGAACGCGATGCTACTACTCTTGCACGCTTTTGGTCAACATTCAAACATTTGAGGATCCATTTTGCAGCAATTTTTCTCATGTCCAAATTGACGTGAACTATATATGATGAACGCGTTCGTATGAAATATTCAGTGCTTCAGATATCCGTTTTAGCCCAATTCGACGGTCTGTTGAAATCATGTCATGAACTGCATCGATATTTTCGGGGACTGACACAGTAACTGGCCTTCCCGATCGGTCATCATCTTCAATGGAAAATGCATGATACTATAAAATATAGAGATATGCTCACTAGAAGAACGCAATTGAGACACGGCCGCGCATGACGTCACTAAGTGACAAATTTGCGAATTTGGTCCTTATTGCACCGTCTGATTACATTAGCTTTTGTTAGTTTTGTGCAAGTAAATCCGCTTTCTCATTTACTGAGTACTATGAATAGACAAAATGTACCATTTATGTGTACAATATATATACCTGCCCCCTTTAAAGCTGGTATTTAGACTTTTAAAGGAGTAATTGAAGTTTGGTTGAGTGATATTCAAAATTTGTTGTGGGTGAAGCAAACACTGAATATTGATTTGTTGGATCAGATGATCTGTATAATTCATCTGAGACTGATAATGGTAATCAGTAAAAGCCACCGTCGGAGACAATGATCCAGCGGATAATTTTGGTGTTGAAAGGAATGTATGGCTTATCTGCACAGCATTTATTAGTGATGTATCCATGTCACAGAAGATGAAATCTTCAAGTCTAGGTGCATAGAACCCCTCCAACTATATTAAATATGAAAATGTGTTCAACAATGCAGAGTTTGTGATAGAAGAACTTTCCACAGGAATATCAAAGTAAATGTTCATTACGAATGTGAATTCTGCTGACAAGTTAAGAGAAAGCTAGGAAAACTTGTTGGGTACGCGGCAGCATGCAGGAAGCATACTGCTCTTACGAGGCTTGTTTGGTAAGTCCGTGACTTTTTAAATTTCCCGCGCAGTAACTTTAAATGCAACACTGCTGCTGTCAACCACCATCTTTCAATAGACTACTGTCAAATTTTGAGCAAGCTGCGACATTTGGTTTGTGTTTGACAGCAATTAGAAGCAGACAACCTCGTGAATTTTAACAAAAATGGAAAAAAGTGAATTTCGTGTGTTGATTAAGCATTATTTTTTGCGTAAAAAAAACATAACTGAAACCAAGGAAAGACTTGATAAATACTATGGGAACTCTGCACCATCAATTGCAATGGTTAAGAAGTGGTTTACTGAGTTCCGTTGTGGTCGTACCAGCACAAGTGACGCCGTACGTTCAGGTCGCCCAAAAGAGGTCATCACGCCAGAAATCGTCGATAAAATCCATGGAATGATATTGGACGATCGGAGAATAAAAGTACGTGAGGTAGCTGAGGCTGTAGGCATCTCAACTGAGCGAGTACATCACATTTTACATGAATATTTGGACATGAAGAAGCTATCCGCGAGATGGGTGCCGCGATTGCTCACACTCGACCACAAGCGCAACCGTGTGACCACTTCAAAGGAGTGTTTGGCAAAGTTCAATCGCAATCCGGGCGAGTTTTTACGCCGTTATATAACCGTAGACGAAACATGGATCCATCACAATACCCCAGAGACCAAGGAACAATCAAAACAGTGGGTGTCAACTGGTGAACGTGCACCAAAGAAGGCTAAGGTGCGTCTGTCAGCCAACAAGGTTATGGCCACAGTTTTTTGGGATGCACGCGGTGTCATTCATATAGATTACTTAGAGAAGGGTAGAACGATCAACGGCGAATATTATTCAGAGCTTTTAGACAGATTCGATATTGATTTGAGGCAAAAACGACCACATTTAGCGAAAAAAAAAGTGCTGCTTCATCAAGACAATGCACGAGTGCACACGTGTGTAGTCACTATGGCAAAAATTCATAAATTGGGCTACGAACTACTACCCCATCCAGCATATTTTCCAGATTTAGTCCCTTGCGACTATTTTCTTTTCCCAAACCTGAAGAAATGGCTGGGTGGTAAGAGATTTGGGTCGAATGAAGAGGTTATAACCGAAACAAACGCCTATTTTGAGGGCCTTGAGAAAACCTATTATTTGGAAGGAATAAAAAAACTGGAAAAACGCTGGACTAAATGTATTGATCTAAAAGGAGATTATGTTGAAAAATAAAACGCTTATTTGCCAATTTTTTTTTTTCTTTATTCAAAAAGTCACGGAGTTACCAAACAGCCCTCGTATAACACTTGTTCCAATATTTCGATTAAGTTTATCGTCATCATCTGGGAAAGAGTGTCCCTGAGGTTGTATTTTAAGTTTTAAATACAAGTAGCTATGTTGTGCGTTTTTTGAATTTTATTATTGTTGTTTCCGACTATAAAAGTTTAATTAATGGTGATGGCAACCTTTAAAGACTCTTACTAATTGTTTTAATATGTACATTGCAATTGTTAACTTATATTTTATAATAGCTATGCACACAACCGCACGGACACTCCAATTCCCTGATGATGACAATAAACTTTGTCGAAATATTAGAACAAGTGTTATAAGATTATACTTTCTGCATAAATTTACGGAAGGTACAGAATCTGATTTCAATTTAGGACGCCTTGCAGAAAAATCCTTCAGCCTATGTTTCAAACTATACTCCTCTTTTAGAAAATGCTCAGAGTAAATTCTGGCGTTGGTGACATTGAATTTAAATCGCTGACCACACCTTTGCACCCATATTCCGCATAAAGTCGTATTTTTAGGAAACGAAAAATAGCTGCACTTGGTTTTGACCTTTAAATTGTTATTATTATTACAATTTACAACGGCGAATATAACCATTTTCGTTCAAAATGAGGCAAAAACACTTTGAAAACACCCGTTACCCATAAGACAACATACAGCTGCTCACTACTTTTGTCACTTACTGACGTCATCGATAGGAGGGGCGTAGAGGGAAGATGCGCGTGAGCATATCTAATTCGTTTGTAGTATCATGTGGAAAATGTATCTCTTTTGAAGCTTGCAGTCCAATTTTTCACGGTCGCATACGAAGGACATTGATCACCAAGGGATATCTTCGTAAATCTGCTTATCTCATTTAAATACAGGTACTTGATGATGGCTCGATACTCCAATTTTTCGATTTTCACAATTTCGGTGGACATATTTTTTCTTTTAATTTATTACGTAACTCTGGTTTACTTTTTTGACTCAAACTTTACACTGACACTTCTAATAAGTTATTGTTCGTTGCTATGGTAACGCAATATTTTGTTTATGCAGGGAACTGGTCTAGGCTAACTAGATATCAATACATCCTCGTATAGTACTGCCAAATCACTAGGTCTTAATGTGGAAAAATATTGGGAACACTTGCTGTATGACATTGTTTGTCGAATACTAGATGGGAAGGGAGTTTTAAATAAAACATTTGCTGAAGTCATCAAGGAACTGTGATCAGGAGATTCGTCGGATCGAGTGGTCAGAAGTTAAATACAAAGATTTGCACTACGTTTTATGAGTTAGGCCCAGAGATGCCCAGGAGTTTTTACGAAACCAGCTGGAGGGACTACATGAAGACGTGAATATAGAGTAACGGATAAGCCCAAACTCATTGAGACCGAGTTTGTCAAGAACAGAAGATTATCTCAAATTTTAGAAATTACTGTAAGTATTTAAAATATAATATAAAAAATACAAAATTGTTAAAATTTAATGTTTACATAAATAAGCTTAACTATAAAGTACAAACAACACCAGCCCCAGAACAGAGCCCTGGGGTACTCCAATTCCATTGGGCCTAGCTGTTATTACGATTTTAATACTTGGAGTACGAGTTCTAAGAACCAATCAATAGGTTTTCCTCTAACTCTAAAATTATAAAGTTTTTGCAATAAAAGCTCGATTTATATCACAAAATAAATCTGTAGTAATTTCATTTGTTTCTACATCTTCCAAAAATTTTTCAATTAGAGAATATTGTTGAACAACCTTCATGGAATCCATGTTGGTTTCGAAGAAATTTATCAATTTCAACAGGAATTCCGTCAAAGAATAATCAAGTCTTTTAAAATAACAAATTTCAATATTGTCTCAATTAGAATTATACTTTACTCTCCTATCAAATTCATATTTTTTACAATACTCGTATCCGACAAAATTTAAGATCTGATTATTCAAACATATCATATGTCGTCAAGTTTAATGAACACACTGTATTATTCAAATTAATGATTTTGCCGACTCATCTGCACAATGATAAAATTCAACAAAGTGTATTTCAATCCTTTCTTTCTTAGAAAATATTATTCAAAACATCTTTGACGTGAACTCTTATGTTTCTATTAAATTTAGAATAATAAACATGATAAGATTAAATAGTTGATTTCAAACATAGGTGAAAACGATTGAGACTCAATAAAAGATAATGAGATAACTTCAAGTCAATTCGAATGGTAATTTTATCATGAATATTCATCGATGCATAAATGAATATTATTTGTGAAAAATCATAAGCGTACTGAAATTTTCAATATGACTTCGGAAACAAATTCTAATGGTTATTTCTATTCTGGTCTCCGAAATTCGTTATAAACAAAGCGTGGTTGAAAATTTGTCGTTGATAACGTGCAATTTATAAGTAAAATGATCCAACGAAGAGAGGGAATTTTGAAAATTACACTGCTGTTCCCGATGTAACAATGCTTACATCCCTACCAATACATTAAACTTCATCGCTTTACTTGGGCGTTGCTATGGTTACTAAATTAATAATGTCTGCCATCTAGAGAAAAATTAATTATGCAGTATCAGTCAAAAAGTCGTGATGAAAGAAAGTTGCGTTTTCTTCAATGGAACACCCTTTATATTATTCCATATTTCGATTCTGCTCGACATTCTAAAGAAAATGGATTAAGCATATCCTAAATTTAACCTGTTTCGAAATATCAAATTTGGAGAATAACTTTATTCTCTCAAATTTATTAAACAAAAAACCCGAAATTATAAATATTCATTATGAAAATTACACAAGGGAGTATATGGATAAAATTAAATTTTGATTATAATTTTTTGAGAGAAAATAAAAATGCGTAATAGTTCAGGGTTGATAAAAATGCATTTAACGAAAAAGTGCATTTTCTGTCATGAATATCCTTGATATTTTGAATTTTATGAAAACATTAGTTATGCCAGAAAAAAAAAAGAAAGAAAACAACATTTAACGAACAACAGATAGTTCTTTGGAATCCTATTCAATAAGGCGCTCAAAGTCACCTCCAGACAGTAATGAATTCGCTAAAAAAATGTTTGTAGTGAATCTGAAATTATGTTGGAAACAATGGTAGAAATTTCATGCCTTATCTTTACTTGCAAGTATTCGAGATTTTGCGGTCTATCTCATTATAGACTACATTTTTTGTCAACGCACAGAAAAAAGTCAAGTGGGTTCATATCATGAGACTTATCTGGCCATTCAATTGCCCCTCTGCGACCATTGCATTTATCAGGAAGAGTTTTAATATTGGTACCCGAAATGTGAAGGATCCTTGTTGAAACTGTATTCGTTCTGCTGGCAAATTAGGATTGTTATTTTTTGGGAATGATCGTATAAGCTCTGTATAATATGCAAAAGTAATAAATATTGTTCAGAAGTCAAATTCTGTTAATAAAATAGGATCTATGACGAGTCGACCAATAATCCCACACCATACATTTACTTTTTGTGGTCGTTGAGTGTGAACTTACTCCATATAATGTGTATTTTGGTCTTACTATACCTATAGTTGTGTCGGTTTACGTGCCTGTTTAAAAAAAAATAATGTATTTTCGTCACATAGAGGATGGAATTTTTGCAGTTTGCAAATTTTTTGAAAGGAATTTCGACTTTGTTGTGTCGAATTTATTGAATTTTCCAACACATCCAACATGACTTTCAATAATTTTCTTCATTTGTAACGCTTATTGGTCTTCCACTTTTTGGTCGATCTTTGAAAACTCCATCGGTTTCATAAAAACGCTGCAAAGTTTTTGAAACGTTTGATTTAGAAAGAGGTTCCCGATCGGGATGCAATTCATTAAAAATATCCATTACTTCGTCTTCTATCACCATATCCTATGATCACTAAAATATCAATAAGCTCGGTTTCACTTTTTTGCGCGAAAATTATTCACACTAAATGTATTTTCATATACATTTATTTTCTTATAGATTTTTTCGTTATTCATAATTTTTCCTTATTATCTATTCGTTTTTTGGGCCAATAATATTACGAAAAAAATTCAATTACATTTCCTGTAGATTTTCAAAAGATCAAAAGAGATTTCTACTGAAATTTCAAAATTTGCCACCGTCTTTGAGTTTTTGATGTTTCAAAAAAATATTAAAAATTTTCAGTTAATTTTTCAAGACCTGGAAAAATTTGTTGACAGGTTTTGTAGATCTGCTCAAGGAAAATAAAACAGTTTATGTAAAAACATTTGATATATCCCTTTCAGTTTTCGAGTTTTTGATATTCAAAGATCAGAATTATAAAGGGATATTTTAAGTCATCACGAAATGATCATATCTTACAGTTTAATATTTTTCTCTGAGTTTACTATTCGAAGTATGGAATGAGTCGATGGCATTTTTTTGTGAACTCGTTCAAGAACTATCAAAATGTTTCTATCCATTTTTGTGATATCTGGTTTGGTTTTCGCACTTTAGGCGTTTAAAAAAAATACGAATATTTTTCTCAATATATGACAACAATTGAACTATTTCTTTAATTTTTTTAGATATGACGTATCGTTTCCGAGTATTTGGAGTTTATAAATATATATATATATATATATATATATATATATATATATATATATATATTAAGTTTTTTTCGCAATTAAAATTATATAGACGTTTGCATTGCGGAAAAAAATCCAACTTATCTTTCGTTTTTTTTTTGAAATAATTCGCGGGCTACCAATGTTACAGAAAAAAGTTTTCAACATTTTTGTAGGTTTTTTAAATGCGGTCAAAAAAGATATCATGGTAAATTGTAAAAATATCAACAGCTTCCGAAATATTCGCTATTGTTCAAAATTGTACATTTCCATTATCAGGTTTGAGGGATTTTCACAATTTTCCGTTCAGTTTTTCTAAAAACGGTCTGTTTGGAATTCGTCAAATCGTCAGAACTCTATCGATTGCAATTCAGAAATTCTAGTTTTGTTTGTCGGTTTTGCCTCATTTTGGGCTTTAGCGAATACCTACATTCTTTTCCAAAAATCGTCCGGGGAAAACACTTTCCGATCCAGATTCTGATCAATTCATCGGGGAATATAAAGCTATATCTTGACTGATTTTGAAAGCGATAAATTCAACGGTCTTGAGTGAAACGGGAGAAGCAAAAACGTAAAAAAATACCAAATGTGCCGAAATTTTGTTCCAAGTTTTTCAGCCGAGTTGAAATTGGAAGGGTTTTCCCCCGTGGGGGCAATAAAAGGGTTAAATCCCTCACTCTAGCAGTTCCGGAGACATAACGATTTAAATTTTTGGTCCGGACAGACACCTCCATTTTTCAAAAAGTCTTAAAATTCAGTCCTGAACATTTCCTTCAAAGCAACTAGTGGTCTAAATCCAAAAATAAAAAAGTTGGGCCTCCTCTGAAAGAGGGGAAAGTCGAGGAAATGATAACAAAATCATACCATTTAGTATGCTTTGGATTTGACTATTAAATTATAAGTATTGTAATTTATCTACTTCACCGCTAATGACCCAAAGGGTTGATGAGGTTATTTGAAATAAATAAAAAAAATTCATAACTCACATTTTAGATATAAAATGATATCAGATATATTCAAACAACAATTCCTGAAAACCAAATGGATATCTATGGTAGATATGTTGAACTTAAGATATATTGGAAAACTTCATCAAAGACCACCTGCGTGAGGCTTCTAATTTCAGTATTGAAACAAAAAAATTACGACAAAAACGTTACTACAAAAAAGTAACTCACCAAAAACACTTGAAAACTAATAAACCATATACACGCACAAATCCCATACTCGCGACAAGACAACGTCTTTAAATTCCCTAAAAAACCGACTGACAAAAAACGACAACTACCTTCGAAACCCTCGTCCCTCCACTTCCGTCTTTCGACAATGGTCATTGCACCTTCTTACGCAACCCCATATTACCATCAATAAAACGAGGTCCTTACACAATCAACCCTTTCGACCTTCGAAGATAGAATCGCTTTTTATTTTGAAAGTGAAATTTTTATAGGTGCAATCCGATAATAGCCCTACAGGTAAGTGAAGGGTTGCGGAGTTATTGAAAACGACACGCAAAAAACCACAATCCACGGCCAGACTCGTTTTGTCAATCGTCAAGGTTGGTGCACAGGTGATTCGAAACAAGTGATTAATGGTGCTGGTGAAATTAATGAAGCGAGAATTCAAGGTAAAGATATTTCTAGATCTGATCTTTTTCTGATTGCGGAAATGCCAAAACGAATCGATTTTCAGTTGTTAGTGGGTTGAAATTTTCAAATTTTTGTCATAAACAGTCAGAAAGCTGACATTGACGAATAAACTATCTTTCTGTGGAATTAGGACACATACTTAAACTCCTGAGAATATATTATTTAGTTAGCATCAGAAGCCAGTATGTTTCGGCAATTTTTTTAATAATATTTAATATTTTTTGACGTCTATCTATATTTTTTTATTAGTAGTAAACTTTGAAGTTTCTATATAATCAAATAAAAAATGAAATAAACAACCAGTCGTCTCTTCTAATGTCAAACAAAAGTCTTTTAATAATAAAACAGTTCTTTTATAACAAAACAACAAGAAGTCAAAACTCATTAACTAAGTTGAGTTGACTATTAAATTGAGATATTATTATCAATTAGAGAAAAATATACCCACTCAGAGAGTAACTTGTGGCATCTATAGTTACTTTTTGTTATATACTGTCGTTGCCTATCGGCATTAATTATGAGTGGATTCGATTTGATTTTGAGAGCTTCCAGAAATTGTTTCTGACGAGTGGGTTACCACGAAACAGCTGTCAAAGGTTGGAACTCTCGGAATCAAATCGAAAAATACTCTATTTTCACCTACTCATATATCTATTAGAAATTAGAGATATACCAATCCAATGAAAGGCTTGTTCAGTTCACATCACACGCCATTATTACGAATTATTTTGAAAGTACAAAATGTCCAATGAATTCGAAATACGGATAATCGCACCGATATGTTTGTTTTTATATCCTGGTTTAGAATTTAGGCTCCTGTCCATCCCGCTCCCGCGTGTTCGCGTCGGCTTCAAGAAACCTCAAGACGTTTTTATGCTCAAGTGCAATCTCGCAAATCTCACGAGATCTCGCCCATTTTTCGGCCGAGATCTCGCGAAAACGAGATCTCGCGAGAACGATATTGCATTCCCTACTTGTGGCGTATAGACTCCTTACATTGAGTAAATTACTTTCACCATAGAGTGTTTGTGTATCAAATAGTCTGGATTTTACGAAGACGTAGAAGGGTAGCGGTTTTTTCCTATTTTTAATCCCGACTTCTATCTCGGGATCCCGAGATCCCGACATCTAAGTCGGGATTCTATCTCGGGATCTCGAGATCCCGACATCTAAGTCGGGATTCTATCTCGGGATCCCGACTTCTATCTCGGGATCTCGAGATCCCGAGATAGAAGTCGGGATTTCGACTATATCGCCTATACCTATCTACTCTTTGTAGTCAACTTCAGTCGTCACTCGTCAGTCTTTACACTCTTTACGTATGCGAGGTTGTGAACTCTAAATATAATTCGTTTCGTCAGGAAGGATAGAAAACCCATGGCTGATTCAGAGCAGGTCGGGATCTCGAGATCCCGAGATAGAAGTCGGAATCCCGACTTAGATGTCGGGATCTCGAGATCCCGAGATAGAAGTCGGGATCCCGACTTAGATGTCGGGATCTCGAGATCCCGAGATAGAAGTCGGGATCCCGACTTAGATGTCGGGATCTCGAGATCCCGAGATAGAAGTCGGGATTAAAAATAGGAAAAAACCGTGGCCCTTCTACGCCTTCGTAGGATTTGTTGTAAATGATTTTTATTATTGTGTTCTGAATCACTTGGACGCCGTTCAGTACATTATCAAACATGCCACCCCATACTGTGATGCAATATCTAAGAACCGATTCAACTAATGAATTATATATAAGTGATAGCGATTTCTTAGTCACAATATCTCGTATATTGTAGAATTAATATGCTAAGTTCCTAAGCCTGGTAACAATGTGAGAAGCATGGATATCCCATCTCATATGCTGATCCAAAAATACCCCTAGATATTTAATTTTAGTAATCTTTTCAATTGTTGGACATGTACACATGTCACCAGTACAGTTTGGGGTATGGATATTTATTTTTTTTATCTGGTTGGTCACTATTCAATATGGTGAAGGTTATGAATTTCGTTTTACTTATATTAAGGTTGAGAAGATTATCATTCAGCCACATCTTTATATTTTTTAATTTATATTTTTTAATTCATCTTCTGCGTCTTCATAAACTTGTTGCCATGTGTTTCCTTTAGAAACTATTGCTGTGTCATCGGCATAAGAGATAAGGTGCCATTTGAAATTATTGATACAACTTATACTGTTAAATGTATATCAGGAAAAGTATTGGTCCAAACACTGTGCCCTGAGGTACACCTAGGGATATTTTACGTGGTTTACTGATATAATTGCCAACTTTTACTGATTGAACTCTGTGTGTCAGGTAATTTTTCACGAATTCAGTATGTGTAAAGGTTGTCAAAAAGTTTGTTATGTGAAACAGTGTCAAAAGCCTTGGCCAAATTGAGGAAGATAAGCTAGGCATCTTTCTGAACTGTCCAAGACTTGTGTTGATGAATTCATATTGACTGTTAGTTATTACGTTGTTTCTTTAAAAAAAATCAGTTAACCGGTTTTTCAGACAATGCTCTAGATGTTTTGCAAAGATACAAAATACTGAAATCGGGCGGTAGTTACCCAGTTCGTATTTATGACCTGATTTGTACACAGGAGTGACTACGGATTATTTCCATTGACTTGGTATGATACCAGTTTCGCAACTCAGATTCATTATGTGCATATGTACAGCTTGGCAAACATGGCTGCAATTGTGAGAATATGCACGCCCATGACGCGCATTAGTCGTACGACGGACTATCCAGTGATAATCACGTGATTGTTCGCACAAGAAATGGGAATTTCACAATCTCAGCTATGTTTGCCAAACTGTAGTTTCGCTAGGAACCTATGATTTTATTTTATTAATTTCGTTGTGATCCTGTCTGAGCCAGGAGTGCAATTATAATAAAACAATAAAATATCTAACTTTATGCAAGCAAATCACCAAGTACCTCAAGGATCAAATCTAGGTCCATTTATCTAACCATATCGTGAAAGTAAACGCATTAAAAATATTGTATACCATGATATACTAAACTGCCAAAAGCATTTTAAAAAACATAAATTTTCGAAAATTTTAAAATGAATTATTTGAATTATTATTTACTAATTTCTGAATATATAATATTTTAGTATATAAATATGTACGATAAATAAATAAATAAATGAGTAAATGAATAAACAACACAATATAAAAACAATAAAAATACAAATGAAACCTAAAGTAAAACCTAAGTATGATATGATATCAGCGATTTACTGCTTTCCTACGCTTAGAATAGAACATAGGCATCTCCGCTCACCAGGGATCTAGATGAAATTTCTGATCTTTATAAATTTTACTAGTAGCAAAAAATGTCGAATGACACTGATCATGCTGGTTTCAGTATAATCAAAAAGCTTCCAAATATTCTAATCAATTTTGAGAATTTAAACCTACCACAGTCTGAAAATGTTAATTCGAGGAAATCTGTACAGTGTAGAAATAAAATTTTGTGTTGTTGACAAAACATTAGTGACCACGCAATTACTGTCTTTTTTGTATCGAAAACCACAAAATTAAAATTATTTTCCTTTTTTTTAAACAGCAAAAAAATGAGAAAGTGTCAGCACCACCTTTTATAATCACCACATCTTCACGTAATACTTAATGAAGAGTTAACTCGAGCTTACAGGTACAGATATATTTACTTATTTCAACAGAATACTCATAATCATTCACAAGACTGGAAGAATATTTTGTCTGAGAAGTACTGCAATGAGAAACATTGCACAAGTATCTGTAATATATAATTCAATATACATTGTGGTTTTAAACAGGAAAGTAGTTGTTTTCTGACAGGTATTTGCCAACGTTGTAGGTGTATATGGAAACGACCTTGGTTATTAAACATTTACTGCTTGTTATATATAACCCGCACATGCTATGTCTTTGAGTACACACTACGAGTGTATGAGGAAGTATTATTATTATTATTATTCAAATATGAGCTTTCTGTCACCTTCTCAACGAAATTCAATTCTGAATATTTTTTCGATATTTTTCAAATTGGACATACACACTTTACTCCAGAGCTGCAAGATACGAGACATTTTTAATTTTTAAGGCGCTCGTAGATTGCGACAATTAGAAAATTTCATCATGAGTAACTTTTTGTCATAAAATTAACAAAATTTCAATCAGTGGACAACTTAGGAGGACACATCGTATCAAAGAAGATACAAACTATTGAGTTCTGAGATATAAAATGTAGATATAAGTGCTTCAAACAGTAATCATAGAATGTAGGTATAGCGCTGAAAAATGAAACTTTGAAAAAGTTTTGAAAAAAATTTTTTAATGCAAATTTTCATAACGGTTTTCAGAGAATACAAATCAATTTAGAAACAAAATTCAAACAATGACATAACGACGTTACCCAGAAACAAGAATTAAAATATTTCTGTTTCATTTCTATAATGTAACCACAAACGCAAAATAATAATTGTCAAAACTATCACAATAGCCCAGGCATATTAGCGCTCTAGCCCCTAAAAATTGCTCGAGAGCTGGATATCATTTTAATCCCTCTTAGGGGTCCTAAATAACGGGTATATGAGTTTGCGACGGTTTTTAGGTTGTGCTTCAGATTTGAGAGCCTAAAGAGCGCGAAATATTCGCACTTTTTTCATTTTTTTGTGTATAACTTAAAAAGTACGCATTTTACAGAAAATATCAACCAATCATTTTTTAAAGACTATTAAATTTTGCTTCCAATGACGTCTGCGTCATTGGAATCAGTTCAGCTTTCCAGCCGCAATTGCCCGTCAAAGATAGGAGATTTTTACCAACTCCTCTAAAAAGTTGACAACCCTTCAATTCTAACACCTGTAGGTTGAAAATGACTACTCCAATTGAAATATATCATAGAGCTAAAGTTGTAGAAAATTTAATTCCCAATCAGAATCTTTTCAGAATTTGAAATTAGCTTGATGTAAAGCTGAGATATGAATTTTATACCAAAAAAAGGTCATATAGTGCCAAATTTCCGCAGGTATGATACTTCGTCTGAACATTAATTAGTTCAAGTGAAAGTTAATGCATCAATTATATTTGATTCAATTTAGTCAAGATCTGATTACGGAGGTAACTACAAGTACCTGATCAACCATTAATCAGGTACCAGATGATCAACAGTACAGGGGAGAGAAAATGAGAACGATTATAACAAAGCATTTTAAATTAATTAAATGAGTCATTACATTTAAGAGGGGGTTAATTACATGGGTCATTACAATCAATAGGGGATGTTGACAGCCGTCATATCCTGCCTACGATTATCAGGATTTACTACAAATTGTGAAGATAATTTACAGTTTCCAAATCACATGTCGTAGCTGGTACGCCTTCTTTTAGACGGCCGTCTTTTAGACGGCCGTCTTTTAGACGGTACCTTGAGTTGCATTAGGACCCACAGAAGGGCGAGAATGGAAGAAGGTATCACGGCAAGAATTGTGGTACCTTCCTTCTGCGGCTACTAAATCAGATTCATTCGCCATCCTATGCAATACAGCAATACCGCTTTCATCTCCTCTGGCAGTTGCAGTATCTCTGATTTTTTTTCATTGTCTCATCTAGGGTCATAATCATACGCACTGTTTCACGTCTGTGAACGGGGAGCTTTTTTTGTTTGGCCTTGAAGCTCTCAGAGGCATCCTTTCCACAGTACAAGCACAGTTCCTTGAAGTTGAATTTTGGTACTTCCTCACGGCATCTTTTCATACTACTTCCTTCACCTGCTTCTTTTTCAGCCTTCACAATGCTAGACTCCTTAGTGTAGACACCTTTGCGACACTTCTCGTGAACGACAACAACTTTCTGTGTTTGCAACCACGTGTAATGCCCATCCTTTCTCCTTCTACTGGCCTCAATGAACGTTTTAAGTGACTTTTCTTTTAATCTCCCTCTATCCTCGCCCTCTCGTACAACATTCCGGCATATAAAACAAGTTACACTCGCCATGTTGCGCCTGCTATCCATCCAACTCTCTTTTTGCTTTTTCAGCAGTAGATCTATAATCCTGAAATTAAATATTGAGTAATTACCTAAAAGAAAAATTGGAAAAGAGAAAGTGTTGAAGTAAATTAGCTAACCAGTCTTATAAATCCGAAATTCTTTCCTTTGTTAATATAAACTTCACTAGTCGCTCCGTAAGTAACAATGATATACACATTCACTCGCCTTCATTAGATCACGTTATTTAACTAACTGAAGATATTACATCAATGCATGTGCATTTATACAGATAAACTCAATTACCTATCTATACCTGACTGTAATTACAAACTATCTATCAGCCAGTAACCCAGGTATTTACCTATTACAATAACAAACAATATTAGTCAATAATTAATTCCAAGAATGGTGCTAACAATATTACAGGTTCAGGAGTAGGCTATATGGGAAAATTGTTTTGAGTTCAAGTTGAGTTAATTATATTTACTTTTACTCGAAAAAAATGCAAGAAACTGAAAAGTTTTGAGTTCAGACGAAGTTTCCTGCCATGGTCTGCCTTGGCGGAAATTTGGCGCTACGACCTTTTTTGGTGTAGAATTCATATCTCAGCACTGGAGAAAGCGAATTTCAAATTTCAAAATGCGTCTAATTGAGAATGAAATATTCTATAACAATGGTCCTATGAGATTTTTCAATCGGAGCGGTAATTTTCGACCAACAGGCGGTGGAAGTTGAGGGTTGTCAACTTTTTAGCGGTAAAAAAAGCCAACTTTTGACGAGCAATTGCAGCTGAACGGCCAAAAGGATTACAATATTGTAAAAATAGTTCGACGCGGAATTTGATGACCTTTAAAAAAAGATGAAACAATATTTTCTGTAAAATGCGTGTTTGTCGAGTTATACGCGAAAAACTGAAAAAAGTGCTAAAATTTCGCGGTTTTTAGGCTCTCAAATCTGAAGCACAACCTAAAAACCGTTGCAAACTCATATACCCATTATTTAGGACCCCCAAGAGGGATTAATACGATTTCCAGCTCTCGAGCAATTTTTAGGAGCTAGGGCCCTTTTTAGCGCTAACTTTCTTGGGCTACAAGATAATTCTGAAATATTTTCGAAAATCATGAGCACACATACGTTCATAGAAAACATTTGTTCTTTCTGCTTGTAACTTTCGTGTAGGTATATGTTATTTAACCTGCTACTCAAGTCATTAAGAATAAAATAAATAATGATGGTAAGTCTACTCATCGTTAGCTAGTTAATTTATTGATCGAATATTCTAGTGCATTGTTGTGTCCAGTGACCATGGTTCTTTTGGATTAGTCTAGACTAATGAAGACTGGTTCGTGATGAAACGGAAATTGTTGCATAAGAGTCACATAACGGCAAAAAGGAATAAACTTGAATCTGTTAATGATTTCAAGTATAATGAAAGAAAAAACAAAATAAATTCTATTTAAATGCATCATGGTATGAAATTTTGTCTCCAGACAGTATTCTTGCTATATTCAAGTCACGATTTACTATAGGTACTATAAAATATTCGTGTTGAATTTTCATTAAAAAAACAAATTACCAATTCAAAAACGGTGACAATCGCTCAAATATATATAGCTTCTTTATTTAGTATTCATATATTATATCACAAAACCTATGAATTTAATCGATTTAACTCTCAAAATATCTTGAGCGTGATTTTGCTTGGAAAATAGTTGAATGCACAATAATTTAATAAAATCCCGAGACCGCATAGCGGTCGAGGGCCAAAAAGAAAAATTATGCAAAAAAAAATAAAGAGTTCAGTCCATTCAAATTTATAGGTTGAGTGGTATATATGGGCTATGTCATTCCCTGAATAAATTAGAATAGTTAAGGAATTTTATTGATAATAAAATTTGACATTTTCTAAAAAATTTTTTACAAACAACCAATCCTAATTTAAATATTTTTGCAATTGAAGTAACCTTTATGGCAAAGTTTGCAAGTAAACATTTCAAATTCTTACACGCATTTTTACAGACTTATTTCAAAATATGTGTAGGTATAAGAATTCTATCAAAAATACTTTTACTGAAATGAAAAAACAATATTAGGTTATTCAAACGATTAGGAAATTCCTGAATATCTTAGATTAAAGCCTACAGCAAAGAATTTTATTGGTATTAATGTTTGACATTTTCTAACAATTTTAGAACAAAAACAAATCTTGAATTTAATATTTTTGGGCATCCCAACACAGGTAATGCATTGAAGTAGCCTTTGTGGCAAAGTTTGCATGTAAGCCATATGGCAACAAGTTTGAGAATTATTTTTCACTATATCGGAGTCACGTGTGGTATTCGATAGATTATTTTTTAATGTCCCAATCATAGACACATTCTTTTAAAATGTTTTCGATTAATTTTTCACTTTTCATGCAAACTTATGATAGACGTAAAATCAAAAGAATCAGTGTAACACAATAAAAACAAATTATCAAAAAAGATTTCCACTATAATAACGCTGTGATTGGCCTGAACGAATCGAATGCTTCAAATTGATGGATTTTATTGGTTGCAAGAAATGTCAAAAAATAATAATTCTAATTTAATTAATTCCTGGTTTCTGCGAAAAGAGTGCATGGACACATTTGAAGATGAATGATTCTTGCACTGCGGCACTGAACAATTTTTTTTTGTATTACTTACTGGTCATATCAAAGCTAGGCTTTATGCATTGAATCAGAAAAATCGAACCAAATATATAACGACAAAGAAATAACCAACAATTTATGAACACCAGAACTTTTGACAGGATGTTTGTTTTCCTGGAGTTTTTCGTACAAATTTCAAAATGTAGATGTTGCCCACTCTGTGGTGATCGCGAATAGTTTTCCATAGCATAGCTGATGAGTTGAATGAATAAAGTACACCACAAATAATAAAGACGGTAACAGTAAAATAGCTTGCATGTGAATCCTCAGTAAAATCTTTATAGAAGTACATAAAAATGAAACTATGAACTGGGCTGGACACTTAGACAATTAGTGCAACAGATTGTCATCGACAATATATGCAATGGGAGTTTTGGAAAAACATATTGATCATGATGCACTCATGATGGTTTATTCTGGAAACTTCTACTCCGCCTTCAAGTTTGATATGGCAATTTGGGGTGCCAGCGCTGACTAAAAGAGAGTTTTTTATGTCAAAAATGTTTTTTGACGCTTTAAAAAAAATCACACATACGAAACCAGACATAAAGAATATTATGCTTATTCACTGCACAAAAAAAGCACTCTGAAAAAACATACATACAGGGAGATGAAATTCTATGATAAACCTCCACATGGAGTGAAAACCATGACGCTGCAGGCACATTCCTGAAATCTTGTAAAACCTATCACACATAAAATGTACTACCTTGCTTTTGAGTTAGTTGTAAGTATACTACTGTTGAAATAAATATATATATATATATATATATATATATATATATATATATATATATATATCTCTTTCTCATTTATTATTATTATTATCAACTGTTGTACATCCATGATCTCTGCTTGAACGTTCCTCGGTATACGGCGCTAATCCCCAAGGAAAGCCACCACCCCAGACCCCGAATGAAATATTCATCCAACGGAAATAGGATCTCGTTTTCCAGATCTCTCCATTTTCGTGTTTCCTCACAAAAGCCGCGTCACATCGAATTAGCCGTTTCTTTCCATGTTTAATCAGAATATTTGAACACGTCTTGTTAACCCGAGATTCGCGCTCATACCGTAAACATACCAGGCGACGGAAGATACGTGACAAAACTCAATTTGTTCAGAAATAACTCTGCCATGTTGCAATGTAATCAAGCCGCAAAAATGTATTTGTGTCTTCCCAGCGTTTATGATTTCATACGGCATTCATTCGTTTTGTTGTGATTGTCTTTACCTTGATTTGGGGAAACATTTCATTCTGATTACCTTTGTTCGAGAAGCCACTTTTTTTATAAGCCCTAGTTGAAACTCGGAGTCCTGAGTACAAAGTTAAGATCCTGATATATTAGATTATTTATGCTTTATAAGCTCGTTGCATGAAATACTCAAACAGTCTTTTCATACGTCTTCGTCTTCGCCTTCGTCTTTTTCTTCCTGAAGCCAATGATGGAGGTGCTCAGTCAGGGCAGTATCACCAGCACTCCTCTTACATAACATATTGATTATGTAATCGAGACAGGTAAATACAGGTAGTCTTCTTGAAGCAATAAATACTGTAACCGTTTTTCACTATTTTTCTAGAATTTTCCAATTTTATTTTAGTGAGTTTTTGTAGCAATTTTCCACGTATTATATGCGCTCTCTATCAAGCATTCAGGGGGGCAAGAGGTAATATTTTATACTATCAAATTATACTGCTGTTTTTCTTTATTTTTACGGTTATTTGTTTTTTATTTTTCGTGATTTTTCAACTTTTTTCTAGAAGGAGGGGGGGTCCGATCTCTGTGGTAATATATTATTGCGTTGTCATCAAAGTGGCACATGTGAACCAAATATCAGAGCAATCAGGGCTTGTTGAATAAAAGCTTGTTATACCTAATAAAAAAATACATATTAGTATCTTCAGCACTAAAATACGAGCGTTTTTTCTTTCCATCTTGTTTTCCATTGACTTCCAAGTGACTCAATATTATAATCATGTTTTGTGACGAGATTGAATCTTGGATTGTAATGAAACCTATATTTGAATATCGCAATTGTGCCTGAATTTTAGATATTCTAGTTATGCAAATGATATTGAGAATTTATTCAAATTAAATTGTTTGATTTGATGCGAACTTTTGAATTTACTGAAGTGAATTTACTGGAATATGGACTGAATACAAAGTATGATAGGACTAATGTATGGAATCATAGAAATTGTATAATTTGTTGATGAGTTTATTTATATCAACCCAGACTCTATCCCTTTACTGCATGATTTTTTTATGAAAAAAATGTTTTTGTTCTTGTAATAGTGGATAATGTTGGGGAAAAAAATAAAAAAATCAGTTTTTAAATTAAACAATTTTATTTGAAAATAATATACTATTGTATATTTACACAAACATGCATGTGAACATATAAAATATAACCAAATATTGGGAATTACTATTGAGGGAAACTTCGAAAACAATCCTTTTTCTTGGTGAAACATACACATAAACCACATTTTGGTACAAATAATTTGGGAATATCCAGTACATTCAGGATATTCTGTATTAGTCAGGAGTATTTTAGTCTGGTAAAGGTAAGTTTATTGGGCATTTCCTCGAATCAAAAACAAAAATTGTGAACACGAATCTGAAGGAATTTCGTGGAGGTCTGTTATACTTTTTGAGTTATGTTCATTTGAATCTTGAAAATCGACTTTCAAACACGATTTTTTTGGTCAAAGATAGCACAAAATCATTTTTATCGACACTTTATTCATTGCGTAATTAACTCTTATTTCCCAATAACAATCACTCACAATCACCAAAACCAAACGTTTTACGGAAAAACTTATTCGATTCACGTTTTTGTCTGCTACATATTATTTCAATGATGGGTAAACCAACTCAATTGGACTGAGATCAGGGTGATGAGGCATTACGAACTCATGAGAATTAATTCAAATTGACCGATGACGAAGGTTTACAAAATTACTATCAAGCAAAAACGGGAACCCAAGGATGTACTAATGAAATTGACTTCCCATATCCACGATGTAGGTACTCGGAAATTGCATATTCAAAAACTTTTTTCAAGCTCTCCCAAAATAGCTCAAAATCAGATTCAGTGATCATAATTGATATCAATTGTTGAATAAGATCGTTTCAAAATAAATTTACCCATGACCCCCTTGTTATGATTATTCTTGCCAGAATTCATATCATGAGAAAAAGCGGTAAAATTATCAGCTTCATGTGGGTGCCTAGCCATTGTGGCATTGAGAGCAACGAGGAAGTAGATAATGCAGCAAAAATAGCTGCTAACTCCAACTACCACGAAGATTTACCTCTCCTCCCAGAATATCTAAAGAAACAGAACAAAACGACTGGCAGAATCTTTGGAGTGAAACTGAAGCGAAATTGAAAATTTTCAAACCAACTGTGAAAAATCGAATCTTACCCTTGAAATTGACCAGAAGGGAACAAGTTGCTCTCACACGTCTGCGAATTGGCCATACAAAAATGACACACCTCTATCTGCTCTTAGGAGAGCAGCAACCTCTTTGTGTTACATGCCAAACACCACTAACAGTACAACATTTACTCATAGAATGTCCGGAACATGAAGTAACCAGGAGACACCATAACATAAATGGGGAAATTAATGAAATCTTGTGTGACGATAGAACAACTTTAAGTGATCTAGTAGCATTTCTGCATGCCGCAGATATTATCAATAAACTTCGATAAAGTTAATACTTTGGAGAACGCGGCTAATAACCTAGTAGTAGATGCCACCACAAAAAAAAAAATTGTTGAACACAAAAACTTCAAAAAGACGTTAATTCAAAAATATTCGAATAGCCAATTTAGCCAAATTTGCAAATTTTGTTTTTATAAATCCTACAGGTTCCCAGAGAAACCCCAGAAAAGCCCATCTAAGGTATCATGGAAACAATCAAGTTATAAAATATCATGAAAATGTTGAAATCAGTATAGTAAATTTATTTTATTTCGAAAATATGTAAATTAAAACAAGTAAAAAATTATAGGCTGCTATTAATGGTGAATTTATGCAGTAGTTTTAAGTCATAAGTCATACGTTTTTAGTCACAAGAAATAAGTTATAACAAGAAAGTTCTTTCACACTTTTCTTATGACTTAAGACAAAATGTATAAATACATAATCGTTGACTGAACTTTCTTATAACTCATTACTCATGACTAAAAACGTATTACTTAAAACTGCTGCATATATCCAGCATTATTTAAAATTTCTAACGCGCTGCATTTGCCTAATCAAGAAATAAGCCTCACATTCGTTTACTACATTATTATTATTTCCGAAACAAATTTTCATTTAATCGCTCTGTAAAACTGTAGTACACATATATCTCTTGTTATTTCGTAACGTTATAACTGTCGTCTGTCGCAAAAGAACAATAATAATCCGCGCAGACCATTGCTCCGAGATTATCGCTGTTCATTTGTTTTTTCGCCAACGATGTTGAAAAAATTAACGGCTTGTAAAATACACTTCATTCCTCCCGTAACTGAGTCAGATGTTATTTAATCCGAATAATTCTGCAATTGCAGAACGGTTCGCCATAACTTAAGAGTGGTCGACACCACCGGTGAATCATTCCACCAAAAATTGCCGAGTGAGGACAGTCCCACGGTGAGTCTGGCCCGGTCCAGAAAAAAATCAATGCTGGATAGTTTTCAGCAGTTTTTTCTTGTAATTTTATACAATGCATGGGTCGTGGTGGCGGTGATGGTAGATACCCCGTTTCGGACCCAAGAGACGAGGGTTCAATTCCCAGCACATGTCTACACACGATCCCGTAAAAATAATGACTCAAAATATATATTAGTGCTCAGATGAGTTTACACCATCAATTGGTATTTTCGTACATTTGAGGAAAGCTTTTGGAACCATAGACCACGCTATAGCCTCTTGTTCAGAAGTTATAGAAAAAAAATTGATGATGGGGTGAATGACGGAAAATCCATATCATGAGGCGTACCACAAGAACCGGTGTTAGGGCCAACTCTGTTCAACATCTACCTCAAAAATCTCTTTCCATTGAGTACTCACTCGAAAATTATCAGCTTCAGAGATGATACTGTCATATTCTGCAAAGACGATGACTGGTTCAATTTAACACTTAAACTGAAACACCACTCAAGCCGCATAAAGAAGAGGTTTGACTATAGACTGTTATCAATGAATTTTGATAAAACATACTACCTATCCTTCAGTAGCTATGACTTATCCTTGTCAGAATATGATACAGCGTTATCCGACATGACCGTCATTAGACCTGTCAAAAAAATCAAGTACCTAGGCATAGTTTTAGATAACCATTCAAAATCAACATATATTATTATATTATAATGTGAAAAAACTACGGTGTTCTTGTAAAAATTCAAGAAAATAATTGACATCCCTAACCATGAACGAAAAATAATGGTGTATAAAAGTTTGATAGAACTCTACTTAAACTACGGCATAATTGGTTGGAGAGGAGTCTCAAACAACGCATCTACAATCCCTTGAAAGTGAACCGAACCCAAGAAAAAAGAGGGATGATAGGAAAATAAATGCAAGAAAATTTTCTACTCCATTCTATACATGTTTGTTTTTGACATTTTTGCATATTCAGATTTTATATTTTAACATCTCTAGACGTCTGCATTCCAACATTTTTCAAATATTGTACAAATATTAGTATAAACATTACAAATAAGACAGATCTAGTTAGATCTAACAGATCAGGACTGCCTGAGAAAAAACAAAATTACTCTAACAAATACCCTTGCCGTTCTGATCTTACTTAACTCCTTAGCTCGACGTATGAAAACTTGCAAAATAAAGCATGTTAATGAAAACTTGCATCCTGAATGATTCGTTCCAAAGTCACACTACCCCAGACAATGGGAAGGCCGTAGACTTTTTTAACGGGATGGTACTGGATAGAGCCTGTAAAGTCATCAGGAGTTTATGTTGAAAAAGCATACACAAGTAGTCGATAATTAATTTTTTTCGTGTTTTGAAATAGGGGTTGGGGGTAAGGGAGAGGTTTAAATTTTTTTTTATAAAAAAATTACACAATTGTTCAGTATAATCTAAACTAAAATACGTAAAGATATTGTTTCGGCCTATAATAATGAATAAATAGTCAGCTATGATTTCAACGCCCCCTAGCATCAATAAAATTTTTTTTAGGGTTTTTCAAGCAATTAATTTCTGTTCAAAACTGTATCATATTAAAAATTTAGAAAAATCCACCGAAATTTTTTCGTTTCGTGCCGTTTGGGGCGAGGGGGGTAATCATAAAAAACTGCTATTTCCCTTATTCAGGCATATTTACATTCGTAAATATTTTTAGAAATAGTTTGAAACAGAGAAAATAAAATGATACATTCAAATTGACCATGGTCTTGTGGTATACAATAAGATGATCACAGGGCCAAGTACTGAACCTTGAGGAACACCACAGCAAGTAACGGATTTGTGGACACAGTGAAACGTAAAAATATAGAGTAAAATGAATTAGTTTTGATAGAACTGGCCGATTATTGGGAAATAAAAAAACTTTGAAAAATATCGTAATAATGATACGAAACAAATTTTGGTGGAATGATTCGCCAGTTGGAAGCACAACCTCTCTCTTTATCCGAATAATTCCGCCATTCCGGGCCGGTGTGCCGTAACTTAAAGAGTTTCCAACGTCGGCAGGGCCCTGTATCGGCTCCCCAGACGGCCGTTGCGTGTCTTCTTGTCTCGTAACTCGCGGACAGAAGTTCCACGCTCGGGACTGGCTATACGATAACCGGTCGGCATATCTTCCATACCCCCGGGATGGTTATCTCGAGGTCACGTGAGGCCAGAATATATACTTCGACAAGACTTTTTCAGTTTTTCTCTCTTTGCCGGCGTGTCGTTGAACGGGTGGAGAGTTTAAAATTTAATGACATTATCGAGAGAGAGCCGCGCGACTAAGTTCGAATATACACTTCGACAGTCCGAAAGTCGCCCTCTCCAGAAGGGTAGCATGCCCCTTCATGATATTTGAGGCTTTGGAGCCAACAGTGTTCTTATTCTACATTCACTCCATAAATAAAATCCTAGGATGTTCAAGAAACTCCATTAGAAACATAAATAGTTTGGCAGACGCTTGGAATGCAACCCAAAAGGTCTGCAGTAGATGTACGCTGAAGAAAAAGAGAACTCTTCATACTGGTTTAGATCATATCAAAACGACAGTAATCAAACTATATCCTCAGCTGACATTACTCGACAATACTCATCGAGCGTAATTCACAACCTGGATAAGCGTGAATCACAACTTGGACTAACGAAGATCACAACATAGGCGATCATAGAACATATCCTGGGCGAGAGTGTTGATCACATCTTGGGCGCGCGTATATCACAGCCTGAACGAGCGAAGATCATAACCTGGACAAGCGTAGATCACAGCCTGCATAAGCGAAGATCATAACCTGGGCGAGCCCGTAATACAACCTAAACGAGCGTAGATCACAGCATGGATGAGTAGCAGATAACAGACTGGACAAGCGTATATCACAGCCTCAGAAAGCGTAGCTCACAGCCTCGGCTAGCGTAGTTCACAGCGTGGATAAGCGTAGATCACAACCTGGGCGTGCGTGAATTACAACCTGGACTAACGGAGATCACAACTTAGGCGACCATAGAACATATCCTGGGCGAGAGTGTTGATCACAGCCTGGGTGCGCGTATATCACAGCCTGAACGAGCGAAGATCATAACCTGGACAAGCGTAGATCACAGCCTGCGTAAGCGTAGATCATAACCTGGGCGAGCACGTAATACAACCTAGACGAATTAAATTTATCAGCTGCAAGGATGGTTTATCACTCCCTAGTCGAATCTCATATCCGTTACGACATTGCATTTTGGAGAAGTTGCAACAACTACTTATTGAACAGTGTACTCTTCCTACAGAAACGAGCCTTAAGATACTTGTGCAAAGCAAAACCTCGAGACTCCTGCAAAGAGTTGTTCAAATCCAATAAAATATTAACAGTAATTGCCCTGTTTATCCTGGAAACAGCATCGATAATAAAAAAACATAAAACTAAGTTCGGCTGTCACTCATCTACGCACAATACTCGATAAAACAGAGATGTAGGACTTCTGCTACCCTCGTCAAGTCTCATTAAAGACTCATTTATTTACAATGGCTGTAAAATCTATAATCACCTTCCCAATGATTTGAAAGAAATTGAACCACCAACTAAATTCAGAAAAGAGCTAAAATATAGATTAATGGAAAAAACCTATTATAGTTTGGATGAGTTTTTTATTGCTTCAATAATTTAGTTATATACACTTAAATCTTTTGGAATTAATTGTCTCTACTCGTTTGAATTTTTAACCTTAGATGTTTTTATACTAAATTTTGTTGTACATTTATTCTTATGACCATGATTTATTGACGCAATATTTTAGTGATGTATTGACCAGAGTGTTATTTGTAGATTAATTGTCCTTATATGTTTATACTGATTTTTATTGTAAGTTTACCTTTACATTGTACTGCTTTGTAACCATGATTTCTTCATGAATACAATAAAGTATATATTGATTGATGGATTGATTGATGATTGAATTGATGAGTAGCAGATAACAGACTGGACAAGCGTAGATCACAGCCTGAGAAAGCGTAGCTCACAGCCTCGGATAGAGTACTTCAAAGCGTGGGTAAGCGTAGATCACAACCTGGACGAGCAAAACAATACTTCTGAAAAAGGAGGAAAATGTACGTGGAGTACCTCAGGGATCAGTTCTGGAACCAATTCTGTCTTTGCTGTATATTAGTCATATTTCGGGACAACTACCGTTGTTCGCAAATCATTCCTATACCAGAGTACTGCCAAGCAGAAATAAAATGCGGTATCTACAGGTGTTATAAAAGTGAGAAATAGCATTTGAGTTTTCTCTACAGTCACAGACACGGATATCATGGTTAGCAATATTTTCTTACTTCCTAAGTCACTATGCCTAACCTAGAGACCAACTGAGCTCTTCTAATCTTTGGTGAACGCCTACGGATGTTAGGAGAGACAAAATACCTAGGGTTAAACCAAGACTCGAAGATTACCTAGAACAAACATCTGTAAAAAGTGCTAACAAGGGTCCTTGCCCTTGTTGGCCAGTCACTCCTTTGGCAAAACTTGGGGACTCGGATCCAAACACAGCGACAGTGAAGCCCTTTATATCGTATGGATCCCTGCTGTTGTGGCCAAAGTATAGAGAAGTGACAACTAGAGAAAGGCTGGCTGGTGGGAAGGCTGGCTGGGAGAAAGCTGGCTGGAGTCCAGCACATCTACAATTGGGCTGGAGGTGATCCTGAACCTTCCTCCTCTGCCTTCTCATATTGCAGCTAGCGAGGATAGAAGCCTCCAAACTGAAGTGCCTGGGCCAAGGGACTGGCAACAATCTAGGCCACTCCAACATTATGGAGGCCATACCAATGAAACCGTCGTCATTAGGAAGTCAATTCGCGATGATAAGAACCATGTTATCTAAGAACGAAAACGTAGTCAAAAGCAGGTACAATGATCTCATAGCATTCCTGAAGAGACTATCAGAAGGATACAAATCAAAGAAATCGTAAATTTTCACAAAGGAAAAGATTCAAGCGATTTTGACAAGATCCTGAGGCTGAAATTTTTTTATGGTGAAGCTGGGTGTCATCATTATTACAAAATAGTCTGAATACAATTATTTCTTTTTAAGGATTTTTAATTATTGGAGTCGCAGAAAGATGTCGACGAGATGTGTTATGTAGAAAGTTTGTGCGTGATATTGAGAATAGATGAAATTCAAAATACACAAAGACGAAATGTCGAATAGAATTGGTCGTTACCTGTGGAAATATGGCAGGTATAAACTTTGGTAGAAATAATATGCAAATACATTCACATATATATCCCCAAAATACAGACCACAAGCGTTTTTTATCCATCTCTTATAAGAAAGGCCGATGTTATAAATAACCAGTTGGTCTCCACACCTTTGGAAAACGACTAGCGTGGCAGAGGGATATGTAGAAAATTCTCTTGAAAATAAACAGCCATTAAAATAGTAGGTGAAAATAACATAACTATTAGAGAACCCCTTCAAGGCATAGCGGAACCTCGGATCATAGAATTGAAACAGAATCCATTCAATTTCATCCAAGATGTCGTCAAGGATCAGTATGAGTAATTGTTCCAACTGTGTTATACACATAAATGATGAATGAGATGTTAACTAAATGTTAACTTAACGTGACCTGTAGATTTCGTAGATATTAAAATAGCTAATAACTTTTTTTATTAATTATTTTGTTCCATTATGTTATGTTTTCGCACTAGTGTGAAAATTAATTTACTTTTCTCACTTATGCATTAAAGTGGCTGTTTCTACATTGAAATGACAACTGAAAAATAGTAGGTACATTTTAGTTATGACTGTTGAAAACTATTTTTCGGAGATGGGGTAACTAATATATCCATCCCAAAACGCTTATACCACGAGTAAATACTCGAACTCAATCCCGGGATTCGATTAACGGAACAATCCTCTCACACTTTCTTCTTCTTCTGCAGCTGGGTTATTGCACAATTCCCAGAATTGCATGATGAAGGAGTACATTTAATAAACGACAAAGTAGTTCTGGGTACTGATTAGCATTATTATTGTCATAGAATAAACCATGTATTCATAAGAATCTCGAAGGATACATGATGGAAATTGACCGATAACATTGTTATAGAAAATACTACATGAAACGTGTTTATTTTCAAGTATAAAAAATTATTACTTATTACAATTTATCTTGACTCTCTCTTATCTTCGTATGAGGGGAATTATAAACAACAGATGAAGCTTACAAACAGAATAAAATACCAGTTTCCTAATTGGCTATTACGGCTGACTTGTATCTCAAATAGTCCGACTTCCCAAGAACTAACAGATTCTGAATACCACAAGGAATTCTGATGGTTGAAATTGTTTATATTACGCAGATTGTCACTCAAAGTCGTCTAGTCTAGAGTCAATGTTGTTTTCGATATTGTTTGGGTACTACAGTTCCAGTATCAATACTGATGTCCTTGATCATAAATACAGAAAGTGTATATGAAGTTTTTCGATTATTTGAAAAATTGTAATAATTTTTTTACTAACAAAAACTCAAAGAAGCCGACCGATTTTCATATTTCACAATTCATCTTGTTTCATCATCTCATAAAAGTCTACGAAAAACGTTCACACATTTGGACGGTAATATCAAGCATGGGAAATATTTCACAAAAACGTAAAATTAAAGACTTGAAAAAATGTTCACATTCTTTTCTGAAAACACCAAAAACACGAAAACTAAACAAAATATTGAGAAAATGGTTGGAGACAGTTTTATCATACTCAAAACAGGACCACAAAAAAGTCTTTGAATTTTTTTTACGAAATTTCACAATGGATCATTCTTGATCATCTCATAAAAGTCTACAGAATATGTCAATAATTTTTTTTTCATAATATCAATAGTCTGGGAAATATTTCATAAAAACAAAAATTAAAAACTCCCCATTTTCCATCTCCTCAAATTTTTCCAGGCGCTTCGCTCCCGGATTGTTAATAATTTTTGGCACTAGTATTATTATTGTCATAGAATAAACCATGTATTCATAAGAATCTTGACGGATGCACGATGGAAATTGACCGATAACATTGTTTTAGAAAATACTAAGTACATGAAACGTGTTTGTTTTCTAGTATGAAAAAAAAACTTATTTCTCATTACAATTTATGTTGGCTCTCTTATCTCCATATGAGGGGTATTATAAACAGCAGATGAAGCGAACAAACAGAATAAAATACCAGTTTCCTAATTGGCTATAATGGCTGACTCGTCTCCAAATAGTCTGACTTCTCAAGAACCACAAAGAATTCTGATGCTTGGAATTGTTAAAATTACGCATATTGACACTCAAAGTCGTCTAGTCCAGCGTCAATGTTATTTTCGATATTGTTTGGGTACTAAAGTTCCAGTATCAATACTGATAGAAGAAGATTCGCTGATATCTGTAGGAAGGGTTTTATTCTTGTTTCGTACACTTGCGTATCGTACACCTCAAAAATATTCCTAAAATATTGTTCAGGATATCGAAAAGTTTTGTATGAACACTTCTGATGTCATTGAACAGATCTACAGAGAGTGCATATGAAGTTTTTCGATTTTTTGAAAAATTGGAATATTTTTTTTACTACCAAACACTCAAAGAAACCGACAGATTTTCAAAATTTACAATTCATCTTGTTTGTTCATCTCGTAGAAGTCTACAAAAAACGTTCAAACATTTTCACCGTTAATTTTATTGAAAATATGGACAGGATGTTCATAAAGTCAGTTGTGGAATCATCTGTGACTGAAAGATAAACTTTACTCGATATTTTCCATCGTTTTATGTCGGAAAAAATTTCGCAGAACTTGTCCAGTATGCAGATGCGCAAGCAAATCAAGTGCGCACAATGCAGGACCAGAAATTTTCGTAATAATCATTTTTGGGCTGAGGAAAATCCGCATGCAATAGTGGAATCTCATCACCAGGAGCAGTTTTCATTAAATATCTAGGCTGGAATTATTAGAGATTACCTAATTGGACCTCTTTTGCCAAGCAGATTAATTGGACATAATTATCACTGATTCCTTGAAGAGAATTTGCAAATTCTGTTGGGAGATGTTATAAAGCGAAATCGCATGAGGCTTATGCACGATGGTGCACCTGATCATTTCAGTGCTCTGAATATTCAAACCAAATCTCTCATAATCGAGGGATAGGACATAAGGGAACATAGACATGGCCAGCTGGATTCCCAGACTTAAGCAAACTTGATTACTTTCTTAAGACTTTGGTGGACAGTCAACCAATTCTAAGTGAGGAATACTTCAGGAATTTTCCAAAGAGTACGCAAGTCAAGGAGAAGGAGGGCTGAAGCGTGCCTACTTGCAGGAGACGGACATTTTGAACAGTTAATTTGATTTTGTTTTTTTTTGTTCATAACAGTTACATTTTTTAAAATAAAAAAATGCATTTTATGCGTAGGTATTCATTACAAAATAATAGTTACCAAAAAATTATAAAAATCTTTCTTAGATCCTTTGATTACCACAATTGTGAAACTGATACTAAGAGAAAAATGGAATAGGGACAAGCATATGAATGTATTTCATTTTCTAAATCGAAAACCATCAGCTGGGCGAAAAAAAGGCATTCCACAATTTTTATGAGAAAATAGAGGACAATCACAAAAATAATATTTATTTGAAAAAAAGATAGTGGCGTATCATTATTTCGATCAAAAATGTGACAAGGCATGTACTGGAACGACACTAATGAAAATTAAGAAATCCTTAATCATGGAAAAATGTATGTATCAGAGATATTGGGGAAGAACTGATTTTTTTTGTTAAATTTCAACATCCTGTATCACTTGTTGAATGAGTTGAACCATTGTTGTACGCTATAATATGTCACGTAGTCACGTCTGCTGCCAACAATTCAAAGTGATAATAAACGTGAAATGGTTTTCTTCAAACCAAGAAAAGAGGGAAATGGATGAAACTGTTTTACAAATCAAACAGTATGGGCTGGAATTTGTGGAGATCAAATCTTTAGTCCTCAGTTTTTTAATGGAACACTCTATGGAGAAACTTATCTGGAGTTTCTCCTGGGCGCTTTTGGGAATTATCTTGACTTTTTCCATTTAATCTTGACATTTGACGGTAAATTTAAACCAATATTGCTTTCAACATGACGGTGCCCTTCCATGTAATACCGAAGCAGTATGTGAATACCTGGAAGAAAAACTCCCAGATAAGGAATAATGGTCATGTGAGATGGCCAGCAAGGTCGCCTGACCTAAGAGTACTTGATGCTTTTTTGAAGGATACTTTAAAAATCCGGGATTATGGCCAACAAGAATTCGATAATGTTGTGGATTTTAGAGGAAGCATAATTGAAGAGTGTGTGTTTGAAAGTGGTTGACAATGTTTCACTTTGAGTAAGGTTATTCTGGACTTTCATTGTCTAAAAAAGAACAAAGAAAAATTCAATTCTCTGCAATTTTTAATCACACTCTGATTAAAAATTGTGATTAAAAATTGCAGAGAATTGAATTTTTCTTTGTTCTTTTTTAGACAATGAAAGTCCAGAATAACCTTACTCGATCTGAGGATTATCGTCCATTAGGATCAGCATTCTAATAGCAAATTTGGAATTAGGGAACATCTTGTATAGCCAAGGAAATCAAAAATCACATTATCAACTACTGTTCTAAGATGTCTAAAAACCCTGGTGTGTCGACTCATTCCTGCAAAACTGTGGGATAAAACGGAAGACAATTCGCCAGCTTGATTAAGAGAAAACAAATGGAATCGTGGTCTGTTCCCCAAATATTCCGCATTTTCGTGTACCGCCACGGTCGGTTTTCTTGTTAGGGTAAATTTACACGAATAGGAGTTTTCAAGTATTGCCGACGAATGAAATGGATAAAGAAACGTAATTATTGGAATTTACTGAATCATTATCACCCATCAGTTTTATTTGTTAAATTTTCGCCTTATTTATATAATTGTTTTAGTGAAATGCAATTAACTACAATAATAACCACGCATTTCATTTAGACATATTGAAATTAGCTTCATGAAAATTCACCATTAGAACCTGTCAATCTTGTGCTAATATAATATAAGCGGGAATGACGGGATTCCGTGTGTGATATACTCGTGCCATGATTTTCATTCAAATGTTTTTTAATATTACAAGTATTGTTTATAGAGAATCTTCTTTCTTTATAAACAATGATACAAGATACTATGTGCTAATCGTCATAATATGGTGGTACTCACTGTCGGTACTGGATATAGATGAATTATTTTGTTCATCTATCTGGATTTCCCACAAATAATACAAAAACGGAACATGATCAAATTATTATTGTACACACACACACAACACGATTAGATAATCACAAATTTTATTTAATCAGACATGTTTCGCCTGCACACTAGCTTCTTCACTGTCTGATTAAATAAAGTTTGTGGAGATCGAATCGTTTTCAGTGTAGTTTGTACAATTACTATGGATCTTCATCAAGTAAATGCCAAGTCAATCAGAAAAATTAAATTATTATTGGGTGAATGTCCAAGAAAATATACAGCAAAATGAAGAAACACATTAATAACAGTCATCAATACAAGAAAATTGCACTATGAAATTTAGATTCCGTCACAACCATTCACTTTTGAATTGTATTCAAAGTTTGTTGAAATTCCATGAAATTGACTACAGTTATCAATCACCATATCCCTGGAATATTGACAAGACTAAAATTCTGTATAAGGGCGTCATCTCTGGAACCGACTGAAGAAGCAGAACAACGTTTCATTTGTTTATTTGTCTTCTGAAAAATCAAAACAAAATCGAATCACTCGACACACCAGGGTTTTTAGGCATCTTATACTGTTCATACCACATTAAGAAATGGAAACAGGTATATAAGTGTATGATCAAATAAGTGTATGTTCGGTCTCTGACCGTCCGTAAGCCAAAAACAAAAAATTCACTTCGAAATCTTTCCTACTTTCGAAATCAATACTGACACATCTCATTAAAAAACTGTCAGACGCGAAATAACCTCAAAGATATACACCGAATACAGTTAACCCAAAGCATTTAAATGCAAGGAAATAATATAAGAAACGTACGACTACGAACGCGAAAAAAAAAAAGGAATTCCGCAGAACTTGTCCAGTATGCTAATTCGCAAGCAAATCAAGTGCGCGCAATGCAGGACAGGATTATAGTTCGGAGTGCTCGGCTTGGAGCGTAATTGAGTTTTGCACGAGTAGGTAGTTCGGTGTATGCACACAACGGCGCTGCATACGAATAGGGCATTGCTGGAATTGCATCCAGTTTGGAGAATAGGGAACAGGAACGTATCGGAAAAACTGAATGGAAATGGGTAGGAATGTCGAAAGGAAAGTCAATAATATAGTTCAAACAAACGAAGTCTCGAAAGATATGCAAGAAAAGCTTTGAAACGTTGGAATCGTACATTGTGTATCTAGTAGTAAAAGCAACACATTCCCGAACGACAATGTGAATTGCATTGCAAGCATTGGAGTTTGAGGATGTGCTTTTACTACGAGGTACTCATACTATTTTGTCTGAAACCGCAATCAACAGTATTATAAATTAAGTATTTTTTAAAATACATATGCCAATGAAATCCTTCCTTTCTTTCCTTTCCATGACAATCACCGTTCATTGCTGTGACAAAAGTTAGAGATTCACTATTTCTATTCAAATGGGACAGATCCACTATGTTAACAACATAAATTAGTCAAGAATCTGATATGAGAAATTACAGAAAAGCAAAATCGAATGTTGACAAAATGTTCCATGAATTTATCCTTCTTAAGGTGTTTAGAAATTTTCTTTGAGAAAAAAAATCAATCCCAAACATAATCTTCCAAACAAAAAAAAAATTTTCCGCGGAAATTGTTATCAAGAGTAGAAGAATTTGAAGCTCTTATGGATACGGAAAACAACACCAGAAGACACCCTATATTTGCGACTAGTATAAAAAAAACAAGAAACTCATTGAAAAAAATCTAAGTTGGAAAATGTAATTACTCGGAACAAAAGATTCAAAACACCCATAACAAATCAAAAAATTTATGGAAAATGGGCAATGACTCGCTTGGTAGATCTCGGAAAGACAACCAAACAATTAATTTAAAGACATAAAATCAATTAACCCCAAATCATTTGGAAATATAAAATATTTTCGTATATGATCTTCCTGAAAGTAGGTACGTAGGTACACCACTGTCGCAACCTCAACAAGTTACTCCATGTATTCTTCGCTAGTCAACAAATCCAAAGTTGAATTTATCTTGGGCAACTTCAAAAACCAATCTTCAATTGGCGAAGTTCCTATATGAAAATCCTATAAGGCAAATTTCCAACTGGGTTGAAATTATCTAAAGTTGTTCCAGTTCAATAAAAAAGCAATAAAACTAATAATGAAAATTATAGAAGTATAAATGTGTTCTCTTCTTTTTCCAAACTCATTGAAAATAGTATGAAAAATAAATGATGAAATAGTAGATTTCCTTGACTTCAATAAAACAATCAACCTTTGCCAGCATGGTTTTTGGCAATTGTTTTAAATTGAAGCAGCTTCTACAAAGAGATGTATTCACGAAAATATCGACAATTACCAGAATGTTTGAGGTATTTTTTCGACCTTACCAGAGCATTCGAAACTATTGATCCGTATTTTCGGTGTATAAAGATAAACAATATTGGCATTCAATCAAAATATTTTACGCTCAAATATGGCGTGACACAGGGTTCTCATTTAGGGACGTTGTTATTCAACGAATATCGTACTAAATAGTCTTCAACACTGACCTGTTCATCTATATGCTGATGATCTCCGATGGTTTTGGATGATTGTATATACCTTTTCCTCAACAGGTATAGTCAATCTTTACAATTGTCGTAACTGGGCGGATTTATATCTAAGGGTATTTCACGAACACGCAAACAATCCCACAATTTATGGAGATTGCTTTGTTAGATCTTTTTTTGTTACAAGAAATTTGACAGTTGACATGTATTTAAATTTGCTAGAAAATGTTATTGATCCAGCTTTAAAAATTGACACTGGATTTTCATATTTTAGACTTCGGCTCTTTCACCAAAATATGAAAATAAACTTGTGCAAATAGATAACACGCTTTCTTGCGAAATTACCGGTAATGTTTTTGCACTTGTGCAATTATAACCGAATATTGAAATTTACTCGATAAAGAAAGCTCGCAATACTACCGTTGATAAAATGCCTACCACATCTTAGCGATGGGAAAACCACAATGTCCATAAATTAAGTAGATTAAGTAGAGGCCCACAAATTCCATATTATTTTTGGTTTACATATAGGTCTAGGTACTTATTAGTTGAGGAAATTGAACCGTTCTGTTCATGAAAGTTCGAGCTTTAATTTTGTCTACATCATCGTTCATTGAGGTACTCAACTAGGGAATCTTAAAATGTAACTCTAAAATTAGAGGTTGTTTTTCATGGACAAAATTATCTATCACAAATCTACTGTTCTTTGATTCGTTTTTCACTCAGTGAACTTGGTATAACTATATCAATATGCATTTAAAAACCCTCCATACAATCGAGCGGAAGTGGCATTCCAACAGGACGGAGCATCTCCGCATTAAGGCCTTCACAGACACACTTGCATAGCGCATAGCATAGGTACGTAATGGAATTTAGCCAACAATCGAAATGCCAGTAGCGTCGGATATTCACATTTTAAATGGCTGAACTTTTTTATGTCTTTATGCTATGCGCTATGCAAGTGTGTCTGTCTGTAATGGACTTCACTCGCAACATGTGCGGGATCATAAATAACACTTTTCCAGGTCGCTGCATACGACGAAGAGGGTCAATTGAGTGTCCTCTTCGGCCACCCGATTTAAGTACTCTGGATTTTTTTAGTAGGGCACATAAAAATCAAAGTTTATAGGAATGTAATTTTTTATTATTATTATTATTTATTGAATTTGTAATACATTGTATAATAAGTAATAAAATATAATTTTGAATTCATAAGTTATTATATGACTACATAGGCTATTAGACCTGTGGGTAATAATTTTTTTCAATATACATGTATAATCTAAATACTAACACAACCTAACTTTAAAAAATAATATGAATAAAATGTAATCATATAAACATAACCGAATCATCAGACTGATATTTCATTCAAATGATACATGATTTGTCAATATTTTCAATGTTCTCAATTATCCATGTTTTCATACATTTTGCAAAGAATTTTTTTACATAATTTTTTCAATTTCATGTAATAAATCCTTTGCAATATTTTACTAACGTATGTTTTTATTTCTATGCATTTATCTGAAGGATGTGTTTTCCTTATTTCTGACTCACCTAATCTACTACAAATGTATGTATATTATGCATGTATGTATATGCATAAATAAACAAATAAGTAAAATAGCACAGTCTCCAATTCGACAGAAGACATTCTACATGCAGAAATCGCCAAAAATTATGTACCATATAGAAAAAAGTTTATTATTAGAGTATTGAAAAATCAGTTCTAGGGAAAAGTGTGTGCATGTCAAATAACCTAAAAATCGATTTTGACACATGTGACGTGACCACTAGTTTGGCGAAAAATTAGAAAAAAATAAAAAAAATATTATTAAGAGGCCAAAAGTAGGGTAAGATGACAAGATATCGTAATACATTATTTGAAAAAGTTGCTTGGGATTTAATTTCATACCCACAGAGTTTCAAGCAATAAATCGGAAAAACTTCAAATAGCAATTATTTTTAATGTCTCCCGATCTCTTTACAAAAATCAATTTTTTTTTTCGGAACGGCTTGCCTGTGTTGAAACATCTGTATTTCGATTAAAATTACAAATCTTTCTCATTTTCTCCTTACCAGATCGGTAAATATTGAAAAATAATTGTAATTCTAAATTTTTTTGATTTATCGTTTGAAACTCTTTATGTGAGTATAAAATTAAATTCCATTCAACTTTTTCAATTTACTCGTTTCAAATTCTTGTCATTTCACCCCACATGGTATTTTTTCCAATTTGCCGCCACACTAGTGGTCACGTGACATGTGTCAAAATCGATTTTTAGATTATCGGACATGCACAAACTTTTTCCCACAAATATTTTTCCAGTACTCTAACAATAAACTTTTTTTCCATATGGTATATACTTTTTGGCGGTCACTGTATACGAGAAATCATGCACGATAAGTAACTATATTAGGAATACAGCCCTGATATTGGAAAAAATTCAAGAGCGTCGTCTGGAATCTAAAATAGAAATTGTTGCCACGTCTGGAATACTGAATTTGAAATTTTGGCGAAGTCGATGGTTTCGCCACGAATCTTGATAGCTTTCTCATTTAAAATTCGAAAATGTGTATTGCATAACAATTGAGGTGAAGGGTAGATACCATATTGAAGGAGCAAGGAATAGAGCCGCCAACACTCTTGATATACAAGGCGGTGAAGAATGAAAAATCACAAATAAAATAGAAAGATGGAGAATAAAAATAGTCTAAAAGTCTAAATGTGGACTGGACCTGTGTTATAATAGTGCTTAAATAGGGTGTTAATTTATCTTAGTAACATCTCGTTTTTCAATTTCCTCTTTAGTAAAAGTACGTGAAAAATAAAAATTTCAAATGAAGAGCTCAGAAAAATTCATAATTAAGATTATAATACGAGAAAAGAAAATCACTACATTCTACCCAACAATGGGGAACATGGTGACAGGGTTAAAGGTTGTCCAAGTGACAGAACCCCGGAACAATAAGGGGGTTTGGGGGCATTAAGCCCTTTATCCAATTCAAAATCAAAATTGGGCACATCACAATTATTAAAAATTGTGGAGATGACTTCGAGTTTTTCTATATTGTGAATCAATACCACTCCACTTCGAGATACAATGAACTTCTACCACAGGTTAATATATTTTTGTTTTACGAAAGATGTTGCAAAACAAAAAACAATATTTTTGTAATTTTTTTGAGCCTGCAGAACTTTTGGAATTTTCTTCGAAAAATTTGGATTGAAAACATATTTTTTTGTGATGAAAGAAACATTTCCGTTTTATTCAAATTCATTAAATTCATTAAAAGTTGTAAATTGCTATTTGTCAACACTTCGAAAGTTTGCAAAGTTTTTGCAAATTTTTCAGCGCTATAATAATGCGAGAATTATTGAATCCTGGTTTTTAGCATCTTCCGTTCAGAGAAAAGTGTTGCAAAATCAGACTCAGTATCATTTGAACACACTCTTCGTTCATCTGAAGTTTTCAAATTTTTGTAATAACTAACGAATTTTGGAAAAAACATGTCTATATCTATTAACCTATAGACTCAATTTGTTGTCCTAAAACAGATTAATAATGCGTAGACAATTGAAACAGATACATTACCGCTTGTGGCAGGAAATAACTGATATTTTTATATTAGTTTAACCAAATAATTATAGATGTCGCACCCTTTGCGGTGATTGCTATTTCGTATTGGCAATGCCAGTGATACTATGATCAAAAGTAACAACCGCCTATCAATAGGATTCATTCTGAAAAAAATCGGGAAAGTAGAGACTTCATCCGTTAGGCTGTATTTATAGCTTAGTAGGGTTTCTGACAGAAATCGTCGACCTAGAGTTGCTCGTTCAAATTCAGTATTAGATCATCGCCTACCCTGTATGTATGCAGCTCAAACACATTCTCGAATGCAGCGTGATGATATCACGGCAAAGCATATACTATACAAGCAGGACGTGTCCGTTTAGTTGGAATATAAAGCACGGAATTATTACGTTACCCACCACCACGTTTGTGCTGATGATGCAACCAGATATAATGGTTCAGGAAAACTAGGAACAATTTTTAAGGAGCTCAAACTGAAGAAAATAATATCCAAATAAGCTGATCCAACTCGGATAGACCTGAATCCAAGAAAATATTCCAAAAAATTTACCGAAACTTCAGCAAATCGGGCAACAATTATTGATATATTATGTTTACCATATTACGTCAATCGATTATGTTTTATAAGTCACAAATCTGACCTGTCCTGGAATGCAGTTAAAGAGCCATTCATCTCATCGGTGCTGCTACGCTTACGAGCTCGCTCACTTCTCTGGTACACTGGTGAAACGTTGGTGATTTGATTGTTATTTTCATGAATTACAGTCAATCGTTCCACCATTGAGACTGACCCATCGAGCTCACAGTACCTACCAGAGTTGCAATTGTTTTCTCGTATAAGTAATGTGATTAAAATGTAAGGAAGTCTGCTTGCAAGATTTCACTCTGTTTGAATTGAATTGGGTTTCCCCGTGTAACTAGATTCAAAGAGTATAAAAATGAAATCAGATTGAATGTACTATTTCTGATTATCCCGGAAATAAGTTTCTTTTTCATAGAACACCATGTACATTTTCATATTTTTTTATCTCTTCTTAAATTCTTGAGAATTGTGGTCAGAAATATGAATTCCTGAAAATCTATTTTAATTAGCAACATGACCATGAAGAAACAACTAATTAATAAAAACAAGTCCTTAAAACTCGCAGAGAATGGGGGAATAACTTGAACAAATTGAATATGGACTTCTGGCAAAAATTCTAGAATAAGGATCCAACAACTTGGTGCAAATAATCACGTCCTTTCTCTAGAAAGACCGGTCTCACAGTAGCCAAAGTCTGGAGTATTCATAACAAAGTAGTCCCCTATTTCTATGCTCGGTACTACCATCAGTACCCGTTCATGGAAAAGTTATGTGAGGACCGCTGCCAAAAGTGATTCTCTAAAACTTAGTTTTCTGTTTCGTGCCAAGAGCTATTTCACTTCCAGTCAATTGATTATGATCTATAAGGCAAAGATCCGACCTGTCCTGGAATACTGTTCTCATATATGGAGTGAAGCTCCCAAACACACACAGAAACTTTTAGATTTTGTCCAAGACAGAGCCATTCATCTCACTCAGTTCTCTGGAAAAATGCAGAAATGTCTATGTCTATGTTTCATAAATATTTTCAATGCTCTTTTGAAATATCACAAATCGTTCTACTGTTAGCGGTCCCATCGAGATTTATCCGTCAAACATCCCTTTCCCATCCATTTTCCATAAGAACTCACTGCCTCGGAAGATGTTGCAAATAGCCTGCTAAAATTGAAAAAGAACACAATTCTCAGCTAATTTTCCAAGGCTATCATGATGTTCTCTGATACTTACAGGATTTTTGCTTTCGTTGGAAAAAATGAAAAAAAAATTATTTGTTTTAACAAAAATACAAAAATTAAACACTGGATTGGATTCTGAAAATTTCGACTTTCTGCTAGCCGTCAAAATCCAAAACAGTCTGAAAATTACCGCAAAAAAAATTGTAAAAATCGTCCTGCGTTTGTAGAAATTAAATTATTATGTGCACCAATTACTCAAATTTGAAGGCCTAGTTCGATATGTCTTATGTTTGAGACATCGTCTTATGAAAAAATCGAGAGGTGTTATATCAGGATTTATAGGTGTGCACTCAATAACACTGCTTCGAATTCATCTACCAGGAAAAACTTGATTCAAATACAGTCGCACAATTCTGGATTGATGTGGCCCAGAAGAAGCAGTAAATAAAACACTTTATGGTGAAAAATATTTAGAACTCAATTACTTGTGGAAATATTTCACGATATTCTGTGAATATGAAAATTTTATCTTTGAGTATCAATATAAAGCATAAAAAATGCAATTCAAAATCACTCAAGTTCAAATAAATTCGAAAACCTTCTAACGAGTTGAGAATTGTCAAAAAAATTAGATCACTCACATTAGAGGAAGATGAATCTGAGGCTCCGGAGACACTGTTTTTCAGTCTGATGATGACACTAATCACTCATGATCACTTTAGTACTGGTACACTTAAAGTTCACTTCAATCGATTTGATTTTACCACAGTCAAATACTGAATAATTTTTCCCGTGAAACACACTACCATTTACGCCGTTGTTGTATCACTGATTAATACCCAAAAATTCGGTCTCTCTATAAACGATACCTTTTCGAGTGGTACTCCAGTGACATTTAAGGGATATCGATTTCAAGTACCGTTATATGAATGTGTAATAAACAAAATACTGCTAGCCACTAAAGATCACATCCTGCTGGAAAAAATAAATAAATGTGCTGGGATCAATAAACATTTTCAATAGACTGAGCATGAAATTAATTCAGCTTCATTATCATGAAAACCCAAATAAATTTTATAGAAAACGAATTAGTGGCGCTTATTACTGTAGTAAAATAAATAGTTATACAAGAGAGATTATATTTCACTCGTTGAAACAGTGGAATGTGACATAATACAAGTCGAAAATACGAGAGTACATTGATGCCATTAAAAAAACACACTTTTTGAAATCTGAAATTCAAACATTGGTAATGGAGATACACTTTTCCCCACCCCAGAGAATGCTAAGAAAAGCTTGCGAAAACCATACCAGTTAGCTAAATGTCAGATGTCACAATAAAATTATGCGGGCAAAATAATTGCCACAGAATCTAAATAAAAAAATATTCACAAAAAAATTTGACTTTTCAACATAGTTAATAACTACTGATTATTTATTATAGAGCAATTGTATTTATTAGAATAATAATTAAAGAAAAAGCATGTCAAGTTTAATATATTTTAGACGATATGAATTCACAGTTGTACAAATTATAATTATAAAATTCATGTTTCATTGCATATTCGAGATAATTTTTGGCGGCCTCGGTTTAAAATTAACGCTTTCATATGCCATCACAAAAACACGCCCTTATACAGAAATATTTACTCATGAACAATCTTATATTATTTGTGAAGTACTGAAAAGTAAAAAATAATATGCATTGTACGAAAAATTAAGAAATTTCAGAACTTTCAGTATTTTTCTTTTTATAGTGAAATCTTATAGTTTGTGTTTACTGAGCATTCAAATGCAAGTAATTAGTTCAGTACCAGTCCTAAGGCTTTTTCCGTTTCTTGATGCATTATCAATGACGAGTCGTCTGCATAAGTTGTTACTTGAACACCTTGCCTAAATTTATCCTGATCGTTCGAATGATGGAACCTTGTGACACACAAACATTGATAGTGTTCAATAAAGGGATTGGATGAAAGTACTCGATGTGGCTATTAGTGGATGAAGCAAGCCAAAGCACATTGAAATTTATTTATGACATTTTTGTTAGTAGTATCTAGCCCTAAAGAAAATATACCAAAATGCAAAAATCATATAAAGTGACCGTGGGTCAAAATTCGATATCAATTGAGGCAAATACAAGCAAAAATTCAAAAAGTGAAGGCAATAGCTAGATAACGTGAATGTATTTCCATTTGATCGTACTATAACTGCAGCTCATAAGGGCATGTTCATATATGCGGGTTCATCATGGAGTTAATTAACATAAAACAAGCATATCGTCTAATTTATCGCCAATGTCCAATCAAACCCGAGCACGTAATTAGCCATCAAATTGTTAGTTACTCTGGTCAAACTATATTATCGATGTCCATGTTGGAATCATTACAATTTAGGCAGAGGGCTTACGTGTAAATGGAAAGCAATCACTCGAATGTTTTTTGATGGTAAACGGCAAGGATGAGGAAAAATAAAAAAAAGGGGCGAGTCGACAAACGTCATTCCCGCGGATCATCGTAGCAGGTCTTCAACAGAGCGCGAAATAACATGATTTTGTCGAAATGACGGTGGGGCAAATTATAACCGTTATAAGGTATTAGATTGTTCTAAAGCCATATCCAAATTATGTTTATCAAATTCTAGATAACACAGTTTATGGAAGGAGGTATATAAGCATATAGTAGAGATTCAAGAAATCGCTTAGTGTATATTATGAATAAAAGAGGTCCCAAAATGGGTCCTTGGGGAATACCGCTCTTGATATCAAGGATCCGATATTTTTGAGAATGGCAGTTTGTCGAGGAGGAACCTAAGTAACTTTAAATTGCTGAAAGAAGTTTGTGGTTGATGATAAGTAGTGGGTATTATTTGAAGTATTCTCAGCGTCAAGACTTCGTGCCAGGAATCTTTGTCGAAACTGTTCACACAAGGACAACAAGATTACTACTAGAAATACATGAATATCCTCTGCAAAATCTTGAATTAGGCGAAAAAATTCTATTATAAATCCAGAATCGAAGAAGCTGATAACCCTATAAAAGAAACCTGGAAACTCATTAATGATCTTTGAGAAAAGACAACTGTATAAGTACCAACCTCAATGAATCCTTTCACTATTGTACGGATGTACTCTGGCTGAGCGCCTAAATAGTAATATAACACCTCTTGGTCTCCTAAAAAGAATTGATGCTGTTGAATTAGCCCAAGGACTACAGCAGGACAACAAATACAATCATTCTGGAATTGAAATCGTTTATAAACAGAATCATAAAAAATACAATATGTTCCACCTATTCAACAAAATTAATGAATACTTGACATTGGATAATATAGTGATGTAACAACTATTTGGATTTCAAAAAAACGATGCTCTCTTCTTTTTTATGAACATGGTGAACCACAGAATACTGTTGCAGAAGCTGCTCCACTACAGTTCCACAGGCAACAACCTTTGATGGTTTGAGACCCATTAAACTGATTGTGAACAAGAGGTCAAAACTAAATTTTTATCAAAGTCCTCACAAATAAGGCATGGAGATAGTTCTTGGACCTCTTTCATTTCTACTTTACGTGAATGAAACAGTTTCACTTGATATAAAAGGGACAATTACACAGTTTGCTGCTGATGACGCCACCTTCCTATGGCAAGAAGAGAATAACACCAGGTTACACATAAGAATAGTGAAGGATATCCAAGTTATCAAAGAATGGTTTCAATCAAATTACCTTCAACTCAAATTTAAAAAGAAACGAATATATTGTTTTATAAATAGAACAACAACTATGTTTCTAGGATAACACATAGATGACGTTTAGTGATCATGTGATGAATATTTGTATAAAATTTGCATCTGGTTGATATGCTGTTACAATCATTGCCACTGAGTTGAGGTATATGCATCTTCCAGAACAGCTTATTCTGGCCCTGCTTGAATCCCATCTACGATATGGGAGAGCTTTTTGGATTTTTTTGGGGGGGCAGTAATCACTAATTCTAAAGGAGTTTTGTTTTACAAAAAAGAACCATGAGGTATATGTGTAATGGAAGTCAAGATAACCTGGTAAGGACTTATATATGAAATATCGTTTCCTTACGTCTTAAAAACAGCTTGCCTAATTTACAAAAACAGACATTCACTACTACTTGTTTCTTACCAATAAAACACAAGACAGACTGGGACAAAATTTCAATCATGTGCTAGATGAAAAAAAAATTACATTAGTTGCAAGATGATATAAAGTTATCTGTTGTTGTTTGGATACGTGGTTGCCATGCCAAAGTGGTATTACCGTCTCAAAAGCTAGTAACTGCGTATTACCGAGGTCCTAATATTGCAGGAAATGAGGGTTTGAGACGGCGAGTGACATTATCCCAGAAATACCATTTTATAAAATGTTTTATCCATAAGTTTAAATTTAGCAACAGAGAGTTCTGAAATTTTGATTTTTAAAATAAAATAGGGCATAAAGATTATAATTGTATAAGAACTCTTTCATATTTAAAAGTTATTTATGCAACAAGTGCAAAAAGTGTTATCCAACTCGGCCTAACGGCCTCGTCGGACAATTTCACGTCGAGTGCAATAAACAATTTTTGCACGAGTTGCATACAACATTTTTTCTACGTTCATGCAAAAAGCAAAAAATGATTTATTGAGGTGCGGCACTAGGTGTAGGAAAATGAAAAGCGCAACTTGAATACTTTATTATTAATATCGATTTGCATTGAAACAGGAACTAATAAGTTACGAACAATTTAACTCAAACTTTATTTTTACCCTCAATGTTGAAAGTGAATGAACAATTGGTGCAATTTTCAATATGAATATTTCGTAGTGAAGTACTTTTTGACTGACGTTTCTATAACCACAATTGCATTATAAAAATCAAAATCATAGTAGCCGTGAGCGCGTATGTTATCACTAGGTGTGGTCATAGTACAGACTGTGTGCTCTATGCAGGTAGACGGTTTAGAACAAAGCGGATCGGATTTGATTCTGGAGTTATTCTCGGGAAGGCATTGTTTGTTTAACTCTTGCTGCTAACAATAATATAAAATATGTAACTGTTTGAAACCTATTGCCAATCTCACAGAATATCTGCTGGATATGTAGTAGGTTTAAACGTTTATGTTTGTCATGATGACAGCACGTTGAAGTAGAATGACAGATGAGTGCAATAAAAACTTTATTGCACTAGTGCAATAAAGAACTTATTTTCCCACTGAATATAGTTCAATAAAGTTTTGCTTTTTGCATGAATGTAGAAAAATAATTTTAAACTTCTTCTTCATCGATTTTATATATTTAGTTTTTGATTAAGAAGTCTAGTAACAAGCTTTGTCAACGAGTGATTTCTTGCTTATGACAATAAAGTATATTTTAATTTGAATTTGAATTGAACTGAATTGAAAGCTCGTGGTGTTTTCAAATCGGTGTTTTTTTGATTCTATAGTTCTACGTTTGCATGGTTACGATAACGTAGAAACGTCAGTTTGACGGCTCAAACAATCCAAATTACGAAAAATCATTATTCCAAATAAGGTTTATGACTTTCGAATATTCCCTTATAAAAAAATAAACATCAAAATACTGTCACCTTGTCTATCACTCAAACTGTGCTACTGTACAAAACAGTGTCTGCAACACAGCTTACGTGACACTAAGATGAAAGTCTTTTTGGAAACATCTGCATTTTATCGGGATATTATTACTGAAAGTTTCACACCTCGCTTTTGTCGCCAATCAAAAAATTGGTTTTTGGTTAGTTGCCATGAGAACCCAAAAAATTTCAACTATGGGTGACTTCTTTTATCGTAGCAAAGTTCTTGGAAATATGCATAATGTTTTTCCATTATTCAATTATCCCTTATTCCTAAGCGGTTCAGTGGTCTGTAATTTGGACCGTCTAGTAGACTTTTAAAGCGCTATTATGCTTTATCCAGCAAAGTGCCTTCTGCTTTTTTCTGATAGACACATATTTTCAACACACCGCTACAATACGAATGCGTATCTGTCATTGTGTCAACAAAAACCATTCATGGCCCACTGATGTTATAACCTGTTTTGTCTTGAACAATCCTCAAGGTCAGATGAAATTAGCATCAAGTTAATATAATTTGTTGTGAAATTCTCTTACCGAATCCCCCGCGTGCTTGAATTAATTGCAGGAAATTTATTTCATACACGATTTTTTTTATGAAAATTCATATATTCGAAATATTTCCGGAAATAATTCAAGCACTTTGGAGATTGTAAGTGAAAATTTGTATTTAGTAATCAACACCTTTAAAAATTTTCATCCAGTTCTCTCCAAACATTCTATATTCATTTGGAATCGGGGAATTTTGCAGAATAATTGCACGAAAATTGCGGTAAATTTTACGACAGAGTCTGCAGGGACCAAGTGTAAGCCAGCGCTCCATATTTTTCCTACGTTCCTGTAAAACACAAAGAACTGCAATTTTAAATTCACATTCTCGTTAGAACGTGACCGGCTCCGCTATCGACTCACGAATAAAGTTAACATTCTAAGTGAACGGGGTTGCACAGATGCGAACTGAACGGCACCGTACTCCAAAAACAAAAGCACGAAAACAAAGTCCTTATCAGAGGTAAGACGATGAGATGGAAAAGACAGTAGCGTAACGTTAAAAATAAGCAGAATGAAAAAATCAGGGAAATATATGAAATAGTCGCGCACTTTATTCAACAACACCTGCACAATGTGTATTCATTGACATCTCTAAAGCGTTTGACACTATTTGCCACAAAATTTTGTAGAGGAAAGTGAATGTAATATGGTATTAGAGAAAATATATACGATCTATTGAAGAGTTACCTTTCAGATAGACGGTAAATGTAGCCAAATTAGAGTTGTTACTCATGGTGTTCCCCAAGGCACCGTCTCACCAAGGGAACTGTGCTCAGTTTTGTCGATGATACTGCGATATGTTACCTTGCAGAAATTGAAATATTCTGAAAGAGAGCCCGGAACAAGACTTAAATTTGATTGAATCGTGGTTTCAATATAATAAATTAAATTCCTGAGGCAACATCAATGAAATATTTAGGAATAATAATCGGTCGACACTTGAGTTGAATTAGGTATATCTCTAAAAAACAGAGCACATTTGTCCCGTTTTAAGTTTTTGAAAGAGTACCTAGACATTCCCCATCTCTGAACTTTATATTTTTCGTTAATACAATCTCAATTATAATACCAGAAAATTTGAACATTCATAGAAATAAGATTGAGGTCTCGTCGATAGGGCACTCACATGAAACAGGAAACAGAGCCAATATTAACATACCGAAATGCGAAAAAAAAGTCAGACAGCGTAACTTTGGTTTCTAAGGTCCTAAAATCTTCATCATTATATAATAACAGCCAACCAATTCCAGTACTTTTGAACTAGGAATTACAAAATGACTACAAAGTACAGAAAGATCAATGTTTCATGACATAGTAAATAACAAAATGAAATGAATGAAGGGATGGAATATCATGAAAGGAATATTAATAGATTCAGATATGAAATCAAATATGTATATTATTATGAGTACAGACTGTAAACCAATTTCAAACCACGTATAAGCTATATTTGCAATACAGCTTCTGTGGTTCTCCATGTTTACGAGGATATATTGAAAAATTCTTTAGCCTACTATAGAACCAAACAAAATTTCAATGTCGAAATATTTTATTACTCAACATATTCTCCTCTTAATTGGACACATTTATTACAGCGAACCTGCAACGTCTCTAGACATTTCAAAAAAAAATTTCTTCTCGCTCTACAAACCAGACCTCCACAGCTTTTATTACCTCCTCGTTGGAAGAAAATTTACGAGCTTTTAAACTTTTTTTCAGTTGAGGAAAGAGATAGTCGGACGGAGCCAAATCTGGTGAATAAGGGGGGTGTTCTAGTAATTCAAACCCTAAATCACGAATTTTTTCATGGCAACATGAGATTTGTGTGCAGGGGCGTTGTCCTGCAAAAACAAAACACCTTTGGATAGCTTTCCGCTTCTTTTCTCTTTAATTTTTTCCCGTAGAGTGGTCAGTAATGTCAAATAGTAATCTCCAGTTATTGTTCTACCCTTATCCAAAAAATCAATCATGATTACTCCATGGCAATCCCAAAAAACTGAAGCAAGAATTTTTCCAGCAGATTTTTGGACACGAAACTTCTTAGGTCTTGGAGAACCGGAGTTCTCCATTCTATGGATTGTTGCTTTGTTTCTGAATCGTAGAAATGTACCCAAGTCTCATCTATAGTAACAATTCGGTTTAAGAAGTCTACATCGTTTTCAAATCGAGCACAGATCAAACGCTATGCTACTACCCTTGCACGCTTTTGGTCACCATTCAAACATTTGGGGATTCATTTTGCAGCAATTTTGCTGCAAAATGTCCAAATTGATGTGAGCTATATGATGAACGCGTTCGTATGAAATATTCAGTGCTTCAGATATCCATTTTAGCCCAATTCGACGGCCTGTTAAAATCAGGTCATGAACTGCATCGATATTTTCGGGGACTGACACAGAAACTGGCCTTCCCGATCGGTTATCATCTTCAATGGAAAATTTATCTCTTTTGAAGCTTGCAGTCCAATTTATCACGGTCGCATACGAAGGACATTGATCACCAAGGGTATTAAACATATCTTCGTAAATCTGATTTCCTCTAAACTCTTTTAAATACAGGTATTTGATAATGGCTCGATACTCCAATTTCGGTGGACATATTTTTTCTTTTAATTTATTGCATAACTCTGGTTTACTTTTTTGACGTCAAACTTTACACTGACACTTCTAATAAGTTAGTGTTCGTTGCTATGGTAACGCAATATTTTGTTTATGCAGGGAACTGGTCTAGGCTAACTGGATATCATTACATCCTCGTATTCCAAACTAAATCATATTTCTATGAATGATTTTTTAAAGGGGATTATTGGCCTTTTTTCCTTGTTGGGGACGATGATTCTCTGACAATGGCGTGCTTAAAGTAATCATTTCTTCCAGTAAATAAAAACTTTTTATGTACTGAAATTTTTGTTATGTCTCACTAACACGTTGAGTCGTTTATAACACTCAGATATTCAACATCTTTGGAAAATGTTAGATTTGTATCTACTTATTACTCTTATTTCTACTCTCTGCAATTTTTTCTCTTTTGTTTCCACGAAATGAAATACCCAATCGTGTTTAGAGAACATCATGGAAACAAAGTGAAAGTAGGTAGAAATAAAAATGTATTATTTCTCTTGAATGTATGAAGGTATCTAGCTTGACGTACGTTTGAAGGAATACCGACATAAAATCTTCGAAAAAGCTTAATATTCATTAGGGCTGCATGAATATTGCCTATAAGGACAAAAGAAATTTAAATGTGCAATTGTGAACTTTAAGTTTTTTTCATCACTTTTTCCTCTCATTATGAAACATTCTATTCATAAACATGTAATTACCCAAACTAAGTATATACAGGTAGAATTTTCTAAAAATGCGTTCAAACCAAAGGATCACACTATGCATATATCTGAGAAGAATGAACTCCCTAAATGGGGGACGCCTATGGAAACAAAATCGACATGATTTTCTCTGTAGAGGAGCGCATATATTTTGGGAATATCAAATAAATTGGTAGCAATTCCTGGCAGGATTTATATCTAAATGACACAAACTATATACCTGCTTTATTTCCGTATTCCTAGATCCAGAAAAGTAAAATTTGGCAGCGAGTGAACAAATGTGAACAACGTGCTCTGAATTGCAAAACCTAATTAAAATAAAATGAGAGTTGAAAGACATAATGAAACACTTATCGTGAAAAAAGTATCGTGAAAAATACAAAACAATTCACATAATACTATTTGGGCTATAGATTAAGTTCATAAGGATTGCATATGCATATGCATGAATCCATTTAAAACATCATATGTACATTTTATTAAATATTGTCAGTTTGTTATTCATTTTTATTTCTCAGACAAACAATTGTTGTTATTTCCGTCAACCAATTGCACCCCTTTGCGCAACCCTCGGAAGTCTTCGAGACACTTGTAAGAGCTAGGGAGACCGATGACCATGCGAGGATTTGAACCCTCGACCCTTCGCTCCATAGGCGAACGCTCTACCAGCACGGCCACCACGGCATAGCTTAATACATAGCATAGCTTAATGAGAAATATTTCAGGCAATGAAAAATGAATGTCTTTTTCAATCCTTGTGTCATAGGATTGATTCCGATTGAACCAGTAAAATTCTTGAATTTTCTGAATAACGTCCGACTGAAATATACAAGGGGTAATTAATAGCTATGAATCCTAATATTATTTTTTGTGTCATGAACTTTTTTCCACAGAAGACGTACTAATCCACTTCAAAATATCAAATTACCACAACTTAATTAAGATTGAATTCGACCATGACAAAACAGGATCATGCCTACGTATTTGAAGCACGTCTATATAAGCTCGGATTTGATAGTATTAATATTTTTGATGAAATTTCCATAGTGGAAATTGAAGATGAGGTCCAAATTTACATTTTCAAAATTGGCACAACTCGTTCTGTCAATTCTGATTGCTTCAATCCTAATATCAAAATCGTTCTGACGTAACTGATAATCCAAACAGATGGCTTCCAGGGAAAATAATTTATAGTAGTTCCAATTTGTTTTTATCTTTGAATAATAGCATGGAATTGTCTGCAAGGATATAGGGAAATATTTTTAGTAGAAACATAGGTAACTAATTGACGTAGAGTATAAATTATATGGGTCCAAGGACAGATCCTTGAGGCACACCAATGTTTCATCACTCTTCAGATAACACGAAATCAGTTCAAATATCATCTGCTCGTCAACTTATGCGAACTATTTAGTAAATAAGATGCGATTCTCATTTACGAATAAGTAATTCATCCTGAAGAAAATCACACAGTTGAAAAATCGGAAATTATTAATTACGTTGAATGTTCTTCCTCCACAACACTAATAACTTACATGGTGGTTCTTCGGGTTGTAAGGCCGACGTATGTTTGGAGAAGATCTCGACGTTTCGCCAACACGAGTGGTTAGCATTTTCAAGAGATATTTTTTCAAATTTCTGATTTCTTAATTCACTGTTAAATGCTTGACATTTGTTATACGTTGTCTCAATAAATACCTGTGATTTGACGTTCTTACATCTAATTGGTCCATAGCGTTAGCTGACATCATAGAATCGTTCGTACCGTTTTTTTGTGGGTAGGGAGCTAATTGAGAATTTTTGAGAACTGGAAGCTTCTGTTGAAGTTGTTGTGGTGTTTCTGAATTTCAATTGCTTCCCGGAAGAGTCTTGGGTAATAGGCAGATGTTGAAGAGATGACTTGGGTTTCTTCAAATTTCACTCTATGGTTATCGTTGTTGAGAGTATGTTCTGCGACAGCGGATTTCTGTGTGTGCCCTAACCGACAGCAAGCCTTGTGCACATTGATTCTTGTTTTAACGGAGCGTTTCGTGGTTCCGGGAAGAAAGTGAAATTCAGAAACACCACAACAACTTCAACAGAACCGAAGAAGGACTACAATTGAACAAGGTTTGGCTTTCAGTTCTAAAAAATTCTCAATTAGCTCCCTACACACAAAAAAACGGTACGAACGATTCTATGATGTCAGCTAACGCTATAGACCAATCAGATGTAAGAACGTCAAATCACAGGTATTTATTGAGACAACGTATAACAAATGTCAAGCATTTGACAGTGAATTAAGAAATCAGAAATTTGAAAAAATATCTCTTGAAAATGCTAACCACTCGTGTTGGCGAAACGTCGAGATCTTCTCCAAACATACGTCGGCCTTACAACCCGAAGAACCACCATGTGAGTGACGATGGCCGCGAAAGCCTTTCACAATTTATCACACTAATAACTATCTTGAACAATTTGAACTACTATCTAATACACAAAAAAAAGGAAATTTTGGTCTGTGTCGAATGAATTAATGGTGCATACACAATTCAAGTCGCGCATTTGTCAATTTTCATTTTCAAGGAATTACTGATAAAACTAGAAGGCGTTGGAGTACCACATAACTGGACATCATACCTGACAAAGAGAAAACAGGACGGTGGTGCTGAATCTTATACGAGGGATACTCATTTGGGTGCTCCCCAAGGTTCTATTTTGGGTCCATTGTCCTTCATATTCATTAATTTTACAAAGACCTTTCTCGTTCACTATGTGAAACACTATTTAAACAGTTTCGAATCCCATCACTTATGTCGATTCTGTATATATTCCAGTATTTTATGAAAATCAAAGCAAATGAAATACAATAAGGTGATAAAAACGTGAAAATGACTCCTTTCCGACAACTTATCGACCAATTATCATGAATCTTCATGCCTAGACACCCCAATTCTCAACATTCAAATCACTTCCAAATTATTTATTTTTATACTAGTAAATATGAAGTAATTATGACAACAAATATATTTGTTTGCCAGTTCTTTAGCAGCCCAGTTTGATGGGCACGAGTTGCCACTGTCCAAGATTCTGGTAAAATTCCTTCAACTATATTTCAAAGACCCCTATGGTGAGCTACGAAAACCCAACACGACTGCAGTTAACCAGAATAAATAAGGAAGAATGATACGCTGTAAAAACTACATCTCATACGAACAGTTCAGGAATGAATGCGTTACATCCCATCAATATGGAAAAATCATAAACCACCGGAAAAATACTCAAATATAAAAACTACATATTTTACCAGAAAACAGCAGTATTTTTTGTAAGTCAAAACAAATGAAACACAATTAGGTGATAAAAACGTGGTAATGTCCTTTTTGACCAATTATCGACCAATTATCGACCAATTACCGACCAATTATAATGCATATTCATGCATATTAGTGAAAGAGACTTTATGGGAAAATGCCTAGATAACCCAATTCTCAGTTCTCAAAGTACTTCAAGATTATTTATTATTCTAGTAAATCTGAAGTCATTATGACGTGATATCGACCAATCCTGAATCCTGACCAAGTATATTTGTTTTCCGATTCCTGAGCAGCCCTATTTGAAGTGCAAGAGTTGCCACTGTTCAAGATTCTCGTAAAATTCCTTCAACTATATTTCAAAGACCCGAATGGGGAGCTACGAAAAACCAACCAAACTGCATATCCCCAGGATAAAATACGAAAGAATGATACGCTGTGAAAACTGCATCTCATACGAACAGTTCAGAAATTAATGTGTTACATCCCATCAATGTGGAAGAATCATAAACCACCAGAAAATAATCCAAATTCAAAAATGAACATATTTTTTCCGGAAAACTCCATTGTATTATCTGTAATGTAAAAACGTGGAAATGACCCTTTTCGACTAATTATCGACCAATTATCGACCAATTATTGACCAATTACAATACATATTCATGTATATTAGTGTAAGAGACTTTATCGGTAAATGCCTGGATAACCCAATTCTCAACTCTCAAATTAATTCAAAATTATTTATTATTCTAGTAAATCTGAAGTCATTATGACGTGATATCGACCAATCCTGACCAACTATATTTGTTTTCCGATTCCTTAGCAGCCCTATTTGAAGAGCAAGAGTTGCCACTGTTCAAGATTCTCGTAAAATTCCTTCAACTATATTTCAAAGACCCGAATGGGGGCTACGAAAAACCAACCAAACTGCATATCCCCAGGATAAAATACGAAAGAATGATATATACGCTGTGAAAACTGCATCTTATACGAACAGTTCAGGAATGAATGTGTTACATCCCATCAATATGGAAGAATCATAAACCGCCGGCAAAATATTCAAAATAAAAAAACCTACATATTTTACAGGAAAACTCGTAGGAACGTTCGCCCCATCTGGCGGCTCCGGCGTGGATTCGCGAATATATAAAAGTAGCGAATATTGCATTTCCCAAGAATCGCGACCATCAGACAGAAAATATGACTGCACCCGCACGCTAAACTTTAATAATATTTCGTGGATGGCATAGAAGTTACCTCTGATGGGGGTTTTCGTCGCTCGGGGGGTTAATTATTGTAGAAGTTCGTCCCACTCGGATGTCGTTACTATTCGGTCCATATCTTTCGGTTGATTAACTTTTTCTTCTCGTATTACACGACTTGCCGAACTGACTTCGTGATTTTTTATCTGACCAACTAGGCGGAAAGAATACCAATGACAGTGTAGACGGATTTTCACCATTTTTTTACACAGTAGCTTGCACCTGCTATTCTATATATTTTTCAAAACGATATAATAACAAAGAAACAACTGAACATATGAATTATATTCAGGGTGTTCATCAAGTACTTGTTCAAACAATATATCTACGTATTTTAGTTTAGATTAGGCTGAACAATTTTGTAATTTTGAAAAAAAAACACTATTTTAAACACCAAAACAATTAATTCTCGACTACATGTAAATGCTTAATCAAAATAAATGTTTTAATCAGCTCAAATTAAGGAAATCGTACAGTTGTTTAATTCCACCTATCCCTCCCTTCAAAGAAATATTAGTGGATTTCGCTGACTTCTTAGTAGGGCGTAGTTCATGTTATTTGAATTTCAATTGATTTGGCGAAAATCTTGAAAATAAATAAAAATCGGACATCAACAATTTGAATTCGAGGTGGTGCCGGAATACATTTTTTTCGTGATTTGAAATAGGGATTGGGGGTACGGGTGAGGAGTGTTTATATGAATATGAATTGAGAAGAATCAAGACGACTCAATCAAAGTTCTGGAAGGACGTTGGAAGTAGCAAAGTAAATAAATCTACGTTTGCAGGGTTGGATTTGGATATTGTTTTTTACGATTTGTTTCTGAAATAGGTATCCTATCGGAAAAAATTGGATTCAAAAGATGTAGATAATTGAGTTTTTTTGTTTGTAATTTTTGTCCCAACCAAAAAATATTTTTTTTTATGAAAATAAATTTCTAAATAAATTGTAATTATTGAAAAACAAAATATTAATTTTCTGATTATATACGAATTCAAAATAAAAAAAACATACCTAATGTTCAAACGAAAAAATCGATTTACAAATATCCAATTTGGATGGCAATATCATCAACATCATCACAAAATAAACCCGAAGAATACGAAAGCTGCATTTGTTCTGATAACGAAAAACGACATATATGAAATTCAATTAAAATAAAACTATTGCTATTTTTTTGTTCCACACTTATTTGGAATAAAAAATAAGAAATTTTCAACATAACTGAAAAAAAGGTCGTTTTTTGAATTTTTAACGATATTTTTCTATACGAAGAATAATTTTCTTTCATGCCATCATAAGGTCGAGGTTTCAATGAAGATAAAGTTGAAAATTTTTAAAGTATACTTCTTCGATTGAACATTATGCTGTTTCTGATTTAATTCGTACACAATAAAAATAAATATTGTGCTTTGCAAAAATTATAGCTTATTTATAACACAAAGAACATTTACACCAAGTTTCATGAAAAAAAAATTTTTGGGGATGATAAATTTTTTAAATATTTTATTCAGTTGAATCCCTTCATTAGATTCTGGATTTCAAGTCACCACCTTTAACGTTATCTATTCATTTAGTTACATATTTTTTAATACTTTCACAGACGATTGTGACTTTGATTTGGTGAAAAGGATTTCAGGTTCACCCCCACTTCTTTCCACCTCTCCCAAATTTGTTATGTCTCACGCAATTTTGCATATAGACACCTTATCCAAAATATTCTTTTTTTATATTTTTAATCTACGGAAAAAATTGATTTTCTATTTTTTTATATTTTTTTATAATTAAATAAGTATTTCTAAATTAAAATTTTGAAATAAAATATTTTTCTTAAAAAAAAATTAATTTAACTTAAATTTAATTCAGAAAAAATAATTTTGAACAATACTATTTCAAATTTGGCAACTATAATACAACCGAGAGCGAGCATGAAACAACAGGTACACCTCTTGAATGATCGACAGGGTCCTCCTTTTTCCCAATCTTGCATTGTTTAACCCTTCAAAATATTTAATATCGCTAAATTCTCGTTAAACCATCAACTTATAAACATTTTTTACATCATAGGTATTTGGCAGAGTTTCAATATCAGCTCAGACACGAGAATATCCTGTAAAAATTAGGCTAGAATTGCCGATTCAGTTTTACATTTCCTTCATTTTGCTTCGGTTAAGCTTTAATTCTTTTTCCTGCAAATGAAACCAAAATTGTGAGTCTGTTTCTCAGGCAATTGAATGTAGGTAAATGTACTGATAGTTTTCCAGAAATTTCAGAAAAACATACTTATACTACTCTGGTATAGCAAATTGTGACATTAAATGGAAGTGAATAATAGCAATTTTACCCAGAATGCTTTTATAACGCCCCCTTCTTATAAACTACTATTTTATGGAAAAATTTCATTGAAATAATACAAATACCAATGGCAACACATGATCAAATCAATACTCTTTCGTATTTCATGATATCTTAAATCAAACTAATGTTTCGAAACATACCTTCGGTTTATGCAACCAACAATACAATGGAATCAGTTCGATCTTTAGACGTTCATAGTCCGATTATTAGTATTGAAACATTGTTTGCTTTTTCGCAGCTCTTAATTTATATTCAATCAACGAATCAATATTTAATTAATATTCTGCGTTTGCCATAGAATTGAAAACTCACGCTATGGGCTTAGAATCTGAATTCTAACAAAATACCTATAATTTATAATCGAATTTGAAATAGGTACCTATTGAACGTGAAGTAGTATTTTTTATGCTACTGTGATAGGGTGAAAATATATAAAGAAAAATTTCTTTTTTCCACAGAACTATAGACCTTCAAATATTTCGAACGAAAATAGAGTAGAGGAGTTTTCAAAGATGAGAAAAGAGTGATTTTCTTGCTAACTAATGACATTTTTAATATTATTGTTCATGAGCTAATTAAAAATTCAAGATGTGAGGCATTTATTTATGGATCTTGAAATCATACTGCATAGTAATTTTGAGCACCTGTCCTTATGATTTTTAATCTGTCTTTATGACATTTACAAATATTTTCAATACATTTCGAATAGGTGAATATCCTTATCCAACCGATAACTTCAAGCCGAAAGACAATTTCAATAACTTTTCAATTAGGTTGTAGGTTGGTATAGTGTGGAAACATTGATGAAATTAAATCAGTCTATAAAGTCAAATGCATTCCTCAAAACTATGATCCCCAGCAATAAAATATCTTCCTGTCTCATGGCGCAACTACTTGAAAAAAAAATCAAATAGTAGTGAAGATGATATTCTTTGAAGTTTGTTTTGAAGACAATAGACGATTTTTTGGATTTCTAATGCTAATAGACCCCATTCTTTTAAGTTTAAAACCCTGTTTATAATAGATAGATATATAGTTTATTTTACCACGTTACATACAAGTGTGTTTTTGACAGGTCAGAAACAGTACCACAAAATCATTAAAATGATATTATTTAACTTTTTAAAATATCAGTGATTATGATAAAATTATTCTTTTTATCATAATCACTGATATTTTAAAAAGTTAAATAATAATATCATTTTAATATGTCGGGGCGTGGCGCAGTGGTTAGAGCGTCCGACTTTGGGTCGAAAGGTCCGGAGTTCGAGCCCCAGTTGCGGCTGGGATTTTTTAATTTAATTTGACCGATTAAATTATTCAAATCTCGTGGCTGGACTGGGGTGAGTCCTGCACGAGTCACTGTTGCGTTCCAATTAACAGTGCTGCTCCTGAGGTGGCGCATTGAGTCAGTAACAAGGCCTATCCAGAACACGTGGCTAATGACCATAGCAGTCGATGCCAAGACACCAAAGAAAAAGAAATATCATTTTAATGATTTTGTTGTACTGTTTCTGACCTGTCAAAAACACACTTGTATGTAACGTGGTAAAATAAACTATATATATAACTATATAAGCATAAAGGATAATATATGAAATGAGAAGCAAAGAAATAATGGCAAACACAAAATCTTTGCAGTACTATTATGTGTATAAGTGTAGGCTATAAAAAAGTTGACTTTTTGGAGATAATTCGATATAATGTAAAAACATTTCTGGAATAGAAATCGTTTGATTTTTGTTTTACATTTTTTTAATTCTAGGACCTTTACTAGTCTATCTGATCGTACTGATATTACCAAAATGTTTATTGTCCTTTTCTGAGACCTGAAAACCCTTATTGCATTATTGGAGTTGCCCCAAAGAATAATGCCGAAGCATAAGACAAAATGAAAAAGAAATAAGGACCTATGTGATTTTGAGTACATTCATGTTAGTAACAGATTTGAGTTGCCTCAGTTTAAATCGGACACTAGATAACTTGCTAAGCACATATTCCACATGGCTAGATAATCAATTTTAACACCCAATAGTGAAATATTCTTTTTTATGAAGAGGATTTGAATAGAAAATCGAACAGAAGTGAGAACTAATGCATGTCAGTCCGTAGAGACTCAATTTGTCTATGAATATAGCATGTTAAACAGTCAAAAGCTTGAACATTATAGAAAAATTTTGGCTATTTTGGTGATCTAAAATGTTACATTGTAACAAGTTGATTCAATTAATGGGGGAAAAAATTACGCCATAATGAAGGTAGAAAATCTACAGGAGAACTGAGCAAAGTAAAGTGGGCACACCTGAATGCATGGTGTAAAAGTTGCCCCAACATTAAAACATAATTGGATGATTTTTTGCCAAATTAAAATACGTGAACTGACCAGGATGAATTTTCGTCGATGATCAAACCAATTGAATTAACATTTTGACTCTTTTCAACGGTTCTTCCAGAATGAAATTATATTTTTTTATTTTTTTCATCGATTATTAGGAGACAAGGTATCTATGAAGAGTAATCGATGGTTGTATCGTCAGAAAAAGGGATTCCTACATTTATCTGGTAAGATGACTGGATGAAATCATTGATAAGAAAAGGCAAAAAACATTGGCCCCAAATACAAACCCTGGGGTACACCATGTTTATCGAATTCGGATAAATAAACTAGACGAACAAGCCAAGTTCTTAGGTTCATACCAGAAAAAAACAATAAACAAATAGTTTAAACTGATAAATCATAAAGACAGGCACAATTTCCACCGTTTTTCATCAACCAACCACCCTTTAGAAAAATCAATATTCTCATACCAAGGGACACAGAACAACATTAATACAATTTCGGTCACTTGATGCCATCTATCGTAAAAGTCCCAGACTAATAAAGAACCGTTACAACACTCATACCTGTTGATTTCGAAATATTAAGCCGCATAAAAACATCGACCCGGTCCCAGCAGGCCATGCTCTGAATGATCCTATAAATATTATTCGTCTGGGCGATGTGACATCTGAGGCTGTGTGCCAATAACACGATACGATATTTTATGTAAGAAGCGTTTGCATGGTTTCCGTGTAAAGGAATGGAAGCGTAACATGATGAATATTTTTCAATATTTTAACATAATTATCATTTATGGAATGGTTCGTATAAAGACTCTGTTTGAAGTCGTATACTATTTATTAAAATCCAGGGGTGTCTTTGAGTCTGTTTGTAAGTGAATCTGTTACAGACTTCTCAACCGAAAGAGTTTCTTCGCTATGTTTTAGAGAAGTAAGTGAGTTTGTGTGCGAGAAATTAAAGATGAGACAAATTACCACTTTTTTTAAATGGTGTAAAATCTTTTATATTTGTTTAAGAACTGCTCTCTATACAGGGTGTTTCTTAAGTACGTGTAGAAAATTTAGGAGCGTGTAGCTGACATCAAAATAAGAAGAAAAGTTTCTATAAATATATGTCCGCAAGTTATTCGTCTCTGAGATACCGAGTGTCAAAGTTGAATTCTTATTTTTATTTTTTGTGAATAATTTCAAAATAATTTGGATATTTGGGTAAAGTTTGGTATCTGGGAATAGTTATTATTTAGTTTGTGTAAAAAATATATTCTTGGTAGAGGTCACTGAGAGCAACTGTTTTCGAGTTGTTGAGATTTGAAATAATCGATGCAAGTGATTTTGAATGACAAGATTTTTAAATTTAAAATAAATTCAATTAGAAATGAGTTTTTTCACAATTAATATAAAATTTGATTTTTTCATTGAAAAATCATCCCAGATACAAAATTTTACTCGAATATCACAAATATTTTGGAACTTATTCACCAAAAACAAATATAAGAATTAAACTTTGACACTCTGCATCTTAGAAACGAATAACTTGCGGACATGTGTTTATGGGAACTTTTTATCTTATTTCGACGTCACCAACATGCTCTTAAAGTTTCTACACGTACTTAAGAAACACCCTGTATAATATAGAATTGAATATTGCGCATTTCTGAACTATTCCCAGGCGATTAAAGTCGAAATATGCAATTTTTTCGACGAAAAAATGCACCCATCCACAAAAACGATATTTTCTAAATGGATTAGCCTTCTGATTCGGGAAGGAAGGACATTTTTGGATTTAGAAGAAAAAAGTTTTTGAAAATTGTCTCAACTAGAAATTCAGAGGTTTCGTAAAAAGCCTACCAAATCTCTATTTGACACGAAATTGACTTCAAATTCGGAAAGCACATACAAAAAAGTTGAATTTACCGAAAATTAAAAAAATAAAAGAAATTTGGCAATAAATTACAGCTATCAACTCAACTAAACTAAAGAAGAGATCGCAATTCTGCGTACGCAAATCGATTCGGAAATCGATGTGAAACAAAAAAATATATAACAAAAAAAATTAAAATACACGAAAATTTAAAAAATATAAAAAAAATTATTCAAAAAATTTTGTGGGGATTGAAGAGAGTTGAATATTATTCAATTATGTTTTAATCCGAATATTGATCCCTGTGGACCACCCCAGTTTATACCCATTAGATTCCGCAGAATAGTATTTACAATTTGACTTCTAACTGCTCAAAACGATTTGAACCATTCATAAACAGTTACATCAATGCCATAGTGATTTCAGTAATGTGAATGAATGAATAAATAAATACGACAATAAAAAAAAATCCCTTTGCGAGAAAAATTCGACATGTGTAGGTTTCAAAATTTAGTTGTAAGTTATTAAATTAAGAAAGTTTAAAGCTGTTTTCTTTCATTAATCTATTTTGATAAAGAATAAGAGGAGTAAGGGAGACTTTTGTACCTTGATCATAGTGTACCTACCTTGGATCACCCTTCAGTTATTTGATATTTTTGAGTAATTGATAAAAAAAAAATAATTACTAAAAAATACTTTTATGTTAAAGAGGTCAAATTTTAAGAAGCACACCATCATGTCTCTTGGATAAAAATAACATTCTGTATACCACCGATCAATTATCGTAGGTAAATCTTACATTTGTTCCGATATTTGTTATACCTAGTCAGTTTGCCACGAATTAAAAGTGGAAAAAAGGTAATACAATGGACCCTGGGATATTTGTCCCCTGCCCCCTGAGCTAGTTAGAGAACGCGTAGGGTTTCGAACGTTTTCTTGACGGATTTAGACGTCAAAAATTACAGCGAAGCTCGACCTCCTCCTTTTCTCGAAAAAAGTTGGAAAACTCGCGAAATTATAATCGGAAAAATCCGTAAAAATGGTGAAAAATATCTGACAGTCGAATGTTATGGTTTAAAATAATGTCACACCCCCTGTCCCCCTTCTCAAAAGCTAGACAGAAAAGGCAAATGAATTAGGAAAGTGTTTCAACAGGCTTGGACAAGGAAAATAATAATGAAAAAAAATCGATCGGGGGACTTGCCCTTTTTTCCTGTCATGAAAAAAATTGGGAAAACTCGCGAAATAGAAATCGAAAAAATCCGTAAAAATAGTGAAAATTGTCTGAACTTAGTAGTGTTGACCATGCCGTTGTCTATCTAGGGCCGAAGCTCTTCGCTGCTGACCAAGCTTATGTGGCTTCAAGTGGGGTCAAGTCACCGGAAGGTCTTCTCATTGAAGAATTGGATTTTAGTAAATTAATAGACTAAGAAACATATCCAGCGAAAACTGAACAAGAAATAATTAAATAAACTTTAAAAAACTTTTTAGAAAGAAGCTTTCACTTAAATGCACTATAAAAAGAAGTAAATAAATTATAAAGTGAATTAAACCCATAACTTTGTTAGAGAATAAAATTTTAAATGATATTAAACCTTGTTGCGAAAATAAATCTTCAATTTTAAATTTAATTTACAATAAGAAATACTTACATGGATCCTTTTCGCGACAAACTTTAATATCATTTAAAAATTTAAAATGTTACAAGATGATAGGTTTAATTCACTCTTTCATCTTTTAAAAGCATTAAAATGAAAGCTTTTCTCTAAAAAGTTGTTTTAAAGTTATCTATTTTAGAAAGAAACACTCCAATTGTACATATTTTCTGAGAATAAACATTATTTGAACTTATAACAAAACAAATAGCGAGCAAGTGCAAGTTTCGCCGAAAAATATCCACAGATGGCAGCACCCATTCAAGCTCCCGAGTATTTCAAAGGTGGCTTCGATCAATAAGAGAGCTGCACGTTGTTTTGCTGGCGTCTGGCAGTGAAAAAAGAAGGAAGTTTTGTTATCGAAAGAATTTTTAATTCCCACTTAGCTCTTGCTGTAGAAAAACAAATCAATTGAAACTTATAATTGAAAGTGATTTATTGCTTTAGATAGCGGGTTATTGAAAAATGATAACTATATGTTCATGGCAACGCTTTGTGGTTTTATCGTAATTCCCATTATTTATGGTAGTGAAAAGGAAAATAATAATAAGTTGTTAACATTGAACCTACGATAACGTAGACCTCATAACAAGGAAAGGACGTGAAGAATGTGGTATTTGAACATGAATTTATTACTGGAGCAGAATAAAATGTTTTACTAAATCTATACGTGGGAATTAAGTGGACGTTGAAAATTGCTCTGTATTCATGAATTATGATTTCCATATGATAAATTAGTAGAATTTCGTTTGGCTTTGCCCAAAGATTCATTCATCTGTAATACAATTACTCTATGTATACCTACATATTAAAACTAAAAGCAGAAACTATAAACTTTTCTATATCTATTTCAGTGTCCAGCATTGAAAGTCGCTTCCAGAACAATTTTTCTTTCATTTGTAATTATAAAAATAAAATTTTACTGTTCACTGTTCGTGAACTTGAAATTTCATTCATAACAGAAGCAAAAAATTCTGACACCATCTGTGTTATTATTGGACGAAGATATTTAACATTGTATGTTAAGAATTGAGATCCAAACACAATATTGTTGAAAAAGTTTCTCCGTTTCTTCAGATGTGACGAATACATATTCTAAGGATTTTCCATTGAAGAGGGCGTCCCTCAAGGCTCTATACTCGGGCCTTTACTCTCTCTTGTATATGCTAATGATCGCCTGTGCAGATGGGTCTAATTTTCTCGTCAAGTGGCAGAATGTGGCAGCTCTCACAGAACTGACACATACAGTCTTGGATCAAGTGATATTATGGATAAACAAAAACAATTTGACACTCAACGTATCCAAAACAAAGTTGATGAAATTCAGTTTAAGTACACAATGTTCCAGAAAATTTACAAATCCATGAGACTGACGACTTGCAGGTAGAACAAAAATGCTGGGTCTTATATTAGACCACAAACTCACATGGACTGCCCATATTGAATCCCTTTGCAATAAAATGCGTTAAAATTGTTAGGCGTTGAGGTTTATGTCAACGCACTTTGGTAAAGAAGTGTTGCTGAATTTGTAGTAAGTTATCATACATTGTCATTCACGCTACGGAATTTTGAGTTGGGGAAGTTATAGGTTCTTCTGCAGAAATAGTTTTTATTTTGCAAAAGTATGCAGTCTGAATCGTTGGAGAAATTGAATGGGGACAATCATATAGAAATAAATTCAAAGAATTGAAAATATTGTTGAAGGCATTTTTTTACGAACATTGTATCTACGTATATAAGAATAAACGGAACTTCGCAACTAACCATCATCAGTACTTGACTCATTCTAGAGATTTACTGATACCCAATACGCACCGTACTACTTTCCACCAGAAAAGTCATCTTTATCTTGGACCCAATCCTTTCGAAAAGCTTAACGAATAAATCAAAAATGTACCAAATACAAACGTTTTTGAATCGAGACTAAAAACTGCCCTCGTCGAAAAAAATTGCTAGTCTCCATGAATTTCAGTTTCAATTTTCGATTATAAATAACATACTGTTTCTTTAAATTAAAAGTTTCCACAATTTTTTTGTTGTTTGGTATTTATATTCTTTTTCTTTTCACAGATTTTATATTTATTCTCGTTGATTCGTATTTTTTTTTAGATATGTTTGCTTATTGGGATATTTCATACAAAAAGAATTCATAGCAAGTATTTCGTGATGCTTTCCTTGTTACTCTATAGAAATCCTTCCTACGTTATACACTTAAACAAGACAAATTAAATTATTATCATTATCAATTGAACTCAAGACGTTAAATACTAAAAAAATTATCTCAAATTTCTTTCTGCTTGCAATCAAAATGAATTAAACGTAAAAATGAGCTTTTATTCCAAATCTAGTAAAATAAAAATAATTGTTAAAAATATGAATTTTATGAAAACACCCGAACTTTAAATAAATTTTAATATTTTCTATAAATCTTGAGGCGTGTAATTTCATTACACTTAAAATAAAGCCTCAAATGCTTAATTTTTTTTCAAAAGTTATTTGTTTTTCATACAACACATGTCGGGTTTTTCCGTTTTCTAGGGTTGATTACATTTCCAGGGGTAATTTATTGAGATCAAGAACAAGCTCACCGAATACAGTGATAATAATAATTTGCAAGAGTATTATAATGGCAAATTTACGTGACATGTGCATATTTGAGTATATATATATATATATATATATATATATATATATATATATATATATATGTGTGTGTGTGTGTATATATATATATGTTGTATTCTTGCATGGATATAAATGTGTGTTTATATGGTGTATATAGGTGTGTTTATATATGTTATATGTCTAACAATTGTGTGTACTATATAAGTTTTAGTAATATTTTTAAACAAATCTGACTATTTTAACTGTGTTGTTACAAAATCGACGATGAACTATATAGTGTATGTTCTAATTTTTCTTGTTTGTAGGTGTCTTTATATTTACATTTTATATTTTTATATTTCTATATCTAAATTTATATTAATTTTTTCACAAGCTTTATCCACAAGATTTATTCTTAATGACCATAAAGTATACGTATTATTATTATTATTATTAATAATGACAGTACAATCCAATTTATGCGTCACAATCTTCGGCGTATCTCAGTTTCGCCCCTTTTGCCTTTTATTAATCTTGTCGATAAGTATATCCGTCGTTCCTGACTTCAATAGTTTAACGTCTTCTCAGTGGAATTTGAAAAAGGTATTGCTTCGTCTTTTTTACCTTTTTCGTCTAATTTCCATAATTGCTATTTTTGTATTACTTAAATCCTAGGAAATCTCTCTAACAGATTTCAAGGTGGATCGAACTAACGCTATATCGGGTGATCCTTTAATATGCCGCCAAAGCAACAAAATAACAATAAAAAATATATTTTTTATACAAACGTCAAAAAATGACAAGGTTCGCGCATTGACAACAGTATGCGAAGTGGCACTTTTATTCATTTTCATTCGTTACCATGACACCGTGCGCGAAGTAATGTGCGAAATATATTTCGCACACTGCATGTAAACTATATGGGATTTTCATATTCTAACCTATATGCTCCTCAATCAAGCAAAAAACAAGAAATCGTTTATTTATTAATGTAGAACAATAATTAAGGCTTTCAAATTGTGAGAGTTATTTTTCTGGCTTTATTTGCTTCACACCACTCTTTAAATTGCTGATATGCATTTTCATACTGCCGCCTTGATTTCTCCGGTAAAAGGTTGGAAATTACGAAATTGGCTGCATCTATCAAGTTAGGTGGGGTACTGCTTAGTTCATCGTCGCTCGAAATTTCCATTCTTTTACAATAATAAATATCACGAACGAAATTGACGCGAATAAAAAGTCACTCCAAAATAATTATCAAGAACTGTCACTTTGAAATAATTGTCAACAAATGCCATTTTATTTCCATAGTTACAGTAATTACTTGATTTGGAAAAATTATTCAAGCCAGTTCAATACTATTTTGCATAGTTATTACTTATTTTAGAACAATATTTTTGATGTTTGTAGAAAAAATTTTGTTTGCATCTCATGCGCGAAATACTTTGGTAATCTCGACTATTTTTTTTAACTCGGCTGCGCCTCGTTAAAAAAAAATCAGTTCTCGATCACCAAAGTAGCATTTCGCGCACTAGATACAAAAATAACTATAAAAAAAATTACAAAATCTACTATTCATTTATAAACAATTTTTTACGTTTTTCAATACAGTTTACAAATAAAAGTTCATTTTTAAAAAGTTTTTTGACCTAGGTATATTTTATTTTATTCGACTGTCTGTTTTACACAATTTACAATTTTTATGAAATTTTTTATTTTTCTTTTTGTGAGATGTTGCAATTGTTTTCGACAGTAATGGTAGTCCAAGCTCCTCGGGCAGAAAGGGAAGATCATTTGAAATTAAATTATGCGGCAGGACGATGTTTTTCAGGATTTGAAAGGGATCTTCCGATTTAACTTTAACGAGTTTTTTGCAACAATTTTACTCGTCTTACGCGTTCTCTGTCTAGGCTTCGGGCATTTTTTGTGATTAAATTATGCGACTTTCCGATGTTTTTCACTATTTTTACGGATTTTTCGATTTTATTTTTGTGAGATTTTGTAACTTTGTTCAAAAAGCTGGTTGTTCCAACTTCCATGGTAATATTTCATTGCATTGTCATCGAAATTACTTTTCAGCGCAGTTGGTTGGGTTGGGGAAAGCAGTCATGCATCATTTGTCACTTTTTGTAACCAATTTATTTTTTTTATTTTGAAATCTAGTATTTAATCTAGAGTGCTTTGAACATCTCCAGTATCAGCTTAAAACTTTGAGAGAAATACGTGTTTACTGTGTTTGGTCAAAAAGTGCTATGTTGAATTAAATTTTCAAATTGAAATTACTTTTTTTTCTTCAAATAAAAACATGGTGGCTCATCTGGTTAGGAAATAAGACCATTTTATTACGATCAATTTGATTAGGTTTTAAACAAAAATTCCGTTAAAAAACTTGAGAAATTACTTTATATCTTTCTTAAAATAAAGCATCTTTTGGTAATGATAAAACAAAACCATTAAGGTGGATACTTTTTTAAAAGTAAATTAGGTAATTATTGTGAACGTTATTGTTCAAAACACATGTTTTTCAAATAGCTTTTGGATTATTGATTTTGTTTTATCAGTTAGTAGTTATGTAATATTTCCAAAGTTTTTTAAGGAAATTTTATTCGAAGCCTTAGTGTCCAGTGTCGTAATAAAATGCTCTTTTTGCCTAACCCCACTAGCCACCATGTTTCCTATTTGAAAAAAATTAGTAATAGTAGGTAATTTAAAAATTGAATCTTGCAGAGCAGATAGATTTTAAACGAAGACTGAAATTACTGATTTGAAGGTATCCATAGCTCTATAGAATAAACTTTGAAATAATATATAAGAATGGATTGAAAAGTGACAAGTGATCCATTCATTTGAAGACAAAATAATTGATAATATACCGGGTTTCCCATTTAAAAATCAAAAGTTTAAATCACTTCTGGTGGAACCGAAAGTTACATGAAGCTTAGTCACTTGTCAAAAAATGCAGTTTTATGACGTACACAGACCTTCCAAATTTCATTCCAATATCTTCGAAAACAAAAATGTAATTCGGGCGAGCCACTTTCCGCGGACACCCGGTATGTATACTAACACGACAAGTTAAACAAAAGACTGTACAAAACCAAAATGTAATATATGCATGGAGAATTGCACAACAACTGTTTTGTTCATTATCATTGTCACCATAATCCTCGAAGAAACGTGATGTCTTGCAGTGAGCTTCCACATTTTAATCCGAAGCATTCCCATTACCAACCGTACAGACCTTGATTTGGCGTCTAATACGAGATAGACGGTATCGATTAGTAATTTTCAACTCTTCGCTACATACAAATGGCTAATTTTCTACGGGACTATAATGAAAACGTTTGCTACTTGTCAGGAAATGAACAATTAGCGGAATTTTTCAGATGCATTACTTTGATGTCACAAGAGGTATAGGGGTACATACAAAGTAGTAATTTCTTTGTGTTCATCGCTGGAGACAGATGCAATATCCTGTTCGTGTTTGTTATTAGTTAGATAATCTTTAACAGGAACGGAAAATTACCAATTGATGAAAATGGATTAGTTGCATTCAGTCCAATTTGTAGGGAATTATCAACAAACATATCAACAATTATTATAGGAATTGGTAATTAGATTGATGCTTCTTCGAGAAAATTTTGTTCAGAAATCACCCAAAATAATACACTGTTTGCGGAAGGATTCCAACATTTTCTGAATTGATGGTTCCGATGAATTTAATGATTGATTATACAACCAATTTTAATTAAAAAAATACATAATGCACCTAGACCAAGGGGACATATTCATTAGGTATACTTAAATCGCAATTAAAAATTTCCATACACCTTAACATAAATTGAGTGTGAACTCTAGAACCATATAAAATCAGATAATTAACTATAACAAACCCAATGACGAATAATTTGCATATACATTAATTATTATCTTTATTGGCCCACAGAAACATAAATGTTTAATAATAGGGACCTAAATCTATAACTAATACAATAAACAACAAAAGTTCGAATTGAAAATTATTACATGAGGTTTTAATAAAGCATCATTTTAATAAGTATTTATTTAAATGTATTTTGAAACGACTTTTTTGTATGATGTCTTATAAATTATTGGGTATTGAATATCAGAATTCAATAATTTTTTTTTTATTTCTCATCCCAAGTTTCTTCTATGCATGCTGAGAGTATTTGATTGTCTAGTTTGGTGATTGTGAATAGTTTCGGTTGAATGACATTCCAGAGATGAATGTTTCCTATTATTTATAACAGAATTTTAATTTGTGTTAAGAATTGATATCCACAAGACTGTTTGAATCATATAAAAGGGTTGTAGACTCAAGGAATAGTAATTTGAAAAGACATTCAATACTGTTCTGCAAAGATTTAAGTAGACGCAAGATAGTGGAATTGGCAGTTCACCATACTGATATTAAATATTGTAATTTTGAATAAATCATACAAAAATATTTCTCAAATCATTCTTAGATATTTCAAAGGAATATAATATCGATATCAATTATAGCACCTTTTTTTTCGAAGATTTTCAATACGGCTTCTCCAAGAAAAGTGTTGAAAACGAATGAATTTCCGATACGTCTGGATTTTCTTTTTGATAAAAACACAAAGGAAGATTAATCAATATTCATAGTCATCTTATGATTGTTTAACCAAAGCGCAATTATTTTTGAATCATCTTCAATATTTTCGATTATTTTATTGCAAACATTGGAGAACTGTACAGCATTTTTCATAATTTTTATATCAAACGGTTTTGGGGCTAAACACACTATAAATCTTTGATTAGCATTGTGATTAGCGTGTTTTTTATAAAAAGAAATTTCAATATTATAAGTTAATGCATTTTTTCTAACGTTGGAATATCAGCATTACATAAATCAGTAGTGTAATATAGCCTATCCTTAGTTAAAATTATTTTTGAATAGTAATTTTGTATAACGTCCAACGGTAGCAATGCGTTGGTACACAAACCACCCCATATAATGATCCCTTACTTTATTCCTAAATCTACAAGTGCCCTACGAACCCTTAGCAAAGTCTTTTTTATGAATTTTCATGTTTAACATAATTTGGAGATCAACTTTCTGATTATCTTGCTCAAATATAGTGTATGATCAGAATATTTCAAATTTTTGCCTACTGTCCCCTAAATATCGCGTGGAACAACTTTCTAGAATTCTTAGTACAATATTTGGAAGTTGCAAAGCAGTAAAGGATGGTCTGTTTGCGTCAATAAGATACACTATATGTCGTTTTCTTTATATTTAATCATCATTTATTTTGATCAAAACACTTTTTAGCAATGCCTTTCAGATTTAAATTTTACGTCTTCCCATGATATATAATTAAAAAGAAGTACAATCCCATTAGCTTAAGATATGTGCAGAAAAGAGTTTATGTATGGAAATAAATGCAATGTCCCAAGAACAGTACCTTGAGGAACACCGTTGACTGTATACATTTCGGATTTTAACTTGCTATGATATCGATCAAATAGCTTTCAGAGACCTTCAACACTGTCCCACTTCATAATGTTTGAGTCTATATCATAAATCAACCATCATGTGGGACCCATCAGGTCGAAAACCTTTACCATGTCTATAAACACCCCTATACAGTTTTTATTGCTGCCAAAGTTTTTTTTCAAATATTTTTACCAAATGAGATATTTGTACTATTTAGAATTTTACCATTCTCGAAATAATCTAGTACTTAATCTGTTCTTGAAACATTTTTCAATAATTTGGAAAGAGAAGTAATTATGCTGATAGGCGTATAGATATGATGACAATTTTGCTTACAGATTCAAAGATTAATAACACTATAGACTTTCTCAAGTAATCAGGTATACTTCCCGTTGTAAAAATTAAATAAAAAACATGATTCAATGGGTGCGGAATATGCTTATTTCAACCAGCTTAATGGTGATAGCATCAAAACCTGGACACTGTCATTTCCAAGCTACCAATAAGCGTTATCACATGGTAAAAACAATTTTGTTGTTTCATTCACTTTCTTTTTGTTAATAGTTTATTGTTGCAGCTGCACCAAAAACAAGAATTAATAGACTAGCATTATTTGTTGAACGAACAAAATATTATGTCATTATGAGAAAATATAATATTCTACAGTCGAATACTTTTTTGTGTATCGGACATGTATCAGAATTAGTTCGACATCTTAATTGAATTGTTATTACTATCACAAATATTTCGTTCGAAAGATTTCATGTTCAACAAACTAACTCAATCAATTACAATATTTGTCTCATTCGAATTATTTTTCAATTGTGGGATACCGACACTTTTATTTATTCGACTTGGATGATATTTTGTTGATTCAAACGAGTTTTTTTCTGTGAGCAGTTTATGCCTGACAAGTAGATTCAGATACATGGAATTTTTCACATTATGAGAATTGTTGTCTACATGATCCATACCTTAATCTATCTCATCAACAACTTTTGTGTAGTATTCATTACATAAGTTAGCCATATCAAGGACTAAGAAGAATGGATTTCCATCATGATCACCAACTTTGACTGCACTATTGTTTCCTTATATTATTCCGCTGAAATAACTGAACTATAAGTACCATCTGTTGAATATACTTCTCGTACTTATTTAGTAAAAACGTGAAGAACTGAGTAACATGTAGGTACCTTATCGGTTTCAACAAAACTAACGGTACCATTTTTTATACACTTTCCAAACCCTTTTTTTGTCTATCTTAGACTTTCTAATCTAATTCTCTGCAAGCATAAATAGAAGCCTAACGGGCCTCAGAATAAACCCAATACCTTCTATTGTGATGAAGTGAAACGGGCAATAGAAAGTCTCGGCCCAACAAAGGTCAGCCATAGCCGAAAAGGCGTTACAAAAAATCAAAATGACCGACACACCCTGAGGGGAACCCGTGACAGTTCAATGGGAACTTTGGGTTGTACAAATATGGTGTGTATGGAAGGACACACGAAATTCTGAGGAAAATGTTTTTGAGGTTTTACATTTATTATTGATAATTTTGATTTGATGGGAGGTAGTAAATGAAATAATCCAAAAAAATAAAAAACATCAAATACAGGATATCCTCGTCTCTGTTCAGCCACTATTGAATTATGATCTACTGGTTGATTCTTCTAGATACTTGTGGTACTTACTGTAATTTTCTCTTTTGAAGAAAAAGTCATAACTTACGTCATACAGTTTTTGAAATGTATTGAAAGCAATTAAATGACTTATTCGAACTATCCACATTATGTCACATGTCAACTTTTTGTTTTTCAAATTGTTATAATTTTTATCTTCAATTATTTCAAGTTACGACACATACTGCCCATGCTAAACATCAGTGCTTCTTGATTTTTATTGAAAATATGATGATGGTGTTCACAAAATCAGATGTGGAATCATCTGCGACTGAAAGACAAACTTTAGTTCAATGTCCAGCGTGGCTTTATCCGGGGAAGTAGTTGTTTTCTGTTAGATATTACAAAAAAGTACTTCAACTTATCGTAGGTTTTTCCATTTCCAGAGGAGTCATGTTTTTTGTTTCAATTTTTATTTGAGAATGTTTCCCTTTTCAAAATTAGTGTTGCCTTATATCTACTATAATATTTATTGAAAGTTTGTTTTGGTGGCGGAAATTCGTTTTTTAACATTTTTTTTCAACCATCCACAGTCTGAAAATGACAAAATTGTAAAAGATAATATAGATTCAATACACTTCCACTTGAAAACGAACTATGATTAAAAAAAGTTCAATTTCATTCCCCATCAGTTTTTTAATTAGATTGTAACAATCATATAAACATTTCAAGATTGAATGGATGTACTTCCATTAAGAGTATTGTGCAAATTTCGAATGAATTTCATCATGGTCTAGTCTCACCATGAAGATGATTTTTGTGTTGGTTTCTTGGAGAAAACGAAATTGAGAAACAAGCAATGGAGAATGTGGCATCTAACATTTTATATTAACAATGTGTTCTTTCGGATTCTACATCAAATTCGCCCATATATTTGTTACATTTACACACTTCATTGATGATTTTGTAATTGCTAAATTTTCGAAATTAATTGACGAGCTTACTATTTATTTAAAAAAAAGTAATTGTACAACATAACATTTCAAATCATTTACTTTCATAAACATAGCTGGATAGATTGGGATACAAATCATTTTCCAGAGTGCAAATCTTCAATACAAAAATTAAGTATTACATTACATTAATTACATTACATTAATTGGAAAAAAACTTTTATTCTAGGTTTAAAACAGATGAAATGTTTCATTTTAATAACTTTGATGTATTGGCATATCGTCATCTCATTGATTATTAAAATTAGTAGCATTGATTAATTAATATGGCTGGTTCTCAGGCCCATTCAAGGTTGCTCTTCTATTTGTTAACATTTAGACTCATGTTCTTGAATCTGAAGATCAGATTGATCCAATCCAAAACTTTTAATTCCGGCCGTAGATGTCATAGCAGTGTGTATAGGAACTGTTTTCTTAATTCTATAAATGCATTTTTGTTTTCCACCACGTTTTTGGTGATGGTAGTGATGACCAAAAAAGAACTTTGGAAATGAGGGCTTACTTTTCATGTAAAGAACATAGCAAAGAGGAAAATAGAACTATTACTTAATAATTTTCAAATAGTTACTCAAATGTCCGATTTTTGTATAGTAGCAAAAAATATAAATTTAATACATGAAATAATCGAATTTGTTGGATATTTTTAAGATATAAATGTTTCTTGATATTTTATTCCCCGAACATTGCTTTAAGTTCAAAATGCAGATGAATAGCAAATTACCGTATAGTATCTTCATGAAGGGTACTTTTCCCTAACGAAATATTCGCTAAAAAATGTCAGAAGGAACTGTCAAAAAATATATCAACAAGTAGATTCGTTAAAATGTACTATTTTTTTGAGTAAATTGGAGGGTTTTTTTCTTCAGCATGAACGAATATGAGTGACTTTGATGTTGGTCCTTATCTACATCGAAGATTATTAATTCAATACGATTTTGCATGACCCCATAGAATCGTTTAAAATAAATGTAAAACGTTGAAAATTGTAAAAACATCCACAATAAAGAAAAATATATTGGATGTTCGATTTAGAAAAATACTCAAAGGTTAGCACTTCCTAATAAATTGGAGATGGAATGGGTTCCATTTCGGCAGAAATATATAAAAAAAAAATAACTTGGTTAAAATGCACCAAAGTTAATTTTTGTAAACCAATGAAAACAATGTAAATCAGTAAACAAGAGAAAATAGTTATACGGAATCCTAAATATTGATGCAATCCTCTAATGGATGATTTGTGAAATCAATAATAATTAAAAGTTGTTTGGTTTTAATAAGTTATTGGCATTTAATTACCTCTAAAAATACAATGAAATAATTTCTCTGATACTCATTTCCGCAACCTCGTATATCATAAAATAAATTGAAATTTTGATGTATTTTTTTCTAGAGGAATAATTTTGTTGGACCTATTACGTGAATCTTTCATACCTTTCTGGCATTTTTACTATTCCGATATGAAATTTAAGCAACAACTATTGCAAACCAGAAATCGACGAACATTGTATAAGAAAAATTAATATCATCCTCAGCAAAATACGAAACCTCCACTGTCTCATAAATGCATCAGACTCGCTCCAGCTTATATGGTCTTGTTGAAATTTATAGATAATTCATCGCTTTAATGTTTTCAAAGTTTTAAACTCATTTTGTGTTCTTCAACAAGTGGTACGTCTTCTCTCAACTTCATTAATATTATGCTCAAGATGACGTTGTTGTTCCAGGCTATACTGCAGCATAATATGAACTTCACTAAGCCTTCGTCAAATATTGTTCATATATTATAGTAGCCATTATTCAACGGGAAATTAAAATTTAAGAAATGAGCTCGCTGTTTCGAGTATGGAATTTTGCAAAATGATGTTCATAACATACTCAAAATAAGGTAGATCAAAATAATTTCAATATTCAGTAATTTTGGTTGTCAACTAAGAATGTACAAGACTAACATGACGTGAAAAACTATATAGACTAAATACCTTACAATGTAAAATTAACCATAATAATAATTAATTTATTATTTACCATTTACAAAAGGATAAAAAATTATAATTGTTGTTAAAATAACTTTATTCACTCAAAAAATTAATGCAGATACATGGATGGTGAAAGTAAATGAAGATGTTTAGAGATAAGTGCCAAGCACTTGTTTCGCTAAGATATATTGAGTGAAAAACTGAACTATGAAATATAAAATGTACAATGTGGAATATTAATTAAAAATTAAGTTAAAATATAAAATGTAAAATGTTAGAGTTGTGAATGACAAAATAAAATATGAAATGTAAAACGTAAAAGTTAAAATAAAAATTGTTAAAGTTGAAATATAAAAAGTGAAATATAAAATAATAAATTTAAATTGTAATAATAAGACGTAAAATGTAAACGGCAAGACTTAAAAAATGAAAAAATATAATAGGAATGAACAATACAAAAATACAATACAATATTACTTTACAATGAACAATAGACGATGAATAACAAACGTCATAAATAATGCTACCGTAAGTATTTAAGAAAATATATGAATACAACTCAATCCAATGGGGCTTACTTATGAGGCGCCGTTTGGGTAGAAAGTCTTTTTGCAAATATATAAAATTTTGTGTCAATATATTTATTAGTTGGAGCAATATTTTTTATTTTGCTTGTCAATATATTTATTTTTGATCAAACACAATATATTTACGTTTCAGGTGTATTCCAAATATACAAAAACGTGAATTCCCATATATTTATAAATTCGATCTATTTTATATCGTCAAGAGATGGCGCACCAACGCGATTTGGTACAGTATTTGGCAACAGGGCGAAGTCAAGTACATAAATTAGCTAATAGATGGCGGCCGAATGTAACTAAATCCCAAGGAAACTAAAATTTAACAAGGAGTGTTTGATTCCCATAAGACAGGAGACACTAGTAGAAAGAGATGAAAGAACATTTGTGACGAAATGTGACGTAGTAGGACGTGTCATGGCCGCCGTTCTCTATAGACAGTGACGGACTAGCTCTTGGTATATGAGAGTTACTGCTGACAGTTTTGTTGCTTGGTTCGAGTTCGACTCTGTACTCATATCCAAGTGCGTCACTATGACGCGTTGATGCTACAAGTTTCTGATTGGATAGAGCTTATTAAACCCTCCTTGTTAAATTTTAGTCTCCTTGATTTAATCCTAGAAGGCTTTGGCATTCTTACGGGTATGGTCAATAGGTGGAGTCTAAATAGTTACAATATTCCATAAACTTCACAAAAATTAGGTCCGATGTTTGTTGAACTAGTGACACATGTCAAAAGTCAATTTTTATGTAATTGCCGTCATTGGTAATGTTTTCAAAGTTTCAAACATAGTTTAGCAGATTCACAGAAAAGAAAGCAGAAGTCCCAAAATCTTCTGATGAGCCCTGCTGTCACTGATGCAACTTAGGAATATCTTGGTTACTTTTTTCACTGATACAAATATTCCTTTCTTCTGAAGTGAAAGTGAAAAACTGCAAGAATACGGACAAAAGTCATAAATTATATTGTACTTTCAGAGACAATTTTTTATGGTTAATTTTTAAGAAAAATACATAAATACATAACATAATACATAAACATGAAACTACCACCTTTCCAATTGAGAGCTTGTTTTACCCCTGAACTAAACTAAGAGATCTAAGATCACATCAGGAGCTACCCCGGGTTACACGGAGCTGACAACTCGGAATGTCTGAATCCCAGTCACAGAACAGAACACAGAACTGAAAAGTAGATAGCTGCTGTGCTACTGACATCTGTTATCCACTTTAGGTACTAATGACTTATCCCGGTTGCCATATCCTCAAGCTGTCAAATCGCGTAGTTAGCGCCATCTCTTGAGGACATAAAATAGATCGAATTTATGAATATATGGGAACTCACGTTTTTATATATTTGAAACACTTGAAACGTAAATATATTTTGTTTGATCAAAAATAAATATATCGGCAAGCAAAATAATAAATAATGCTCCAACTAATAAATATATTGACACAACATTTTTATATTTGCAAAAAGACTTTTTACCCAAACGGCGCCTCATACTTACTCAACCTCAAAATAACTAAATGTAACTAAACACACTAAATGTGTAACTTATAATATGTTAATGTCCTTATTTATTACTGAGTGATATCTACTATCCAATTTGGATCGAATGAGGGATATTGCGGTAATGATAGAATTATAATAATTTTATCCAGCTCTCTATCTTGGTGATGTTTCTATTGAATCATGAACAAAAGTTTTAGGACGGGCCAGTATATAATATGTGTTCAATTTTTTTTAACGTGTTTCCAATTTGGTTATTCACTTCATTCGGAAGATTATTAAAAAGTTTCGGGGCCAAGAACTCGTTAGATCTTTGATCGATTGATTTTGACATGAACGGGATGGGCTGCAGATTTTTTTTATGTGTGTTGTGTTCATGCAAACGTTTTTAAATTTTACTAGCTGCATGATAGTTTATCATACATTTATGAAAGAATTCCTGTCTCAGATAAAATACTCCAGATTCTTTATGGGTGAGATCAGTTGCGTTTATGTAGCATTAGTTTCAAGAATCAACGTTGTAAAATTTCTAGAGTGGTTATATGTTTATTTGGTATACAGGGTGATTCAAAAGTACTTTGACAAAATTCAGGAGGTGATTCCTCACAATATTCTAATATGAATTGCCCAAATAAATATATGTCCGGAAACGCTTCGTTTCCAAGATACAGGGTGTTGAAGTTTTATTTTTATTTTGTTTTTTTTCAAATAACTCTTGAAATACTGAACTTAATTAAACGAAACTTGGTAATAAGAGGTTTTTGAGGTGTCGAATTCGAACCTGATGTTATTATTTCTCTTACTCGTAGGGGGCGCCACCTACACGTCTTTTTCTTCTTTGAAGATTCATAACTTTTTTGAGCGTACTTCTATCACATTTTTCAGTAAAAAAATCGATTCCTCCATCATATCTACGTAAAAAAGCTACCCTTGTTAAAAGTCGCTGTAAGCAACCGTTTTCTAAATATTTGGACTTGAAAATTTCAAGTCAATTATTTGATAATCGATGCATGTTGAAGTTATTACCAATATTTTGCATTTTTCACAAGAATGCTTTGGAAAAGAATTTGACGTTTAAGTAAGTAGTTTTGGTAATTACATATTTTGTGACAGTTAAACGTTTTGTTGAAGTTTCCGTAAGTAGAAGTAGAAAACACTAATTTTGAAAAAATGGATTATTTAAACAATAATGCTCATTTAGCCGATATGCATTTCGTTTATGGCCTTGCGGATGGCAATGCGCGCGAAGCAAGACGTATTCCTAATCGAGTACTGCCTTCAGCTCCAACATTTACTAGTCTCCACCGTCGTTTGGCAGAAACAGGTAGCTTTAAGAGGACAGCTGATATTATTGGAAGACCACGAGCAGTCCGAACCCCAGAATTGGAAGAAGCTGTTTTGAACGCTCTCGAGGAGAATCCAGAAACAAGTACAAGAATAATTGCTGAAGCTGTCAATTCTACTCAGTCCACAGTTTGGAGGATTATCCACGATCAACAGTTTTATCCATACCATATTCAAAGGGTACAAGCTCTTTTGCCACGAGACTTTCCCCAACGCATTACTATGTGTCAGTGGTTTTTGAGAAAATTGGCTGGAAATCCTCAATTTTTAAGATATGTACTCTTCACGGAAGAGTCTTACTTCTCCCGAAATGCTATCACAAACTTTCATAACAACCATGTTTGGGCTCTCGAAAATCCTCATGCAGTTAGTGAAAGGCATTAACAGTATCAATTTTCTGTAAATGTATGGGCGACAATAATTGGTAATTACTTGATGGGTCCTTTCTTTCTTCCGCTCCGACTGAATGGCGCAACTAACAGACACTTTTTAGAAAATGAATTGCCGGGACTACTTGAGAATGTACCATTAGAAATTCGTATCCGCATGTGGTTTATGAATGATGGGGTTCCGGCCCATTTTAACGTTGTAGCCAGGGAATTCCTTAACACAGTCTATCCAAATCGATTGGATCGGTAGGGGTGTAGAAGAACCTAACCAGCCGTGGGCACCAAGGTCCCTAGATCTAAACCCGATAGATTTTTATTTTTGGGGACATTTGAAGTCACTAGTTTATAAAACTCCAGTAGCGAACGAGGAAGATCTTAGAAACCGAATAGTAGACGCATGTGAAACAATAAGGAACACACCAATAATTTTTGGGCGGGTACGAGATTCAATGACTAGACGACTGACTGCCTGTACCTTCGCTGAAGGTGGACACTTTCAACAATTTATTTGAATACAATTTAGTTTCGTTTATTTTAGTTTATTCTACATATTCAAAATTTCCTGAAATAAAATGTTGACATTTCTTGCAAATTTTATTACTATTAATTATTACTATTGAATTATTATTATTAAATTACTATTTCGCTTAAGGATGTTATAAAGGAACGTACCCAACAGTAATGACTTCTTCAAGCGAGTAAAAAGTAATAGAATAGGTGGCGCCCCCTACAAAAAACCAAAACTGCTTTCTTAAACGTCAAATTAATGCAAATGCAAAATAAAGGTAATAATTATTACATGCATAGATTATGAAATAATCCACTTGAAATTTTCAAGTCCTAATATCTAGAAAACGGTTGCTTACAGCGACTTGTAACAAGGGTAGCTTTTTTACGTAGATATGATAGAGGAATCGATTTTTTTACTGAAAAATGTGCTAGAAGAACACTCAAAAAAGTTATGATTCTTCAAAAAAGAAAAAGACGTGTTGGTGGCGCCCCCTACGAGTACGAGCAATAATAACATTAGGTTCGAATTCGACATCTCAAAAACCTCTTTTTACCAAGTTTCGTTTAATTAAGTTCAGTATTTCAAAAGTTACTTGAAACAAACGAAAATAAAAATAATACTTCAACACCCTATATCTTGGAAACGAAGCGTTTCCGGACATATATTTATTTGGACAATTCATATTAGAATTTTGTGAGGAATCACCTCTTGAAGTTTGTCAAAGTACTTTTGAATCACCCTGTATGGCTGGACATTCCCCGCATTCCAGTCTAAATATTCCTGATTCCTTATTTTTTCCAATTTAGGTTTGGCCTTAAACTATCTACTGCCTAAATGAATACAGAAAATAAAACTCTCGGGAGAGAAATCCCGGAAAAAGACCCCTGGTAAAAAACGGAACTAAACCCCCCGAAAAGAACCCGCGGAATAAAAACCTTCTTGAAAAAAACCATAGGAAAAAAACCCCTCTAACATTTTGAAAATACACTTGGTGAGGAGAATTTTGTTTTCTGTGTTTTTTTCTCTAATGGTGTTTTTTTTTTCGGAGGGCCCTATTTTCGGGTTTTATCCTGTCTTTTTTTTCGGGGGTACTTTTACCGTTTACCGTTTAAATAGACGTTGCTTGTGAGATAAGTTTCTAGGTTGAATTCTTGTAATATTCTCCAAGATTTTCCCTGAAAGAATATTACCATAACAGCTGTCTGGTTTTGTGGTTATTGTGTATAAGTAGTTCTTTCTTGAGCTCTTTGTTGACATTTGGATCCAATCTTTTTGATTAGGGAATTTTGTTAATTGTCACTAGTTGTTTGATGATTTTGATCTCACATTGAGTGTCCTGATCAGCCAGGAGAGTTGCAAAAAGGATGTGTACCATTGATATGAATGCTGCAAATTTCTGTGAAAGAGTATTAAAAAAATCAAAAATCATGAAAGAACTATATGCAATATCTACAAAACGTGACAACAAATAGGTATGTTAGTATTAATTATACAGGGATATTACTTTTTTGTCAACCTTCTAGCTCTCATAAAGTAAATATTTTACAACAAATTTTACAGAAATAGCTCATATCAGATTCGTCCTACGACAAAACATAATTTGTAGAAAAACATGCCGTTTTTTTTAAACAAGTTTAGCTATTCCGGTATATTACTGTAATTTAATTGTTGCATGACTTCAGAATATAAATCGCACACAAAAACAATTAACAATATCAAGAAGAATTTGCATTTGATTATGGCGAACCTGTCTAGCAACCCTTGCGTGTGAAACAGGAAAACGGCTCTTAATATTCGATGTTTAAATTCTGGAACAGATTGAATTGGTCTATAAAAAACACTATGGTTTACAGATTATTAGAGACATGGTAGTCGAATTTGGAACAGGTGGTAGACATATCAAATGGGACTGAACGATTTTTTTAGGGGAAGGAAAAGTATTAAAACAGACACTACTTAAGAAAAATTATCAATTTATTTAGACTGAGAAAAAGGGTTGTCTTTGAACATAATCAAGTACTACAATAAAACATGAGATACTAATGAATAATATTAAAATAAATGAGGTAGATAATATGGACAAATTTCATGAAGACACTAAATAAAACTCAGTTCGTTCAAGTATTTCTTTATATGAAATATTTAATATTTAACTTGATGACCAAGGTCAAATGTTCCATAAGAAAAGCAAATAAGTACTCAAAAATAAAATGCCTTCTAGACCCATTTTATTAAACAAAAATTACAAATAATAATAATTGTTCCGACTTTGACCAAATAACAAACAAACAAAAATGACGTTTCTAGACCTTTTTCGCATATGATCAGTAATATCTGCACCACTGGTGGTCGTTCTTCTCAGTTTAAAAAAGCGATAATATAACCAATTCATAAATCTTCTCAAAACAATATTGAAAAATAGGAGTAGGTACATATTTTATTCCATAGAATTCGAACTGATCATCAGTACCCGTCGATATGGATTTTAACCAAATAAATCCAACCGAGATACTATATTCCGTATTTAACATCAGAGATTTTAAAAAGTTTGGACACCGGAAATCAGCTTGTGTATTTTTAGATTTTGCTAAAGCATTCGATGTGCTCTGACACTTACAATTATTACAAATTTTGCAGAACTTATATGTTTTCGATGAGTTGCAATAAAATTCAATGGATAATTATCTAAGCGACAGGAAACAATAGGTGCTATACAGTGACAGTTACAGTACAGAGTTTACTGTTGAGTATGGCATACCGCAAGGCACTGTACTAGGTCCGGTGCACTTTGTACTTTACATAAATAAACTTTTTAATACAAGCTTGTCTGGAGACGTCATCAGTTTCACAGATGATGCGGTCATAGTATTCGAATCTGAAAACTGGTAAAAAAATATATTGACAATCAATTTTGAAAAAACAATTACATGCATTTTTCATGTAATGGAAACCCCAGATCTCCATTTGGAGATCTTAAAATTATCGACAATTCAAGAATAAATTAGACTAATTCGATAAACTATTTAGGAATAACCATTGATAAACATGCCTAAAATGGAACGTACCTACCTACATATTTTGAGACTATGCAATACCCTGATAAGTATCTTATATAGATACAAATATATCCCCAAATTTTTTGATGAAAAACATATCAGAACGTTCTATCGCGCTTTGGTTGAATCCAGATTAACATAAGGGATGACCAGGGTGAGGGAGTGCTCTCAAATGATACACTTAAATGCTAGGAATTATCCTAAAAAAAATACTAAACAAACCCTTTCGAATTCAAAACTGAATCTTCAGAGACCAGCACATTGTTACGATACAAGGTACAAATTAGATTACTTCAGAACATCGTTCCTTCATAATCAGTACTACAGCGATGCTTGTATTTGATTCCAACTTTTTTCAATTTTATTCCTGTTGATATAAAAAGATCTGTTCTTGAAGTAGTTTAATGAGATTTTCTCATTAATTATATGTCCATTAATGAAATTATATACAGTAGAGAACAAATGAATTAAATCACATACATTAACATACAATGTCGAGGCCTCACATTTGATTGGGGAATCACGTATAAACCGAACCCTAATCAATTTACGATGAGTATTTGAGGGAACACAGCAAAAATATAATTTAGAATATTTATCTCCACTTGAAGAAGCTGTTGTACAGCAAAACAATTGTCGTGGTTTTGTTATCATCTTAGTGAAAATCATTTCAGTAATAGATTCATTATAAGTAGACATTAAAATTCATGTTAATATCATCAAGTTAAAAACTGAATTTATTTATTTTGCTTGAACAAAAGCACTTTACTGAGTTAAACTCAATTTGTTAGTAGAAAAATTGAACATATACGGTGTAAGAGGTATTTAACTCTTTTAAATTCATATCTTCAGAATAGAAGACAGTCGATGGTAACGTCAGAAACAACAGCAATACAAAATTGGGTATCTCAGGGTTTTGTGCTGGGGCCTCCATTATTCGTCATATGGCAGGACGATTTATTTTACCATCTAGTTAGCATGGTCGCAGATGACACAACTGTCTTTGATCAAAATATGAACGAAAAAACAAAAAATGAAACTAACGAAGTAAATGCTGACCATTGGTTTGCAGAGAACAATTCAAAATTAACACAAGCAATACTAATCATACCGTTCCTACACAGGCAATGAACCCACAAAACAGCAACAATCTCAATTTTCATTCTTGGGCACTACAAAATTTATTAAGGTCTGACAGATTATCTGCTATGCTTTTTCATCACTCGCACATTCCGCATGGGGTAAATTAAAATTCTACAGAGTAATGCATCTAAGTGTTTAAACTTCAAAAAACTATCCGAAGTATTGCTAATGTTGGTTCAGGGACCAATGCAAATTTGTATTTCATAAAGTCATGACACTACACTGCAAGGGCCAATTTATGCATCATTGTCATTATCATAGTCAGTCATTTTCTTAATCATAAAATCTAATTAAAACTGTACATTTTAGTAGAAGCAATTTCTTTAGTTTTAGTCTCAATCATAATCATAAGAATTTGACCTTCGAAGTTGGCAATTTTCTTTCAATTTTTATACTTAAGATTTAGACGAGATTCACAACGCGCAAGTGCGTTGATACTTATTTGACAAATGACAGAAATTATTATTTGTTTTGACTTGTGATCCTTGTTTTTTTTTTTCTTGGGTGTTTTGGCATCGACTGCTATGGTCATTAGCCATGTGTTATGGGTAGGCCTTGTTACTAACTCCATACGCCACCTTAGGAGCAGCACTGTTGATTGGAACGCAACAGTGGATCCTGCAGGACTCACCCCAGTCGAGCCACGAGATTTTAATAATTTAATCGGTCAAATTAAATTTTAAAGTACCAGCCGCAACTGGGGCTCGAACTCCGGACCTTTCGACTCAGAGTCGGACGCTCTAACCACTGCGCCACGCCCCGACATTTGTGATCCTTGTTATTGTTTATTGTGTTTCGGAAAAAAATGAGTCGGAAAGAGGATACTCTTTTTGAAATGATTGAAAAATATCTCTACCTTTGGGCGATAAAAAGACACTAATACGGGCAGTCTCCGAAAGCGGAACTTTGTTACGCTCTAGGAACTTTTGCTACTGTATTACAGGCAGAAATGTTTTCCATACTCGCCTGTGTAAGAGAAAATCTCAACAGAGGCTACCGCGGCCAGCAAATCACGATATGCACCGACAGCCAAGCGGCGATCAAGGCTCTCACATCGTATAGAGTCACTTCGTTGCTGGTGTCTGAATGCATCGATGATCTGCAAAGGCAATCTTCCGCCAATAAAGTAAAGCTACTTTGGGTCCCTGGTCATACCGGAGTACCTGGAAACGAACGGGCTGATTATTTGGCCAGACAAGGTGCGAAAAGCTCAGCGATGGGACCAGAACCTATCATAGGAGTTTCAAGATCATGGTGCGACTCAACCATGAAGGAAATTCTGGAAGTAAAATTCCAGGATACATGGAAAGATACACCAGGCATGAGGCAATCGAAACTCCACATCGGAGGCCCTTCTACCAGGAGGACCAAGACTCTGGCTCACACTGAGCAGAAAGGAAATCAGATTAGTTACAGGGCTCCTGACGGGACACTGCCACCTCAACATTTTAGGTTTCACGGATGATACCGAATGCAGGTGGTGCTTGGAGGATGAGGAGTCAGCCACTCACATCCTCCCGGAATGCCCGGCAGTGGCAGCAATACGGGAAGCACACCTCGGGAGCATCGTACTGAACCCGGAGAGTGTGAGGGTGGTATCGGTCAGAAGTCTGGCCTCTCTCGCTCCCAGCAGTAGTGGGTGCATAACGGGCCCGATTAAGAGGCCTACATGCTTATGGCTTCGTCCGCCCACATACCTTGTTCTATCTATCTAAGACACTAATGACAGTGTTGTTATCTAAAAATTTATAATTTTTCAGCTAATGACCATGATGCATAAACATAAAAATTTCTCAAGGCAATGACTAAGACTATAGGACTGTGATAGTAATTATGACTATGATAATGATATGTTGCATACATTGGCCCTAATTGCATTAATTATATGAAAGAGTCAAGATACTAATTTTTAAATGACCACTCTATATCTATATACCTATCTCTATACTACATCACGTTAGTCTCTGAGCAGATATTTCAGGACACCTCAAAAAATTGCAAATGTGTCATTTAACGTTAACAAAGCTCCATTAAGCTTTCGTATTTTGACTGTACTCTCCAAAAATAAACATCAAAGGAAACCGTGGCGACAGAAATAAACTTCTCACGAATTAACGTTTGTTTCACAAACAACCGCTGCCAAACTTCGCAAGATCGTAAGTAACAATGTAATAACCACTGGGCGTAACATTTCTCATAACTACAAAGTTTATTGAGTTACCGAAACGCGTCCGTCGAAAAAAAAACTACTTCATATAAATTTCAAGTGAACATCGGCCACGTCACGAGTATATACGTCCGGATCGCCAATTTCTTCTTCTTCTTCTGCGTACGTGCCGTGCCTTCGGGTCGTGTTGGGAAACTTTTCGGACATTTAGGTTGTATATGGAAGCCGGTGTATGCATTACGTATATATTACATTTGTGTCGGTCCTGTATATTACATGTCCCCCGCAAATGGGTCCTCGGGCAGCCATGCTGTCGTCTCTCTATATCGATATGTCGCAGGTAGAGCTACTCATCTCATAAATGAGATCTGGAGATATCAGATGCGGGAGGCAGTGACGGGAGAAAGTTTTTTCTTAGTGGGAAGCACAAAACAAAAATAACTGAATAATTGAAAATAGCTACAAAACGGCAGTCAAAGCCTTCTAAATGCTACGAAAGCGTGCAAGGCCAAAGATTTATTTGTTAATTTGATCCACCATAATTTAGAGAGAAGTTTCGACTTTTATCTCCAAATTTTGACTATAATTTCGAAACAATTTTTGGATTTTCAAGCTATTCCAGATAAGTGAAGAACTGATGTAACTCTTTTGGGAGTTATTATCAGAGCTGGGACAACATAAGGATTATTTCTTTGAAGAAACTTTTCTTTAACTGTTTGTCATATCATTAACTTTTTTTCAATACAGCACTTTTATAATAAATACAAAACACATCGTTGAATGCAGTAAAATGTATATAATGCTTGAAAAATATTGCTGAGAAGAAGAGTGTCCTATTTTATTCCAGCTCTGACATATTTACCAACTTGTAGTAGATTAATTTAGTATTTTTGTGAGCTGGTTCTGTTGAAGTTGTTCTGGTGTTTCTTTCTGAATTTCAATTGTTTCTCGGAAGATTCATGGTTTGACCTGGGTATTTTCTAATTTATGTATTATTATTGTTGAGGGTACGTTGTGCGCCAGCGGATTTATCCGTATATCCTTACCAACAACTGGTATTGTGATCTTTGATTCTTGTATTAACGGAACGTTTTGTTGTTCCGATATAACCGTTGCCAAAGGAACATGGAGAGCAGGTCTCGTATTGGTCTATTACAACAGCATAATTGAAGACTCACAGTCCAAAGCTTCACATAATGTTGTCCTCAATTTAGATGGTAAAATATTTTTGTTGTCATAGATAACTTTCATTGAATAACATGTTCGATTGTCAAGATGAGCTACACGCTTTTCCAGTCTCAAATATTTTCAATTTATCTAATCTAAAATCACCTTACAGCTATTTGCTTCAGTTTTTTATCATATTTCTACTACTTGTGTTTCCGATCGAAAATAATTACTTTAGATTTACTATTGTTCATCATCAGACAATAATTAGAGGCTTTCTCCACAAATGAATTCAGATCACCGTTTATTCTATTACAAGCAGCATCCACCATATCAGAGAATAAACTGTTATATAACTGTATACACATGAATTTTGCAAAACCAAGGACATTTCATGAGTAAATGTAAATGTCAGTTGTAAATGGCGAATAGCAAAGGTCTCAAAATAGAACCATGAGGAAATCCACAACGTAGATTTGAATGTTGTAAGTGAAGTGAAGTGAAGTGGAAATAAAATTAATTTTGATATTTTTAAAATAGATTGCCAGTGAGTTAGTTATACACTTTTGGGCCAATGTAATAAATTAATTTTTGAGAATGGCTTTTCGAAAACTGAGGTAAGTATTTCTATAGATAAGATTTTGGTATAGGTACCGAGTAAAGTGCAGTTTGTGTGACTTTGCATAAGAGTCTGTAAATAAATAATAAGAATAATTCCAAAATTCGTAATAAATGGTATTTCATAATTTCAAATAACAAATTACAATATAAATTATCATCAAAACCATTATAGTACAGACGACTGAATTCAAACATATGTTTACATAGAGCAGAAAACTGTAATTTCCCAGATTGAATCCACTATACACAGCCACGACGGACCTTGAAATAAACCCATATTTGAGTCGTCCCGACCGGAGCAGAACTCCAACTTCCATCCATGAAACTTCGAACAACTCAATGTTACGCAACATCGACCCGCAATGCACAAAATTACCTCGAACAAACTCAAGAATTAGGGAAACGAGATGTAGAAATTATTCCGGGAGCCATCATTTGCCGGAAAATTAGTCGAGCGGAAATTATTCAAATGTTCGTCTTTCCGGAAAGAGCAGAAGATGACATAAATTGGAATGTCTGTTAGGAGTTCTGGCAAAGGCTTTTTAAATGTATCAAACGAATGCTGCTGGCAGTGAAGGGTTGCGGAGACAGTGACGGTGAACTTCTTTCGTGGGGATATTTTTCGTGAAGATAATCATACCATGTGAACTTTAAGCGAAATTCGCCCTTTCACCACATTATTATTATAATTATTTACTAAATAATTTGGAGCAGTGTAATTGCTGTGGTGAATGAAGGTATAGTTATTATTATCGAAGGAAATAGTCAGGAAAATTTCAAACCAACAATTTTCGACAAAGCGCGGAATGGTCTTATTTTGACATATTGCCACATCAATTCCCGGATATTTTTTTCCTCCAGGGTACCCTGGTGGTAATAGTGGATTTTTTTTAAACGTTAGTCACGTGATTAAACAGTACTACAACAATTTCTTTGTGGTTTTTAATTTGTTTCAAATTTTTGCTTTATTAATAAAATGAAATATGACAACATAAAAGTATATTTCTTTCGAATTAACAAACTACACTAATCCAACCACTATTTGAACATAATTCCATGCAAAATCTGAGGAGTCGAACACAATTTTGATGGCACCATTGAATATTTATGTTTGAGGAAGTAAATATAATATTTGTGCACTATTTTCTGCATACTTCTGGATTGACGTTCCAAAAAGGCGAATTCTTGATAAATTATATTCTCAACTTTAGAAAAAGACTATCTTTTGAAGAGAACATAGAAGCATCCTCAGTCATCTACGTTAGGCAAGGCAATAATCTGTGATATATTTTAGTATCATCGATTTTCTTACAAAACTTGCATAAAGGATACCTAACTCTTATAATAATGATTGCTCATTTTAGAGCAACTACACTCTCGCTGCGCTAGGTAAGAAAGTTAATATTTTCACAAAAATCTGTCAATCACTGTCACTCTTTTGTTTCAACGCCGCCTATGGCACATATCGTTTCATTCATTTCATATGACAATTTCTTTCTTCGAAACAAATTATAGTTACTTTCGTCGACTTTAGTAATACAAATTGAAATAAAATTTGAAGTTTGAATTGTTCTGAATCTACTAAATTACATTTCATGATAAAAAAGTTTACGGAATTAGATTTTTTGGCAATAAAAAATATTGATACAAGAATTACGTGGGAAAAAAATGATTTTATTACAATTAAAATTCATTTGAAAATTTTTATCAACTAAAAACATGTATTTCCTTAAACTCCAGTAATAGATGTTTAAATGAAAACGAAGGTCTAATATATTTTCGATATAACAAAAAATATTTTATTTCACTAAAATTTTGGGGAATCCTAATTAATTGAACCCAAAGCCAAGAAAATACTGAAAAAAAAACATTCTCTGAAGTTTGAGGAAATAATCATATTTTTGCTCGAAAAATATAACAAATAATTATTTAGACTAAATAGCATGTCCCTTCTTATTAACATTAATTATATAATATACTATTATAAATTTCCGTTAACTCTAGTAATAAGATTTTGATGAAAATTTGTACTCCGTTTTCTTCGTTGACCAGTAAAAATATATCTTATATTACTAATATTTTGGGAAGTTACTTTAGTAAGGTGCCAAAATTATTTCAAACATATCTAGTAAATTATTGTTATTTATATATTTTGTAGAATTTCAATTGTCCTTATTCCTATTTATTTTTAAATTACAGTTGTGACAACCATTCTTAAAACGGGTACAGATTGAATAATGACTAGTCAATTATTGACAACTTTAATTCTAAAATATCGTTTTTCGTCTCACAGTATTTGTTAAATATTTTGGTGTGAAATTTTCTTAACGAATCTCTCTCGTTTTCGAATTGATAATAACCAAAATTCTTAGTTGTGCACGATTTTTCAAGAAAATCATCCCTGGTCTGCGACTCAAAATAATTTTCAGCTTCAGCTTCGTTCTAATCTTCTTCTTCATCAATTTTGGAGGACCTAAAAAAAAGTAAGTGTAGGGTGGTCCGGAAAAAAACGAAACGTTGGATAAGATGAGATGAAAATTTGAAATAGTCAAGTCGAAGAGAATTTACTATCAAATTAAAAGCCTTCGAAATATTTTTGGCAGCTCTCAAAATAAATGAAGGATAACCAAAAAACTGAAATGATTGACTTGAAAAAGGAAACATTCTCAAATGAAAAGTAAAAAAATATGACTACTTTGGAAATGAAAAAAAAAAACTACGAAAAAATTTAAGTTATTGTTTGTAATATCTAACAACAGCAACTACTTTCCCGGCTAAGGAAACGCTGAACATTGAACTACATCAGATAGATATTGTGAAAAGAAAAAATCCGAAACAAATTTGTATTTTCATTCATTCAATGAAGCAGTTTTTGTAATATCTAACGGAAAACAACTACTTCTCCGTTAAATACTTCTGTTAGATCTCACAAAAAATTGTTCAATTTTTATCGTAGGTCGTTTTTCCATTTCCAAAGTCATGTTTTTTCAATTCCCAATTGAGAATGTTTGCATTTTCAACATACCTCCAATGATGGAAAATAGCGACTAAAATTTGTATTTCAGTCGCAAATGATTCCACTTCAGATTTTATGAATATGCTATACATATTTACAAAAAAATCAAAACGAAATTGTCGAATTTTCCTGATATTTTCGATTACTTTCGTCTGCTAGATAAATGTTCCAGATACACAACTTTTTCTCCAATTCAACCCACTCTAGGAACATTTTTCGATAGAGACCACTGCAAACCACTTTCCAACAAAAATGGGAATTTTAACTTTACCATCCCTCTTCATTTACCACACATTTCCTGAAATTCAGAATGGAAAATCGCACTTTCCTAAACGTCTAGATATACATCATTATCAGACAAAAGATGCTGAACTGCTTATAAAACCCGATATATATATATATATATATATATATATATATATATAGTAGAAGGGTAGTCTTTGCTGACTAGTTAGGATACAAAGCAGGAAATTTTTGGGTATAGCAGCAAGCAAAACGTGTACTCTTTTAACACTATATTTCCGATATTTCAACAGTGAATACTGTCATCTTCAGGGAAGCTACAAGTAACAAGCAAAATTGTACGATTAATGGAAAGAAAACTTTGAAGAAGAACCACTTACTGTGTTGATGAGAATGATTGCTATGAATGTAATATTAAAAATTATAAACAACATGTCATGTAAGTCACATGTGACAAAGATGAACAAAACACATTAAAATACGTCAAACAATAAAAATATTAATATTAAGTCATTGTTATAAAATTTGTTTAAACATTTATTTGAATTATCTCCACACGTGGAGAGATTCAAATGTAACATAAGAAATTTGGTTAGGATTATTGTTACTTGTAGCTTCCCTGAAGATGACAGTATTCACTGTTGAAATATCGGAAATATAGTGTTAAAAGAGTACACGTTTTGCTTGCTGCTATATATATATATATATATATATATATATATATATATATATATATATATAGAGTAACAAAGTCTAAGAAAAATTCCCTAAATATAAACCAATATAATCATATACCTACCAGAATAAATCAAACAACTCACAACCCCAAGTAGTTCAAACTCAAACTGAAATAATTTTTGTTGAAAATCTGTTTTTATGACGTTAAGGAGTATCTGTCATATCTGATAGATAGATAGCTTTACTTCCCAGCTAGGTACATAGTTTGTGTTCGTGAATTATTATAATCTTACAACTAGGGAAAGCGTTGACTAATAACGATTTTTAAAATTAAATGCCCTGTATGAGAGATTAAATACATTGAGTAAAATATAGAACAAGACAAATATATATATATATATATATATATATATATATATATATATACCCATGAACTTAGTAATGTACATATATATATATATATATATGTATATATATATATATATATATATATATATATATATATATATATATATATATATAAACTTGACAATATTTGGGACAGCAGCAAAACGCAAGTGTACTCTTATAACATTACATTTCCAATATTTCGACAGTGGGTACTGTCATCATCAGGGAGCTACAAAAATGGATGAAACTATGGTAAAATGGTGAGGATGAGATTGGTCGCTTAACAACGATGTTACAGAATTAAAAAAGACAAAATCCATGTGCAACATAGGGTACTAAATAAAATTTATGTAAAACATTAAACAATTGAAATTTTTTTAAAAAAAATGTGTCGGATGCACAACACCTGTAGGAATACCACGAGGAACGTGGGAGAAGAGAAAATTGTTGGGTTAGAATTTATTAAAATCTTACCCAACAATTTTCTCTTCTTCTTCAAATGATTCAGCATTGAGATTTGGGGGTTTTAAGATGTTCTGAAACAGAATCTGGTGTTATTTTTGCGATAAAAAAATGCCTAGTATGTTTTTCCCAATTTTTCACTTTTCATTTGGTCGTAGTTAGCCGTGGAAAATGGATATACAAAGGTTACGTAAACATAAAGGAAGGTATTTCCGAGTACTACAACTTGAGTCAAAGAAAATTTCGAATTATTTCATGCTCAACGAAATATGAGGGTGTGGCTGCTCAAAGTGGGACACACTGTATATATATATATATATATATATATATATATGTATATAAAAATTAGGAATATTGGTTCAGCAAAGTTCATTGGAAGTTGATTGAGAAAAATTCATCAAGATCATAAAAAGCATGTTCATGTGGTAATTTTTTAAGTTCTTTTTTAAACTCATTCAACGAGAACAGTTTGAAGGAGTACGGGAGATGATCATAGATTTTTATTCCCGTATAGAGGGGTCCATTGCGCGTTCGGTTGTATCTGTACTTTGGTAGGATGACTTCTGTTTTTATGAATCAAGAGAGCTACTTTGTACTCTTTGTAGATACACAGATTTGAAAGGGTGAATATTTTGTGGTCTTTAAAATAGTTCCTGCATGAGACCCTAAAGTTGATACTATATTGCAAGAGACTGTGGAAGTACGCGTAATATACTGTCTTGGCTACTACTTCATTTGTATTAATTTTGATGGTCCGTAAGGCATATATTGCTTTGCATAGTTTGGAATTGAGTTGGCTGATGTGATCTGTCCAAGTTAATTTACTGTCAATGAGGATACCTAGGAACTTTGTTGCATCTGATGGACCAATATGTTTACCCTCTACTATGAGGCCGATGTCCTGTAAATAGCGATGAAGATTGAAAAATATGCTTTGCGTTTTATCAATATTCAAGGGAAGTTTGTTTGCTAAAAACCAGTCATATAAATCACTCATTGTGTTTTGTACCGCGATCGTCAGATGTTGTTCGTTTGCTCGAATTATTATACTAGTATCATCTGCAAAAAGGGAGAATGAGACAGAAGGAAAGTTGCAAACAATATCGTTAATGTAGATCAGAAATAGTTTGGTACCAAAGATGGACCCTTGTGGTACACCTGAGTACATAGTACTCGGTTCCGAGTGGTAATAAGTTTATGTTGAATTCTGTCTATCTTCAATTTTTATCTGTATTTTTCTATGAATGAGATATGTTCGAAACCATTTCATTTGTACACCCCGAATACCATAGTATTCTAGCGTGTTAAAATTGTTATTGTTAAAATTGTTATTTCCGTCAACCGATTGCACCCCTACGCGTAACCCTCGTAAGTCTTCGAGAGACTTGTGTGAGCTGGGGAAGACGCAGCCCTTACCTTTTAACGTGTGATGCAATGCACGAGACCGGTGAATCGGTGGATCGAACCCACGACCCCACGCTTGCGAGGCGTGCGCTTTTACCAGCCGACCACCACGGCCCAACAGTATATCATGATCTACGCAATCAAATGCTTTGGATACAAGTCACAGAAAACTCCTAGTGGATATTCCTGGGATTCGAGAGCATTGTTTATAGTCAGTAACAAATTGAAGGTAGCGTCAGAAGTACTTGATTTTTTAATTAATTTGTTATTTGCCTATTAACTATCCACTCTAAGAGTTTTGAAAAGCTAGGAAGCAGAGTTATACCTCTGTAATTATTGGTGTCGTCAGGGTCGATACAGTAAGAAATGCTGAGGCCCCCTTTCCAAATCTGTGGATGTAAAAGCCTTTAATGGACATTTTATTTCTTTCAAATTTTTTATATATGTACACAGGGTGTTTCATAATAAATGCGCAGGACTTCCGGTTGTGATAGCTCGTTCAAAAATATGAAAAAAAGTTTATATTAACTTACCCTCTAAAATTCAACATTTTCGAGATACAGGGTGTTGAAATTTAAAAAAAATTATAGTTTTTTGCGAATATCTCTGGAACCGTTTATCGCACAAAAAAAAGATTTTGAATGCATTTTCAACTCATAATAAGCTATGTTTTGTGCAGATTTTTTATTTTTTTAAATTCATAATTGGTGAAGATTTTGAAGGGGTAGTGGGTGTTTTTTTCTCCAACTTATACGCCACTGGAAAAAGTATGATTTTACTTGAACCGCCAATGTTTTTTGCACAAAAAAGGTACTCTTGGTCATAAGCTCTAAAGTTGACGGTTTTCAAAAAAAATCAACTTTCATGTTGAAAAACATGGTAAATTTTTTTTTTATAATTTTTTTCCTAATTATACAAAATTTATTTAAACGTTAAAACAAGTAACAAAACCTTCAAACATTGACTTCTTATTTGCAAAAAAAAAAAAAAACAATAACAATCATACTCAGTTGAATTGTTGGAAATGTCCGCCGTTAGCTTCAATGCACGCAGCAATTTTTCGAGGAAAAAACATTATTTAAACAACATGAAAGTTGATTTTTCTTGAAAACGGTCAACTTTAGAGCTTATGACCAAGAATACCTTTTTTGTGTAGAAAACATTGGGTTCATACAGGAGGCTCAAAACTGTACTTTTTTCAGTGGCGTAGAAGTTGGAGAAAAAAACACCCACTACCCCTTCAAAATTTTCACCAATTATGAAATTGAACTAATAAAAAAACCGCACAAAACATAGCTTATTATGAGTAGAAAATACCTACGAAATCTGTTTTCTGTGCGATAAACGGTTCCAGAGATATTCGCAAAAAACGATTATTATTTTTTTAATTTCAACACCCTGTATGTCGAAAATGGTGCATTTTAGAGGGTAAGTTAATAGAAACTTTTTTTCTCATTTTTGGACGAGCTATCACATCCTGAAGTCCTGCGCATTTATTATGAAACACCCTGTATAAGAGTGAGCGTATGTTTTCTATATTTTATATAATCATACTTTTTAATATTTTTATAAATTTTGTAAATATTTTTATCAAGTTCCTGACTTGCAGCAAACATGTAAATGTAGAGTTGTCCAATAAATATCTATCTATCTCTGTATGACCTTCTAACCGCACAGTATGGTTCGGAAGTTACCAGTATAGTCCGATTAAAAAATGGCTACCTTGTTCACCAATTTACCACTTCTTGTGGAATTTATTTTTTCCTTCGATTCAGAACGAATTTTACTGTAAAAAATATTAAAACTTAACAATGTTATTGTTACTGTTACTGGAAATATCACCACGCTGTGGGTACAAAACTCCTAGCAAGAACTGAATAAAAGACAAAGTAAATATTTGATGACTTCAGCCGCCACTGTTGCTCCAAACCCCGGCTGTGCCAAGTTATTCCCCCAGAGATCATGGGGGACCTATCGGACTAGCATGTTTTTGTTTTATTTTCTATTTACTTTGGTGGGATTTTATACGAGTTTCTGTCTTCTACCTTGAAATTATTTCGATATATCCTTTTCGGAGTCTCTTAGATAAAGGTAATTGAAGTGCATCAAGGCTCCGTGTGTTTTGTTTTTCCTAACTACTTCGGATGCTCGAACAAGGGTAATTTGATTTTGTTTTTCTCGACGAAGTTTCACGGAGAGATGTTCGTGGTAAACAAGTTGGATTGGCTCGAACCAAAGTTTTGTTATTTTAAACTTTTTCAACTAAAAATAGTACATTTGTCAGTGGCTTATCTAGATTCTCTAGAAGGGGTTAAACAATTATGTTTGGATGAGTAGTAAAAATAAGGGTGGGTTGTCCTAATATAGGATACTGGGGTGGGGAGCTGCATGGAATACATCTTGAAAAAATAATGAATATGAATTAATGAAAACTTTATACCTACATATATCCTAATAAAAATACATTAATTAAGTTTTCCGCATACCTCGTATTAACATGTCAATATTCTTCAATGCGAATGAAACCGACCATTAAGGACCCCTATTAATGAGGGAATTGTTATTAATGGATGTTTTCAAGAAATAGTCCATTAATGACCCCTAATAATGGTCGATTTCTCTACGATTGCATGATTCTAACATAAACGAATTCAGATGTTATGGACGCTAAAATGGATATTGACGATACATTTATGATGCCAGATGTTGCAAAAATTGCTAAAGTAGCATCTTTAACCTTATTGTCAGAAAAAAGTAGAATTGCTTTATTTTAACTAGAGTGAGATAGTCGAAAATAGTATATTACGTTACTAGTGTGGTCAGTGACCCATTTCACATGAGTGGGAGAATGTGGTCGCACGAGGCACATTCCACACAAGTACCTTTTAAAAATGCCTTAAGTTTACTATATTTGGAGATATCTACATTGTGGTGAATGGATAAAGTGGATAATGTTGAACATTGGATTCTATTGGAAAGTTCACCAATGTATGCAAGCAAAACGTCTTCAGAAAAGGAGCTTCTTATTTCCTTATTTCTTAGCCATGAAAGAAATTGATCGTAAGCCTATTCGTACCTTCTCTTGGACTTTTCAGGCAGTAAATTTAGTGATGTTAATTTTACGGCCTCTTCAATTTCAGGTGGAGGACATTGAACATCACTATTAATCTCTGCATCCATGTTTTATGGAATTTTAGATACTATTTTCACGGTTTTGTATATGATAAGAATGATGCATATGCAAAACTGACACTTCTAAAGTTTATCTGACGTTTTCGCAATATTAATTTCAAAGCACACTTCAATTCCATTATGCAATACATGGAACTCTCGGAATAAGATCGAAAAATACTCTATTTTTACTATAGATACACATATCACTCTAGAGAGTTATTTAACTTTTCATCTCTAGGGTGATATTTGTCATTTTCGAAGTAACTAAATGGTGTGCTATTTGTCATTTTCGGCGCTGGAAGGCACCAAATCCTGAGTTTTGTGATTTTTGGAGAAATTCAGACGAATAAAAAAATATCACTATGTCATTTATATCCAATATTCTGTGCGACTGAGCATTCCTAAAATTCGCTAGAAATATTTTTCGATAATACAGAATGAAAAAACGACACTGTTCTTTTACAGGGTTGTCAACAATATACTCCATTCATCAATGAATAATTCGCGTACGAGATTATAGATTGAGTTTATCATTGAGGATCAATCAGAATGGTTTGTTGTTCAAAGTCAATTTGGCTATTATTGTGCTGATTCAGGTTGATATTATCATATCTAAATGCTGTTGTAGTTTCATCAAGTTTCAGTTTATTAGAATGCAAGCAAGCCTAAAACTGCTGTACGAGTCATTCATTTTATTTATGTCGTTAGCGAAGTTATCACTAGAAATTGATACTGTGCGAAAAGATACAGGAATAGAACAGATTTATATGGTTGGAGTAAATTAAAAAGAAAAGTGGCCTCAGAACACTCCCTTGAGGCACCCCTCAAACATTTGCAATGAGTGGATATAAAACATAATTGATTTTATTAATTTATTGATACAAATAATCTAAGTATGAACCAATCCAATACTGTACCATCGATACAAATTTGTGCAGATAATCGTTTCGAATGCTCTTTTTAAGTCCAAAGAATCAGCATTTATATTTTTTTATTGTATTTGGGCATGCCCCAGAGTAACGAACGCAGACCAATCTGCCAAACCTTTTGCTATGTAAAAAACTCCAATTCCCGTTACAAATGCATCTGTTCGTATAAAATATGACATTATTTATTAAATTGATTGATTTAAACTGATTAAACATCATGCGTCGGTCTCTGTAACTGAACTTTCATAAGCATGAATTTGAAACACACCTGGTACGCGCATCGTACACATTCGCTGTGTTATATTAGTCCAGGAAAAAAAGTGGTTATAGACCGGAGGATGATATGAAACATGTTGAGAAGTATAGAATAGAGACCTTTCAAATAATTGAAACCTTCGCTTTTCTTCTTTTACTTTATGCTTTTACATCCCGAGGGAATCATTGGAATTATTGCAGTTACCAATGTTCTCGAAATAAATCAACTCAAAGTATTTTTGGCCGAAAATATTTTGCAAATCTGATTACAAATCACTTTCACGTGTATATATAGCCAGATGTAAATCATTCTCAGTTGATTTAAATAAGGAAATGTCAAAGATCTGACAATATTTCATCGTCATGCATAAAAAATGTACATTGCATGCAGGCAATAAATATTAACAACCCTTCATCAACACCTTCCTGAAGTATCGAAAATTACTCATATAGTACGGCTATTAACAGTAAGGGACCAAAGTGGCTACCTTGAGGTACCCCAGAAGATCTTGAAAATGGTCTGGATTTGATTTAATTGCTTGTGGCTATTTCTTATCACTTTTTTAAATTCTTTTAAGAGCGATAATTATTTGAAAGAGTTTTGAGAAAATAATTAGATAACTTGCTGATTGTTTGTTAAGTTCAAGTTCTTATATGATTCACGCCATGCCACTAATTAAGGGTTTCCACACATTACGGATTTCTATGGAAACCCTTAATTAGTGGCATGGATCAATTGAAATTGCGATAAGAATTAACAATGCTGTACCGGAGGGACCTGGCACTGTAATTAACAAGCTTACCTGAATACCGCCAAATTACCCCTAGGATAATGACACAAAATTATCCACAGCATATATAAGAAGTATCCTTGAGATTGTCGCATTATACACTTGATAACGACTGTAGATTTTAACAGTTGAAACGTCGTGAATAAAAATTGCAGAGAATTGAATTTTTCTTTGTTCTTTTTTAGACAATGAAAGTCCAGAATAACCTTACTCAAAGTGAAACATTGTCAACCACTTTCAAACAAACACCAAAGGGTTTGTACTGACAATCGTGCGTCATTTCTCCAAGACCGCAAGAAAATTTGCTGGTTGTCTGGACTATTATTGAAATTATCATTTCACCGAGATTACCCGTTCATAATACTTAATATAATGTAGTTACACCATAACTTCACTTGAGGTCTCAATAAAGTAGCTTGTTTATTTGCATGAAGCTCTTATTCTATGTACCAATTTACTTTCAGGAATTCGGAAAGAGTTCTGCAGTGAAGTGCAGTTGAAGTTGGTAGGGGGCCAAGTGACAAATAGCATTTCGAACAATTAGTTTCGTTACCAATGGACACGCAGAATACAGAGAAACTCTATACAGCATTCATTATATCTACTATATTTTGGAAGAAAATAAAAAATTATATGTTCTCTCATCATTCCTCAAAAATAGTGTTGGTCCGTAAGATCTACTACAATTTGGATAAAAAACATTGAATGTCCTCTCATTGTTCCTTAAATGTAAGATTGTCCTGCCTACTACTATGACGATTCCATAAGATCTGAAATGAACACAATTGACGATTTCAACTAAATTTCTATTTCCCGAACCCCAAAAGTGATTTGTTGATTTCTTCAGTGCAAGGTTAGGTTAATGTGCTGTCAGATTTTAAATAGTCATCTCACTGGAGATAAATAAAACTGAACGGAGTGAGTTTGGTGCACTGCTGAATATTTTTCTGACGTGAATCTAGCATGATGGTGATTCTGTTCATTTGCGTTGTCGGTGATTACATTAAAACTCCATATGCGTAGTTGATGAAAATTAATAAGTGTAAGAGAGCAGAGTGTGTTGAAGTCGTTAGTCGTAGATTTGCAATGAATATTAAATGATCGAAAATATTTTAAATGTGTTTCAAAGTTTCTTTCTGACATACCTCTGTAATTACTGGGTCGCTGACCATGGTTCCGAGAAAGAAAACTGGGCTATTTATTTTTGGCAGAAAGTTTTGAGAAATTGAAATAAAGTTTCTCTTATTTCTGTTGGATTTGGTCTGGAAGAAAGCGCTCAAGAATTTTGGAGGTTTCAAGTGTTGAATGAAATACATGTCATTTTGAGTTTGACATTTCTTTTAGGTGTCTAAATACTATTGAGTAAAATAACTGATGCCCTCGAGATAGGACTTAAAAGGCGTAATATATTAGATGAAATAATTTAGGGACAAGCAAATTGAGATAATTATGATGGCGACATTCAAAAGGAGGAAACGTAATTGTAGTGAATAATATTAGTGAATCATTTTGATGGTGCTTGAACAGTATAGGGTTGCAATAGGGGGCAACATTCCTTCAAGGCTTCATGCTAAAGAAACCTATAGTATCTCTCTTGCTGTTTGTTTCTTAATGGGATTTCTGATTCAGTTTAGTAAAACATTTGAAGTAAAATCTTCTGATAATCATCTGAATCACATGTAGATCATGAGCAAATGAAGGTATACCTAGGTAATAAATAGTATATTATAAACTTAGGGACTATAGTGGCACTTTTAATCCCGAGGCGAAGAGTTTGTAGCCCGTGGTTTATATACTATTTTGTGCACTTCAGGATTGGAAAAACTGAAAATGAAACAATCGATAAAATAATTAAAACAGATAATTCTACAAATGTGTAGGAAAATATATGCCATATGGCCACCCACACAGCAAAGGAGATTTTATGTAGCCTACAAAAATGGAAAATGTATAAGATCACCCATTGGCAAAAACGCATTTGGACTACTCCCACGCAAAATTCTTATTGAAGCTGCCGTACGTTCATCTATATACTGGGCGTTGTTGGCGCATCTTCACTTGCTGACTCGGAAGTAATCCTGGATCAATTGAATAGACATGTTGGGTGCAAAAGTGGTATTGCTGAAGTTGAAGATTTACTGATCGAGAAAAAATGTGGCTAATCATATTTTTGCCAGTGCCTCTGAATGGATTTTCATTACTACAACCCTAGAATATTAGAAAATACGGCAGCAATGGCCACATATGTTCAGGACAAAAAATACCTATTACCACCAACTGTTCGCTTTATTTCAGCCTGATTACAACCTGTAGTGAAGTGAACAGAAATGTAAATATAAGTAATAATAAAAACTAAATCTATTCTGTGAGATAATAGATATTTATGATATAAGGATCATAATGACGATCATTATGGTACTAGCTGTGAAGATTATCAGATGAGGCATCAGCCGAGTCTGATAACAGATGCCTCGTCTCATAACACTGCTAGTACCATATTGATTGTTTATGATCCGAATTTTACACAACATTTTAAATTCTGACGATCTCTTTAAAAATAGATTTCTTGTTGCATTACAGTAAGTAGTGCGAACGTAGCTTAGTTTCAGTAATGTGCGTAGAAACGTAAGGTACCAATGGAATTGTTTATTTGTATTCTCATAACATTGTCAAAGTTACATTTATTGAAAAGTTCATTACGCATTTTTTTTAATTCATAATTTAAACGTTTCAATATGAATGGATACTGTACCATCCGATATCGAAGAATTAGCCAATGAAGCAGTTGGTTTGTTGCCCGAAAAGTCCAAAGGTATATATGAAAAAACTTATGCCAATTACAAAACTTGGTGTTCCCAGAAAAAGGTTGTCAATATCGCACACGAAAAGGTACTTTTGGCATATTACAGGGAAGACTCAATAAAAAAGTCTTCGAGTTTATGGAGTTATTACTCTATGTTAAGGAGTACACTGTTAATTAAAAAAAAAGTGGACATAAGTAAGGGTGGATTTAGTCAACTTTAGCACAAGCATTATCATAAACATAACGGTAACATCAAAGGTTTTTAGCATAAACTTAACATTGTTGTATAAATGGTGCCATTTGAAATAACAGATTCAACTTTCGCTTTTAACATATATTTAAGCACAATTTTAAAATGATGTTGACTAAATGCACCTTAAGTTCCCTAAAACGAAAATCTGATTCTTACACAACCAAAAATCCAGGCAGACAACGAAACATACTTTATATTAAAAGTATCAATGATAATAGGTATAAGTGGAGCATGCCGAAGAGATGAGTTAAAAAACTCAAGGAAAGAAGGTGTACAAGATGAAGGGGATGTTTTTTAAATTTTTATACCTAGTACAAAAACCAACGGTTCCAGAGAATTTTTCGTAACGCCTAGCGATGTCGAAGGAAAAAATATGGTGCAGCTTGTTCGGACCTATGTAGCAATGATACTCCCTGATGCCGAAATTTATCGTTATTTTCTATCATTTAGGAACAACAAATATACTAAGCAACCAGTGGGTGTCCATACTTTCGGAAATATGTGCAAAACGATCGCTGCTTTTTTAAAGTTACCCCATTCCGCCGAATACACAGGTCACTGCTTCCGGAGGTCTTCAGCTTCATTGTTGGCTGATTCAGGAGTCGATCTTCACACTATTAAACGCTATGGTGGCTGTAAAAGTGATAAAGTTGCTGAAGGATATAAAAATAAAAAAATAATTTCAGTAGCCATTCTCGGGAAGAAATCATCATCGAGTGTTTTATTGACTGTCAGAAGAAACAGAAACCATTCAAGTAAACAATCACAACAATGCAACAATTTCGACTCCTATGTCCAACATCAACTTAACGAATTGTAATAATGTTACTTTAAATCGTTGAATTCTGTTCAGTTTTGTTTTAAATAAATTTTTGAGTTTTTGTGTCTATACTTTTTTCATTAGGTATACCTACTCTTCAGTACTCTAATGAATCATTATAGTACTCAGTCCTATATAAAGTATGTCATTTTGACATTAAAAATTAAATCCATAATCATTTCATTCTGACACGACGGAATATAAATGTTATTTAGCCAATTTCAATAGAATGAAATGTAAAATTATGGATTTTACCTTAAATTGGAAAAAATGTATGTACTTTCCTACTTTAACTTCTTGTGTCTAGATTTATGTGTGACACCTGAGGTTTCCAGAGGTTATATTATGTATTAGATTTATTTGTATTTTAGTTTCTTTCAGAAGTTCACAATAACTGACACCGTGTGATTCGAATACAGTGTTTGTTTCTTCAGCACCAAGTGGTACTTTCCTTTTCGACTTAGTTTGAGGAAGCTAAATATTGTCTGCCCAATCCTGACCATCTTTGCAGTCTTGCTCATAAAAATTCAACATTTCAACATTTAATAAATAAATGTAATTTTACGTGAATCCACCGACAAATAAATTGAGCTTGGTCAAGAGCTAGTTAGTAAGCAGACAATAATGACATCATGATAAAGCTCGTAACAAATCTAAAGTTTCGAGGACTTTATCCCTCCCCAGCCCACTCCACTGCCCGCAGAATGTATCACACAAGCCACGGGCAAGGCGGTTCGACGGTAATGACTGCGACACTGACTGCTGCAAAAATTGCAGGCGCGCATGCGCCTCCCTCCGTAAAGCCGACCGTCGGGTCCCGTTGTCGATCCATACTGCGTTTGGGACGGCTGCCATTTTGGTGGACCATTTCGTTAATTGTTGTCTCCGTAACGAGCCAAATCCAAGGTAATGCCTGCTTTCTTGAACTGTTGACTCGATGTTAATGTTGTTTGTTTTCGTGAATGTCGACTTACTGTTACGGCTCGGGCCCGAGGTGAGGCTCGAGGCGATTCGAGAGTCAAGGAACTTGTCTTGTGTGCACGGCCGGTTGCCCTTGTGTGATTATTCTCGAATTGCAGCGCGAGGAGTCCTTTACTAAAGTCCATAGAACGTAAAATGAATTGAAGTATGTCCGATGTTCTTGAAAAGTTGCACGAAACTTTATTTCTACTGCAATTCTAGCTATTACAGAAGAAATGATTGAATATATAATCTAGTCTTCTGCACAAACCAATACTATCTTTTAGTCGGCAATTATCCAACAGAAAACAACTATTGCCGCCTACCACCCTTGAATTATATCTATCCCTAGCAAAGTTATCGACAAGAGCTATGTTGTAATGTCCAATAATTATCATGACTAAGTAGTGGTTCGCACGTGACCAACAAGATGAGATTTTCATAAAGTCCTGTCTCGCCTCTCTGATGAAATAATAAATCTCGTATCAAGTCTCATCTTGCGCAGCCTCCACTCTCGTCTCGTCTCGCTTCTCGTACGATAGTCTCGTAAAAGTATTGAAATCTCGCCATGCATAATCTTATTGTTTCAGTGCAAGGAATACTTAAATACTTGCTATAACGTAAGAGTCGGAAGAGAAAATTTGAATTGTTGAAATATAGTATCATGCACTCGAGAGAATTACATCTGAACAAAATAAAAACTAAACATTATTTTAGAAATGACATATGTAAGAAATCAAAATTTAAAAAAACAGCGCTCAGCCATCCCGGTCGCAAATGATTTTTTCTACAACCACACTCCAAACCATGCTTTTCTGCATAGTTTTACGTTCGCAAACATGATTATTTCTCACAATAATTGAAATTTGACATTAGTATGCCGCAAAGTGACATTTCTGTGCCACAAAGTGACATTTCTGTGCCAAAATTTTTCAGTACCTAATTTCTAATCAATACAGTTTCGTGACAGCAAGGTGAAAGTATATTTTGAAAATTCTGCATTTCGAAGGGATATTCGATCAGGCAACTTCAAGAATGAATAGACAAAGTCTATTGGTTTATATAATATGAGGGAAATTGTCGTACAAATTCATAATATTCTGAACAAAAATCATAGACATCACTACTGCTGTCTCAAATACCCACATACACACTATCCATTGCTAGGCAACGGAGCAACACCTATCGAATCATTTGAATGTCAACAAACGTCAAGCATAAAATATTCGTAAAATATTCTTGTCCCGTCATTTTTTAATGAGATTGAGCTAAAATGGATAGTGACAGTTCTGAAATTGAAAATACTCCGCCAGAACTAAGAGAACAAGTTAATTCATTGTCATTGAATTTACTACCTTCAACTTCAAGAGGAAAATATAAGAATGAGTCACTGACATTTCATTCCGTCTTATAGTATAGTATTATTTTTAGCAAAAAGGGTGTTGTAGAAAAAGTATAGTGTGTAACACGAGCAGAAATGCGATTTCTCACTCGTTTGAATTGCAGCACTCGCTTGCGCACGTGCCGCAACTTTTTCAAACTCGTGAGAAATTAGCACTTTTCTGCACTTGTTGCACAAACTATTGTGAAATTTGTCCAGCTGTGTGCACGTTCCAATGTAATTGAATGAAGAAAAGTTGTATTTCGTGCAGAAATTTATTTATAAAATCATAGCAGAGCGCTTTCGACTATAAAGTCATCATCAGTGCGTACCTGTAAGTAAGTGACATCGAATTGAATTTAAGAAATTTTGATAAAAATAATTTTGAAAATTGAAAAGTTACTTACTCGTCAGGTGTACAAGAGCTAGACCATAAAAATATCATGTGTCCAGAGGACCATGTAAAATTAAAAAACGGGACATCATATAAATAACATTTTAAAAAGTCCTTATTCCAGGATTCACCTGGATAAAAGTTTCAACAGGCAGAGTAACACATGTCTGTTGGAGCTTAGTCTACTGTTAAACTGAATGAATGAAATTTACATTGTGTCAAAAGTTGACAATGACAATGATGTTTGGCTTAGAACATTAACTTCTAGAAACCCTGATCTGTGTTTTGAAAATTGAATAATGACCAAATTGATCTGTAAATCTATTTATTTAGATTAACATAACTATTTATTTAGATTAACATAACTATGAATAGATTTACAGATCAATTTGGTCATTATTCAATTTTCAAAACACAGATCAGGGTTTCTAGAAGTTAATGTTCTAAGCCAAACGTCATTGTCATTGTCAACTTTTGACATGTAAATTTCATTCATTCAGTTTAACAGTAGACTAAGCTCCAACAGACATGTGTTACTCTGCCTGTTGAAACTTTTATCCAGGTGAATCCTGGAATAAGGACTTTTTTTAAATGTTATTTATATGATGTTCCGTTTTTAAATTTTACATGGTCCTCTGGACACATGATATTTTTATGGTCTGGCTCTTGTACACCTGACGAGTAAGTAACTTTTCAATTTTCAAAATACTTTTTATCAAAATTTCTTAAATTCAATTCGATGTCACTTACTTACAGGTACGCACTGATGATGACTTTATAGTCGAAAGCGCTCTGCTATGATTTTATAAATAAATTTCTGCACGAAATACAACTTTTCTTCATTAAATTACAATATACTATTGTTTTTCACCAAGTCGTTCAGATATAACCAACATCGTGCCAATTCATTATTAAGGCGATTTCCATGTTTTCTTATAGTTTTCCTGGTTTGTATAATAATTTTCACTTTTTTATCAAAACAAATAAACAGCAACAAATATTTTCAATAAAAAAATACGAAAATCACTCGACGGCTCAATGTTTTTTAATATTGTTACGGATTTTTCCCATATTTTAATGCGAGTTTTCACAATTTTTTCAAGAAAGAGGGTGGCCAGGGCCCCCCTACCAACTAGTTTTTTTTTTGCCGTAATTTTCCACGTACGAAATCGATGAATTTTTTTAAAATTCTTACGCCTTTTCTGTCCAGCCTTCGGTGCTCGGAGGAAGGGGGGCGATAATAATCTACGGAATTAATGTATTGTCATCGGTGTTTAAACTACGTGAGAATTTTCAGTTAGTAAATGGTATGTGAACGTTTGCCATCCAACTTCTCAGCACGTACCCCACCTTAATGGATACAAAATACATAAAGTTCAAACAACGAAAATTATTCAACGGCCCGATATTTTTCAATACTTTTACGAATTTTTTCAATTTTTCTGAACCCTCGAAATTAGAAAAAATATCACAAATCTTACGCTCTCTATCTAGCCATCAGACAAGGGGGGTTCATTGAAATTACTGTGATAGAAAAACATAGGTACGAAGTTGAATAAAAGCTTGTAAAAAAACAAAAACTGTAAACATTGTAATTCCAAAATGTAAATCCCAGTATCTTTTCATTTGGAACTATGCACAAATTTCATACATCAGATTAGAAAATATTAGTTACGTCTTACGCCCACAGTAGGTTCAAAATGATAGTAATAATGTTAATTTAGAGAGAAATAATTCATATACATACGTAAATATACGACGGCATCAGAGAGGCAATACTGAAAGTGACTGTTTTTTCGTGCTGTTAGATGAATATTGAATATAATCTAACGCTGAGAAAAATCGAGAATTGTGTTGAACATTTTGAAATCAAAATAAATTAGAGGAACTAAACAAGCATAACATGTAATGATAATTACAAACAATGATAAATATGCTTTGGGGAGAAACTTCAAACATAAATAATATACTCAGAAAAGATTTTGAAATTAATATTGAAAAAGAAAATAGAGAAAAAAATGCTGTAACAAAATTTTTATTTTTTGTGGCGATTTCCATAAGTAAGAAACTTGATCATTAAAAAAATCTTCAGAAGACTCACTAGTCATAAAAAAATCTCAATACGATTTTCAAAATATCAAGCTTTAGCAGACAACAGATTACTTCTTCAAGGAGGATATCATTGATATATTTTCAAGATTTTTTCGTTAAGGTAAGTATTTGGAGATTCAATATAAGACACTTTGATTCTGTATAATCGGTTTGATGCATATAGACAAAATATGCTAAATAGGAATTGTTACTGAAAAATGTTTCTTTATTTTGCCAGAAATACTTACCAGTTGACTGCAGTAACTTTAGTTTTGTTTTTTCAATATTTTGTCTTTATATAGATTCCATTTTCTTATTTTAATTTAATGACAACCCCTACTAAAACAAGTGACCTTACTGGGTGATACTATTTTATGGATATTATTGCTGATCAAAAAAGTTCTCTCTCAAGCCACATAATATATCTGTCAACGCAAAAAAAATTGGCATTGTTTTACATTTCTCTAGCATAACGTAAAGCGTTTACACGATCCGCAAAATATGTCATCATCATCAACACATCAGTATTAGTGTTTGGAAAAATATAATATGATGTATTTTTGAGACTTCGGTCCAAAATAGTTATTTGTATGCTAAGGCCGCGAAATACCTTTTTAACGTACCGAAAGAACAGTTATCGCCGAGGCCGCTTGCGGCCGAGGCAAGATAATCTTCAGGTCGTTAAAAAGTTTCGCGGCCAGGGCATACACACTATTTTTCGTGCAATCGTTAAAATTATTAAAATAGATAGTTGTAAATAAATATATTATTGCTCTAAAATCAACAGCAGTTCAATTTATTTAACAATATCACCGTGTGCTATGGAAATGATATGTTTCAATATATACAAAATATTTTGACAGTTCTTGTCAAAACGCAAAATGTCTGATACTGATAGCGATATTTTAGTACCTTCCACTCCTCCTGGACTCAAAAGCGTTGTAAATTCGGCGCTTTCCGTTTCAATACCCGAAAAATCTAAACGGCAGTACCTACGAAAAATGTTACGGCGAGTTCAAAGATTGGTGTGACAAACAGAAAGTTAAGACGATGTCTGAAAACATTTTTGAAAGTGACTTTTGGTTTCGCGGCCATTGCTATGGGTAAAGGCCGCGAAATTAAATTTCGCGGTCTGTGCTGAGAACGCGAAATACTGACTTCGCGTGCGATTGCACGAAAAGACAATTTTGCATTCATATAAATCTTCTGGAAACACTCTTTCGTCTGACTAGGCGGAAAAGTGATAGATGAAGAAATTGAATAAGAGTCCTTACATGATTTGATTAGTATTGCCAACAGAAGAAAGTTATTTCTCAAAAAATATGCACCACACTTCCAGAAAGTTTTTGCAAGTGCTCGTAATTTGAGACCTGGTCTCTGCCTCAAACATTACTTGTACTTACAAAAATACAGTTTCTTACCTTGTGATATAAATAACCATTGTTACAATTCATATTTTATCCACGATGATTTGACTATTACTCCTACAATAAATCATGCTTTGATAAATAAATAAATACATCTCGTGCACTTGTCCATATTCGAATCTATAAATAAAACAGTCTCATCTGCTTCTTCCAGCGTAATTGAAATTATTCAGAGAATCATTTAGTAAACACAACCATTTGGTTCATGAACTGGATACTGATTTGGCCTTGAATGACTGACTGAATGTTGTTTGTAATTGAAATAATAAACACGCTCCAGCTTTTGAATCTGAGTTGCAATTGAACAATCTATTATTGAATGGCGTGTCTCATTATACAATAAATAATGGCCAATTAAAAGAATTGGTATAACGGTTGGCTTGTCAAACACAACACTCTCCAATCAGACCGTTTTACAAGAACCGAGTACAGCTTTACAAATCTAGGTATGAATGTCGAGAAACGTATGAGCTGCGCGAATTTAGAATGAGAATGTATTCGGACGATAAAGAGGTTAGTATAATTCATAGAAATATAAATACATATAATTTCTATGGTATAATTGTACATTCAGTAATGAAACTTCACAGTGCACTTGGCGATGCGACAGATACAATAGAACTAACTGACCATTACCTACAGTAACTTGTACTTGTTTCGGGATGTACTGAGCTCTTCTGCTACCGCGCATCGATAGGAGTGGCGATTTCACGTTCAGAGCTAGATTTGTCAAGCTTTCAGAAACAATGTGCATGGAAAAAATATCATAGGAACGAGCAATGCTGTTCATAAGATATTAGATATAAGAGTGTTTAAAACTTACCATCAGTTAGTGGATATCAAAACTAATTTCCATGCTTCAGTTAACCTTTATTTTCAACCAAATTCAGCAAAAACTTATTTCAATAAATGTTTCAAGTTTCAACGATAACAGACGTAAAAATAGAAAAAATTAAAGTTGCGTGTGGAGTACAAATTTTCCCAATATAGGATGTGATATTACCCACAGATATATTTATTTCTTGAACAAAATCAATAATTTCATTTGAGTGATTAAATTTAGAAAAATGTGTACTTATACCTATCAGTAAATTCCAAACTGAGCAAATATTAATTTTAACATTAATGACCACGTTTGTGTAGCTTCTATACCATAAGTTCTACAGAAAACAACTACTCTCCTGGCTGATACTATGATAGATATTCAATTATATCTACGAGACACGTGTGCAAAGCTACTCAGTTGAAAGTCTTCGCAAATACGGTATCTTAAATGTTATCTGTGAGGTCATGATCTATACTGAAGAGCAATATAATTGCGAATGCAGTCTTTAGTTAGTCGCCTGGATGGATTAAGAGAAGCATTGCTGTCTCTGAAAGCTATTCAAAAATTTGTTCCTACCACTAATTTTTTGCATATTTGTCCGACAGATTCAATTCACGTGATGCCATATAAGCTAAAATGCACAATAGAATAGTAGTTTTTTTGAAAGATATGTTATTATTGGTTTTTAAATCTCCTCACCAAATATCTAAGACTGCTCGCATGTAGCTGCGTCAACAATCTAATTTCAATTCACATTTATTTTAAAATTTATATCTTCGAACGATTTTTTGATGTATGAAAAGCGGTTTTTCTTACAATTTGATCTAATAAATCCTCGAAAAATTAATTGCAAACTCCTCTCTCATGTAGATAGCCCTGAAATTATCAACTGAACATGTATGACTTCACATGTTTATTGCATGTAATATTCTCCAAACCAAGTATATGTAGAGATCATTATTATTATTATCTCCGTGTGTCTCAAATTTCACAGGTAGAGAAAAAGCATTTCCACTATTCGAAAGAATTAGCTCATAGAGAAAGAAAAAAAGGAAGAGAAAGTGATACAGTACGAAAGAGAGAGAGAGAGAGAGATGGATGCTCGGCATATCTTCATAACGACGACGAATGGGTTGGAAGTCTGAAATAATTGGATCGGTCTCATTCTCGAAAATGTATTTTATTGAAATTGAATGAAAAGTATTTCATGAGTAAGAGAGTTGCAATATTAATGTTTACAACTGATACCTATTCAAATTCTGAATATAACCAAATTACTATAGACTGTATATTGAATAGAATACGTTTTATACATTGAGAACTTCGAAAAAAACTACCGAAAACTTTTCATCAATGCTAATCAATCTTTAGTAATTGTTCATACAGTAGGAATATGAGACTAGTCACTCAATGATTTTATCTGAATTCCGAGAAGTTTAATTTTTTTTTTGGAAATTAAAAAAATATTAAAAATTGTTATAAAAAAAACAGAAAAAAAATTCTTTACCTTGTTATATATGGCTATTTTTGATTTTTTTTAAATTCCAGTAAAAAAATAAAAATCGTTACAAAAAAATTTTTTTGTTTAGCTATTTAGAAGTACAAATTATGATTTTTAAGAAAAGAGTAATTTCCTAACTAATCATTTAAACAATCGAAATATAAAAACGATAATAAACAATCAAAAAATTCATTAAAGAAAATAAATATTTTTTTAAAATCATTGTGTATCTAGGACAGCACTATGGAAATAAAGAATGTCCTTTTGAATATTATATTTATTTATAACTAACTAATCCAAAAAAATATTTAACAACATTTTTTCGATATTTAAATTTTCTTTAGTTATAAAAAATTATAATAAAAAAATTAATAAACTTTTATAGTGTGATCTTCTTGAGTAGGTACATTAAAAGGGCTCCAGAAAGAAAACGATTCATAGGTCTATCATTTAAACTTTTACGTCGTCATTTATGAAAACAGAGACTGGAAAAAAATTTGTTAATTAACAATAGTATACATTTTTGAATAACAGACCTACACATTTTTTGCAATGGAGAATTATTCTTTTAAGTGTCCACATGATACCATAATTTATTCAAGATTTTTAATTAACATTTAATGCTATACAAAAATGATTTTCTGTGATATACTGTGCTGTAACGGTGCTGTAACGGTCTCGCGCAGCACTGTTTTCAGGATAAAATTAAAATTATAAATAATGGAGATAGAGTTCAGGGAGTCTGGACATTTTCATTGGAATTTTTCTCCTCTTCACATAACTTTTTTCAGAATTTCTTAAATATATCAACAACAAACTAAATGTCTTTTCTTTAATCTTATTTTGTTAATAACAGTCGCATTTTTTACGTGCGATAAAATCCTTAAAACCATTATTCAATAGGGATCATTCCACGTTTTTCAACTTGTTGATCAGGCTACTTGATATGTTTTTCCATAACTACAATATTTTCAATACCTATTCCTAGATGCGTTTTTCTTCATTTAGGATTTCTATACTCGTGAACCTGCTTTAAAACGACTTCCAACTTGTTCCGAACAGTATTTATTGTATTAAAAACACAGTTGCCGGTGTCAGTAAATAAAAATAAATTCCTATCAAACCACTCCGTTCACAATCACTGAGTAGAATTGTCGATAAATTAGTCTTTATTGCAGCAAAAAGCGTATTCTATATAGATAAAATCCACTTAAAACCTCATTTTTCTCTGAGATTATATACCATACAGTAATTCAAATTCCAGTTCAATTAGGCTAATGTGACAGGCTCATTTTTTGTGATCGTTATGAAAAAATTTTTTTTCGAATAATTGAGTGCGAGTCAAGACAGACATTTACTGTGAGTCTCGATGTTATCGTCCATAACCGAATTGTTTCAAAAATGAATTTGGTCATATCTTCATGATAATTTCAGATCCATGTTTGAATGGCGTATTTTCTTCATTATTTGAGAAGTCGCAAATGCACAAAGGAAACTGGCGAAAACAGTTATTTTATTATTTTTAGTTTAATTCTTTCACCAAATTTGTTGAAAAGTTATCGAAAATAAAAAGTACTCCTTGATAGCAACTGCTTCAGATAGATTCACAAAATGCGTATACAACGTTTTGTTCAATAGAAACCATCATAAAAATTATTCGACATAGAAATTAAATAACTACATTTGTAGGACAGATCGCGAAACAACGTAAAAATAAATACCAGTTTTATTTTATAGTGATTTGGGCTGGAATGCGTTTTTCAAGATTTTTCTGCAGATCTTACAAATTTTTTTTCTTTTGAAAACATTCAACTGAGTTATTTCGATCTCGGAAGTATAATAAACGAAATAAAATACGATCAACCAAGTATGTTATTTGAATTTTTCAACTTATTTGTTTGGTATTTGTCCAGATTTTTTCCCTGAAAACTTTTCCAGGACCATAATGAACAAAATAAAAAATATTTAAGATTATCCATCTTTCGACTCGTGAATTATGCTGAGTGCTTTCAGTTTTTCTAGAATGTACTAATTTTCCTGTCAATCTGTCCGATTTTTCTTCCCTATAAACTTCATTCGAATAAGAGGCATAAGATGTCCGGAGGACTGCTCACTGCTAATATCCTATACAATAGGAAAGTTGGGTCGAAAATCCATCAGAAAACAACTACTTTCCTGGCTAATGCCACGACGAACATTGAATTACATCTGATGAAATTTCCGTGCAGAGTTCCTACAAGGTTATCTCTGCAATTGCTTGGTTGCATGGGAATGTTCATCGAAACATTCGGACCACCTATATATCGATTTCGGAGTGTTGCTCCTCATCAGTATAGGGTAGGTCTAGCAGTCAATAACTAATGACTGCAACGAATGAATCGACGACCAAACCCATTTAAAGACCGAAACTGAGATCGCGCCCGCACAGTGGATTAACTCCAAACTGCGAGCGCCATCCCAACTTTCCTATTGTATAGGATATTAGCAGTGAGCAGTCCTCCGGACATCTTATGCCTCTTGTCATAAGCTCATTGTGACCTACAGTTTTCTTTTCTGTTTCATTCGAATAATTATGATTTTTTTTATTTTCCAAATTGGTCTAGCTGTTCACAAGAGATACAGTTGATTTTATATTATAAAGATGATCTTTTGATATATTTCATCACAAATCATTGCATGTACAACTATACCTATATTTTAATACTTCCTAACAAAATTCTTGATTGCATCAAAATCACAGATTCAACCGAAGAAAAAATGCATCAAACATTCTTCACTGACACACATATTTGTACGCCTCTCGTAGACAATTCACGTCATGTTATTGGAATAATTCCGATTCCATATTGTTTAGCATATACCTTCATTTCCCCACCTCCGAAGCATAAACCAAATGCACTGGTTCACCTCAGATGCTCCAGATGAAAGTGCTTAAATTATTATGATTTTTGCAGTTCCTTCGAATTTTCCGACATTCTTTGGTATTTGTATCGAATTTTTTTCCTGCAAACATTTCCTGGACGTAATGAACAAAACAAACACAGTTAGGCATTACCATTGATCGAATCATGACTCATGTTGTGCACTTTTGGTTTTTCCAGAATTTACAATTTTTTCTTATTTTTATTCCGTATAAACTCCATTCGGATCATTATCAAATTTTTTTTCAGTTTGCCAAATCGGTTGTACTGAAACTTTCTGTCCAAATTTATACTTTCTATCTTAAATTATAGTTGCTAATTATTTTCATCCATAAAACAATTTTCTTGCAACATCCAGTACACTGTTGTATTTTGGTACATTGATCCGTCTGTGGTTCCTATTTATTTTTTACTGAAATCATTTTGAATTTTCGAGTCTCCTTGGAAAATAGATTTTTTGTTGATATTTGGAATGAAATAATATAAAATGTTGAACCTTTAATAATTTTGTCAAAACACACATATATATTTGTTAAATGAAAATAGAGAGTATAGTATAGTGACTGTAGATGTCATAAGTAACTTTCTGTTATATTTGTTAAATATATATTAGATTGGTGTTTGGTCACTTTTTAGGTAAGTGTTTGAAGAAATTGTGAAAATTGGTTCAAATTTAAACTTTTTAGTTCACTTCAAACCATATTGTTAAAATTTGCTGGTCAAGATATCATTACTTAAAAATAAATATTGTTCCTGAGATTTCACGAGTTTGGCTAACCCAAATAAAACCCGTTTCTTCACACGGTCCAGCTGATGTTCTCAAGAGATGCGCTTACCAACGAACAGCATTTAATCTTTAATTACATAAAATATTTTTGATAGTTTTCATCACAGATCATTGCATCTACAACTATTATATTATCATAATAGTATTTTTATTGATATGAAATTTTAATTTATTTTTAATATGCCTGGCTATAACTCTCTTTTACCTTATCCTTGTGTGCCTTTTTCTATACCTATTTCAACTCAATCGGTGACGCCTATATAGAGATGATTGTCTCTCTCTCTCAGGAGGGTTGCAGTTGGCTGTTTTTCTGTACTTGATGTCGATTTCAGTAATTATGATACATTTGTCAAGTGTACTCAGTAAATATCAAATTTGTAAACTTTGTTAATTATATTCCGAACCTTACCAAAAACAACAAACTACCTAATCTGGGAGAAACCTACCTTAACCAATCGAAATGACTATTTTCAAGCTTTACTTTATGATATATCACTTTGAAAATGTGAGTTCAGTACGAATTGTCTGTACTTCTCACTCAACGTTAACAGACGTTAACTTTTGATAATATTTGTTTTTGAAAATACGGCGTTATGTTCAATTGTTTGTAAATGAACGTTTAGATTAGCACGTTATGGATTGTTTCTGTAGTATTTCACTCTTAAAGAGTTCAAATAAGTGTCTGTAGCTTGTTTTACTGGAGTCGTCTGTAGCTGCTGGTTTTCTTAGTGGAATTTCGATTTTTCAAGGTGAATTACTTTTCTTCGTATCAGGAAGTGGAATAACTATTTGAGAATACTGGCTCTTCTTGTTGCTTACTTTTTCGCGTACTTTCAATGCTTAAATTTTTGTTTTATTCTTAATTAGTATTATGAAAGTTTTCTTAAACTGGCTCTTTTGAATTGTTTGGACATAAAACTCTTCAACAAATTACCCGAGTGAACCAAGAACCTGAAACTCCATAATTTAAAAATAAATTGTTAATCAGGTACTATCCCCAAACGCTATTTATAGTGTGCATGAGTATTTCAGTCAACTAAACTCTCTACCACACTAAGAGTATAACTTATTGTATCTACTCTTGGACCTGTACTATTTATAACCTTGTGATATAGTATTATTTTTGCTGCTTAACTTGTGCATGCTTGTTTTAATTTTGTCTAAAATACGTGTACTTTGTATTTTTGAGAACCTGTGTAAAGATTTGCTAAAATCAGCTACACCAATAAACGCTTTCATCTCTCTTTTTCTCAAATTGTTTTCTAATAAACCCCTTCAGAAACTCTTTTATTTTTCACTTCCACTCACGCACTTCTTGATTTTTTGTAACTTACAACTGTTACAATGACTTATTCTATAAATTTATAAATTCTATAAATTTATCACATCAACAATTTGTGATTTTTCCATTATTGTAATTTAGTTTTTGATAGCTTGTTTGGTTATATTTTGATATTTTCTTCTCTAACTTTGAGTTCAAAATTAATTTTTTTAATTTCTTTAAAATTTTCTCATCTATCTGTCATTTATCAGTTCATTTCTACTTTAACAACTGTCCACTGTGTGTTTTGTTTGAAAATTATTTAATTTTGAATTTCTTTTTTTTTCTGGATTCTATTGCCAAATTTAAACATTATTTTTTAATTTTGATTCATCTTTTCAAATAGGTAAGACTGGATATTAAATTTTCTAATTCAGGTGTATCGAATGAAACTCATTTGCTACCTTTCTGATGTTACTACATGATTGGAAATGGCTATGGTTTCAAGACAAAGTAACCCAAGTTCAGGCAAAACGAAAACATTCTATAACAGATTTTTATATAATTTTTATAACTCATTTATTTGACTCTAGTTTTATGAAATTCCATATCATACAGTGTCCGGCATAAAGTTCGCAGCATATGGAAAACTTTTTTATTATTGATTTCTCAAAAAAAATTATTCCTGATGAAAACCTCTTCTTCATCCCAAACCTAAATTGCAAATACCAAAATTGAATTTTATACTACCATATACGAGCGACATTGGAAAACATGCCTTGTTTTCAAAAAAATTTGATCCCATCACTTTATTTTTCAGGGTAGGATTAAAAGTATGGGGAAAATATTGTTCAGAATCGAATGTTGATTCAGAAATTGAAATCACAGCCACCTAAGATCAGTTTAATTTTTCTACTTATTTTCCAATTTTCTCCTCATCGCCCTGTACGATATGAGGAAAACTATGCTAGATGGATGGTTTTTGTTAGATATGATCATATCACTCTCTGGATGTTCCCTCCTCTCTCCCTCCCAACGGAAAATCACGTTAATTGAAATATGTGACGGTATTTCACAAAATCTTAAATCTTAAATCTGCAAATAGTAAATAAAACTGAATTGTTTTTCAATATCGCTCGTATACGGTAGTATAAATTCAATTTTGGTATTTGCAATTTAGGTTTGGGATGAAGCAGAAGTTTTCATCAAGAATTTTTTTTTTTGAGAAATCAATACTAAAAAAGTTTTCCATATGCTGCGAACTTTATATCGGACACTGTATTTTAATCCCTCTTTTCTCACTTAGACTTACACACTTTTGTACGCCTCTCGTACACAATTCCCGTCACGTTATTGGAATAATTCCAATTCCACATTGTCTATCATACACCTTCCTCCCATTTGGAAAATCAAATTATTAGGACCACCGCATTTTCTCCAAGCCCCTCACTCGTTCCCCCACACCAAAATCATAAACCAAATGCACTGGTTCACCTCAGATGCTCAGATTTTATATCATACACCGTCATATCGGATATGGAGGTGAAAGAAAGCACAGACTGAATCGTCGGCCTGTATTATGTTCGGGGACAATAGAATGCTTCATTTCGAAAAGGTCTGGCTCTCTTCCGGGTGTCCTTTGGGACAATACTTTGCTCAAACCGCAAATGAAATTACTCTCCCTTCCGTACTGATTCGATCCTTCGACATTGGAAATATTCCTGAAAAAACGAGGATTCGGGAAAACAGGGTGGAATTGTTGTTTGGATAGGTCAATCTATAGTTCTTTATTTATCTAGGGAGGGTCTTCAGAATAGTTTTTGCTATATTGTCTATTTTGCTTTCAAATCTTATAATGCCATTCGCTTTTAAATTCAATCCTCTGGGACCCTATTCTCAAACCGTGATATATTTTGTCGCATGCGAGATATGCTCTTTGTCGAACGAAATGTGAATATTCTTATTCTCAAATGTCGCATTCGCAAATTTTTTATAGACAAATTGTAGAATGGTCAGAGGCAGTCGACAATTTATGACGAATGCGAGAATTTTATAAGATGAGAAATTTATAGGTTGGGTCCAATTGTTTATAGTAAATGTCAAAAATTTATTTGATACTTTTTCAGATATTTTTGTAGTGAGAGAGCATCTTGAGTAATAACTATAGAAAATTTAAAAGATCAGGAAATTTATCAGCGGCCTAGAGATAGACGAGTAATATACAGGAGTGCTTTTACATTTTCATCTGAGAAAATAGTTATTCACCTAACAAGTGCGGAAAGTAGTACTTTTTCGCACGCGACGGCAGTTGCACGAACGACGCGGAGCGGAGTTCGGGCAAGCCGTCAAGGGCGGAAAAGACGTTTTCCGCAAGAGTTACGTACAATGTTTTTCCTACGAGTATTTTTGTCCATCTTATTTATGAAAAAAAAAGGTTTTTATTAAACAAGATTTTATAATAATGCTACAAAATGACACATAAGACAGAATAGTTACAAAGATCATTTAGTTAGTCCTAAATATCCTCATTTTCAACAATATAAAAATCGTGCGGAAAAGTAACTTTTCAGCACTAGTGCGGAAATAGTATATTGTGCAACAAGTGCAGAAAAGTGCTAATTTCTCACGAGTTTGAAAAAGTTGCGGCACGAGCGCAAGCGAGTGCTGCAATTCAAACGAGTGAGAAATTGCATTTCTGCTCGTGTTATACACTATACTTTTTCTACAACACCCTTTTTGCTAAAAATAATACTATACTATAAGACGGAATGAAATGTCAGAGACTCATTCTTAGCTTTATGATGCCCAAGAGAAGCAAGGGAAGAGGGAGAGGATTTTAAGCCACTCTCATTCTTGTTTTTTCTGATATTTCTAATATTAATAGTCGATTTTAGCATTGAATATATTGACCAGAGAGTAGAGGCTTTTCTTGATTTGGATAGTTCTTCAAAATATGCCAAAATTATATTTTCAGAAACACTTTTAGTTTTGTATTTTTCCTTCCAATCCATAAACTATTTGTATGCATTTTCATATTTTCCTCTTGAAGTTGAAGGTATTAAATTCAATGACAATTAATTAACTTGTTCTCTTAGTTCTGGCGGAGTATTTTCAATTTCAGAACTGTCGCTATCCATTTTAGTTCAATCTCATTAAAAAATGACGGGACAAGAATATTTTACGAATATTTTATGCTTGACGTTTGTTGACATTCAAATGATTCGATAGATGTTGCTCCGTTGCCTAGCAATGGATAGTGTGTATGTGGGTATTTGAGACAGCAGTAGTGATGTCTATGATTTTTGTTCAGAATATTATGAATTTGTACGACAATTTCCCTCATATTATATAAACCAATAGACTTTGTCGATTCATTCTTGAAGTTGCCTGATCGAATATCCCTTCGAAATGCAGAATTTTCAAAATATACTTTCACCTTGCTGTCACGAAATCTGTATTGCTTAGAAATTAGGTACTGAAAAATTTTGGCACAGAAATGTCACTTTGTGGCACAGAAATGTCACTTTGCGGAACACTAATGTCAAATTTCAATTATTGTGAGAAATAATCATGTTTGCGAACGTAAAACTATGCAGAAAAGCATGTTTTGGAGTGTGGTTGTAGAAAAAGGAACTTTTCCGCATGATTTTATCTTTCCGCGAGATTTATAATATGAGATCGAATCTAGTCTATTAACGACTGTTTGATAATAACTCTCTGATATTCCGTAATTTTCATAAAATTAATTTCAAAATATAAAGTAATTAAGACATTATCAAAATAAATAGTGATATTTAAAAATTGACAGGATTTGATATGGTATTATAGCAATAAAATTAATATCTTAAATAGCTCAGTTGGCAAAGTAAGGGAGCAGTCGTTCTACGCTGGTTAATGGCTAATGGGGTAGGTGGTTCGAATCCTGGGGAAGTACTTTTTTTTTGTTTTTGTTTATAAATCGATGAGAGTACTTACTGTTCAATTTTCTTTATATTTTTCAATATTTGTATATTCAATGACTACATGAGTGTTTTTGATAGAATCTGTTATGAAAAAAATAATTCGCTCGTACTACAAAATTTCATATACCTACCTACTCGTGGGAAATGTATGTCATTTCATGCTCATTGTACAATATACTAATCTTGAATTAAAATATTGTGCTTTAAAGAGAAAATCTTGCGTAAAAGTAAAAATCGTGCGGAAAAGTAAAAATCGTGCGGAAAAGTAAAAATCGTGCGGAAAAGTAAAAATCGTGCGGAAAAGTAAAAATCGTGCGGAATAGTAGAACTTTCAAAACGAAAAATCGTGTGGAAAAGTTACTTTTCCGCACGCTCGTAGGAAAATGTATTAAAACGTTCAGATTAACTAAAGAATTATCCGATACAAGAGGCTCATTTTCTTTTTCTTGGATTACATTTTTTAAAGTTCGCTTTTGATTTTGGGTGCAATTATTTTTTTTATGAATGAATAAATGAATATTTTGGAACCTTTGGTGTGAATACAATTCAGGAAAAAAAAGAAACTACCCATACACCAAAACTACGTCACAATCACACTCGACGCGCGTTTCGCCAGCAAAGTTAGCATCTTCGGGAGCTATAAGCTTACTAAAGTAAGCTTAGTAGGCTTTTAGCTCCTTAAGATGCGCGTCGAGTGTGAATGTGACGTAGTTTTGGTGTTTGGGTAGTTTCCTTTTTTTTTCTGAAAACAAATCCACTCTGATGAAATTAATACCGTTCGGCAAAGACAGTATATTACAAAAAGTAACTTGTGACTTCTACAGTCACTAGTTGAAAGTTAATTTAAAACGACCCATGGTTAGCTATGGTGATGATGCTAAATCAAAGACCTATCGAAATTAAGACGAAAAAACATTGGAATTTCAAAGACTGGTCATTTTGAATCTACACATGAAGATGGAGGATAATCATCGATTGAATTGAGACACCTAATCGATTCCATATGGAAATGACACAGTCATGAATATTCAGAATTTCCTATACAGTCGGCTGGGTTAAATGAGACGAGATTGTCAGAATTGCCGGCTGAAAGTCGTGAAATAAAATGCCTTGTTTACTCGAATTGAACAGACAGGTGCGCCGGCATTTACTGTCGATAATATATTGTTGCCACTCAGAAATAGTGAAGAAACAAACTAGGTATCTCACCACCTGCTTGATAGTAGTGAATAAATGAATGAAGAAACCAAGGGTTTGCGATAACAATAGACAATTAAATTTCCTCATTTTAAAATACACCAACCCTTTCATAGATCTTCTTGATGAACTGGAATAAAATTCTGAAAATTTGGAACAACTTATAAATCACCATAATCAATTGATTAAAAATAACATCAGTGGCGTAGCACTTCCGGTTAATTCGGAAGTGAACACAATCTTCCTTTTTAAATGGAATCGTATAACATTTTTGAAATCTACAAATTACTTTGAAACAATTTACTTTATATATCCTAATTGCAATTTCAATAATTGGATTCCAAAAAGAAAAAGGAATAAATAAACTTAAAAAAAAAACTTTTCAGAGAAAAGCTTTTATCAAAATCAAAATAAAAAGAAGAAAAAAAATCGCGATACTTTAAAGCGTCGCGAGAATAAATCTTGAGGTACATAATTTTAAATTTAATTTAAATTAAGAAATACATAGATACTTCTCGAGACAAGCTTTTATCATTTAAAATTTTATAATGCAACAAAATGATGTGTTGAAATTTATTTTCTTCTTTTTAGTGCATTCAAATAAAAGTTTTCCTCTAAAAAGTTTATTTTAAAGTTTACTTATTTATTTTATTTTTTAGTTTTCTTTGGATGTTTCTTAGTCTGTTCATTTCAATCAATGCGTCATCGTTGCAGGGTCGCTTGCCTGTTAATTTACCGTTGGAAACTTTTCCGAATTTCTACGCGTTCTCTATCTAGCTTTCGAGGGGGGAAGAGGGATACTTTTTTTGAAACCGTATTAATCAATGGTCAGATAATTTTCACTATTTTTACGGATTTTTTCGATGACTATTTCTCGAGTTTTATTAATTTTTTTCGTGACAGGAAAGGGGGGCGAGCCCCCCGATCGGTTTTTTTCATCGTTATTTTCCATTTCCGAAACTGTTGAAACTTTTTCCGAATTCCTTTGCCCCCCCCCGCCCTAATTTATTTATCGCTCTAATTGTTGACGTCCAAATCGGTCAAGAAAACTTCCGGGGGGCAATTTCTTCGACATTGATTTATACTCATCGGAACTGAATCAACATGTTAAATTTCAATTCCATAGGATAAGAGGAAGTGGTTCTAATTCAGCTTGCTTGATTTTTACCCACGAGCACACAGAGCAAGTTAAATAAAAGCTTTTAAAAAATTATGCAATTTTCAACCTTCTCCAAAATTATCTGAAAATGAATGAAAGAAAAATTGTTGCAGCAGTTTCTTGTGACCTGACAAAGGCCTTCGACTGTATAACCTCAAAATATTGTTGCAAAAATTGGAGATGAATGGGTTCAGAACTGTGGTTTGAGTCATGTATATACGAGTACCTGGACAAACTGAAAGCGTATCTGTTCAAGGCAGCTTATAGCACAAGCTAGAAGTTAAATGGGGAGAACCTCAGGGCTCAGTCCTGAGACCAACACTTTCTTTAATTTACATAAATGATCTAACTTCAATTGACATTTCCGGAGAATTCATCCTATTTGCAGATGACACCACAATACATTGGCATGATTAAAATGACTCAACACTGCATCAAAAGATTGGGAAAGATGTCAGCAAAGTCCTAGATTGGTGTGAGCTATCTTTTAATATATCGAAAACTAACATCCTTAATTTTAAATGTAATCTTCAAGAACTTCATCTAGGAAATCAAGTAATTAGTTATAGGTCAGAAACAAAATTTCTGGGATTTCATATTGATGATAAATTGAAATTTAAAGAGCACATTGAAAAGCTCAGAAGAAAATTAACAGCAAGGTGTTTTGCAGTTACAACCACTTCATGGGAACTTGGTGAAGATATTGTACAAAGTGTGTATTATGCATTAGTCGATTCACATCTGAGATATGGAATTTGTTTTTTGGGGATTACGAAGTCAATATTTTTTCAGTATGGTTTTTGTTTTGCAAAAATAGCAATAAGGAATATGTGCAGGACTAAATTGCAGGATTCTTGAAAGCTACTCTTCATTAGACATAAAATTTTACCACTACCGTGCATTTTTATTTTAGAAGCTGTGTGTCTCACTCACAGCAAATTTGAAAACAAACTCTATAGGGTAACCCATTATGAGAATAGGCAAATACTCAATATAACATTACCAATTCCAACATCTTCACTGGTAAAAAATTCTATAATTTATAATGGTAAAACGAGATTAAATTCACAGATAATACAAAACAATTAAAAAATTATGTAAAAAATATTCTTCTGACGAATGCTGTGAGAACTTTCAACATTTGGGAAATTCAAATTTGTCAGCCTATCTTAGTTATTGGGGATTCAATTTTAATATGTTTCATTGAATCACCAGTACTATTATAGTACTGATGTATATGATGTATACATGCATACAAAGCAATATTCTATTGTGATAATTTCATTATTAATTTTCTACTGGTATTTTTATATTTTCTATATTTAATTTCTTTTGCATTTAAACGTGTTTGTTGTTGACCAGCACGTTGAAAATGTACCAATTTCATTTGTGGGCCAATTTATTATATTTATTATTATTCGACATTTTTTATTTGTTTTCTACCTGTTTTTTATCATATCTCTGATAATTAACGTTGTTTTTTTCATTTGTAAAGGACTTTGTCAATAAGAATTATGTTCTTCAGAGAATAAAAGTAGATTTTATTTAAAAAACAAAGTTCTCGCGTAATTACGAGTTTTGATGAATAATTAAGTAGAATTTGAGATCCATATCGAAAATTTTAATGCTGAAAGGTACAGCAGCACAGAAATTGTTCAAATTATATTCCAACATCCAGGAAAGTATGTGGCGAATTGTACACCATGTTCCAAGATCGCTAGATTCGGAGAAAGAGACCATGGAAATGGTCTTCTAGATCACAAGATCTTACTCTGTTTGATTTTTATTCATTGAGTCACCTTACTTTCGTGAAATGGATATCTCATGTGTAAAACTTTCCATTTGGAAGAAAAAAAATAGAAAGTTTTCTTGAGCAACTGGCAGAAAGACTGTAGATAACTGTGAGGTAGGTTATTTATGTACAGAGTAAACAACACTGGCCCTCGTGATGATCCTTGGAAAATACTTCAGTTAGAAACAAGTGACGCATTCAAATGAATGGAAATAATATAGTATCTTCATCACATGGATGTACTAACTGATAAAAATCAGGAAACGTTCATTTCACCAGTAATTTAATAAGAAGGCTTGGTGAAACAATGATCATTATCAATGTCCATAGTTGTTTCATGATAATAATCACCTCGTTATGCCTGAAGCATAGCTGAAAATGACACCCATGGAATCTTGAAATTAAATACTTACTAAATCAACTGGTTTCTGTTTTGATATATTCATATACAGTGTGTCCAAGATAAGAGAATCTAGGAGCCGGTTGGATTTACAATGTTTCTGACGTTGATTTTTATCAATAATCATAAAAAAATTCTATATTGTCGATTTAAAAGATGGCGTATTCAGAGTGATTTTTCGTCTTCGGGAAACCTTCATCAACTTTATTTCATTACTGCCCTGTTATTTACATTATTAGGCGATATTTGACTGATATTTCAGAATATAAACTGACTTTAATTGTTGTAACAGAAATAACAAACAGTGCCATGATAAAAGTTAATGAAGGTAACTGATAAACGAAATTTAATTCTGAAAATCTGTAGACTATTTCCTTGATATTGAAAAGTAACAACAGATTCTTTCAAATTCTTTATGTCTGCTAAAATAAGGTCATATATGAATGAAAATTGTTTTCAAAAAAACATCCGAGATCGTAAAAAAGGTAGCTTTCGTTTACATGCGGATAACCTTATATAAATACATCAATCAATAGAGCCGAAAATAAGTGATTTTTCAACCAAAATACTAGTAGGAAACCAACTTTACCATCACATGAAAGACAGTCTGTAATTATATTTTGTTATGTTTTGTTCTCCAGTCATTTATTAATTTGTTATGAACACTTAAATACAAAAAACGTGTTTTTTCAGTGTTTTTCTTATAAAATGAAAAAAAAATACAGTTATCTGGTTGCTTTCATGAGAAAAATTGTAGAGAATTAGAAGACGAACAAAATGGAATTTTTTACGACACGATCAGATCATCAGTAACGGAGAGATTTTTTTAAATATTCGTATTGTCATTCTAAAAAAATTGTTTAAAGCACTCTGTAGGATTCCTAAGGAATATAATTATAATGTATGTGAAGCACATACAGAGTGGTCCAACGAAAAGTATGCACCGAGCTTTTATCCTTTTTGTGGAATTGCAAGCAAAAATGCTCGGACACGTGGAGTTTGCTTTTGAGGGGGACACATTTTAGATATGTTTGACAACTTGTGCCTTCAACCCCCTAGCGAGGGGGTGTCACAACCCTATAATTTTAAATAGAACGTGGGGTCGAGTGATATATCATTTGAACGGGCACAAAATTATCTTTCCAATGATACCCTGTGTTGAAATTTACTGAAACAGTTAATGCGAAAACGGCTTCAAGAACATGAACCCGATAATTTTGGTATTATCGAAAAATATAAATAAGTTTTGGTTACTAGGAATTAAAACATTTACAAGTAGTAGTACGTTTCAATATTTGTTACTTGTAATAGTGCTTTGGAAAAAAAATAAACAAGCTGTTAAATTAATTTATTAAAACGTTACTTCAACAAGTGTTCAAATTGTGACCCATTTGCTTCCATACAATAATACAGATTGTGTTCAATTCAATGTCTAACATTTTGTAGCATATCAGGTGTTATGCTTCTGCACTCTGCTATAATCTGTTGGCGAAGATCTTCTATGGACTCGGGCTTCGTAGCAAAACATTTATTGTCCCCATAGAAAAAAGTCCAAAGGCGATAAATCAGGTAACCTGGCAGGCCATTCCATTGCGCATCTCCTGTCAATCCACTGTCCGGGGAACCGGTTATCTAAAAATTCTCGTGCAGGAACAACATAGTGCGGAGGTGCTCCATCTTGCTGGAAATGAAGCCGATCAGCATTATGATTTGGGTCATCTTCTATTATTTGTATGATGAAAGGATCAATTGCGTCTTCAAGCATGTTTAGGTAGATTTCACCATTTAAATTCATATCCAGGAATGAAAAGTGGTCCTATGATATGACTTCCTAATATGCCACACCAGACGTTTATTTTTTGAGGGGCCTGGGAATGAACCTCACGGAATAAATGTGGATTACTGTCATCCTAGTAACGGCAATTATGCCTATTCAAAGCTACATTCAAATAAAATGTACACTCATCTGTAAAACAAATGTTAAATAAGAAGTGCGCTTTTAAAATCTGTATTATGGACGAACGGGAGACCCCTGAGGCTTCAGCTAGTTGACGAGTACTTTGAGTATGATCCAATTAAACATGCCCCAAAACAGCGACTTCCACAGCTTCATTTCTAATGTTTTGAAAATACAGTTTCAAAATTTCAACTCGTTCTGGAATGGAATAAACCATTTTGTACAGTGAAATTGAAATGACTTCAACAGCAACCACAGTGAATCAATGAAGAGACTACAATAAACGGTTGCATAAATTATTCAAGATTCAAAAGTTTTTATTTTTCTTAATATGGCTAACATTGTATACATTCCTCGTCTAGTCACATAATTTTCTTCTTTCTTCTTCTGGGAAGAGGAAAGAATAAGGACAGCCAGTTGCATACCGAACGAGGGCTGTCGCCAGCCACCACTCTGTTTCAACGCCAAGTCGATTCCTGGCCCCCCTTGTGGGAGACTCTTGAAACGACCCCCCACGGTCTTAGTGGGCAGGTCCGTGACTACTCAGGGAATGGGTGGATATTGTGCAGTATTCACGCCTCCTGCAGAGCTTATCCATGACTTTTGAGTGTATTCAAAACAGAGAATGGATGTCCTTGATCGTTGCAGAGGTTAGTATGTAGTGCATCCCGGAAAAGGCAAAAAACCTACACATATCTGCAGTTTTTTTCCTACACTTAGGTATCTGCAGACATTTTCGACAAAAACACGCAAACGAAAATGTGGAATTTAGTTGTGATAAAAAAAAGTTATCGTTGAACTGTTGCTTTCGGTAAAATGAAGTAATTTAGAAATGATTGTCGATATCCTGATTCCTAGTAACCAAACCTGATTTGTACTTTTCATTAATACCAAAATTATCGGGTTAATGTTCTTAAAACCGTTTTCGCATTGACTGTTTCAGTAAATTTCAACAAATAGGGTATCATTGGAAAGATAATTTTGTGCCTGATCAAATGATATATCACGCGACCCCACGTTCCATTTAAAATTTTAGGGTTGTGACACCCCCTCGCTAGGGGGTTAAGGGCACAAGTTGCAAAATAAATCTAAAATGTGTCCCCTTCAAAGACACACTTCACGTGTCCGAGCATTTTTGCTATGAATTCAAAAAAAAGGAGAAAAGCCAGGTGCATATTTTTCGTTGGACCACTCTGTATTTGGATGGGATGTAAAAATAACCTGAAAGACATACTTATAAAATAGTTTTTCAACTACCACATAAAAACATTTTATTGAGATGACATTATCAATTGTAAGCTATACGTTAAAGTACCGAAAGATTGTATAATTTGTGCCTTTTTTGGTTGTACAAAAACTGTATTATAGCGTTTTAGGATGTTTTTAGTTTTATTGGATATGTGGTATAGCAGTTTATAGTCCATACAGTTATGTAATCCCGTGTGCAGGTAAATGATTAAGTATGGGGAACTATATAAGGGTGTTCAAGTGGACGTATGGAATACAAAAAGCGTTGGTGGCTATCTGAGTGTCGCGACTGGCCTTTTTAAAGTGGGGGAAAGTGGGGTTCGATGTGCTAGCATCTAAATCGGGTGATAACCAGGCCCGGATTACCCATAAGGCCAACCTAGGCCATGGCCTAGGGCGCACGCTTGTGGGGGGCGCAGCGCAGGATACGGGGATATCTGACAAGCTTTGTACTTGTGACTCACCCGACAAAGACTATCACGAAGACGAAAATAACCAAACCAATACAGATGACTGCTTATTTTTAGACTGCAGTACTCCTAGTACTAGTCCTCTCTAGCACCTCTGTTCATATGATGCAGTCTTTTGCTTCAGGAACAGAATCGGAACCAGACACAAAATTTGAATCTGAGCCACAGGAAGACACTGAGAGCCCCTCCAATATCATTGAAAATCCAACACCAATTCAACAGAGTTTAGAACCTGAAAAATTTAGTTTTGATCTCGTCGATCCTGATGCAGCAAACTATAATTAAAAATAACTAAGTACGTGGTTACGTATCCAAACATGGGATAATTCAAAATTAAGAAGCTAATTTTTCAAAGACAAAGAAGGAGTATGGTAACTGTTTTTGGAGTTTTTCAGGTATTCATTTTTATAGATATTTAGCAAATGGAGAAAAACTAGACAGAGCATGGCTATGGCTTGTGTACTCTGAAACTAAATGTGCAGTTTTTTGTGGTCCTTGTCGTCTTTTCCATTCGGAAACACAATCGGAATCATATTTTGTGAAAAATGGTTTTACTGACTGGAAAAATGTTCATGTACATCAAGGCTCAAAGAACATGAAAACTCCATTTCACATAAAACACCATCACTTTGAAAGAGAGAGGGGAGAAACTGGGCAAGGTTAATTTCCAACTAACTAAAATGATAGATCGAAAAATTAGCTACTGGCAAATGTTATTGCAAAGAGTTGTCGTGGTGATGAAAGCTCTAGCTTCTCGAGGATTACCATTTAAGGAGTTTCTTGATTTTAATTGAATAACCCGATAGAGGTTGAACTTCAATTTTCTTTTGAATGGTTAAGAAAAAAATGGTAGGTACCATTTGAAAAATTTGAGTTTATGACAATTTTATAATGCGACATTTGAAAATCGTCTGCGCCCATATGGTACTAAGTGGGACCGTCGATGGGACAGCAGGTGTTAGCCTGGACTACCAGCTAAGTGCTCTATGAATTTGGTTTCCTAATTTTGAAAGGTTTTCGGACTATACGTGTTTTCGTAAACTAATACAGCGGTAATTTTTTAAAGAAAAATGGATATATCTCAAAAACTGTAATAGATAAGTGAACATAACTTAGGTTGTCTTGAGTCATAATCAGAAGGCCAATCGAACTATGACAAAAAAAAATAGGTTTCCATTTAAAATAAGGAAGTTGGTACCGACTTTTGGGATACCCTGTATAGTTGTAGGACTAAAAACATTTGAGATAGAACGCTCATAATCAATTATGTCAGCATACTAAATTTCAAGTTTCTAGTCCAACTGCAAGTTGAAAAACTCCTAATGCACCGCCTACGTAAATCACACTTTATACAGTGCTGTTTATTAAATAGTGTGTTTTATTTTCCAACATGGTATTTATTTAGTCACCAAACCTCCTGAAAGGGAGAGTAATTTAGAACTTTGGCCTAGGGCGAAAATAGCTGCTAATCCGGGCCTGGTGATAACTCGGTAACTATCACATTTATGTGATAAATTCAAGAGATCAAACTGATAGAAAATACTCTTTTATATAATATTAGTATCACGCTCAAATCCGCTACTAGGTGAAGTTCGCCATATGAAATCGATTTAATAATTATTTCGATATATTAAACTCAATTATTCAATGGAACACAGACAATCATTCTTTTATTCATTCTTTGTCAGATATTCCGCAAAAACATGAATGAGCATGACAAACAAACAACTTCACAAACCGTTTTGTTCGGCTGTCGGCCAAAGAACCCTCGCTGGATAATGCGTTATATCCAAACAAAACCCTGATTTGAAACAGGAATGCGGTACTATAGCTGTCGATATGAGGAATACCTGGTACGTTGTAGTATTACTATTTCTATCCAAACTCTTTCAATTAAAGGAAAGGCTGATGAATTTGGAACTTACTACTAAATAGGAAGGTTCATTCAAAGAGGAGAGTGAAGCGACCCCTATATTCAAAATGGTAATGGATATGCTTTTCACCATGTTACCTTTCGATCGTTCAACAAAGAATGCAAACTAGAATCTGCGTGTTGCAGTCTTGGATGACTTCAACGAGTACTTATTTGCGCTATGTTTCCGTTATTATTCTTCTTTGAATGTATGGCATAATGCCACAGTAGGATCTTTAGAAACGGTATCCCAATAGAAGTAATAATGCATTTTGTTGCTCAGGGCAGATGAAGCTCTGGAACATTAGATTAAAAATGTTGGGCGGAATTTTCAGAATCACAAGGCGTCAGCAAACTCTCACAAAGTAGGTTTCTAGCTCAAGCTCAAACAAGTATCTACCTATTCAGATTCAGCTGATCAATTTTTTGGTAAAGTATCCTCAGAGTATAGAGTATTTTGCTAAATTCATGTTGTGTATGATACTTAATATGTACAATAATATGTACAATAATTTTTTGAAAGCAGCTGAGATTACGTCGCGTCGTAGAAACGATATATGATTGAGGCAAAGCTAATATCAGAGCACTTATGTTACAGAAACTACTCTCACATTAAGACCAAAGACTGACTCACCGAATTCCTCAGTAGGGCACTCTTTACACCAGCAGTTAAAAAAGGCATATGTGCAGTTGTTGCCTACCGAGAAACTACAGAAGCTTCTGGATTATACTTAGCACATCTTTAAAGCTTTCACGAGGAAACAGATACGAAGCTAATTTTTCACTCTATTGATTTTGGCTGTTCTTAATTACCCCCATTTACCAAAAGACAGCCATATGGTCTTTCTAGGAGCAACAAGACGAGAGAAATGTTTAGGTAAGGAGTACAGTGCCTTTGGCCCACAGCGAGACGCAGCTTTGTTGGGAATTTACGCCATTTCTGGTGCTGGTATTAGTTGGGCTTTCAAAGGCAAAACAAAACCATCTTTTTAGGAGAGATTCTTGGATGCAGATGATGTGTTTGGACCGTTGGTATCGCTTGGTGATTCATTCATCGAAGATGAAACGTATGAGAGCATTGAAAAGTATGTATGCAGGGAGTACTTACTTTCAACAGAAAAGAAGCGAATGTATACAGTGGAAGAGTTGAGACGGTGTTTTTTTTTTCGCAAAAACAGGGTGTTGCAGGAAATATACCACCAAGAGCAGCTTTGCTACCTGCAGTATGGAGTATGGAGTGGCGTCTATGTAACGTACCGCATCATTGTCTTTCCCTACCACTACAATTTGGATGGAAGGTTGAAGATGGAACAATAGTACCAGAACTTTGTGATCGTCCGTGTGGACCGTAAGAGCTTATCGCTTACAAAGGGCTCCTGCAGTCGTATTTCAAGTCAACTTCTGTGCTTGTCTTGAAGAAAAATAATCTGCGATAATGTTTATAATGATACAGGAATTGTTAGTGATGACAAAACTGAAGATTCCGATTGGTAAAACTAGATAGTTCAGTTTCTGATTCCTTTTTTATCAACGAATATTACCTTCGAATGAAAATGTTTATTTAAAATGTTTAACCGGAAACAGAAATTGTCTCATGTCTCTTGAAAAAAGCAAAAAATAATTATTGTAGAAAAATAAATGATCTATCTTTTCGGTAATTTGACTTTTTCACGTACCTTTGATTTTCAGAGAGTTTCTATTCAATTTTGATTTTAGCCTACCAAACACCCCTTTTCCCTGCCAATACGGTTCGTAAAGTTGTTTGTTTGCCATGCCCAGCCTACAGTCTACCTGTAAAGGCGGTTTTGGCAGTTTTGGTCGATCGAATATCTGACAGGGAATAAAGTAATGGATGATTATATGTGTTTCATTGATTAAATGAATTTAATATATTGAAATAATTAGCAAATCGATTTTATCTCTCAAACTTCACTGAGTAGCGGATTTGAGCATGACAGAAATATTATACAGTGTGTTACACTTCTCATGGAAACACCCTCGTATCTTCCGTAATTTTTGACGCAGAATCATGAAATTTTCAGGATCGATAGATACACTAGAATTGAACTCACTGCACAAAAAGGGTCAACCTACGTGATATACACTGCACGCCAGCAGCGATGAAAAATGGGTGGTTCCATCGCTGCTGGCGTGCAGTGTATATCACGTAGGTTGACCCTTTTTGTGCATTGAGTTTATTTCTAGTGTATCTATCGATCCTGAAAATTTCATGATTCTTCGTCAAAAATTACGGAAGATACGAGGGTGTTTCCATGAGAAGTGTAACACACTGTAGAAACGAGTATTTTCTATCAGTTTGGTCTCTTGAATTTTTCACACAAATGTGATAGTTACCGAGTTATCACCTGATTTAGATGCTAGCTCATCGAACCCCACTTTTCCCCACTTTAAATACGCCAGACGCGACACTCAGATGGCCACCAACGCTTTTTGTGTTCCATACGTTCCCCTGATCACCCTGATATAGCTTCCCATACTTAATCATTTACCTGCACACGGGATGCCTTTTTTCAACATTGCAAGATACTCTTACAAAACAGATTTTGCTACTTGGGCAAAACTGTCCTCGAGCCTATAGAATTTTTTTTGTACTCCTTCGAAGAAAAATTCATTCTGTCAAAACATTATTGTGAAATGTCTAAAACTCAAACAGCAAAATGAAAGCTACAGAAAGCGCGATTTAACAAAAGGTGCACCTTTGAAAATTCTCCATACGAAACAATTTCATGGAATGTTATTAACCCTCAACATAATAAAGAACGTGTTTGCTGTCTTGATTACCCAACACTTGTACTGGTGTGTCGGTACAGAACTGTAAAATTTATATTTGTAAATATAAAACTTTCACAAACGGCCGACCCTACTTCGCTTGATTAACACGAATTTCCCCGATGTAACAATAAATAAAATGTTAACTTCGGATAGGTAGGTACGTATTTTTACAGCCGAAAATATTTTCAGCGTACTTCTATTCAATTCAATTTTCCAAAGTAAACCAACGCTGTCGTATGAATGTTGACAAACGTCAGGAATAAAATAAAGTAATGCACCAGAAATATGAAATTTTCTCCTTTGCGCCAGAGAAAATGTAATTGAACAGTACGAAGCGATGTAGACAATCGTAGCTGACAAATAAAGTGCTTTGTTGACTCTACTCACTTTGACTTTTCGCCCACACAAACTTGCTCACAAAATATAAAATAATCGGACAAAGTTAATTCCAAGAAACTAGTGGAAGAAGAAGTAAAAACACGCTCGTTATTATTATTACTGAGGTATTCGAAATTGAAATGCACTGCCTGTAGAACTTCATTTAAAACATTTATTTATGCATGTACTTGAATATGAGGTATTGTTTCCGTTTTATGTTGTATAATTAAAAGTTTATCAAACGTGTAGTGGTTGGCATGGGATCCATTGTTTCTAACGGATATTTTTAGTTTATTCTGAAAACTTGTTGGAAAGATAGAAATGAATAATTCATAATAAATGTTGATGCACCAGGGGTGAAAAGATATTAATGAAATATTTTTTGATTTGTTCTATGGTTTCGACTCTTACCTACTCGATTTGAATAAATTAGGCAAGGGAGATAAGGGACATACAACTAATGTAAACGTGGATTCCGAATCACTTTAGCTCCGTGGCAGACGGTGGGAATCGAACCGAGGTGGTCTTGGTGGAAGGCAAACACTCCACCACGACCACTTCACTTCATTCTTATCAATCGATGAATTGATTGTTGCTCATCATTATCTAAAAATTATTATCTTCAAGTGGGAGAACATATTATTACTTCTTTGAAAACTTTTGATTTTTTAACTTCAAGAGTTTGGAAATTATCAGAAAAAGAACAATACAGGTTCAATAGAGTAAACACGATTACTTCGCACAAGAACTTTTGTTTTTTACATTCAAGAAAACGTAATGTCTTGGATAAATAACATGTAATTGCTAGGACAAAGACAGAAAATATGATTTCTTGGACAGAGAAAACGTAATTTTTCAAACGCAGAAAACATAATTTCGATAAAGAAATCCCAATTTCTTGGATAGCAAAAATGTAGTTTTTCGGATAGAGTAAACGTGTTTGCTCAATAGAGAAAATATATAGATAATTTCTTGGACAAACAAATAGTTATTTTTCGTATAAAATAGACGATTTTCTTGGATAGAGAAGACGTAATTTCTGGTATAGAGAAAACGTATTTTTTTATAGAGAAAATACAATCCCTTACTTCAAACCTTTATTTCCTTTTTATAAGAGAAAATAAAATATAGGATGAAGAACATAGTCATTTTCAACGTATAATACGAGAAATATTCAGTCAAAATCTTTCAATTGAGATTTCTCTACTTGAACCCACAAAGTGTTCAACAGAAGTAATTCGAACTTTTTCTATTGAAAAATTCAAATGTTTTGATATTAAAATATTGAATTTTACGCATTGTAAACTTATTGTTTCAAAGTAAATATTTTTGACGAAGGTAAATCGCACTGAAAAATAGATTTCTTCCAAAATAGAAACATTATATAGATAATACAAACAGAATATTTTCTTATGATAAAGCAGGCTGATTTATGTTGAAAACTTTTATTTTTGTGTGCGTACTCATGACAGTTTTCTGATAATTGAAAAAATGAGTTGCCTGTGATCATTTTTGTAACCGTAGCAACAGTAGGTATAAACAAATTCGTATATAGATGTCAAATTATATTGTCAGTTTGGTGTCCAAAAACATCTATTAGGTTTTTTTATAGTGAAAATTTCCGGAAATTTTTTCGCGGCGCCACTATATTTAAGTGGAAATTTTTTGACAGTTGAAAAGGTAAACATTAAATATTGTAAATATACCTGTGACTAATGCAAAATTTCTATAAGAATTAACATTATTATTTATTATTCGCTATAAGTTTCATTAAACAGAGAACACAAATTTGTTTAATTATTATGCATTAACAATTTATATTTCAAAAAATGTAGGATCTACAAATATAGTAAGATTTAAATGTTGCTTGAATTCTAACCCATCCTCTCTTCTTAATGGTGAATAGGAAGGTGACGAATTAATTAGATGTCTGTGTTTTAAGACATATATGTAATATTTTGAAACAATTTTGTTCAAATCTATTTTTCGTAAAAGGCCATATTTACTCGACATCTGCAGCAGACTTTCTTGGATTTTCGTAAACAAACCATTCGACTCCAACGCTTCCTGGTTGCAATCTTCCAATAAATTCGTTAAATATATTAATTTTGGATGAGATATTTGCACTTGACTCAACTCTTTACAGTATTTATATAAATTGTACTTTTCAAAGCATTTCATTTTTCTCAAATTGTTCAACGCAAATGCTTACAAGAAATGTTTTACATAAGAATAACTTTGTTTGCTGGTTTACTATACAGTAACTCAATGTAATTTACCAAGATAAACCTCATCTGTCAGAAGCATGGCCGCCTATATCACGGCCACCTACTGCAACAAACCATGTTAATATTATATTTTTTACATTAGAAGTGTTATGGATTACTTTAACAAAAACTACCTTTAGTAACCTAAAATTATGAAAGGGCGTTAGAGTGATCTAAAACCCATCTGAGTTTCGGCATTTGGTGTAACTAAAGTTGGTTGTATTTTTTATTTAACGAAACATGGTGGACTTGACAAGCAGTGAAATTAATTTAAAATGTCAGAATAGAATAATAGTTTTTTCCCAAATTATGGTGTGAAATTTTCTTACCGAATACCACGCAAGCTTAAATTATTCCTGGAACTTTTCTTTCTGGCACGAATATTTTAAGAAAATTCTCCCTCGTCGCTTCGCGGAATAATTTTCAAAATATTCGTGCCCTCAAAAAAATTTTCAGAAATAATTTAAGCTCTTGTGATATTATAAGTGAAAATGCCTTCAAATAGAGGTGATTGAAAATACGGCAGCAAGTGTAATTTCAAATCTCATGCCCAAGAAGTACCGAGAAAAATACCGAAATTTATACAGGGTGTTTCTTATGTTCTTGTAGAAACTTCAAGAACATGTTGCTGACGTCGAAATAAGAAAAAAAGTTCCCATAAACATATGTCCGCAAGTTATTCGTTTCTAAGATATAGACTGTCAAAGTTTAATTATTATATTTGTTTTTTTGTGAATAAATGCCAAAGTATTTGTGATATTCGAGTAAAGTTTCTTATCTAGGATGATTTCTCAATGGCAAAATCAAATTTTGTGTTAATTGTGAAATACACTAATTTCTAATTGAATTTATTTTGAATTAAAAAATCTTGTCATTCAAAATCACTTGCATCAATTATTTCAAATCTTAATAACTCGAAAACAGTTGCTCGCAGTGTCCTCTATCGAGAATATATTTTTTACACAAACTAGATAGTGAATATTCCCAGATACCAAACTTTACCCAAATATCAAAATTATTTTGAAATTATTCACAAAAAATAAAAATAATAATTCAACTTTAACACTCTGTATCTCAGAAACGAATAACTTGTGGACATATGAACGTAGGAACTTTTCTACTTATTTTGATGTCAGCAATACGCTCCTAAATTTTTTACACGTACTTAAGGAACACCATGTACATATAAGTAATAATTGAAATAAATATTCATTAAGTAGAGAAGTGCGGTACTGGAATTTTAATTGGACAGAAAAAAACGGACTACTTAAAATCCTCACATAATCTGCATATCAAATATTTTAATTTATCAATATTTATGATTACAGAATTATTAAATATAAATTTTGCATTTAAATTAATGTGTTTCTGATTATTACTTTCAGTGATTATTTATAAAAGTCCAACAAACTACAGGCTGATTCACGGTAGATGGCACATTAGACGTTTCTGGTGAACCAGACAACGGATCACTTTGAAAATTCAATGGAGGGCATATTCAGACATTCTCTAGCCAACTAAAATATTTTCGACAATGCGGTGTTGCCGCTTCTATTAGAAAGCAGTAGCAACTTTTATTTTTCAAATGGAACACTCTGTATATAATATTATTTTTGGAATCTCCAACAATTAACCGACAACTTTTCTTGATATTTCCCTATACCTATCTATTACCGTTTTCGAAATAAAAATTAATTTCAATTTTTTTCTTCGAAAATCATGACTTCTAAAAATGCCGATATCTTTTAGTTATGAAGTACTATGATATCGAAATTTGGTTTGGAGTTAGGTGATACTTGGACACTTCCCACACGTCAGCCTAATCTCCGTTACTTCAATACAGGGTGGTAAAAAAATACAGTTTTTTCGTTTGCTTGAAAAAGTTGCTGAAATTTGATTATTTCAAATGGAACACCCTGTATATTATTGAAAATTCGGCTGAAATTTGCTTTCTTTCTATGTATATCATACCTATACCTAACTAGTCAAGTTTCGGACTTACGAGCATTTATTTGTGAAAATGTCCCTTCAGAATGGTATTTCCATTCGGTATTTGGTAAGCAGGCCTTGATTACTATTTGACAGTAGCGTTGTGACATTCTCCTAATAATATCGACATTTTCGTCACTTCAGAAGTTGCAAATACCTTCAAAACGATGGAACAAAACTATTCAAACGAAGTTCTTATGAATTTGTTAATTATTTTTGGACAGTGTGACAAAATTATCAGCAGAATATGTAGAAACTTCAATGAAATGTATCCGAATCTACCGCCAATGAACCTCAAGAAATTTATACGAATTCAGAACAATTTCAATATGTTTGGATAAACTTTAAAAAAGCACCAAGAAAGTTGAAATTGGAAATATTGATATGAATAATTATAAAAAAGTAAAACAATCATGTGGAATATTTCAAAATATGTTCGAATCGCTGGCCGTTCACTTCCAAGCACTTTAAAATGCGGGTGTTGACTGCTTTCGTGGTGGCAGATCTGATTTCATTGGGATCCAAATCTTCAAATGTTTGGGCAATCCTTTCTAACAATTCATCTCTCGAACGCACGGGTATTTTGTAAACTTTTTCTTTAAACATTCCCCACAAATAAAAATCTAATGGATTAAGATCGGGTGATCTCGCTGGCCAATTCCATGGTCCCAAGCGCCTTATCCACCGATCGTCAAAAAGTCTTTCCAGTTCTGCGCTCACTTCTCTTGTGCAATGTGCAGGAGCTCCGTCTAGTTGGTACCAACAGTTTCGATATTCTTCGAGTGGCAGATTATCCACGAAACTCTCTACAGTATTCTCCAAAATATTCAGGTAGCTTCTGGATCTTAATGACTCCTCGTATATCACGTACCTCAATTTGTTGTTCATCAACATGCAGAAGACAACATTAAAACTAAATTTTTCTTGAAATCCGGCTTCTTTTGTGACGTGAGGATTTTCACTGGACCAATAATGACGATTTTTTCTATTGAAAATCCCTTCTCTCGAAAATTTCGATTCATCAGTCCAAATAATTTTATTTAAAAAAAGTGGATCTTCTTGAATGCGTGTCAACAACATTTCATAAAATTCTACTCTCTGTTGAGGGTCTTCAGGCTTCATTGCTTGAATTTTGGTGAATTTATAATCATGCATTTTATGTCTTCGCAAGATTCTTTGAACCGATGAATATTTTATACCCAAATCTTCTTCAGCACTTCTTATCGAGGACTCGGGAAATGCGTGAAAATATGCTAAGACATTAATCTGGTTGTCTTCAGAAGTTACGGGTCGAGGCAAGTTTCTTGTTGCTTTTAAAGATGATCCAAATGCATTGAAATTGTTCTGAATTCGTATAAATTTCTTGAGGTTCATTGGCGGTAGATTCGGAAACATTTCATTGAACTTTCTACATGTTCTGCTGATAATTTTATCACACTGTCCAAAAATAATAAACAAATTCATAAGAACTTCGTTTAAATAGTTTTGTTCCATCGTTTTGAAGGTATTTGCAACTTCTGAAGTGACGAAAATGTCGATATTATTAGGAGAATGTCACAACGCTACTGTCAAATAGTAATCATGGCCTGCTTACCAAATACCGAATGGAAATACCATTCTGAAGGGACATTTTCACAAATAAATGCTCATAAGTCCGAAACTTGACTAGTTAGGTATAGGTATGATATACATAGAAAGAAAGCAAATTTCAGCAGCTTTCCGAATTTTTAATAATATACAGGGTGTTCCATTTAAAATAATCAAATTTCAGCAACTTATTCAAGCAAACGAAAAAACTGTATTTTTTTTCCACCCTGTATTGAAGTAACGGAGATTAGGCTGACGTGTGGGAAGTGTCCAAGTATCACCTAACTCCAAACCAAATTTCGATATAATAGTACTTCTTAACTAAAAGATATCGGCATTTTTAGAAGTTATGATTTTCGAAGAAAAAAATTGAAATTAATTTTTATTTCGAAAACGGTAACAGATAGGTATAGGGAAATATCAAGAAAAGTTGTCGGGCAATTGTTGGAGATTCCAAAAATAATATTATATACAGAGTGTTCCATTTGAAAAATCAAAGTTGCTACTGCTTTCTAATAGAAGCGGCAACACCGCATTGTCGAAAATATTTTAGTTGGCTAGAGAATGTCCGAATATGCCCTCCATTGAATTTTCAAAGTGATCCGGTGTCTGGTTCACCAGAAACGTCTAATGTGCCATCCACCGTGAATCAGCCTGTATACCTACTGTTTGTAATTATCTCTATTCTATCAATTACACCATACCAACTGTTCAGATTTGTCTGACCTATTAAAAATTGTACTGATATTGTTTTTGCAACACCCTGCATTATAAAGTTATCGTTGTTTAATACTTATAACTCGTATGTGAATTTTCCTACCAGTAAAAAAGATGCATTGTAAACTTGTTATATAAAATACCACGATTTCACGTGTGCACAAAATTTTACTTCTATTGTTTTTTTTTGTTGCAGATTGCGAACTAATGGCCACCAACTGAATGCTCAATCAACATATTCATCAATAATCGGAAAAGTAACCTTTGTAGAGTCGATCTACTATGGATTGTCCTACAATTTTGATATTCAATCAAAATACGTGTCAAAATGCGATCAATAAAAACTACAATATCTTCGTGTTTCATTCACTCCTTTCTGTACATTCACTCCTTTCTGTACATTCACTCCATCTAACGTGCTTTGAGGACACTAAAAATTAAACCGGATAATAACCCAAATTTTTAATTGTATGTCAGTTTCGACAGAATATATTTCACGCCTCAATATTAGTATTCAAAAAAGAAGGAGAACTTTTATTTGGTAGGATTTTTTTCTTGCAATCCAAAGCCTTTGCACTCATCTGATATAATTTTGAAATTTATTGATGGAACCACTTTAGGAGGTGTTACTCCTGAGAAATAAAAAATAATGTGATGGCGTTTTGAAACTGATAATAATTTCACAATTTTATATAAAAGGCGGGGATATTACAAAATTATTACTTCATTTGAAAACACCCCATTATTTCCTTCACTTTTTTAGGATGGAGTAATATATCAATGACTTTCTTTGTAAATTTACTAAAAATAGGTACACACTTTCATAAGAATGTCCAGGGAATTTCTAGTGGTACCAATAATAAATTTATTTAATTTCAATCCTCATACAAAACATTTTAGTTTGAATCATATAAACAGCGTCAAAATTGTCAGAAAAAACCAAAACATTCATTTGATCCAAATATATTAAAATGAGCAGTTTTCTCAAAAAAACTGTTAAGCATACTCATTTACATCAAAATTTGAATGTTTGATCTTCACATATCTGGATATTTTGCATGATTTAGAAACTCCTTCACTTTACTCAGGCCATTACTGAGCATTTAATTTTTCGAACCATTTACACATTGTCAATTTTATAACTTAAAACGATGGTGCAGTACGAAATATTTCGAATACAAATATTGAATAAATGTTTTTTTCCAACTTCAGTCTTGTGGAAGTGGATCTACCATGTCGAAACATTTGTTGAAAATATTTTTTTACGTTCATGCAAAAAACAATACTTTAATAAACTGTATTCAGTGGAAAAACTGGTTCTTCATTGCACTCATCTGTCATTCTGGTACAGCGTTCTGTCATCATGACAAACATAAAAATTAAATACACGTCATATTTAGCCCTTTTTCTATGAGATTGTATTACGTTTTAAACAGTTGCATATTTTATACTATTGTCAATCACATTTATTACATACTGGGATAACAACAATACTAGAAAATGCAATTTAATAAAAATATTTTTTTTCCTTTGAATATTACTAAATTACATTCAGCAGCTAGATTTGAACAAATAATGTCTTCCTTTCACTTTAGTATCAACTAAATGAAACAGTTTCTGGTTTTTGCACAAACGTAGAAAAAATATGGCATGCAACTCGTTCAAAAATTGTTAATTGCATTCGACGTGTTGTTCAACTCGGCCAGACGGCCTCGTCGGACAATTTCGCGTCGAGTGCAATAAACACTTACTTTTTGCACTTGTTGCATAAATAACTATTGAGTGAAACCTGTCAGAATTGAAGTACTTTGTACTTGGGTTCATAGGTAAAAGGAAAATCTTGTTATTTTCATGGAAACAGCTGTTCGGCAAGTAATCAGCCTCACGACAAAATATGGGGAAAAAGAACTAACTTCAGGGCCAATCGTGATGAAAATGCCACCGGTAGAACGATTGATAGTATCACATAACAGTTTTTACCAGAAAAGTATTTGGAAAGATACAGATTTCCAACATTTCTGGGATGTTTCAGAGGAATAAGCGAGTATATGAGCGAGATATCACCAACGAGACGGCTTGATATTTTTAGTTGGAATTTGAAAGCTTCTGGGTATGTTTAGTTGCTAGACCATTATAATATGGGAACTATTCTAGTACAGGTCAGATCTGTGTCTCATGAGTAATGAGGAGCAGAGAACTAAGTTAAGAGTATTAGGAAATGAAAATTTGTTTCAGAATTTGAGTTGTTTGAATCAAAAAGGCGCTTGTATTGATTAAAACACAGACAAAATATATTGATAATGATAGCAATGATGCAATAAGAATCAATTATTGTCTAAATCAATTGATAATGTCGAGCGATTTGAACGCATTTAATCCAGTTGAAACAAATAGTGTGATCTCAATAAATTGTTGGACTTCTACCAAAAATATTGTTTATGATATTTTATCACAGAACTAATTATTATTATTATATAATTAAATATTTCATCCTCTTACCGTTTCATTAAAATTATCTTTTTCTCGCACTCTACCCCATCTATCGACAACCATCGACACCCAGAACAGAAAAATTCAATCAGATCTAACTTGTACCACCCATATCATAATGGCCACCATCACAAACTGTCATCTACGAAGATAAATCCTCAATTCTTGTCGACCATGAGGCTGGCAAGACCAATAGGATGCCAGGTAACAGGTAAGATAGGTCAACTACAGGATTAGTAGAGTGATTTAAATTTATCTTTCTCTATTCATTACCTGGATAACTGGTGGGTATAGAAATCTGACGATTACGGCTTAAATTATAAACATACAAGGTGGTACCGTTGAACTGTCTGAATAACATGTTTTTCTACTCACATAACTAAAATGGTTGTACCGCGTTAAAGAACGATTAATCACAAATTCTCAATCTGTGTTTAATTGACCTCTTTAGAAACACACCTTGGCAACTCTATTCCTTTAACACTATAGTAACTGTTAGATATCAGTGGGTAAAAAAAATCTGCCTGACAAACTGGGTCTTGTCCTGTCAATTAAAACTGTTGTTTTAAAATAGCTAGGAATATTTTAAAATGAAATATTGGAGATCTGAAACTGCAAGATAGATTAACAATCAACGTAAAAAATAAGATAGTGACAAAACCTGAAGAGGTGTCAAATTGTTTCATGGGTTATTTTAATAACATCCTTAGAAGTCTCATTGACAACAACATGGTATGTGTTAACAAAAGTGATATAACACTTGCATAAAATAATGCCAATTTTTTATCTCATTACTGTTATTTAGTATGATGTAATTTGGAGAAGAAGAAAATACTTTGGGAATTTTTTTAGACCTGAGTAAAGCTTTTGATATTGTTGGTCATGAAATTCTCCTCGCAAAAATTCAAATTTATGGTATCAGGGGAGTAGCCTATGAATGGTTTAACAGTTATTTAAAGAACAGAAATAACTACGTAGAGGTAAATGGTGAAAAGTCAATATCTAGACCGCATTTTATTGGGGTACAGCAAGGTTCTATTTTGGGTATGCTCTGGTATATAGCATATGTCCAAGACTTCTATAGCGATCACTTTGCAATGTATGCTAATGAAGCTTCAAGCAAGCAATTAAATCAAGACTATTTGGCGACCAAATGGATTATATCATATACATGATTTTTTGTGTGAGACAGGCAATAAAAAAATACCACACACATTTTTGTGTTATTTGTACCTACCCATATTTTCTCAAAAATATCAGTATCAGTTAAAAATAATAATAATTTCCACGTAGGGACTGAAATGTTTTCGTAGAAAAAGTGGTACATTTTTTGTGCCATTAGATAGTAGCTACATTTAAAATTAATAGGGATAAACGTAACCAACTATTTGTTTAGACAAAGACTATCCGCTTATTCATCCTCCAATATTGAATATAACCAGGATAGTTTCACACTTGTTTTTCCAGAGTTTTCAGGTCCTTCAGGGTTGTCCAGTCAGGTCTGGACGTTACTTCGGCACATCAAATCCTTCAGTGCCTCTTGGTATCAGAAAAAGAGTTAATCTGCTTTTAAACTTAAGCTCACCTCATATTTTCATGACTAAATCCCAATATACCTATGTCCATATTTTGCCTCACATAATTCAATTGTGAATTTTTTTAAATTCGAAACACTACTACTGCGTTTGTATTCTTTTGATACGCATGTATGATTATGCAACAATGTATTGTTTAACGGCATTCAAGTTTCACAGGAAATCTATTTCTGTAATTACATATTAGGCGTCACTAAATTTATTATTTTATGTGACCTAAAGGGCTGTTACTACAGTAATTCATTACGAAAACCCAGGCAGAATCAACCTCTAAACTAAAAAAAAACGAACCTTCGCCATTGTATTATAGATTTTTTTTGTGAAACTTTCTATTGATGAATAACTGGATAGTATATCCAAATTTCTAAAATAATTTCTATTACAACTCCATTCCTTGAATTCATCATTATAGTTGTTGTTTGATTACAGAGATTAAAAACCACCCTGGCAGACTAGATCTTGGTCTATCTATTGGAACTGTCATGATGACTTTTTTATTAATATATCCACATCAACCGCTAGGGTTAATAGAGATGGTACTATTACAAATTACATTTTGTTGACAATGTTGATTTTCTTTGAAAATAAAATAGGTATTCGAAATTGTTCAACTTAGTTGTTTCAATATGATTATGAGTTCGTAGAAAAAGTATGGTATGTAACTCGTTTACAAACTCCTCTAGATACTCATCTATTAAACACTCGCTGCGCTCGTGCTCAAATTACTAGCTACTAAAAATACGATTATAACACTTGTTACATATATTATACAGAGTGTTTTTGAGTACTGTAGAAAATTTAGGAGCGTGTTGCTGACATCAAAATAAGAAGAAAAGTTCCTATAAACGTATGTCCGCAAGTTATTCGTTTCTGAGATACAGAGAGTCAAAGTTGAATTCTTATTTTTATTTTTGAGCTAGAAGTAAAAATTCGTAGAGCTTTCCAAGATATCACGCCCCAAATGTTGAGAAACGTTTTACATGAAAATATCACCAGAGTCAATAAATGTATTGACGCTGAGGGAATGCATTTCGAAAATTTGTTTTGAATTTATTTTATCTTTAATCCTATCAATTTGAATTTTTTTTCGATAAATCTGTTTTTTTCGTTATTTGAAGAATAATAATTGGATTTTTTGGTATTTCATTTCAAAAAATTACTTTCTATTATATCATTAGAAAGGAATGGTTATGCTGAATAGTACAGGCAAGAAAAAGTTGTATGTTCCTATTTAAGTTATGGACCTACAGAGTATTGTTTTTTTCCCAATTTTTCCAATATTTTTTTTGGCGGGTTTTTATAACGCCGACGAATGAAAATAAAATATCATAGTAGTAGCAACTATTATCAAGTGACGTATGGTTTCCATAGCCAACTTTTCAATTTTTGGCATTCATTTAGCTTCCACGGCCTACTCGGTGAATTTCAATAATAATTTTTTTCTGATCTAGTTTATGGTTAGATACCAACTTGTGATATGTCATTAGAAAGGGAATTGAATGCTGAATAAATCGAAAAGAAAAAAAAATAGGGTTTCTGTTTAAAATAAGAAAGTTGATGTTACTTCCGGTCAGACCGGAAGTTAACTTCGACATGTCAATATGCTCAAATTCTAGCTCTTATGTCATTATATCGACGCTCCAAATTTCACAAACCTACTTCATACAATAACTGAGATATTCCGTAGGCAAAACTTCCGTAGCCACCCGGTATGTAATTTTAAATCTCGATGTATTTTTTTATACTGTTCTATTCTTAACTTAATATTTTGTCAAATTCTTCGATATTGTAGATGTATTTCTGTAGTTTTGAATATTTTTTATAGTTTCATATTTTTTTACTGACTTCATAATGCCATATGTCAATATTGATCTTGAATCAATATTGTTTTTGTGACTTGCCATAAATGTTTTTTATGTACATAACATGGTCAATTAAACTACTACTACTACATACTCGACTATTGGTGTTGTAGCTGTAGCTGGGGTAGCCCATTCCAAAACATTTTTCGCGTGTTCAAGGACAAACTACTAGAGTAGATCCTTATCAAAGAATTAGTCAGTTAGTTATTACATAGTTAACGCTAATTAGACAAATGTGAATATTCATGTCCGTTTCATTAGAAGGCAATAACTATAAATTATATTCTCGAACTTTTAATTAATGTAATAAATCGGCTGAAGTGTCATAATCAACAAGTAAGATATATGGTTCGTAGAAGAACAAAATTCTCGCAAATGAAAAATTATGACTTATAATCATAATTAATAATCTTGAAAATTCAAATTACAAAATATAATTAATATCGGACTGCAAAAATCTGTTGATTTTTTTGTCTTTCTATTTAATTCCCAACTTCGAATAGATGATAGAACAGTGGACATTGAATAATGAGGTTTATAATTATTAAGAAAAAAACATCATGTTGTACAGATGTTATTGATATAATAAAAATAATATTTTATAATATAATAATTTTTATAATATAATAATTTGCAAAAAAATCATTTATAACAAAATAACTTTTGTTAACGGGTATATCCTCAACGTGGTTTTTGAAGGAGTGTGTTGATGATAGGTTCTTTATTTCATCTGGTATATGATTGAAATATGTGCAGGCATTGAAATATAGACTTTTTTGGTATGAGCTTGTGCTATGTCACAGGTAATAGTCTATTTTTACATGTAACGTTATGTTGATGTTAAGTTCGGATTTCAAAAATCCTTTCTTCATTTTTAAAAACGAAACCAGTAACTCATATGTTCAAAGACATCATAGTCAAGATGTTCAATGATTGGAAAGCTTCTGGTGCTTGCTCCCAATGCATAATTCCATTTTTCAAAATATAATGAAATGATCCAAAATAAAACTGCGTTAAGATTGTTAAACTGCACCATTTGGATGTTGTTTTCAGTACATAACATGTTCTAGTCAATATACCACATGTCACCTCAATATGTTTGGACTAGCTGAGACAACGTTAAACCTAACATTTTAGTGTTTGTGGAAAAACATGTTTATCAAACTATCAATCTCAATGCTGTTACGTGTCTGTGAATCTGACTACGCAAATTTGAAGTGGAAACATGTTGTTTTATGTTCATTGATACATAACCTATTTTTTACCCAGTATCATACTTTTTCATAGGAATCTTTTGTGTTGCTAATAGTTTCCTCAAGCGTTTTGCCAGTTTTAGTATCGACTGCTATTAAATAACATGGAAAATTTAAAAATTCATGTCGGTAATGAAAAGAATAGTATGGGACCTAATACTGGGCCTTGTGGAACACCGTATATAACACAAACTAAGTTAGATTCCTTATCGTCCAATGCAACCCTTTGATATTGGTTTAAGAGTGTTATCAAATTAAATTTTCCAGCGAATGAAGTCAAGATATCGGAAACTGACTTCTCTAGTATTTTTGATATCGGAAAAATGAGAGCTAATTTTATCAGATCTGGAAAAACACTAGTCTTTAGTGATAAATTCATTAAATCGCCCAGAGGAGAGACTAAATGTTTCTGCTGACATATTTCAGAAGTTAATATTCATCTTATTTTTTTTTTCAAGAATAAGAATTGTGTACCCGGTTGAAGCTTATTGGTTGAATCGATTATTTAAGTTGATGAACTGTTCATTTCAATTGTTTGTATGTTTGTACTTGGTTGAGTGTATGAATATAGCTTTATGAAGAAAAACATGACCAGTCTAAGATTCTCAATACATTCATAAATAGTTGCTTCCGGTTGGGAGTATTGATTGCATGAAAAGAATCACAAACTTTATTAAAAACCATCAAATTCTTAAAATTGTGTACTTCATTGACATTCCTTCGTTTCTTCGCATTTCGTTGTTGTACAACTCCCCTTAACATATTCATACCGAACATCAATCAGCATAAAATAACCGTCAACGTGTAAAAATTTACAAACATCCACTCTGTATTCAATCGAAACCCCCAACTTTTTCGTGTTCGGGTTTTGAGCGAGAATGAAATATGTATTTCCGGCTTACGAAAAGTTTCATGAGAAATGTGAATGATTTAGTTGTTATTCGAATTTTGCCAAGTGATCAATAACCTAGTTTCTATCGCGGAGTATGCGTACAACGCCAACGCTGAAATCTCGGTAGGGAGTTTTTCAGAGAATTATTGAAGATGTAAATGAAAAAGGAAACATATGCAAAACCTAACATATTTTCGAAGACATTCTGTTAGTTCAGCTCGATCAACGGGTGACTAAGGTAACGGTACCAGTTATAGTCCTAGCTCCAGTTATTGTCCACTTGACGTTTCAAATAACTTTAATAAGCTTCTGCAGCATTATAATCCATGGACAAATACTTGGGGTGACATCTAGTAGTCTATAGCTGATTTAACATGAGTTTAACCCATACTTCTTCCTCCAGAGCATTTATTCCAGTCAGTTCAAATTGATCACCCTCGGCAGAAACACGAAAACACGCAAATTGCTTAAGTTTCATTTAAGAAAGAGCCCAACAGACTTCTTGTCGTAAAATTGTTTCTATTCAAGTGAAGTGACTACCGTCTGTGGTAAGTACTCAATGACTGCATTTTCTCGAGTGGCAAATATGAAAAATAAACATTTCACCAAAGAATAATTTATTTTCCAGTAGGTCAATCATAGGAACAGGAAAATGCAGGGGTTTCCAGTTATTGACCTATAGGACAATAACTGGTGGAATGCATCATTGATAATTTTCTCTTTCTCTGATGATAAATAACTAATAATATCTTTGATATCTTTCCATTATACTGAAATATGTATAAACTTCAATTGGTCCAGTATTTGACCTATGACTTTCGATTGAAATAACTATTTAAATGAATTACAATCTTTCGGTCCATAATAGGATAATTATTCGGTCAATTACTAGTACAAATTTAGGTCGTTAACTCCTGTCGAACCATTTTAGATCTCTTTGTGATTTTTTAATGATGTTTTGATTAGTAATATTATAAGCTAACATGAAATATATGATGAAGAAATAGCCACTTTTATATTCCTTTTTTCAACCAAAAAGTTTAATATACATATATTCTTTTATGGTTCTAATAGTATACTAAGTCAATAATATGATCGTTATACGGACGAATACTGGCGCAGATGAAAATGGTATGAATTAATTTTGATAATTTATAGTTTCAGAGATGGCACCTACAAAAAAACTGCAGTATTTGGAAGAAGACTTACGAAATGCTTTAATAGCAGTAGAAAATGGCATGTCCTTTTATAAAGCTAGTCAAGTTTATAACATTCCAAAAACTACCTTGATATACAAAAAATCTGGAAAAACTCCGATGGAGAGAAGGATGGGTCCAGAAACTATTCTAACCACCAAAGAAGAGAACTTAATAGTTCAGTGGATATTTCGTGTAGCCGACCGAGGGTTTCCTGTATCCAAACATTATTTACTGGATAGTGTTCAACTTCTTATAAAGAAAACTAAGAGACCCAATCCTTTTCTGAATAATAGACCTGGACGAAAATGGTATGAGGTTTTTTTGCGACGACACCCAGAAATAAGTGTACGTGTTTCCCAAAATTTAACTTCATCAAGATCCCAGGTAACAGAGGAAAAAATCAGGAGTTGGTTTTCGGAAGTAAGCGACTATCTTAAAACTAATTCCTTCAGCACCATAACTGAAGATCCTAAAAGAATTTTCAACTGTGACGAGAGTGCATTTTTCTTAAGTCCGAAGGATAGTAAAGTACTCGTTAGAAAGGGTGAGAAAGCAGTATATAATTTCATTGGTAACGATGAAAAGGAATGCATAACAACTCTAATCATGTGCAATGCTGCAGGTGACCTGCCTCCTCCAATGTTGGTTTTCAGTTATAAAAGAATCCCCCAAAAAATTGTTGAACGAGTTCCTGATAGCTGGGGTATTGGCCATACTGAAAATGGTTGGATGACGGGAGAAAGTTTTTTCGAATATATTACTAATGTATTTTACAACTGGTTGATTAACAGTGGTATTGAATTGCCAATTATTCTATTCGTTGATGGGCATTCTTCCCATTTGACCATGGCATTAAGCGATTTTTGTTCGCAGCATGGTATAATCCTGGTATGTCTCCACCCTAACTCAACTCATATCCTTCAGCCATTGGATGTAGCGTTTTTTCATCCTTTGAAAAATCAGTGGAAGAAAACTGTCTACCAATGGAGAATTGACAATGGAGGAAAAAAACTGGCACGCGAAGAATTTGCGGGAGTACTGAAGTCGGCTATTTATTCACTGGAAAACATCGAAGGCACTCTTAAACATGGATTCAGAACCTGCGGACTACATCCCTTCACTCCTGATAATATCAATTTCGATAAAATTTTCAAAGCATGCAAAACCAAAAATGACGAAAAAAAACTTATTGAAAGTCAGAAACAGCAAGATATGGAGAAATTTTTGGAGTATATGAAAAGAGATATACCTGATAAAGTTGCGATCTTCGAACAGTCGGGTGTATCTTGGACTGGAGCTGTTGAAGACAAAAGCCTATTTTGTTTCTGGAAGAAATTGAGAGATCAAATTGAAAAGAGAGATATTTCAATAGGAATTAATAACACGAGTCCTCAAACTAATAGACTTATAGAAGAAGTACTGGTAGAAAACCAGGGTATCCATAATTTGGAATATTTAGAAACGAATGATATCTATATTCCTATTGAAGAAGAAGAATATGACACACTAATCAACGCAAAACCTGCTGGTTTTGATAATTCTGAGACTCATATTCTAATTGATGTACCTGCTGCTTCTTGCTCAAAAACTTACAATGAAGTTGTTCCTACTGTACCTAGTCCTAAGAGTGATAATAATGACTTACCTGCTATATCTAGTCCTCAGATTAATAGTGACTTACCTGCTATATCTAGTCCTGAGATTATTAATGACTTACCTGCTATATCTAGTCCTCAGATTAATAGTGACTTACCTGCTATATCTAGTCCTGAGATTATTAATGACTTACCTGCTATATCTAGTCTTGAGATTAATAATAATGACGTACCTGTTGCATTTATTGCCGAAACTCATAATAATACGGATGAACCAAACCCAATGAACCAGTCTCCAGAACCTGTTAATAGGACAGCAGATATTCAAAAAGAAAACGTCGCTATGCAAAAAACTCCACCTAAAAAGACTGAATCATCAGAAAGAAATGATTTAATCCAAATACCAACACCATTCAAAGAGGCATTCAACTTCTGGCCAGAAAAAGACACCAAAAATCAAGTAGCCAAAAGAAAACCTAAAGAAAAAGTTCCCGCTGTGGCTTCTTCGGAGCAGTGGAAACTGTATTTTAAAAACAAAGAGGAAAAGAAGGAGATTAAGGAGAGAGAAAAAGAAGCCAGAAAGCAGGCTAGAATGGATAAGAAAAATGAAAAGAAGACAGGAAAGAGCAAACATATCGAGTCTTCGGATTTGGAGGAATCTGAGGGTGAGACGGAAGAGACAGAAGCAGAAGAAACTGAAAAGAAGCAACTCAAGTATGAAGGCTATGTGATAGTTAAATATGACAATGATTTTTTCCCTGGAGTTATACTCGATTCAAAAAAAGACGAAAATGAAGAACTAGAAGTGAGAGTGAAAGTAATGTCCAGAAGTGGACTGAACTGGAAGTGGCCAGAACATGAAGATATATTGTGGTATGCAGTCGAAGATGTAATAGAAAATATAGATGAACCTTTGAGAGTGACGAAGAGGGGGTCCTATTATGTGAAAGAAATCACCAAATATTATCCATGAAATAGAAAAAAATCATGTACTTTTTGAAATATAATAAATATTCTCAAAAAGTTTTTCCATGTTTAGTATTTACTATTGAGAAATCAATATTCGATAACTGGTACAAATATAGGTCAAAGAATGCAACATTAAAGTATTTACTAGGTCAAAAACTGGAGCAATCTTACACATTTTAACAAAAAAGGAAAAAAATAATAGATTTCGTATTTTTTTCTTCATAAAATTTTTCAATAATTCGCAAAACACATTAGGGTATTCGAAAAAATTTATGAAACATCGTTATACATCTATTTGACTATTTTACGAATGCATTATTATAGACGAAAGCCTTAAGTGGTCAATAACTGGTACCGTTACCTTATTTGAAAACACATAATTGACGATACCTTAAAAATGATAGGTAATTAAATCAAATGAGAAACTATCTAACAGACAAGAAATATTACGCGGCCTACCGCAAGGATCCGTTTCAGGTCCAATTCGTTTCCTGTTACATTCAAATGAACCTGCAATAACCCCAAATCAAAGAGATTTCACGATCTTGGCAGATGACACCAGTCTCCCTTGAAAAGGAAAAACAGTGAAAATTTGATCTTCTAGTGGAAACATACATATTTCTTTCTCTCCCGCTGTCCTCTCTATCCATCACACCACAGCCCCTATCTTTCTGTTCTCCTAAGATTCTGATATTTTGATTATTTGCTAGTGAAAGTTTCTTAAAATTTTGCAGTTTACTTCCTTATGTACTTATTACTCACTATTTGGTCAGGTTTTCGTTCATTGAAAACTGCAGCAGATAATTCTAAACACCGTACATGAAAACAGTTGCCACACGTTCAGCTGTACTGTGAACCAGTGATACTGACAATAATATTTATATCAAAGAAGCTCAGCTCAGCTATTAGTATAAGACTAAACTATTTCTGACTAAACATTCTCCGATTTATGAAAGTATTGAAGTATCCAACCATCTTCTCTCCTTTCTAAAAACATATTACAGATAACAAAAAGTTCAGAGGTTCAGTAGAAAATATTTTACTAGAAAAAGCCTATTTTTTCGATCTACGAATCCCACTGTGATAACCTGTAAGTTTTAAATACCTAATAGTATTTAAATGTTTTGTTTCTGAAATTTTGTTTTTATTTAACTCTAATATTTTTGAAATGTATTTCTCATGTATATCTCATGCTATGTCAACAAATTCTATATCTTCAACTATATATTTATTTTTGACTTGACTTGGCAATCATATTGACGAAATAATCAATCCATAACTTCTGGATTACAGAAAGGAAAATAGTGTACATATGTGCCATTGTTTGTCAAATAGCATCAAAAGCACAAGACACGAAAATGACATTAAAGTCTTCTGGGGTCTACGAGTACAGTATAGTCCCAGTTGAAACTGCAAGCTATTTGGATAGGTAACATAAGGTCATTTCGACTGCTAATAGGTGTATAGTGTAAATTACAGTACATTTTGAATCGATTGCAGTGCAGTGCAGTTACATAAAGGAATGTGTCAATCCAATGTGCAAACGAACACTAAATATCGAGTGAAATTTATTCCGAGTGTAGGAAATTGCTACCATTCCTAAGTAAATGAATGGACGCATAATAGTGTACCTAGGAAACCAATGGCAAGATCAAGTCAATCTACCTTCACACACGATGTGCTACATTTCCTACCAGGATCCCTCCCATTCCAGGCATATCGACAAAAGAACTGCATAGAAACGATCTTTGGAGTGACAACCGAGATCACCAGACTTAGTGCTACGACATGTTTCCTGTGAGGCCAGTAAACTATGCTGAATTTAGTGAAAAACTGGGACAAAACATGTCAACAGACTTCACTATATTGCTTTTAATTTAATGAAAACTATTTCTAACGTTTACTTGTATTGTATATGATCACAAATAAGATATTTCTTGTTAACAACAGACTTTTTTGTATTTATTCCTAGAAGGATTACCAATCATAAATTCTAAAAATTAATATTTTCCAGTTTTCAATAAATGATTTATGCATTAGATAATAGATAGATTGAAAAAAATGGATACAAAGAAAGAACATTAAGGAATGAACTATACCTATACTGTAATGGGCCTTCTGTATTGACATTGATTGATTCCGTTTGTTCTTGATTTCCATATGAAACTTCTTTACCTAAAATATGTGAAAATGGCAAAGACGAAATACATTTTCGTGTGTTTGTTTAATATAAAAATGCAGTTGAAACAGCTAATTTCCAAAAATTTATCATGGTCATCTTTTGAAATACATAGATCTGAAACATTTACACTGGGCGTCGCCGACGTCGCTTCCAACCTCATTTTTTATGAAGAATTCTTTTATTTCATATACTCGTTTCATATATCTCTTTCGATCCAAACACGATAGAGACATCGCTTTATTGTTCTCAGTCACTTTTGAGCTATAAACGTCGCGACGTTATAGAGCTCTTAATAACGAACATACGAAGTTTTTCTTCTCTCTTTCTCTCATTATCTGTCTCGCTCTGTTTAGTAAGTGCTACCCCGATTCTGATTGTTTGCAACTTTTTCGAGCTGATGGTTTTTTTCCCCTAATTATTTCTGTTGGAATATTCAGTGGGAATATAAGGATACACAGATAAAAAAGATTTATTCAATCAAGAATATACATACTCTTGAATAGAATAACCTTCTGATAAGAATAATCATTTCTAATCAATGAATATACTTCCATTTCAAGCTGATTGAGATGTTTGCTTCTTTACATAAATTCTCTTGAAATGAATTTGTTTGCAGTAAAAACATTATAGGTACTCTTCATCCTAGAAAACATTCACATCAACTCATTGTAAAACATAATCCTCTTAACACAAGAATATAATTCCTTGGTAGATATCACTACCCGTGCCACGTGACACATTCACCAATGAGCATTCAAAGCAGCTGGAGACACCGCGACCTGTGAATACGACTTCCATTTCGACCATTTCATCCAGTTTGACCATTTGGGTTGGAGGTTATGAGGCTATGCGTACCGATATGAATGTTTTGTGCCTAGTGGAAACTGTTTCTATACGATAAAAATGCAATATCAAAAATTGAATTATGCTCATTACGGGCCAGTTGTGAAAATGAGTGAAATATATTTTGGTCTAAAGCGAGTGGCGTCGTTTATAAATTCAATCAAACTGCAATATGCATTACTACTAACTGGTTTTATTGAGAATACAGTTATTAAACTTAAAACTATTTTCATATAAAACCATTATTTATACCTAAATTGTTTGTAGTTGTGAATCTATGCTTTGTTTAATCTATTCAATGTTGCCAAAATGAAAATGGCTTCCATTCTATATTTTATAACCAAGTGCAAAGTGCAGATTTGAACTCAACCTCCAAGTTGATAGAAGAATAGTATTCATTATTGAAATTGCAATGTTCTTGTCTCAACCTACTACCATGATTCAACAAAAAAAGTGCCCATTATTGAAGCTAAAATATTCATGCTTCAACCAACTCATGAAGCAAGTGTTCACTTGTTTCAAAATATTTATCTTGTAAGTGGCCAAGAGGATTCCGTCAAAAAATTAAACTTGTATTTTGTTGAACCTATTCAAGAATACAATCTGTTTGAATCAACGCAATTATAAGTTGATGCAAAAATCCTTTTTATCAATGTAAAAAACTGAAATAATACAAGCTCAAGTAGATTGAATTTCTGTAGTTTCGTAACCAAATAGTTAGTAGCTGGAAAGAGAGAACGAATTGAAAAACAATGATGCATTCAGCTTTTAGATGGCCAGAATCTTTTATGATACCAGTTATTGCATTTCATTTATTTTTCTCCTACTAAAGTTAAAAACCATATTACTTCTTGGATAACTGCCACCCTGTATAGTTATTATAATAAGAGATTACCTATCTATTCACATCATGTTTGATATCAAAAAAGTATTTGTTCAATCGTGCTGCAAAACCAAGTACTTCAAGGTTCAGTGCTTGGCCCAATTAATTTGATCTACATAAATGACCTCTTTTTCACCAATAATTAATTTTTTAAAATTTTCGAACTCGGTTTCGTAAAATTCTTTGATTTTTGTACATGCTTTTCGCGGAACCTCTACGATTTCAAATTTTCGACCTTTTATTCCGCTTTCCGGCCATATCTTTTAATTATATGATCATTGCAAACCATTTATTTTCGAAATCATCGTCAATTACGTATATAGTGCGAATTTTCAAGCGGATGTAAACAATTTGCATTTTTGTTGAGAGTTGTTCCACTGGATACCTCTTGTAAACTATATCGTTAATAAAAATGTTTAATAGTTGATGTCCCAAATATGATCCGTGAGGAACACCCGATTTCACTAAAATTTATGCTGATGTGAAGTTCTTAACCCCGGCAAGTTGCTTTCTTTGATTGAGGTAAGTCTCCAAAATTTCTGAAACGCTAGATTGATTTTGAAAACCCTATTACTCAGGAATTATAATATTGCCCAAACTAACTGTAACATAATTCTTCCCTGTGCTTTCAAATATCTTTGGTATAGTTCAAAATAAAAGTAGGACGGTACTTTCTTATATTCCAATTTGTTCACCATTACTGAACGATATAAATTTTGTTTTGTATGTTCAAACGTTCGTTATTTTACAAGGCTTGAAAACGGTTTTTTGGATATATTAGTCGTGTGAAACATCTCTCTGGAAACAGCAATCAGGACGAAAGCCTCCGGCCAAATTAGCTTCCAGAATCGGCATCATCGAGTTGAAAATCATGTTCCATTTGGCTAAAGCAGACGAAGCAATTTCATAAAGGAAACTCAAGAAAGGATAAGAAAAACGATACACATTTGCCTGGGAATCTAGATGGATCTTTCCGGATAGTGAACGGTTTGACGAAGGCATAGAGATTGGTATCGGAAAATTTACGTAAATGGGAAAACCGGTCCTTCAATTTATTGGAAATTGCAGCCAGAAAACTTATCATAACACGATGTGAGATCGAACTACACTGTTAGTGTATAATATATCTTGTATTTGATACAACAGGGTTTTCCTATTATTTAGTGAAAATATTTTTATTATTATATACTTGGCTTCCCATGACGTTCATTTGTCTTGGAACATCATTATGCGGCTCCAACCAACCCAGTCAGTGTAAACAATCGCCAGGAACCAGCGTTATGGAAACATCTAGACGAAAGGTTCGATGAGGAAAGAAAGTGTTGTTATATTATAACATTTTTTATCACATTCTTTTTAACAATGTTTTGAACTTGTGAAGAGTAATTAATGGTTTCCCCCTTCACTTTTTCTTCTCCATAATTTAAATTCAGCTGATGATGAACCCTTATAGGTTCGAAACATGTACTGTTTCCACTTCCTAAGTTATTGATGCTCATCTACTATTCGACAATCACATAACTAATCGATGACAATATCAAATTGTGGAGATGGATTCGACTTTTTCCACTTCGTAAAATCATACCAATCCACTTCGAGATAAAATGGACTTCTACCAAAGGTTATGTATAGATAAAATAAAACAAAGTCTGTGTTACAATGCTCCTTAATTCATATTATCTAGGATTTAACAATCTTATTGAAAATTTAAAGTTAATGATGAAACAGCGTGACAGGGCATTAGTAAGATTTAAAAAAAGTAAATCCATACACCACTGGGACTACTACAAACAAATTAGGAATTTGACAAATCGCACAATCAAATTAGAAAAAAAAGCCTATCTAGAATTTCGTCTCAGGAATAATAAAAATATATGGCAGGAAATGGCCAAACTAGACATATATAAAAAGCCGAATAAAACACTTCCAGGACATCTCAATAATGCTAACGATCTCAATTCACACTTCCACAACAGTGCTGCAAACCTCTTGACTCCCGACATTGATGTGATGACATTTTTCTCCGAGAATACTCAACGTGACAATGTGAGCTTTTCTTTTCAATCAACAACAGATGATGATGTGTACAAAACCCTATTGGCAATCAAATCAAACGCGGTTGGCGCTGATAATATTAGCATTAAAATGTTATTGCACTGTTGTCCTATTATCATTCCTTACATCACCCACATCTTCAATTCATGTATTCAGCATTCTGTGTTTCCCACGATTTGGAAGCAATCTCAAATAGTACCCCTAGCAAAGATAGCAAATCCGCAAAATTTTAACGATCTTCGCCCCATAAGCATTCTTTGTGGAATCTCAAAAGTCTTTGAAAAAATTATCAACTCACAGATGCGGGTTCATATTGACAATTTCGAAATGATACCTTCTTGTCAGTCAGGTTTCAGGTCGCAACATAGCTGCACGACTGCCTTATTGAAAGTCATCGACGACATCCACACCTCAGTAGATAATAACAAATTATGTATCCTGGCACTGATAGACTATTCAAAGGCTTTTGACACCATCAGTCACCAACTTCTTCTGGTTCTTCTAAAATACTTGGAGTTTTCCACTCAGGCTGTCGGGCTCTTGGAAAATTATCTGCTTGGCCGGTCGCATTGTGTGGCAATGAACAAGATTAAGTCAGGTTATCTTGAAACTCTCTCTGGTGTACCGCAGGGCTCTATTCTTGGTCCCCTGTTATTTGTAATTTATATTTCCCAATTTCCTAATAACCTCAAATATACAAACATGCATGGTTACGCCGATGATACACAAATCTACTTGCAGATTGACGCAAATTCTGCCGCTATGGCTTGCCAACAAGTCAACGAAGACCTCCAATCTCTGAGTAATCTTTCAAGAAAATACTGTCTTTCTATCAACCCCTCTAAATCAATCGTTATGCTCTTTGGTAGACCAGCAACAAGAAAACGCTGCCTAGCTGACCTAAATATAAATATTAATATAGACAACTTACAATTACCTCTGAAGGATCACACAAAAAATCTTGGACTCATATTAGATTCTTCCCTCAGATTTTCACTCCATACCTCGCTCATTCTCAAACGTGGATACACCAATCTCAAACTGATTTATCGTAACAAAGATATTTTGAATCATAAAACAAAACTAGTCTTATGCGAAGCCCTCGTGCTTTCCCATGCTAATTTTGCTGATGTTGTTTATGGACCTTACCTACAACAAGCTGACAGGCGCAGACTACAAGTCTTACAAAACTCATGTCTGAGACTTATTACCTGTACAAGAAGGAGGGATCATATATCGCATCACCTGACTACACTGGGATGGTTGAACATGGAGTCACGGCGCATTCTTCATGCTTCTGTATTATTTCACAAAATAATAACTCAAAACAAACCAAATTATCTTTACAACAAGATTAAATTCCGTACAGATATCCATAATTTAAACTTAAGATTCAGAAATATGCTTACGCCTCCTCGCCACCTAACCTGTCATTATCGTGGATCATTTTCGTATTATATAACTTGGCTATACAATAGGTTACCGCATTCGCTGAAAGATTTATCCCCCTCGTTTAAAGTAAAACTGAAAAATTTGCTTCTCACGAACAAAATTCCAAATATTCTGGGCTTCAAAAGCTGAAATAAAATTGTTCTCCACAATTCCTTCTACACTAATAGTTGTTATTAACGTTTATTTTTTATTTAATATTTACTTAGATTAAACAAAAAGTTTGAATTTGGTGTATGTGCTCAATTGTTATAAGTCGTTGCATGTTTTAGTATAGTTGTGAATATAATTATTTAATAGTGTGTACTCATAAATGCATATATTTATGCGTGCACACTTTTTTTGGTTGGATGGAAGAGCAAGGTCTGACTGTAACACTTGTGGTATGGTCAGAAATTGAATCCTGCCATTTGACGGGGTTATAAATGTAACTTTGTAATTTCCTATCAATAAAATCTATTATTATTATTATTATTATTATTGTCACTACTCCACTTCGAAATACAATGGACTTCTACCACAGATTATGGACAAATAAAATAAAACAAATATAAAGAATTTAGACAGTAAGAGTCTATGGTTCAATGCTCCTGAATTCATATCTAGGATTTATCAATCCTTTGGTGAAAAAAAAGTTTTTAGCCGATGGTGTGTTCACTCAGAGGGATAACTGGGCTGGGTACATGTATATGTCACAGCATTTGTTTCATTTGCATTAAATCATAGTAAATTTGCATTACTCCATTCTCTGACACTTGCCATATCACGAGATATTTTAAAGGAAAGATTTTTTGACTCATTATCGTGCCAAGTATTGTGGCATCGTCCGCAAAAATGGCAAATATCCCCTCAATTTGAATAGCAGTCATATCATTAAAATATAACAAAAACAATACTGGTCCAAAAACTGAACCCTGAGGAACTCCAAATGTTATATGACGACTAACGGAAAATTTGTCATTTCTAATTCTGAGCTCTTTGACTCAAATGGGATTGGATCCATTTGAGTCTCTGACATCTGAACCCATAAATTTGCGCAATAGAATTTCATGGTTCACGCAGGCTTTTGACAAGTCACTGAACTTTGCAAATCTCAATTACTGATTAAGTTCGGTGGGTATATAACTTATGCAGAAATGAAAAGATGGAACTTTGGTTATTAGCCACAAGGGTAAAATTTTAAATAAGTAAGCTAAAAGATAAATATTTTATCCCTCCTTATCAGGAGCTCAACAAATATTCGAAGAACCATCATTCATCCGACAACAATTTCGGCAAATCGCGGAATTTTCTCAAACCCGGCAACGCGTGCAATGTCGCAGCTTACGGTTTCAGACGCCGATAAAGTAGATCGCGATCTTCGGCACATACAGCGCCCCTGGCGGAGGGAGGCCGAACATCGCCGTCGTAGGTTTCCTTCGTCCTTGGGAAGAAACCGTGCTCTTTGTAATTCAAACCGACGTTGATGGTGGCTGTGGCTATCGGGCGCGTCCGATATCTTTTCGTTATACGGGGGAGGTCGAATATGTTTCTATGAATCGTGTAAGTGATCTATAACAAGATATTTTCATCAAATCTGAAAAGAAATTAATAAAGTAAAAAGTAATTCTTATAAACAAATATACCGGGTTTTTCTGTTTATTTATTTATTTATAGAAAACATACAGGATTAACCTAATTACATGTTTCCTAACTAAATACTAAGTGATTTTAACTAGAATCATGGTGAACATAGATTAAAAAAGAAACAATAGATCAAGGAGAATATAGAATACGATACATCAGAAACTATAATAAACAGAAAAGACAAGTCAAATTGACTTATTTGAGTAAATTGACGACAACTACGAATATACTACCAGACAATTCATTTCTGAATCTTTTCGAAGGGAAATATAAAAAAAAACAAGTTTCATGCTTCCAGCATATTTGTTACACGAAGAGAGTATGTCACCAAAAAGAGTAGCTTCTTTGGTAATCTGGAAGAGAGTCGATTTAGGGCGAAGTCCAGGAGCAGGTACATAAAATTTTATTTGCGTCAACAAGTACTCACATTCAATATAGTTGTTGAGGAGTTTATACACAAATGTTATTTTATTGATACATCTTCGATGTTCCAGCCGAACTATGCCAAATTCATTACGGATTGGTTGAACTGAGTCAAATCCAAAATTAATTTTATATTTTTTATAATAGATCCATTTGAGAAATTTATTTTGAACAGCTTCTAAGACATTTTTTTTGAGGGGTCCCACATGATTGAAGCGTATTCCATACGACTCCGAACCAGGGAGAAATAAAGATACTTTAGTAAATCAATGTTAGTGAAGTCAGTAGTAGATCTTTTGAGAAAACCCAGAATCTTCATTGATTCATTATCAATTTTATTAATATGATCACTGAATTTGCAATTGCTTTGAAAATTAACACCCAAATCTTTAACTCCATCGACTCTCGAAATCCATTGTATAAACAAAATTGTTCGGATTAGTGCTCCTATTGTAGGTCATAATGATGCACTTATCCATATTGAATAATAGCTTGTTCGTTACAGACCTTGAATGAGGTCAATATCTTGTTGTAATGCAAAATAATCATTGATGTCTTTGATGGAACGAAAAATTTTGAAGTCATCAGCGTAAAGAAGAGAATTTGACGAAACAGTATAAGGTAGATCATTGATGAAAATCAAGAATAATAGAGGACCCAAGTTTGACCCCTGAGGCACTCCAGACTTTGCCAAAAAAGACAGTGACTCATTTCCCTGTAAAGAAACATATTGTATCCTATTAGAATGGTATGATAACAAAAAATTCAAGAGCTAATCGTTCAAGCCATATGAGATGAGCTTAGCCAAAAGAATGTCATGGTGTACTTTGTCGAACGCCTTGGCAAAGTCTGTATATTACTTACAGTAAGAAATTTTGTTTGCAACCTAAACTGATTTTTAACCGTCATTTGTTTAAATATTCACACATCAATTTTTGGTCGCAGAAAGTTGCAACTTTGTTGAAATGTGTTGAATATCGATTTGTATGCATCCATCTTTTGTTCGAAATTCAATGATTCCTTTAAATCTTTTCTTAATAATAATATAATATAAAGATGTCATTTGTTAAAACTAAGTTTTTATGAAAGATGAAAGATTATGTTGTACTTTTGCTTGTTCGAGTACTTCCATTATTTCGGCTTGTTGAATTCAAATGTTAAAAATTTGTAAGTTGTCCGATTTTAAAATTTGAATTTTCATTCCAAAACATTCCTGGTATTAGTAGGTACTTCAAATTTGAGAAGAAGCGCCTTATTCTTTCAAAATTCATTGAAATATTATACCGGGTGAGTCTGAGAAATGACGCACCACTATTTTTGAGAGAACAATCCGGTTCAACGCAAGAATCTTCAGGGGGCTATTTTAATGTGATTTTTCGAGTTATAAACAAATTCTGTTTCACTGGAAATAGACCGTGGGTATGAAAGAAAACACATCTACATTCTATCTGACTGCCAGAGCGCTATAAAAGCTCTGAACTCAATACAGATAAAGTCTAAGCAAGTCTGGGAATGTCTTCAGAGCCTCAATGAACTGTCGAAACTCAACAAGGTTACACTTGTGTGGGTGCCCGGACATAGGAGAATTGAAGGCAATGAAACAGCAGACCAACTTGCAAAGAAAGCATCTGAATCACCATTCACAGGTCCAGAACCAACGTTTGGAATTAGCAAAACCCGATGTGAAAACCTAATCATTAAGTGGAAGAAATCAAAACACCAAACGTATTGGGACCAAATCGAAGGGCAACGACACAGCACAGCAATGGTGTGGCACCTGAGTCAAACACTGACGGCTGACACACTCAACCTTAACAGATCTAATATACGCACGATCACCGGCTTACTAAACGGACACTGCGGCCTTAGGAAACACATACACACCATGGGAATAGATAGAGAAACCGTGGACTGTAGACTCTGTGGTGACGAGGAGGAAACAGCCTCTCACATCATCTTCAAATGCGACGCGCTGCTCAACAAGCGCAGCAGAATATTCGGACAGATCAACCTAGAAACAGGCATGAATCCAAAACACCTAGTAAATAGACTACTGAACCTAGTGAAAAACACAGGCCTATTTAACTAGGAACCACTGACGACAGAACAATACAATAGACCCCAGCTGGTCTCAGTGATAAGGGAAACCTCAAGGTAAACCCGGTAGCTCGCTCGTCAGCCTTTAACCAACCAACCAACCAACCAACCAAATTTTAGTTTCTTAAATAGAACACCTTGTATATTTTCCTGTTACTTGACTCCAGAGCAAAATCTGAACATAATGAGCTAGTTTTTTGCTTAATAATTTAGGTTTTCTTAATATCATAAACTTATATAATGTTGATACTGATTTTTTGCATATCAAATGTTCCTTTCTGGTGCCATGTGGTCCTTGAAAATTATAGTAGCATTTTGATTACAATGCTTTGACTTCAGCTGAATGTTGAAAAATCATTATTTTACATCCCTTTGGCGCGCCCTGTATGACGGACAGTTTTGAAAGAGACCAATAGAATGATACCAAAATTTTTGATATCTGTCAATTTCACTGTTATAAAAAATGTACCTGAAATCATGATTGATATAAAAAAAATATTAAATTAAAAGAAATATCAAAACAACGGCTCATTACGGGGTACGAAACAAGCACAAGCACAAGTACAGGGTGATTAGTGTCAAATTAACATATTTAATAGCCAGTGGAGCAGAGAGCTATTCAAATTTACCATACAGTGTGTCCAAGATAAGGGTGAGATGTCGGAAACGGTTGGAGTTACAATGTTGGTTAAATTAGAGAAAAAGTTGCACAATTCAAAGGCCTTGTGTATGAAGTTTGCAGAAGTGAGGTATCTTTTTCGGATTTCAAGATATTTTGATTTAAGTAAAATTTTCTATATTTATTTTTATCTATTTCTATTTCTTAGATATAAAAAAATAAACTACATTTTCATTGCCACTTTCAACTAGATGACGTCTACAGATTTTCACTACGACGTTTCCTTTCCGAGGAATCTTTATCAACCTTTTTTTTAAATATCTCTCTGTTTTATTTTCATCACAAAATTCAAAGCCATTTTCCATTCTGAAATACGTTATATACGTTTAAATATGTTTTCAGCTAGTTTCAGACAACATTTAAAATCATTCAGGGAAAACCTTCGACTACGGCTCTGTCTTAATTACAAAAGATGTTCGAACTCGTGACTATTATTTTCTAGACACAGGTAACATCGTCTTATTGTGGAATACAAAACATTGTTGAGTACATCTGATGTGATGGTTTGAATTACTTCTAAAACCACTTGACGTAATTCTTTTTCCGTTAGATATTTACGTTGATACACAAAGTTTTTGAAGTACCCCCAAAGACAGAAGTCAGGAGGTGTCAGATCTGGTGATCGTGGAGGCCAGGCAATTGCTGTATTCCATATTGTTGCAATTTTGATTAAGTATATTCATTTCGTTGAAAAAAGAAATGTAACCAATAAAAAAGTTCTTGTGTTTGTTTTTACTGTTCATAAGAGATTCCAATCGAAAGAAATGAGAAAAAAAATCGATAAAACTAGCAGATAGGTAATGCTGTATGTCTGCCAATCCAATCATGCAAATAAGCACATCGAACTGAATATTTTTAGTGATTCTCTCTTCGAGTCTGACAGTATAAAGTTGTGTGCACGTCTTACGCGATTTGTTTCAATAAACCTAAGAAGTTCGCCAACCGAAAACAAGAATTTTACGTATGTGAGGATGCAACTTTTGTTATTGCACCGAGAGATACGGATCCGGCTGACATAAACTCCTCGATTACTTCTCTCGCTCGCTGCCGTGGCATAAAATATGCACTATTTGGTCCAAGGTATTGAAGAGTGCGCGAAAAACTTCGTTTGTACCGGGCAGATAAACAATGAGAGAGTACGGGAATTGCTATTCATATATTCACAATGATATCAGGGATGGAAAATAGTAAATTTTTAGTGTAAAAAATATAGAAACATAGGGTGAATGCACCAGTGAATGACTGATTAAGGAATTCTTGAAGTTAGATTCCAAGTTGTAATTATTGAAATGGGGTTTGATACTGGTTTAACGTTTTATTAAATGAAACATTCATTAAAATTTCAATAAAATGTTTTCAGATTTCACTTAATATAACCGTTTTTATTCAGTCTCTTTCTAAATCGATTCAAACCCTTTTCCCTAATGAATGACCGCTGACTTCCAGTTATTGACTACACCAGACCCAGTAAATGACCAATTCAAGAAGAGATCAAAAAACACTTTATTGATATTTTTCAATTTCACGTACTACATAATTATTGCTGCTTTCTTTCGATACCAAGATAGGAGCTTCGATTTTCTCAACAATATTTTCGTTGTTGTACCAAATCTGGTCCACTTTTTTGGGCCATTTCCATTTATCACCGTCAGTTTTCATCATCACTCTTACTTCAGCCTCATTCAAACAAGTTTTGACTACAATTCCTGGATAATACTGTTGGTCATATTGTACTATAACAAAATCGGCAACAGATATTCCTTGGCTATTTTTTTCTAAAACTGAAATTTCTGTTTCACCTTCTTCCAACTCATTACTCGACCTTTCGGAGGAATCTGATGAACTCAAATCATAACTGAGTTTTCTCAGTTCTTGCAACTTCTGCATCCTATCTCTAATTTCGCTCAATTTGTAATCATCTGAACTTTCATCAGAAGATGCACTTTCATTTTTCTGTACTTGCACCTTTTTTTTCTGGTCTGTGTTGTTATTTTTATTCTTTATTGTCTCGTTTTTGTTGCTATTTGTCTTTACATATCGCCTCTTAATTTTATCATTATTTTCTTTTGCTGATTGTGCTTTCTTTAAATCTCTTTCAGCTTTCTTTTTTTGCTTGGTTAGTTCTTTAACCTCCTTTTCTTTGTTCTTACATTCATAGTAATCTTTCCATTTTTTAGACACAATCGCAAGAGGCACTTTTTCTTTCTTTCTATTGTTCCCCTTTTCAATTTTTGGATAGTGGAGGTGTTTATCCCATACTTCAGTATAATTTAACGGTTTCATTACTTTCTCGCAATTGATCTCCTTCAGTACGTTGCTTGTATTATTTGTAAATGAAGTGGACTCAATGAACTGCGGCATCTCTGGCAATTTATTTAATTCAACATTTTCCTGATTTTGTGGAAATATATCGTCGCTATGTTTTACGTTTTCTTGCTTTTGATTCTCATCTGATTCCACGTTTACTTGGTTCTCCAGTAGATCTATGAAATTTCCGTTTTCAATTTCTTTTAGTCCTTCGGCAATCTCTTCCTGAGTAAGATCCCCAATAACTTCAATTTCCATCCTAGTATTCACAGAATCAACAGGAGCAATAATAACATTCTGTAAAACATTTATTTTATCTGTAGGTATCTTTTCTGATGAAGACTTGCATGCAATTTGATGGTACTTATGCCAGATCTTGTACAGATCATCAGAATCTTCAATGTTATCAGTTCCTGTAGCCATGGAATCAGATTTATACTTTGACAGAGTTTCTGGATTCATGTCGTGCTCTAGAATTTTTAAAAAAATCTTAGCATTTTTGATAACCGTTGATTCATCATTATTGCCTTCGTCATCTTCTACTGTAGTTTCGGTTTTATGTCTATTGCTCATACACTTCTCATAGTCTATGCTGTCAGCATTAAATGGGAATAAACCACAAGCTTTGAAGGCATTTTTAATAGTTTCTTCTTTTGAAGTAGCATCAAAAGCTTCCTTAAATACAGGAGCGAATGTTCTTTTTGTCAAACTTTTACTTGTGCCTTGCTTAAAACGTTGGACTGATTTTCGCCAATTGACTTTTAGTGGTCGAAAAATACCAACATCACATGGTTGTAAAATGTGGGTTGCGTTGGGCAAGAGACAATAGATAAAAATCTTTTTCTTGGTGCATAGTTCGGCAAGTTCAAGGCTGATATGACTTTTGTGGCCATCTAAGAAAAACAGGACTGGAAATTTAATGTTGTTCTGTTCTAGCCAAGGACAGAAACAATCGGCAACATATTCAAAGAAAGTTGAACCAACCATCCACCCTGAGTCACTTCTTCCAACGAAGTAATCATCGGGTAACGAGTTTGATATATCTTGAGGGATCCTCTTATAAGGTAATACAATCATCGGGGGAACAGCTTTTCCGCTTGCTGAAAAATTCGCCAAAACTGTAATACATTCCTTTTCTTTTCCTGCAGCTACATCGTAAAAGTTTCTGTATTGTTTAGGTCCTAAAACCTTTCCCGTTTTGGGACATAATTGTACACCTGTCTCATCCGCATTAAAAATACGATCAGCATCCTGTAAAATATCCAAACAGTGCTCTTCTTCCAGAAATTGCCTGACTTCTTCAAACCATTGCCTTATTTGGTTTTCAGTGACACTTGCTCTTGCTTTAGAGATTACCTCAGCATTTCTTTTGCTTATTGCAGGTTTACGTTTTAGGAACAATTCTAGCCATTTCTTACCAGGGCGATTATCTGTGAATGGATTTGGTCTCTTTGTTTCCACAATAACTTTTTGTACGACATCTTTGATTTCGTTTTCATGCATAGGAAATCCAAAACGTGCTTTGTCTAGTATCCACTTCTCTAGTTTATTTTCTTCCTCTGCAGATAGTACTGGCATTGGTCCCATTTTTCTTTCATCAACAGAACCTCGTCCATGGAGTCGGTTGACTAATGTTCCTTTTGGAATATTAAATTCTTGACATGCTTTATTTATTGAAAGCTGCCGTGGCCCTTGTACAGCTTCTATTGCAAGTTTCAATGCGGTTAGGCTGTACTTAAAACGCTCATATTTCCGTTTTCTTGTCTGACTTAGGTCTGCCATCTGGAAAATAACTTTGTATAAGAACTTGATATCCAAATAATACAGTTAAAAATTGTAACAAACGGTATAAGATGTATCAAAAAATGTACGGTCATTTACTAGATTCACCAAATTATATTGCATCTAGTAAATGACCACTTTTTCCTAAATCGGTCATTAGTTGGTCTAGAGTTAGAGCACAGCCATATGATTGAATTATAGTATATATTAATATATTCAATAAATCTAATAAATAATATTTATAAAAAAGCGTCAATAACGTGAATCCAGTGAATGACCGGTAGGAGTCATTCACTAGAAAATTAATTAAATGGAGATCCAGTGTATGACCACTTTAATAATCTAACCTCACACTACTAAATTGCATGTTTTATTTGATAAATGTGCTCTTATGACAGTTTATCATGCATAAATATATAAATAAGAGTGAATCATCGATCCCACTTTGAAAAAAAATCACCCCAAATAAAAGTGTTACATCACTTACCTTACTATTTTCATGAAACTCTTACACGCTCACAGACTAAGCACAATTTGCAGCCATATTTGAAATAATTGTATAGGTTGTGGTGCCATCTAGCGACAAATTTCGGAACTATTAATTACAGATCTGCTAAAATTTAAATTGGTTGAATGAGGATTCCTTTACATTTACTTACTAAAAGGCAATATTGGAGTTATCGGTCATTCATTGGGGGCTGGTCACTCACTGGTGCATTCACCCTACTTTGACGAAAATTTTGAAAAAATAAAATAAAAATCAATGTATCCCTAGTTGCCTAATACAATTTTATGGAGCTATATGCAGTGGGATCCCTGCTGAAACTGCATCGACTGCGAGTGTTTTATCATATTGTCACACGAGTATGAAATAGCCAGTTTTCGCACGAGTTTTATGCTATACTTTTCCAATGACCGACTTTAAAAACAAAATACTACAAGATTTTTCTTATTGAACATTAACAAGTAATTAATTTTTTTGCAGAAAAACCTAATTATAAAATTTAGTGTGCGTCATTTAATATTTCATTTCCCTATTAGGAAGTATTTTATATAATTTTTCATTTCACACTATTACAAAATAAAATATTTCGCACTAGTGTGAAATACGTAATTTTCTGTGCTAGTTTACAGTGTTTCTAGTAGGAAGTCTGAAAAAATATTTTCGGAATGGTAGCCTAGATTTATATAAACTGAAGGGCCTAAATTATGTTTTTACCAAATTCATAGCTAGCAAGTTACTGCTGAAGTAGGTTATTATTTATTTGAAATCTGCTTCCGCCGTTTCCAGCAGTTTCTCCCAAATATCGTCTTTATATACAGGCTGTTTTTTTAGCTGATCCCACTATTGCTATCTCGGAAACGGAGAGACCTAAAAGGTCGGTTAAATAGGAAAAAAGTTTCCTATTTTGGGGAGCAATAATAACATGGTTTCAGATCTTAAATATCAATGGTTGTTTTTGAGTTATTCGCAAAAAACTAAATTAGTCGAATTTCGTTTTTTGGCTCTACCGCCTCCATTTCTAATGATATGAGAAAAAGTCAAGGGAACTTTCAATAATGTTTCATATTTTTCATAATCTGATATGATCCAATTTTTAATGCGACGTTTCGTTCATTAGATTCCATCATCAACTTTATTTTTGTAAATACGGACCTCTAGTTTTTTTCATCGATTTTTGTAGCCACTTTCATAACAAATTCAGCTATGTATTACAATACATGTGTTTCTCGAAGTTTTACTCCGAAAAAACATCATCAATATTTGGTCATACAATTCCCGTCTGTGTAGTCTCAAAAAAGTCAGAGGAACTTTCTTATATGAACCAATTTCCAATGCGACGTTTCGTTCATTAAATTCCATAGTCAACTTTATTGTTTTCAAGTTTTTTTCATCAATTTTAGTAACCACTGTTTCAACAAATTCAGCTATTAATTACAATACATGTATTTTTTGACGTTTTTCTCATGATCAGTGCTACCTCAAAAAAGTAAGTACCAATATTTTTTGGGTCTAGAACTCAAAGATATACATAAACTCCAATATCAAAAGCAAATGTAATATACCAAGTAACAAACAGAAGAAAATGTCAAAATAAGAAATAAGAAAAATGTCTAGAAATGTATTGTAATTGATAGCTGAATTTGTTAAAACAGTGGCTACTAAAATTGATGAAAAAAACTTGAGGCCCATTTTTAAAACAATAAAGTTGACTATGGAATTTAATGAACGAAACGTCGCATTGGAAATTGGTTCATATAAGATTATAACAAATATGAAACAGTATTGAAAGTTCCTCTGACTTTTTTTTGAGACTACACTGACGGGAATTGTATGACCAAATATTGATGATGTTTTTTCGGAATGAAACGTCGAGAAACTCATCTATTGTAATACATAGCTGAATTTGTTATGAAAGTGGCTACAAAATCAGATGAAAAAAACTAGAGGTCCGTATTTACAAAAATAAAGTTGATGATGGAATCTAATGAACGAAACGTCGCATTGAAAATTGGTTCATATCAGATTATAAAAAATATGAAACATTATTAAAAGTTCCCCTAACTTTTTCTTATATCATTCGAAATGGAGGCGGTACAGCCAAAAAACGAAATTCGACTAATTTAGTTTTTGGCAAATATCTCAAAAACAGCCATTGATAGTTGAGATCTGAAAAAAGCTCATTATTGCTCCCCAAAAAAGGAAACTTTTTTCCCATTTAACCGACCTTGTAGGTCTCTCCGTTTCCGAGATAGCAATAGTGGGATCAGCTAAAAAAAACGGCCTGTATAATTGCAGTGTCATCTGAGAACCTTATGACGTTTCCCTTTGTATTTTTGTCGGAAAGATCGTTGATATATGTTGTAAACAAAATCGGGCAAAGAATTGTTCCCTGAGGTACTCCGTACTATACTTGTCTGTATATCTAATTAATCTAAGTCTGTAAATACTGATAGTGTCATTTCATATCGACTTGATATCAGAATTCTGCTGAATTGGCTAGTTTTCTGCGAATACATCAATTCACAATTCAAAATAAATGGTCCTGTTCAGAAATTAAAAAAACAGTCTGCAATGTGCGATATTTTCAAAATATAATTACAAATATTTCGAAAGTGGTTAGACTTGGGTATGAGACATTTTAATTATGAAATATTTACAGAAATTTGGTAGGTTTCTGAAAATGTAATAAAATACAGGGGGGCTCATTTGAAAGAAGAATTTTGGGTGTACTTTAGGTGCAACAGCAAATGTCATATTCTTGACATTATATCTCCTTGCTTAATAACCAATCAGTCTATTTCAAATTTTGAAATTCAGCCAATAGAATCGGAATTACAGTGAAAATATAGCTTGTCGCTGTATTTTCACGGTGATAAACCTGCTTAGTTTTTGTTTTACTAGCTGTCAAGTGAAAATAATGATTTAAATTATAAACGTCAAATCTTTGTGTTTTGACTAGTTATATTTCTTAATCAATATGAGCGATCGTTGGGGACAAATGGCTATTGGTATCATAGATGAAGCAGTGGAAGAAAGTATTCCGTTGAATACGGTCAGAAATAAAGAATCAATTACCAGGCAAATCAGCAATTTTTGCACAAACAGGGGTTATATTGTCGATGCGAATACCACAATTGTGGAGCTGGCTGATATTTTGAAAGATTATACTTGTAATATGACCCCAATTTTTATCTTTAGTATTCACGTTGTTAGATTTTGATTTCTGTGAATTAGGTACTTCAAATTAAAACGGTGACACGATTTTTCTTTATTTCAAATCGATATATTGTCGTCCTAAATATAATTCGTGGTATGATTAATAACCTATAACTTTTTGGAATATCCGGATAGCCCCCATTAACAATAATAAACTTGAAATTTTTCAAAATCGACCCACTCATAGCCTTTCATAAATTGATAGATGAAGTTCCTTGAGGGACCCCTGTACAGCGTGGGCAATTGGAGTCCTTTAAAGGGAAAGTTCTATTTTCAAACCAGATAGATGAAAACCTATGTGTCTGAAAGTCAATTATTATGACAAACTTAATTGCGAAAACCGCATATCGATTTCTATCATCGTTCCTGAATGCAGTATATTTTTCGAAAATGGGTATTTTCGGAAAGTTTCTTTTTCCTGTCAAAAATTCTTTGTTTCTATGAAAGCATTACCTAGGCCCTTTTTTACGTAGAATTCAATGGTGTGAGTAATTTATTTTTTCATGTCATACCTATATCAATAGTAATTAATAGAAAAATAATTTTTTTAAATCAACCTGTATGTTCTCGCATATTTCAATGAAGCTTGAAATGAACATTTCAAAAATGTAGCATACTTGATGTTTTGCTAAAGTCTTCTTAGGAATCCAGATCTTTTAGGATTTTTCATTCAGACTTTTAAACGCACACTTTTTGAACAAGTGGGCTTTGGACGATGCGCCAATGCAAATGTTTACTGGTAGCTGTCAAATTTTGATTCAAGAAGCTTCTCAGTTCATAGTTTTTGTTTCAATTTTTAAACCCATTCGCAATGAAGTATAAAAATTATGAAAAATGGGATATGATTGTTTTATACAAACCGGGGAAAATGCAGAGGCAGCACGCAATTTGTACCACGAGAGATACCCAGAGAGAAGACAACTTTTTAGAGACATTTTCGAAAGATTGCAACGCAACCTAAATGATGGTGGTCAATTTGAAAAGAAAAATTATATGCATCGAATAGGAATAAGGAGTTGGAAAAAATAGTTGTTTTAGGAGATGTTGAAAATAATCCCAAAACGTCAACGCGAAATAAAAAAAAATATCAACAGGCCTACCAAGAACTAACGTTAGGCGGATTTGGAAAAATCACAAATTCAAACTATACCAGGACAGGACCAGAAGATTTTATACGCAGAATAAATTTTTGCCACTGGTTCCTGTAAAATTGCGTGATTTTTCACTAAATTGTATTTGGACAAACGAAGCCGGCATTTTCAACCGATATAATAGGGAATATGCAAGTGATTTAAATTTACTTGATTTTTTAACATCCGATACTTCATTGTCTTGACATTACACCCAAACCATTAGTTCATCATTTAGTTTGTATTTAACTCCATAAAACTTTAATCAAAAAGTGCACAATGAGCGCGCGGAATTCAAATTTGCGAAACGCATCACCATTGGTCGAAACGAATAATGACGTCACATGGCACGTTATGAAATGTATCTGTGTTGATATTCATACTGTGCTAGTCGTCTTTCATAGATTATAGACAATTGTGGATTATCAAGAGCAATGACTGAAAGTGGTTTTGTCAAAGCACAATCCGACAATACCTGAACTGATAAGAGGTAATAGTTTATCAAATGATAGTTTTCCTTTTGTAATTTAGGTGAGGCAAGTATAAACCGCTTGATATACAAAACATTTAGGCATGCAAAACCTACGTCTGATCAATTCACATCATGTAATAGCGATTAAAACTGCAAATCCCTAAACTAATTAATAACTGTCGATAGTGTCATTGGTCATAAGACTGCTCTGGTTGATCGAGATCACTTTCACATATGTTCATCTCTCTCTAACACTTGTACTGCATTTGTCTTACTCTTTTATAAAATATCAACTTCAAGCAAGTAGAGCAATCAGAGTACGTCTCAACGAACGACACTGAAGAAGAACAACACTGATCGCGCAATGTGACGTCATCCACAGCGCGCGAAAATGGAGGCGTTCAAACAGGTATTTTATATATTATTTTAAAAATTAATTCCTAGGCTTTCAACAGTATTTATATCATTTACCATGTTGTGACGAAGTAAAAAATTGATTAAACAAATAAAAAGAAATGTGCATTACGCCATTCTTATACTTGGGCACAACAAAACAGAGAAGTCAAGGATATTCATTGAGTTTTTGTATGAAGTGTTTGAAAGTCTTGATTTCTCACCACATTTATTCACAGCGCCAGTGACAATTTGTTGGATTTCTCAAGATTTATCTGTTCTACTACTGGATGTTACAGGATTCAAAAATTTTTTCGAAACTTTTATGAAAATGAACGGACTGAAATGATCGGCCATATCAGTTTGAAAAATTATAGGGTCTATTTGTGTTTTATTCAGATGATTTTTTTAATAAAAATATGGTCAATATAGTTGATGTACAGTCCAGTGTATAACACGCGCAGACTTATTGAAATATCAAACAAATCCATGCACATTTATTTGTTTCATTCAGATCTGGTCTCAGTAAATTAAAGTTGATATCTCCCCCCCGCACATTTCTTATGGGAAATGGCTTTCCGTGAATTTGGCTGAATTTTTTGTATTTTGTAGTTCTTGATGAGCTGATCAAAAGTGTCTATAGCCACAAAGCTCAAAAATGGACAGTTTTCGAGATATGGAGATTTGAAAATGGATTTTTTCCATTTTTGAAGTATTTGGTCATCAATCCGATAGCTCTTATTTCTTGATGGGATGGCATTTGAATGTTCGGCGCCCCCAATCCGACTGAGAAATGGTCTTTTTCACTTATGTTAGGCTCCGTCATCAAACAATTTTCATACACTACTCCACACTGGTTATGAAATCAGGTACTATTTCCAAGATCTTCCATACATATTTTTATGCTACAATATAGTGCCAGTATAATTTTAATTGTCAAAAAACGACATATGTTGGGTATTTTTTGAAGAGAGACCATAATAACTGATACTGAATATATCTAACGTCCGATAATATCGAGCCTGTTTTCCAAAATGTTCATAACGAGGCTCAGCGAGCTTCGATGGAAAAAATGGACAAATCATAATACTGTGTTCACAGAGACAACAAATTTGATCACTATCGATGTCATTTACATGAGATTACGTGATTTATTTGTCGCAAATCTTGATAATCTGACAATGGTGTGCCAAGATATTTTCCTCAGGGTGCATCGTAATGGATGATAGCATCTCACAGCCAAACAAATCCGTGAAAATGTCTGCATCTTTGATACTTTGTAGTACTTTCCAGGTAGAACAGGGAAGTTCAGGTGTTGGAAGCAAACTATGAATGGAACTTTCGTTATTCACCACCGAATTCTTGAAAATACTATTTTTTTATAAATGTTGCATTAGAGTTTACACTTATAATTGAGTATCTACTCATATGATCGTTTGCAAAATGAATGGATAGATCAATCAAAGACAATGTAATAGTAGGAGTAAAAATCATAATAATAATGATATTAAATAAAAAACAATAATAATCTATCTTGGCAATCTCAAAAAATCATTTGAAATATTATGAGCGCAGCGGATTTATTTTTCCTTTATATTCTTGAAATGATTTATGATTGTGTTAGGTTCGTTGATATAATTATAGTTACATGTTACCAGTAAATCACTTTACCCATGATCTGACTCATAATATTTTAAATGATTTCTTGAGATTGCGAAGATAGTTTATTTATTTTTTTATATTTTTATTAGTATTATTATCAATGCTACTTTTACTAATATAATGTTTTTGAATGATGCCAAAAATCATATGAACACATAGACTTCATTTATTTATGTAAACTTTGATGCAACATTAAATAAAAAAAAAATTATAGTAGTTTCAAGAGTTCGGGGGCAAATATCGGAATTTCCATTCATAGTTTGCTTTCATCATCTTAACTTCCTTATTCTACCTGTAAAGTACTGCAAGGTATCAAAGTTGCAGACATTTTCACGGATTCGTTTGGATGTGAGATGCTATCATCCATTTAGAGCCACCCTGAGAAAAATGTCTTGGCACACCATTGTCTGATTATCGAGATTTTTGTGGAATAAATGACATATTATATGTAAATGACATCAATAGTGATCAGAATTATTATCTCTGACGATACATGATTATGATTTTTCCGTTTTCCCCCATTAATGCTCTCTAAGACTCGTTATGAAAATTTTGGAAAGCATATTTGATATTACTGGACATCAGATATATCTAGAATCAGTTATTCCAGAGAATACCCAACACATGTTGTTTTTTGAAAATATGAATCATTCTGTATTGTAGCATGAAAAGTTGGATAGAAGATCTTGGAATTAGTACCTCATTTCATGTCCAGTGTGGAGCAGTGTATAAAAAGTTTATTGATGGCGGTCCCGAATGTAACTGAGAAATGCCATTCCTCAGTCGGGTTCTAGGCGCCGAACATTCAAAATCCATCCCAACAACAAATGAAAGCTTCCCGATTGATGGGCAATTACTACAAAAATTTTAAAAAAATCCATTTTGAAAGCTCCATATCTCGAAAACTGTCCATTTTTGAGGTTTGTGGCTATGAACACTTTTGATCAGCTCATCAAGAACTACAACATATCAAAAATTCAGCCAAATTCACGGAAAGCCATTTCCCATAAGAAATGTGCGGGGTCCTTTCTGAGTTTTGCGCAACTATTGATAACAGGTATTCTTCTAACTCTTCAGTGTAACTTTGAGTGTTGTTGAAGGAGGTCTATAATGGGCAATTTTATTATAATGCTTCGAAGTGAACGTAGCAAGAAGGAGTTTACTATCGTTTTGATAACAATGATAGGTATTATATCATTTTTATGTAAATTACAGTCCCGTCACATTTATTTATATTCTAGTCATATCGACATGCGGTTTCACCACTGAGTCTGTCAGACACAACCATCATTGTTCATCTCTCTAGTTTGAAAACAGAACTATCCCTTTAAAAGTGTCTGGTTTGACCCAATCTGTACATCTTCAAAGGACACCGTTACGTATATTATTTCACTAGCTCGAGAACCAATTTTCAGTGGACCAAACCTTTCAAGGAAATCCGCTGACCTCGCTTCAAAAATAATGCATCCAATTCAATGAAAAAAAGGCACTTTACGATATTTTGAAAAGGAATCAGAGCAAAAAGCGTGAACCGTTAACGGAGGCCAATGTTGTGAAAGATCATTATCCTTAACCCTTTTGTCCTTTTACGACGCTGCTCCGAGTACCGGGGAGTACCGTTATGTAATGTTACGCATGTTTTTATGGGCAAAACAAGACACTGGCAGTAAAATAGGCAATAAAACATGTAAAGTGGATCCCGTTATAGTCGTAGGTTACTTTTAGTGGAAGTTGAGGATTTAGTAGAGTGAAATACTTCAAATTGTGCATGTCTAGGATCTTCAAAGCGACTGGTCCGCAGAAATAATGGTTCGTGCGCTTGTTTTTGTTTCGGTGCCATTGACGAAAATGTAAGCGGAAATGTAGGTGAGTGGAAATGTTACGTACCACATTTTATGAACTTTTGATTGTTTTGAGTATTTATGGGTAATTGTTTGTCACCGTTTATAACTAATCTCTTTATGTGCAAACTTCAACAGAACGGATTCAGAGGAATATACTTTTATATGGTTCAATTCGTACCTATCTCTTTGATACAAAGCAATATGTGAGTCTATCAACACCTTCAAATACTGCAGAAATTAAATATGGTGTACCCCAAGGTTCTGTACTAGATCCTGTTTTATTCCTTTTATATTTACATAAATGATCTGACCATGTTCCCAATTTCTGAAAAATCACATGATTTGCATCTATCGCACCATAAAGATTAAAGTAAACTGCACGAAATAATATCTTCTGGCATGGTCGAAATCCAGAATTGGTTCGATTCTAATTTACTCTCTCTAAATTCCAGAAACACAAGTGTTATTATATTGAAATGTTGTATATGAAATATGCCTTTAGGAAGTCAATCAATAGAAAACAAGAATTCAGAAAAAATTTTAGGATTACTTTTGGACAGTAATTCAAAAGTTGAAGAGCATATTATAACTCAATTTAAAAAAACTGGCTTCTGGTTGTTATGTTTTGAGAACAATGTCAAACGAATTAGGACTTGAGTTGCCAAATGGGTTTATTATTGCACTTATAGACTCCTATTTAAAATATGGTATATCTTTCTGGGGCGTCTGTAACATCAACTCTTTCAGTCAGTATTTGTTCTTCAGAAACGGGCAATCAGATACCTTATCAATGCAAAATTGAAGAACTATTGTTTTCTTGCCAACGTTTCGAATTTAATTAAATTCATCCTCGGGGCTCTGTAACAATATGGTTTCTCATGAAATTGTTTTTATTTTTAATATTTACTTGCCACGATGTATTATCATATGTAAATGACGATTATGCTAAAATGTTTGGAAAGTATTCACCAAAAGTATTTCTTTCCGAGTTAAATTCCTTCAAATTATGAAACATAGTGAGACGTGATGGATACAAAACAAAAATCCACAGGCATAGGAATCGTTTTGTATGTTTATTGGATATTTTCATTTGTTCTTAGTTTGAGTTGCTAAATGAGGTCAGGGGCATTTCCAGTTTTTGCTTACTAATAATGTATAAAAATGAGACTAATGCCCCATTTTTAGAGGAAGAAAAAATATGTTCATATTCAACGGTGAATAAAAATATTGTGCATTTTGAAATTTGTGAAGGAAAATCTAAATTGTTGAAACAAAAATAAATTATGAACTGTATGAACAGAAATCAATAAAACATTGGTTTATTATGCACTTATAGACTCCCATATACTCTATGGCATATCTTTTTGGGGGGTATCAATCAACTCTTTATCAACTTTTTCAGTATTTACTTCAGAAACGGGCAATTAGATACTTTTTCAATGTAAAATTGAGAGAATCATGTAAACCTTTAATATTTAAAGATCATAAAATCCATACTATTGTTTCTATAATTCATAAGAAAATATTGGTAAAAGAAATAAACAACACCCCCTATAATAATCGCCAGAACAAAATTCACGTGAAGCTCCCCATTCTTAAACCTAGTAAAATATTCTCTAATTTAGTGAAAGTGTATGATAAAATAAAAAAAAACAAATGTACGATAAAAACAAAAAATCTATCTACTACTGCTTGAAAGAACTTTACGAGGGCACACTTTAGGTTATTATTTATATTTACTCTTATTGTCAAACTTATTCATATTTTTACATTTTTTAAATTAATTTATTGTAAAAACAAAATAGTTCTACTACTGCTTGAAAGAACTTTACGAAGACACACTTTAGGTCATTGTTTATATTTACTATTATTGTCAAATTCATTCATATTCTTACATTTTTTAAATTCATTTATTGTTGTTGTTTTTGTTTCGATGACATTGGATTCTGACGAAAATGTGAGCGGAAATGTACGCGAGTGAAAATATTAGGTAGCGTATTTTGTGAACTTTTGATGATTAAGTATTTATTTTTTTATTTTTCGAAAAAAATGCTGCATTCATATTTCGATCAAAAACAATTATTTTAAATTCATGTGATACTTACCTACATATTTCCAACAAACACATTAGGGTAAATATTTGAAACCCCATGTTCTAATAGATCGTCGCTCATTTTGGGAATGAGCATCACCTTAGATTCAATAATTTGGAGAAAAAAAAAATATATCAATGCATTTTGTCCTTTAGGTTTTCACGTTAAGGAAAATCTGCTCACTTTGCAGTCACCATAATACCAATCCAAATCTTGTGAAAAGTATAATATACCTTTCACCAATATTCTTATCTTGGGTAAAAAAATTACATCATTTGATACTGCAGGCAGATCTGTTATCAACACAGTTCAAAATCATTGAGAAACTAGAAAAACCTAGAATAATATACCTAGGTTTTCTTCAAATTCTATATTGGTGACTGGAGTGTTGTTTTTCCAAAGCCTTCGATTAGGCTGAAGGCTTTCGACTTTTGAAAGTCACGAGATACTCTTTAAAGATCTCTTGTAGTACGGCTTTTGCGGAATATTTCTGAAATGGATGACAAAGCTCACCTTTCTGATCGAGATCAATAAATTATAGCAGACACTACTTCTGAAATAGAAAATAGTGCTCAGTTTTGAGCCCTATTCTCTCTGTAATCTATACTTACATCAAAGAAACACGAGGGTATATTGAAAATTTCTTAGCCTACCATAGAAACAAACAAAATTTCAATGTCAAAATATTTTATTACTCAACATATTCTCCTCTTAATTGGATACATTTATTACAGCGAACCTGCAACGTCTCTAGACGTTTCAAAAAAAATGTTTCTCCTTGCTCTGCAATCCAGACCTCCACAGCTTTTATTACCTCCTCGTTGAAAGAAAATTTACGACCTTTCAAACTTTTTTTCAGTTGAGGAAAGAGATGATAGTCGGACGGAGCCAAATCTGCTGAAAAAGGCGGGTGTTCTAGTAATTCAAACTCTAAAACGAATTTTTTGCATGGCAACATGAGATTTGTGTGCAGGGGCGTTGTCCTGCAAAAACAAAACACCTTTGGATAACTTTCCGCGTCTTTTCTCTTTAATTTTTTCCCGTAGAGTGGTCAGTAATGTCGAATAGTAATCTCCAGTTATTCTTCTACCCTTATCCAAAAAATCAATCATGTTAATCCCAAAAAACTGAAGCAAGAACTTTTGCAGCAGATTTATGGACACGAAACTTCTTAGGTCTTGGAGAACCGGAGTGTCGCCATTCCATCGATTGTTGCTTTGTTTCTGGATTGTAGAAATGTACCCAAGTCTCATCCATAGTAACAATTCGGTTTAAGAAGTCTACATCGTTTTCAAATCGAGCACAGATCGAACGCGATGCTACTACCCTTGCACTATTTTGGTCAACATTCAAACATTTGCACTCAGAAAATTTTCTTAGTAAATCCGACAAAAAAAGTAGGTTGAGTTAACAGTGGTAAGATCTCTATTTGGTAGACCTTAATTTCTGTTAATATAACAGTTGTTATACTATTAGTTGGTCACTTGTATATTATATCCTATAGATACAATAACTTTTTTATTGTGATAATAGAAGGGTCCGTCAAATGAAAACGGTCGATTTCTTTAAATAGTACAGAAAAACTGTTATTGTAATAAAATGCTTGTGAAGTTTCATGGGGTTATTGAAGAAATACTGTTACGTGTATATACATCACACTGTTGAATCAACAATCAGTGCTTTTCATAAAAAGTAATTGTTGTATTGATAACAGCGGGTTACTGTCAAATAAACAACTGATAGATATTATTTCTTGACAAATATTTTATTGCATGAACAGAAAAATATTTTTTTTTTAAGTGTTCATAAATTCCCACCTGTTGAAAGAAAACAACCACGTCTAAAAAAAGTGACGACTGACTTATAATCGATTCTGCCTTTTGAAAGAAACACAGTACATAGTACTGATACGTAATAATAATAATAACGTAATAATACAGGTGTTTCATAAATAAAACTATAAACAAAAAACTTTTTAAACGAACGCAATGCACTATACTTTTATCAACTTCCCGTATTCCACTGAGCCCGAACAATATTTCCATATTGTATCGTATGGATTTCTTCCCAACACCACCATAATAACTTGGTGAACAAGGACACTGCAAATTCTAAACTCACGAATTACGAAGACACGAATTCTTTGAAAAGTGAAATGACTTATATGAACCACAAAAGTTACAATCGGTCTATTATCGGTGCAACTCGGTTGTTTCCGCTTGCAGTGCTTTTATTATTTCATTTCAATTGCTCTTGTTAGAAGGCAGACAATCACATTGTAAATTTAATATTCCTTGGTTAAAATTCACAGAATAATTTTGTCAATGCAACATTCAAATTGTCGATGTCGATTTTTTGTTTGAAATAATGAAAGACTGTTCTGGTGACGGCATATTTTTATACATAATAATGTATACTGTTGGGTCAACCGGCTACCGTACAGTCTATATAAATTGTTACCATTAGATGCAGAGTGATTATTTTGTTCCATTTATGGAATTATTATTGATGTTTGACTGTAATTTACTGTCAGGATAATAAAAAAATGCGATGTATATAATATATTCTTATACTCACAATAGAGGTTTTATGGTTCCGAAAACAATATAAGATTTAACGACTACATAAAAGGATTTGTTGTACGCACAATATTTTTCATAGTGTGAATTTTATTTTTGTTATGTTAATAGATATTGTACTTTAAACTGTTCATAAAAGTACCTCTGTTAATAATACATAGGAAATTTTCTGAGTGTGGGGATCCATTTTGCAGCAATTTTTCTCATGTCCAAATTGACGTGAACTATATGATGAACGCGTTCGTATGAAATATTCAGTGCTTCAGATATCCGTTTTAGCCCAATTCGACGGTCTGTTAAAATCATGTCATGAACTGCATCGATATTTTCGGGGACTGATACAGAAACTGGCCTACCCAATCGGTCATCATCTTCACATCTTCAATGGAAAATTTTCTTCATTTGAAGCTTGCAGTCCAATTTTTCACGGTCGCATACGAAAGACATTGATCACCAAGGCTATTGAGCATATCTTCGTAAATCTGCTTACCTCTTAACCCTTTTAAATACAGGTACTTGATGATGGCTCGATACTCCAATTTTTCAATTTTCACAATTTTGGTGGACATATTTTTTCTTTTAATCTATTGCGTAACTCTGGTTTACTTTTTTGGCGTCAAACTTTACACTGACACTTCTAATAAGTTATATTTCGTTGCTATGGTAACGCATTATTTTGTTTATGCAGGGAACTGGTCTAGGCTAACGAGATATCAATACATCCTCGTAATAAAGATGTTAATGATTCGGATTAGAAAAAATTAAAATTTGGTGTTGGGCTAGCATCATCACGTTGAATGTTACGAAATTTGTGCATTTAGGTTCTGAACTAAATAAAAGCCATCGGGAAAAATGGTCTATTTTTCGAGGTGTTCCCGGATTTCTCAGTGGAAAATACACTGACCCGTTCATGAAAATCCTCTTGTAGGTTTTATAAATCTCTACAAAAGTTCTATCGACTGTGACACGATTCCTTGAATAATCATTGAGATATTTTAAAAAAAAACAAAAAAGTTGTAATTTTTTTCACTATTGTGGTGTTTTCAATAAAAATTTGTAAAAGCCACTCGCGTCTTTTATTTTGTGGGGGAAAAAACCTCTATAGATTGGTCTATCTCCCTTTACTCAACACCCTTGTTTCTCACGATGTTCTCTAAATATTTAAGGATATTCCATTTCTTTATGCACCTGGTGTTAGTTATATGATATTAACCTAATTAGTTGGGGTCCATAAGTTTCCAGTATAAAACGCGCTAAAAATAATATTACTCTCGTCCATCAAAGTTGGGCATAATTAAAATATTTCTCAAAGAGAAACCTGAATATTCAGGTTATTCGGCGGTAGTTTGACTGTTCATTTAGACTACGACATAACAAACATGAGAATATCTTGTTAGGAGTGATTTATAGCAACTATTAGCAAAGAACGAGCAGTCCTCAATATTTAATAAACATGGCATCTTACGTCGAAACTTTATACATTCATATAACGTTAAAGCAAACAGATGCTGGATGCTACAAGAAACTTGTAAACAGTGTAAAACATGAATAATAAATAAAAACTATCCGTCAGTTACATAAACTATTTGAAATTTTGTGATCCAGAAAATGTTGAATATACTTGTACGAGATGACTGTTCACATAATAATAAATCTTATTTCAAACTTCGCAGTCGCTTCAAAAATACATCTATTTGAAGTGTATTATTATTGAAGTAATGAAATTTGAACATCAGTAGATAAACATGTTGAAATAGACATGTATATAAAGTTAGCGAGACAACTTCGTAAAAGTTGATAACGGATTATTCTATAATTTGCCGCCTTTTTGTCGCTAATTAGTTGCGGAAAAAACAAATTTGTCGCTGTTTCTTTTTAAAAAATATGCGATGTTTCGCTTTCTATTTTTTCACAGTTCTGAAGTATCCATTATTTGCCGCCTTTTTGTCGCTATTTAGTTGCGGAGAAAAAAATATATCTCTCTTTTTTTTAATATGCGATGTTTCGCTAACTTCATATGAAGCTAGCGAAAGAATTTCCGAAACTTCTATTTTTTCACATCAGTTCTGAAGTTCCATAATTTGCCGTCTTTGCCGCTATTTAGTCGCGGAGAAAAAAATATGTCGCACTTTTTTTAAATATGCGATGTTTCGCTAACTTCATATGAAGCCAGCAAAAGAACTTTCGTAATTTCTATTTTTTCACATCAGTTCTGAAGTTCCATAATTTTTCGCCTTTGCCGCTATTTAGTTGCGGAGAAAAAAACATGTCGATCTTTTTTCTAAATATGCGATGTTTCGCTAACTTCTTATGAAGCGAAAGCGAAAGAACTTCTGTAATATCTATTTTTTCACATCAGTTCTGAAGTTCCATAATTTGCCGCCTTTGTCGTTATTTAAGTTGCGGAGAAAAAAATATATCGCTCTTTTTTTTAAATATGCGATGTTTCGCTAACTTCATATGAAGCTAGCGAAAGAACTTCCGTAATTTCTATTTTTTCACATCAGTTCTGAAGTTCCATAATTAGCCGCCTTTGCCGCTATTTAGTTGCGGAGAAAAAAATATATCGATCTTTTTTTATAAATATGTGATGTTTCGCTAACTTCATATGAAGCTAGCGAAAGAACTTCCGTAATTTCTATTTTTTCACATCAGATCTGAAGTTCCATAATTTGCCGCCTTTGCCGCTATTTAGTTGCGGAGAAAAAAATATGTCGCTCTTTTTTTCTAAATAAGTATGCGATGTTTCGCTAACTTCTTATGAAGCTAGCGAAAGAACTTCTGTAATTTCTATTTTTTCACATCAGTTCTGAAGTTCCATAATTTGCCTCCTTTGTCGCTATTTAGTTGCGGAGAAAAAATATATCGCTCTTTTTTTTAATATGCGATGTTTCGCTAACTTCATATGAAGCTAGCGAAAGAACTTCCGTAATTTCTATTTTTCCACATCAGTTCTGAAATTCCATAATATGTCGCCATTGCCGCTATTTAGTTGCGGAGAAAAAAATATGTCGCTCTTTTTTTCTAAATATGCGATGTTTTGATAACTTCATATGAAGCTAGCGAAAGAACTTCCGTAATTTCTATTTTTTCACATCAGTTCTGAAGTTCCATAATTTGCCGCCTTTGCCGCTATTTAGTTGCGGAGAAAAATAGTTCGTCGGTCATTTTATTTAACTAGGCGATGTTTCGCTACCTTCATACAAAAAAATTGTTAAGAAAAAAAATTCTGAAGTTCCATAATTTGCCGCCTTTGTCGCTATTTAAGTTGCGGAGAAAAAAATATGTCGCTCTTTTTTTCTAAATATGCGATGTTTCGCTAACTTCTTATGAAGCTAGCGAAAGAACTTCTGTAATTTCTATTTTTTTCACATCAGTTCTGAAGTTCCATAATTTGCCGCCATTGTCGCTATTTAGTTGCGGAGAAGAAATATATCGCTCTTTTTTTTAAATATGCGATGTTTCGCTAACTTCATATGAAGCTATAGCGAAAGAACTTCCGTAATGTCTATTTTTTCACATCAGTTCTGAAGTTCCATAATTTGCCGCCTTTGCCGCTATTTAGTTTCGGAGAAAAATAGTTCGTCGGTAATTTTTTTTTAATTAGGCGATGTTTCGCTACCTTCATACAAAAAAATTGTTAAAAAAAATTCTGAAGTTCCATAATTTTCCGCCTTTGTCGCTATTTAAGTTGCGGAGAAAAAAATATGTCGCTCTTTTTTTTAAATATGCGATGTTTCGCTAACTTCATATGAAGCTAGCGAAAGAACTTCCGTAATTTCTATTTTTCCACATCAGTTCTGAAGTTCCATAATTTGTCGCCTTTGCCGCTATTTAGTTGCGGAGAAAAATAGTTCGTAGGTCATTTTTTTTTAATAAGGCGATGTTTCGCTACCTTCATACAAAAAAATTGTTAAAAAAAATTCTGAAGTTCCATAATTTGCCGCCTTTGTCGCTATTTAAGTTGCGGAGAAAAAATATGTCACTTTTTTTTTAAATATACGATGTTTCGCTAACTTCATATGAAGCTAGCGAAAGAACTTCCGTAATTTCTATTTTTTCACATCAGTTCTGAAGTTCCATAATTTGCCGCCTTTGCCGCTATTTAGTTTCGGAGAAAAATAGTTCGTCGGTAATTTTTTTTAATTAGGCGATGTTTCGCTAACTTCATACAAAAAAATTGTTTAAAAAAAATCTGAAGTTCCATAATTTGCCGCCTTTGTCGCTATTTAAGTTGCGGAGAAAAAATATATCGCTCTTTTTTTTTAAATATGCGATGTTTCGCTAACTTCATATGAAGCTAGCGAAAGAACTTCCGTAATTTCTATTTTTTCACATCAGTTCTGAAGTTCCATAATTTGCCGCCTTTGACGCTATTTAGTTTCGGAGAAAAAATAAATCGCTCTTTTTTTAAATATGCGATGTTTCGCTAACTTCATATGAAGCTAGTGAAAGAACTTCAGTAATTTCTATTTTTTCACATCAGTTCTGAAGTTCCATAATTTGCCGCCTTTGCCGCTATTTAGTTGCGGAGAAAAATAGTTTGTTGGTAATTTTTTTTAATTAGGCCATGTTTCGCTACCTTCATACAAAAAAATTGTTAATAAAAAAAATTCTGAAGTTCCATTAATTTGCCGCCTTTGTCGCTATTTAGTTGCGGAAAAAAAATATGTCGCTCTTTTTTTTTAATATGCGATGTTTCGCTAACTTCATATGAAGCTAGCGAAAGAACTTCCGTAATTTCTATTTTTTCACATCATTTCTGAAGTTCCATCATTTGCCGCCTTTGTCGCTATTTAGTTGTGGAGAAAAAATATATCGCTCTTTTTTTTTAATATGCGATGTTTCGCTAAATTCATATGAAGCTAGCGAAAGTAATTTCTATTTTTTCACATCAGCCTGAAGTTCCATAATTTGCCGCCTTTGCCGCTATTTAGTTGCGGAGAAAAAAATATGTCGCTCTTTTTTTCTAAATATGCGATGTTTCGCTAACTTCTTATGAAGCTAGCGAAAGAACTTCTGTAATTTCTATTTTTTCACATCAGTTCTGAAGTTCCATAATATGCCGCCTTTGTCGCTATTTAGTTGCGGAGAAAAAATATATCGCTCTTTTTTTTTAAATATGCGATGTTTCGCTAACTTCATATGAAGCTATAGCGAAAGAACTTCCGTAATTTCTATTTTTTCACATCAGTTCTGAAGTTCCATAATTTGCCGCCTTTGCCGCTATTTAGTTTCGGAGAAAAATAGTTCGTCGGTAATTTTTTTTAATTAGGCGATGTTTCGCTAACTTCATACAAAAAAATTGTTTAAAAAAAAATCTGAAGTTCCATAATTTGCCGCCTTTGTCGCTATTTAAGTTGCGGAGAAAAAATATATCGCTCTTTTTTTTTAAATATGCGATGTTTCGCTAACTTCATATGAAGCTAGCGAAAGAACTTCCGTAATTTCTATTTTTTCACATCAGTTCTGAAGTTCCATAATTTGCCGCCTTTGACGCTATTTAGTTTCGGAGAAAAAATAAATCGCTCTTTTTTTAAATATGCGATGTTTCGCTAACTTCATATGAAGCTAGTGAAAGAACTTCAGTAATTTCTATTTTTTCACATCAGTTCTGAAGTTCCATAATTTGCCGCCTTTGCCGCTATTTAGTTGCGGAGAAAAATAGTTTGTTGGTAATTTTTTTTAATTTGGCCATGTTTCGCTACCTTCATACAAAAAAATTGTTAATAAAAAAAATTCTGAAGTTCCATTAATTTGCCGCCTTTGTCGCTATTTAAGTTGCGGAGAAAAAATATTTCACTTTTTTTTTAAATATACGATGTTTCGCTAACTTCATATGAAGCTAGCGAAAGAACTTCCGTAATTTCTATTTTTTCACATCAGTTCTGAAGTTCCATAATTTGCCGCCTTTGCCGCTATTTAGTTTCGGAGAAAAATAGTTCGTCGGTAATTTTTTTTAATTAGGCGATGTTTCGCTAACTTCATACAAAAAAATTGTTTAAAAAAAAATCTGAAGTTCCATAATTTGCCGCCTTTGACGCTATTTAAGTTGCGGAGAAAAAATATGTCACTTTTTTTTTAAATATACGATGTTTCGCTAACTTCATATGAAGCTAGCGAAAGAACTTCCGTAATTTCTATTTTTTCACATCAGTTCTGAAGTTCCATAATTTGCCGCCTTTGCCGCTATTTAGTTTCGGAGAAAAATAGTTCGTCGGTAATTTTTTTTAATTAGGCGATGTTTCGCTAACTTCATACAAAAAAATTGTTTAAAAAAAATCTGAAGTTCCATAATTTGCCGCCTTTGTCGCTATTTAAGTTGCGGAGAAAAAATATATCGCTCTTTTTTTTTAAATATGCGATGTTTCGCTAACTTCATATGAAGCTAGCGAAAGAACTTCCGTAATTTCTATTTTTTCACATCAGTTCTGAAGTTCCATAATTTGCCGCCTTTGACGCTATTTAGTTTCGGAGAAAAAATAAATCGCTCTTTTTTTAAATATGCGATGTTTCGCTAACTTCATATGAAGCTAGTGAAAGAACTTCAGTAATTTCTATTTTTTCACATCAGTTCTGAAGTTCCATAATTTGCCGCCTTTGCCGCTATTTAGTTGCGGAGAAAAATAGTTTGTTGGTAATTTTTTTTAATTAGGCCATGTTTCGCTACCTTCATACAAAAAAATTGTTAATAAAAAAAATTCTGAAGTTCCATTAATTTGCCGCCTTTGTCGCTATTTAGTTGCGGAAAAAAAATATGTCGCTCTTTTTTTTTAATATGCGATGTTTCGCTAACTTCATATGAAGCTAGCGAAAGAACTTCCGTAATTTCTATTTTTTCACATCATTTCTGAAGTTCCATCATTTGCCGCCTTTGTCGCTATTTAGTTGTGGAGAAAAAATATATCGCTCTTTTTTTTTAATATGCGATGTTTCGCTAAATTCATATGAAGCTAGCGAAAGTAATTTCTATTTTTTCACATCAGCCTGAAGTTCCATAATTTGCCGCCTTTGCCGCTATTTAGTTGCGGAGAAAAAAATATGTCGCTCTTTTTTTCTAAATATGCGATGTTTCGCTAACTTCTTATGAAGCTAGCGAAAGAACTTCTGTAATTTCTATTTTTTCACATCAGTTCTGAAGTTCCATAATATGCCGCCTTTGTCGCTATTTAGTTGCGGAGAAAAAATATATCGCTCTTTTTTTTTAAATATGCGATGTTTCGCTAACTTCATATGAAGCTATAGCGAAAGAACTTCCGTAATTTCTATTTTTTCACATCAGTTCTGAAGTTCCATAATTTGCCGCCTTTGCCGCTATTTAGTTTCGGAGAAAAATAGTTCGTCGGTAATTTTTTTTAATTAGGCGATGTTTCGCTAACTTCATACAAAAAAATTGTTTAAAAAAAAATCTGAAGTTCCATAATTTGCCGCCTTTGTCGCTATTTAAGTTGCGGAGAAAAAATATATCGCTCTTTTTTTTTAAATATGCGATGTTTCGCTAACTTCATATGAAGCTAGCGAAAGAACTTCCGTAATTTCTATTTTTTCACATCAGTTCTGAAGTTCCATAATTTGCCGCCTTTGACGCTATTTAGTTTCGGAGAAAAAATAAATCGCTCTTTTTTTAAATATGCGATGTTTCGCTAACTTCATATGAAGCTAGTGAAAGAACTTCAGTAATTTCTATTTTTTCACATCAGTTCTGAAGTTCCATAATTTGCCGCCTTTGCCGCTATTTAGTTGCGGAGAAAAATAGTTTGTTGGTAATTTTTTTTAATTTGGCCATGTTTCGCTACCTTCATACAAAAAAATTGTTAATAAAAAAAATTCTGAAGTTCCATTAATTTGCCGCCTTTGTCGCTATTTAAGTTGCGGAGAAAAAATATGTCACTTTTTTTTTAAATATACAATTTTCGCTAACTTCATATGAAGCTAGCGAAAGAACTTCCGTAATTTCTATTTTTTCACATCAGTTCTGAAGTTCCATAATTTGCCGCCTTTGCCGCTATTTAGTTTCGGAGAAAAATAGTTCGTCGGTAATTTTTTTTAATTAGGCGATGTTTCGCTAACTTCATACAAAAAAATTGTTTAAAAAAAAATCTGAAGTTCCATAATTTGCCGCCTTTGACGCTATTTAGTTTCGGAGAAAAAATAAATCGCTCTTTTTTTAAATATGCGATGTTTCGCTAACTTCATATGAAGCTAGTGAAAGAACTTCAGTAATTTCTATTTTTTCACATCAGTTCTGAAGTTCCATAATTTGCCGCCTTTGCCGCTATTTAGTTGCGGAGAAAAATAGTTTGTTGGTAATTTTTTTTAATTAGGCCATGTTTCGCTACCTTCATACAAAAAATTGTTAATAAAAAAAATTCTGAAGTTCCATTAATTTGCCGCCTTTGTCGCTATTTAGTTGCGGAAAAAAAATATGTCGCTCTTTTTTTTAATATGCGATGTTTCGCTAACTTCATATGAAGCTAGCGAAAGAACTTCCGTAATTTCTATTTTTTCACATCATTTCTGAAGTTCCATCATTTGCCGCCTTTGTCGCTATTTAGTTGTGGAGAAAAAATATATCGCTCTTTTTTTTTAATATGCGATGTTTCGCTAAATTCATATGAAGCTAGCGAAAGTAATTTCTATTTTTTCACATCAGCCTGAAGTTCCATAATTTGCCGCCTTTGCCGCTATTTAGTTGCGGAGAAAAAAATATGTCGCTCTTTTTTTCTAAATATGCGATGTTTCGCTAACTTCTTATGAAGCTAGCGAAAGAACTTCTGTAATTTCTATTTTTTCACATCAGTTCTGAAGTTCCATAATATGCCGCCTTTGTCGCTATTTAGTTGCGGAGAAAAAATATATCGCTCTTTTTTTTTAAATATGCGATGTTTCGCTAACTTCATATGAAGCTATAGCGAAAGAACTTCCGTAATTTCTATTTTTTCACATCAGTTCTGAAGTTCCATAATTTGCCGCCTTTGCCGCTATTTAGTTTCGGAGAAAAATAGTTCGTCGGTAATTTTTTTCAATTAGGCGATGTTTCGCTACCTTCATACAAAAAAATTGTTTAAAAAAAATCTGAAGTTCCATAATTTGCCGCCTTTGTCGCTATTTAAGTTGCGGAGAAAAAATGTGTCGCTCTTTTTTTTTCTAAATATGCGATGTTTCGCTAACTTCTTATGAAGCTAGCGAAAGAACTTCCATAATTTCTATTTTTTCACATCAGTTCTGAAGTTCCATAATTTGTCGCCTTTGCCGTTATTTAGTTGCGAAGAAAAATAGTTCGTCGGTAATTTTTTTTAATTAGGCGATGTTTCGCTAACTTCATACAATTTCCGTAATTTTTATTTTTTCACAGTTCTGAACTATTCATAACTTGCCGCCTTCTTTCTAATTCTAATTCTTTCTAATTGGTTGCGGAAGAAACAAATTTGTTGCTCTTTTTTAAGTATATGCGAAGTTTCGCTAACTTCCGTGATTTCTAATTTTTCATAGTTCTGAAGTATCCATAATTTGCCGCCTTTTTGTCGCTAATTACTTACGGAAAAAAATTGTTGCTCTTTTCTTTGTAAATATGCGATGTTATGAAGTTAGCGAAATAACTTATGTAATTTCTATTTTTGCACAGGTCTGATTTTCATAATTTTCCACCGTTTTCGCGCTAAAAAACTTGAAAAAACCAAGATATCTTTCAATTTGCGTTTCGATCTATCCGGTGCACAAAAAGTAAGACATTTCAACTGGGTGTCGTGTTAAAGAAACTAGACCATACTGGAGTCATTCCGCCTCCCAAAAGGTTTTAGAATTATTTTTCCACGAGGAGTTACAGTGTTGAATACCTTATGTTTTTTTAAGTAATATCGATATATCTCCGGAAATAACGTTGATGAACATACATGACCCAATATTTTTTGAATGGACAAAGTAATGTTTATTCAACCATGTGATGAGATATAGGGTGTTCCATTACAAAAAACATAAGTTTGGTTTGGTGCACTATTCTGGGTCACCTTGTATACTTCGGAATATTTTCCAAAGATACTCTCTCCAGAAGGAAACATGCTTGCATTCGAAAGAAATTTTTAAGTTGCGCCGTTTAGAAGCTATGGACCACCGGAGCGCAGTTGCAGGACCCTGTATAAGGAGAAGCAATGTTGTCCTTTGGTACCCTTCTCGTATCAACCCATTTCCCAAATGAGTATTCATCGTTAAAAGTGATGACTCGCGATATCACTCCAGAGAACTCCGTATAACTTCTCAACGAACAACTTCTATAATTCCGTTTGGGAATAAATAAAAGAAAACTGTTATTTGTATCAGCCAACTTTATTTTCGGGCACAGCAAACAATGCTGTGTATCAGCAGAAGTTTATGGAACCTCTCTTGCACTTCATGTGGGCAGTAAACCTAGAGGAGAATTTCGGTGCAATTTTCATAGTTTCCAGTTTGAGTTTGTTTAAATGGGAAAAGACAAAGTGGAAATTCACAATAATCTAATAAGATAATATTCGACTATTCAGCTGAAAATTTTAATGAACAAAGCATTCAAATCTGGAAAAACCTGTAAAGTTACTAATGAATTTTAGACAAGTCAATAAAGAACCATTGAGGGAAGTTGTTTTCGCGTTACCAAATAAGAGTAGCCCTGATAGTGTAGAAAACCCTCACCCTAATTGCATTAATTATTCGCTTGAAAAAGGTACTTTACCATGAGCTATGAAAATATTTACTGTTATCCCGATACCAAAGATTAACAACTTTTAAATAGCGAGCGATTTGAGACCCATCATAAATATGCTGGTAGCCATAGAAAATTTACATGAAAAAATTTCGAATCAAAACGGTGCACCTCAAAGTAGCACACTAGAGCCACTGTTGTTTTTCTTATGTATAAATATGATATTGTCAGTTCTGTTAAAAGCATTTATTTGCCGATGATTCATTGTACTTTTGTACTGAAGACTCAATAAATTTAGTGAATACTATTAACAACGACCTGCAAAATATATAGTAGGGATCTTGGGAACTTGCTTAAACCGAATTCCTTAAAAATCAAATTTCTGCTTATGGGTAATAAACAACAATTTGATTATTTCAAAGATAGTTTCAAAATCATTATTGGCAATAAGAAGATTGAAACTGATGAAAAAATAAAATATTTGCTTATTATAATATACTTAGGCCTCAATAATCACAAAACCGAGCAATGCGAATAATTTTGGGTGTTCCTAAAGATACATAATCAAAAATCTGTTGTTAACTTTGAATTCTTCGTATTTATCATCTCAACTGGTATTTAACAATATTATTCACAATTATAACAAACGGTCTATAAGTGTCTATAGTTTGTTTATAGTACATACACTTCCAGATTCTTGGAAGACATGCGTTGCTATCAATTTATTCAAAGTAGAGTTAAGAAAAAGACTACTGGACCAATGTCATGCTCGAAGAAGTTAGTTAGAATGGCCTTATTTATTTATTTTTTCATTATGAAGTGTATGGAGTGTAATATATTATTTACAAAGCCTTTTTTTGATGTATCGATATATGAAATGTCATCTACATATATATTTTGACATAAGAATATAAATATAAAATTAATTGGGTATAGCCCTCAGATTGTTGTGCAACCGTAGACATGTGTTTCGAGCTTAAGCTCCGTGGCGACGTTAGTTGTTGCCTTGAAAGCTCAAGGTCTTCTAACCGAAGCCACAAATGTGTATGGTTGGCTTCCTGTTGTTGACTTCATTTGTTTCTATTTTTACATCCAAGTGTGTACATCTTCGCACTTGGATGTGAGCTTAAGCTTGAAACACGTGTCTACGGTTGCACAACATTCTGAGGGTTATACCCAATAACTATTCTACTTAAGTATATATGTATATATTTTTCAATGTGTTTGATATGAAAATATTATTTAGTGTTTTATATTTTATTTAATTTCACTAGTTTACATATACAGTGACGCCAAAAAGTATGTACCATATGGGAAAAATTTTCATTATTGGAGTATTGGAAAAATATTCTGGGGAAAAGTTTGTGCATGTCCGATAACCGAAAAAATTGAAAATAGCAATTTTTTAAAAATATTTTCCCATCTATTTAAAAATTTTTTTTTTTTTCTTATAAATAGCTTGACTATACTGAAACATTTGCATTTTAATGATAATGACGAAACTTTCTCATTTTCTCCACACCAGATGGCACTAAATTTAAAAAATTGGTTTTTGCCAGAACCCTCGCTGTTACATTGGTTCTTATCTAACAGTTATATCAGAATTCCAAGACTATTGTGTTTATATGGCAATCTAGAAACACCATGTTTCCTGATTTTAATCAAGTTTCAATAATAATGCTGTATGAGCGTTTTACTTTGCACATAAACTTTAAGAATCTTTAATTTGACGCACTATTTTCAAGTTTATGTGCGAAGTGAAACGCTCATGCACGATTATCATCGGAACTTGATTATAATCTGGAAATTACCATGTTTCTGGAGTGTCATGTCATCACAATGGTCGTGGAATTCCGATATAACTGTTAGATACGAACCGATGTAACAGCAAGGGTTCTGACAAATTCCCATTTTTTTCAATTTACTGCCCTCTGGTGTGGAGAAAATGAGAAAGTTTTGTCATTATCATTAAAATGCAAATGTTTCAGTATAGTCAAGCTATTCATAAGAAAAAAAAAATATTTTTAAATAGATGGGAAAATATTTTTAAAAAATTGCTAATTTCAATTTTTTTGAATTATCTCTTGAAACTTCGTTTATGTGTATAAAATTGAATTCTAAGTGACTTTTTCAAATAACTTTTTTTGATATCTTGCCATCTTACCCCTTTTTTTGCCTTTGCATTGCAATTTTTTTCATTTTGCCGCCATTCTAGCGATCACGTGACATGTGTCAAAATCGATTTTTAGGTTATCGGACATGCACAAACTTTTCCCCAGAATATTTTTTCCAATACTCCAATAATAAAAATTTTTCCCATATGGTACATACTTTTTGGCGGTCACTGTATGTAAAGTCTGTGATTTTGTAAATTAGTATTTTTTGCCAAATAAAGAGGTAATAATAATGATATATTGCCGAATTGTTTTAAAATTGTTTATATTTGTATTAGCAGAAGTTGAAACTTATGCAAGCCAAGAATTAACGAGGTCTTACCATTTTACGTGCGATTCCTTACACTTTCTCGGGCCATCAGAAAAATTTCAGCAGTCGCTAGGGTTTGAACCGTCGACTAGCAGCCAGAGTAATTGAAAAGATCAGTGCTTTTACCACTCGGCTACCTAGCCCCGAATGAGTTTTAATTCGCTTATCAATTCTTCGTCAGGAAAAGGTGGTTAACGGCTATGGGTAAAAAACAAGAGTATAGGTATAAAATACTTTAAATAATTTATGATTCTTCTGATATTTTTTGTAAACATATGTTTTCCAAATGTTGCTATCCCGCAAATCGGTGATTCATATAAACGGAGTTCTAAAAAATATATTTTACGGGCGTGCGAACTCCTAAATCCTCTCCTGAGGAGGGTTGTCCTTATCGTTGAAACGTCAAGATAAAACCTAACATTGAAAGACGTACATCCTCCAGTAGACTAACTGAAAACAGAAAAATATATTCATAAGCATCGTCATATCAACGGCATCTTCAAACCTACCGAGAACTCCGCAAACCTCGCTAAATTATCGCATTTCCTAATCTCTCTTCGCAAACGTAAAAGCAACGCCGACATTCTCACGTCAAACCGAGCGAATAGAAAAAGTCATTTGAATTCGATACATGCCCAGGCAATCGTTTGGCTTCCCGTGTCGTGCAAGAAAAAATTCAACGATGCGTTTCGACCGGAGATGATTCGGAAAAAGCAAAGAGGCCAATTCGCATCCGCTTCGCTCCGTTCGTGGAAAATCCGCTTCGAGACGAGAATATACATTACGAACTTTATGCTTTCGGAATGAATGAGAAAGTAAGGAACTGCGTCGGTTCTTGTTTAATTAAAGTAACCTATTTCCAGGATAAGCTCCAGGTCGATCAATTGAATACCACAAACAGAAAAATACGTTTTCTCTGAAATCGTTCAAGAATGCCCACTTTCTCGGAACAACTTCAGGACTCAAAATACGCTAATCTAGTATTTTAGTCCGTTGCTAAGCAACGAACTTTCCCGGACCGTTTCGGACCTAAACGGTACGGGAAAGTACTTTTTCTGAAATCGTTCAAGAATTCCTACTTTCTCGGAGCAACTTCAGGCCTCAAAATACGCTAATCTAGTATTTTAGTCCGTTGCTAAGCAACGAACTTTCTCGGACCGTTTTCGGACCTAAACGGTACGGGAAAAATATTCCCGTATCGTTTTCGATACGGGAATATTTTTGCCGGCTTGTTTACATTTTAGACAGTTATTGAATTCACGCAAACAATATGTTGAATTCCTTAGATTTTGATAATGGTGAATGCGATTTCAGAAAAAATAGTATGTATACCTCGTAGTAAAAGCACATTCCCAGACTTCAATGCTTGTTGGCCTCGGCTTAACGCCTCGGCCAACAATTTACATTGTCGTCCGGGAATGTATTGCTTTTACTACTAGATACACAATATACTATTTCTAACATCTCCTATGAAAATTAACTTTTCCTCCCCAAAAATTAAATAAAGTTTCACATAAATACAGGTATTTTATTAGGTTTATATTTTCATTTTATTTTTAAAATGCTATTAACTTGGAGTACTTCATATCTATATATTACTTTATTAAAATGTGGGTGGCTTTGAGAGTTTTAGAAAATACGCCAAAATTACCTCTTCATTAATTTTTTTCATTATTTTTTCGCTCATCCAATTTATTAGAATATCAAAGTCTTTTTCGTACTAGAATCTTCATTTTTCCGATAACAAAGACACATTCAATAATTTTGCATCTTCCTGTATGTTCGACGTAAGTATTTCGTCCATATTTATATATAAATTTATTGAATAGTATCAAACGGATATAAACGTCAAAATTACAGTATTTATGTTTCATGTTCATTATTCATAAACGAATTGAAAGTCTTGAAACAACTAAATCAACTTTAATATTTTTTTTTATCTTATGACCATTTTAGCTTTGTCAGTAGGTGTTTCAAAACTGTGATAAAACTGTAATATCTTACAGAAAACAACTACTTCCCCGGCTAGAGCCAAGCAGGACATTGAACTATATCTGATAGATGTTGTGAGTTAGAAAGTCTCGCAGTTTAGAAGTCTGCTGTGAAAAATTAGTATGTGTCCGAGGCGTGTTTTGTGGAAACAAAGATTGACAATAAGTACTAGAAATAGTAGCTCTTCATTGAACATTTTCATAATACAAACTGATAATGTTCTAATGGACCAACGTACATAACAATATTCCACACATGTGATATACAGGACCATTATACCGAAATATTCACAAAATTTCAATAACATAATTTAAATTTCAATTAATCATTCTATATTTCTGTTAAGATTCAATTTTGATCATGAAATTTTGATGAAACTCATTTGAAATTAATGAAAATGAAATGGCTTCTCAGATTAAGTATATGAAAAAAAATTACTAACATATTTTTTTGTTTTCTTTCGCAATACAATAAATTCAAAGTACTTAGTCCTTGAAAATTTGAATTACATTTCAAATTTATGGCATTGAAGTAAAACAATTGATGATCGATCCATAGAAAAAGAATTGAATCGAATAATCGATAACAATTTCAGAGGAGTATCCTGCTTTCAAATGGATCTCTCTGTATATCAGAATTTCGTAGATATTAAAAAAAATGGCAGAAAAGTTGTAATAGAATGCTTAAATTTGAGGCAAATTTATATAATAAGAAAAGGGACAAATTTTAGGAATTCAAACAGATAAGTAAGTCTATTTTAAGCGATTATTTTGAAAACAAATTACTTTTGACAGGTAACAAATGTCACCTCCCCCCCAACCCAACCGAGCAGGACATATTTCATTTCCAAGTGGAATTTCGAAATAAATTATTTTTTGAAGTTTTCCCATTCGACGCCAACACTTTGAAGGACACTGTATATAATAACAATAATTAGATCTAACATTGTGAGTGAAATAATTTAATGAAACAACTGTCAATGTAGCACATAGGTACAAAATATTTTTTCATCAAACCTCACGTCCGCCACTGTCTGAATCAAATTGCCATATCGCTTTAAATATCCAACTGGCTACATTCCCTGAATTGGATTTTTTTTTCATTAATCAAGCAATAGTTAAGTGAATTACAGAGGTAGACAAAAAAATACGAAACACATTTATCGAGAGAGTTGAAAAACTATTAATAAGTACTACTGAATTGAAAAAAAAACAAGCTTCCTAGCGATACATAACATAACATGTGGTTCCATATAAAAAATGCCGATGACGTCACTTCTCCATCAATGGCGTATCTAAAAAATATTTGAATTCATAGAAAGGTGCAGAGTGAAATACCCTTCAACTTATATCCAAACTTTTTTTCGACAACTCTCATATTAACTGAGAAAAATGCGCGGGTCCATACATTTGGCTAACTCTGTATAGTGTGGCTTTTTACAACCTTAGAACAAACACGATATTGAATGGTATCACCGATAATACTTTTTGATATAAAAGACATTATGATTGCCCGATAAATAGGGTGGGGGAGCACATCAATTTCAAAATTTCAAATGGCATGCGGGGGTTAAAAAATTGTTGTTAAAATTGTTATTTCAGTCAACCGATTGCACCCCTACGCGCAACCCTCGGAAGTCAAATTATACTTCGTTGAAAAGAAAATTCAATTCTCTTTGAAAACATCTCCATTTTTTAATCTTGGTAGTAAAGATTTTCACTATTTTGATCTTGCATTTCGAAATTTTCAAGTTGATGTGCCCATCTGCCATCTGTCGACTAGTTGCAATACAGGGTGTCCGGTAAACCTTGTACAATATTGAAACTGGTGATAGATCAGGTCATGACTATTCAGAATATCGGAATTTCACCTCAGTAAAAATATCACCGTTTTCGAGATAATGGACATTTTAAGAATTTCTGGAAAATCGCTACCTCACCTTGGATTTTTGAGTGCCATGTATACAAATTGAGACAAATTCAAATATCTTTGCTGCTGAAGATTACTGATGAGTGATGCTTTTAGACGAACAGAACAGTTTTTCATAAAGTGAAAAAAAAATTGAAGATATGCGGGTAAAATGACAGATTTGAGTTTCATCAATTTTTTAAAATTTTTTTTGACATTATTGTCTGAAAGAAACACAACCAATTGGAAGTGGACATTCATTTCGAAAGAATACTCATTTTGTCCAGACTCTACCATGGTATAAAACAATCTCTAATTATTTTAGGAGAAAGTGATTTCCATTGAGTTATGCGTGGTTTTATTCTAGGCTTCCATCAACTTTTATACTTACGCCCAAATATTATTTTTTTTTTCGATTTTATCAAGATAAAATGTGGAAATAGTTATAATTAATAAAGAATAGACTGCTTGGTAGCATTAAATAGCATGTCAATAAAATTAACTTTTCATGTAATTAAGCCTAATAAAATTATCGAAATGAAATGTCGGTTATCCGACATGGCACCGATTATCACAAATTCTTGTGATAAATGTCGCAATTGTCCAACATCCAGATTCCAACGAAGTTTCAGAGACCGACAGATATACAGGGTGTGTAACCAAATAAGTGCAAACATTTTTAGGAGGTGAAATCCTTGTCGATAATTGGAAACCTTTCTAACTCCTGTGTTGTGTCCGTAGATACTATAGTTTCCTAATGAAAAAATAAAATACAGCATTGTGAATGAACGGATCTTCTGTAAATAGAATTGAAAAAATCTAGTAGGTGGCTGTCACATTCTGTTTAAACAACTTGTGACTTTTGTCGTAGTTTTTGAAATTATTCCGCTTGCTTCATTCAGTGGTATTTATTTCTTTGTCATGACGTACACACGTTATACTCCTAGAGAATAGAAGTAGAAGTAGAAGTATTTATTTCGCTACAATATACAATAGTAATAGTAGAACGTCAAACAAAAATAATAACATGAAAAAAAAATACATTACAAAGATGTATAAAATAGTGTAAATAAACATAACAATATGAATATATTTAATTTGAATTGTGGCGAGTGTCCATCACATACATTCAAATTCAGACTTGTTTAAATCAAGATACTCATTTATATCATAAAAACATTTTTTTAATAGAAAAGTTTTAATTCTTGTCTTGAACTGAAAGAAACCTAGTTTCTTTATCCTTGAGGGGAGTATGTTATATAAAGGTATAGGTTCACCGAATTCTTTTGCGATATCTGAAGTCTGAACCTAGGAGTTGAAATGAAGTCACCATGGCGAGTAGTGTAATTGTGGATTTCTGATTGAATAGAGTATTCATGCTTAGTTTCATGAATTTCAAGTAAACATGAGTAAATGAATAAGATAGGAAGTGGCATTATTTGAAAACTGACGAAGAGAGGGCGACAGTGTTCTCGATGATGCACTCCCGCCATAACTCTGATCACTCTCTTTTGAAGAATAAAAACTCTATGAAAATAGCACGAATCACCCCAAAGAAGAATTCCGTAAGACAAGTGACTATGGAATAAACCGAAATAACAAGATTTGAGTACGTGAGAACTCACAATGATTTTCAAACGTCGAATCAAGAAGGTAATACTGGACAGTTTCTTAGCTAATGCTGTGATATGTGAGCCCCAGTTGAGCCTGTCATCTAAATGCATGCCAAGTAGTTTAACACTGTTGCCACTAGTGAAATTTGAATTGGAGGATACAAGGATGAACTGATTCTTTTCCAAATTCAGTTTGAGTTTATTGCAAGTAAATCAGGTTTTGGCTGAATCCATAATGTTATTTGATAAAGTGGACAGATTATCAATCTTATTACTCTGACAGATAAATGTTGTGTCATCTGCAAATAAGACGCTTTTTGTCGGTAAAATGTGAAAATACAAATCATTTATATAGACTAAGAAGAGAAGGGGACCCAGAACCGAGCCTTGAGGAACACCGTGATTAATGACCCTGCGATTTGATAGCTCACCATTCAATCTGACATATTGAGATCTTTGGGAGAGGTAAGATTTAAAGAAATTCAGAGCTACGCCCCTGATACCATATCTTTGTAATTTTTGCACTAGGATGTGATGTGAGACACAGTCGAAGGCTTTCGAAAGGTCACACAACTCAAGTTGTGAGTGGATTCCTTCCTCTAGGCCCTCGACCGAGGGGGAAACATCTCCTTTAAATCTCGCACAACCAGAAATTTTGAGTCATTTGAGTCAATTTTCAGTCATTAAATCTTCGCTTCAGTCGTCGGTTTGAGTCTTTCAGTCATCGGCTTGAGTCTTTCAGTCATCGTTTTGAGTATTTCAGTCTTTCGAATATTTTAAGTCTCGTACACATTTTAGCGAGATGTTTCCCCCTCGCCCTCGACTATGTCCGACACGACTTTGAGTAGAGCTTTCGTCGTGGACATCTTTTTTCGGAAACCAAATTGTCCTGGACAAAGCAGAGAGTTTACTTCCATGAAGTTATAAAGTTGTTTTTTAACGATAATTTCAATAATCTTAGCAATTATTGGTATAGTGGATATTGGACGAAAGTTATTCACGTCATCATTAATTCTTTTTTTCAACACCGGTAAAACAACAGAATATTTCATGGCGTTAGGAAAACTTCCTGCACAAAAACAATATACGCATATGCACTACATTTATGGTGAATGTAGAGGTAGTGCTACTGCTGCAGCAGCGCTTTATGCAGAACGGTATCCGATTGCACAATGCCGCTCAGAGAATCGCTGATTTGGGGGATGTAACCTATAACGCATTTGAAAAGGTTCTTCTTGAAAAGATGTCATCTCTGCGTACGAGTGGATGGAAAATTACATTTTATTCAGTGCGATGTTGAATAATCCTTATTGTGGTTTATAAAAAAACCGTTAAAATATAATTTACTTCTTTACATCTCATTGAATGCTTCTAAGCAGTTGATTCGTTATTACTCATAATTATTCAATCATTTCATCTTGATAGGATAAAAATAAAAGACATTATTGATAAAGTCTAATGGAATTGATTTTAGCTCAGAATAACATCACACTCTAATGTAATCGAAATTCTACTCCTTCCAAAAATAATTATCGTATGTTTTATTCCATGGTAGAGTCTGGAGAAAATGGGCATTCTTTTGTAATGAATATCCACTTCCACTTGGTTATGTTTTTTTCAAACAATAATGTCAAACTGTTGTTAAAAAAATTGGTAAAACTCAAATCTGGCATTTTACCCTCATTACTTGAAAAATTGTATCGTTTTCTGAAAAACTTTTATGTACGTCTGAAAGCATCACTCACCAGTAATCTTTAGCAGAAAATATATTTGAATTGGTCTCAATTTGTAGACATGGCACTCAAAAATCCAAGGAGAGGTAATTAGTGATTTTCCAGAAATATAAAAAATGCTCATTATTTCGAGAACGGTGAGATTTTTACTATGGTGAAATTCTGATATTCTGAATAGTCCTGGCCTGGTCTATCACCAGTTTCAATATTGTACAAGGTATACCGGACACCCTGTATATCTGCTCTAAAAAAGGAGTATCGATAATACCTACCATTCGAAATATTTCTGTCCCATTGTTGTTCAAATTTATGGAAAAAAGGGTCAGATTCGCAGTTATACTTCTCACAAGGTCTACTTTTGAAGGGATTTCTCCGAAAACCTGTGTGATTCGTAAAACAAAAAAATTCGAGTAGATACAGGTGGTAAAAAAATTATTAACCAAATCCGAAAAAATTCATTTGACCCCCTTTCCATTTGACATTTTTAAATTGATGTACCCCCGCCCCCTCTTTCAAGCTATCACAATGTCTTTCGTTTCAAAGAGTTAGTATCGATGATATCATTCAAAACGTTTTCAGTCCCAGGTTTTTATGTCAAACCGTTCAAAAGTTAACAGGGAGGGGGTACTATAAAAAGCAACACTGTATAGTGAGCATTAATTGAAGGAAAATTTTGGCTCATTTTGTGTGTTTATTAACATCAATCAAAATGTAATTTTTACTCTCACTATTTTGCTAAATCTTCCATCATATTCGTATATACCACAGAAACAAATTGAGGAACGACAAAATTATCATTTTTTACAAGGCAAGAGGTAAGAGATATTTAAATAGTCAATAAGGCTTCATTTGTTTCCAAGTTTCAATTGTTTGGATGGAATAGGTAACTGGTTTCGAAAATTAATTAAAATTTAATTGATTGAAATAGATTTCGCTTGGCCCAGAAACAAATACTTTTGTTGAACCTACTCAAATAAAAATCTAAGGAATATTTTCTCTTTTCAGGAAAATTATTGGAAAACATGAAAATTAAATCGTAGTTTTTTCACCCGGCTAGCTATGAAGAAGAAATATATTTTTTGATCATTCGTAAACAAAACTAATCAATCTTTAATCAGGTTTATTCAAATTAGCAGCACGGAAACTCAGAAAAAAAGAACATTGGTTATAAATAATACCAAAACGTTTAATTATTCAAATGAATTCTAACATATTCGTAGCGAAAGAAAATACCTATAGAGTGTTTTTTAAAACTACACAACATAACAACTAATGAGCTTAAAAAAAACGCATTTTAATTGAACAAAAATATCTCATTACAAGACGTAGCTATTCGTGTATACCACCAGATGATTCAAGTCGGAGTCAAAATCCTCATTGAAGGTTTGTTTTGATTTTATCATACGATGTAGCGAGTAGAAGAGAAGTGGGTGTCGAAATGTCGTTTTCATTCCTATTAAAACCCCACTGAGCGACAGAGGCGTTGAATATTCAGGCGTAGGTATCTTGATGAAATTACCATGCAAAATTCCCAGAAAGTTTTGGATGTTAATTAAACATTTCAGTCTTCCCACAGGAGAACACCTTTCGTTTTTAGACATCCCTTACACAAAAAATATCAATACTTGCACTATACACAGTGTGTCCATACTTACCATGCTCCCCAGGGGTATCTTTTTAATGGTAAGAGGTACGAGGTCGGTTAAATGACACCAAGTGTGGAGTTTATCAAGGCCAACAATAATATGAAAAAATATTTTGATAAAATCTATTCGTTTTTGTTTTATACACAAATAACAGATTTTGATCATTTTCATGTCTCTTGCACGTGAATTTTGGACCATTTTTGGCGGTCCTAATAACTTGAAATTTGGCAGATGTTCATAATTCCGGTGACAATGCACTATGGAATTTTTATTGAAATAAAAAATAAAAAATGGCGGCTCTTCCAATATGGCGGACGAGATTTGTGATTATGGTCCAATTCCATTTAAAATTGGTATGTGGGGGTTTTTGAGGTTGGAGATCATGATTTTTCTGTTAAAATTTATAAATTCAAGATGGCGACTTCAAAATAGTTCTTGTTTTTGTATAAAGGACGATAACTCCGTTGTTATCAACATAAAGCTATTACTGTGACATATCATCTGTAAGAGAAAAAAAAGTTATTCATAACTAAGTCATAGTGAGCTATGACCTACATTTGAAAAATAAAAGTTGGTGCTGATATCTCAAATTCTAGAAGAGTTGGTATGAATTTCATATTTTTTCGAAATCTCATTAAAAAACTGCCATAAGAATGTGAAATTCCTATTCAAATATTTTCATAAATGAAGATGATGTTTAATGAACTCTGACAACTAGTGTTTATTGAACAAAATTTTTCGATGAAGTCATGATCATCTCAGATGAAGTTGTTTTTTTTTAATATCTGTGGTTTCAGAAGTGCAAATCATAACAAATTATACATCAATGAAATCAGAATGAGAATCACTATTTTTCTGTGTAAAAAAACAATATGGCGCCCATAACAGAAAAGAAAGTTGATGATGAATGCCAGAAGACGAAACGTCGGATAGTAAATCTGAACATGAAAACTTGTAGCTGAAAAAAGGTATCTATAAAATGTACTTTTGGTTTTAAGCTATGTTGTCAAATAACGATAGAAAAAAATAAAAACGAAAATTCCGATTTTCAGTTTTTTCCCGATATTTCCGGAAATACTCGGAATTTTCCAAGTTTCAAAACAGTATTTTGTTAAGCACCAGAATACGCAACTTTGCCCCAATTTAAGCTTCGACGTATGTCCTGTAGTTTAAGAGATCGCAATGGTGGGGGTCGAATTTGAATTGCCCTGTATATCGATTGTATGTATAGAAAGAGAAGGAAGGCACACTTAGACATGAATTTTTATCATATAGAAGTAGTGAATTTGTTGTTACTCTTTGTAAAATATTTTGTTGACAGAATAAAAAAGTTGTTTGGCTGATTGTCTTTTCACGACTATACACATCATTTTGAAGTGGGTTATAGATAGATTTGAATCTTATATTCATGAAAATACACACCGCTACTTCACTCTAAGTACATAATTAGCCATCGAACCATGCTCAAAATGTCTATTTTAGAATAATAATGCGTCAAATTTAATAGTATGCGCGAAGTGAAACGTATGTGAGAAGTGGAATATTCACGCACGTGGTGGTTAATCTTTCGATAAAAAGATCGTTAATATATTTTTCCCAATTTTTCACAATTCAGGTGGTCATAGTTTGCCAAGTAAAAGTAGTATTTTCCGCAGTATTAACATTTGAATTTTATGTCAATAAAACTTTATTCGAAACATCATAGTTCTAAAGAGCTCCAGGTTTCAGTTGATTAAAATATTTCAAAAATTTTGACAGATGCAACCCTTTACAAAAAAAAAAATTTTTTGAAAACAAATTTGATTTTCATGAAAATTTGTGTACTTAAATATATCTCAGTACGATTTTTTCGTAATTCAGAAGACGATTATAATTGTTGTGTACATTTTTCGAAAAAAAATCCTCATTTTCAACTTTCTTGATACAAAATGAAACAACACCATTGAGAAAGGAGGAAAACTTCCGTAACAAATAATTTTGGGATACTCTACAAAAAATACAAATGAAATTTTTGACGGTCTTGTCTATTTTCGAAGATAGGGCTATTCTGTTGAAAAACTGTTGAGATACTATCATTCTTCGTGTTATTCGTCGGCACGAAGAATAACAATAACGTTACCACCATTATAAAAATAAAAATTTAGTGTTGAACAATGAAATAGCTAGGAATTGTTGAAAAAATAATAGTTTTTTTGCTAAAAAGTGATGAAAACCAATTATTAGGAGTGTGTCTAATGTTTTGATCAGAGGAAGGACACATGTTATTTGTTTTCAATAGTAGAAATTCGATCTGTCAAATGGTGAACAAAATGGCCCTATATTTTCAAAAATAGACGAGACCGCCAAAAATTTCATTTGAATTTTTTGTAAAGTAGCACCAATTTTTTTTTTTTGGAAATGCTGATGCTCAATATAAAGGAAGTTTTACCGAGAAGGGAGCAGAAGTCTTTAATGCACGCGATCTGCTTTTCAATGCAGATATAACACAAATGATCAGGGTTCGGAACCGTCAGAGAGTTGTACAGAATTTGCAGATTCCAAAAGAGAACAAAATTATCTCTAATTCACAAGAACCAGTGAAAATTTTAGGAATTTAACTGGATGAATTTTTTCAATTTGAAACCTCAGTGACAGCAACTGATTCGATGGTTGGGTTCACCGAAATATATATTCGTCAATGTACGTACTGTGTTTGAGAAACATGAGCTTCTGAATCTGTACTATACTCAAATTTAGATATGGCATTTGCTTCTGGGGCATTTCCACACTTGCTCCTGATGTTTTCATAGTTCAGAAACGAATTTTGAGGAATATTTCCCAAATACCCCTCTTGAGTACATGTAAAATCATTTTCTAGTCATTTCATATTATGACAGTCCCGAATACATAATATACAGGAGGTCTGGTATACATTGTACAATCTCGTAACAGGTGGTAGACCAGGTCATACCTTGAGAATAGATCACGAATGGTAAAATTAAATGAAGTATGTTCTAAGTGCCTCAGGGATCTGTTTTGGGGCCTATCTTGTTTCTACATTCTTTAACGATTTCACTGCAATAAATGTTAAAGTATTTTTCAGATGTCCTTCGAAAACAATGCCTTGTATATAAATCAGGATCTGGCAGATTCAAATATGTTGCTATTTACTTCTCTAAATTACCAAATTTATTGATACCAATGCAAAATTATTAAAAATCTATATCGTTATGAAAAATCTGTATCATAATGGATCTCATTTTGAAACGGATTATGGGCATATACGAGGATGTATTGATATCTAGTTAGCCTAGACCAGTTCCCTGCATAAACGAAATATTGCGTTACCATAGCAACGAACAATAACTTATTAGAAGTGTCAGTGTAAAGTTTGACGTCAAAAAAGTAAACCAGAGTTATAGTCTATCCATTCCTAATTGGAACGGCAATAAAAATAAGAGCACTACAAGAGGTGTTCATAATCACTGATGCCCGACAAATGGCAAATGTATATACTACCAGTGCTTTTATTTGCAAAGCGTCCCTGGTATAATCATAAACATGTCTGGGGGTGGGGCGTGGGGTCGTGGGTTCGATCCACCGATTCACCGGTCTCGTGCATGGCATCACACGTTGAAAGGTAAGGGCTGCGTCTTCCCTAGCTCACACAAGTCTCTCGAAGACTTCCGAGGCTTGCACGTAGGGGTGCAATCGATTGACAATTTTAACAACAACAATGTCTGGCCTGTAGCCCCTAGTCGCCCAGATAGTTAGTAAACGTGCCATCAAGGGTAGTTGAGGAATAAAGGCTCGGCTAGCTGGACTGGCTGAATACAAATTATTTGTCCATTTCACAATATTTCTTTATCAGTGCCGTGTGTTCGTTGTAAATAATGAGTCTCCGGGGTGATTATTCGTGTTTTCATTGTATTTTAGTGTTTTCGACTCGGAAATCAAGTACCTGAAAATTATAAGTTTTTCATAATTACTCAGGATGGAAGAATTCAGTTGAGATACCATGTGTCTACTTTTACATTGGGCTATCGATTGCTATGATTGTAAGAATAAGTAACGGAAGAAATACCACTGAAAAATAATATACCGACGCCTATGTCGAGGCGAGAATTCCTTCTCTGTGCTGTTCCAATTGGTATTGGAAATACTATACGCAAAGTATTAAAAGAAAAATGTGTCCAACGAAATTTTGACAACCGAAAAATTGGAGTATCGAGCTATCACCAAGTACCTGTATTTAAAAGGGTTAAGAGGTAAGCAGATTTACGAAGATATGCTTAATACACTTAGTGATCAATGTCCTTCGTGTGCGACCGTGAAAAATTGGACTGCAAGCTGCAAGCTGGAAGGCCAGTTTCTGTGCCAGTCCCCGAAAATATCTATGCAGTTGATGGAATGATTTTAACATACCGTCGAATTGGGTTAAAACGGATATCTGAAGCACTGAATTATTCATACGAACGCGTTCATCATAAAGTTCACGTCAATTTGGACATAAGAAAAATTGCTGCAAAATGGATCCCCAAATGTTTGAATGTTGACCAAAACCGTGCATGGGTAGTAGCATCGCGTTCGATCTGTGCTCGATTTGAAAACGATGTAGACTTCTTAAACCGAATTGTTACTATGGATGAGACTTGGGTACATTTCTACGATCCAGAAACAAAGCAACAATCGATGGAATGGCGACTCTCCGGTTCTCCAAGACCTAAGAAGTTTCGTGTCCAAAAATCTGCTGGAAAAGTTCTTGCTTCTGTTTTTTGGGATTGCCATGGAGTAATCATGATTGATTTTTTGGATAAGGGTAGAACAATAACTGGAGATTACTATTCGACATTACTGACCTCTCTACGGAAAAAAATTAAAGAGAAAAGACGCGGAAAGCTATCCAAAGGTGTTTTGTTTTTGCAGGACAACTGCACACAAATCTCATGTTGCCATGCAAAAAATTAGTGATTTAGGGTTTGAATTACTAGAACACCCCCCTTATTCTCCAGATTTGGCTCCGTCCGACTATCATGTCTTTCCTCAACTGAAAAAAAGTTCAAAAGGTCGTTAATTTTCCTCCAACGAGGAGGTAATAAAAGCTGTGGAGGTCTCGTTTGCAGAGCAAGAAGAAACATTTTTTTTAAAGGTCTAGAGACGTTGCAGGTTCGCTCTAATAAATGGATCCAATTAAGAGGAGTATATGTTGAGTAATAAAATATATTGACATTGAAATTTTGTTTGGTTCTGTAGTAGGCTAAGAATTTTTCAATATATCCTCGTAAGTGTTTTATTAAAGTAGTATATAGTAGTAGGAAAAGTATATAAACTAACTAACTAATGGTCCACTCTATATCATCATACAGCCAAGAACCCAACACAAAGAAAAACTATAAGAAATCACACTTTTCTCGTCCTAAATTCTTCATCCAGACTTCCTCATTATTTCCTTGAAAAATTCGGTGGCCAAATGTATATTTCAAGAAATCTCTGATGGCACGACATACGCGGAAGTAACAAGGCGTCTTTTGTTTTATGCATGCTCGCGCCGCCACAGAATAACTTCAGACATGATGAAAACGTATTTTTTTCATGACAGTAATGCATTATAGAACCTCTGAAGAGAGAAAATCGTTGGAAGCTTTCTGCACGAAATGAATTTTTGCTAAGGACTGCGCCGACGACTTTATTTTCGAGTTTTATTCGTGTCGTTGAGGTGACTTGACACGTGTGGGGTTTTGTTTGGTCTTTTGGCAGTTGCAAAGGTCGTTTCCAAGCACGGTATCGTTGGTATTGTTGCTACAATTCGAAATTGTGTCAAGCTTATTTACAACTTCCAGAAACAACAAATTCAAGTGTTAGATTTGTGGCCCACCCTGTATTTCATCCGATTCAAGAAAATAGCATTCCCAGATGAAAAACCTCAGAAAAAAATCTCCGAATATGAATCTCTAGGAAAGTGCCTAGTAAAAAATCCTTAGAAAATAAATCTCCAAAAGTATAATTAAAAAGCGTAATTATTTTGAAAATTTGAAAATAAAGTCAACCCTGTAGAAATATGGAAATTCTCAAATCCAGAATTCTTGACAAGTATTCTTGGTAAGTAAAAAAAGTAAATGAAACTTTGGAAAATGTATACAAATAGTGTTGTGCAAACAAACTAAAGATAAATACAAGGAAAACTAAATTTATGATGATTGGTAATAGCAAGGAAATAACGAATTTGAAGAAAATGATTGTGAAATAAAAGTAAACTCAATTGAAGTAGTGGATACTATCAAATATCTTGGAATCATTATCGATCGAGAATTGAAATTCAAAAATCATGCGAATTGATAAATAATTAAAACAATTTCGTTTAAAATTCATTATTTTTTCAGATGCTCTAGTTTTCTTTCGAAATGGTCAGTAATATTATATACAACACTCAACTAGTGCTCTACCATTCTTTATTTGCTACAATAAAATGAAATGATCCGTTTATAAACACTCCAGAATCGGGCAATGATGATCTTGGAAGAGTGAAATAGATTTTTGTCGACCAAAATGTAATGGAGGCCTAGCGAAAGAGATGCAATTCACGCATCAATGGAATGAGCGATTTTCTGTGAGTGATACTTCTGAATAACATTCTCCCTTATCTCATTCATAGATGAGAATCTCCAATGGAAACTGGACATTTAATAAATAATCAACTATCTGAATGAAAATGCAAACTTTCACTTTCAGATTTTTTCTCTCAAGTAATATTAGACCGAGAGCCGACCGCTGAAAATGGCACCTGATCGGTTAAAGGACATATATTATTGGAAAAGGTAGTATTCAAATAGATGAAAACAATGAAATAGGAGCCTTAGTCCCCAGCCCGTCACTTGACTAGGCAACCATTTTTTGATTTTTTTAATTTTGGTGTAGTTGCTTAGCTCATTAGTTAAAGCATGATTTTAGCATCAAATGAAAGCTCGAAGTGTCTAGTTTTAGAAAAAAAAATGGTTGCCAGACCTCTGACAGTCAGAAATTTTGGCAGCCCACTTTGAAGAAGGGCAACCCGAGTGTACACTATAACGTACTCCATAAGAAACTCTGTAAGAACATTATATTTGAATCCATGATTATCCCATTAAATTTTACCGACTTATTTTTATATTTCGAATATTTAAGAAATAAATAATAAAATTACTTGTTTTCACAATCATTTTTTTAAATATCACGTATACATAGGTAATTACAGCATAGGAAATAAATTATAGGAAAACAGTTAATATTAAATCAAGCAATTGATTTATTGAAAGTATATAATAAGCTTATATATTTGTACCGTATATTTGAAAATTATTTTATAATTTAGACTTAAATTTTTTTATAACAGATTATGAGGTACATTATTCTAATTACAAATTATTCATTTTCATGTTCTTCCTCTGTAACATAAAAATTATGCTGCTCATCAATTTTGTCATCATTGTCATAGTTTATATTATGGTTTAAAATGTTTATATTATGGTGTAAAAAGCGTGGGTGATATCGATCTATATTCTCATATTTTTTAGTTTAATTTAATCGAGCATTCAAGAGCTCAAGAAAACTTTATCAAGCTCCCTACGCTTTTTTTACATTTGAGAAATTGAATTGTCAATTATTTTTTACTTTTTAGTCCATGGAAAGTAAAGCGTGTTCTTTAGTTTTTTTAAACGATTATTTTTTTTACTAAAAAATCGAAATCTCCGACCCCGAAAACCATACCAATTTTGAATCGAATCTGATCATAATGACATCTTGGAGCCGCCATCTTTATTTATGAATTCCTACAGAAAATTCGAAAATACGACCTAAAAAAACCTCACATACCAATTTTGAATCGAATCTGACCATAATCACAAATATCGTCCGCCATATTGGAGCCGCCATTTTGAATTCATGAATTTTGATTAAAAAAATCATAATCTCTGACTCCAAAAACCCTTATATACCAATTTTGAATGGAATCCGACCATTATCACAACGTCAGCCATCTTGGAGCCGCCATTTTTTTTGTTTTTTTATAGCAAAAAAATGTCATATTGCATTGTCATGCATATAAATTGCGAAGAAAATACTCACATGTAAATGTAGCATTACTTCAAATTCTGCCTTGTATCGCGCTTTTAAGGCGGTGAACTTCTTATAACAGTCGGAATGATAACCAATCTCACCAATTATTTTGGGAACATCAATTTCCCAATATTTGTGTTTCTTAATTTTTCGAAAACGACTCATACGAGTGCATTTTTCTAAAGTTTCTGCATCGAAAATATCAATAAACCCTTCAGATTTACCGCACAGAAAACACAACTTCATGGTGATATAATTTCCACAACACAACTAACACTCCAAAAATCACAATATATCTTTGCTGTAAGATCTGCAAAGAAAGACTGATCAGTGTTGCCAGGAATATTTTAACGAATGTACCAACCTACGAAAACAAAATAGATATCTGGATCATGGATTCAAATATAATGTTCTTACAGAGTTTCTTATGGAGTACGTTGTGTACACTCGAGTTGCCCGTCTCCAAAGTGGGCTGCCAAAATTTCTGACTGTCAGAGGTCTGGCAACCATTTTTTTTTTCTAAAACTAGAAACTTCAAGCTTTCATTTGATCTAAAATCATGCTTTAACTAATGAGCTAAGCAACTACACCAAAATTAAAAAAATCAAAAAATGGTTGCCTAGTCAAGTGACTGGCTGGGGACTAAGGCTCCTATTTCATTGTTTTCATCTATTTGAATACTACCTTTTCCAATAATATATGTTCTTTAACCGATCAGGTGCCATTTTCAGCGGTCGGCTCTTCGCCTAATAGGGTCTTCCTCAATATCTATCAGATGTAGTTCTGTCCAGCGTGGCTTTAGCCGGGGAAGTAGTTGTTTTCTGTTAGATATTACAAAAAAGTAACTTCAATTTTATCGTAGGGTTTTTCTATTTCCGGAGTAGTCATGTATTGATTCAATTTTCAATTGAGAATGTTTCTCTCTAAAACATTATCTTGTTATAAACATATAACATATAAATGAAATGTTGTTATATACCTCAACTTATATGAAAGAAAAAATATCGTCCTTTTCTGAACACCATATTCAGCACATTAGATCTAGAAATGATAATTATATTATTTGAGTCTGTTAAAACGAAGAAATCTCAAAATTCAGTCTTTTTCAAAGGGTTAGGTAATTTTAATGACCTCCCGGATAAATTGGAATATGTTTCCTACTGTCTGCTTGTAATCAATGTATTTTAATCTACACTGATAAAAATACCCGATTAGAGACAAAAAAATCATGCTTTTGGATTATTTTCTCTTCTAACAAAGAAATTGTCTTCGTCCTAAATATTTTGCTCTTGAATGAAAACCGTTGTTGCTTTTGTAATAAATTTTCTATTCTTTTGGCTTCAAATGCTTTTAAGAGAACATTATTAACTTTGTCTCCAGTCCTGCTTGGTTGACTCTTGTCTCAAAACCATAACCACTTGATACAAGGTCCAAATGTGTTTGGTTGACATAATCTACCTCAGCTATCTTCGCCATGCATGAGATCGGGTCTACCGGTCTACCCGAAGTTTGCCGATACCAATTTGAATTTGAGCAAGTCGCAACGACCTGCGCCCGCACAGCGGGCGCATGTGCAGGGTGCAGGTGTCAGCGTATCAGTTCACTGGTCACTAGTTAGCGCCATTCTACGATTGTATTTTCTTATGTCGATGAACTTATGTTGATAAATGGCAAGATTTGTGTTGTGAATAGGTATGATGAGTGAAACCGGTTTAAAAAAAAGTGGTATCGGTGATACTATTCAAGACTGTTTTCGTCCCATGTGTCCCATGTGAGGACTATTTACGTCCACACTGTATAATATTACAATGTTAAGCTATAATATGAAAATTCGTCAATGTAGGTAGAAATTTATTTGTTTTACTTCCTTTACGAGTTTTATGATTTTGTTGGTACCACCTAGAGTTAGTTTTGTTTTGTTCCTTATTCACCAGCAATAACAATTTTTCCCTGATTTGTGTTACCTCCATCATCATTAGTATTTTTATTGAAAGTTTCTGCAAGACGCCTATGAATATCTGAGAGTATTCTTTGATCAGATTTTATTCAATTCGGATAGCGCTCCATGTATGGACGTCTGATGGCTTCTCTTGCATTTCCAAAGGCCATAAATAAAATGGAAATCAGGCATATTGGAATTTGTATAATTTGGCATTGTTATGAGGTTATAACGAGTATTTATAACAAATTTGCACTATACAATTAATAATTTAAACACATACAAAGACACTAACGACTCTACATGCGAAGTGTCAAAATTAATGACAAGCGACTATCCACAACAGTCATTCAAAAATTTTACTTTTATTCAGCGATTTACGAAAAATCATTTTCTATTTTTTTCTCGATAACGGTCGTAGATTAGAGAAAACTACGAGAAACAAAAAAGTTTGCAAACGAACTGAAGAAATCATTTTATATTTTAGAATTCACCAATGGCGCACCGTAAACAAGTTCAGAGGGAGAAAATGGGGCATGACCCATAAAAAATATCACCCTGAAGAGTCTCACAAACATTTGAGATGTCCATTGATGTGAGCCCTATGAAGTAAACTATGTTTTATATTTGTGCCAAATATCTCAAAAACTGCAGGATATATAAATAAAAAACAAAACAAAAATTTTAATTTCAACAGCCCGTAGATCGGTAACCAAGCTTTTGCGGACCTATGTTTATATGAACTTTTAGTCGTAAAATAAGCCAAGGTATCTCCATCTTTCAGATATACATGATGTATAGGAACACCCTGTATATAAACTTTTTTATTTTTTGTCTTGAACTATGTACAGAATATATATTCTAATTATATAAATTGAACTCAACTATTCATCGTATGTACATTTCAAAAATGACCTTTAAAATAACAAATTCGAAGGAATTTACTTTTTTAACAATCAGTGGATTAGAGAAAACTGTATAAAATAGGCAAAATATTTCTTTTTTCTCAAAAATCAAGTAGCTCTTTCGGCAAGCTTGAAGAAGAATTAGATATAACTTATTTTTGGATGGGTTGTTGATAATAGGACATTATACAACGATCTTATAATGAATATTATTATTTCAAATACGAGCAAGCCAAGTTAGCGAGTGTTATAACTACCTGAGGGAATAAAATTCATTATAACGAGTTATTTACTGTACTTTGTCTATGACTAATGTAGTGAAAAAAAAAAGAAGTTTTATTTTACTTCTCAACAAAATGCCAACCACCGCCGTATATAATTTTATAAAGGACCCATGCAAATAGCAATTGCACCACATTGTCCACGAGAAAGACAGCCAAACAAGGTTATCGTCGTAATAACCGTAAAAAAATTCGTTAAAGAAGTAAACTACGTCGATTTTCGTCGAATTGCATATCTGGTTCCGACAGATATGCACAAACAGAAAGTTGAAATTCCTCAAAAGTACAAACTAGCTCAGATATCTCGAGATATAAAAGTTTTGATGCAAGATCCGTCTGGCCGAAATGAGGCATTTCCAAGCAAATTGTCCTGCTACGTCGACTGCAAAAATAACAAGGTTTTCCGCTGGAAAATCCCAGATTCGGTGGAACAGTCTGATGAATTCTGCATTTTCGAGGGAGAAAATACGTACAGAGTGCTCATTTTAGGAACATCCACCAATATTACATAACCTGATACGTAATAGTATATTGCTCATTGTACACTATACTTTTTCTACGACCATCTGAATCATTAACAAATCTGTAATATTTTTAATAATCCTTTTTATCATAAACTCTCCTGCCGTCATTTTTACATGGTTTAGATATTTTTTTCTTTCTTCACCCGTTGAATGAAACATCTATTTTTTCTTTTTGGACACGTACCTACCTACGTCGTGAAACAAATAACATTCAAAATTTTCAAATTTTGACAACTTGGAAATAAAAAAACTTTATGCAGAAAAAATCAAACACTAATCGATTTCATAAAATGAAAAAAAAAATGTGGCTGCGTGGATTTGAACCCTAGCTCCCTCCATCCAAAGTCGATGTGTCATCTGAATCAATACTGCTAGATAGAAAGTATCTGTCAACTATTCAAAAATATAGAATCCGATTGCTAATCATTTTTAATAACTTACTTTTTTCAATCGAATTTTTTAATTATCTACTGATGTGAAATGTCAAATTATTAGCCAGACGTAAACAAACTTGATTCGATATTATTTATGTGCATAAAATTCGTTAATACCTACCTATAATGACACTCTAGTAGTTCATGAAAGTCGTAGGAAATGAAATATTTCGATACAGCTAGCCCGTGGGAAATGAAAATCTGTGTTACAACGTGGTAGGTTTCTTAATCGAAGGCGCAATTGAAATGTTCATTTTTCTTAATAGTCGTAGAAAATTGTATATTGTGCAACAAGTGCAGAAAAGTGCTAATTTCTCACGAGTTTGGAAAAGTTGCGGCACGAGCGCAAGCTAGTGCTGCAATTCAAACGAGTGAGAAATTGCATTTCTGCTCGTGTTACACACTATACTTTTTCTACAACACCCTTTTTGCTAAAAATAATACTATACTATAAGACGGAATGAAATGTTCGTGACTCATTCTTATATTTTCCTCTTGAAGTTGAAGGTAGTAAATTCAATGACAATGAATTAACTTGTTCTCTTAGTTCTGGCAGAGTATTTTCAATTTCAGAACTGTCGCTATCCATTTTAGTTCAATCTCATTAAAAAATGACGGAACAAGAATATTTTACGAATATTTTATGCTTGACTTTTGTTGACATTCAAATGATTCGATAGATGTTGCTCCGTTGCCTAGCAATGGATAGTGCGTATATGGGTATTTGAGACAGCAGTAGTGATGTCTATGATTTTTGTTCAGAATATTATGAATTTGTACGACAATTTCCCTCATATTATATAAACCAATAGACTTTCTTGAAGTTGCCTGATCGAATATCCCTTCGAAAGGCAGAATTTTCAAAATATACTTTCACCTTGCTGTCACGAAAACTGTATTGCTTAGAAATTAGGTACTGAAAAATTTTGGCACAGAAATGTCACTTTGTGGCACAGAAATGTCACTTTGCGGCACACTAATGTCAAATTTCAATTATTGTGAGAAATAATCATGTTTGCGAACGTAAAACTATGCAGAAAAGCATGTTTTGGAGTGTGGTTGTAGAAAAAGATATTTTGTTTGATTCTAACGAGTTGGGCTTTCACACAGCAAATGCGGTTTACCACGCTTTAATTAAATTCAATTATACTATAATAATAATAATAATAACAATAATAATAATAATATAATTATAATTATACTATGAATAGAATATAATTATACCATAATAATTGTAACTACACTTATATTGTATGTAGGTACCTACATTTTTGACTTGTCATAGCACTAAGATGCAATGCTTTGACCAATAAATATCTAATCTAATCCCTAATACGATATGGGATAACTTTTTGGGGTTCATGCAGTGCAACCCTTCCTTCTTCTGTACTGATATTACAGAAAAGGTCTGTAAGGTCTAGGTAAAGTCAAATCTAGGGAGTCGTGCAGAAATTATTTCGCTGGCAATAAGATTTTTAACTGTCGTTGCATTATTTATTCTTGAGACTGTATGCTTGGTGTACAAACATAAAACAAAGTTTGACTTTGTTTCTTCTCCTTATGCTGCTCGTAATAGCATATTTAATGTCAAGCCTACCATACCCTACTCAAATTTAATCAAGGATTCCATATTTTATAATGGTGGTTTATTATTCATTCACTTACCAATAGATATAAGGTCTGCAGATCTGACCAACGTACAATTCAAGAAAACAGTGAGACATTTGCTAGCTGATAGACTCTTTTATAGCTTACAAAAATATATTAACGAATCATTTCAATAATGGGTGGATCTCATTTTATTTTTATGGTATTTGATTTTTTTTGTAATATTTAAATAAGTATTTAACTTACCAGTTGTTATCTTTACACTTATATTTATATACCTATATATTTATATGAAAATAGGTAATTCGTGCCTGACAATAACTGTAGAATTGAAAATATCTCGAGGTTGCAGTCTGATATTGGAATTAAAGTAAACTCTTTGTCATGTTGCCAAGTTTTCGGAAATGTTTATTTCTTTCCTCAGGACAACTACAAAAGTACAATTCAATAAATGGAGAAAAAATATTGAATCTACTTACATAACTTGAGTAAAAATAGAAATTAGCATCATAAAAAGGATGTTGTATATAAAAATAATGGACAGATAAAATTTGAAATAAATTTCAATCAACTTCAAAAATGATGAGAAACAATCAAGTAACTCTACTGGGTATATCAGCATTACTATAATTTTTCAACTTATTTTACTCAAATTATTGAGAACAGTTTTTTTATTTAGGCTGTTACTCTCCTCATTAATTTGCAACATTTCTAAAAATGTCCCTTTAAAAATGTTGTTTTCTATTCCAAAAACACTGACATTATCAAAAATCATTCTATGGTCAAATTGATTGACATGTTGAACCAATGCACATGAATTCATATTTATGTTTATTTTTTGGAAACGAGTATCAAATCATGTATCGAGGATTACCATTTGTTGATAATTTTTGTAAATCCTCATTATAGAAATAATCTACTTAATTTTAAATAATAGACTACAATAATTTAATTTTATAACTTGAAAGTACTTCAATAATTTGATTTAATTATCTATACCTATTTTATACCTTATTATCAACAAATTAGATTAATTTATTGATTGATTGAATTGAATAATATAGTAAGAACAATTCAACATTTTTCTATTGAAAAATTAGAATACATTTGTTTTATTTTAGAGTTTGATGTGATTTTAATAAATATTTCAGAATTAGAATTGTTTGATCCCGTGAAAATAGCAATGAACCTTCTAGAAAGACATCTCTATAAAACGGGTATGTAGCGATATTTGACAAGAGGTGAGACAATTTTTTCTGAAAAACACCAAATACAGCTATTTCACCAAAACTTCGGAAGAACAGGTGCATAAATTGTTGCCGGTGTGTAAGTTCACACCAAAATATCCATTCAAACCAATTAAGGCCAACCCTAACCCCCATCATATTTGCCTAACAGCCAAGAATACAGTCGACGACTATATCAATCATCAATTCCAAAAATCCCCGTGACGAAAACCAATTAATTTATACACATTCTAAAACAAAGTAAGTTTGAAATTAAGCTTTTTTCCTTGTAACAAATTGAGAGGTATTCAAACCGAAGGAGTCGATAAATTCGTTGACACTGACAACCATAACGACTCCAGAAGCGAGGCCAACCGGGTCAGCCAATGCCAACTGGTATACAGGGGCGCGCCATAACTTTCGGCCATTGCGGGTATCTTTTGTGTATTTGATTTTGTTTGGGAGGCTTTTTACCGTAGGTAGATTTCCATGTAAAGCCAGCTTGAAGGTGTTTGATATTCAGAGGTAACATCTTTAGAGCATCTGATACTTGCTGGGATATATTATTTCTCACAAAAACTCGATTTCTTGGTGGTTAACTGAACTCTACATCATGAAATATATTAAATCCACAGGTCTGAAGCGGTATCTGCTTTTGGTTAACTAGGAATAACTTTGGAGCAAATAAAAAACGACAATAGCAAAAAACAAGCAAGCAACAAACGTTGCCTTAAAACATTTTAGGAGGATTGACTCATGTGACTGACATGTTCAGTGAAGCTGAGTTCAGTATCTAGCCATAGTCCTAAATATTTTTATTGTTTCACAATTGGAAGTCATTTTCAATACCGATTTGTGTGGTGTTCATTGAGAGCTCTGTTCATTTTGGACAAAATAACATCAATGTTAGAAAGAGAAACATTCTCAATTGAAAATTTAACCATTACATGACTCCTCTGGAAATAGAAAAAACCTACGATAAAATTGAAGTTACTTTTTTGTAAAATCTAACAGAAAACAACTACTTCCCCCGCTGAAGCCACTCTGGACATTGAACTACTTCTGATAGATATTGAGAAAGATCCTATATAACTTGAGAAAAAAAATCTGAAAGTGAAAATTTGCAATATTCCTACACTGTTAAAAGGATTTTTTGCTTTGATTCAAAGAGATTGTATTCTTGAATGGGTCCAACCAAATATTGGTTTGATTTTTTGACGGATTCCTCTTGGCCACATACATGAATACTATTCTCCTATCAACTTGAAGGTTGAGTTCCAATCTTCACTTTGCACTTGGTTATGAAATATAGAATGGAAGCCATTTTCATTTTGGCAACATTGAATAGATTAAACAAAGCATAGATTCACAACTACGAACAATTTAGTCATGAATAATGGTTTTATTTGAGAATATTTTTATGTTTAATAACTGTATTCTCAATAAAACCAGTTAGTAGTTAACGCATATTGCAGTTTTATTGAATACATAAACAACGCCACTCGCTTTTAGATACAAAACTGTAGAAGACCAAAATATATTCCACTCATTTTCGCAACTGGCCCATAATGAGCCAAATTCAATTTTCGATATTTCATTTTTATTGTATAGGCACAAAACTAACAATCAATCATATATAGTCTAGTTCCAAAATTGTAGATAGTGACCCATCGTCAGTTTACGTGGTTTCAGAGTGCGGAATACACGTAAACTGTCGATGAGTCACTATCTACAATTTTGGAACTGGGCTATAGGTACGCATAGCCTCATAACCTCCTACCCAATACATTTTGGTCGACAAAAATCTATTTCAGACTTCTAAGATTATCAGGGAGGTCGGAAGAATTGGAAAACATACTCTTCAGAAGCAATTTCACACTGTAATGAAGGAATTCTTGGACTATTTCTTGTGCGGTAAAACTTTGAAAATATTTTTCTGACATAAAACCTGTCATGGGTATGGCATGTTGATTTTATTGAAAATATGAACAGGATGTTCATAAAGTCAGTCGCAGATGATTCCACAACTGACTTTATGAACATCCTGTTCATATTTTCAATGAAATCAACATGCCATACCCATGACAGGTTTTATGTCCCAAATCAAAGCCAAAAGTTGTAACGTCCGCATACATAATAGTTGATCCGTTTAAAGAATTCATAGTTAACAGAGGCCATTTATGTAAATCAAGAACAGAAGAGGGCCCAAGACTGACCCTTGCGGTACTCCTCTCTTAACAATAGCCATATCACTTCGTCCTTCGCAATTTACTTTCTTTCGTGTAAGTATGACTTCCTTAAATATTCATGTTACTATTTAGACGATACGTCTAAGTCACTCAGTACGACCCTGCAAGCAAATACACTTGAGGCTGGGTGGTCGCAGCATTATCGGTACAAAAAAAGCCTCGACTGCGTTAACACATGGTTGCTGGTGGAATTAAAATATAAGCAACTTCGTCAAACGACTACCATCGGCGATAAATTGCCATTAAATACTTTATTTATTCGATTATTTCGACCACAACTATGCCAAATGGAATAATGTAACCGTGCGAGGCATCCAGCCAATTACATATTCGAGAAAATTATCGCCGAGATCTTAATTAGGTTCGGACATACCTGGAATTCATATTGGATTATTTCGATTTTTAATTGAGGCATAACCGGAATCGTGGGCTGATGGAAATTATGAATATTCATTGGCTGGGTGATAAAATGGTGGACTATGGCGAACTGTTTTGGTTTGATTGAGATGTGAGAGATTCTTCAACTCATACCTCACTAACAGATCATAATATATTTCGGTCATCGGCAAGCATTCATCGCTTGAAAAGTATAATTACGGTGTTCCCCAAGGATAAGTTCTGGGGCCATTGTTATTCATATCATATTTAAAAAATCTTCATCCATATCTTGGACCTAAGCTGCACAATTGAAATGCATCAGAAATGAGGATAAACTGAAGAAATAATTGAAAAAATTTGTAAACAACAGCTACCAGCTCCTTGAAAGTATGTTGGATAATTGAATAAGATAATCACAGAAGCTTAGATTCAACAATATGACACTCGCCTCACTCTCTTCACAATCTTCAGATCTATCCAAGTCACATTTTCTCTTTCTACCTCTATTTTTTTGTTCTTGTTTCTCACTAACCCTTTAGCTTTTTAGTTATTCCGTAAAGTATTCAACTTTTGTATACAGAAATAGGCTACTATCTGGGACTGAGGCTACAATACAAGCACTGCATAGGTAACCGAAATCCTATAAAATTCTTTATTTAACATAAGAAAAGTCGCATCAAACCTTATATGTGAATAAATACTTACCAGCTGAGACTAGAAATTTGAATTCTCATGAGTCCAATACCAGAATAAAAGATTTTTGTTGAATTATTTTTTTTATACAGTACAATAATGACAGGGTGCCTTTACTAATTCAATGTTTCATGTCTAAATTCGTGTATCTTTACTTCACATAATATTTTATTATTAATTTTTATATTATTACATTGTATCTTCGGTTCCTGTCGAAATTCTTCAAAATTTTTCACACGATTATCCTGACAATTCATTATTTTTCAACATGACAGAAGTTAAAAGGGCTTGTTGGTATTTGATTAATGGTGGTTGTGAGTTCTTTGTTGGTACGACTAGTAAGTTTTGAGAACATTTTTGATAATTGTTGGAAAATTTAGGAGATGCTCTCTTTTTATGAGTTAAAGTAAATCTACTCTTATTACATGCCAAAACGATAGAACGATTTTTCTCCTAAATAATAAAACATTGGTATAGATCTGAATAAGGTCGAAAATAAATTCAAAATTTCAAGACCTTGTTCGAATTTAGCCAATAAAAATAATAAATATACTTTACTGTCATAAAAAATTTCTTCTTGTCGACAAAACATGAAGAACTGTAGAAAAATATTGTGTATAAAATAATTATAAATTTAAAACTAATAATGATAAAATGTTCAATAAATATTATTTTGTCAAAACATAAATATAGGTTAACATGCATATATAGCTATTCACACATATCAATATGGGAACGAAACCAATTTGAATGGAACATTTGCAAGGATTACACCAGGGTGTACCTACATACTGTAGAACAATCAAAAAGAGTAATCGTTAAATTCTTGTAAGCTGTAATACGGCCTAGAGTTCGACAGTCCTTTGATAGTTTTCCTGAATATTTTCATATATACGAGGATGTATTGATATCTAGTTAGCCTTGACCAGTTCCCTGCATAAACAAAATATTGCGTTACCATAGCAACGAACAATAACTTATTAGAAGTGTCAGTGTAAAGTTTGACGTCAAAAAAGTAAACCAGAGTTATGCAATAAATTAAAAGAAAAAATATGTCCACCGAAACTGTGAAAATCGAAAAATTCGAGTATCAAGCCATCATCAAGTACCTGTATTTAAAAGGATTAAGAGGTAAGCAGATTTGCGAAGATATGCTTAATACCTTGTCCTTCGTATGCGACCGTGAAAAATTGGACTGCAAGCTTCAAAAGAGTTAAATTTTCCATTGAAGATGATGACCGATCGGGAAGGCCAGTTTCTGTGTCAGTCCCCGAAAATATCGATGCAGTTCATGACATGATTTCAACAGACCGTCGAATGATGGCTAAAACGGATATCTGAAGCACTGAATATTTTATACGAACGCTTTCATCATATAGTTAACGTCAATTTGGACATGAGAAAAATTGCTGCAAAATGGATCCGCAAATGTTTGAATGTTGTCCAAAAGCGTGCAAGGGTAGTAGCATCGCGTTCGATCTGTCCTCGATTTGAAAACGATATAGACTTCTTAAACCGAATTGTTACTATGGATGAGACTTGGGTACATTTCTACGATCCAGAAACAAAGCAACAATCGATGGAATGGGGACACTCCGGTTCTCCAAGACCTAAGAAGTTTCGTGTCCAAAAATCTGTTGGAAAAGTTCTTGCTTCAGTTTTTTGGGATTGCCATGGAGTAATCATGGTTGATTTTTTGGATAACGGTAGAACAATAACTGGAGATTACTATTCGACATTACTGACCACTCAACGGGAAAAATTAAAGAGAAAAGACGCGGAAAGCTATCCAAAGGTGTTTTGTTTTTGCAGGACAACGCCCCTGCATACAAATCTCATGTTACCATGCAAAAAATTCGTGATTTAGGGTTTTAATTACTAGAACACCCCCCTTATTCACCATATTTGGCTCCGTCCGACTATCATATCTTTCCTCAACTGAAAAAAAATTTAAAAGGTCGTTAATTTTCTTCCAACGAGGAGGTAATAAAAGCTGTGGAGGTCTGGTTTGCAAAGCAAGGAGAAACATTTTTTTTTAAATGTCTAGATACGTTGCAGGTTTGCTGTAATAAATGTATCCAATCAAAGGGAGAAAATGTTGAGTAATAAAATATTTTGACATTGAAATTTTGTTTGGTTCTATAGTAGTTTAAGAATTTTTCAATATATCCTCGTATATATATTTGTGAACCACTAACATAGTTTGGCAGGTAGGTATAATCATTGCTTAAAAAATGTAATAAACTTGTAAGTAATTTAAAAACAAATCTAATTCACCACTAGATTTGCAATACTTCCAAATGGGTACTATCAAAATTTCATAAAAAATATTGATTGCTAACCAAATTATAGCATAATTAAACGTAATTATTGCGTTATGCAACTATTTTGGATGATCGTCCTGTATATCACGTGTGTGAAATATTGTAATTCACAATAGTCCATTATATTACAAAGTTATAATAATATTAAAGATTCGTTTGAAAAAAAATATTTTGAGAAGCATCAGACTTCGAAACTTATATTGTTACATATGATGAGTCGGCCAAACAAAAACTGTCAACGTTTCTTGGACTTTGACTTTGAAAATAATTAGAATGTGACCTTGACATTTTGAATTTCATTTCAAATTTATAGCGGTAAAATACAACTATTGAATTGTTTCTTTAAAATAAATCAAAGTGAACAACATTTATTAAAAAAAATCAGTGCTGCCACACTTTTCAAAATATTCGAATCAAGAACTTTCCACATAATCACTTCTTTCTGTATATCTATTACTGAACAAGACCAAATTCCATCTGGTCTAATCAACCTATAAATCATACAGAAAAAATGGCATGTGAATAACCAAGTGCTTACTTATACCTCCCTATACATTCAAATCAGTTCCACTAGAGTATACCTCATTGCCTTACATGACCGAATTGCCAGCACGCTTAAAGCAGATTACCGACATACCAATTATGGATACTTTTGTTCTTTTGCCGCTCATGCAAATCCAACTAATCTAGTATGCAAATCATTATTTATGATGGTGCACAGCAAATTCAAAGCAGCAACATATAAAGTCACTGAAGTATTCGCAGAACTTATAGTAATTTCATTATGTCAGATGATTTTTAAGTATACCAAAGAAATATATCAAGGCGTAGATGGGACACAGCAATTTAATTTATTTTTCGAAATTCCGGCTTGTACATTGAAGTTTATGTGACGACAAGTGTCAATACTGAACCTAGCAAGTGGGGGACGTGATGCGTCCTGACAGATTTTGTCTAGTCTGCCCAATGTAGACTTTTTCACAGTTTAAACATGGTAATTGATGAATGACATAAGTTTGTTCTAATTCTGAAAGATGTGATTTTGTTTTAATTTATTATTTGTCAGACATTTATCAGTGTTTGTAACCAAGGGATTACTTGGTTATTTTCTTTGAAATTTAGTTTTTATTTAAAGTTTTTGCAAATTGCTTGTAGAGTTTTTTATTTTTTGAATTCAACAGTTTCTATGTATATATTAATATTGTCGATTGTTCTACTGAAAAAATATCTAAGTGACATTGACAAATAGTTTAGGAAATATAAAAACACTGATAGTCCAGTAACTCTTCATAACAATCAGCATTCGATTCTGCTTCTTTCATGTCATTAACTAGAGCCTCGTAGTTCGCAGTTTAGAGTGATGAGGATGTATCATCAGCAAATTGCGTAATCTCAGAGTCATCATCAGTCTTGAAACCAATCACGCAAATTGTTTGTTATCAAAATTGTTTTTTTCCGTTAACCAGCTGTCGTCCCCTTTCGAACGGCAGCCCTCAGAAATCGAAACTTGTGCGAGCAGATTAACGAGGTCTTTATGCAGTAGTTTCAAGTCATAAGTCATGACTGTTTGGAATAATCGATTCAACCAATCATTGACGAACGTTCTTCCTTGTGACTAAAAAATTATGACTTATGACTGCTGCATAAATCCACCATTATTTACCAGCTGCATTACAGCGTCTGTTGTCGATTTCGGAATCCATATTGGTAATCTGGAAATATGTTATGTGCCTCAAAGTGTTCTACTAGCTGCGATTTTAGAGCGGCTTCTACTATAGTTTACCGAATGTGGGACGTATACTGATAGGTCTCATTTTACACAGTTCTTCAGATTTTTTTATATAGGGATAACTTTTGTAATTTTAATGGCAATCAAGAAAAGTTCCGGGTTTTATGGCCTCATTGACCTCCGTCACAAATCTAAGCATTTATTTTTTCGTTTCCAGCACAATTTATAAAAAGCTTGTTTTTAAATATTTTTCATAAAAAATAATTTTTGGATTCAGTTCTGTAATATTCAATTATTATTTACTTCTTTATGGCTTCGATATTCAAATCACCTTCATTTGTTTCTCTTCTCTTGGGATTCCGCCAAAGTAATGCTGTAAATTTTGTTATTGAACCTGTTTAATGTCAACATTTGGCTTAGTTCAGACTGAATAAGTTATTGCGCTGAGGGAAACACCTGAATCCAATGATAATCTTGACAAAAAAATCAAATCAAATCTAATTAAATATATTTCATTGTCGAAGATCAAACTCTTGTATAGTGGTCTCGTCTCGCATCCTCCACTCTAATCTCGTCTCGCTTCTCATACGAGAGTCTCGTAAAAGGATCAAAGTCTCAAGATGCCTAATTTTATTGCTTGTTTCAGTGCATTCAGGAATACTTAAATACTTGCTACAATAGAAGAGAAAAATACAATTATTGAAAGATAACATAATGTACAAAATAAAACTTAACATTATTTCAGAAATGAAATAAGTAAAAAATCAAAGTAAAAAACAGCCATTGTCCTCTCGGTCGCAGATTATTTTATTTTTCACCCAGTCGTTTAGGTACAAGAAACATCGTGCTGATTCATTATTTAGGCGATTTCGGCGTTTTCTTATAATTTTCCTGGTATTATATAATAATTTCAACACTATTTTATCAAAACAAATTAAATTTTAGATACCCAAACGGGGTCTTTGTGGACCCCAGAGTCAACATTTTTGCAATGTATCACTTTTTAGTAACATCAGGAAACATTGGCGTCAGCTATGCGTTCGTCAATAACTCCTTTAAAAATTCAGTCAGTTGGCTGTTGCTCTTTGATGTGTGTGAGTCAAGATATTCCGTCGTTAGTTGTTTGGGGTCTCTCAACGACCCCGTTTGGTCATTTAGAGGTGCCGCAAAAATACAAATAGGACTTTGACAGCAAAAGAACTTCAGTATATATATTAGTTCAGACTATGAGAATCAAAATTTACATGATGAAGATGATCAATTTATCCAGGAAACTACTTCCGAAACGGAAGATGAAGTTGACAAAGGGAGCAGAATAATCTGAAGCTGATGAAACTATAACTGATTTGAGTGGTCCTCAATATCTGCGAAATCAGGTGTAGAATGGAGTAGCCACGTTTCAACCAAACCAAAATACTGAAAAGAAATATTTTAGATAGACGATCTGGTACAATGCAGTGTAGTAAAAGTTAGAATATTTGTCAAATTAAAATTTTCACCATTTTAAATGTGTGAGAATTTCTTAAGGTTATTTTTTTTTTGAAAATGTTAATTTTTACGATAATTATATCAATTTCTGATAAAAACATCAAAAATGATAAGAATAATCTAAACTTTAGGATTCAACTATTCTAAAAATGGTATAGGGTCCTTCATAGAACCCGCTTGGGTATCCATGTCGATTTGAAGAGCATGGGTATCTAAAGGTTTGTAGTGGATACAATATCTCCAATAAATTTTTTTACTTCATTTTGAAAATATAAAAATGTATTTTTTTAAGTTTCTTCATTTATATTTTTCTTAGGTTTTCAAGTCCGCACGTAGATATATTCAACTGCGAGACGCGATACCTCACGCACGAGACTCGAGACGAGACCGATAAAAGTCTCGTCTCGTCTTGTCCGTGTTTCGTCTCGAGTCTCGTCTCGGAAACGAGACGAAACCATGCGAGACTCTCGAAAACGAGACTCTCGTACGCATGACTAGTCTTGTAGGCAAAGCATTGTAGATCAAAAATATACAAATAACATATACATATAAATATCACTGGTCATAGGTAGGACATTCACGAAACAAATTATATAAATACAAGTCCAAAAATACACGCACAAGTAATTAAATAAATACTACAGATTAAACAAGTGTTTAAGATATAAATAAATAAACCAAAATTTTGAGTTACAGTTTTGTGTTACAAAACCGACACATTTCTGCTCACTCATTTTTTTTTTGTTTTTTTTGCATAGACTGCAGTGGTCATCAGCCCTTGAACATATGTACATATCTGGCACTACAGAAAATCTGTTGCTCTGTCACATCAGTGTGCTTTTAACTTGATTCCGGAAGAGAATAAGTAGTAATTTTATCCTTTTTGTTCGAGTGGGTAAATGATTATAGATATAGGCTAGACAATGTGCTAAATGAGCAGGGGTTTGCAATGTTCCCTTGGTTTTGTGTTGCACATGTACCTCAGTGTTTTTTTTTTTTAAGAACAACATTAGAGTTCGAAAGGTGCAGGCTAGAAAATCCCCAAAAATCTTTTCCAGAACTGGGAAAAATAAGCTGTCCTTGCATTCTCAAAATTGAGGTCTCTAGCTACGGTTCTTATCATATAGCATCCTGAAGCTTGATTTTTTGTGAAGACAGCCACATGCTCTTGAAACCATTATTTATTATCAATATACCGGATGGCTATGGAAGTTTTGCCTACGGAATATTTCAGTTATTGTGTGAGGTAGGTTTGTGAAATTTGGAAAATCGATATAATAACAGGAGAGCTAGAATTTCAGCATATTGCCATGACGAAGTTACTTTCCGGTCTAACTGGAAGTAACATCAACTTTCTTATTTCAAATATCAACCCTTTTTTTCATTCTTTTCACGTTATTCAGCATTCAATTTCCTTTCTAATGACATAGCACAAGTTGGTATCTAACTAGAAACTAGATCAGAAAAAAACAATCATTGGAATTCACTTAGTAGGCCGTGGAAGCAAACTGAAAACCAAAAACTGATAAATTGGCCATTAAAAGCATACGTCACTTAATAATAGTTGCTACTGCTGTAATATTTTCAAAAATCAATATTCTGTAAGTCCACAACTAAAATAGGAACATACAACTTTTTCTTGCCTATACTATTCAGCATGACCATTCCTTTCTAATGATATAATAGAAAGTTATTTTGTTAAATGAAATACCAAAAAATCCAATTATTCTTCAAATAACAACAAAACAGATTTATCGAAATAAATATTCAAATTTATAGGATTAAAAATAAAATAAATTCAAAACAAATGTTCGAAAAGCAATACATTTATTGACAATACATTTATTGACTTTGGTGATATTTATGTGAAACGTTTCTAAATATAGGATGTGTTATCTTGGAAAGCTCTCTGAATTTTTCCTTCTAGCTCATGTAGAGTTGTAGGCTGTGTGAAATAAACTCTATTTTTGAGATGCCACCAGAGAAAAAAGTCGCATGGAGTCAGATCAGGTGACCTTGGTGGCCAACAACCTGTGATTGTCATTAGAAACAGCATTGAATGCTGAATAACGTGAAAAGGTAAAAAAATACGGTTGCCATTTAAAATAAGAAAGTTCATGTTACTTCCCGTCAGACCGGATGTTAACTTCGTCCTGTTAATATGCTCAAATTCTAGCTCTTATGTCATTATATCGATGCTCCAAATTACACATGCCTACCTCATACAATAACTGAGATTTTCCGTAGGCGATAATTCCGTAGCCACACGGTATAAGCTATAGGATAGATTAAACGTGCCCCTATACTTAGCGCTCAAGGCCTATATACATTATTCATTAACTTTTGTTTTCTCAATCCTACCAATACCATACATAATAATTATCAATGAAGATATAACACAGACTATAAACGCTACTCGGAGGAAAGAAAATACGGGTTCTATACTATTAACGATCATAAACTGCCGCTGCTGTTAAATGGGCTGAGAGTAAGCCCAGCGAATGAATTATTAGATAACTGCATTTCGTATGCAAAATGAAAATGGCTCCCGGCAATTGGCGCGAAAGTCACGCGAGAGAGATACGGCCATTTCTCGTAAGAGCGTTTAACCCAATTAAATAAATAATTCATGGTTTTATATTGTTACGGGACCAAATTATTCGCTTCGTATCCATATATTGTCTATGTACTCGTTTCATAGCGTGCTCTCATGTATATGCATGCATCCGCACTGAATAATTAGCCAACCATCTCTCACTGTATATTAAGATCTTTCAAATGCATTCGACACAGTAAGCCATGATACACTCAAAGAAATAGTATGGGATAATTCAAAGAAAAAAAATGTTCCGTCAACTATATCGTTAATTTCGTTGAATGAAACAACTTCAATGATATTTTCAATGAAAAGGTGATCGTCATAACAACTGGTTAAACATTGTTGCGGAACAAAATCAATTTAAACCTAAATAATGGGTGCATTATAATCAATCATTTTGTCATCCAACTGTTAATTTGTGAAATTTTGTCGAGTCAAACTAATAATAGTATTCCTTCAGTTTTCAACTATTATTGGTTTATAATTCTAACATTATGATAGTTTGCTGTACTATTATAATTGGTAAACGAACAAATATAATCGTAAAATTAACCAACACTTCTGTTATAAGATGAATTATACTAGTATCATTGTTTGTTGTACTATTGTAATTGGTAGTCAAACATATATAATTGTATAATTGTACTACTCTTTTGTTCATAAATAAAACTTGACAGAATTTTAGTTTGCTGCACTATCATAATTGGCGAACAAACAAACGTAATTGTATAATCAACCTGCCCTTCAGGTTGTAAAAAACCTGAATATAGTTTTAGTCTATCCACTTCGAAGAATTGAAATATTCTGTGCTTTTGTGTGTGGCTGGACGCGTAGAGTATATGGTTTGTTCAGGTTTGTGCATGTCCGTCTGGGTAATCTCACACCATTTCCATTTGAGTTTGAGCATTTCATTCAGTTTAGTTCATGCTGGTGAGTAAAGATGGATTTCAATAATTGTGAATACACAGAGTTAGTAAATTATGAGATCATTAATCCTAATTATGTTTCGGAAGAAGTGGGAACTGTTTTAAGCGATGAAGAGTTGGCTTTGAAAAAGTTGCTGAACAGTTGGGGATTTGGACACTTATTTGCTCTACTGAAATGTAAGTTATGATTTATTATATTAAAACAGAGCAATGTTAATTTTATAATAAGATATACCTACCTATTGTATTCACCAAGGATTACTTTGTGTATTATTAGAAATTCTACTTATTCTTCCGACATTCTGTTTGTATACTGTTAATTTAATGAATAATTAGATAACCTTGAAATTGCTTTACCAGCCAACTGAACTGTATGTAATAACTGTTTTTGTTGAAATAAAATTGATTTGATTTGAATTTGATTTGATATGTACAAAATATTGAGGTTCATAATATGTGTGACATATTGAGTAAGATTGTGCCACTGTATTTTGCTCAATTTTCAATACAATTAGTACTTTTCATGTTACTACCAATTTTGTAGCAGATATCATGTATAATTTTTTTGAAGGTGTTTGTAATTACGATGTTAGTCAAGTTTTGAATCATTTAATAAGCAGCGAAATGTTATTTTCTTTAGACATTTTGAATAGCCGAAAGCAATATTTTAACATTGGACCAACTGAAATTGGTATTTTTTTTTATTATGTTATTGCTTTGTGATGAATATAATTTTAGTTCAATGCTCATTTTGTTTTTCTATATCATACTACTTTTATTTATGTGTTTTATCTCTGTTAAATAGCAAAAAAATAAATAAACATTTTCACATATTCTGTTTTTTATTTCATTACGAAAATTTGGGATTATTACAGGCATCGACATCACACATATTTTGATATCCCCCTTGTAATGTTTATTCGAATACCTAACTCATGGGGTCTTTATTGAAATATAGTTATTAAGATGAATTTTCGATATTCAATTGAGTGTGAATATCCCAGAAGCAATTAAAAGTAATGTCAATATCCCTATGTATATATCAGGATGATTTTTAATATATACAACATTCCATTCATAACTGATATATTTTCAAAATCTGATATTTATTTTTTGTTTGGTAGCAGAATCTAATCATGATTAAAACCTTTCAACAGTGGGTGGTAACAAATACGTAAACACTCTATATATACAGAATGGTAAGAAACTGATAGGTATGCCAAACAAAACACGGTCAGAAAACAAAAAAAAGTTTCTGTACTCAATTAAGTTGATGAACTAACAAAAAATGTTCAATAAACTACTCATTTAGTTGTTGTTCTGAATATAATGATTACTGAACAAAAAAATTGTTGGAAAACAGAAAAAATAGGTAATTTGCTCTCATTCTGTTGGACAACAAGATGATAATACTCACAAACTACTATTTGCTTGTGTAACCAAAAACATTTGTTTTGGTACTTGAAAATGGTTAATTTTATAACGAACTAGTATTCCTGTTCGAAATTACGATATAAATAGTATGGTGACTAAATATGCATGACCATTATTTGCTGGTTGATATAAATACTAAACTAGATAGGCGCAATTTCATATGCTCTTTTTGGTTATTCTAACCTATTATTTTCTTTGAGTGTATGCTTAGATATTTTCAAAGACCTCTCTGATAGACCTAGAAAGTAGAGTATGGCGTACCACAAGGCACAGACCTAGGTGCAATTTATTTTAATGTTTACATAAATAGCTTATTTAACACGCACAGCAGTGGTAAGATAATCGCATATGCGGATGACACTGCTATATTTTATAGCACCAAAGTCTGGATAACATAGAAATTAACAGTCGAAAATGACTTGAAAAGCAAAGGGTAGTTCCAGAATTCTTGAATCAACTTTACCCACCTTTGATACGCTTTATGTGTCAGATGACTTTATTATTGAATCGACAAATCTAGATAATCACCCCAATTGGAACTCTCATATCAAATAACTGGTGCAATCTCACATTTCTGGGGCGCTGTTGGTAAAACTTTAAATAACAGTCTCAGATTCAGAAGAATAGAACCAGATTTTCTTGCGTAGTTCCATAACTAATCGATGCATTTTTCCTAGTCTTGATTCAAAAGTGTTTTGTAAAGATGTAGACTTGTTACATTATGTCCTATTTCTATGTTCTACATCAAAGTATATACAATATACAGGGTGTTAATTAAGTACGTTGACAAACTTCGGGAGATGATTCTTTGAAGGTTTTCAGGACGAAATGTTCATATAAACATATGTCCCAAACGGCTTGGTTTTCGAGATACAGGGTGATAAAAATACATTTTTTTCAAGATTTTTTAGAGTTAACTTCGACATTTTCTACAATAATCAGTTCAAATCAGGCAAGTACAATCCATTCAATAGTACGCACGATACAAAATAATGCATTTCTCAAATAATTCACAGGGTCCTCCTTTTTTCAGAGTCAAGCTTTGTTCAACCCTTCAGAATTTTTGTTTCCGCCGCCACTGACATATTATGAGAAAGGAATAATGAATGTTGTTTCATTTAACATCTTTTTGCTCTCTTGATGTTTTTCATTTACTTGTACGGTTCAGAAGTTACAATGAAAATATTAACGCAAACATTTTCCAGTAACGCATAACATAAACAAATTTGAGAAGCAAATAGTCTAACAAACTTGAAGGGTGATTCTTTGAAAGGTTTCAAGATGAAAAGTTCATATAAACATGTCCCAAGCGGCTTGGTTTTCGAAGTAATTTTTTAGGAGTTTTTGGAGTTTACTTCGAAATTTTCGACAATAATCGATCCAAATTAGTTCAAATTGGACAAGTACAATCCATTCAATAGTGCGCATGATATAAAATAATTCATTTCTCGAAGTGTCATTGCCACTCTCCAAAGATTAGCGCGTGACGCAATACGTCATTTTGTTCTCATTACACAAATAGCTATTATCTGCTCGTGTAGAGAAAATGTAATGTTATGGAGCTCCCATACATTTTTTACCATAACTCAGGTTGAATATGTATTGCACAAAGTTAATTATGGCAAAATAATTTTGGACATTTTCAATAGTGAATAACTATATTATCAAATACTAGAGCAAAGTAACATAAATTCCCTAGGAATAAAATTAAGTTCAGAAAAGGACCATTATTGAAATTGATATGTCAGAGCAGCTGCTGGAAATGGCCACCGTCAACTTCAGTGCATGCGTTTATGCGCCTAACCATAGACTGGCGGACACGCTCAAAAATACCAGTGTTTCTTATAATTCCGCATGACTCCTGTATGCGATTCCTCAGGTCTTCTTCACTTTGAACTGGAGTTTGGTACACTAATGATTCAAGGTGCCCCCAGAGGAAAAAATCAAGTGGATTCATATCGGGTGACCTTGGTGGCCAAAGTTGTGGCCCACCACGCCCAATCCAGCGATCAGAATAATTCTCTTCTAAATATTGGCGTGCAACCAATCTGAAGTGTACTGGAGCACCATCATGCATAAACCAAATTCCAATTCTTTCCCTCAGTGGGATCTCTTCTAGGAGTCCAGGTAAGATGAATTCAAGAAAATGTCGATAATGGTAACCATTGAGTCTATGAGGCAGAAAATGTGGCCCGATAAGGAAATTCCCTACAATTCCAACCCAAACATTCACAGAAAACGTCTCTTGAAAATGGTTTTCAATCACGACGTGTGGGTTTTCATCAGCCCACATATGATTGTTGTGAAAATTAATAATGGCTTTACGGGAAAAGCATGCCTCATCGGTGAATAACACTTGAGATAAAAACCATGGATTTTCCAACAATTTATTTCGAATCCAAGTGCAAAAAGTTAATCTCTTTGGAAAATCCCTTGGCAGAAGAGCTTGAACACGCTGTATGTGATAGGGATAAAGTTGTTGCTCTTTTAAAATTTGCCATACCAATACATGGGTTACATTAAACTGTGCCGCAATTTGTCTTGTACTGGTGTCTGGATGCTGCTCAATTTCGTTAAGTACAGCTTCTTCTATCTGAACTGTTCTAACTCTCCTGGGTCTTCCTATGAGAACAGCAGACCTCTTGAAAGTACCCGTTTCACGGGAGTGAATATTGATGAACATTTGTGTGCTGGAAATATGACGTTGTGGAAATCTTTCTAGATACATTCGTCTGGCGGCACGAGCGTTACCATCAGCCATTCCATACATTAAGTGCATGTCTGCCATTTCTGAATTTGTATATTCAACCATTTTATCCAAAGGAATATTGAATGAATCTGCTTTATAGCTTGCTCTAATGAAGAATTAACAATGAGACAGTTTCTCAACTTTCGATTACTGTCAAGTTGTTGATATTTAAATAAATGAATTAATATCAAAGCCCACTTTGCTATTTTTATGAATTCAAATTGATTACAAAATTTCTGCGTTACTGCAGAAGAAAAAACAAACCGAAATTTCTGATAAAATAATGTACTCCGTACGGAAACAAAAATTTGTTTGATTTAATTTTTCGGAGTTATGACCAGAGATTCATAAATGAAAATCAAATGTGTAATGATCTGCGACTATTAGATAAACCCTATTAACTATCTTCCATTACAGGATTACCTTTCGGAAGTTTTTTATGTTGAAAAGGAAACGTTCAATTGAAAACTAAAAAATATCTTTTTTTAAAATAACAAAAAATTTGTATGAGTTCTCTATCAAGACTGATGGGTAAAAACATTTTTAATCAAATATCTCATTGAAAATGCACATTTTTACCATTAGAATCTTCAGGTTGAAAGTTAAGGTTTTCCCAATATCTGTCAGATCTAGTTTAATATCCAGCGTACCGCAGTGACGGGGAGATAGTAGTTTTCTGTTAGATATCACAAAAAGAAATCACATCTTTACAATAACAAGCTTTTATTTAGCTTCACTTGTAACTAACTAACAAACAATTTAATAAAAGTTGAATTTGACCCACTTCTAATACTCCGAACAATTTGAAATTTGGCAGGTTTCCGTAATTCCGGTGACAATGCATTAAAAAAATGTTTATTAAAAAACAAAATGGCGGCTCCAATATGGCGGACGAGTTTTGTGATTATGATCCGATTCTGTTCAAAATTGGTATGTGATGGTTTTTGGGTTGGAGATTTTCAGTTTCACATAAAAAATAAACTAAAATGTTAAAAATGAAAATTATAAAAAGAAAACATTTTAAAGTTTTTATACAATACACTGAAAAGGAAAAAATAATTCATTTCATTGTTTGATCTAGGTAATCTTGTACAGAAAGATTTTGATACTCACAGAATAACCTACAAAAAATGAAACAAATTATTTTTTCATTTTTAGTGCATTTGTATAAAAGCTTGTCTTTATATTTTTTATTGTATAATTTTTATTCATCGTAGATTTTTCTAATTCTGAAAAAATATTTCCATCAATTTACAATAATTGAAAATGTTTAATTTTCAAATTTTCTAATGTTATGCCACACCGGAAAATGTTTAAATTAATATTTTCATTATAGCCCCTGAACCGTACAAGTAAATGAAAAAATGCAAGATATCAAAAAGATGTTAAATGAAACAACATTGATTATTCCTTTCTCATAATATGTCAGTGGCGGCGGAAAAAAAATTCTGAAGGGTTGAACAAAGCTTGACTCTGAAAAAAGGAGGACCCTGTGAATTATTTAAGAAATGCAGTATTTTGTATCATGCGCCCTATTGAATGGATTGTACTCGCCTAATTTGAACTGATTATTGTCGAAAATGTCGAAGTAAACTCTAAAAAATCTTGAAAAAAATGTATTTTTATCGCCCTGTATCTCGAAAACCAAGCCGTTTGGGACATATGTTTATATAAACTTTTCGTCCTGAAAACCTTCAAAGAATCACCTCCAGAAGTTTGTCAACGTACTTAATTAACACCCTGTATATTTTTCAATGTTAATTTTGATATCTTCCCGAACATTTCTCTCATCTTTTGAATTGCCACTTTTACCCACCGACATTAACATTTTCACTTATAATTTTAAAGTATTTTGTATAATTGCTAGTGGTTCGCACGAGACCAACGAGACGAGATTTTCAAGTCTTGTCTCGTCTCGCCGATGAAATAATAACAGCCGTATGCATAGTCGATTCCAGCGACTCGCCGGACTCTCGTTGCTCGCTACACAAGAACTATAATGCACAGTCGAGCTCCAAAAAAGTGGTACATCGCTAGCGTTTCGCCAAAATGTGACTTATCGCGTAGTTGTTACTTTTTTGGAGCTCGACTGTGCATTATAATGCCTGTGTAGCGAACGGCGAAACTCTGGCGAATTGCTGGCGATTGACTATGCATACGGCTGTAAGACTCTTATCAAGTCTCGTCCCGTATCCTCCACTCTTATCTCGTCACGCTTCTCATACGAGAGTCTCGTAAGAGTATCGAAATCTCGGCATGCATAATCTTATTGTTTAGGTCCAAGAGTCGGAAACAATTACATCAATCATATTTGAGAGTAATACATCTAAACAAAATAAAAACTTAACATTATTTTAGAAATAAAACGAGCAAAAAAAAACAAAAGTAAAAAAACCCTCAGTCCTCTCGGTCGCCAATGATTTTGTTTTTCATTCAGGCGTTAGGCAAAACAAACTTTGTGCTGATTCATCATTAAGCTGATTTCGATGTTTTCTTGGTATTATATTATAATTTTTAACACTTTTATATAAAAATGAAATAATGTAGTGGATACAATATATTCAATGAAAGAATTGTTTTATACTCTTCAGTTCATTTTGAAAATATTATATAGCGTTTTTTAAATTCTTTAGTATTTATATTTTAATAGATAGATAGATAGATAGATTTTATTTAACCACTTTACATAAGTTATATGTTTGTAGCAAGTCAAGAATTACATATATGTCTAGACATAGAAGTTAGATGCTAACATGCGCTAAAACTACAGATCAGCTAGAACATTGAGATTAAAATCGAATTAAATTACGTATACATGTCAATAATAAAAGTTACATATACCTACATAGTATAGGTTGAAAACAAAACAGTTCCAAATGACAAAAACAAACGTATTAAAATTTACATAACCAACCGGATTAAAATTACATAGGCATGTACAAAAATGTAAAATTATATATGCCTACATATACCTAAACGAATGTGGTATATAAATGATTAGGAATTTGGGGTGAGCATCATGAGTTCATGGTTGAATGAGAGGTATTCCTCAAATGAGTAAAAGCATTGTGACAGTAAGTGATTTTTTACCCATTTTTTAAATTGAATAAAATTTAGTGATTTTATAGCAGGTGGTAAAATATTAAAAAATCTGACATTTGGAGAATTTTGCTCCGTGACACACAGTCGGAATTTAGGAGTTCTGATTTTACTTGCTGCTCTTGTAGCATGGTTGTGGACATCACCATTTTTTGAAAAAAGATCTATATTAGAAAAGGTCTGCAGTAAAGACTGATAGATAAAAATACAAGGGATTGGTAAAATTCGATATTTCTTGAATAGCGGCTGACAGTGCGCATGGTAGGTTGCACCATCTATGATTCTTAGGGCCTTCTTTTGGAGCCTAAATACTCTAATAGCGTGTGCAGCGTTACCCCATAGAATGGTACCATAGTTGAGGTGGGAATGAAAGAGAGAGTGGTAGGATGATAGTAATATTGGAATACTCAATATTTTTTTTAGTTGTCTCAATAGAAATAGTTGTGTGGAGAGTTTTCTGCATAATTGGTCAATGTGGGCCGACCATTTTAGCCTGTCGTCTAATACGATACCAAGCACATTGACTGTATTATTAGTGGTTAAGTTGTTATTTGTAGAGAAGAAATTATTTTGGGTTTTTTCTTGATTTAGTTTGAGGTTATTTGCGCTGAACCAGGTATATACTTTATTTTTTGCTTGCTCAGTAAGATTGTGTAGTGTGATAGGGTTAGAATGAGTTTCAACTAGTGTTGTGTCGTCAGCGAAGCAGATACACCCAGATGGGGCCAAGTAATGGAAAATGTCGTTGAGATAGATAATAAATAATAGTGGTCCCAGCACACTTCCCTGCGGGACTCCGTGGTTTATGTTCTGGAAATCAGAGAAATTGTTTTCGATGGCTATACATTGAATTCTGTTATCAAGATAGGATTTTATCAGTTTCAGAGGTACCCCCCGAACACCATAGAAGTTTAATTTATCGAGTAATTTATCATGCGATACGCAGTCGAACGCCTTGGATAGGTCTCACAAGGTTATTTCAGTGTGTTCTCCATTCTCAAGGCCCTCGACTATTTTCGCAACAACACAGCTTACAGCCTGAATCTTGGAGCAGTTTGGCCGAAAACCAAACTGTCCTTTATTAAGAGTTTTATGTTTATTAAAAAAGAGCATCAATCGTTCCTTTAGGATTATTTCAAATATCTTGCCGATTATCGGGATTATGGAGATGGGTCTGAAGTTTGTGGCCAGATTGGGGTCTCCTTTCTTATATATTGGTAGTACCTTTGTGATTTTTAGATTGTCAGGGAAGATTCCATGGAGGAAACATAGATTGATCAGAGTAACTAGGGGTTCAATCAGCAGAGACGCTGTCCCCTTTATGATTTTACTATTTAGATAGTGTATATCAACGCAGTTTGAGTTTTTTAACGTATTTATTGCAGCCTTTACCTCTTCTTGGCTTACTGGACCTAAGAAGAGTGAGTTTTTTGTTTTGGGAAGGTCATTTAAAAAATCGCTAGACGATTGATTTGTGTCAGGTAATGTTAGTATTATTTCTTCTGCAACATTAGTGAAATACTCATTGAAATCGACAGGACTTAATTTAGTTTTTCTAGATTTCTTCATTTCATTGTTTCTTTCGTGATTCACTAACCTCCATGAGTCCTTAGCTTGGTTTGAAGAATTTAGTATAAATGTGTCGTAGGATCTTTTTTTTGATGAGGTCAATGCCTTATTGTATCGGGATTTGAAGATATTAAATGCATCTCTATCTTGTGGATTTTTTGTCACATCACATATTACTTTTATGGATAGTAAAGTGTCTCTCATGGACCTTAAGTTGTCGTTAAAAAAATTTACAGGAGGTCTGTAATTATTAGTTGATTTTTTTTCGGGGAAAAATTTAACCACCAAGGATTTCAAGTCCTCATCTGCAAGACGCTCGTACGAGACGCGAGACCTCATGCACGAGGCAATTAACAGTCTCGTCTCGTCTTGAGACCATGCGAGACTCTCGTACGCACCACTATTAATTGCCGTATTTTTATGTCTGTATTCAAAATCAAATTGTAAATTGTAAATTATTTTCCCAAAATTCCTCTCTCCTTAATACTTGTAACATGTTATTGTGTATATTTATTACATAATCTGTATTGGTTCCAACTGTTCTATACGCTACTATTTTAGATATATTTAAATGTAAAATTATTGTGATTATTTAGTTTCGACCTGCATAAGAATTTTTTAAATTCTTTCTGGATATACATTATTGTAAAATTTATTCATTCACGAAAAAGGCACCCTCCGTACAAGAAATTACTTATCTACACTTTATCTTTATAAACAAGTGTGTGTGTGTGTTAGTAGTGAGTTGGCATCAGAAGTATTCTATTTTTCACAGATTTTTGTAATTGAAATTATTCTATATTTTTAGATCACACTTAGCTAAAAATTTAATTATTTCATTATACAGGGTGGGGCACCGAAAACGAAACAGATCGAATATCCTCAAAACGCATGTGTTGTGAATAAAATGCAAAAACAGGTCGATTTTTAATCCAAGGGGACACCTTCCCATCATAACCTCAACTGTCATAGAATTATCATTCTTGGAGAGATTGTTATCCTTTCTCAATAATTTCAGTATCATAACTGAAGACCAGCACGGTTTTGTACAAAATAGATCGACCACAACTGCAATTCACTCATATGTTCTTAAAGTTATTAAGTGTATTGATGCGGGCGAGTGTCCTGTTGGGGTATTTTGTGACCTCAGCAGAGCATTCGATTGCATCAGTCACGGTATTTTATTGAGTAAACTGTCTCGGTACGGAATCCGTGGTGTCACTCATGAATGGATAACAAGGTTTTTGAGTAAGCGTAGTAACCTTGTCACTATTGGTAACCATCAATCATCGTGTATTGAATATTCTGAAATAAGAGTTCCTCAGGGTTCAGTCCTGGGGCCTACCTTATTTTTACTGTATATCAACCATATTTTGAAGATTTGTAACGGCTCAATTATTGTTTACGCTGATGACACATCAGTTATTATATCAGATAGGGATGAATCATGTATACGTCAGAAATGTAATAAAATTTCCTTCGAAATGGACCAGTGGTTCAGAGCTAACTCACTTTATCTAAATACAGATAAAACAAAGTGTATTCGCTTTCATAATAGACAAAAAGAAGTAAGTGAGTGACACTGATTTTGGTGACTTACAGTCAGTAGATGAGATCGCACGATTTCTTGGCTTATACATAGATGAACATATTTCCTGGGGAGAACACTGTCGAATCTTAATCAATAAACTGAATTCTGTGTCCTACCAATTCCGTAATTTGAGAACAGTTCTGTCTAAAGATCAGTTGCTGATGCTCCACTATGCTCAAGTAGACTCCAGACTTCGATATGGCATCTGTCTTTGGGGAAGGTCTTCGGGAGCAAATAATGTATTTGTTGCGCAAAAGAGAATACTCAGAGTAATGTTTGGCTTACCATCTCGACAAAGTTGTGTTGATGTATTCAAAACCTGTAAAATTTTGACGCTACCGTCACTTTTCATCTTTGAAGTTTGTGTTTATATATTCAGTAACTATAACAGCTTTCCAATCAGACCCAGCATCATACACATGACACAAGAATAAAAACTCAGCTGAATATACCTTTTTCTAGGGTTCAAATATCTAAAAACTGCCCTAATTCACTGGGTCCTTTATTATTTAATAAATTACCAGACCATGTAAGAAATACTCAAACTTTACCACGTTTTAAAAAATGTCTTAAACAATTTTTAACTGATAGATGCTATTATAAAGTCGACCAGGCACTATAATAGTATTTGTAAATCCACTGTGTTTTGTTTGTTATTTACATGTGTTTTGTTATATATATATATATATATATATATATATATATATATACCGGGTGATTCTCCAAGGTGGCTCACCCCTATAACTTTTTTATTATTGAAGATAGAAAAACGAAATTTGGGGGTTGTGTATTATAGTTTAATTTACATTTTTTGACATATTAACTTGCTTTATCGTACTTCCGGTTCGACCGGAAATGAGCATAACTTTCGATTTTTAAATGGGACATCCTATATATTTTTACTTATTTCGATCGAGAATGACATTCTAAATCCAACAACACCTCACTTGTCAATATTTGACAAATGAAGTAATTTTTATTTCAATTTTCATTTTTTGATCTAGAATGCCATGGATCGTGTAAATCGCTTCATTCTTGATCAAGTAACATGGGAAAAATACGACTTTGAGGCTTTTGACTTCACAGTCGTTGAAAGAATTATTCAAAAGTCTCAAATATGAATTTTTCCAGTTAACGTGAATTTTTCAAATGGAAAGGGGGTGGCTCGTCGGCTTTTTGTGAAAGATCATTTTCTTACGAATAATTTGATACCACACACTTTCACTTTATTTTCACTATTTCTGTGAGCGATTGCAAGAAGCGACCATACCCAATTACAAATAATACGTATTCGGTATGCACTGAGTCCTGTTATTCTAGTTATTCAAGACAAACAATTGAAGCTGTTGCTAGGACTATACCTAAACAAATAGGCCAATGAATATGCTGTCACTTTCGAAAATTATTTTGTTGCATAGTTCATAATTTGATATGGAAAATTATACTAGAAACGAGAAAATTGACATGTTGCTAATTTACGGAGAAGCAAATAAGAATGCATCTGATGCAGCTCGAATTAGTGAAAATAAAGTGAAAGTGTGGGGTATCAAATTATTCGTAAGAAAATGATCTTTCACAAAAAGCCGACGAGCCACCCCCTTTCCATTTGAAAAATTCACATTAACTGGAAAAATTCATATTTGAGACTTTTGAATAATTCTTACAGCGACTGTGAATTCAAAAGCCTCAAAGTCGTACTTTTCCCATGTTACTTGATCAAGAATGAGGCGATTCACACGATCCATGGCATTCTAGATCGAAAAATAAAAATTGAAATAAAAATTACTTCATTTGTCAAATATTGACAAGTGAGGTGTTGTTGGATTTAGAATGTCATTCTCGATCGAAATAAGTAAAAATATATAGGATGTCCCATTTAAAAATCGAAAGTTATGCTCATTTCCGGTCGAACCGGAAGTACGATAAAGCAAGTTAATATGTCAAAAAATGTAAATTGAACTATAATACACAACCCCCAAATTTCGTTTTTCTATCTTCAATAATAAAAAAGTTATAGGGGTGAGCCACCTTGGAGAATCACCCGGTATATATATATATATATATATATATATATATATATATATATATATATATGTGTATATATATATATATATATATATATATATATATATATATATATATATATATATATTTTACAAATAACTGAATGTTATCAAATACTGTTTATTTTTAATTTAGATTAACGACCACTCCTTTACAATATTTGTATTGTCTTTTTTGGAGAACAAAATTATTATTATTATTATTATTATCGTACCTCTCCCCCAATCCTAACAATTTGAATAGGGAAAGTAGTAAGTGTGATACATCATTGAAAAGGTAATATCAAAAGGAATTCAGCAATGTTAATTTTTGCCACCTAACTTTTTATTTTGGCGCTCTCTTGCGGGAAAAATAACTGTTCCGTATTCCAAATTATAATGCTGCATTTGCAAGCTATTTTAACATAAATTCGGTGACAATACATTATGGAATTTTCCTAAGAGAAAAAACAAAATGGCGGCGCCAAAATGGCGGACATGATTTGCAAATATAGTCCGATTCGATTCCAAATTGATATGTGGTGGTTTTCGAAGTCGGAAATTATGATTTGTTCGTCAATGCAAAAAAACAAGATGGTGGCTCCAAGATGGCGGACGAAATTTGTAATTCTGGTCCGATTCGAATCAAAATTATTATGTGAAGATTTTCAGGGATTTTCGGCGCGGTAAAATTCTGATTCTGTATATGTTTTTATCATTGAGAGAAAGTAGACTGGTAATATTTATAGGAAGAGATACATTCAAGGAGATCAGTTTGTTCAAGAATTCAGTAATGTTCTGTGAGTTTACTCATTTCAAAACAAACATAAGGTGTTTTAGAGTTATTTATTCCTTCAAACTGATGGTTTGCAGATAAACTATATCACGTGATTCTCCCAAGTTTCATTACATTTCAGATGAAAAACAAGGGAACGGCATTCATTCCACCGCTCAAAAACCATTTGGGTTGATTAAAACTTTACAACTCGCCAAACTCAATAAAATTACAGTGGCGAACGAATCTGAGTAAATCTTCATAAAATGGATATTGTAGGTTGGATAAATTAGTTCAGATTGTTCTAAACTTTTTCGAAAATGATCATATTATGATATACAGTGCTAGTCAAATTAGCCAGTAGGTACTGTTGCGTAAACTTTAAATTTCAAGTACCTCCACAGAAAAAATGTAGTGGTGTGAGGTCCGGTGACCGAGCTGGCAATTCTATCGGACCTCGTCTTCCAATCCATCTACCACGATAATCCCCATCTAGGTAGCGTCTTACTGCACCATAATATTAAGCAGGAGTACCATCTTGTTGGAACGGTATTTCAAAGTTGCCGAAATCATCTATCTATCTATCTTCCAGAATTTCAAAAATTAACAGGTCAATTGCGTTTTTGAACATCTCCAGGTACAATTCACCGCTAATTTAGCATTGAGAACAGGAGGCCCAACTATGTGGTTTCCCAAAATACCTGCTGTCGGCTACAGTACGTACAATTTTACCTAAACTTAAACGTCTCTTTAAACAATATAGAAGAAAATATTCAAGGTATAAAGACTTTTGCAAAGACTTTACAAAGTATAAAACGTCAAATTTTTTTACAATCAATCAGAGCTTTTATTAATTGAATACTAAACTATAATTATAGTATTTATTTAATTTATCTATCAAAATCTGACCCTACAAATTTAATTAGTATAAGTGTACCTAACCGTTCAAAAGATGAGAAGGGAACTTTTTACTAGCACTGTATTCACATTCAACATTTCGCACAACCAATCGCAAGAACCATTTCAAATGATTTTCAGTAATGAATAAGTTCTCAATGTTAATCAGGCGATTTATATTCAACTGTGTCATTCATATCTTGTATCTAGAGATACAAATAAAAATAAGGAGCTATTTATAATCACAGACTTTTTACATTATTCAGGAAGTTATTTGAGTTATGGCAGTTAGGCATGAATTCTAATGAGGAAGATAAAATAAATGACTTTCGCACGATTTACCTGCTATTTTTTATGACAGAAAAAGTTGTGAGTTTGTCAGATTATAACTTAAGAACTAAAAAAAGGCAAGCATTTGGAGATCGTATCATGGGTCGTGGTAGAGCGTCCGCTACTCAACCATAAGAGCGTGGGTTCAAGTCCCAACACGGTCACAGGTCTCGTGCACGGCATTACACGTTAAAAGGTGAGGGTCTCGTCTTCCCTAGCTCGCATAAGTTTCTCAAAGACTTCTGAGAGTTGTCCGTCGGTTGACGGAAAGAACAAATTTACCAAAAACAGATGAACAAAACTTTTATTGCCTTTTGATGACAGCATCGAAAAGAAGATACAGATAATTCATACCTCTTTTGGAGAGTTTTACTTTTCACATCCAAATGAGGACAGAAAAAATTCATTCATTCATAAGAAATGTGTTTTCCGATGCTATAATTAATTTGTTCTATTGATAGTTGAATTATTTTGTGGCAATTCATGTTTAATTACTGAATGAAGAATGTTTGTTTCTAATTTCTACCAATTGAAATTCAGTAACTAATACTGATAAGAGCCGAAACCGGTCGTACAAAATAAGCCAAAAGTCAAGGCAAATAAAACAGAAGCTTTCTTTATCCAGTAATTAATAATAATAATAATAAATAATATTTATTTCAGTTGATAAAATTGCACCTGGTGTAAATCATGATACAATGATAAATCTAAAACATATCAAAAATCATTAAAAATAATAAATAGTATCAAATATTAGATGACGAAATAAAATATTAAATGTAAGGGGAAAAATTCGTCAAAAGTTAAATACTTTTTATCAAAACTTTCTTGAAACAGAGTAGTACAATGTTGTGGTGGTGATAACCAGTGTTTTCTCCTTGTTTGATAATCATATGTCGTTCAGCCATGGTATTTTCACTTTTAAAAATGTATATGCAAGTTTCTAAAATATAAATTCCAGCCACAGTTGAAATATTAAATTTCTTAAAAGAATTCCCCACATGAGTCTACATAGTTGATTTTACTTAAAATCCCCACAGCATATTTCTTTAAAATTAACTCTGCTTGCAGAAGAACAATTACCCCAATTCATTATACCACATTTTAAGTGTGAATAGAGATTAGCTTAGTATAGGATCAGCAACACCTTCATACTACGATGATTTGTCATAAACCGAGTCATAAACCTTACCACTAAAGGTGGATTCCAGTCCAATTTGTCATCTATAGCTTGACCAGCATGCTTACCTGTTCAGACATTTCGACAGTGTTTTAAAAAGAGTCCAACTTAAACTCTGACTACGTAACGTGTAAAGCAGTGCACAGGTTTTAGAGGTGTTTAACTTCAGGTTATTGAGCTTTTTCTGCTTTGTTTTTTAGAGCAATCAATCTCTCTCAGCAACCAAAATGTTTGTATCATAAACATAACATATTGTATGTGTGCCATCGGAGTTGTTATTACTGTTTAAATGTCTTATTAGGTCATTCGCAAGGACTATATGAAGAAAGGGGCCCAAAATTGATCCCTGTGGAAGTCTATAGAGTATATTTGAAGCACTATTGCATGTTTCATCGAGTCTTATCAATTGATAAGTGATTTATTATTTTTGATGATCGACGACTTATATGGACAATCCTGCATTGTTATCTTGTAATATAATTCGTCGAGCTTATTACCCCCAAAGTTCATTGTCGGGTCATCGCATTAAACGTTGACCTAGGCAACCGTCTAGACAACGCAACTAACTCTATAAACATCACTTTGTCCCACGGGATAAGATAAATAAGCCACTAGTCGAAGCCACGTCAAATTATCTAGACGCAACCAACAGGACAGTAAAACCGTGAACCGTTCAAGCGAATAACTTGAGCGAATTCAACAAAACTAGCATATATATAAAACCGCAACAAAATTAAACTGTTTATGCCCAAAACAAGTTGGGAATGCAAGAGCGACAATTACTTCGGTGAATGAAGCTCAGGCGAAAATTAAATTTAGAAAGGCGGCACGAATGAGCTCGAACAGTGGCGGGGGAACGGAGAAAGCTTGCTCATGTTTTATCGATAAAACAGCGATTTAACGAACAAATTCAACCCAATGAAAAACCATATTTATTTCACTGTTTTGGCAGATTATGAGTTCACAAGTCTACAGCAATTGTTTCGCCTGGCTCTACAACTGGAAGCTAAATTTTGAATCAATCAGTCAGTAATATAATTAATAGAGTTAATACTTGATTCAGTTCTCATCACATCCCACAAAAATAATTTTGAACAAGATTCTGGATCTTTCTCAAAAAGCACCTGGTGAGGATCATACCCTACCTGTTTTTATGTGCTCAAGAAATTTCTTTCATTCTATTCCTATTATTCAATAAGTCAATCAAAGAAGATTGTTTCCTGAAGATATGGAAAAATGCATTTGTAGTTCCCATCTTCAAATGTGATAATAAATACATTTTTGAAAACAATCGACCTCTCTTAAAACTCTGTTTAATTTCGCAACTTTTCGAGTCAATCGTTTGTAATTATCTCTACTTTGATGTTGGGTCTTCAATCAATAATGGAATTATGAGCAGCACGTATTTGTGAAACGTAGCTCCATAGAATCAAACTTTTTCAACTGTACTGAATATCTCTTGAAAAATATGGACAAGGGCTACCAAGTTGATGTCTATAATAATGATTTCAGCAAGGCATTCAAAAAGATTCATCACGTAATTCTAGTTGACAAGGTGATGGCTTAAGTCGGTGTATAGAGAGTGATTTGCTAAGATTTGCTAAGACGGTTTCAGTCCGTTTTTACAAATAGGTCGCTGGCACTTACTCTGGGATAGTTCAGCTCTAGACTTGACAATATTACTTCTGGTGTTTCCCAGGGGTTCCATTTGGGGCCTCTTCTCTCCAATGTATGTCAACAATATATCCCGCTGTTTCTCCATTTGCAATGTGCAAAATAAACAAGTGGTATTAATGAAATTCCCAGTTACTTGGTTAGGCACTGTGTCTATGTAATTTCCAAACCGCAACAAACCATTTTCAATCTTGTAATAAAATCTAATTCATTCCCGGACATATGCTACAAATCGAATGAATTTTTTGCTACCAGTGGAGCCCCACAGGGAGACTATCTCGCACCCCTTTTATTTTCTCACTTTGTCAACGATATATGCGACAACAAAAGCATCAGCTTACTTTACTTTGAGGATGGAATTAAATTGTTCAAAGTGATCAAACACCCTGAGGACTGCATACTTATTCAAAGTGATATTGATTCCCTGCATAAATGGTGCCTAGACAATAAACTACATCTCAATATTCAAAAATTAAAATTCGCAACGTTCTCGCTTTGAAGTAATCATCTAAACTTCAAGTATTCAATAAATAATATCCACCTAGAGCGCGAATAACAAATAAAGGATCTTGGAATAGCATTTTACTCAAAATAACATCAGCGGCAAAAATAATGCTCGGAGTCATCTATAGGAACTGCAAATACATCACCAACAAACAATGCTACCTTCTCTTTATACACTTCATATTATGTAGGAATGCTTTTTGAATACAGGTGTCTAATTTGGTCTCCATATTATGAAAGTCAAGCACAACAGTTGAATCTATTCAGCGTGTGAATGAAGTACATGGCTTATTAAATGGATGTACTTTACCCTGAACAAGGCATAGACAATGACATTTCACTCAATCGATTGAACCTTTTGTCATTCAATGATCGGAGAATATATCGTTCATGTTTATTTGTTTATAAACTTATTGACTATCAAATATATTGTTCTTAGCTATTATCACTGTTGAATTTTCGACCTACCTCGTATATATAGCAGAAATTCAAACTATTTCTACCTTCCTACACCTAGAACAAAGGTCTTTGCCAAATCACCTTTATACCTTCATCCAACTTTAGTGAAGAAACCGATATATTAAAATCAACCTATAAAACCCTTTGAAAACAAAGATGAAGCAAATACTATATAAGAAAAACAAAAATGAGTGGAGAAAACCTAAACTACTCTTATATAATAAATTTATTGGAAATAATGATTTGAAAACTGACTACACTTATATTAGATCATAAATAATTGTAATATATCGCTCTCCTATAATTGAGTCATGACCCTGTTTGGACAGTAACGTTCTTTTTTGAAGTCATTTGACTACAATCGTACTGATGAGAGCCAATAATGCAGAAAAACTTGTTAACGGTTACATATAACTTGCAACAATTTGTCACTGTGTGAAAGAAAAAACTTCATCAAGGCCCCCTGTCGAAAATAAATGTTTACGCCTCTGTGTCGGAGATCAATTTCACAGTTTAATTCACTCTATTCTCTCTGACGGTTGGAGTCACTATTTTTGTGGCGAATGTAAATTTCTGGTGTAATAATTAATTAAAAATTTTATTTGCAGTTGCACTAAATGGGCAGAAAATGACGAGAAATATTTGGCGAGCATTGACGTGGATCCCCGAATTCAAAGAGCATGTTGTCACGTCAGCAGTCAGGAAGAGATTCTTGGATATTTCCTTGCGGTCAGCAGTCGTAAAGAAGAAGAAAGTTAATGACGATGATTAAAATGACGACTGCTGGTGATTCAGTAAGTAGAAAATTATGAAAAACACAGTTTTCTTTTGAAAGCTAGCCAGTTCCCGTTCAATTGTAGATCAGTTGTAGATTGATGAATAAAAGTTGTAAAAAAATCATATTGACAGGAAATTCAAAACCATTCTCTAAACTTTTCAATGATTTCCTTATGATGATTTCCTTATGATTCTTAAAAATGATAATTAGAGGTTTTAAACTTGAAATTATTTGCACTCTCAGAGGAGGAAGTTTCATAAACCGCTGTTTTCAAATAACCTTGCAAAAATAAGTCAATAGGCTTCAAGTCTGGACATCTTGCCGGCCACTATATATGTAGCACTTTGTCTTCCCAATCCACTGCTAGGAAAACATTTTGTTCGGCGATTCTTCCAAAGGTACCGCCTACTATGAAGAAGCTCCATCCTGCTGAAACTACAGATTCTGTTCACGCAGCACCATATTTCCAACTTCAACCACAGTGCGATATGTGGAACAATTTTGTTCTTTAGTAGGTCGATTGTCCACGAAAATATGTCTAGTTATTTAATTCAATGCGATATCCAGAACACACATCGATCTTTACAGTAAACTTAGTTTGGTCCCCACGAAACACGTAAGGATATTCAATGTTTCAATAGCGAATTGTTGTGTTCATTAACAAAACTGTTTAAATAAAACTTGATTCATCACTGGAACAAATATTTCAAAAATGTATTGCTACTGTATCGTTGTTAAATTTCGAGGTCATGATTTATGTCAAAGTGGTGGTTATAATTCAGAATATGATTAGCAAATGAGCAATACAAGAACGAACTAAACTCTAATGGTAGACCCCTCCCCCCTCCCTTCTCTGTGACACTCATTTCATGATAATTGGGACCTTTGTTTCTTGCCGTCAGTCTCCCGCCAGCCCCTTGCAAATTGCAAAACTAATCAAGTTTTTAGTAACTGATTGTGTGAGTGACATGGAACGTAATCACTATCCGTCAATTAATCATTTATGCATCTTATTACTTATTATTTGTCCATTTCCAGAAAACGAATCTTCAAGTTGAATTGAGTTATGAAATATATAAGAATTATGATTTGATGATATATAACTTCATTATTCTTCTATAGGCTACGTAATTAGGCATATTTGCAACTTCAATAAACAAATTAACAAGTTCTATTGTTTTATCTCCAGTGCTAAAATTTCCGGAATAGCTTCAGAATAATTTTTTAACTCATGAATGGAACTACAATTCATTCAGTTATCCATAGTATCCATATGTGAGAGAGCATAGTTATGTGAGGAAGCTCGAATCAGTGAAGATAAATGCTCGAAAATTGAGTCTGCAGGGGTTCAGCAGAAATCACTTTGACGATGTTATTTTGAATGGATCATTCCAATTTTTTTGTTCAACATAGATAAATGTATAAGTGAGGCATCTCTCGGAGTACTTTTTCGAAAAAAAAATAGATCCTGAGATGAAAGTTAGTGAATCTGGCCTATTTTTTCAGTTTTTTTTTTATTCCAAAAATTACTTCGAGATATGCCTAGATCCAACATTCGAAAATCGGATGATGAAAAAAAAATCTCGAGTTTATTCAGCGATCTCCGAGTATTTTGTTTTCTCCCGTTCCTTGTTTTACTAGTAGTCAGTAATGAGGTTAACCCCTCTTAAGAGTTACAAACATCGAGTCCAGAGTTTCTAGACTTATCGATAATTTTGGTATGATCCAATTCCCTTGTTTGGATCTTACCACCACTCTGGCCAATATATTGTGAATTGCACTGTGGATTAGAGCAAGAAACTGTGTATGGGAAATCCTGATTTTAGTGTTTATCAATTTACTAACAATGTTTTATATGGTAAAGAAGGAGTTATTTATGTTACCATTGTAACGGCAAAATATGTTTTTCATATCATAGGATACCTTACCAAGGCAAGGAATACAAAAAAAAATGGATTAATCAGCGCTAACTGATAAATTTGAAAAATGTTTTTATCGAAATTCGGATGTTAATGATAACCATTATTTTTGGCTATTTGTTTGATCATATTATTGAGTTCACGATTGAATTTTTTTCAATAAAATGGTGGGTATACTGAATAATCTGTGAATTACAAAGTTGAAAGCAGGAAACTTAAATGTTGGGAGGAATAACATGAAGAAATAAAGGTACCATCGAGCCAATATGTGTTAATTCACTGTTAATGGAAAAATTGAATCTGTTATTATCTTTGTAAATCAAGAGATCTAAAGATGATAGAGAATTTCCATCATGAATATGATGGATGGGTGTAAGGAATTTAGAAAACTGAGCAAAGAATCGACCTCCCGATCCAGAAAGAAGTTTTATGAACGTGGTTCAAATTTGGTTATATTTGTTGATGTTATGGGGAAAAATTTCAGCTAACAAGTTGGATATTGGTTACTGCCCATAGCTAAGACATAAATTTGAGCAAAAAAGGAATTATTGAAATGGAAGAAGTTTTTTTTCAAAACCGTGTCTAATAGAGAACAAATATTAAAAAAATTAAACGGGATATCAGGCTCAAATAAGAATTGGCTGACTAGAAAAATGCAATCTCCTGATTGGACCCAGTGTCACAATTTTCATTCTGTTTTGAAAGCCGTTGTTTTTTGGAATTTCTTCCTAACGTTTCGATAGCGCGAAAGGCTAGCTTCTTCAGAGGCTTATACATCATGAATAATCTCAGATGACTGGAGATTCTGTCTGCGAAGATTGTATTTATTGTGATATAGGTAGTCTTGTGCCCTAATTACAGTATCTGGACATGACCCCTTTCTACCTGCCAGCTTAATGACGTTGATGTCCTTTGTTATTTCAGAATTGCTTATTACCATTAAGCATATTTTCGATAATATTAATTGACACCTTTTTGCCTGCTGTCTTAATGTTGTAGTTTTCATTTGTTATTTTGTAATTTCTAATTATGCACTGGGAGAATTTTTTCCGCCCCACTAGCGGCAATTTAATTACCGCCCGTTTTAACGGGAATTTACCTTCGAGTGGAATTTTGCATACCATGTGTTATATCACCTTTGATATTTACTCTGATCAACTCTGTGCACTTCTTCGATGAAACTTTACGTTGTGACATAATTTTACGATGGAACTTTACATTGTTATATTACTTCAGAACAAAAATTTGCATTAGAGTTTTACATTGTATTATTACGGTTTGATTCTCTAACGTAAATAATTTGCAGTGGAATTTTACATTTTAATATTAAGGTTGGATTTTTTAACTTGAAAAATACACTCCGATGTGAATTTGCTTTGGAATTTCATAATGTGGGATTACATTATCATGAATTTATACAGTGAAGTCCGTTACTTTAAGACCTCACTGTATATTTTTTTATTGTATAGGTAGGTACATTTTGTCTTTCATTCAACACACCATAGATGTATCCATCAATTTGAGAAATTTGTCTCCAGATCACCAAAGCACTCGATTTAAGTTTCGCTAATAAAACTAGCATCATCAAGACTGATAATAGTCTCCAGATGAATATTTATAGCAATATACAGTGTTTTGGTGAAGTGGAGATATATTGCTCAAATTTTTGAGTGTTGAACATTTCCAAAATCCTCAATATTTTTCCATCCACTTCTATACCTTCATTAACCACTCTGGCTGAATGGCAGAAAGATTGACCCCGTATTATCTGGGTAAGAATCGTCTAGCACACTTCATGAATATACTAGAAAAAAATAATTGAATCTGAGGCATTCAGTCGTAAAACAAAAATTCTATGTTTTATAAGTATAAACAGATTCTGTCCTTGTCTTCATTATCTTACGATATTTCGGTTAATTATGCACAGTTCTCTTTAATAATTGGAAATGAAAATAAATTTCAAACAAGCTGAATATTTAATTGCAATATATCAAAAAACTGAAAACATTTTCGAATAATACATTGTATATCATAAATTAACATTAATCATTATTAATATATTATAAAGATTTATGGGCTGGTCTTCCTATTCAGAGAGATTGTCCTAAAAACAAAAAAAAATTATATTTTTCAACAAGCCACAGGCTTTCCATCGCCTTGTTAATTCCTGAAACAGGGCAGAGACCAATTAAATTCCATTTAAATTATCATAGAATATGGACTATTTTCGACAGCTAGATGCTTTCTATTCGGGAAAATGTCATTTTACAATGATGGAACAAGTACTTGTGGAGGTTTTGGTGTACGCTGTTTTTTTAAAGAATTCGAATTTTTGGGAGCAAGTGTCACAAATAAACTCAGCAATAGCCAACAATTTAAAAAAAAAGTAACTGTATGTTAAGAAAAAATGACCGAGGAATTTATTGGTTTCTCCATAATATGGGATTCATTAATCGAAAATTACACGTTTCAAAACATATAGGTATAACTTTTAAATAACCTTTCAAAATCAAAAGTTTTGATGCGATTAAGTCATTTTTCATATGTAGGTACTCAATTCATCATATGATATCGGTGTTTCCCACCATCGCAGTCATTTTGAGGTTATACTTCTCAATTTCATTAGATATTTAGACATTATGAAGAAGAAACCTGAATGCAATCTCGTAAATATCATGTAATGATTTCAATAAAGTTCTTACCTTGTATTGGTGCTGCAATGCACAAAATACACTCATTACTTATCACTTGCAATGCCTCAATACCTCAGTTGGACACAAAGAAGAATGAACAGGAACGTGTAGGAGCTGGCTTTATCCTGTGGATGCGTAATTTTACAACCAACTCGAAAATTTACGCCAAGACGGATGTACATTCCAGTTGCAGGTGGAAGTTCTTATAGTCGAGGGATATTCACACAATTACCTTCAGTATATCGAAGAAAATTTTACGCACTGAATGAAATATCATTTCAAGTGCGTATAGATACATCTTGTAGTTTAAAAATTGAACGATAGAAGTAAGATTCCCATGAATCTGAAATAATGTTCCACTCTAAGCATTGAAAATACATTGCAAATTTAAAACAATTTTCTAAGAATGGGATTCCATATTCGGTTGAGGTTAACAGCTTCTTCTTTTCTGTTGAAATTATCCGTGCGTTTGTGGATCTCTATTGCCTCCCGTACATGTCGGCTATGGTATCCCTGGTTGGGGGCGAAAAGTTTTACGTCGTCAAACAGAATCTTGTGGTTTCCTTCACTGAGAGCGTGTTCTGCCACTGCCGACTTGTCCGTTCGGCCTAATCTGCAGTTCCTCTGATGTTCCTTCAGCCTTGTTCCCATCGATCTTTTTGTGGTTCCGATGTGTACCTTTCCGCAAGCGCATATGGTATGCGATATACCCCCGCTGCAGATAGTGGGTCTCTTTTGTCTTCTGCCGACCTAAGGCTTTGTTGTATTTTCTTGGTGGGTTTGAAGACCGTTTTTATGTTGTGTTGCTCCAAGAGTTTTCCAATTCTGTCTGTGACTTTAGGAATATATGGAAGATACGCACGTGCAACTATCTGAGCCTCCTCCCTATTTTGTTTCGTAGAAGTCCTCGAGTTCATGGCCCTGTTGATTTCGGGTATACTATATCCGATGGGACATTCAATTATCAAAGTATGAATAAACTTTTAGTTTGGTGATTTTTCCTCCTGGTGATTTTGTTTGCAAGGGATTTTTTTTGATGTTTTTTCTCTTTCTGGGGATTTGTGATGCTAGATTACTTTTCCAATTGCTTTTTTTCTTGTTACCCTCGATTCACTCAATCACCATTCTTGATTTTTCACTTCTTACATACCTATAAAATTTCAATCAGATATTTGAATCGTTGGGAACGAATATTCAATAGAAACCAAAACCTGTGGAATATTTTCTTAATGTCGAAATATCGCGGGACTACAAGTTTTTCTCTTGAAGCCAAACTAATTATCTGAAGATATGTCCGCGCACCAACCGGCTCAAATAACTGATCAGTGATCACTATCGCCGCATCGCTTCTAATTAACGAACCACTTTAAAAAAAGTATTCCCGAGCTAATCACTCTCGCTCGTTATTTACCCACGTGTAAGAGAGATCGTTCAGAAGCGTTTCCGAGTGAACGGGCAATTTAAAAGTACGGCTTTCAATCTAATTGAAAGTCCTCACAACAGACTGCCGCAGTACACCGAGAAAAGGGTATTTTTGTAGATGATAAACCAATTTATTTGAACGTAGTTAGCTCAATATTAACAATTTTGTTTAGTATTCACATAACACACAACACAACTATTTCAGAAATACCTACAACGAGAAAAACGGTCCAAATGCACTAGTGCACTTGACACTATTTTGATATTAGCAATAAGTTCTTCACTTATAAAAAAGAACACTGACAACGAAGTAATTTTCATTATCCGTGGTGGTCGGCTGGTAAAAGCGTACGCCTCGCAAGCGTGGGGTCGTGGGTTCGATCCACTGATTCACCGGTCTCGTGCTTGGCATCACACGTTAAAAGGTAAGGGGCGCCTTCCCTAGCTCACACAAGTCTCTCGAAGACTTCCGAGGGTTGCGCGTAAGGGTGCAATAGGTTGACGAAAATAACAATTTCAACAAAAAAACAACAATCAAAGTTTCCATACTTCAATCAACGGCAGCACTTACAAATAACTTGCTCCTTGTCATAATCAAAGATATATAATTGGAATGTCATTGATAGTTGCAAGCACAAAGAGTGTTCCAAAAACTCTTCGATCTGTATTTAGTCTACTTTGGTATGACAACACATCTTAATAGAACCTAATGAATTGAACTCCTACTATTTCAGTATGGCGCGTAAACTTACAGAAAACGTATCAGCCCCCAATTCACCCTAGAGTACATGGGCGATTTCGAGATTATTTTTATTTTAAAGGAAATGAAAAATAAAAACTCTTCTGGTATTGATGAAATTTCAGTAAATATAATTGAAAACCTTCCTGACTCAGCACTACTGACCTAAGTAGAACTTATTAATATTTCCTGTAGAACTGGCAACTCTCCCCATTTTCTGAAAACATCCGTGGTTATTCCCATTCACAAAAAGGGTAGTGAAAGCGATCCTACTCTCTCTTATACCTGTCTCGCAAAAATAATTGAAAAATTAGTGAAAAAACAGATGCATATCTTTCTTCTAACGAACAACATATTGAGCACCGAACAATTTGGATTTCAACCAAACAAAGGAACCAATGATGCCTTATTCTCTTTTATGTTCAAGACATATGAGAAAATAAATGTTGACGAGTGTGCTGCGGCGGTATTTTGTGACTTTTCCAAAGCATTCGACTGCGTGGATCACGAAATATTACTGCAGAAACTCCAGCATTACGGATTTCGGAACATTAGTCTAAAATGGTTCAAAACCTATTTAAGCAACCGAAGTCAATTAGTGCACAGTAGCTCATACTCCAGTATATTGAATATAGAATTCGGAATACCCCAAGGCTCAGTTTTAGGACCAGTTCTATTCCTCCTCTATATTAACGACATCGCCAAATTTATTATCACGGCAAAAATAACCGTTTTCTCAGATTATACTACCATACTGTAGCATGACAAACCAGGTCATAAGCTTGAAAAAAAAAATTGAAAAAGAGATAATAACAATCAAGCAATGGTGTGACTCCAACTCACTAGTAAACAATTTGAACAAACCTAACCTAATAACATTCCGCTGTTATCTTCCTGACATACCTTTGGCTAATAAGTATATAATCAATAAAACAACATCAAGATTTCTCGGTTTAGATATAGACAATAAATTGAAGTTTGATTCACACATTAAAAATATTTGCAATAAATTAGCATCAGATTGTTACGCAATACGGGTAATATCAAATGAGCTGGGTTATTCGGCGGGAAGGACTACGTACTTCGCCCTAATCAAATCACATCTGAGCTACGGAATATGGGGAGTGTGTAGTACATATCTGTTATATAATGTATATATGTATATTACAAAAAAGAGCTTTGCGATATATCTGTAAAATAAGACCTAGAGAGTCTTGTAGAGAGCTATTCAAAGAACACAGAATTCTAACTGTTGTCTCTTTACACATTCTGGAATCTGTCAGTCTGATCCACAAAAATAAAACTACTTTAGATAGAGTCAACTCACAATACAACACGCGTCAGAACACACTATAAATATTGTTTCCATCAGATTACATGATCCCATATGGGTAATGCGTTGCCATGCATATACATGTAAAGTTACATACCACATGTAATATAATGTGAAGTCATAACTTGACTTTAAATGTGAATTTCTAATATATTCCATGGATTATCACTTGTAGGTATACTTATGTAATTTTCTCCATTATTCCAGATTCAATGGCGATTTCTACATGTTTGATTAGGTGTTTTTACCATTATATACAAGTAGTGCCAATTGACATACATGATTTAGTATGTATTATTAGATATATATTCAAGTATTTGTGCGGAAAAATACAATTTTTATTGTAAATTAAGCTTGGATCAATATGAATTTCTACATACATCAAATGTGCTTTTCCATATATTCCACGATAATCACTTTTATTTTAATGTGATTTTTTTCCCTAATTACAGATTTGACGGAAATTGTTATACTTATGTCTGTTCAGGTGTCTTCACCATTGTTTTCAAGTAGTTTCAATCAACTTTACATATAGGCATATAATTCGTTAATGTCAAAGGGGGAGGGGGAATCTGCAAAAAAGACATAAAATCAGTATTAATGATACTTTATTCATCATAACATTATAATATATTGTCATATATTGAAGGAAAATAACTCAAACTGTCAAATCATTTGAATGTTGTAACAAAAACAATTATTTAACAAAATACCATACTCAATACTTCAACATGGAAATTAACTAAATAGTTCAGCTGTCCTAATAAGATTGCCCAATCTCCGATTTCATGTTCGAATTGAGATTATATCTATCCACTTGAGATTTGAATGTTGAATAAATTCTCAAAATTATCTCACAGTTGAGTCTGCGACAACGAAAGTTTCAATTCGATTTTCTACAAAATGAAAAAATGACTATAATTTCATGAAGAATGTTTTATATTTTTTTCTCAGTACCTATTTACTCACCTGATACATAATCCGATGACAATTTGGCACCAACATACTCACTTACATAAAACACAAAAGACGGCTTGTTTGTTTTTAAAACCTACCTTCGCCAGTTGCCCAACGATGTTCATCCTACCAATATGAACTGTGAATGAGGATTGGGCCGAATGCCGGTAGGTGCGCATGGCGATAGCGTTATGGAGAATTACTTTTAAACGGAGGAGAATTTACACTTTACCTGTAATATTCTGTAAATTGGCTTAATTTTGCTGTAACAATACGCCGTTTTACTGATTATCACATTAATTTACAGTCATCATGTAAACCAGCGGAAATTACATGTAATAAAGCATTGAATTACATGCTCACTGTAAAACACGGGAGAAATGGAGGACATTTACTTAATTTTACATAAAAATATTAAATTACCTGTACAATCAAGTTATAATACTAGGAAGATCATGTATTTATTACATTTTGTCATGTATTTTTCCACCCACTTTTTACTGTGCAACTCCCTCAAACTACCAATACCTAGCAACACATCTGTGAAGGATTCTATAATTTACAATGGTATTAAAATGTACAATCACCTGCCAATCAATATAAGGAATATAACATGTATCAGACAGTTCAGGAAAAATCTAAGAAATATATTGATTCAGCAAGCTTTCTACGATATTGAAGATTACTTCACCACCACTTTATAGATTTATTTTTATAGTATATGTGTAGCTATTATTGTATTTGTATGTATATATATTTTTTCAAAGCTTATTTTTTATCCAGAATTATGTACCACACCTTAGATATTTTTAATTTTTGATTAGCTACTATATAAAATCTTTTATGTATGTAATTTCATATTTAAGATGTTTGTACTGCAAGTTAAATATTTTTTATCTTTTATCCTCTATATACTTATACACTTTTACCCTTGATATTCTTCGACAGTAAAGTATATCTTGATTGATTGATTGATTGATTGTATTTTCATAAATATAAGAGTCATTAAAAATATCACGGACATGCGCAAATTCATCATCAACGGCCAATAGCAACGCTTTCCGAGCTAGTCTTGCATTTTTCGATGTCAGCACTGTAACGATCATCAGTGTTTGATCAGAGTGTGAAATGTATGATTGCGTCGTATAGACAGATAGACTAAACGGTGCGTCTTTACTCGAATATATCACTTGTAAATATCGTCAACTATATGATGGAATTCCCGAAATTACCCCGAAGTTTGGGGATTATTAATATTTTTCGATAGTTTCCAAGGGGAGTATACATTATTTTATCAGGAAAGTTTTTATCGACGTTTGGGTTTACTATTTCTTGCAGTACATAATAGTATGTTTTTGATATGGAATATCTCATTTCAAGTACAAAATGTTATTATGAGTAGAAGCGAAAATTTTAATTTTCTTGTACTAATAATATTAATATTTTATACTGGAAATTTACTCAAAAAACGGTTTTTAAGTAGCCCGATGCACAGTTGATAATTATACATTATCAATGAGGGTTTCGCAGAGAATTTTCAACATACCTGATATCCAGGAATCGCATTCAAACTTTTGTTCAGCAATTCATGAAACAGCCCATAGTTTACACTTGTGGAAAACTATCAACTCTGAACCTTGGATTGATAGTGAATGTCACCATGCGAAAAATAACCTGAAAGCCGATTTAATTGGAAACTGCCTTTCCATTATCCAATTATTCGAAAATGAAGCAGGCCATTTTGATGTTTGTGAAAATCTAATACGCTCTTTACAAGTGCTGATGTCATGTATTAATGTTATCTATTAGGTTAGGTTATTTTCATTAAAAATAAATGCAAAAGTATCACGATTTTCTTGAAGTTACATATTACATATTTTTATGTTATTTAGTCAAAGTGAATTTCATTTCATTTGTCCTAATAAATTCATTTGTGAAACTTTTATTGTTTTTGTTATTCTTCACGGTCATTTTGGATTCATCATAATCATGGATTCTATCCTCCCGTGTGTTTTTAATATATAATGGCATAAACATGTTCAATCACTTACCTAACGAAATTAAAACGATTAAAGAAAAAAAATTCAAAGTTTCTGTGAGATTTTACACGGCAGAGCATTCTACTCGTTGGACGAATTTTATTCCGTGAAATTTTTGATTTTTTTTTTGTTTATTGGGCGTTTTCAATCGACTGATACGTAACGGTATTCACTTTGTAAGTGCAATTATATGAAAATAACTACTACTAAGTTGTTATTTTCATATAATTGGACCCAATTATTTCTTAAATGTGTTCGTGTTTTAACTCATATTGTACTTTTAATTAATTATTTTATTTGCATGTCAAATTCAAGTTTTTATTCTAACAAACATTGTCAAAATGTGTATATATTTTTAACCCATTCGATGATCTCAATCACTTATTATAATTGTAAAGGTTGCTTATACTATTCACTTAGAATAATAATTATAATCCCTATTGTAGTGCCCTGAGGATGACTTTATAAAAGTCGAACCGTCGGCAAAAGAATCATAGTGGTTTCAGTTATCTTGACCTTTTCCAAATCAAATTCAGGATTTAATAACCAGTGAGGTCACAAAACAACAAGAAAACAAATAATAATATGAAATAAGTTACATTCAAAGTGATATTATTTTTTGGATTGACGTGGCCTTTACTTGATGGAAATTCATAGTATATGACACTAAGGTAAACACGATTAAATTTCCACAGATTTATTGTCTTCGCGACATGTTTCGATACACTGTATCTTTTTCAAGCGAATGTAATACATTAAATTATTCTACCTTGAACATTACTTAAATACCCTTCTTAACAATTGAGGTAATTAGGAGCTACCTATGATAAAAATAAAATTGACAATACAATGTAGGTAGATACCTGGAAATCTCAAAACATATCTACTACTTAATTAGTTGAAAAGGTTCAACAAAGGGGAACTATTAAGGTCCAATTGATCATTTAGTAAACAATTCGAATTTTTCAATTTATTAATTTCCAAGAATTCTAAATAATTAAGTCTAATACCTTTATTTTCAACATGAAGGATTTCAAAGTTTTCATCGAAGTCATGGTCTTCTTCCAAAATATGATTGGCATATGTTGAATGTGTTTTATTATTTACATAATTCATACGGTGCTCACGTACACGGCTTTTGAATGGTCTACCAGTCTGGCCTATATATACTTTGGAACAAGAACCACAATTCAATTTATAAACTCCTGATTTTTTAGATTTTTGTGTTTTATCTTTATTATTTTTAATAAACCTTCCCAACGTGTTATCTGTTCTGAATGCTACTCTTAAATTTTGTTTTTTCAAAAATGACGCTATTTTTTCTGAAACGGGCCCTGAATAAGTTAATGTTCTGTAATTATTGTCAAGGTTCCTCATAGTGGGGTACACTTCTTGGATAGCCTTTCTATGTAATTTTTTAGCAAGAATATTCTCTATTAATTTGACTTGATATCCATTGTTAACTGCTATCTGTTTTATAATATTTAATTCTTTGCAGAAGTTTTCTTCAGAAAGAGGAATATTAACTAATCTATGTATCATACTATGGTATGCTGATATTTTATGTATATATGGATGTATCGAATTATTATGAATGGTGATGTCAGTATGGGAAGGTTTATGAAAAATAGAAAAATGGTGTTTGTTGTTGGTTTTACCTATTGTCAGATCTAAAAAATTTAGTAATTTTTCTACTTCTATTTCTATTGTGAATTTAATGTTTGGGTGAATAGTGTTAATATATTTATGAAAGGTATCTAACTGTCTGTTGGTACCTTTAAAACAAACTATAATGTCATCCACATATCTGTACCAATACAAAAACTGTTGCGAGAGTGGGTGCTTGTGAATTATTCCTTCAAGGTTGTCCATGAAGATATCTGCCAGTAGCGGACTCAGCGGATTTCCCATGATCAAGCCTTCAGATGAAGAATATATTTTATTGTCAAACTGAAAGTAATTTTGTTCAAGACATATCGACAAAAGATCTAATATCTCTTGTTTAATAACTGGGTTGACATGATTTCTATCTAGTAAACCTTCAACCAAGACTATGGTATCTTGAGGAGGTATACTAGGGAAAAGATTTTGAACGTCAAAAGAAATTAATTTCGCGTTATCTGGAACAGAAATATCCTGGATTTTATTTATCAAATCATAAGAATTTTTAAGGCTGAATTTCGGTACAAATTTAGAATAGTTTGTTATTAAATGTATTAACTTTCTTGATAACTTAACTGATGGTGCTGTTACGAATGATACTACTAATTACCTCAATTGTTAAGAAGGGTATTTAAGTAATGTTCAAGGTAGAATAATTTAATGTATTACATTCGCTTGAAAAAGATACAGTGTATCGAAACATGTCGCGAAGACAATAAATCTGTGGAAATTTAATCGTGTTTACCTTAGTGTCATATGATATTATTTTATTGTTAATACTTGCATTTCAATGGTAAACTTCACAAACCTTCAAATAACAAGAAATATTTGTTTATATTGACGTAATGGGTTTTTTGAGTTGAAAAATATTAAATTAGTATCAAACCAGTGATTTATTAGAAATGCTAAAAAAAATCATATGCTCGTCGTAAACTAACACTTTGGATATATTCAAAAACATAATTTGTTAACATTGAAAAAAATTTCTTTAGTGATAACAAACTGTTCTCTCAGTGTATAACTGACCTAAAATGATCAGGTTCACGTCGCCATGCTGCTTGGGTGTGGCGAAGGCGAAGTCCGACGGAAACATGTTCGATTCGAGTTGTGGCAGATAATACGTTCGTCTTGCGGCCATGTTGGATATTGAATTATACGAGTTCAATTGTCTTCTCTTTAAGGCAGGTTATGGATGGATATTTTTTCTTTCAAATCGGTATTGGGTGAAATTTATAAAATTACAGATATTGTTAATTAATTATTGGAAACGAAGAGTGCTTTCAAAAAGAAAGAAATGACGGCATATAGTAATTTATGGGTGTGTGAAAGGAATATATGTGAAGCAGATAAATTCGCTTATCTAGAGATTAAAAAGACGAACCATCATACTATAGAAATACTGATGACTTATTTTTGAAATTTTTCTAGGTGAACCATACATTATTCTGAACGGTAAATTATTATCACCATGGATGGCACCATGTATGGAAGATGTCAGTATTGTGATGGTACACTAGGATTAGGAGGGGTTTCTTGTCCTGTAGATGCAGTATTATTCTCTATAGATGACATAACAAGAAAACGAAGATACGTTGACAGAAAAAAGCGCATCTGATGGCACAAACTAATAAGCCAGCTGAACCTTGCAGAGTTTTGGACTTGAATCTAGCAAATCTCAAGCGTCTAAACCTCATACTGAAGATGAACCCTTATATAAAAGGGTGGCAACCTCATCAGACATATCTCCTGATTATAAGCAAGAGAAACAAAATTTACTGATGAGCTTGGTCGAGTCAAAAGAGGCACTTTTTTATTCCATAATCAGAACCTTTGGCAGAGAAATTAAAATGCAAGAAGTTTATTGTAATTCTTTTAGTCGATGAACATCATCTAAACTTGAAAAACGATCTTTAATTACAAAATCAAACGGAAGAGTGAGGATTTATCTTCTTCCTTTTCTATACGATTGAGGTTGCTAAACATCCAGAGTTGTCAATTGTACACTTAACCCCATTTTATTTTTATGCAATTTTTTTGAATTTGCATGACGAAATCGGAGTTACGACAGGTCAGCCGTAACTTTTCCTAAACCATAACTCACAATCCTCTTGATGAATTTTGATGAGAATATTCGGGACTTCAATCGGAGTAGTCACAGAAACTCCACAAATCATATACATGAGACATCGCTGTTTCTCCTTTCTCTATAACAAACTCGATTTTCTCTGTTGTTACGTCTCACTTAATTAAAGCAAACAACGAAAAGACGACACAACATAAACCTGTATGACGTTATTAACTAAGTCAACACCACATGGACTAAGGCCTTATTATATAACTTAATTAACGAGCTGTATTGTCAGTGTTTTATAAACGAGTCGATTTCGATGCAAGTACGGCCCTTATCCGCATCCCTACGATATTCTGGAGTCGTTTCATTCGGGTTGAACACGTGTTTGTCGCTGCTCCAGATATGCTATAGTGGTGGGAGGGAGGCTGTGGAATGAATTGAAAGTGATATCGAGATCGTGGGAACATAATGTGGTTCAAGATTTTGTCGAATTTTTGAGAAAATTGGAGTTATAACGCGTTTTTGTAGAGAACCAGTTAGTAGTTAACGCATATCGCAGTTTTATTGAATACATAAACAACGCCACTCGCTTTTAGACACAAAACTGTAGAAGACCAAAATATATTCCACTCATTTTCGCAACTGGCCCATAATGAGCCAAATTCAATTTTCGATATTTCATTTTTATTGTATAGGCACAAAACTAACATTCATATATAGTCTAGTTCCAAAATTGTAGATAGTGACCCATCGTCAGTTTACGTGGTTTCAGAGTGCGGAAGACACGTAAACTGACGATGAGTCACTATCTACAATTTTGGAACTGGGCTATAGGTACGCATAGCCTCATAACCTCCTACCCAATACATTTTGGTCGACAAAAATCTATTTCAGACTTCTAAGATCATTAGGGAGGTCGGAAGAATTGGAAAACATACTCTTCGGAATCAATTTCACACTGTAATGAAGGAATTGTTGCACTATTTTTTGTGCGGTGAAACTTTGAAAATATTTTTCTGACATAAAACCTGTTGAGGGTGTATGTTGATTTTGTTGAAAATATGAACAAGATGTTCATAAAGTCAGTTGTGGAATCATCTGCGACTGACTTTGTGAACATCCTGTTCATATTTTCAACAAAATCAACATTGTCAACAGCTTTTGAGTAAAGTTTATCAGAGAGTATTTTATCTAATTCGGCAGTATACCTATTGTTCACTGCAATTTGTTTCGTATGTTGAGTTCTGCATTAAAATTGTCTATCGAAATGGGCAAATGTACTAATATATGTATCATTGCGATTTTCTGTTGAAAAGGATGGATAGAATCGCAGTGTTTGGTAATAAATACTCTTATCGGAAAGTTTGTGGTAAATTGAAAAATCATGCTATTTTTTTAACTTTCACTACATACAAACATTCCCATACGGATATGTCGGATATTACATGTGTGAACAAGAAATCTAAAAAGCAAATCACACTTTTGATGAAGAATTTCAAATTTTACGTGTAGAAAATAAAGGATTGAAACTTTTTAATATCCTACCCTGTCTCTGATAATGCAATTAGACACTTACACAGATGATTTTTATTTGAGAAAATCATGCAAGAGTGATAGTATGATGTGTGAGCACAAAATTCGGAACAGCTATTCGATTTGAACTACACATAGCACATATATGTATATTACAGAAATGTCATTACATGATAAAAAGCATATACTCCTCAAATTATCGTTACTTTATATTCAGGAAATTGTCGTAACCACGTTGCTAACCAGTGATACCGGCAGTAACCTTGCCATTTAACGCTGCTGTTAAAACAAGGAACAAAAGATCTGCTGTCCTTGACTTGGGTTGAAGGAATCAAGGAATATGGGTTAATGATCGTATTGGGACATTAAAGCCGGTTCATTCGAAATAGATTTCTGCTCGGTTCTGTTAATTGGATAGGAATCGTGCTGTTGCTGAATATTTCATAAAGTAGTATATACCTGATCAGTTTTTCAAGGTATATGTGAAAGTAGAACGAACAGGAAATAAAACAAAAGCTCGATACATTTGGTATAGGTCTCCAATCCGGTTGACGGAAATAACAATTTTAACAATAACAATAGTGTTCCAATAAGGTAATTCTTTTGAAGACTTTCACAAAGAATCACAATTATTAAATAAATCGCTACTCAACATATTTAGAAGGAACTGAATTTTGATATAGTGGAAATAATCAAATAACCTTTTAGTCCAGATAACACATCGAAAAAAGTGTATTGAATTCTGATAATTGTGTAAAAATGTATCGTGAAAAAGTGCTTTGGTAACATTGTCTTCAGATGATGCCCTAGCATAAGATATACAGGAAGGAATGTTCAATCAACTAATTTATTTCAGTTAGAAGTTCTTGTGGAAGTCTTATTGAATGAAAGTTTTATTTCGAGGCGGAAATGTTTTTCTAGTTGAAGATCTTATTATCTCCAAACATATCAAAAATAGAGTTTCAAGCAATTTTGAAAACAGTGGCAGATAATATACAGTGTCCGGCATAAAGTTCGCAGCATATGGAAAACTTTTTTATTATTGATATCTCAAAAAAAATTATAATTGATGAAAACCTCTGCTTCATCCCAGTTTTATTTACTATTTGCAGCAAGAGTTTGCGAAATTCCGTCACATATTTCAATAAATGAGATTTTCTGATAGAAGCGAGGAAGGTGAGGATATCCAGGGAGTGATATCGTCATATCTAACAATATGCCATTCATCTAGCATAGTATTTCTCATATCGTACAGGGCGATGAGGAGAAAATGGGAAAAATTAAATTAATCATAGGTGGCTATGATTTGAATTTCTGGATCAACATTCGATTCGAACAATATTTTTCCCAGACTTTTGATTCTACCGTGAGAAATAAAGTGATGGGATCAAATTTTTTTGAAAACAAGGCATGTTTTTCAATATCGCTCGTATATGGTAGTATAAAATTCAAGTTTGGTATGTGCAATTTAGGTTTGGAATGAAAAAGAGGTTTTTATCAAGAATAATTTTTCTTGAAAATCAATAATAAAAAAGTTTTCCATATGCTGCGAACTTTATGCCGGACACTGTATAATTGTCGAATAGACAAAGTTTTTTTGAAATAGAAAATTATTGTTCAGTTATTTTGAAGCTATCTTTTCAGATAGGCAAATTCAGAACACGATACGTTACTGATAAAAGTTCACTCAAATATCGTAATATTGTGAAAGATTCTGGATTCGCCTGTAATTACTGCAACGGTTAATGAATTTCATCAAACAGAATCTTCTGAGGAATTGACAACTCAGTTATCTCTTATTTCAATAGTTTTTCACAAACCCAGGATTCACATCACCTTAATAATGGAAGTTGTTTATGTTTACAAAGCCTTTGTTATCAAAATTGAATTGATCGGAAAATTAAATTTCATCATAAAAATGTCCATCGAATGGAATAGTCGATTGAAGCCTAATCCATATAGTTCCTGGAGCTTCTCAATAGGGCACGTGTGTTATTTTCTATTTATTTTTTCATTACAGTATGTAGCAGAACTCTAAAACCTACTGTGTATTATACAAATCTCAAATCCGTTGTTATGGCAGACGTTATTTATTATTAGTTGTTGTTTTTAGAATTTATATTCTTTGGTATCAGATAACAGCCTTTTGGAAGTGACAGAATACAGAATAAATAACATTTCTGCGTAGCTCAGTTGGACCTGGTGTTAGGTAAATAAATACTGTTAAATTAACGAACATCAGATTGAGCTATGTTATTCTTTTAGGATTGTTTGGTATCAAATTATATAAAAACTATCTTGTGTATAGCATTTTCACTATTTGTTACAAGTATATAGCAATGCTCCATCTGCTTATTCTTGTATCTTTCTTTATCTTACCTTGATTGGTATGAGGGTGTTCTATGATAGATTCCGTGATTAGAAATTAATTTCCAATGCTAGTTTTTGGTCTATTTGCATTTCCCTTAGTCTCACTTCCAGTCCAATGAAATTCATATAGAAGTCGATTGGATACCAACTTTCTTTTCAGATGCTAACTATCAAGTGAATACTTCTAGTAAGGTGAAACACAAATGTCAATAAAAATTCTGTCAACAAGTTAAATGAATGTCGTGTCAAAGCTACCTCTATTCAGAGAATGCATTAAAATAAGAACTATCCACAATTTGGAAAGCCAATATCTGTAAAACTATTGAAATAGGGACCCTCATCAAAGTAAATTAAAGGTTAAATACATTTTCTATTACTCAGACCACAATAATATAGGGTGTTCCACTTGAAATTATAAAATAGTCAGATTAATTTTTGAACATGATGTATAAGAGGTATAGAGAAACAGGTTGTATTGAAATCAATAGTTCAAAACCTCTTTGATGCATGGTCAAATTTCTAAGTACCTAATGATTTTAATCGATTTCGATGTTGTTTAGTTTCCAATTGAACCTCTTAAAATCGAGATCTAGAGATCGGTTAGAGTTGTGTACGTATACCTGAATTCATTTAAAGTGTTTTTCAAAAAATTTACAAAAACATGATTTTTCATTTAAAAACAAAACACAAATTGATGTCACTCAATTTTGATCCACCATACATCATCCAAAATAATTTCTTCATGTTGCTCTAATTAACTGAGGCGGGCATATTTCCAAAAAAAAAATCATTTGGCGTCCAAAAATCGTATCGTAAGGGTGCCCCATCCTGTATGTTCATCTGAATCCATTCCCCAAAAGACAATTTCCAACACTGCTCTCTGACCTTTCTCCGCCAATTCTGATTCCGAATTGCTGAATATTCTCGAGCAAATCCACCTCCCTTAAATCCACCCCTATATCTAGCCATTACCGAGATCAACCTGGGCCTTTAGGGCTCGAGAAATGCCTGGCTGTTGACCTCTTTTCACTACACCACATTTGTAATAGGAGTATTCTATGCAGGAGATAAAATGTTTTATATGCTGCCAGGGTCTCGGCGCTACCTTTCATTTTTTACTTATGGCGTCAATGATTACGTTTTTCGCCCAGGAATGGTCGGGAAATTTTATGGGGATGATGTCGGCAAATGAGTACGTTTTCGGAGTGGAGGAATAGACGGGAAGGAGCTATAATTTCGAACAAATTTTCGTGAATGTTCTATAAGGGAAGGAATGGTGAGAATTCATAGAAAGGGACTTTTGCCTCATCTAGATTACATCACGTTGAAAATTGAAAATAATTCGATGTATACTTTCCATTGTCTCATTTTCTTCCTTGATTATTCGGTTATGATTGTAGGCCGTCAGATGGTGACAGATTTAGGTGTCCCATTTTCGCATACAAGCCCCGAATAGAGTTGAAAAGTACACCGATGTTGAGTAAAATGGTGGGAAATTTAGCTCCTGGGGAGAACATATGGATAATTCGATTTTCCAGAACAGAAATAAAAGGAGTATGTTGCCCATACTTTCACGTTAGGATCTATATCCGCATAAGCAGGTAATTAATTACTTTTACCACTTAATTTATTTTTTATAGCCCCGTTTTCTTTTTTTTAAATATTTTAAGCCGTGTTTGTCTTCAAAATATCTTTGGCATGTTTTATAATTTTTCAGTAAATTATTCTATTTTCAGTGATATATGAGATGAAAAATCCAGCAATTATACATTTTTTAATAATATGAAGTAATCTTAAGATTGTTGCCGATTTTTTTATGCTTCAAGTTATGCAGGTCTTTTTATTTTCACTTTTGAATATGTCCTTTTGCATTGCTTTGATGAGAGATTTTATGCATGTGAGAGATATTCGTTACGATCTATTTTTCTTTTTACTAAACATATTAATTTACTAATTTTTTCTGATCATTTGGAGACACATTTTCTACATACCTATTCATTATGTTACTATTCTCTTATTCATGAGCAGTAAAACCATTTTCATTTCATAAATTTCAAAAGGCCTTGGAAATCATTATTATTCAACGTACAATAATTCTGTAGTAGAAACCATTCATTCGAAGTCCTATTCACCACTTTATAGCCAATGTTAGAATTTTCGAATTGCCTGACTAGAATATGAAATAAACAAAACTATCAATGAACAATTGATCCAATGGTAAATTGACCATATACTCGTCTGAATTATGGACAGGAAAATAAAATGGAGACAGAGGCCTACAAGTCAGTCTTAACAATCCAGACGCACCTTTCATGCAAATGCACTGCTCAAAAGATGAACTACAATTGCCTCGAAATTTATCAATGAAAAACCGATGAAATAGTCGATGTATAGTACCTATATTGAACAGTTCTTTCATCAAATATTTTCGGTTTGCTTCCTTCTGGCTTTTTGGAGTTCTCATCTCTTCGATGGAAACACACGAAAAGGAAAATTCTGAAATTTTCACCAGGAATAAATAGAGAAAATAGAGGAAATTCGAAGATGTGCGAAGGGGTGAATAGTTGGCTAATGAGTCTTTCCCTTGGAAATTAGGTTTTATGGTCCCAGAAAAAGCTCCATGCAAAATTTGGAAGCTTAAGATTGAACCCAAGTGCAGTTTTCAATTTTTCAGCTTAGCCGCGAGTTTTTTGTTTAAATGGTTATACCTAAGGTCGGGCCCTACTAGAGAAGACTTTCACTTGGATTTCCCCGATGTTTAGTCCATAACAAAGTGAAGGAACACAAAATTAATCATATAGGAGACGGCGAATTTTGCGATGATCGATTTTGGTGCCCAAAATTTTCAAAAATAGGTATCGAGTAGTGCGCCTTAATCAAATCATCTTCTACTTCATCTGATGAGTACTAGTTACTTTCTAAACAAAATTATCATAATATAAGACAAATGGAAATTGTCAAAAAAGTCGATAGACATTTTCTCTTCGTATACTGGAGTTTGAGACGTGTTTTTCAAATCTTGTATTACCCTTAATATACAAATACTGGTCAGAGACTGTCACATGTTCATTATTTATACCTACTGAGTGAGGAATTTGTATAAGCTTGCTTTCAAAAACATCACTTCCGTTATTTTTTTGTTCAACATCCTTATTTCAAGTCAAAAAGTGTTTGTCGAAGATGTAAAACCTCATGGACAGCGTAATCAAATGATGAAATACATAGAAAACGGATAAAGAATGTAAAATCAGAATGACTGCAGTCTACAATAGATGTATACAGTGAGGACCAAAAGTCCGTCGCCCCCCCTGTAACTTCTTTATTCTACATATTACAAAAAAATGTTAAATACATAAGTTGTAGGGTTTCATTCGATCTCTTTAATGGTTTAAGTTTCATTCATACAGAGTGTCTCAAAAAAGCACGGTGACTTAGAAGTTAATTTTTTTAAATGGGACACCCTGTATTTCATTGCATTATTACATTCTACGTTGAATTCTGAACAAGTTTGATAGATGGTTTTCTATCAAAAAAGTTAATAGTTTTGGACTTATGAACACTTGTAAATAATTATTTCGACTACTTTTGCGCCAGTTTAATGAGAAAATCGTAACAAATGGATCACAATGTATTCCACTTTCCTATCCTAACTTTTTGAAAGCTATCCAATGTTGCAAACTGCTGATGGCACCATGTGTAACTTACCTCGTCGTACCATTTTACAATTGTTAGAGTTGTTGAATCTCACGAAAAACTAGTACAAATGAAGTTGAAACATTTTATTAACAAATAAGGTAGTCCATAAATACAGATCAAGAAGCATTAAAAACTGAATAGATATTTTAATTTATAACTAAAAACGGTGAGTTTTTATCTATTTCAAAAGATGTTCGACATGTCCACCATGCATTTCTTGACACATAAATAGTCGGGTTGTAAACTCTTCCCTAACATTAATCAAGGTTTGAGGTGTTATTTCTGAACACACTTCAATAATTCGACGGCGCAGTTCATCTAATGACCCACAAACTGTCTTAAAAACTACGGATTTCACATAGCCCCAGAGAAAGAAATCAAGCGGAGAGAGGTCCGGTGAGCGAGCTGGCCACTCTGTTGTACCTCGACGTCCAATCCACCTACCTGGATACCTTTCATCTAAGTAATCTCTCACCTCCCGAAAATAGTGTGGTGGCGCTCCATCTTGCTGAAATGTTACATCCAAGTAAAATTCATGTGGGTTTTGCGCAACGATCTCATCGATACTGGGACTTATTGTGTCTTGCAGCATTTGGAGGTATCTGGGACCATTTAAATTTTCTTCCAAGAATATGGGACCTACAATGTGGTTACCTAAAATACCAGCCCAAACATTAATTTTCTGGGGAAATTGAGTATGCCCCTCGCGGAATTCATGGGGATTCTCATCACTCCAATATCTACAATTCTGGGTATTCACATTTCCATTTAGGTAAAAAGTGCTTTCATCACTAAAGCAGATGTGTTGCAAATAAAGTCGATTTGCAACAATTCTTTCTGCCATGGTCTCGCAAAATTCAAGTCGCCGGTCTGGATCATCTTCAACCAATTGCTGCAAAATTTTTATTTTGTAAGGATGGAATTTATTTTGTTTTAAAACCCTCTTTACTGATGTTTTAGAAACATCACATGTCTCAGCTACTTGCTTAGTTGATTGTTGTGGGTTATTTACCATTTCGGCTAGTACTTGAATTTCAACATCTTCCGTAATTATTTTCGGCCTCCCAGATCTCGGAGCATCTTTCACGGTGCCAGTTTGGTTAAATTTTGCCACCAATTTCTGCAGATATTTTCGACACATCGGACGTTCTGGAAACCGTTCATTGAAAATGCGAATAGCAGCGTGGTAATTTCGGTTAGCTTCACCAAATATGATAACGGCTTCAACTTTGTCTGCTACTGAACGAGCCATATTAATCAACAAGAGAAATTGAAAACCGTTTGAAACAAAGTTTTGAAAACCTACAAAATGTCAATGACATTTGGCAAAAACAGATAAGATTTTGTTTTCGTTGTCATGGATAAAATGAACGCGCCTAGCGTGCATAGCCTACCTCATTAATTTATTCGTGAACTGGCGCAAAAGGAGTCGAAATAATTATTTACAAGTGTTCATAAGTCCAAAACTATTAACTTTTTTGATAGAAAACCATTTATCAAACTTGTTCAGAATTCAACGTAGAATGTAATAATGCAATGAAATACAGGGTGTCCCATTTAAAAAAATTAACTTCTAAGTCACCGTGCTTTTTTGAGACACTCTGTATGAATGAAACTTAAACCATTAAAGAGATCGAATGAAACCCTACAACTTATGTATTTAACATTTTTTTGTAATATGTAGAATAAAGAAGTTACAGGGGGGGCGACGGACTTTTGGTCCTCACTGTATATACTAAGATGAGTGATTGAAGTGATAAAAATACCAGATAACTGACAAACATTCAGAGACAGACCGTCAGATAGTGACAGATTTAGATGCCCCATTTTACCATACAAGCCTCGAATAGGGTTGAAAAGTACATCGATGTTGACTAAAATGGAGGGAATTTTACGAGTGGCTCCTGGGGAGAACATAAGGAAAATTCGATTTTCCAGAACAGAAATAAAAAGAGTGTGTTGCCCATATTTTCTCGCAAGCCATTATGTTTTTCGGTCTAGTTTCGATGGGATTGTTTTTAACCCTTTAGCTACCTGCAATACTAAAGCCTTTGGTATTCTGAAGCCAAAATCTATTAATTAATAATTAGGTGAAAACTGCTAGCGTGAAAAGATGGGCAACATACTCCTTTTATTTCTGTTCTGGAAAATCAAATTTTCCATAAGTTCTCCCCAGGAGCCTCTCGTAAATTTCCTTTCATTTTACTCAACATCGATGTACTTTTCGACCAAATTCGAGGCTTGTATGTGAAAATGGGGCACCTAAATCTGTCACTATCTGACGGTCTAAGAGTGAAATACACGAAACTAACATTGACTTATTGGTACATAACTTGATCAAATATTGACGAAAAAATCTTATAGAAAAGGAATTTTCATTTCAAAATATTTCATAGCAAAATTTCTCCAATGTATGAATAAAAGTAGCTCCTTGAGGGCATTTCTTAATTATTTCAAATATACAGATAAGGATCGAACATCCAATGGCAGGTGATTGAACATTTTTTGGCGTTGTATATTATAGTTTGAGGCAAGTTTTTTGCATAAGTAGGAATATCTAGATATATGAGTAGTGAAGGAGAGATCCTCGTCCTCATAGATTCCAAGAAAGTTGATCATTAGCTATTGGTGAAGCACCTATAACAAATTTCATCGAGCCTGAATTCGAAGTTGCGTGTCTTCGAGAAAATAAGAAATAATTTATTCGCATCACACCATTTCTTAACTTCTTCCGTGCCTGCCGCAAAGAGATCATTTAGTTCAGTAGTGTTCTTACTGTGCCATACTATTCTGATGTCATCTGCAAATACAGTGAATTTTCCTTCGACGTTGATTGAGGCCAAATCGTTGATATAAAAGAGAAACAATAGTGGACCCAGCAATCCTTGGGGGACCCCACTCGACATAATTCGAGACTTAGACATCTTACCGTGTAATGAGACTCTTTGAGTACGCTCAGATACATATGAGAGAAGCCATATCAGTGAAACGTCTCCAAAGGCATAAATTTCCAATCTATTCAGGAGTATTTTGTGATCTACGCAGTCAAAGGCTTCTGTTTAATAACAAATACAGCTGCGACTGATTCACCCACGTTAATTCTCGAGTACGTATTCTCCAGCAAGGCGAACATAGCAGTGCTCTTCTCTTCTCGAAATCCAAATTGACTAGAGTATACCTATTATTCTTGTCCAAGAATGATAGGATCGGTTTCTTTACCCATTGTTCAATTAATTTAGAAACAGTAGGTAAAGGTGAAATTGCTCTCAGGTTTGATATACCATCACAATCCCCCTTTTTACACTGGAATTATTATAGCTACCTTCATACATTTTGTGAAAGTACCATTCACAAATGATTTGTTAAAATTATCTGCTAGCACACTCATAGCATCATCTGGAAGATGAAGTAGAACCTGGGCAGTAGTGTCATCCCAGCCGGATGTATGTTTATTTTTCATATTTTTCAATAAATCTTTGAGTTCCTCAGGGTTTGTTGGAGAGAGAAATAATGTGTCTTTTGCAGATACATCCTTCAAATAACGTATTGGATCATTTTGAGAAGCTAGAGGACAGTTTTTCTGCGATAGAAAAATAATAGTTCATCTTCAGAGAGAATAGTTCTTGAAGATGGTTTGCTATTTTTACCTCTCAAATAATTTACCATATTCCAGCTTTCTTTACTTTTATTCGTAGAATTCGCCATTCTTTTATCCGAATAAAGTTTTTTTGCTGCTTTCAAGACCATTCATTGACAAGGAGCAATACGAGCATTACAGTTTGTCATCATTGACAGTAGTGCACGACAGGAGAGTGCGTGACAACTAACTTCAGCTATTCTTGTGACACCCACTTCAAGTTTTGAGCAGTGTATATCCTTGTAATGTTTCCCTGGAACGAATCAAACAGAGATTTCATACGATGCTCCATCCACGCCCGTTTCTATTCAAAACGTATCTAATTTTAGAAAGTTTATACAAACTTAGTGTTCCATACGGAATTTAAATCGACAGCTATTTACAGAAGGATATAATTTCACGCCGAGGAGTATAAAATTGTTGAAACATGTCCCTGAAGCTCTTAAACTATCATCGCGATCTCTGTACCTATGACATGGCTGGATAATGGAGGTAATGGCACTCTGAAAGTAAATGTGTCGATGTTGCAGTTACTTCAAGAAGGCAATGAAACGTCTATAGCTTCAAGATTCGCGGTTAGGTTGGATTTTGGCATTGTGTGGATGGATATCGATAATTTTGTCTCGACAACTTACACAGACTATTCCACTCTTCTCAAGATATTCACGTAATTTGACCAATCACAAATCAAAGACAACTTGTATTATCGCGAAAACACCAGCTGCATAGATGACAAAATAAAGTTTGATATTTGGACAGATCATAATTGTAGGCGAAAACGTCAAAATGAGTCGCATCGTAACTATATAATAAATTATTGATAGTTATAATACATTTTTTGTGATTATAGTTGATTGATTATGGTTATGATGAATTGATTGTTCATGTTTATAATAATACCTTTAATGCTTCGTGAAATAGTCTAATAAAATTCCTCTCGTGAATTTATCTCATAAATCTGTCTTTTATTTCTGAACTAAACTGAATTGTATCGAGAAAACACCACTCGTCCTGCGGACTCGTGGTGTTTTCTCGAAGCAATTCAGTTTCGTTCAGAAATGAATCGACAGACTTATAGCGAAAATTCAATCACTTGTGGTATTACTACTGATAAGGCACTGGTTCTCTTCAAGTAAGGTATGTGTTAATACAGATAAAACTCATAATATTCCCTTCACTCCAAATAATGACACAAACCAAATCCAAATCGAAACACTTTGTAGCAACGTTTGCTTGAAAGTTGTTGACAATGTATTAGTGTTAGTAAAAATCTTCTGGACTTCCATTATCTAGAAACAAAGAAAAAAATTGATTATTTGCATGTGTTTTTGAGTCACGATGTTTTAACAGTTAACATCTACTGACTGTCGTTATCAAGTGTATGAATGCGAATTCTTTCTTTTGTTTCTAGACAATGGAAGTCCAGAAGAATTCTACTAACTATGTGGGAAAATACAGAGGAAAACGAACGTAAAATTTCTAGGAATATACATTGACGAAAAGTTAGATTGGAAAATACATTTTCAAAAACCTCAACAAAAAACTGTGTATTGTTACATTCGTACTATCTGTTATAAGAATAGTTATTTATGCAACAAGTGCAAAAAGTGAATGTTTATTGCACTAGTTGCATACAACATTTTTTCTACGTTCATGCAAAAAGCAAGAAATGATTTATTTAAGTGCGGCACTAGGTGTAGGAAAATGAAAAGCGCAACTTGAATACTTTATTATTAATATCGATTTGCATTGAAACAGGAACTAATACGTTACGAACAATTTAACTCAAACTTTATTTTTACCCTCAATGTTGAAAGTGAATGAACGATTGGTGCAATTTTCAATATGAATATTTCGTAGTGAAGTACCTATTGCCAATCTCACAGAATATCTGCTAAATATGTAGTAGGTTTAAACGTTTATGTTTGTCATGATGACAGCACGTTGAAGTAGAATGACAGATGAGTGCAATAAAAACTTTATTGCACTAGTGCAATAAAGAACTTTTTTTTCCACTGAATATAGTTCAATAAAGTTTTGCTTTTTGCATGAATGTAGAAAAAAATATTGTTATGGAAGCAGCAATTACAGTATAGGTATAACGCTTTTTTTTACAAAGCCATTTGTGGGATAGAACAAACTGTCATATAGAAGTCATCTAAAAATTCTGAAAATACTCACAATTACAAATGTAAATCTATATCGTCTGTCCTTATTATCTTAAAAAAAGAAACGTGAAATGAAACAACTTGCAGATGTTCAAAACTATACAACACACGCAACAAATAGAATTGAAAAGTTCCTTTATACAGGTTGTTTCTTAAGTACTTGTAGAAAATTTAGGATCGTGTTGCTAACATCAAAATATAAAAAAAGTTCCCATAAATATATGTCCGCAAGTTATTCGTTTCTGAGATACAGAGTGTCAAAGTTGAATTCTTATTTTAATTTTTTGTGAATAATTTCAAAATAATTTTGATATTTGGGTAAAGTTTGGTATCTGGGAATATTCATTATTTAGTTTGTGTAAAAAATATATTTTGTAGAGGACACTGCGAGCAACTGTTTTCGAGTTATTGAGATTTGAAATAATCGACGCAAGTGATTTTGAATGACAAGATTTTTTAATTTGAAATAAATTCAATTAGAAATTAGCTTTTTCACAATTAACATAAAATTCGATTTTGTCATTGAAAAATCATCACAGATATCAAACTTTACTCGAATATCACAAATATTTTGGAATTTATTCACAAAAAACAAATATAAGAATTACACTTTGACACTCTGTATCTTAGAAACGAATAACTTGCGGACATGTGCTTATGAGAACTTTTTTTCTCATTTCGACGTCAGCAACATGTTCCTAAAGTTTCTACACGTATTTAAGAAACACCCTGTATATGGCAATCAAAACATTCAATCACTTACCGTCTTCAATTACAAAAATAGCATTAATCAACGTTTTTAAAAATTAAGTAAAACTCTTTTTTCAAACACACGTTTTCTCGATACCAGATATTAGTTCTGTGAAAAGTGAAAACACATAAATTGCTTATTGTATAACCTTCGCATCTGTTCTTTCATTATTATTATTTACTAATTATCATTCACCAAACACCAATTTATATTTTCCTTTATGTGTAGGTAATGTGTACTACATGGACTGCTACTAATGCATATGTAATTATCAAGAAGTTAAAAACTTGAAATAAAATCAACTACACTTCTCAATAGCTGTCATACGTTAAAAGTAATCTAGAAGAAAATATATTATAGCAATGTATGTAAACATGTGTATATTTGAGAAATAAACTGAACTAATACTAATCCTTTTTTTAAATTGAATGTGCAGAATTTCTATGTACAGGGTGAACTACGACCTATTTCATAAAATTATAGCGAGTGTTCTTCCCACCAAAATAAGTGGAAAACAGAGAAATTTAGCGGAGGTAAACACGTGGACCGCCAGAATCTCTTTTGCTCCGAAGCTGGTAGTTTAAAATGATTTTTTAGCAAAACTCCCAGTAGGATATTCCAAAAGTAAATGATTTTTGCAAAGCATCACGTGACAGTTGAAGTTCGAATGTTGGTGGAATTATATTTTCACGTTCGCGACCAAAACGTCACTTTAAACACGAATTGCATTTAAACAATCAAAATATTTCTGGGAGGTTATACTCTGGCATATTGGACCTTCAGAGGACCGAATAAACTTCATAACTTCGCCGAAAAAAACATAAAAAATTATGACTAACCATCGTGAATCATTCTTAAAAGTTCTAGAAGACTAGGACAATATCAACATAATCTCAGAAGAATGCTCTGTTGTTCTCCTTATCTTCGTAAACATATGTTGTTAAGGTGTCAAAAAAATGTTTTACCCACATATGCATACATACTACTTTAGTTTATCTTTAAATGAATATCTCTGTCTATTTGTTTATATTTCTAATTGAATAAATCAACTTACTAAATGGAAATCAAGACAAATTGAACAGCTCTGCCATTGATTTTCTTCGCTTCTGTACTCTGCAGGAGTAGTTTTATAAAATTATTAAAAATCAAAAACCTACATATCTAGCATGCAGAATATCTTATGACAGATAATCACAATGCCAATCTGAGAAGGATAGACATCCTCACAATTCCACATCACTACTCATTCTTACACAATTTACAAATTGATTGATGACTTACCCTCTGATCTTAGGAACTTAAAATTCAGGAAATTCAAGGAAAACTTGAAAAATACGCTGTTCAGTCAGACAATTATGTTTTACAAATAGTATGATATTGTGTTATATAAAATGACTGTTATAGCTAAATCACTGAATAAATGATTAAATAAATGAATAAATAAATGAATAAAGAGCATGGCTGTGTTTACAAATTTAAACGATGCAGTGGTGCATCGTTGAAGGTTGTCGTGCGAAAAATGTATGAAATTATCACGGATGGGCAACAATCTGCAGCTCACACTTCTATAAAATAGAAAATAAACCCATTTCGAATGAAACTGCAATCCTTGTGATACACCGTAAAATACCCTCCTTTCGTACTGTATTAGCAATATAGGTACTTTTATCGAAAATGAATTATGGCAACTTTTGGATTCCAGACAAATCTAGCAAGTTGTAAAGGTCAATGTCGTGGCTTTCATAGAAGACTAATCTGTCACAAAAGAATTTCAAAGTTTCGTAATAGAAATTTTGAAGGATCCAAATCGGAGGATAATTTTTATTTGTAGACCGCAAATTATAGCTATCGAAAACCTGCCTTCTGCTGCTATTCAGTTAATCGAAAATTATAATAACCATGAAATGCCCCTTATTTGTTTGTAACGTACAAGAGTGATCTGAGATAAGGATTAAATTTTTTCAAGTTCCAATATCTCGAAAACCAAGAGATTTTTACTGAGGTCAAGATGTGGTTTTCTGATGATAGTTTATGAACTTGTTTACCACCAGCTACAGCTTGATCTATGGTTTACCAGACACCCTGTATAGTGGCGTTTTAATACTCCCTATTTTCCGTGAATTTATATGAATGTTGATTTGTTGAGAGGAGGACAGAGGAGGAAAGTTGAGTGGATTGATCATTTATATTCAGCTCAAAAAGTTTCGAATATGGTAACGTTTTCATTTTATCGGTGTAAATATATCAAGACATCGTTCATCAGCCAAACAAATTTCAATGTTTTTGTTTTTGAAATTTTAACGAGTGGAAGTCACAGATTAATGTTCTGAATGAAACGTGTGATGAGTTCCATATATGGTTTTATGATAAGTAAATGACTTATGGTTTCGCTGGGAGTTTTACTAACTTTATTTAAACATCAAACCATGTAAACATGTCATCATCTTTACAACTAAGAACGTAATGTTTATTAGTTGAAAATGCGCCGTGCATTTCCGAGCGATGTCTCAAATCAACTGTCAAAAATAGTTCCAGGTTTATGCCCTGAACTGTCGCGCAGGGTCGGCTTAGCCCATACACAACAACGTGAGAGCTTTAAGTCTCGAGGTCTATACACATTGTGTATAATTTTTTACTTAAGGATGATAATCTTCGGTCACTGTTTTGTTTATAGATTTTCAGTTCCTCCGTATGTTTGCGCTCACCTTCTCACTTATTTCTTCATGGAGATCATTCTCCTTCAGGAGGCCTACGACTAAATATCCCGCCCAACAATACCCTGTCAAAAATATCCTGCCCATAATCACCCGACCAAAAATATCCTCAACAATAATAACCCTATGCAAAATTATCCCGTCCTATCAACAGTCTGATCTAACTTGAACGAACTAAGCTAGCTAGCAAGTTGGGAGTTGGGAAATGAAAAATTAATTTTGAGGGTAGTATTTATCATTGTGATCTAACCTGAACGAGCTAACCTAGCTCGCGAGTTGGAAGGTTATTATTGGCCAGGATATTATTCTCTCGGGATACTATTGGACGAGGGATTTTTGGCAGAATATTCTTTACAGGATATTTTTGGACGGGATATTCAGTCTTGCTATCCTTCCAGTCGTTTTGAATGAAGAGAAGCGTTTGGGTTTAATTTCTAAAGTTCTTCAATCAATTAGAAATTGTACGACAAACTTTATTCCTGGTTTCCTAGAACGTTTTTATTAAAAAGCTAGTTTGATATAATATCGCTTTGCATTGTGATATCATTTGTTGGCTTCATTTAGAAAACAGGATTCAGACCATATCATCTTGCTGATGCGACTAATAGTAGGAAAATAACGGATTGAAACTCATTAAGAAAGATCGCATTCTCTGAATATCGCAACCTATACAAAAATTTGAGAATATTTCTAAATCCTATCACTCCTTGCCTTCAAGTTTCAAAAAAATCCTATTAAATAAGCATAAACGATAATTTTCATTAGAACGTTTTCTTTGAAATTGCTTTTTGGTGTCCACATGCTGATACAAGTAATCAACTGTGTCGTTACAAAGTTCAATTAAGTTTTGCGGAAGCATCACGATAATCCTAGAACTCATTAGAGCATGGTAACATCATATGTCTTATCTGCAGGAACACATATTTCGGGCCAATCCGCAATTTGTACTTCTGACTCCGAAAACTTTATACTACTTGTCTTGTTGTTTTGGAGTATAATTTAACGAAGCTGGGAGTTCTTTGTTGGTTTTGTTGACGTTATTTCGAAAAAAGGAAACTAAATCAAGCGAAACAAGTTTGTCAGTTGGAGATCATTCGACGTCACGTAATTTTTTAGATGGGATTGGTATAAAACTAAGTATTACAAAAGAAATTTTGGGAGCTGCTCTGGAAGCAAGTTTACTTTTATTGCAGGAAAAGTTTGAGTTAGGCCAAAAGGAATTGAATGAATTAAACGAGTGGAGATAGAAGAAAGGCGTAATAGTGATAAATGAAGATTTGTTATTTGCGTATTTCTTTGCTTTGCTTCAGTTGCTTCATTTCTGCGGACGGAATATTCCAGGTTGAAAACAATGCACAGAATTGAAAAGATTGATAATAATTATAGTAAGATATATATGCTTCTTGAACGTACACACCAAAAAATGCCAACATTCTCGAACAAGAACACATCAAGCAATTTCTGATACAGGAAACCCCTGAAAACGAATACTTGATGGTGAAGGTTGCAGAGTAAGGATCATACTCATTCATTAATCCCTGATACGAAAACATATGTTTCCCGAACTGTTGCTGTTATGAGAGATGGTTTCTATGTTAATGCTGTTGATATCTGTATTTGCTTTTATTGCTTTAACGTCCAAAACATGTTACCAGTGACATTTTTTGTCTACTATATGTAGATGTAGTTTCTTCTTTCTTGAATTATCAAATGCTGCAATACATACAGGTCTTGACATTGGTATCTATTGCTAGTGGCGATCTCACAATTATCAAACGCAGGCATCAACTGATGACTGCCATCAACTGTGGCAGAAGGTAACATTGCAGATATGATGGCAAATTGACTTGAAATAGCGAAATAGATTCAAGGTGAGGCTTACAAATCACTTGGTTGACTAAACTTTGCAGAAACTTCAGTTGCAACCCTGTTTGATAGTGACCCCATGACAATTTCAAACGACAAGAAAAAATTAATATCGAAGTAAATGTGAAACAATAAATTGAATTATTGTTTTTCTGTTATTAGCCAAATATCAGGCATCCTGTTACCAAGCTTATGATTTAGAAAATAAGTGACTTGATAAGAGAAACAGACTTTAATTAATTCTTAATGTCATATTAGATGAATATAACTCATCAGATGTTTGATTGAACTCAAAAGAAGTTTGTAAACATGATAATTATGAGTATATCAACTAATATACCATAACATTTTTTTGATGGGTCAAAAAATTAAACGAATATACAGATAGATTGGATATGTCGGTTTTAATGAATTGCAATTCGAATAGATCAAAATAAAACATATTTTATCAAATATCTTATTAATAAAATCCAATAATATTTTATAAAATTGATAGAATTGATCTCTCGACTAGCGAGTTCTAATGTCATCTTGAATGCGTGGTAATTTGTTTAGTAAGTCGAGCTTGATGAAATCAATATTCGGGCACAAATATTTGAACACTGACACTAATGCGAAACTTGAAAAAAAAAATTTCAATATACAGGGTGGGGCACCGAAAACGCTACCTAACTTTTCAATTTGGCACCCTCTTGCGGGAAAAACGACTGCTTCGTATTCCAAATTATGATACTTCATTTGCAAGTATCATAATTTGGAATACGGGACAGTCGTTTTTCTGCAAGAGGGCGCCAAAATAAAAAGTTAGGTTGCGAAAATTGACATGGTTGAATTCCTTATGATGTTACCTTCTTAATGATGTGTCACACTTACTACTTTCCCTATTTAAATTGTTTGGGTGATAGTGACCAAGAGGTGGGGGAAGAGGTATGACAGTTGAGGTTATGATAGGAAGATGTCCCCCTTGGATTAAAAATCGACGTGTTTTTGCATTTTTCTCACAACACATGTGTTTGAAGATATTCGATCTGTTTCGTTTTCAGTGCCCCACCCTGTATAAAAAACTTCATGACATTTTTTTGTAGACCTGTTTGAGGACTCAAAGACTGTCCATGTACATTTTTCGATATATTGTTCCGTTTTCGAGTTTTTGCTGTTTATAGAAATATATACCTAATTGTTATTTTTTTGTTAAATTTTCGTTTTTGTGAAATATTTCCCAGACTATCGATATTACGGAAATTTTTTTTTTTTTTAAGATTTCCGAAAGGTGAACCTGGTATTCTTTGACATTTGAAAATCTGTACCAGTCTTTGATGTTTTGATGGTTTTATTAAAAATAATTTAATATTCCGTTTATTATCCAATATACGGAAAAATTTCAATGTAACTTTTGGTAGATCAATAAAAAATCCCAGCACAGAAAATTTTGAGGATGGTAGGGAGGGGAGGAGGGAAGCATTTTCTGATCATTCTCAAAAACTATACAGTTCTGTATATTGAAGTATGTCTTCAAAAATTAGGGAATGGATCTAATCAATTTCTGAACTGTATCAAGGGAAGTAGAAACGAAAAAAAAATCGGAAAAATCCTGTAAAATTTTTCCGAATTTTCCGATCGTAGAAAAAACTGACAAATATTGTTCTAGAGTTATTAAAATGATTCCAATTTCCAAGCGATATCTCTGAGGGTTTGGAAAATATAAAGGTTTGAAGTGCTATTACGACAAATGGACGAAGCTACGGACAGACAGACTGATAGAATTTTTTTTCTGGAGAACCGTATAAAGTCATTTTTAATACTAAAAATTGGAAATGTTGAACTTTCAACTACCATATAAAAATCAAAGTGACCTGACGCCCACCTACAACATTTTTTAAATTTTATTTACAGAAGATCCGTTTATGGACAATGTTGTAGTTTATTTGTTATTAATAAACTTCTGCTTTTACAGAAACAACAACAAAAGTCAAAAAAGTTTCGCAATAAATCGTTTTTTTTTTCAAGGCATATTTTCAAATTGAGAAATAGTTTGTTGGTAAAAAGTTATGGTGAAAATGGGATAGAAGTTTTATGTTCCACACTCTGTAAATATCACATCAGAATAAAAAATAAGTAAAAGCTTTTTCATTAGTAGAACACGCCCATAAAATACCAGTTCTTTGAATCTTTATCAGCAATTTCGAGAATCAAAAAATAGTTTTTTCCTAATTTTTGGAAATAAGTAATTTTTCAAGGAAGAGCTTTTGTATATATGAAACACTCTACAAGGAATCACCCCCTAAAAACTATCGCACTTATTTGGCATAACCCTGTATGAATATAGTTCCATTTATATAATACCATCCCATTTTCTACTATGCAATTACCGCCCAAGGACACACTTCCCCAGTGTTGCCACGCTAACAAATACCCCCCCGTGCAAACACCCCCCGCTGCATATCCCAACAAACAATACACGAGCAATAAATACGTGATGAATGGGCTTACCTTTACCTTTCCCCCCTGCTAGAACGACGCCCATCGGTGGCACGGAGACGCCGATACCAGACACAAGGACGCCGGGCGCGCCGCGACGCACTGCGCGATCCGCCACCGCACTGCACTTTCCACACGCTCCGGACGGCGGCGAGGACACGTCACCTGGAAAATGGAAAAGATAATTGCTTCAATCGCCATTTGGTAAGTTTGATGGGGACGAACGAGTCTTGGTGTTTGACAAATAGGATGTTGAACGTGATGGATTGGGAAGTAAATGCGGCACTCAGGGGCGGCAAGGTAGACAAAAATAAGATTTTTTGTAACCTATAATCATATTGTGTCCTATCTTGCTTCGTTTTTGAGATACAGGGTGTCAAAGTTCATTGGCCTGCACGATTTCCAGACTTAACCCCTATAGATTTATGTGCAAATTACAACGAAAGGTCTGATATGTATGATATAGATATGGCTGTTTCGCAGGGATCTGTGATGGGGCGACTTTTGTTTCTCTTATTTGTCAATGATTTGCCAGAACATATCCACTCCTCTGTAGTGGTCTCATCACATACCTCTGAAGGGCTACAAGGAAGAATATTATATGTTGTCGGTACTTTTAATGAGTGGTGTGATAAAAATTGTATAAAGCTGAACCTTGGCAAAACAGCTAGTTTACTTGTATTTCAGATGCAAAAAAGGTGAGCCTGCTGTCTGCATTCCTGATATAGCATGTGTGTCAGAAGTACGGTTTCTAGGTGTTATCGAGGACCAATTAATTTTTTGGGATTCCCATATAGACCACTTGGGTAAGAAACTTAAGTCCGCATACTATGCTATTGTGCAACTTGAAAGAACGTTGAATTTGAACACTATTATTAAGATTCACTCACTACTCACTAGTTTACAGCCACCTTACGTACCATGTTTGCTTATGGGGAAACGCCAAAAAACTACTCGTTAAACAAAAGCGTATAATAAGATTGATATTCGTTATTCCATTTGGTAATACATGCAGGCAGGTGTTTGTGGACAACTGCATCCTACCATTACCATCTATCTACATTTTAAAGACTCTATTAGACCCATATAACAATTTGGGGAAGTCATTTGACCCAGGATGAAACATATTCAGAACGATGCTGCTATATGAAAAATAACTTTTTCGTTCAATCGCACGCGAAGTCAGTATTTCGCGTTCTCAGCACAGTCCGCGAAATTTAATTTCGCGGCCGTTACCCATAGCAACGGCCGCGAAACCAAACGTCACTTTCAAAAATGTTTTCAGACATCGTCTTAACATTTTGTTTGTCACACCAATCTTTAAACTCACCGTAACATTTTTCGTACTGCCGTTTAGATTTTTCGGGTATTAAAACGGAAAGCTCCGAATTTACAACGCTTTTGAGTTCAGGAGGAGTGGAAGGTACTGAAATATCGCTATCAGTATCAGACATTTTGCGTTTTGACAAGAACTGTCAAAATATTTTGTATATATTGAAACATATCATTTCCATATCACACGGTGATATTGTTAAATAAATTGAACTGCTGTTGATTTTAGAGCAATAATATATTTATTTACAACTATCTATTTTGATAATTTTAACGATTGCACGAAAAATAGTGTGTATGCCATGGCCGCGAAACTTTTTAACGACCTCAAGATTATCTTGCCTCGGCCGCAAGCGGCTTCGGCGATGACTGTTCTTTCGGTACGTTAAAAAGGTATTTCGCGGCCTTAGCATACAAATAACTATAGTCACTATGCCGTCAATTCTTGGTGGTGCAAATGACTGTAATAGTAATAATAACAATTTTTCATCTGAAGATGTGCTCTTCCGACTAAATATTCTTGTACGGCATTCCTCACGTTGGTAGATTATGGGATAATAATCTCCTAGAACATATTGCCGTACAAAAATAATGGAACTGGAATCCAGGATTTTTTTTAATTTTCGGAATTTTAAAATTTTTTCTGGCTTTCGGTCCCATTATTTTAGTACGGGAGTAGGTTCTAGGAGATTAATATTTCATAATTTACCAACGTGAGCAATGCCGTACAAGAATATTTTGTCGAAAAAGCACATCATTTGCACCACCAAGAATTGACGGCATAGTGCCTAAAGTTATTTTTTCATATAGCAGCTTCGTTCTGAATATGTTGCATCCTGGGTCAAATGACCCCCCCAAATTGTTATATGGGCTTGTAGTCTATATTGCATATCAAGCACAACCTAAGTAGACTATCTAAAAATTCTGACTGCCATGGTTACTTCACAAGAAATGCCAATGACCTGTTGATAACAAAAATAGCTTGTCCAAGTTTGAAAAATCTGCAAACTATACAGGAATCAAGCTTTATAACCATCTAGGTACCTCAAGTGATCAGAGAGGTGCCAATAGGTAAATTTAAAGATGTCCTGAAACAATTGCTTGGAAAAGGAGCATATTATAGCATCGATGAGTACTATGCATCGAGCTAACAATGAACTTTGGTTGATTTTAACTGATATGTATGTACTTATATTAGAAACTGGTGCTTTCGTATTGTGAATTTGATTTTGTTTACTGATATGTATTTTAGACTTATATCTATATTTCGACTAGTATGGCGGTTGCTGTGGCATCAGTACGAATAAATTCTATTCTATTCTATTCTAAGGGGTACAATGAAAACCAAAGTTTATGTCGAGCCCATTGACTATGAAGGTACTCCCCTGGAAAAATTTGTTCAAGCAGTAAGTACGAAAGATCACATCATTAGAGAATATGTCTTTAGTAGGAGCGAACTTGTTATTGAAAAAAATGGTGGTCATTTATTTTAAGCAGTTCTTATGAATTTTTGTTTTCCCGTCTTTTTAATAAAATAAAATTAATAAATTTGTCCTAATATCAGTTACTTACTTGGGTAGGTTTTTCCTGTTATATGCAAGGAAAGTTTTTAAATTGTTCTCAAAAATGAGTGACGAAATACAATGAATAGACAAAAAAAAAATTAATTTCCCGTAGAAATAGGTACATTAAATGGAGACCCTTATTACCGCAAATTCGCCATTTGGTAAGTTTGATGGAGTCGAGTGTCGGTGTTTGACAAATAAGATGGAATGAAATGGATGGGGAAGGAAATGCGGCACTTAAAGGCACTAAAGGCGGCAAGGAAGTCGAGTTTCCTATAATGATTTGTCTAGTTATACAGGGCGATCTGATATTCAGTATCAAGGATTTTAGTAGCGTACTTTTTAGGTCAGAATAAGATTTTTTTCTATAAACACGTGACCGCAAACGCTGCGTTGTCGATCTACAGAGCGTTTAAAGATTTTTTTTACTTTTGTTTTCATGTAGCTCTGATATTTTGAGTTCTAAGGATCAAATATGATGATGTTTCAACCTTCTACATTTATAATGAAAAGAAGTTGTTGGGGTTAGGATCCTCAGGACTCTAAAATATGAAATTATGGACAATTACAAAAGAAAAATAGCACACAAAAACAATTTTCGTAAAAGAAAAAATTAAAACGTCTAAACGTTTATAGTAAAAATTATTATTTTGGAATATTCTTATTTCGATACCAGCTCGAATTCCGAAACCAGTCTTGACAAAGATTTATTTTCATTTTTTTAAAATAAATTTTCACTTTGGGTTTCCTTCGTTTCCCTTCGTCAAAAGTAAAACACAGCATAAAAACAACATATAAATAACGAGACACTGAATAAAATTGACATAGTTTTGTCTAAATGATTTTGTTAACCATCTTATTCAATACCTACTCGAATGACTACTGAATGATGTGAATCGGGTGTATTGTTCGATGAGCACAAAAACCTAAACAATGCGCCTCATTTCTTCTGATCGGTAGTATTTTTTCTATAGTTGACAGAATCATATAAAACGATATTATTCATTTCTTGAAAGGTGCGTCTAACAAAGCTGTGATTGCCCACAATATGCGTATTCTCAAAATTATGATTTGTTTTCTGATCATGTTATTCAGGCTATATCTGTTTTCTTCAAATTTCGTTTATGTTCTTTTATTCTCGTTGTTATGTAAAGTTTTTATTGTACTATATAACATATAACTTCAAAAATACTCTACATTCCTCGATCATCCATAGACTATAATAGAGAATTGAACTTTTTCAATAAAACTGCTTACAACCACGGTTACAATCCCCGAACAATTCCAAATTTAATTCAAGTCAAAAATAAAAAAAGAACAAAATCTAACATATCCTAGAGAAGAGAATCCCTCATGGTTTGTATTTTTAGCTTTCTTAAACGAAAATATTTCTTAAAAGTTTCATTGATAATAAATTAACAAGTAATAATAATAATAAACATTTATTCCTCATCAAGATACAAATCAATCTTACAGGAAGTAGTTTGGTTGTTATTGCTTAAAACATTATGAGCATAACCTAATTAACGGGTGCCAAACAATATATGTATAGTTATATGTAGGTGTTATCACTTAAAACAATATATATGACCATAACCTTGTTAAAGGGTGCGAAACAATAGATGCTAATATGATACTCGGTATATGAAGTACAAAAATAACAATAATTTAATTAAACATATTAGGTCAATTCCAAAGATAAAATCAATAAACTATATCAAAAAGTGGGATTCATAAACTCAACTGCAATGATTGTGAAGAGTATAGAAAGGAATTGTAGACCTTTGCAAATTGGGATAAGCGAACATCTGAATAAACATGGAAACGCAATATTTGGCCACCATATCATATTAAGTAAACATATAACTTCAGCCCAAATCGTAATTCACAAAATTGAAAACAAGTGAACCGAAAAAATTAAAATAGATTTTCTGGAAAACTTACAAATAGATAAAGAAAAAATTAGTATTAACCTCTGCTTAAATACACAAGTTCAGTTGAATAGATCATATTATATTACTCTATACACAGAAGATTAAAATAATACCCCATTTCAGTATTGACTCTAAATTCATAGTTTTTTACTCACTGGTAGAGTTTCACATTTTGTGATGACAAATATTGTCAAAAGTCACAATTTTACTTGTAATCTTCATTGGACATGGACCTTATATCAAATTATCTTTCATTTCCGTCAGTACCTCGTGGCCTTCGTGACTGGTTGTTGATTTCTAAGTATTCAGAATAAGTTAGGAATTGGTGTAAATTTGGCATAAAATCGTTCCTCTACAACAATTATTTTTTATTCTATACCAAATATAAATCTATTAAGTATCTATATAGACTTTAGGTAAATGGTTAAAGGGTAAATAATATTTTCATCGGAGTTCCTGTAAACTTGATTGATATCGAAGTACCACCTATTTATGAAAATCGCCTCTTCTCATTATTGCAATTAAGTAATCGTTTTGCAGTAGATAAGTCAACTAATGATAACCTACTTTTTCTTATGCTATAAGGGACAATAGTTACTATTTCAACTCAAAGGTAGGACGGTAGAGCGTTTGCTTCTCAACCATAAGAGCTAGGGTTCGAATTCCAGCACTATCAACGGTATCGTGCATGGCATCACACGTTAAAAGGTGAGGGCCTCGTTTTCCCCAGCTTACACAAGTCTTTCGAATACTTCTTAGTGTAGAACAAATAAAAAAAAGAACTTTCCTTCATCCTTATTTCTATTATAATTAATCCTTTTGTAGTTCTAATCACTTCAACACTCACAGCAATTGACGAACCGCCGAAAAACTTGAATAGATACCGGGAAACTTATAAAATACAACTAATTTGTTCACTTAGAATGAAGCAAACTGACACAGTAGGAGACAAATGTCAAGGGTGTGGCCTAGTTTGGTACAACAAAAGACCAAAAGTATATACCAGGAAACCATTTACCCTCTGCTGGCATTGTCACTATTGTATTCGTTTGTGGCCATTCCTTCTATATCTATTTAGGGGATGGATGGGTGTTTTGAAACGCCATCATTGCTAGAGGGTGCCAGATTTGAAATAGTTTCAATCTGTGTATTGATCACGAAAGCACACCCATGTAAAGGTTCATTTATCAGTAATTTTCATTATTTTCACTTGTAATCTTTCCAAATCTTGGATTATTGACGGAAATTTTGGTGAGTTCACGATTTGCCTTAATAAGTTTTCATTTTGTAATCTCCCTAGTGCTTGGATTTTTAAAAAAATTGTGGACGATTTTAGTTTGATGAAATCAGTAATATGTAATTCAAATTAAATTTACAGTTATAACCTAAGTTATGTTCACTAAAGTAGGTGGAATATTTTTTTAATTATTATGTAAATGTTGTAATTGCCATTTACAAATACCTACATTAAACAAATTAATAACAGCTTAGGTGGCTTTGGAAAAATTGTAGAGAATTATTTTGCTGACAGTTCAACTCACTGGCAATGCAGAATAATAACCAATAAATGTAATTTGTAGTAGAGTTTTTGTCATTATTAAAAAAAAGTCTCGGTAAATCGAAATAATATGGAAAAAGTTTAAAAATATACGTTATGCATATATTGCGAGCAACCCTGTGATGAATGTAGTTTGGAGTTTAGTTTATAAAATCCAGAGGAAAATCTGTTTAGTACAGAAGAATTCACTCGATGTGCCTATCAAGTTTTCTTCTGATTTGTGAAGTTGCTTAACCGAATTGTTTCAAAATATTATATTAACTCACTGAAGCATATATATTTTATTAATACGAGTGTCCTTTCTCACTCACCAATGGACAAAAAAGATTTTTTAATATAATTTGAGAACAATTTAATAGATATAAGATAGAAAGGAAACTAAAAAAAACAGAATAAATCATGTAGAAATTGTTTAATTTTGATTTGCGCAAAATATAGAAAACTCTCATTTTTATTAAAGCCAAAATATTGAGTCCATCACATTTTGTGTCATCATTTTGACATGAATATTTCCACTTATTATTATTGTCCATGGTACCATAGTGGATGAAAATTCCCGGAAAGATTTTAGGTTTCCTTGGTAGCCAAATAAAAAAATTACTATGATTTAAAAAGAAATGGCTGTGTGAAATTTTATCAATAAAATATACTGTTATTAACTTAAGATCGTGAAAATTTCACAATTTCATAACAAAATAAAACTATCAAATTGAAAATAATGACATTTTGGTTATGAAATATATGCGCAGCAAGTTTTACAGAAATATTATCACAGACAGATTAGTAAAAGGTACTGATAATTGTTTGAAGTTATTACAAATGAAGTTTTACGTAATGAAACAGGAGGAACGTATTTTTTAATATATTTGCAGATGTTATTTAACTAAAATAGAATAAGAATAAAGAATACTATCACTTATTATGTTTCAACTATTTTGCATTTATAACCTTATATATGTTCACTAAAATATCTGGTAGTTCTTTACATTATATATCGTTTAACTACAGGTACAAAGTATCTAAATGAAATTGTGAAAATAACAATGTACCACCCATTTTAATTTGATAAAATTATTAAAAATTGTTTGAAACAAATCTATTTTAAAGTTAGAAAGTCATGTTTACAAAAATAGGTGGGCCGTGTTTTGTTTACTTAAATCAAGTATGTATCTTGAAGTGTTATAACTGCACCTATTTTAATTTAAAAAGGAAAACCTAAATTGCTTTCTGTGTTATTATTTTGACATAACTATTTCCACATGTTTATATCATCCAGGGTATACTTGAGGATGAATATTTTCGGAAATATTTTGGGTTTCCATGGTAACCAAACAAAAAGCGGATCTCTAAATAAATTTTCGTAGGTGATATATCAAGACCATGACAAATAGCCGACCATTATTGTCTTAACCATAATATGAACATTAATAATTTGAATTGAGTTATTATTTAAGTATTAATGTTCAAGTGGTCGAATTGGCGGACAGAGGTTCCCAAAATGTCGACCCACATTTCACAAATTTTTTTTTCCGCATTTTTTGCACCTGTCATTCATTCTAACATCCCTTTAAACACCCCTCCTTCACGGGAGTGCAAGAGGTCAGATTACACCCTGTATATTCAAATAAATATCTTCACTAGCTTCCACCATTACACATACGTCAGTAGTAGTAAGCCAGCATGTTTAAATTAAGTTCCGATATTATGGTTATAAATATATTTAAATATTCTTCTCCATTAAACATAAACATATGTTTGCTTGACAGACATGATTTAATGTAGTCCTTTTTTATCGAATGACTTCTTGTTAATCGTATTTTGGTTTGGAATAATTTAACATAAATGAACTTCATATTTTCAGAAATCACCATTGGTCAGCAATCTATACATTTTTCTGAATAAAACTCTGATAATCATAACATGTTTGAGATACAAAAACCAATAAAATCCGGTATCTATATATAAAGTTCAGTGATTTATAATGTCACTCTATTATTCATGTATTCATTTATTCACCTAATTAAGATAAAGGATGTTCGAGAAGTATTCATGAGAGTAAAACATTTCAAGAAAAAAATATATATTCAAATATCATATAACATGTGAGTCTGAGAAATGGCGAACCTCAATTTTTAAGAGAAATAATACGTTTCAAACCACGAAAATTTAGAGGGCTATTGAAAATATAAAATAGGATTTTTTTTAGGTGGATCTGAATTATGTAGCACTTCTGAGATTCAATTTTCCATATGTAACACCTTCTATATTTTCACATTTTTCAAATCAAGAGCAAAATCTGAACACAATTTTAATTTATTATTTGATTTTTTTTTATTCATAATTTCTTTTATTGGGTATGATTTTTCATATGTCATGTGTTCCACATGAAAACCGAATTAGCATTTTAATTACAATGCTTTACCACGAGCCGTAGTTTGGATGTGAACAAATAACTTTTTTGAGTTATCTCAATTTATCTCAAATGGAATCTCTCTTTAAGACACAAAGTATTGTAATCAAAATGCTGATTCCACTTTCATAGACAACATGGCATCGGAAAGAAACGTTTCACGAGTGAAAAATCATCTTCAATAAAAAAAAATTAAAAACAAGGTATTCCGGTACCTAGTAGAACCAAAACTGGATAATTTCCGGGAAACCAGAAGAGCTACAAAATTAGTACCTATTCATTTAAAAAAATCACATTTCTGTTGTCCGAAAGCTCCCTAAATTTTCGAGCTTTGATTCAGGTTATTTCTCTCAGAAATAGGTGTGACTCACACGGTATACATTTATAGTATAGTGTTTCACAAACGCCTTTGTTGACAAAAACTTTCAGGAACGAGATTTTGTAGATCATAAAGTATAAAAATTTAATATACAGGGTGTCCGGTAAACCTTGTACAATATTGAAACTGGTGATAGACCAGATCATGACTGTTCAGAATATCGGAATTTTACCTTAGTAAAAATCTCACTGTTTTCGAGATAATGAGCATTTTTTTAATTTCTGGAAAATCACTTATCTTGGATTTTTTAATGCCATGTATACAAATTGGGACGAATTTAAATATCTTTGCTGCTGAAGATTACTGATGAGTGATGCTTTCAGACGTACGAAACAGTTTTTCAGAAAACAATTCAATTTTTCAAGAAATGAGGTAAAATAACAGGTTTTAGTTACACCAATATTTTTGACATTATTGTTTGAAAAAACATAACCAAGTGGAACTGTATGTTCATTACAAAACAATGCCCATTTTGTCCAGGCTTTACTATGGTATAAAACATACGATCATTATTTTTGGAAGGCGTAGAATTTCGATTATATTAGAGTGTGATGTTATTCTGAGCTAAAATCAACTCCATTAGACTTTGTCAGTAATGTCTTTTATTTTTATCCTATCAAGATGAAATGATTAAATAATTATGAATAATAACGAATCAAGTACTTAGAAGCATTCAATGAGATGTAATGAAGTAAATATGTACTAATTCAACGTTTTTTTTAATCAACATACACTATAAACCACAATAAAGATTATTCAACATCGCACTGAATAATATTACAAAAATGTTATTTTCCATCCACTCGTACGCAGAGACGACATATTTTCAATAAGAACTTTTTCAAATGAGTTATAGGTTATAGCCTCCAAATCAGAGATTCTATGAGCGGCATTGTGCAATCGGATATAGTTCTGTAGCAGTAGCACTACCTCCACATTCACCATAAATGTTGTGCATATGCGCATATTCTCGGGGAGTATAACGTATGTACGGCATGACAAAGAAATAAATACCACTGAATGAAACAAGCGGAATAATTTCAAAAAACTACGATAGAAGTCACAAGTTGTTCAAACAAAAGTTTTTAATTTTCGACAAGGATTCATCTCTTAAAAAAGTTTGCACTTATTTGGTTACACCCTGTATATCTGTCGGTATCTGAAACTTCGTTGGAATCTGGATGTTGGACAATTGCGACATTTATCACAAGAATTCGTATTAATCGGTGTCATGTCGGATAATCGACATTTCATTTCGATAATTTTATTAGGCCTAATTACATGAAAAGTTAATTTTATTGACATACTATTGAATGCTACCAAACAGTCTATTCTTTATTATTAATAATTATTTCCACATTTTATCTCGATAAAATCTAAATAATATAATTTTTGGGCGTAAGTAAAAAAGTTGATCAAATAAATTAATATTTTGGAACCTTTGGTGTAAATACAATTCAAGAAAAAAATTAAATACCCAAACACCAAAACTACGTCACAATGTTAAAATCTTAAAAGCTAATTTTAGCTCCTGAAGATGCTAACTTTGTTGGCGAAATGCGCGTCGAGTGTGATTGCGACGTAGTTTTGGTGTTGGGTAGTTTCCTTTTTTTTTTGAATAAAAATTGATAGAAGCCTAGATTAAAACCACGCCTAATTCAATGGAAATCACTTCTTCCAAAAATAATTATAGTTTGTTTTATACCATGGTAGAGTCTGGACAAAATGAGCATTCTTTTGAAATGAATGTCCACTTCCAATTGGTTATGTTTCTTTCAGATAATAATGTCAAACTTTTTTTTTTTAAATTGATGAAACTCAAATCTGTCATTTTACCCTCATTTCATGAAAAATATTTTCACTTTCTGAAAAACTGTTCTGTATGTCTAGAAGCATCACTCATCAGTAATCTTCAGCAGCGCAAAGATATTTGGATTCGTCCCAATTTGTATACATGGCACTCAAAAATCCAAGGTTAGGTAGCGATTTTCCAGAAATTCTTAAAATGCCCATTATCTCGAAAACGGTGATATTTTTACTGAGGTGAAATTCCGATATTCTGAACAGTCATGACCTGGTCTATCACCAGTTTTAATATTGTACAAGGTTTACCGGACACCCTGTATAAAAGCGAAGAAGGACAAAACTAAATTTGCCATTTGTATATTCAACTGATTTTGTCACACGTATTCGAAAATACTTGAACAAAAACTGGTTCAATCGAAAATCATTAGTTTTATGAATAGTACATTTTGCAGTGTCAGTTCGTACCCGTTTACCGATACTTTGGAAATATGACACATTTCCTTGTTAAGAATGGTTTTTGCTAAAACCGCTGAATATCCTAGAAGAACAATAATTGCATGTCTTTGAATTTAAATAGTGAATAACGAACTAATTATACACCAATTAAGTATGATTTATGAATATAGAGTTCATTACCTCCACAATCTAATTTGCATAATCCTTTGAAGCATTTACCGCCAATGGATATTTTGTAGCAGTACAACTGATTTAATCTTCCATTTGGAGGACTCATGTCTGGAAACAAACTACTTGAAATTCACGAAAACATCATAATTAGTTCGCAAAGTCAATTATTTTTGCACACATTTTATCATAATTTGAATTATTTCATGGCATGATTTCGGCAATTGAGTCAGAATTCGAAATGGCCTTGTGCCATGTGCCATGACTGAATTGAAAAAGGACCTGTTTTATTGGGAAATTGGCTTTTGTTAAATTCGCTTGAATTTTTTATATATTGTAGAACTAGTGATGCTCATCAAATGTCTATATTGCGCTAAAGCTCTAAATTCAACTGTTTAGGTTACACAGGGTGCTGAAGTTAACTTTTCCAAAATTTGACACTTGAAGACATTTTTTCGAATATATGAACCAAATCAAATATGCATCGATCATTCATGAGGCGGTAAAAATCCACTATAGAGTGTAATAGTTCCTGCATATATCCACGATATACAGGGTTAGTCCAAAACTAGCAAGTTTTTAGTGATTTTTAAAAAATTCAGTAGTAGAATAACTCTAGTGATAAAAGTGGAATATTGCAAAACTTAAATCGAAACAATGAATTACTTACTATATATAATAGCTAACGAAATATACCCATATTTCATTTTACAAATGACGAGCAAAGAACCACGCACCATTCTTGTGGAAAATGGGTCCCGGTGAAATTCGATGAATTTTTGATATGATGTAGTTCAAGTGAAGCTGATATAAAGTGTCCATGGTCCCAACTCAATCCTATGACTAGTTTTCGAGATACAGGGCGTCAAAGTTGGTAAGTGGCCATTTCTTTAAAGTAGTATTGCTTTCAGGAAAACATCTGAAATAAAAATGTATTTCGCGACAGATATTGCTTACCCATACAGCAATACTTCTAGAATGGTTTTTGACAAAAAATATTTTTGGATACAGGGTGAGTCCAGCATTATTCAAAATGAAATTCTCAATCAACCCTACGAAGTGAAGATGTGGCCAAACCAAGTATCACACTGATATGCTCATTATTTGAATATGTCAAAATTGATAAATTCAACATTTTGTACAGGGTGAGTCAAGAAGTGACAGTTTTTATTGTGACATTTTGTATATTTTCATTTTATATTTTGAGCTTTAGGGATACTTGACCACCAACCATTCAACATATTTCTTGAACAAAATTGATATACAGTATGAGACAAACACTAGGTGATGACAAAAATTGCGAAAACGAGATTTTTTTATAACTCATCCTGTAATTGATTTGCTGAATTTTTGATATGATGAAGTTCAAGTCAAGCTGATCGATAGTGTTCATGGGCCCAACCTTAAAAAATAAACAGTTTTTTCTCTACAAGGTGTTGAAGGGTACCGTTTCAAACACTTTGATCTATATTTGTCGATTCGTTTCATTCATATTAAAATATTTTTACATTTCCAGCTTCTCACCAAAGGAAAATTCCTGTTACGTCCAGGGAACATCGTGTGAAGCAAAAAAAATCTTATTGATTTTTAATTTTTGAACATTTCAATTCTCAGGGAACAAATATCTCGGTAAAAAATTCGAATGCTGGGTTGTTCAGTTCAGAAACAAATATAATATAAGAGAGAGCGAGAGCGAGAGGAACAGAGAAGAGAAAGAGAGAGAGAGAGAGTGGGTGAGAGGGTGGGGTGGTACTGTGGGTCTTCAGACTTCCAACAAAGTGGTGGGAAAAGTGTATTTTTCATGTTATCGCAACGAAACTATCGATAGACTACCACATGCCTCGTTGGAAATCAAGTGTATTGTTGATGAACACTATTGATCAGCTTGACTTGAACTTCATCATATAAAAAATTCAGCAAGTCAATTACAGGATGAGTTATAAAAAAATCTCCTTTTCGCAATTTTTGTCATCACCTAGTGTTTGTCTCATACTGTATATCAATTTTGTTCAAGAAATATGTTGAATGGTTGGTGGTCAAGTATCCCTAAAGCTCAAAATATAAAATAAAAATATACAAAATGTCACCATAAAAACTGTCACATCTTGACTCACCCTGTATCCAAAAATATTTTTTATCAAAAACCAGTCTAGAAGTATTGCTGTATGGGTAGGCAATATCTGTCGTGAAATACATTTTTATTTTAAATATTTTCCTGAAAGCAATACTACTTTAAAGAAATGGCCACTTACCAACTTTGACGCCCTGTATCTCGAAAACTAGCCATAGGATTGAGTGGGGCCCATGGACACTTTTGATCAGCTTGACTTGAACTACATCATATCAAAAATTCATCGAATTTCACCGGGACCCATTTTCCATAAGAATGGTGCGGGGTTCTTTACCGATTGCCAATTTCTGATTGAAAGAGTGTTTGATATAGGTACAGTTTATGCACAGGCAAAGATTTATATTATACTAATAATTTACCAAGGAAACTCAAATATAATGTTGATTTCATTGAGAATATGAACAGGATGTTCATAAAGTCAGTTAGTCAGTTGTGGAATCATCTGCGACTGAAAGTTGGAATTTAGTCGCTATTTTCCATCGTACAAGATAACCTCTCTTGGAAGGGATTCATGTTTTAAAGAGAAACATTCTCAATTGAGGAGTCATGTATTGATTCAATTTTCAATTGAGAATGTTTCTCTTTAAAAAATCAAATAGAATCTTCCACCACACTTTCAATTTTTCGTTAAACAGTTTGTTCACGAAAAAAAAGTCAAAACTGTGTACTCGAAATTCATATACCCTTTATCTGAATGGAGGATACCCGGGGTGACAGCAAAACACTTTTTCGTTATTATCTGACGCTAGTCATTGTTCCAGCTATTCTTTGGTATCTTATAACTGTACTGATATAATCAAATAACCAGTCCTTTAAGATGAGTTGCCCTGTCCGTATTAGAATGCTTCCCTGACATCTTTCGGATTTCTAAGAAAAGTTCCAGAAAACATTCAATGTTCGAGAGAGTAAAACACAATTTGTAAAAAATGGAAAAATGTGTTCAAGGTAGAAATTCACTATTTTCTTATTTCCATCACAAAGTGAAATTTTTCAAAGCATTGAACTTAGATTTTGATGAAATTGAAGAACAAGTCGTGATTGGTTTCGCCAATAAACAGGTAATACCTCGGTTACTAGCAGCTACTCATTGTGATGAAGACGCTTCATTACATAATATTTATGAGTTTTATAGAATTCATAATCAAGCTCAAGGCAAAAGTAGCTTTGGCGTTTATCGAACAACATTAAAGGTTTCTACAAGGAACAAGACCAGTAGTAACCTAATCCGATCAATTTCAACCAGGATACTGTGGAAAGGAATAAGTTATCCATTGCCTCTGGCTCAGTAATCACCGAAGGAAACAAAATTTCAAAAATAATTTGTTTCAAATGCAAAAACGAGGGTCATATGTAAAAAGATTGTCCAACGATAAGATTAATTCCATATTTATTGTCACTATGAATCTGACCCAGAATATGTTCCTGATGAAACTGATTCAGACGTCAGTGTAGATCAAATTAACAAAGTACCGGATGAACAGAATAGAAGACCAAGAAGAACCCGACGAATTCCTAAGATATTATACATTTTTTTCTAGAAAGCTAAATTTTTTCATTTCCTAGGTCTCGTTTTACTTTCAATTCGAGATAACCATTGACACCAGGTGGCGCTCCAAAACTCCGGGAAAACAAAGCAAATGTAATTTAATTATCTTTTCTTGACAGTTGACGACTTTTTGATATTTTTTTCAATTATTGAATTTTACTTCTACCTCAACTTTGGAGTGCTTATTTTATATAAATGCCTGTTGTGAAAATTCATTTGGCTGCAATTTTTCAGTAGTGTTTGAACCGAAAATGGCCCGTGATCCTGAAACATCAACAGGGTCTAACCTTGATCGACCTTGACAAGTGTTGAAGTTAACAAACACAATTACAATTATAAAATCCTGTATTACTTCATTTATTCCTCTATTTCGTTGCCTCAGTGAACTCGTTTCTGCAATTTTTTGAGATGAAATGACAATTTTGATTTTTTGATTGATTTACGCCAGTTATAAACCAAATTTCTCGCACTAGATGTGAAAACATTCAAAATAAAGAGTTCACACTGTTCACGGATGCAAATACACATATGTTTATGAATTAGTTTACCGATTTTCAGTTTAATTCCCAATGTTTTAGCTAATTTCTGGTTTCAGGGAAAAGAGTGCATTGAGACATTTGCAGACGAATAATTCTTGCATTGTGGCACTGGACAATTTTTTCTTGACTTACTTGTCACATCAAAGCTATGCTTCTTCCATTGAATCAAAAAAATTGAACCAAATATATGATGATAAAGAAATAATCACTAATTTATTAACACGCGATCTTATGGCAGAATGTTTGTTTTCCCGGAGTTTTATATGCAAATTTCGAAATGTAGATGTCGCCCACTCCGTGGTGACTCCGAATTGTGTTTTCGAGGACCAAAACATTGTCAGGATTGGCAAATGGTATACATGACATCCAGGCCCTTCAACTTATAAGGTCTCACTTGTTATTATTATTATATGGTAAACGTGGTTAACAAATGCTGGTATCTGCCTTGATACATTCTCCAGCCCACATACCCTGCCAGTAATTAACATGTCAAGAAGTTCACGTTAATGAAGTGAATCCAAGAAAATTAACATTCCATCGGTACCACTCCAGACGGCCGGTGTTGTTGCCATTTTGATATCTACTTTATGCCACATGGCAGGCAGGTCCTGCGCATCTGATAATGGAAAAGCGTATTTTTCTCGTTTTATCATGGCGATTTCGTCCGGATCTGTCGAAATTTGCATGCGAATCTGCGATCAGGATCGAACGTAGCGATATTTCTACTTAGGTCGCGTAATAAAAACTTTGACTTTATGTTAATTAAACGGCGTATATTCTTGGGAATATTGTCGCGGATAATTAAGACTTGTCGCGTTATAGGCCCGGCTTGGATGTTATGGGGATTTGCATGGGAATGTGTGGTTATTGGTAGAATGGCCGGAGCTGACTTGGTGTTTGTTTGGTATGGAGGAGAATTGCGAAGAAAACAGAATGAGGTCAACGTGTTTCGCTATTCAAAACACATTTTTACGAATGATATGTAAATCTAACGTATCCCTCATAATTTTCTCAAAAATGTCCAATCTAAATTGGACACATTATTCAGAACCAAGAAGAAATAATACTGCCATGAGGTAATAAATTTAAATTGAAATGAATCAGTCTCTTTAGTAATTTGTGATCGAGACATTCATTAAATATTGAAAGAAGACAAAAATTACTTATATCAAATCAAAATATACCATCTTTGCTCAAATTTGACTTTTGCGAAAATGGCCTACTCGGATTGGGTCACGAGACTTTCGCCACCTGTCAAAAAATGGGCTGATTAGGTTGAATATCGAAACATTTTAAAGAAATGATTTGTTTCTATTTCGATTTTACACCTGTCTCAAATTTTAACGTTCTAATGTAACTATTAGATCTTGATTTTTTTTTGATAAATAAGAAATTTCGGGAATACAAAAAAATAATAACTTCAAAAAGATTGTTTCATACCAGTGATTCTAATATGCTACTAACTTACAATTACGATTTATTAGTATTACTGCTGACAAATTCTCTTATGTTTAATGCAGAGTTTTGACATATTCTCAAGCATTTAGGATTTGAATTTATTTTAAACAATTTTTGTCCGTAATAAAATGATGCCAAATTCATTTATCAAAAAATATTCTAAGTAATTCACGTATTTGATCAAATTTTAGGACTTTATACACAACAAATTTAAAGCGATTATTTTGAAAAATGTAATCGTGATTATGAAAAAATCAGATGGGAGGGTTTAAATCGTATCACGTCATAATTTTGCAGAATCGACCATATTATAACATCACTTGAGTAAATTGGATTTTCCGACAAGCTTCGAAAAACATTAAGCGGTTCTATTCGGCTCAGGGAAACGTCTATATGAATTTGGTTTGTTCGCCTCATTTGTTCAGCGGTGTTTTCAAAATTGAAACTTTTATAAAAAATATGTCAAATCCTGGAATTGAATTCAAATAACGCATTTTTGATTATGATTTTTATATTGGTATACATTTTGTAAGGAGAAACATTCTCAATTAAAAATTGAACCAAAACGATGGAAAATAGCGACTAATTTGTCTTTCAGTCGCAGATGATTCCACAACTGACTTTATGAACATCCTATTCATGTTTTCAATAAAATCAATATACCACATTTATTTTCATTCTCCATCATGGTCTTTTCAAAATTCATAATTTTTTATTCCATGAAACAGCAGTGTATGCCGATGATAACCGTTACACACGATAAATGGCATTTCCTCCAAATAAAGATGCTATTATTAGTATGATTATATACTTTTCACTGGGATTATCCCAATCAAATCCTATCCTCAAAGATCCTAACCATTCGTAGGATGCCACTCCACACATTCGCAAGGTAAGCGGTCATTTGATGCGAGAGTCATGTGCTCTGAGTGAGTAGACACGAAAAACAATTCAGGGAGACATGAAACTACCCAAATTCTTTGGCGTAACATTACATATGATATGATGATGATATGATAGACTGTGACATTCCATTCACACGAATGAGAATTCTGAAGGACATATGAGGCCACCCAAGTTCTTTGGCGTAACACTACAAGTTACTGATCATGTCAAATACTTAGAGCTTTTCTTAGATAAGAAACCAACCTGAAACATGCATCTGCAAAACGTGGAAAAACATGAAGACTGAAACCGAAAATCATGCACTGGCTATACACCGAGATCAGGGAGTCTATTCTCGAGTTTCAACGTATAATAATTCAATGTTGTATCTCTTTTCAACGCGCTGTTTTTATATCGCTCTATGTTACTTCAAACGTTTGAAAATGATTCAGCATGAACTCGAGAATAAACCCCCAGAATCACATAATATGGCTCACTTTTGTGGTGGCCCAAAATAAAACCGAGACAGTCAAAAACCAAGATTGGAAAACTCCAGAGGATTGTCTACATACGTATCAGAACGCTATAAATATCACTGCAACCCACGAAAACCATCCTAAACCTTTGGACGTCATAGGAGAGGCGAGGATGAGTGAATACAGACTTTCACATAATTGGAGGACCAGACTATAAAATGTTCACACCAAAATCATTCATGATGTGAACATTACCGAACTGGAAATGATATCAGACTACATGATACCCCAATACTCATATGAAAAACCATTTAGAACAAAGCTGAAGTGGAACGAATTGTACTACCGAGAAGGTAGAATCACTAATATCCGAAAACACAATCTGGTGAACAGATGGCTTGAAAACAGATGCAGAAACAGTAGCAGTAGCAGAACTATATGGAGTGGAGTGGCAATAACACCACAGCATTCGAAAAACCGAAGGCTGACACCCTCAACCTAAATGAATCTTAGATATGCACAAGTACCGGCTAACTTAACTAACCGGTTACTGCGGCCTAAGAAAACATCTGCACACTATGGGCAGAGGACCCGTGGAGTACAGACTTTGTGCTGACGTGGAGATAGCAGTTCCTAGATCAACTTCAAATACAACGCGCTCCACAACAGGCGCAACAAAAACACTCGGATAGATCAACCTACAAGTTGTTTCTGTAAAAACAGTCGTTAATCCGAAATACCTAGTATTCTGTATTATGTTTAGTGGGGATGTCAGTATACTGCGACCTATAAGATCTATTGTGTCTCGTTGTGCTGCACAGCCGTTTAGGATGTCTCAACGACTAAAGCAGTTCCTTTAGTCGTATGGCATTCAAGAAGTAGGTACATGATATCGGGTGGCTTCAGGTTAGGTAAATCTCCTTCTTCTATTTGATGTTCTCCGAGGTATCTTACTCTGAAATTTCAGAGTTCATGCATTCAGATGTAATGTGGATAGAGGTTTCGTCATCAAATTTGCATTCTCCTTCCTCGACTAATCCGAATTTCCCAAGTTGTGCTCTAAACCGGCAGTGCCCTGTTAGGATTCCCGTTAGTATTCTGAGATTGGTTTCACTGCAGGTCCAGTCATTTGATCCCTTCTGGTTGTAGTTTTCTAGTAGTATCTTGTCCTGCCTCATTCCTTTTTATTTATATGGTATTGAGATCTTTTGTGTACTTCTTTTGTGTGTAGGTACTTCTTTTCAAGTCCATGAAGTATTGGTACTTATTTCGCAGATGGGTTCAGGTCCTAGAAATGCTGTTTCACCCCATTTTCTGCCAGTCGTCTGCTATTTCATCACCCTTCCACTCCAATGTGTCCTGGAACACATTTGAGGGCACCGGTGTTGTTCCTACCTAGTTCATTTAAGTCGCGTTTTATTGAACACTAGAGTTTATATCTACTAGTATAAAAAGTAGAGTATCATAAAAACGTATATTTCAGGGTTTCTAGTAGAAGTCAAATGATTCTTAAATTCCCTAAATCTCTGTATAGAGTTTGAAACATTTATTATTATAAATAATACAGCCATTACAAATAATTTGTTGGAATTAACAACTTCCACAGCCCAAACAGACAATGGAAAAAGGTGCGAGCACTATTTTATCTTATTGGAAGATTATTTAAGAGATAATATTTCAAGTGAAATAATAAAGTTATCATATACGTGAATTTCTTAAAAAATTATTAAAAAGAAGTGATTCCAAAACCTAACACCTACAGTGGAAGGTGTAAGGTTAGGTTAGGTTAGGAAACAGCTTTGAGTGAACGAACTAGCTAATGAACAGGAATTATCAAAGAAAATTTGGAGCATATTAGAAGATTGGGAACAAGTAGGAACTGAAAAATGTTTTTTTGATGTGTCTGGTCAATTTTTCTCTGTTTATCATACATAAATCGATTAGATACAATGTTTCCATACCTATCATCCCACTGAACTTTCGCCGCTTAAAAGGAAGGTTCAACAGAGATACTAAATGAATTTCTAATCGATATGAACCCACCTTCATCACCTTCTCTTTTGGTATCCATTTCTATAGAAAATTATTTTCAAATGGAGCAACAGAGGTTCTCAATGAATTGAGAATCAATATGAACCCACCTTTTATATTATATAAATAAAACTCGTACAACCTATTCATTAAACATTTCCACCTATAAGTTCAATTACGTCCATAACACTCAAATTTATTTCAACTAGAAGCTCTTCACTACCAAAATCATTTTAAAGTGAGTAAATGAAGTTTTTTGAACATCAAAATACAACCAAACTGAAATGAACAGAAAGAAGTCCATTAGTTTAATGTAATGTCAATAGTGTCAATTTCTGCTATGATTTAGGGAGTTTAATTTTTCCACCAATTATCTACTTTCGCTACCATCAAATTCGATCGTGGCAAAAGTAGAGATTTGGTGTCAAAAAAACAGCTAAGTCAAATTCTATTCCTACAAGTAGAACATTTTTGTCTACAATAAAACGCTCCTTTAGTTCATCTAGTCACTCCCAGACCATCTAGTAAAAAGACTAATAATCCTGTTGATTTCATTGAAAATATGAACAGGATGTTCATAAAGTCAGTTGTGGAATCGTCTGCGACTGAAAGTTGGTATTTAGTCGCTATTTTCCATCGTACAAGATAACCTTTCTTGGAAGGGATTCATGTTTTAAAGAGAAACATTCTCAATTGAAAATTGAATCAGTACATGACTCCTTTGGAAATTGAAAAACCCTACGATAAAATTGAAGTTACTTTTTTGTAATATCTAACAGAAAACAACTACTTCCCCGGCTAAAGCCATGCTGGACATTGAACTACATGTGATAGATATTGAGAAAGACCTATATAACTTGAGAGAAAAAATCTGAAAGTGAAAATTTGCATTTTCATTCAGATAGTTGATTATTTATTAAGAAATAGTCCTACAATTCCTCATTACAGTGTGAAATTGCTTCTGAAGAGCATGTTTGTCAATTCTTCCGGCCTCCCTGATGATCTTAGAAGAGTGAAATGGATTTTTGTCTACTAAAATGTATTGGACGCCTAGCGAAAGAGATGCAATTCACGCATCAATGGAATGAGCGATTTTCTGTGAGTGATACTTCTGAATAACGTTCTGTCTTATCTCATTCATAGATAAGAATGTCCAATGGAAACTGGACATTTAATAAATAATCAACTAACAGAATGAAAATGCAAATTTTCACTTTCAGATTTTTTCTCTCAAGTTATATGGGTCTTTCTCAATATCTATCAGATGTAGTTCAATGTCTAGCGTGGATTTAGCCGGGGAAGTAGTTGATTTCTGTTAGATATTACAAAAAAATAAACTTCAATTTTATCGTAGGGCTTTTCCATTTCCAGAGGAATCATGTATTGATTCAATTTTCAATTGAGAATGTTTCTCTTCAAAACTAATAATCCTATTTAACTATAAAACATAAACGATAGAACAATACAATTTCAGTGTTAAGAGACTTCCCAAAGGTAATCCGTCAGCCTTAAAATAAGAATAAGGGCCTCCTGTATTCGTCCGGCTAACATTCCTGAGCCGGTATAATTTTTTAAGGTTCGAAGACAGGGCATGCGCCATAACACCATTCCAACAACATGAATTTTGTTAGTAGAATTCTTCTGGACTTCCATTGTCTAGAAACAAAGAAAATAAATTCTTTGCATGTGATCAAGTCACGACGTTTCAACAGTTAACATCTACTGTCGTTATCAAGTGTGGAAGTCCAGAAGAATTCTACTAACAATAATACATTGTCAACCGCTTTCAAACAAACATGAATTTTATTATTATTACTATATAATTTGAAGTAAAATAAACAGTACGCACTATTCAAATAAAGCATTCACTATGAATAAAATCCTTTACCCTTGTGCGCGCGATTCATTCTACGTTTCTTACCAACAACAGACACCCCAGACGATCCCGAGCTTTACAAAAAGCTCCATCCGGGGCTTTGTCGCAGCAGACAGACCCGAGTACACTCGAAAATTCTCGCGATAGAACAGACTTCTGGCGACACGTGAACGACTCGTCCATCAGACGGCTGACAGCATGCTTTATATGTTCATTTCTCATCAGTTTAGTAGACGGCATAGAGCTTTTAGGACCTCTGGCCGTATCTCATCGTCGAATGGGAGATTCGGTGTAGCTCCGGAATGGCCCTCAGCGCACCGTATAGGTGAGTCAGCGACTATCACACGGTTTTATCATGATAAATGTATATGCAAGGAAGGGTTGGTCGCCTCGATCGATGTCTGCCGCACTTTACGGATCCCAATTCCTGATTGTGGCCGGTGGATGGAGCATCGTCTACGAGACAGCGATACTTGAGATACTCTCGCGATCGCAGAGATTATTTCCCTCATATTGTATAAACCAATCTCTCTCATTCTGAACCAATAACAAGTAACAAAACTCTGCTTTCAGCTCGTGATATTTTCAAATCGATGTTTTGGCGATTCCTGACTACTACATTCCTACAGATACAACAATCGTAAATATAGAAACGTCAGTTTGACGCCTGAAAGACGTCAAACACGCAAAATGAACCGTCAGGTTCATATAAACCCATGAAAAAATTAACGGCAAGGTAAAAAATTCTGAAAGAAATTTATTTTGGCATTCAAATTGAATAATGACAGAGACGTAGAAGAATATCTGAGATAGTTTTCGAGGAAAAAAATAAAAACCTAATTTTTAGAGTTTTTTTGTATTTAGTCAACATAAACGTAACTTTAGCACAAGCACTGACAGAAATATAACTTCAAAAATAATTTTGTATAAGACCTAATATTATCAAAATTTTAGCTTTAGGCTTAAATTTAAGAATAACAGGTACATTTTATGACATTAAACTGTTGGTACACGTGAATTATGGACAATATTTTCATCGTAAAAGTGAAATTCTTATAAAGTTGGGATTTTCAAGGTAACATGTTTTTAGCATAAACTTAATATTGTTGTATAAATGGTGCCATGTGATATAACAGATTCAACTTTTGTTTTTAACATATATTTAAGCACAATTTTAAAATGATATTGACTAAATGCACCTTAGGTTTTCTCAAAAGCCATTCATCAGATTCAAATATCATGACATATCAATGTCAAAGTAAAAGATGATCACGATTTTTTTCAGAATTTTCTACTTCAACGTTTCACAATTTGAAAAAAATCTGTTATAAAATCAAAGACAGTTGAGAAGAATCGCTTTTGCAAGTGATATTTATATGAAATTCAGAAGACTCAACATTGAGGAACTATTCATACTATTTTTCAGACATAAAATCAAACGATTTATATGTTTAATAATGATTTTCAAAACCTCTGACAAGAAACAGGAAATCGCTCTAGTAAGTGATTCCTCTTTAGTACATGAACCAAAGGATAGAAATAGTTCTGCTACTGTCCAAGGTATTGCACAGAATTATTGTCACTGTCCTATTGACTGTAAAGCGTTTAGGGGTTTGTCAGTTCATCAGTTGGATGTAGAAGAAGTATGTAAGTAATAAGTTTTATAACGAACAGTCGTTACCGACCGATGATGAACCCTTTACCCCCATAAACACCTAACTATGTAGGCTTATTATGGCAAGAACCTGTCAGAAAACAACTACTCCCCTGGCTAAGACCACGACGGGTATTGAATTAAATCTAACAGCTACTTGTGCAACGTTCCTCAAAACATCAGAGGACGCAACTGCAAGTGCCCTCTATGACCAACCAGCAGAATTATGTTTTGATTGGTTGGTCATAGAGGGCACTTGCAGTTGCGTCCTCTGATGTTTTGAGGAACGTTGCACAAGTAGCTGTTAGATTTAATTCAATACCCGTCGTGGTCTTAGCCAGGGGAGTAGTTGTTTTCTGACAGGTTCTTGCCATAATAAGCCTACATAGTTAGGTGTTTATGGGAGTAAAGGGTTCATCATCGGTCGGTAACGACTGTTCGTTAGCAAACGATCTCCCAAAGATTTCTGTCTTCTTCGAATAAGTTTTATGTTTTGCGATTTAAAATATCAGTTTTGGAAATAAAACAGGACGCAAAACAGAATTGAAAAAAATCATAATAGCGTCTTTATTGTCCATTCCAGTTGTTTTTGAATAACATTATATTATATACATAAAAAAATAACGGCATAATAGGCGGAGTTCAGTTTACAAAGTTGAAAAATATAGATAAAAATAAATTATAGTGAGTTGTTCATATTAGCTGCTCTTTTTGAATTTTACCAGCAATATTGTTGTTTGTGCTAAAAGCAAATCTAATCCAAGCAAGATCAAGGACGGACTGACTATATTTATAACAAACCCATGGACACTGCACCCCCAAATATCAGGAAAACAAACGAAATAAAAATACAGGCCGTTTCTTTTATCATGTGGTAACATTGCTATATTCTAAACCGTAACAGATACGAAGACGATTAAATGGGAGAAAAGGTAACTATTGTGGAGAATAGTACAATGGTCAAAGAAAATTTACAGGAAGTCCCGCCCTTCTCGAGTTATACAGGGAAAACCAAAAATGCTGTTATTTGTTTTTTACGAATAGAACGTTATTTCTGAAAATATAAAAAAATTTATAAGGAAAGTTTTAATGTATTTGAAATGTACTATAAAAATGTAACAATGAATCTTTGATTAAACGTTTCGTGTCAACACGGCCACCATCAACATTTTTTTTTTCAAATATGGACCTGTCTATTTTATTTATAAAATATTGATAAAGCGATAAAATCACAATTCAGTGGTATATCACACTTGATATTTTTATATCGTTTCATTTAAAATAACTAGCATCCTCAGTGACAACAATTTTTAATTACGGTCCTGTCGTTAGTTCTTTTGTAAATTATTTTGATTTCTTCAAAACCTATTCAACTATTGGCATACTTCAGACTTCACCCAATAATTTCGATAAGAAGATACCCCAACACAACGAACATTCGTATTATTCCTTCTTGGGCATTTTTGTATTACAGAAATCCTTGTTTCAAGGCTGATTTCTTCTGAATCAATTATCATACTGAATATTTCTATAATTCTCAATCCTGGAAGTAACGAAAATATTAGTTTTTGGTCAAAATATGACTATTGTGTGATATGGTACAATTAAATAGCATCACTTCATTTACCATTTTCAAACAAGTAGGCTTTGCTTGGTTTCTATGGCAGGACAAATAAATGAGTTGTTGATACGTGTTAAGAACTGTTAGTCGTTTATACACTCAGTCATATCAAAGATGTATTCGAATGACGAAAGGACTGATATGCTATTTGCTTATGCAAAATCAAATAGAAATCCTCTTTTGGCAAAAAATATGTATGGTGAGCTATACCCAAATCGTCGTATTCCAAACATTCAAATGTTTAGACGATTAGAAAGAAATTTGAGAGACTGTGGTGCATTTGATAGAAATAAAACTAGAAAATGTGTTGTTACTGGAAGTATGCGGAACCAAATAAATGTTTTAGGTAAGCAAATATTACTTCATAAAGATTAACAAAGTGACGAAAATATTTTTTTTCAATTTAGGATTGGTCAGTTACAAAAATATCTCTAATCAAGATTGTTCTTTACGAGAAATTGCCCACGAACTAGGGATTTCTGTAAAATCTACCAGAAATATTTTGAAAAAGAACAAATACGAATGCTACAGGATACGCAAAGTTCATCACCTCAATGAAAGGGATTACGGAAGGAGAGTACGATTTGCGATGTGGTTGAGACGTAGAAATAGTGAAGTTGGAAATATTTGTAATAAAATAATATGGACGGACGAATCAAAATTCACCAACAATGGTTGGTTTAACAGAAACATCCATTATAGGTGGAATAATACAAATGAACATTTACATAGAGAAACCAATTTCCAGGAAAGGCTCAGAATAAATGTTTGGTTGGGAATTTTGGGAACAAACATACTAGGTCCTTTCTTTTACGACGAGCATTTGAATGGTGGAATGTATTTACATTTTTTATCCAATGAGTTTGATGGCTACTTAGATGAATTGCCACTGAACATCCGCCGTGAAATACAATATTTTCAACAAGACGGTGCCCCTCCCCATTATGCAGCAATAGTAAGGGAACATTTAGATGCAATATTCCCAAGAAAATGGATTGGAAACAATGGACCAATTGCCTGGCCAGCTCGATCCCCAGACCTGACTCCTTTAGATTTTTTTGTCTGGGGATACATAAAGGATAAAGTTTTTTCGACAACTAGTACAGATATCGACCATCTCAAACAAAAAATAAGAGATGCATGTAATAGCACTACACCCATCATGCTAGAAAATTGCCACAGAAATTGTATGGACTGACAACTTATGTGCATTTAACAAAGAGCATTCAATGTAGGTTATCACGAAGAATTCATTTTCTGTATTGGTTTTATTTTCACTCAAAAATTCAATATGAAATAAATTGTTTTCTGTTTGTTTGATTTCTTCTACTCTTAAGTAAGTTTATTTCCGAGGTAAATTGATATCGTTCGTCTCTGAAACTACAGATATCTTTTATTATAGTGTAAACATAATTTTAATAGATACATTTATTCAAAGCGTCACTGATAATTTTTATATCGGAGAGTTAGGTTTTGTGGAATCCATAAACGACCTAACGACAGGACCGTAATTAAAAATTGTTGTCACTGATGATGTTAGTTATTTTAAATGAAACGTTATAAAAATATCAAGTGTGATGTACCACTGAATTGTGATTTTATCGCTTTATCAATATTTGTACTAAAACAGACAGGTCCGTATTTGAAAAGAAATGTTGATGGTGGCCGTGTTGACACGAAACGTTTAATCAAAGATTCATTGTTACATTTTTATAGTACATTTAGAATACATTAAAACTTTCTTTTTCCATTTTGTTATATTTTCAGAAATAACAATTCTATTCGTAAAAAACAAATAACAGCATTTTTAGTTTTCCCTGTATAACTCGGGAAGGGCAAGACTCCCTGTAAATTTTCTTTGACCATTGTACTGTTCTCCACAATAGTTACCTTTTCTCCCATTTAATCGTCTTCGTATCTGTTACGGTTTAGAATATAGCAATGTTACCACATTATAAAAGAAACGGCCTGTATACAGGTTAATCGGAAAAAAGGGGCAATACCAAATATTCCCAAGATCTCCTCCCACAGGAAAACCAACGACACAGGCATCATCAATAAACCAAAATCTAAGAAAACGAATGAACCAGCTTTAAAGAAAATGGTCCCCATCTTTGGAAACACTGAAAACAATTGATAACCCCTTTTAGAACAAAAGGAGGTCGCTATCCATGGTAAGCCTGGATGTTTTGCAAATCAACCGAAATTTGCAGACAAGGAAAATACATCACTGTTTCTGAAAAATGTGGTGTACACCCATTACAAAACTGAAGACTCCGCAAATTTTGCGAAGCTTGCAGACATGATTCGGCACGGGGGTTAAGTTCGAACAACGAGGTCTCCACCCAAAACAAATCTGATGGCGCAGCAAATTTCCTGAAATTTTCAAATAGGACACATCAAAGAACACTGAATTCGAATAATGAAGTCTCCGAGATCTCCACCCAATAAAAACCAGAGGAACTGCAACTATCACCAAATTCACGGACTCAGCAGAGGCCACTGAATTCGAATAACGAGGTCACCGAGGTCTCTAGCTAACAAAAGAGTGGAGACACTACAAATTCAACCAAATTTGTAGACAGAACTCAGCAGAGGCCCACAGTATTCGAAAAACAAGGTCCCCGAGGTCTCCACCCAACAAAATTATGGAGGCACTGTGAATTCCACCAAATTCACTGATCTCAATAAATTATTTCCCTGAGGTTTCCACCCAACAAAAAACTAGAGACCCTGTTAGTTTCGCTGAATTCTGAGTGTGAGTGTGAGAAAAACTGCTGAATTTCATAGACGGCAGAGGTATTGAAAAAATCTAAAAAAAATTTAAAATTTTTATGGAATTTTTTGAAATTTAGTTCGTTGCCGTGACCTCTGTGTGAACAAAACAATGTAACTTTCGAACTAAATGGTCTATCACGATGAGACGAACTCCATATGATTGGAAGTAATAATTGGAATAATAATTGAGCCTGAACATCTTTCTTTAGCAAAAAAAGTATGTTTGTTTTTCATACATTTTTAAAATAATCGTAAAATTTTTCTACCTGATGATAAAAACTCCATGTCTATAACTCAATCGTAACGTTTTATATCCCCTGTTGAAAGAGGGCATGCTTTATTTGGGGAAATAATTAATTTCTTTAACAGTAGATAGAAAATGTTGTAATAGAGTTATTGACATCAGTTTTTTCACCATTCGGTAGCTAATACGATGAAAAATAACTCAAAGTAATAAAAAAGGTAGGTTTTATTGAAAATTTTTACGATTATTGTAAAAATTGATGAAACACAAATAGATTTTGGCAAAATAAGCATGTTTATTTTCAATTGGGGGTAGTTTTTTATTTTAAGAGGACTTCCAATTACTTCCAATCATTATGGAGTTTGTTTCATCGAGATAGATAATTTAGTTCAAAAGTTATAGCGTTTTGTTCACACAGGGATCACGGTATCCAACAGAAATTTAAAGAATTCCATGAAAAAATTTAGATTTTTTTCATTACGTTTCTCGTCGATAAAATTAAGAATAGTTCCTCTCATTTCAATATGTACACTTTATGAAGACTCACACTGTATAAGTTTACATCTGAATCCGGTTCTGCTCATGTATACAACCCTTGTTCGTTATTCATTCGTTTCCTAAAAGTTATTCCAAAGTGTGATACTTGACGGTGGATTCATCTATCCAATCAGTTTCCAGAAGGAAGTAGCAAAAGTTTCTCTCTTCGACGAAACTTTGAAATTGGGTCGGCAATATCTGATGCGGGGGGAAATCAATAAATTGTCTCCTTCTTGTCCACTTCCTATTCGTACCAGAGCATAGAATTCGCGATACCGGATCTAAGGGTAGTTTTGTTCGGTTATCTTCGTCCATTCATATTCAGATAGAAATAAGGTTGTTATTGTATGGTGGAATGGATAAAATGTTTTCCAGGTTTTCTTTTGTAATTACCTATATTGCCTTCCACATAAACTTTGATGGAATCAAGCTCATTATCATCATTATCGAGGTGTATAAAGTGAATATTGATCTCATCTTCCCAACAGAATATTTAAAAATCCGTCAGACTTGTAACAACAAATTATATACTTTTATACAGAAAATCGCCAGCATCAACTTATCACCCCTTGTAACTAATAACACCATACAAATAGAATTAGTCTAAAAAACAGTCAAGAAATAAACAGGTAAAACAATGAATAACGAATATCTATAAGAAATATAAATTGAAAACAATTTGGTTGATTCAATTGATTTTGCCAACATTGTGCAAGCTCAGTTCCAAGCGATTTCAAGCAACATTTCCTCAATGAAACTTCCTCAGGTATCGCAGACTTACCACCACCCCGAATAGCTTCAATTTCCACCCTGCTATCCCTAATGAAGCCCTTAATGTTATTGCTGCTCTTAAAAATAAAAATTCCTCTAGAATAGATATATAATAATTATTAAACCATGCAGTATCTTTGTACATCTGTGAACCTTTACAATTCATTATACACAGATCAGATGTAGAGGAATCGTTTCAAGACTTGTTGAAAACAGAAAAAGATGTTCCCTCACTTAAGACAGGTATTCGTGTTGTTAATAAAAATGATAGCCCACATCTCTTGAGGATGGTAGTAGAAAGGTGTATTTAACATGAACTTTTACATTATTTGTGGTGTCGATAGAGGACAATTTGTTATTGCACTTTCCTTCGACCTATCTAAAGACTTCGGTTTCATAGATTGACTTTTTCTATATAATTTTATGACATATGAAATAACATTTTTCTGAAATCGTACAAGAATGCCCACTTTCTCGGAGCAACTTCAGGCCTCAAAATACGCTAATGTAGTATTTTAGTCCGTTGCTAAGCAACGAACTTTCCCGGACCGTTTTCGGACCTAAACGGTACGGGAAAGTACTTTCCCGTATCGAAAACGATACGGGAATATTTTTGCCGGCCTAGGCCATCAAAATCGGTCTTTGGTTTATAGTTGTCACTTTGACGTTTCAGGAAAGCACGTAATTTCGAATCCTCAATTTATGATAATGCTGATTGCGATTTCAGAAAAAATAGTACTTATGTGTACCTCGTAGTAAAAGCACATTCCCAGACTTCAATGCTTGTTGGCCTCGGCTTCGCCTCGGCCAACAATTTACATTGTCGTCCGGGAATGTATTGCTTTTACTACTAGATACACAATATACCATTACGTAATTTCTTACTTAGATTTTGATCTATTCGCTACTATCGGTATTCGCAGAATATTTGTAGGTTGGGTACTCTACTATATGGAACATTTGTAAGATGGACCATTCTAGTTCTGATAAGTGCGAAGTAATAATATTGGGAGTTTCACAGAACTCAGTTTTACAATATTGTTTCAATTCACATGAATGATCTTCCAGAACATTTGGGTTAAAGCTCTAAATCACTAAATAACGATAGCTCTAAATCACTAAATAACGATATTTCTTCAATTTCAGAATATGCTGATAGTCCTGTTGAACTTTATAAGTGAACCATTCACAGCCTGATAGAAACAGATCAATTCAGAAAAAAAAATTGTATTTTTTTAGCAGGAAATGTGCCTACTTATGAACATATGAGTATTTGAAAGATTGTCTATTACACTACTATAAAGTCAATCTTGTCTCAGCATGTACTCCTACGACAGGATGAAACAAACTTAGAAAGAGTCATATGTTCATCGATCCTGACTCGCAAGATCTGTCTCGTCTGCCCGATATAGGTACCCGATATTCCCTACATTATTAAAAAGTTGCTATTGTATCTGAAAAACTTGAAATCTAATATTATGGTAGTGGGGGTTGATTCTTGATGAAGATTAAGTGAAAAACTCTAAATTCAAATCGACTTGTTCAAGAATTTTTCTAAACTATTATTAATTTTTAGGTACAGATTATAGTGGGGATGCCCATACTTTATGAACACTCTGTATATATCGTGTATGGGTCCAAATAGTATTTTCCCTTTCACCACACAAGCATTTTCACTCCTAAATCCGAATATCGTTGACCAACTTACCATCAGCTGGAACACTATAAAAAAATCTTCAGTTTTCATAGTATTCCTGAAGATTTTTTTGTATTTCTGCTTATGAAGGTAACTTGATATCGAAATGCGCATCTAGGAGTGAAAGCACTTGTATGGTAAAGGGACAAATACTATTTGTTCTCATTGACGACACCACAGTCTTGTAGACAAAAAAAATATGTACACTATTCGACACATATGTCACATAGTTGTTATAATTCAAATCAGAAAAAAAATTATTTAAATAAAATCAGTTCTTCTCATCTATGCTGCATTTGATCTATCTGTATAATTTAATCTCTTTGAGATGTTCGACCATGCACCTTGGCCCTATACAATTTCACGAATTACTTCATTAACTCTAAAACGTTTTCAAATAACAAAGTTTTTCTTTGTTTCTAGGAAAGAAGAAACTATGCTGGTACTTCAGAGATCCTCCAAGGACAACAATCTTCCTCTAGGAATGTGATATTCACCTGCACCCTGCACCGGCCATATAGCTTCGAAATAATCGAAATTCTCATGAATCTGCTCCATTGAAAAAGTTCAAGTTTCAGCAAAAACATTGAAATATTTTTTTAAAGTAACGGTTTTGTATATTAACAACTTTTACATATCTTTTCTTCGTAATATCAAATCTGCAACTCTTTTGTGTTGAGTTTCAAATAAAGTATTTCTCTGATCCCGTCAGATTTCAGCAATCACACAAAACACGCTTCCTCAAGTCCTTTGATCCACAACATGTATTTATAGTCATCTGGATAACTTCCAAGGGATTTCAAAAGTGCGGGAGGCCTACTATAGAACACCAAGATCGCTGATCCATCTGAATAGAAAATATTTAAAGACAGTGTAGTGTGTTTGAAAGTTTTAGACAATGATGTGAATGGATTACTTTTATTTTGGACCGATATGGCATCTCCAATCGCATCTCCAATCGCCATCAAGTGTATAATGACCTGTTTCGAGTTTCAATACTGTTATTTGAATTCTTGAAGGATATTATTTTCTCAAGCAAAATTATTTTGCGACTTTTTCAGCAAAATCATGATGTTACTATCTTTTGCTCTCTACGAGTATAAAATTGTATTTTTTGTAAGTCTTGCTTATTTTTAGATATTTGAACGCCTTCGTTTTAACTGCAACATTCTACTATTGGATTGTTAATTTAGTAATTTTTTTCTCTACGATCTTGCTTTTCTGCTCTTTATATATTGACATTTGATATTTAAGATTGACATTTTCTTTTCTAAATTTCTCGCTATAAGAATGTTCTTTTCTTTAGAAAAAATTAATAGTTATTTTCCTAACAAGTGCGGAAAGTGATACTTTCCCGCACGCGACTGCCGTTGACCCGAACGACGCGAAGCGGAGTTCGGGCAAGCAGTCAAGGGTGGGAAAGACACTTTACGCATGAATTAGGAACATTATTTTTTCTACGACCGCATATATTTTATTTCAACATACAAAACAAAATCCACTAATTATTATTAATATTAATGTTGAAAACACAATTTGTTGTATTCTGCAAATGCGTCAGAATAGCCGGTCCAGAGTAGATAGTTGGTGGTAACTGGCTGTTAAGAGTAACACTCGTAGATTGCAAAGTGCATGAAGATGACGGAGACGGCATCGGTTGCAAGTTGCCAGTACATGAAAGAATTTTATTCGAGATGGTTTTCTTCTGTTCTACGGAGTCCTCCAAATAACTCTCAGCAACAGCAGTTGACTTCTAGCCTCCAAGACGTTTTATGTTGGTTATCCCTTCGCCTGAATCTGCTAGAAACGTTCCCGAGGATCGTCTAAAACTGTGACCTGTGTAACGTTCTGGGTTAGGTAGGCCTAAGTAGGTAGCGATCTCTGCTGGCATTTTACCAAATGTGTTGCCTACGCACTGAACAGAACATTTGCCTCTTTTGTAATTGATAAAAAAACGACGGTGCGTGGTGGTAGGAGGCCGTAAATTTGTACACTTTCTATAGAGCTTCAAAAAGGTTCCATTACTTATGTCTTCAGATATAACAAAGGATCTTGAGGTATGGTTTTTCGAATCAGAAATTTTCACAATAATTTGGTTTCCTTTATTTTGAATATTGTCAAGCGTGATTTTCACAAGCTCTGCTCTGCGAAGAGCACCGGCTAAAGCAAAAATGTTACTTACTTTAATCATAAGATATATCTCATCAGGGGCTAGCATAAACTTGGATATGTCTTCTTTGATAAAAATCTGCGCTTTATGTGGTCGAAAACCAACATTTTGCTTTTTTAGGAACGATGTCAATTTATGAAACTTGCTTATGTCCAGGTTTTGTTTTATTTTAACTAAACATTTCACCATCGAGTAACGCGACCATAGGGTATTGGATTTCAGTAACTTACTCAGCTCGGAAAATACGCCAAAAAAACCTCTTCCCTGAAGCTATTCACTCCTTTTTCCGTACACCAGTGTAAAAATTGGTTTTATTGCTGTTCGTATCTTTCTCGTGATTTACTTGGTAACAGGTCTGAATTTACCTCATCTGCGGCCTTTAATATTGCTTCTGGGAGCTCTTCGTCTGACGAATCCATTAAAATATTGCTTTCATTGAAAATAATTTGAAAAATGCCAGAATCGGACACTTCTACAACCAAGCCACTTGACTTAGTTTGATTGTTATGTGGATTGATTTTGAGAAATGTATACGGTAGATATATAAAAGTATCGCAATTTCTTCATTCCAATGAATGAAAAATAGTCTGGGTTAGATTCAATATTATAACCTATATTAGTTTGAATAGTAATATACAGGTAAAATCAATGAAATGTACATTTAATAACGATAAATTGACATATTTTACTTTCCCGCACTAGTGCGGGAAATCGAGTTTTCCCGCACTAGTGCGGGAAAGTGACACTTTCTAAACTAAAATGAGTGCAGGAAAGTGGGTAAAAACGCACGGTCGTAGAAAAAGATTATTATAACGGTGAAGCTCTGGCTGAAAAGTTCAACAAACATTTTACGAAATCTTTGTCTGAAAACTTCTCGAAAGTAATATCTCACACAATTCATCTACTTTTTTATGTCCCCCATCACTGAGTGGCAATTATTACGAGCTCGTATTCTTCTAGAATTGACCTTGGTATTGAATAGGTATGGGTTTAACGGGGTATTATAGCGGGGTACTCAAATTTTAGTTGCAGATATTAAAAAAAATATATGCTGGATAATATACGAAAGCGTCTAGGGGGTCACACAAGTAATATAAAATTAATTTCATGAAAAAAAATCCAATATACTGTTTTTTTTCATGTATTTTTTTAATATACTGGATTTATTTTCAAAATATTGGATTTTTTAAAGTTATTTCAACAGTGTATCGCTGAATTCATTTATACTTTTCCATTCAGAAAAAAACCATTTCGTGCCAAAATTGATAGCAATCTTATAAGCCATGTAATTCGAAAATATCACAATACATAATTTTGAATAAGACGGTTACGCAAACTTTTCAATATAATCCAATCCAAAGAAATCGAATAGATTGAATTTATTTTCAATATACTGGAATTATTTTCATAACTGAATGTTCTATTGGTATTGCCTGAGCTTTCGAAATTCTTTATTTAATTTTCAAAGGCATCAAAAAATATTTTTTGTAAAAATAAGAAATAATTAAATATTTCAATATTCTACTCACATCAGAGGTTTAATTTTGAAGCAACTCAACAAAAAGTTCCTAATAAAAAGATAAACATAGCAGAAAAAAAAAATCTTTTTCTGAAAGTAAAGGGAGATAACTTTCTTTGGAATTATTTTCGATATATTGGATGTTTTTTTCAATATATTGGAATTATTTTCAATATGTTGGATTTATTTTCAATATATTGGATTTATTTTCAATACAATGAAATAATCTTGACAACAACAACTCGTGTTATCGATGATTATCATAAATTCCTTTTCCTTTCCTAATCTTTTTCGGAAAAAATTATGTTGGTTTGGTCAGGGAACATAATTGATTTCTTAGAATCGAAGGAATTTATTTTCCGATAATCACCGATACACTTTTTGTATTACCAACGATAATATACTTTTTTTTTTTTAAATTTGTATTTTGCTAAAATACCTTTCCCAAATTCGTAATCAGCTGTCAGATCACCACCGTATCCAGTAAAAAGATACCAACGTCTTAGGCAAGGAAGAACAGCAAAGACAACATCGCCTTCAGTCAAGCGAGCATAGAAATAAAGTTTTTATTGAGAACACTAGTCAATAATAGGTAATTTCTAGGAGAATACTAGCGGTAAAACCACGACCTATTCACCTACTAGTAACAGTGATGAAAACTGACAATGGAGTACCGCAAGGCAGTGTATTGGGGCCATTACTTTTTTTAATTTATATAAATGATATTAATTATGTACATGGAGATCACGTAATCAACTCATTTGCACATGATATATTGATATATACCTACGATGAAACCTGCAAGCAGCTGTTGGAACGATGATCATTACAACAAAACAAAATAATATTGAAGGGAGACCAATCAAAATTAAAATCAGTTAAAGTGATCTAGAAATTGTAAGTGAAATTAAGTATCTAGGCTTTATTGTAGATAACACAATTTCTTTGAATGCTAACTACGTAATAAGCAGAATATCAAAGAAACTGTATTTTTCCCCAGAGTGTCTTCTTCATCATCAATGTATGCCATAATAACGTGCCATAATTGAATAATTAAACCTAACTAAGATTTTTGTTGTACTCTCTTATATCTGCTTAATCAGACATTTTTTTACCAATTACAACAAATTCAGAATCGTCGAATGCGAATAATACTACAATGTAACAGAATGATACCAATACAAGACATGCTTTGCAGATTGAGATGACTTACAGTTTCTAAAAGATTTTTTTATCTGACTTTGGATTTATATTTAAAATAATAAATAAATTGCAACCAACAAATTTAAATAACCTTTTAATTACAAATAATGAAGCACAGCTTGGCAAATCTACCTCTCTAAATATTGGGTGCGCGGTAGAACAGCCGCTGTCCTTTCTTGTTGTTGTAAAGTTGGTAGTGGATATTTACCCTCTCTGTTCATCGTTCGCACATCTCAGAGGCACGGATAGATTTGCCAAGTTGTACATCATCATAATACTAGATCGAATAGTAATTTCCAATTAGCAAGGACAAAGTCAAGTAGCAGTATGAACTCTATTTTTCAAGGATCTCGATATAGACCACAAGCCCAGGCATATTTTCAGGGGGTGATTTTATACACCACGAGTCATATATAATGTTGAAGTACTGGTCGAGAAACAAATGTTGGGCACTATGCCGTCAATTTTCCGCGGTATAGGTGAGTGTAGAGGCGAGTTGAAATGTCGTAAAAAAGGGGGTACTTTTTGATTACTTTATATATGATGGCACTATTCTGGTCAAAGTGGCAATGAAAAACAAAATGCTCTAAAACCTAGTGCCGTCAAAAAATAGCGGTACAGGGAGTAGGAATTTTTTTTTTGAAATCGGCGATTTTACCCTCCCTTCCCAGTTAATCGAATACTTGACGGCGTTGATTCAGTTAGCTTTGCCTTTCCTTAAAAAAACTATAATACATCTATGCCGTCAGAAAAGGGTGGTACATGGGGTCAGAAATCGCGAATCAAAACCCGATTTTTACCCCTTGTGGGGGTGGTCATTTTATACAACCTAAAATTTAGCTGTTTCAATGCTATATTCTTCAAAGATAACATATTTTACTATGCCGTCAATTTTATATTGTACAATACGCTGAAAAATGTGTTTTTCATGTCGAAATCAAATTAGTCCTACAATGCAGTTATTTCCTATTAATTTTGGGGACATTTGGTTTCAACAGAATGGTTGTTCGAGTCACAATGTCACGAGTCACGACCAGTGACACAATTTCTTTAAAACACATTTCGTGATCGCTTAATATCTACATGTGGTATGATATTGTGGCCTCCCAGATCACCAGATTTAAATGATTTCTTTCTTTGGGAATTTCTGAAAGAATCCGCGTATCGACATGCATTTCAGAGAGCAACAAATCCTGATGAATAAAGGGGTAAAATTATCTAACTTTGTGCCTACATTACGCCAAATCTACTCCGTGATTTTTTTTTGTGTTAGTTGTATTTCAATTCATTTTTCAGAAGAGTAAAATTTTAATGACTTGTACATTGTTATTCAAATCCTTAATCAAGTGATAAATATTAAAAATTTCTATAAACATTTAAATTTATACTGCTTTTTTGATGATAGATCACATATCTGTGAATGAAAGTTCGCTATTCGATTTTTGGACCGAAAACGAATATTCTCAAGATTATCGTTAACATTTTGAAATTCTCATATTACGTAAAGTTTCCGTTTAATGTGCAGGCAATTTTAAATTTTTTAAAATTTTTTCATTTTTATATTTATTCTGTATTTCAATTGGGTACCATGAATTATTGACGGTATAATTATAAAGCCATTATAAGTAGTTTCTGCTTAAAAAAACCGTATGTTGTCCTGAAATATATGACCTTATAAGAAAACATTGATATTTTGATCTAAAATTTTAGTAATTTGTTATTTGTTTCTGTATGAACCATAATTTTTTGACGGCACCATGTTTAGAATACTCAATAAATGTTAACTCAAAGCTAGAAATCGGTGCCGTCAAATTCTAAATGACCACCCCCATAAGGGGTAAAAATCGGGTTTTGATTCGCGATTTCTGACCCCATGTACCACCCTTTTCTGACGGCATAGATGTATTATAGTATTTTAAGGAGAGGCAAAGTTAACTGAATCAACGCCGTCAAGTATTCGATTAACTGGGGAGGGGGGTAAAATCGCCCATTTCAAAAAAAAATTCCGACTCCCTGTACCGCTATTTTTTGACGGCACTGGGTTTTAGAGCATTCTTTTTCCATTTCCTCTTTGACCAGAATAGTGCCGTCATGTATAAAGTAATCAAAAAGTACCCCCTTTTTACGACATTTCAACTCGCCTGTACACTCACCTGTACCGCGGGAAATTGACGGCATAGTGCCTAACGTTCGTTTCTCGACCAGTACTTCAACATTATATAAACCCGTGGTGTATAAAATCACCCCCTAAAATTGTGCCTGGGCTTGTGGTCTAATAGTTTTAATGAACTTCGAAATAATATAAAAAATTCCACTTCTCTCTGTTTGTTCAAGAGGGATTTGATAATATTTAAAACGAATTGAAATAATCTAAAATTAAGTCTGATTTAGATTTAAAATATTCAAATAATTCCAAGGCTTTGTTAGAATGTAAATGAAAATTTTTATTCTATATAAAATATGTGTGATGTAGTTTTTCTGCTATTTTGGTAAAATGTACAGATTTAAGTATGAATTTTTTGTATAATTTATGTGTATATAGAGTATATCAATTATGTTTATATTACACTGAGAAAAATCCAGAGAGCATACTGGTAGGTATCTTCAAGAGATTAAGGTAAAAATAACAATATTTTTTAGTAACCTTGAAGACTCGAATTGTGAGTGGTAGAATAACGATAAAAAGGTAAAATATTTTATGTTTGAAGATGGTATATTATTGCTGTCATATATAGTACCAGAAATTATTTTAAATACCTATCACCAAACATGTTTCTCCGTATAGGCTTCTATTTGAAATACAGTTCTTCTACTTCCAAGAATTGTTGATAACTTCTCTTCGCAGTAAAGAAGCAACTACCTGTCAGTTGTCACTGAAGATCTAAAAGTGTCTCCCAATAACTCGAAACAGGTCAATATACATTTGATAACCATCGCAGTTACCAAACCACTTGAAACGTCTAGTTCAAACTAACAATTCACAGAATGGAAGTGCGAAAAAGTAATCATCAGAGTAGTGTATTGTAAATAAACATCGAAAATAGTGTAATAAAAATCAAGGACGTTTCAATAAAACTTAATTCGTTTCTTTGTTTCATTTCTATTGAAATTCCAGCAAGAGTTTCATTATAATGATGCACGAGGAAGGATGCATCCATCGAAACGGAGTTGCATAGATGAATTCCTTCCCGTAATGGATTTCTTATTCAAATATCGAGATACCCGTGCGCTCTACCTGAGACAATTTCCTATGAACGTGCTCCAATAGACGAGATATGAATACAATCTCTCGTCCAAGGAGAAAACTATTACCTCGAATAATTTTATGATCCGGGGTATTTTGGTATAGTCATGACCTAGTCTTGGTTACCATGGAAACTTATTGATTATTTATGAATGTGTCCGCAGGTAATCGCATATAGTCATATTCATCTTTGTTTATATACTACTATAAACAGTCATATACAGGGTGCATCTTAAATGATGTCATTGAGTTCCTTAATTCCTTGTCTTATTTTATAAAAAAAAAAGTCCTTGTGAACGTTTGTCTTAATTTGCTCTGTTCACAAGTAACGGGGTGTAATAAAAATCTGCTATTCATTATTTACTCAAAATCCATTCGCCGATTTTGATGAAACCTTTCGTGTTTGTTGGCAGTTACGGAATACTATTTTCCACTGCTTCATCTATGATACCAATAGCCATTTGTCCCCAACGATCGGTCATATTGATTAAGAAATATATCTAGTCAAAACACAAAGATTTGACGTTTATAATAAAAACTAAGCAGATTTATCACCGTGAAAATACAGAGACAAGCTATATTTTCACTGTAATTCCGATTCTATTAGCTGAATTTCAAAATTTGAAATAGACTGATTGGTTGTTAAGCAAGGAGATATATTGTCGCGATAATACAAGTTGTCTTTGATTTGTGATTGGTCAGATTACGTGAATATCTTGAGAAGAGTGGAATAGTCAATAAAATTCGCTTCTCCTTGTGTTTGATGATTGATTTTTTTCCTAATTGATAATGCAATGAATTTTTCCTAACCATGTTAGAAAAAGTAAAACATTCACGTCAGTTTTGAAAAAAGTCATTTTATGAGTATATCTTCCCCATTAAAGTTTTCTATATTCTATTATAGTATCATTGATAATATTGATAATTTTTTTGTATTTTATCACTGTTGTGGTAGATCCATAACTACGCATTTCCAAGCATTTTATTGGTTCAATTTTCAATGATAAAATATATTCTCAAAACGTGAGGTTTCAAACATAAAAAATTCATTTAAAATGTGAAATTTCATTGCTGCATGGGTTAGATGAATCTCATTTCATTCAAGCTACTAGGTACCTACCTACCTATGTATCGATTTGAATACATTGCATTCACAGTTGAATAGGTTACATTTAAAATTATATTATCATTTTTTTTTTTCTCATATGAATGAATGATTTCAATACCGTCGATTTGCACTGTTCTTAGTACAGATTTATCCTGAAAACCTAAATTCTATATTCCCAAGTAAATTGAGTCCAGCCGGTAATATCACTAGGTATACGTAAATTGTGTCATGGTTTTCATTAGAAGTAACGTAAATTGAATCTTTTACCTGAGTTAGAAAAGTGTTGAGATTAGCGCGAATATCCCTCATATACAGGGTGTTCCTATTCATCATGTACATCCGAAAGGGAAAAATTCCTTGCATTATTTTTCGACATAGTTTACTGAGACCCAAAAAACACTCGAGACTCAATTTACGTACATAGAAAAAGAATTAAGTAATAGATGCCGGACTCATTTTTTGTCGACCAAGATGTATCCGTCGGAAAACATTTACTGAATATGTATGTACCAAAATCCCAGGATTTTATCTAACTTGTTTTTATGTTATGTCCCTCAAACGCCTAATTTATGGATAATTTGCATTATATAAATGTTTGGGAAAAATACTTCCCATAGTTTCAAGGATATTCCAATCATAATTACATCCATATGCAAATCTGGATCTTAATTACCTAACGTATCAATTTAGACAGAAATATCTATAATAGGAAGTTCTGAATGTGAAAATAAGAAGATTTGGATAAAAAAGAAGTCAGTTACTCAATATATTATTTAAATTAATTTCAACTATATATAAATGAAAGTTCAATCGAGTTTAATCAATGAATGAATTAACAGAAAATCAACAACAAAGACAATCAACTTTATCGATGAACGTCTGCCAATAAGAAAAATTCTAAAACAGGAGTTCTTCTAAGTTGAAAATTAAAAGTCCCTATTAGTGAAGAACCTAATTAAGACAAAAACTCGGAAAGATCTCGAGAAAACACAAATGCTTTATGGGAAAACTTTTGCTAGGAAGGATTCGTCTAAAAATTCGTGACAAAACAATTTTACACAGCATCTTATATACTGAAAAATCTCTTTTCAGTACACATGGCATCATATCATTCTTATTGAAATATCTTATTCAATACAATACATTCGGATGAACTACTGAGAGTTTTTCAAAGAGAAGCAATATAATTTCAATACGTTTTCTAACCTATCATTTGAAAGAAATTTTCTGTGGTTATGCAGGGTTAGGCTGGGTTTTGTATACTAAGTATTTCCCAGCTAACAATTTGCGCCTTCAAAGGATACGTTAGGTAGGTATACGAAAATATACATGTTTACAGTCAAATGTAGGGAGTGACGTATATTTTTTCAAATAGAACTAGGTATGCAATGTTTAGTATCGTTGGAAAACTTGTTTTTTCTAATTTCAGCAGTGGGTTCTAATATTGTTTCATCGTGTTCGATTGACACAGAGTGTTCATTTATTATTTGACAACTTCTATAAGTAGGTATATAAGTGAATTCCTATTGTTGCACCACCTGAATATCTTATGAATTTTTACAGTACCAACAATATTATTCCTCCCACTTTTAAATTCAAAGCAGTTGATGATATTTTTGTATATAACAGTATTTGTAAAATTAACTCCAATGCAATGGGATGTGATGGGCTAAATGTTGAACTTATTAAACTTTGTTGTCCTCTTATCGTGCCATTTATCACACACATAATAAATTTCTGTCTTTCAAGTGGTGTTTTCCCTACTGTTTGGAAAAGGGCTATAGTCCAAGTTCTCCCTAAAAAACAAAATCCTTCAGAATACAAGGATCTTAGAGGTATAAGTATTCTACCTATGCTTTCCAAGATTCTAGAAAGATCCATTGAAGTACAGATGGGGCAACATTTAGCAGATCACTCACTATTGCCTGTTGTTCAATCTGGGTTCCGTAAAGGTTATAGTTGTACCACTGCTTTACTTAATATAGTCGACGACATCATTGCTTCAATTGATAAGGGCCAGTGTGCAATTTTGGTACTACTAGATTTCAGCAGAGCGTTTGACACCATTAATTTTAAATTACTGCTTAATATCTTACACTATATAGGTTTTTCGGAAACGGCTGTTGGCCTTATACAAAATTACCTTGACAATCGTAAACAGTGTGTAAAAATTGATTCAAACCAGTCCGAGTATATGACACTAAACTCGGGGGTACCTCAAGGTTCAATCTTGGGACCCTTACTATTTTCTATATATACCATTAATTTAATAAAATCCTTAGAACAATGCAAGATTCATGTCTATGCAGATGATACCCAGATTTATCACACTTTTCCTCCGCAGTTTGCAAATAATGCATGTGAAATAATTAATAGGGAACTAGCCACGTTTATTAAAGTAGCTTCTGACCATTGTTTACTGATCAATTGTGCAAAATCTAAAGTAATTTTATTTGATTCTATATATAATCGGACTAGATTTCAGTTTCCTATTAATATAGAAGTAAATAACGAAGCGATCACTGTAGTTAAAGACACTAAAAACCTGGGTATCATCATAGACAGGGACTTGAGATTCGAAAAATATGTCAATCAATTGATCCATCGTGCATACAGTTCACTGAAATTGATTTATGGTAACAGGCATTTCTTTCCTCGAAAAATTAAAATAAAACTGTGTGAAGCATTAGTTTTATCGTATTTCAATTTCGGTGACTCCGTCTATGGCCCGAACTTAACAACTGCATACAAAAGTAAAATTCAAAAAGTGCAGAATTCCTGTCTAAGACTCATTTACGGTGTGAGAAGAGGTCAGAGAATATCACATAAATTAATCGAGACTGGATGGTTAAATATGGAAAATCGCAGAATTCATCATGCTGTCACTTTGTTTCACAAAATTATTTCATCTAAAATTCCTCCATATTTGTTCAACAAAATATCTTTCAGAACAGATATACATAACTTAAATCTACGATTCAAAGGATTATTATCCCCACCTAAATTCAAAACCGAAATGTTCAGACGATCTTACACGTACCAGATTTATCACTTGTATAACTCCGTTCCTGAAAGTTTAAAGAACTACGGCATTACTCGCTTTAGGTCTGAATATAAAAACAAACTATTCAAAACTCAAGTATAGATACTCCTTCCCCGCTGCCCAAATAAGTATTTATTATCGTCCCTATTCTCTCATTATCTATTTTTCAATCAGGTTACATACTAAAATGATTTCATTGACACACTTTATAAGGGTTAAGTGGAAGAACATTTTCGTAGAGAGGTGTTCATTGTTTCTCTGCAGAAAATGAACTTCGCCCTTTATTTTCAGAAATATATATTTTTATTTACATACAAAAAAATTCATGTATGATAATTGAAAATAATAAAGACCTTTATTATTATTATTATTATTATTACTTAATTTGTTGAAATTTTATTCAATTGAAGATTGATTTGAATCGTCACATCGTCAGAATATCCGTTGAGCCACATTATTCGATCAAGTCAAATTTTGAACATATCAAACAATAGATATACGAGGATATATTGAAAGATGCTTAGCCTACTATAGAACCAAACAAAATTTCAATGTCAAAATATTTCATTACTAAACATATTCTCCTCTTAATTATTGGATACATTTATTACAGCGAACCTGCAACGTCTCTAGACCTTTAAAATAATGTTTCTTCTTTCTCTGCAAACCAGACCTCCACAGCTTTTATTACCTCCTAGTTAGAAGACAATTTACGACCATTTAAACTTTTTTTCAGTTGAGCAAAGAGATGATAGTCGGACTTAGCCAAATCTGGTGAATAAGGGGGGTGTTCTAGTAATTCAAAACCTAAATCATGAATTTTTTGCATGGCAACATGAGATTTGTGTGCACGGGCGTTGTCCTGCAAAAACAAAACACCTTTGGATAGCTTTCCGCATTTTTTCTCTTTAATTTTTTCCCGTAGAGTGAGTGGTCAGTAATGTCGAATAGTAATCTCCAGTTATTGTTCTACTCTTATCCAAAAAATCAATCATGATTACTCCATGGCAATCCCATAAAACTGAAACAAGAACTTTTCTAGCAGATTTTTGTACACGAAACTTCTTAGGTCTTGGAGAACCGGAGTGTCGCCATTCCATCGAATGTTGCTTTGTTTCTGGATCGTAAAAATGTACCTAAGTCTCATCCATAGTAACAATTAGGTTTAAGAAGTCTACATAGTTTTCAAATCGAGCACAGATCGAACGCGATGCTACTACCCATGCACGCTTTTGGTCAACATTCAAACATTTGGAGATCCATTTTGCAGCAATTTTTCTCATGTTCAAATTGATGTGAACCATATGATGAACGCGTTCGTATGAAATATTCAGTGCTTCAGATATCCGTTTTAGCCCAATTCGACGGTCTGTTAAAATCATGTCATGAACTGCATCGATATTTTCGGTGACAGACACAGAAACTGGCCTTCCCGATCAGTCATCATCTTCAATGGAAAATTTACCTCATATCTTCGTAAATCTGCTCACCTTTTAACCCTTTTTTAAATACAAGTAGGTACTTGATGATGGCTCGATAGGGTAAATGCGCCAATAGTCGGCCACTTAATTGTAAATCATAGGTTTGCGATGGATCCGTAGGTGGATATTAACATATAAATTAATAAAAAAAAATTGAGGGACAGAATAAGTCCTTATCATAAATTAACATATTAGAAATTCATAGAGTGTCCACATTATTTTGAAAAAATTAGTATTTACAAAAAATACATTTTGCTAGTTCTCGGCCACGAGATCCCACTTCTCAGCCTACTAGTGCGCCAGTTCTCGGCCACCTTCCCAGTTGTCAACTATTTTAATGCCTTTTCTCGGCCATTAATCTTATGCTCCCTATCAATAAGGCCAATATTAGTGAATTCTCCAATTAACAATGGAAATGTGCAACGCAGATATGAGTTTATTTAAAATACAAAAAATAAAATATAAACAAAAACAAAAGTAAAATATAAAAACGCAAAAAGAATGTTTCTAATTAAAAAATAAAAATCATATCACACAAAATAAGGAACTATAGTTAACTAAAAATGTCTGGAGCCCAGGGTTTATGTATTTGCGATCACACACAATGTTCGCAGATGTATTCCTTTTTGGCAGCTTCAATATACGGTATATTAGAAAGATTGGTACACCTCAGGTGGTACCATCTTATGCAGTTGTCGCATCCGATATTTTTTTCTACCTCGTCCTCAATATCGCTAATCAGTTCATCTTCACACTTCCGACATTTCTGCTTTGGTTTTTATGTTTCTTCATAGATTTCAACTTTGCTTGTCTTTCAGCAAGTTTCATATTTCAAAATGTGCCTTTTTACAGTATAGATCAACTGATTCCTATTTGCCTTAATTTTCATGACTGGGGCCATCTGAAAAAAAAATTATGGAGTCTACTTCTAAATATTTGTAAAATAAAGATTGTGCAAAGTTAGGCTCATTTTAGAATCAAACATTGTTATTGTTAAAACCGGCTGCACCCCTACGAACAACCCTCAGAAGTCTTCGAGAGACTTGTGCGAGCTAGGGAGGACGAGACCCTTAACTTTTAACGTGTGATATCATGCACGGGACCGGTGACTACGCTGGGATTCGAATAACCCTCAACCATTGGATTATATGGCGAAGGTCTTACCAGCGCGCCACCACGGCACATTGTTTCAATTCAATAAAAAAAAGTTAATAAAAAAGTATTAACATATAGATGAATAGTACTGGCCGAGAACAGGCGTTTATAAAGCTAGTTGTCGACCGCATGATTACTATAGAAATATATGCTGGCCGATAACTGGCTCACATTAAACCTATTCTCGGCCACATAAAAAGCAACCTATCAGAATTCCTCAATATAAAACATTTTGGTGGCCGGAAACTGGCTATAGTATTACCGTCAGTAGTACCTTCAAAAAGGAGAGAACGATAAGTGTCCACAGCATTCGATATTGAAATTGAGGGACCACGAATAGACACCTTATTATTCCAGTTCTCGGCCACCCTGGCCGAAAACTGGAAAATCGTTGTTTGGAGACTCCAGTGCACCGGCCACCGCTTAATATAAAGAAAAAATCATTAATATTCAGTTTTTTACATTAAAATAAAAGTTTAACACGTCCAGGCACCTTCTAAATAAAAAAATTTCAGAATATCTAGCGAAATTAGACAGAAACTTACCGTTGAAAAAGTTGTGTTCCACTATTTTTTTCTAACAGAGCAACGCCCGGCCAACGATCACTTCGACCACCGTGAATAGAACTGACAGGAAATTAATAATTTTATTGTCAGGGCGGGTAAATCTTACGGAAAATGGAGAGAAAACTGTAACCGAAAGTTTGGCGGCATTTTCAAATTTGAAGACTGGTTATTTTTCTTATTATTCCATGAAAACGATGAAAACGGCCGACAACTGGAAGTGGCCGGTAAACTGGCGCAATCACCCTACTCCAATTTTTTGATTTTCACAATTTCGGTGGACATATTTTTTCTTTGAATTTATTGCGTAACTCTGGTTAACTTTTTTGACGTCAAACTTTACAGTGACACTTCTAATAAGTTATTGTTCGTTGCTATGGTAATGCAATAAGTATTTTGTTTATGCAGGGAACTAGTCTAGGCTAACTATATATCAATACATCCTCGTAGATATAGAAAGATATAGGGTTGTTCTCAAAAAATCGAATTACACTGTGACTATCGAAAGAGTCGAACTAATATTAGTAATTACTAATAAAGTTAGAAAAAACAAGCTATCCAACGATACTAAACAATACATAAATATAGTTTCGAAGATAAAAAATGCAGATTAGTTGAATAGCATATCAAACAAATATTTCGATTCACAAAAATTTTTGAGTATTTCTATTTTTGTCATGTACCAGTTCATTCGAATACTACTTTTTTCAATGATATTTTTCTTACAATGTAAAATGAAATGATTCCAAATTAAACTTTTTAGTTGTGAGTATTTCCAAATCATAAAAACCCAGGAACTATTTACCGTTCCAATTCGAGTTAGTGATATACCAGGAGTCCGCGGAAACTGGTTTGTACTTATAACTTTTTGTTTTTGGAGATAATGGTGTGAAATTTGGAGGAGCTGTATACGATATAAATATATGACTGCATTATTTGACAAGTAACTCAACTTCACGCCAACTTCCGATTTCGATGGAAGTGATATAAACTTTCGATTTGTTAATGGGACACCCGGCATATTTTCACTTCTTTCGTTAGATTAAAAAATTCATCTCAAATTTAAAATAAATTTTGGTCACAAAATTGACAAGTGAAATGTGCTTGTTTTCAGAATGTCATATTAAGACAAAAAATTTGAAAATATACAGGGTGTCCCTTTTAAAAATCGAAAGTTGACATCACTTCCGGTCAAACAGAGAGTTGCGTTAACTTGAGTTACTCGTAAAAAAATACAGTTTTATTTCTTTTCGTATCCTCCAAATTGCATTCTATTTTCTTAGTAAACAAAAAAGTTATAGGGGCAAGCCACCTTCTGCGGTCACCCGGTATACCTACATATCTAAATGAAAAATTGAATATGAATGTGGGAATACACAAAAAGAAGTAAATTATCATCTAAAATCCCATTTGGAAAAAAGCAGTTGATTTACCTAGTTTTAATGAAGATTTTCAAAAATGTATGGCAACCAAGTGAGAAACATTTTACACGGACACACAACCTTCAAATACAAACGAATTTCTATAAATTAAATCTCCTTCACGTCTCCTATCCCATGCAGGTAACCAAATAACTACAAGTTGTAGGGACAGTGCTGCCCTAATGGTGTGGCGGCAAAGCCTTGAACTAAAGGCTATAGTCGAAGGGTGACGACTATAAACTACTGTTATTATACCTACCTCGTGATGACTATGGCTGTGTACCGAACACGCAGAGTGTGTTATCTCGTTTCAAAATTGAATTGTGAGGAAGATTAATTTTAATGACGTGACCCTGCGTTCTCAAGTGTCAATACGACTAACCTCAAAATGATTACTAATTGAAAAGTACCATAAATTAAAAATTTATCTGGAAACACATGTACAGATTAAAAGAAAAAAGTGTATAAATCTTAGAAATTATGACATGATTCAATTGTATGATGAAAAAACATTGATAGAAGTTTACCTACAGGGTGTGGAAATAGCGCAAAATATAAAGGGTGAACTGAGGAAAATCTACAGCAGCGACTAAGTAGTGCTTTTTTTATTAAATATAGGTATACCAGGTAGGTATAATGGCATATACTTTCAAGCATTTCTAACCTCCATCCACTCCTCCAATACCTATATTGTATATTTCGTAACCACTTGAAAGGTTTGATTTTTTTGTCTATACACTGTCGTCTGCAGATCCATTGAGAGGAAATAATTTAATGCCATTTGTTCAACAGGATTCTGATATTTCTGATCCTTTCCCATACCCATAAAATATACAGGGTGGACAAAAAACTATTTTTCCTTTCGAGATTTTAAAATAGAATTTTCTCTTGAATTCCAAATGGAACGCCATATGATGTCAGATTAGGGCACGAATGATTTTTGGATTTTTCGAATTACTGAATTTTAAAATTTTTCAGTTGTTCACTGAAACAATTTCCAAAATTCATTAAAACGGAAACGACTAAGAAATATTTTAAAAGTATGAATTATAATTTATTTTCAATTAAATTCTATAAAAAATGTAAAAATATATTTCTTCAGATGTGTGTAATATAGGTTGATTTTCTCTGAGTAACATATTCAAAAGCATCCGCGCAAAATTTTCAGTTTGAATACAAAAGCGACAAGCGACAAATAGTTATTTTTTTTACATAATTTTATTTAATTTTTTTTTAATGTATGAAAATGTATGGTACCATTCTTCTTGAATTTATGAATGTTGATAATGTATATCATAATACTCCACTTTAAAAATCATCACATGCCAATTTTCGATAGACTCGGACTACAATCGCAAAACCGCCACTCATCCGCCATATTGATCTTATGAATTTTGACAAAAAATTCGTAATCTCCGATCTCGAAAATCCCCACATAGCCCAGATGAATTGAATGATGCTATCAAAAATGCAACTATCTCCTGAGATTGGGCTCCCACTGTTATAATAATAATAATTAATCGTCTTTATTCATATACAATTAAATGGTAAAGTGTCAGCTGAAAGCTGTTTTTCAACTTTACCAATATTATGATGTACGATCGAATAAATTGTATTTTTCTAATTTTGATGAACAGAACATCACAGTAATATAAAAATTATTCTTAGAATATTTTTGAGAACATGAAAAGTTCCAACTAAGGATTCTTATTACTGGTTACTCCTTTTTTTATTTTGTACGTTTTCAGTATAGTAATTAGTGCTATAGTGACTGATGGAAGTTTCTCCATCACTGTCAGAACTAAATATTTTCTAACATTTCACAAAAAAATATTCAAATTTCAAACTAAGAAACTGAATTCAATTCTAGAAATTTCCAGTGTTAATAAACGTTGATGTCCATGAACAATAACTATGACTAAATTTCTGTTATCATAGAGGAATTTTCTATGAAAACTGATAATAGTTCAATTTCATAATCAACAGTAGATACAAATAGTGTCACTGATAACTTTTTGCACGATCGTAGAAAAAATTTGTTATTGCTATCAATTTTATTAATTATGGTTATCGTCTTTCTTTAAAAACTTCTAATACATAACCAAAGTAGGTATTTGAAATAGCAAATCACACTCTGACTCACTATTGCCTTGCACCCTGTATGAGACAACTAGAACTAGAAGTAAAAAATAATTTCTTCTGATATGTGACGTAGGTAGGTTGATATTCTTTGAGTAACAAAATCAAAAGCTTCCTCGCAAAATTTTCAGTTTGAATACAAAAGCAGCAATTATTTTTAACTTAATTTCATTTGAATTTTCATAGTTTCAAGTAAAAAATGTAATTGCCATAAGCAATTATTGGACCACCTGATAAATGAATAGCATATTAGGTTAAAAAAAGATGGCACGGCTCTTTCATATTGATATACCACACCTACTAGGTTAGAACACGAACAAGAAACCACCTTATATACAGATAATGAAATCAAACCGAAACTAGCTCAAAACCTAGCTGTGTGGACAAATAAATATATCACAAACTCATCACAGAGATAACCATAGTTATATTTTGACCACCCTGTATACGAATTAAATTGTTTTAATATAAAAAGAAATTAAACACCTCATTCATTAAAAAACACCACTGAAACAACAAATATTCTATTCTTTTACACATACAAAAATTTCAAACACATCATAGACAACCCGAGTTATATTTTGACCACCCTGTATAAGAAATTTTCTAATATTGAAAGAAATTAAACACTTCATTCATTAGGAAAACACCACCAAATCATCAAATATTCTACCCTGTAATAGGTTAAAAAAATTCAAACACATCATACACATAACCCATCTTATATCTTGACCACCCCATATACGAATTGTTTCAATATAAGGAAGAATTAATCACCTCATTCATTTAAAAACACCATTAAACATCAAATATTCTACCCTATATTACCCATACAAAAATTCAAACACGTCATATACATATGCAAAGTTATATTTTGACCAACCTGTAGACGAATTGTTTTGAAATAAAAAGAAATTAAACACCTCATTAATTAAAAAACAACACTAAATCATCAAATATTCTACCCTGTATTATAACCCATACAAAAATTAAAACACATATGGACATAACCGAAGTTATATTCTGAGTACCCTATACATGAATTGTTTTAATATAAAAATAAATTGAATACCTCATTCATTGAATAACACCACTAACACATAAAATATTCTTCCCTGTATTACCCATAAGAAAATTCAAACGTATCATAGACATAACCCAAGTTATATTCTGACCACCCTGTATACGAATTGTTTTAATATAAAAAGAAACTAAACACATCATCCATTGAAACACACTACTATAACATGAAATATTCTTCCCTGTATTACCCATAAGAAAATTCACACATCGTAGACATAGCCAAATTATATTTTGACCACCCTGTACACGAATTGTTTCAATATAAAAAGAAATTAAACACCTTATTCATAAAAAAAAATATCACTGAAACAACAAATATCCTACTCTGTATAACCCATAAAAATATTCAACCACAAGCACATAATTTCGTGCCATCCTGTATTCGAAATCTGCGAATAAACTATAAGAAGAAGCTCCCCGGGTCGACGTTCCACAAACAAATGAAAAAATGTACCATTATTCCTTAGTTAAAAATAAGCCATATCCAAGCGACCGCCTCATCAACGTGTCAGAAAGAGACAGCGCTCGACGTAGGTCTTTGATGAATCATAAGACGAGAGCCCGTGTCCCCGCAGTTCGGCCATAATGCCAAAAAGTAAATCTTGCAGTCACGTGACCACTCTAATGGCTTTGCCGCCAATAAGCTGCTGGAACGGATCGATATCGCCATGGCAACCGGCTCGGCGCCGCCTTCAGAAGCGAGACGGAGCTAGCCAAGCGGTGGTTCTATAACTGCGATAGACATACGTCGTTAAGAATACCATTGGATGATGGATAGTTAAAATTTTACGATTTTCCAGTGAATGTTGCTTTCGGGTTTCGCTACTAGATGTAGGTGATGTCTCTGTTTTGGGATGATTCGAATACGAGCGATCGACCAAGGATTTCGAGAGATTTTGCGGAAACTAGGATCTCCGGAGAGGCTTCCCAGAATTGATAGATAAATTGGAGAGTATTGGTAGCAGAAGAAATGCATTGAAATTGTTCGAGAATTACTTACAAAATCGAAAAAAACAAGATTTTGTAAATGGGAAAATCAGCGGTGGTAGAGCTAATATGGTGTACCACAGGGGTCAGTTTTGGGACCGACACTTTTTATCATCTACTCGAACGACTTACTCACCATTATTTCCTTCACCGATAATACTGTTATGTTTTACATAATCCTAATAAACACGTTTATTATATACACACATAAGAATACAAAAAAATAGACGATGAAAACTTGGCAATTAGGTATATAAATGGCAGTATGGTTCAGAAACCAGAGGAGATACCTCTGAGTCTGTTCTTCCACAAAGCCAGCAATTTTTAATAATAATTTTAATAATGGACATCGTGAACATAAAACATACATTTACATTATAATGCAAGAGAGAAATAGATAAAGAGGATAGTAAGGGGGGAGAGAAGAACAAGAGGATAGAGAAAATAATGGAGAAAAACTTATCGTATAGGTGGGAGAATTTTTACCGTATCCAATTATTCTGCATACCAAATAGAAACTACTCAAATTTGCGTTTGAAAGCATTTGGAGTCATATAGAAACTATAAAAGTGAACTTTAATCAGCTCATTCACTATTATAGCGCTTATGTAGGATAAAGAACTCTTGAATAATTCTTCATGGTGAGAGGGTATGGTGAGAATACTTTGGCGTCTGGTACGAGTTTTGTAATTTTGTATACGTTTTATATCCACACTGTTAAAACAGGATCCAAAGACAACGTCACAGTGATCAAATGAGATAATACCAGATATTCATGTAGCATTTCTTTCATTTCTCTATCCATTGAAAATCTGTCAGTACCTATAAATCATTTTCAAGAATTTTTTGAAAGTTTTTATAGGACTAGACCTAAATTTTTGCAATGTGTTTCGATGGCAATTGGGGTAACTGCTATTTCAAGTGAAATTATATCCTTAACTGGTGCTAGAATGTCATCGTTGCAAAAAATGAGAGCTGTTGATTTTTTTGAGTTTATTTTTAGATTTTTAGACAGTGAAATATCGAAGTATTGAATATTTCCTCAAGGCTTTGTTAATACCTTCAATTGCTTCTTACATATCAGAATATTGAAGTGAGAAATATAGCTGCGTATCATCAGCATAAACGTGATAGTCACAGGATTTAATCGAATCAGAAAAGAGTGATGTACTCGTATAATCAAAGTAAAGAACAACGACCCGAAAATACCACACTGATTTTCAGGTGATTTTCTGGGATGTTGATTTTTGAGAACTCTTTTCATCAGCTCCGTTAAAACAGATCATAATAGTATTTTCCTTCCCCAAAACTCTTGTGTTTCTTTTAATTTTTCTAAAGTTTTTGGTGAAAACGTTCGCCATGCTCGTCACTTACAGCGCCTAAGATTTCAGGAACAAATATTAGGTGGGAATCAAGGAAATATATCTTGAGAGACATATTTACACCAATTTCTATATAATTCTCATACTTATGGTTTCCTAAGAAGTCCATGACTACCACTTTAAAGGACCCAATATTTATTTTGTAGATAAAAGTGCCTCAAATCATATTTTTGTACTGACTTATGTTACTGCGGACCCACAAAAATATCCTGCATCAGTGTGGCGTCAAAAATACTTAGAAAATGTTCTGGCAATTTCGAATAGCGGAACTGTTTCGATTCATGTCGTTGAAGTCACTTTTTATCTGACCCAATTTAATGAGTAATAATGGCAGAATTGTGTTCAGAAGATCCACTAAGGATTTATTGTATAAGGACAATGTTTTTTCGGCAACCATCCGGGAAGTGTTCACTTCCCGGACACTATTTCTTTGGGAAAGTAGCACTTCCCGGACTAGGCCGGAAAGTGCTCGAATTTTAGTATAAACATTAATATAAATAAAAATAGATTGTTTTTGTTGGTACCTATCTTCTGTTCGAATTTCAATATATAATATAAATAAGAACTAAAATGTTCGAAATATTCAAATTTTGAATCACAGCCAGGGTAGTTTACTCTTGATCAAAATTCTACTTTTTGTTCCCCCCTGTACACCGTTTGGAAATTTAGAATTTTGATATCTCTAATACTCGTATTCCGTAATGCACCAATTTTTATGAAGAATAAAATTGTCTGACAAATCGATAATAAAAAAGTTTCCAAATGGTGCAAATTTTTGAAACTCACTGTAATAGTCATGACCATCTTTTGATAGGCAACCCATTTTAGGCGTATTCGTATATTTATGTAACTTCATAAAAAGTATGTTTCATCCGGTTAACAGATGGGTGACAGTCGATCTCTCTTCGTCTCTGTCAAAGAACGAATTCCATATTCCACATAGTAGAACACATATTTTGATTAATATACCAAATATCCTATAGGTTCTAGAATTTTCAATAACCTACCCGACGATTTGAAAAATGCAAAAAATGTATCTTTTTTCAAAAAATGTTTGAAATCATTTTTCATAAAAAAATGTTTCTACTCGCTTACCGAATAGTTTTATAACTGATCTAAAACATACTGAAATCATATATATATATATAGAATGTATTTCTCCTTTTTTCTTGTCTATAGAATGTTTGTCTATCACATGCAATCTGTCATTCATCTAGTTTAAAGATTTATAAATGTAACAACCTCTCAACCTGACTATTCCTCTACTTTTGTAAAGTCTAAAGGAAAATAAAGATATTATTAACAATAATTTTTCTTGGATTAAACTCATTTCGGACAGCGTTGGGACGTGGGTTCGATTCCCAGCATGGTCACCGGTCTCGTGCATGGAATCACACGTTAAAAGGTAATGACTGCGTCTTCTCTAGCTCGCACAAGTCTCTCGAGGACTTCTGTGTACTGCGCGTAGGGGTGCAGCTGGTTGGCATAAATACCAATTTGAACAAAATACAAAGTTATGGTTTGGCTATGTCAGAGGCACAAAAACATGAATAATTCGCTGATTTCCTAAATTTAAAATGTGTGTCATTGAAATTTTCATATCTCAAATATTTCGAAATATATATTTGTTTAAATTTTACATATCGTTTTTCGCCTGTATTCAGTTATGAAAATTCGGATTTCAGAAGTGTTCTCCCACAGACATTTCACGTCACTGACACAATCCGACAACGTTAGAATCGTGGATGCATGTCGATTGTTATTGTACTATCACCACTGACAAGTCACTAATGTCGTTTAATGTACGATCTGTCAAAGCTCTTACAGTTGATGAAAAAGGCATTGCTGATATTATATTTACTACAGCTTCTTGAATAACACTTCACCGATGTGAGACACTTTTCATCGGTTCGACGGAGCACCCAGTATAAAAAAGTGACAGCAAAAATACCAAAATCTATGTTGTATGCTTGAAAACGGTAATGATCCGAAACTTAGCTTGGGGTGCTTCACAACATTCAAGTCACAATTTTTTATTTCATCATTACTTTCGTCAATAGTAGTTACAGCAAAGTATGGTTTGCTTCGTTCTTTGTGCTCAGGAACTATTCGGCACTTGATATAAATAGAACCCTACCTTTTCAGCTGCATGTAACAGACTGCATCATCACCATAGCCTGATCTAGCAGCCCTATAAATGAACCTTATAAGTGAAGGATATTCATGCCATCAGAATGAGTCCTACATAAACAGAACTTCCTTAATATTTTTAATACCTTTCATCTCCACTATCAAATAGTTTGGATTGCGAGATAAAAATGCGTGAATGCGAATGGTAAATTTCCTCTGCTAGTTTTATAAAAGCTTTTCTTCATTTTTACAAGTTGTGAAAGTAATATTCTAATAACAATTTCACGACAAGAACAACATAAACAATGTCAGCAAATGTCAGCGGTTCCACTGTTGTCAGATTCATATCAGTACCATCAACTAAGGTCAACAAAAAATACTAGAATCTAGTGAAGACATTCTACGTCACAAGAGTAAACATATTCTAATTTTTTCTGTCAAATGCTCTAATTTTTTTATAACTGAATATTGACTTGAATCTTTCACGAGGTAGGGAGCTTGTGCAAAATGGTTTCTAAAAAAATATTCATTTCGATTATGGGGTTTTAGGAAAATAGCGAATTGGTCGAACCACTATAATGAAAGCCCAGTATATGACAATTCAACTATTTTTAAATCGCCACATTCATCAATTTTATTGAAGAAGGCATTCATTCTTTGATAGGTCTGTTTAGTGTTTACAACATTGCCATTGATGTGGATGTGGAGTAATACAGCTTTTAAGCTTCTTCGCAAAATCAATACTATAGGGGAAAATAATCTCTGCCTTAGATCTAGATAGTCGTGTCTCGTGCAGGATCTTTCAATTCATATCGGTTAATTAAATGGGCGTGTAATCATCTCCAATCACGAAATGGTCATAAGAATCAACATCCTCATACAAATCAGAATCACCATCATGAAAACTCGTACTAGGATGTGGCAGAGTTTCTGAATGTGAAATTCGTTTTGTGGCTAATGAAATGTCAAATTTAATGTTAATTCTGTCACTGCAAACCTACACAATTTGTCATACATAACAGTCGTTTTCATGATTAGAAGCTTTCTTCACAGCATTAGTTTAGCATATTGTTGATAAGTTTTCCCAGAGCCAAAATAATTAGAGTCATCTTGCATTATTTACAGAACACAAGTGTTGCCACTTTTTATTTTTTTTACCCTACATATAATAGGACCAAGATCTGATTTGTTCATATTCAATTTCTATATTGCCTAAAATGGTGATAGCTTCAAGCACAGATGTACATCCGGTGGCCCTTATTCATATATTTGAGGAAATCTGGGATACTGGATCATCTCAACATTATCAACAGAGAAATACAAAATACTGCAGATATGATGTTTTTGGAGATTCTGATATAGGTCTTTCTCTGTTTGCCAATATGAATAGTTCACAAAACGTAACAAAAAGCATCATAACCCACTGTACACCTTCTATGAGATATTATCACTATTTTTCGAAGTCCCAATTTTCTTTAAACACATCAATCTATCAATCTATAGAGAGATTTGATAAACGGAAGTACTTTGGAGTCAAAAGTATTGAATTGATCTGCGCGACAATGGCTTTTTCTGTAGAGTGAGTAGTTTCTAACCAGACTACTCAGGTACGTGCGATCGCCAAATACGATCACCAAATATTTAATTTTGATCGCCAAATATTTTAAGTGCAACCGCCAAATATTTTAAGTGCAACCGCCAAATATTTCAAGTGCACGGGTGAAACCATATAATTTCGTGCTGACTCGAGAACAAAAAGCAACAATTGATAAAAAATTTGATAATAGTTTAGTTTTTTAATAAAAACTAAGTTTATCGTTTTTTCTAATCGGCCGCAAGAGCATTATTTACGTATGGTTTAGACACATTAATGTACTGCTTTTTCCTTTACCGTGCATATCAAAGTGATCGACTTTCTTATTAAAAATTTCGAAAACTAAAAACAAGAAAGATTTCAAACATTGTGGGATTAAAGAATATTATTTCATTTACATCATAATCCGATTTCAACCTTTTCGTAAGAAAGTCTTCTGAGGGGATCGAATTTTCACTTTGAATGACTTTTTCTCCGCAGAAGTTTTGAATTTATGATGTGATGATGTAAATTTACCATTGGTTGCCTAGTCACCAAGACCCATCAGTTAACAAGCCGCTCGCCATGACTGATGCTACCATCGAGCTGCGGTATTTTACTGTGTGTTGCCTTCTCCGTGCGTTTTTCTTTTTAAACAAGCTCAGTGAAGTTTTGTTCATTTGTGAATTCATTAGACTACACTTAAATTTGATCACTACTAGGTACTTGATAGAGAAGATTATTTTTCGATAATACTCAGAAATGTTTGAGGAAGCACTGAGACGCTTTCTTCTGTAATTTATTTCCTAACCGAAAAACATTTGTACTTAGTTATTATATTGAGAGACATTCGAATTACTGATACTTTAATTTATAAACTACTGCTGGTTTATCTTTCGTTGAGAATATACACCTCTTGATTCACCTTATTTTTTATTAAACCGCTTGACTTAGGGCCAGTTTTTTATGTTCCAGTTAAACTCCAGATAACTAACTAATAGTTTAGATGGTGAAAGACATTCTTCAAATGACGTATTCTACTAAATGAGTAGAAAAATGTCTAATAAAAAAAATAATAAATTTGGATTGATTATACTGCTTTTTATTACTACTTGATAGGAAAAAGTATCAGTATTTAAAAATGAAATAGTTATTTATGTATCAAGGGCGTAAAGTAGGCGTTTATGGCCTGCGGCGTGGATGATGGCACGATGGCGTTAGCCGAGGGCCATCACACGCCGAAGGCCTTAAACGCATTTTACGCACGTGATACATACAAAATTTTATGCACTAGCGGTTTTATAGCGCGAATCACAAATACTGACTTGAATTGCAATGGTCTACACGTTTCATACGTTATGCATACAATAATTAAGGGTTACATAATATGAGGAATGTGAAACTATAGTAGCTGAGTGCTACATTGGAGAATCTATTTCAAATAAATAGATCATCACCGAAAAAATTGCCAACGATTATGAACAAATGTTAGAAAGAGTATTGCTCTATTGAACTGAAATGATTCTAATTCGTGTTAGGAATTGCATGAAATGATGTGTGAGTATAGACAATTTGAGAATTTTGTCCACTTTACGCCCGGCGAACCGGGCGGTAAAGTGTACTTTACCGCCCGCTAGTGCATAAACAAAATAGAATAATGGAATCAATATTGAAATGTGCAGCTTATTATTTGTTTCTTCTTTAATACCCTGTGTTTTGGTGGTTTAAAAATAATAAGCTACATTTATAATGACATCAAAAATTGAGATCAAAATTCTAATTGATTCATTAGTTCTGCTTCTAAGAAAGTAAATTCAGCAATGGTGAGTTATTTACATTAAGTAGTGAATTTTAAGTTAAATAACTAAGTCTTATGATTCTAGATGATTCAGCCCAAACCTTAATTTTCTAAATATATAATTTTTGACAAACTTTCCTAACGTATTACCTATTTGTTCTATAGATATGTAGTTTTTTTATCTTGTCTATTTAAAAGTGAAGCTTTCTTTTTTCTTGTATGTTCGAATTATGTTGAAGATCTATAATTTTGATAATCTGTTTTTGTGATAGAAAAACTTTACCAATAGTTTTTGCGTGGAGTTTATTGGAAAGTATTATATCTATCCATTCGGGTATAATGCAATTCATTTTATAAAATTTTATTGAAATTGTCTACCAAAAGGGGCACATGAATCTTGCTATTATAAGCTGCAACTTCATGATGATATGGATGGGTAGAATCGCAATGAATAGTAATATCCGTTTGGGAACATTATTTGTAGTTAATTGAAAAATTACGCTTTCTGTTTATTTTACTTATAGTAAGTCCAAAAAATTAATATACTTTAAAATTTCTACTTCAGTTGTTAAATTTGTGTTTTTAAATATTATTAATATATTCACGAAAAATATCTGATTGCCTGTTGGTACCTGTAATACATATCAAAGCATCATATACTTTTTTAAAGAGAAATATTCTCAGCTTTAGCCGGGGAAGTAGTTGTTTTCTGTTAGATATTACAAAAAGGTAACTTCAATTTTATCATAGGATTTTTCTATTTTCAGAGGAGTCATGTATTGATTCAATTTTCAATTGAGTATGTTTCTCTTTAAAACATTAATCCCTTCCAAGGGAAGTTATCTTGTACGATGGAATACAGCGACTAAATTCCAACTTTCAGTCGCAGAAGATTCCACAACTGACTTTATGAACATCCTGTTCATATTTTCAATGAAATCATCATATTCTTATTTATACTAATACAAGAAAAACATTACTAATGGATGTTTATAAATCTAGGTTATCCATAAAAAAATCCGTAAGAGAATTCCCATGATTTCCCATGATTAAATCTTTTGAAGAAGAAAACATTTTGTTATAGAATTGGAAAGGATTTCATTTGAGACTTTTTGACAAAAGATCTATGATCTCCTGAAGGATAAGCGGATTTTTGTTAAATAATTCTCGACTAAAGTTATATTATCATCAGAATCTATAAAAGGATATAGATTCTGTACATTGAAATATTTCAATTTTTCGTTATCTGGAAGAATAACATTTTGTATTTTATTTACTTTAATTTATTTAAGTCACATGAATTCCGTAAAATGACTTTTAGTAGAAGTTGGTAATGATTCCTGATGATAGATATTGATCAATTTCTCTTATCCTGTTACTGATCGTGCAGCAACAAAGAAAACTACATGTCTAATAGGATGAATCTCTTTGGCAAAGAAAGTCAGGTGTGAAATTGTCACTTGTATTACCATACTTATTTCCGGTTATGTTTTCGAGTTCATTAATATTTTTGAAATGAACCCGCATTAATAAAAGTTTGTGGTTTCTACTTGAACGAAGAACATTTCTTTCGAATTGTTCAGGAATATTTGCTTCTTAACTATTCAAAATAGTTAAGAAATAATTCTCGAATAAAGTTATATTATCATCAGAATCTATAAAAGGATATAGATTATGTACATCGAAATATTTCAATTTTTCGTTTTCTGAAAGAATAACATTTTGTATTTTATTTACGTTAATTTATTTAAGTCACATTAATTCCGTAAAATGACTTTTAGTAGTGTAACGTGTAAATTGACCCTTAGATAAATTTCCTGTTACTCCCAACTGACCTTAAGGCAATGAAATCTGAATTCTAATTTAGCGTGTTTATTTAAGGTAGAGTCGAACGAATAGTACGACGAACAGAATGCTCTGTGCAATGTATTCAGTCATGTCGGGTTGGAGGTACGATAACACCACTCGCTTTATTTGTTATAAACCCTGGTAGAGCTGTCATCTTTGGAATCCCTCGAATATTTATGTGTTCTGTGCTCTCGATCAAACTTCACTTAGGTGCTGACCTCTGACGTGAATAATTGTTAACGATATTTGCTCTGACTTTTGACAAGGAAAATGACGTCTCTCGAGGCGCCAAAAATAAATGGCAACCAATCAGATTACAGTGTGCACCCACGAGAGGACACGTGTATGCTCAACTGTTTTTATTACAAAAAAAACACCATTTCTAATTTTTTTAACTGAAGAGGCAAAGAAATGGAAACTCGTGAGATTTATATTCATTTGCAGCTGTATTTTCTGGGGAAAGGGGCCATCTTCTTAGAAGGTAAATTTAACTGATTTTTATGAGGAGTGTCTATTTTGCTGGGACGTAAGCTCAATGAAACGAATCTTTTTAGAGATCAGACGGCCGTTCCTTCTGGGCTCGAGTTATACAAAAGGAAAAACTGATGACTTGCTGAGGAAACCGCGTGGGTGGACTCGAGAGATTGATACCGATTTACTGCTCTATTTTCTGAGGAAAGGTGCCATCTTCTTAGGTGAGATTGGGCACGAGTTCTGCAAGCGTGGGTGGACTCCTGAGAAGTGGAGTATTTCGATGGGCCATTGGCAACATCCAATTATTATGGACGTTTTGAATTTTTGACGATAGGAATCAATAACGTTTTGGTGGGCCACATCGTTCACCAATTTACATTGCACATTTGGGATAGTTTTTGTTTTTTTTTGGAAATACCACCTTCGGAGATCAGTCCTTGTCACAATGGTATTTCATTCCTGCTGTATGGCACCATAGGGTATGGGCACAAATTCAACTGCATGTCCTGGATTACAACAAGGTTAGATTGTTCCATTTTCAAATTCGATCATTCAACGTAATGAAAGTCAAGATTACTTACTAGTAGCACCAACCTCTTCCAGTTTACAATAACTATATTCTTTTAAATTAATGTAATTTTTGGACATAAATAATTGTGGTACCTTACAACATTAATATAGATATTAGATTATTTGATCTTAAATTTATAAATGTACAGCCTGGTATAGATCTATAACAAGCGCTTTCCAGTACTACAGTGTGGTTTTAGGACATTAAACATATTTAGATATTTTCCCTCTCGGATTATTTTACGTATAGATAAAGATTAAACTTTTGTTAATTGATTTCATGTGATTACCTTTTTGCAAGTATTAATGTAACTACTACCAAGAGGGTATTAAACAATCGAGTTTATTTTGTGTTTGAATATTATTATATTACAAGTTGCAGATTTTCTTTGTTTTCTTAAGATCAAAATTGAGTGGCGCTCCCGGGATCACTTGACAATTCGAAGCCAGGCTCAAAACCATTGCTCCCAGACGAAAAGCTGCCGGTGCCTATGAAACAAGCTTCAGGGTGAGAGGGTAACCTTTGAAAACCCTGAAGATTGTGGCTATAGTAGAAGTTGGTAATGATTCCTGATGATAGTGATCAATTTATCTTATAGTGTTACTGATCGTGCAGCAACAAAGAAAACTACAAGTCTATAATAGGATGAATCTGTTTGGCTAAGAAAGTCAGGTGTGAAATTTTCACTTGAATTATCACTTATTTTCGGTTATGTTTTCGAGTTCATGAATATTTTTAAAAGTAACCCGAATTAATAGAAGATTGTGGTTTCTATTTAAAGGAAAAAAATTTATTTCGAATTGTTAAGGAATATTTGCTTCTTAACTTTTCAAAATTGAAAGTGCTAAATGATAAAATGGATCATGAAATAGTGCCTAAATATTTTTTTATTAGGCATAGATATTTAATTCATTCAATTCAAAGTCCAGCTGTGTAATTGAAAAGTATCAAAATTAAATAAAGAAAGAAAAACCAGTATTACTCTTTCACTAAAACGTCAAAAAATTTCCGATTCAATTCAAAATTTCCACTGAATTGCCGTTGCCACGGTGTCAAAAAACCCCAGTTTGATTATTCAAAAACCACTTTTGTGGAATTTTCGATATTAAATCCACTATTTATATCAAAAACTGTATAAAAATATATTTTTTCTACATTCATGCAAAAAGCAAAACTTTATTGAACTATATTCAGTGGAAAAAGAAGTTCTTTATTGCACTAGTGCAATAAAGTTTTTTTTGCACTCATCTGTCATTCTACTTCAACGTGCTGTCATCATGACAAACATAAACGTTTAAACCTACTACATATTTAGCAGATATTCTGTGAGATTGGCAATAGGTACTTCACTACGAAATATTCATATTGAAAATTGCACCAATTGTTCATTCACTTTCAACATTGAGGGTAAAAATAAAGTTTGAGTTAAATTGTTCGTAACGTATTAGTTCCTGTTTCAATGCAAATCGATATTAGTAATAAAGTATTCAAGTTGCGCTTTTCATTTTCCTACACCTAGTGCCGCACCTCACTAAATCATTTTTTGCTTTTTGCATGAACGTAGAAAAAATGTTGTATGCAACTCGTGCAAAAATGGTTTATTGCACTCGACGTGTTGTCCAACTCGGCCTAACGGCCTCGTCGAACAATTTCACGTCGAGTGCAATGAACATTCACTTTTTGCCCTTGTTGCATAAATAACTATTAAATACCACACTCAACTGAAAAAGTTATTTCAGTACGACACCAACATGAGACATTATTCAAAAAAGTTTGAATTACGCTTTAATTAGCAAATGGTCTATAATATAACAGAAAAATAGTTTTGGTTCTAGATATACTGAACTTGTTGAAATTGGTAATAGTGAATCTATAGCCACGTTTTTTATTTATTGAATATTCTACGGATTTAGGAAAACCGATTGTTGAAACATTTGAAGTGTACTTTGTTGGTAATTTCTGTCTGTACCCGCTCAAGTCAAATTATCCGAATGGCATAAAATGGGCTCCAGTTAATGCATGCATACCTTCCTCGCAGAAGGAGACCATCTCATCACGACCATAGATGCGATTTTCAATAAAAATTCCTACCTACCTACCTCTGGCAATAAACGACACAAGGAAAGCTCCGGCACAAACTTGTTTTTATCACGACGACATAAAATCCAACTTGAACAACATATTCATTTTGCACTAAACTTTGTAGAGTCACAAACACAACTGATTTGTAAAATATCCGGAAAAGAAACTATAAAGTGTTAAATCCCTCCTACGGCTATATATTTTTAATTGTCCCTCCACCATGCCGAAGTCAAATAGCCCTTCAACTGTTTGTAGCTGTAAGGGTCGTTACACGGTGAAATTTTCAAAGTCGGCACAAGGCATATGCACGCCATTTTGAAAGGTTTTTATGCGCTTCTGTCGGCATTTTATAGGACTTTTAATAACAACATAAAAAGCGGAATATTCAACGACAATTTGATGCTCCTAAACAAAAAAAATGTTTATTGGATATTCGTGTCCCGCTACGTTGGTAGGGAAATTTTCAAGATTGTTGCAAATTTACATAAATTGTGCAATGTTGGTGTTAAGTTATTCCTGCGTTCATCTGGTGAAATATTTTTAACAATCACCTTTGTATTTAGATAGTATAAGTATACCCCTAATAACACAAAATTCTTCCATCCACAGGACATCCCTTTGTGACCATAATTGGACGTTATTCACAAAATATAAAATACTGAATTCCCAACAAATCAACTATAAAATTTCAATGACGTATAAAAAAATATCTCTGAAATCTGGAGTGATACAGCATGAATATAAAACTAGTGTTAATCCAGAAATTACCTTCTAAAAAACATAATATCTATATCAGAGATAGACAGCAGGGCACCGCCTGATCCAAACAAGGAACCAACTGCAGACCGGTTCTGGAGCGCTTTCTAATCTGTTGCCGTGGTGGATCCTGTAAGCAATTGCAGTGTTCATGCCGGCGAACGATGACGGGCACTGGGCCCCCGCGTGTATACAACCGTGATAACCTGGACTGCACTGATGAGGGACTTCATCCCGAAACCGGTCTGCAGTTGGTTCCTTGTTTGGATCAGGCGGTGTCCTGCTGTCTGTCTCTGAGAGCTCTTGCAAAGTTGTTCCTTCAAAGTAAGGATCTTTGCACATATGTCTGACAGATATAATTCAATATCTGTCGAGGTATTAGCCAGAGAAGTAGTTGTTTTCTGTCGGATATATGCCATACAATCTATACAAAGGTATAGTGACTTCCTAAAGGATTGTTTTCGACTGTTTTACAGTCACTGGAACATTTATTGCTCCTTGAAACAAGTATTCAGCATAACCATTTCGCATCCGAAATGTCCTTCTGGAGCGCTCTCTAATCTGTTGCCGTGGTGGATCCTGTAAGCAATTGCAGTGTTCATGCCGGCGAACGATGACGGGCACTGGGCCCCCGCGTGTATACAACCGTGATAACCTGGACTGCACTGATGAGGGACTACATCCAGAAACCGGTCTGCAGTTGGTTCCTTGTTTGGATCAGGCGGTGTCCTGCTGTCTGTCTCTGAGAGCTCTTGCAAAGTTGTTCCTTCAAAGTAAGGATCTTTGCACATATGTCTGACAGATATAATTCAATATCTGTCGAGGTATTAGCCAGAGAAGTAGTTGTTTTCTGTCGGATATATGCCATACAATCTATACAAAGGTATAGTGACTTCCTAAAGGATTGTTTTCGACTGTTTTACAGTCACTGGAACAATTATTGCTCCTTGAAACAAGTATTCAGCATAACAATTTCGCATCCGAAATGTCCTTCTGGAGCGCTCTCTAATCTGTTGCCGTGGTGGATCCTGTAAGCAATTGCAGTGTTCATGCCGGCGAACGATGACGGGCACTGGGCCCCCGCGTGTATACAACCGTGATAACCTGGACTGCACTGATGAGGGACTTCATCCCGAAACCGGTCTGCAGTTGGTTCCTTGTTTGGATCAGGCGGTGTCCTGCTGTCTGTCTCTGAGAGCTCTTGCAAAGTTGTTCCTTCAAAGTAAGGATCTTTGCACATATGTCTGACAGATATAATTCAATATCTGTGGAGGTATTAGCCAGAGAAGTAGTTGTTTTCTGTCGGACATATGCCATACAATCTATACAAAGGTATAGTGAGTTTCGACTGTTTTACAGTCACTGGAACATTTATTGCTCCTTGATACAAGTATTCAGCATATATATATATATATATATATATTCTATATATATATATATATATATATATATATTTATATATAGAATCCTTTAAATTCGGGTATGCAGTCAACAAGGGTATGGAAAAAAAAGTGTACTCTTTTTTTCTATTCAAGCTTTCGAGTCATTTATTGGCTCTTCATCAGGAACTCTACAATGAATTGAAATTGAAACATTATTTGATTTGAAAGAAGAAAGTGAGGTTATGAATCCCTTTCACTCGCCGGACTATATGAACTATCATGTCACAACGGACAACACTCTTGATACAATATTAAAATGACAAAACTTTTTTAAAATATGATTAAAAATGATCATGGTAGATTAAAATAATTGAGAAACACCATTTAAAATTACACAAGGGCTCTTATGGAGGCCATGATGAATTAAAGAGGAAATGACAATGACAAATGAATAATGAAGTTGACACTTGGCAAGCAATGACATATTACTAGTGACCTTGTTGCCAACATACAGTGAAATGGAAAATAGTAACACCAATTACTAAGGGGTACCTACATGAAAATTATTAAAGTGAATTTTGGTCTCTCTCATAAGGAGGGCGACTGAGTAAATATGAATAAATTATGCTCAGATTATCAATATCAGTTCTGGAATTCATTGAGTTAGGTTCTTTGAAAATTTGTGTCATTTCGAGAAAGGTTCTCTTTTTTAAATTGGATTCATGTTCTAAGATAGTCACATTATCATAATATGGGTTATGGTCAAGACAAATAGTGTGATGAGCTAAAGAACAAGTTTTTTTTTTAAATTTCTGATATCACTTTTATGGGAGGTGATTCTGTCTTTCAATTTCCTTTTAGTTTGTCCAATATATTTCTTTTCACATTGCGAACAAGGGATGCAATAAACTAAATTTGAGTTGTCTAATATAGGATCTTTGTCTTTTAATTTTGAGAAGATATTATTTAATACCATTTGGTTTTTATAAGCAATTTTGATATTCTTCTTTAACTTAGACAGTCTTCTAACCTTCACAACTTATATATATATATATATATATATATATATATATATATATATATATATATAGTTTGTAGTATTTGTGGGGTTGCAGTCAGGGTTGCGGGCTATTTCAAAGAAAACTCTTTGATACTGTCAAGCTTTCGGTATAATTCGATACCTTCCTCAGGACAACTGAAAATACGCTTTGTACAATAAATGTAGGAAATAATAAATGGAGTACTTACTAACGTGAGAATGAATAATAAAATTGGCAAAAAACGAAAATGAAATATACATGAAGTGAAATGAAATGACTGATGTAAGAATGACAGTGACTTAATTTATTTCAGTAATCAAGTTGGAAGATTCTGATTAGAGGGTGATTTTATCCTATGTTTCTCAAAATTAAGAAGATACGTATAAATTTTGCTGAGATTACTCAGGTCAGTTCTTTTGTTCATCGACTGTTCTTCATTATTGATTTGAACCATTTCCATGAAAATTCTTTTAGACAGATTAGTTTCACTATTCAAAATTTCGGTATTATTATAATCCATCCTGTGGTCTCTAGAGATAACATGTCCTGCCAAAGCACATGAATCAACATTTCGTCTACAGTCGCTTTTATGTGAAATAATGCGACCATTCAGTGTTCTAGACGTCTGACCAATATATGACTTAGGACAGTCCATGCAAGGAATTTTATAAATAACATTTGATTTTTGTAATTTTGAAATAGGTGTTTTCACTTTACTATGTAATTTTGATATTGTAGTAATATTTTTCTTGGAGATTTTAATATTGTCAACTTTAAAAACGTTTATCAATTTTGGTGTCAATTCTTGTATATATGGCAGAGATCTGTAGATTGGTAGAGTATTTTCTTGTTGGTCTGAATTTTGAGATGGTGTGGGTAGAGTTGCAGTGACGATTCTTTCACAATAGAGTAAATTATTAACTAAAGATTTTGGATAAGAGTTTTCGATAAGAATATTCCGTAAATCATCCAAACTTTGTTTAAGTAAGCTAGGATGAGTGATTTTTTTTATTCTGTTTTTTAGAGACTTAATAAGATTAATTTTCATCTTTTGAGGATGGTAAGAATGAAAATTGATAAACCTGTTACTACATATAGATTTTCTGTACCATCTTGTAACAATTATGTTATGCTCATTTCTTATTAATCTCATATCTAGAAATGGAATGTTGTTATTTATTTCTTCTTCAATAGTGAATTGAATATTCGAGTCGAAGGAATTAAAAACGTTCAAAATATCATCCTTATTTCCAGAAGGGATTGATAATATTAGGTCATCTACAAATCGTTTGATGAATGGAACATCGAAAGATAATTTCGGAACACAGTTATCAAGAAGTTCGTCTAAAACATAATTAGCTAAAATGGGTGAAATAGTCGAACCCATTGGTGTACCAAAAATCTGTTTATAAAATTTACCATCAAATATAAAACATGTTGATTCAAATATAAAATCTAAAATTTTAAAGAATGTTTCTTTGTTAAAATTACAAAAATTCTCAATCATTGGCCATTTTGTTTCTATACAATTTTTTACTAATGTTAATGGTAGGTTAGTAAAAAGTGAAACAACATCCAGGCTCACCATAACATAGTTTTCAGGTAACTGGAAATTGTTGATGAATTCACTGAATGAAAATGAATCTTTAACGTAGTATCTATTATCTTTATCATAGGAATTTGTTAAAATATCGGTCAGAAATCTGGATAGTTTATTGTTGGGAGCATCAATAGAAGATACAATAGGTCTCATCGATAATGTTGGTTTGTGGACTTTGGGTAGTGTATAAAAACGAGTTGCTACAGAATTGTACACCATCAGAGATTTTGCTGTTGCTGAACTAATCTTATGTGAATTCTTGAGACTCGTCACTAATTTGTTGGCTTTCTGTTGTAGTGTTGAAGTTGGATCCGTTCTTAGTTGTACATAATATTTGGTATCGTCTAATAATATTTGACTTTTATCAATGTATTGATTTTTGTTCATAGCTACAGTTACATTACCCTTATCGCTGTTTGTGATAATAATTTCCGGATGATTATTTAAAAAAGATTTAGTTTGATCGTATAACTCAGTAAGGAAATGCTTTGAGTCATCGTTTTTGTGAAGGAAATTAGTGATGATGTTTGTGAATTGAGCCCTACACAAATTTTTGTGATTGTCTTCGAAACTCTCAATTATATATTCTAGATCTGCTAACAAAGATGAGATGCCAATATCATGAGTCTTTGGAGGTACACAGAATTTAGGACCAAGGGATAAGAAATTTTGAATATTAATTGGAAAATCAATATCCGTTAAGTTTTTAAACCATTTTCCTTGAAACTTAATTCGTGAAAAAGAATCTTTTTTCAATTCGTTAATTTTATGAATGTTATTATTTTTTACACGATAGAAATGTCGATTATAATCAATGTTAGATCTACGCTTAAACTCAAGAAAGATATGATGAGGTATTTTAGTTAGTAGTTGTTCATCTACTTTTTCTTGTTCTTTCGTTATTTTAGATATATCACACATTGTTATTTGAATCTCCAAATTCACAATCTTCCTTCTCAATTTAGAATTAAAGTTATTGATTTGATATCCAGTTCTTCCTTCTTGATGATTCATAAGGTTGGTGATATTATGAATTCCATTTGATATATGGTTGGGAAATAATTTCAACTGTCTGCACTTCAATAAAAAGATTTTTCTATTACGTAATGTTGCCAATTTGATGTTGGTTTTTGCCCATGTCTTCAATAATATTACGCTAGTTGCTCCATAGCGTTGTTGAATATCTTGGTAAAACCCCATCCTTGTATAGAGGTGAAAATTCGTGACTGGCTGTATATTAGTTTGTAGTATTTGTGGGGTTGCAGTCAGGGTTGCGGGCTATTTCAAAGAAAACTCTTTGATACTGTCAAGCTTTCGGAGGAAGGTATCGAATTATACCGAAAGCTTGACAGTATCAAAGAGTTTTCTTTGAAATAGCCCGCAACCCTGACTGCAACCCCACAAATACTACAAACTAATATACAGCCAGTCACGAATTTTCACCTCTATATATATATATATATATATATATATATATATATATATATATATATATATATATATATATATATATATTCATATATATATATATATATTTATATATATATATATATATATATATATATATATTGAAAATTAAAAAAAAACAGCTTGAATATCTTCAAGAAAAAAATTGTTGGAAAATAGTATCAAAATGAACAATTTGTTAGAATTATTATACTAGAAAAATTCTCTAGAGCATTTTCTAAAAGCAATTTCCATGTTATCTGTTGGAAATTAAATGTGGAGTACCTCAGGGATCAGTTCTGGGCCTGACTTTGTTCTTAATCTATATAAATTATTTAGCCTCAATTAATATTACGGGAAATATAATAAAAAATTATATTGACGAGGTGAAAGGTTTTTATTCTTTAATATCTCAATACCAAACATCCTTACTTTCAAATGTGACCTGCAACAGCATCACAGTGAAAATATGTTGGCAAAATATACTGAACGTGTAGTTACACATTTGAAGGTAAAAATTGCTTAGAAGAATAGCTTCGAATAAAAACCAACCTTGAAGTTCGACAAATCTTCAATATATAAAAAAACAAGCTGATTGGATAGAAGTTATGACATGTTAATTGACATTGATATCTGTCACATCATTTTAAATTAGAATTACCAACTTAATGTTGTACCAAATGTTGTTTTTTTTTTAAAATTTTCATAATAATGATATGTAGAATGATCAAGTCTTTGTAAATTTGGCAAAATTATGAATCAGATTCACTAATTTTAGAGTAATTAATGCTTATTGGAAGACTATTTACAGACAGCAAAAAAGAATAAATTTCAGTTAAATGATTGATGTCAGTTTTTTAATTATTGCAATTTTTATTTTGGGATATAGAGGCTATTTCTAGAAAGTTTCGTTTGGTAATAGTTGGTCGATTTTTTTTTCCCAGTAGGTAATTTTTATGAAATTTACCTAATCTAGTACAAGCATCCACTGATTTGATTAGGTCGATTACAAATATATTTTTTGGTAAAATTTATTTGGATAAATACATATTCATGTTTTTTTTTCGTTAGGAATACTCTAGTCAGGCCCTGTCTCCGGGGTTCCGGAGGGGGCGCTGGTGTCGTTTACCCCAATAACCACTCCCCACATCCTAAGGGTAAATGACGAAGTGAACCAAGGATGACAGCATTCTGTAATCGTGAGGCTAAGATTTCTGCCAGTAAACACGGATTTTGATTAAAGTCATTGTGTCGTTTAGTTTTTTAAAGGGGACTCCAAGTTGTAGTGTCAAAATTTATTTTTCTTTATTTCGAAGTATATAGAATTACTTTTTATTTTAAATTCAAAGTTTTTTATCCTTATAAAATAGAATTGCCTCAGTAGTAATTCAATGCTGCTGGTGCATATTTCAATCAAATGAATAAAATATTGTGAAGATTTTCAAATTCGAAATAAAATTGTACCTACTTGAATGAATGAAAAATAAATCAACATATATTATATGAACTCAATATTAAACTTTTCTTAAGCTATATTCTTTTTACTACCCCAATTACAAACAAACCACTCTCAAAAGTATGCTAAATCTCTATCTATCTATCTCTAAATCTCTATGCTAAATATTATTCCTATATAAATATTCAAATTGCAGTATTGAGTCATTCAATCATCAGTTACTAAACCTATTCAGAACTTAACTTAAAATTTTTCTATAACATTGAATAGTTTGTAGGAATTTTACAGAAATAATTCACTGCGAACTACAAAAATTTACGGAGGATGAAATTGACTCTTTGCAGATGTTGAAATTTTCCATTTGTGTTTATTATACACTGTTTTAGTGAAATAGTGGAAATTCAAATTTTCGAAGATGTCTGCTTGTCAATTTCTAAACGATGCCGATGTAGAGATTGTTTTTGTTTTGTAGGTTTTCTCCGATATTCAATGAACATAATTAAAATGGAAAAATTGTAACAAAAATTTTAAAAACAAATTTTGAAGAACTGATCATTTGTTGATGTCATATACTGAGGACTATACAGAGTAATAATTTTAGGTATCAACTGGTGAATGATTGTGTGGTAAAAGAATATATGAGAAAATTTTGCTAAGGTCATTGATGTAATAATGATAATAATATTTGGGCCAAACAAAAAATAATTCAAAATCACGAAAACAGTTGCGGACTTTAAAAGAACATATTTCCAAAATCATTTCCAAAAGCAAGTCAGAACTACCCTAAGAGACACCAACTGTATTCTAAGTGATTGGGAAAAAACTAGGTCAACAATTATGAACCCAAAACCTCCTTCTCTTTATGGTTTATTGAAAATTCATAAAGAAAACAACCCAATAAGACCGGTGTGCTCCTATATTGATGCTCCTTGCCAGAAAGTGGCAACCAAGTTGGTCAGTCTAATTCCAAAACATACGAATTTTAATTCAGAATTTAGTATAAAAAACTCAAGCTCCTTAGTAAATAATATAGAAAACATTGAGCTCAATAGTAACTGTAAATTTGTATCGTTTGATGTCAAAAACCTCTTTCCAAATATTCCAACCGCATTAACATTAGACATTCTCAAAGACTTGCTGGAACAGCACAACAATCTCCCAAGTATCACAGAAGAAATCCTAAATTTAACCAAATTGTGCATAGACCAAAATTACCTGGAATTCAATAATAAATACTATTTGCAGAAAACCGGCCTCCCCATGGGTTCACCATTATCCCCTTTACTTGCCGAAATCTTTATGAACCACTTGGAAAAGCAAATTCATAAATCTAAATTTAAACATTTGTTCAAATATTGGTATCGATATGTAGATGATATTTTCGTTTGCTGGGTTGGAACGGTACGTCAATTAAATATTTTTCTTAATTATTTGAACGGTCTCAATCCTAACATAGAATTCACATCAGAAATAGAGGATGATAACAATTCACTAAACTTCTTAGATCTATCTCCCGTAAAAATAACACGCACGGCTTCTCTATATATCACAAACCCACACATACAGACACTACAATACATAAACACTCCATGCACCCACAATCACACAAACTACCAGCATATCATTCTATGATTCATAGACTGGTAAATATACCTCAAAGCGATTTAGATTTCAAGTGTGAGTTAAACAGAATTAAACAAATCGCCGTAAATAATGGATATGAAACATCAATTATAGATAGACTGCTTAAACAAAAACAAAACAAGAAAACTCTAAATTTAATATACCCGCATATCAAAGTAAAAACCGATCAACGTTTTGCATGTCTAACATATCTTGGTCAGCATACGAACAAAATATCCCGTTTCCTTCAGAAACGGAATATAAATGTTGCATTCAAAACCAACAATAACTTTATTAACAACGCAAAGTCTGTACGGGATAAATTCAAGAAGTCGGGGGTTTACAAACTTGAGTGTGAGGATTGCAATGCATTATATATAGGCCAGACAGGCCGTAGTTTTAATCAAAGATTCGGTGAGCATTTGAGAAGTTACAGATTAAATAAACAGGACTCAAACTATGCCAACCACCTTATTGACAATAACCATAACTTCACACAAAACCCTGAAATTTTGCATATTCAACCTAAAGGTCAAAAATTAAACATATTAGAATCCATAGAAATCAAGAAACATTTACGTAACAATAGCAATTTAGTTCTCAATGACCAAATTGACCTGTACAATTCACCTATAATTAATTATCTCACTAGTAACTACTCAAATGCTCCCTAATCCAAGCTATATGTCATTAGGAAATTTCATACCTGCAATTGTCATTAGTGAAATTTCATGCATGTTATTTTAATATTTAAGAAGGTGATTTTGACGTTTCTTTAGTTGATAACTCGCTCAGATGATGACACCGTGTGTCGAAACAATTGTAAGCACGTTACAAGTATATATTTTTTGTGTAAATTGGAAGATTTTATTTCCTCTTTATTTATCATACATATTTGTGCCTTAACTTATCATGCATTAGATATTGATCATGAACTATATGATGTTACAAAAATTTTACACGTGAAAATTTGAACAAAATTTGTTTTTTGCGAGTAATAAAAAAACGAACATTGATGACCATAGCAAAATTCAATCATAAAATATTATATTTTACCACAAAATCATTAATCAGATATAAATATCTGAAATAATTACTCTGTATAGTCCTTACTAGTCATCAATGTAACAAAATAAATGAACAGTCCTTCAAATTCTCTTGTCTAGTTTTTCGTTTCCATTTTTCCATTTTATTCGAAGAAAATCTCATATTGCACAGTTTGTTACACCAGTTTTTACTTTATGCATCTAAAGTACATATAATTTTATTGTAGCCCTCGATTGTGCAAATGAAATTTTGCGAAAGCGCGGGTTAGGAAAAAAAAGTATATATACCTACTTCTTTTCTTCAGACCGAATCTCAGATAGAAATAAGTTTCTATAAAATAAGACGGTCGATATAATCTCCCTTTTGAAGTTATAGGTACTAGTTTTTGATAGAAAATTTGTTAAATAGCCTTCCTTTTTAAATGTGTGAGTCTTGGTTCTCTATATGAGAATTGATTGTGCCTAAATCTGTATCAGTTTTATTGTCTCATCCATTTATAATAAGTAATTCTTCTGGCTGACATGCTTCTTTCAGATATTTCTTCATTTAAAAGTTTCTTGGAGCCAAAACTCTAAGGTCCGGCCACGAAGTATTCACATAATGACGACTGATACAAAAACCAGCCGTCGAAACGTCGTGAAAAACTTTAATCACCAATCAAGATGGTGGATATTTCAAACCAGCGTAAATAAACTATTTGTATCTTGTAGATACTGCCACCTTCAATATATACGTATATTTACGTACCCCAAGGAAAGATTGTGGTTTATTGTATTATTTCGCACTTTGAATAAAAAATATAGTGTGAGTAATAATAGACACCAGAGTAACAAGCAACGAAGGTCATAAATCATTCACAAGAGTCAATAAACTAACCAGTAACCGACGTGACCGTGATGTTATTAACATTTGTAGCTTTGATGTGGAAGATTGGCTTTCTGTAATGTCATAAAGTGAACGGAAAGATGTTTCTGTAACTGATGAGGACAGAGGCGCAACGAAAACGAAAATAGTTTTTAGTCAATTTGCCATTTTGTATTTTATACTAGTTTTCATAAAGATGGCAAAAGCGCTCAAAAACATCAGAAGTTATAATGGTAATAATAAATAATAAATTTTATTTGCAAATGTGGTACGATATGTACAAATAGTATGTCAATTTTCTATAATACATATAAAATAGTATTACCAATTGATACGAATAAAATGGGAATATACCCAAGTTAAAAATTAATAATTTTTATTTAATTATTTTCTCGCGATTTGAAAGTGCCATCTGAATTTTTCTTCATTCTTATCATCAATGTACCATCATATTACTATATGTCATTCAGATGATGCAGATTATATCATTATGTACAGAGTAAAAAATAGAAACATTTTAGTAATGTCTGAAAATACAATGTGATAATGAAATATTGATAAAATTATTTTGGCATGCAATATACTATTCTTATTCCATCATTAATGACAAATCATACATTTCGTACAGGGAGATTTGAAAAATTGGTGAAATATATGGCCGGTTCTTTCGAACATATCCTGTATATTCAAGTGAATTATCATCCTCAGAAGATAGCTGATACCGTATAAACATGATTTCGTTTGGATATATAGGGTGATCATGAACATTTTCGATGATAAAAATGACAAAATATCAACGTTTCAGAAATCACCCTGTATTTCACGATTAACTCGGTGAAAATTTTCATGATCACCCTATATATTCCAACGAAATCATGTTTATACGGTATCAGCTATCTTCGGATGATGATAATTCACTTGAATATACAGGATATGTTCGAAAGAACCGGCCATAAATTTCACCAATTTTTCAAATCTCCCTGTACGAAATGTATATGAATTGTCATTAATGATGGAATAAGAATAGTATATTGCATGCCAAAATTATTTTATCAATATTTCATTATTACATCGAATTTTCAGACATTACTAAAATGTTTTTATTTTTCACTCTGTACATAATGATATAATCTGCATCATCTGAATGACATATAGTAATATGATGGTACGTTGATGATAAGAATGAAGAAAAATGTAGTTGACTATTTCAAATCCCAAGAAAATAATTAAATAAAAATTACTGATTTTTAACTGGAACGCCCTGTATTTCAAAACATATCCATCAACGAACTTTGCAATTCTGCACGTTCAATCAGTACATCAAATACTACAACATACCAAAAATTCAGACAATTTCACCGAGAACCATTTTACCTTTAAAAAGTGCGTGGTCCTTGAATAGATTTCCTTCAATTAAAAAAAAACTAGATTTACAGAATGTGGAAAGTTTAAACATCAAAAAAACCATGTTGCGAAATGAGATCAAATAATACATTTTTTATTATACCTATCTGAAAACGCTACATTTACGTGCTTATTTAGCATACTGAAAAGGGAGTTTTTCCGTGCGCTCGCACGGAAATTTTTTCCGTGCGCTGGTGTCATTATGGCTGCCTGTTTACAGGTCAAAATTAAATAATATGTTGTTGACAGTTCTCTAGAAATCGCTAATTGTTTCAATATTTCCTTACCAACAGGTTAAATAACGCTTGTTTTGTGGCAATTTCTGGATATTTTTGTACCATAAATATTTCAATTAATAATACATGTTTTTGTTCCTTCATCATTAAAAATAAATGTTTCTTAACAATCTGCGTGCACGCACGGAAAAAGTCTATTTTCTGAAATCGTAATGAAATATACTATTCCCTTTACCTCATACTCTTTTTGTTGGATATGCTTCACCGTGCTATACTCACATCACCCTATGACTCTCTGTTATATTGTAGATGTTCATTCATCTTACGTTTTTTGATCTTGTTTTAAAAAAAAAAGTTGTTAATGTCAGTTCTGAAGTCATATAAATAAAAATACTTCATCTCGTTATTCCAAGTTTATTTTCCCATCTTCTAGATAAATAACCAACACTATTTACGTCTATTTGTTCTCATTACATTATTGGTTTGGATAGTCTTTCTCAACAATTTCCTTATCTAAATTGGCAAAATATTGAATATTATGTTTACAGAAAGGTAATGTCTTTCAAATGACTCATTCAAATATGAGAGTTGGTATTTGAAAATTTCGAGAATGCATTATGTATACACAAAGGGAATTATCATTAAAAATTCCACCAAGCACAGCTCCTGCTCAAAACAATTATTGTTATCATTATATGAACGATATTAAACTCTGCCATGTAGAATTGAAACGCAGTATACTGCAGTTGTCCTTAGAAGGTAGTTTATATTTCCTCCACTTTTATGTGCAATTCCCACACGGCCATGCATATTTCATGAGCATATCAAGATGGCAGTAAATATTATATTTCTTCTTCTTCGAATTCAGACGGCGAAGCAAACATCAACTGTGGCAGAAAAGTTGGATTGACTATCTGCATGTTAATAACAGAGGGAAAGGTCATGGTGAGTGCAGTTGCGGCCATTTTATGGCGTGTCTAGAAAAAATTCCACGTGCAGTGGAAGAAGTCCGTTGTCATACATCTCATCACATTAGCATCGACAAAGATGGGCATTATTTCCATTGTGGAAATCAAAGAACTGTAACTGTATACCCAACAAACGCAGTAATTCAACTGATGTAGACGCCACAACATTGTGAAAACAGGATACAGGACAACCGGTCATGACAAGTAGCAAACATAACATCTGGTATTATTTCGTTATAACATAGATAGTATTTGAAACAAAATAATCGAAGTAGACATTGTTACTAACGAACAGCGATATTCTGTGTTTATCTGAACAGTGGCTGAAACAGGATGAAATCGATTCACTTGTGATTCAAAACTGTCAGTTAAAATCATATTTCTGTAGGACAACTTTCAAAGGTGGTGAGATTTCAATTTATGCAAAAAAGAGGTTCAATATTCCGAAAGTGTCGAAAAGATTTTTGAACATGCCTGTGCTGTGAGTAAAACGTTTCAACTGGTAGTTATATGCATCTATAGATCACCTTCGGGTAAGCTAGATATTTTCACAGAATCTTTATGGCATTTATTGCTCGAAGTTAAAGAACAATATAAAAATTTCCAAATTATCATTTGTGGACAGACATTTTAATGTGAATTTTGAACGCAGTAAACTAGAATGTATATTTGATACGTTTAGTCTTATATTTTCTTCTACCAGAATCACAAATCAAACGGAGAATCAGCTGGATAACATTATTTCAAATATTGATAGGGAATCATCAGTTTCTGTATTGGACATTGGCCTTTCCGATCACCTCACACAAAAAGTTATATTCCATTATTTTCAACTCGAAAAAAATACCCACTACAGAGAACTCAGATCATTCACATCTAAAAATAAGAGAACGTTTAAATCACTCCTAGAAAACATAGACTGGAATGATATTTTTACAATAGAATGTGTCGATACAGCCTATGCATATTTCTACAAAATCATTTTTGAATGGTTTGAACAGTCTTTTCCACTGAAGAGAATCAAATTAGGATCTCCTCAAACCAAACCTGGATGGATAACTGAGGGAATCATTTCTTTACCAAAAAATAAAAGATTTCTGCTCAATATGAAAAAATTCACTGACAATGCTGAGATTCACAACTGCATTAAATACTACTGTATCACTCTGAGGAATGTTGTGAATGATGCAAAACAAATGCACTTTCAACAGCTTTTAACAAATTATGACAATAAAATAAAGACAACCTGGAGATGTGTCAACGAAGACAATCTCAAGAAACAAAAAAGAAAAGACAACAGCATACAATTGAGGCAAAATGATAAGTTATCATTACTATAAATAAAATAAAATAAAAATAAATAACGGAATTAGACCGGAATTTGAAAATATTTTAGTTGAGAAGGCCATATTGTAAAACCAACCACCACAAAATTTTAAGATTTTATTTTGAACGGTAGTTCATATAATCCTTACGGACGCTCATTGTGAAAGACCCTGTATTATCTGTGTTATATATCAGCTGCTAATGTTAATTTTTACTATGTTCAATATCACCGTTTATATTTGTTATAACTTTTTTATTCATAAGTATTTGTTATTAACATGTACTGGGCATGTCTCGTGGAATAAATACAAGACAAAATAGCACATTCACACACGTTTCTCTCTTTTTTGTTTCGAATACCATCCCTATCTCCCAAAACTGACCGCCGGCTGTCTTATTTACAACCCCAATTTACCTCAATCAACCCTTACACTATGTATATCCGAAAGCTGCGAAACGTTACTGTCGTTCGCAATAAAGCCTACCAGAACTTTCTAAATATGCAAAGCAAAAAATGGCCTAGTTTCACTTCATCCCAGACTCGAAACTTTCTATCCGAAATTAGTATGTTTCTAAGCTTGCATAGTGAACACGGTAATGGTGTTTGTGGTTTCTTTCAAAACAGTCTCAAGATAAATAAATAAGTGTTGTTGATTGATTGTGGTGTCGAGTGCGACATTTGGGATACGCTCTTATGATGAAGTACTATTATATATGTGGTGAGTGAATAAATAGTCTAAGGTGGATTGAATCATTTTTAGAGATATGGAGCGTATAATTGTAGGCAGAAATGTTCTACTCGTAGAAGTAGAATTTGACATAGCTGTTATTTTGATACCAAATATATCTACTTCTTCTACTTTCGCTACGATCGAATTTGAGGGTAGCAAGAGTAGATGATTGGTTGAAAAAGGAAAATTCCTAAATCGTAGCAGAGATTGACATAATTGACATTGAAATTATGGACCTACTTTCTGTTAATTTCAGTTTGGTGGTATTTTGAAGCTCTTTTTTTTTAAAAACGATTTTGGTAGTTGATTAGCTGCGTTTTATTGACCACTGGAATTTAGATCTACTAGTAGTACTAGTAGGGTCCCATGAAAACGTAATTTCAGGGACTCCAATAAAATAATTTTAAAATTTCCCAAATCTCTGTAAAGAGTTTGAAACAGATTTTTTATCATTACTATTAATAATACTTCGATATGAATAATTTACTTGCATTAGCAACTGCCACAGTCCAAATAGATAATGAAAGCTCTGCAGAGGGGAAACCTGATGCGCTTTCTCAATGAGAACATCTGATATTTCTTCAAAAATGCGCCTTTTGTTAAACTCACGAATCTGCAAATTTAATCTTTTCATAATAAATAAATCGATGATTCTAAGAAGAAGGTTCAGCAGAGGGACTCAAATTAACCTACCTTCTTTATTATATAAATAAAACTTGTTCAACCTATACGTATTTGAAAATTTGTATCTATAACTTTCATTACGTTCACAACACTCATATTTATTCCAACTAGAGGCTGTTTCACTAGCAAAAATGATATTTTAATGTGAGTTAATTGGAATATTTTGAACTTTCATCAATGTCGATAGTGTCAATTTCTTGCTACGATCTAGGGATTTTTATTTTTAACCAATTATCTACTTTTGCTACCCTCAAATTCGATCGTAGCGAAAGTAGAAAAAGTAGATGGATTCGGTGTCAAAAAAACAGTCATGTCAAATTCTACTCCTACGAGTTGAATATTTCTGTCTACAATAAAACGCTCTTTATGGACGTTATTGAAGTTATAGATGAAGATATTTAAACACGTAGGATTAGGTTGTACAACGAGTTTTATTTATGTATTAAAGAAGGTGGGTTCATATTGAATCTCAATTCATTGAGAACCTCTGTTGAACCTCCTTTTTAAAAGCATATCCTAACAAATATACTAATGGATACCGAAAAAGATGATATGATGATCCAGATACTAGCGAGAGTACAAAAACATCAGTGGGATGATATAGAAACATTGTGTTTAATCGATTTTATGTATGAAGAGTACATTTCACAAAAATATATTTCAGTCCTTATTTGTTCCCAACCTTCAAATACGCTCTCATTTTTTAAAGATAACTTCGGCTTATTAGCTAGTTTACTCAAAGCTGCCTCGAAAGTGGAAGGTGTGAAGGTTTAGGATTCACTTCTTCAAAATAGTTTTTACATACTAAAAAAATTTCTGAGTGAAAATTATTCAAGGAATTCACTTATTTGATAAGCTTATTATTGTACTTCCCCTAGATCTAATCTTCGAATAGATATAATATTGCTCTCGCCTCCTTCCATATTGTTCATTTTCAATGTATCATTTTTATAATAATGAAAACTATAAGTTTCAAACTTTTTACAGAGATTTAGGAATTTTTAGAATTATCTGACCTCTATTGGAAACCCTGAAATTACGTTTTTATGGTACTCTACTTCTTCTACTAGTAGATATAAACTATAGTGGTCAATAAAACGCTGCTATAGTCTGATAAACAAGTTGAAAAACGAGAAAAATAGAGATAAAGCTCCTAAAAATATGAGAAATAGCTTAGTGGATTCGGAATGACCACTAGAAACATAGATTTTTAGGATTCTACCGCGCGTAAAAATGGCGATTGTTATGAACAAAATAAGATGAAAAAAAAATTGTTTAGTTTTCCGTAAATAAATAAAAAACTATCAATATTTAAGAAATTTTGTAAAAAGTTCCTTAAAGAGGAAAAGGTTTCCACTAAAAGGCCGTTACAGCACAGGCGCACCACTACAAAAGACAGTTTATCACAGAAAATATTTTTTCTGTACCTAGCTTTGAACGTAAATATTTAAAGAAAAATAAATTATGATATCATGTGGACACTTAAAATAATAAATCCCCAATGGATATAAATGTTATTCAAAAACTTATTCAATTGTTCATTAACAAATTTTTTCTAGTCTCCGTTTTCATAAATAGCGACGTAAAATTTTAAATAATTGACCTATGAATTGTTAGCTTGCTGGAGCCCTTCTGATGTACCTACTTAACAAGATCACAGGATAAAAAGTTTATTGTTTATTAAAATTTTTTATAACTGAAAAAAAATTAAATTTCCAAAAAAATTTGTTAGGTATATAATTTTTTATTGACTGTTTTATTATTGCTGTTTTTACATCTAACAATGGCAGTAAATTATACTGGTTACAATTTTTACCTCATTTGTTTATAAATAAGTTATAAACAAATATAATATTCAAGAAAATTTTTTATTTCCATAATGATGTCCTGGAAAAACAATGATTTAATTTTTTTTTCTCAAATACAATTTTTGATTGTTTAAAGTTTGTTGAATGTTTAAATGTGAAATAATTTATTTGCTTCGATAGCTGTATGAGAGAAAAATGGATGGTAACTGAGATGAGTTGAATTTATGAATGCGCCCTTCAAGAATCTTACCTTCGTTCCCTAAAGTTCTTATTCGGGGGGATCTTGAGTGGCCACAGTCTCCTGGGGTTGCGGGGAAGGATATCTCCCTGGTCTTCTTTGGAGGAAGTGGAATTAGATAATGCACAATAGTTCGTAACAAAAATCACTAATGAGCTCGTGGAGAATGTAAAACTCTCCTGTTGAGATTTTATGAGTTCGAACACTATCGATCGATCGTACCGAATTGAAGTAATCTTAAATGATCGTTTTTTTATATTTCAATTGTTTAAATAATCAGTTAGGAAATAAATGCCTTCGTAAGAATAGATAGATAAAAAAAAATTTTATATACAATTTCATTGTTTATTAACTTGTCAATTTGTTATAAACAAATTCTGACAACGGTTCTATTTTTTGTCTGGAACTAAAAAAAATTACAAAAGCAGTAATTTACAAATTAAAAATTAAATAAAAGAATATTTCAAACAAAATAAATTTTCTGAAAAATGTCGATATTATATCAAAACTATGAATATTATGTTCGACACGCTAATAACCATTAGGTTGATGCGATTGTTTGAAAAAAAAACGTTTTCCCTGATTTGCATTATTGAAATAAATTTTTTTCTTAAATACTACATTTGATTATTTTTTTGTAGTATTTGTGGGGTTGTAGTCAATTGATCTGGCTATTTCAAAGAAAACTCTGATACTGTCAAGCTTTCGGTATAATTTAATACCTTCCTCAGGACAACTGAAAATACGCATTGTACAATAAATGTAGGAAAGAATAGATGGAGTACTTACCAACGTGAGAATGAATGATAAAATTGGCAAAAAACGAAAACAGAATATACATGAAATGAAATGAAATGACTGATGTAGAAATGACAGTGACTTAATTTATTTTAGTAATGTAAGATTCTGATTAGAGGGTGATTTTATCCTATGTTTCTCAAAATTAAGTAGATACGTATAAATTTCGCCGAGATTACTCAGGACAGTTCTTTTGTTCATCTACTTTTCTTCATTATTAATTTGAACCATTACCATAAAAATTCGTTTAGACAGATTAGTTTCACTATTCAAAATTTCGGTATTATTATAATCCATCCTGTGGTCTCTATGGAGATAACATGTCCTGCCAAAGCACATGAATCAACATTTCGTCTACAGTCGATTTTATGTGAAATAATGCGACCATTCAGTGTTCTAGAAGTCTGACCAATATATGACTTAGGACCGTCCATGCAAGGAATTTTATAAATAACATTTGATTCGTGCAATTTTGAAATGGATGTTTTCAATTTACTATGTAATTTTGATATTGTAGTAATATTTTTCTTGGAGATTTTAATATTGTCAACTTTAAAAACGTTTATCAATTTTGGAGTCAATTCTTGTATATATGGCAAATATAATATTCAAGAAAATTTTTTATTTCCATAATGATGTCCTGGAAAAACAATGATTTAATTTTTTTTTCTCAAATACAATTTTTGATTGTTTAAAGTTTGTTGAATGTTTAAATGTGAAATAATTTATTTGCTTCGATAGCTGTATGAGAGAAAAATGGATGGTAACTGAGATGAGTTGAATTTATGAATGCGCCCTTCAAGAATCTTACCTTCGTTCCCTAAAGTTCTTATTCGGGGGGATCTTGAGTGGCCACAGTCTCCTGGGGTTGCGGGGAAGGATATCTCCCTGGTCTTCTTTGGAGGAAGTGGAATTAGATAATGCACAATAGTTCGTAACAAAAATCACTAATGAGCTCGTGGAGAATGTAAAACTCTCCTGTTGAGATTTTATGAGTTCGAACACTATCGATCGATCGTACCGAATTGAAGTAATCTTAAATGATCGTTTTTTTATATTTCAATTGTTTAAATAATCAGTTAGGAAATAAATGCCTTCGTAAGAATAGATAGATAAAAAAAAATTTTATATACAATTTCATTGTTTATTAACTTGTCAATTTGTTATAAACAAATTCTGACAACGGTTCTATTTTTTGTCTGGAACTAAAAAAAATTACAAAAGCAGTAATTTACAAATTAAAAATTAAATAAAAGAATATTTCAAACAAAATAAATTTTCTGAAAAATGTCGATATTATATCAAAACTATGAATATTATGTTCGACACGCTAATAACCATTAGGTTGATGCGATTGTTTGAAAAAAAAACGTTTTCCCTGATTTGCATTATTGAAATAAATTTTTTTCTTAAATACTACATTTGATTATTTTTTTGTAGTATTTGTGGGGTTGTAGTCAATTGATCTGGCTATTTCAAAGAAAACTCTGATACTGTCAAGCTTTCGGTATAATTTAATACCTTCCTCAGGACAACTGAAAATACGCATTGTACAATAAATGTAGGAAAGAATAGATGGAGTACTTACCAACGTGAGAATGAATGATAAAATTGGCAAAAAACGAAAACAGAATATACATGAAATGAAATGAAATGACTGATGTAGAAATGACAGTGACTTAATTTATTTTAGTAATGTAAGATTCTGATTAGAGGGTGATTTTATCCTATGTTTCTCAAAATTAAGTAGATACGTATAAATTTCGCCGAGATTACTCAGGACAGTTCTTTTGTTCATCTACTTTTCTTCATTATTAATTTGAACCATTACCATAAAAATTCGTTTAGACAGATTAGTTTCACTATTCAAAATTTCGGTATTATTATAATCCATCCTGTGGTCTCTATGGAGATAACATGTCCTGCCAAAGCACATGAATCAACATTTCGTCTACAGTCGATTTTATGTGAAATAATGCGACCATTCAGTGTTCTAGAAGTCTGACCAATATATGACTTAGGACCGTCCATGCAAGGAATTTTATAAATAACATTTGATTCGTGCAATTTTGAAATGGATGTTTTCAATTTACTATGTAATTTTGATATTGTAGTAATATTTTTCTTGGAGATTTTAATATTGTCAACTTTAAAAACGTTTATCAATTTTGGAGTCAATTCTTGTATATATGGCAGAAATATGTATATTGGTAGAGTATTTTCTTGTTGGTATGAATTTTGAGATGGTTTGGGTAGATTTGCATTGACGATTCTTTCACAATAGAGTAAATTATTAACTGAAGATTTTGGATAAGAATATCCCGTAACTCATCTAAACTTTATTTAAGTAAACTTGAATGAGTGATTTTTAGTATTCTGTTTATTTGTGTATAACTAATTTATAAACAAATGACGTCAAAAGATTGTTACCGGTTGATTTATGCAGCAGTGATACGTCATAAGTATTAAGTCATTAGGAAGAATATTCGTCATTGATTGGTTGGGATAAACGGTTGAACCAATCATTGACGAATTTTCTTCCTTACGACTTAAAACTTATGACTGCTGCATAAATCCACCATAACTACTGTCATTGTCAGATGCAATAACAGCAACAATGAAACATTCGTCAAGAAGAAAATTATTTAACAAATTTTTTTATATATTTAATTTTTCTGGAGATATAAAAAATTAAAATAAACAAGCAATCTTGGTAAGTGGGTATATTGAAAGGGCTTCAGGAAGCCAACAAGTTATAGGTCAATTATTTAAACTTTTACGTCTTTGTTTATGAAAACGGAGACTAAAACAAATTGTTAATTAACAATAATATAACTTTTTAAATAAAAGACTTGCATATTTTTTTTCATTAGTGATTTATTCTTTCAAGTGTCCACATTATACCATTTTAAATTAAAATTTAATGCCATAGAAAAAAAATATTTTCTGTGAAATACTATCTTTTGCAGCGGTGCGGCGCGAGTGCTGTAACGGCCTCTCGGATCACTATTTTCAGCGTTAAAATAAATTTATAAATAATAGAGGTAGATACAAAATAAATACAACATCAAGAGTTGCTTTCAATCCGGCAGTACCTTAGGAAGCTTCCTCACCAAGACGAAACCAGAGAACACAACATAATCCAGTAAAAACTGTATTTACAAAGTCCCATGTGAATGTGGAGATTCCTATATCGGAGAGACCAAGAGGCCATTATCAGTAAGAATAGCCGAACACAAAAAGTGGACTAAACGAGGGGAAACATCAAAATCGGGAATTGCTGACCACGCCTGGACAATACACCACCGAATTATCTGGGACGAAGCTAGTGTTCAAACGGAAATTTATGGAAACCACCTACATAGAAGCCAATGGTGCCATCAGTCAACCAAGCGTGGAAATTAAAAACGTATGGAAACCGCTCATGGACCGTTTTGGAGGGAGAAAAAGCGCGAAACCACGCGCGCCACAAGACCGCTTTAATTATAGACCTATAAAAGGTCGCGTAGCATCTGATTTTGTCACTATTCACCAGAAGACGATTGCGGATTCAAGCAATTGAAACGTTGTGAAAAATTTGAAAGAGAGAAATCTTTCAACCATTAAGATGATGGACGTCCGAAATATAAGTAATCAATGGACTTTTTTTTGGAAATTTTCTCCACTTCACGGAACTTTTTTAAACATTTCTTAAATATTAATAGTTTTTGAGTTATTAACAAAAAAACTATATACCTTTTTTTCACCTTGTTTTGTTAATAAAAATCGTAATATTTCACGTGCGGTAAAATCCTTGAAACCCATATTTCTAGTGGTCATTTCGAATCCAATGGCTGTCGCACATATTTTTAAGAGCTTTATCACTATTTTTTACGTTTGTCAACTTGTTGATCAGTCTGATATAAAGTGTACGTAAGCTGGTGATTGGCATTTTGATTGAGTTGTCTCCAGCTTACGATACACTGGAACCATGATTTTTGTCGGTATGAACAACTTCATGGAAACGTGTATCATTTAAAATTTAACTTTTATTGCTTTATGATTTGAGGCATTTTAATTGACTACTTATAGAAATGGTCAACATTTAAGAGTACAAGAATAAGACTTGAAGATTATGGGATATATAAAAGATAATCTAAATGAATTTATAATTATTTTTGGTGACCTAGACTTCAAAGAAGACTGTGTGGTTTCAAGAAAAAAATTGGTAGTATACGAGAATATATTGAAAAATTCTTAGCCTATTATAGAACCAAACAAAATTTCCATGTCAAAATATTTTATTACTCAACATATTCTCCTCTTAATTGGATAGTTTGAGGAAAGAGATGATAGTCGGACGGAGCCTAATCTGGTGAATAAGGGGGGTGTTCTAGTAATTCAAACCATAAATCACGAATTTTTTGCATAGCAACATGAGATTTGTGTGCAGGGGAGTTGTCCTGCAAAAACAAAACACCTTTGGATAGCTTTCCGAGTCTTTTCTCTCTAGTTTTTTCCCGCAGAGTAGTCAGTAATGTCGCATAGTAATGTCCACTTATTGTTCTACCCTTATCCAAAAAATCTATCATGATTACTCCATGGCAATCCCAAAAAACTGAAGAAAGAACTTTTCCAGCAGATTTTTGGACACAAAACTTCTTAGGTCTTGGAGAACCGGAGTGTCGCCATTCCATCGATTGTTGCTTTGTTTCTGGATCGTAGAAATGTACCTACCCAAGTCTCATCCATAGTAACAATTCGGTTTAAGAAGTCTACATCGTTTTCAAATCGAGCACAGATCGAACGCGATGCTACTACCCTTGCACGCATTTGGTCAACATTGAAACATTTGGGGATCCATTTTGCAGCAATTTTTCTCATGTCCAAATTGACGTAAACTATATGATGAACGCATTCGATTGAAATATTCAGTGCTTCAGATATCCGGTTTAGCCCAATTCGACGGTCTGTTAAAATCATGTCATGAACTGCATCGATATTTTCGGGGACTGACACAGAAACTTGCCTTCCCGATCGGTCATCATCTTCAATGGAAAATTTACCTCTTTTGAAGCTTGCAGTCCAATTTTTCACGGTCGTATACGAATGACATTGATCACCAAGGGTATTAGGCATCTCTTCGTAAATCTGCTTACCTCTTAACCCTTTTAAATACAGGTACTCGATACTCCAATTTTTCGATTTTCACAATTTCGGTGGAAATATTTTTTCTTTTAATTTATTGAGTAACTCTGGTTTACTTTTTTGACGTCAAACTTTACACTGACACTTCTAATAAGTTATTGTTCGTTGCTATGGTAACGCAATATTTTGTTTATGCAGGGAACTGGTCCAGGCTAACTAGATATCAATACATCCTCATGTAATAATATGTATCAATTTGATAGAAAATCCGAATGTGTACAATATTCCAGGTTATATGCAATCTTAAGTAATCTTGGCAATATGTCCAGAATGACGGTACAATATTGAATTAAAAAAATGACATCTCCTTCGATAAATAAAATTATAACAATAAGCGGGATACATTTCCTGAAAGCAAGTATTGGAAATGATAATATAGTTGTTTAGATGTTACCGCATGATAGAATAGTTTCTATTGGATATTTCGACCAATAACATTATTTTTAGGTATTTGACCTACGACTGCAAAGTATTCAAAAATACATGATTAGCTGGTCATAAAATTTATTAATTTGAATATATCATTTTTACGTCCATATTATGGAAGATGAAAAATATCCATATATTTCCTGAATGGAAGCATATATAAATAATACATTTTTACCTACATTAAATTTTCAACTCTGTCATCAACCAGGAGATAAATCCACGAAAGAATAGTCTATTTCGATTATTTTGATCAATATCTGAACATATTATTTCAGGTGTTCAACTTATTTCTAGTAAAGTATGCAAAAATATAAATTTATTCGATCGTAACTGTATCGAATTGAATTAGATATATTTATTGCTATATTACAAAATATTTGAAATTTCCATATTTTTGGAAAGTCAATGTTTGGAAATATATATGAGTAATACGTTTATATTTGATTTTCAAAATTATTATCACAAGGGTGATAATAAATCTACGATATATCGATCGATTATTTTGATCAATATTCTTTAAATATTTAACTTACTTCAAGAAAAGTATGCAAAATTACCTTGTTATTTGATCATAAACTTTATTGATTTGAATAAAATATTTTTATGAATGAATTATGAAAAACTAAAAATATTCATATTTTGTCTGATACCAGGAAAACTGGAGAGACAATGTTTGGAAACATATGTAAATAATACATTCACATCCGATTTTCAAAATTATCGTTTGCGAGGAGATGTATCCGCGATAGCAAGATTTATATTGATTATTTTGATCAATTTATCAACACATTTTTTTGGTATTCAACTTACGTCAGGCAAAGTATGCAGAAATACATAGTTATTTGATCGTAACATGTATCGAATTGAATATAATATATTCACAACTATATCAAGAAATATTGAAAATATTTGGAAACACATAAATAATATGTTAATATTCGATTTACAAAATTATCGTCTCTTAAGAGATACATTCATGATGATTTTTATTGATTATTTTCATCAATAATTTTATATGTTTTTGGGAAATATAACTTACGCCTGGCAAAATATGCAAAAATACGTAGTTATTTGGTCATAATATTGATTATATTACGCTTGAAATTTTTGAATACCATTAATGTTCTTTTTAGTTGAAACTAGTGGTTCTTGCACATATCGATATTTCAACTTTATTTACAGGGTACATATTTATGTTTACTATTTAACGTTCCTGAATGCAATTTGTATTATCAATATTAAGAGTGATCTAAGCTTTTTCAATAGCAACATCTGGTTTTTGTCAGAATTCTCAAAAGTCATGGAATAGATAACAGAAATTTGAATCTAGAAATGTTTGCTATCATCAGATTCACAATATTACCTACCTACTACCAATGAAGTTATCATTAGTCGCTGCCTCACTGAAATTGGATTACCTCTTGACACTTTCACTGAATAATGATATAATACATTTCCTCCAAAACATTGGAACAAGTCTTGTGGCATCCTGGTATGAACCTTTACTTACAAAATGTGTAGCTATCCAAGTTCTTCGCCAGATTCAAATAAAAATTAAACTGGAACTGAGTGATCCTTCGCCTTTCTATACGTCTTATTTTGAATATCAAATTTTGACATTTTTTATTTAAAAATCTGCCGGAGTCGATGAAATACATCAATACAATTGAAAGCCTACATGATATGTTTTAAGAGTCAGCAGAGTCCATATAAATGAATTCATCTTTTGAATAATCTAATAACCGTTGGTCACCAATGAGTTTTAGCTCCCTTGATTATTCTTTTATAATAATATGTCAATGATTTACCCAGTTATCTGAGCACCGAATATATTTCTTTTTATGCAGATGACACGACAATTGCCACTGATGCTGAAAGCCCAGAAGAAGTTGTGCAGAGAATGAATATTTTATCGAAATAATTCACCATTGGTTTAGTAACAATTCCTTGATGGTCAATTCTGATAAAACAGTATGCCTACAATTTCAATCACTTACGAAACTTAAATGATTATTCTGTTCAAATAAACAACAAAAACATAATATTTTCGAATTCATTAAAATTTCTGGGCACATATTTATATGCAAATATAAACTGGAATACACATGTTGATCAGGTGTGTAGGAGACTCAATAGTAGTTACTACGCAATTTTACAGCTGAAAAGTATATTAACAGTAGAGCAATTAAATATTGTGTACTATGCTCTCTCATGCATGTTTCATATAATATTGTCCTATGGGGAAGATCGGTCAATGCTCGCAGAGTTTTAATCAGCCAGAAAAGGATAATTCGCCTAATCTTTGAATTTATAGATCTACCAGTAGAAACCATTTCAAAAAGTTTCAATTATTGACTGCACCATCAATAATTCACATCTACAAAATTATAACATATTTCAAACTCAACATCAATACCTACTCAAATAATTCTGACTGTCATGATTATCACACGAGACGTGGTGTTTTATTAAGGCTTATTACTATTACGTCTTTATTTAGCAAAATACTAATTTACAAAATTACAGAATGTACGTACATTCAATATAAAATTGCAGAAAATGTTACATAATTATCCAAGTTTAAAAAAAGAGCACATTTAAAGAAATATTTGTATATAATATTTCACATGTACATTAAACAAATATTGTAAATAACATGTCAAATGTTATATGTTATATGTCAAATGTCATAAAGCATCGAACTTCTCTTTACGAAAGCTGCCCTAATCATAATGGAATACGAGTTTTCAATCTTCTCCCAAGTGAAATAAAAAATGAATTAAAAAAAAATAATTCAAGATAAAATTAAAAACAGCTAGTGGAATCATGCTCTTACGACATTATCGAATATTTTGTTAAATCATAAGCCAATTGTTTGACTGCTTGTTTGCATTGTTATTTGTGTACCTACAATTTTTGACTTATCCTATATCATGTGATGATCACAAAGGATAAATAAAAATTATCATTATAGATCTAAGGGCAGTTATTATCAGTTTGAATTATTCGCTTCCATAAATAGGTCGACTCTGCAGTAAGGTTGGTTACAAATAGAAGTGGTATAGAAGCATCCAAACTTTTATTTATTTTTTTTCGTATTTTTGGTATTTTTCTGTGTACCTATCAGCTGAACAAACAAAACTGATCTTTGTGTACTTCGAAGATTAGGTCACTTCTGGCAATCTTTGAATGCCATTTATCTTTATTTTTATGTTGTCAGTCTTTCTTCCAAAAAACGTGATATGGTTAATTTTTCAAAAGGTAATATGTATGCAGTCGAACACTTTGATTTTCCAATCCACAGTCTACCTCGCTTCAGTATAACGACTTAAAGTATCTCATTATAATCTATCTCATTATAATGAGTAATTATCTCATTTTAAAGACATAGCAAAGTCATTATAATGAGACAAGTAAAAGAGAATTTAAAAAAGGCACTGCTAAGTTGCCACAATTTTCTTATATATTTCATCGCAGAAATACATTATAATTAACATTGTTCCTATGGTACCGTCCATCAGGAAATATAAGTATTTCATTTATTCTTCAAAACAGCTAATAATTGTTATCACACTATTCTTATTATGACCTTCGATCCAACAAAAACAAACCAATAAACGAATTCCAACAACTCCTGCTGATTAAGAATCAATAGCCCCCCTTCCCTCATCCATGGCCGACCAAACTAATAAAGTCGTCAAACGGATAAACAACTGCTCCGAGACACCAATATCAAGATGGCCGACATTCCGAATTCATCCCTCGATGACGAAGAATAACAGTAGAACGTCGAAGGAGAGCGAGAGGGCTAAAAAACGCCGAGATAAAGCGAGACGGACAGAGGAAAATGGGGTGGATTCCATCGATCTGCGGTGTTTACACAATCAGCGTCATATAGACGTCTGGCGGGGGCGATATCAACCCATCTACGCATTCAATTAGCACTCGAATATCGCCTGATGGGGGTCGTAACACGTGGAAACGCGTCGGTTTTCGTAGTGATGAATTTATTCAACCGTAATGGGTGTTAGAAGTGCGGTTGCGGTAGGCTGGCATGGAACACTTCGCAAGGATAATTTGCATAAAACAAGTTGTCAAATATCGAAAGTTATTCATTGAAGTCGACGCATCATCATTATTATTATTTTTTATTGAGGAGCAATTGTCGCAAACAATTGATACCGTTTGAAAGATTCAACAATATTTTTCTCTGCACTATCTTTAATAATGAGTTGTATAACTCATTATAATAAGATCGCTAACTCATTATAACGACTGACAGTTTTCTGATAAATTTCATCGGTTAATATGTTATTATATCATTATAACTACTGAGAGTATTATTCTCAGTATGCATCTCATTATAATGACATAACAAAGTCATTATAATGAGATGAGTATAGAAAAAAAATTGGTCATTATAATGACTAAGAGTATTACATTATAACGACATAACAAAGTCATTATAATGTGATATGTAAGAGAAAATTTAAGAAAAATTGGTGCTAAGTTCCATCAGTAGTTATAGCGCGATATGGCGCAAACAATTGTTATTTTCTGAGCAATTCTTTAATTAATTTTCTCTGCACTATCTTTCATGAACGGAAGCGCTGGAAGGAAATAGTAATTATCATTTCTATATCATTATAATGAGATGGCTAACTCATTATAAGGACTCATATTATCTCATTAAACTGAGTTAAAGTGACTCCTTATAAGGAGTTAGCTATCTGATTATAATGGGATAGAAATAAAAATTACCATTTACCTGAGTTAACTAACTCATTAAAATGAGAGCGATAACTCACCATAAAGACTCAGATTAACTCATTATAAACCTCCTTGAAATGACATAAGGAAGTCAACAGTTTTCTCAAATATTTTATTGGTTGATTTGTCGCGATATGTCGCAAATAATCAATATTGTATGAGCAATTCAATTTTTCTTTCTCTGTACTATTTTCTATGTAGGTACGAAAGCTCTAAATGGAAATGGTAAATTTATTTTCTAGCTCATTATGATGAGTTGACTAACTCATTATAATGAGATCGCATAACTCATTATAATAAGATCGCATAACTCATTATAATGAGATCGCTAACTGATTATAACGACTCAACAAAGTCATTGTTACTAATGGAGAAATTTAGAAAAAAAATGGAGCTGAGTTGCCACAGTTTTCTGATATATTCCATCAGTTGAAATGTCGCGATATGCTGCAAATAATTGATATTGTTTGAGCATTTCAATAATTTTTTTTCGCTGCACCATTTTCTGTGTACGATAGCGCTGAAGAGAAATGGTAGATTTTTCTATTTCACTATAATGACATATAGCTAACAAGCTAACTGATTATAAGGACTCACCTTATCTTAGTATAATAAGTTAACTAACTTATTACCTATTGATGAGATCTATAACTCATTATAACAACTAAGAGGATCACATTATAATGCGTCTCACTATTCTATAACAATCAAATTGTTACGGGTTGACACAGTTTTTTAATACTTTTCATCATTTGATATGTTGCGATATATCACAAACAATTGATATTGTTTGAGCAACTCAATAATTTTTTTCCCTACACTATCTTTTATGTACGCAAACGCTGAATTGAAATCGTAGATTTTTTTATCTAATTTTAATGAGATAGCTAACATATTATAAGGACTTACTTCATCTAATTATAATGAGTTACCTCATTATTACGATTAAGAGTATCTTATTGTAATGAGTTAGTATCTCATTATGATAACATAACAAAGTCATTATAATGAGATGAGTACCAGAAAAAAAATTAATTCTGTCTCAAACTGCTCTCATAATTTCTGAGATAAAGATTTTTTACATCAGGACATAGTGATCAGTTGATGGCAGGTGAAACGGTATTTGATACAATTCGTGAAATTGGAGGAATTCATTTGTTTAATCAATCACTAAAATTTGGTTAATTTTCAATATTCATTTGAAAAGTTATCAAAGAAAATCAATTCTCATTTGTAACCTAGCAACGAAGGATTTTATGAAAAAAATGTTATATGAGTTACTGGTGATATTTTGACCCCATCTATACAGGAATTCTTGGTACACCCTGTATAACAAGAAATCCTAAAAATATTCATGTTTACAAAATTGCCAATATTCATCTAATTATTGAGACAGTCAAATGTTTAATGAATTTAAACTAATGTAGACATGATAATTGTGTTAAAAATTGCAATGTCATTTGGTACTGATTTTTTTTATTGAAATTAAACTTTCGAAATCTTTTACTTGATCCAATCAACTGAAATGTTGATACAAATATTCACATGAACCATTTCATACTGCATTCTTTCTGAAACGACTGTATTGAATATAAGTTGGATTGAAATCGTCAAGAGAATTAATAATAATATGTGTAAGCAAGTGAAAGAGAAAATAATAACATCTATCGCTGACAAGGACTAGAAAGTGTATATAATATATTTTCAGTCTTAAACTTCTCTTATACCATCATTAACCCCATATACCTTTACGCCTATGAGAAATAAGATTGAAACTCTCAGACTAGAAATCTCGATATAATATTACACGGAAATATGATCTGTGGAGTACAATAACAATGGACTTGGAATTTGATACGTTAGAGCAACTATCTTCAAAAACCCGAAAAGCATCATTTTTATAAATTATTATTCAATGTTGTGGAATGAATTGGTTATGAAGAACACCGTCGATGTTTTTAAGACGGATAAAAAATGTTCGGGCTTCATCGAAAAGATGATGTGATGAATAAAAACAAAAATCAAAATTGTTGAAGAAGAACTGATGAAATTGATTTTTTGCATCAAAGCATAATTGCATTGATTCAAGAAGATTTTGATTTTTGGACAGAATCCTCTCTCAGAAGGAAAATGTTTTGAAACAAATAATGAACACTGGCTTCTCGAGTTGGTTCAGGCTAGAATATTGCCAATTCAATAGTGAATATTTATCTCCTATCAACTTGGAGAATGAGTATATAAATAGGAGTATATTAGAAAAAATGTTCAATCTTCTCAGATGATTATTCCATTCAAAAATATTTATGTATTTGATTGAAGATATCCTCTTTATCTACACACGAAGAAAAAAACGTGGTTGAATCAACAAAATATCATTGAAACTGAATGAATAAAAGTATCCCACAATTAAATATTAATTTAATTGAAACAAATATTGTCATTGATTTGCTTCTCTGCTATCCTTTTAGATTGAATGCAATTTGCTACCAATTAACTATGTTTTGTAAGTAGAAAATCGCGGTTGTTTCTTCTTGAAAACATCACATGTTTCAGTGAATTTGATTTGCATTACATCTCAATATTTTGATTTGAGTTTGATTCCAATCAACAAAATATTTTGTTAATTCAAACTTATTCAGTGCATCTTCGGATCAAATTCACAAAGAATACTGAAACAATTCGTTTTGTTCTACCAAGTCATTAAATTTTGAGGTACCTAATTCACAAGTTAGTTCGTTGAACATTATATCTTTTAAACGAAATATTCTGGATAGTCATAAAAATTCACACAAAATGTCGGACTAATTCTGATACACATGTCCGACACACAAAAAATTATATGACCAAGTATATATTTTCTCATAATAGCAAAGTATTTGAGTAAAATAATTTGTTTGTTCAAGCTTATTTTGCTGCAGCTGCTAGTCAATTTCTTCATTCGACAATAAACTCTTAACAAAATGAAAGTGATTGTTACAATAAAATTGTTTTTACCGTGTGAGAACGTCGATTTATCTTAAACTATCAAATTGCTGATTTTTTCTACCAAAATTTTGGTAAATTTTTTTTGAAAAGGGCAAATACTTGGCTTGCCGACTACAAAAGCGATGTTGTTTTGTTAGTCAACACGAATGCTTACGTACCATCAAAAGGAATGTTCCAAAGTTTCGACAAAAGTAATCTTCGTTGTTCTTGTACAAGGAAACAAACAATGTGGTTGTGCGGATGTGAGCAGAAATGAACTCAGTGAAAAAAAAAGTGTCAGAAACCCCAATAGAATATGTCCATAAATATTGACTGAAAGTATGATTTCGTGGAAGGAATGTGAGAACAACCAAAAGACCATGTCAAGATGTCCATAAATATTTTGTAAATCATTCGATTTACGCCTAAATCCTTATAGTAAAACTGAATTGAAATATTAGAAATTCTAAAAACAGGTGCCTACAATTCCAGGATTATATTGAATAACTGGATTACTATAAATCCTTTTGAATTATTCGATTAGCCAAAAAAAGTCGTTAAGTTTTGAGTCTTCATTCTCGTTTCGGCTACTTCAAACAACCAGCACATGTGGAAGTTATTATTAATGGAGATTTAATAATTTTGTTCACTGGGTGTATGACTTAATATTTTTTGTGTTTTCTGATTCGAAATAATTGTGGGTATAAGAAGGCTTTGGTATGCGTCAGTGAACATATTGTTGAAATTATTTTCCATTAGAAAGAGTATACAGGGTGTTTCATAATAAATGCGCAGGACTTCAGGATGTGATAGCTCGTCCAAAAATATGAAAAAAAGTTTTTATTAACTTACCCTCTAAAATGCACCATTTTCGAGTTACAGGGTGTTGAAATTAAAAAAAAAATCGTTTTTTGCGAATATCTCTGGAACCGTTTATCGCACAGAAAACAGATTTCGTAGGTATTTTCTACTCATAATAAGCTATGTTTTGTGCGGATTTTTTATTTTTTCAAATTCATAATTGGTGAAAATTTTGAAGGGGTAGTGGGTGTTTTTTTCTCCAACTTCTACGCCACTGGAAAAAGTACAGTTTTGAGCCTCCTATATGAACCGCCAATGTTTTCTACACAAAAAAAGTATTTCTGGTCATAAGCTCTAAAGTTGACCGTTTTCAAGAAAAATCAACTTTCATGTTGTTTAAATAATGTTTTTTCCTCGAAAAATTGCTGCGTGTATTGAAGCTATCGGCGGACATTTCCAACAATTCAACTGATTATGATTGTTATTTTTTTTTATTTGCAATTAAGAAGTCAACGTTTGGTTTTGTTACTTGTTCTAACGTTTAAATAAATTTTGTATAATTAGGAAAAAAATTATTTAAAAAAAATTTACCGTGTTTTTTAACATGAAAGTTGTTTTTTCTTGAAAACGGTCAACTTTAGAGCTTATGACCAAGAGTACCTTTTTTATGAATAAAACATTGGCGGTTCAAGTAGGCGGCTCAAAATATTTTTTTTTCCAGTGGCGTAGAAGTTGGAGAAAAAAACACCCACAACTCCTTCAAAATCTTCACCAATTATAAATTTTAAAAAATAAAAAATCTGCACAAAACATTGCTTATTATGAGTAGAAAATGCATTCAAAATCTGTTTTTTGTGCGATAAACGGTTCCAGAGGTATTCGCAAAAAACTATATTTTTTTTAAATTTCAACACCCTGTATCTCGAAAATGTTGAAATTAAGAGGGTAATGTAATAGAAACTTTTTTTCATATTTTTGAACGAGCTATCACATCCGGAAGTCCTGCGCATTTATTATGAAACACCCTGTATATTGAAAGAGTATTCCATGAGAATGAATTTCTACTTTACGTCACTCCTGTACTAAATGAAATATTGGAAAAGTCCGAGTTCGCATGTAGTGTCTCAAATAATTCACAATCGATGTTTCTTCAACCAATAGCTGAAGATGAGCTCAGTAGATTAGGGAAAAAAATAAAAATAAGCACACATGGTGATGATGAAATACCTGCAAGTTTTATGAAAGTATACAATGACTCAATTGCTAGCATTATGTGCAACATTATTAATAACTTATTTAAATATGGCATTCTTCCCAACATTATTAATAACTTATTTAAATATGGCATTCTTCCCAACAACTAAAAATAGATTTAGTGCCGCAAATTCATAAAATAAGGTGATATTGAATTATTTGAAAACTATACCAACCCATAAGTGTTTTACCCTCTTTATCAAAACATTTTGAGATGGTTTTGTGCGTCAGACTCATGAAATTCATGAAACACGCAATCTCTTGAATTCTGTCGAGCATGGGTATATCAAAGGAAAGTCAATGGAAACAGCAATTATCTGGTTCACAGAAATGATTGTAAAATCATTAAAAAAAAAACGAAATACTAACAGGAATAGTTTTAGATTTACTTGGATTTATCCAAAGCTTAGGACCGTCTGAATCACAAATTGACCAAACTCGAAAGATATGGAATTCAAGAAAATGCACTGGTTCAAATCATACTTATCCGAAAGCCAACAAAGACCGAACATTTTGAAGACCAAAAAAAACATTGAAGTTCTGGCATTAGAACAAATAAAATAGGTATTCCACAAGGAAGTATAATTGGTCCAATTTTATTCATAATCTTCATGAATGATATTCTGGAAATTTTGAATGATGAAAATAATGCATATCTTATCACTAATTAGGTTGACAACACCAATCTGTTAGTTTCGAGCACAACCTATCCAAATTTATTGATTGAAGCAAACACTTTGATGAGTGGAATTAAACACTGGTTCACAAAAGACAATTTAATCTTAAATGTATACAAAACTAATATCATATAATTCAGAACATCACAAAAAAGAATTGAAACTCCAGAAACAGTTGAATTTCTAAATGAAAACCTCAACCAAATTTTTGGGTATTCATATACAGTGTGTCCCACTTTGAGCAGCCACACCCTCATATTTCGTTGAGCATGAAATAATTCAAAATTTTCGTTGACTCAAGTTGTAGTACTTGGAAATACCTACCTTTATGTTTACGTAACCTTTGTATATCCATTTTCCACGGCTAACTACGACCAAATGAAAAATGAAAAATTCGCAAAAATAACACCAGATTCTGTTTCAGAACATCTTAAAACCCCCAAATCTCAATACTTGAATCATTTGAATATACAGGGTATCATCTGATCAGTATTCATCTGATCAGAGTTAGTCTTGGAAAAGTGATATTTGGCTAGTTTTCAAAGTATTAATCAAATATTTTTGGGAATTCTGTGACAAGAGAAGACATTTTGGAAATTTTCCAAGCATTATTTATGGATTAGAGTTGATAATGCTACCAGCTACAGATGATACCCTGTATATTCAAATGATTCAAGCATTGAGATTTGGGGGTTTTAAGGTGTTCTCAAACAGAATCTGGTGTTATTTTGCGATAAAAAAATGCCTAGTATGTTTTTCCCAATTTTTCACTTTTCATTTGGTCGTAGTTAACCGTGGAAAATGGATATACAAAGGTTCCGTAAACATAAAGGTGGGTATTTCCGAGTACTACAACTTGAGTCAAAGAAAATTTCGAATTATTTCATGCTCAACGAAATATGAGGGTATGGCTGCTCAAAGTGGGACACACTGTATATGAACATTTACGTTGTCAAACACATATTATAAATATCAGGAATTAAACCAAATATGCAACTATATCAGGATTATCAGTAACTATCTCAACGAAATTTCAATAAAAATGATCGTCAGCAAAATTTGGAATAACATTTTGGGGAAGTCATAGTAATGAGACAATTTTTGCTTCCACAAAAGAGTAATGAGTATTATTTTAAAAATTAAGTATGTTTTGTTCAAATCGGAAAGCAACATTTCATGTGGTCGTTTTTTGAATAAGATCAAATTTTTAGTATCTACTGTAAATCACTACTCGTAGCACAAATGTGAGCTACCCAATACATAGACTGGCAGTTACCGAGAAACATACATCATATGCATCATTAAAGTATTTTAATAAATTACCTGATAGTATCAAAACCTGTGAAAGTCTTAACAAATTTGAAAAACTTGTTAGAGGCTTCCTAATTAGTTTAGAATCCTATGCTATTCATGAATATTTGGATGTGTCAACTAGCTATCTTATACAAATTATGTTGACGCTGTTTCGTTTTATGTTTTTCTCTTTTATTTTTCTGTAAACGAAACATTCTCTGAAATTTTAGTATTATTTTATTCATACTGACGTCCAATAAAAATTATTAGGGCTATGTTCGGTTGACTAATAATTCACGTACTTTCAACTCAGTTTGCGTGCAGCTGTCTTTTCATTTTAAGGTTCATATTAAGTAAAATATTTCGCGTTTCTGAACTGTAAGATGGCACTGACAATATATGTTTCTCATACCATAGTGACAGCAATCTTTTGTAATATTTCCAGATAAATTACAGTTTTCTGCTGGAACATCTACGGAATATCCAACGGTCAACCTTACTGCTAATGCAATGTTGCCAAATCTCAACATTATTCGGAGTACTGCGAAATTGCTCATAGGATTATTAATCATTATCTGGTATTAATTGTGGTAATGTGGTTCAATGCATTATGTAGCTTTATTGTCAAGGGGGTTGTGAGAGAAAAGGTGAGCCGCCATCTTCTCTCTTCTATTATTCCTTCCATTTTAAGGGAACTAGTAACGATTGTATCCATACCTTCTCTACCGTTTGTAATTTGATGGTTTATTTCATTGTTTTTCGTAATTATGAGTTCATTGTTATGTTTTTGGGCCACTTTTTCAAAGTTCTTTCTTTCTTTTATTTTCCAGCTCTTTATATAGGCTTATTGTTCAGTGGTCTACAAAATATTTCAGTTTTGCAGTATCTCCGTGTTGTGAATTTAGATTTCGCGGCCTCATTACTGTTGATTAGCGACCTCTACAGAGCCTTGTCAGTGAATTTAGTGAAACTAAGAGTGGATTTATGCAGCATAAATTTACACTAAACTCAAACTTGAAATAAACTTTAACTAAGGAAAAATTAAACTTTGGTTTGCATGGCATTTATGCGAAAAAATTAAGACAATTTACGCATTCTGTTTGGCATTTTTATTCCCATAAAGTTTTTCTTTTTTATCGTAAAACCATAATGGGTATTGGCGAATGAGGTCTATGAAAATTCCATCTTCGATTGCCATTATTTTATATTTCTCCACCAATTTGATTCGTTTATTGTACCTATATTCAAATTGATTTGGAATTGGAGGTTACAAAATTAAAACGTCATTTACGTTGTCTTTTCTATATCATTCCGCCATTCAGTCCGCGGAAGTCAAAATATGTGCCAAAAATTGAGCAGTAGTGTCAATAATTAACATTAACACTAGAAAGATGAAAGTTGGCTAACTATTGATTTAAATTTAGTTTTAATTTCCCTGCATAAAATGAACTTTGTCAAATGAGAGGTTCATCTTCTTAGTTGAAGTTGAAGTGTAAATGTTAATTGTAACTTTCATTTTCGAAAAATTAAACAAATTACATGGGTTACCGCTGTCTAGAATTATTGGCAACGCTGTACAGTAAATATGACAGTGACAATAATTCTGTGCAATACCTTGTGGATAGTAGCAGAACTATTTTTGTCTGTTCATTCATGTACTACAGAGGAATCACTAGCTGGATCGATTTACCGTTTTTTGTCCGAGGTTTTGAAAATTATTGTTATAAATATAAATCGTTTGATTTTATGTCTGAAAAATAGTACGAATAGTTCCTCAATGGTCAGTCTTCTAAATTTTACATAAATATCACTTGCAAAAGCGATTTTTCTCAACTGTCTGATTTTATAATAAGATTTTCAGATTTTCTTTTAAATTGAGAGGGAACGTTGAAGATGAAAATTCTGAAAAAAATCGTGATTTTATTTTACTTTGACATTGATATGTCATGATATTTGAAATGTACTCTGATGAATGGTTTTTGGGAAAACTTATAAAAAACCTCCAAAAATTAGGTTTTTATTTTTTTCCTCGAAAACTATTCATCAGATTTTCTTCTACATCTCTATAAGTATTCAATTTGAATGCCAAAATGACTCCAATTTTTTTCAGAATTTTTAAACTTGCCGTTAATTTTTTCATGGGTTTATATGAACCTTAAACTTTCCGCTATGACAGTATCAATCACAGAGAACGTATTTCGTGGATTTTACTGTATCACGCTATCAAAAATTACAACATTTTAGGTTAGGTCATGTATTCAGAATGGTTTTGGTCGGTTTTGGTTTTGGTGATTATATTGTTCAAAATGGAATAGTAATCTCCTCTTACAAATTTAGCCAGGGATTCTATTTATTATAATGGAGTCAAGATGTATCAATTGCCTTCAGATATAAGAGGGGCAAATTTAACCAACAACGTTTAGAATAAGAGTAAAAACATTTCTGGCTGATAGACCCTATTATAATTTGCAAGAGTATTATAATGAAAAATGTACGTGACATAATGTGCATATTTGAATATAACAGAAAGTTACTTATGACATCTACAGTCACTGAAATATACTCTATTTTCACTATTTGAATATATATATATATATATAGTTATTGTTATTGTTAGGAAAATAAGTATTGAATTGATTGCTATTATTATTATTAACACATCCCAGTAAAGGTTAAAAAAACAGCTGAATGCTTTATCTTAACTTTATACCAAACCAAATTCTCAGCAACAATAAAATATTTCATTCAAAACCAGCATAAATGCACGAAAATGGAGTTTCCGAATCAAGTTAGGTGGTTCCGATACCATTCCATGTTCTCCATCAAACATACAACTACCAGCCAAGTTTGTTAAAATTATTATTTGTTCAATATGACAATATCAAAATTATAATGCAAAATACAATTTGAAACTATGATTTAGAATAAAATAACTTGAAATGACATCAAATAAAGTTTTGCAGAATTTTTAGTGAAAATGAATAGAAAGGGTAAAAATATGTATAGAAATGAGTTATTTGATTTTTCCCAGTGCATGGTAATAACAATTCGTTTAGTGAAATCGTGGGTGCCAGACAAAAAGCGAATTTTGAAGGGAAGAAGTAGTTTGCTGTTGCTAGGAAAAACGGAGATTATTGATAGGAAGCGGATTTTTTGACAATAGCAGAAAAACTGATAGAATTTCACTGGCTTTTAATAAAAATAGACCAAATGAAGAAACTAAATTGAACCAAAGACAGGCTATAAATAGCAGAAGAACGAAAAGCAGCTGAAGAAAGCACAATATACCTACCACAACAGAACAAATCCAAGCTGATACGTAGGTGGAAGCTTCAAAAGTTACGTTTCAAAGGTATTTATAAAGATATCCTTTTCAAATCATCACCCAAGGTGTAGAATTTGAGCATTTACTTCAAAAGGTCACTGACACCATATTGAATGCCCCCGAAAGAAAACTCACAAACATTTTAACGTGCACAAAAACTCAGTGAATTTTAAAACTCTCAACTATAAACTTTTCCATTGCATATAATCATAAACAGAGCAACATATTAGTTGTTTATTGCTTACTTTATATCAGTAGTATAACCTCAAAATTTAAATTATCATAAAAATTCATGCCTGGTATGTTCGGATGTCATATCCTTGTTTGGCAGTTGTTATCACTTCCAGCATAGGATAAGTGATTTCTATGGTAATTTTAAATCTGTGTTGAGCACAACTTAAATGGGGTTTTAGTAAATAAGGTTTTTATCGCAGAACAGAAATAGATAAGAGTTTATTTGAAATTTCATATTCAATTTGAGAGTTTTGCTAAATTGATAAAAATAAAACATAATTGAGTTTGAATTATTGAAATTTATTTACTTTGATATCATCATAAAATTTTCAAATTTTGATATTGATCAACCCTTCCGAAGAACCCAACTTGAGAAAGAGACTGCATGATCTACGACGACTGAGTTAAGTTTGTGAAATAGAGAGAAAAACGTAAAAGTATAAGGCAAATGTGTAAGTATTGAGCTGGGCTAGATATGAAATAGAAGGAAAAATTATTTTGTGTGTAAAATTTGTAGTTATTTCTTCATTAAAAACAAAAACAAAATCAAAAATATAACAATAAATATATTTGTTGTATCCTTGCTTGGATATAAATGTGTGTATATATGGTGTATATAAGTGTGTTTATTTTTATATATATTATATGTTTATTGAGTGTACTATATAAGTTGTAGTAATATTTTTAAACAAATCTGACTATTTTAACTGTGTTGTTACAAAATCGACGATGAACTGTATAGTATATGTTCTAATTTTTCTTGTTTGTAGATGTCTTTATATTTATATTTTATATTTTTATATTTCTATATCTACATTTATATTAATTTTTTTACAAGCTTTGTCCACAAGATTTATTGTTAATGACAATAAAGTATACTTATTATTATTATACCTACAAAACGAAGAATCTTTGGAACTATCACTCTGTGTGCTATCAATGACACTCCAATTATATGGAGCAAGTTATTTGTACTTAGTGCTGCCGTTGACTGAAGTATGAAAACTTTGATAGTGGAACCTAATCACTTCATTGTCAGTATTCTTTTTTAATTTCCAGCAGACGCTGCACTTTAGCGCTCGTAATTGAAAAACTTATAGCTATTATGAAAATAGTGTCAAGTGCACCAGTGTATTTGGACCGTTTTTCTCGGTGCAAAACTACGTGATTGTAAGTACTTGAAATCGTTTCTAGAAACTAAAATGAATCGAATATACAGGGATTTCCCTTTCAAATTATCAAGTTGGGGTAGTTTCCGGTGAAACCGAAATATTGAAAATAAATACAATTCTTGAATCCTGATATATACCTATCACTTCCAAGTTTGAATTTCGCACGCAGAGGCGATATCGTAACCAATTACTTTTAACTGAGGAGCGATTATATTGCTAGTTGATGGCTTGTTTGAAGAATACGTTGACACCCCATTGCGTGTATTAAGTCTCGGTTAAAAACATCCCACCTCAGGCATTTCCCGTTCTTTCTTAGTTTCTTGCGAGCACATGAAAAAACTTCATGGACACCGAAATCGCCGTGGAAGGTGAGAATAACGCTGAACCGCGATTTGGAAAACCTGTTCCGCAGGTAAACTGTCCCATAAGTGGTTCATCGACAGATATGAGTCGGCGATCTCAGGAATTTTCGGACGGCAGCTGATTTCGACCAATCCACTGGAAGGTCACCAGGAATTCTTCTCGGATTCAAACGCGCGCGAGGTCAAATTACAAATGGCGGCCGAGAGTCCAGTATCATGTTTTTATACTTATAACCACATATAAAGTGTTTCTTTATAAAGGTGGGTAGCTTTTGAACAGATTATACGCTTGTTGTACCCATGACAGGAGAATGTTTTTTGATGATGTCCTTCAATGAGGCGGTGCTGAGGATGGTTTACAGGGTGTTGGAACACTTGCGGCCCTCTATTAATTTTTCGAATAGGTAATGATAAAAAAGTAAAGAGGTTAGACAGTTGTGGCCCTACTTACCAAACCAGTAGTAATTATTAATATATTTGAGCCATCAGTATTTGACCTGGGCTCTATCTGAGATATTAGAGAGAAAAATATTTTGGAAAAACCGCCGGTAGAATATTTCGAAGAATTAATTTTTTTGTCACATGTTCATTCAGGATTTGGAAAAGGATATAGTTGTACTACCGCTCTTCTACACGTTGTCGATGATATTATCGAATCAACTGACCAAAGACAGTACACAATTCTAACTTTGCTGGACTTCAGTGGAGCTTTCGACACTATCAATCATACACTTCTTCTCAGTATGTTGACTCTCTATTGCGGCTGTTCATTTGTTCAGGAGTTTTCTTAATAACCGATCTCAAAAGGTTGTGAATGATGATGCTTCATCTAACTATCAATCTTTGCAGTCTGGTGTCCCACAGGGATCGATATTAGGCTCTGTGCGTTTTACTTTATACTCTAGTAATCTGCGGAAGTGTTCAACAATGTAAGATACTTCTCTACGCCAATGATACTCAAATTCGTTTGAATTTTCTCTCTTTTAACTCATTCATGATGCTTGTGATACATCGAATGAAGAAGTTGACAGATTTTTAAAAAACGCAACAGGTCACTCCCTAATCATGAGTCCAATAAAATCTAAAATCATTCTTTTTGATATTGCATTAGTTGATCGAGTCAAAAGTCTTGGTGTCTTGCTGGACTGTAACCTCGGATTCGAAAAACCCGTCAACAAGTGTTACACCGGATATTTATGCGGTATACATCATAAGTTACCAACAAAATTAGGAATAGTTCTTTGTGAAACATTTTCGAATTTCAACTATGCGAATTGTGTTTATGGACCTAAACCTGTATAAACATAAAATTCAAAAGGTCCAAAATTTTTGTTAGCATCTGATCTATGGAATAAGAAGACGCGAAGGAATTTCTTAGAAACTACGCGAAGTTAGATGGCTAAATATGGAAAATAAAAGAATCCAACATGCTGGTAACATCTTCCATAAAATTATATACCTTCTATTCTAACTAGCACAGAAAAATTACGTTTCGCACGTATGCTCCGAAGTCGAGAAGTACTATTACCTCTCCTCTTTCAAAATCGATCATTTCAGGAGGTCATATAGCTACCAAATATTCAAGATTTATGAAATGATTCCGGCAGATTTAAAAGTTTAGAGATATCAACAAATTCTAAATACAATTGAAAAATGTTTTCAATGAACTTTCATCAATAAGCAGAAGTTAGTAATGAGATTGTTGAACTGATTGATTTGTTGATTTTATTGATGTTCATAAAGTCAGTTGTGGAATCATCTGCGACTGATTAATTTGTGTCTTCACCAATTTGGATTGTTTAGGCTTCACTATTGTTCACAGGGATGTTTATTTTAAGTGGAAGAACAACAAAGCAGCCACCGAGTTGAATTTCTTGCTTTATTTCCATGTTCATCCTGCATCTTTTTTATGTAGAATCAGTTGAATGTAAAAATCAATTGAATTGAATGGAATTAATAAAGACGATATTATCATTATTATTATTTATAAGTCCTAAAAATTACTATCACAGAATAAAATAATACCTTTAGATGATTGATGTCCAAAAATCTTCCACGCATTTGATTTGAATAATAGACCTCTCAGTTTTCCTACTGTTTTCAATTTGAAGATCCCATCGTATTTATAGGTGTCTGTCTATCACAATGTATTCGATGGAGTTCTCTTCTAGAGTTTTTCTCGAAACGTAATGATATAATAGGCGAGTGATTGGAATACAAAATACATTATAAGTACTTTGCTTTATCTAAAGTATTGAAATCAGTTTCGGCTTCTGTGTTCAAATTCACCCAAGTACCAGATTCATATATTATATAGCAGTTTCGTCTCCAAAGCCCATAATATTTCCCTTGTTATCGAGATATGACATACTGACCACATAAATTATAATTAATATACGTAATAGTCGAAGGATCACTGATACTACCAACAACTCAAATCTTTGTTCGCGTTCTGAAAGGTAATTTTTCAAGATTATATGAAGATTTCTTTTTATTCCATAGCATTCTAGTTTGTTCAAAAGCATTTCATGAGACAAGGTATCAAATGCTTTAGAAAGGTAGACTAGACCAAGTTGGTTTTTCTTGACCAATGGTCAAGATGTTAAATCGCATCATCTGCTGACTTTCCTTCTCTGAAACCAAACTGAGAACGAGAAATGATTTTATGATCGTTCAAGAAGTTTAAAGTATTTTTTCAATTATTTTTGCTAAATTGGAAAGCGGTTTAATAATTGTAATTTTGAAGATTTTATGGAAAGCACCCGGTATCAAAGCACTCACGTATTGAATGAGAAGAGATTTTTTTATCTTATTATTTATAGCCTTCAGTGTTTCAGATCTAACGTTATCGAGGCCTGGTAATTTTTTAAGTTTTAATTCCATGATTACTATAAAATGAACTTCATTTTCATCAGTATCGCGAATATACGTGGTGTCGTGCAAAATATTTTCTGATTAACTGAAATCAAGAGGTATTGATATTCTGCATTTTTTCCTTTCCGTATTGTAATGGCGATTGTAACTTTCAGCGATTTGTTTATTGTTCTGTAAAATTTTTCCATTTTCAAATTTGATTTTTTCTATTTCAGTCTTATTTCGAGTTTTATTGCAGATATCATTAACATATTTCCAAAGCGCTTTAGAGCTGCGTTTGCATTATTATCTATAAATTTTGGAAGAAATATCTGATACCTACATTCATGTATTTTCCAATCAGAAAGTTGGTATACATGCTGTCAATTTGAAAACTTCCCACCCTTAATATCTTCCTTTCAGTAAATAACATAAAAGATTGAAAAGACACGTTAATTTTATTTTCGAGGGGGACACTTGTGATGAATATTTTCAGCCCTCGTGGTTCAACCCTCTAGTAGTTACCCTTAGAAACTTAAATAGGTAAGGCAAGTTCTAATTACTTTTTTAAGTTCACAACGCTATTTCAAAAAATAATGAGTTGAACCACGAGGGCTACAAATATTAATTGTAAGTTTCCCTCTTAAAAAAAAGTTAACCTGTTTTTTCTTCGATTTCTCACATTATTTTCTGGAAGGAATATATGAGGGTGGAAAGTTTTCAAACTGACACATACACATATATAGGGTATGTCTAATGTTATAAACTTATTAATGACTTTAGCAATTTCATGTTGCCAAACAAAAGTGTCCTTTTTGCTGATGATACTTCCCTAGTCTCAACCGGCAAAAATTTGCAAATGGTATCTGTAAATCAGGATATAGCATTGAAACAGGCTACAGAATGGTTCTCAGTTAATCAACTAAAACTAAATGAAGAGAAGACAAAGGTAATTATATTCTCTTCTAACAACAGTAGTAGTAGCAGCGAGCAAAATGGTAAACTTCTGGGCATAACCCTCGATGGGAACTTATCTTGGATAACCCACATTAATGAGTTAAATGTGAAACTTTCCAAGAGCCTGTTTGCTCTCCGGCAACTTAAAAGAGTGGTAGACCTCCCTGCCTTGAAAACTGCGTATTTCGCCATGTTTCATTCACATATAAATTACGGCGTAATTTTGTGGGGTGATTCCTCTCAATCCATTAAAATATTCAGACAACAGAAAAAGGCCCTGAGAATAATAATGAACGCGGAGTACAGCGACCACTGCAAACCTCTTTTCAAAAGCCTGGGAATCTTACCATTACCATCTCTTTTCATATATAACACCGTTCTTCAAATTCATAAAAATAAAAGTCAATTCTCTAAACATCTGGATGTACATCACTATCAGACCAGAAATGCTGACCTGCTCGTAAAACCGTGCTTTAGACTAACAAAGTCTCAAAAAAACTCCCTGAATATAAACCTTTACAACCACTTACCAGAATATATCAAGCTACTCAACCTGAAGTCTTTTAAACCTAAAATTAAATCATTTATGTTGGAAAACTGTTTTTATAACATTGGGGAATATTTGAATTCAACTTTTTCTTAAAGATTATTTTTCTCCTTACCAGGGTCATTAATTTCATTGTTGTATATGTATTTTATTGGTTTATATATTATATGCATGTTTGTATTAATTTTTGTACCTATTTACGAATCTATGTGATCGATTCTATATTGTAATTGTAATTTTATACTGTGTTGACTTATATGTAAATGGTCATTTATAATTGTATATATTTTCATATTGTTATGTATATGTGTGTACTGTACAATTCCTTGTAACGTGTGACTTGCAGCAAACATTTTATGTAAAGTTGTCAAATAAATCTATCTATCTATCTATCTATCTATCTATTAAAATTGTTCCAGGAACCACATATGTATAATATAAACATGTAGTAGACGTAGAATTCAAATTTAACGCTCAGAATTCAGAACGAGAATTAAATCAAATGCTCAAGTTCAACTTTGCATGGATCTGAAGGAACTACAAATTTAAATAACCTGTTTTTAACCTAGATACGTGACATTTAAGCACGTTACCACCAATGAAGGTGAGCAGAGGTGTGTTGAGGCAGAGTTAACTAATTTCAGGAAATTCAGGAAAACCTTCCTAAAATATTCTCTTTACATATATTCACTTCGATACAATTTTGATTGACGAACTTGAAAGGGCTTTCAAAAAACTCAAACCAAAGCGTTCTGCAGGTCCAGATAATATCCCATGCTACATCTTTAAGGCCTGTAAGGATCACTTGACGTATCCATTGCTCACTATTTTTCAATTGGCACTGAAAACGGGCGTTTTTCCAGACGAATTTAAAAAAACCAAATTAACTCCTATATACAAAAAAGGTGACAAGCACCTAGTTGATAACTACAGGCCCATTGCTATATTAAACTGTATTGCAAAACTTTTTGAAATCATTTTATACGAGAAACTTTATTGGTACTTCAAGAATATTATATCAGATAAACAACATGGATTCTGTAAAAAGAAGTCTATAGAAACGAATTTGCTGACTTTTATGAATATAGCTTTGAAAGACTTAAATAGGGGAGGCCAGGTGGACTGCATATACACGGATTTTGCTAAAGCATTTGATACGGTGAATCACGACATTCTTTTGGCAAAACTTAGGCACTATGGATTGAGTGATCACTTGATATCATTTTTTACAACGTATCTTGAACACAGAATGCAGTATGTAGCACGCAATGGTATGAACTCTAATTTGTTTTTAGCGAAATCTGGTGTTCCACAAGGGTCAAACCTCGGACCTCTACTATTTCTCATATTTATTAACGATCTTCCGGAAAATCTGTCATCTGATTGTCTTCTCTATGCAGACGACTTTAAACTGTTTAAAAAAATACAGGATATCAATGACTATTTAGTTCTTCAGAACGACATTGATCAAATATATACCTGGTCTCAGGTAAATAAACTATATTTCAACTTAGATAAATGCAACATTTTAACCTACTCCATGTCAAATAAACACCACAACTTTATTTATACCATGGATGGAAGTCCCCTGCGGAGAATTGATCAGATGAAGGATTTGGGAATACTTTTTCAACAGAATCTAAGGTTCAATAAACATATCCATGAAGTAACCAAGCAAGCCAGAAAACTACTGGGGTTTGTCAAAAGGACTACCTCAGAATTCAATAAAACTGACTCCATTATTTATCTGTTCAACTCTCTTGTTCGTTCCAAATTGGAATACGGATCCATAATTTGGGATCCTGAGCAACAAAATATGTGTCACATTTTGGAAGGGATCCAAAACAACTTCATTAAATATATCTATTATAAAAAATACGGTATGAACCCAGGTTATGCATCCTACGAACCCATTAGGGCCGAATTCGCGATAGCTCGTCTAGATCACAGGAGGATTCAGCGTAAATTGATATTCCTGTACAACTTGGTAAATCACAATATTAAAAGTGAATATCTACAAAATGAACTGAAATACTATGTTCCAATACATGGTATGCGACCTAGACAGATTGTTTTTCGTTCCACAACCGCTGATACCACCTTACTTGAAAGTATGTGCTCCCTCTATAACAAATACTCAAACTATATTACAACCGGAATTTTCGACATAACCCCTCGCAACTTTAGAAGTCAATTAATAAACATTATCAAATCCCTTTATGAGATAAAAAAGAAAAAAAAAATCTATCGTCATTTTTGTTCGAGCCCCCCTCTTTGATGGTGTACTCTCTCACTGAATACCTTACTAATGATATATGCTATAGTCATAAGTTATTGTTAAGAAACATGTTATTAGGCTTAACACCTGTTTGTTTCTTCGAATAAAATAAAATAAAATATAGTGGGGTTTCAACCAGCTTCTGAAGGTAAATTAAGAACAAAATCATCAGGTATGTCAATGACAGTGACAAATGACGCGACCTTCAACGAAAAGTCAACCACCGACTTTATAGCAACGTCAAGGCCAACTAAAACTATCAATCCAACGTGGAATAAACAACGAAAAGCATGCAATCGACGAAGAACGAAGTTATAAGTGATAGCCGGTCGTGGTACGCACGCAATACAAGTTGAAAGGCCGCCTCGACTTGAAGCAACAAGCGCCCGCCGCACCGGGGGGCTGGGGCGGCCAGCCAGAGTTCTGGGAGGAAACTCTTATAATTAGCAAATTGTAGGTTAGGTAGATCACCTCGAAATATTCCCGCCCGCGGCTGTCGAACACGACTAATGACTGTCACATCACCCTGCACTTTTCGGGATATACATAATGAAATAATAATAATAATCATTTATTTCCTTAAGAAAGTTACAAACCGTATGGAAAAAATTAATTGCATTTAAAATGTACTTATTACTTTACACGTAAGTACGATAAAGAAATTAAATAATACTGAAAGTTTCTGATTTCACCGCTGATTTTTATGACAAGTATTCATCCAGTCTATAAAAACTCTGTTTTGTTGAAAACGATTTTAGCTTAAAAATTACATAGTAATAGGCATGTGGTCAAACTACGAAAATTATTCGACTGTCCGATATTTTCCACAATTTTTCTGGATTTTTTCAATTTAATTTTTGTGAGTTTTGGAATTTTTTTTCGAAAATGTAAAGGAGCCGAAATCCCAGATTGACATATTAGTTTTACGTAAATTTCTACGCCCAAAGCGTAGAACATTTTTCCGAATTTATACGCTATTCATCATTTAGGTGTTTTTAATATATTTTCCTATATATTTTTTTTGGTGAGTGTTAGCAGCAATCTTCCACGTCTAACACACTTTCTATATAACCTTAAAGGGCAAGATTTTTTTGCAATTGGATAATGAGAATGTCGGATGAACTTCACCATTTATACCTACAGATATTTCCGATTTTATTTCTGCAAGTTTTTGCAACTTTTTCAAGAAGAAGCGGGATTCAACCAACATGGAAAATATACAAATGTCATCGAAGTTAATATGTATACAAATTTCAGCAGAATTAATTGGGGGGACGGGGCGGACTGATCTAAAAATCAGTTACAAGATTTGACAACATACTCACAAGGCAAGTTGAATAAAGGCTTGTAATGTAAAAATAATAGTGTTTTGCACATAAAAGAAGATAAAATTAACATAAAAAAAGTTGATGATAAACAGATTCATCATTATAAGGGAGGAAGAAGAGATGAAATTGTAGCATGACAGTCAGTAAGAGCTAGAGTTTATAGCTTTGTGAGGCATGAGTGTACAAGGTAATATGAAGGATAGGTAAATAAGTTTACAGATAGAGATAGGTATGTGTCAGTTACTTTTACCAAAAAGATAGATCGTGAGGTGTGATCAGAAAAACAATAACCGTTTCGTGCTAAAAATAAATCTCAAATGGTAAAACTTCAATTGTGTTTCAGCCCTATATGAATATAATAGTATAGTAGTATTCCAAATACATTTGAATTGTTAGAAGAAAAATCAGACACACAAATTCATGTATTTTTCCAATCAGAAAGTAGGCAGGTATATGTTTATAGTTTTTAAACTTAGTAAAGTTTTTCAGGAACCACATAAGTAGGTATATATTATAAAAATATATTATAATATAAATATAAAATATATAATAAAAATAAAAGGTCTTACTATTTCCAGCATAATACAATATTAGCGTATAATTGATAGTTTTTAAGTATCATTGACACTATGAAACTGATGGAAAATAAAAGGTTCAATTAAGTAGCAGGTAAAACCTACTACTAACTTGTTCTTCCACACAACCTTCGATGGTTTCAAGTATCAGATCAGTTCACTAAATAACATTGTCTTAATTTTATTTTATTTAGTTTTCCATTTTGGTAGGTATTCAGAAATTTTCAAGTTTGCCAAGTTTCATCAAGCTTGAATTTTAGGCTGGTTTTGAATCTAGATAGTTTCAAGGATTTTATGAAGGTGGTAATATAATTATTGTAGACGTTGCAAATTTGATAACTGTAGGAGCGTTTGAAAAATTACGTTTTGAAAGAAGGTGGTGTTAGAATTCTTTTGAACCGTATGCTGATTGTATGTACGTCAGTTCAAATTTTTTTTATAATGCAAAGAGGGGTACTTATTTTGACAATAATCTCAAGATAGAATGTAGAATGGTTGGTGGTATCCCACTGTTTTTGAGCCAATATCGACACACTTCAAACATGACCAGAACACATACCTAACCTCACTCCATTTGTATAACGTCATTTGACTCATTTGGCTTTAGTATTACCAGGAAAATGAATACTAACGTTTAAAATTCGAATTCACTGGAATCTACAGCCGTTACAAATTTAACTAACCTGTTTTTAACATAGACTCTTGACGTCTAAGTACGTTACCACTAAAGGAAAATTGGCAGAGCTGCGTTGAGGCATAGTTAACCGTATAGTGTCAACTAGATTTTGAAGGTAAGTTAAGACTGAAAACATCTGGGATGTCGATGACGCATGTGGCGACCTTGAAGTAAAAGTCAAAGACCACTTGATAGCAATGACAAGGCCAACTGAAACTATCACTCCAACGGGGAATAAACAATGAAAAGCATGCAAACGAGTCAAACGACGACGAACGAAGTTATAAGTAATAGCCGGTCGTGGTACGCACGCAAGTTGCAAGGCCGCCTCGACTTGAAGCAACAAGCGTCGCACCGGGGGGCAGGGGCGGCCAGCCAGAGTTCTAGGGGGAAACTCTTATAATTAGCAAAATGTAGGTTAGGTAGCTCACCTCGAAAGATTCTCGCCCACGGCTGTCGAACACGACTAATGACTGGCACATCACCATGCACTTTTCGGGATATACATAGTAATATAATAATAATAATCATTTATTTCCTTAAGAAAGTTACAAACCGTATGGAAAGTGTTAAACGCATTTGAAAAGTAAACCTGAACACGTAAGTAGGTACGATAAAAAAATAAAATAATACTGAATATTTCTGATTTTACCGCAGATTTCTATGACAAGACAAGTGTTCTTTCAGTCTATAAAAACTCTGTTCTGTTAAAAACGATTTCAGCTCAAAAATTACAGTTATAGGTACATGGTCAAACTGCAAAAATTATTCGACTTTACGATATTTTTCACAACTTTTCTGGATTTTTTAAATTTTATTTTCGTGAGTTTTGGCAATTTATTTTCGAGAATGTTAAGGGGTTTACATCCCCGATTGACATATTTTTTTACGTAATTTTCCACGTCCGAAAGTGTAGGAAATTTTTCCGAATTCATACGCGTTCCTTCAGGTGGGCAGGGGGGTAATATTATTGGTAATTGAATAATGCGGAGGTCTGATTACTTTCACTATTTTTGAGATATTTTTCTATTTTTTTTAAACAATTTTCTACGTCTAACGTGCTCTCTATATAACCTTCAGGGGGCAAGGAGCAACATTTTTTTGCAATTGAACTTTGGGATATTTTTCACCATTTATACTGATATTTTCGATTTGATTTCAACCTTTTTTTCAACCTTTTTTAAGAAGTAAATAGATATTGACATCGAAGTTAATATGTGTAAAAATTTCAGCAGAATTGTTAAAAATCAGTTACAGGATTTGACTACATACTAACAAGACAAGTTTTCATTTCGTTAGCAAAAGTATGACCAACATGGAATCCGATGAGGAACAATCGGAAATTGCAATGCAATTACAGAAAACAAACACGGATTCAATTGTAACATTGGAAGAAAATCCTTGCAATACAGTTTATGAAAGATCTGAACGTCTTGCTTGATGTTTAAAAGAGTAGGAAAAAGTTGTGGTATTCTAAAGGTAAAGACACAATTGAAGATTTGTGTAATAAGTTTCAAGATTTTTGATTTAGGATATGAGTTTCAGAAATGAAGCAGGATGCAAAACAGGATTGATAAATAATTATCTTTCAACACTACTTGCTGCAAGAAATATCATCAGCCACTTAAATTCATGTCAGAAAGTAGGTACATAGTTATATAAACTTAGTGAAGTTGTCAGGGACCACATAGGTAAGTATTTATTTTAGCAGATTGGGGACACACAGACGAGTCCAAAAATAGTGTCCACTGAGTTAAGATACAGTGAATTAATAGTGTTTAGGGTAATTAGTACAAATATATATATATATAGATTGATAATTAATGATAATGAATGAAACTGGGGAAAAATATTTGACAATAATAATTGAAAAACCTAACGAATCTAACGGGGTTCAAATCTCAATTATAAACATTCTGTAACAGTGTTAAAAATATGAAGATTCAATAATTATTTTTAAAGATACGGAATTTATGGAAAACATCGATTTTTATTTTTGGTGGAAAATCGAATTAAAATTATGACGTAATTTGGTTTATAATAATTTTAGTTAAAAATAATAAAATGAGAGATCTTCAGTTGGTAAAAACTTGAATTTTTTTCTGACGACGTCGTAGTTGCTATCTTGTACAGGGAAATTAGTTTTATAAATCCCAAGAATCTTCAGAATTTGTTCTGGATATCTCCAATCTTTTGATATGTATGGCATGCATCATATAAAGAATCAAAATCTTTGCTGTTCCTGATGACAAATCCCATAATTATATATAAGTATATTATAAAAATGTAGTTTTATGTAGAACGGTAAGTGTTATCCCACAAGCAAACATCGACTTCAAACATGGCCGGAACACAGACCTAACCTCACTCTACCTGTAACATGATTTGGCTTTAGTACTACCTCGTGAATCAAATGAACGTTCAAAATTCAAACTAGTTCGAATCTAGAGGCACTACAAATTTAAATAACCTGTTTTTTAACTTAGACACTTGACATTTAAGTACGGTGCAACAACATGAAGGTAGGCAGAGATATATTGGAGGATAGTTAACCATAGTTAACCATAGTGGGGTTTCAACAAGCTTTTGAGGAATTAATCATCAGGGAAGACAATGACAAGTGATACGACCTTGAACGAAAAGTCAAAGCCCACTTGAAGGCAACGTCAAGGCCAACTAAAACTATCACTCCAACGTAGAATAAACAATGAAGAGCATGCAAACGATGATGAACGAAGTTATAAGTAATAGCCGGTCGTGGTACGCACGCAATACAAGTTGCAAGGCCGCCTCGACTTGAAGCAACAAGCGACGCACCGGGGGGCAGGGGCGGCCAGAGTTCTGGGGGGAAACTCCGGCCAGGCTTATAATTAGCAAAATGTAGGTTAGGTAGCTCACCTCGAAAGATTCTCGCCCGCGGCTGTCGAACACGACTAATGACTGTCACATCGCCCTGCACTCTTCGGGATATACCTATAGGTATGTGGCGTGCGGATTGCATATGTAGGAGGGGCCCCAGCGCAGCCGTAGACATCTTAGCGTTATGGCCGCCGCTCACATTGGAAGACGGGCCATCAAGCGGGCCGCCGCGTTCGCACACGATTCTAAAACTTTTAGGAGGCTTTGCGAACGCCATCGTCGGCTGACGTCGGCTCGGTCTCTTCTAATGTCAGGACGGGTCGAGTTTTCCGTTCTTTTCTATCTCGCGTTAGCCGGTGCGGATGCACATCGACTCGGTGCTGGATCGTAAATCGCAAACATTCCCCCCCTCAGAGCCCCTCCGATGCACCCTTGCGACGCGAGGCTACGCTATGGCGAAGTTTATGTTAACTTTTTGGCGGATCGTTTCTCGATGCTATCTGGGGGATGCGGAAGGTGTCGATGTCGGCGGTGAAGAGGTTATGAATGTTAGAATGTTATAATCGTTGTGAAGACGTACTGAGAAACAGTTTATGACGTAATGAAATTTGCTCGTCTGAAATTTTAGTATACGTTGTCTAACAGGTCTAAATCCAGATGCGGTTGTTAAAAGAACAATGTTTGCTCAAAAAAATCCCATCGGTAACTAGTAAAGGACATAAAACATAGGTAATAATAATAATAATTTATTTCCAGAAATAAATAGTACAATGTATAAATACTTGGGGTGTATAGATAATAAACACGAAAATACACAGGATACAGAATATACATGAAGGGGTATACATTTTCCAAGAAAATAAAAGCCTAAGAAACAAACGGTATACAATGTATAAACCTTGGGAAAGGCTATAGCTTGGAAATAATAACTCACTTTAGTTCTATAAAGAACTTGTCCTTGAGTATATTTCCTAATTTCTTTTTAAGGTTTGTAGCTAATTCAAAGATAAACAGATAGATAGATACTTTATTCGTCCTTCATTCAAAATGTTCACTATGAAAATATAAATGAACAAACACGTCAAATAATACAAGTACAAATAAAAATACAAAAAATACTATAAATATATCACAAAATTTCACAAATATAGTATTTGTTCCATAGGAACAAATAAGAAAAACACAGTTATACGTTACAATGTTGAATGAACAATTCGTGAGTAATACGTCTAAGAAAAAAACCTACAAATATCAAATATATCACATATACATTATGTATACACAATCATATATACAGTGTAACACACTTAAGATGAAGACACCCCTGTATTTTAGTCATTTTTGAAAGCAGAGATTTGATTTTCGGTACAGCCGTAGAACTTCATGGGCCGCACTTTTCGCAATACTCAGCACGAGTGACAGCCTTAAACCCAGCCTACTGCGATCCCGCGAATAGGGCAAATTCTCGATATTTTGCGTCGCGTTGGAGATACCGAAAAAAGTTATTCGAAAAAGTTGCTTAGAAATCGATTTTGACCCTACATACCGAATTTCAACGCAAAATTCGAATTTTGAATTTTTTTGTAATTTTCATATTAAAGTCCGATTTTCAATTAATGGTTCTGTATAAGAAGCTACGAAAACAATAAATTCGTCATAATGTAGGAATGAGAATGAAAAACCTAATATTCATTATGAAAAAATTCAAATTTTGTTTTTTAGTTGTTACTAAAAAGCAACAGAGACGATAAAATCGGTCAAAATTAAATGACAATTAATGAAAAACTATTTATTGAACCGAATTCGAACAGAAATGAAATTAACACTAATATTGGAAGTCAGTTCTAAATATTGTCTCTCTCAACTGGCCCGCCCTCAATTCTGATACATTTTTCAATTCTTTTTCTATTATTATTGGCCACTCTCCTAAGTTCTTGAATACTCATTTCATGGCAGGCTTGCCTTATTCTCTCACAAAGTTCTTGCCGATTTCGTGGCCTAGACTTGTAAACCTTATTCTTGACAGTTCCCCAGAAGTAAAAATCCATTGGTGTTATGTCAGGAGAGCGAGGAGGCCATTGTTCATATGGGCTATTTCTACCAATCCAACGTAATGGAAAATGTTCGTTTAACCACTCTCGAACCATCCAAGAATTATGAACGGAAGCTCCGTCTAGCTGAACGTACATCTCTTGTCGCACATTGAGGGGAAGATTTTCAATGATTTCCCATAATTCATTATCAGAAAAATTCAATAGTCGTTCAGCGTTAATGGTATTATTGAAGAAACCGGTCCAATTATTCTGTCGCCTAAAATACCACACCATACATTAACTTTTTGAGAGTATTGGTCCTTACAGTTTATAACCCAGTGGGGATTTTCGGTCGACCAGTATCTGCAATTTTGAGCAGATACTATTCCATTGGTAATGAACATGGCCTCATCAGTGAACAAAATTTTTCTTAGGAAATCTCTATCATTTAAAAAATTTCTTTGGGCCCAATAGCAGTAATCTAATCGTTTATATTCGTCACCTTCTTTCAATGTGTGCAAGAACTTTGGTTTAAAAGGTTTGATTTTATGACGAACGAGACATCTTCTGATTTTCTCTCTACTCAAATTGAATAGCTCAGACCTTTCACGCTAACTAATTTTGGGATTGGCACGAACTGAAGCTAAGATATTATCATCATCATGGTACCTTCGATTTCGATGTGGATTGTCAATAGCTGGACGATACTTTAATACACCGGTTTGAGTAAAAAGTTTATTGACGGAGGCTGCCGTTCCATGTCGAATACGATTTCGTTGCGGGTGTCTTCTGTTGAATTCATGAGCAACTTGTCTGCTACTTCGAGCACAATCACCAAATAACCTTATTATTTCAATTTTTTCTCGTAAATGAAGACGTTCAATGGGCATTTTGTTACTGTTTTTGACGCATTTACATTCAAACTGACATTTGGTATAACTAGTTCATTTGTTTTCATGACGCTCTAGCCCAAATTAAAAACTGTTGAAACACAAAATATGAGACTTCTTTGAAACATTGAGAATGACGAGTTTCCATCCAAAATTAGGCAAATGGTATTATTCGCAACCAATCATATTCAACAGAAAATTGAAAAAATCCTCAAAATTAGAGACAGGCTAGTAAAGAAGACTAAATTCGATTAACTTACATTTGATAAAATAATAATTTTCAATTTTATTTATTTCAATACGTTAATTTCATTTATTTAGACTATTTTATCATTTCTGTAGCTTCTTATTCAGAATCATTAATTGAAAATCGGACTTTAATATGAAAATTTCAAAAACAATCAAAATTCGAATTTTGCGTTGAAATTCGGTATCTAGGCTCAAAATCGATTTCTAAGCAACTTTTTCGAATAACTTTTTTCGGTATCTCCAACGCGACGCAAAATATCGAGAATTTGCCCTTTTCGCGGGATCGCAGTAGGCTGGGTTTAAGGCTGTTACTCGGGCTGAGTATTGCGAAAAGTGCGGCCCATGAAGGTATACGTCTGTACCGAAAATCAAATCTCTGCTTTCAAAAATGACTAAAATACAGGGGTGTCTTCATCTTAAGTGTGTCACACTGTATATACACACATGCATATATATATATATATATATATATATATATATAAAATATCACAAATTAAAAAATTCGTCTAGTGAGTAGCAGCACTTTTCAATTAAGAATTCTTTCAGTCTATTTTTGAATATTCTGGCATTTGGTGCAAATTTAATTTTTGTATTCAATTTGTTGTACAGTTTGCACCCGAGGAAATACAAACTTTTTTGATATAGTGCAGTGCTGAGAGAATTAGGCTGTAACATACTGCGGTGACGAGTGTTATGATCATGTTTTGGCAAGCACGTTGTAATGTTGTTCAAATTATTGTAGAAATATATGCACACCTCCAAAATGCATACGGTATATAGTGTCAGGATTTTGAGTTTTTTAAAACGTTCCCTACAGCTAGTCCTCATATTAATATTTTCGATAATGCGTAACACGTATTTCTGTAAAATTAAAACTCTGTTTACATTAGCACTATTTCCCCAACTTAGTATTCCGTATCTCATGTGGGAGTGAAAATTGGCATAATACAATGAGATAAGAATGTGTTTTCTGAAATGATATTTCAAATATTTGATGCTGTAGCAAGCACTACGAAGTATCTTGCATTTCTGTCCATAATAATTGTCTGTCAAAAGTAACTCCTAACAGTTTCACGTTTTCAGAGCAGAGTAATTGTTTTTCTGTGTCTTTAAATATTAAATATGAAACTTGTCTTCTACGTCCAAAATATATCAACACTGTTTTGTTGTGGTTCAATAGAAAGTTATTATTTTCTGACCAGCGTAGTATGTTATTGTACAATATTTCTGTAGAACAGATCAGTGATTGTTGGTTTTCAGCAGATATAATGATGTTAGTATCATCAGCGTAACATATATGAAGGATACCGGTATATTATTAAACTTTTGAAAATACAAAATTACGAAAATTCAAATACACATCAATACGTTAAGAATTTAAAACTATGAAATAGCTCTGGGTAAAAAATTAAAAACATTTATACCTACATATAACGAACGACCCTTATAAAATTACAGAATCATGTTCAGTTAAAAATACAATAATGTCATAAAATTACATTTAAAAAATAACACATAAAAATAATTGTAAAAAGTAGGTACAACTGTTAAACAACTGTTTATAAACTCCACAGCGACACGTTGCTGCTGCAGTTACCGCAGAAAAATAACCAACTTTCATCTCTGACAGCTACGGCGTTTTCTGTTTTTATTTATTCGATTAGTCTAGGCGAGTGATATACAATTATTGATGTAGGGTTGTTTTTGACTCTTTTAGAATCATTTCCTCATTTAATACTGAATATGCATGCGCTGGTGCAGCGGTCGGTCAGTTTATAAATTAACAAGTTTTTCCACAACTGCAGCTGCAACGGCTGCTTCAACTGTAGCTACGGCGGCGGAGTTTATAAATTGAGCTTAAGAAATTTTTCAACTCGCAGTTGGACTAGAAACTTGAAATTTGGTATGCTGTCATAATTGATCATGTGAGTTCTCTACTTCAATGTTTTTAGTCCTACAACTACTCAGGGCATGCCAAAAGTCGATAACAACTTTCTTATTTTGAATGGAATCCCAATGTTTTTTGTCATGGTTCGATTGGCCTTCTGATTAGGACTTCAGACAACCTAAGTTATCTTAACTTATCTATTACAAAACGAAAATTCGAATGTTTTGCCGGACAGTACCAATAAATGATAAGAATAAAGTCGAAGTACCCTTCTCTCCAAATATTTCCACAACGTGGAAAATATGAGGAAAAATCTGACAAATATTTGTGCAACGTTCTTCCAAGAAGACTCAATTGCAAGTGCTCATTGTAGACAAACAAAAGATTATCCTCAATTCCTATTACAGTTTTCGAGACATGTCCAGTTTTCTGAAAAAAATTACCGCTGTAGTAGTTTACGAAAACACTTGTAGCCCGCAAACTGTTGGAAATTAGGAAACCAAATTTATGAATCAGTTAGCTGGTAGTCCAGGCAAACATCTGATGTCCCACCGACGGTCCCATTTTGTACCATATGGGCGCAGGCGATTTTCGAATGTCGCATTATAAAATTGACAAAAACTCAAATTTTTCTGATGGCACCTACAATTTTTTTAACCATTCAAAATAAAATTGAATTTGAGGATGAGTTATTTCAGATTTTCCTATACCCCACACCTGACACCATGTATTATGTCTTGTGATAAAAAATACTTCGGGTGTATTTCAAGTACTTTATTAGCTTCCCATTTACTCTAAACAGCGTTACATGTCATCATGCATGACGACCACCATGCGCCATGTTTCTGCACTGGCTAACGTCCCGGCGGCCAGCAATTTAATATGACTCACAAAACTTACAACTAATACAACCTCTATTGAGTTAATCAATGAAAATCAAGAAATGCCCCATCTTGCCGAATGTTTCTGTGTTCATTCAAGTTTACAAGGTGATATTCTATCAAAGTGAAAGCGATTTGTGCTAATTCTCATATAAAATTGATTCGAATATGGAAAATTATCCAAACGAGGTTGTGTTTGACTTGTTTGTTATCCACGGCATGTGTCAAAATATTGTGCAGCGATCTATCCGGAAATTTCATTTGAATATAAATAAATATGAGAGTTTTGACCAACTGCCAATCTTGAAAAATAAGGGTATACTTACATCTTCTGTGGAAGCCCTCCTTGGATTACTTCCTCTCCACATAGTTCTGGAGAGAGAGGCAAGATGGGCAACATACAGACTCTACCAAGCGCCCATTAGTCTACCGCAGGCATGTGTCATGAGAGGCAACAGCATGATGGAGGGCATAATAGCTAACAACATTCTAGGAATGCCCTCAGACATCATGCCTAAAACAATCAACCTTCACACTTCCTACACTGTGGTCTTTCCCGAATGAGAAGACTGGGTCCGGAATGAAACCAACCTATGTAGAGCAAATGAGCGTTGGTTCACCGATGGTTCCAAAACTCAGGAAGGCGTCGGAGCCGGAATATATGGGATGAACCCAGTAGTGAAACGCTCGTTCAGTATGGGTAAACTAGCTACGATATTTCAGGCAGAGGTATATGCCATTGAAATGTGTGCCATGGAGCTGGAAAATCGACACCACACACGAAAAACAATAAAAATATTTTCAGATAGTCAAGCAGCACTTAAAGCACTTGAATCCAACTGCTTTAAATCAACAGCAGTATGGAACTGCAGAGACACCTTAAACCGACTGGCGCAACGCAACAACGTTACCCTAGTCTGGATACCAGGTCACACAGGCCTAGAAGGAAACGAAATAGCGGACGCCCTAGCAAAAGGGGGGGCGAAACAACTTTCACTGGACCAGAACCGGTAATCGGTTTAGCATATAGCACTGCCAAGAATGTCATAAAAGCTTGGCTAGACAATAAAAGACTCGAGTACTGGCGTAGTCTACCGGGCCTAGCCCATTCCAAAGCATTTATGTATTGCTTGTACAAGGAAAAAACAGGACTCTGACAAACAGCTAGAACTCAGTAGAGCGCATCTCAGACTTATAGTAGGTTTGCTTACTGGCCACTGCAAACTCAAACATCACATGCATAAAATCGGACTTGCACAAGATGCAGAGTGCCGGCTATGCATGGAGGATGATGAAACGGCTAAACACATTCTGTGTACATGCCCTGCAGATGCCAGAACCAGATTCTCAATATTTGGCGATACGACAGTAAGGCCAGAAAACCTGGTAAATTGTTTTCCCAATGCTTTCCTCAATTTCTTCAAGAGATTGGATAAACTGGGAGAAATATAACCATAGGGTGAGCCACAATAGGCCATTGGCCGCAGTGGAGGGCTTGATACGGTCCCACTAACGTTCAAACCTAACCTAACCTACATCTTCTGTATTTCTTGTATTATTATCATGAATAGCGTCATGTCTTATAAGTTCGTTTTTGTGAACACAATATACAGACAAGGGAGTGTTAATATCTGTAATTGTTGGAAAATAGGTTTGGTATGTTCGTAGGGACGTGCTCCTATCATGATTCTAGCGATTTTCTTCTGTATTCTAAATAACTTATGACTTATGAATATGTCTCGAGTTTCCCCAAAACATCAGACAGTACTTTACTGTTGATTGGACGAGTCCATAGTAGGCTAGTTTTGAGGTGTTCAGGGTGCTTCTCAACTGCCTAATCATGAAAGACATAGTACCTAATTTTTTTGACAGGTGCAATATTTGGTACTCCCAGGTCATATTCTAGTCAAAAAAGATGCCAAGAAACTTAGTGGAATGAACTTGTTCTATACTTTTACTGTTTATCTCAATAAGACAGCTGAGTAACAAGGCCTATCCAGAACACGTGGTGGCTAATGACGATAGCCACCACTACACCAAAGAAAAAAAAAGACAGCTGAAGTCATTATTTATTAACATCTTTTGGTAAAAACGTCATAAAGAGTGTTTTTAGTACATTCATTAGTAATTGTTGTGCAATACTGCCTGCTTGATAGCCTACTTACTGCAATGATTTTCCGGTAAAAAAATTGTATCATCCGCATAAAGTATTTTTTCACCTACCATATATGGTGACATATCATTGATGAATATTATAAAAAGCAATGGTGCAAGAATAGATCCCTGAGGTACCCCTAAATTAATAGTACTTTCAGCCGATGGATGTTCATTGAAGACTACTATTTGTTTTCTCTCTTGCTGATCTGATACGAAAACGATCTTCTAAATAATTCTGTTCGATGAGCAGGCAGCGTAAGTTCACCTTTGAACCAGACATTATTGTTGTGAATGTCAGTTCGATATCATATTTCATAAAAGAGTTATTGAGAGGACTTTTACATAATTATTTTATGGTATAAACATGCAGCATATCAATACAGATGTTTAAGTAGCATTAATATGTAGTGAATGTCATCTAGAGATGGTGATCAGCGCTGCTATATCATCACTCAATGCTGCCACGCGTTATATATATTAAAGGAGTAAAAGGACAGATGAAGTTGCGTATCGTCAGCATGAAGATTCATTTTTGAATGGTTTATAGCACGTAGGAAATCATAATTATACAAAATAAATAGCAGAGGTCCCAGAATGGAACCTTGTGGAACAACGCAAAATATACTTATGGTGTCTGATATTTCATTTCCTATTTTTGTACTATTACATGGTTAACTCCAGAAAAAATGGATCGCAGCATTTGAGAGACCAATATTTTCCAAAATGGCAACTAAATAATTTTTTTCTTCTGGAACATTGAAGACCTTTATCCAAAAAATTGACCTTTCCATTCCTCAGGCCGAGTAGGGTGAAACTTTTACAACTTTCTTCGATAAAAATTGAAGTGTTCTTCCTAGTTCCAAATAAATACATGTCTTCTTTCTATTTCAATTATTACAATAGTTTCGATATCTATAGAAAATATAAACCTTAGAAGACATATTGCCACCCTTAAAAAAAACTAGTATCATAAAACAAACAACCCTACCGAAACAAATAAGAAATTTCCACTACTGGAGAAGTAAGGAAGTCATAACTCCAAAAACGTTAATAATGTGTCTAATAGAATTATCTTTAATGTCACTTATGAATAAAATAAATATGTTTTGAAATATTACAGCCATCAGATTTGTCTGGAAGTAATAAAATTAGTACTTGTCTCTAGGAATGGCGGAGGAAAAGGGAAAATGGATAGAACTGCATAATTCATGTAATATTCCTTCCAAAAACACTAGAATATATGTGTTTTATCTATTGGCTGGTCTGAGGCTCGTAAAAACACCCGAAGCAGTGATTGGGAGTCTCGCATGACTATTTCGGAATTGTGATGGAACTCTCAATATGAGTTTCTTATACAGTGTGTACATAAAGTAAGGAATAAATTCGTTATTTCTGAATGTAAAGATATTTCGGAAAATCCCTCGGACAGGTCGATTTTCTTTTCCGATGGGCCAATTTTTGAACCCCACCCAAAATATATAGGGCAATTGAGTAACAATGACTTTGGTGATATTTTTATATTGGACACCCGGTATATTTTTCCATATTTGGTTAGGGATCGACATTACGAATCCAGTGATACCAAGTTTGATGGGATTATGTCAAACGGCTGCGGAGATATGGCCAAAAAACTTCCTCGTATGTCTAATGAGTATGACTGCGAGACTCCACACGATTCTCTGTCGCACTCATTCGGTATATGGAGAAGTTTTTTGGCCATATCTCCGCAGCCGTTTGTCATAATCCCATCAAACTTGATATCACTGGATTCGTAATGACGATTTCTAACCAAATATGAAAAAATATACTGGGTGTCCAATTTAAAAATATCACCAAAGTCCTTTTTACTCAATTGTGGATAACCCTAAATATTTTGGGTAGGGTTCAAAAATTAGCCCATCGGAAAAGAAAATCGACCTGTCCGAGGATTTTTCCGAAATATCTTTACATTCAGAAATAATGAATTTATTCCTTACTTTATGTACACACTGTATAATCTCTTTATGTGCCAATTAATAATAATAATAATGAAACACCTTTATCTCTGAGAGAGATCATTTCTTTCATATTGTGGGTTAACCAAGAGGCTGGAGCTATACTCAAAGGGCTCGTACATTTCAGCCTTTTCACTGCAAGTCTGTTGCTAGCAAAAGTCTACATTGAAATTCGAACATTGTCGCAACTTTTTCAGTTTGTTTTGACATTTTCAATTCGTAACTTTTGTGAATAATGATATTCTTGTTTCTCATTGACAATAATAATAACAATGACTGCTGCATATTAAAAGAATAATATCGTAAATCCTTAGAGAAGTTTTCGGAAGAAACCTACATGGATCACCTAATACAGAATTAGGTGATTCGAGTATTATTAAGGAATTCAAAGAATGTGATAGTATGTGAGCTCATTTGTTTGATTGATGACTTTTTGTGGAAATTAATGATCACTTTAATGAAATGAACGAAAAACCCTATTGTCTAATTTCCACTAGTTATTTTATTTTTACGACAGGTTTTGGGATTCATCTCATTATCAAGTAAAATAATATTATAATAAATAACAAATAAATTTGGAATCTGAAAACATAGTTATATAGGGATTTTGAAGGTAAGCTGGATTGACAGGCAATTAAATCAACAGGGGTGCTAACTATATAAATTTAACACTGGAGATTATAAAAATTGCCAGGCTTGTCAAATTTATAAATTCAAGAGTGGAGACCTATCTACTTGAATCGAGTTGCTCATTGAGAGTTCTACATTTTGGGATTTTGATCCATTTAATAATTTCCATGGCTTCCAACAAATTCATTTTATTTCCTTTAGATATTACATGTGTGTAGAATTTTTAGATTATTTTTACTTATCTTGTGTTTTGATTCTTGCAGATGTTCATACATTGTAGTTTTTGTGTCCAAACAGAAGTAAAAATGTCTACCAGTTTGGTCTATAGATACTGCAGAGCATTCTCCACATTCTATCACATACTAGATTTTTTCATTCTCATTTGGGTTTTGCATTGAACAGAATTCTGCCAAAATTATTATTACCTACTTATGAAAGCTGTTGTTATTTTGAATGTTTTCTGAAAGTTTACCTGAGTAATTAATGCCATGTATTGTGTTCTCTGATATTTGGGTATAATTCTCTTATAGTCGTTTTATGGGTTTCATTTATGGGATCCCATGCCAATGAGGCTTTTCAAAGTACATCGGTAAGACCAAAGGCCCCTAGCAGCAGTGAGGCTAGCTGAAGATAAATTATTCACACAACGAGGCTACACGTCAAAATCCAGTATCGCAGACCATGTGCTGAAAGAATATCACCAAATTCAATGGAAGAATATGAATATCATTACATAGGAAGGAACACTGTGGATAGAAACTGTTGAAACGTAGTGAACAATTCAAGTTATAAGAAATAAATGTACTCAAGTTACATCATCGTCTACAACCTTCAACAATGGTTTATTATTGTTATATAGGTTAGACATACAATCAGGATTATCACTGTTTCAAGTAGGTACTCATCAAAGAGATTGACCGTAATAAATGTTATGGTATTAGGAACTTTTATCTCCATAAAACCCTCACAATAAAAGATTATAGCACCTGAAGAGAGGTACAGGTTTAGCCAAAAACGCCTTTCAGTGTTTAAACACAAAAGGCAATAATTATCATCTCCGCCTCTGCTAATCTGATCTAATGGTAATTTTTAAGTCGACTTATCGACTTGATGCTGCTGGGATTCAAATTCAACGCGAATCTTTTCCGATCTGGACTACATCTTACAGATACTCTTGGATTTTGATGAAATCGTGTAAAGGTGAATGTTTTGTATTGATTTTTACTGTCTTTTAGAAACATCACTGGTTTCGTTTTAGATTTATCACTTCAGTTATGATCAGATAAAGAAATTTACATCTATTTGTTCTGGAAAATCAGATAGAAATTTTCTTGTTTTTGCTTTCTCGTTAACATGTGTTCTCGGATTGATGCCAACGGAAACGGATTACCAGTATACATTTCTTTAATATACTGGTATATATCATACAGGGAGGCTCAAACGTACCGCAAAGCATTACCGCTTGGGAAAGAAGTAGGGGTGTCATAACCCCCACCTTTTTCGAATGGAAATGGGGATCAAGTGATACCTCTTTAAAAATGGCTTTCAATTCCCTATACATTGCTGCTCAGTTTTTGGAAATCGATCAACTTGTTTAGGAAATATGTAGCTTTGAAATTCCGGCAATACGTTTGACGAAAAATTCAAAAATCGATTTAATTTTACTTAATAACTTACCGTATGAGTCAAGTAAATGCTCGAAATGTTGTCCGCCACCGTGCGTACAGTGATACAGATTATATCCAAACCTTTTCCGTACATTCTGGAGCACTTACGATGTTATTTCGCGACATACGTCATCGCAGATCAACCATTCTGTCAGGTGGAGTGCTGTAAATTTTGGTTTTTATGTTTCCCTTCCAAAAAAATTTAAATAATTGACCGAGGCGGCAGCTCAATTGCACCCCTTCGTCATATCTATATTTTACAAATTATTTACATGATATTTTAGACAGGAAAGGACAAGTTGATGTGGTATATACTGACTTCGCTAAAGCTTTCGACAAAGTCGATCATGACATATTGTTGAAAAAACTAGTTTTATTTGGAGTGAGTAATCCATTATTGAAATTGTTTCTAACATATCTGCAGAATAGACGGCAATATGTTATCTTCAAGGGAACTGAGTCTAAACCATTCACGGCTGGTTCAGGTATTCCACAGGGGTCAAATTTGGGACCACTTCTTTTTCTACTATTTGTCAATGACTTACCATCAAAAATATAATCACCGTGTTTACTTTTCGCAGATGACTTGAAAATTTTCTTGAAAAATGACGATCTCAATGATTATTTCCAATTGCAGCATGATATTGACAACATATATACATGATTGGTCCATAGACAATAAATTATATCTTAACATTGATAAATGTGAAGTCATGACCTACAGTCGACAAAAAAATACAAATAATTTTATTTACACCATGGGAAATTCAGCATTGAATAGAGTAAATGAAGTAGTTGACCGCATCACATTCTCTTCTAATCTCAGTTTTCAGACACACATTCATAATCTCCTTTCTCAAGCATATAAATTATTAGGTTTTATAAAACGATCTACTTTTCACTTCAGTTCTATCAACTCTATAATATATCTTTATAACACTATGGTTAGAAGCAAATTGGAATTTGGATGCTTGATTTGGACTAATTTTCTAACCAAAGGTAATATGAAACAGATAGAGGCCCTCCAAAATAAATTTATTAAATATATTTTTTACAAGAAATTCAACGTTTCCCCTGGCTTTGTATCTTACCAACCATTGAGAATTGAATTTGATATAACAAAATTGGAACATCGGAGAATTCAACGATGTTTGATTTTTCTTTATAAATTGATAAATTATTATGTCAACTCACCGGAATTACTTCAACAAATAAACTTATACGAACCTGACTATCGTACACGTCCTAGAAGACTTACTTTTTTAGCCAATGCAACAGACAGCTTACAAAAAATATGCCAATTATTCAATACCATTCAGAATTCAGCCTGAATATATTTAGCTTAAGTCTTGGATCTTTCAGAAAAGCCGTCTCAGCAATAAAAAATTTATAATGATTTTAATGATGTTGTCTTTTTTACGGACTACCCCCTACCCCCTGATTTAACTTAAATACCTAATATAGTTAATATTAATGAATTATTATGTTATGTTGTAATATTTTGTATTCATGTTGTTAGAAGCAGGAACATGTAATTAGGGTAACCTGTATGTTTCTGATAAATAAATAAATAAATAAATATCAAGCGTCTTGGAAACGTGTCTTTTAAGTAATTGCGCACATTTAGAGATTAACGCGGAGGAGATCTGTCTTGTTGAGAAATAAAAATTCCGACTTTTATCTCGGAATTTCCTAGTGTAAATTCTTTGCTTTGCTTACTCTTCTGGAGTAGTGAAATGAACTCAAGAAGTGCTATACGACAACTCGACTTGAAATCTCTCAAATCGATACATCTTCATAGGATATGACACTAAAGTAAACACGATTAAATTGCCACTGAGGCCCTTCTACCAGGAGGACCAAGACTCTGCTCACACTGAGCAGAAAGGAAATCAGATTAGTGACAGGGCTCCTGACGGGACACTGCCACCTCAACAGGCACCTCAACATTTTAGGTTTCACGGATGATACCGAATGCAGGTGGTGCTTGGAGGATGAGGAGTCAGCCACTCACATCCTCACGGAATGCCCGGCAGTGGCAGCAATACGGGAAGCACACCTCGGGAGCATCGTACTGAACCCGGAGAGTGTGAAGGTGGTATCGGTCAGAAGGCTGGCCTCTTTCGCTCGCTTCCTTCAAAACTGAACAATCTCCCAGCAGTAGTGGGTGCATAACGGGCCCGATTGAGAGGCCTACATGCTTATGGCTTCGTCCGCCCACATACCTTGTTCTATCTATCTATCTTGCCACTGAGAAAGATACTGTGTATCGAAACATGTCGCGTAGACATATATCAGTGGAAATTTAATCGTGTTTATCTTAGTGTCATATACTATGAATTTCCATCAAGTAACGGCCACGTCAATCCAAAATCTTCATAGGAGCTCACAACCTTAATCATCTCTCCCACGATTATACTATTTCAGTTTATCTTCCTAGAAGATTGGTACTACTAGATGAAGTCGATTAGGTCATCAAGAGTTCAAAATCCCTTCACTACATGGTCCGCGACAATGGAACCATGAAAGGCAAGTGATCGGGATCGGAACATTCTTTTTTTTGATGCAGCACCTCGTCTGGTTTTTGCGGTGAGCGGAGTGAACAAGTAGTACACTTGTACTTGTAGTACATTTCATTAACATTCGGTACAACTCATTTCAATTTAGTACAAATATCATGCCTAGGCCTCTGGGCTGGTATACTGTTACATTATTGTAGGGAGGAAAGTTATGTTGTATGAGGATATAATAAAAAATGCTTAGCATACTATAGAGCCAAACAAAATTTCAATGTCAAAATATTTTATTACTAAACATATTCTCCTCTTAATCGAATACATTTATTACAGCGAACCTGCAACGTCTCTAGACCTTTCAAAAAAAATGTTTCTTGTTGCTCTGCAAAGCAGACCTCCACAGCTTTTATTACCTCCTCGTTGAAAGAAAATTTACGACCTTTTGAACTTTTTTTCAGTTGAGGAATGAGATGATAGTCGGACGGAGCCAAATCTGGTGAATAAGGGGGGCATTCTAGTAAATCAAACCCTAAATCACGAATTTTTTGCATCGCAAAATGAGATTTGTGTGCATGGGCGTTGTCCTACAAAAACAAAACACCTTTGGATAGCTTTCCGCATCTTTTCTCTTTAATTTTTTCCCGTAGAGTGGTCAGTAATGTCGAATAGTAATCTCCAGTTATTGTTCTACCCTTATCCAAAGAATCAATCATGATTACTTCATGGCAATCCCATAAAACTGAAGCAAGAACTTTTCCAGCAGATTTTTGGATACGAAACTTCTTAGGTCTTGGAGAACCGGAGTGTCGCCATTCCATCGATTGTTGCTTTGTTTCTGGATCGTAGAAATGTACCCAAGTCTCATCCATAGTAACAATTCGGTTTAAGAAGTCTACACCGTTTTCAAATCGAGCACATATCGAACGCGATACTACTACCCTTGCACGCCTTTGGTCAACATTCAAACATTTGGGGATCCATTTTGCAGCAATTTTTATCATGTCCAAATTGACGAGAACTATATAATGAATGCGTTCGTATGAAATATTCAGTGCTTCAGATATCCGTTTTAGCCCAATTCGACGGTCTGTTAAAATCATGTCAGGAACTGCATCGATATTTTCGGAGACTGACACAGAAACTGGCCTTCCCGATCGGTCATCATCTTCAATGGAAAATTTACCTCTTTTGAAGCTTGCAGTCCAATTTTTCACGGTCGCATATGAAGGACATTGATCACCAAGGGTATTAAGCATATCTTCGTAAATCTGCTTATCTCTCAACCTTTTTAAATACAGGTACTTGATGATGGCTCGATACTCCAATTTTTCGATTTTCACAATTTCGGTGGACATATTTTTTCCTTTAATTTATTGCGTAACTCTGGTTTACTTTTTTGACGTCAAACTTTACAATGACACTTCTAATAAGTTATTGTTCGTTGCTATGGTAACGCAATATTTTGTTTATGCAGGGAACTGGTCTAGGCTAACTAGATATCAATACATCCTCGTAACTCAAGTATTTCAGACTTTTAGAATAATCAAGTTTTCATTTTCACTTAATTTTTTTATCACAGCTACTACATTCTAGGTTAAGTGTAAAACAACTTTCTTTTTCTTCTTCTCACAAACCCATGAACATGGATGATTGACTGTGGCCAAAATCCATCCAACCAAGTCTATTTATAACACCACTCCTGGATTTGAAAAAATAATGATAATCGTATAGCTTAATCTACTATAATAATTCAATAAGAAAGTGCAAATCTGATATCTGAGGCAAGTAAAAACATCTTTACCTAATTATATTTTGAGCATATCTGCCAAATTTTGATTTGTTGAAATATATTCTACACTTGTCTTTTCTGGAAACCAAGTCTTTCACGTAATGATTTTTTATATCGATTATCACAACTTTGAAACACAATCTAGCACCAAAAATTTTATGGAATCCAAAAATTTCCAATGCCAATTTGGTTAAAAAATAAATTAGAACGCAGGCATCAAGGTTCATGGTTGTGTGAATGATCTGGAGAGTGGCAAAAGTGAGTTTATTTATGTGATCTCTCCATGGCCTTCTGGGACTGTTACAAAATACTGCTCGAAAGACCAATGTTTTTGGAAGCAGAGTTTTGACGCTCGAATTCTTCACATTTTATTTGTGTAATCAAAAACAGTCCGTGAGCATTAATAATTCATTATCTGATTATAAATCAGTCATACGAGGAGTACCACAAGGCTCTGTGCTAGGACCTTTCTTGTTTATTATTTATTTGAATGTTTTGTTTCACACTACGTAGGTACTGTTTTTGCAGATGACACTACAGTCACAACCTTGGCACTGCTATAGAAGATTTTATGACAAAAAGTCTTATTACTACAACTCCTGCTAGGAAACATTGCTCAAGGTCGTAGTGTGAAACTGTTTGGATTAATCATTGATGATAAACCACACTATACCACCACGTTTAACAACTATACCATCCTTCAAATCTTTTGAATAATACTATAATTCAAGAAACTGGCTAGGAGTCTAAAGATGTACAGGGTGTTTCTTAAGTAAGTGTAGGATATTCAGGAGCGTGTTGCTGACATCAAAATAAGAAGAAAAGTTCCCATAATATGTCCGCAAGTTATTCGTTTCTGAGATATATATTATTTAGTTTGTGTGAAAAATATATTCCTGGTAGAGGTCACTGCGAGCAACTGTTTTCGAGTTATTGAGATTTGAAATAATCGATGCAATTGATTTTGAATGACCAGATTTTTAAATTCAAAATAAATTCAATTAGATATTAGTTTTTTCACAATTAACATAAAATTTGGTTTTTTCATTGAAAAATCATCTCAGATACCAAACTTTACTCGAATATCACAAATATTTTGGAATTTATTCACAAAAAACAAATATAAGAATTCAACTTTGGCACTCTGTATCTTAGAAACGAATAACTTACGGACATGTGTTTATGGGAAATTTTTTTCTTATTTCGAAGTCAGCAACATGCTCCTGAAGTTTCTACACGTACTTAAGAAACACCCTGTATAGTGAAGTATTAATGGCTAATGTGAGTAATTTTTCATTTGGTAAAAAAAATTGTGCATTCCTAGTTGACTGTTTCCATCTGTATCTCACATATTTAATCTTTGGAAAAAGAAAAATCTTAGTCATCTGAAACGATCCGTTTCTAATTGGTGGGATAAAATGATTTTCAATGACTAACTGATTGCAAGGGTCTCGCAATTTAGGGATTTTTTTCAACAACCTCTTGCATAGTGGTGTTTATAAATGCGAAAAAATGTAAACCCCGTTATTCAATATAAAATAAGTTGATCTTCAGATAACACCTGTTGAATATCATCATCCATCTGAAATGGATAAAAGAATTACCAAGAAAAAAGTTTTTCTCATTGTTCTGAAGTTTGGTGTTATGCTGACTTTTTTATTTCTTTCACGCGGTAAATATACGGGTAGTGCAATTATTCTTTTCTGGCACAGATTAATGAAAAATATCAGGCTGGAGGTTTATGATATTGTGATATTTTAAAACTTCTGGCAGTATAGTATCCATGAACATCACTTATAAACCTTCTTCAGAACAAAACTGAAAGTATCAGTGAGTTGGGAAGGTGTACACTGGGAGTTGACTCCAAAGATTCCATTGTTTTGCCTTCATCAACACAAAAACTGACCTACCAAACGGGGTGGAGCTGTTGATTTTACCAGTTTTCCTGCAGCTGAAAAGTGGATACGCATCCAAAATTCAGGTAATGGCCCGGAGAACCACAGCAAATCCTAATAATAGCTGTTCTCTACCCGCCAAGGCTACGCCTTTGGGTATGCAATGCACAAGTGTTAATGATGAAGTATTATAATTATTATCATTTATCGTTGAGAATATCCCAGTCAGGTCTTGCCTCCGAATCTCCGACACATCCGAATGGCGCGCTGGTGTCGTTTACCCCAATAACCACTCCCCACGTCAATAGGGTAAGTGACTATTGGGTCCTAGCATTATGTGCCCTGAGCATAAAGAGTGAAACCAGGATAACGGCCTTTTGCTTTCGTCCGGCTATTTTCAAATTCGAGATAAGTGTGTCCTTCATTCCACCAAGGACTCCTATGATCAGAACCACCATTTTAATGGAATGGTTTGGGTAAAGCATGAGATTTGGGTAAATCATGTAGTTTAGGTAGAGCATGTGGTTTGGGTAAAGCATGTGGTTTGGGTAAATCAAGTGGAGTTCAAAGAGTAGATCTCGATTTTTAGTACATTTTTACTCAGATTAATATGATTTCCACAATTAGCCAGTCTTCAGATATTTTAGAGTACCTACCTATACTAATGTCTTACAGACGAGGAGATCAATCGTTGATCGATAATTATTGACACACACTGTTTATAGTGCATAAAGAGAAACCTTTTAAATCATGTAAAAAAATCACGTGTGCGTAAAGTAATTTTTCTGCAACCACACTCCAAAACATGCTTTTCTGCATAGTTTTACGTTCGCAAACATGATTATTTCTCACAATAATTGAAATTTGACATTAGTGTGCCGCAAAGTGACATTTCTGTGCCACAAAGTGACATTTCTGTGCCAAAATTTTTCAGTACCTAATTTCTAAGCAATACAGTTTTCGTGACAGCAAGGTGAAAGTATATTTTGAAAATTCTGCATTTCGAAGGGATCTTCGATCAGGCAACTTCAAGAATGAATAGACAAAGTCTATTGGTTTATATAATATCAGGGAAATTGTCGTACAAATTCATAATATTCTGAACAAAAATCATAGACATCACTACTGCTGTCTCAAATACCCACATACACACTATCCATTGCTAGGCAACGGAGCAACATCTATCGAATCATTTGAATGTCAACAAACGTCAAGCATAAAATATTCGTAAAATATTCTTGTCCCGTCATTTTTTAATGAGATTGAACTAAAATGGATAGCGACAGTTCTGAAATTGAAAATACTCCGCCAGAACTAAGAGAACAAGTTAATTCATTGTCATTGAATTTACTACCTTCAACTTCAAGAGGAAAATATAAGAATGAGTCACTGACATTTCATTCCGTCTTATAGTATAGTATTATTTTTAGCAAAAAGGGTGTTGTAGAAAAAGTATAGTGTGTAACACGAGCAGAAATGAAATTTCTCACTCGTTTGAATTGCAGCACTCGCTTGCGCTCGTCCCGCAACTTTTTCAAACTCGTGAGAAATTAGCACTTTTCTGCACTTGTTGCACAATATACTATTTTCACACAATGTTCATATACTTGCATATTCTTGAAGAAGGCAGTATTGAGCGTCTAATTTTACACCGAAGTCATCATTTGATGATACAAATCAAATTCAGAACTCCATAAGGTTGAAAATTCTTATTATTGATATAGCTGCTACAATTTTTCAATGCAATAGCTATCGTAGGAAAATCTGTCTTCAAAACATTTTCGTTGAAAGCTTTCATGTACTCGCCTGTGCCTCATTCAGCAAAATATACTTCTTCGTGCATGAACGTGTATCATAAATACTGCAAATTATATTTTTTACGGGAAATTGCTGTACGACCCTGGACTGCTCTTAGGTGATATTGTCTCACTTTTGGAATTCCAGTGTCCCACAACATTTATATTACGGAATCTGAGCTTTCGATTAATTGGTATACCGCAGGAAACGGTTCTGGGTCCGCTCTTGTTCGTGATTTATATCAATGACCTTTATAGCTATATAAAATCAAACATAGGGTTTTATTTGCCAATGACATATCTTTGAAACATTTAAGGTTTCCTCAAACCAACGCGGGAATGCGAGAGCGGAAACGAGATGAATTCGAGACTCAATTCTGTAGTGGGGCATACAGATGTGATTATTCGTATTTCGAAATGCATACAAGCAACGACAAATACAGGGTGTCAATTTGAAAACTTCCCACCCTTAATATCTTCCTTCCAGTAAACAATATGAGTAATCGAAAAAACAGGTCAATTTTATTGTCAAGGGGGACACTTTCACGGACTATTTGTAGCCCTCGTGGTTCAACCCCCTAGGAGGGGTAGATGTTACCCTTAGAATTTTAAATGGGAAGGGGGGTCAAGTGGCACATCATTTTGATGGGCGTTCAATTCTTGTTCTAATGGTACCCTGACTTATTATTTTGTTATGAGCATTTTCCGAAAAATTGCGTTCTAAATTAACAGAAGTAATTATTAGAACGCCTATACTGAGATGCATTATTGTATTGACTCCCTTTAATAAAAATGGTTAGAAGAGTAGGTGGCACCGCTCCAACCCTTGAATGACAGGAATAAATTTATTACGCATGGGATTTTTTATTTGGTGGTTATTTTCCTTCTACACAATAAAATTTAATTTGCGAGAAAGACATTTCCAACATAAAATCTACTTACGCTTATCTTATTAGCTATTCGAAATGTCCATTTTGCTAAACAGTAATACAGTCTGTTTTCGAACTCCCCTCTAACATTACGGAAAACTTCACTAGGAATTGACCGGCATGCTGCTGTAATTCGTCTTTTAAGTTCCTCAATATCAGAAGGTTGTGTTTTATAAACAACGGATTTAAGATGCCCCCAAAGAAAGAAATCTAAGGGTGTTAAATCCGGTGATCTCGGAGGCCATTCAACTGCTCCCCTTCTGCCAATCCATCTAACCGGAAATCTCTCGTTTAACCACTGTCGGACGGGAAGAAAATAATGAGGTGGAGCACCGTCCTGCTGGAAATGTAACAGATCCTTCTGCAAAAGTTCATTACCTTCTGCATCAATTTGAGTTTCTAGCTCGTGAGTTATAAGAGGATCGATAGTCTCTTCAAGCATATCAAGGTACAGATTGCCAGTCAAGTTTTCTTCCAGAAATAATGGACCAAGAATGGCATTACCAAGAATACCAGCCCAAACATTAACTTTTTGTGGGTGTTGTGTATGCCCTTCCCAAAAAATATGTGGGTTTTCGTCACTCCAATAGCGATAATTTTGTCTATTAACATTGCCATTCAGAAAAAATGAACACTCATCGCTGAAACAGATGTTTAACAGAAGATTAGGGATGGTATTGACTCGATGAGACATGATTTCACAAAACTCTATTCTTCTATCATAATCATCCTCGTGTTGCTCTTGAAGAATCTGCATTTTATATGGATGAAAATTATGCATTTTCAATGCTTTTCTTATAGTCTCGCGTAACATTCCCGTCTGTTCTGATACTGATCGTAAGGAGCTCGTGGGCTCTGCAGCAAATGTTCCCAAAACTTCTATTTGAGCTGCTTCATTTAGTACTTTGGGGTTATTTCTTTTTTTATTTGTCACTGAACCAGTTTCGTAAAACTTATTCACCAAATCAAGCACATACCGGTGACTTACATTACAATTTGGATGTCTTTCGTTAAAAAGACATGCCGCCCTTCGTGCGCACTTTCCAACTTCGCCATACATTACAATCATTTCAATTCTGTCTTGAAGAATGTAAACCATTTTTACACTTTTATACACTTATTAAAGTAATTCCTAAACAGCCCAACAGGTACAACGGTATTCACAATACTACCACATAGTTCAAATTTGCTAACCAATTTTTTGCCGGAAAACAGAAACTTTTTACAGCAGAAGTAGCAAAAAAGGAAGGCTATCTGTACAATTTCTGCGATGACACTTAAAAATTCAGCATTTAATAAACACAACTTTACTACCATCTACGTTTTACTATTAGACTACTTTTTTATGTAAAGTGTTTGGAGCTACTGGCTAATATTACCCCTAATAAAGGGTTGGAACGGTACCACCTAATATTCTAACCAGTTCTGTCCAAACCATGCATCTCAGTATAGGCGTTCTAATAATTACTTCTGTTAGTTTAGAACGCAATTTTTCGGAAAATGCTCATCAAAAAATAATAAGTCAGGGTACCATTGGAACAAGAATTGAACGCCCATCAAAATGATGTGCCACTTGACCCCCCTTCCCATTTAAAATTCTAAGGGTAACATCTACCCCTCCTAGGGGGTTGAACCACGAGGGCTACAAATATTCCTTGAAAGTGTCCCCCTTGACAATAAAATTGACCTGTTTTTTCGATTACTCATATTGTTTACTGGAAGGAAGATATTAAGGGTGGGAAGTTTTCAAATTGACACCCTGTATATGGTTTGCTACGTGTACTGTTTTTCTAGCAAGTAGCACGGTTCTAAAGTACCGATCCCGCTCCCGCGTTCCCGCTTTGTTTTAACGGAAACTTTTAGCGAGTGTTTATTCACTTGATAAGGTAAAATTTCAACTGTTTTTACTGTCTGTTCTATTCTGTTAGCGTGTTTTTTCATTTATTTTTTCCATTTCAACTGACTCAAAGAACAATTATTCATCATGTGAGTACTTCTTTCTGTAAAGATTTTTCCTTACGGCAAATCGCAAACATCATTAGTATGGAAAGATATCTGAAATAATGTTTTTTATGCTCCTAAAATTGAGATTATGATAATTTTTTCGCTCTATTTCTTTATTTACATCAATGATTTTCGCAACTGTATGAAACCACGCCGAACTGTTTTATTTTTGACAATACACCTTTGACATATTCTGCAAGCGACAGTGTTTCTTGTCTTATTAATGAAGCTTTAGAAATACATCGTAAAGATAGATTTGAACTACTAATAATAGTAATACTCCTTCATGAACACTCGTAGACATAGCCTGTGCGGGTAGAAGACGGCTATTATTATTATTTACCGTGGCGCTCCAGGACACCCCGGGTAATCGGTGCGCACTCAAAGCAAGCACTAGACACCAGGATTGATACCAGGGTAACTCACAACATACCTGCTTTCTAACAATGCATGGGGTCATCTATCGATACCGACTCACTTGAGATTTATTCTTTCACCCTCCGGGTTCGAACTGGATCCAATGACACTTCGATCGCTGAGCCACCGGCCACTGCTCAAACTGTCAATTTTTTTTTTTCATTTTGCGTCTTTTAGAGTTTTTTTTAAAATTGATTTTTCATTATATCATTGAAAAAGTCCCTTTCCAACTGATTGAATGAACATTTTATTCAGTCCATGTTATGAAAGAATAATTTAAAATCTTCAACATACTATGGAAAAGTTATCAATGTCGCAAAAAATTAAGAACCACCAATATGGCTCAGATCATACCTGACTCTCAGAAAGATACATGTCAAAGTTGACAATTCATCAAGATGTTCTCCTAGGAAAGCTTAGTGGCTATGGATTGTCCGAAAATTTACTTGAATTGATGAATAATTATCTTCAAAACCGATACTTTACTGTCAAACATAATGGAAACACCTCAGGAAAATTTTTGGCTGATTCTGGAGTTCCACAAGGCTCGAGTCTTGGACCTCTCCTCTTTTTACTTTTTATTAACGATTTACATTCAATTCTTGAATTTTCAAACTGCTTACTTTTTGCCGACGACTTAAAGCTTTTCAAACGTGTGCAAACGGTTCGAGACTGCATAGGTTTACAGAGAGAAGTGTAAAAGAGCCATTTTTTTTAATATGAAATGGAGGGGGATGTCCTAGAGAGGAAAACTGAAGTAAAGGATCTCGGGATTTCTAATCAGACAAACATCGAATTTCTCTGATATTAATACTATTAAATTACTATACTATTCCCTGGTCAGGCCTAAATTGGAATTTGCCTCGATTGTTTGGTTCGGAGAATATCAAACATATTTAAATGAATTAGAAAAAGTCCAAAACAAACTCTTGAGATATTTGTATTTTAAACAGTACCGATTATGGCCTAATTATAAAACCATCAGGACATCACACTTGAGCTCGGAATTCAAAATATTGTCCTTAGAACAAAGACGAACTCTAACATCAATGTTATTTCTATACAAGATAATAAACAATATAACAAATTCCACAGAAATCCTTAATTTGCTTCCATTTAATGTACCTTCACGTTGTACACGTTCTGCATACTAATGTTCAATATCTCTGCAGTTTGTACCTAAGCCAGAGCACCTTTGTTATCTGTGCTTAAATTAGCAAACAGTTTTAATGTACTTATGGATTTAGATTGGACCTTACTTACCTCTAAGTGCTTTCCGCAAAAAAATGCTACAACAAATATTGAACTTGACTGTATGAGACTGAATACATACAGGATGGCCCATCGAAAACTTGACATGGGGGTTTTGGGTACTAATATCGTAGATCTGGAAAAACGCTCGGACAGGTCGATTTTAGTTTCGAGGGATACATTGTGCCCTCCTACAGGCAGCACCGTCAGGTCAACCCTCGAGCAGTGGGGTGAACAACCCTTGAAATTTGAATAGGGAATAGGAGTCGAGTGGCACATCGTTGGAAAGCCCGTTGAATTCTCGAAACAAAACGGTCGGCAGTTTTTCTAACGGACATGCGCCATAATTAAGTTAAGAGTAAAATTCACTTACATTAGTCTCATCGTAACAAATGCTCGAAATGCGCACCTCCAACTTCCATGCAATGATACAGATTTTGTTGAAAACGTTCTCGTACATTTTGGAGCATGTCTGGGGTGATTTGGCGACATTCTAATGTGATTCGTTGCCGTAAATCTGCTAGTGAAGCTGGTGGTGTAGCATAAATTCTGCTTTTCAAATGACCCCACAGAAAGAAATCTAAGGGAGACAGGTCTGGTGATCGTGGGGCCATTCAATAGAACCTCGCCTACCAATCCAATGACCAGGGAAGTGGTGATCTAAATATCGCCGAACAGGCATAGCATAATGCGGAGGAGCAATATCTTGTTGAAATATCAACTGATCTTCCTGATAATGACGGTTATTTTCAATAATGTTGGTTAACATTGGTTCAATTGTGTCTTCAAGCAGTTCCAGATACATTTCCCCTGTTAGATTGCCTTCTAAGAAGAGGGGGCCCACGATACGATCCCCAAAAATACCAGCCCACACGTTTAATTTTTGAGGATATTGCTTATGTACCTCATGAAATATATGGGGATTCGAATCAGCCCAATATCGACAATTATGGCGATTAACTATACCATTAAAAAAAAAGAACATTCATCACTAAAACAAATGTTGAACAGACACTGAGGATTTGCAATCGCCTGCTCACTTAGTACCTCACAGAATTGTAAACGCCGATCAAAATCATCTTCATTCAGTTCGTGTGTTAATTTAATTTTGTAAGGATGGAATTTATGTAGTTTTAAAATACGCTGAATGCTAGTTCTTAAGATACCGGAAACAGTTGCTAGCTGTCTTGTACTCAACGTATGGTCAACCTCAACATGGCCCAAAATTGCCACTGTTGTCGCCTCATTTCTTACTGGCGGTTCGATTTGCCGTTTTTTATTTGCTACCGATCCCGTTTCTCGGTATTTTGATACTAATTCAGACACATACTGCCGCGACACAGTCCTGCCATATTGTTGATTGAACCGTTCCGCAGCCCTTTTCGCACATCTATTGTTTTCATAATACAGTTCAATCAACGCAACCCTCTCTGCCACTGTATACACTATTGTTTCGTTTTAATTTCGACGTACGATACCACACACGAATGAAACTCACTTGTAGTACACACGTGAAAAACAGAAACTGCATGCTCTATCTGTTTGCTCTATTTTATTAAACAAATTTCATGGGTACCGTGAAAAAAACTGAGCAAAAACATTCACAGTATCGTAGCAAATAAATGATAGATTGCAAAAACTGGCAAATGAGTTTTCTAGAGACATACAAGTAAGCTCTTAACTTTCGTACAGGTTTATTCCTGAATTTATTTTTTCCCAAACGGTTTATCCCAACTTCAAAATCGGGACGCCGTTAGATAGAGAACTTAACGGGCTTTCAAAAGATGTGCCACTCCACCATTATTCCCTATTCAAATTTTAGGGGTTGTTCACCCCACACCTCGAGTGTTGCCGTGACGGTGGTGCATGTAGGAGAACAAACTGTCCCCCTCGAAAGTAAAATCGACCTGTCCGAGGGTTTTTCCACATCTGCGATATTATCACCCAAAACCCCGATGTCAAGTTTTCGATGGGCCACCCTGTATATTACTAAACAACTCACTACAGTTCTGGATGACTCCCTACAGGTATGGACGATACCCTTCAGTTTTAGACGACTCCCTACAGTTCTGGTCATTTATTAGTAGGTAATTAGGGTCAATATACAGTGCGGCTTTTTTGGTCCTCCCCCTGTTAACTTTTGAACGATTTGACGTACAAACATGAAAAAAAAAACCGTTTGGAGGGTTTCACCAATAATACTTTTCAAAATAAAAAATATGGTGATTGCACGACAGGGGGCGCGGGGAGACACATCAACTCAAAATTTTTAAATGGCACGGGGGTCAACTGTCACATCGTTGAAAAGAGAATTCAATTCTCTTCACAACCATCTAAATATTTTTGAATTTTGTTGAGAAATTTTTTCCCAATTTCGATTTTTGTGCCTTTCGAAATTTTCGAATTGATGTGCCCCCAGCGCCATCTGTCGAGTAAGTGCAATATTTCTTCTCTCAAAAAGTAGTATCGGTAATACCCTTCGCAATGTTTTTGGTTTCATTATTCCACAACAAACCGTTCAAATTTATCGAGGTATCAGTAGTTTTCAGATCCGCATTTATGGTTTGATATTTCAAATTTTATTTGCAAAAAAAATATTAACCAAATTCAAAAAAAATTAGACGGTTGTGAAGAAAATTGAATTCTCTTTTCAATGATGTGACACTTGACCCCCCATGTCATTTAAAATTTTTGAGTTGATGTGCCCCCCCGCGTCCCCTGTTGAGCAATCACTATATTTTTTGTACCAAAAAGTAGTATTGGTGAAACCCTCCATACATTTTTTTTTCAAATCTGTACGTCGAACCGTTCAAAAGTGAACAGGGGGGGGGACTAAAAAAGCCGCACTGTATAATAACCCCTATTATAGTTTATTGTCAACCAAGTTTATCCATGTAATAAGGCTGTAATAGTAAAAATATAGTATAAATAAATAAATAAATAAATTGTCAGTCGCAGCAATTTGACATTGATCTTGGGGTTCCTCAAGGTTCTATATTGGGCCCAATCACCTTTCTTCTGTTCATCAACGATATGCCAAATCATATAAGGACAGAAAACATAGTTCTGTATGCAGATGATACAACATCGCAGCAAATGCCGATAACCCAAAGCAGCTTCATGAAAAATTGAACAATTTGAGTCTAGAATATACAAATTGGTGTTGTGAAAATTCTTCAGTGGTGAATGTGGAGAAAACTGTTGTACTGCAGTTTTATTCCAGTAAAATAGAAAAATATTTTGAAATGTTATATTTTTATGTATGAATGTAGATTGTAAGTATATTTGTCTGACGTATCTATCCTATATCATTTTTTATGATCGTAAAGGATTCAATAAATCTTATTATTATTATTACATATCCACCAGATGAAGATGTGATTTGTAAGATTTTTTTTCTTATATGGTAGATTGACAATAGTGAATAAATGAGTCAAAACTGCTGTAATGAAAGGAATCATTCTTGGAAATATATTTGTAGCTTATCTGACCATTCTGTATGTTCACACTAAGTACCAAAGTTTAACACACTGTTTATAGTGAATAAAGATATACTTTTTAGAACATGTGCGTAAAAAATCACCTGTGCGTAATTTTTTTCAAAATATTCCTACTCTTGCATGATCTTGAAGACAGAAATAAGCGTCTCATTTCACTCTGAGGTGATCATTTGGTGATATAATAGTATATTCTGTAACAAGGTTAGAATGAAAATTCGATGCGAGTGGAAAGTTCCGAGCGCGAGCCGAAGGCGAGCGTGAGGAACCACGAGCATCACGAATTTTCATTCTAACCGAGTAGCAGACTATACTTTCTCCACGATCAAAGATAGGAAAAATAATTTTAACACTTACTCAAATTTTGCCACTACGATGACAATCAACTGTGTCATGGCTAATGTTATTATTGCTAACCAGTGTGAGAATATTATTCTATCACAAGAGAGAGAATGTAAGTACATTTAAATTGCATGGGGGCAGAGGTGTTGCAGAATATTTCTTCAATCTCAAGAGAGAGAATTCCAGCATTCTGTAATCAAATTTGATTTCAGAATTGGCAAATTCTGTGATGATCGTGGAGAAATTTATTGACTACCCTTGAGTGCACTAGGTAGTATAATTATGGTTAGTGACACAGGTGAAATTGTGGTAGTATAACTCTTGGAATTCCAGTGTCCCACAACGTTCATATACTGAATCTGAGCTGATGATTAATTGGTGTTCCGCAGGGAACGGTTCCGGGTCCGCTCTTGTTCCTGATTTATATCAGTGATCTTTATATCTACTTAATTAAAACCAGGCACAGGGTTTTACTTGCCAACGGTAGGTACATCTTTAAAATATTCTAGAGAGTGTTTCTTCTCTTGATAAACATATTGTAAAGTTACATTTCAATCGATTTTACTGTCTGTTCTATTCTGTTTTGCGTTTTTTTTTTCGTTGATTTTTTCCTATACAGGGTGTATCTAAATAACACCGAAAAAATTAAAGGGATGATTCTGTGATGAAAATTAATGTGAGTGTTTGGTATACATTTTTTTGAAAAAATCCTCCCCGGAAAAGTTACAACCCTTCGAAAATTAAATAAAATGGTTTTTCTTTTTTATTTTCCCTGTATATCAAGCTAAAGACACGAAACTTGGTAAACATTATCTGTCAATAAGAGTACACTTTTTGAAATTTTTTCAACCCTGAAGTATGCTTAGAAGTGGTTGATTATTTCAACCCCTAAGATATTTTTTCTTACAACTTTTTTTTAGATGAAAATTTTTTCTTTAAAAAAGTATGACTGAAAAGCCCAATTCATTGATTAACTTTTTTAACTCTAAAAGTTTTTCTAAAACTTGAGCATTTACGAGAAAAAAAATCTAATGCAATGCATTTTCAAAAAGATGAGCTAACGCGAGTGTATTTTGCGTCAAGTCTAGTGGCCTGTGCTTTGCATAAAAACATTAATACTGACACTAGGATTGTGTAGTGTCATTTTCTGTCACCCATCTTATTGTTTCACAAGTTTTATGATTGTGTATTGTAGGAAATATTAGTTGATTGAAAATATGAATGCATATTCGAATTTGGAAATGGCAGATATGCATTTTACATACGGTCGTGCTAACGGCAATTCATTGAAAGCGCAAAGACTTTATGCTGAACAGTACCCACAGCGTAGACTACCCCATCATACTACGTTCACAACTATTCACCGACGCTTGCGGGAACGTGGTAATTTTGAAAAAAGAAGTTATGATTCTGGTCGTACTAGAGAAGTTAGAACTGCAGCTGTAGAAGAAGCCGTACTTAATTCAATTGAAGAATTCCCAGAAACTAGTACCAGGAGAATAGCTCGTGTCCTACATGTAAGCCATTCCGTTGTTTTTAGAATTTTAAAAGAACAAATGTTGTATCCCTATCATCTTCAACGGGTGCAGGCGTTAATGATTCGAGATTTTTTACCCCGTGTGATTTTTTGTCAGTGGCTTATTAATATGATTGGCCAAGCACCACAGTTCTTAGGTAATATTTTATTTACTGACGAGGCGAGTTTCTCAAGAGACTGTATTAGAAATTTTCACAACAATCACCTTTGGGCTGACGAAAATCCTCATGGCTTTTTTGAAGGAAATCATCAGTATCAATTTTCATTAAACGTGTGGCTCGGAATTATTGATCATTTAATTGGTCCCCACTTTCTTCCGCTACGATTAAATGGTGAAGCATATTGTCATATCCTTGAAGAATTACCTGTTCTTCTTGAAGAGGTTCCCATTCAAATTAGGCAACATTCATGGTTTATGCACGATGGTGCACCAGCTCATTTTAGTGAGCAAGAACTCACCTGGATGAGGTGTATGCAAATCAATGGATAGGTCGAGGAGGACCTGTAAACTGGCCAGCCCGCTCCCCTGACCTTAATCCTTTGGATTTTTGCATATGGGGATATCTGAAATCTTAGATATACACAAACCCAGTTGAAAATATCGATGATCTGCGAAACCGCATTGTAGCAGGGTGTGAAACTATAAGAAATTCTCCAGGAATATTTCATCGTATACGCAATTCTATGAGGAAAAGGGTAGATGCTTGTATTGAAGCTGAAGGCGGTCATTTTCAACATTTATTATAATTGTATTGTCGATATTCGACAGGTTTTTGTTCATTGTTTGTTCACTTTTGTTTTTAGTTGTAGAAGTCTCATAATCATAATCTGGTTGGCTGTTGTTTAATAAAATGCTATTTTACATGAGCTTATTATTTTTTTTTTCATAAATGCTTAAGTTTTCGAAAAAAACTTGTAGAGTTAAAAAAGTTAGTCAATATTGGGCTTTTCAGTCATACTTTTTTAAGAAAAAATTTTCATCTAAAAAAAAGTTGTAAGAAAAAATATCTTAGGGGTTGAAATAATCAACCCCTTCTAAGCATACTTCAGGGTTGAAAAAATTTCAAAAAGTGTACTCTTATTGACAGATAATGTTTACCAAGTTTCGTGTCTTTAGCTTGATCACAGAATCACCACTTTAATTTTTTCGGTGTTATTTAGATACACCCTGTATATCCAACCGATTCAAACTGAAATTCATTATTTGAGTACATGCTTTGGTCAACTTCTTTTATTAAAGATTTTCCCTTACAACAAATCGCGAGCGAGATTTCTGAAAAGAGTGTTTCTTATGCTCTTAAAGTTTACGTTATGATAATTTATTACTAGAGACAGTGTTTCTTCTCTTAGCGATCAAACTGAAGAAATACTTCTTAAAGCAAAATTTTAACTAGTAATAATAATACTCTTTCATAAATACTCGTAGAGTGTGCGAGTAGAAGAGGGCTTGTTTGAATGTTTTAGACGATGTAGTGACTTGATTACTTATATTTCGGACGTCCATCATCTTGATGATGGACGTCCGAAATATAAGTGATAGAACAGGGCTATTATTACTATTTGCCGAGGCGCTCCGGAACGACTTACTGATTTTTGCCAAGCAAGCACAAGGCGTCAGGAATGGTATGGTTTCCAAATAGAAGGAAAAACACCAGTAGAGATAATTGAATTGAAAATGAACGTTATATGATTTTGCAGATGTTCTTCGACTAAGTTTAACATTTTAATGGAGATTTCATCGCTTTCGACTGCGTTACTTTTGATACGAAGCAGATATTTCTTGACCATTCCAACAGATACAGGAACAAATTTAAATTCATTTTCCACACGAACGTCGTATCTCTTAAGTAAGGATAATTGGGGGTTGGTTTTCTCAGGATGGACGATATTTGTAAAATGATGATTGATGCTGTCAACCTCCTTCAGCTCAATAGGAATTTCGGGACTAGATTTTTTTCGTAGTACTTCAAGGGATCTAAGCGTATTCCAAGTAGACTTTGAATTTTTTGTGCTAAAATAAAGTCAAGATAAGCTTTTTTCTCCCTACGAATTGCCCCCGTAGTATAGTTTCGGAGGTCTTTGTAGCTATCCCAATCTTTGAACGATTTAGTTTTTTTGAATTTGTTCATGGCTTTACCTCTTAAAATGAACATTTGCCTGATATTGTAAGTAAGCCATGGTGCAGGAGGTTTACTCACTCTCTTGGTCACAAGAGGAGCATGAATGTTAAATATATCTAGCATGTTATAGTTAAGAAAGTCGAGCATCTCATTAGTAGAATTCAAAGAATAGATGTGATCCCAATCTACAAGTCTTAAATCTGACTTGAAATCATTTGGTTCAAAATTTGAAAAGTCTCGAAAGGTTACCATCTTGGCTTTATTCTCCAAGGTATATGTGTTGATTTGACAAGACACGGCCATATGGTCAGATATATTGTCTTAATGTTGAAATTTGAGAAGTTGAGTTGAATAAATCAGTTGAAACTGCTGTAGTGAAAGGAGTCATTCTTGGAAAAGTGTTTGTAGTTTATCTGACCACTCTGTATGTTCAAACTGATTATCAAAGTCGATTTTCTTGGAATGCTCCAATCCATCATAAATCACCGTGATACGTGACTGAATTCAAAACATTTCCACACTTACCTGTTCATTCACACACAAAAACAATCGACTCAAATAGCAGAAACTTCGGTAAATCAAACTCTATTTGGATGTTTATAAAACACATGTACGAGTTACTTAATAATATTTATGTGTATACATATACATACATAACACAACAATTTGTATTTTGAACACAACAAGTAAAAATACAGTTTAATAAAATAGATACAAAAAAATTCGAAAATACAATTTCTAGGTCTAATTCTAACCACGATAATGTGATGGAAATAAATAAATAATAACCAATTTTAGAGTCGTGAGAAAACAATAAGTAGGCATATAATTAAGTAACAGGATTTTGCCAGCCGGAGATCATTTGTTTAAATAGTACAGGCTGGCTCAAAAACTAACAAACTGCGGAATCACCTATTCTAACAATTTCAGATTATTGGAGAATCAGAATTTGGTCTAAATAATAGAATTTCCCTACACAGAAAGTGTTATGTCCCAGACAAATATTTGTTTCGTAAGGCGACATAAACCAAATGTATCGACATAAAAAATTTCGAGTGGATTGAACATATTTTGACTCGAAGGAATTGCTCATTTCCCCCATTGAAACAAAAATTTATATGTATCTAATAAACCCCTTTTCTATTCATGGTTCAATATAAAGAAATAGGTGAAGCAAGCTAATTTGGCGGACAATTCTGCATTCAATAAACAATTTTTTTCGACTCCAGCAATATATTTATACTCGGTAATTTCTTCTATTTGTATAAATATTTCAACAAACCTTGTCAACTGTTTTTTCCATACATATATAAAGTGAAATTAAAATAAATGTTAAACATTTTTTGTCAATTTTTGGACATTTTTGTTTGAGGTTCAAAAACTACCATTGGCATTTTTTATTAAAACTACTGGCCAAGTTGAAGTCCATGAAACTCCTAGGGAATTTTTAATATTTTGACTTTATTCATGACCTTCACCTATATCTTGTTAATTGAAAATCGAATGTTGTAATATTTACATTTACTTCATCATTTATACGGCACAATAATTAAATTATGCTTTCGACAAGTGACAGAACCCTAGGTCTGGTTAGTACAGTGGTTGTATTATTTTAATGAAATTCGGATTTCTAGAGAAGTTTTTCAAGTATATTACAATAGTTTAGTGACTATACACCAAGCTGTATTATCATATCAACTGAAAAAATATTAACGAAAAATAAAATTTTGCATCAACCGTATACAACAAGCCACAGATATACAGGTACCTAAAAGTATTTATTATGTACATCAATTTGCAAAGTAGGAAATCAAAAATAACACAGGGAAGTTATGGCTTCATAAAGGGCAGGTCAAAATTAGGATGAATATATAAAAATATAAAATATAATTAAAATTTTAAATATGATTTCTAGTGCATTTCGGATGCTCAAAAGATATTGAAATAGTATTTTTTTCGTTTAGTTTTCTTCGAAATATCTGATATCTAGAAATATGAGTGTACTTATATGAGAATCAATCTGTATTTATGATTAATTTTTCAAAATGTCTGTATATATAAAAATCAATAAAATAAAATAAAATAATAAGTATTACAGAAAATGTAATCTCAGATTATTTGCAATCAGTTTTCATTATTTATTTTCATGGAAAATAAATAATTGAAAATATAATGTCGCTTCAAACACCAAAACATACAAATTACCAATTTTTCAAAACATTTATTTTTATTTTATTTCTTGATTAGGTCGATCTGAGATCCCATCTTGATTTTTTCAAAACAATTTTGAATGAGTAGGAATTTTTTTCTCACTTTTTTTCTATTTAGCGAAATAATGTTGCCAATAATTAAATAAAATAATGATCTAAACGTAACGGTTCAGCTAATTTTTTTTTCAAACATTTTGCCAAAATTGTAACTTCCTTATTAATAAAAATTGTTGGCGTTTCTAAATTAAAAACTGATAATGTTCAACATCTTTCATTTTTCACAATGTGCACCTGTATCACCAAAATTGAACAACATTTATAACAAACAATTGATAATAAAACATTTTAACAAAGTCAACTGGATGAATCTGACGTAACAAAAATTTTAAAAAGAAAAAAAATATTTGGAAAAAAGATAGATCACAGTTGAAAAAATATATAAAACGATACATACTATAAAAATATTTAATAGAATTAAAAATTTGAAAGTAATAGTCCATAGTTTTGACTCACCCCCTATTTCAATTTTCCCTACCTGCAATAATTTACTATACATTGAACTACAGGCAACATTGATTACAGAAATTTAAACATACCAACGACTTATGACCTAATGACAATATTACAGTCGACATATGTACAGTGTAAGTCTTAAATGCTGCATTTCAATGATTTTTCGTCATACAGTGAAGTCAAAAGCTACTCAGACGAAGTAGCAAATCTCGTGCTTTGCACCAGTTTCATTTGCACAAGCCCAAACTTCTTCAATAAAAAAAGGTATTAAAAGTCATTCAGTAAATTCACAAATTCAACAATCATAAATTTACTCTTTGGCACTGCAAAGAATGTTCTCCAGGATCGCCAAGTGTCCACACCCTAATTGAACTAAGTCATTCAAGCACTTATCGATTACATGGAACTAAATCGGGTGAGTTAGGTGGCTAAACCGTGGTGGTGACCTAGAACAACCCCGGAAAATGCCATAGGTCACTGATGATGTTTCAAAGTCCCATTAGCAGAAACGTGATGGTTCACAATGTGGTGCTGCGAATGCACCTGGTGGGGTGCGTGGTGATGCGAACCATGGTGGTTCTGGTTGTTGGTAGCCGAATTGTTGTTGTTCTGCTGCTGGGTCTGCTGACGCTGGGAGTTTTTTTTATTCTTCATTCGACGGTTTTGGAACCAGATCTTCACCTGCCTTTCGGTGAGGTTGAGATTTCGCGCCAGCTCCCAGCGCTTCTGCTTCGAGACGTAGGCGTTGAAGAGGAATTCCTTTTCCAGTTCGAGAGTCTGGTACTTGGAGTACGGTTTGCGTTTTTTCCGGACTGTTACCTGCCCGGTCCATTCCAGAGGGTTGGTACCCGCGCCACAAGGTACTGACACTCCCATGGAACCCAAGGAACCTGAAGCAAATAGAGATGGGGATGATCCCCACATAACTGTGAACAATTAATAATTCAACGAAAAAGAGAATTGGTGTCATGCATATCTTAGATTCTACAGGGGCAGGATGAATTGGGGTCGTTTTTGGTTACTGTCAATATTTTGCGAGAAGATGCAAAGGCACTATATTATTATTTGCATATTTGCATAATTAAATTATTATCCATAACAAAATCTTATTTTAGTACTGATATAAAAGTGAAAAAAATTACGGATTTTGACATTCTTCAATGATAGTTGGAATGAAATAAAATCATTTCCATCTTCATCAATAACTTATCATCAGGAACTTATTTGAGTGGACGAGCCATTTAATAATAATAAAAATAATAAATTTATTCAGTAGATACCCATGAAAAAGTTTTTATTTTCAAGTTTTCAGAGAAGTTTTTTACCAATGCGAGTTTCAACATAATTTTCAACTGGAATTCACCTACAAGTTGATACAATGCCATTCATTGTACAGGGTATATCGAAAAGTATGGAACCATTAAAAAAATTTCATCTCTCAAGAAACAAAAAAAACTTGTTGATAGAATTCCACTTTGTATTCTCAACAGATGTTTGATTTTAATTATTTTGAGAGACAACATATTTGAATTTTTTTTTACTTGCCTTGTATATATTGTTAGATTTTTTAGATTGATAAATTAATTGATAGTTTAATAATAATAATAATATTAATAATTATCATTTATTTCCTTAAGACAGTTACAAACCGTATGGAAAAAGTCAGCTGCTTACATTTAAAATGTAGATATACCTAAACACGTACAATAAAAAATAAAATAAAATAATGCTAAAAATTCCTGATTTTACCACAGATTCCTATGACAAGTATTCATCCAGTCTATAAAAACTTTGTTCCGTTAAAAATGATTTTAGCTTACGTTTGAATAATTCTTTCGTATAGCAATTTTTCACATTTGAAGGCAGAGCATTATATATTCTGGGAGCCATATGACTGGGAGATTGCTGAGTTATTTTAAATTTTCCGAATGGAATTGAAAAATCATTCTTCTTTCTTGTATTGACGCTATGATTTTGTTTGTTTCTCACAAAGAGACTGGAAAGAAAGCAGAGACTTCCATCATACCATAATTTACTCAAAAGTTAATATAATATCTCAGTCAATTTTTCATGTTATGTTTTCCGATTCAGATTTTTCAACTGCTGCTGTAAAACCTATAATTTAACATTTTGAACAAAATAAATATAAAAATAAAAGGTGGTTGAAAAAGTTTTTTTTATTTTTTACAATTTTCTTTTAGTTTTTCAACCTCCCAGTCTGAAATTAAAACACTAAGTCAAGAAATGAACTTCCTCCATAAAATCAAACTTCTACTTAATTTTTTTTTTATTTAAATATTAGCATTAGTAACATTTTGAAAAAATATACAGGGTATTGGGAAACATTTTTTTAATTGAAAAAATTTACATGGTTCTTTTTGTGTGTTTCAACCTTCCAAAGGTTGGAATAAAAAAAATATTCAAGAGAATCTATAAAAGGGTAAAAAGGCGACACTAAGTCAAGAAACGAACTCTCCCCATAAAGTCAATCTTTAAATTAATTTTTGTTGAAGTTGAATATGAGCATTAATAACATTTTGAAAAAATATTTAGGGAGATTGATAAAATTTACCTTTCCGTCTGAAAAAATATAATAATAATAATAATAATTAACGTCTTTATTAGTCACAAACTAAATATACATTTCTGTAATAAGAGAAGAGTAAAAGATAATCAAGTTTGGAGTAAAAGGCAAAGTTCAATTTACGAGGTGATAGAACAAATCACCAGTAAATTGTTCTTCCACTTAACCTTGTACGTCTCTTTGATTTGATGTAGTAGTTTTTATTCTGAATAAGCCTATTACATTTAGAAAATTCATATACATATGCCTGTTACGACTTATACCTAGATAATCAATAGATCATTTGGAGATGAGAAAATAAGAAATTGAGAGGGGAGGGAAAACGTGAATGAGTTTTATCTATTCTATACACTGTTGATGGAAAATACATTTTTTTAAATTGTTTTTGAAATTTGACAAAGTTCCTGCTTTCATCACTTGAGGAATGGAGTTATACACTTTACAGATCTGATAGGAGAATGACCGTTTAAAAAATTCTAATCTGAAATATGAATTCAACGAAATCTATACAAGTGTAAAAATCAAAAGACACTCAAGAAAACTGTCAAGAAATTAATTTTCTCCACAAAATCAAACTATCAATCAATAATGAAATTTTGTATATTAGGTAGAATATCAGCATTGATAATAATATGTATCATAATAATAATAATAATATGTATCAGGATAATTAAAATCCTCTCAAAACAAATCATGTCAACTATTTATTACCACAATAATATAACGGTTTATGAATCTGAAATAGAGTTCATTGCAAAATTGAAACACTTTTTATTGTTACATTTTGCAAGTAAGTGATTTTTTTTTCTAAATGGGCAAAAACAAGAGAAGCAATTAAAAAAAGTTGAACTTGGAAGTTTCTGAACCATACTAGTGAACCAAACATTTTTTTGAGTTTCTCCAAAATTAATGAATATTGAAATGATAAAATAGAAAGTGAAGAAAATACTGGTTACCTATCCTATTCAAAACTCAAAATTATTACATTTTCAATTTATCGGTGACCAAAAACACATAATTTGTTAAATTATGCATTTTCGAGAAATGCATTGGATGATCGGAAAGTTCTGTTATTAAGTCTTTGGTTTGTGATTTTTTTTGTGAGGCCATCAATCATATAGTATATTTTCCAAAATACAGAAAAAATTCATTGGGAATATTTTTTTACCATCTCATGATCCAATCAGATTCAGATTTTCATCAACATACTTATTACAGTAGGTATTTTGATATCGTGCACAAAGTTGACGAAAAAAAAGAGATAAAAAAATCAAAATACATTTTTCAATAACTGGAGGATATCTCAACATAAATAATTCAAATGATGAGACTATGACCTACCAGTAGGATGAAAATGTAAACATTGTGATGAATCAGTTTTATGAGGAACTCTTCGATATTCGAAATCTGAATAGTTCATTAAATGACAAGAAAATATAGTATTGAAGAATTTCTTCTCTATTTTGAAAAAACAGGTACTTTTTATTCCTGATAACTTTTCAAAAATTTCAAGAGAGAGAGATGAGGAGAATTATTATTCTCCAACACTTAGATTTTGCTACCAGAAATCATACTACCTATTAACGAATCGGAATAATAAACATGTATTTTACAATCGATAGTGGGTAAACCTTTTCCGAATTATAAATAATCAACACCTGGGGGCGTAGTATCGGGAGGGGGGAGGAGGGGGAAGCACAGGCCAACTCACTTCTTCCAAATTAATAAGAATATTAAGAAATTTGAATATACTCTCCCCCCTTTTCCGACCAACGCGCCGCCTCTGATTCTACCAAAACTACTACTACTACTACTACTTAAACTATAGAATGTGGAAGTGGTCAGCTGTTGCATCACGTGATTAGCGTATGACGGCACCCCAAAGGACAATCCATCAAATATCTGTGCTGATAGTTTCGCAACTCGCAATATCAAGGATAACTATAAAAAAAATAACAAAAACAAATGAACGAACGAAGACTGAGATGATCTAAACCCATATCGCTCGAGATGGATGCAACAATTTTTACTAGCAATAAAACTGACCTACCACAACGAAATTTGAAGAATTTAATAGCCCAATTGAAAACATTTATATCAGCGGCTCTTTCCCAAATCGCTACGTTTCACAAAACACGCAAGTTCACATATAAGCGAGTCTGCCTCTACAAACCAACAAAGAAAAACCATAAAATTAATGATGTCAATTAAATTTTATAACCTCTTTTACACGTCGTTATGATTTTTCGCATCCTACCTAGTGAACTTGAACTATGAGATATATTTCGAGAAACGGCTAGTATAATACTGGTGTTTCAAAGCTCGTATCGATCCAAATTGAAGGAACCGTGGCTGTAGGCACACCAGTATCACTCAAAGACGGGTTACCGACCCTAGAGCGATGAATTTGAATGCTAGCGCCATCTAGCGTGGTTACCGCCAAGCCAGGTAGTCGCGGTGTTGAAATAATCTAACAGAAAAGGTCAGGCGATAAAAAACTACCCAAAGGTTGAATTCGGAGTGCACGGTAAACCTAAACCACTCAAGGTTGAGTTCGGAAAAGTTGTAGAAGGATAGGTGAAGAAGGAATGTGTACAAATGCAACGAATTCATAACTTCTCTTACAAAACAAAACTGTTCATCACATTACCCTTACTTTTCCTTAACATTGCAGATGTGATCTCAAGATATTTGATATTATCTATACCAAATATCAACAAAACGTACGCCTACTGGAAAATTGTACTATACGGGGATGGTCAGAAATGAAGAATTGGCAAAATTGGTTTACCTTGAGGACTTTTAAATGCTGTTCGACTCATCATTTGGAGCAGTAAGGGAATAATCTATAGGATTAGATGTAGGTACTACGAATGAACTTTGGCAACACTGGGTTGGATATCAGAATAGAATTACTATTGAAATAAATGCAATGCAATATGGACGGGTTGTCACAATCCATATTTTTGGATAGAGGAGTTTTGAAGTAATTGATATTATTGAGAGTACCATACAATATTTGATTTCGGAGTCCAAGTTTGTTAAAATATTGCTGTTTGCATTTTATCTGTATATTAAATATCTACGTGTCTTTGATTTATACTCATGGCATAGTCAAAACATGAATAGAAGTTTGAAAAACATGGAATGCTTCTCTTGAACCCTGGAAAACAACTTTGAATGACAAATTTACTAGACAAAAAAAGTTTACAGAGTTTTTGTATGCCATATACAGTGTATTTCAAAAGCATCTACCAAAAGCAAATCTAGAGATCTGTCATAGGTAAGTCAATAACTGTTAAACATATTCTTCTACATCGACTGTTGAATGAAATAGTGCAAGAACAAAAGGAATATTGTCAGTTGATCGAAAGTATTGACGATTCCAAGGAACTGTCAAATGTCAGTGGAAAACTTGGAATCGATTTTACGAAGAAATAGTGCAAGAGAAGGCGAGTATAGTCAGCTTACCAGAATCCAGAAATTCAAATGTCAACTCACAGCCTTTACTAAACTACAAAATGTGTCTATCTCTTTTCAATGAACGATCAAATAGAGCAATGAACTCAAGCTGGAAGGGTTGACATTTGTACCAGATCCTCTTACGGAAAAATAGGCACATATAGTACTGATAATTAGAGCAAGTTGAAATGAATGCACAAATTTTACGCAAAAATAGTACAAGAGGAGGCGAATATAGGAAGCTTACAGCCTTCCTTGGCGAGCGACAAAATGTGTCCATCTCTTTTCAATGAACGATCTTATAGAGCAATGAACTCAAGCGACAAGGGCTGGTAGGGATGGTATTTAAGATACAGGTACCAGGCACTGTTACGAGAGTTTGGCATATACAGTATCGATATTACTAACAGGTTGAAATGAATGTACTAACTCACCTGGAGGGGGGTAAGGTGTAGACGGCACGGGCTCAGGTCCGTAGTTCCCGAGGCCGTAGCCTCTATCGTGAGCGTGAGCGAAGGACGCGCTCTCAGCCACCATAGCGGCCGCAGCGGCAGCCCTCCCCCGGTCATCGGAGGGCAGATAAGGGACGGCTTGGTGAGCATCCACGTGATGCCTGGAGGCGGACGAGTACGGCGAGTAGTTGCACCAGGAACTGCCGGAGAAACTCTGATGGCAGGACGACACCGCAGGATCGGCGCTGGGTCCCGCTGCCACGCTGCTGTACTTGTACTCTGGGGTTCCCGTGGACGCCGTCGCCGCAGGCGACCAGAAGGACAGCGGCGCCTTGCTCCGATCCCTGTTCCCCGAGGGGTCAGCGGCCAGGTTGTAGTAGGTGGGGGCGTTGTACTGGTGGTGGTTGAGCCCCACGGAGGGCTCGAAAGCGGTCTGGTGGTTGTCCGATGGCGAATACGACCACGGCTGCCCGTGGCCGTGCCTGATCACCCCGTCCGCACATTCCCCATAGCCCCCCGTCAGCCTCTTGGCGGGGATGTGCAGCGGGCCCACGGATCCGCTGTTGCTGGTCACGCTGGCCGGGGACGAGCTGCTCGTCACCGAGGTGGTCGCTGCCGGAGGCGGCACCGGACTCGTCATGCCGCTGTTGCTGATGGGCGTCGCGGCGCTCTGCGGGGCTGGCGGGGGGCTCTCTTCGTACAGGCTGCCGTTCATCATGGACCACCAGGCTACCCCGGTGGAAGATCCCGCTCCGGTGGCTGGTGATGATCCGGGAGGGTGCACATGGTCGTACAGCGTGGGGGCGGCGCAAGCCACGGGGTCAGCGATGGTGAGGATGATGGTGGCGGGGGGCGAGCACAGATCACAGCATCGGATGTATCAGGAGGCGGGCGCGCAGCAGGAAGTCGTCGGGGAAGGTTTATGAAAAAGAAAACACCACGATGAGGAGATGTTCAAAGTCCCCAACACAAAAATAAAGCTTGCTAAACTGCTACAAGGCTTGAAAATATCCACTAGCCCGCCTGGGGCTAACTTATAACCAGTAATTCGACACTTTCATCGGACTTGTCGTGTTCCCCACACTTTCCGTTCTAAGTTTCGCGAGCGAGTCGTGTTTTTCGAGCGGAGCGATCTGCGCCTAAGCGTCGAGTACAAGTTGCGGGCACACACTGAAGTCGTGTGGATCTCACGTATGTCTGTCGCTCGGATCGAGCACGCGCCTGCGATCTGGCGGTGTAGGCAGCAAACGTTGCGACGTGTCTCCGCGGTCGAGCAAAGACGTACGGGACGGTCACAGTGGGCCGTGGAGCGCGGGATCGTCGCGACTCGGTTCTTTGATCGCTTCGCGGGTTGCCGTTGGACTTTGGATGTCGCAGTGGAGCTCGGATCGAGCTTTGAGCTTTGGAGGATCCCGCACGAGCTTTGTGAAAAAGTATTCCTCTAGATTTTGCTCTTGGCATAGACTAAAGGCGGCCTTTTGCCTCAACTTTTTTTGAAAGAAGTGCTGCTATTTCTACAGGGTGTCTCCAAACTTAACGTCATCCTTTGGAAAGCTGATAGTTTAGCTCATGACTGACCAGAATATCACAATATAACCTTAGTAAAATACTGATAGTTTTGGAGATACCACGATAAAGAATATTACACTGCATACACAGATGTCTTCTCATTGGTCATAATCTGCAATCAGGATACAAAAAAAACTAAAAGCAAATTGAAAAGACACCACTGAGGAGGTAGCAAACTTCTTCAATGGACGCGATCTCTTTTTCTATGCAAATAAAACACAAGTGATTAGGATTCGGAATCGTCAGAGACTTAAAGAAAATTTGCAGATTCAAATAGAGAACTTCTCTTCAATTCACGCAAATTTTTGAATGGGAAACCTTAGTGTCAGCAACTGATTTCAATGTTAAGGCTTCACTGAAATCTACGTACTGTATTTTGGAAAAACATGAGCTTTTGAATCTATCCTATGCTCAGATTCAATCTAGACTAAAAAATGGCATTTGCTTCTGAGGCAATCCACACTTGCTCACGATGTTTTTATCTTTCAGAAACAAATATTGAGGTGAATTTTCCAAATACCACGTATGGGTACTTGTAAAAATATTTTCAAGTCATTTCTTAGTTTGAATTATGCTTATATGTTATCCAAAATAAAAGTGAATTCTTCTTGAATATGAATATTTACTAACATAATATAAGACAAAAAGAAGACATACATGTAGACAACAAAATTCAACATTTATTCATTAGTACCTAATTTTCTTGGATCAAATTTTTTTAACAATCTTCCAGAGGAGACAAAATCTTAGCTAAAACTTTTTTAAAAATACTTAAATTGTTTGCTAGTTTTTAGTTTTTTCATGTGCATGGCATCACACGTTAAAATGTAAGGGCTGCGTCTTCCCTAGCTCACACAAGTCTCTCGAAGACTTCCGAGGGTTGCGCGAAGGGGTGCAATCGGTTGACGGAAATAACAATTTTTTACAGTTTTTTTATGTCACTGAGTTTTGTGATATAAAATCACATTTTTAGCTGTATTCTATGAATATTTTATTTTATTTTACTTTCCTGTTTTGTAAATTATTTTGACAATTGCTAAGTGTATATGTCGAGAGGATGATAAAGAGATTGACGAATATTTTGAATATTTGAAAAGTTTGTAATATTTTTTTCACATTGGTGCGTCGGAGTTCTAGGTAGGTGGATGATAAAATAGCACTGCATTTCTTAAATTCTTTATTCCAGTGACGATACAAAAGAGTGGAAATTGAGGCCCTTTCACCGTAAATAAAAAAAAAACTTTAGAAGCGACAAGACATTCAGATTCTGTTTCTTTTCAATTAAAAGCTTTTTTTTTACAATAACAAGTCTTTATTTAACTTGACCTACAAGTACAAAAAATATGTATGTACCTATGTGACGGAAATTTTCACTTATTATCTCCCAAGTGCTTGAATTATTGCCGGTAATTTTTCGAGTACATGGATAAATTTCCTGCAAATTAATCCAAGCACGCGGGGGATTTGGTAAGAAAATTTTGCACCAATATATATTAAATTTCATCTGACTTGGAGATTATATTTAAGACAAAACAAGTTAAAACATCAGTGGGCCATGATTGGTTTTTGTTGACACAAAGACAGATACGCATTCGTATATTGTGGCGGTGTGTTGAAAATATAGTCTATCAGACAAAAGCGGAAAGTGCTTTGCTGGATAAAGCATAAAAGCGCTTTACAAGTCTACTAGACGGTCCAAATTACAGACCACTGATCCGCTTCAAATAAATCCAGGGGGAAATAAAACGCTTTATTTATCTGTAGCTGCTGGAAGACCTGTCAGCAGTCTATCACGTGAAACGTAAAAGTGGCTGCAGCCCCTGCATGCTGTTAGACGCACCCATTGACAGCTTAACCACTAACCAGGAAGCAGTTAAGCTCAATTATCTAGTTCGTATTGTTGTTACGTTGTTTTCAGAAGAAGAATATTGCAGAGAATACTTATATACTATAATTAGATAAGAAATGATGGAAGAACAACAAAAATAGAGATTACGCATATTGCGAAGAACTTTGCGAAGATAAAAGAAGTCACCCATGATTGGAATACTTGAACAAAAATGAGAAATCAATCAGCGTAGTGCTGAGAAAGCGCCTGGAAATTTCAACCAGGCTTTCACGAAAATATAAGTTGAATAAAATTGTTTCAAATATTAAATTCACGTAGTCAAGTATAGGTAGACATTTGATTGGAATAATTCTACTATCGATGGAGCTATATTCATTGCTGAAATGCAAGGGGTCCTAAAAGTTTTTTCAGACACATTCGAAATATCTATTTAATAAATAATTATGAAATAATATGATATTTCATGTGAAGAAGTAAATTCCATTCGTACATAAAAGCAAACTGTCAACTATCACATATCAAATATCTGACAGAAAAATTTGGAGGATAAAAATTTCCGGAAATTTTTTGGGTTGCCATGGCAACTAAATAAAAACAAATTTTTTGATTGGCTAAAAAAGCGAGGTGTGAAATTTTTAACGTAATTTTGACCCACTTCTAGTTGCCCGAATACCTTGAAATTTTGCAGGTGTTGATAATTTTGGTGCCAAAGCATTATAAAAACTTTCTGTTGGAGTAAAAAAAAATTGGCGGCTATAATATGGTGGAGGAGTTTGGTGATTATGGTCAGATCGATTCTAAATTGGTATGTAGGGGTTGTCAAATTTGTTAAAATTTCATAAATTCAATCTGGCGACTCCAAGATGGATTCAACCAGGTTTTCACGAAAATATAAGTTGAATAAAATTGTTTCAAATATTAAATTCACGTAGTCAAGTATAGGTAGACATTTGATTGGAATAATTCTACTATCGATGGAGCTATATTCATTGCTGAAATGCAAGGAGTCCTCAAAGTTTTTTCAGACACATTCGAAATATCTATTTAATACATAATTATGAAATAATATGTCATTTCATGTGAAGAAGTAAATTCCATTCGTACATAAAAGCAAACTGTCAACTATCACATATCAAATATCTGACAGAAAAATTTGGAGGATAAAAATTTCCGGAAATTTTTTGGGTTGCCATGGCAACTAAACAAAAACAAATTTTGTGATTGGCTAAAAAAGCGAGGTGTGAAATTTTTAACGTAATTTTGACCCACTTCTAGTTGCCCGAATAACTTGAAATTTTGCAGGTGTTGATAATTTTGGTGCCAAAGCATTATAAAATCTTTCTGTTGGAGGAAAAATAATTGGCGGCTATAATATGGTGGAGGAGTTTGGTGATTATGGTCAGATCGATTCTAAATTGGTATGTGGGGTTGTCAAAATTTGTTAAAATTCATAAATTCAATCTGGCGACTCCAAGATGGAGGACAAGTTTTGTTGTCATGGTCCGATTCTATTCAAAATTGGTGTATGGGGATTTTTGGAGTCGGAGATACATTGTCAACATTAGAAAATCCAAGATAGCGGCTCCTAAACATTTGCCTGGAGGACTAATAAAATTCAAATGAATTTTGTTTAATTCTTTCATATAAGCTTTTATTCAAATGCACTGAAAAGCAAAATATATACCGGGTGGCTACGGAAGTATTGCCTACGGAATATCTCAGTTATTGTATGAAGTAGGTTTGTGAGATTTGGAGCGTCGATATAATGACATAAGAGCTAGAATTTGAGCATATTGACATGTCGAAGTTAACTTCCGGTCTGACCGAAAGTAACATCAACTTTCTTATTTTGAATGGAAACCCTATTTTTTTTCTTTTCGCTTTATTCAGCATTCAATTCCCTTTCTAATGACATATCACAAGTTGGTATCTAACCAGAAACTAGATCAGAAAAAAATTATTATTGAAATTCATCGAGTAGGCCGTGGAAGCAAAATGAAAGCCAAAAATTGAAAAGTTGGCTATGGAAACCATACGTCACTTGATAACAGTTGCTACTACTGTGATATTTTATTTTCATTCGTCGGCGTTATAAAAAGCCGCCAAAAAAAATATTGGAAAAATTGGGAAATAAACAATACTCTGTAGGTCCATAACTTAAATAGGAACATACAACTTTTTCTTGCCTGTACTATTCAGCATAACCATTCCTTTCTAATGATATAATAGAAAATAATTTTTTGAACTGAGATACCGAAAAATCCAATTATTATTCTTCAAATAACAAAACAGATTATCGCCATACGCAAAAATAAAATTAAAAATAATGTGGAATGATAAATTATATCCTGTAGGTTCTAGGTTAAATAGGAACATAAACGTACTTGGTCTGTGCCATCGTCCATAGATATTCTAATATCTACCTATGGACGATGTTTGTGCTATTCAGAATAATCATTCCATTGCAATAATCAATCGAACCAAAATATTAACAAGTAGGCTGATTAAGATGTATTTTGGAATTAAACAAAAAAGAAATGAGAGCTGTCACGAACGCTGCTATCCATAATATTTTGACGTTCGAAGTAGTGTTTTTGATTCTGCCATTTTAAAAGGGTTTGTAAATCGAAATCAGTTAGTGGAATAACCGAACAAATTGACATGCTTCTCATTTATGGTGAATGTTTAAAAAATTCTTATGCCGCTGAACGATTGTATTTAGAGCGATATCCAGGGAGGCAGCAACCGTCAAGAAGGTATTTCCAGTGGCTTGAAGAAAAATTAAGAACTGAGCCGTGATGTTCACGAAGACCAAGAAGCATTTGTTATTAATGAGGAAACTGAAATTAATGTATTAGCTTTAGTACAATATGATAGCACAATTTCTTCAAGGCAGATTGGCGCCGAATTAGCTATAAGTAAGGACTCTGCTAGGAAAATTTTGAAAAAACATCGATTGAAATCCTTCAAGTATCAGTTGCATCAACATTTGTATGAAAATGACGGTGAAAGGCGCCAGGAATATTGTAAATGGTTTCTTCGACAAAATGCTGAGAATCACCTATTTAACTATTATATCTGGTTTACGGACGAGTCAAGATTTACCAACAATGGATTATTTAACAGGAATAATACAAGGTAGGTACTGTACTTTATTTGGATTATTGTCGATAGTCGAAGTGTAAAGTGCTAAAAGTGTGAACGGTCTTTTGTTCCAGGTACTGGGCGATAGCAAACGAGCACCGGTTTCGACAAGGCGGCTTCCAGGAGAGATTTGGTGTGAATGTTTGGGCAGGAATAGTTGGAACTCATATTGTTGGCCCCATTCTTTTTCAAGGCCAACTAACCGGAGAGAGATACTTTAATTTTTTAACGAATGAAATTGCGGAATTCTTAACAACCTACCAGCGGAAATAACTGAGAGAATGTACTTCCAGCAAGATGGCGCCCCTCCGCATAATTGAAGAATAGCGAGAAATTATCTTCAAAATCGCTTTCAAGAGAGACTTATAACAACCCATGGTCCAGTCAGGTGGCCACCAAGGTCACGTCATCTTACTCCGTGCGACTTTTTTCTATGGGGGCATCTTAAAAATAGGGTGTATTCCACACAGCCTACAACTCTACATGAGCTAGAAGTAAAAATTCGTAGAGCTTTCCAAGATATCACGCCCCAAATGTTGAGAAACGTTTTACATGAAAATATCACCAGAGTCAATAAATGTATTGACGCTGAGGGAATGCATTTCGAACATTTGTTTTGAATTTATTTTATCTTTAATCCTATCAATTTGAATTTTTTTTTCGATAAATCTGTTTTTTCGTTATTTGAAGAATAATAATTGGATTTTTTGGTATTTCATTTCAAAAAATTACTTTCTATTATATCATTAGAAAGGAATGGTTATGCTGAATAGTACAGGCAAGAAAAAGTTGTATGTTCCTATTTAAGTTATGGACCTACAGAGTATTGTTTTTTTCCCAATTTTTCCAATATTTTTTTTGGCGGCTTTTTATAACGCCGACGAATGAAAATAAAATATCACAGTAGTAGCAACTGTTATCAAGTGACGTATGGTTTCCATAGCCATCTTTTCAATTTTTAGCTTTCATTTTGCTTCCACGACCTACTCGGTGAATTTCAATAATAATTTTATTCTGATCTAGTTTCTGGTTAGATACCAACTTGTGGTATGTCATTAGAAAGGGAATTGAATGTTGAATAAAGCGAAAAGAAAAAAAAAAGGGTTTCCGTTTAAAATAAGAAAGTTGATGTTACTTCCGGTCAGACCGGAAGTTAACTTCGACATGTCAATATGCTCAAATTCTAGCTCTTATGTCATTATATCGACGCTCCAAATTTCACAAACCTACCACATACAATAACTGAGATATTCCGTAGGAAATTCTTCCGTAGCCACCCGGTATATATATATGAGATATATATATAGATGTTTGAGGATGTGTAACAGGTTCAAAAGCTTCTTTCTCGCTTTTGTATTTGAACAGAAAACTTTGCTCTGCATGTTTTTGAATATGTAACTGACAGAATAACCTTCATCACACATCTAAAGAAATTATTCATCACATTTGAGTGACATTGAATAAAATCTGGTTTAAAACAAATTAATGACATAATTTTTTTCAATATCTAGATAATCGCTTTTATGGCTGAACAAACTATTTCTTCATTTTCAAATGATACTTTCCCATTTACAGCTCCAAATAAGAGTTTTACAGTTCGCTAATAATAATAATAATAAATTTTACTGGTCTATTATATCCATTTTGAAAAATGAATGTGTAATTCATAGTAAGTGTGGAAAATTAAATACAATAGTTGATATTGGCTGTGATGCTCCAGTGCCAACGAGCCTAAATATCACCTGTACAAATCGGAAATTATGGATTGAACAACTCAAAAGTGGAGTGATAAAAAGCGATAAAAACTACTTTAAAGAAGCGATTTCAAAAAATTATAGTCGAAAAATAGAAAATAATTTAAAATACAATAGAAAATAATTTAAAATTACCCATCCTCCATTGAGACTCTAAATTCTGAAAAGCATTGCTGCAATGTGTGCAATAAAATAATCCAGTGGCATGGTCATCTGAATACAAGAATTTCGGTAAGTGACATTCGACCAAATCGTAGATTATCAAGAGAAATATTTGTGTTTTCGATGTGACGTGTTCTCATAGCAGAGGGCTGACTGTAAGGCTTTTTTTGAAATCGCCATTAGAGCTGTTAGGTCTACATTTATTTGTTGACAGGCTATTCTTCGACCTCACAAAAGCTTTCGATTGCCTAAACCTAAATCACACCGAAACTAAATTATACTCACTGGGAATTCGTGGAAAGGTTCTTAAATGGTTGATGTCATATCTGAACCATAGGAAAATCATTGTGAAACTCAGTGGAGTCCGACCTGAAATGAACAATGTTGACTTAGGCGTCCCACAAGGTTCTATACTGGGTCCACTAATATTTCTGATGTTTATCAATGACCTTCCTGACTATATAGAAACTGACTGCTTGGTTTTATATGCCGATGATGTATCTGTAGCATTCCATGGTGAAAATCAACGCGAACTTGATAACAAATTTAATGTACTCTATAGCAGATTCAGTGACTGGTGCCACACCAATCGATTAATAGTCAATCATACGAAAATCATCGTTATGCAATATTCCATTAATAACAATAATCATATACCCACAGATATCAATATTCATAATGCAAAAATGAACATTTCGCATAACACCAAATTCTTAGGAACGTTTCTAGATTCAAATCTATCATTTAAAAGCTGCATACATCATATCAGTAAAAAAGTTAATAGTGGATTTTATGCCATCCTACAGATGAAAAACATTTTTGATAGACATCAACTAATTAACATTTATTATGCATTAATATATTCCCATTTAACATATAATATAACGGTCTGGGGAAATGCAGTTTCATCTCAAAGACTGCTTATATCACAAAAAAGGATAATACGATTAATATTTGGATTGAAACGTACTGAATCATGCAAGTCATATTTCATCGAAATCAATCTTCTTACTGTACCTTGTATATACATCATGAGATCTATACTACTAATAAAAAGGAAACTTTCTAATCTATTGACAAATAGCGATAATCACAACTATAATACAAGACACGGCAATCTTCTACAGATACCAAGCCATAAAACAAGATTTTTCGAAAACGCTCCCTCTTATGCTGGAATACAGCTATACAATAAATTACCAGATGAAATTGTTAGTGAAAAGAATTATAATATTTTCAAAAATAAATTGAGAAAACTCCTAGTGAGAAAATGTTACTATAAAGTAAATGAATTCTTAGGAGAATGACAATGATATCGGTATATTTCTGTTTTGTTGCTGGTTTAATATTTGTGTTAGCTTCTACTTGTGATATTTTTTAACCATTTTATATATATATTTTTGTCCATATATTAAAATTTCTGCTTTTTTATAAATAATTTTACAATGACCAAATGAAATTATTTTATTTGTATATCCACTATATATTTTATTTATATATTTCATTAATGTAATTTTTAATATATATACAATGCTGACTATTTTATACTGACTCTTCCAATATCATGTAACAATGATCTTAATGGAAATAAAGAATTATTATTATTATTATAATGACAGATTTTTCGTCAAAATGTTTATAAAATTTGGTTGTCATTCACGTAGCTGTGGATATGTGTGTATTGCAAGCATTCTGTAACCTGCGGAGTATATATTACAAATAGGACAGGGCCAAGGTTGGAGCCTTGTGGAACACCGAACACGTCTTATTATCTGTTTATTTGTTGAATTATAGGCAAATAATATTTTCATCTTGACAGCTTTGCTTTTGAAAACTGAATGTATTCAGGATAAAATTAATTAATTTAAATTCACTCATACCTCAATTGAGACTCTAAATCCTGAATAGTATTGCAGCAATGTGTGCCATAAAACAATCCAGTGGCATGGTCATCGTAACACAGGCATTTCGCTAAGTGACATTCGACCAGATTTACGCTTCCAGTTCAGAGGTAACTCCGCCAAATCATAAATCAGAAAAAAGTTTATTATGCTAATTAAATAAGCATTAAGCTGAGTTATGACCAATATAAAGCCACTTAAATATCTGTAAACAATAGTTATAATAAAACCGCTTAACACAACGTTTATAACAGATACTAATGTTGTGAATTCGTATAGTTTTTCGGAGTTTCTTTCATTATACATGGTGACCCAGAGTTAACCCGCCAAATTTTCAGGGTCGGTTTTTTAGGCAAAAATGAGATTTGAACGGATTTTAAAAAAATGCTGGTCGTTTTGAGCAGTTTTTGTAAATGTTTGTTTTTCCGTTTTATAGTTAATTAAAATAAGTGAAGTCCTAATATCAATTACTTGGATTCTTTTTTCCTGTTGCATGCATGGAAACGGTTTTTAAGTTGTTTCTCAAAAATAAAAGCGAGATAGACAAAAATATTGTATTTATAATTGCTTCATTCTGAAGAAAATTAAACCTACAAAAACACAGTGGAGTACAGTAATTTGTCCTGATATCTTTCATATTACCCTGTGGGACGCCACTGTGATTGATATTTTATTATAAGTATAATGAAAGAAGGCCCTTATCATGGCATATAAACTTGCCAGGTTTTATCAAAATCGACAAAAAAGTTTTTAAAAAATTAATAAAAACAATTTTTTTATAAAAACGTATTTCGAAAACGACGTAAGTTAGGACACATTTTTATAGGAAAAAAGTTTTATTTTTACCTAAAAAACCGATCCCAATATTCTGAATTATCGATTACCTGAAATATGTCATCAGTAACGTGAAGAAGTTCCGTGGTAGAACTATGACTTAAGCGAAAACCTCATTGAATTTGTAGCGAGATGATTATCATTAATAAATTGGCTGAATTGTTTTGCAAGAATTTTCTCCAGTAGTTTTGATGAACCCGCCAAAATGATAATTGGTATCAAATGAGAAAGTTGAAAATTTCACTTTGCAATTTTCACGTTTGAAAATAGGCGACGTGTGTCGAAAAAATCCAAGAGAATCTAGGAAGAGACCAAGATTCTATGCATTCTTTTGTATCTTTAAATGGCAGACATAGATAATCGAAAGAAATATTTATGTTTTTAGTGTTCTCATGGCAGAAGGTTGACTGTGAGACAATTTTTTTTTGAAATCGCTATTACAGCTTTCAGGTCTACATTGATTCATTGATAGGCTATAATGTTCATAAATTTGGGTGTCATCCACGTAGCTGTGGATATGTGTGTATTGCAAACATTCTGGAAACTGTGAAGTATATATTACAAGAAGGAGAGGGCCAAGGGTGGAGCCTTGTGAAACACCGTTCTTTGAGGTAGTTTGATATCCGGTTATTCAGAATAAATAACACATAAGAACCTATTAGACGGATAATTGTTCAGCAGCTTTACATCATGAGAAAATCCAATATTTGATGATAAACACAAAAGAAAGGGGATGGTGAATTCTGCCTTCGAATAGTCTTTGGAATACTTTCAACATAGCTGTGGTGCAGCTATGATCTGCACGAAAGCCTTACTGAGAGGGAGGTGGAAAATTGAAAGAATGAAGGTTATTCCTCAACTGAAGGTTGACGATTTTCTCAAACATTTTAGAAGGAGTACATAATATACTTATTGGACGAAGATCGTTGAGGTTTTGTGGAAGTTATTTTGGCAAAGGCAGTATGGCAGCAGGAATGGAAAACAGTACAATAACAATAAAACATGAATCCCTTCCATGAGAGGTTATCTTGTACAATGGAAAATAGCGACTAAACTCCAACGTTCAGTCGCAGATGATTCCACAACTGACTTTATGAACATCCTGTTCATATTTTCAATGAAATCAGTACAATAACATATTGACAGTAATTTTATCAGGACCCACTGTGTTAGATTTTACAGAGAGCAGATTTCAAAAGTGATTTTCAAATGAAGTTCAAGTTTCGTCCACTTTATTGTGTAATGATACAGGGTGAGACGAAAAGACAAATTCTTGAAACTCTATATTCAAACGAAATCATGGGATAAGACTCATTTTATTTCTGTTGATACAAAAGCTATGAATACATCGAACTTTTCAGATTATATTTCTCAGTGTATAATAATAAATAAATCTTATGTTGCACGTTAAATTACACAATAGGAATCTGATATTGCACAAGGCATTTTTCAATCGGGCCCTTTTAAAAACAACAACATGTTTGAAATACAAGATACTGATGAAATAATAAATAACATAATTAGAAATGCAGAACATTAATCATACATTGCATACAAACAGGTTTCTAAAACAATGTGAGAATTGGAAAAATTTGATTTAAAAAAAATGTATAATCGATATTATCGGCAGTATATGACTTGTAAGATGGTCAGTTCTTTATGCGTCTACATGGTTAGACAAAATACAATGATCTATGATCAAGAGAAATCTACTCGCAGAAAATATTTTCGATAATTTGCGTTCGAAAAGAAATCTAATGGAGAAAGTTGCTTCTTTTGACCTTGAAAATGATATAACCAAAATTCTGACGTGCCCCAGAAATGCAAATATTCAGTGTCGTGTCCTTGGTATACTAGTAGGGTAATTATGGTAATTCTAGGGTGTTTCAAAGATGTAACTATTTTTATGTATCTCAAGAAAAATACAACGAAAGAGCACTGATGACTTGGGTGCAATCCTGAAGTTTGAAGACTTTTGTTGGCCGTTTTTTTGGTAGAATCATGTGGTGTTCTGGAAAAAGCATATTATTTCTGCTCAGTTGTGGAAGTCTTCCAGAGCTCATCTGGTGCCAAACCTCTCAGTATGTGATCTCAGAGACTGTCTGACAGAATTTTTCTTAAATCGAAAACTCTAATTTAACCTGAATTTTTACCCCTTAAAATTTTGAGACAGAGACAAGAGATCTTTAAGAATTTGTTATGTTTCTTCTACAGAAAATCATATAACTTCTGGTAATCTTTCAGATAATTGAAAACAGACATTCGATATGCTTTGGAATGTAATGTAATGTAATACCCAAATACGTTCACGAGGATTTTGATTATAATAGTGGCATAAATTGTATAAAAGAGAGTATAAAGCAGGCATCACTAGCGATGTTATTCCACCTACATGAAATAACAAGTAGGTTTAGATTGTACTTCGAAGAATCTCATTTCGTTTTGTAATTAATGACATCTTTGATTTATTCAACAATCACGTTTAATTTGCAGTTTCTATCTTGAAACTAACTGTTTCTTAAGAATAGTGAAATCTCAATTACGAGATGACAAAATAAATAACTTACCAAAACAAAACCCTCATGTTTTATTTCACTTACACGACGGTGATTACGAGTAGTACAAAGATGCTTTTATGAGCATGTTGTAATGTATAAAACGAAGCTGACTTGAGAATAATTTACATGTACATTTCAACCAGCCTAAGGACCCTTGCATTTTATATGAGCGGATTTGAATACCGTTACTTGCAGCTGCAATTAGCAATTACCTTGATAAGATTTTTTTAAATCGGTGAAAAATACCCATGTAAATTTATTCAGGAAATTAAGTTCTCGTAGTCCGTTGAAAAGTTTTTCAATTCGAACTCAATTATCTTCAATCTTCAGTAGTTACAATATCGTTAGCAGGCATGATAGAATAATCTTTTCTGCGGACTCAGGCTTGTATCACCCATAAATATCTTTCAACACCGAGTTTTTCATGGAAGTCGCAATAGTGGGTTTTAAGTATAAAACACGCGATCAAAGTTTGCAATCACTTGGTGTTTAAGCAGGTGTTCAAAGTTGTTGTTTTTTTTCAGTGCTTCTCGTGGATAAAATGGATGAAGAAAAAGCTTATTTCTTGTATAATGCCATCAAAACCGTCCTGGTCGTGTTTACTTTGTTTTCCTTTCGCCTTTATTGATGATATTGATATAGCTGGATTCATTCCAGAAGCCTGACTATTGAATTCATCAGTCGTTTATTTTTTCTATTAATTCATTAACAAATTTAGAGTGCTAACAGAACATAATTTCAAAAATAGCATCGTCTATAAAATTAGTGTACAAAGTTATTTTCACAATAATAAACATAACTAACAACGTAAAAAGCTTATGGCAGTAACACAAGTTTGTAACTTAAAATAAGATATGCAATGTTTTTATATTTATTACAAAATACAAGAAAAGAAACACTAAATTGTCCTATTGTTGCGAATTTTTTTTGTTATCAAAAATGACACTGGTACAGAGAGAGATCGAGGAAATGTTGAAAGATTTGTTGAAACCATTATATCCTTTTTCATAATCAATTGATGTGAAGTGAAATAGCTCTTGAAGCAAAACAGAAATCCAAGTGAAAACTCAGTTTCATGAGCATCTTAAAAGAGAGAAACCTTTGGCAATGGTTCCCACATGGCTTTTCAATAGTAATATCCCGACAAAATGCTGAATTTTCAAAAAATACTTTCACCTTGCTGTCACGAAAACTGTGTTGCTTAGAAACACCACGAGAGCTTGCTCGAGTGGTGTTTCGTACAGCAACACAGTTTGAGAAAATTTTATTTTCTATATTATTTCCAGCTACCTGAATTATTTCCGGAAAGATGTTTTCTTGTAGCATCCTCAAATATCGAACTCTGTTCAAATTTTCTCTCAAGAAATATGGACCTATGATACGGTTGCCCAGTATGCCAGCCCAAACATTAACTTCTTGGATGTACTGAGTATGTGTTTCCCTGAACTCATGGGGATTTTCAGTGCTCCAATAGCGGTGATTATGTCTATTCACATGTCCATTCAAGAAAAACGTGCTCTCATCACTGAAACAAATGTTACTCACGTGAATTCTATTTTGACGAAGTTTCTCACTCATCAGATCACAGAACTGAGCTTTACGATCAGGATCGTCTTCAGAAAGTTCGTGAACCAGTTTCATTTTATAGAGATGTAATTAGTATTTTATGTACTGTCGAACGTGGCATATCATTTTCATCCGCTAATTCAGTTGTGGATTGTTGAGGGTTTTCTTGAAGATCCACCAAGATGTCAATCTGCTTGTTTGGAGAGTGATGGTCGTCCACTTTTCTTCATATTACTCAGATTCCCAGTTTGTACAAATTTCCTAATGAGTTCTCTTAAATATTTTCTGTCAATGGGATTGCCTGGATACATCTCATTGAATAATCGCACAGCTGCATGAGCATTCGCTTGAGACTGGTAGTAAACTTTAACAGCAATAACTTTTTCCTCTACTGTACGATCGCTCTCCTCAATATTAAAAACTGGTGAAGTGCAAGATTGAGTTAACAACTATGAGTTGTGATAAGGAAATTTCTTATTTATACCTTTACACAGGTACCATATTATAATGACTAATTGATGGATTGTTCTAATTTGAGTAATTACTTTTAATTAAGGGATGTTATTATAACTGATTGCCCCGATTACCTGGGTCGATATTAATATTATTCATTTTGCTTGATGATCTGTTTGTTGATAGTAAATCAATTACAGAATACTTTTGTAAAAGGTTCCTCAGAAGATTTGATGATTTTTCCAGAGCTAAAGTATCCGAAGGATCCTCATAGCAGAGCTCTAACGTTTTGTTTTGGACGAATATTTTTGTTTAAAATTCTGTTGTTGTGTAGAGAATTGGAATGCAATTCAAACGATGTATCACTCGACCCCCATAGCCTTTAAAAAAAAATTAAATGGCCGACCGACGTCATTTAAAAAAAAATATTTTTTTTGTTGTCAAAAAGAAGCTTATGAACTACCATTGAACCAAAAAAAATCAAAACAGAATTCCAATCCGTTCAAAAGTTAACATTGGTGGGGTTACTCTAAGAGAGTTCTTACATTATGTACCGCCATTTTGTTTTGAAAGTATATTTTTGTTTGAAATTTTGGAAACGTATAGAGCATTGTAAGACTTCGTATGAGGTATCACTCGACCCCCATGCCATTTGAAAAATTCTTTCAAAATGGCGTTGGGCCGCCATTTTGAAAGATAGACAATTTTTTTTAGAAAGTAGCTTATGAACTGCCATTCCTCCAAAAAAAATTTCATGCGAAAATTCCAATCCGTTCAAAAGTTAACAGGGGGGGGGGGGTTACTTTATGGACACACTGTATACTGAGATTTAATGAACAAATAAATACTTTACCTATTGATGTGGACTGATAAACATGAAAAAACCGCAATGATGTCGGCTGTCAAAGCTACGAAAATGTACTGATTAATAAAAAAAAAATTATTTGAGGTGCTATGTAAAAGACGAGTAATACGCCTGATAATTACTTGAAAGAAAAGACGCAATTTTCAAGTAAATAAAATGGAGAGTCATCCAATTCACGGAAAGCTGCAGTATTTTTTGATTTAATCACTTTTCTGAACATATATCTGCTATGAATGATTGCAATAAATATTGATTGGAAAGGTAAAACTATTTTTAAAGACGTTAGTTTTTCTATCGAAATATAATACCATGTGATTCAAGAACCTTGAAACCGATACGAAGGTGTTCCCCCAATTGAATCAAAAAATAATTTCAGCTATGGTATTTAAAGAGCACTGCAAATTCGCTGTTATTGCCGATTCACTGTTTTTGCCGATGCACAGATTTTTTTAGGCTCATTTTAGAGAGTAAAAAGTGAATACGATTCATTTCTTCACGTTTGCATTAGGTCAAGTAGTTGCTAGATACCTGTTGTGGTTGAAGTATTTACGAATTGTTGACTTTACAATTTATTATTATGGTGTATTCAATTGCAGACAGAGTGGAAATCATTGAGCTTTTTTCAAAAACGATGAATGTGGAAATCGGGTCGCGGAGTTGTTTAACCAACGGCATCCTGACAAACATGCCTCTGGAAAAATTGTTCGCGACTTGGTGAAAAAATTTCGGGAAACAGGTTCAGTTCATAACAAAAAGAGAGAGCTTGAAAATCCAGTACTAAATGAACCTATGGAGATAGTAGTATTGGGGCAAGTTGATCGTCGCTTGCAATTTTGCGAAATTATGAGTGCGAGCGTTACACAATGGTAATTTTCTATTCAATGTGTGTTTTTCGGACGAGTGTTCCTTCTTCTTCCATGGTTTGACACTAATCCAAGGATTTTGTAGGACCTTTTTTCCTTCCTGGAAATTTAACAGGCGATATGTACTTGGATTTACTACATAATGCCATCGACCCAGCTGTAACAAATATCATTGAGAACGATCCCGCATACCATGAACAGGAACTGATTTTTCAACAAGACGGAGCTCCTCCCCATTATTCCCAAAATGTGCGCAATTATTTACATGACACATTTCCAGGACGATGGATAGGACGACGGGGTCCAATAGAATGGCCACCTCGGTCACCCGACTTAAGTCCTTTAGATTTTTATTGTGGGGACACATCAAAAGCCTTGTTTACAAAACACCACCAGACACATTAGAACAGTTGCGACGAAGAATCATTAACGTGTGTCGCGAAGTGACACCCCAAATGCTCCAGAATGTACGACAACGGTTTGAAAATAACTCATACCACTGTATGCAGGTTGACGGACAGCAATTCGAACGTTTACTTGACTAATAAATGAGTTTTGAAGTACAATTGAATCAATTTTTGCATCTGTCGTCGCACATTATCGTTGGAGTTTCAACGCTCCATATTTTCTGAAAGAGTGGATCGATTTTGAAAATGTAAGCAGCACTGTGTAGGGAATGACAAGCCCCTTCAAAAGAGGTATCGCTTGACCACCCTTCCCATTTGAGAAAAATGCTGGGGTGACACCCCTACTTAGGACGTTGAAGGTTTTACTATGCTTGTTACGTCAAAATGTGTCCCCCTGGCAAACGAACTTGACCTGTTTTCGGATTTTACCGAAAAGTTCTTTCCCAGCCTGTAATGCCTCGCGGTACATTTTCGATGTGCCACCCTGTATATTGAAAAGTGTTGGTCCCAGCACGCACCCTTGAGGTAATCCACAATCACCATCTCAGTACCCAGTAGGTACATCATCTGTTCTTACTGGCTGACATAATCTTGTTGAACAACTTTCGAACAGTTCCAGTATATTCTGATTTATACAAGGTATTTTACATTGAAATCTTAAACTGCAGTGAATCGATAAAGATAGGACAGTTCGTAAAATAAATCCTGATGCGAAATTATCATTCAGCAACTCAACAACAATACCTCGTTGTCCCCAGGTGAACGAACGGGCGTCTATATCTGACGCTGGCAAAAAGCCAGTTCGACTAATGTCCCGACGACTCTCAAACGGAGCGCCAGCCAAGCAGGCAATGGCGAAGATATGTATATATAGGTATATCTCCGCCCTGGGCGCGAGGGTGGGAGCCGCGTACTGCCAAACGGCCAGCGAGGCTTTCACGCCAAAACGTGATACTAACCTCAAACGATCGCAAGCGACTATCGCTCTTGCGTCCCTTGACATACGGCGCAATTTAGCATGCCGCAATGACCCTCCGAGTTACGATCCTGCCGCCTCGGCTTCCATGCCGCATCGGCCGAAGTTCCCATTCGTTCCGGTAAGTTAGTTAGCCGCGGATATCTTGATTCTCGATGCACTGAGCCGTGCCTCTGCTCTGCCGGACTCATCACTTACTGGAATTGGATTGTCTGTGCCGAGATATTTAATTATATGAGTGAAGGGGTGTGTGTTAACGACTTTTCAGTCTGGGTCTAGATACGAATCTCAGGTCTTATGTTTTACTGCGGTATTCCGGTATCTAGCTCGGGAAGCTAGCGGGGAAATTGGAGCAGCCCTATGAAGGAATAAAGGAACAGTGAAGGGGGGAGTAGATTTACTTATTTCCATACAGCAAATTAACGGTACAGAGAAAAAAATCCTACGAATCATACTGTAAGCAAGAGTAGCGGTCTTGAGTGAAAGCTGAGATAGACTCTTGACATACCTTTTTGGGAATTTTAACCTTCCACAGTCTGAAAATGAAAAAATGTTAATTCAAAGAAATCTGTACAAGTGTAGAGGGGCAATAATCAATTTGCCCCGATCAGTTACTGCGTTTAGAAGACTGTTGTCTTGAAAACAGTTTATTATTTCGTCAGTAACGTATCGAATACTAAATTTGCCTATTTTTGTCAGCTTGGATATGAAAGATTTGTTTTGACAAAGTCAAATGAAATCTGCCAAATATTTTTTATGATGACATTTGCTGTCTGGATACATATAGGGTGTCTGATATCAATCAATCAATCTGTTATTTCTTAAATCTTCTCTGAGGACAGGTAACCATGTGCTATCCATTTCTACTGAGTTGGTCGAAAACATTTTTTCATTTTCAGACTGTGGAAGGTTAAAATTCCCAAAAAGGTATGTCAAGAAACGAATATCCTCCACAAAAACAAACTTTCATTCAATACTGAGATAGACTATTATACCCAAAGAGAACTATGCCTATCCAGTCACTTTTCTCATAACGAATAAACTAGTGTTGTAACAATAATTTCAAAATCCAGCAAAACTTCAACTGAGAATTATACAGAATAATGAAATATAGCATTGTCTTTCAGCAAAAGTTTTCTTATTTTCCGAGAAGTATATAAACGGGATAGCTCGAACGGAAAGCGCCGGTTCACCGATATCTGAAGCCAAGCAACGCTAGTCGACGCCAAGGTTTGGATGGGTGACCAACGGACCTCCTTTCGATATTCTCCTCGGATCGTGCTAGGAATCGCACGTAAAAAGGTAAGACCTCGTTAATCCTTGGCGCGCACAAGTTTCGACTTTTGAGGGCTGCCGTTCGTAAGGGGACGACAGCTGGTTAACGGAAAAAACAATTTTAAAGAATTTTTTTTTTAGCTATTTGTAAATAGATAGAGATTATTTTTACTTTGACTGAGAATAATTTTGCTTCAACTTGTTCTAGAAACACTTGTAATCGATTTTTTTTAATGAACTGAAAGCTCAGTATAATTCAAAAAAGTACTTCCAAAAGGACTTTATCCTAAATCCCAAAGCAAGAATAAATATACCTGAAATAAAGATAAATTATTATAATTCTAATTTTTATTCTTGTTCTATAGATCGCATGTGAATGCATTTTTTCTGAATTGAAATTATTAAAATGATTCAACCATGGTCATTTCGAAGCAGAAGAAATCCCTGAAGCACAAAATATTTCAGTTCAAATTTGATAAATTTTAGTTGGAGAATATTTTTTCAAGTCTATCGTTATATTTAATTGCAAATGAGCATTTTTTTCTGTGTATAATTTTTGCATAAAGAGTGGGCGATACTTCTTGATGAAACACTCAATAGAAAACAACTTCTGCCCCCTACGACCGCTAGATTAAACTTCTTACAGTATTGGCAAAGTTTTCCTTAGAAACTATGCTTTCCAGTGCTGTCCACATCATATTTCAAAAAATAATTATTTGATTTGATTTGAAAACAAACAGTACTAATTCAAATTATGTCTAATAAGCAATCAAATGAAATTTTCTTGAGCAAATCGTTAATATACACGAGGAACATTAGCGGCCCTAAGTTGGATATGTAGGGAATTCCTGAGCCTGCTAAGAACACTCGTGAAGGCTCTTCTTTGAAGGTAACAAATTATGATTCTAATTCTAAGTAAGAAAGGAAAAATTGAACCAAAACTGTCAAAATCACACTCGATCGATCAACATTAATATCTTCAGGAACTTGTAGGTTCTGAAGATGAAAGTTGGCAGAACGCGCGTCGTGTGTAATTTTGACGTGATAAGTTTCCATTTCTTGGATCAGGTAATTGAAGTTGAGATTTTTCTCCATTCGTTATTATAGAAAAATGATTTGATCCGAATTAGTTGAAATCGTTGGACTGGATGGACTGTCTGGCTTTTTGGACTTGGTGAAATCTCAGTGCTTGGGTTTTCAAAGTATTGGGAAACAAATAATTTGCTAAGAACTATTCATTCAAAGAAATTAACACCTCATTGCATTTATTACGCAAGGAAGGGTCCATTTTATCAGAAATAATTAACGAAGGATTGTGAAATATGCAGACACCGAAAGTTTATCCAAGTCATTGATATAGAATAGGAAAGAATTGGTCCCAGTACGGATCCCTGAGGAACACCAATATCTATTTCAGCTTGCTATAAGAGATAATATTTAAGACCTACCAACTGTTTTCGTTCGAATAGTAATTATTTTATCCAATCTATCCAACTTTTCCGATAGTACCTATGTGATTGATATCAAATTCCCTGCTGAGGTAACAAAAGATTCCAGCAGAGCATTCACCTGCTTCAAAATTATTTTTGGGTAATAGAAAAACATCGCGGTATATTTGTTTCTCAAAGTACCCATGTTGATTTTTTAAATGAAATCACATTCTTGACAAAATGACAATAATTTATTTGAAGAACAATACTTGAATACTTGGAAAAAGTTAATAGATGGTACTGTAATAGTATTGATTGTGGTACTAGTCTGTAATTTTTACTGCTCTGACGACAGTTTTTTACACACACAGCAGATATTTTACCACAATTCAGCAAATCTAGAAAAACACCAGTAAAAAATGAGAGATTAACCATAAATGTGAGTGGTTCAATAAGTTCTGACAGTCACATTTTTAATGGAACCACAGATACCTTATCCGACCCCGAAGAAAATTTGTTTCGAGTAACAGAAATACATAGTTCAAGCTCCTAATATGGTATAAGAAACAGAGTTGGAAGGTGATGTAACGTTGCGCTGAAAAAGACTGAAGTCCTTGTTACAATTTCTTTCTTGTCAACGTTTCTGATGCGAATAAATTCATCCTGAGGACACAAAAATAATAATTTCTTCCATTTCAACGTTTCAAAATATTATTCAAAGCCATACACACCTGTATATTAGCAGTATCACAATGAAAGTGTCAATTTATTGTAGTTAGGACGGGATATTTTCAATACCTGTACAAATGCCACACTTGAGAAGTGTTTTGTCAACTTCCACTCGAGCCCTTGATCTTTGGAATGTTTTTGAACAATATTCAGTTTATGTAGCAGCATTTTGTACTATAGGCGAAATGACCTCAAAGATCAAAGGACGAAGAAGTATACTCCATACTGAAGAATATGTATAAAAACAAGATATACCTTGATGAAAACTGGCGAGTGTCGAGCCAGGGAACACTCTCGAGAGTCTGTAAAATAAAAAAAGTTAGATTTACATACACTTTCTACAGCATAATCAATTATGTTAAATGGAATCTAAAGTTGAATCATAAACAAAAACGGACTCAGAATCGGAATTTTCTGATGCAATAACGGAATCAGAAGTGGGATATTTTGTACAAAAAAAAAGTATATGATAACATACTGTTTCATCACACAGCATGCTTATAATGAGGATAATCATAATAATCGAGCGGATTTTAGGAAAACTAGACAAAAATTAAAAAATTACATGCTCAATGAAAAGTGTATCGCAATATTATTCGAAATAATTGTTTGGTCTCATACGTTTGAATTCATTCAGATATCTACACCGAATGCCATTACTCTCTTGTATAAAAAGTCATAAACAAATTGTTCGTGCTGTAATAAAAAAACAACATTTTACCTACAATGTGGTTGATTGGTTTTCATTTTTTAGTAATGGTTTAAGTAATAACTGATTATCACAAATGAGGACTGATTGTATGTTTTTCAAAATTGGGACTGATAAGCAGTAGACCCTAATTGAATGAAGGAAATAATTAATATTTTCCACTAGACAGGAAGATTGACTGTTACATTTTGAGTGAAAAAATAATTGACAATACTTCAAATCAACACAAAGAAATCATACTTGTAAAAAATTGATTCTAGAGAGACAAACAAATATTTCTTTTCGTTTTGATTTCTGTTACCTATACAATTTTCCAATATGGCAAAGTATTAGGAAAATGAGGACACTTTTTTCATACAACTATGAAAGTTTTAGAAAGTATATGACGTTGACACTGCAAGTGAATTATTGGTTTTAATATTTCGTTATTGATGCTTTCTAACTATTTGAAATTGCCTTCGAGTCTTATTTCCCTTTCCAAAACACACCCTACACTTGTTATCCAGCCATGTTGAAATAAAGTTAGCAGGATACAATAACTTCATGGTCATATTTGCGGATATCTAAAATTTTGAAAATGAACATTTAATAACATCTATATACATTTATGTCAATAACAAAAAGAGTAGGAAGTTGAAATGGGTACCTACTTATAAATATGAGAATATTTGCCCAAAATTATAATATATGTTATCTGAGGCCCTCAAATAATGTAATAACGTCAAAAAATTCTTACATACAGGGTGACCCAGGGGTGTGTGCATGGTCCATAACTCTTTATCTATGTAAGCAATCGACTTCATTTTTTTTTTCAATCGATAGGTTCAACAATGAGTACATTTTGAAAATATTTTCATTAATATACAAGATGTTTCAAAATTAAATACACAACTACGTTCATATTTTTTTTTTAAATAGCAACCCTCATTTTTTATTCCATCCAGGGTGTTGCATTTGAAAAAATTGAGTTATTGCCATTTGTAAACCGTCATTTGAAAAAAATCGTAGTAGGCGATGGAACATTGACTTCAAGTTCGCCAGCATTTCAAAAGATGCTCTGAAGCTTGAGGAATAGTCTGGGAAAAAGTAGGTTGAGTTATCTTGAAAGGTTCTGAAGTTATGAATTTTTCTGTGGGTCCATGCACGACGCGATTTTGACACATAAATTGGCATAAGTCAAAAACTATTGCAGATAGGTATATGAAACCAGGGTGCGTTATGTTGACAATTTAGTGGCGAATCCAAAAATGGAATGAAAAAGGAGGGTTGCCATTTAAAAAAATTGAACGTAGTCGTCTATTTTATTTTGAAACATCTTGTCGATGATCATATTTTCAGAATGTGCTCATTGTTGAACCTATCGATTGAAAAAAAAATCAAGTCGATTGCTTGCATATAAAAAAGTTATGGACCATGCACATACCCCTGGGTCACCCTGTACGTACTCTGGCAACTGGAGAAACTCAATTTGTTCAGTTACCTATGTAGGCAAAACGATTAGATCTCTGAAAACTCGATTAAAAGGACACTTGAACATTACCAAAACATATTAAGAAGTCATTTACAAATCCAAATTAAACACATTTGATGACAAGAGTAATTCAGAAATTGTACCTCAAATAAGATCAAATATAAATTCTAAACAAAACACAGTCTTCAGAAAACATTTTTGGAGTTTTCCAAGACACTTGTATCAAACCCTGAAAATCACTTTTAAGCTTTCGTTCATTTTATGAGTAAGAAGCGTATGTGTCCCATCAAAGAATTTTTCTCTAAATTCTTCGAATTATTTACCAGGTATAGCTATATAAACTAGAAACGTTTGGTATATCAGAATACAGAATTCAGTTTTTTTTTAAGAAGTCACTATAGAGCCACACTAGCTCATGTGCCACATTTACCAAAGTTATTCCAAGGAAATAAAAATCTCGTGCCTTTCTAAAATGCCCTATCATTTTATCTCAAAGAAAAATGCTTGCATTCGATTAGTGACATCAAATTTTCTCTTTCTAATCTAATTATACTGTTGTTTTATTGTGTATTTGAACGTTTTACCACATTCCAATCTGAATTATTGGTATATTTTATTTCATTTCAATCCGTTTCAACGTTCTTGTAATATATTTCAAATATACTTTGTACTTGGTACTTCATTGCCTAATTGCACATTTCACTATTTTCTTATGTTTTCTTTACTTGTGATCATCTATGCTAGTACTTTTTTGCTGCTCCGTGTAGAGTGACGTTGCTTTGATAGTTCGAAATTAATGGCAATCAAGCGATTATTTTTATTATAACAATATAATTTTTTTATGTTTTTAAGTTTTACGATCGTTGTTATGATGGCTGATTTTGTTTTCGTTTTTTGGGATTTTAGGTCTAAAGTTAAAGAAAACTCTATTTCTTTAAAGGCAACGTTTCGTCAATTTTATTTTGATATCTCCAGGGCACTGTAAGATACAATAAGGGGAATTTTTTTAATAACAAAACCCTGGAAAACAAATAAATAACTAATCAATTTGCTACTACTACTTTTCTAGAGACAATCACCGAACTGTGTTTTGGTAAGAGATGAAAGTTTAAAATAAATTAGTATTTTCACTTACGACCCAAGTAGCACACCTATATTGGTGAAATATTGGTAAAATATTGTGAACAAATATTTTCGAAATATTTGAAATACAATATTGGCGAGAAAAAAAATGTGAACATTCGGCGATATTGGTCCAATATTACTTGAATAATATTGGCGAAATATTCTCGAACTAATATTGGCCTTAAAATATTCGGCGATATTGGTACAATATCGCTGATATAATATTCTGACAATATTGGCACAATATTCAAAAGTTATATTATCGAGAAGTAAAATGTGAACATTTTGCGATATTGGACGAATATTGTTTAAATATTTAAAAATAGTCTTTGTGATATATTCTTGAAGCAATAATGGCTTCAAAATATTTATCGATATTGGTACAATATCATTTGGATATATTGGTGAATGTCAATATACCTAGGTAAATTATTAAATGTCTTTTAGTTGATGAAGGTTACACCAGAGTCTGCCTTTTGATCGCCATAACCACTGAGTGAGCTGTCTTGAAAACAAGTTATGGGAAGTATTTAATATACTTTCGTAGGTTTTAGAAGACGTTCTATATGTAGAGCCACCTAGCGGATTTTTATCCAGGTTTGATCATGATATAATTTTAATATGTTTCATTGAATATTCGGCCAATATTCAAATTTCATCTCAATCTAGATGTAGGAAACAATATGAAGACAATATTGTTTTAACGATATCGATAAATGTTATTGAACCAATATTGACCCAATATTAATTATTAAGATTTGTTGAATATTGGCGAAATGATATTCAACCAATGTGAAATCACACTTGGATATACAATATAGTTTTTATTCCTAGAATCGATATGAGCAGAATATTGGGATTGCAATAATTATTCTAGATGTTGAAAACGATGTGAAGACAATATTGTTTTATCGATATTGGTAATATCATTCAACTAATATTGACTGAATATGAGTTATTACAATTTGTCGAATAAGGTGGAAATGATATTCAACCAATATGCTATCAAACTTGGAAATACAATATAGTTTTTTTCCTATAATCGATAAGACAGGAATATTTGGATTGCAATATTTATTCTAGATGTGGAAAACAATATATAAACAATATTGTATTATCGATATTGGTAGAAATTATTCAACCAATATTGACCCAATATTACATGTGACAATTTACATTCTGAACAGGGTCAGCCAATATTCCACCAATATTATTAATATAATATTGTTTTTTGAATATTCACCCATATTGGACCAATATTGATTTTTATTTTACAATATATCTATATTGGCCCAATATGGAACCAAGATTCAGCCGATATTATCTGCTACCTGGGAAATAGATGAGTTTTCCGTGTAATATATATATATCCCAAGACCATATTATTATTAGGTCTAAATCATAGGGATTATTAGAAAAATATCATCAACATATTTCTCAAATGTCTGAACTCTGAAAGATAGTAGGGAAAGACAAGTTTCACGTAAATTTTGCATTTCAAAATCTGAGCAAATTGGGAACATACAATTTCCCATTCCTTTACCAGTCATTTGTTGATAACAAACTCCAGTTCCTTTTGTAAGTAAAAATACTAATTTATTCTAAAGTTTTATCTTTTACCGAAACACAGTTCTGTGATTTTTTCTGTAAAACTAGTAATGCATTTTAATTTTTTTATAATAAAATCCCTTTTTTGTATCTGACAGTGACGGTGTCAAAATAAATTGATGAAAAGTTGGATTTGAAGAAATCGTTTTCTTTAATTTAAGACCTCAAATCCCAAAAAAAATAAAGAAAATCAGTCATAATTTTTTTATTTTTCTTTATGTGGCGATGAATAAATGGCGTATGTGGAAGAATATATTCGAAATGTATGTGGATTTTACATTATACACATTACACTATACTAGAAAAACGCAAATTTTTATTTGATAAAATTTAAGGGCTCATAATTTTTTTACTTTTAGTCCATTCCATAAATTTGTCAACAACTTCTTGATAAAATGACTGATGACTGTTTCTTTCTGGATACCTACCAATCTTTCTTGAGCACCGTTCCTTTCCCAATTTTTTTTTGTTTTACGTCTTTATGTGCACTGGATAATTTTTTAAAACATTTATTTAGATGCATTAGACTCATTCTCAGTAAGATTAACTCTTTGGACAATACAGCATATTAATTATTATTATCATTATACTTGTTAATAAGCATTTATAAAGACTTAGTTCATCAAAATATTTTGATAATTTTGCTCGACTCGGCTTCATATACTTTCACCATTGTCAACAAAAAACCTTTTTCCATTCCCACAGCTCTGCTAAGCCCTTAATCCACCCTCAGAAATTCTAACTCTCGTTTCCACCAACCAAACGAAAAAAGTCGACAACTACGTAAAAATTTTATTATCAGCGGAATCAGCAATAATCTTTATTTGTTTCTCTTAGTCACGTTTGAGATAAAGTAGGCCGTCTTAAATATATCGTATTTCCCTTCGCGTTTCTATCTTGGGCACGTTTCGCTAAAATTGTACCATATTTTTTTTTCAGCTCACCTATTAGACAACTCGAAGGGATGGAGAACTCTTTCCACGTCCCCGAACAGTTTGACGCATTGGATTTACCACTGAAGATGAGAAAATGGGAGCCTGAAACAAAGGAGACAGCTGTTAAATAAATGTATATAGCAGATCGTAAACAAATAGTCACAGTCAACGGATTTGAATCTAGGTCGTTTTAATGTTCTTCTGGAGTACCTCAAGGTAGCCATTTGGGTCCCTTACTGTTTATCGTATATACGAGGATGTGTTGATATCCCAGGTAACACATCATATCGGCTGAATCTTGGTTCCATATTGGGCGAATATAGATATATTGTAAATTAAAAATCAATATTGGTTCAATATGGGTGAATATTCAAAAAACAATATTATATTAATAATATTGGTGGAATATTGGTTGAACTAGTTTTGAATGTAGATTATCATACGAAATATTGGGTCAAAATTGGATGAATAATTTCTACCAATATCGATAATACAATATTGGTTATATATTGTTTTCCACATCTAGAATAAATGTTGCAATCCAAATATTCCAGTCATATCGATTATAGGGGAAAAACTATATTGTATTTCCAAGTTTGTTAGAATATTGGTTGAATATCAATTCCACTTTATTTGACAAATTGTAATAACTCATATTGAGTCAATATTGTCTTCACATCGTTTTTAACATCTAGAATAAATATCGCAATCCCAATATTCCCCTAATATCGAATCTAGGAATAAAAACAATATTGTATCTTCAAGTGTGATTACACATTGGTTGAATATCATTCCGCCAATTTTCAACAAATTTTATTAATTAATATTAGGTCAATATTGAATGATATTTATCGATATCGTTAAAACAATATTGTCTTCATAGTGTTTCCTACATCTAGATTGAGATGAAATTTGAATATTGGCCGAATATTCAATGAAACATATTGAAATTATATCATGATCAAACCTGGATAAAAATCCGCTAGGTGGCTCTACATATAGAACGTCTTCTAAAACCTACGAAAGCATATTATGGCGATCAAAAGGCAGACTCTGGTGTCACCTTCATCAACTAAAAGACATTTAATAATTTACCAAGTTATATTGACATCCACCAATATATCCAAATGATTTCGTACCAATATCGATAAATATTGTAACAATATCGATAAATATTTTGAGGCCATTATTGCTTCAAGAATATTTCACCAATACTATTTTTGAAATGTCAGAACAATATTCGACCAATATCGCAAAATGTTCACATTTTACTTCTCGACAATATGACTTTTGAATATTGTGCCAATATTGTATCAGCGATATTGTATCAATATCGCCGAACATTTTGAGGCCAATATTAGTTCAAGAATATTTCGCCAATATTATGCAAGTGATATTGGACCAATATCGCCGAATGTTCACATTTTTTTTCTCGCCAATATTGCATTTCAAATATTTCGCCAATATGTTCACAATATTGTACCAATATTTTACCAATATAGGTGTGCTACTTGGGATCTAGTTAGCCTAGACCAGTTCCCTGCATAAACAAAATATTGCGTTACCATAGCAACGAACAATAACTTATTAGAAGTGTCAGTGTAAAGTTTGACGTCAAAAAAGTAAACCAGAGTTACGCAATAAATTAAAAGGAAAACTATGTACACCGAAATAAAGTACCTGTATTTAAAAGGGTTAAGAGGTAAGCAGATTCACGAAGATATGCTTAATACCCTTGGTGATCAATGTCCTTCGTATGCGACCGTGAAAAATTAGACTGCAAGCTTCAAAAGAGGTAAATTCACCCTTGAAGATGATGATCGATCGGGAAGGCCGGTTTCTGTGTCAGTCCCCGAAAATATCGATGCAGTTCATGACATGATTTTAACAGACCATCGCACATAGGGGTATTTGGCCGATCTAAGCGGCCAAAATTATTTCTCTTCCTTTATTTATTCTAAACGATTTTTCTTATCAATTTAGGTATTGTGTTTGATGATAAATAAAAAAACAAATAATTTTGACCCACTTTTAATGACAAACAACTGAATTTAATCATGACGGCAACGAGAACCATGATTCGTCATCTGAGGAATCGTCTAACCCTTCTTCAATGGTCTCATCTGAGTCAGAGTCATTCTCACTTGGGTTTTCCTCAGCTGGAAGTAACAATTCCTGTGTCTCTTTTGAAATGGGTGTTGACAGTTTCTTGGGTTTTGGCCGCATACTAGTTATAAGGGGATCCGAGCTCAGCAGTAACCTATTAATAACATCAAGGTTACATGACTCCCTTGAAAACTTCCTGGCGAAGTTCTGTCGGTATTGCCGAAAATGCTTATTACGCGCTTCTGCGGCTTCTTCAGAAAGCAATCCGATAGGCAATAATACATGTTCTATAACGGTTGCACCATGGACAAGAATTGTATGCATTGTCGGTGTCATCGGATGCCACGAATATAGTTCTATGTACAGTTTTGCAGTTTCAAAAGCATAGCCTCTAAATTTTTCTACGTTGACCTTGTGGTCGCTTGAAATTACTTCTAAAATTATTTTAAGGCGGTAAATCAAATTGAAGTCTACTCCAGTGATATCAGCGGCTAATTGTGGATTTGCGAAAAATCTCCTGCTGGTATTTCCATCTTTGTATTGCCAAAGCCGGCTTTCGGTACATCCACTATTATGCCTATTTCTCGTCTAAATTTTTCTTGTATTTCTGCCTTTCTTTGTTTGAAAATGGCTTTGTCACTATCTGACCTCAGTTGCCATTTCTTCACAGGCAGTTATATATATATATATATATAGAAGAGGTGCAATAAACTCTCAAACGGATTCTAGCGTGCAAAACGGACAGACCAAATGAAAGCGTTTCTGTATCAGCATCCATTTTGATAGTAAGGTCATCAAATTGTTCAGAGGTTGCCCCACAAATGTAACACCTCATTGTAGATGTTGTCTGAGTGGCTGCGTTACACACTTTAGCATCTACCATGGTTAGCGTCATAACGTGTTTCACAGAAGAAAAAAAATTCCCCTATAATAAATTAAATTCGGTGTCACGTAAAGAATCTATGGCAATTTTTATATAATGTATTTCTTCCTTGGTAATATCGACAGACTCTTTCACAAACCTTATTCTGATGGGACGACAATATCGTGGCGAAGATGGGGTTGGATTTTGCCAAATTACTTTACTTCTTTCAATACCACACACTAATTGAATTGGAACAAAACCACTTTGGAAGATGTTGGAGTCATCAGTAGCATTATTTAGCAATTTTTGTTTGAATTGGGCTTGCTGTGATCCATCACAACCCCACTTACATATTATTTTCAATGTGTGTCGCTCTTCTTGACTTAAATAATCCAAAACTTCTTTCAAATGTGTTAGTAACCGTCTAACAGTATGATCGAGCAAATCTTGTAAGTTAATTTCAGCGCAGGTTTCACTCACGTGGTAAGATTCTTTAGGCGGGTAACAGTCTCGTTTTGCTTTTTGTAGTACACTGTAACTTGGATAATACTTTTTCTTCGTACTTCTAACTATCTCGTATTGTCGCCTGGAGAGATCGGCTTCCACAAACATTGAGAGGGCGAGCATCGGTGTCAGTTGTGTTTCATTTCTCTGTAGAGCGGTAGAGTATGCCTTCTTGTATTTCCTGGCTCTTTTAGGAGATTTGGTTATTTCTTTTAGTAAGTCTGAAACATCCCTCTTTCCAGAAGTTCTCAATTTTATCTGAGCAGCATGCACCAACATGTCTTCATCTGCAGCACTGCATAGTCCTTCTGTTTTTCTTCTTTTGCTTCTGTCACTCGATATACCAAATGTTTTTGGTGGTCGACCCGAACGTTGCTGCAAAACTTTTGGAATCTGGAATGTTCCTTGTAACCATTCTTCATTTTTTTTTTAAGGAATATGTCTTCCTTTTTATGTGCTGTTATCCATCTTCGTTTGAATTGAGATTTTACATATGAAAATTTATGCTTGACAGCCTTAATTTGGTCTTCGGAGCAGTTTTCCACTGATAATATATAACTCTCTAGGCATTCTAGTTTTGCGTCAAAACTAGGTAAGTTTTGCCGTTTCATTTTATCGTACATTGATTTTCGGGTTATCACTCTAAGGCCGGAGCCACCTTGTGAACCTGAAAGAATATAAAAATAGTTTTACACTAAAATGAATTTGAAAATTTGAAATCTTCCACAGGATAAGGGATCAAAGTAACTGCAGAGCCCTCCAGGGGGACTTGAAAGTACATTTTTTTAATTTTGTGATATTAATACCCTTGCTCTCAATTTGAAATAATGTCATCACATAAGATTCACGAATAATACTGAAAACAAACCTATATACTTACCATTCAAGCAAAAACCAATTCAAAAGATTATTCAGATAAGGGATTTGGGGATCATAATGGACGACAAACTTAGTTTCAGAGCAAACATAAACAAAATTGCAAAGGAAACAAGTGAAATTAAGGGATTTGTCATCAGAAGCAAAGGCTTTAAGAATCCTAAAACAATAATTTCTTTATTTGCATTTATCCACAGCAAACTAAGTTTTTGCTCCCGCTATATGACATACATATCAACAGACTGGAAAAAATTAAGTAAAATCATTAAAAAACAAATTTACTCGCAAGAAATACTGTCAGAATTACAATTGGATGTTCCACCAAAAAGCCTTTGGAGAAAAGAATGTTTGAATTTCCCAAAGAAAAGGACAAATATTGGTACAAATTCTCCTCTCATTTACGATGTCATGTATGCAAAAAATTATGCTGCAGTTAGAAAATGGGAGAATCGAAAAATTGCGATATTTCATAGTTAATCATTCTTTTCGCATCACGTGTACAATAAAAAAGGATATTTCATAAGGAGCGAATATAATGTAGAATTGTTTATTATTTCCAATGATTATTCTGATTGTTAAATTATGTTTTCATTCTCGTTTCGTTTCGAATATGGTTAATATATTTTCACGGTTAATGTTTCCTCCTATTTCATATCATTTGTGTGTAAATTTCCTCTTTACATTCAACGAAGACTTTTTCAACCTAACCAGTTCAGAGAAAATAAAAGAGCAGACAGATATGACTAGGATTTCGGTCTCATTTTCGGACACAATTTTTCACCAAAATCGGACATTAGTGTGAGATATCGGTAATGTCACCGCAGTGTTTCTATTTTGTGAAAGTTAGAAACTGAAGGAATCAAATTGTAATATTTATGCAATTCAATTTAAATATTTGTTTGTTTTTTTGCCTTAAGAAGCGAAATTTTGAAACTCGTATATCACCCGGAAGATATTTAAAAGTTAAAAAATCCAGCATTCCAACCATTTTCATTCATTTCCGAAACCACTTGAGTTGAAAAATTAGATGTTATTTATGTTAGAGAATAGTTATTTATCAGTTAAAAAATGCGGCATTCATTTTTTTATTGTGCTGAAACGGCTATGCCAGCTTAACATACGTCAAAAAATAGATATCGATATATTTTCTAAAAACTAAATATCTTTAAAAAAAATAAAATCTTCATATTTTAACACTGTTACAGCATGATTATAACTGAGGTTTGAACCCCGTTAGATTCCTTAGATTTTTTGTCTATTATTGGATGTAGAATATTTTGCACAAGTTTTATTCATTAGCATTTATGATCAGTCTGTATATATTTGTATTAATTACCATAAACACAATCAATTACTATATCTTAACTTAGTGGAAACTATTTTTGGACTTGTCTGTATATAATCTTTTGGGTATTTTTTTTCAGACCATGGAAGATTGAAATACCAAATAGTTCAAGCCAAGAAGCAAATATCCTAAGCAGTAAGCTTTTAGATCCTGAAGATGCTAATCTGTTTTGAAGTGATCATTTTGTGGAATTGTCATTATGAGTTTTAACGTCAGACTATTTTACTGCCAAAAAAGTGTAGCCTGAACATTTTAGATCAACATTAAAGTTAGTATTGATAAGACAAGTAATTTAGTATTGAATATAGAAAATGTTTGTGTCAGAAATAAAATTAATATAGGGTAGCTTTCTCAAAGGATAGGTATTTCATAAGAAAGATTTATATTTTACAGAGCGTTCATTATTGTTTGAACATTATTCAGAAAATTCAAATAAATTCAATTTTGAGTAATATATTATCATTTATGTATTCATTCATATAAAAATTTCATCATAGCCCAAAACTCTACTGAGATTGAGAGTTTTCATATATTTTATGGTATTTGACAGGATTTCTCAAAATTGAAGTTTTGATAAAATAGTCCAGGAGAAAAATTATTTAATAATTTAAAATTAAATAAAACAGATTAAATAAATTAAAATAAAACTGAATAAAAAAAAATTAAACAATTTGAAATCAATTTAATGAATTAAAATTAAATTAAATTAATAAAATTCAAATAAATTAAAATAAAATAAATTGAAAGGAATTGAAATAAAATTAATTAAAATAAAATAAAACAAGTATAATATTCAATAAATTTATTGATATCATAATTGGTATGAATAGAACAATATAACAGTACATAACAGTGTCCAATGTTACACTACGGCTTCTACTACTCTGAACCAAACATGTTTCCTGTGTATTGACCCAAGTACAAATGGAGTAAACGTGTTAAAATAATCCAGATATCGCTATCAAGGAGACCACGAACAACATCTCGGTAATCCAAAGGGGAATCTGCGCCCTTTGTGTATTATCAGGGTGGGCTTATAATTGATATTTGCGGTGAGGTCTCCGGAAAATGGAACAGTTCGGTTCACTCGGTCTTTATCTTTGCTAAGACGTCTCCATAAACTCTGATTACGCCCGCCGTACGCCGGACAAGGGTTGATAATGGCCGAAGTTTTTCGCTTTTGTTTCATCCCCCATCGTATATCTGACGTTGCGAGTGAAAGTTATTTAATTTAAGTTTTATTCGAATTCTCGGGTTTGAGATTTGATGCGGGAGAGTTGGGAGTTGAAGCATATTTTTTTTGAAGGGTTGTTGTATGATGGACGGAGGGTGGATGGAATTAGATTATAATATATGAGATTTACGACATTTGTTATGATGAACGATTTTGTTTTTTTTTATATAATATTAATAATAGGTCTTTATTATTTTCCACACATAGCACATATACGAGGATGTATTGATATCTAGTTAGCCTAGACCAGTTCCCTGTATAAACAAAATATTGCGTTACCATAGCAACGAACAATAAATTATTAGAAGTGTCAGTGTAAAGTTTGACGTAAAAAAAGTAAACCAGAGTTACGCAATAGATTAAAAGAAAAAATATGTCCACCGAAATTGTGAAAATCGAAAAATTGGAGTATCGAGCCATCATCAAGTACCTGTATTTAAAAGGGTTAAGAGGTAAGCAGATTTACAAAGATATGCTTAATACCCTTGGTGATCAATGTCCTTCGTATGCGACCGTGAAAAATTAGACTGCAAGCTTCAAAAGAGGTAAATTTCCATTGAAGATGATGACTGATCGGGAAGGCCAGTTTCTGTGTCAGTCCCCGAAAATATCGATCCGAAAATATCGATGCAGTTCATGACATGATTTTAACAGACCGTCGACTTGGGTTAAAACGGATATCGGAAGCACTGAATATTTGATACGAACGCGTTCATCATATAGTTCACGTCAATTTGGACATGAGGAAAATTGCTGCAAAATGGATCCCCAAATGTTTGAATGTTAACCAAAAGCGTGCAAGGGTAGTAGCATCGCGTTCAATCTGTGCTCGATTTGAAAACGAAGTAGACTTCTTAAACCGAATTGTTACTATGGATGAGACTTGGGTACATTTCTACGATCCAGAAATAAAGCAACAATTTATGGAATGGCGACTCTCCCGTTCTCCAAGACCTAAGATGTTTCGTTTCCAAAAATCTGCTGGAAAAGTTGTTGCTTCAGTTTTTTGGGATTGCCATGGAGTAATCATCATTGATTTTTTGGATAAGGGTAGAACAATACCTGGAGATTACTATTCGACATTACTGACCACTCTACGGGAAAAAAATTAAAGAGAAAAGACGCGGAAAGCTATCCAAAGGTGTTTTGTTTTTGCAGGACAACGCCTCTGCACACAAATCTCATGTTGCCATGCAAAAAATTCGTGATTTTGGGTTTGAATTACTAGAACACCCCCCTTATTCACCAGATTTTGCTCCGTCCGACTATCATCTCTTTCCTCAAATGAAAAAAAGGTTAAAAGGTAGTAAGTTTTCTTCCAACGAGGAGGTAATAAAAGCTGTAGAGGTCTGGTATGCAGAGCAAGAAGGAACATTTGTTTGAAAGGTCTAGAGACGTTGCAGGTTCGCTGTAATAAAAGTATCCAATTAAGAGGAGAATATGTTGAGTAATAAAATATTTTGACATTGAAATTTTGTTTGGTTCTATAATAGGCTAAGAATTTTTCAATATATCCTCGTAGATCCGTTCTGAAAGTAATTTTTCTATAGAGGTATATAGGAAATTTTGTTAGAATAATCTTGTGAATTCTTCCATGTTCCATATTCAATCATCCGATATCAGCAAATTTGTGTGATATTCTTTAGAATTTTTTGATGCTATATATCCATCTTAAGCAGGAATTCTGTTTCTGGATTTTCTTTATGTAAATACTAGTCAAATGTGGGTGTATAACGAATCAGCAAAATTAAAATTTGACAAAAGTAATGTTTCACATAATGTTATTTTAACACTTTTAGGAAAAACTGCCGGTTCCCATAAATCAATTTTAGTGAGCCATATGGACGTTGAATTAGATTGTTGATATGTTTTATCAAATCTTAGATCTGACTCTAAGATGACTCCTAAATTTCTGGCTTCATTAACTACAGTTAACAGATCATCTTTGATTTTAACGTTTATATGGTGGATTTTAGCACGATTATATGCAGAACTAAACAACAACAATTTTGTGCAATTGATTAACAAGCAATTTTTTTTTTATTTGAGGCCTTAAATTAAAAAAAAAACTCAATTTCTTAAGGCCAACGTTTCGCCAATTTATTTTGGCATCTTCAGTGCACATTCCCTTTTTGTATCTTACAGAGCCCTGAAGATGTCAAGTTAAGTTATTGACGAAATTTTGGCCGTGAAGAAACAGTTTTCTTTAATTTGAGACGTCAAATTGAAAAAAAACAAAATTATATTATAATTGCTCCTGGAAAAATTTGTAGGATCAAGATTGCTTTATGGAAAAAATACAATGGAAATGTTTCAACAACTTTTTCAATAGTGAGAAGGGCCACCCACAATTTCTGTTTGACAACTATCGTCGTATGTAATTATTTTTCAATATGTGTTTCGAGAATTACTCTTGGTAAACTGATAATAAGTAACAGCAGATCCAGAGTTATTATACGGATTGCGATCCGGTCCCACCACGCCCCGACACCGACCGCTATGCCTGCCTTTCAGCTTATTCACGGACGGCTGCGAACGCAGTGGAGATTTGGATACGCAAAATCGACGCGCTTCGTCCTGTGCAATCCGAAAACGACACAGGTCGAGCTAACATTTGCATATTACCAATGGTGAGGCCGTATGCTGAAGCATACTACTGGCTCTGCAGTGTCAGTGTCCGAGCAAATTGAGCGTTGCTTACCCGCCGAGGGGGGCAAAGCCTCCCACCCCAACCCTAAGGGTGAGGACCTTGGCCACCTCTACCGAAGTACGGTATTCTTTTTCTTATCCAACGAAACCCCTGCCCCCTAGAGGCCAACACGTTATGGAAGGGCGTCAAGTTGCCTTGACGGGTCTCTCCTTCCCCCTAGGTACCCATGTTAGTCAGATTACTCCGATAACGTTGATGGGTCTCCATCTGCAGTCGTTTTCACCCATACTGCAAACCCATGTCATACTGGATCCCTCCAGCCTACGTTAGATGGGTGACCGTTCGTGACTTTCCAGCCGCTACCATGTTGACTGGACGAGGACCCACGGCTTTCAACCAACGGTGTTTGGAATCGCCGCGGGCACTCCTCGCCCGACGCCGAGGGCACATGGTGGACCCCCGGCCCAATGAGTAACAGCAGTAGTTTTATTATAAATTTTGGATATGACTAGTATATTTTAACGCGGTGGAGCTTAAATTTGAATACGGGGTATCAAGTTGAATCGCCAAGTGTGTTTAAGAAGTATATCCTAGGGCTAACAAGAACAAATTTGCGAGTTGAGATTTCATTTATAACGAGAAAGATCTGATCTGGACAACGACAATTGTAATATCATGTTGGTGAGTTGCCTGCTTTTAGAAACAGTCACATAACAGTAGAGCAAGCTTTCATTATGAGAGGGTGTCTATTTTATTTGACAAACTGATATTACAGAGACGCCATCTCAAATTGATGCTATTCAAATGATATGGTTTTAAATATAAACAAAAGTCATCCGATGAGATTTAACCGCAGTAAAAATCCAATTATTATCAACTTTATTACATCGACAACAAAGTTTTAGAGGGTGTTCCTAACATCAGAGACCTGGGAGTCTTCCAACATTAAACCTCGATTCACATATTTGCCAAACAGTATACAAAGCGCTGAAACTTCTTGGGTTTTATAAAAATATGCCAATTATCTTAGTAACATGTTAAAAATGTACATTTTAAACAATTCTGATTGTTTTGGAGAGAAAACTGCAAAAAAGTCACAAAATGACGAAAATATCATCCTTCATCGTTCCCCAATTTTGCGACCATTTCCAAGTTTGGCATCCGAGTAAATACTTTATTTATTCTTACTTTTTTCAATAACTCGGCAGGAAAAAACTAAACGAGTGGCAAACGCGAAAAAACATTTATCTCTATGTCCTAAGTCTCGCCGAAAAAATGTTGTTCATCTGGAAACGCCTGATATTCTTGTTATTTTTTTTCCAAATTTCATTAATAAACTCTGAGGCGTTTGAACCAAAAACGCCGTAAGTTCCAATAGCTACTGGATAAAATAGATAGTGGTCCTTCAAAGTGGAATTTTTTTAAAACTTTGCTTTTTACGTTGAATCTGCAGCTCCACCTGAAACTCAGGCAGTCACCATGATGGGTGAAAATAAAAATAACGTGTCAATCATTGAAATTGTTGTTTTTCCCATGAATCAAACTCGTGATCTATAGCAGTTTCACAGACTCCAGAATTTGCATACAAATTGACATTATTTAACAAAACATTACGTTACATCGTTCATATAATTGAGGTATATAACACTTGTTCATTGAAATGTAGGTACTTTAAAGAATGAAGGGAATCCCACATTTTGTGAATAATTTTTTTCTTGGTTACATTTCTTATTCAACATATTCGAACAATAAGTATTGCTATAACGATAGCTATGCAAGTTACTATAACGATTCCTATCCAAATTTTCGAAATAACTTCATTCATATATCGAGAGCTCAATCCGTTCTGCGTTGAATCTGTATAATGATAATCGTGTCCTGCATATTTTTGTTTAATTCTTTTGTGGAGGGCATAGATTTCAAATGATTAGATGAGCTCTGAAAGATTTTGGAGGTAAGAACCCAATTTTCTCTTAATAACGCAGATATCCGACAGAAAAGTGTCTTTTGCGTGGTTAATAAATAATTTTTCCGTTCGAAAATATCATTGGCAAATCCATAAAAGAAATACAGAAAAACATCCGTAGCTATGGAATTCATACAATCACGCTTTATCTTTCATTTCTATGCATAGATCTGACAAAAACTGGAGCTCAAGCGTCGAATCCCTAGTTTCATCTGTTTTTATTGCCATTTTCCATAGTTCTTGATGAAAGTAGTAAATTTCTCTCCGCTAGGCGGTGGCATGAAAGCCCATCCAAACTCTGCCCCGAAACACCATAAAAAAGTCAATCTACCGATTGAAAATATTTCCATACCCGAATCTGGAAAAACAATTTCAATAATCGTATATGGCGCAGTCGTAAAATGGATCTCGTTTGTATTCAATTGTGCGGATTCATATGATTACTATTTTTATATTATTAGGTACTCCAGTTTGCTTATTTTCGGTGGATTGCTTTCGATAGATTTATGGGAACTTGAAGTTTTTTCGAGTATCATGAGGAAAATTGACTATTTCTACGGAGAGTAATTTCATATGGAAGAAAATATGTTATCGTCAAAATCGATCTTATCGTGCGGGTACTGATTTTCAAAGTTTCAGTATTGTTTGGTTTATTTCCATATACTTTGGATTTCAGGAAACCCCATAAAAAGTAGTCAAGCGGTGTCATATCGGGAGAACGTGCTGGCAACTCTTTTTCACTTTGTCCATACCAATCCATGTGTTGGAAAAAACTTCACTCAGATGCACGAACACAACTGCAAAATGTGGTGGACCACCATCATGCTGATACTAGATATTCCTATTTATTTTATTTATTTTATTCTCCTTTAGAAGATCTTTGGCAAATTTTCTTGTTAATGCTGGAGGAGATATACTAGACCTACAAGAACTAGGTGAATGGGAATTGGCGAAGGTTGCTAAAGGGTATTCAGAAGAAATTTTGACCAAGAAAGTTTCCATAGCTCGCAAAATTCAAATCTGCGATGTTTCCGGCAGTGGATTAAGCACCGGGGAACCGCACGAAATCGAAAGGAGTGCTTGCCCGGTCATTAGTCAGGCTTCAGAGGATATACCTATGATCGTGGACGCTAAAGGCAAAGGTGAATCTATCAAATTTGAAAACTGTCAAAATATTGTTTTACATGTTCAGGAAAACTAGTTCTAATATTATTTGGTATCTAACGTATTATGCTTTCGTATTAAATTATGGTAACTAATGTATTATGTGTAACTAGGGTTTTATGTAGGTTTTGGTATGTTTATGATGTTGATAATACGATTTCTGTAGGAAATACTCTAATATGGTGTACGATTTAAAATAACTAACCTTGAAATGTCAATGTTGTCATAAACGTTCAAAGCAAATTTCAACATTGAAATCATGGTCCACAGCGAGTTAGGAGAATAAACCTCTGATTTTCTGTCCGTATAGTTGGCCACCTTTACAATCTTGCTTTTCGCCACTCTTCGAAATTTTCATATCCTTTTTGATATTGCTCTTGAGTTATTTTCGGCAGTAAATAAACACTCGCTGCACATGATTCTCCCAATAATTCTAAAGAAATTTGATTTTGTTACTCAATTTCATCCGTGGTCGTTGTTAAAGCGAACTCGGGAACACATAAAACTGACGTTGTTTATAATATTGTTGTGATATTGTTAAGCTATTCCATGACAACACGATGTTGGGATTTTTCTGTAGAATTACGAGTTACGTGGTTCGTTCTTTGTTCCGAATCAAAATGTAATCTTTCAGCGGGATTACGAAGTCTTGAACGACACACGGCCGATACGCAAATAACGGATTTGGTTGTTATAATCCTCGGCAGCGCCTTGGATTACAACATTCAACCTCATCCGTTATTTGCTACATATCGGCCTAACTAAATAACTAAATGAAGATTTCATATGAAAATGTCTTAATATTCAATGATACGATAATAGTATATTGTGATCTAGTGCAAAGTATACTTTTTTACGCGAATGTGGAAGTTTGTCACAATCCGCACGAGCGTAAAAAAGTCTTCACGCACGTGGTGCACACTATACTTTTTCTACGACCTTTTACTTAGAGATTGAATTAAAGGAAATTTTCATCGGGTGCCTCTTTGAGAAATTTTAATACGTGTTCCTTTTCCAAAACGCGTGATTTTTTAGGAATGTATCCCTCGTTTTTCCGTTTCAAGAAAGCGCGAACTTTCGGATAATCACCAATTTGTACGTTGTACTTAACACTAAGGGTGCTTTTCAACATTGAGTAGTGACTCCATAAGGTAGAAGATTTAACCTTTGTTGATAATTCAGATAGGTAGGCTAATATTACCATTTCGGAGAATGATTGGACGTTGTTTGTATTGCGCCATTGCATAAACTTTTCCAAAGTGTTTTCGTAAATTCCCAACGATTTTTGTGGCAATAACGATGAACTTGCTTCACTGGCTGCTAACGTTATATTTGGAGGAGTTGATGGGAGTACTTCAATGCTGTCCATCAGGAATTTGCGTGAAATACACGGCTAATCGGTTTAAATCAAAATTTAGTCGTACTATTTATTAATTCAGAGGGTAATTAATTACTATTTACGGTCTATTAACTGATGTAACTCTGAACTTCACTCTGCGGGAACTGTCATATTTATTTTGTCAATTTCTCTCGCCACCGCTACCTAGACCAGCGACCGGTGTGTAAATTTGTATTGACTCTTATGGCACCGGTGCGTGAAATAAATCCCATAAGAAAAGCATGGCACTTCACACACCGAATCGTGAAATGAAGCTTTGCACATTTTTATCGATGTGTGTCGTTAGTAATTCACATACGGGAGTAGAAAAAACATTTTAAGAAACGGTCTTATTTACACGAGACAACACAACACCAATGAAATTGTTGAGTTTCCTTATTTTTTTAATGTATTCGTCCAATGCGTCTGATAATTTTAAAAGTTTCTCTTTGACTTAGTTTTCATTATTTCAAATTTAATGAGCTTTTGTTAAGTTAACACCACGTCCATTTCACTTAATTTCGACACATCTGAATAAATGTACTACCATTTTTCGTAATATTCATTTATTCGAAATATTCAAATTATTCCAATTCGGACTTCCTTTAGAAAATAATTTAACCTGAAACGCGCCTAATTAGGACCAAATAAGGGCCGCAGCAGAGATAAAAAAGCCACGCCACATGAATCAAGAAAGAATTTTAATGCCTCGACGTCTGTAACGAAACACTTCAAGTTTCATCTGTTCCGTGCTCTTTGTCTCATTCCTTTATTCGAAACAGCTCCTTTGTGGAATTACTACAATTAAGATTATTTCTGCTTCTGCAGTGGGGGATAATGCATTTTAGTATAAAAGAGCTTCTGCTGATGAAATGTCATGAAGCAAGGAAAATCAGCTGGTCAACCGAGAAATTCAGACAGAAATTGCAGTTGCGTCGGGGAATCAATAGACTGAGGTGAATTCCAGTTTGAGCATGGACTAGCATGATAGCAATAGCTATCAGATAAATATGATTAAATATGATTACTTACTTGAGGAACAAATATTTGAATTCAGCCTAATATTCAATAGTAATTTGAAACTGTATATTATTTGTGCATATCGAACAAATAGTAACGATTGTTTGAATGTTTTAGACGATGTAGTAACTTGATTACTTATATTTCGGACGTCCATCATCTTAATGGTTGAATGATTTCTATCTCTTTCAAATTTTTCACAACGTTTCAATTGCTTGAATCCGCAATCGTCTTCTGGTGAATAATGACAAAATCAGATGCTACGCGACCTTTTATAGGTCTATAATTAAAGTGTATTTACGGTGTAATTACGCGCGGTCTTGTGGCGCGCGTGGTTTTGCGCTTTTTCTCCCTCCAAAACGGTCCATGAGCGGTTTCCATACGTTTTTAATTAACGCTTGGTTGACTGAAGGCACTATTGGCTTCTATATAGGTGGTTTCCATAAATTTCCGTTTGAACCAATGTTCCTCTCTATGAAGAACACTAGCTTCGTCCCAAAGAATTCGGTGGTGTTTTGTCCAGGCATGGTCAGCAATTCCCGATTTTGATGTTTCCCCTCGTTGAGTCCACTTTTTGTGTTCGGCTATTCTTACTGATAATGGCCTCTTGGTCTCTCCGATATAGGAATCTCCACATTCACATGGGACGTTGTAAATGCAGTTTTTGCTGGATTCTGTTGTGTTCTCTGGTTTCGTCTTGGTGAGGAAACTTCGTGAGGTACTGCCGGATTGAAAGCAACTCTTGATGTTGTATTTATTTCCGATCCTTCTGATCCTCTCGGAGATACCCCTAATATAGGGAAGAATGAGAACGGGGTTTTGTGGTCTTTCTTCGGTTGTCTTGGTTCTTCGGTTGTCTTGTTCGGAAACAACTCGAAAAGCTACCAACAAACTGCCATATAATCTTAGCAGGTGATTTAAATGTTAATTATGAGGATCAAAATAGTAAATCTTGTCAGGCACTTACTAATATTTTCTGCATTTCCTATAAAAAAATTGAATCTCAAAAAAATACAATCCAGGCTAACTAAAGGCCTAAGAATTTCAGGGAAAAATCTAAGGTCATTATTATATATGAAAAAAAATATTAGAGATGATAGATTCGAATTATATGTTAATAAGTACCGCAATTTATACAACAAACTCCAAAAAATTGCAAAATCAATGTTATATCAGCAAAGAATGAACAGAGCCAGAGACAAAAGTAAGGAGAGCTGGAATATTGTCAATGAACTCAGAGGAAAGAATAAGGGTACCAACGATTCTAAACTGGACTCGAACACTCTCAATAGTTTTTATTGCTCCGTAGCAACTAATTTAACAGACAAAATTAAATCGACTAAGGATCCAATTGATTATTTAAAGAATATGAATGTAACCCAGTCCTTTTTTCTGAATCTTACAGATATGACTGAATTGAAAGTAATATTATCGGAAATCAAGAACAAAAATCGCTCTGGACTGGATGACATCCCAGCCAAGCTAGTCAATTTTATCCCGGATAACGCATTAAATGTACTGGTTCACTTAATAAATACATCGTTTGAATCAAATAAAAATCCACTTGGGATTTTTTGTGACTTATCTAAAGCGTTTGATTGCGTAGATCATAATATCATTCTGAACAAGATGGAGTACTATGGTATACGCGGTATCCCTAAACGGTGGTTTGAGACATACCTTGGCGAGAGGAAGATGCGGGTTAAAATTGAACATGAAAGAAATCAGTTCATAACCGACCCATATTCGGAAATGGCAGATGTAAAGGCAGGTGTCACACAAGGGTCTATTCTTGGGCCCAGCCTATTTCTCATATATGTGAATGATATAGTGTGCAACTTTCCTGATGTGACCTTCATCCTTTTTGCCGATGACGCTAGCATTATTATCAATGACTCAGAGATACAGACAAAGGACTATGAATGGTATACTGGACTGGTTCGTGGCGAATAAACTATTTCTCAACCTAAGTAAAACTCATAATATTTTATTCAATCCCTATAGAAATATTGATAATTTTCAGATAATTTTGGACAATGATACAATAAATTCTTAGGACTCACCATTGATAGTAACTTAAACTGGTCTGGGCACATAAAACAATTGAACACGAGATTGAGCAAAGCTATATTCGCCATTCGAACTGTCTGAATGAACACAAGTAATGAAGTCGCTAAAACCGTTTACTATGCCATTTCCATAGCCTTCTGCAGTTTGGTATAGAATTTTGGGGTACGTCTGTTGAATCATCATCTACTTTTGTTATACAAAAACGTGCGATGCGAACAGTTTTCAATCTGAGTTACAGGGATTCATGCAGGGATTATTTCGCAGATCATAAAATATTCACATTAACCACCTTATATAATTACAAACTTTCACTACTCATCCACAAAAATAAAGGTTTCCTGTTGCGCCCTACAGATATACATTCCTATCCAACGAGAAACCAATCTATAATCCTACCAAATTACCGACTCAACAGAACTCGTAGGGGACCCCTGTATTCAGGGATTAACATATATAATCAGCTTCCTCAAGTTTTGAAATCTCTCTCCATGACGAAATTCAAAGCCGAATTAAAAAAATTATTACACCAACATGTTTTCTATAATTTGAATGAATTTTTCAATACTGATCTATAATAGTTTCACACTGCCTCATACCGATGACAAATGAATTGTATTTTAATACATATATATATATATATTTTTTTTTAATCAATTGATGTAATCATTTACAAAATGAGAATTGGTTATAGCCATTTTCCCTAAGCTCTATGCGACTGAAATACATAGATTTATAATATAATAGATATAAGGTAAATAATTATTGATTATAGCTAACTGTATGGGTATTTGCTACCTACAGAAATATTGTAAAGATGTATTTTTGGGAAATAAAATTCTATCTATCTATATCTATCAGGAATATTTCCTGAAAGTCTAAAAACAGCACTAGTCATACCTATTCACAAAAGTGGAGATACTGATGATCCAGGTAATTTTCGCCCTATATCATTACTATCTACGTTTTCGAAATTTATAGAAAAATAAGTAAAAAGCGGCTGATGTCTTTTCTTAGTCGCCATAATATACTAAATTCTAACCAATATGGATTTCAAGCAAAACGTGGCACACAAGATGTAATCTTCTCCTTCTTGGAAAGGATATACCAAAGCTTAAATGAGGGAGACATGGCAGGAGCCGTATTTTGCGACTTCTCCAAAGCTTTTGATGGCGTGATTCATGACATATTGTTGAGAAAGCTTCATTGTTATGGGATTAGAGGTGTTACTCAGAAGTGGTTCTCTAACTTTAACCACTTGCCAGAATCAATAAAAAGTACTGAAGCCTATGGTAGGGTCAGGAGGGCAACAAAAAAAATACTTGTTGAACGGCCATTTTATTCTGTCGAAGAGTTTTTTTTTATCTTCTTCTCTCTGAAATTAATTTTTGTTGTTTGTTTTTTTTCATAAAATATAGATTTATATAATATAATATACATATATATATATAGATATATATATATATATATATACATATATGTACATCTTCGCACTTGATTTTACCGTACTGATGAGAGCTTAAGCTCGAAACACGTGTCTACGGTTGCAGAACATTTTGAGGGTTATACCCAATAACTTTTCTACTTATATTTTCATATATTGCCCCTCGCTATATCCATCCTTATATATATATATATATATATATATATATATATATATATATATATATATATATACATATATATATATATATATATATATGTTCCAGCGACTGTAAAACAGTCGAAAACAATCCTTTAGGAACTCACTATACTTTTGTATAGATTGTATGGCATATGTCCGACAGAAAACAACTACTTCTCTGGCTAATACCTCGACAGATATTGAATTATATCTGTCAGACATATGTGCAAAGATCCTTACTTTGAAGGAACAACTTTGCAAGAGCTCTCAGAGACAGACAGCAGGACACCGCCTGATCCAAACAAGGAACCAACTGCAGACCGGTTTCGGGATGTAGTCCCTCATCAGTGCAGTCCAGGTTATCACGGTTGTATACACGCGAGGGCCCGGTGCCTGTCATCGTTCGCCGGGATGAACACTGCAATCGCTTACAGGATCCACCACGGCAACAGATTAGAAAGCGCTCCAGAAGGACATTTCGGATACGAAATGGTATATGCTGAATACTTGTTTCAAGGAGCAATAAATGTTCCAGTGACTGTAAAACAGTCGAAAACAATCCTTTACGAACTCACTATACCTTTGTATAGATTGTATGGCATATGTCCGACAGAAAACTTTGGAACGAAATGGTATTGTGTCTTAATTAGGTTTTTATTTATACACATAAAAAAATATGTGTACCAAACAGAGGCTTTCATACACATCAATACCATTGCGTACACTTAGAAATATATCTGTACCAAACCGTAGGGGAGATGGAAATCGCAAAAACATATGAAAAAAATTTTTTTTGGTTATTACGTCGCGAGTCACCCCGAAATCACAAAGAGGATATTATACACATCAATACCATTGCGTACACATAGAAAAATATCTGTACCAAACCGTAGGGGAGATGGAAATCAGAAAAACATATGAAAAAAATTTTTTTTTAGTTATTACGGCGCGAGTCACTTCGAAATCACACAGAGGCTATTATACACATCAATACCATTGCGTACACATAGAAAAATATATGTTCCAAACCGTAGGGGAGATGGAAATCAGAAAAACATATGAAAAAAAAATTTTTTCAGTTATTACGGCGCGAGTAACTTCGAAATCACACAGAGGCTATTATACACATCAATACCATTGCGTACACATAGATAAATATATGTTCCAAACCGTAGGGGAGATGGAAATCAGAAAAACGACTGCTCTGCTACAAAAATGTTTATTTTTGAACAAATACTATGAGGTTTAATGCTTTAATTATGTTTTCATTTATGTTCTTTTGACATGCTTTGTTACAAAAATTTAAATTTTTAAACAATTTTTGACTTGACTTTGACTTGACTTATTATAATAATCTTTGTTAATTTTAAAATAAAAAAGTAGATTCAATGTACAGATGAAAAACACCAGTCACACTAACAGAATAAAAATTCAACGTCACAGAATACAGAATTATGAAAGAAGTACACGAAATTAGATGAATAATTAGGAAGTATCATTCAGATACTCTTGCAGAGTATAGCAGCACCTGTCAATCAATACAAATTTAAGTTTATTACAAATCAGGTTGTCACTTTGAGAATTTATCATCTCATTCGGCAATTTGTTGTAGAGAGACAAAGCATTGTAAGCAGGGGAGTTTTATGATTTCATTTCCGCAGCTGTCCTCCGAATATTGTACTATAAGTATGTGTTGATGCAATTGTTTCGAAGGACTCAAGATTGCTTCTAGCAAATTTAATACTTTTAAAAATATAAATACATGGAACAGATAGCAGTCTTTCTCTTATAAAAACCGGTTTGGAACTATCTCGAAGATGAGTCTCAAAATACGCTTTTGGCCCACAAAACTCTATTTAAATCTGTACCGCATGACCATGCCATTATGTCAATTGATATAATATATCAAAATGCAGTATTGAGTGTATTGCAAACGCTATTGGAGCGCTGATCAAAATTCAGACGTTCCCAATAAATTTATTTCTTGCGCCATAACTATTTCCTCACTGGGGACTATTTCTTATGGTATATTATATTTCCTATCAATAAATTCCATAGACACTGACTTCTTAGGATTTAGAATGAGTCTGTTACGGTCGCACCAAGATGTTAATGTATCCATGATTTTGTTAACTTTAACAAGTAAATTGTCGATATAAAAATTTGTAACCGTGATATCATCAGCAAACATGGTTAAGTTGCATTCTTTTATGTATTCAGGCCAGTCATTAGCAAATAGCATATAAATAATAATGAATCCAACACCGAACCTTGTGGAACACCCAAAACAATATTTTGTTCACTAGACGTGACATGATTATATTTGACCGTCATAGAACGGCTTTCTATATAGGCCGTTTCTTTTATCATGTGGTAACATTGCTGTATTCTAAACCGTAACAGATACGAAGACGATTAAATGGGAGAAAAGTACAATGGTCAAAAAAATTTACAGGGAGTCTCGCCCTTCCCGAGTTATACAGGGAAAACCAAAAATACTGTTATTTGTTCTTTACGAATAGAACTGTTATTTCTGAAAATATAAAAAAATGTATAAGGAAAGTTTTAATGTATTTAAAATGTACAATAAAAATGTAACAATGAATCTTTGATTAAACGTTTCGTGTCAACACGGCCACCATCAACATTTTTTTTTTCAAAAACGGACCTTAGTACAAATATTGATAAAGCGATAAAATCAAAATTCAGTGGTATATCACACTTGATATTTTTATAACGTTTCATTTAAAATAAGTAGCATCCTCAGTGACAACAATTTTTAATTACGGTCCTGTCGTTAGTTCTTTTGTAAATTATTTTGATTTCTTCAAAACCTATTCAACTATTCATACTTCAGACTTCACCCAATAATTTCGATAAGAAGATACCCCAACACAACGAACATTCGTATTTTTCCTTCTTGGGCATTTTTGTATTACAGAAATCCTTGTTTCAAGGCTGATTTCTTCTGAATCAATTATCATACTGAATATTTCTATAATTCTCAATCCTGGAAGTAACGAAAATATTAGTTTTTGGTCAAAATACGACTATTGTGTGATATGGTACAATTAAATAGCATCTCACTTCATTTACCATTTTTAAACAAGTAGGCTTTGCTTGGTTTCTATGGCAGGACAAATAAATGAGTTGTTAATACGTGTTAAGAACTGTCAGTCATATCAAAGATGTATTCAAATGACGAAAGGACTGATATGCTATTTGCTTATGCAAAATCAAATAGAAATCCTCTTTTGGCAAAAAATATGTATGGTGAGCTATACCCAAATCGTCGTATTCCAAACATTCAAATATTTAGACGATTAGAAAGAAATTTGAGAGACTGTGGTGCATTTGATAGAAATAAAACTAGAAAATGTGTTGTTACTATGCGGAACCAAATAAATGTTTTAGGTAAGCAAATATTACTTCATAAAGATTAACAAAGTGACGAAAATATTTTTTTTCAATTTAGGATTGGTCAGTTACAAAAATATTTCTAATCAAGATTGTTCTTTACGAGAAATTGCCCACGAACTAGGGATTTCTGTAAAATCTACCAGAAATATTTTGAAAAAGAACAAATACAAATGCTACAGAATACGCAAAGTTCATCACCTCAATGAAAGGGATTACGGAAGGAGAGTACGATTTGCGATGTGGTTGAGACGTAGAAATAGGGAAGTTGGAAATATTTGTAATAAAATAATATGGACGGACGAATCAAAATTCACCAACAATGGTTGGTTTAACAGAAACATCCATTATAGGTGAAATAATACAAATGAACATTTACATAGAGAATCCAATTTCCAGGAAAGGTTCGGAATAAATGTTTGGTTGGGAATTTTGGGAACAAACATACTAGGTCCTTTCTTTTACGACGAGCATTTGAATGGTGGAATGTATTTACATTTTTTATCCAATGAGTTTGATAGCTACTTAGATGAATTGCCACTGAACATCCGCCGTGAAATACAATATTTTCAACAAGACGGTGCCCCTCCCCATAATGCAGCAATAGTAAGGGAACATTTAGATGCAATATTCCCAAGAAAATGGATTGGAAACAATGGACCAATTGCCTGGCCAGCTCGATCCCCAAACCTGACTCCTTTAGATTTTTTTGTCTGGGGATTTTTTTGTCATAAAGGATAAAGTTTTTTCGACAACTAGTACAGATATCGACCATCTCAAACAAAAAATAAGAGATGCATGTAATAGCATTACACCCATCATGCTAGAAAATTGCCACAGAAATTGTATGGACAGACAACTTATGTGCATTCAACAAAGAGGTCGGCAATTCGAGCATTTAATGTAGGTTATCATGAAGAATTCATTTTCTGTATTGGTTTTATTTTCACTCAAAAATTCAATATGAAATAAATTGTTTTCTGTTTGTTTGATTTCTTCTCCTCTTAAGTAAGTTTATTTCCGAGGTAAATTGCTATCGTTCGTCTCTGAAACTACAGATATCTTTTATTATAGTATAAATATAATTTTAATAGATACATTCATTCAAAGCGTCACTGATAATTTTTATATCGGAGAGTTAGGTTTTGTGGAATCCATTAACGACCTAACGACAGGACCGTAATTAAAAATTGTTGTCACTGATGATGTTAGTTATTTTAAATGAAACGTTATATAAATATCAAGTGTGATGTACCACTGAATTGTGATTTTATCGCTTTATCAATATTTGTACTAAAACAGACAGGTCCGTATTTGAAAAGAAATGTTGATGGTGGCCGTGTTGACACGAAACGTTTAATCAAAGATTCATTGTTACATTTTTATAGTACATTTAGAATACATTAAAACTTTCCTATTCCATTTTTTTATATTTTCAGAAATAACAATTCTATTCGTAAAAAACAAATAACAGCATTTTCAGTTTTCCCTGTATAACTCGGGAAGGGCGAGACTCCCTGTAAATTTTCTTTGACCATTGTACTGTTCTCCACAATAGTTACCTTTTCTCCCATTTGATCGTCTTCGTATCTGTTACGGTTTAGAATATAGCAATGTTACCACATGATAAAAGAAACGGCCTGTATATGATATCCACCAAGTTGAAAATTTTTCAGGAAATCCAAGTGCAGCTGTTTTATGGGTTAAGAAATCCGAAGATAGCGTGTCAAAAGCATTCGATAAATCGAAAAACAGACTGATAACAAGTTGTTACCGTCAATTTCTGCACATATGAAATTGGGAAAATGGTAAGTTACTGTTCCGATAGAATGGTACTAGTTTCTCAAATAGCTTGAACAAGGAACGAATCAAAGAAATTTGTCTATAATTATCAGTCTTATTTTTATCATCTTTTTTTACCTAGAGGAATCACCAAAGCCTTTTTGAAATCAATCGGAAAATTACTAATTAATTTTTTTTCATTTTGACAGAGCATCTACATCGGTCAGATAGAATAAATATAGCACTGTTCACAAATAACGTTGAACATAGTATAGTCCATACAATCAAGAAAGCAAAAAAAGTGCAAACGATTTTTCAAAGTATTCGTTAAATTCGCTAAATATGTGAGTTTTCAACAGACCGTTTTTAACGCACGAATTGAATAGTTTCGACCAATATGTTCGGATCAGTAACAGTTTGACCAAATTTAATTGTATTGTAAAACATATCCTTAATACACCTGTACTGAACAGATACAGAAATGACAAAAACAAGCAAAGCCCTCCCGCTCCTAAATTAGACGTATACCAGCGCTTATTTAAAATCTCGTACGTCTCATGAATGCAAACAGACGATTCTGAACGGCTCCGGGGATTTTGTAGGATCTAAACGTTTTCGGTTTATTGGAGGTGACTTCCTGCGCTCGCAAGCCATTTCTCTCCGGAAATGGAGCTTACGCCCGAAAGGGCCCAGGGCGCAGGTATTTCACCCGATCGTTCTCGTATCTGCTGCAGAAACAACGGGGGTGCAGATAAGAATTCAAATTGGATTCGGGAGGATCCGGGGTGTCTTTTGCGAGACAATTAGGTGGATCTCGTAAGAGCTAATCTTGATAATGGGATCTTTAGCTCCCCGAATCTGGGTGGGGGCTTGAGAGCATATTTTCTTGTAATTATCCTTCGCAGAGTCCGTCATCTAATTCCACAGCCTCTTCGTTCTCACGGAAAAGGATGTCTTGCTTGTATTGTGAACATCCTAGGATAGATTACATGTTCAATTTTATGATTGATTGATGATATGATTGATGAAGATTAGAATAAGAACAATAATAATTGAATGAAGAATAATATAGTCTCATGTTTTAGACGATGTAGTAACTTGATTACTTATATTTCGGACGTCCATCATCTTAATGGTAAACGTAGACGACACCTTTATCATTTGGAACCATGGAGATGAACACCTTGGGGAATTCTTCGCCAGAATGAATAACATGAAGGATTCAATCAAATTCACAATGGAAAAGGAAACTAACAGTACCCTATCGTTTCTCGATGTGAAAGCTGAAAGAACAGACACTGGAATCCTCACCTCTGTTTACAGGAAGAAGACACACACAGGGCAGTACCTCAACTACGGCTCTAATCACCCAAACTCCACAAAGAGGGGAATCGTAAGAACGTTGGTGGAGAGAGCATTGTCTATTTGCAACAACCAGGAGTGATTGGAGGCGGAAATTAACCAAATAAAAAAGGACCTACGCCGAAACGGATACTCTGAAAAGCTCATAGGAGAAGTTCGGAAACAACTCGAAAAGACCAAGACAACCGAAGAAAGACCACAAAACCCCGTTCTCATTCTTCCCTATATCAGGGGTATCTCCGAGAACATCTGAAGGATCGGAAATAAATACAACATCAAGAGTTGCTTTCAATCCGGCAGTACCTTACGAAGCTTCCTCACCAAGACGAAACCAGAGAACACAAAAGAATCCAGCAAAAACTGTATTTACAAAGTCCCATGTGAATGTGGAGATTCCTATATCGGAGAGACCAAGAGGCCATTATCAGTAAGAATAGCCGAACACAAAAAGTGGAATCAACGAGGGGAAACATCAAAATCGGGAATTGCTGACCACGCCTGGACAAAACACCACCGAATTCTCTGGGACGAAGCTAGTGTTCTTCATAGAGAGGAACATTGGTTCAAACGGAAATTTATAGAAACCACCTATATAGAAGCCAATGGTGCCTTCAGTCAACCAAGCGTGGAAATTAAAAACGTATGGAAACCGCTCATGGACCGTTTTGGAGGGAGAAAAAGCGCGAAACCACGCGCGCCACAAGACCGCGCGTAATTACACTTTAATTATAGACCTATAAAAGGTCGCGTAGCATCTGATTTTGTCACTATTCACCAGAAGACGATTGCGGATTCAAGCAATTGAAACGTTGTGAAAAAATTTGAAAGAGATAGAAATCTTTCAACCATTAAGATGATGGACGTCCGAAATATAAGTAATCAATATAGTCTCAGTCAAACAGTTTCACATGTTACGATTTGAAAAATATATTTGTATTTGGTACACTGGCCATAAAAATAGATCCATAACCTTCTAAATCTGTAATTTGCGTAAATATTTTTGCCTTTTAGCTACATCTTTCTCTGATTGACGTTGATTCCATTATTTATGTTGAGTGTGCTTGTTAGCATGGAGTAGAGAGTCCATAGAAACGATGCTTCATATTTAGTGCTAAGTTCAGTAAAATGCCAAAAGTACATTTTCTGTACACGATCACCAAATGTTCTTACTGCTACACCAATCTTGAAAATTTTTGTCTACATCTTTATATTTGAATGATGGTTTTTCGGGTTTTTAGGCCGACGTTTATTTAGAGAAAAACTCGACGTTTCGCCAACACGAGTGGTTGGCGTTTTCAAGAGAAATGTTTACAGTTTCGATCACTGAACACTACTTGTTGTTGTCAGTGATCGAAACGGTAAACATTTCTCTTGAAAATGCCAACCACTCGTGTTGGCGAAACGTCGAGTTTTTCTCTAAATAAACGTCGGCCTAAAAACCCGAAAAACCATCATTCATTCAACGATGGCCACGAAAGCCTTTCACAATCTTTATATTTGTTTTGGGATTTTTCGGGAAATAAATTCTGTATGGTAACATTAGCTCTTTTACTTATTTCTGGAGGTGTACACAATAATAAGAATTCGCTATTAACTTAATTTGAAAACGTCAAAATTAATCAAGTGACATTACTCTCCATCCAGCTTGTGCTTGTATACAGAAGTACAGAGTACAGAGCCACGTTGATATTTGGTTCGTAAATACCTCCAAGAATTTCCGATTTATTAAATTGAGTTATAGCAGTGAGTTATTATAACTCACGCTGTTGTGACTTATTAAAACTCACGCTGTTTGTTTACAGATACTATAACCTGCTTGAAAGCAATTGAATAATTAATGTTTAATATAATGAGACTGTCCGTTGGTCAGAACTCTCATATTTATAGAGGCATTGCTTGTTTTAATAAATATGTAAAAACTAATGGGAATGATGCAAGCTTCAATATTTTCAAAAATTAGCTCCATACATATCTGTCCCTGAAGGCTTATTATTCCTATGAGGAATTTCGTGATGATACCGGTGACCTGTAATGGAGTCATATTGTTATTTACTGAATTTTATTTATTTTTTATCTATACTTATTGTATTTTAAATTTTACCACTATACTATACACTAAATGTTTACAAGGCTAATAGTCCCTATGTATTTGTGAATTTTTAAATTTGTGAATGTGTAAGGTCTCAAAGCTGAATATATGTATTTGTATTTGTTATTTGTAATAGGAGTAGATAAATATATTTTTTATCTGTTTTTTCAATTCGTATTTATTCTTCAGAGTTTTGAGATATAATGGTACATCATTCGACAATTTTGGTCCATAGTAGGTCCAGTAAAACAAGTTGCTGTGTTTGAGTTTTTGTATAAAAAGGAATTGTTATCGACTCGTTGGCATTAGTTCTAGTATTATAATATACATGAGTGTTATATACAGGGTGTCAATTTGAAAACTTCCCACCCTTAATATCTTCCTTCCAGTAAACAATATGAGTAATCGAAAAAACAAGTCAATTTTATTGTCAAGGGGGGCACTTTCACGGACTATTTGTAGCCCTCGTGGTTCAACCCCATAGGAGGGGTAGATGTTACCCTTAGAATTTTAAATGGGAAGGGGGGTCAAGTGGCACATCATTTTGATGGGCGTTCAATTCTTGTTCCAATGGTACCCTGACTTATTATTTTGTGATGAGCATTTTCCGAAAAATTGCGTTCTAAACTAACAGAAGTAATTATTAGAACGCCTATACTGAGATGCATTATTGTATTGACTCCCTTTAATAAAAATGGTTAGAAGAGTAGGTGGCACCGCTCCAACCCTTGAATGACAGGAATAAATTTATTACGCATGGGATTTTTTATTTGGTGGTTATTTTCCTTCTACACAATAAAATTTAATTTGCGAGAAAGACATTTCCAACATAATATCTACTTACGCTTATCTTATTAGCTGTTCGAAATGTTGTCCATTTTGCTCTAAACAGTAATAGAGTCTGTTTTCGAACTCCCCTCTAACATTACGGAAAACTTCACTAGGAATTGACCGGCATGCTGCTGTAATTCGTATTTTAAGTTCGTCAATATCAGAAGGTTGTGTTTTATAAACAACGGATTTCAGATGTCCCCAAAGAAAGAAATCTAAGGGTGTTAAATCCGGTGATCTCGGAGGCCATTCAACTGCTCCCCTTCTGCCAATCCATCTACCCGGAAATCTCTCGTTTAACCACTGTCGGACGGGAAGAAAATAATGAGGTGGAGCACCGTCTTACTGGAAATGTAACAGATCCTCCTGCAAAAGTTCATTACCTTCTGCATCAATTTGAGTTTCTAGCTCGTGAGTTATAAGAGGATCGATAGTCTCTTCAAGCATATCAAGGTACAGATTGCCAGTCAAGTCTCCTTCCAGAAATAATGGACCAAGAATGGCATTTCCAAGAATACCAGCCCAAACATTAACTTTTTGTGGGTATTGTGTATGCCCTTCCCGAAAAATATGTGGGTTTTCGTCACTCCAATAGCGACAATTTTGTCTATTAACATTGCCATTCAGAAAAAATGAACACTCATCGCTGAAACAGATGTTTAACAGAAGATTAGGGATGGTATTGACTCGATGAGACATGATTTCACAAAACTCTATTCTTCTATCATAATCATCCTCGTGGAGCTCTTGAAGAATCTGCATTTTATATGGATGAAATTTATGCATTTTCAATGCTTTTCTTATAGTCTCGCGTGACATTCCCGTCTGTTCTGATACTGATCGTAAGGAGCTCGTGGGCTCTGCAGCAAATGTTCCCAAAACTTCAATTTGAGCTGCTTCATTTAGTACTCTGGGGTTATTTCTTTTTTTATTTGTCACTGAACCAGTTTCGTAAAACTTATTCACCAAATCAAGCACATACCGGTGACTTACATTACAATTTGGATGTCTTTCGTTAAAAAGACATGCCGCCCTTCGTGCGCACTTTCCAACTTCGCCATAAATTACAATCATTTCAATTCTGTCTTGAAGAATGTAAACCATTTTTACACTTTTATACACTTATTAAAGTAATTCCTAAACAGCCCAACAGGTACAACGGTATTCACAATACTACCACATAGTTCAAATTTGCTAACCAATTTTTTGCCGGAAAACAGAAACTTTTTACAGCAGAAGTAGCAAAAAAGGAAGGCTATCTGTACAATTTCTGCGATGACACCTAAAAATTCAGCATTTAATAAACACAACTTTACTACCATCTACGTTTTACTATTAGACTACTTTTTTATGTAAAGTGTTTGGAGCTAATGGCTAATGTTACCCCTAATAAAGGGTTGGAACGGTACCACCTAATATTCTAACCAGTTCTGGTCAAACCATGCATCTCAGTATAGGCGTTCTAATAATTACTTCTGTTAGTTTAGAACGCAATTTTTCGGAAAATGCTCATCAAAAAATAATAAGTCAGGGTACCATTGGAACAAGAATTGAACGCCCATCAAAATGATGTGTCACTTGACCCCCCTTCCCATTTAAAATTCTAAGGGTAACATCTACCCCTCCTAGGGGGTTGAACCACGAGGGCTACAAATAGTCCTTGAAAGTGTCCCCCTTGACAATAAAATTGACTTGTTTTTTCGATTACTCATATTGTTTACTGGAAGGAAGATATTAAGGGTGTGAAGTTTTCAAATTGACACCCTGTATAATTGAAGAGTTCAGGCTCCATATACATAAAGCACCTTTTATTTCTCATTTAGAAACCGAAAAACTGATTGAAAATACAGGTTGCCATTTAAAGAACAAGGTTGGGACCCGCCCAGAAAAAACTGATAACCATGCGTAACTGCATTTTCTTTTTTTAGAGCTCAGAAAATAGTAAAGTTTTGCTGATAAAAACACCCATCTATCTATTATCACCTTGTATACTTCTCCTTTTCTGCTTCTTGATTTACCCAGTATCATCGAATGCATTGCAAATATTTATTGTTTTTCTATATCAGAAGACATATTTTCATCAGAATCATCAACTTTAGGCTTAATTTGTAATAAAATATTCACCACTGACAGATATTATTTATTTAGTATCTATAGCAACGCTCAAGTAAAGCGATGAAGATGGATCGATTAGTACGACTTGAAGCGTTGTTACATTTAGAAAAGCACAATTCTCTTCATTTCTGTGTTTTATACTAAACACGTCAATAAAAATAAAATATTTTAATTATGTAATTTGCAAAAATGATATATTTGTAATAAAATCAGTGCTTCCATTAGTGGTTACGTAATAGCTATTTATGTACCAAGTGCATTATATAGACCCTAACGCCCGGAGGGAAACATTCACCCGAGGGCCTTTGGCCCGAGGGATGAATTTTGCCCGATGGTCGTTAGGATCTAGTAACGCTCGTGGAGCATACAAGATTTTATTTTTCACGAAAAGATTATCTTAAACGACGTTGTTTACTTCATAAATTTCTTCTCATAGTATTTACTGCGTTCGGCAACTGAGCACAAGTGAGCTTCTATGGAATTGCCATGGAAACATTGAAGAGGTTGCTAAGGGTTGTTTATTTAACTAAATAACGCTGCATTTTTGTAAGAATTGACAAGCTTGTTAGTGGAGGAAACTAAAAACGGTTGTGTTCATAATAATAATGGAGATACCACAGAATGTGACGCTCAAAGCTGAAAAGGCGTTAGGAAATTTACTGCCTGCGAAATCCAAATACTTATACGAGAAGGAGTATGGCCATTTTTTGAAACAGAAAGATGAAAACATAGTGAATACCGTAAATGAAAATGTCTTTCTGTCTTGTTCTGGTAATGGGCGTATTTGTAGGCTTAAGACGTGATGAATTGGTCATGACAATAGAATGAATGAATGAATGCGTTTATTTAGGAAATCCTAATATACATACAATAATAATAATAATAATAGCCCAAGTAACAATTTAAATGTTATTTGGATTTATCCTAGTTTTATGAAAGTTTTATGAAGGTTAGGTAATGCCCAATTTGATTTATGCAGGTCATATATTATTCCTAATACGCTACCAGAGCAAACAGATTTATGAATCAGTTTCAAAACACTCCTGAAGGCTATAAGATAAAACCATTAAGCATTTAAGTATATTTGTTTTTATGATGGTTTTACAATGGCTTATACACATACACGATAAATCTTTTTGGTATTAAAATAATCCACATAGAAACTTAGTTTTGTGATGGTTTTATAGCACTCCTCAAGTCCATGCAATGGTTCTGTAATAAAACTAACGATGAGGTTTTATCAAGGTTTTGAGATGTACTCTCGAGAACCGCTATAAAATCAAAGCATAAAACTATTTCTACTTAAATGCTAGTAGCTCCCCCTAACCGGTAAAAAATAAATCACATTGGGTAAAGATAACTGGAAAAAATAATTAGTAATTAAACGTTTCACAAGACTAAGACACCAAATACTTATCACGGGAGTATAGACACTGAGTATACTGACCACGTCGATCACGAAAAGACGAATGTCAGGCGGGATTGACAATTGACAGTCGAAATATTTTGGAAATTGGATTAAATAATACCAAACGTACTTTTTCAGGATAAAATGGTTTTAAAATGGTTTATTTTGAGGAGAAATGACTTTATGATGGCAATATGTGCAGCTAAATAGAATAAAGGTAGGGTAGCCATATTTTATTACAACCAGAGGGAACAACTAAAGAGATCCTAATTTCAATTCATGTTTCTTGCAATTTGGTGTGTATGACGGAAAGGAAATACACAATTATTGGTATTCATTTGTATTTAGATATAGTACAAATCATTCCGGGAAAGATTTGAGTCAAAATGTTTTTTTTAATTTTATGTGGTATTTTGTTTATTTTCTTAATTTCGCGTTGTTATTGGGGCGCGTTGCAGATTTACCACCTAACTGATGTCATTTTGTCAAAAAAATTTCATTCGCAGATGATATTAGACATTTCACGTTGTTGAATACCAATATATTCTTCATATATCACTGCCAGGACGCCATCATTATATTTTTGCTTGTAAATTAGTCTCCCTATTTTTCGCAACTGAAGAATTAGATTAATTTAAGTCCGTTTTGGCTGTAGTTATTTATGGAATATTTTCTAACCTCAATTAATGACATACAGGTTTATAACAGCCCCATGATTTAGTTTTATAATGATCCTCAGGAGGTTATTAGGAATCCTGCGAATAAGGCAAGCAGGTTTTATGCTTGCATTTCAAAATAGCCCTGAGAACCTTCATAGGAGTGGGCCCTCGTAGATTTATAGCAGCTTTAAGGAGGTTTTATGGATGTCGTTACAGCAAAACAGTTTTATCGATGCTGTGATTGTTATGGTCTTTAGAACCTTCTGAGGGCTATCACAAAACTGAAATTGTTACTTGGGAGATAAATAAATAATAATAATAGATAAATAATAATTATATAATAAATGAAGTAATACATGTCTCTAACATATAACTATTAAAAAATAAACTTAAAAAAAACTTACAATTTGGAACATAATAATGATAATAAATGTCAATAATTAATTCAATTTTTATTCTGCAGCAGTCTACTTTACCTAAAATATGTTGTTTGTTTTAATATAATTATCTAGTTTAGACTTGATACATAAAAACTTTTGCTTTGTTTTATATCTTTAGGCAGCTTATTAAATTGATTTAATCCCTTATAAAACAATATTTTCATTGAGTTGGTTAGGTTGCATCATGGCAAATGAAAATGATTAATTTGTCTTATCTCGTAATTGTGGGTACTATTTCGATAAGTAATGAATTCATCAAAATAAGATGGTAACATATTATTGACAGTTTTGAAAATAAATATCATTGCTGATCTGTATAACCTATCTTTTATTGATAACAGCAATGCGTCGAGCATAAACTTTATGCTGGCGTAACGATCACACTTTAGTATCATTCTCATACCTCGATTTTGTAATTTTTGTAAAGTCAAGATTTTGTTTTGATCAAAACCATACAGTAATGTACTACAATATTCAAAATGTCGCTGTATAATTGTGTTGTATATAGTGACCTTGGAAGTAACTGACAAGAGATATGAAATTCGTGTAAAAAAGTAAAGTTTCTTTGCTATTTTTTTTTTGTTATATATATGAAATGTGCATCAAAAGATAAACAGTTGCCCAACATGAAATAGAGGAATTTAATTTCTGTTACAAATTCGATTTTTTCATTGTTGTTTATATTTATATTTTGTAGTCAGAATCATGGCCTTTATTTTGGAAAAATTTAATTTTAACTTGTTGACATTCAAGTACTTGTGAATTTTTCTCTAGGCAGATATTCATTTTTGTTAATGCTACATCTAAATCTTTATGAGCTGTGGATAACAGTGTATCGTCCGCAAATAAATTCATAAAGTCACAGTTGTGACATACGCTAATGTCATTAATATATATTAAAAATAGTAAAGGACCCAAAACACTTCCTTGTGGTACGCCAAATTTTGTGTCAATAGGATATGAATGAACATTATTAACTTTTGTGATTTGCCTTCGACCATTTAAGTAGTCCTTAAACCATCTTAGTACTGTTCCTTTGAGACCAATAGTTTCCAGTTTCTTTATTAATATATTACGGTCAATTGTCTCAAACGCTCTTCTCAAGTCTAAGAAAACTGTTACCACATAATCACCGTTATCAGTAGATTGGGTCCATTCACTAACCGATTCGCAAGAGTGATTTTTCCTAAACCCGGACTGATTACTTAACATAATTTAGGAGCTGATCATATACAGCCATTTCTAATAGTTTCTCGATTCCTGGTGTTTACTGGACGGAATTCTCTCGCTTTATTATTATTTTTTACTTTCGGAACAGGTACGATTATGCTAGTTTTGAGTTGATCAGGAAATTGTCCATACTGGAGAGAAATATTTATAAAATGTTGTTACGGGTTTATTTTGCACTAGAAAACCCTTTCTGTTTTAATACAATAACATCAGAAATTCTCTGTCATTGATATACACTTTCCACTCTGTACGCCACTGTATTCTTCTTCTTCAGATTCCTCAAAATGACAACTTGATCGTTGTCATGTATAGCTTGTTCCGAATGTTAGTACTTACCTTTGCTGTACTAGTTCGAGCGGAAATGAACCGGCCTTAAGCTATTGACAGTTATCAGTTGTTCTATTTTGCGGTATGACAGCGTTGTTTTGTAAACATACTTATGGTTAGTCTATTGTTTTGTGCTTGGAACACAAAACCGTAACATTCCTACTCTATCTCTATCTTGTGTCATTGAGGTACATACTCCACATTACTTGACCTTTTGTTTGTTTGTTTGTGTTTGGTTCTGAGATTGAGAGGCTGGCGTTTTCGTCTTGGTTCAGTTGGCAACACTGAATCTTAAGGTGTTCTTTTCATAGCTCCTAGTAGCTCGAGTTAGTTCCTGGACTGTTCCCACCGAACACTAATGAAAAAGAAAGCGCCTTGTCAGATATTGACAGTTTTGACTTTGACGTCTGAGAGATTCTTCTTCCTTATTTGATCTTGATGAGTGACTGACCTACTTTGAAGATTTCCAATTAAAGTTTGATCATCGTTGATGGATCTTTGGAAAATTCATATCAGGAGAGTTTCTCATATTGTTTGCGATTTTTGACGCTATATATTTTTTGAGAAATCTCCGTTCGCTTTGCGGATTTTTGAGGTTTAGAAGTCACTTCATCATTGTGTGAAACCACTGGAACGAGAAACTCGCTATCAGACAGCAAACAGACCATCAAAGCTGTTATCAGAACCCTCCCACTTAATAGAGGGTGCTACTTCTTTGCTACTTCTCTGCTGCGACTACCACTTTGCTACTACTTTGCTACTGTTACCTCTTCGCCGCTGGTAGTGCTCCACTACGGTTTATTGCTACCACTCTGCTACTACTGCTCCGCTGCGGATAGTGCTTGTTACCACTCTGCTACTGCTCCTCTGAGACTACCACTTTGCTACTGTTACCTCTTCGCCGCTGGTAGTGCTCTACTACGCTCCATTGCTCCTACTCTGCTACCGTTTATTGGAGTTCCACTAATGTGATTGTTCCACTGTTTCGTTGCTACACGATTGTCTTTCCACTATTCCACTACTGTGATTGTTCCTGCTCGACTGTGGTTGTCCCGCTGTATATCTGTTGTTCAGCATTCCTTCGCTATTCGTCCCAGCTGTACATGTACGTTGATTGATTGTGTCGTACCCACTGTGCACCTGTATACACCAAGGCACTGATGAACTACAACCACAATAATTGGTGAACTGGCATGCTTGAGAATATCTACGTAGTATCAGATACGTTTAAAATAAGACTGCCCCTAAGGCGTAAGTATCCATAACTGTAAGCTATCATCGTGACGTCACAGGCATAGCCCTCACTGGAGGTTTCATATCGATATATTCAAACAATACCATACTCTCAATCACAGCATTCACATGAATTCATCTTGGTGGTTGATATTTACATTAATTTCATTTTCTGTTGTATGGTGAGCTGTACTGTGCACATACAGGGTGTATAACGATCAATATATTTTATTAGTAAGGGACATGACTATTTCTTTTATTCTGGTCCAAGTTATCTAAGCGTAAGGGAAGACAAAACCTCTACATAGTTATATATTATTATTATATCATTTACAGGTATCTATTTTTTAATATTTTAGTAATATTAGTGCAGTGGGTTGTCCCATTCCATCAGGGTGGTTTCGGATTTTTCACTAGCGATAAATCCGTGGTGCTCCGGAAAATTAACCCCATATTTCAATCTTATCGAAATCAATTTTTATTGTCGAATCCACGCCTACTGAGCTGCTGGGTATGTTAGAGGCGTGACACATCATTGCACATTCACTGCTCTCCTTTCCTAAATTTCGCCCCTAACAATGTAACAAAACATGGCCTATGACTCCAAAAGTAGCTTTCATAAATTTCATACCAACAATTTCGGTACCAGATTTATTTTCCAATCTATTAACAATTTCTGTAAGATCTTTCAATTCAAGTTGTTTAAAAATTTCGAGACTAGACTCCACTATAATTTCACCTTGCCAAGAAGCAGTAGCATTAATCGATTTAACAATTTCTTCAAGACTAGATTCAAAATACTTGTTAAAAGTTTCTGCTATTTCCGTTTCATCCCTAATAGACAATAGTTTTTACTTGACCTTCAATTTCAAATTCAATATTGTTTGTATTTGTCTTTGTATTAATTAATGATGACAAAACACAATACAAAAGGTATCGAAATAAGCTAACTTTCCTTATAAATAAAACGAAATCCAATTTTTACAAACAGCAAATAGACAACAACAAAAATAACTCCAAAAAACTATGGAACGTAACTCAACAAATATCCAAGACAAAAAAACAAAAACATTCTGTAGTTCAAATAAAACATCATACAACTGGTGAAATCCTTACTGAAAAAAGTCAAATAGCGGATACATTCAATATAGCTTTCTCAGAAACTGGAAAAACTCTCGCTAGCAAAATAAAAACCAACACGCATTTAAGAATGAAAAGAGTATCTCTTACAAACTCATTTGTTTTCGAAGAAATAAGCCGAATGGAAATAAAAAACACAATTTTTGAGCTTAAAAATGGAAAGTCTGTAGGAATTGATGACTTAAAAGCTGAAAATATCAAATTAATTTCTAACTACATTTTAGATCCCTTAACTTATATCCTCAACGAATGTGTAAATCATGGTATATATCCAAACGATTTTAAAATATCAATTGTCATTCCTTTATTTAAAAAAGGTGATAGATCTGAAATCACAAACTATCGTCCAATTTCATTAGTTACCCATCTCTCGAAAATATTTGAAAAAATCATGAAGAAAAGACTCAGTTCGTACCTCAAAAAATATAACATAATATCAAAAAATCAGTTTGGATTTAGAGAGGGCATTTCGACTCAGGACGCTATTTTGTCATTGACTTCAAAAGTAGTCGAAGCTCTTAATGAGAGCAAACCATCTCTCTGTGTATTCATCGATCTGTCGAAAGCATTTGACACTGTCAGTCATCACCTCCTTCTGCAGTCCCTAGATGATATTGGAATACGAAGTAACATACTGAAGTTATTCGAGAGCTATTTGACTGGAAGATATCAAAAGGTAAGAATTGATGATACATTGAGCAGCAATCAGGTGATCGACTACGGAGTTCCTCAAGGTTCCGTGCTAGGTCCAACATTATTCAATATATATATATTAATGGATTATTTTCCCTTGGTGATGATGAAAATATTATCGGTTTTGCAGATGACACAGCCATTTTCTACGAAGCAGATGATTGGAATGAACTGAAATGTAAGGTTGAAAATGACTTCTCTCGAATCAAGTACTGGCTGGACAACAAACTGTTGACAATGAATATTGAAAAAACCTTTTTTCTTCCATTCTGTTGCAATTCCTCTGGGATGCCCCGTTTCAATCGACTAACAATTCGCACTGACACACCCTTTCACATTCTATCCGAAAATAAAATGAAATATTTAGGAATGATAATTGATCCCCACCTGAAATGGGACTTACACATCCAATATACGGTTAATAAGTTGAGGTCAATATTGTTCAAATTCCGAAAACTTAAAAAACTCCTACCAGTGCAATATTTGAAAACATTATATTACTCCCTTGTGGAGAGTCATATCCGTTACGGAATAGCGGTATGGGGAGGAGCCTTGAAAACGTATATTCATAGTCTTGAAGTTATTCAAAGGCAATTTCTCAAATTGATATTCTCGAAAAAAAGGCGATATCCTTCAGATAATCTCTATGCAGAGACTCAAATTTTAGATATAAGGCAAATGTATTTTCTATGTTCTTGTATCAAATATCATGCAATTAAACATAGTGCAGCACTTCCCGCTCATAAGTATTCTACTCGTCAGAAAAATCATTATATTATACTTATGTTCCTAAATGTAGTGTGCAGTATAATAAAGTTCTATTTATTTATTTATTTATGACATTGAAGACAGATGATCCGTTTTACCGATCAAGGTACCAGAAACCAAGAAATTTTTTTTCCATTGTTGAAGAAAGCGAAATAGGAGCCTTGAACTTTGTTAAAAAGTACATTGCACTACGACCAAAAGGATGTAAACAACATGGGTTTTTTTATAACCTACAGAAATGATAAATGCATTGAGTTGCCTGTAGGTAAAACTACTACAGGAAGTGTTCCTTCTATCATAGCGAAATACCTTAATTTGGGAAACCCGAAAGTTTACACCGGACGTTGTCTGCGCCGAACGTCGTCAACGCTTCTTGTTCAAGGTGGTGCTTCCTTTGAAACACTAAAATTACATGGAAAATGGAAGAGTAGTATGGTAGCGGAGAGCTATATTGAAGAAACTATCTCATCGAAGAACAAAATTGCTACAATGATTCAGTTTCCGAAAAAGAAAATGTTAACGTTCCGAACGAAACCGAATGCACATTGAGGAGTTCATCATCGGTCAACTTACAGAACTTCAAACTTGGTACTAATTTTTCTGGAACATCTGAAAATTGTAATTTCTATTTGAGAGAAAATAATTAGTCCCTTTTTTATGTACAGTTATAAATAAAACTTTTCCGAGTAATTAATTTATTGAACTACAGAAAAAAACATTTAACGGGCGTTATGATTCATAATGCCCTCCATAACACCCCGGGCGTTATGGGTCTGTTAATAGCAACCGTTGCCAAGGTATTTTAAAGCAGTGACGGACAAGTGAAAAATAAATAATTATAACATCAGTTTATTCAGGTATTGCATGACTGTATTCACACATGGCAAGGACACAAAGATTGAATAAATAATAATAATATTTATCTAGTGAAAAATTAAATGCCTCCTAATATCGGAAAATTGGGGACTGCCGCTAGCCTATTCACAGAAAGTGTTGGAAGTTTTCCCGCTCCATGGCTTCCGAAAGCTTTCCCGTGTATCCGACACGTCTATATAATAATAAAGTGGACACGCCTGGCGTATATCACGGAATTTATAACGGCCTCTGCTGGGTGAATACAGAAATGTCGGTTTGATGGTCGCTATTGAAAGTATTGTTAGCGAGTATGACAAGAATAATTGAATCGTGAGTGGTGCTTGGATAGCGATAAAACGTGTCTCGATGAGTTTTGGATGGAGATGAAAACCAAAAAGAAACATTTATATCGGAGAGGGAATGTATAATTTTCCAACAATTATGAAGTTTTTGAACGCAGTTTTTATTGAAAGGACCACGCAAACATCTTATGGGAAAAAGTCTTTCGGTGAAAATGGCTGGATTTTAGATATGTTGGCCCAACTCGATTGTATGACTAGATTCGGCGCTAGAGGGCGCCAAATCATGAATTTTGTGATTTTTGGAGAAATTCGGCTCAATAAAAAAATATCAAAATCTCATTTATATCCAATATTATGTGCAACTGAGCATTCCTAAAATTCGCGAGAAATATTTTTACAGAATATAAAACGCCACTATTTTTATACAGGGTTCTTCAATTATTCAGTGATTGAATTTGCCTACGAGGTTACAAGTTGATCGAGTTCATCATTGAGGATCAATCAGAATGATTTGTCGATCTACCAAAATATAAAGAAGCTATGAATACAGAGTGTTTGGAATAATGAATGGTCCATATTATATATAGGGGAAAGTAGCCTAATTTGGACCGTCTCCTAATTTGGACCACACTATTAATTCGACTATAAGTGTGAAGTAGCGACATCTGTCGCGAAAACCCATAAGTTCATATCCATATTCGAAAGGAATTTAATAAAATTCTCAGTTCGAAACATACATCGACGGTTAAACTGCTCTTGTGTGAAATTCGAAGGTGTACAGCAATATTTCAATAGATTTTGTAATCTATTAGCACCTTCCACACAAAAATATTTTATATCATATATCTGTAGTATATTAGCTCTTTGATATTCTAGAGCAATTGGTAGATAAGTATAGGATAACCGCCAACACCATATTCAATGTAGACGAGTCTGGATATAGCACGGTTCAAAAAAGGATGCCAAAAGTTGTCTCATTGAAAGGCAAGAGACAAGTAGGTGGAATCACTAGTGGAGAGAGAGGAGTTAATACTACAGCAGTATGTTGTTTGAATGCTGCCGGACTGTATATTCCGCCTATGCTGATTTTCAAGAGAAAACGTTATGCCCTGAGTTAGGAATCGGGGCAAAAAAAATTCATGTGATTTATTTATAAGCGAGAAAGAAGTTAAATACTGAAAAATCGGCTTTTCGCCATTTTGATGGTCAATGAGGTTATGTCAAAAAGTGTTTAACACTAAAGTTTTAGACTTTTTTATTATCTACAAGTTTTTCATTGAACATTTTTCGAGGAACCCTGATTTCCATACAATAATAATCCCATAAGGTTGGCTAACTATCCTACTTCTACCTATTTAAAGAATGATAAAGCTATTGAAGTAAGAACTGGTCCATCAACAACTGTAAGACCTTTAAGTATTGAAATTGCACAAACCTTGGGAATGATATATGACTTTTATAGTAGTTAACATGTTCACAAAAGGAAAGGTGCGAATTATTAATCAATTTCAAGTTGAAATAATTACTACTATTTTATTATTATAGCTTCATTAATAAGTTTTCCCTATACCAACTCACGGATGCTATCTCAATTAAAATATAATTTTTTAATGAAGTGAAAACCCAATACAACTGAATGTGAGGTTTTCAGCTCCAATTTTTTACGCAGAACTTAAGATCATTTATTTTTTCAAAATCTAGCAGGAAATTTGTTTTGAAAAATCTTCATAGTTCTAAGAAAACTCATAGGTTCCTGAATAAAAAATTGATAAAATGTACGTTGACGACTCTCTCGAATGATATATCTAAATTCGGGTGCGAAAAACAGCTGTCAAACATTGTAAATAAAAATGTGCAAAATCTTCTTTATTTTGAATTGAACACCCTGTGACTTATCGATCCCTAAGAAGCGCCAACAAAGGCTCTGAAAATTTCATTAAATATTCCCTATGGGTAAAAACTATAGATTTCAAGAAAGCTGTTTTTTGTTCCTTCTCTGACCTTTCTTAGGGTATCTTTACCAGATCTACCACTTTATTTATCAATGGCTTGGCGTGTATTCAAAACAGATCGGTTGAAATCTGGCGATCTTGGTGGCAATTATAAGGACGCAATCCATGCAGTTTTCCGAGAAAAAAAAACAATATCATTCCGGACTGGTACTGGTAGTGCAGCTCATCCTTGTCGAAAAATGACATCGACTGAGTTGTCCTAGATTATGTTTGATGTCTTCTCTCATTAGAGGATTTATCTGCTTTTCAACTAAACTCGACTCCTAAACTAAATCGAATAATATGTATAATTTTTGGTCCGAAATTTGTAAGTTTCATCAGGCGTTAATATCGGCTGATTATTTATTGGAGAATGAAAATTCTAGCTCAACATTGAATTATTTGTTGATATCATTTATTGAATCTTAAAAGTTATTATTGCATTCTTCAAATAGTAATGAATCAAATTAACATTTTTCTACACTCGTGAATAGATAATTTCTATTTCTTTCTTACCCTTGCTATTCGAAAAAGTTGAAGTAGTCACTGTGTTAAGACAGATGAAATTATACGCCAAAGAATGTCCTGAATGGTACACTGTGTCCCACTTTGAGCAGCCACACCCTCATATTTCGTTGAGCATGAAATAATTCGGAATATTCTTTGACTCAAGTTGTAGTACTCGGAAATACCTACCTTTATGTTTACGTAACCTTTGTATATCCATTTTCCACGGCAAACTATTACCAAATGAAAAGTGAAAAATTGGGAAAAACATACTAGGCATTTTTTTTCTCAAAAATAACACCAGATTCTGTTTCAGAACATCTTAAAACCTCCAAATCTCAATGCTTGAATCATTTGTATATACTGGGTATTCTTCTGATCAGAATTAGCCTTGGAAAAGTGATATTTGGCTATTTTTCAAAGTATTAATTAAATATTTTTGGGAATTCTGTGACAAGAGAAGACATTTTGGAAATTTTCCAAGCATTATTTATGGATTAGAGTTGATAATGCTACCAGCTACAGATGATACCCTGTATATTCAAATGATTCAAGCATTGAGATTTGGGGGTTTTAAGGTGTTCTGAAACAGAATCTGGTGTTATTTTTGCGATAAAAAATGCCTAGTATATTTTTCCCAATTTTTCACTTTTCATTTGGTCGTAGTTAACCGTGGAAAATGGATATACAAAGGTTCCGTAAACATAAAGGTAGGTATTTCCGAGTACTACAACTTGAGTCAAAGAAAATTTCAAATTATTTCATGCTCAACGAAATATGAGGGTGTGGCTGCTCAAAGTGGGACACATGTATGTATGATATGGATAAAGTATTTAAGTTTTCATCAACGTCAATTCTAGTAGTATCATCCAAAGAAGTAATAGTAGTAACTGAGCAAAGACCATTAATGCATTCAATAAAACACTACATCCACTCATTTTAATTAGTGAAATAGTTTCAATTCTTATGAGCCCATTTCGATTTTCTTCATCTGCCCTGTACTATTCTTATACTTACTACTGTTGATGGCTGTCAACTACTCAATTATAATGCGATGATCGTATGAAAGGCAATATCAATAAATTGTTAGTGAAACTGGCATATAGTGCTTATCAAAGAAATTGAAGAATTTAATATTCCCCGAAGCACTCAAGCCTGTAATGCCGAGTCTGGTGTAGAATAAGATTTAATCGTAAAATAGAAGTTTTCGAGCAGATCGACCGACTAAGTGCCTTTGCTCGCCTGACTTCAATCCACTGCATGGATTTTATACGCTCCCCACTCGTTTAAAAGTTTTTTTGATCTACCGTCTAACAACCGCGAGAAAAAATCTATAGAAGTGAGTATCAGTATCGAATTAGTAAAAGCTAAACCGTGAAATTGGTTGGTAAGAATAAAAAGTTATATCTAAAAAAGGTCAACCAACAATGGTCTGGTCCAAAGAAGTAGGACAATAAACAATTGAATCATCAGGAAAGAAAATGAATACCTAACTCAAAAATTTCATGAGAACCTAAAACAATACCTAAACAATGAACTATAAAGAAAATAAAACCAAAATTTCAAAAATACACTAAAAACTCAAAATTAATATTAAAAATCACTAATGATCTCCTAAAGTCTATAAAAAATAGTCGCTAAATATCTCCAGATGGAAGTGGAATACAGTTTAATTGAAGATCCCGAGAATTTCGCAGAAAATTTTAATTACTCTTTTATGAATATTGGTAAATACTTGTCTAAAAACATCACTATGTAAAATTTGTATTGCAAATAAAATCATAAATAAGAATGAAATCATATTAATATCACTGAAAGGGCTACTAGAAGGAAAATTCACACAAAACTCTAATCTACACCTAGATGTTAGATGTTAGGGGGGGGGGGAGCTGGCCCCTTGGCCTAATCCACTGCGACCTTTTCAGATCTATTGTGGAGGCTCCAATTGCTTATAGTACATCATCTAGCTTCGTCCATTTTATCAGACTGAGCAAATTTGATAATGGCCTCTCGAGATAGCTTTCCGCTCTTGGTTTTTCATCTTCAAGTTGTAGAGACCGCACCCTTGCTAGTCCTTCGCACTGGCACATTACATGTATTGCGGTTTCCTCTTCTTCCTGACAGAACCTGCAGATTGCTTCTTCCGCCAGACCTATAATATTCATATGTCTGTTAAGCCTACAGTGGCCTGTCAGCAGACCTACTATTTGTCTGACGATCCTCCTTTTGTGGCTGAGGAGGTCCGTCGTGAATTTTGGAGAGCGTCTTTTGATGAACTCCTTGGCCTGTCTCAATCCTGGTCGGGTTTCCCACCACTTTTGAGATTTGTTTTGTACCCACTGTTTAGTGAGGGCTTTTGTGGTGGATTTTGCTACGCCGCAGAAGGGTTCCGGTCCAATGAGCGCTGCCGAAGAGCATTCTCAGGCTAGTGTATCGGCCCGCTCATTGCCCAGGTGTCCCTCGTGGCCCGGCACCCAAGCTAGGTTCACATTGTTACGACTACCCAGCTCGGTCAGATCACGCAAACAGTCCCACACCAGTCTTGATTTGACTTGGTGGGAACCGATTACCTTGAGCGCAGCTTGACTGTCAGAGTAGATGGCCACTGTTTTATTCCTTATCTCTCGTCTCAGTATTTCTCCGACACAGTGTTGTACAGCCGTTACCCCTGCCTGAAACACTGTGGCGTGTTTTCCAAGGCTAGGCTGGATGTTAATCCTTGGCTTTGCCCCGTAAACTCCAGCGCCGACTCCGTTATCTGTATTTGACCCATCTGTGTACCAGACCGATCTTGCATTCACGGGCGGCCCTTTCTCCCAGTTCTTTCTGTCTGGTATCAGTATTTTGAAGTTCTTTTTGAAGCTATATTTGGGAAGCATCGCGTCCGTAGGCATTCCCATTACTGGGTCTGCCCTCAGTTCCTCATGTAGGTTCCGGTAATCAGCTCCGTGCTTCTGGCTTATTGGAGCTTGACCCTGCATTAGTCTGTGTGTCACAGACCTTGCTTCTCTTTGGATGTATATGTGTAGTGGTGGCAGGTCCAGTATGACCTCCATAGCAGCCGTCGGAGTTGTTCTCATGGCCCCTGTCACCCTCAGGCATGCCTGCCTCTGGATGCCATTTAATAGCCTAATGATCCCCGTCTGCTGTGCTTTTGTCCACCACGCCACCGACCCGTAGGTTATCATGGGTCTCACGACCATCGTGTATAACCATAGGGTCATTTTAGGGTTGAGCCCTCAGTTTTTTCCGCACATTCTGCCACACATTCCGAGTGTAATGGTGGCTTTATGCGCGATTTTTTGGACGTAGAGTTCCTCGTTGGTCTTTGGTCGAAAGTTACTCCAAGGTACTTGGCCTCTTTAATAAACGGGATCTCTACATCGTTCAGCATTGGTGGTTTCAGGCCTACCAGTATTCTTTTATTTGTGAATATTGCCACGGTGGTTTTTTGTGCATCAATGGAGAGTTGCTCTTCTCTGCACCACCTGTCAACGATGTTTAGAGCGCTTTGCGTGCGCTCCGAGACTACACTTGGAAATCGTCCTCTCTCGACTATTACCAGGTCGTCTGCGTATCCTAGGCAATAGTGGCCTCCTGCGGACAGTTTTGTAATGACGCCGTCTACTAGAGTGGCCCACATTCAATCTACACCTAACAAAAAATTTAAATATCGTAGGTCATTGACAACAGAAAAATATTAAACAGAATATTCCTAGACTTGACAAAGGCTTTTGACACCGTCAACTACCAGATACCATTAGAAACTCTACCAAAAAACAAGATACAGCAACCAAAAATTACTAAAATGTGGTGTACAACAATGAACTGTTTTGAAACCAGTAACCTTCACGATATACCTAAACAACCCATTCTTCTATTCTCTTGCTAAAAATAAGAAAATTCAATATGAAACAATAATATTCATTGATTCTAGCTACATAAATGAACGAGAATTGTTAGCAAAACTTATCAACAATATGATCGAGAACGTAACCTATATCAAATTCCACTGTTATCTGGGATCAAAGGTTTTCAATGTGTTACAAGGTAGTAAAAGAAATAGAGAAACAAATGAAGTGCTTGAAGACACATCTGAAAATATATGTGATAGAATTATGTGAAGATTAAAAAAAGTAATGATCTGTCTCCCTCCTTCACCGTTATGTTTTTATTGGTTGTTCGTGGTTCTGTTTAATTAGTTGTAATATGTGAATTTTGTATCCTTTTTGGAAGTATTATTTATTCATTTATTTTAACGTGTCCTTCTGTACAAAAAGGCAACATTAATAATTATTGTTATCATTGTATAGTCAATACTGAAGATGAATTGATTACGAAATAAAATAAAAAATACCAAAATGAAAACAAATAAACATGGTGAACCACAAAGCTATAGGCTGTCCGTGGTGTAGGTATGTTTAATAGATTTTTTCAGTACTACGACTAAAGTTAAAATTATAATTTACTACATCTAGTATGCGATGTGCAATTTTAGTGATTCAATTTGAAAATTCGAATAATTGTGCAATTTCGTTTCTATTTTGTGCCAATACATATTTTTTCAATTCCTTTTTGAATTTATTCATGGGATGTAAAAGTAGAATTTCTTGTGGTAAATAATTTACAAATCTAGGCCCTAAAAAATTTAGGCATTTCTGTCCGATTGTTTTCTTTGCGATGTCTGCTTTATATTTGTTCGATTTCTTGGCTCTTGTTTCATATTTGCGTGTAAAAAATTCGAGGTTGCTATTTCTGTTTCTATTTTTATAGAGATACGAAACCATTTTTGTGAAGCTAATTTGCCTAATATCCATTACTTCAATGTCCTTGAACAGCTGATCAGACTGATATATTTTCTTTTTTTTTTCAAAATAATTTTCAAGAATAATTTTTGAATTACCTGTAATTTCTGTAGATGAGTATTTGATACACCTCTCCAGCCAATTATTCCATATGATATGTTTTTGAATGAAGGTTTTTTGTTATAGATTTGGTGGATTATTATTCGAAGTGTTTACTTAAATTGGCGACTTTTTTATTTTTCGTTTCAGGAAAAAAAGTTATTTTTTATAAAACGTCGATCATGTTTTAGAACCTAATTTTGATTATGTGTAAAAATATCGAAAATTGTCATTATGGAAAGTAGTCCATGGATATTGATCGTGTTTAAATACGTAAGCATTCCTATGTACAAAAAAAAAACTATTTTTGACAGTTACAATAAGTTTATCGATTAAAAATTTTTTTATTGAAAACTAGCTGAGCCTGCTGATTCTTCAGCCACTCGAAAAAGGCTTTTGACACTGTCAACTATCAGATACTAATAGAAACTCTACAAAAAAAAATACAAATGAACCCAAACAGCAGCAAAGAAAAATAAAATGTGGTGTACAACAAGGAACTGTTTTGAAACCAGTACCCTTCACGATATACCTAAACAACCCATTATTCTGTCCTCTTGCTGAAAACAAGAAAAATTGATATAAAACAATAAGTTTCTGGCTACATAAATAAACAAGAATTGTTAGCAGAACTTATGAATAATATGATACAAATTCCACCCAGTTATCTAGGATCAAAGTTTGATAGAAATATGTTATTATGTTATTATTGGTCATTCTGTATTATTCATTATAAACAAAACAAAATTGACTGTCGCGTTTTCAGAATATTTCTTAAAATGACATTTTTTTCAATGGAACACCCTAAATTTTTTTCATGCATTTCGATTCGTTATAACATTCTCAACAACAAATCTCATTTGACTTTTTTTCGTAAAGGTGAAAATAAGACAGTTTTATTAATAGGAAACATTTATAACAAACGGATTTGATAAAGCGCTATAAAATATCGAGTAAATGATCAAAAACACCGGTCTTCAATTCTATTACTTATAGTTTCAATATAATTTTTCAGTTCATCTACATTATAATGTTTTATTTTGTACACCTTATTTTGCAGAAATCCCCAAATATAAAAATCTAGAGGTGTCATGTTTGGTGAACGAGGGGGCCACTTAGCAATCCATCTGTTTCCAAAACAGCCTCGCAGCATTCTTTTTACGCCACTGAAATTATGTGCTGGTGTTCCATCCTGCTGAAAATAGATCATCTGATGAGCCTCCAGATCAACATCGAAAAACTCTTCCAACACTCTTGTTAATGAATTATTTTAACGGGGTCCGTTCAAAGAACCATGGTAGAAAAATGGATCGATAATTCTGCCTCTAAATAAACCACACCAAACATCAATACTACCTATATCGTGTTTGCGGATTGTGGAGATGGACTAAAAATGGATTATGTCTACTCCAATCATGAAAATTCTTTCTATTCTACATCCCACGATTTGAAAAATTAGCCTTATCGCTCCTTATAATATTTCTATAGAAGTTTGGATCTTGTCTGCATTTATTCATAAACCACCGATAAATCCCCAATCGTCTCTCAGGATCACCAGGTTCTATTGTTTGCACTGGTCTTAACTTATAAGGAAAAATCTTATGTTTCTTCAGAATTCGTTGAATACTAGACAGTTGAATAGCTATTTCTCTAGATAAATCTCTGATGGAATTATTTGGAAGTAGAATAAAACGTCAATTTCTGTATCTTTACATATTGATAATTCTCCAAAGACACCTAACCGGTGTTTTGAATACTTTCTAAGAAGAACCCAAATGAATAAGGCAAGCAAGCCAAATGAATAGTAAAATCAGTTCCTTTCGAAAACTGTATATTAACTTTCAAAATTGACAAGATTCGAATAATAATAAATTGTTTTTCTACTCCCGTATGTGAATTACTAACGTCACGCATCGATAAAAATGTGTAAAGCTTCATTTCACGAATCGGTGTGTGAAGTGCCATGCTTTTCTTATGGGATTTATTTCACTCACCGGTGCCATAAGAGTCAATACAAATTCACACACCGGTCGCTGGTCTAGGTAGCGGTGGCGAGAGAAATTGACAAATATGACAGTTCCCGCAGAGTGAAGTTCAGAGTTACATCAGTTTATAGACCGTAAATAGTAATTAATTACCCTCTGAATTAATAAATAGTACGAGGAAATTTTGATTTAAACCGATTAGCCGTGTATTTCACGCAAATTCCTGATGGACAGCATTGAAGTACTCCCATCAACTCCTCCAAATATAACGTTAGCAGCCAGTGAAGCAAGTTCATCGTTATTGCCACAAAAATCGTTGGGAATTTACGAAAACACTTTGGAAAAGTTTATGCAATGGCGCAATACAAACAACGTCCAATCATTCTCCGAAAGGGTAATATTAGCCTACCTATCTGAATTATTAACAAAGGTTGAATCTTCTACCTTATGGAGTCACTACTCAATGTTGAAAAGCACCCTTAGTGTTAAGTACAACGTACAAATTGGTGATTATCCGAAAGTTCGCGCTTTCTTGAAACGGAAAAACGAGGGATACATTCCTAAAAAATCACGTGTTTTGGAAAAGGAACACGTATTAAAAAATTTCTCAAAGAGGCACCCGATGAAAATTTCCTTTAATTCAATCTCTAAGAAAAAGGTCGTAGAAAAAGTATAGTGTGCACCACGTGCGTGAAGACTTTTTTACGCTCGTGCGGATTGTGAAACTTGCCTGCGGCTCGTTCCACAAACTTCCACACTCGCGTAAGAAAGTATACTTCACGCACTAGATACACAACATACTATCTATAAATAACATCAAAAAAGAAAAACTGTGGATATATGGATATCCTGAGCATTCATTTTCTTCAGATATTACAAAACGTTTTTGAGTTCTCCTCTTCTCAAAAACCTTTACATTGTTCCTGAATCGGCGAAGAAGCACAGCCATTAAACGCCGATTAGGTAATTCACGATCGGGGAACGAATTGCTGTAGCGTTAGAGTGCTCTTACACTATTTTTCTGGCAAACCAATTAGGACTTCTAACATATCACATTTTTCTTGATGGGAAAACGGCATTTCGAAAAATATTCGGACAGTAGTTGACAGTTACAATAATGTATGACATTGTCATGATATACTTGAGAATATTTGACAAATAGTATTTCAACAAAGTTTCAAGGCAACTTGATTGCTCATAATAAATATGTTTTATCGAATCAGACACATTTTTTCCCACCACATTCATATTACCTTCCAGTATTTTCTGTTCTGAACAAAAACGGCTACAAAGTTATCATTACAGCAGACATATTTTGATTCACAAAATAAATGCGGCTAACGGAATGGCTTTAAGATGGAAATTATCGTTTTGTACATTAAAACCAAATAGCTCAGTGGTGTCAATTGAGTGGAGCGACATGATGATCACGGTCACATCCCAGCGAAATTTTTTATTTTTACTTTTACTTATTTTGCTATTAGTAACGAAATATTGTCATTCGTATGAGTACCAAAATTGGGTGTTTGGACAATCATTAGGTTTTATTCGCCAAAACAAAGAAATTGTGAAAGAAATATATATTTCCACACAAGTCGCTCATTTTCCACTATACGAAAAAAAGTCAAATAAGCTTTGTTATCATTTTATGAAATGTTCTTAAAACGCGACTGTCAATTTTTTTTTGTTTTCGGCATCGAGAAGGTCATCAATAATAACAGAGTTGGCAATGGTGCCGACTTAATTTGGAACACCCTGTATATTGTGAATTGCTGGATATTATTTTTCATTTTATTTTTTTATTTTAACTAATCGTTCCTTGTAAACAGGCTAAATTCTTTGAGTGGTCAGAATTTATTCACGCAATTTGTAATATATTGAGTGAGTAAATATAACATCAATAATCAATATTATCACTATACAGGGTGTTTCTTAAGTACGTGTAGACAATTTAGGAGCGTGTTGCTGACTTCAAAATAACAAGAAAAGTTCCTATAAACATATTTCCGCAAGTTATTCCTTTCTGAGATACAGAGTGTCAAAGTTGAATTCATATTTTTATTTTTTGTGAATGATTTCAAAATTATTTTGATATGGGCCGTTGTGGCCGTGTATGGGCCGTGGTGGCCGTGTGGGTAGAGCGTTCGCCTTTGGAGCGAAGGGTCGAAGGTTCAAAGCCTCGCATGGTCATCGGTCACGTGCATGGCATCACACATTAAAAGGTAAGGGCTGCGTCTTCCCTAGCTCACACAAGTCTCTCGAAGACTTCCGAGGGTTGCGCGTAGGGGTGCAATCGGTTGACGGAAATAACAATAACAACAATTTGGGTAAAGTTTGGTATCTGGGAATATTTATTATTTAGTTTGTGTAAAAAATATATTCTTGGTAGAGGTTACTGCGAGCAACTGTTTTCAAGTTATTAAGATTTGAAATATTCGATGAAACAGATTTTGAATGACAACATTTTTAAATTCAAAATAAATTCAATTAGAAATTAGTTTTTTACAATTAACATAAAATTTGATTTTGTCATTGAAAAATCATCCCAGGTACCAGAATTTCCTCGAATATCACAAATATTTTGGAATTTGATCACAGAAAACAAATATAAGAATTAAACTTTGACACTCTGTATCTTAGAAACGAATGACTTGCGGACATGTGTGTATGGGAACTTTTTGTCTTATATCGACGTCAGCAACATGCTCCTAAAGTTTCTACACGTACTTAAGAAACACCCTGTATATATTCAATACTGAAGATGAATTAATTACTAAATAAAGTGTGTCCTAGGGTGGCGACATGTGGAAAACTATTTTATTTTTCGTACCTATTTTTTATAAAAAAGTCCAGCATGACGTTTCAGAAACTAATTGTGATTATTCAAATGTTACATTTGTTCGTCGCATATGAGTAGTGTCAAAAGATATGAATTTGGAACAAGAGTAGGTAACTATTATTTGTGACAATATCAAAAATTGATGAAAAGTTGTCCAGAATCATTTTTAGATACGCAAGAATTTTGATCTACAAACAAAATACAATTTTTTATATTTTTGTCTTCAGTTTACCTATTTTTAGAGACATTTTTACTGAAAACTAGCCGTGCCTGCTGATCCTTCAGCGAATATTCTCGGACTCTTGACTGCAAAAGTCATTATTTTGATGTCTAAGTACTATTGTTAGTACAAAAAAAATGTATTTCACTTTCAGCGTAGACGGACATGATTGCATATTTCAACATTATTTTCAAGTTTAAGCAACGATTTATAATAACAATTTTCGATATTGTTACAAATAAAAGCACCCATCACTACTTCAAACCAGCAGAACTTTTTATGGAGAAAAACTTCTTTTCTAAAATGAAATATAAAAAAGATTTCCTTACGTCGATAGCTTAAATTGACACAATGTAGATATGGGCTAGCATTCCAACATGCATTCCCACGAACATAAATCCAAAACCCTTCTGGTAAACGGCCAAGCCACACCTTTTGGATATGGAGACGATATCAAAACCCAAGGACAATTCTCGCTGGAATCTTCACAAAGGACAATTCTTCCTTCCTTCAGCAATCCTTTCTCTCATAAAATAGTCGGATTTGCTGCTACAAGCGCTTTACATTTCATTAAACCTTGTGAAAGCACATTTCGCTGCCGTAATACAGAATTTTAGTGGAAAACCAAGAAATATTAGACTTCATTCTGAGAAAAATAAAGAGTGTGCTTATTTCCATGGACTACGAGATCTGCCATTTATTTTTTATGATTGTAGAAAAAACTCAGCGGTCTAATACTTAAAAAATAAGGTATCGTACTGAGACTCACCCAATCGTGGTTATGTTATGCAACGATCAATATTTTTTATTCTGAAAATTGAGATAAAGACGAGTTCTTCAATATGGAGTGCTAGGGTATAGTCTTGGGGCCGAGATTGTTAATAATGTATATCAATGATGTATTTCAACACTCAAATTTGTGGAGATGAAGTTAGTTTCGCAGATGATACCGGCGCACTCATTTTCACTGGAAATACATGGGAAGCAATAAAATAATTAGTGGAGAGAGAAATGAGCAAAATTTTCCATTTCCTCAAAAGTAAACCTATGAGAGTAAATCTATCCAAAACCTACTTTAAGTCTCCACAAATTCAAATTGAATTCGTTAATATCACCGCACACAAGTAGTTGTCTACTTTAGCGCCAGCCTTCATTTTTTATTTTATGATACTGTTCTAAAATTAAATAACTATATTATTAGTATCATCATAATATTATATCCGTTAGCATTTCTAAAAGTATTTTGTTTTTTCCTCTGTAATCAAAACAAATAATGAGAAGCAAATTGATCTGTCGAATAGCAGAGAAGATTCAGCATTCTGAAAAACCACAGCCTGTATCCTGAACCGCGTGACCATCCTGGGCGCATCCTGGAATAAAGTCAACATTAATCATCCGAAATTGAAGAATTGAGCATTATTGGAATTATTGGAATAACCCAAGTCTTTCAAGATTTCACATCCAAGAAAAAACATATAACTCAGATAATAAAAATAATGGAAGAAATGTCGGTTCGCCCCAGTTATTCCAAATCTTCTGCAGTCGAAAATTTGTTTCGATCTTCAAATTTGAAAAATGCGGATTATCAACGTTGTTTTTTCAATACTGTTGGAAATTGTCGTCACAATGTCGTATAGCAAATATGATAATATTTTTATTAAAATACACATTAAATGTGTTTCATTTATCGATGTTTTTCTACATTCATGCAAAAAGCAAAACTTTATTGAACTATATTCAGTGGAAAAAGAAGTTCTTTATTGCACTAGTGCAATAAAGTTTTTATTGCACTCATCTGTCATTCTACTTCAACGTGCTGTCATCATGACAAACATAAACATTTAAACCTACTACATATTTAGCAGATATTCTGTGAGATTGGCAATAGGTACTTCACTACGAAATATTCATATTGAAAATTGCACCAATTGTTCATTCACTTTCAACATTGAGGGTAAAAATAAAGTTTGAGTTAAATTGTTCGTAACGTATTAGTTCCTGTTTCAATGCAAATCGATATTAATAATAAAGTATTCAAGTTGCGCTTTTCATTTTCCTACACCTAGTGCCGCTCCTCAATAAATCAGTTTTTGCTTTTTGCATGAAAGTAGAAAGAATGTTGTATGCAACTCGTGCAAAAATTGTTTATTGCACTCGACGTGTTGTCCAACTCGGCCTAACGGCCTCGTCGGACAATTTCACGTCGAGTGCAATAAACATTCACTTTTTGCACTTGTAGCATAAATAACTATTATAATACCATCATTTTCAATCGTGTTCAATACATTTTTTCCTGATTTATGAGTTGAATGTTGAAAATTTGTTGTGATACATATGCACAGTTGAAAAAAAAATCGTTTCAAAAACTTGTTTTCAACGTTACTTTTCAACAACTTATTGAAAACGGACGTTATAGTTCTAACGTTTACGGAACACGTTTAATGCGATTCTTTGATTAATTTTTATTATACATCTCTTAAACGTGTATAATACGTTATTTTCTAACCTTTACGTTCAGCGTTGAAAAGTGGTTATATCGTGTTTCATTGACAACGGGTTTCCTGTTCAATTGAATTCAACGTTTATGTTTGCCAAACACACGTAGATAAAGTTTTGAAACACAGGTGGAACGTTCATATAAAGTTTATATAAACGCCTAAACATGATTTTATTATGATGTCTCTGTTAAGTAAAGAATATGTTTTTCTCGTAGATGAATATTTATCAACGGGTGACGTCTATATAATGCAATTTCTAATATCTGGAGTATTTTATTTGAATAAACGTCGAACTAAGGACGATTTTTAACGTTAAAAAGGCATTGAGCACAAAACTCAATTTCATTTATTAATAATTTTTGACGTTTTTTAAGCGTGGTGAAAAACAGAAATAAAACGATTATATAAGCAACGTTTATTTCTCGTATTCATTTGGTCAAAAACTATGTTGTGTTATTAAGTATCCTTAACGTATATATTACAATATTTCTGGTATTTATTTGGTTTAAAACAATGTTGTTCCGCCTAACATTTGTTCGTTGAAAAATAATTTATGACGTTCTACCGCTTTATGTAATGTCAGATTGACTAAAGTAGCTGACAATGATTCAACTTCTCTGACCTTATTATAAATGACAAATTCCACTGTTGCTCCTTGCTGGGTTCTTCCATTGTTAATTCGAGACCATCTTTTTAATGGTGGATTTATACAGCAGTCATAAGTCATAAGTTTTAAGTCAAAAGGAAGAATTTTCGTCAATGATTGGTTGGAATAAACGGTTCAACCAATCATTGACGAATATGCTTCCTTATGACTTGAAACGTATGACTTATGACTGCTGCATAAATCCACCATAAGTCTCCTAAGGTCTTGTGACTATTTGTTATGCTTTAAGTGCTTTCTTGGGTTCTTGTCTTCAAAGAGACTCGAAGGATTGCTGTGAATTAATGAAGAGTGGTTCTATATCTCTCATGTCTTGACAGGTCTCCTCCAATATATGTTTAATGCATTTATTGAATCTACTGGTCTTTAAGTAATCTTTGGCCCAAAGTCGTAGAATTTTTTAATTGGGTGCCCATCTGCGTGCAAAACATATATTATATTGCCCTGTCGATGTAGTAAGGATAAAACACAGACTGAAAAGTGTTGACAATAATGATAAAACAATTCTGAGGCGTCAAGCCCTAGCACTTTAGTCATCTCTAATCTACAATTTCTAAAGAGTGTAAAGCGAAGTTACTGATGATAAGAAGGTGAACCCTTACAACATCAAGTCCACCCCAGTTTAACTGGACCTCTATACTACTGGTCAATTTTCTTGAAAATTATAATAACAATAATAATGTTTATTCCCCATCGTTCCATATAAAAATACATAAAAGACATTATAAATCAATTAATGATACTAACTTAAATAGACGTATACATTATAATTGTGAATAAACAGTGGCAGATCACAGAAGTTCAACTACTTGTAAATGTGATGTAGATATAAAATATTATTTTATTAATAATCGGTGGGGTTCGACACATATATGAGGTAGAATAAAAGTACTATACAGGGCGTATCTTAAGTACGTGTAGAAAATTTAGGAGCGTATTGCTGACATCAGAATAAGAAAAAAAGTTCCTATAAACATATGTCCACAAGTTATTCGTTTCTGAGATACAGATTGTCAAAGTTGAATTATAATTTTTATTTTTTGTGAATAATTTCAAAATTATTTTGATATGTGGGTAAAGTTTGGTATTTGGGAATATTTATTATTTAGTTTGTGTAAAAAATATATTCTTGACAGAGGTCATTACGAGCAACTGTTTTCGAGTTATTGAGATTTGAAATAATCGATGCAAGTGAGTTTGAAAGACAAGATTTTTTTATTCAAAATAAATTCAATTAGAAATTAGTTTTTTCACAATTAACAAAAAATTTGATTTTGTCATTGAAAAATCATCCCAGATACCAAACTTTACTCGAATATCACAAAAATTTTGGCTTTTATGCACAAAAAAACAAATATAATAATTAAACTTTGACCCTCTGTATCTTAGAAACGAATAACTTGCGGACATGTCTTTATGGGAACTTTTTTTCCTATTTCGACGTCGGCAACATGCTCTTGAAGTTTCTACACTTACTTAAGAAACACCCTGTATAATTGAAATGTTACTTACACTGAGGGGAGAGTTAAAGTAGTGATTTGTTTCTTTTTTTTGTGGAGGGTTCGACGAATCTAATTTTCAAATCTTAATTGATGTTGAATATACTATTCGTATTAAATAATGTTACATAAATTATTAATAAAATGTTACATAAATCAAAGGGAAGGTTAGAGTTAGAATAATTTTCTTTCAAACCAATATAAAGTATCTGTAAAATACATAGACAGACTTTACATTTATACTCAATTATACTGTTCACCCATTTATGTTAGTTGGATTCTGGTTTACCCACAATATCGGTGAATATAAGCATATATCTTTGATAATCCACTTTTTCAGTTTCTTTTTAAAAGTCTGGTAACTATGAATCTGTTTCAGATCATATGGTAACAAAGCATGTCTTCTGGGTGCTAAGAGCCAGTTCCACAGGTCCCAGTTAACCTTCAGATAACTAACTGAAAGTTTCAATGGCGTTGATAGGTTCACATTCTAACCATCAGTTAATTGATCTGGACCCTAACTGGAACCTGTAAAACTGGCCCTAAATAATCCGTATTTCTTAGATCAATAGTTTTTTCGCAACGTGGGAATAAGATTTCATCAGTTTTTCTAGTATTATATGGGTGTTTGTGGAAAGTAAGTTCAATTGGCCCATAGAAGAATAACTCTTCCACGTTTCATTGTTGACGGGTCTACGAAAAACCATGCTGCTTCTAAGGTGGCGTATGGAGTTTGTAACAAAACCTACCACCAAGAGCACGAGCCACAATAGGCCATTGTCCGCAGTGGAAGGCCTGAAATGGGTCCATTAACGTTCAACTGAACTGAAGTTCCATTTTGCCTAATTTTATGGAAAGGAGAATTTTTAACGAAAAAAAATCTTTTATTTGAGATTCCTGGTACAAAGAAATATGGTCAGGACTTCATGAAATCAGATGTGGAATCATCTGCAACTGAAATACTGACATTACTCGATATTTTCCATCGTTCAATATAACCTCTCATGTTGAAAAGGAAAACATTCTCAATTGAAAATCGAACCAAACATGACTCCTCTGGAAATGGAAAAATCCTACGATAGAATGAAATAACTTTTTTGTAATATCCAACAGAAAACAACTACTTACCCGGCTAAAGCCACGCTGGACATTGAACTACATCTAATAAATATTGTGAAAAGATATATAACGTATTTTAAAGAGAAATCTCAATTGAAAATTGAATCAATACATGACTCCTCTGGAAATGGAAAAATCCTACGATAGAATGAAATTACTTTTTTGTAATATCCAACAGAAAACAACTACTTACCCGGCTAAAGCCACGCTGGACATTGATTCAATTTTCAATTGAGAATGTTTCTCTTTAAAACATGAATCCCTTCCAAGAGAGGTTATCTTGTACGATGGAAAACAGCGACTAAATTCCAACTTTCAGTCGCAGATGATTCCACAAAACGTAGTTATGATGTATCGATCTATTTTTATATTAGATTTATCATAATCAAAATAATTAAATGTTCCAGGGCAGAGACAAAATGAAATTATAACCTTATTTGTTGTTGGCGAACGAAACTGCCTTTGTTGTCTCAATATGTTCGTACTTAAGACTAATTAAAACCATGTGTGTTAAAAGCGCGTGATAATTTATTGTATTCCCAGGTTTGTTTCACTCTATAACCCCTTCCAAATGAACATGTTATGTCTTCTTTCTGGTCCTTGGCTTAGCCGCGATTATTATGGTAACAAATTAGAGATTTGTGAACGCCCTACAATGTTGCTACAAGGAATTCTTTCAATATTATAGGATTGGGAATGTGTCGTGTTTGGTGCAGTGGCGTACCATTTGTTTGAATGCTCATCTAGTTGATAATTCTAGTTTCGGGCTTTGGCAAGGAAAATTAAATCTTCAGATTGAAATAATTATAAGAAAAATTGAAATTTCACGAACTTTTTTAGGTATTCTTCTATTCTATTCTCATGATCTACAAATGATGTTCTCAGGTATCAATTTTCCAGTCACAGATTCATATTACCATGAACCTTTGTTCCAAGTTTTAATTTCGTGTATTCGTACTCAAAAAAAAACTCTATTATAAAAAGATAATGTTTCAGACACGTGAAATTCTAACGATCCCATCTCGTCTGTTTGATATGATTATAATAATCCACGTTATAAAACAAGGCAAATATTCTAATTACCATTGGCAATCCCCAATTCGCTCATTTACAACGGAAACAAAGATGTATAATCATCAACTGAGACAGATCAGATCTACAAGTCCTTTTAATCAATTGAGACAATCCGTGAAAGACCTGTTAATCGACAGAGCATATTACAATCTCGAAGAATTTTTTGGTGACAGATTCAAACTACATTAATTCTGTGTTAATAAATGTTTAGTCCAATGCATGGCATTATATGTTTTATTTATATTATATTTTATATCTATTTTTAAACTAAACCTGTACCTGCATTTTGTATTTGTCTATATATGTTTATGTATTGAAAAAAAGGATAGTCGCTGACTAGTTAAGAGTAAAACTGATTGTAGGGCATGCAGCGATGTAAAAGGAAACTCTTTTAAGTTTTTCCAAGCTTTCGGAATCTTTTATTCCATCATCAGGGAGATTACAATTGGAAATGTCATATAAGATTGTAAATTCAAAATTATAAATACTCACATCTTATTTGAAGATGCTTACATATATGTTCATAACAGTTATTTATAAGAAACATTTTTTAAAATAATTAAGTTTCTGCTAATTGTACATAGATTTGCAAAGAAAACTAAAGATCCTTGATGAATATACAGCTATTAACCTACTCACAATTAATGGAAATAAATCCAAAGTTATGTGTTTCTCGAGAGGCGGCTTTCAGCGCCGAACTTATAAATTCCGTCTGAGTGGCAACACCCTTGAAATAGTGAATAATTATGTTTACTTGGGCGTAAAGTTTGTTGCATCTTCTCTCTTTCGAGAGATGACACTTGTTACTGCTGACAAATCAAAACAAGCCATCCGCGCTATGCTCCCATTATTATCCAAAGCAAAAATTGACCTCTGGCAACCTAGAATAAAACTATTCGAAGCTATGGTTCTTAGCGTCATGTCTAATTGTCTGCCATTCTGGGGTTTCAGATATGCTGATATCTTAGAGAGGGTTCAACTCATGTTTTTCAAACGCCTCCTACTCCTCCCAAATAATACGCCAGATTATATAGTTAGATTAGAAACCGGGCGCGTAAAAATTGCTTTCAATATTCTCAAAGCAACATTGAATTGGCTAATCAAAATGTTCAGCATGAATGACACCAGACTACCAAAGATATGTTTTTTGCGACAATTGAAATTATTTAGAAGCGATGTCAGATATAATTGGGCTAAACAGTGAATCAAATTTTTGAATCTATCAACCCTTCTCAACCTTTGGAGAACGTAAACGAGGCTTATCTCAAGCGAAACAAACACAAGCTATTAGCAAAATTATTTGATAAACTTCACCAAGAGGATATTGGTTTATCTATCAACTCTCACTTTATGTCGTTCCACTCTCACTTCACTTTCAACAAATATCCAAACAGCTATCTTCTCCTCAAAATGCCAATTCAAATAACAAGAACTATTGCTCAGCTGAGGATGTGCAGTAATTATGTAATAAAATTCACGCTGAATGGTTGCACTTATCGTATCGACCCACAAGATGTTTGTACTGCCTGCAACCAAAATAAGTGCGAAACAATTCAACACATCATATTCGATTGCCCTATATATTCCACTATGAAACCTGCACATTTCAATCACCTTCTAGATCTGAATTCCTTGGTATGGGCTCTCGAGAATAATACGCCTTCCCTTGCAAAAACTATAGCAAGCTATGTATGGAACATCCTGAAGCTGCGAGCTTTCATTTTGAATGAATAATCTCATATGAGACACAACAACATCAGGATATCTCTCTATCTAACACTTTCTGTTTATCATGATAATTTCTTTATTTCCTAATCTATATTTTTAATAACTTATTGTAATCAGCAAATTGACACAAAATGCGAACTCCTTGTTGTAAAACTGTAATGTTTTTTGAAACAATAAAATAATAATAATAATAATAATAATACATATCAGAAATGCAGTATTTTCAGTTCTTTTTTTAAAAAATACAGAACTGGACGAAATGACAAATTAGTTGTACATAGAGACATACTTCATTTTTTTATTTTCAAATGTGACAGTTATTAATTTGACAAGTGACATTATTTTGTTCCGAGACAAATAAACTTCAGTGTAGGTTAGAATTTCTGCGTTCGGTTACTCTGATTTCATGGTGTTTAATGTCAAGAGAAAGTAAAAAAGAATAAATTTCACTCAAATGGCTTATATCTGTTCGTTTATTGATGGAGTTATTCTCTTGAGAGATAAAGGCCATTTCTAAGAAAGATCTTTTTGAAATATGTGATTCTCTTGCAAGAACTGTTGTTGAAGGGTAGTTCATTCGGTGGTCAAGGTCATTGACATGTTTTTCTGAAGTACATCTTTCAGGATGTAGTCTACTATCACTTTTATGAGAAGTGATTCTGTAATTTAGTAATCTTTTTGTTTGGCCAATGTAATTTTTTTCACAATCAAGACAAGGGATACTATAAACAACGTTTGAAAGTGAAAAAATATCATTTTTGTCCTTTACTTTTGAATATATTTGTCTTATTGAAGTAACTGTTCTATTTGCAATTTTGATATTATCAAATGGTTGTAAAATTCTGGTTAGTTTGGGTGTTATTTCCTTGATGTAAGGTAATGAAGCATAGAAAATTGAATTTTGATTCAAATCTGCAACAGGTTGTTCATTATGAGAATTCATATTTTGTCTTACATTATTATCAATTTCTGTTAAAAATGAGCTAAACAAGATGTTATTAACTAAAGATGGTGGATAAGAATTTTGTATGAAAAGTTCTTGAAGTATTTTCAAATTTTTATTATGAAAAGATGTATCAGAAATTTTGAGTACTCTGTCTTTCATTTGTTTCAACAAATTCACTTTCATCGAAAATTTATGATAAGAAAAGAAATTCAAATACCTTACTGAACTGCATGGTTTTCTATACCAATCAATTAATATTGTGTTATCAATCGATCGTATAAGTTTTATATCCAGGAAAGGTAGAGTAAAGTACCCTAATATCGGATACTTTTTTTTGAACCCTAATAATAATTTTAATTTATCAATAAATCTACAAAGTTTTTAAAACAAAACAAATAATAGGCTAGAGAGAATCATATATTAAACCAAAATAAATCATTGCCACATGTTAAAAAATAAAATTTAAGTTTTTCGAAAAATGGTCAATTTACGTTGACAAAAAATAATGTTCCTAATTCCGGAAAGGGTATCCGATATTAGGATAACGATATAAAACTAGCCATCGAGGCAGAAATCACAAATATATGAGTCTTCTTTGTCTATATTGGCACAGTCGGCATGAGCCCACCTGAAACATTTTGAGCACTGAATCCATTGTTCACCCGAGGTATCTTCAGAGAAGAGTCCAGAACAAAACATACATTCTGCTTCCGCTTCCCCAATGTCACAGTCCATGTCAGAATCATCATCTAAAATGAGAACTTCATCTTCTTCAGATGAACTAAAAGATTCGTCATTATCCACACTAGTCTTTCTAACCTTCGTTGTCATTGTCTTTTTAGCAATAGATTTTCCTTTCTTTTTATTTGTTTTTTTTAGAAGGATTACATTTGTCTGTTTTCAATTTCGGAATTCCCTTTGAAGTACTTTTCTTTCTCTTCTGTTCTGACAAACTTCTTTCTAAGGCATCTTTATATGGGGTACTTGTAATCACGGCAGCAGACCCTTTTCTGGACTTTCTTTCTTTATCACTAGACTTGTAAAATGAAGTGGTCGGCAAAGGGCTAATATCTTGGGGCCGCACTCTTGGATCTCTGGAATTGGAAATATTCTCACATGATGAATCTTTCACACATTTGGTCTTATCAATACATCTTTGATGAGTCACATGCCTTGTAGGAGTTACATGCCTTGTAGGAGGTACATGCCTTGTAGGAGTTACATGCCTTGTAGGAGTCACATGCCTTGGAGGAGTAACATGCCTTGGAGAAGTAACATGCCTTGGAGGAGTCACTTGCTTTTGTTGTTCAGCATCGGGTAGATTTGTAGCTGGAATTCGGTCCCCTTCCGCTTGATGGTGAATAGCAAAGTCGTGGTCTCGAAAAATGTGCTTATTAAATGGAAAAATACCGCTCTTTCGAAAACCATTTATAGCGATTTCAGCTGTAGCACATCTTACATACGCTCTTCCAAGCAATTCGCAAACTTGATAGCTGGTGACCACTCTTCCAGAGTTGTTTCTCAGCCAATTTTCAATCTCCTGTGAGTAATAGGTTTTAAGAGGACCCATGAATGCAAGGTCCAGCGGCTGCATTTTGTGAGTAGAATGCGGCGGGAGACATACAATAACCACATGGTTCTGTCGCGCCAAGTTTATCGTGTCAATGTTTCGCGTATGGGAGTAGTGACCGTCCAAGATTAATAAAACAGGATCAGCTTCGCTTGGTTTAGCGTGGCTAATAAAATGTTGTAACCAATTGGTAAAAATGTGGCTCTGAATCCAGCCAGACATATGGCATGCAGCAATTGTCCCTGGTGGAGCGCCATTGAGTAATTCTGCCTTCATGTTTTTTCGGGGAAATATGACCATTGGAGGCACATAACCACCAGCCGCATTCATACAGGTAACCACCGTCACTAGTGATCCTCTTTCTGCAGAGGTAACGGCCCCTACTTGCTTTTTACCTTTTAAAGTGATTATCCTGGTATGCTTGGATTGTACAGATGTTATACCTGTTTCATCTATGTTGTATATTCGACAGGGATTGAATTTTACCTTTTCCATCTCAGGTTCCAAAATTTTAAAAAAGAGATTTACATTTTCTTCTGTGAATCCCTTGATTCGGGCAGTTGATAAACCCTGTGGTCTCCTAAACGTTAGTTCAGGGTGCCTCTGTAAAAACGAACGCAACCATTTGTAACCTGCTCTTTCCTGATTCTTTGAAAACCTATGTTTTAAATTATTTCGAATGGCTAATTGAAAGGCTAATCTTCGAATATCAGAAGCTCGCAGTCCATAAAATCTTTTATCCATTTCTAGACAATAATTAACCAAATCCGCTTCAATTTCTTTAGGCAACACTGGTGGACGTCCTAGATTGGTTTGAATAAGCTCTTCGGGTGACTTTATTTTGTTTTTTACGTAGTCTTCCAACTTGCTCTTGGGTACTTTAAAAGTTCTTGAAGCTAGCAAGTATCCCATTTCTTTGTTTTTAACCGCAGTAACAGCTGCAAGCATGGATTTACTATCCCACGTCTTTCGTTTTTGTTTGGGTTTCAATGACATTTTATTTCTGAAATTAAGAAAAAGTGTAAGATAGAAAATTAAATGAGCAGGTATAGCACAAGGATTATAGCATAAATCTTTCTTTTTGTAGACGAAAACATAAAAATTTGGTTATTAATACGGCCTTAGCTATGTAGAGATTATATAGACAGATAAGAAATATTTTGTCCTAATATCGGATATCTGATATTAAGACAATGTGACCATCTGATATTAGGCAAATTGTCTCCTGTTGAAGGTCAAGGTTATGGAACAAAGAAAACTATAATAATCCATTGTATGCATGCACTAAATTGAAGTAGACATATTATAGACTAACTTAAACTACAGAGACAAATTTAAAAACTTACCTGAATGTATAAAAATTACGTTTTCAACTAGCACGTGTAAAAACTCGGGAAGTGACAGTTCGGTATAAGTGACTCTGGAGCCATCTATGTTTTATAAGGTACACTAAAATATTATTCGGTGGCTTGGGTTAAGCTCCATGCTAAACTGTAGACAGGTTTCTTCGTAATCAGATTACAGATTTCTTTAAAACAGAACTATCCGATATTAGGCAACTATCTGATATTAGGGCAGTTTACTCTACTGAGAGATCTGAATCTTCTGTTTCGATTGTTATGATCCATACATACAATTCACAATCGAAACAGACGATTCAGATCTCTCAGTACCTTTCCTAGATACAAAATTTATACGATCGATTGATAACACAATATTAATTGATTGGTATAGAAAACCATGCAGTTCAGGAAGGTATTTGAATTTCTTTTCTTATCAAAAATTTTCGATGAAAGTGAATTTGTTGAAACAAATGACAGACAGAGTACTCAAAATTTCTGATACATCTTTTCATAATAAAAATTTGAAAATACTTCAAGAACTTTTCATACAAAATTCTTATCCACCATCTTTAGTTAATAACATCTTGTTTAGCTCATTTTTAACAGAAATTGATAATAATGTAAGACAAAATATGAATTCTCATAATGAACAACCTGTTGCAGATTTGAATCAAAATTCAATTTTCTATGCTTCATTACCTTACATCAAGGAAATAACACCCAAACTAACCAGAATTTTACAACCATTTGATAATATCAAAATTGCAAATAGAACAGTTACTTCAATAAGACAAATATATTCAAAAGTAAAGGACAAAAATGATATTTTTTCACTTTCAAACGTTGTTTATAGTATCCCTTGTCTTGATTGTGAAAAAAATTACATTGGCCAAACAAAAAGATTACTAAATTACAGAATCACTTCTCATAAAAGTGATAGTAGACTACATCCTGAAAGATGTGCTTTAGCAAAACATGTCAATGACATTGACCACCGAATGAACTATTCTTCAACAACAGTTCTTGCAAGAGAATCACATCTTTCAAAAATATCTTTCTTAGAAATGTTCTTTATCTCTCAAGAGAATAACTCCATCAATAAACGAATAGATATAAGCCATTTTAGTGAAATTTATTCTTTTTTACTTTCTCTTGACATTAAACACCATGAAATCAGAGTAACCGAACGCAGAAATTCTAACCTACACTGAAGTTTATTTGTCTCGGAACAAAATAATGTCACTTGTCAAAATAAAAAAATGAAGTATGCCTCTATGTACAAGTAATTTGTCATTTCGTCCAGTTCTGTATTTTTAAAAAAAAGAACTGAAAATACTGCATTTCTGATATATACAATTAGCAGAAACTTGATTATTTAAAAAAAAGTTTCTTATAAATAACTGTTATGAACATATATGTAAGCATCCTCAAATAAGATGTGAGTACTTATAATTTTGAATTTACAATCTTATATGACATTTCCAATTGTAGTCTCCCTGATGATGGAATAAAAGATTCCGAAAGTTTGGAAAAACTTAAAAGAGTTTCCTTTTACATCGCTGCAGGCCCTACAATCAGTTCTACTCTTATGTTTATGTATATATTTGTAAGTATCGTCTGTTATATTTTATATTCATGCATATAAATTTACTTAGCGTGTTGTACCTATTTATCAATTTTAACTCCATGTATTGTTTGTTTTGTTATTTACTTAGATTATTTATTTTTGTAGATTTGTTTCGATTATTAATTATGACATATTTCATTTATTTTGAAATGTATTATGTTTTATATTATATCAAATTGTTATACTATATATCATTAGCGTCTGAGATAAAACGACGATTGTGTATAGCTTGTCTATTTTAACTTTGTCAATAAGAAAACTCTTCTTGGATAATAATGTACTTTGACTTTTGTCTTCAGGTTTTTAAATAACAATTCTCATTTACTTCAATTAATTTTCGTTAACTTTTCTTCGAATTTCTCTAAAATCAGCCAACTTCATCGGTTCAGTTTTCCCCATATTATGTAGGTATTGACCATTCACTGGATTATTTATTCATTTCAATGGTTACACCATTCTCAGTAAAAATGGAGAACTGATAATTCCATTAACTAATTTTTAAAGAAAACACATCCAAATCCAATATATGCCTTTCCAAAGATAATAGACTAGGTTCATATAGCGCAGTTCTAGTAGTTTGTATATTCCAGAGCACCACGGCAAATAAAATAGCCGCACAGGCTATCCGTTTGAGTACACTTTACGAGTGTTCATTGTGGAGTATTATTACTGTTATCATCATTATATGAGCAGCAAAAGAAACCTTAGGATAAGTTGTGTGTGTTCTGAGAACATTTTTTTGGATTCGTTCTATGGTGTCAAAAAATTTGTTAATATGTGGTCCAAATTATCATAGTCCTAATGAAGTGAATGCCTTGCTGAGCAATACAAAAAGAAACGGAAAACGAGAGAATTGTCTATTATTCCTAGTGATGAATCCTAAATTTCTTGAAGCAGTATTCACCATTTTGTTCATATTGCTTCTAGAACTTAGTTTTTATCAAAAATTACGCCAATCTCGTTAGTTTCACTTCTTATCAGTTAAATTTCTTTATGAGTTTTCAATATTATTATCACCTATTACAAAACGAACCAATTAGAAATATGCATGTCCGAATTATTTAATTAAACTGTATATAGACCAAACAAATTAAAGCCATTTAAATCTGACTGAAGCAGATCAATATTCACATTATTACTGAATCTCTTTGAATAATTTGAGATCCATCTACACTGGACATAACAACAGAATGGGATATATTTTTATTGAAATCACTGATAAATATATTCTCTCACAATAGAAGCCTTGAGGTATGCATTGTAAACGACCAACTAAGGAACTTTTGAACCAGTTGTGAGTCAGAGACTCATGGGCATCATATATTATTTTGCATTGAAATTATATTGCACGGTGAACATGAACCTATCTATCTACAAACCAATTTAAAATAATGCAAAGCTTAGAGGTAAAATGCAAAACTTAGAAATAAATTATAACATTTACATAGAGAAAACAGAAGTTATTATCACATCGTCCGCTATGATATAGGTTCTTATCATCGGTTCAGAATTTCCAACCTATTTGAATTGCAATAATTTCAGACACAACCACTAGTATATTCGTTTCATTTTATCAGTTTCCACTCGACTCGTCATCATCATCAAAATTTCGTTTTCATTAATTTTTCTGAAAAATCGTATTTATTGATCATGAAGCACAAAATGACTTTTCTGACATGTCAGTGCACTGTATAATATAATGCCACTCTACACTTCAGGATTTTCTTCTATTACTTGTATTTGCCTAGGTTGTTTATATTTTGGCACTGAAAGCACTTAAACGTAAGTGATGCATTTTTCTGGTTCAATTTTGTGCTGGTAAATACCTACTGAAGTAGAACGAAAGGACTCATACAATATTCATTCCACCTAATTTTGAGTTCTAACGATAACATCAGTTCATCAATAATTAAAAATTCTGAACTACTGACAAAAAATAAAGAATAAAATGTTGAAAGGGGTATATTTTATTTAACAAAACAGACATCTATTTTGCACTCCATTTTCTTGAACTACCGTGTATATTTTACATTTTGAAAAGCGACCTGTTCATGTATTTTGCACAAACCTCCACGAAAATAACAAAAATAATGTTATTGTTGGAGAAGTTAGTATACTGTAAATTTATGAAGCTACTACAGAAAATCATCAAGATCTTCCAGAAGAAATTACAACACCCAATTAAATTGTTGTTATTGTCAAATTGTTATATCCGTCAAATAACTACACGAATAAATAATGATTTATAAGTTATTAAATTCCAAATCATCGAGTAAATCAGAGCCTTTGTGTACGCTCCAGAGCGTGTAATGGATACTCCTCGAGTAGGGAACAAAAGGGCCCTTGTTTGTAACTTTGAATTTAGAATAAATATAGCTGTCGCCTTGACGAGAAGGGAAGACATTTCCAACCCTCCGAAAGATAAAAATCCCATTTTAAAACGTGACTGGAGTTTTGTGCATAAACTTGATGAGTGTTGATCTATGTGAAATTTTAGGCGATGGACCATGCTACTTTGGATCTAAAACAATGTATAGATTTGTTCATCTGGAAATTCATTGATAAGTATTATTATCAAACTGGAATGACATGCAGTTATTTCTTGATTCTGAGTTTATTAACTCATTTGCGGATGCCTTGTTGTTAACATAGTGAACTGAACGTGGAAAAGAAGGATACGAAAATTTAAACAACATAGTTTCGTGTTTATGCATATTTGAAAATTAACATGCAAAACTTACCTGGTATATTGGAAAGAAAGACCAGAAATTTACAATACAATTCAAACACAGCTGCCTCAATTTCACAATGAAAATGTAATGATAGAGCATCTGGACATGTTGGATGAATCAATTAGCCTGTCTATTTAAAAAATTTTGGAAAAAAACTACGTGAAGACATTTTCAACCAATTTGTTATTTCTAAAGAACTCTGAAATAGTCTCTGTTCTTCTCCCAAAGTAAGTTAAATTTGAGACAATTCAAACTGAGTTCGAAATATTCAGTGTCATTAAAAATTCTTTTGAGTTCTAAGCATTGTCCATACTGGTGGGTTGTGGGGTGCGTTTTTTTAAATGATATTTTGAAAAATTCTGGATTTCTCAGCTGTCTACGTTCATTGAATTAAATCTTATCAAGTCTCTATTATTCGCCTGTCGTTGAGAGGCGATCTATTGTATTTACGCATCAGTGGTGTGGAGTCCTACTATTAATGATATGTACATTTTTTGTTTTATACGAATGTATCCTAAGAATTTTCTTCTGTTCTCTCTCAATTCTATCTATGTGAACTTGGTTCTGAAGTTTCCAAACAACTGCAGAGAGACTCTGTGTCATATCGAATTCCACTTATCGTAGATAATACCACAAGTGTATCGGTGATTATCGAAATAGCAATTCCTTTGAATTTGATAATCAAATTATGTTGCTTGGCAACCACACGAGCGCTTGCGCGAGTGTGGTTGCTTAAAGCAACATAATTTGATTCGAAACCGAGAAGGAATTAACGATAATCGCCGATAACACGAGTTGTATTTGTTGAGATTATTTCATGAATAAAATTGAAACCATTTTTATTTATTTACTATTCAATTTAACTAGGAACATTATTCTCGCATTTAATTCTGAAATTATGCAACTAACAAAACATTTACTTGATATTTCAAACGTCCCTCTACTTCAGTTACCAATGACAGAGCACGTCATTCGTAGTTTCGTCATTGCATGTCTAGTCTACTGCTTCTCGCTCGAGGTTATGTTTTCATAACATTTTGATTTAGTGATTTGATTAATCAACGAGTATGCAAAATTTGTCGAAAATTGTGAAGTTGATATGAATTAATAGTGAGTGCTTGTTTAGTTTTGGTCAAAGTTTGGTGTTGTGTCATTATAGCAGCTTGCTAGTGGTAAGTTTGTGTTTTGATAATAACCAATCAGGAATCGAACTACAAAATCGAAAACACATCATATACATATCCAGTAGCCAATCAAGAGCCGAGCTACAAAATCGAAAACATGATGTTTTCATTTATCAACACAAAAATTTCACCCAATCATATTTTAGCATGAGTGAAATAATCGACTGAATTCCATATGACTGGTACTCTACACAAATTATCGCCTAAACTCGACTATCCCTGTAGCCAGAAAGCAAGACGTCGAGACATGTCATTTTCTGTGTTTATCCCTGCTTTTTTCTCTATTCAATTTTGTCAATGTTGTTGTTTCAATTTCAATTTCGAAAGCAAATAGTAAAAAATTTTAAACAATGAGGCTATGGAGTGAACACTGGCAAATAATACTCGATATAAGTGAAAAACAAAACCTAATTAATATCAAGTAATTTCAATGTAATAAAGGGCAAAGCACAAGGTCACACAAGTCTCTCGAAGACTTCTGAGGGTTGCGCGTAGGTGTGCAATTGGTTGACGGAAATAACAATTTTAACAATTTTTGTAACAATCTATACAGAGACCTTCATTTCTATTCTATCCCAACAAATCGATATAGTTAACTGTGCTTATTCAAATGTCAATGAGATCTTATAGAAAATTTACTCAGTTTAATCATTTTTAATAAGTTTTATAAAATATGAGGAAGGAAATGTCTTTTAGAACTAAGTAGGCTAGTTCAGAATAGGTACAAATTCCATTCTGCTATTTCCATAAAATTAAACAAAGAATTTAAAAATTGTGAAAGGCTTTCGCGGCAATCGTTGAATGAATGATGGTTTTTCGGGTTTTTAGGCCGACGTTTATTTAGAGAAAATCTCGACGTTTCGCCAACACGAGTGGTTGGCATTTTCAAGAGAAATGTTTACAGTTTCGATCACTGAACACTATACTTGTTTGGTATGCGTTGTCTCAGCCAGTATTTATGGGTCGACGCACTCGTACCGGCGTCCGGTGCCATCGTCCCTGCGTCGGGTGCCCCCTCGGATTCATTAATTTCTCGGTATGTTGTTATTACCGTTTTCTTGAGAACAGGTAGCCATGCTTTATTCAATTGTAACCCTTACCAGAATAAAGGAACACAAGGCCAATTGACGGTTAGGACACTCAGAAAAATCCGCTGTCGCAGAACATGCGCTTAACAATAACAATCACAGAGTGAAGTTCGAAGAAACCCAAGTAATTGCCACAACACATGCACATTATCCAAGACTCTTCCGAGAAGCAATCGAAATCAAAAAACATCCCAACAATTTTAACAGAATTGAAGAAGGGTTACAATTGAATAAAGCATGGCTACCTGTTCTCAAGAAAACGGTAATAACACCATACCGGGAAATTAATGAATCCGAGGGGGTACCCGACGCAGGGACGATGGCACCGGACGCAGGTACGAGTACGTCGACCCATAAATACTGGCTGAGACAACGCATACCAAACAAGTAGTGTTCAGTGATCGAAACTGTAAACATTCTCTTGAAAATGCCAACCACTCGTGTGGGCGAAACGTCGAGATTTTCTCTAAATAAACGTCGGCCTAAAAACCCGAAAAACCATCATTCATTCAAAGAATTTAAGTTTGTATTTAAATTTTTATTTCATTGATACAACGTATTTGAATTTATTTGAAAACTTATATTATTGAAAGGCCCTATCAAAGAACTTTCTTTGGAGAAAAAGAGTACTACAAATTTCCTATGGCTTTCCGACACAGCTGAACAAGAGGTAATAAAAAAGGTAAAACACAAAGATTTAAGTATTGCAACCAGGGCATTTTTATGAAACTGAATCAATAGAAATTACAATTTTTCAACAAACAATTTTTTTAACAGATCACAACTGGTGGCATCTAAAGATTTAGTGCTCCAGTGAAAATAGAATTACTAAATTATCAAACATTCATCAATTTATAACAATATAGGTACGCTTCCAGCAAAAAAAATTGCATATCATTTTATTTCTGGTGTGTATTTTTTTGTATTTTTTAAGTTATTTGCACTGTTATATCTTGTTCACCGGAGTGTTTTGAATCTTATTCAAATAAATTCATACTCAACACACTCCAATCGTTTTATATTCCTAGATTAAACCCAATCGAAAAAAAATGAAAAGTACTTTTTTATCCCAGAGTAATTTCTTATTCCATGATCTACATCTTTTGTCTGACCTATTTTTTATGATAACACTTAGCTTTGCGAAAGAAATGCAAAAAACCGACACTTCTGACGTAGAATAAATTTTTCAGCAGACGTAGAATCAGGTGAGATTTTTGTCATTTCATTTTCAATAGTGTACTCAAGACCTGTACCAATTTTCATCTCCATGCGAATCATTGCAACCTAACCAATATGTTTTGACTAATTTGACTGGACTAACAGCCATACGCGGTACTTGTCGAGTGCCGCCGGAGCTCCTCCTCGATGCTCTGAAGCCCTGGCAGCGCGTATGAAGTTATAGATCATACTCTACTTATCCTAGACGAAGATAAGTAAACGTACTTAGAATGCACGTTGCACCAAGATGCAGTTTCTATCCAACCCGCGAGGCCTCAGCGAGAGAAGTGAGCTTAGTTTGAAACACACCCTGTATGAATAAATGCATCGGCTAGCTCGCCAAATATATCCGCTATTTTTTCTAACGCGTCTTGGGTCCTACTAAATTTTCGCAACTCGTCTTTGGGTCTTATACTTCCCCCACCACCTTGCCAAATTTCTAGCGTTCTAACACGACAAGAAAAGCGAGTGAATTATTATAAATAAACAATTCGTTTCGTGTTATTTAAACTAATATGCATTGCATTCAGAATTTATTTTCGACCAGGAGCACAGAAGTGAATGCGGGTGGGAAAAAACTGGTTTTTGTCTAGGCAACGACAATAGTTTCTTTTTCAATACCAAGAAAACAGAAGTTTTAAGAATTCATCTCAGCCAGAAGAGAGTTAATGATTTGGTTTTCAGTGTACAGTATCCAAAACTCGATTAGATTCTTAGGCATCAATCCAAATGAGAATCTAGTCTAGAAAAAACATTGTAAAAAATTAGCTTCCAAGTTATCATCCTTGAAATTTCTTTTCATTAATATGGGAGATGTACAGTTGTGTGCATAAAAAAGTCGTACACGGTACGACACTAATTGAGGTATTGCACTAATTGTTAAAAGAAATGTTAAAAGCGCGTTTCTGACAAAAATAGTTTGAATTTGTCAAAGTCGATAAGAAGTTTAATAATTGAGATTGACAAGCCTGGCACAGAATATAATATAACTGCTGTACGACTTATTTATGCACACAACTGTACATACTAAAAACAAATGAACTGTTAAATTTGTATTATAAACAAGTAGATTCAAGACTGCGGTATGGTATATTTTGAGGAAATGCTACTGATGTATCGAACGTTTTTATTGCTCAAAAAGGCGTTATTATTGCAAAAATCTCGCGTAGAGTATCATGTAGAGAATTGTTTATCAAATACAATATTATGCCTTTAACATGCCTATTTGTGTGCGAATTATGTGTTTCACTTAATCAACATTTTCACAATTACTGCACTCGACAAAGAGAACAATTTCATGTACTATTCTCCAAAAATAGAATATATAGAGATATTTTATGAAAACCCCAGTTTTCGCTCCAGCAAAATAGCTTTGCGGATTTTTTAAAGCAAGCAATAGTAAAAAAAATTAAAACTTTTTTGGTTTTTTGAAAATATCTCGAAGATTATTCAAAGAATCGTTTTACACTTGATGGAACTTTTGTAGATATTCATAAAACCTACAAAATGGGTTTTTATACGACCGTATCGGTGCATTTTCCACTGAGAAAATCCGGGAAAACCTCGAATTAGAGACCATTTTTCAAAAATTTATAATTTTTATAAATCTGAAGATGGACACAATATTGCGGAAACTGATGGATAATAATAAGTGGTTCAACTGTGCGCAAGATATTTGTAGTTTTTGCACAATTGTGTTATAAACAATTTAAGGGCACGACTTTCAAGATTTTAAGGGAAATCGTCGTATTCAAATTCTGTAAACGGCATCTGTAAGTAGAGATCAATATCTACAATTTGTATATTCTGGATTTTCACCTGAGAGGTTGGAAATGTGTTGAAATTGTCACTAAAAATTGATCAAAACGGTTAAAAGTGCTCCCGAAAGTCGCACTGAAGGTAACTCGGGTTGAGTTCGTGCGACTTCGGGTGCATTTTGAAGCATTTAGAGAATATATTAGATGTTAGGGGGGGGGAGCTGGCCCCTTGGCCTAATCCACTGCGACCTTTTCAGATCTATTGTGGAGGCTCCAATTGCTTATAGTACATCATCTAGCTTCGTCCATTTTATCAGACTGAGCAAATTTGATAATGGCCTCTCGAGATAGCTTTCCGCTCTTGGTTTTTCATCTCCAAGTTGTAGAAACCGCACCCTTGCCAGTCCTTCGCACTGGCACATTACATGTATTGCGGTTTCCTGGCAGAACCTGCAGATTGTTTCTTCCGCCAGACCTATAATATTCACATGTCTGATAAGCCTACAGTGGCCTGTCAGCAGACCTACTATTTGTCTGACGATCCTCCTTTTGTAGCTGAGGAGGTCCGTCGTGAATTTTGGCGAGCGTCTTTTGATGAACTCCTTGGCCTGTCTCAATCCTGGTCGGGTTTATCACCACTTTTGAGATTTGTTTTGTACCCACTGTTTAGTGTGGGCTTTTGTGGTGGATTTTGCTACGCTGCAGAAGGGTTCCGGTCCAATGAGCGCTGCCGAAGAGCCTTCCCTGGCTAGTGTATCGGCCCGCTCATTGCCCAGGTGTCCCTCGTAGCCCGGCACCCAAGCTAGGGTCACATTGTTACGACTACCCAGCTCGATCTGATCACGCAAACAGTCCCACGCCAGTCTTGATTTGACTTGGTGGGAACCGATTGCCTTGAGCGCAGCTTGACTGTCGGGGTAGATGGCCACTGTTTTATTCCTTATCTCTCGTCTCAGTATTTCTACGACACAGTGTTGTATAGCCGTTACCTCTGCCTGAAACACTGTGGCGTGTTTTCCAAAGCTAAGCTGGATGTTAATCCTTGGCTTTGCCCCGTAAACTCCAGCGCCGACTTAGTTATCTGTCTTTGACCCGTCTGTGTACCAGACCGATCTTGCATTCACGGGCGGCCCTTTCTCCCAGTCCTTTCTGTCTGGTATCAGTATTTTGAAGTTCTTTTTGAGGCTATGTTTGGGAACCATCGCGTCCGTAGGCATTCCCATTACTGGGTCTGCCCTCAGTTCCTCATGTAGCTTCCGGTAATTAGCTCCATGCTTCTGGCTTATTGGAGCTTGACCCTGCATTAGTCTGTGTGTCACGGACCTTGCTTCTCCTTGGACGTATATGTGTACTGATGGCAGGTCCAGTATGACCTCCATAGCAGTCGTCGGAGTTGTTCTCATGGCCCCTGTCACCCTCAGGCATGCCAGCATCTGGATGCCATTTAATAGCCCAATGATCCCCGTCTGCTGTGCTTTTGTCCACCACGCCACCGACCCGTAGGTTACCATGGGTCTCACGACCATCGTGTATAACCATAGGGTCATTTTAGGGTTGAGCCCCCAGTTTTTTCCGCACATTCTGCCACACACTCCGAGTGTAATGGTTGCTTTCTGCGCGATTTTTTGGACGTGAGAGTTCCACGTTAGTCTTTGGTCGAAAGTAACTCCAAGGTACTTGGCCTCTTTAACAAACGGGATCTCTACATCGTTCAGCATTTGTGGTTTCAGGCCTACCAGTGTTCTTTTATTTGTGAATATTGCCACGGTGGTTTTTTGTGCATTAATAGAGAGTTGCTCTTCGCTCTTGTCAACGATGTTTAGAGCGCTTTGCGTGCGCTCCGAGACTATACTTGGAAATCGTCCTCTCTCGACTATTACCAGGTCGTCTGCGTATCCAAGGCAAAAGTGGCCTTCTGCGGACAGTTTTGTAATAATGAGGCCGTCTACTAGAGTGCCCCACATTTAGAGTAACTTCCAGTGACATTTTCAACGCATTTACGACCTCTCAGGTGAAATTCCAAAATAAACAACATTGTACTTCATTTTCGATGTGGTCCGACTTATAACGTTGATGCTTTATTCTGACATTATTTTCATTTTGTGTAACTCAGAAAAAGCTTGATCTACCCTGTATTCAAAAATACTCAGAAGACATACTGTTGCACTGGCCAAGTTTGATACTATTGTGAAGCTCAAAAAATCACTAATAATTCAGTGATATTACCCGCATTAAAGTTCAGTCGAAAATGGTTTTAATTTTTTCAAGCGAAAACCGAAAATTACAAAAGTACTAAACGTTTTTAACCAGGACTTTCTTAGGGCACTTTTTTACAAGGAATCGAAATCCGCATTTTTTTCTAGCGCGTCTTGGTTCCTACTAAATTTTCGCAACTCGTCTATGGGTCTTATACTCCCCCCACCACTGTGCCAAATTTCTAGCGTTCTAACACGACAAAGAAAGCGAGAGAATTATAAATAAACAATTCGTTTTGTGTTATTTAAACCAATATGCATTGCATTCAGAATATATTTTCGACCAGGAGAGCAGAAGAGTCAGCGGGTGGGAAAAAACTGGTTTTTGTCTAGGCTAGATGCATGGCCTCGCTTGTAAACGTGCGTGACCGCTGCACCAATGAAATGCACTCGATGTGTACGTGCAACCGCATAGTGCAGTATGTTGATTACGTAATCATTATTCATTTGTTTTATGGCGGTTGTCGATACTGATATCGTCCGGTTTTCGGTTTGGAGTTAATGACGCTCCGGGTATGTTCAGCCAATTAGGTTCGTTGATGTGAGGGTACCTACATACCGGGTGTTTCTTTGTTGGTAAAGTTTCATGAGACTGATGTTTGGTCATGCATGCTACCCACAAGATCTTTATCAGATAAACACTATTTGCTGGTGCAAAAACGAATCCTAAATGCTTAGAATAAGAAAAAAAAGTAACAGTCTACTTTTACTAATAAATTCAATTCGGAAACTCAATTTTTTTTTCTATAACATTAAACAACTGGATAACAAAAATCAGACGAACAAATCTGGCGATCTTGAATATTTCCAACAGTTCCAACTTTAGGAGAAAAAAAATTATCACGAAAACACTCAAAATGGTGAAATCGAGATGCATTTCAGGGGTTCAAAACGTTTTTTGCTATTTGTGGCAAATCGTAAGCTCCTAGCGGAATATGTTCAATAAAAAAGTTGTAGATAATAAAAAAATCGAAAACTTCTTTTTTGAACACTTTGTGACCGTCAAAATGGCAAAACACCGATTTTTCAGTATTTTTTTCTCGCGTATAAATGATTAAGTTCATGATTTTGTCGCAAATGATAAGACTTTTAATTTTCAAGTGCCTTGTTTGGGATTTTACCACTGTGGATACGGTTGCACCATCACATGTGGTTCAGAATGCAGTTTCTGCAGGATCTGCAGCTGAGAAAGCTGAAATGAATAAGAAGAGCAAGTACAAAGCTCTTTCGAGCGATCACCATTTTATTCCAATCGCTGCAGAAACCTTGGGACCATTTGGATCAAATGCAAATAAATTCATCGAAGACATACAGGGTGTTGATTAAGTACGTTGACAAACTTCGGAAGGTGATTCTTTGAAAGTCTTCAGGACGAAAACTTCATATAAACATATATCCCAAACGGCTTGGTTTTCGAGATACAGGGTGACAAAAAATACATATTTTTCAAGATTTTTTAGAGTTAACTTCGACAATAATCAGTTCATATTAGGCAAGTACAATCCATTCAATAGTACGAACGATACAAAATAATGCATTTCTCAAATAATTCACAGGGTCCTCCTTTTTTCAGAGTCAAGTTTTGTTCAACCTTTCAAAATTTTTTTCCGCCACCTCTGACATATGAGAAAGGAATAATCAATGTTGTTTCATTTAACATCTTTTTGTTTTCTTGAATTTTTTTATTTACTTGTACGGTTCAGGAGCTATAATGAAAATATTAATTTAAACATTTTCCAGTATCGCATAACAATAGAAAATTTGAAAATTAAACATTCTCAATTATTGTAAATTAATGGAAATAGTTTTTCAGAATTTGGAAAATCTACGATAAATAAAAATTGTAAAATAAAAATTATAAAGACAAGCTTTTATAAAAATGTTTGAAAAAAATGTATTTTTATCACCCTGTATCTCGAAAACCAAGCCGTTTGGAACATATATGAACTTTTCGTCCTGAAAACTTCCAAAGAATCATCTCCCAAAGTTTGTCAACGTACTTAATTAACACCCTGTATGTAGGCGGTTAGTAGAGACCAAAGGAAATGAAAAGGAGGGCCAGTGGTTCAAGGAACGACTTTCCATTATCATTCACAGGTGGAACGCAATTGTGTCCAGGGAACATTTGATACCGCAAATTTCTTTTTTATGTTATTTTTTTCTGTAAAATCTTTTTTTCTACGACCATTAAGAAAAATGAACATTTCAATTGCGTCTTCGATTAAGAAACCTACCACGTTGTAACACCGATTTTCATTTCCCACGGGCTAGCTGTATCGAAATATTTCATTTCCTACTACTTTCATGAACTACTAGACTGTAATTATAGGTAGGTATTAACGAATTTTATGAACATAAATAATATCGAATCAAGTTTGTTTACGTCTGTCTAATAATTTGACATTTCACATCAGTAGATAATTACAAAATTCGATTGAAAAAATTAAGTTATTAAAAATGATTAGCGATAGTGAGGATGATTTAACATTGACACCGCCAAATATTACCGAAATGGCTAAGCTCACCTCATTAAATTTATTACCAGAATTGTCAAAGAAGAAAGATACTTTCTATATAGCAAATAATTTGAACAAATTATTATGTGCTCTAGTAACGACGAGTGTTGATTCAGATGACACATGGACTTTGGATGGTGGGAGCGAGGGTTCAAATCCACACTGCCACATTTTTTTTTTCATTTTATGAAATCAATTAGTGTTTGATTTTTATAATAATTTTCACGACGTAGGTACGTGTAAAAAAAGAAAAAATAGATGTTTCATTCAACGGGTGAAGAAAGAAAAAATTATCTAAACCATGTAAAAATGACGGCAGGAGAGTTTATGATAAAAAGGACTATTAAAAATGTTACAGATTTGTTAATGATTCAGATGGTCGTACTACAAAATTTCATATACCTACGAGTGGGAAATGGGTCATTTCATGCTCATTGTACAATATACTAATTTTGCTTTACTTTATTTTTACTACGACGAAAAAAAAGTACAATTCCTCACAGGTGGTGCGGAAATGAGTGCATATTATGTAGAATTTAACTTTTCCAACTCTTGGAATCACGATACCTCAGGAATAGTGATTCGTAGGACAAAAAGTTTAAGAATAATTTTTGTAGACATTTGCTTGATCTACAACTATTGTTTCATCAATTATTACGATAACAATTATTATTTACGAAAAAATGCAAAAAACTGACGATTTTGATGTTTAACCTTGAATATATGATTTAGCCGATGTAGTATAATTGGGGATTTTTGATGTATTGTTTGAACTTGTATTCTTGAGACTTCTACCAATTTTCAGCTCTATGCGAATTATTTTCGGTTAGAATATTTATTTTAACCGGACTAAATGCACTACACGCGACGTAGAAACGAACTCCATAACCGGATCGGCGGCTTTTTCCGAATTCCGCGAGCCGCTTTACTTAGGCTCACTGCGATATCGGCTTTCGAGTTTATGATAATTAGTTCGGTTTGCATGTGAACGCGTCCAATAAACTGTTCGTTTAATAACGAGTCCTCGAGTAGATTTCTGTCGTCTTGTAGGTTTTCGAATGGGTGGTTGGTGATAAAATGGAAACAGTCGCCATGCCGCGGGGCGGCAGGTGGGAAGGAATCGGTGGACTACTTGTCGGACGGCAGTGGTAAAATCTGTTGCATTCGGCTGTTCCGAACTACGACGGCGCACTGGTGCCACTACAAAAATAAAAATATCTTTCAATTGACAAATTAATTCTGTCAATTGACACATTTAATCTGTCAATTGACACATTTAATCTGTTACTGACACATTTAATCTGTCAATTGACACATATAATCTGTTATTGTCACATTTAATCTGTCAATTGACACATTTAATCTGTCAATTTACCCATTTAACCTGTCATTTGACATATTTAATCTGTCAATTGACACATTTATTCTGTCAATTGACACATTTAATCTGTCAATTGACAAATTTAATCTGTCAATTGAAACATTAATTTTGTCGAGTGACAGATTTTTTTTAAATCCTCCATTCATGTTCAAACGTACTGTTTCTTGTGTGACAACTAATTACAAGAATTTCAAATGCATCCATTTATATCCTTGAAACTGCCCTGACTTACAGATTTCACTATTAACAAACGTTAGAAGCGTTTAAGTATCTGAAAAATTTCTCCACCAGAAAAAATTTAACAATTTCAATCAGTTCAGTTTCAGTGTTCTTTTACGAATCAAAGCACCATCTCGCAACTCCAAAAATAAAGAAACTTCGTTATTGCTCAACCCAATTGAAAAGCACCTACGTATAAGTTGATTCATGGCTATTTACTAGTCATGTTCAAACTATACCGTGGCGGTCGTGCTGGTAGAGCATTCGCCTCTCAATCATAGGGTCTTTGGTTCGATTCCCAGCATGGTCATCGGTCTCGTGCACGGCATCACCACGATAAAAGGTGAGGGTTACGTCTTCCCTATCTTGCACAAGTCTTTCGATGACTTATGGGGGTTAGGCGTAGGGTTGCAACAGGTGGACGGAAATAATAATTTTAACAATTTTCATCTGGATTTGCTCCAACCACCTCATATTGAATGAGTCAATTGACAGATTAAATATGTCAATTGACAGATTGACTGTGTAAATTGACACTAAATGACATTAAATGTGTTATTTGACAGATTAAATATTAAATTTGTCAATTAACAGATTATAAATGTGACAATCGACAGATCAAATGTGTCAATTGACAGATCAAATGTGTCAATTGAGAGATTAAATGTTTCGATTGACAGAATAAATGTGTCAATTGAAAGGTATGCGAGAATTTAGTAGGAACCAAGACGCGTTAGAAAAATTAGCGGATATATTTGGCGAGCGAGCCGATGCATTCATTCATACTGGGTGTGTTTCAACTATGCTGAGTTAGCCGTTGGTTGGATGGAAACTGCATCTCAGTGCAACGTGCATCTCAGTGCAACGTGCATTCTAAGTACGCGTAGTCGTACGAACACAAAAAAATCTTAGATTGGATAATATCGTCGGCTTAGTGCCAGAGGTCACTATGAAAACGTTATAAATTCAAAATAATAATATTTCAAATTCTTAATTATTCAAGTTATATTATCTTTCAAATTGTGGAACAGGGACAATACGCCATTATGATGACATAAGAATCTACTTCAGACTTACGTATTAGATAAATAGTGTCGCAAGAAGTTGTTAGTTGATGACTTCTTGCACTAGCCGACGATATGCATTCTTGAAAAAAAAATTAGAATAAGAATAAATAACATATTTCTTGACTAGTCTTTTGGGTGTTTTGAACTTCTAGTCTGAAAATGAGAAAATTTGTAAATTCAACGAAAATCTGGAAGGACAAACTAATCAATTTGTCTGACAAGTTACTGTGTTTACAAGACTGTTGTTTCAAATAAAACTCATAATTTTTGTCAGCAAGGTCTCTTATTCTTGTACAAAACAGTTCACCAACAGTTCAACTGAACTGAGTTCAGTTGTTAATGAACTAGAAATTTCATTGCACAACCCGCCCTAAATGTGCCAAAAATTGATTTTTTCAAATTTTCTGACACGGTTTCGTAAAATTTCGTCATTTCTCTTTATGCATTCTGAATTTTAACCCATTTACACCTACCGTCCTTTTAAAAGGAGTTCAAAACGAAACCTGTATTTTTCTGATTCAGCTGACGGTTTGAAGATGTCGCCAGTGTCACATTATATTTAGTTGACATCTTAAACAAGGTCAATCGCGATCGTTAGGATTCTGTTAAGTTTTGGATCGATAGTGACGGTTAAAAAACGCTGTGTTTCTAGTGATTTTGCAATGAGTGACTCAAGGTAAGACATGTTGAAACTCGTTTATTTTTCCGATGTTGTTTTGATTATTTTTAACAAATAACATAATATACTTACTTTTTTTTATATTTGTGATTATGTTTCACACTTCTCGATCAATCCAGGGGCGTTCTATTGAACGAGTCCTTTTAAAAGGACGGTAGGATTATATGCTACTATACGTTTTTTTTGCAGGTATTGGAAAAAGCCACTAACCATGGCAGAGCTCTTAGAGGAATTGGAGAATGACTCTACGCCGGACATTCCTACAAGCATTATAATTTTTCCACCCGAAAGTGCCAACGAAAACTGCGATACCGATGAAGATTCTGGGGCCGAAGACGATGTAGTTCCGAATAATTTACCCGGAGTGCAACTAAGGGCCCCGGCGGAAATTGAATTTGACGTGGAAGGTGATGACGACTGGGACAGTGATGACGATCTACCACTGTCCACTTTTGTTGAAAGGCGACCTAAACTCAAAAAGACGTTTGACTATACTCTCAATGAAGATTTAGATTCTACGTTTATGTAATGGCAACCAGTTCAAACTGCACAAAGCAATCGTTCCCCTGGAAATATTTTCAAGCTGTTTTTTGATGAAAACTTGGTAGGAGAAATTGTCAATTTTACCAATATTTATGCACAGCAAAAAAACCGCCCCGGTAACGTTACTGCAGACGAAATGTACTGCTTCATAGGGGTGTTACTTGTCAGTGTATATACAACTGTTCCAAGGCGACATATGTATTGGCAAAATTGCAACGATACCCAGAATAAACTTATATCAGCCGCTATTTCCAGAGATAGATTTCAATTCATAATGAGTAATCTTCATTGCAATGATAATACTTCTCTTACTAAAAATGACAAGTACTCTAAACTGCGTCCTCTTTTCAACAGCCTAAATGAAAAGTTTTTTGATTATGCCCCAGTTGAAGAGAATCACAGCTTTGATGAGGCTATGATACCGTATTTTGGGAGACATAGCTGTAAGCAATTTATCAGAGGCAAGCCTATAAGGTGGGGGTATAAATTTTGGGTAGGTACCCTACGCCTTGGATACATTGTTTATTTTGATCCCTACCAAGGTGCGTCGACAACAATTCCGGACAAATATAAACACATGGGTTTGGGAGCGTCACTTGTTCTCCAATATGCAGATGTTTTAGAGAAAATGCCTTACCAGCCCTTTCACTTATTTTTTGACAATTTTTTTACATCTTTGTCACTTCTAAAGGAGCTAAAATTGAGGAACATCAAGGCAACTGGTACTATACGTGAAAACCGGATCCCTCAATCTCCATTTAGCAATGCTGCAGTTCTGAAGAAGAAGACACGAGGTACATTTGAATGGTGTGTTGCCGATAATGAAATCGCTTTATGCAAATGGAATGACAACAGCGTTGTTACTTCAGCCACCAATGCGTGTTCGGTTTTGCCAGTAAATAAGGTCAAACGATTTTCACAGGCTGAAAAAAAGCATGTTTATATAGATCAGCCTCAATTGATCAAGAAATACAACGAAAATATGGGAGGTGTAGACCGTAGTGACCAAAACATAAGCCAATATAGAGTTTCAATACGAGGTAAAAAGTGGTATTTTCCGTTATTTTCCCACTGTGTCGACATGGCCTCACAAAACTCGTGGCACCTCCATAGGAATGATGGTGGTACCCTTGACCAACTTCAGTTTAGGAGGGACCTAGGGACACAGCTGCTCGAAACGTACAGGAAAACAACTAAGAAAGGACCTTCGAAATTGCCAAAAACCGCGCTCCAATTCTCACGTTACGATAGACTAGATCATTTAGTTACATATCACGAGAGTCAGCGAAAATGTGCTGTGTGCCACAAAAAAGCAAATTTTGTGTGCCAAAAATGTGACGTTGGTCTTCACCCAAAAAACTGTTTTGTGGCCTATCATACTAATTAGTTTTTAAAAGTTTTTGTATTTTGCTAAGCATTTTGTGAGATATAATATAAACATATTTTTGAATCTTTATTTATTTTTCTAATAGTAGCCCTTCATCCTACCGTCCTTTTAAAAGGACCGCTGTTTTTTCCAAAACTGCAAATCGAAAATTTTTTCTATGATTTTTTCTCGACTTATGGGACCTTCTATTAACAGTTTTTAAGAAAGAAATATACAAAATCGGAAAAAAATAGTTTCAGGGTCAGATGGGTTAAATAGTTTCCGATACAACTAAAGATATCCTTTGCTTTTTAGAGAACCTCGGCAACTTCTAATGTTCGACCTTTTTCCTTTTTCCTGCTAAATCTTATGTCTGAACTTGGATTCAGCGTAAAATTTTACGAATTTTCAAGTGGATCTGACTAATGTTCATTTTTGGGGATTTTACATCTAGTTTAGGTTAAATTTTTTTCTCCAATTAACTTGATTATACCAATTGGACCAGTTTGAATCTATTGGCGTCCGAAGAAATATCATCAATTGTTCTCGATTTGAATGGTTCAAATAGAGTTGAAAGGATTTGTTTTTCACCAAATTTTTTATTTTTTTATTTTCGTACTTGTGTAGTGGAATTTTATAATTTTTATATACGCATACTGAACATCAAATCGTTTTTCATGTCATGTCATGACAAATTAGTTTGACGTTGGTTCGGAAACACCTCAAGGAAGTGTCCTTGGTCCTTTAATTTTTTTAATATTTATAAATGAACGCCCCAACTACGTTACTCAGGCAAAGGTGCTAATGTATGCAGATGACATCTGTAAGAATATTGCTGATCATTCGAAATGTACTCTATCACAAAAAATACATACCACATTCATAAAATTTAATAATTCGTGTTCTAGGAACAGAATAATAACGAAACGCTATGTATTGAATATCACACTATTTACAAACCATGATCTTTCGATAACTCGGTGTTTGAATCTCCAAATCATGTTGAATATTTAGGAACCATTTTCGATTGTAACCTTGGACTGATCAGACAGATATTATTTGTAAAAATCTCAATCAATGGTACTATTTATTAACTACTTTAAAATTCATGCCTGACACTGAAACTCTCATAAATGTTTACTATTCTTATGCTTATATGCTGCTATTGCATATACCGTAATCGTATGGGGACAAATACGTGACAAAGAAAGAATTTTTGTCTTACAAAAGCGCATTTTGAGGCTTATATTTAATATACCATATCGGTTTTCGTGTCGTGACATATTTAAACAAAATAAAAACCTTACTGTCACATCAATCTACCTGCTAAAATTATTTACCTACTTCTATTCTAACCAAAAGTGTAATGTGAAAAATAAAGATATACACGCTTATGACACTAGGCTTGAAAATTATTTTTTACTGAATCCTTTTGTCTAAATTATTTTTAGAGATTAGATACCCCAAAGAACTGTTTTGGAGTCCAACTGTTTTTCTCTCCTATCGACTTGAATATACTAATTCGACCATTCTGAATCGATTGGCGTCTGCAAAAATGCTCTATCTTCGACCGTTCTCGATTCTAATGGTTCAAATCGAGTTGAAAGGGTTTCTCTTTTAGCAAAAAATAATTTTTTTCGGACTCGGTTCCGTTAAATTCCTTAATTTTTGTATATGCGTATGGAATTTTAAATATTTTCTACATCAACAGTAATAAACGACAAACTTTTCAAATCCGGACCAGTTATAAGTGATCAGTACAGTTTCCGGGACCCCCTATATGTAGGTATATCTCATTACGAGCTATTATCATGAAGAGTTTATCGAAAATATTTTCATATTCATAAGAATGTTCCACCTACATATCGAAAACACTGGGAGTAAATATAAAACGGAAAGTAGCACTAAATCTGAGAGATATTTATACACTCGCTTCCAAGCCGGAGAAAATACTTCTGGAAACTCGGTTCCAATATCGAAAAATTCCCTCTTATGATTGACGATGATGACTTTTCGTTCAGCTGTGTCACCCGAAATTCCTGAAGGGATTCTCTTTGCTATTACACTGGAGGCCATCATCCACATATGCTCAATAAAATGGAATTCAATAAGTTTCTATTGCTCTTCCAATGATTTTCGGAGTTGAAACCCCGGAGCTTTGCGAACGGTGTCTCTGCTCCAGATTTGTGGAGATGGATAAATTTGAATGCAATTTATCGAGGCGGGAGGAAGATTGTGAAGTGGCTTTGGTTATGGTATTTACAACAAAAAAATTCAAGAGCAGTTTGCAAAAATTAACTGAAATAACAAAATGAGGTTTGGTTTTTTGCTAATATCTCAAAAACTATTAGACATTTTTAAAATTTGAAAAAAGATTCAATAAGAGAAGGAAATTTCCCAAAATAAATCATGCATCCCGACACTGTAGTACCAATATTTACAATTTTTCCAGAGGGTTGAAAATACGGATGAAAACGGGGAATCTGGCTTGCATAAGCCACTCCCACTTTGGATCTTTAATCAATAAATATTATTTAAACTTATTAAATGAGAAAATTACCCACTAAACATGTAATGTTACAAAATATTGCCACAATATTAGGTATGGCTTGCCATCGTAAAATGATGATATAATATTGCATAAGGCTCAATGCTATATTTAAGTTTTAACATAACAGAAGAAACTACAGACAAGTTGTTTGTAAGTTATAAAGCAAGCTATTGATTGAGTTTCAGGTGCAATGTTACTGATCCTTGAAAGTTCATTATAACTGCAACAATACAGAAACTATCTACGAACAATGTGAGTGCAAGTTACATTTGGAACTACCGAAAAAATTCAAATCGCAATGTTGCACTGAGTTTGAAATTCCATGGTATTCACAATCATACATGAGCTAACTACAAACAGTATTGACAGTATTTAGAAAACACAATATATTTTCAATTTTCGATTGCGTCATCGCAGAAATATACAAAATGATACGCTAGGACAATTTTAAATGGTAAGTATAAAGAAACTTGAAATAATATTTCATCTATCAGGAAACCATCCAATTTCGAATTTCCCGGTCTTGATGAGATGCCACCTAGCGGGGCGACACCCATTCACCCAGATCCCAGACAAGCACGCGCCTCGCGGCATTTTGCTGTTGTAAATTGTATTGCTGTTGTGTGTCGTACCTTTGCGTTAGTTTCGTTTTGGATACTTGCATTCGTTCTTAACCTAGGTACCTAAGTAAAGTACATATTCTTCTGCAATTTTGTTTTTTGATTAAGAGTTCAATATGAGTGTTGAAGCAGCATAATGGATAGTGCTAATAAATTTAAGGCATCTTATCATGTAAGGTAAGGCGATACATTATTTAGGTATTATTTTTAGGTTAGTACTGCGTTTAGTAGGAAAATGTTTTTTCGATTTTAGTTGCAGGTTCTTCAATATATTGGTGGCTTGAATGAAAAGTCTTGTGTTGGAAGAAGTCTTGAACGTTTTTCCACAAATCATTGTGCCATGTTTTGCAATTGGATCAGCAAAAAGGACAATTTCAGAATCAAAGAATTGAAATCAATACAAAGTTTAAAACTTGAGTCAATTCAATTTGAATATAAAGCAAATATGTACTTAAGCACAATAGTGCCATAATCAAGGACAAGTTCAATTGTACATTCTTTTATTGAAATAAGACCATATTTGTTGAGTTGACTAATTATACAGTGACCGCCAAAAAGTAAGTACCATATACGAAGTTTCAAGAGATAATTCAAAAAAATTGAAAATAGCAATTTTTTAAAAATATTTTCCCATCTATTTATAAATATTATTTTTTTTTCTTATGAATAGCTTGACTATACTGAAACATTTGCATTTTAATGATAATGACAAAACTTTCTCATTTTCTCCACACCAGAGGGCACTAAATTGAAAAAATTGGAATTTGTCAGAACCCTTGCTGTTACATCGGTTCGTATCTAACAGTTATATCCGAATTCCACGACCATTGTGATGACAATGACACTCCAAAAACATGGTAATTTCCAGATTATAATCAAGTTCCGATGATAATCGTGCATGAGCGTTTCACTTCGCTCATAAACTTGAAAATAGTGCGTCAAATTAAAGATTCTTAAAGTTTATGTGCAAAGTAAAACGCTCATACAGCATTATTATTGAAACTTGATTAAAATCAGGAAACATGGTGTTTCTAGATTGACATATCAACACAATAGTCTGGGAATTCTGATATAACTGTTAGATAAGAACCAATGTAACAGCGAGGGTTCTGGCAAAAACGATTTTTTTTAATTTAGTGCCCTCTGGTGTGGAGAAAATGAGAAAGTTTTGTCATTATCATTAAAATGCAAATGTTTCAGTATAGTCAAGCTATTCATAAGAAAAAAAAAATTATATTTTTACATAGATGGGAAAATATTTAAAAAAAATTGCTATTTTCAATTTTTTTGAATTATCTCTTGAAACTTCGTGTATGTGTATAAAATTGAATTCTAAGTGACTTTTTCAAATAACTTTTTTTGATATCTTGCCATCTTACCCCTTTTTTTGCCTTTGCATTGCAATTTTTTTCATTTTGCCGCCATTCTAGCGATCACGTGACATGTGTCAAAATCGATTTTTAGGTTATCGGACATGCACAAACTTTTTCCCAGAATATTTTTTCCAATACTCCAATAATAACAATTTTTCCCATATGGTACATACTTTTTGGCGGTCACTGTATATTTATTTATAATATTTTTGTTCCAGATGCAGTGAGAAATTAATTTCCATGCATCAGAGATGATGCATTTGAAATAAATGTGATGGCTTAGCTACAATTCGCAAAAACACGTTACTTGTAGGGTTAGATAGTATATCGAGATGTCGATATATAAGCTGCACATTCAATTCAATGATTATTTTGTTTAAGGTAGATACCTGATAAGGTCAAACAGTTTTTTTTTTAATTTTACATTTATTTTTTTGTGATATTTTAATTAAATATTGCATTATCAAATTTTTGTCTTTTTGACCTCCAAGATTTAAATGGACATTTAAATTTGGGTTTTCACTGCTTGTTTCTAAAAATTAGAAAATGATGAATCTGATTTCCATAGAGGACACATCAATACTGAATGATATTTTTCAAGATATCAAAACTGATCTGTCTCCCATGAAGATTGCATTAATTTTCTATCAATATTAGTAGCAAGTAGTGAAAATCCAAAAGTTCTTCAGTAGCGAACAAACTTACTGGAACGTAATTTATGAAATCTTACTGATATGTTATGGAAATGAATAGACAAGATTGGTGGTAAGTTGCTGCTATAAAACAATATTGAATATGTTATTTTCTTCTAATTTATATTCTATGTTGCGGTAACCTTGCTGCAATTACTAATTATAAAAGATTACATCCATCAATCCATTTCAGAAGTTGCTGCAACATTGTCATAAGACGTCATTTTCAATATCAAATTTGCAAGTTTCCTGTATATTATATGCAATGTTGCAGAAACCTAGCTGGAATAATTGATAATGGCATACACCATTTGTAATATTGCTGAACGTCCGTTCCAGTAGTTGCTGAACCTTTGCAGTAAGGTAGCAGAAAACTCTGATGTAACATTATACATTACCATGGAAGGTTACTGAAATATTGAATGAATGTTACTTTGCTTAGTGGGTAGCAATTGAAAAAAGTCAGGCATCTACTGGATAGATGAATAAACATATGGTCAAAACACATGGATCGCGATTTTTTTATTTACTATGCATTATTAAATTTTAAAAAAATCCGACATGAAGATAATTCTTAAAAAACAAATCTGAGATTTTTATCCTTTTCTGGAGCTATTATTTAAAGGTCTAAGGAAAGATTCCCGTTGGAAAAATTTGAAACATTTTATTTTTCACTTTGTTGCCAACAATTTACTTAGGTTAAAAGTTAAAAAGCTTAATTAATCAATGGATTTTTTTTATAACTATTGATCCTTTTTTTATGAAGTCATATAAGGACGATTTTTGAAATTTTTTATTAGCTATTGTTTACAAAATTGTTGTTTTGGAAACATAATCCTTGATGCAGTGCATTAGAATCCGATTGCTCGTGTTCTATAATAGCTAGGACAATGAGTCAGAAACAGAAGTAAACTAGACAATAGAAACTATGACAAGAAATAATTGCCAAATAAACAGGGCAAATCTACAAAAATCTACAGGGTCGAGTGCTTTTTTGAAATTAAATGCCATACATTTTAGCACATTTCTTCAAGCATGGCGTTTGACAGAGTTAACCACCATGTCCTATTACAAAAATTAAAAACATATTCATTTCAAGAAACTGTCATCCGATTTCTGGAATCCTATCTCACAAATCGTACAAACCTAGTCAAATTCATCAATTCCCAGTCAAATCCTTTTGTTAATAATTCAGGGGTACCACAAAGGTCCATACTGGGTCCACTGTTGTTTGTAATGTTTGTAAATGATATATCTGATCACATCAAGCATGCCAACTTCTTATTGTATGCAGATGATCTAAAAATGTACATGAAGATCAGCTCTGAAGAAGACATGAATAAGCTCAAAAGCGATATTGCTTCTGCTACTAAATACTGCGAAGCGAACGATCTCACACTAAACGAATCAAAATGTGAGGCAATGTCCTTTACGAGGAAAGGGGATTACTTACTCCCAGATTACTCCATAAATGGAGTTGCAATAGAGGTAGTTAAGGAAATGAAAGATCTTGTGGTGATATTTTCGAAAAACTTTCAATTTGCTTAACATATAAAGACACTAGTATCCCAGTGCAATAGAACTCTCGGTTTCATATTACGAAGATGGCAGGAGTTCACCTGGGAAACTTGTATTACATTATATAACACATACCTTCGTTCCAAATTGGAATACGCCAGTGTCATATGGAGTCCAAAAAACTTTAATACATTCTGAAACAATCGAACGAGTACAGAAAAAGTTTCTGAGATCAATGCATTTAAAAAAATACGGTGTGTACCCATTTAAGGTTTCATATGAAAAACAAAGAAGGACTTTGCCATGACCTGTTTGAGCAGACGAAGAGAAAATGCACAAATTATTTTCATCTCCAATGTTTTACAAGGTGAAATTTCTATACCTGATATCCTAAACAAAATCAATATAAACGTACCCGACATAAGACTGCGACGTAGAGAAACCCCTTTTAAAATATTTAATATAGGTTCACCAATTGAATACTGCATGATTGCTGCAAATAAGTTGATACAAAACAGTGACAATGACATAGATTTCTTCAATATGAAGAAAACTCAAATACTAGCAATATTAAGAGAACAGTCACTCAGTCATTCATTTATTTCTTTATATAAGTTGACTATGAATTGTGATATTCTGATTTGAGAACTATAATCTATACTCCAGGGTTGTTTAAAATCTAATTGTACTAATTGTATTATTTTATGTCTAGTTTTATAAGTTGACCATATCTAAATTTAATTTTAAATTATGTTATATTATATTATAATATTCAGTGACCTCTATTCACTCCTCCAATATTATAAAATATTTCCAGACCACATGAGAATTATGATTTTTTTGTCAAAGACGTTCACCGACAAAATCGCTGTTGTCACAATTATACAGGGTGTTTCTTAAGTACGTGTAGAAAACTCAGGAGCATTTTGCTGACGACAAAATTGGAAGAAAAGTTACTATACACCTATATCCGCAAGTTATTCGATTTTGATATACAGAGTGTCCAACTTGCATTCTCATTTTTGTTTAATGTGAGTGAATTCAAAAATAATTGTGATATTCCAGTTAATTGTGGTATCTGGGAGTACTTTTCAATGGCAATATCAAATTTGATGTTAGTTTATATCTTTCGTGGGGAGTTGCGCCACCAACATGTCTCTTCAGTAATTTGCAATATCATAACTTTTTGTACGTAGTTTAACGTTTTCAGATGTTCTGGGTAGAGGTCGCTGCGAGCAACCGTTTCCAAAATATTTCGAAGCATTTGAATTGTTTCCATGATCCTATATAAGTAAGCAGTAAATATCGGAAGTGATACACATTTTTTAAACAATTACTTCAATACAACAACTGTTTCCGTATTAAATTGGTCTTAATTACTGATATTATTATTAGAGTTGAACTGCTATAACACCCGATTGTTGTTTTGAAATGAAAAGAAAGAAAAATAATCTCTTTGAATAATTAAATTAATTTGGAATTAATCCCAGTAACTCTAAAACAGTGGCACGCAGCCACATCTACCAGGAATGTATTTTTATACAAAAATGATCGAGAAATCGATTTTTCCACCAACACCAACATGTACCCCTACGATTATACTAAAAAATTAGTCCTCACAAAATGTTTTTTCACAAGGAGAAACTGGTGCAAAGGCTACATTTCCGCGCACTCAAATGTGCACGCAAGGTTAGTTCGTTTTGGTTAGATCACACTAAAAAATCACTCCTCCAAATGTATTTTCAAAAACGGGCTACCTATCAGAAACTGAATGATATGTTAAAACTGTTATGTCAGCAATATTATAACCAGCAAAGTGATACAGCTGGTTTTTCAAATGTCAAATCGCATTACAAAAGGTTTAATTCTGTTAATACGTAATATTATAGTAAAATATTGTTCGTATGGGTTTTTTCGTAGGGTTTTTTCCTAGGTTTTTTTTTCCAGAAGGTTTTTATTCCGTGGGTTTTTTTCCGGATGGTTTTTATTCCGGATTTTTTTCGTGGGGTCTTTTATCCGGGGTTTCATTTTTGGAAGTTTCATTTCCTAGATTCACTACTAGGCGTACTATATTAAAAAATTTACTGTACTAGTGCATAATAAATCGTAAAAATGGATCGTTGCGTTGATATGTTCATTAATATATTGAATTTTGGAGGAGTACACCGAAATTTTTTTTAATATAATCAATTTAGTCTATTTAAAAAATCAGGCGATTAATAATAAGCTTAAGTATTTGATTTCGTGTACTCGTACCTCCTCATTGCCATTTTGACATTCACAAACATGAGTTCTATTATTTTTGTCATGTATTTTCATTTCATTGATATTTGGATATCCTGCTATTATTGATCGATAATAATAATAACACATTGAAGAATGCATTTTCGAATGATTCATGATTTTTTCGAAAGAATTTAAAGAATTGTATTTGTCAATTTATTGAAAATGTTTGAATAATATACAATATTTCAAAGTGAATAATAATTTATCTCAATTTTCAACCGACAACCCCAATAAACCACAGGCTCAAAGTACGTCGAAAAATACGGATAATAAACTCATATTTTCACCAAACCGTAAAACCAAAACCCTTTCATATACCTGCCCCGAATTTCTATTCACGCGCTTTGACCTAATTTTTTGTGCACCCCTTTTATGCCCTTTCCGCAGAAGAAGACGACCCTACCCAGCCATTGTCTGAAAGGCAAATTATTTAGATTTTTTGTTGCCTTTCCAAGTGGCAATGCATAAGCAAATGAGACATTTAAATGCATAGAAGAATTTTACAATTCCCTGGAAAGATTTCACATTTTAGATGCAAAAAATTTAGAAAGTTTACTGGTGCGGTTTTATATTATTTAGTCCTGAAGACGATTTTAGTGTTTGGTGGACTTATCTGCGGACAGTATCTTGTGGTTTGGTAGTTTGTGGACTGTTGGTGGATTTTTGTATGAAATCGGTCTGGGAATCTGACATGTAAGTGGTTTATTGCTTCTGATTGAATCATAGGAGCAGTTTTTTTTGTTTTTTTTTAATATTCATTCAAATTGAATTTTAGACTGACGGGTTTTATATTATATTTTAGGCGTGAACAGCGAAAAATCATTATGGCAATCTGTTATTTTGATTCTATCTTGTTTTAATACCAGGGGAATACGAGAGTATTGCCAAAAAATATCGAAAGCTCTTGTAGTCGAATGGCCATTGATTTTGTTGAACGATTTGTTACAGATTTTCCTATTGTCCCATCAAACAATTTTACTGAGACAATGGCATTCCAATATCAAAAAACACAAATTTTCAAGATGAATATTGCTTAAATAAACAGAGTATATTTGCATTCAGTGAGAGCTGAGGTCCGTTAAGGATGGTCAAAATGCGTAAAAGATATACCTAATCAAAGTTAAATAAGCAGTATTTTGCACTAAATAATTTGAAGAATTGTTTCAAAGTTATACCTACAAACATAAAAATAGTTTCACAATAAATGCAGACATTTACAAGTACCCAACGCTTGTGACAAATAAATTTCGCTTAGAAATGATAAAAGTAGAAGTCATAAAAAGTCACTAAGATATGCTGGGTTCCACCTATCAACATGTCACAAGACGAATTGAAAAAATAGCCATATCTCTTCAGGTCACAACTGAATAGTTCCTTCACCTCGAATGCATTCTATGATATAAATGAATTTATTTCTATGTCAAAATTCCTAGAAGAATTCTCAGTGATACAATAAATTATCATAATTCGTACTAACACTTTGATTTTTCCATCGTTCAAGATATCCTCTTGGAAGGTGTCCATGTTGATCTGGGAAACATCTTCAATTGAAAATTGAAAAAACCTGAATCCTCTAAAAATGGAAACAATAAAAATGAGGCTATTTTGGTAATATCTAAGTTGAGATATTTTCACAATATCAGATGTACTTATTTCTGTTTTGAGAAAAAAGTTCGAAAATTTCATTTAATTTGGCGTGACATTCCAATTCTTTATACCTTTTCTTCTGGGATATCATGACTGACAGAATATTCACAGCCGTAAATATATCCTACAATTCAGCTGATTTTTTGTTTATTAGACAGTATTGTATACCAATCTGAGAAAATATTCTATCGCCTTAACAATATCAAGAGTTTTGTTGAGAAAAACATATCCGAAGTACTTGGAAAAACCACTTGTCACCGTGTTAGATCTGTAGTTTTCTGGCAAATGGAGGTCCTGTTCATTGTATATCGGAGTTAATTTCACCACTTTCAACAAATCTGAAAAAGTTCCTGTTGATTCAGATTTTCATAAGTAGTAGAAATACTATCCTAATAAAAAATATATAACCTGAAAATAATTTTTCTACAAACGTGTGGAGAACACCAGTTTCCCGCACTCATTTAAATTCAAATGAGCATTTTCCGAAATAGTAAGAAAAGTAATACCCGCACGCGTACGTACTTTCTACAACGCTATGCTGGCGTGATATTAGACTCTTTCTAGATCATTTTCTATCGTTTTATAGAAAAAATTAAGAAATTTTCAATTCATATTCTGAACCACGCCATACCATCTATTTAAAACCACAGGAACTTCCATTTGATGTCTACTGTCTCACCAGTCTTTAATGTGTGCCAGATCATGTTCAGCTTTGATATCTAGGACAGATCATTTAGGTTTGTATACTATGAAGGATTTATCAGCAAAACTGATGATTTTCCCATCTCTATGACGTGCGCATACATTATTCAGATGAACAGTAAATAAAGCGGGCCCTAACACTGTGCCTTGGGGTACCCCGCATTTGATTATTTCTTTTGTATTCATTTCATCTGCTATTTTCACTCTTTGCTTCCTTTCGGTTAGTTAATTTTCGAATGAATTGTGAGCTGTACGTGTAATTTCAATGTCGTCTAGATCGAGACGAATGGAATAATCACTGTGTCAAAAGCTTTTGACAGGTCTAACAAGGTGATGGAACACTTTCATCAATACACGTATTGAATCTTGAGTGGATTTTTCTCCTTGGAAACCATACTGCGAATTTGACAAATTGTAATATTTATTTTAAAAGTCTATTATCTTTGTTATGATGATTTTTTCGAATACTTTACTCAGTGAAGTTATGAGAGAGATTGGATAGTTACTAACATTGTGTTTATTTCCACTTTTGAATATAGGAGTGACTATCGAGAGCTTGAATACACAGGGAAAATTCCTAGTTCAATAGATTGATCAGTGATATTTGTTAGTGTCATACTTATATGGGTCAATATATTCTTCAACGTTTCGGCATTCAGACCATCATATCCAGGAGCTTTTTTCTTTTTCAATCATTGAAGAAGATTATTCTTCAGTTCTCGTTCATTAGTTGGTGTAATAGACTAAGGTATGGAGGTTTTTTCCCACACAGAATACGCAAATGGCCTATACTGATTTTTATAAGAGAAAGCACGTAAAAAGGTAGGACCTCGTTAATCCTTGGCTCGCACAAGTTTCGACTTCTGAGGGCTGCCGTTCATAAGGGGACGAGAGCTGGTTAACGGAAAAAACTATTTTAACAATTTTTTTTAACATTTCGTTAATGGAAACCTCAGTTTTCGCCCCAGCAAAATCGCTTTGTGGATTTTTTTAAACAAGCATTACTGAAAAAAATCACATCTTTTTTGTTTTTTGGAAATATTTCGAAGATTATTCACGGAATAATTTTACAGTCGATGGAGCTTTTGTAGAGATTTAAAAAACCTACAAAATGTATTTTTATATGACCGGATCGGTGCATTTCCAAAGAGAAAATACGGGAAAACCTCGAAGAAGACACCATCAGACACATCGGACAGAAACCACCTTGCACAGTGGAACCACATGTTATTATCTATCAGTTTCTGCAAAATTGTTTATCCAGCTTCAGATTTATAAAAATTATGAATTTTTGAAAAATGGCCTCTTTTTCGAGATTTTCCCGAATTTTCTCAGTGAAAAATGCACCAATCTGGTCCTCTTATTTTTATAAGAAATAAAGAATTGAGAGTTTTTTTGTGGTTCAAACAACTCATTCTGTGTAAGTATAAAATCAAAATCTTAGAGTATTCACTTGATTGATCCCAGAAAATTCAACCATACAAAGATTGAACATGATTAAAAATAGGCAAAGCACACTTGTACCAAAACGTCTTACTTTGTGTGTCATATTCCCACCGCCTACTCCGTGACCCCACAACAAAACAAAACAGCATCAAGCAGCCGCCCAGCAGCATCTCCTCTAACATAACATCTATATTTTAATGTAATCTCGTCGAGATCGCTCTCGTAACGGTGTTATTGCCCCGCAATAACGCAGGTCGCGAAATGCATGCAAAATGTATTTTTATTGAGGCGAATCAGTTTGCCGTTAAGAATCCTGCTAATATCAGACGAATAGGCCAATCGTTTTAGCAGTTAAAATCAAAAATGGGAAAAAAATAGCAAAACAATGCAAACTTTCGTAAATGTTCTATTTTGGTGCGCAATGGAAGTATAAAAATTTGCATTCTCGTACAAGGTTGGCAACATTGTTGAAAATGTAAATTATAAACAAGTCTGGTTATTTTCTAGAGGAAAAATTAAAGAGTCGCAAAATGACGGAACCAAAAAAAAATTCATCCTTCATCGTTCCCCAATTTTGCGACCATTCCCAGGTAGCACATCATATCGGTTGAATCTTGGTTCCATATTGGGCCAATATTGATATATTATAAATTAAAAATCAATATTGGTCCAATATGGGTGAATATTAAAAAAAAATTATATTAATAATATTGGTGGAATATTGGTTGAACCTGTTCGGAATGTAAATTGTCACATGTAATATTGGGTCAAAATTGGTTGATAATACAATATTGGTATATTGTTTTCCACATCTAGAATAAATATTGAAATCCAAATATTCCAGTCATATCGATTATAGGGGAAAAAAACTATATTGTATTTCCAAGTTTGGTAGCATATTGGTTGAATATCTTTTCCACTTTAATCGACAGATTGTGATAACTCATATTCAGTCAATATTGGTTGAATTATATTTACCAATATCGATAAAACAATATTGTCTTCACATCGTTTTCAACATCTAGAATAAATATTGCAATCCCAATATTCCCCTCATATCGATTCTAGGAATAAAACCTATATTGTATCTCAAAGTGTGATTACACATTGGTTGAATATCATTTCGCCAATATTGAACAAATCTCAATAATTAATATTGGGTCAATATTGGTTCAATAATATTTATCGATATCGTTAAAACTATATTGTCTTCAAATTGTTTCATAGATCTAGATTGAGATTAAATTTGAATATTGGCCGAATATTCAATGAAACGTATTGAAATTATTTCATAATCAAACTTGGATAAAAATCCGCTAGGTGGCTCTACATATAGAACGTCTTCTAAAACCTACGAAAGTATATTAAATACTTCCCATAACTTGTTTTCAAGACAGCTCACTCAGTGGTTATGGCGATCAAAAGGCAGACTCTGTTGTCACCTTCATCAACTAAAAGACATTTAATAATTTACCAAGGTATATTGACATTCACCAATATATCCAAATGATATTGTACCAATATCGATAAATATTTTGAGGCCATTATTGCTTTAAGAATATTTCACCGAAACTATTTTTGAAATATATAAACAATATTCGACCAATATCGCAAAATTTTCACATTTCACTTCTCGACATTATAACTTTTGAATATTGTGCCAATATTGTCAGAATATTATATCAGCGATATTGTACCAATATCGCCAAATATTTTGAAGCCAATATCAGTTCGAGAATATTTCGCCAATATGATTCAAGTAATATTGGACTAACATCGCCGAATGTTCACATTTTTTTTCTCGCCAATAATGCATTTCAAATATGTTCACAATATTGTACCAATATTTTACCAATATAGGTGTGCTACTTGGGTTGCCAAGTATTTACTCATACTGTTGTTAATAACTCGGCCGAATAAAATCAAAAAGAGTGGCAAATGCAAAGAAAGGTTTCTCTTTGTGTCGCCGAAACGTTGCCACCTCCGTCGATGATGGCACCATATATTTTTTTGCTTTATTTTACACTAAAAAAATTTGTTGGAAACTGAATCAATTATGGAAATAATGCAAAAGCTTTTTGAATTGGTCGGGATCGTAGGGAGTGATTTCCCAACAACCATATTGAATTTACCACCACCACAGATTTCGGGAACTTAAACAAAGTACCCCGCACGGTTTTTATGGAAAATGGGTCAAGTCGAAGTGGCAGAAAATTTAGGATGATGTCCTGATCAGATGTCTCGATGGGCACAACGAGATACTAATGGACGGTTAATGTCAAACATGCAGAGGCAGGGATATTACTTACCATTAGAAAATCAATAATGAGGCGGATAATTTGTTATAAAAAGTTGAGGATAATAATTACGATCTCAATATTGTCGACACGAGTCGTAATGAAAAGTTCTAAGACTCTGTATACAGGGTTATTATTAATTACATAATTTTTATGTACTTAGGTAATTATTTGAACAAATTCAGTCAAACTAAGAAGTATAGTTGCAGAATAAGTAAATATCATTTAATTTTGAAATTGGGTCATCTGATCTTACTATTATACAGAGTCACTCAAAATTTTTCTTTTGTAGTTGGATTTATTTAAATTTTTAAAGGAACAAATATAAAAATTAAACATAGAGTAGAGAACTAAACATATTATGATCAATATTTGGTGACTCTTGTCTATTTGTTGCATCTTATACGGATCCTATAATTTGATTTAGGAATAGCCCGTATAGTGAATGTTTGGTTGATGACAAGACAGTAGCAAGATTTGCGAATGTACCGATTGTTCAAGCAGTAGGTTTCCAAGTGCATTAATAATCATTGCTATTGTACCGATTGTTCAAGCAGTAGGTTTCCAAGTGCTCTTCTTCTTCATCTTGAGTACCATTCATAAAATGAGTGATGTGGCTGAGTAATGTGTGATAGCTCGTCCAAAAATAAGAAAAAAAAGTTTTTATTAACTTACCCTCTAAAATGCACCATTTTCGAGATACAGGGTGTTGAAATTTAAAAAAAAAATCGTTTTTTGCGTATATCTCTGGAACCATTTATCGCACATAAAACAGATTTCGTAGTCATTTTCTACTCATAATAAGCTATGTTTTGTGCGGTTTTTTTATTTTTTCAAATTTATTATTGGTGAAAATTTTGAAGGGGTAGTGGGTGTTTTTTTCTCCAACTTCTACGCCACTGGAAAAAGTACAGTTTTGAGCCTCCTATATTAACCGCCAATGTTTTCTACACAAAAAAGGTATTCTTGGTCATAAGCTCTAAAGTTGACCGTTTTCAAGAAAAATCAACTGTCATGCTGTTTAAATAATGTTTTTTCCTCGAAAAATTGCTGCGTGCATTGAAGCTAACGGCGGACATTTCCAAGCATTCAACTGAGTATGATTGTTATTGTTTTTTTTTATTTTGCAATTAAGCAGTCAAAGTTTGGTTGTGTTACTTGTTTTAACGTTTAAATAAATTTTGTTTTAATTAGGAAAAAAATTATTAAAAAAAATTTACTATGTTTTCCAACATGAAAGTTGATTTTTCTTGAAAACGGTCAACTTTAGAGCTTATAACCAAGAGTATCTTTTTTGTGTAGAAAACATTGGCGGTTCAAGTGGGCGGCTCAAAATCATACTTTTTCCAGCGGCGTAGAAGTTGGAGAAAAAAACACCCACTACCCCTTCAAAATCTTCACCAGTTATGAATTTAAAAAAATAAAAAATCAGCACAAAACATAGCTTATTATGAGTAGAAAATGCATTCAAAATCTGTTTTTTGTGCAATAAACGGTTCCAGAGATATTCGCAAAAAACTATAATTTTTTTTTAAATTTCAACACCCTGTATCTCGAAAATGCTGAATTTTAGAGGGTAAGTTAACAGAAACTTTTTTTCATATTTTTGAACGAGCTATCACATCCGGAAGTCCTGCGCATTTATTATGAAACACCCTGCATAGACAGAAATGTTCCTTTGCGTTTGCCAATCTTTTAGAGTTTTTTCGACCAAGTTATTGAAAAAAGTATGATTAAATAATTTATTTACCTAGAAGTGGTCGCAAAATTGGATAACGATAAAAAATTATACTTTCTTTGTTTTGTCATTTTGCAACTCTTTTGTATTTTATCTCTACAAAATAATCAGAATTGTTTATAATTCACATTTTTAACAATGTTGCCGAGCTTGTACGACGACGGAAATTTTTGTTGTTTCTTGGAGCACAAAAATAAAACATTTGTGAAAGTTTACATTGTTCCCCTATTTTTTCTCCATTTTTGCCAAAGCGACTGGCCTGGCAGCCTTTGCGCTGCGAATTCGTGGGTTTATTCTGACGCGAATAACATAAAGTTAGTAGACACTAATGCTAATTTACAACGATTGCATCCAGACACGAAATGGCTGGCGCAGAATGGCCGTCGCGTTTTATCGTGGAAAATACAAGGTTTTAATTTGGAATTTGAATAAAATGTCCGTATTTTGTTGCTTTCCTTGCAAAAACCCGCGCTGCGAGCTTATTGGACTCTGCGAAATAAGAACAAAACTCCCGCATTCATTTAATCGGATTAGGAAGATGATTTTGGAGAAAACAAGCGTCGTAAAAGTATATCACACATTCGTCGGGTATAATGAAGCAATTGGTGTTATGGCTTATTAAATTTCATATAACACTATGGCTCACAAAAATTCAATTTTAGTTGTACGACTCTTGATCTTTCCAAACTCAAAATCTGTAAACCAGTTTTCAACAATCAATCAATCAAATATGCTTTATTGTCTAAAATGATTACATTTTGTCGACAAAGTCAAAATAGAAGTCCACACAACAATAGGACCCCGCACTTTTGATTGGTAAAATGGTTCTCGGTGAAATTGTCTGAATTTTTAGTATTTTGTAGTATTCGATATAATGATTGAACGTACAGAATCGCAAAGTTCGTTGATGTATAGATTTTGAAATTCAGGGCAGGGCGTTCAAGTTAAAAATCAGTCATTTTTATTTAATCATTTTCCCGGGATTTGAAAGTGCCAACTGCATTTTTTTGGCTCTTATCATCAACGTACCTTCATATTACTAAATATCATCCAGATGGTGCAAATTATGTCATTATGTACAGAGTGAAAAATAAAAACATTTTAGTAATGTCTGAAAATTCTATGTAATAATGAAATATTGATAAAATTATTTTGGCATGCAATATACTATACTTTTTCCTACATACGAAATTCACAAATTTTGTACAGGGTGATTTGAAAAATTTGTGAAATATATGGCCGGTTCTGTATACCTATATTGATGAAATTTAATAGATGTCTATATGTTTCTATTGATAGCCAGCAAATATAAAAATCATGGAAACCTCTATCCGAGGAATTTGTGCCTAGTGGAAACTGCTTCTATACAATAAAAATGCAATATCGAAAATTGAATTATGCTCATTTCGGGCCAGTTGTGAAAATAAGTGAAATGTGTTTTAATCTTCTACAGTTTTGTGTCTAAAAGCGAGTGGCATTGTTTATGTATTCAATCAAACTGATGCAATATGCGTCACTACTAACTGGTTTTATTGAGAATACAGTTATTAAACTTAAAACTATTCTCAAATAAAACCATTATTTATACTTAAATTGTTCGTAGTTGTGAATCTATGCTTTGTTCAATCTATTCAATGTTGCCAAAATGAAACTGGCTTCCATTCTATATTTTATAACCATGTGCAAATTGCCGATTTGACTCAACCTCCAAGTTGATAGAAGAATAGTATTCATTATTGAAGCTAAAATATTCTTGCCTCAACAAACTCATGAAGCAAGTGTTCACTTGTTTCAAAATATTGTCCTTGTAAGTGGCCAAGAGAATTCCGTCAAAAAATCAAACTTATATTTGGTTGGACCTATTCAAGAATACATAATCTGTTTGAATCAACGCAATTATGCATTGACGCAAAAAATCCTTTTTATCAGTGCGTCTGTTCCCCGTCCATATCATTACACACCAAAGGGCACTTGCAATTGATGCTTTGAGGAACGTTGCACAAGCATCTGTTGGATTTAATACCCGTCGTGGTCTTAGCAAGGGGAGTAGTTGTTTTCTGACAGGTATTTGCCATAAGCCTACGTAGTAGGTGTATATGGGAAAGAGTTCATCATCGGTCGGCAACGACTGTTCCGTACTAAACGATCTCCCAGAAGAACTCTGATTTTCAAAACTGAATTGATTGTATCCGTTGATTATAGCTAAGCATTTGATACCATAAATCATCAATTATTATGAATAAAATATAAAAATTTTGGTTTTGACCATATATCCTGCTCATTTATTGAGTAATTAATAAATTGGAAAACTCAATAAGTAGTTATTGAATATAAAATCTTGACAAAGCTTGGTATATAGAGTAAATTGGGGGAATATGCCGCGCTGGGTAATACGCCGCAGTTTGATATTTCCGTTCCAAGTCAACATTTGGCAACAATGGTCGTTCATCCATATTTGTGTCAGACAGAAAACAAGCGTGAATCATTCGCAAATCGAAACCATTAGTTTTTTAGTGAGTGACGTCGATATAAAGGTAAGCACCGTGTAAAATAGTTTCTAATGTTAAGTTATATACAGTGGTGAAGGAAGTCTTAAGCAGATTTCGTCAATTTTAATAGAAGTGTGTCAAAGAATGATTCATAACCTTACTCTTTTTTGGCGGAACACTCTGTTAAACGTATGATAAATATGTGTTTTGATTTTATTTGTCATAAGATGCAATATGGGGTATTATGCGTCACATTTTTTCAACTGCGGCGTATTACCCCGAGCGTATTACTCTTACCCTTACCTGCTTTTTTTTGTTTCAGATGCCTCGTACTTTTGTTCGGAAAAACGTTAGAGCTTTATGGTCAGAAGAAGATCTTTGCAATGCCATTGAAGATCTTAGACATGGTAGAGGATCTGTTCGCCAAATTAGCTGTACTTATAACGTTCCTGCCCGCACTTTGATGAGAAGAATGCGGTCTGGAAACCTCCGCAAAGAAAAATTGGGCCGCAAAAGTTGTCTAACTTCAGATCATGAAGCAAGTTTGGTAAAATACATCCAAACTATGGAAAATCATGGATTTGCACTTACATCAGTTGATGTGAAAAAGATTGCATTTTCTTTTGCGGTTCAAAATAATATTTCAAATACCTTTAATGTCGAGAAAAAGCAAGCTGGGTATGACTGGTTTGTATCGTTTATGAAAAGACATCCTGAATTGTCAATTCGCCAAGCTCAAGGAATGTCTATAGCGCGAGCGCAAGGCATGTCTAAGAATGAATGCGAACGATATTTTGATCTGTTGCAGAAAACATTAACAGATAATGACTTAATGAACACCCCGAGAAAAATATTTAATATCGATGAATCAGGGCTACAACTTAACAATAACCCAGGAAAAGTTATTGCCACTAAAGGCACCAAAACCGTAAACTGCGTTACAAGTGGTGAGAAAGGTGAGACGGTGTCAGTTATAGCCTGTGTTAATGCAGAAGGTCATTTTCTTCCTCCCGTTTGTATCTTTAAAGGCAAGAAGAAAAAACAAGAGTTCGAAGATGGTTTGCCTCCTGGGGGTAAAGTTATAATGAATGAAAAATCGGCATATGTAACAACAGATATTTTTAAAATATGGCTTCGAGAGCACTTTATTGCCAGAAAAGAGCCAGGTAAAGTATTGCTCATTTTAGATGGCCATTCGTCGCACTGTTCGGATGTAGAATTATTAGATTTAGCCGCAAGCAACGATGTCATCATGTTGTGTCTACCAAGCCATACGACACACTGGCTGCAGCCACTAGACAGATCGTTTTTCAAACCTTTAAAAACCTATTGGTCACAAGCCTGTAATAACTGGATACATAATCATCCTGGTCGGAAATTGAATAGGCTACAGTTTCCAGCACTCTTAAACAATGCATGGTGTAAAGCAGCTACGGTTCAAAACGGGGTTTCGGGTTTCAGAACCTGCGGAATCCATCCATTTAATGCAACCATAATTCCCGATCATGCTTTCATCCAGCATACTCCCGCGACAATTCCTAGGAACAATAATTTAGAACAAAATGCTGATGGTGTTATTCCTGATGATGCCGACAACAATGTTGAAGATAATCCTAATGATGAGGTCAATAATATTCATAACAACGAAGTATCATTTGAAGCGATCGTACCTATTCCAGCTATACCTGGTCCAAGTGGGTGTCAGAAGAGAAAGCAGCATGCTCAGTTACTTACATGCCCAGAAACAATTGCAGAGAAACGAAAGAAAAGAGAAATTAAAGACAAAAAGGAAGCAGCAAAGCTAAAACGTAAAAAAAATAAGATGGAAAAAGATGAGGCCGATAAAGAGAACAGAGGAAAACAGAAGACAGATAAAGAGAACAAAGGAAAAAAGAAGACATTTACTCAAAAGAAAAGACGTGATGCTAATCCTGATACTAGTTCATCAGAAAGCGAATTAGAAGTGCCTACAATGGAGAGCGGTGAATCAGAATTGGAATACGATGAATCAGAATATTGTGCACAATGCCGTGGATACTATTTTGATAAAAAAGGACCAAAATGTGATTGGTTGCAATGTGTGCAATGTAATCATTGGGTTCACGAGATATGTACTCCATCAAACATATATTGTGCAGATTGTGTTCCAGATCAGACATAAGATCAGACATAAGATTCAGTAATATATAATATGTAATGTTGTAAAAATAAAGTTTTTTTTTCAGTTTCATGAAATATTTTATTTCTTACGAGAATAGCATGTTGCCATATTACCCATCGTATGATGCCATATTACCCATGGTATGGGGTAAAATGGCAATAGAGTATCACTATGCATTTTTACTTCTAATCTTTCGCTGTGTGTGAATATGGCATCGAGCGACTCTGAACACATACATATATTGTGTAAGCTCTAACGTGCAGCCATCGTGTTTCAGCTAGGCGCGTTGGTTCTTAGAATGTGGGCATTTGAATTTTATGTTGCCTATTACCCCAATTTACTCTACACCTCAGACTTTTCAAAATCTCTTGAACTTTTCCAGATTCAAACATATGCTGATGACACTGTGCTGTGTCTTAGAGATGCATTAGAAAACTTAATAGATCAGGAAATAAGGATATTAAGAATTTAGTTGCAATATCTAAAAATCACTCTCTCAACATTAATCCATCTCATCAGCTATAATTTTTAGTAGCACCAAATATTACCAAAGTGCTATAGGCAGTGTAGGTATATAGCAATGTAGATATACAGATTCATGGGCAGTCAGTTTCATAGTGACTCAATTTAATGTTATATATGGTTCCTCTGTCGTGAAGATTATACAAAATCCATAAAAATTATGTATACATTAGGTAGAATATAAAAGTCATCTAGCCAATCATTTTTTGATGTGTGAACAAGACATTTTTCTGAGTCTGGTTTTTTATAGAGACTGACTGAATTTATACTGTTGTAGAGTTGCAAACTTTTTCAGATAAGCAGTTTTATGAGCAACAATCCTCAGTAACGTTTGTTTGAAAGTGGTTGACAATGTTTCACTTTGAGTAACGTTATTCTGGACTTTCATTGTCTAAAAAAGAACAAAGAAAAATTCAAAAAATTGCAGAGAATTGAATTTTTCTTTGTTCTTTTTTAGACAATGAAAGTCCAGAATAACCTTACTCAAACCTCAGTAAGTTACCACAACGAGGTTACGTCCGTGGATATTTGAGTTTTAAGTGTAGAAGTTACGTTCGTACAGCAATCACTGAAAAAGTATCTTCTTATGAATGATTTCATCATCGCTAAGGATTTCGACTCTTTCCAAATGAGTCTGTTTCGCTTGTACTAGCTGAATGCATCGGTGACACTCTCTAGTTTCCATATCAATTCATTTTTATTTTTTAATGTAACTGTTAGTGTTGTATCATCTGCAAACATATATAAATTAATAGAAACAGTAGGGGTCCCAGGACAAAGCCTTGTGATACACCTTATTTAATATGGATTTGGTACCGTTGCATTCAACGATGAAACCAGACCTTTGTATATATGAGTCCAACCTGCCATTAAAATGTTGGCAATTTTTTCAAGTTGATGGTTAAATTTTCTGTTCAATTTATCTCTCTCTCTTGGAGTGAGCATCGGTTTGTTCAACACCGTAAAATTTGTCTGATACTTAATTCTAAGTCTTACGAAATAAGTTTGTTTCTTCAAGAGAATTGGGCAAGTTGAATTTCTGAACTGGTTTCTCTCTGTGCTTTTTTATATATTTTTTGTAGTCTCCTTCTTCAATTCTATTATCAATTATTAACCTTTCGGGAATCTTCACATTTAGTGTTGAAAAATATTTGAAATCATTATTTAGAAAAGCCGGAATTTTTATATACTGAATTCCTTGCATTCAGGTTCAATTCTTGAACTGCAAAATTGTGATTTCAACACCTTTTCTGCATAATCTATCTTTATTCGTGTTGTGGGATATATTTTGTTTTATTTTTGTGAGTTCGTGCAAAATTCTCATTCGCATCAGTATCATTTGCCTATTTATAATTAAATATCAATTACAGATTCCAAGAAAAGTGGTGGTTATGCACAGTAAGATCGATTGAATATGCTGGCCACTCTATGTCTTCTTTCATCCACCTGCTCGTATGAAAACTTCAAAAGAAAAAGATTGAGCTTTGCACTCTATACTAGTAAAAACAAAGTTTTTCCTCCCAGGGATCATGGCTTTTCCTGCAGCATTTCCATGATTATCCAAATCAAATGTATAAAAACGGCCACAGTTAATGTAATCCTCATAAAGTATTTGCCTACATGTTTTTTGTTAATCGTTTTTAAATGTCATCAAGCATTTTCTTGTATCATCTAATTATTATATTATCCTTTGGTCAGTCTTCGCATTTTTACAGCAAAATGAAAATATGCACGACAACTTTTACTGTTTATTTAAACCGCGTACTTGGCTGGACAACTGCATTTATGGCAGTTGCATCTCTAGACCGTGCATACAAATTGCTTGTTTAAATTAGTACTAAAAAGTAAAGATGTAACGTAATTAACTTCAAGATGATAGCCGAGTGTATGGCATCAAGGCGGGTTTTTAAGTGAAACGCGAATACGTTTAAGATACTGATATAAACTGTAGTGCATATAAAGCAGAAAACTTGAGATATAGATAAAGAAGGAACATCTTTATGGAGAAACGTCATTGGATACTGTAGCATCTGAAGGATACCAGGAACGTAAAGAGGGAGAAAGCTTTCCATAAGATTAAAATAGAAGACATGGAAAATATTGAAGCAAAGAGGAAAATCATAGAATTTTAAGAACAGGTATATACAGAGCTTATCTGCACACATAACGACAATAAATTGTATAAAAATTCAGGTTTTAGGCAGGGATCACTGGCGGCAATAAGGGGCCCGCACAGCCCGCGGTGCGGGGGGGGGGGGGGCAGCTCCAAAAGGGGCCCCTTCGACCTCTTTGCTAAAACTTTCTAATTATAATAGTTTGTCAACATTTACTTTAATTTGCAAAAAACAGCTGACAGAGCGGAAACAAACTCCTTGCAATAGAGTATCAGTAATTATGATTTTATTTTGCTTCTTGTATACCAAAGCAAAATATTGGAAAATATTAATTTGGTATCTAAACTGCTACAAAGTTCTACTGTTGATCTGAGCCGAGCATGTGAGATATTGAAAAATAGATGATTTTAATAGTTTTATTGCATACAGAAGCTTTCAATTTGGTGAAATCGTGGGACTTTGAGCCAACAAGCTCTAAGAAAGGTCAAGACATTTTTTGATGAACTCGCAAATGACACTAGAATAGAAGATGGTCTGGAAAGGTTCCAAATTAAAGTCTTCTACGAATCTCTCGATATAATAATTAATCAACTCAGTATACACGATTTATCAGCATGAACGAAGTAATGAGCTACGTTTCATTTTTAAATCCAGACTGTTTTGTTAAACTATCTACAGGAGAAATTTGGGATCATGCTGAAAAAATAATAAAAGTATTTTCAAATGAAATTCGAAAAAAGAAAACAATCTATGAATCTTGCCTTCCTAAGGACGTATCTCGATTCTTTCCATAATTTAAATTTCTCTCTCTACATGTTCCCTATGACTGACCCGTTGACTTGAACAACAAATTTGGCAGAATCTTATTGTTCTTTGCCATCCAAAACGTCAGTAAAAAAAGACGTATATTCAAAATACACCTGGAATTCTAAGCTTTATAGGCGTATCTCTGGTCTTTCTTGACTTACGCCCTTTGGTCTTAGCACTAAAGAATTGGCCGTATATTTTACATCAGAAACTAGATGTATTTTGAACAGTCTTCCGGATATTTGTTCGTTCTTTCAACTTTTTTCGAGATTACCGGTAACATCTTCTTCTGCCGAAAGAACAATTTCAAAGTTGAAGTTGATAAAAACATATTTACGTAGTACAATGTGAGAGGTGAGACCTCAGATCAATAAGTAAACATAGATCGGCCCGATGCTACGTAAACATCATATTCACTGAACCGAAGATAATTCTTGCGGAAACTGTTTTGTTTCGGGTTTTTGACATTCGAACCAAAACACAACACCTCTAGCACAGTGCCGTGATTTTTCAAGGGGGTCAAAATTACTTATGCAAATGCAGTACCTGTGAGCTGCAACAAGTTATGTCACGGTTTTGTCTTAAAATTCCTAGGGTCAAAAAAAAGCCGGGGGTTGGCAGCAAATAACTTTTTATCAAAATTTGGGGATTCAAGATAGCGGATTAGTTTTGTGATTTATGATGATATTATTTTCTTAGTTGGATTCTAGGAGTTTTCAGCTATCAAAAATAAAGCATTATTTATGGTCTAAAGTAATTAATTCGAGAGATTTAACAAGTTCCTTGACTATATTTCAAGTTTGGTGCCTCGGGTTTATGTTGTGTAGATCAAGTTTCAACGAATCAATACGAATATTTGAATAAATATGGACCAGTTGCATAAAGCCTTCTGTTAACGTTGGTAACATAACTGGTGAGCTTAGACATGCGTTGCCATAGTTATCATCAAATCAAATATTTATTTGTCTGTTAAATTCTTTATGAGTTAAGAAACCTTCTCAAACATCTATAAATAAATTGTTCATTCTGTTGAGTATTATCCTTCCTAAATTTTGGACCAGTTCATTCATATGGCAAGTACCTGTCAGAAAACAACTACTCTCCTGGCTAAAACCACGACGGGGATTGAATTAAATCTAACAGATACTTGTGCAACGTTCCTCAAAGCACCAGAGAACGCAAGAGCAAGTGTTTTGTGTTGATGAAGTGTTGTTAAAATTTTCCTGTGTGTTTTCGTGGTTTTTGTCCTGCTTAAACAACTTAAAGTTACATTTGGAATATTTTTCAAAATAGTGCAGTGGTTTAGTTAGACACAATGTCGAAATACTGCTTTGTTTTCAAAACAAATGATAGTAAACAAACATTCCACAGGCGAGGTTCCAGTGGCGTCAAATGCACGATACAAATCATGCAATCAAACGTATTCGTCAAATATAATATTGGAGGACAAAGAAACTCATTCAAAATTACAGATACGAAAAGCCTGTGGCAAAGTGGTGAATTCCTCAATGTTTGTTATAAATATCTGTGAGCAGGGGGAAAAACATTGAGGCTTATGAAAGGAAAGTTGAATTTATTTTCAAATAATATTGACATTGTTAAAATTCTAACAGTGAGGACAATTAATGATATACCAAAGGACGTTTGATTGCATTATTTGCATCGTGCATTCGACGCCACTGGAACCTCACCTGTGGAATGTTTGTTTACTATCATTTGTTTTGCAAACAAAGCAGTATTTCGACATTGTGACTCACTAAACCATTGCACTATTTTGAAAAATATTCCAAATGTAACTTTAAGTTCTTTAAGCAGGACAAAAACCACGAAAACACACAGGAAAATTTTAACAACACTTCATCAACACAAAACGACAAGGTACAATGGCCGCCACGGCCGGTGTCACAAGCGGTGTTGCCAAGAGTAAAATAATTCTAATAACCGCTCGAAGTGCCTAAAATTTCATCAGTTCAAAAAGACATATATCTTCCTTTTTGGTAATTTTTTCACACCTTTCTGGACATAAACATTTCTCTAAAATTTTGAGAATAATACATCTGAATATAAAATATGATTGATTATGCATTTATTGGTAGGTTCCTACCAAAATCATATTTTTTTACCAATTTGACAACAGGGCGTCAATGTTTGAAAACATTAGGGATGAGAGGTGTACGTAAATAAACAAAGTTGTCTTCGGTTCAGTGAATATGATGTTTACGTAGCATCGGGCCGATCTATGTTTACTTATTGACCTGAGGGTGAGACATAGTGCATTGGGTATAATAATAAGTATTGAACATGATCGTGCTCGTAAACTTGATTTGGAACAGTTGATCGATATATTTTTAATACAAAAACATCGCCGTTTTGGCAATTCAACAGTGCTCCCCTAAACTTCATATTCCTCAATCTACTAATGGCTTTACTAGCACCAGACAGATTTTTGCGATGGTAAGATTTTATGTTCAAATCACCTAGCAAATTGTGTGAGCTAGGAAAGACGCAGCCCTTACCTTTTAATGTGTGATGCCATGCACGAGACCGATGACTATGCGGAGATTTGAACCCTCGACCCTTCGCTCCAAAGGCGAACGCTCTGCCAGCACGGCCACCACGGCCCATACACCATGAAACCATTTACCGGAATATTGCTCATTTCTTTGGAAAACATTTCAATATAAATGACATAATATAATTAATGAGTATATTGTGTATTATTACATGGAATTATGTCCCATTATGTTTGGTATTTCCAGATTTTATTGCCACATGTATGAATATCCTAACAAAATCTGGGGGGGGGGGGGCGAATCCTTATCGCCGCTGGCAGGGATGACTTTTCTTCACTCATGATATCAATTTTTTCTGTTAGTGAAGCATCTCAAGGATACAAGGAACGTTTAGAGAGAAAAAGTTTTAAATAAGATTAAAAATGAAGACGTGGAAAATATTGAAGCAGAAAGGAAAATCATAGAATTTTAACAACAGGTATAGAGAGCTTATCTGCACACATAAAGACAATAAATTGTATAAAAATTCAGGTGAAGGCAGGGGAGTATTTTGAGTACTGTAATGTTTGCAATAAAATTCAACGGGATAATGAATATGGTATAACGAAATAATTTTCATGGCAAAGGAAGAAAAACTATTACATACTTAAGCGGCAAAATTGAAACACGTAAATATTGTTAGACAGAATGAATAAGGAGACAAAAATTGAGAAAAAACTGAGGGCAATCATTTGTCAGCAACTTTATCAGGAGATGAAGAGCTAACGAAAGCATCAAAAAGAAGGTAATCAACCAAAAATATTTCCTTAAATACCGTTTTATAAACTATAATGTTTAGTGAAAGAGGAGATGCTGCTTCGTTTATTATACATATTGGTTCAATGACGGAATGTTAAGCATCACCTGTAATTTTGAAAAAGAGATCACTCATTAAGTTGAGACAAATGATCGGTGTTTTTTTTATCACATTAGAGCGATTGGAAAGTGAGTATTAGCTTATGCTCAAACCAATTCTTTATTAGATTAGATTTATTAGGTCTATACAATATATTTATGGTTATGCCAAGTAATTGCCAGAATAAATTAATATTAGCAATGTTAGTTTTTCAATAAAATGCTGTTTTCGAACATATAATAATAACAGTGCCTATGAATCTTTGTCAATGTTTTTGTTTGGTCCTACTGATATTTTCCCAGTAATGTTTATGCAATAATTCAAAGTGCAACGTTAACTTCTGAGACTGCATCGCACATATTTTGGAAACATTCCATGGCGCTGAAAAACGACTTCAAGTGTTTCTTGACTAAACAGACTTTTATCATTATAGAGTACTGAGTGCTTTTATCTTGTTTGGTCTAAATACTTGAAATATTCGAAGAATGGTTGAATGTCAGGAATGGTTATTTGAATATGGTGTGACTTCGGTTTTGGAAGAAAAGTATACTAGTATTGTATTATATTTCTATAAAATCAAGTTTATGGTATATCAGACAGGCAAATGAAAATCAAAACTGAATTAAAAAGGTGTAATAATAATTTAATGAATGTGAAGATTGTGAAGCAGTGAAAATTAAACTGAAATATCTCACATATACAGGGCCGTTCCAACCTGGTCGAGCGCCGTCGTGAAAATGTGATCACAACGATTTTTTTTAGTGCATACATTTCTGAAATTCTATACGATTTTATATTATGTACATTCGATATGATCGCTAGACGCTAATTATTAAATAATACAACTGTGAAGCAAAAATAAACATTTTATTACCAAACAAAATATAAACATTTCTTAAACAAGAAATAGTTACCTAATCTAAATAACCTAAATAAAACTAAATAACCACTAAATAAAAGTAGCTTTAAGCGCTTTCTTTCTGAAAAATTCAGAAATAAGATCAGTCACATTTATATTGTCCAACAAATCACTTTCAATCGATATGATTGCCAAATTATCGAGCCGCTGTTGGCCCATTGACGATTTTAAGTAGTTTTTGATTAACTATAACTTAGAGAAAGTTCTCTCCGCTGAAGCAACCGATGCAGGCATTGTCAACAAAATTCATTTGTGTCGGTGTTTGTAGTCTAACATTTTTTAAAAATTGCAACTCGTGGAACAATTCTGTTCCATTTATGTGCCGCTCATTACGATTTTTGTCTGTTAAAACTTCTTCAAGCTGTAAACAACAATTTAGTTGTTCCTTTTCTGGTAAATCTGAAAATATCCCATATAAATTGAAAATGGTCGGAATGGGACGACAATAAGTCGAACATTTCACTAATTGATCTTATAATAATATCAAATGTACTAAAAAATTTGTTTATTTCAAAAACCCGATCTCCATCTGTAATTGGTTCGTCATTCTAGTAAATAAATTGGTTTTTACCACGCCTTCAGTTTCTAAAGATTTCGCAAGTTCAGAAGCATCAACTAACACACCTCCAAATCCTTTATCACTGCGTTAACTATTGAAAAACTTTAGCAAATTATTCATTTGGTTACATGCTTCCGTGATATTAAAATCTTTGGTTTGTAATATTAACAGTATTGACTCTAAACAGAACATTATACCACATTATTAATGTACATATAAACCGGTAACTTTTTAATTCATTTGCTAAAGATTCAGCCATATGCTTTGTATTGTTATCGAAAGAAACTCCACTAAATATACTATACAAAGCATCATAGAACTCCCCAAGCTAATACCTCAAAGGAGTAATGGCATCAATAATTCTGCTCGACCATCTAGTTTCAGAAAGTGGTTTTAAAGTCAAATTGAAAATATGTTCTTTCAAAATGGTCCAACGATTAGTTAACGCCAAAAAAATTGTTATGTTCTTGAACTGTAGAAAAAAATTGCCAGCTTGAGTTGTTTCCCCCAACTGCATCATTTACAACCAAGTTTAAACTGTGGTTACAACAAGGTACGAAAAATGATCTTGGATTTAAATCTAGAATCTTTTTTTGTAATCCGGCATGTTTGCCTCGCATGTTGGCACCATTGTCGTATCCCTGTCCTCTCCCATCATATAAATTTAAATTATGTTTTTCTAAAGCATTTAGTAGACATTTTTGTAAGCCCTCAGCTGTTGTGTCTTTATTGGAGCAAAATGTAAGAAACGTTTCTCAACAACAATTTCCCCTGATGTTGATTCTAAATTTACAGACCTGATACAGACAGAAATTTGTTCTTGATGGCTCCGGAGTGCAATCAAGAATAATAGAAAAATATTTTGAATTTTTATTCATATATAAAATATTTTCTCTTAAATTATTGCCTATTAAGTATTTCAAATATTTCATTTTGAATGTGGATTTGTACCCTCTTAGTATGTTCAGCCATTATAGGATTGAATTTGGCAATTATTTCCACAGATTTCAAGAAATAATAATAAAACATTTTATAAATTATTCATTTAAATATTATTACTGATTTTTCAGACATTGGTAAAAATAAAAAAAATATCTTTGGCGCCTTTTTCGTGACGGCGCCATCGTGCGCCGTACGACCCGCACATATGGTTGGAACGGCCCTGCACATATACTTAAAGAGCTAAAAAAGCCCATTGAAAAGAATAATCTGAGGTTGAAGCAAAATATAAAAGATGCGATCAATAAGTTCTGGATGTGAAATTACCCTTTAGTTTTACACTTGTATCATGTGAAACTACATTGCTATACAATGTAAAATCACCTTGACCTGATTATTTAAATAAAACAATGGGATGTCAAAAAGTGTTTATTAAACTGTAAATATTTCAAGAATTGAATTTTACTACAGATTTTGGAATGATAACTTCTACAAATTATGTAGCAAAAAAACAGGAATCACCTTGTACTTTTGCATGGAAAATTATTACCATGTGGAAACCAGAATTTTTCAAAGTTTTACCTATTTCCTCATGACCACTATTGTAAAAATAAATCAGTAAGGAAATGATTCAAACTCTAGAATGTGTAATATAAATAAACTGTATATATCGCGAAACCTTACCGCGATTTTCTGCAGTGTATGATTGTTATATTGAATCCTGCTCTTAGGAAATTAGCAAATAGTTCTCTTTAGCAATTTATTTGTTTGGTTGTTTGTATAGACGATTTGTTAAAAATTATTCGTGTGTTCTATGCTATAAATATTTTATGACTTATCCTATATCATGTGATAATTATGGTATAATACAAATATTTCTAATAATAATAATAATAACGTTTATTATTCCCAAGAAACAATAGTACGTTTACAATAGGAAACATCAAGTAATTTGGCCAATAAACAGAGCAATTTTTCTCATAAAAGTTCAACTTGAATTGCTCCGCCGATTTCTTTTTTGCAATTCGGTCGTTACGAAGGGTTGAATAATTAGCAATAAAGTTATCACCCCCTGGGGGTTGCAACCCCCCAAAATCGTAAAAACTTTTTTTTTGAAGGTATTTTCTTGACATTTCAGCTCTGGGAAATAAATATGAGTGAAAATCGGTATTAATAATGGGAGCGAATTATTTTCAACAATTAAACCCCCTCCCGGGGCATCAACCCCTTCCAGAAATCGTGTTTTTTGGGGTATTTTTTATGAATATGTGAAATTGTCAGTCCTGAGTAATGAAACAGCGAAAATTTGTAAAAATAATAGGTATAAATTATTAGAAACGATTTTCCCGCCCCCGCATTCGGGGCATATCCCCCGCATCGCGGAAACATTGGGGTGAGAGGGAAGGGGGATAATATTTGAAAAAACTCTCAAACTACTACTCTTAGATATAAATGAGGGTGAATATTCGTTGAGAACTGTCGTTATTGAGATTTAGAAGTACTGTTATGAAAATTATTCGCAAATTCGAGAGAAGATCAACTCATTGTATAAATCAAACGGAGGTAACAATGATATTTCAAAAATAAACCATTTTCAATTAATAACAGTGACAAAGCACTAAGAGATGTTTCCTCGTCTCCGACTATCGATGTTATCCCAGTATCCAGTGTTTTCTGCTCAGGAACTTTTATATTATCTTACGTTTACATAGAGCAACGTTGACTGCTGCCACTGCGCACTGACAGAATCGCGCCGCTGTATACTGTACAGCGGCGAGCTAGCTGCCGCATTGACAAAGTCCCAAACCGATATTTTTCAGGGTTTAGACTGATTTTATTTTTCTTTCGATAGAACAATAATGCGATCAAATGCCGAGTAACCTCTATTTTAAGTACTTGAAAGATTGGCTGGATTGCATTTAAAATTTGTACAAGTAACCAAATTTGTATGAATATTTTCAATAAGAGCGAGGTTTTTTCTGCAAACTGGCTTTTCATTCATGTTGATACGTGCTTTTATCTCTGAGTTATTAGCATTTGAATTTATAAAATTCCTCAAGATTTTATAACCTAAAATATGCGAAGAATTGAAAACACTCGTATTTAAAACCAACATTATTTGGACCGGTTAAACGTTATGCAATTTGACAATGAAGTAGTTCTCAACTGTTCATTTTACTTGCTACTTACAAGTGATAAGACATTATTTCAGTAATCACAAGCATTATTTCACAAAGTCAAAAACTTTGATATTATAAGATTTTCAATTGCAATTTTGCAGCTGGCAACTGCGCGTATGAATATAAATAATATCAGAATACAAAGCTGCGATCTTTACCTTCAAAATGACGTAAGATTTATCCGAATTGAACATTAATGTGAGGAGTTATAGAACTTTACTTCACGCGCTGGTTGAAAAAATGCACGTTGGCGGGAGCCGGCGCAAAACCTGCCCCATTGCGAAAGCATATAATTTCAAATTTTTTTTTCAAGAATACCGTGCGATTTCTCAAAATTTTGGTAGAGACAGTTTTTTGTAAAAATTTGTGCTCTTTCTGAATATGAAGTTATTTTTCTGATTTAAACTAAATTTTTTGAGATATTTCGAAATTACCTCGAAAATTAATTTCAACGCGTTTTTTGGGGGGGTTCCACCCCTCTGGAGGTGATAATTTTTCTCAGAAGTAATTTGGACACTGTGTTCTACAATTCAAAAAAAAAATTATCGTCGGAGCAATTTAAGTTCAGGTTGATAGCCCTGTTGATTGGCCTCAATATATTGAAAACATTGTTGATGTATACAAATATAATGAAAAGCAGTAAAAGCAGAATAATTTGTGAGAGGGAAATGAATAAGGCATAAGAATATTCAGAGAATTAAATAATATTTAAATGTTAATGGATATTACTTCAATTTACTTTTGAAAGCTGTTTAACATTTTATGAATTTGAGGAACTTGGATAAATTATTATATTGAATCGTACCATTACGATAAATAGATCTATTGCCAATATCTGTTTCAACATGAATGAAAAATAAGTCATTAGCTTGCCTTGTTGAAATGGGATAATTAATTTGATTTACTGTTGATTTTCAATAGTAATATTGTTCAAAATACTTATAGTCTCTCCATACGAAAAATAGATACTTTTGAACAGTAGGTACCTACATGTTTTTAATAACAATCCCTTCATTTAGAAAAACTTGTAAACAAATAGAAGATACTTTCAAGTCTTTCAAAGCAAATAAAGCAATGTTCTCACAGGGCAGAAGGCATGTTTCAAAACGTAATGATAACCATGATGTATTGAAAAAGGTTTTCTATATTTATTTATTCATTGAAAATACACTTTCATAACAGAACAAGTTCTGGTGTATAGGATGAATAGATAAATATTATTATTATTATCTACACAAAGCGAGGAATAGCAAGTGCATCAAATCAGTCAACATTTTTGAATTTCCCTCCATTGCAGAAGACCCACGTGCATGCAACCATCAACAAAACAGCTGCCGTCAGATTTGAATGCAGAGACGAAACGCCTTCATCGGCATGGCCTCCCAATAGTCGACGCCATTACAAGTAAACAAACGAAGTCTGTCCTGGTGCGTGGTGCGTTGAATGAAATAAACAAAAGTTCGGTGAGTAAACAAATGGAAACTCTTTTAGACTAGGGTTATACTAACCAGATCACACGTGATTTTTCTACCTATTAAACAAAACAAAGTCGGAGTTTTGTATATTTTGTGCCGGCAATGTTGAAATGAAAACACTGACCAAACACCAGTGCTTTTCGTCAGTTCAATTCGTAGAAAATCAGCAACAGCTGTTTCGTCATAAGTTTCTTTGAATTGTTTTTAGTTAAAATGTGTAAACTACTCAGAAAACGATTCGGAACAAATTTTATTTATAATTACGATATGTTTCGCTAATACAGTAGCTTCTTCAGTTGAATATACAAGCTAAATATCATTTATATACCCCTATGCTATTAATCAAAATTACAGAGATTACAACCCCTATTATACCTGCATTAATAAAATGTCTTCAAAGATTGAGATTCTAATAATCTCTACTTCCCAGAAAATAAATTCAACAATGAGGGATTAATTGAAATCAAGATGGTCGATGCAATAGGTTTGGAATTTTAAGTCTATTAACTTCTAATGATTTTAAATGACTCAACTGCAATCCTTCTTTTCCTTCATGTAAAATTTGAAATTCTTCTTCAAAAGTGTGAATTTTTTCTCAAAGATGATTTGAATTTGTTGAATTATTTCTCCTATTCACATAACTCATATGATGTTCATGATTGCAATTTCTGAATTTTCAACCAGTTTGTCCAATATATGGATTAGGACAAATTCCACAATGCAATTTATTCAACCATGATTCCTCGAATTTCGATGTTCTGTCTTCATTGTTTTTGATAAACTTTCCCTATCTATTATTCGTTCTATAAGCTATTCTTATTTCTTGTCTCTGTAAAGAATTGAGCTACCCTTTGTTGTTGGTCCAAAGTATGTCAAAAATCTATAATATTGATTTTCTGTTTTCGTGATAGGAATAACATTGCGAATCGTTTTTGCGAGTACTTTTTTGGAAGTATTATATCTATTTATTCAGCATTACACCCGTAGTTCACTGCAATTTGATTTATTATTTTGAGTTCTTTATTGTAATATGTCTACTGAAAGGGGCACATTAACTAATCTACGAGTTATACTATTATTATAAGCTCCAACTTATGTTGATAAGTTATATCCGTATGGAAAAGTTTGTGGTAGATTTAAATATCATTCTCTTTCTTTATTTTACTTATTATATTAAGTCCGAAATAATGTTTGAACTCAATTTCGAAAATTTCATGTGTCTTATTTGTAATTGACGAATATTGGATAACAATTTTTTTTATGTCAGTTAAATGATTACTTGAAACAAACGTTCGGTTATTTGATTCAAATGAACCTCACTTGGTCTAAGTAAATCACTGTTCTAGCCCACTCAAATAACAATATTTCGTTTGGATTCAATAACTTTTTCTTTCTGTAGGAACATGTTATGTTTAATATATCTCCCAAATATGCAAAATAAATAATTTGGTCTAATTAAATTGTTATCCCAACAGGGCGAAGAAAAATCATTTACAGAGTTTGGGAAATAATTTTCATCGGGTTCATAAAATTTTTTGAACTGAATACACAGGAAAAAATCTCATCAACTGTCTGAGAATTATTCAATTATTCCTCAAAACACGTAAAAAAAATCACAAAAGACATTAATTTTCTCAGTAAAAATGGATTTTTGAAAATACAAAGTACTGATATTTACAAATCCGTTTTCATTGAGGAACTTCAATGGTTTTAGTGAATTCGTTAAATCCAATAAACGTTCCTCACCTTCAAAGGTTCTCAACAATAAAGAAACATAATGCAAATTGGCTAAGGCGGATATGAGGAAACAAATGATACTTTTTTCAGGTGCATAGTAAAGTAACACGTTCCAAAATATTTATCATATAGTCATTAATATTGATACATGGAAATTATTCAACCGAACTGGTTTTATTTTGTTAAAAATAATGCACTTGACTATAATTAGTTGTAATTGTAAATAATTTGATCACAAACTCATTGTAACATACTATTTTATATCTTTTCAATTGATATAGCCGATACTTGATGAAAATCCATTATACTCGATATAATGAAACTATGGTTCAAATGATTTTCACATAAAGAGGGTTTACAAAACCACGACAATTGTTTCGCTTTACAAAAGCTTATTCAAGTGGTGAAGATATACTATATTTAAGGTAACATAGCAAATATGTAATTTAGTATATCTTCGCCACTTGAAGAAGCTTTTGTAAAGCGAAACAATTGTCGTGGTTTTGTAAACCCTCTTTATGTGAAAATCATTTGAACCATAGTTTCATTATATCGAGTATTTTATATCTGAAATAAATCAATTATCAGAACTTTGTAACAAAACAGAGAACAAAACTCATTAGAAGCAAATAGTCTTTATACTGTGTGTCTAAACTGTATGCCTATATTTGTTGAATTGTTGGATAGAATTTGAAAACTGCACTAAAAAACAATAAACGGAAGAAGATGAATCCCCAAAAATTACATGAAATCAAAAAATTTCTTGTTATAGCCGATAAACAAAAAGTTAACTGGTTGAAATTCAATGAATTTTTCTGAGATTGGTACGAGCAGATGCGAAATTCCTGATTTATAATCATGGACATCCAAATGTACAGTAAGTCAATTTTTATCCATGTATTTCTGAAATATTATTATAAATAAATAACGAAGGTAAAGGTCGATCCTAATAAATGAAGGCTTACATTGTTTCCTGCAGTCAGAAATCAATATTATTCTAATGACATTTTTCTGCAATTAGCATACTTTCAGAGAATGAGGTGAATTTTCCCACAATAGTTTATCCCATCATTTATGAGAGTGAAAAAAGCAAAGTAGGTACTCTTCAAAGCATTAGGATCCAAGAACTTCCCAAGTTGTCTGAAAGCATTTATGTATATTTTTGGATAATGTTTTTGGAAGTTCTTTTATTTATGTTAGCTGACCAGGATAAAAGCCAAATAATTTATAATTTCGACTGTTAAAAAAAATAAAAGGCAATAAGTAGAAATTAAAAAAAAATACATTTTTTCCTGGTTTGGAAAGAATAGTAAGTAACGCAACTTGTTAAGTAATCTCTCAAAAATTCTATGTCGAGCAAAGAATTCAGGATGGCAAACAGCAATAAGTACTGCCATTGTATTTATTAAAAATCGATTTAACTTCGTTCAATGTTTCATTACATTCTTTCTTTCTTGTGTTTTGTCCTGAAGCATGATCCGAAGCATTACTTTTCTTCCCTGACATCTGCTGTTTTGTCGGATGTTTAGTTGGTTGTATCGTCCGCAAACAGTACACATTTGTATGGTGACATGATTGGGCTGAAATCATTGATGTGAATCAGGAATGAAATTGGCCCTAAAACCGATCCCCGAGGACATTTAGCAGTGTAGAGATTTGAATAAGTACGTGTGAAGTAGGTAATCCTGGTTTTTAGATTTATTTTTTATTCTGCTTTTGTTTAGGTGGAAGTATGAGATAATTTTGTTTATATCTAGATCCCTATTACTGGCAGTATTTTGTGAGTTCTCGTTACATCTCTGCAGATTTCTGTTGAGTTCTTCCCAAAAATAGTTCTTAAGGTTCGGTTTTGTGAAGTAATGACCTTTCAAACATCGATACCTTGTCATCATACGATTATAGTATAGGAAACTTTTGAGTGGGTAGTTTTGGTCTACAGCATTTTTTAACCTACTTAATGCAAACAGAGGTACAGTATATTTATCAATGTATTTTTACTGCTAGGAACTACGTATCTCAACTGAAATTGAGTTGTTTATATGGATATCAATATCACTGGTATCAACTCTATTTGATTTTGATTATATAGAAAAACATACAGTTTACTCATACCTAATAATAATGAGTCTGTTATTGAAGCACCATGAATGGAATTCTTGTAACACAGAGTTCACAAATGATAGTAAAACTGAATTCATAACATTCACCAATAGTTCAAAAACACAACCACTAAAATTTCACGAAAGGTGTGATCTGACCAAGAGTGTCTGTAAAAACACAATACAAAACACTAAAGAAATCAAATATTTGAATAGGTATTTGAATAGCAAACTGAGAAAACTAGTAACCGCATTTTTTAAACTCAGGGATACACAGAGAGAAATAAATGTAAGTTTTTTACACAATTGTGAATAATTTCAGCACAATTTGTTTTCTAAAAAGTTGACAGCACCAATTTATTCATTTTTCTTCTGTATTAGAGATATTGTGTATAAACGATACACTTCAGTGTTGTTTTATTCTGAATAGTTTTGTTTTAATTTTATACACAAAATATACAAAATTAATCGGTATGTTGTGCGACAAATGTCAACAACTTGTGTACTGTTTATGCATAAATTGTAATGAATGGCAACAATTTGTGTACCTAGTTTGTACAAATTGTGTGGGTATTTTAAATATAGGATGCAAAAAATGTCACAAATTTGTGTATTCCGCATACATGAATTGTGTAGGTATATTGTACATATTTGTGTACAAACCAAGGCCAATTTATACAGGTACTATTTATAATTTTAAAAAAGGATACACTTGAGGCACATAACATCCAAACGGAATAATATAAGAATAAGCATCAGTTTCAACCTGCTCGCTTCTTCATATCTTATTCTGTTCAGAAATCACAAGCTTCATTTTCCAGAAGGTTGAAATAAAATCAAGTGTCATTCAAATAATGTTTATTTCATCACAAAGAACTAATAACAAAAATAACTGAACTATTAACTCTAATTAGAAATTAAATAACAGAAACAAAATACCAAACAGAACATAAATGAACCATCAATTTTGTTATTTTGGAACACGTTGAATAATAATAAATTTTAAAGTAATCTTTGTGTCAAACTATATTTATTCAAGTAGGAAGTAGGTACGAGGATGCACCTTTCATACCGTTAAAAATGATGAAAATGAGTCAGTTTGTAGGTTTCATGTTATAACAAAAAATAATAGCAATACTAACCTTCAAATATTGGTATCAGTTTGCAAATATTCTAACAAATGGAAGTTGACACAAAACCACATACATATGAGCTAATAATAAATAATAGGTAAGTACACTTAACCAGCTTCGCCCTTCGATCAGCATAAAACAATCAAACACTGATGGACTGGACATTTGGAGTGCCGCGCATGCGTATTTAGTTGGGTGAGACGACGCCTTGGTCAAGTTGTGGCAAATTACACAATTGTGCATATCAAATAGAAAGTGCACAACAGGTGTAAGATGAGTTCAATGCGTTGTAGATGTTTTCCATGTAAATTGTGTTATGGTAGATGTGCATATTTTTGTGTATTTTTATGCAATGTGGAAGTGCATGAATACTCTACAAATTGACTTGCACAAATATTTATTGAATTTCACAAAACGCGTACATGGACAATTGTGTAAAATATCTACACAACTGTGTCTTAAACAACGTTGTGCATGAACCTGCTGCAGTCTTTTCTCTCCATGTATTCTATCAGAAAAAATGTTGAAATTGGCCTATAAATCATTAGTAGAATCTGTCATATCCTACGGAATAATAGCATATAATAATCAAGTAAACTGATTGAAAGTCACGAAGAAATACATTGTGAAAGAAATACTAAGAAAAAGGCGCAGATTCTCCATCGAACAACTCTTCATAGAAAGTAAAATGCTTGAATTAACAAATTTTATATATTTTCAATATTGTGAAATTCATGAACAAAAATAGAATGCAATATGAAGAAATTTCACACAGTCACAGTACAAAACAAAAACGACTAAAAAATTTAAATATTCCTCATTCTAATTGTACTCTCTATAAAGAGTCAATAGCGTACGTTGATGGTCGTAAAATATATAATTTCATCCTAGAGTCCTCCAAAAACATTCATTATTACAAATTATTCTGCAGGAAGCTATAGTATCCTTCATTTTCCTGAACTCTAGAACTCTTGAAGCACTTCTACAATAAAGGACCCCGCACTTTTCTTATGTAAAGTGGCGACCGGTTAAATTTTCTGAAAGTTTGGTATGTTGTTGTACCCGACTCAGTAACCAAAAGTGTCAATGGGCCCAACCCAATCCTATGGCCAGTTTTCTAAATACGTTAAACTTGAAAATTGCCATAATTTCGGATTTATTTGTTATTTATTAAAAGTTAGATTGGATTTATGTTGCATGCAGACGTTTACTACATGTTCTAGTAATGAAATTAGTGGATACGTATGATTAAAAATATTAATATTTACAAGGTGACTCACGAATGTATGACGGTAGTTTTTTGCCAAAATTCACTTTTTCTACTGTGACGTCAGGGATGCATATTTTTGAAACTTTCTCTTCGATATAGTATTTTAACGAGAAAATATTGCACAGTACACAATTTTTATACAGGGTGTTTCACAGAGAGAACCACTAGACAAAATATTTTTTTTAGGGTTAATTCGAAACCCTGTATTTATGGATTGATTTTTGGGAAAAGTAATACCACAAACATTTATGTGTGTCTCTAATCTCCAAAATATTCAAGGTGGTTTATTCATAGGAAGGTATTCTATTTTGGGAAAAGTAGAAAAAACATGAACAACCTGTATTCAAAACTTTCCTCGGTCAAATGTAACTATTTTCTCACTATATATTGATTTTCATACCATCTTCAGAGGTATGAATTCTGAATCCGATACTATGACCAGTTTTCGAGATACAGGGCGTTAAAGTGGAAAATTACTGATTTTATCAGTTTTTTCTTCAAATTGAAAAGCCAGATTGATTTTATATTGCGCATATGAGTTTCGGTGAGATGTACATGGAAAGGTTCAGCTAAAAATATTTACTGTTACAGGGTTATTCACGAATAAATCACAATAGGTTTTTGCAAATACTTAAAAGTCTACAGTTTCGTCACAGATAAATTATTCCATGAAGTTAATACCTAGTCGTTTACAATTTTGAGTCTGAAATACTTCATTATGATTACTTTTCATACAGGGTGAGCCATACAGCCAACCACACCAAAAATAATTATGCTTTGAAATAATTGAAATGAGAACTTTTTTAGTGAATTTTGAGTAACGGTATAACATTACATCAAGTATGCATAACCGTAAGAATTTTAAATATACAATGTGATTTAGTTATAATCACCTACCAAAAATATACATCTTTGTCCGATATAAGTAATCGACAAGCTTTTATACACGTGGCAACAAAGAAGATGATAAGAATAGGCCTATTCCACGTAATTGAGACTTTTTTTTTATAGTCCGTCTTAAATTGAATAGAAGGTTCTAAGGGATAGAGAACATAGGAGCGAGCTAATCACTAGAGGTACGTACATACAATGCTTATAACTGATATGAAAATGTGGAGACTGATGAGTGCAGTTACCAGATAGATGACAAAATGAACAAGTGACGTGAAAAGGCAGAGCAGATCTGATACAGCTTAGGCAGAGTTGATATCTGAAAGATGTGCGAATAAAATGAGTGATGAGTGATTCTATGAAGAAACGTTTTGAAACAGAAGTGGTTACGCTTACGCATTTAGCGACATCTTAGATACAAGAGAGTTAGTTCATTTAAATGGTCTAGTGTAATCAGCAACGTAATTTGTTGAGATACATGATTTACCATAAGTTTGCATGCTATCAAATAAACGTTGTGGGATGTACTTGGAAAACCAATATGAAATATACCCATCAAAACATCTACCTTAGTTGTGGTGTGGAAATGAATTAAACGGTTCACTTAATTTTCTGATAGTTGTTGTGATTTACGTTTGTACCTTTGGTTCAATTCTTGCTTGCGTAGATCATCCTAAATAAACATTTTTGTTGCTGAAAAAAAGTAATGGCGAGGTAATGACTATAATAAGATTTATACTATTCAATTTACCTAGTACATAACTCGCTCTACACGTATATTGTGAAGTACCTACCTATACAAATAGGTTCGAATTATACCCACACTAGAAGATGGATAATTATCATCTTCTTGGGGGTGATAGCGCAGTTGGTAAGCGCTCTCATAAAGTTACTCAAAATTAACTAAAATGGTCTCATTTCAAAGCATAATTATTTTTGGTATGGTTGGCTGTATGGCTCACCCTGTATGAAAAGTAATCATAATAAAGTATTTCAGAATCAAAATTGTAAATGACTAGGTATTATCTTCATGGAATAATTTATCTGTGACGGAACTGTAGACTTTTGAGTATTTGCAAAAACCTATTGTGATTTATTCGTGAATAACCCTGTAACAGTAAATATTTTTAGCTGAACCTTTCCATGTACATCTGACCGAAACTCATATACGCAACATAAAATCAACCCGGCTTTTCAATTTGAAGAAAAAACTGATAAAATCAGTAATTTTCCACTTTAACGCCCTGTATTTAGAAAACTGGTCATAGTATCGGATTCAGAATTCATACCTCTGAAGATGGTATGAAAATCAATATTTATTGAGAAAATGTTACATTTGACCGAGGACATTTTTGAATACAGGTTGTTCATGTTTTTTGTACTTTTCCCAAAATATAATACCTTCCTATGAATAAACCACCTTGAATATTTTGGAAATAAGAGATACACATATGTTTGTGGTATTACTTTTCCCAAAAATCAATCCATAAATACAGGGTTTCAAATTAACCCTAAAAAAAATATTTAGTTTAGTGGTTCTCTCTGTGAAACACCCTGTATAAAAATGTGTACCGTGCAATATTTTCTCGTCAAAATACTATATCGAAGAGAGTGTTTAAAAAATATGCCTTCCTGACGTCACAGTAGAAAAAGTGAATTTTTGCAAAAACCTACCGTCATACATTCGTGAATCACCTTGTAAATACAAATATTTTTAATCATACGTATCCACTAATTTCATTACTAAAACATGTAGTAAACGTCTGCATGCAACAGAAATCCAATTTAACTTTTAATAAATAACATATAAATCCGAAAATATGGGCAATTTTCAACTTCAACACCCCGTATTTAGAAAACTAGCCATAGGGTTGGGTTGGGCCCATTGACACTTTTGGTTACTGAGTCGGGTACAACAACTTACCAAACTTTCAGAAAATTAAACCGGTCGCCACTTTACATAAGAAAAGTGCAGGGTCATTTCAAATAAATTATTTCTAACCATTTTCTTATTTTCTTAGTTTCTCATAATTTTAGTTTAGTTTTTGTATAATTTTTATGTATTATTTATTCTACCAAATTTTAGTTAATTAGTGTCATGTATTATTCAGGCATAAAACGATCTCATCCGAGATCAGGTGCACTAAATTTGTTAAAACTATATTATATTACCATTGTAATGAAAATATTATCTACTCAATAAACTCAAATTCAAAACTCAAAAAGTGACCTCATCGAGTGTTCCTCCTCGAGTTAAAATAGATGTATCATCCGCATTCATAAACACCTTTCCATATGATATAAATTCTGGTAATTCATTCACATTTGAAAAAAAAATTAACGGGCCTAGCACACTGCCTTGAGGGGTTCCGCGATGAAAAAATGTCGTCAACTTTCACCACCAATATATAACTCACGATACCATTGATGAAAGGAGGTTATTGTCCTCCTCGAAATGACACTGTGATTTTGTTTCAATCGAAACAAACGACTCATCGAGTGTCAGTAGTAAACCGACCATAAACCTTGCGGAGACGAGTGATTCGTCAGAGCAAAGTCCGAATGTCATCCGCCACCTACGATGTATATGGGATATTGGGTCGTAATTCTAATTCTCGTAAAGAAAAAATGGCCATACACCAATTCGAAACCACTTGCAGTTTACACACCTGTTTTGCCCATAAACCATTGGAGTTACGGCTTTATGATCGATTTAGCAGTAAAAGCATTCGAGGTGTTTATATTCTTAACAAATTACGGCTACTTCATAAAATATCGTTCTTGGAGGAAAAATTTCCCCATTATGCGAATTATAACGATATAGTTTGTTTTTAATTGGCAACTTTTTTGTTGATTGAACGGTTACTGATTTAAGAAAATTAACCAACAAATCATACAAATAATAATAATAATAATAATGATAATATCGTCTTTATTTTTTCTTCCTTTTTAACGGTACAGTCTATTGAATAAAAATACAGTATATATATACAGTAGAAACCAGGCAAGTGCGAACATAGACCCAACGTGGGCGAATTTACTCATGCCCATTTAAACAAACGCACACGTCAAAATGTCATAAGATTTTGACATATTCAAACGTTTTCATTCGAATTACTTTGCTGTTTTTGGGTCATTAATTGTGAAATGGATATCTATAATGTGTCAGAAAAAGTTAAGATTGTTGAATGGTATTATGGAGGTAACTCAATTCGTGAAATAAGAAACCAATTCATCAATGAGTTTAACAACAGACCTACTCCTACTATTTCGACAATTCGTCGTGTAATAAACAACTTTCAAAAATTTGGTTGCGTTTTCCTTAGAAAACATCAAGTTCCAGTTGATCGCGATGAAAGGGAAATGAAGGAAATAGTAGTGTTGGCAACAATTTAGCAACAATCAACGAGAATCCCGATAAAACAGCTGAAGCTGTAGCGAATGAAGTGAACATTAGTGCAACTTCAGTGAGACGAATTCTAAAAAAACATGGATACAAATCGTACAAAGTTAAGAAAACTCATACTCTTTATTCGAATGATTATTTCAAGCGGATGCAATTCTGTGAAACGATGATGGAAATGGCAAATGCTGATGAAAATTTCATTGAAAATATTGTTTTCACGGATGAGTCAAACTTTCCTTTACAAGGACGTCATAATCCTTCTCGTGTGCGAAACGAATTCAGTATCCACAGATGTTGAATATTTGGGGTGGCATGCTGGGTGGAAATATGATTGGCCCATTTGTCATAGAAGGTGCATTGAATGGACCCAAATATCTCGATCTTTTGCAACTGCGAATCGTGACAGAAATAAGAAGAATAGCAGGTCAAAATTTCCATAGGACTTGGTTTCAACAAGAAGGATGTTCAGCTCACAATTCTCAAGTGGTTCATCAATATTTAAATACCATTTTTCCAAATCGGCTAATCACCGGAAGAGGAATACAATCTTATGGCCAGCTTGATCGCCCGATTTAGCCCCAAATGATTTTTTCCTTTGGGGGCACGTGAAATCTCTAATTTATGGTTTTCAAGAGGGTAGGGCTGATAACTTACAAGATCTGTTGAAGAAAATTGAAAATTCTTTCAGAAGTATTACCCCAAATGTGCTTAGAAACGCCAGGAGTCGATTTTATGATAATTTATGTTATTGTTTAGCACAGGAAGGGAATTTATTTGAATATCTACGTTGAAAGAATAGAATACACAGTTCACTATTTTTCATTGAGTTACCTGCGTTTGTTTTGTCATATTTATTTTATTTCGAATAAAACTATTTTTGTATTTTGCGTCATTATGAAACCCAAAGGCGTATCGAAACAGCCTCTATTTCTAAAAGATTTTTTTCTATTTTCGAGGAGGAACTTTCAGACGAAAGTCAATGCGCCTGCGCAGCATGTTGTGCGTTTCATCTGATTTGAATTTTTTCTGCAAAAATGTTCTTATTAGTGCCATATCAGTAACTTTGTTTCATGTTTTCATTTGTGACATCATATGCGCATATGCTGGTCGTTGTGGATTTTGTCTAAGTTGAAATAATTGGCGGGAGAATATTGTTCAAACAATAAACAAGCGTCTACCTATAAAGGTTCAAACATTTTTTCACGTGCTTGCGCAAATTATATAGAGAGATTTTTATGCAAAAGTACCTATTGTTTTTCACTTGGGCCTCCGTTTGAACATGGGCCCCCATTCAATTCTAAACTGAGAAAGCTAACCGTTCACCACATACGTCACTAAGGACTTTTTTTCAAAAAATCTTTATGTATGAGCCTTTCTACATATACAATATTTCAAATTAGATGCAACGCGCAACATACTGCGCATGTGCATAGGATGGAATACTGTATGGGATTTAACCACAGAACTCATACTTATATCATAAGATATAAGTATGAGTTCTGTGGATTTAACCTCTCTTACCTAAAATTAAGTTAGCCCAAGTTTGAACGGAGGCCCAAGTAAAAAACAATAGGTACTTTTGCAAAAAAAAACTGTGTGTGATTTGCGCAAGAACACGAAAATATGTCTGAAACTTTATAGGTAGACGCTTGTTTACTGTTTAAACAATATTCTTCCGCTAATATATTTCAAATTAGACACAATCCACAACGAGCAGCATAAATATGCGCATATGATGTCGCTTTGCGCATCGTATTCCAAAGAACGCATGCCTAAAACAAAGTTACTGATAGGTACTAATACGGTTCGAACAAATCTAATGATTTTCAATAATTGAAATAAGTGGAGCACCCAGAATTAGCCCATTTCATTACGCACTTTATTTGATTCACGCCACGTTCCCAGCATTATTCAGAAGTCACTTCAATGTCAAAGCTAGAGAAGAACGGGCAAGAGTCAATTCCGCTACGTTCGGCCTATGTTCGCACTCGCCTGGTTTCTACTATATATATATATATATATATATATATATATATATATATATATATATATATATCATATATAATTTCGGGAGAAAATAAAAGGCGTAGTTCAATTTCAATAGTGACGAATCACCACGGAAATTGCTCTTCCACTCAACCTCGAACAGTGTTATTCTTAAGTTTAACCAAAATTGTTAATAATAATGTAAAGGAAATAATTTATTTCCAAAGAGTGAAAAACAAAAAAAAAAGATCACTAAATGATAATTAGGGGTGATTTTAACATAGGGATGAGATAGGTGGTTTGAATGTCAGAATAAGTTACTACAAAAGAAATTTATTGAAATCATTTTTGAACTGATATAGATTTTACTAATGCAATTAATTGTGTTTTCAACATCAATTTTTCGAAATGAACCCTGGGACGGAAAAATTGATTCTGTCTTTTTGTATTTCTGTGGTTTATTTTAATGAGGATGAAAAGTAGGTAATAAATAGTATAAAAACATTGGTTGGTTTTCTTTTTTTGACAGTTGTAGAAAAAATATTGTATGAAACTCGCGAGTAAAGTGTTTTTTTAACTCGTAGGAATTGCCGCACTCCGCCTACGGCGTCAACATTTCCTACTCGTAAAAAAAGTATCACTTTACTCACTTGATATATAAATAACTATTGATTTGATTTGACTTGATGATAAAAATACTATTCCTATCTCGTTATATCTCCTAGTTTCAGAGATGTTAGGGGGTTATTTTAGGGATGAACTTTATAAGTCCAATATAATTATCGTCATGATTTAAAAAATCAATCTCTCAATCAAACAATAACATTTATTGTATCTAAAAGAATGACAATTCTTATTCGAAGAGAATTTGATTACAAGCGAGTTAAATCAAACGCAGAAAAAGAAGCTTTGAAAAGAAGTATAATTGAGGAAGTTTATGAGATCATGCAGATCTTGCAATTATTGTTGAAATATCCCACATTCCCTTATTTCTCTAGATTGGGCAATGAAATAGCACGTGTTCTAATATTTCCAGTTGTTGTGAATTACAAATTGTACAGAGTGTCCCAAATTCGAGCCTCATCATTGGGATCTCGGAAACCAGAAGAGATACGAGGTCGGATAAATGGAGGCAAAGTTGCGCAATTTGGTGCTCATTGAAACGCTGCTTTCATATTTGAAAATTTCCGAATACTTCCGAAGATTTTTGGAAAAAACCGATTTTATTCGCGATTTAATTTTTATTTTTTTGTGACTCTATTTGAATAGATATAATAAAACAAATTTCTCATTCTCATTGCTACTTTTTCTGTTCTACAAGATGGTGTTATCAGATTTTCAAACAGACGTTTCGTATTTGAGCTGCCATCATCAACTTTGTTTTTTTAAATACGGCCCTGGATTTTTTATTATGGATTTTAAAATCTTCTAATGTCCCAAAACAAATGATGTATCGCACTTATTCGTAAAGTTTATATTAATAGCATTTTCCATAAGAACTCATGTGTTAGAGAGAGACAGAGAATAGATTTTTGGTAAGATCATAGCAGGACATCGTTAAAATAATTTTTTCGAAAACGAACGATACATCATTGTTTTAAGGACCTCAGAAGCTCCTAAAAATTGATATAAAACAATGTGTGATGTTCAACAATAGGCATGATGTATTAATTATTCCAAAAAAAGTCAAACAAAAACTATAAAATTGAATACCCAATGAAAGTTAAAGCAGATATTCAAATTGTAATCCATCTGCTTGAATGCATTTTCGTGTTAGTCTGTGAAGTTTATAGATGGCACGCTGAATGGTCCTTACAGGGATAGCCCTGATCTCCCTTATTAGGTCTTGTCGTAATACTTCAAGATTTTGTGGCGTGTTTCGATAAAGACGGTTGTTGAGAAATCCCCAAAGAAAGTAGTCTAGAGGGTTTAGGTCGGGTCTTCTAGCTGGCCAACGTACGGGACCTTGGTTTCCAATACATTTATTAGGGAATAATTCATTTAATAAATTTTTAACACATCTCCCATTATGAGGTGGTGCACCGTCTTGTTGCCATCATAGTTGACGTAATGCGCCCAAAGGTTCATCCATTAATGAATCCAATATATTGGTCCTTATTAATTCTGCATATTTATCGGAATTTAATTTTCCTTGAATAAAAAACAGGCCGATAATTTTATTGTGCCACATACCGACCCATACGTTAAATGATTGTCGTCCCTGAGGTCTTACTTCTTGATTCTGCCTTGGGTTTTCTATTGACCAATAGTGTTCGTTATGTCTGTTAAATAGTCCATCTGTTGAAAAACTGCATTCATCTGTCCATATAGTTTTATTTAGGAAGTCATCATTTTCATTAATTTTATTTTGCAACCAGTTACAAAATTCTAATCGTCTCTCAGCATCGCCAGGTCTTAGTGTTTGACTAATATGGATATTGTAAGGTTTATATCCACGCTTATTTAAAGTTCTCCAAACTCTCATTCGCGGTAATCCTACTTCTTCTGAGAAAACTCTAGCTGAAGCTCGAGGATTATTATTAGCCTTAAAAAATAATTTCAAATTATTCATTTTACTTTCTACTTTGTAACAGTTTTCAAACTTACAGTGTTCAAGATAATTTGTTCCTCTTCAGGATCGATTCGTGTTCCATATTCAACCTTTGGCTTAACAAAACTTCCGTACTGAGCTAAATTATTACCAATATTAGCAAAATAACTATAATGCGGCTGCCGTCTTTCTGGATATTCCAACAAATAGCGCTCACAAGCCGTTTTTGAATTTCGATTCGAAATATAATAAATCCTTATCATGTGTGAACCTCGGCCAGAAATACTAAAATAAAATTTTCACTTGGAGAGTATATCTCGGAGCGGAGTTCCGATAGGCTCCGCCCACCAGTGACTTTGCTTCGGCATTGGCCGAAGTAAATGTACACTTTATCTATTTAAGAGCTCCTTTTCGGCTGTTTTAGGCAGTCGTCCGGGAGCCACAGACCTTCGCGTAGTTGTCCTACCGAGTGGTAGCCCGGATGGCTCTGGTGTCATTAGTATTTCTGGCCAGGTCATAGCTTCCTCTAGAAATCTACGGCCTGGCTTAGATAGATGAAGCGTCGTTGGTTAACACCAACAACATTTAAAAAGAATTCGTACTGTTCCTGCCTGATCCAGTAAGAAGCGTTCCGGTGTTGCTGGATTGCGACGATGCTGTGTGCGGAGAGTAGCACACCGGATGAGGTGGATACCTCCGAATTCCGTACCTCCGTGCACACTCATTTAGTTGTCACATGTCTCGTTTTTCTTCGTTAGAAAAAGTCATTTTCGTTTAATAAGCGTTAACGATTAGTGAACGAACAGTGAACTGTCAAAATATTGGATAATTTAAACATTAACAAATGAACTAAGATAGCCAGAATGCACGATGCACAGCCACTTTGATCAAATGCAATTATTTTTGTAAATAAAGCCTAGGGCCTACAGTTTGAGGGATGACACTTCAATTATATTGTTTATCAACCAACAATTGTTAGTTTTTGAGTTTTATGCAGTGCGTTATTGCAAAAAAAGTCTGTTTTAACTCTATTAAAAATCTTTTTCTGTTTCTCTCTAACTCATGAGTTCTTATGAAAAATGCTATTAATATAAAATTTTAGAATAAGTGCGATACATCATTTGTTTTGGGACATTAGAAAATTTTAAAATCTATAATAAAAAATCCAGGGCCGTATTTAAAGAAACAAAGTTGATGATGGCAGCTCAAATACGAAACGTCTGTTTGAAAATCTGATAACACCATCTTGTAGAACAGAAAAAGTAGCAATGAGAATGTGAAATTTGTTTTGTTATATCTATTCAAATAGAGTCACAAAAAAATAAAAATGAAATCGCGAATAATCGGTTTTTTCCAAAAATCTTCGGAAGTATTCGGAATATTTCAAATATGAAAGCGGCGTTACAATGAGCACCAAATTGCGCAGCTTTGCCTCCATTTAACCTACCTCGTATCTCTTCTGGTTTCCGAGATCCCAATGATGAGGCTCGAATTTGGGACACCCTGTACAGAGCTCTTCCACATTAGTGATATATCAGGAACCATTGAAAGTGAATTTCAGTCGTTTTCTGCTGCTAATTCTAATTTGTGCCATTATTCTGGTAAATTGTATTGGACAAGTTACCTTTAGAGGTTTTTGACTTGTGCAGCTGAGCAGTGGGGACTGAAAAATTAGAGGATAACTGGATAGAGACAATTTTTCTAGATCGTTATTAAGTAATGCGCTTTTATAACTGATGTTCAAATGATTTAGTACGTTAGTTGTGGGTTATCACTTCAAGTAGAGATCACAAAAAAAAAACAATGACGAGTTTTTAGCCTTCGATATAGCTTTCAGCTCCTTGAACTAGTGTCGTTAAATTAAATAATCCAAGAGACCCCAGACATTGAGTCCATATAATCAAGCAACCCACGCAGGTTGATTAGATAAACAAATGATAACGTTCGAAAGACTTCTGTATTGCTCCATCAGAAAGCAATAATCAGATATTCCCAAAGCCTTGTTTATGGACTATTCATCGGAATATAAATAGACCCAATAAAGTCCTCAGTTTATACCGAAAAAGCTTTTTGAAGAAATCAAGCCGCGTACGAGAAGGAATGTACGGACGTTTATTGCCTTTTGCCTCATAATCGCCTATGCGTGTGAATGACATTAACGCATTAAAGGAGGGAGGGGAGGGGCATCAAACGTCTCAGAGAGTTCTCTTCATTATACCGGGTAATTCAGATTCAAGGACCACCATTGGGAATTAGAAAACTGTAGGAGATACGAAGTATACAGTGACCGCCAAAAAGTATGTACCATATGGGAAAAAAGTTTATTATTAGAGTATTGGAAAAAAGATTCTGGGGAAAAGTTTGTGCATGTCGGATAACCTGAAAATCGATTTTGACACATGTCACGTGATCGCTGGTATGGCAGCAAATTGAAAAAAAAATACTATGAATAGGCAAAAAGTGGGGTAAAATGACAAGATATCGAAAAAAGTTATTTGAAAAAGTTGCTTAAAATTGAATTTTATACACATGTACAAAGTTTGAAAAGATACTGAAAGAAAATTGAAAATACCAATTTTTTTTTAATATTTTCCAAGCTGTCTAAAAATTTCAAGTTATTATCTTATGAATAGCTTGACCATACTGAAACATTTGTATTCCAATTATAATCACCCAACTTTCTCATTTTTTCCACATCAGTGAGCACTAAATTAAAAAAATTGGATTTTGTCAAAACACTGGCTGTTACATTGGTTCGTATCTAACAGATATATCAGAATTCCACGACCATTGTGATGTAAGGACACTCCAGAAACATGGTGTTTTTCAGATTACAATCAAGTTTCGATGATAATCGTACCAGAGCGTTTCACTTCACAGGGAAAGTTGAAAACTCTAAGCCTCTTTAATTTTTAATAATATGTGAGATGTGAAACGTTCATGGATGATTATCATCAAAAATTGATTATAAACGGAAAATCACGATATTTTTGGATTTCCCTACCATCGCAATAATCGTGGAATTCTGTATAACTGTTAGGTTCTGACAAAATCCAATTTTTTTAATTTAGTGTTCACTGATGTGGAAAAAATGAGAAAGTAGGGTGATTATAATTGGAATATAAATGTTTCAGTATGGTCAAGCTATTTATAAGATAATAACTTGAAATTTTTAGACAGCTAGGAAAATATTTTAAAAAAAATTGCTATTTTCAATTTTCTTTCAGTGTCTTTTCAAACTTTGTACATGTGTATAAAATTCAATTTTAACCAACTTTTTCAAATAACTTTTTTCGATATCTTGCCATTTTACCCCACTTTTTGCCTTCTCATTTTTCAATTTGCTACCATACCAGCGATCACGTGACATGTGTCAAAATCGATTTTTAGGTTATCGGACATGCACAAACTTTTCCCCGGAATCTTTTTTCCAATACTCTAATAATAAACTTTTTTCCCATATGGTACATACTTTTTGGCGGTCACTGTATGTGTTGGATATTTCCAAGTCACCCTGTTGATACAAAATCGAGGATGAGGGTTTCCAGGGAGAGGAGAAGACATTTCAGGGCAGACGTTTTTGAGATTGAAAACTTTTGTATTGTATTCGACATTTTTGTATCAAAGTTCATGCTATAAGATATCTCAGTACCAATTTGTTGCCTCTTGAAACCCAAAAGCTATCCTGGGAGATGTTGGTTGCGAATATTTCCAACATAAATCAGAAGTGGGATAAAGAAGATGGAGGACATTGGAAAGTAAGGATCGCACATATTTCGCAAATGAAAATTTATAAAAATCATGATGAAGAAGACGTTCTAGATGAAGAAGACGATCTAGATGAAGAAGAAACAGAAGAAACTGTTTTCTTAGACAAAGAGCTTGGTGACGAATCGGGCATTACTGAAACTGTGACTTCTGGGAAAAGTTCTGATGCTTCAGAGAGTGGCAGCTTGAGTGATGAAGACTGGATTCCAAGTGATGATGTAGGAGTGATTCCCGAGGAGAAAGAGAGACCAAAACGAAGTATAAAGAAGCCAGCTAAATTAGAGGACTATGTTTGGGGACAAACATAATACAAGATGACCGAATGTTGGATATTTACAAGTCACCCTGTTGATTCAAAATCGAGGATAAGGGTTTCTAGGGAGACGAGAAAACATTCAGGGCAGACGTTTTTGAGATTGAAAACTTTTATATTGTATTCGACATTTTTGTATTAAAGTTCACGTTATAAGATATCTCAGTAACAATTTGTTGCCTCTTGAAACCCAAAAGCTATCCTAGGAGATATTGGTTGCGAATATTTCCAACATATGTGACCAACAATATGCCGTTAAGAAAGTTTAAAAATTCCGAGTACATCCGGAGATGTCCGGAAAAAACCAAAATTTTGAAAATCCGTTTTTATTTTTTGTGGCGTTATTTGATGGAGGGTATCAAAATTAACAGCACATTCACATTGCCATTTTGTCCCTGCTATACGACGGTATTTCAGATTCATCATCCGACATTTCGTCTCTTGGCTACCATCATCAACGTTGATTTTTCTTATGGGCATCATATTAACTGTTTCAAATTCTGATTCCAACGGTGTATAATATGTTACAACCTTTTATATTTCACAAAAACTAGAATTTTAAAGTTGACTCAGACTCCGTCAAAAACACTTGTTGAATGAGTTGAACCATTGTTACGTTATAATATGGCACGTAGTCACGTCTGCTGCCAACAATTCAAAGTGGAAATGAACGCAAAATAATTTTTTCAAACCAAGGAAAAAGGGATTTGATGAACCTTTGCACAAATCAGACAGTATGGGCTGGAATTTGTGGAGATCAAATCCTCAGTCCTTATTTTTTTAATGGAACACTCAATGGGAAAACTTATCCGGAGTTTCTCCGAGTCTCTTATGCAGATTACCTTGACATTTTACTTCCCGTAAATTTAAATCAATCATTAGGTATTGGTTTCAACATGACGGCGCCCCTCCACATAATACCAAAGCAGTATATGAATACATACAGAAGAAAGATTCTCAGATAGGTGGATTGGAAATAATGGTCATGTGAGATGGCCAGCAAGGTCGCCTGACCTTACAGTACCTGATGCTTTTTTGAGGGGCACTTTGAAAACACGGGATTATGGCCAACAAGAATTCGATAATGTTGAGGATCTTAGAGGAAGCATAATTGAACAGTGTCTGTCAAAAAGAATAAAGGATATAGTGAGGGCAGTATAAATTTTGGACGGCGAGCACGTCTATGTATCAGTATCAGTTACTTTGATGTTTCAGATTTTTCATCGCCAGTGTTGTGTTACTTCGTTCGTATGTAGTTAGAGACAGCTATTTTTAATAAAGTTCATCAAAATCCAGTTTAATATCTCGTTTCTTGTTTAACAAAAGACATTCTACGTAAATTATTACTTTGAGAGTAACAGCAGACGTGACAGATGATGGGGTTACAACAAATCGATTAGTTTGATAAGTGTTATTTATTGGAATCGAAGCCAGCGAAAACTTTTTTTAATTTCATGCGAAGTTGTGACGTTTCAAAGTATCACAAATTATAAATCGTTGGAATCAGAATGAAAAATTCTATTTTAATTTGTAACAGTTCAATATAACGCCCATAATACAAAATAAAGTTGATGCTGGTGGCCAAGAGACGAAACGTCGGATGATGAATCTGAAAATACCGTCGTATAGTGGGGACAAAATGTCAATGTAAAAATGCTGTTTATTGTGATATCATTCATCAAATAACGCCAGAAAAACATAAAAATGGTTTTTCAAAATTTCGTTTTGAAAATGAAAAAAAAATTCAATAGTATTTTTCTAACTTTGAATTCACACGCGATGATAAATTCTTCAATATACCAAGAACCAAACCTATTAGATATGAATTGATGATATTTTTAACTATTGAGAACTTCCAAGCTTCAAGGTAATAGTCAAACCCTTCGACTTTGAATTTTTTAAACTGAGTCCTTAAAAAGATGGCGGAAAACTCTTACAGGTTGACGACAGGTGTGAGAAGTCAATCAAAATAATATGCTTTATTGCCGGAAGAAGAAATTTCTTAAAGACAAAGCTTAATTATGTATGAATATATAAAAATTATGAAATTGACTACGTACATCACTAAAAAATTAGTTCCTAGATATATCTAGGATGGTGAATAGATGTGATGTGAGCCTGGAAAGATACAGCAAAATGTAATTATACAATTTTTTATTTTGATCACCACGGAATTGGAAATGTAAAATTTTTGTTTAAGAATTGAATTTTCACACCATAGGAAAGTCATGTTTAAGAACTGTAGTATATGCAGTTATACTTAGTTTGGCTTATATCATTAATATATGAAATAAAAACAGTGTGAGTCCATGTTCGATATCAGCGATTTTTAAGCAGTGCAGCAACGTAATATGTGACTGAGTTTGTATAGGTGAGATTTCAAATTTATAATTTTTTAAACCATATTGTTAAAAAAAATCAAATGGCATGTTGGTCAAGTGACAAATCGTTGAGAAGATATTCTCTTTTAAACCTTCTTATTTTTTTTGTATTTCGTGTATATTTTTTTACTCTATGCACTCGATATATCACATATAAGTGCGTATCTGAATCTTGATAAATTTGAACGGTTTGATGTAGAACAATGGGACAACAATATTTTGAATGGTATAACTGATACTACTTTTTGAGAAAAGATAATGCAATTACGCGACAGATGGCGCTGGGGCTCATCAAATCGAAGAAAAAAGGCAAAGTCTTTGGAAAAATCACATAAAACATATTTTTAAAACACAACAATGATAATAATAATAATCTCTTTACTTACTCAGATTGATATTTATAACCACAGGCGTAGAAGTACAAATGAAAAGAGGAAAACGTCAGTGAAAGAAAATATTAAAAGTAGATCCATACCAGAATAGATAGAAATGTCACAAAACACTCAAATTGGAAATAAATCGAAAATATATAACGAATACAAATAACACATAGGTAAAAAACATAAATAAATGTATAGATCTCAGTTACATAGAAATAATAAAGCTCTTGAAAGTTACACTACAGAAATGAAATTGTCACAAAACAATCGTAAAATAAATTTTAAATCAAATCATAATAAATAGTTATATGAGAGTTTATATATTGTCAGATAAAAGTATAATATTCAATATCAAAAGATATAAATACAGTTCAATCAACAGATTACTAAAAATATGAAACATAAAATAAAACTGAAACTAAGTAAATATGAACACAAAGTGTGATTAAGTTCCTTCCTGCTCATAGAAGAGAACATAGGCATCACTGCTCACGAGGGATTCAGATGAAATTGGTGACAAATTATAGTTATACTCACACATAAATTAAAAATATAATAATATATTGAATAATCATAAATAATAAATCTTCCCTTCTTATATCCACATATAGTACAAGAAACTATATTAGATTGCAATTAAAACTTATCTATTAGTACAGGCTAAATAGGATAAGACCCAAAAAAAATTGGGACCTTTTGATTTTCTAGATTCTGGGAAGTTTTGGGGTACCGAATAAGTCTAGCAACTCTTCATAAAAGTACGGGCACGGATTTTCGAAATTTTGGGACTTGAAACTCAAAAATATTTTGAATCGTGAATAACTCGAAAACAATGAGGAATTCGAAAAAAACTGCTTTGACAAAAAATGTAAAGCACAAAATTTTCTACAAAAAAGGTCTCCAGTCATTTTTTCGTTGGAGCCACTATTTCTGAATAATTCTCTCTCAAAGCCGAAAGCCGGAGCACCCGCTCGGGAATTCCCGCCAGTGCGAATTCAAGCAAATTTACATCCCAAGCGCAAATTGAAATTGCTCTAGCTCGTTGAAAACTACTCCGTTTTCAAAGAATCAAAATGCATAATGATGGGTAAGTTCTCTATTTTGTACTCCGGTGAGGTAGCATAATTTTCGACTTAGGAAATTTTCGAAAATCTTGCAAGATGAAGAGGTATATTGGCCACACAAGCACTTGAAGTTTCAATGAATATATTCCATCACTCGCAATATAAACAAGCAAATCAAACGAGAGATTTGTCGTTCGTATTATTATAAATATTTTCATGTATATAACATACATGAGTTACTTCTTGGTTTCAAATGAACTAACTTTCAAAAAACGCGAACATGAACACGATCTTTGTTCTCGATTGATTATTATTTCGATATTCACAGACTTTTTAATAGTTTCTCTTATCCAAAGATGAGGGTATTCATTTTGAAGCGTAGAATCTCAGCATCAAGTTCATATAAAAACATTCTTAGTATGATGTATCCTCATTATGAAGATTTTGAAAATGCATAGAAAGGTCAAAATGTACCATTTTTCCGTAAATATTCCCTTAATTATCCAAGAGTAAGTTTCTTCGAAAAATTCATGTTGTATTTGTGAAAACACGTTACAAAGAATCGATTGCGGGTCGTTACATTGTATTCAATTACTTGGTTTAAGAATACGAAAGCTTTCTTTTCGTCTATTTCCCGCGAAGAATTCGGCAACCACAGCCATTATTACAGATAACCACGCACGTGTGCAGACCACATAACTCATAATTATATTATAAGATATAATTATGAGTTCTGTGGTGCAGACGACGTGTTTTGTGTAGTAAACATTTGTCAAGTGCGTACTGCTTTCTGTAGTCTTCACGGTGTTTTTCACATAAAAAAATTGGATTGTTCACTGGGGCCAGTGCAAAAATTGTGGATCATAAATCTAATTGAATCAAAATATTTTCCTAGGTTAGGACAAAAGAGAAACCTCTCTTGTACTCAATTTTGAGCTCTAAATTTTTTGTGCCGGCATTTTGTGTTGAAATCCTCATAGTTTTCGAGTTATCCGCAATTCAAAGTGTTTTTGAGTACATGAACCCATTCTACGATGAAAATTTTAAGGTTAGGGACCAATTTGTAGAGAATTTTGTGCTCTACATTTTGTGCTTCGGGTCTTTTTTTCGAATTCCTCGTAGTTTTCGAGTAATTCGCGATTCAAACTATTATTGAGTATTTAAACCCGTTTTAAGGTTAGGAAAAAATACCTAGGATACTTTTTTGTAGAGAATTTTGTGCTTTACATTTTTTGTTCTGGCCATTTTTCTCAAATTCCTCATAGTTTTCGAGTTATTCGCGATTCAAAATATTTTTGAGTTTCAAGTCCCAAAATTTCGAAAATCCGTGCCCGTACTTTTATGAAGAGTTGCTAGACTTATTCGGTACCCCAAAACCTCCTAGAATCTAAAAAATCAAAAGGGCCCAATTTACTTTGAGGTTTTAGCTCAACATCTCCTAATATACCTATACTATACTATACTACCTATACCTATACTACCTATACCTATACTACCTATACTATACTATACTTTTAGAAGCCCAGAAAAAACTTATCCTAGAAATGGATAGCAAAATAAATCAGTTAAATAAAAAACTAGACGAAAAAGTAATTTCAGTAAAAACTATTGATACACAAACACATGTTTGTCAAGTGAATCATCAATCTACTATGACTAGCCCGACTATTTCCAGTAGCGTAGATATTGAAGAATTATCAGGTAAATATGTTATGGCCCCTAAGAAACAAAGTAAAATTAAGAAGAAGAGAAACTACTCCAAAATCGTCATCAATAGCCACCATAACAAAAATAAAAAAGTGCGCAAGCGGCAAATTAAGAGAAGAAAAAAAAAAGCTGAAAAAATCACAAAAGAGGAATTCTTGGAGCATCAAGTTCTGCAGGAATCAAACCTTGATAGTGAGATCAGAGAATCGGATCGGCTAGAAGATATGAGGAAGGATGAACTGAAAACAATGGAAAACGGTAGAGGTTCAGAAATAGGTGAAAGAAAACCATTGAAAGAGGCGAAGAAATCAATTTCCAAAATTCTGATCCTGGGGGATCAATACGCAATAGGTTTTTCCAAGGCATTGGAGAAAATTATGAACAAGCCTCATTTTAGCGTTCTCGAAGTCATCAAGCCGGAGACTGAATTATCGACTTTGGCAAGTGATATTTTTGAAAACACTCTTAATTATGGCCAGGATGACTATGTTATAGTGATGTTCAATACTAAGAATATCAGTAATTGTATTACTTTAAACTTAGCATTGCGAAAAATCTTGCATATCAGCAAAACGACAAATGTTATACTACTGTCAGAATGTGATACTTCAATAGATCACATTATAATTAAGAAATTGAGGAATGCTGTGAGCCGGTTTTCTCGAATGAATAGAAATGTTTCCATTATTTTCCTAGTTGATAAAAAACAACAGGGAAGTAAATTCGAGATTTTACATGAGCTCAAAAATTATTTGAGTACATCAAAATATAGCAATGTTGTTTTAAAAACAATACATAGGATTGAGATGGACGGAGATGAATTTCATAATACAAATTTGAGTCCTGGTACAAGCTCAGCTTATGATGACTCAGTAGTAAATTTAGAATCAGATTCTGCTGTTCAAGTAGAAAATGACTCTTTTTTAGAATTCAGAACTGCAGAAAATGGATTTCGCTGATGCTGTTGAACATTCAGTCGGTAAGAAACAAAACAGATGAACTGTATGTATTTTTAGATAGCCAAAATTTACCTGATATAGTTTTACTAACTGAGCACTGGCTCGAAATGGAAGAACCTCTGCACGTGCCTAATTACATTGCAAAATATTCAAGGCAGAATAGCCATCATGGTGGCACATTGATCCTCATTCATACGGATTTCATTGAAAGAAACGATTTTATCGAGATAAAAAAATATAATATTATGTTGATTGAGAAGGAATTTGAATTTTCGTGTATATATAGTAAAAATAAAAATTTATTCATTATTTGTTTGTACCGTTCACCACTATCCAGTGAAAACAATTTTTTAGAAAGATTGGAAATTTTGCTAGGACAGATTCCTTGTAAAGCGTCTGTGATACTCACTGGAGATTTCAATATAAACTTTAGGGACAAAACTTCAATCTCTACAAAATCGTTAGAGAATTTATTAATTAGTTTCAATTTAGAGATGCATGTTGAATTGCCAACCCGTCACTCAAAATTTTCTAGTTCAATTATAGATTATGTTTGTTCTAACATGAAAAATATCGAATGCGACGTCATCAATGCAGGCCTTTCGGATCATGAAGCAGTCTTATGTAAGATACCTCAAATATTTGAAATACCCAACAGAACACAACGTATTGGAAGAATATTTAGTAGACAAAACTTTGATAAATTCAAGAATAATTGTAATGATCTCGACTGGAATGAAGCAATGACATGCAACGACCCTTTAACTAAATATCATTCTATGCTTTCTTATGTATTCAATAAGATCTTTCCGCTCAATAGAATTAAGACTAAAGCCAAAAAACCTTGGTTAACAAAAGGTACTAAAGTATCTGCAAAAAATCTTCGATCCCTTCATTTAATTAAAAAAATTGCCAGTGATAACGAAAACTTTATTTCCTTTTATAACAAGTATAGGTCCATTTATAGAAGAACCTTGAGAGCTGCTAAACAACTGCACTATAGGAACAAAATAGAAAATGCAAGACATAAGCAAAAAGAAAGCTGGGTAATTGTCAATGACTTGAGAAGTAAAAACAGCTCCGTTCCAGTAAAAACAAATTTAGAATGTAACGATATCAATGAATATTATTGCTCAATAGCAGAAACTATTTCCAAACAGATTCACTCTCCAACCGATCCATTGAGTTATTTGAAACATATCTCTGTTTCGGAGTCTTTCTTTTTCGCGCCTACAGACATCGTAGAGATGAAGCAAATTTTCAATGAAATAAAAAATAAAAATGCATCTGGGTGGGATGACTTATCGTTACAAATATTTTCATATCTCCCTGAGTTCGCCCTTGAGGTACTAGTTGAGGCTGTAAATTTTTCATTTCTCACAGGAGTTTTTCCATCATGTTTGAAAAACGCTATAGTCATTCCATTACATAAGGGGGGTGATACTGATAATCCTGCAAACCTCAGACCCATCTCAATGTTACCCACACTTTCGAAAATAATAGAAAAACTCGTGAAAAAAAGAATAATGGCTTTTCTGAATAAGCACAATTCTATTAACCCTACTCAATTTGGATTTCAAAGAGAAAAAGGCACAAATGATGCAATTTTCAACCTTTTACAAAATGTTTATTTGAAAATGAATGATAAAGAAGTTGCTGCAGCGGTTTTTTGTGACTTGACAAAGGCCTTCGACTGCGTTAATCACAAAATATTGTTGCAAAAATTAGAGGTATATGGGTTCAGGAAGGTAATTATCCAGTGGTTTGAGTCATATTTATCTGGAAGAACTCAAAGCGTATCTCTTCAAGGCAGCTTATCGCACAAACTAGAAGTTAAATGGGGAGTACCTCAGGGGTCAGTTCTGGGACCAACACTGTTTTTAATTTATATAAATGATCTAACCTCAATTAATATTTCCGGAGAGTTCACCCAATTCGCAGATGACACCACAATACTTTGGCATGATAAAGATGACTCAAAACTGTATCAAATGGTGGAGAATGATATTGGTGAAGTGAAAAATTGGTGTGATGCTAATAAGCTCTCCTTCAACATATCCAAAACTAACATTCTCACTTTTAAATGTAATCTTCCAGAAATTCATTTAGGAAATCAAGTGATAAGTTGTAGGTCAGACACAAAATTTCTGGGTTTACATATTGATGATAAACTGAAATTTGAAGATCACATTGAAAGACTCAGACGAAAACTATCATCAGGATGTTTTGCAGTAAGAACCACTTCATGGGAACTTGGTGAAGATATGGCAAAGAGTGTGTATTATGCATTAGTTGACTCACATCTAAGATATGGAATTTGTTTTTGGGGATCATGTAGTCAATATCTTTTTAATACGGTTTTTGTTTTGCAAAAAAGAGCAGTTAGGTATATGTGCAGAGCTAAATTCCAGGATTCTTGCAAGCCACTTTTCATTAAACATAAAATTTTACCACTACCGTGCATTTTTATTTTAGAAGCAGTATGTCTCATTCACAGTAACTTTAAAAACGAAATCCATACGATTACCCATTATAACACCAGACAGCCACTAAATATAAAATTACCAATTCCAACATTGACACAGGTTAAAAATTCTATAATTTATAATGGTAAAAAATTATTTAATCATCTACCCAACAAGATTAAAATCATAGACAATAGAAGAAAATTTAAAAATTCCGTAAAAAATCTTCTTCTGGCAAAGGCTTTCTACTCATTAGATGAATTCTACTGTGAGAAGCTTTAGTGCTGTGAAATTCAACTTCGTCATCCCTTCTTAGCTATTTTATATTATGATAATTGTTCTAAGGTTTATTTTGTACTGACATTTTCCTAATTTTTTGTATATATTTTCTTATATTTTTCATAATCTTATATTTATACATTTTTTTGTTGACGATGGAAATTTTCTATAAATTTTTATTCTAATTACCTGTGTGCCAATTATGGTGTATTTTTATTTATTATTCAATTTGTACTGGTATTTTTATATTTTCATATTTTTACTTGTTTGTAGTTGACCATTACGGTGAAAATATCGTACCAATTCTATTTTATTTACTTTTGCGCATAATATGTTGTTTTTAATTCATTATTTATTTTGTACCTGTTTGTTGTGCATGTATGGTATGTATGCGTATATGTATGTGTATGTGTGTGTGTGTATGTGTGTGTATATATGTGTATGTATGTATATGTATGTATGTATATGTGTATATGTGTATATATATGTATATATATATATATATATATTGTATTTATATGTTATTGTTATATGTAATTATTGTTAGGTATTTTCTTTTATGTGACTTTGTCAATAAGAATTATGTTCTTCAGACAATAAAGTATATTTGATTTGATTTGATTTGATAGTGTACCAGTACTTTGATACAAGTAGTTGCTTTAGTCTTGATTTGAAGATATGTATAATTTCAGAATTTCTCAAGATATTGGGAAGTTTATTGAAAAGTTTGCAACTCTGATATTCAATTTTTTGTGGTGAATAATAGTGCAATGTTTACTAGGTAATAATAATTGGTAATAACGGGAAGAATAATTATTATGGTTAGCTCTGTTAGCAGCTAAGGTATTATGTTCAAGCTTCCATAATATATACTCCTGTTATCGTTAAAATGTTCAAATTCAAATGTTACAATAATTTCTATAGGCCAACTCAACGATGATCCTGATACATACTTTTGAATACAAAACACAAGAGACATTGGAGAGGATGAGCTCCATTGTTATATTTAAAGCAATTATCATCACATAATAAGGAAAAAAAATTCAGTATGTCTCGATAAAAAATTTCAGATCAATCTTTCAAAATCCGTTTCAAAATAAATAAAACTATTCATCCATATAAGTGACCTTTCAGTGCAATTAAGTGTCCACATACATGGCTGTCAATCTATAATCATCACAATTAAACGAGTAATCAATACAGTTCCATTTCCAATTTTATAGCACTTACTCTGTCTGCCAGGAGTGATTTATATCAACACCTCCGTTTCTAACACCTTGCAATTTATTAAATTATCTTTCTATTAAAGTAATCAGACTTTGGAATTAGAAACATAAATTTTGTCACTCGTGTCTCCAATTAGATTGCAAAGTCCTGAAACTGTCAATCGTATATAACGTGAAAAGTACATTGCATGTACACTGCATTTGATATAAAGTCACTGAACCAACTGCATTATGCGGTCTTCGTGCTGAAAAGTTAATGATCATGACCATTACTCATGAACTCTTTCAACGGGACTCAATACTTCATAGGTTTTATGAGTTTCGATCATGCGGATATCTAAAATATCACCATTGATATTGTTAAACGTGAATACCAGTACATGCACCATCTGGGATTTGTCTGCGTTATCACACATTTGAACACAGAATAGATGAAATTCTTTATTGTAGCAATGCTCTGAATCCTGGAAACGATACCAGAAGCTCGCCTTGAAAATTTACTTCCTCTATACAATGTTCGCCATAAGTTCTTCTTGTATAAGACTACTTGAAACAGAATAAGGAATAGTATTCATTACAAGGCCATTTTTCATTGAGCAGAACTTGACAGGACAGATACCTGAGATTATTAGAACAACACCGAATAATAATGAATAAGAAGGTTTTGAAATTATCTTAAAGGAAGATGGTGCTCCCCTCTTCATAACAGGCATGCAAGGGAGTTCCTTCATAGAACGTATCCTATTTAATCAGTGGATTGAATGACGGGAGGAGACATAATGTCCTGCTCGCATACCAAATTTGGATTTTTTTGTGGGAGTTTTTTCAAATCTACCGATCTTTAAGAGCTGCGGCAAAGTGCATATGTCTCATTTACAACATTCCATAATGTGCATGAGGTGTTTTGTAGTAGTATTTAATTTAGTAGAAGTACCCTCAATATATTGAAATGCGTCCATAAATAAAAAAGTTATGAGGAAATTAAATTTGAAAAATATGCTGTTTAATAATAATAATAATAATAAATGTCTTTATTACCTTTGACTAGCATCATTATATACATTCGGACAACAGTACATTAAATTCCAAAAGTAAAGGGCGCGAAGTTCAGTTCAGTTTCAGGATGAATCCGTCCACTGAAATGCTCTACCACTTAACCCTAAACATACCTCTACACTTAAATCTATCTATAATAAAAGATGATGCATTTTGATGCATAAGAAGCCTGAAAGCTGAAATACTAATCAACCCAACACTTAAATTTCCGATATTTTATCAAAAATCTGACAACAAATCTGGGTTAAGGAAGTTTCGGAATATCACTGATCAGAATTTCACAGAACGCGTTTAATAAATGAACAACGGGCGGAGCTTAGCGCAGTGGTTAAGCGCTCGCCTGGTAACCGAGAGGTAGCAGGTTCGATTCTCAGATGGTGCGATCTTTTTAATTTTCAGATGTGAAAGTCTAAATGATTGAGGCTCGTGTCGGGTGAGAATAATCCTCCACGATTCACTGTTGCGTTAAAAATTAACAGTGCTGCTCCTAAAGTGGCGTGTGGAATTAGTAACAAGGGCTATCCAGAACACATGGCTAATGACCATAGCAGTCGATGCCAAAACACCAAGAAAAAAAAAACAAATTATTAGATAATAATATTTGTGGGAAAAATGTATTTAATTTTATTTTTATTTAATTTTACTTTATTCTCTCATACATTTTTTATTTGTCAATAGACTTCCATGAAATTGAGTTCATTGTTCGAAACCTTCTGAATTCAGTGGCGTACTTTGATATATGGCATATTTTTCAAATGTTATTCTCCTATATCTAGGAATGGACAAATTCTGTTCTAAATATCATGGAAAGTGGTTGATAAATAAAAAAATATATAAAGTTTTAAAATAACTTTTTCAGTGGAAATTTAGGAAGATTTTATTTAATTTTATTTTATTCTCTAATATTTTTTTTATTTGTCAAAAGATTTCCATGAGTGAATGAATGAATGATGTTTCGAAACTTTCTGAATCCAGTGGTGTAGTCAGAATTTTGATAAATGGCATTTTTTCTGAATTTATTAGCATTCAGCTTGTATTGGACGAATTCCAACGTTATTTTGACATAAACCATTTGGAAATTTCGTTATTCCAGTTTTGTAGGCAGATTTTTTCCAAAAATATCTCATTTTATATGGATTTTTTACATTGTTAACTGAAAACAATTGCCCCTGAAAATGAAGGCCCATTCATAGAATATGATGTCCATTTAAATGGGTCACACTGTATTATAAAAATCAAAATAATTCACACTATCAATTGGAGATAGGTACATACGTAGATACGCTGAAAAAAACTTCCTGTGATTTGATAAAAAAGATTATATACGAGGATATATTGATATCTAGTTAGCCTAGACCAGTTCCCTGCATAAACAGAATATTGCGTTACCATAGCAACAAACAATAACTTATTAGAAGTGTCAGTGCAAACTTTGACGTCAAAAAAGTAAACCAGACTTACGCAGTAAATTAAAAGAAAAAATATGTCCACCGAAATTGTGAAAATCGAAAAATTGGAGTATCGAACCACCATAATGTACCTGTATTTAAAATGGTTAAGAGGTAAGCAGATTTACGAAGATATGCTTAATACCCTTGGTGATCAATCGTATGCGACCGTGAAAAATTGGACTGCAAGCTTCAAAAAAGGTAAATTTTCCATTGAAGATGATGACCGATCGGGAAGGCCTGTTTCTGTGTCAGTCCACGAAAATATCGATGCAGTTCAGACATAATTTTAACAGACCGTCTAATTGGGCTAAAACGGATATCTGAAGCACTGAATATTTCATATGAATTCGTTCATCATATAGTTCACGTCAATTTGGACATGAGAAAAATTGCTGCAAAATGGATCCCCAAATGTTTTAATGTTGACCAAAAGCATGCAAGGGTAGTAGCATCGCGTTCGACCTGTGCTCGATTTGAAAACGATGTAGACTTCTTAAACCGAATTGTTACTATGGATGAGAATTTGGTACATTTCTACGATCCAGAAACAAAGCAACAATCGATGGAATGGCGACACCAAGACCTAAGAAGTTTCGTGTCCAAATATCTGCTGGTAAAGTTCTTGCTTCAGTTTTTTGGGATTGCCATGGAGTAATCATGATTGATTTTTTGGATAAGGGTAGAACAATAACTAGAGATTACTATTCGACATTACTGACCACTCTACGGAAAAAAATTAAAGAGAAAAGACGCGGAAAGCTATCCAAAGGTGTTTTGTTTTTGCAGGACAACGACCCTGCACACAAATCTCGTGTGGCCATGCAAAAAATTCGTGATTTAGGGTGTGAATTACCAGAACACCCCCCTTATTCACAAGATTTGGCTCCGTCTGACTATCATCTCCTTCCTCAACTGAAATTTTTTTTAAAAGGTCGTAAATTTTCTTCCAACGAGCAGGTAATAAAAGCTGTGGATGTCTGGTTTCGCAGAGCAAGAAGAATTTTTTTTTTTTAAAGGTCTAGAGACGTTACACACAATATTCTACAACAATGCTTTTTTTATCGGCATCATTGCAATGGAGAATATCAAATGAATCTTAATAAGAAATTGACCCTGAAAAAAATGTATAGATGGGAGAGAATTGAAGTGAGTTAGAGTGAGGTACGTATGCAAATCAAAGAAAACTCTGTCTCACTGGCAATATGGTGTTTGATAAATGTTCTCTGAATACCGTATACTGGACTCCAGATTGCCGAATCATCATCCAGTTTGGACTTCACAAAAACATTGAAAATAAGCTGCAACTTACCTCTGTAATTTTTTGATAATTGCATTCCTCTCATGGGTTTATAATAATATATGTGAGGGAAATATTCGGTTTTAATTTCACAAGAGCATAATAATCACCGATAATTTTGCAAGAAAGCGTCTTATCTCAAAATTCCACTAGTTTTTTTGATGTTTTGGCGAAAGATCCCGATAGGATCCCGTAGGAGAAGGTCTCTTTTATAAAACATGCGAAAATAATCGAGTGCAATTTTTATCTGGTCATTTTTATGCATTATTGGAATATTTTCTGAATAAAAAAAAATTGTTTTTTTGCGAAATGTTGCAGTGCTGACAAAGAATGTTAAAAATGGTGCTAGACACACGATTTTTTTTCACTTTTAGAAGTTTATCTGATATTTTTCAGTATTGTATGTCATGGCGACGAGATGTTTTCGCAGTGCAAATATCGCTTCTCAGTGCAATTATCTCTGTAATTTTTTGATAATTGCATTCCTCTTATGAGATTTTTTTATGAGGAAAATATTCTCCATAATCATTGAATCGTTGCAAAAACCCAGCCTCTGTATACCTATCTGTGTCCAAGGGCGTATTCAGGATTTGATCATGGAGAAAGGGTATTTTTCTGTGGGGGACTAGGGTTACCTCCATTCCCTCCCCCCTTTGAATACGCCTTTGAGAGCGAAATATTTGATGATACTTAATTTTTTACCTTCTATAGTCATACAGACCTAACCTTCAATGAAACACTTTTCCCCTTGAAGTTCAGAGAACCTAAAATCTCCCCACCAATAATAATAATGACTGCAGATATTTTTAATAACCACAAAGCGACAACTCACTAATTCCACAAGATTGAGCAAATATATGCCTTCATTTCGAAGTCTTTTAAAATTTCTGATATTAATTTGCAATAAATTTTTAGACGAGTTTAACTTAACTGGCTGGAAGCGTAGCAATTAGGAGGATCGGCAGTGAGAAAAATGATGGCTGCCTCTTGGGTGGTCAGCAGGACAGGACTGAGGACAGCAGGAGAAAGCTCAAAAGAATTCTGACGAATTCCTTATATAGAGGTATGCGATTAAGATTATACAACTGAGATATGCCGTTTGACGGAAAGTTCTTGTTATTTTGATTGGATGGAGATTATCTAGAAAATGTTTTATAATTGCATGTCATCTGACGAAATTCATTTAATCACGATGATTCAGTAAAGAATAAATTAGTGAAGATATGAGTATCCGCCTACGTTTTCAGTAAGTTTTAATAATGCAGGTAGGAAGTCGCCGAAAAGTTAACGTTTTTTGAACAAGAGAAATATTTTTTTGTATAACTCAAAAAAACTCGACATTTCTGCATCTCCATTGATGCGTAACTTTTTTTCACTTCTAAAATAATTCACAAAATAAACATGAAATATTACTTTTTGAATAATTATTCATTTTTAACAGAGTCAATTATTACCACGTTCACGACGACGTGTACCACCGGTGGTACATTCCGATTCTTCCCTGCAGCCGTCATGTACCACCGGTGGTACACTGGTTTGAATAATTTCTAGGCGTTCTGAAATTCAGCGTTTATGAGATAGGTGTTAGATATCCGGGTAGCGGCTGAAGGAATAGTAAACAAGGAATAGTGTATCATCGTTCGCTCACCCGTTCACGCATATAGGGAGGATCAAAACAAACATTCAAAAAAATGCTCTGAAACTTTTGCGATGGTGTGTCTCATACCACGTTTGGTATATCCAAACAAAGGCTCAAAACATGAAAAAAAAACTCAAAATTGGTGATGGTAATCTTTATATATCGTGAAAATACAAATGGTATCAGGGTCATCGTGTACTACCGGAGGTACTCTCAAAATACGGCTCGAAATATAAAAAAAACTCGAAATTAGTAATAGTTATCTTTATTCGTCATAATAATACAAAAACAATATAAAAAAATCGTGTCCACCGGTGGCACACGACGCCCCCAAGGCAGAAATACGCGTCAGGGGCGTCGTGTACCACCGGTGGTACATTAAAAAAAGTAGCTAAAAATATAAAAAAACTCGAAATGGTAGTTAGTAAAGCCTTTACTCACCATAGGAATACAAAATCAATATAAAAAACAAAAAATAAAAATTTGTCCCGGAGACTGATTTCCGGATTTACCGGTCGTCGCGAACATACTGTAGATAATTGTCGAACCAGAAGGCAGATGATTAATGACAGATGGATGACAAAAGCAACCAAATGAAAAGAATAGCTATTTATGATACAAGTTCGTAAAGGTCAATACAATACAGTATACAATGAATAATATAAATAAAACAGAGAACACCGACAATATTCAACATTGAACATCATAAATTATATATTTCTCGTAGGATGTCAGCATTAGGCATTGAGCCGATTACAGATGCTGCGTTGCCGCGGGCTATCTCAATACTAAGACGCTGCATCAGGAAATATGTAGACCGCTTTTCTCCAGTTATATCTTCAATTTTTCTACCGATTTCTCTAATGATCTGAAGGCAATTGGGTCCGAAACCGCCTAGCGTTTTAAATGCCATGGGTGATACAATGTAATTATGTTTGAACGATTGATATTTGGTTCGCTTGCGTTCTTCTGCCTGTTTCGCTAATTTCCTAGGGGCTACAAGGGCTGTTCGAGTATTTGATTTTGCGAAAACATCTGAACATGTCACGTCCCATATCATCGCTCGACCTCTCGACCATGGTATCAACGTAATCCCGTCTGGACGTTTTCTGTCTTCATCAAAACAGGTCCCATTCGGTTCTAATTCAGATAGAATTTCAGCTAATGCCAAAGCCCGCTTGACTGTGTCGTTGAGAGCATGATGACGCGAAAGACGCCCCGAACTGAAAGGACAACTAAGGCCATGAGTCCCCGAGCCATCAACATGTGCTCCACTGCGTGTACAACAGCCTCTGCCCCCTTTGGAATCCTAAAACCAACTTGTTGCAACTGGGCGGATCCCACCATCTTTTTTTTTGAAACCAATAAGACTAGCTCCGTGTAACCAACAACAAACTTCTTGTGGAACTGATCCTCTGCGCATCATGTCGACTAGTTTCGCGAGGCTATTCAGAAGTTGAGAGCCGTGTTCACCATTTCGATCATTTATCATATCTTTCAAATGTTGTGGAGTTATACCATCTAGACCTCCTGATGATCCGCAAGGGAAACTTCTAATAGCTATTTATACTTGTTCAACAGTAGTTGGTGGATCAAACTCGAATGTTTCTTCTGTTGAATCGAAACTAGAGGAATTGGGATCTGTTCTGATAGGTGGATGTTTTTCTCTGAGAGAAATGAAAGAATCTTGATCGAAAGGTGCCAATCCTTCTTCAGAGGTCAAAATACGTATGGCTCCTCGAACAATACATTCTGCAATTTTAGTATCAATAATTTTCTTCAACGCTTCTCTGTTATTTTTATTTCTATATTGGACATACATTTTTTCTCCACTTCTATATAGTGGTGTGTCTGATATCATGTAATTTTCTAGATTCTTCTTGATAAGTATGGTCAGGGATACTTTCCGTGTCTCTCGAGTATCGCCTGGCAATCCCAAAACTCCATATGCAAATTTTGTTAATTTTTCCCAACTCACAATATCATTATTTTTAACGACTTCTTCGATACAATGAGACAAATTTTTAAATATAACATTTCGAGCACCTTTTGGTATACGTCGCATTATTTTGATATTCCGTTTTGCTTGTGATAAGTAGGTAACCAATTGGGTAAAGGTAAAGAATACGGGTTCAGCTGGGATTTTGATAACATTTTTACAGACGTTTTAGAACATCGTAAAAACACTTGAGCAATCGAAATTTTGGCGCGGAAAGAGCATTTTCTATTTTTTTCTTGATAAAACATGTGTGGGAACTTACTTTTGAGAGACACAATTACAAACCGTTGGACGGAGTTCAAACGTATTTTTCATTTCAAACCCATTGTCTTGAACTTAAAACACTTCTATCCAACCATATGGAGTAATTCATAGTACCTAATAAACTTAAAAAAATTTATTTGCCGAAAAATTGCGAAATTCGCGAGGATACAACTTTTATTCAGTTCAATATGAAGTACAGCAGCAATATTAAAGAATTCTTATTAAATAAATCATCCTGAATGGGTAAATGTCACCTAGGCATACAAATGCCTGTATTGTGCTTTTTTACTCATTCATGGAAGAATACGAACAAGTATTCATGGAAATTTAAGTTAAACTACAAGCAAGTAAAAAATTTATCAAATTCTCAATCGAGTATATTAAAGGTTTCTGTCATTAACATTCAAAATAACTTTTGAATGTCAAATGTCAAATCCGCAAGATCTAATTTGCGAAATGTTGGCCAATCTCACCCGCTTCGCTCGCATGGTCTATTTTGAGTTATAGTTCTCATTTCAAATTGTAACATAGGTTTGTGGAATTAACAGAATTGTTGACTATTTAGGAAAAGCCGCGCGTTCGGCCGACATTTCGCAAATCCGCGCGCGCGGATTTGCGAAATGTCGGCCGAACGCGCTCGCTTCGCTCGCATATAGTCTATTTTGTTTTATTGTTCTTATTTCAAATTGTAACATTGGTTTGTGTAATTAACAACATTGTTGACCAGTTGGAAAACCAGTGCGTTCGGCCGACATTCGGCAAATCCGCGCGTGCGGATTTGCCGAATGTCGGCCGAACGCATTGTCTATTTTATGTCATAGTTCTCATTTAAAATTATATCATAGGTTCGTGTAAGATGAATTGACAGAATTGTTGACCAGTTAGGAAAAGCCGCGCGTTCGGCCGACATTTCGCAAATCCGCGCGCGCGGATTTGCGAAATGTCGGTCGAACGCGCTCGCTTTTTGTCTATTTTATATAATAGCTCCTATTTCAAATCAGATTATAGATTGGGGAAGATATGAATATATGAAGTAAACCTGTAATGAAAATGTGCGCATTCTTCCCCTATTCCAAACCCTTTTATTTTCATCTCAACACATTAATTTCCTATATACTTATTCGCCCGTTATATGCCATTTTCTGTGAGACATTTAAAAATTCGCCACAAATAATTTGATCTAAAGAAATTTCACACCCTAAAATATTTTTCATAACAATCCAGATACGTACCTAGCTACCAACAAAAACGCATATTCCTGCTAACAAACAAAAACTAATCATTATCAATGTCTTTCTTTGAATCGACAATGAATGTTGTGCGTTTATTGAAAATAGAGAAAAGCTATGAATTTTTCCATCTCTGTTGCTCTGTCATTGTTCTCTATGATGATAACGAGTCTTGACATTTAAAATTCCCGCCATTATAGGGACCAATCACAAGGCGAATCCCCTAGCAACAAGGGTGGAAAAAAATTAAGAACTTGTGTTTTTTTATCAGAGTCTAAGAGCAAGAGTTCCAATCGACCAGACTTCATATGGCAATTTGCATGGGCTATTCAGAACGATGGTACACTGGATTTGTCTAATTTGGAATATTAATCCAAATTCGAATGGTTATTCTGTATACATAAGGTTAGGTTAGGTTGGGTTAAAGTTGGATAATAATTTACGCATGTTCTAATTGGTCCATGCGGATCAGTCTGGTCGATTAGAACTTTTGCGGTACTGAGTTTCGTTCATATCCTCGCGAATTTCGCAATTTCTATACGAATGAAATGGTTGACAACAATGAATGGTCCGGCATGACTGACAGCCATTTTATTCCCAGAAAAATTGTGAAATTCGCGAGGGTATGAACAAGCCTTTAGACTATCAGAAATCTCTATTGGCAACGTCGCAGTTCCAATTTATTTACTTGTCAACAAATTATAAATTAATTAAAAGTAGCTTTTTCAACCTTTTCCATACTATTCGAAGCTCTTTCTTCTAATGAATTGATACTTCTGTATATGTAGAAAGTGTTATCAATACAACATAGTTCAATAACATTGAAAAAATAGGTAAAGTAACCCATGCAACAAATTGAATTTGTTTGTCTTGAAAGTGAGTATCCACATTTATTTTTTCAAAAATAAAATAGAAAAATGTGTTTCCGCGCCAAAATTTATTTATTTTTATTCATTTTATCGTGTTTTAGAGCATCTGTAAATTTTTTTTCAAAATCCCAGCTGGACCCATATTCTTTACTTTTTCCAATGATCTGCAATAATGTAAGTGTTGTTTCACTCTTTTATATAGTCCATTGCATTTTGGGCAAGCTGTGTATTTTTTTTTTCGCTATTTGATTTCTTTTCATTCTTTTTAATTTATGAATTTTTATTATTATTTTCTTCTATACCTTGTTTTTTTTTATTTCTTTTTGTTGGCTTCTCGAAAGTGTTTTGGTTTTCCCATGATCAATGCAAGTCTGGTTCTTCTGAAAATGTTCCCAACACAGCAAAGCAATACAACGATGACATGCACTGAAAATATCTTCAAAACAGTCCTTCACTTCGCAACAAGCGACTTGTTCTGAATTTGCCTATATTATTTATGATCGAATCTGACAAAACTGTACAATTCGAAAGTTGACAAATGTTATCGTGTATTAAAAGGATATGTGAATTTTTCCCACAAAGGGAGATCAGCCGACGAAATACAACTCCTCGAAGGAAATCTTCAGAAATACAGTCCACAGCACGAACTCTAATTTCAAATTGAATTGATAGGTGTTTTTAAGCCAGCAAGAGCACTGTACTAAATAGCACTGTCAGTCATAAAGTTTGCTGCGGTCTTGAAAATAACTATTTTCCCTACTTCCAGTTGCCCGAATAATATAAAATAGTTTTGGAAAAACTAATGGAACACGCTCTAATAGCAATATGAACCAAAAAACTAAAAAACAATCTGAGAAAGTTTACTTTTATTTAAAAAAAGCGTGGACTGTACACGGTAACTTATACAGGCCCATTGATTCATTTGCCCTTCTATAAACTTCCATATATTTTCTTGAAATAACATTTTTTTTCAGATTGTGGAAGGTTAAAATACCCAAAAAACATCATAATATTTACATCATATTTCAATAACCACATTTTCCAAATTTTTGAAAGACTTTGCTATGCATGAGTCGAATGGAAAATAATTGGAATGGATATAAATATGTTTCTCGTAGAGCAATTGTTTTTCTACAACCTCATTTGAGCAATATAAGTCACGTATTTGTCGGAGTACCTCGTAAAATGTGTTAACTACTACTTTACCTAATTTACTCTTCTGTGCCAACTTAATGGCATTGGTGTCATCGTCAAGGAGTTACTTATCCTCTTGGTGAATTATGGAACATGTGCCGTTTTCCAAACATAAACTCGCGTGACTTTTACAAACGTATGAGGAATCAAATCGAATCATTTTTACTTTGTCCACGACTATTGTATAAAATATTCATAATGCATGTGTTTCTTCAAGAATTACGATATCCATTAATCACTAGTGATTAATGAAATCATTATTCACTACCATCAATATGACAATAGCTATTTGTGTGTTTAGAGCGCAAAGTGATTGATTGCCGCTCGACAAAAAGAGTTGCGACAATCTTTAGAGAGCGGCAATGACACTTTGAACTCGAAACACACACATGATTTTTTCTACAAACGCAGCTCTTAGATATAAAAACGATCGACACTTCATTTAAAATAGACACATATTACCTATGAGAAAATCCCAAATTCAAAAGATATCCAAATATCCAATAATTTACTTCTCTAACAAAAGGAAAAAAGGGAAATAAATTGCCTGAAAAAAAAAATAATAACCGTACTCCGAGATCGAAGCCAGTTTGGTAGGCCGAATCTCTAACCTTGATACCACCGCAGTTCCTAAGAAGGCTCGTTTATGAATAACATCAATAAAAGTTCAGACTTATTACCTTCAATCAATTTTGAACATTGTGTTACTACAAATATCACTATTAATATTAATGAATAGTTGAATTTGTTTTCAATTAGTTATAATACAAATTCCATGTTACTCACATATAGAGATAAAAATTAAAAGTATTATTTATCGGTCGTGGACAAAGTATAATATTCTACTTGCATAGTATGGCTATTATTCACTTGGATGATTAATCAATGTTTACTGAAAGGAGTTTTCCCAAGTTCACTCAAATCAACAGTCATATCACCATTACACAAAGCCAAAAATAAACTGGAGATGACCAATTACAGGCCAATATCCCTAATCACCAATATTGCTAAGGTTTTTGAGAAAATATTGAAAATGAGAATAATTAGTTTTTTGAAAAAGTATAATATTTTGTCTCCGAAGCAGTTTGGTTTCAGGGAAGATATGTCGACACAAGATGCCATAATACATCTCACTACAAAAATATATAAATCATTGGACATAGGAAAACCTGCACTTACAGTTTTCATCGACTTACAGAAGGCATTCGATACAGTCGATCATATCCAATTAATGGAGGTTTTGGAAAATATTGGTTTTCGTGGTACTCCATTACACCTGATGAAAGATTATTTATCAAATCGCAATCAACGGGTTAAACTGAACGAAGTTTTGAGTGACACTAAAATTCTAAAATGTGGTGTACCACAGGGCACTGTATTGGGACCAATACTGTTCATCATTTACTTGAATAATTTATTCAATCTTCACACTAGCGCTGATATTGTTAGTTTTGCCGATGATACGGCGTTATTTTTTAGCGCAGACACATGGGAAATATTGAAAACTACAGCAGAAAGGGAACTAGGTAAAGTTATACATTTTTTTTGGAAATAAACTCCTTTCAGTAAATTTCAGTAAAACTTACTTTGTACCTTTCGCTTGTCTAGCATCAAGCTTACCTGATTTCAATCGTTTAACAATTCCGAACAATAGCTGCTCCTGTGAAAAAATTGAAATTGAAAGCATTAACCAAATAAAATATTTAGGTGTATACTTGGATTCACACCTAAAATGGAATATGCACATTACTTTAGTTATAAAAATATATATTATATAATTTAGGGATTAATAAACCAAGGGAAAAAATTATTTGAGAATAAACATTATTATTATTATTATTATTATTATTATTATTATTATTATTATTATTATTATTATTATCATTATTATTATTATTATTATTATTATTATTATTATTATTATTATTATTATTATTATTATTATTATTATTATTATTATTATTATTATTATTATTATTATTATTATTATTATTATTATTATTATTATTATTATTATTATTATTATTATTATTATTATTATTATTTACGACACTTGTGCCGTAAAATTCATCCACGTGAATAATAGCCACAATAATGTGCTCGTTGAATAATATACTATTATTACTGGTATGTCTAAACCACTCTGTGTAAAGTGCTGGCTCGCATAATTTTCTCGAAGATGTCTGAGGGCTGTTCGTAAGGGTAGAAAGAAAAAATTAATTTTTAGCGAAAAATATAAAAAAATAAATAGTGAATTTGAATTTTTTCAGGTATATAAAATCCTTTATTTTAGTCCATTTGGGTACATTTTGCCACATTTGGTATCCTACTTTCTCAAAATATGTACAGTGTGACCCATTCAAGATGGAAGCACCCTTATAAAATCTACAGTGTGTCCCACTTTGAGCAGCCACACCCTCATATTTCGTTGAGCATGAAATAATTCGAAATATTCTTTGACTCTAGTTGTGGTACTCGGAAATACCTACCTTTGTGTTTACGTAACCTTTGTATATCCATTTTGCACGGCTAACTACGACCAAATAAAAAGTGAAAAATTGGGAAAAACATACTAGGCATTTTTTATCGCAAAAATAACACCAGATTCTGTTTCAGAACATCTTAAAACCCCCAAATCTCAATGCTTGAATCATTTGAATATATAGGGTATCATTCATTCTGATCAGAGTTAGCCTTGGAAAAGTGATATTTGGCTATTTTTCAAAGTATTAATTAAAGATTTTTGGGAATTCTGTGACAAGAGAAGACATTTTGGAAATTTGGAAGCATTATTTATGGATTAGAGTTGATAATGCTACCAGCTACAGATGATACCCTGTATATTCAAATGATTCAAGCATTGAGATTTGGGGGTTTTAAGGTGTTCTGAAACAGAATCTGGTGTTATTTTTGCGATAAAAAAATGGCTAGCATGTTTTTCCCAATTTTCACTTTTCATTTGTTCGTAGTTAACCGTGGAAAATGGATATACAAAGGTTCCGTAAACATAAGGGTAGGTATTTTCGAGTACTACAACTTGAGTCAAAGAAAATTTCGAATTATTTCATGCTCAACGAAATATGAGGGTGTGGCTGCTCAAAGTGGGACACACTGCTGATTAAAATTGCATCGTTTAATTAGATACTAAATATGTATTCAAAGAATAAAAAGGTCAATATGTTGTTGATATTCGGAGAGTGCAACAGAAATTGTAGACAGGCTGAACAATTGTAAGTCGAAAGTCGCCATCCGCCTAATAATTATTTCGCTAGAGTAGAAGAGCAGTTCAGAAGAGAACCAGAAAATCAAAACAATCTTCAATACATTGTCGACGAGGAAATGGAAGTAAATGTTTTGGCCATAGTACATGCAGATCCGACGATATCACTGAGATAAATTGTGGACGAAATCGGAGTGAATCGAGAGACCGCTAGAAGAGTTTTGAAAAGAACTGCTCTGAACTGCTATTCTACTCTAGCGAAATAATTATCAGGTGGATGGCGTCTTTCCGGAAATCTTTCGACATACAATTGTTCAGCCTGTCTACAATTTCTCTTGCACTCTCCGAATATCAACAACATTTCGACCTTTTCGTTCTTTGAATACATATTTAGTATCTAATTAAACGATGCAATTTCAATCAGCATAAACTGACGGAGATAATCATTGCAATCAAATGATGTTTACCTGTCAAACACAAAACATTTTTTGTACACCGCCTACTAGGCAAAATATTATTGCAAATATCTAGACTAATAGACTTGTGAATTGGTGGATCAGGGGAACAATTTTAATTTTATGTTTCCAAATGGAAAGATCATGATATGGCTACATGGCTAAAGAGAAAGGCAGATAGTTTCTTCACAAGTAGCCAAATTGAAAAAAATATGTTCCTATCTCAGTTTTCGCAATATCGTGAGTTATTTTCAGATGTTTTTTCTTTTTATTAAAGAAATTATTGACAATTTGTAGGAAGTGATCAGGTATGGAAAAAACTGAAATTAAATCGTTCAACTCATACTCTTTGGTTTTCCAAGCCTACCAAGCATCGAAAGATTATCGAATTCGGGAAACAGGCAACTTGATGTTTTTCAATAAAATGCAATTCATCTGCGAATTATGAAACGAATGCCATTTTGTGATACACGGTTGAAATTTTGGTAAAAATAGTTTTAAAATGTTTTTTATTTATTTTTGCCCTAAAAAAATAAGAAAAGTTTGCCCTGAAAATGAAGACTCACGAAATTTAGTGTCCTACATTATAGGAAACGAAACATTTTTCAGTTATCTAATTGTCAATATGAGCAGGTGAAATGAAATAAATGTAGAATGCAGACGCAGCTAAACTATGTAGAAAAAAATCCTATTAACATTCTGTTGGCGTAATAAATAAATCATTCCGTTGTATATAAAAGTTGATTTATTATTGTTATACATTGTTGAACGATATTCATAATTGGATTATATTATTTAAGTAGTCTCTCAAGTCTAATTTCAATGGAAATTGCACTGTATTGCATGGAAAAATCGCTTAGGAATAAATACATGCGGGTTCTTCCTATTAGCACGTCAGCTACAATGTATCGTATAATTATGTTTATCAAACAAACAAAGTAACTCACGATACCTTGCCATGCGATAATTTCTATAAATAAAACACGCGATTGGAAAATCCTTCTGGTTCGTTTCAGTTTCTAGAAACTTAATGTAAAGTTCCACGTTTACGAAAACAACAACCGAAACTACCCAAAATCGTATGAAATTGATTATTTCCTAAAACACAGTCACAGTAAAAATGTGGCATTTTGAAAGTTAGTTTTCCAATTTCAAATGTTGAAATTATATTCAGAATACTGACATACGAAGGAATGTGTAGTAAAGAGATTGAAATTTCGCCAAAAGTTTTCCAAATGAAGACAGAAGCTTAAATGCATAGGAAACGATGAGTCAAATTGCAATGCTGTAAATCTTGAAATCTCAGCATTAAATTTCAATTTGAACTAATTATCAAATAAAACAGACTTTGCAGAATTTTTTATTTTATTAATGAATTTTTTCTAATGATCTGTGAACATAAATACTGTCAACGAAATTATGTATACCATGCTGGAAATTCTGGATGATTTTGGATTTGGAGGTGAAAAATTAGACTCAAAATAGACATCAAGCTGTTGCGATTAGGAAAGATGGCAGGTCATTCGTATTAGGAAAAAAATTATTCAAGCGAGGCGTGCCACAGAGATCAATCTTAAGGCCCCTCCTCTTTCTTCTGTATATAAATTCCCTTCCACCTGTTCTCTCCAGCTCAAACTGCCAAACTTTTTAATAATTATCAAAGATCTTGCTGACTCATCATCAAGTTTATTAACCCTGCGTTACATACGTGGGGTGTGATGGACCCCAGCCGCCGAATATCGCTTTTAAAATATGCCAAACGTAAACTTATGCGTAAGCCCCTCCTAATAGCTTCCAAAATATGTCTGTATCATCGAATTCAGGCATTTCCGCAGTATCTTGTAGACACTGAGTTAAGTTATAGGGAACTTAAGTGCTTTGGGGTGTGATTACTTGCCAAACTTGCATGGCTCAGACAGCGATTAATTTTTTTCCTTTCTGTTTTTCAATCTGCAATTATTTTCTTTGTATTTCATCATTAGTTTCCGAATGTTCATTCTGGGGTGAGATGTTCATTTATCTCACATGATTTTTTTTGTCGCGGTGTGTTTTTTGGTACATGAAAAACTAGCCTTTTTCAGTTTATATCAGATTTCTTGAAATAAAGCCTATTCGATTATTCCTTGCGTGTTTTTATTGTTCCGAAATGATCCTCTGATACTATGGAACAACGTAATATCAGAAAAAGATAAAAAAAATACGATTTTTCAGGAAATGGGGTTTGTCACACCCCACGTATGTACTGATGCAACAATTATCCACGTGTGTAACGCAGGGTTAATCAAAATGAGCGGGTGGTGCACAAATAACTCTCTAAATTTGAATGATGATGAAAATAGACTTATACTATTTTGGACATGTCCAGTCAATCATCACATATGAAATACTTTTTTGGGATTCCAGTTCAAACGCAAGTAATAGTTATTTTTGTATCTAGTGCGCGAAATGCTACTTTGGTGATCGAGAACTGATTTTGAAATAGTCGAGATTACCAAAGTATTTCGCGCATGAGATGCAAACAAAATTTTTTCTACAAACGTCAATAATATTGTTCTAAAATAAGTAATAACTATGAAAAATAGTATTGAACTGGCTTAAATAATTTTTCCAAATCAAGTAATTACTGTAACTATGGAAATAAAATGGCATTTGTTGACAATTATTTCAAAGTGACAGTTCTTGATAATTATTTTGGAGTGACTTTTTATTCGCGTCAATTTCGTGCGTGATATTTATTATTGTAAAAGAATGGAAATTTCGAGCGACGATGAACTAAGCAGTACCCCACCTAACTTGATAGATGCGGCCAATTCCGTAATTTCCAACATTTTACCGGAGAAATCGAGGCGGCAGTATGAAAATGCATATCAGCAATTTAAAGAGTGGTGTGAAGCAAATAAAGCCAGAAAAATATCTCTCACAATTTGAAAGCCTTAATTATTGTTCTACATTAATAAATAAACGATTTCTTGTTTTTTGCTTGATTGAGGAGTTGAGGACCATATAGGTTAGAATATGAAAATCCCATATAGTTTACATGCAGTGTGCGAAATATATTTCGCACATTACTTCGCGCACGGTGTCATGGTAACGAATGAAAATGAAAAAAAGTGCCACTTCGCATACTGTTGTCAATGCGCGAACCTTGTCATTTTTTGACGTTTGTAGAAAAAATATTTATATTACAAGAACGAATATTGAGATGTGTTCTTGGTCTTGATTATTATAATACCTCCTGCAGGTCATATTTTGCAAATCATGGGTTATCAACAGCACCTTCCTTATATTTTTTCTGTGGATATTTTCGTAAAAACAAGCACCAATACCTACTTGTTCTCAACAATTGCAGATGGATATTCCACCGAAATGAACATGTGAACTCGTAACCGGAAATATCTTAGGAATATTATTATTATTTTAATATAGAAACACATCAATTTCGCATTGGTTGGTGGCACTTTTGTTTTTATAAGAAATTCGGTATTCCTGTGATTTTTATCAAATTATTATCAATAAAAGTAATTATAAAGTGTTGTGCAAGTTCTTAAAAATATATTTTTCTACAAACGTCAAAAAATGACAAGGTTCTCGCATTGACAACAGTATGCGAAGTGGCACTTTTTTTCATTTTCATTCGTTACCATGACACCGTGCGCGAAGTAATGTGCGAAATATATTTCGCACACTGCATGTAAACTATATGGGATTTTCATATTCTAACCTATATGGTCCTCAACTCCTCAATCAAGCAAAAAACAAGAAATCGTTTATTTATTAATGTAGAACAATAATTAAGGCTTTCAAATTGTGAGAGATATTTTTCTGGCTTTATTTGCTTCAGAACACCACTCTTTAAATTGCTGATATGCATTTTCATACTGCCTCCTCGATTTCTACGGTAAATGGTTGGAAATTACGGAATTGGCCGCATCTGTCAAGTTAGGTGGGGTACTGCTTAGTTCATCGTAGCTCGAAATTTCCATTCTTTTACAATAATAAATATCACGCACGAAATTGACGCGAATAAAAAGACACTCCAAAATAATTATCAAGAACTGTCACTTTGAAATAATTGTCAACAAATGCCATTTTATTTCCATGTTACAGTAATTACTTGATTTGGAAAAATTATTTAAGCCAGTTCAATACTATTTTTCATAGTTATTACTTATTTTAGAACAATATTTTTGACGTTTGTAGAAAAAATTTTGTTTGCATCTCATGCGCGAAATACTTTGGTAATCTCGACTATTTTTTTTAACTCGGCTGCGCCTCGTTAAAAAAAATCAGTTCTCGATCACCAAAGTAGCATTTCGCGCACTAGATACAAAAATAACTATTTTTATAAATGTATGCAGGTAATCTACAGATGCCTCAAACGAATTGGACATTTTCTTTCCACAGTTTTCAGTATTTCTAAATTATTCAAACTCTCAGTTTGTGGAGATTTCACCACTTTTGTAGAAGTTTAAGCTGTAAAATGCTCTTTCTAGATATCATCTATAAATACTGAATACAGGCATTTACACAACAAAAAATTACTTTAGTTCATTCTCCAACGATTACGTAGTTGGAGGCAACATAACATTTAGACTTCAAAATTTGAATCATGACTTTCAGATCACCATTGACAGATCATCAATTCCAACTTAGTTTCAAATACTAAAAAATGCGGTTCTTGGAAATGTGGAGTTTTGACGAAGCATTTGAAAACTGATACAAAAGAATGATTGCTTGCTACATAGAACTTAAAAGATAAGGTCTTGTCATCGAATGAATAGAGGACTTCGGATAAGGATTCAGTCATGCCACCACACAACTTTTGGCTTTAAAACTACTGGCACGTTTTTCGGCAAGTTTTCTTCATGTCAGGGTTCCTGGCAGCCTCAGGATCCCCGTAATATGATTGAAATTGTTTATAACGACGGGAATATTGAGATTTTCCATAAAATACTAAACCCTAGGGACTTTAATTTTTTTAGGGATTTTTCTCACAAAATGGCGCTAATTTCAAAATATATCATTTTCCTGAATTTAAAAAAAATTTGCGTATTTCACGTTTCCTAGTTGCCAAATAGTTGATCGATCTAGAAAATATTCTGAGTGGTAACTTTCACAGACAAACAAACCTTATTACCTTTCTGATTAAAATGCTCTTGGCCTGAATACTTTGAGGTTACATCATAGAATTTGTATTTTGTTTGTTTTGTGGGTATGTGTTACATTTTAATCATAACTGTTAAAAATGTTGAATATCATTTCTACTTTTGAACTTTTTCATGGAACGAATGTGCACTGACAAAGAAATAACCCTACCGCATTTGCCAGCTAGCATGCTACCAAGTACCAGTTAGCAAATTAGCCAGTAAGCAAATGCTACGGGCTACGCGTCTGGGGGGCCTCGCGCCTGTGCGCAAAGTAAAAAAAAACTATCAAGAAAGATATGTTTTTTATACCACCTACAGAAAATGAATAAAGTTAGAAATGGGAATAATAACTATAGCGTGGAATGAAATTCTAGAACACTTGCAATCGACTAACACTTCGTTGCAGTCGTCCGATCAAGATCTTAACACGAGATAGGTACGCTCTTTATAAATCATTACAAGGCTACTTCCAAGCAATACGATGCAAATGTTCAGATATAGAGGCAAAAGCCAAAGCCCTAATTGGCTGTGAAGAATATCAGCAATCGACAAGAAAACCCAAGCAAAATACAAACTACGACCATTTCAGCAGCAGCTCTACTCACAGACCTCATAAAAGAATGCTCTACTACACTCGAAGAAGTTGTAGAACATCAAACACCTGGACAACGTTTTGAAATTCATGTTTTTATTGTTGTAATTGTCTGCATTAGCTAAATGCATGGAAGCTTACCATCAAGTGACTAGAGTGTATTTGGAATATTTCGGCAGAAAAGATCTTAAAAAGAACTATCGTCAATTATTTCCTAGACGATGTGGAAGACAGTCTGGGCAATGAACTGGTGCAGTTTGCGAAGCTGCTGAAAACAGATGTGGCTGCTGATATTGACAGCAGAAAGAAAAAGCGCGAGGCTCAAGAACTTCAAGTTTATAAACTGTTGACATAAAATTCATTGGAATCGTGTTTCCCAAATGTTGGAATAGTGTTTCGCATTCACTTGATTTTGATAATCACCAACTACAGCGGAGAATGTTCTTTTTCAACGTTAAGGCGTTTTAAAAATGTGTTAAGGAGCACAATGGGACACGAACATCAAACGACCTCAATATAATGAACATAGAATGTGAATAACTTAGAAATATTGATTTGACGACTGTTATCTCCAAATTTGCTCGGATTAAATCACGGAAAGTCTTTTTGTAAATGTGCTGTTTTATTTTATATTCTATACTTTAATACTTAATGCAAATCAAGGGCCTCTTGTTCACATTTGCTACGGAACCCACGGTGGCTTTATCCGGCAGTTCCTAGACTACACAATACCTCTTTCAATAACAAAACTCTAGCTCTACTTTTGAATATAGCGCCATTTTGAAAGAAAAATCCCTAAAAAAAATTAAAGTCCCTAGTGTTTTGTATTTTATGGAAACTCTCAATATTTCCGTCGTTATGAACAATTTCAATCATATTACGGGGTTCCTGAGGGTGCCAGGAACCCTGACATGAAGAAAAAATGCCGAAACGTGCCAGTAGTTTTAAAGCCAAAAGTTGTGTGGTGGCATCACTGAATCCTTATCCGAAGTCCTCTATTGAATAATAAAAGAAGGCAGTTCAAGGTACAATGTCCAATGAAATGAAAAACATTATTATAAAAGTAAAAGAGTGAAATCACATTGTAAAAATTAACAAACCAATATTTTTTAACTGTGTCTACACCTTTCTGTTTGGTTTAAAACAACCTATAAAATCAAACCTAATCTGAAATCAATTCTATTATAAAGTAGGTAACTGACAACAAAAAAAAATTAATTGAATTTTATACTATCATAGCGCACGAAAAGGGCATATCAGTAAAAACACCAGAGGACAAGATATTGTTCGATGTTGTCATGTTTTCTAAGACTTTTCAACATTAGCTACATCAGTCTTTCAAAGTTGAAGGGGTATTACCTAAACCAAATGGTGAATTTTTATTTGACAGTAGTCACTGAATGTGCCCGATTTGAATGCTGTATTCGCGATATTGAATATTAGGAACTAGAAAGTGTACAATTCAAGGATTACCTCCATTTCATATTAGTTTCAGTTACTCAATTTGAACCATTCATCATATTGAAATACCAGTACATCTTAATCAATCATTTACTATTTTTCAGACTTTCCACACTGGCTGTGCATCCAGCACAGAAATATTGTAGCAGAAATTGCAAGTTGAACCTGTTCAAATACATTTCAACGGGGTATTCACCACTGGAAGATGCTGATTCTGTCGTAACTCTGGAGATTGTAGGAAGTATGTGCAATATTTTCATGATTATGCGAAAATGGAAAATTAGCAGGGAAAACACCCTCAAAATTGATTTAATTATCGCGAATTAATTGGCAATTTTTGTTGGAAACTTCATTCTCAAAATTAGAGGTTTCATCGGCTGATATAGATATTTGACAGAAAAATACAAAGAAAAGTTAAACAATTGCAGTTACCTTCAACTCATTTACCTCTTTTTGAAGAATTTAAATATGAATTCTATTTATTTCATACGATATTCATCTAACAGGTGAGACGCAGTGTATTTCATATAGAAACAGATTCATTTATTTGATATTCTCAACCTTTCATTTTAAACTTCAAAACTTTGACCAGCTCAGTTGAACCCATCGGAAATAATACTTTATTTGACTGCAACAATTTTTTTGTTCACTTTGTATCATTTGGTAAGTAATAACTTAGTAATAATAAAAGTTTGTATGCATTAAAATGTCTTGGTATCGTATTTGCAAAAATCAACCGTACAGTATCAGAATGTGCGTTTTCACTTTACAAACCGGTTTTCATTCTCTCCAATAGCAACAAATTCATGTGAATTTTATTCCAATTTTATGCAACTCGATTTGCGTAGGATTGCTATCAATGATGGCAGCTTGCATAATACTTAAACCGTGCAGAGCCGTTGCTGGGTTGATTGGTGGTGTTTTTGAGAGGAAGAAACAAATTTTTATTTTGAATAGAGTGTTTTCTGATTGAACACATGTTGTTGGCGATTCAAATTAAACAAAATTGATCAAAATTATAATTTTCAAGATTTGTACTATTTTCCCCCCCAAACGATGTTTTGAAAATAACAGTTTTCCCTTCTATCGGCTTTTTTCTGCGTTTCCCTCTGCTAGCGAGACTTCTGCGGCAAAAACTTAATTAGCCTAACCTAAGGATTCCCATAACTCTTCACAAAAATCTAACAGGCGAGATAAATTAAACTTTGCTTATGTAAAAGTATGAAGAAACATTTTTTCCTCTCCGGGAGAAATAGAACATACTTTTTCTCTTATTTAGAGGTAGTAGAAAATGGCTATTTCAGCAGAATAATAAAAATATATACTGAGTATGCAAACGTTTCAAATTACATTGAAAAATCACCTTCTATGAAAACTCTTATAATTAATAACCAAAATGTAGATTTTCTATGAGTATTATGCAAAAAATCACGTAATTCGTGATATTTTCATGGGTTCCAAAAACCCCAATATTATAACTAGTTTAATTATAGATTTTTGGCGTGTGAATGAAATAGTATATTATTCAACGGGCATATTATGGTGGCTGTTACTCACGCGGATGAAGTTTCTGACCGAAGAAGATACTGAATCTTGCAAATCGACTAATTTCAAACATAATTTTTAAATAAAAAATACCCCATTTTCGACTCTTTTTTCACTCTAATCAACTTATATTCCACAATTACAAACAACAAAACCAAAAATTTTACACAAAAAACAACAAATTGTTGACGTTTCAAAATGAATTTGTTCTGTCCTGACGTTTAATGGCAAGTTCTGTTTTATCTTGAACAAAATCAAACTGCTATTCAAAATAATTTCCATCGTAGATGTCACACTGAAGTATGACTGACCAGTGAATTATGATCTCATTATCCACTAGTGATAGATAGATAGATAAATATACTTTATTGTCTAAATGAAAACATTTGTCGACAAAGGCAAAACCACCACACTGTCAATTCTTTACATGCTGAGAACTCTCCCATAAAGATAAAACTAATTGAAATTTTAAAGTTACAAAAGGGACATAAACAAAATAACATGTAAAATATATTATAGTATCACAGTATACAATATCAAATACAAATCAAATCAAATAGAGAATAATATAGTGAATAATGGATATCATAATGCTTGAGGAAACTCGTGCATTATGAACACGCTCTGTTTTTTTATCGTTTTTACGCACAAAATAGAACTTCTAGTCGGCAGAAATTCCATCATGGTTGTCACATTGAAGTTTGATTGATCAGTGAATTAGGATATCATTATTAACTAGTGATTAATGGATATCATTATTTACTACCGATTAATGGATATCATAACGCTTGGGGAAACACACACATTATGAATATTTGTTCAGCAGTGCCTCCTGATTGACGCAGTCAAATACTTTGCTGAAATCCATAAAAAGATCTATAGCTATTTCTGATTTATCTAACGAGCAGATAATTCCACTGACAAAAGTGCTGATGGCAGATTCAACACTTCTTTTCTTTATAAACCCGTGATGATTCGAGGAAAGTAATTTTCTATCTGTCAAAAATCGTGAGTTTGTGATTAACTGTAGCTTCGAACACTTTTGATAGGCTGGTGCATAACGTTACAGCTCTGTAGTTGACAACAAGTGATGGATGTCCTTTTTTAAGCATCGGTATAACATTCAATATATTATATATAATTTTCAAATTATCGAGGAAATCCCTTGTGGATATATTTTTCTCAATGAATGACCGCATGTAGTCGTTTTCATAATTTATTTCGGAAGATCTGTTATAGTATCAGGACAATTACCCTCTAGACAAAAATCCCCTAGACAAAAACCCCCTTGACTAGGTTAGTTAGATTAGGTTGATTGAGTGAGCAGCAAGAAGAAAGTGTCTCTTTCGTCAGGTAATTTATCTTGTACCGTGATTTTTTAGCAGGGTTTTAATGTCCTGGGAGTTATTGTCAGAGAGTTTTTGTCAAAGGGGTAAATTTTCCCAGAAGCCTCTGTAATGTGTTAGACACACTTTCTGAGAACCTTTCCTGCTTTTAGTATTGAAGGACCTTCCACATTCAACTAGAGCCAGACCTGTAACTCTATCTACGCGACACGAGAACGAGAACATCAACCAATTCCAAACAATGTTACAAACTCTGCGTGCGTTTTGCACTGATGTCATTCCTGCTAAAATTAGAAATTGTTGATTAAATGCACCAAATGCAGACGCTGCACGAAATGTCGGGAGATTGGGCGGATAGGGATAATTTTAGAGAACAAGTCGTGGTAAATAAATTAAAATGAATGAAACAACCAGAGTCCAGATAGCGCGTAAAAATGTTCAAAACATTCGTTTGGGAATAGTTTTACGACACGAAAAGGATGCGGAAGAGTGGGTGATTGTTTACAAACATTTTAATGAGTTATAACATTTCGTGCGGGTCGGGTGTCAATTTGTCATTGGAAAGAGGCTATATAACTGTGGATTAACAACGTGATATGGCAATTAAAATCCATGATTACAAGTTGAAAGCGTCTCGAAACAAAGAGATTTGGCACTGTAAAGAAATCAGAATAAACTGAAATATTTTAAACAATACGGATACGATTTTGCCTTTGATTCAGTTTGAGTTTATTTTGTTGGTCCATAAGTTTTTTTTTCAAAAAAAGAAATTTTGCAAGTCAAAAAGGACCCCGCACATTTTCTATGTAAAATGTCTGGCAAAATTTTCAGAAGTTTTGATCTGTTATAGATCCTGGAACTCTTATGATATTATCCAATTTATAGATGGATTCGTTGTCCAGTTTTGGAGCTAAAAGGGATTAAAAAAATGCGATTTTTGCAGTTTAGGTATTGAGAATCGATTTGATTTTTATGTTCCAAGTCAAAATTAATCTTTCCTCCATTCGAATAAAAAATAATATCTTACACAGGGTTTTACATTACAGCATGGCAAGACTATGTTCATAGAATTCGATAAATATTAATAACATTATCGTGTTGTGTTTCACTCAATCCGTTAAAACCGGAGGAACTGCTAGAATTTGACAAATTTTTTGAAAAAGTATAGGTCTTCAACAGCAACATGAGGATTCATACGACTGCCTGTCCAACAGTATTCAGTTTACCATATATGGGGTGACAATTTACATGCAAACAACTGCATCTCATGAACAAAATGATTTACGAATTGTCTATAATTCTTCCTAAGAAAATAATTTCAATATAAACCCCGCATACTTATGATTGAATAGGTTTTAAAAAAATCTCTCCCGTGGAATTCATTGTGCAGGGTGTCAATTTGAAAACTTCCCACCCTTAATATCTCCCTTTCAGCAAATAAAATGAAAAATCGGAAAGATACGCCAATTTTAATTTCAACAGGGAACACTTGTAATGAATAATATTTTTTTATGAGCAGTTTTCGAAAAATAGCATTCTAAACCTACAGAAGTAATTAGAACTTGCCTACACCGAGATGTATTATTAATTGTATTGACTCTTCTTTTAATATAAATGGTTACAAGAATACGTGGCACCGTTCCAACCATTGATCAGAAATACTATACTATACGTGTGATTTTTTATTTGTTATCTATTTTCCTTTCCAAGAAAAAACTTTCAATTTGCGAAAAAGATATTTAAAACATGGGATCTACTCACGCCTATCCTATAAACTGTTCAAAATATTGTCCATTTTGCTCTAAACAATAATAAAGTCTGTTTTCGAACTCCTCTCTAGCATTTAGGAAAACTTCACCAGGAATTGACCGGCATGCTGTAATTCGTCTTTTAAGTTCGTCAATATCAGCAGGTTGTGTTTCATAAACAACGGAGTCAAGACGTCTCCAAAGAAAAAAATCTAAGTAAGTTAAATCCGGTGATTTCGGAGGCCATTCACGCCCCCCTTTTGCCAATAGATCTATCCGGGAATCACTCTTTTAACCACTATCGGAAGAGAAGAATATAATGAGTTGGAGCACCGTTCTGCTGGAACTGTGACAGGTCCTCCTGCAAAAGTACATTACCTTCTGCCTCAGTTTGATTTTCTGAAGCTCGAGAGTTATAAGACTCTTCACTCTATATACTCTTCAAGTATATCAAGTAAAGTTGAAAAATAAAAAAGCAATAATGGCTTTTCCAAGAATACCAGCCCAAACATGTGGGTGGGTGTGGTGTACGTCTTTCTCGAAAAATATGCGTGTTTTTGTCACTCCAATAGCGACAATTTTGTCTATTAACATTGCCATTCAGGAAAAATTAACATTCATCACTGAAACAAATGTTCAACAAAAGATTAGGGAAAACATTTATTCTATGAGACACGGTTTCACAAAACTCTATTCTTCTATTTATAATCATCCCCATGAAGCCCATCAACAATAATAAGTCAGGGTACCATTCGAAAGAGAATTGAACGCACATTAAAATTATGTGCCATATGACCGCCTTCCCATTTAAGAATCTAAGGGTTGAACCATGAGAGCTACAAATATTTATTGAAAGCGTTCCTCTTAAAAATAAAATTGGCATGTTTTTCGATTTCTCATATTATTTTCTGGAAGGAATTTAGAACAATACCTCGTATACTAGCTGAACTTTTGAAAAAATTTTTCTTCGTTCATGGAATATAACCCACTGGAAGTTTCTGAATTGTTAGTTTCAGTTTTTCTTTCATATTCAACAATAAAGGGCCATATTCGGGATTGTTTTATTATTATTGTTGAAATTTCCGTCAACCGATTGCACCCCTACGCGCAACCCTCAGAAATCTTCGAAAGACTTGTGTGAGCTTGCCCTCACCTTTTAACGTGTGTTGCCATGGACGATACCAATGATCATGCGTGGATTTGAACCCTCGACCTTTCGCTTCATTGGCGAACGCTCTACCTGCACGGTCACCACGGTGCATTATATTCACCGTCTAGTAAAAATCATAGTAAAAATCGCATATTCATAGAAATTTTGGAAACATATCGTTAATGCAGTATTAAGAAGTAGTTAATCTAAATTTTCATTTACATTAGATGTTTTTTTCTGTTTCAGTTCTGGCAAGAGAGAAGACAGCCAACTTATGCCCATCAACTGGAACAACTGGAACTTGAATGCGGCGACCGAAGATAGTTGATTGTGTGATAATCTTATAAATAATATTTTCTGTTATTAATAATAGTCGTTTTTTGGTCTATATTTTAGGAAATGAGGTAGTTGTCTAAGTTATATAAAAAAAAAAGGGTCGATGTCCAATTTCGCTGTTTCGAGAAAAAATATTTTCAGTATAGAATCATGCTCGTTTTGAAGAACTGTATAACATTACATGAGTCTGACTCTTTCTAACACTTATTGTTTTGTACAATTTCACAAATAATTGAATATATATCAGCTGTTTTCCTAATTTGTGGAAAATATTGGACATTGGCCGTGAGGAATCACAGAAAAAAAATTATAGTGAAATTAACTGTAATTATAGAACTTATAAAGTGCGTCGATTATAGCTCCAAGCATAATTTATAGTAGAATCTTTTATTTTTGTATAGTAACTTTTTATAGTAATCATTACTATAATATTTCATCACTCTGAATTACTACTCTGCTTAGATGAAAAATTATATATGGATTGTTGAAGAATTTTCTACAATTCAGTGTTAATTTCTTCCTCAAATTATGTTGTTGTGTTTCAATTGTATCGGTAAAAAACACCAAAGTCTGTAGAAAAGATTGACGATATGCACTAGTAACAATTATAAGTGTGCCATGCGTACTAAAGCTATAATACTATAGTAAATTTTACAAGCATTCTAGCTTAACAATTACGATTCACTGTAGCAAAAATTATTGATCTGTGGTAGAAGTCCATTGTATCTCGAAGTGGAGTGGTATAGTTAAGCGATGCAGCAAGAAAACACAAAGTCGTCTCCATAATTTAATATTACCAACTGGGTATTGTAATTCATCCATAATTATTATAAGCTGATGATGAGCCTATATAGGCTCGAAACATGTCCTTTTAACACTACGGTTTAGCTGATTGACAGTACTTGCCGTACACCATTACAATACCCAGTTGGTAATATTAAATTGTGGAGACGACTTTGTGTTTTCTTGCTGCATCGCTTAAAAATTATTGAACTATCTTTATCAAAATAAACATTATTTAGAGTAAAATTCAATACATTGAATAGTAAGTACTACTCCAATATTATATCAGTCATTACTAGGTTATTTCAGTGGAAATCTATATAATATTATAGTAGGAAATACTAGTGTTATAGTAAAAATTTCTACTTGTTGATGATGAAGAATAGTAGACTTATAGTAAATTGCACATTGTTATTATATTAAAAAAATCTATATTATTATGCTAAAAATATCTATATTATTATGGTAAAATATTCTATATTATTATGGTAAAATATTCTTCAGTATTATGGTACAAAATTCTATATTAGTATGGTAAAAAATTCTATATTACTTAGTAACGAATTTAAGATCTTTCTAGTGAAGAGTACTAGTTTATTATAGTTAAATGTGTACGAGTATCGTTCTGAATTTTGCTGTATATATCATTCAATAGGACATTGGCCTCTGATATCGGACTTTGGCCTCTGATATCGGACTTCGGCCATTTCATTTCACAGCCTATGTAACAATAATGGCCAATGTTCCTCATTTCATTGTGCAAGAATGGACATCAGCCTTCAGTATTAAATTAGTTTTGCTCATTGGAGATACCTAGGACTTTGTCTATTTTTCTACGTGAAAATTGAAGTATGTTGGGCCAAATAACTCAATTCTGCATGATGTGGACATTGGCCCTTTTTCTTCCAAGGCACAGATATCATCACCGTAGATTGTAGATGAATACATGTTGTCTATCAAAAATGTTCATCAAATGATAACCCAAATAACCTGGAATCAAGACGTTTTTACTGGAGAGGTACACTCTTGAAATTAAATAGTTATTTTTGTATCTAGTACGCGAAATGCTACTTTGGTGATCGAGAACTGATTTTTTTTTAACGAGGCGCAGCCGAGTTAAAAAAAAATAGTCGAGATTACCAAAGTATTTCGCGCATGAGATGCAAACAAAATTTTTTCTACAAACGTCAAAAATATTGTTCTAAAATAAGTAATAACTATGAAAAATAGTATTGAACTGGCATAAATAATTTTTCCAAATCAAGTAATTACTGTAACTATGGAAATAAAATGGCATTTGTTGACAATTATTTCAAAGAGACAGTTCTTGATAATTATTTTGGAGTGACTTTATTCGCGTCAATTTCGTGCGTGATATTTATTATTGTAAAAGAATGGAAATTTCGAGCGACGATGAACTAAGCAGTACCCCACCTAACTTGATAGATGCGGCCAATTCCGTAATTTCCAACCTTTTACCGGAGAAATCGAGGCGGCAGTATGAAAATGCATATCAGCAATTTAAAGAGTGGTGTGAAGCAAATAAAGCCAGAAAAATATCTCTCACAATTTGAAAGCCTTAATTATTGTTCTACATTAATAAATAAACGATTTCTTGTTTTTTGCTTGATTGAGGAGTTGAGGGCCATATAGGTTAGAATATGAAAATCCCATATAGTTTACATGCAGTGTGCGAAATATATTTCGCACATTACTTCGCGCACGGTGTCATGGTAACGAATGAAAATGAAAAAAAGTGCCACTTCGCATACTGTTGTCAATGCGCGAACCTTGTCATTTTTTGACGTTTGTAGAAAAATGTATTTTAAAATTCCAATGGAAGTTAAGTCTATTAGTAGTACTTAGTGTCAATATTTGAGATGGAAGAATCTTGAGTAATGGAATTAATACTTTTTTTTCGAACAAAATGTATTGGTCGATATAATCAAATTACCTACGAAAAATATTTTCCCAATGAAGGATATAAAAATTCTTCTTTCTTGCAAATTCATATAAAAAACAAGTCAGTTTTTGTCTGGTTTAATATATCTTCCAATAAATTTGTAATTTCACTGAGGCTTTAGTAGTTATTGCCAGTAATAGATTATTCAGGAAGTGAAAAGAAAATAGTTATTTATGCAACAAGTGCAAAAAGTCAATGTTTATTGCACTCGACGTGAAATTGTCCGACGAGGCCGTTAGGCCGAGTTGGACAACACGTCGAGTGCAATAAACAATTTTTGCACGAGTTGCATACAACATTTTTTCTACGTTCATGCAAAAAGCAAAAAATGATTTATTGAGGTGCGGCACTAGGTGTAGGAAAATGAAAAGCGCAACTTGAATACTTATTAATATCGATTTGCATTGAAACAGGAACTAATACGGATAACGCACTAATAAAAAAAAATAAAATTTTAAACAATTTTAAAAGTAGAACAGTTCAAATGAAATTCAAAAAGTCGACTGAAGAATAAAAATTCACTTTTATATCTAAACTGAACTAACCTGAATAGGCTAATTAGCATAAATAAAAATTATTGTCAGGTATTCACATTGTGTTATAGGTAATTATTATTAACTACCTATCAACTATATATCAATGGTTTATTTAAGGCGACGAGGGTATAAAACCCAACTAACCTGAATAGGCTAATTAGCATAAATAAAAATTATTGGTACCCACATTGTGTTATAGGTGAGGACGGTAATCAAATCTGAATTATTCGTGTATATACCTATAATATTCTTTTCATTAAAATTATTTGTTCTGTATTACATTCTTTTATTTTTTCCCGTTGTTCTTATTTAACAGAGTTCTGTTTTATCAAGGTTCTTTTATTTCAGTGTTCTCTTTTTTCTCGGTTCTGTTATGTCATGGTTCTGTTTTACCATTGTTCTGTTTATTCACTGTTCTGTTTTTTCATGTCCTGTTTTTTCATGTTCTGTTCTTTCATGTTCTGTTCTTTCATGGAATCACGTTACGAACAATTTAACTCAAACTTTATTTTTACCCTCAATGTTGAAAGTGAATGAACAATTGGTGCAATTTTCAATATGAATATTTCGTAGTGAAGTACCAATCTCACAGAATATCTGCTAAATATGTAGTAGGTTTAAACGTTTATGTTTGTCATGATGACAGCACGTTGAAGTAGAATGACAGATGAGTGCAATGAAAACTTTATTGCACTAGTGCAATAAAGAACTTCTTTTTCCACTGAATATAGTTCAATAAAGTTTTGCTTTTTGCATGAATGTAGAAAAAAGAATGAAATGTGATCTTGGGTATACACTGGGTAGTTTAATGAAGGTTTTGGATTAGCTGCATGCTATAATTATTTCATAGACATTGTTCGAACTGCATCAGATTTTTCAGTTTCTTTTACACGTTGAGATATACAAAAAAATCATGTGATTAAATTCAATTGATATTTCATCAGCCCATACTAAATATTGATTCAGGCTTAAATAATCAACCTACCACACACTTTATAAAATTATAATAGTTATTTATTGTATAAGCGTTTAAATTTCTTAACCTTCCAGTGGTGGCGCCAAAGCTTGTTGCGCCAGTGGTTGCGCTGGTGTCACATACCGAATGGGGAGAGGGTGGGATTTTCTTCAAAAAAATTAAATGACTTTCGACAAAAGGGTCATTCAAGAAAGTGTACTACAATTAGAAATTAATTTTTCCAAATTTACACGTCAAAAAATTTTTTTTTGTTTGTTTGAATGACCCTTTTGTTGAAAGTCATTTCAGTTTTTTGAAGAAAATCCCACCCCCTCCCCGTTCGGTCTGTGACACCAGCGCAACCACTGGTGCAACAAGCTTTGGCACCACCACTGGAAGGTTAAGCAAATAAAATGTATCTAAACCACGCATGCAATACAACGTTTTATTCACAATCACATTCATTTAGAATCAGAATCGCGGAAATTTTTCATCACAAAATGATTTGACGTTTTGCTCTGACAGCGGCTGTCACCTCCTCAAAAATCATTGAAATAACATACAAAAATATCGGGAGGTGTTGAATGGTTGCTATGTATTTTCGATTGTTCATCGACTCCATTTGTAAAAATTTGTGAAGTTGGTGAAAATAAGTAAAATGTGAGTGATATTCAAGATTGTATTTTCCATTATTCCACTAGTAGAATAAAGTAATTTCATTCTTCCACTAGTGGATGAAGTGGTACTTTATACGGTTCATAAGTGTGGATAAAACTTCAATTATAAGGTGACTGTGGATAAATAATTTTCTCTCGACTTATAACAATTTTATTCCACTGAATAATATTTTTAGCGTATTCATAAAAATGTAATCAGGAAAGAAATCAATATATTTTCATTGATTATTGTGTTAGATTAAAGTTTTATATTCAATTAAAACAATCAATACTAGTTCAGACATTCCTCACAATACAATAAATTATTGAAAGGAAGCTCGTTTCTTCAAATACCTTTCACCATTCCTAAGGGCCGGTTTTTCAATGCAGAGTTAAATATGAGTGTTAACTGACACTGGGGTTAAGCTATCCCCAGGTCAAAGTGGGTGTTAGATGCGCATCCGTTTATCAATTACATATTACGGTGAGAGTTACGAAACCCTTAAATATCGTGTGGTTGGTAATACTTGCGACAGAGTTGCCGCTCCTGTGGATTAGGATTGGTTGAAAATTTCTGACAGCCACCAGGATACAGATTCAAATATTCAACTTCAAACTGTCATATAGACAATCAAAAATCAAAATAGCAAATTTAAAACTACTAAAGGAATAAATTGAGGTCCAAAGATAACCATGAGTGTAGTGAAAAGTGCCAGGGGTCCAAATTTCTCTCCATCGGACAGGTTGCTGTTGATTGAAGTCGCCAATAAATATAAGGGCGTAATTGAATGCAAAAAAACTGATGCAGTATCTTGGAGGGAAAAAGAATGTGTCTGGCGAAAGTTGGGCCAGGAATTTGATGCTTCTAGTGAAGGAGCGGTAGGTTCTTGTATTTGGCAGCCCTAAGATGTGTTCAATCTCCAGCTGTTATTAAAAAATTACCAGTAGCATAATATCTCAATGTGAGCAACAATTTATTCATAGGAAACACAGAATGATTCCTACAATTACATTCAGGACATTTTATTATGGAATTTTCAGCTGGATATGAAAAATTTATTTTACCTATCAGTTGAAGACTCAATAGCAGCTTCTATTTGTGCTAACATCCACAACACCGTAAGTTTACCTAGTCTAAACCTAGTGAAAAAGTCGACATCATCGTATTCTTCAAACGGATTATTCCGTTGCCTCATTGTGTAGGGTCGCCTCCTATATTCAATCATTTCCAAAATATCCCCATCATCGTCACACACCTCATCAAACGCTTCCATAATTATATTATCACTGTTTTTAGTACACGACACGACACACGACTTCGCAAGCGTTAGATTTCGCGTAACTTTTGTAGGTTAAGTCGGGGATAAAAGAGAAAACCTCCACCTTGAAGCTGGAGTTAAATTAACTCTGACTCTGACCCGGAGTTATTTTTAACCTCGACTTGATAAACAGTTTATCCTGGAGTTTGCATTTACCCCAGGGTTAAACTAACCTAACCCTGCATTGATAAATCGGCCCTATTTTGGGAAATGTTGGGGTATCTTTCACAAATGTTTTTCTTGTTGTGTTTGGAAAGTTCCTCAATCATTTTGAATGTTTTTGTTCTGTAATTTGAGCGTATTTGTCCAATGGAAGAATTCTACTCTTATGAGAGAACTACATTTAATAATCTCTTACATGATGATTTAAAAAATCTGGACTTTTTTCAAAACGATGTTCAGAGGATTTTTGGTTAACGGTTGATGTTTCTATAGTATTTCAATCAATGATTTATATCTATATTTATTTCGTGGAACTATTATATTTTTATGTTTTTGTGGATGTCTTGTATTTTTGTAGAAATGTTATATGTAGACTGTATATGTAAGTATTTTTTAGATTCATTTTTTAGATCATATCTGTGTGGAAGAACTCAATATGTTACTTATAATAACAATACATCAGTATCTAAACCGATAACATCAGGTGTACCCCAAGGATCGGTCCTTGGACCACTGCTGTTTCTAATCTTTATAAACGATATATTTTATTATGTTGAGCCATTTCAGTGTGTCCTGTTTGCAGATGACATTACCTACTATAATTCTGATGCAAATCTAGAAGAACTGACTGAGAAGGATATTGTTGCTTCGAATAAAATCAGAGAGTGGCTTACTCCTAATAATTTAATTCAGAACAATGCCAAAACACAAATGAGTTTCTCTACAAATCCGACCTTCATCACGGAAGCTCCAATCAAGCTTCTGGGTATCACTCTAGATAATAAACTCAAATGGACCGAACATGTAGATATACTCTCGAAAAAACTATCAAATCAAATTTTTATTTTAAGACGCTTGAGAAACACCATCGAAAAGGATGTACTGAAAATGGCTTATTTCTCACTTTTTCATTCCCATATAAGTTATGGCATAATTTTATGGGGTAACTCTAGTCAAGCACATCGTGTTTTTACTCTGCAGAAGAAGGCTGTCAGGGTCATTGCCAAGGCAGGATTCAGAGACTCTTGCAGGCCGCTTTTCAGGCAACTAAGAATATTAACACTTCCCGCACTTTATATCTACTATTGTTTGATAGAAATTCATAATCACTTACACGAGTATAACAAACCTAAAGACTCACACAACTATTCCACTAGAAATAAAAATCTACTCGTCAATCCCAAACTACTCCGAACCCATGGGACACTTCCCAAGCATTTTTCAAGCGGAAATTCACGCCATAGCAAGATGCATTCATTTCAACCTCGACAGGAACTACCGGAACAAGGAAATTGCAATCCTCTCCGATAGTCAAGCAGCCATCAAAGCGTTGAGCTCATATAACATCAACTCGAAGATGGTCTGGGAATGCCTGGAAAAACTTAATGATCTAGGCAGGAACAACAAGGTGATCCTCCTCTGGGTGCCTGGGCACGTCGGAGTAGAGGGCAATGAACAAGCAGACACCCTGGTACGAAAAGGGGCATCAACGCCACTGATCGGGCCAGAACCATTCTGCGGACTTGGAAAATCTCACTTCCAAGAAGAACTCAATAAAACTGAAGAAGAAATGAGAGTAACATACTGGCAAAGACTTCCAGGGCTAAGGCAGGCCAAAGATCTCCTCGGCAATTTCAACCGAGCAAGATCGAAAACACTGATTAACCTCAGCAAAATTAGTCTAAAGACAATCACAGGATTTCTAACGGGGCATTGCAGACTCAAAGAACACCTAAGGAAGCTAGGCTTGGAGGAGGACAACACCTGCAGATTCTGTGGGGATCATCCAGAAACACCTCACCACATATTGATGGAGTGTTATGCCGTACACCACAAAAGATTAAATATACTGGGATCACACCAGCTGACTGTGGAAGAAATACCACAAATGGACCCCCTCAAAATCCTAAAATTCCTGAAGGAATTGAAGCTTGAGGGGCTGCTGTAAACGAGAACACCTCGAGATAGCAGAAGAAGATGGGGCACAATAGATCTAACTAGGTCGCAGCGCATCAGTCACCATCCATACCTACCAATACCAATCCCAAACTTCGTCTTAATACTTCTATTAAAAATTCCATAAATTTAAATATTTACAATAAAAGTCCGGAAAGTTATAAGAAACTCAGCTCCTTCAGATTCAAATTGGAAATCAAGCAGCTTCTACTGAGACACAGTATTTATTCAGTTGACGAATTTTTGTCAAGTAATTTAACTGAGGTGAATGTAGCTTAGCTGACACAATCCTGTATTTATTATGCAACCACCTTACTGATTTAATTTTAACGTGTTTATTCTTGAATACTGTTATTGTCTGTTATTTTTTTTATCCCTATATACTAAGAAAAATGTACTATGCTATTTTGTGACTTGTGTAATGATTTTAATATAAAAAAACACCAATTAATTATATTCTAATCTATTCTATTCTATTTGTAAAGGATTTGATAAATTAATTTATTGTTAACGCAAAAAACAACAATTATATGAAATTATCACCTATATTTACACCGAAAGCATCATGAATGAACAGAAACCTTAAGTTTGGTGCTGATATTTACTTGACTTGAAATCTCCGAAATTTTCATTTCAATTGTGTTAAAATTAGATTCCTCGTGAATCTCGTGATGAATAAACAGACTCAGTAGACTATATTTGACGAAATTTGGTTTCGAAAATAGAGGATCAATCAATCAATCAAAATATTCTTCAATTCCAAAGATAATAACTCATAACACACAATATCAATAGGAGACACAAGAATCACTTCCGGGTACCTTGTGCCATCTGACTGAATTTTACTAATTCATCCCCAAACTGTATGGGGCCAAAATTATTCATAAACTACATGAAGCAGTGAAAAACTGTAGAATTAAAAAAAATATTTTTCATCAAAAAGGTTTTCTTTACTGTAAACAAGTTTTTTTACACGTGATATAACCTATATGTAATACACTTTATATGTTGTTACTGAAATTTTACGATATGTCTTTTTTATGTATGATATGTGTGCAAGATACCATCTTTTTTTGGTAAATATTTAGTTTTGTATTATTTATTCTGTGACTAATCGTATACAATGTATGTTGTCAATTGTGGAAAATAAACGAGTAAATTGTTGTGAAAAGATGACATGAATTTTATGTGAATTGGAAAGATATAAATAACCTTATACGTTTGCCTGTTTTATTTCTTTTTATTCTTTCTTTCTGGTTCAATTACTCTTCGATTCATGTTTGTATTATCTGGAGCACAAAGAACTTCTTTTCTCAGTTTGAATCCTACATGTATTTAATTATTAACTAAATTGGAATTTCGTGATAGAGTCAAAATTGTTTATTCTAAAATTAACAGACGTCCGGTATACAGTTTGAAGGGATGTTGGGAAGTGTCAAAATAAAAGTCAAGTAGACAGTATTTTGAAAATGAGCAAATAGAAATGATATAGAGAGAAAAATGATTTCAAACTGATATTTGTAAATAATAAACAGTCAGAATATGTGGTAGAAATAGATATCAAGCTTGAGAAAAGTGTTAATTTTAAATGATAGGGTAAACAAAGTGAACACTGAACAGTTAAATAAAAATTTGTGATTGGCTTAAATGAGAAGAAAAATTCGGAGACCAGTTGCCAGGGAAAAGAGAAAATAAGTTGGATAGAAATTTTTGAAACGAGAGGATATGAAAATTTGGAAACTGATTGAATTGAAAAGTAAGCAGAAATAAATAAACTAGGAAGCAGCATATAAGTTTGTAGGAGATAAGAAATCATATATCAAGAAAAATAAGCAGTACCTACATGGATACAATCATTGATCAAAGATAAAAAGTACGTACCAGAGAACAATCCCATACCAAATACGGCCAGTATATAGAAGAAAGTACAAGGTATTTATAAACTATTTGATTATGTATGCAGAAGTGGGCCCATTCCAGTAGCAGAGTTGCAGCCAACAGTTAACAATCAATATTTGACTACATTTGAACTTTCCATTCGTATCCACAAACTTTATTTAAACTTTTTGAACTTTGTGAACTTTCTTAAACTAATGCCATCTTATGGACAATTGCGGAAACTGAATAGACTTTTCCAATGGAATATAATTTTTAAAAAATACAGGACGCTAGGTTAAGTTATTTGGAATAAACTTAGAAATTTTAGATAGATTTAAATAATAATAATAATAACTAAAAATATATATATATATAAGAATTCAGTTTGGAAACATTTATTTGTTCGGTAATGTTTTTGATTTCAATTTCTCATACATTAAATTACATTATCAGAACTTGGTATATCATTTCTATTGAACATTGATTGAAATTATATACAGGCTGTGTCCACGTCCCAGAACCCAACTGAGAGTAGGAGTTTCTTTTGCGATACTGACTGAGTTGGGGAGAGCAGAGATATAGAGGAGAAGGTAAAACAGGTAAATAACAGTTTTGAGCCAGGGTATATTTAAAAAAAACTATTCTATCAAACATAAAAAAAAAAATTCAAACTCATTTCATAACAACATATTAGATATTTTACACTCATTTTTAAACTTGACAGGTTCCAGCATTTTCAATGAAAAAAAATAATGAAATGAATGTATTTGAAACAATACTTTCATGAACCTCTATTAGACAAGTTTGAGTGTTTTTTTAACATTTGTGTCCAACTTCATGATGAACCTTGCATATATGGAAATTTTTTTTTATTGTTTTGGCAGGTTTATGTCATAGATTTCCAAATATTGGAACAATGGTGTTCTGGAGTTAGTGCTCGATATGTTAACGATTCATCGATAGTAAATTTTGTAGTCTTCTGGCCCTAACAAAAATTATGATTAGGGGGAGTTGGGGGAATGGCGGCCCCCTAAGCCATATCCCCAATTACTATAGTAAAAAATATATTCACCTTCTGATTTAGAATGAATAATTAGGCAGGATGTGAAGGAACATGTATTTATTAATTAAACACCAATATAACAAAATTTACAATTTCTTATGGAATAAAATAAAAAAGAATGCTTAGCCGTCATTACCCCATGCATGTGGGGTAATCACAGCCGTGGCCGTGATTACCCCTTATGGAAGTTAGTATGAAAAATAATCGCAAATAAACTGAACTTATTCAGTGTCTGTGCAGGCTTTGTTTGCCCAACTTAAACACTTGATACACCTCAACCACATCTTTCCGTTTTTGACAAATTCTCCACACACCAAACATATGTCTTCATTAATTTCCCTTTCATTTTCATCGTCATCGGCACTGACATCTCCTGAAGATGAACTGTCTCTTCTCGTAGGTTTTGTTTTACATTTCCTAGAAAGCTGCAATTTTTTCTCATTATTTTCTTGATTCTCGGATTCAGCGAAAAAGTTTTTCTTCAATTTCTTCTCCTCCACCATTCGCATTTTTTCTTTTTTGATTTTCTTTATCTTCTAAAGTAGTTTTGTTAGGGGTATCTGTTATTTCTGAGTGTTGTTTTTTGGCTTTTCTCTTTGGAGCTGTGTTTGGTCTTGATGGTCCTGGCAGAGGTAGAATTTCCTCGAAGGAGACATTGATAGGGGCAGCTACCGGATCTGGGGTTCTGTTGCCTTGTACTCTGATAACTGGATCTGGCAAAGCAACTTCGGGTGTTACCGAAATGATAATTTGTAGCTCTGAAGCAGCAAAGTCCTCTTCTGTGAAGTTATCAGGATTCAAGGGAAAGATTCCCGTCACTTTGAATCCCTTTATAGCCTTTTCAGGAGTTGCAACTCTTCCATATGCATTATTAAATAGCTCTGCTATCTTAAAAGGAGTTATTTTTTGAAATGGGTGACTTTTCAAATACCTATTGCATTCAGTGTTATAGGCTGTCTTCAATGGCGAGTAAAATGTGACGTCCAAAGGTTGTAGACGATGCGAAGTGTGTGGAGGAATTGTCAACAGCACTATTCCATTCGCCTTGCAAAAATTGTAAGCTTGTAATGTGCAATGTGTAACATGGTTGTCCATAACCAAGAGGACAGGGTCTGCTGTAGATGATTTCACGAATTTTTGGAAATGCTGAAGCCAATCTAAGAACAGAATTTCAGTAATCCAACCTTTATCAGAACAGATTAAGACAGATCCTGGTGGGCCTCCTTTTTGTAGTTGCAAATTCATCCTTTTTCTGTTGAATATAAACATGGGTGGTACGTAGATATCCGAAGCACTGAAAGCACATATTACTGTAATATTTTTGCCTCGTTCCCAACTGGTGACAAAACCAACTTGTTTTTGCCCTTTTTGGGCTAAGATTTTGGTTGGCACCTGTACTGTAGAAATTCCCGTTTCATCCATGTTGAAAATCCTAGTTGGATTGAAATTGAATTTTTCTTGGACTTTTTCCAAATTTGTATAAAAGAGTGACACATCTTTCCTGTTAAAGGCGGAAATTCTATTAATGCTGGTAGCCTCGGGCTTTCTCAGTTTAATGGTGGGGTTTCGTCTCATGAATCCTCTCAGCCAGTCTTCACCTGCACTTTGAGAATCTCGGTTGAAAGGGTATTGGATGATTTGATCTTATGGGGTAATCGCGGCCGGCTGTCATTACCCCATGACTTGTGGCTGTCATAACCCCAAAATTTTATAACAGACGAAAATTTAAATAGTTTATTCCATTCAATCGAGAGAAGTTGTTTGAAGTATTCAGAGTTTAATATGACCAAGTGAGTGAATGATAATGGTTTAACAATTATTTTAAACCAAACTAAATATTTTATTTACCTTTGTCCACACCGGGAATTCGACAAAATATGAATATACCGATAAATGACAAACCGTCACTACGGCTGTCTGCAAATCTTTTCTGCAGGTTCAGTTGTGCACCACTAGATGGCAGAACATGTCTTTTTGAACAAACTAGCAATCTATGTAAAAATAATAGATGGCCGGTATTACCCCGGTGGCCGCCATTCCCCCAACTTCCCCTACCTACATGAATGTTGAGACTTCTTTATCTCGAGTTGAAAAACTTCACTTGCGAAAATCCTCGATACGGAAACGTTTCTTTTTTTGGACACCCGACTACACCTTTTCCAGTAGTATTTCAGAAAGCATCATTCGAATTTCAGAATAGTCATCTATATTTTGGAAAGGATCTGTATTTCAGATTAGTGAGTTTATTTTCGGAATGCGTCAATTGTATTTCAGAATAGTAAGGTGGATTTCAGATAGGAACAGTTGAAGTTCAGAAAAGTCAATTTGGTTTCAGAAAGCCTCAATTGTATTTCAGAATAATCAGTTTGATTTCCGAAACCATCATTTGAATTTCAGAATAGTCAATTGTATTTCAGAATATGTCCATTGTATTTCAGATAACGTAAAACAGATTTCAGAAAGCAGGATTTATATTGCAAAAATCATAAACTTCAAGGTGTATGGCTATGGATCGCGATTCGGTAAATATTGGAGGAGTAGGTACTACATTGTCGTTTCTATGACTACACAATGAATAGTATTGTCAAAACGTTCGAGAAATAAAGCTCATAATTTTTTTTTGTATTTTGCGAAAAAAACCTTTTTTTTTCGTCATCATGAATTTAACAGACAATTGTGCTATTTGTCGGGTGTCCATGTTGAGACGTCCAGCCTTAAGAGTACATCCTTGTAACTATATTTCACATGTCAGTTCTGAAGAAGTATTAAATGCACCAGATGCATTCTGTCCTTCATACAGAACTTTACTGATTGAGCATGAAATGATTATAAGAATAACCTACAACAGAAACACAGCTCGAGATAGAGAAAGGATTGTAGCTCGTGCAACAAAGGACAGGACAGTGAAAAATTAGCAGCAACATTGAATGTGTCACAAATCGTTAGGACACAGAATCACCGCTACAGAAAAAACATATGAGCAGATGATATTCAATGCAATTCTGAATAATTTTATTGTTCTTGTCTATGTAATAACTAATAAAAGTTCAGTTGATGAAAGTATCTACCAAAATAGATTTTCAATTTTAGAAAAAGTAAGAAAAATTTCAGAAATAATAATTTGGATTCCGTAGTGATTGATATTGATACATTCCGAAATACAAATGATTCTTTCCGAAATACATCTGACATTTCCTGAAATACAGTTTACTATTCTGAAATTTAAGTGATGGTTTCGGAAATCAATTTGATTATTCCGAAATACAATTGATACATTCTGAAATCGAATTGACTTTTATGAAATTCATCTTAAACTTTCTGAAGTTCAACTCACTATCCTGAAAATCAATTGACGCTTATCAACTAATCAACTGACTATTCTGAAATACAATTGATACTTTTCGAAATATAAGTAACTATTCTGAAATTCAATTGACCCTTTCTAAAATGAACTTGACGCTTTCTGAAATACAACTTGCCGAAAAGTGTCGGACCCAGGGTCGTTCCTACCATATGTGCAGGTCGTGCTGTGCGCCGAATATATTTTTTTATTTTTATCAATGCCTGAAAAATCAGTTAGAATATGCTAGAGTTAAGATCAAACGCAAGAAGGAAATGAGTAATAATATTTAAATAAATAATTTATAAAATGTATATTATTAGTATCTATTGAGTCAAACATGACTTCTTTAAGTTACTAAATACAGAATATTACAAACCAAAGATTTTAATATCTCGGAAGAATGTACCCAAATGAATAATATGCTAGTTTTTCAATAGTTACCCCAGTGATAAAAGATTTGGAAATGTGTTAGTTGATGCTTCCGAACTTGCAAAATCTCTAGATGTAGAGCCAATCCTCAAAACTGAAAATGTGTTTAGACCAAGGCGTGTTAAAAAACAATGTAATTACGAGAATGACGATGAACCGTCAATTACAGATGGATAACGGGATTTAAAAACAAAAAAAAAATTAATACACTTGATATTGTTATAAAATCAATTAGTTAAAGGTTCGACTTATTGTCGTCCCATTCCGACCATTTTCAATTTTTATGGGATATTTCTAAATTTTCAAATTTACCAGATAAAGAACAACTAAATTGTTGTTTACAGCTTGAAGAAGTTTTAACGGATAAAAATCGTAATGAGCTTGACATAAATGGAACAGAATTGTTCCACGAGTTGCAATTAAAATAAAATCTTTTACTAGAAAAACCGTCACATATGTTAGACTACATTATAAAAAATAATTTAACTCATTCTTTTTCAAATGCAAGCGTAGCTTTGCGAATTTTGTTTACAATGCCTGTATCACATTTGCACGGCAGCGCTCGACCTGGTTGGAACGGACCTGGTTGGAACGGCCCTGGTCGGGCCTCAAAAAGAAAAAGCGGAGTGAAGTTGTCCGACAATCATACATTTTTCTGGTCTGGGCCCGAGGAGAATTAGATAATAAACAAATACCTTTGTTGTACTTTTCACATCCAAAAATCATAAGAAACGAAGACCTGAGACGTAACTTTTTCATCGTATTTACCATTTGAGAAAGTAACTTTACTGCAAGAAAGCTCTTTTGAAGAAAGACTTGTGACATAACGGTTTATTTATGCATGTAATAACTGTCGAAAGTACTTTTGCTGTAACAAAGCAGTTTAAGCAGACGTTTTGGTTTCGACTTTTATTTATCGTATCTACAATTTTGTTACGTTGATGGACATATAACGACTCTAAAATAGTATTTGATTGGTTATTGGGACAAGAATCACACTGTAACAATGTTCCTTGGTTTCTATATTAACGTTCATTATACGAGTTTTTGCACTGTGGGAAGATATTCGCAGTCAAAAGTACCATCGATAAGTTGCAGAAATTCGCGGTAAACTTTCAATATTTCAATTCTCATTCTATATTCATGGTCTTGCATAATGTAGCAATAAACAGAAACTATTAACTTGGCAAAATTAAACGGAACGTGGAGAGCAAAAAAAGCTGTGAAGCTGAACAAAATTCAAAGCAGTTTTCTTATACATCTCCATAGTGAATCATTTTCGTAGTTATTTCTTGAATGACTTCCAAAGAAAGATGTTCAACTGTAATATTAATTATTGTCCAAAACTTTCTGGTCCTGGCACAAGTCCTGGTACACATTTTTTGACAACGATACGCCCGCCATCTATGATGCGGAGTACAAACTTAACTACAACCCTTGGCAGTGTATCGCGAAGCAAATGATAATGAAAACTGTAACGGAGAGATGAGATCCGTGAGGGCCGTCTCCTGCAGAGAAATAATAGTCTGGGAGATTTCGACCATATTGGGATGATACCGAAAACCGAAATAGTTTTGAAGTACGTGAAGGGTAATTACCATTGGTTCATTTCTTGATGAAGATTGCACGCCTGCAATTATTTCAGTATGTAGCTCGGTAGTAGCTAAATGAGATTAGATACAGGATAGGTACCATCAAGAATTACTATTCAATTCAGGAAATGGGTTTGATAAGAGGGTACCTACTATTATTAGTAAAGGACTTGATTGTGAAATATAAAACTCCACCTTCCTATCGTTTTCATGATTCAAATGATAGTTCCGAAATAATATAAATAAAAGTCCAGGAACTATTTGGTCAAATAGGCTATTTGAGATTAAGATAAAGTTGTCCTCTAGGGGGATTTTTGAAAGGGTAATGGATACAATTTTGGTTGAAAGTGAAAAGAGTTGCGTAACAGAAATTTCCAAAAATACTTTTATTTTCAAAGGTTTTTAAAAAACAGAATTTTTCAATTTCCTATTTTTTTGGTGTTTTCGTCATAGATGGAACAAGATAAGGAATACTTCTTCACATAAACTCTTTGTAAGCTTTCTGGCGACGATACCAGATTTACTGTCCAACGTTTCGTTATCGAACAAACATATTCAACTTCATTCTTTTATAAGGGGGTATACCCTTAGAATTCACGAAAATAAAAAAAAAATCTGATCCACTTGAAATTCACGCTATATACGTAAAATTTCATGCTGATTCCAGAAATATATGTTTTGTATATCTCAGATTCGAGATATATCGAGATATATGGTGTGAATTTCAGCTAAACGAAAAATTGAAAATCACTCGGAAAATGTTGTGAGGGGGTACCCCTAGAATTCACGAAAATTAAAAAATAGTCAGATCCACTTGAAATTCACGCTATATACGAAAAATTTCATGCTGATTCCAAAAATATGTTTTGTATATCTCAGATTCAAGATATAGCCAAAAAGGGGAATAAAATGTCGAAAATTCAGAAATTGCGGAGGTTCAATTCGAGAACGGTGAGAGATAGACCAATTCTGCAAACGCCAATCGATTCATAATGGTCGAATTAGTATATGGTGTGAATTTCAGCTAATCAAAAAATTGAAAATCACTCGGAAAATGTTGTAAGGGGCCCTTAGAATTTACGAAAATTAAAAAATAGTCAGATCCACTTGAAATTTACGCTATATACGTAAAATTTCATGCCGATTCCAAAAATATATGTTATATATTTCTCAGATTCAAGATATAGCCAAAAAAAAGAATAAAATGTGGAAAATTCAGAAATTGCGGGGGTTCAATTCGAAAACGGTGAGAGATAGACCAATTCTGCAAACGCCAATCGATTCAAAATGGTCGAATTAGTATATGGTGTGAATTTCAGCTAATTACGTAGTTATTTGAGTGCGTGGAAATTAATAATGTAGGACAGGATTGCACCATTTTTTTAAAATCGGGTTTTTTCCTAGTGGTGATCACTACGGGGGCTTTTCTTCAGGTGGGTTTTATTTACGGGCTTTTTCTAGGGATTTTTTTCCGTTTTTTTTTCGGGGTAGGTACTTTTACCTTTTACCGAATTTACTTCATGTATAATGGAAATTCCAAAAATACTTTGAATGTGCTTTTAAAAAGTAAATATAAAAATACAGTCATATGAATAGAAAAATCACATAATACTTAGTGTAACTTCACATTGTCAAGTTAACATTCACAAAATAAAATTGAAACTTCTGTTGTGAGGTTCCTTGGCAAAAAACACCAGTCATTACTTACCATAATTTTACAATATGAATTTTTTGAGTTATATATTGAAGAAATTACTGGAATACTGTGGCGATTTGAGAATTTTAAAAATACATTGAATGTGATATTACAGAGTGAATATGAAAATACCTTCATATGAATAGAGAAATCGGTAAGCATTTAGTGAGAACTTGTATTTTAACATTATCGAGTTTACAGTCACAAAATAAAATTACGTATGTTGTGTCACAAAAATAATTGTTTAATTGTCACTTCAGTCCTTCGCAAAAAACAACAAACTTTTTTGTTTCACGAAAGACCATGCAAACTCAGATAATTTGAAGGACAACAGTCTTTTATATACCAGCAGAAACAAGTTGAGAACTGTTTTATAGATCTCAGTATATTCATTTTTCATATATCGAGATTGATTCGAACTGAAATTCCTTCATGAAATTGCAGCAGACGGTTCAAAAAAAACAGTACACGTAAATTGATGAAAATCTTTTCCAGCAGATCTTCCAAGCTATCAATGAAAACCACATTATTTGCGATAAACGCTGATATTGTGAATATGCAAGGTTCAAATTTGTGTACACATCTTTTATCCAAAGCAGAAATTATTTGTTTTTGTATTGAAGATTTTCTTCCTTATTACTATTGCAGGTACTTCTGAAAATTCATTCCTCTTTGGGATATCCCTTTTCAATTCAAACCAAGTGAAACTCAATGAGTTTCACTTGGAAATTAATTGGGATTCTTATATACTTTCAAATGTTCATAGTATACTTTTGTAGTTGTTTATGGTAATATGTATATTTTACAATTCTGAATATAAAAATTTTAAGACAAAAGTTTAAAATGCGTGACCGGCGCATGGGCTAATTTTACGATATGGATGTTTTCATCAAACATTTGACTACATCGGACTGATGATGACCAACAAGTCTGAAACACGGTATATGGATACTTCTCTAACTGAGTGTTAGACAAACAGCTTTTTTTCCATTATGATGAAAAATTCTATATTATTATATTGAATCCATTAGAGATTGTTTTGAAAAACATTTGCTTTTATTATGTCTTGTTTAGTAAAGTGATAGTTATTAATTGTACTGATTACATATTTTTCTATTTACAAATACTGCTTTTAGCTTCTGTCGGCAACTTCCTTGGTTTTAATGTTATGTTCGTTATCTGTTTTTTATCTGACGTGTTACCTAAGATATTTTATTATAATGTAGGCTACTGTATTGTAAACGAACACTTCTTTTCTACCATATAAATTGATTGACTGAAGATTGATACACATTTTTTTATTGCGCGACTAATTTCATCAATTTAATTGTGACTGTTAATGTCTATGCCGCCTTTCATTTTAATAATGTATATGTATTTATAAGACTACATATGCATAAGTTTGTTTTATTTCAATTTGTTTTAAATCATGCGTGACTAGGTATGAGCTTACATACAAATATTAAAGAGTGACATTTATTTTAAACTGTTTGTGACTGATTATATACATTTTTGCGGTGTTATTTGCAAATCTAAACTTATATACATTTACCAGCTTTGTCAATAAAAATAATATTTTTCGACAATATTTGAAAATTCACCCCCGATACAATTCCAAACCAAATCATTTCATTTTTACAAGGAAACACTCCAGAATATTCAGCCCTCAATCCACAACCCTGAGAAACACATCTCCAACCTCGTCTCTCGCTCTCTCCCAATCTTCCGAGAACTTTATTTATTATAGGCGGGGCATATGCAAAAAACCCAAAAGCCAAGATAAGATCCGAGTTCTAAAAGTAAAAGGGTATTTTGCGAAAAGCAAAAGCGTATCGAAAGCGTAGCTTTGTTATGCCGAGCACGCCGAGGCACCCTTATTTTACGACGGGGGTTTCATTTCCGAAGGTTATATTTTCTGATAGCACCCTTTGAATATGCCAATATTATGCAAGGGACGCTCGGCCTTCATTCGAATGACCTAACGCAGAGAGATCTATTCAAAGTAGTTGTAAAACGCGTGTAATGCCCAGCTGTAAACATCGACAAAAAATTGGTAAGTCTCGTTAGGCGACGGAAATGAAAGTACTTTGGACAGTTTTGAAGGAAACACGAAGGTTTTGTTCAAAAAGACTATAAGAAGCCAAATATTTGAGTCGTTTGAATGCAAATGATGTGTAGTACAAAAAAATGTGAGCAGCAACAAATTTTAGCAAGAGTTCTCGGTCCATTTTCTCTACATTTTCTACTGTAAATATACAATACCAGGAATTGGGTAAAATGTCAATTCTTGTCAAACAGGTGTTATTTCCAGTAAAAATTCATATCGGCTTGTTCTATTTCCATATAAGTTATTAGCTACTACTTTGACAAAACTCTTCAATATTTTCCTGGTAGAATGTGTGTGTCCAAACTCATTTTAAAAGTCTATATAATAATTCCTTTGCACAAGAATGGTTCTCCAGAAATATGCAACAACTTTAGACAAAATACTATAATTCCTACATCTTGCAAACGTTTTGAAAAAGCTTCAAAAACTGGAACGTAAAAACATTTTGTTACTTTCAATAAATTGAACAGAGGTCAGTATGGGTTGAGAAAATGATATACTTATAAATTGTGAAAGGCTTTCGCGGCCATAGTCACTTACATGATGGTTCTTCGGGTTGTGCTCTTTGATTCTTGTTTTAACGGAGCGTATTGGCCGTATTCTACGAAAATATGAGATTAAAACCGTTTATAAACCTTCAAAAAAACTGAAAGACCACTTTAGATCAGCGAAGGACAAACGAGACGTACTATGCTCTTCTGGGGTTTATCGCATTCCATGTTCCTGTGGTAGCGTTTATATCGGAACCACGAAACGCTCCGTTAAAACAAGAATCAAAGAGCACAAGGCTTGCCGTCGGTTAGGGCACACACAGAAATCCGCTGTCGCAGAACATACTCTCAACAACGATAACCATAGAGTGAAATTTGAAGAAACCCAAGTCATCTCTTCAACATCTGCCTATTACCCAAGACTCTTCCGGGAAGCAATTGAAATCCAGAAACACCACAGCAACTTCAACAGAACCGAAGAAGGACTACAATTGAACAAGGTTTGGCTTCCAGTTCTCAAAAATTCTCAATTAGCTCCCTACCCACAGAATAACGGTACGAACGATTCTATGATGTCTGCTAACGCTATGGACCAATCAGATGTAAGAACGTCAAATCACAGGTATTTATTGAGACAACGTATAACAAATGTCAAACATTTGACAGCAACTTAAGAAAGCAGAAATTTGCAAAATAACTCTTGAAAATGCTAACCACTCGTGTTGGCGAAACGTCGAGATCTTCTCAGAACATACGTCGGCCTTACAACCCGAAGAACCATCATGTAAATGATATACTTATGTTAAAATCTCGATAAATCAATACCATCAACAATAGTACTTCTAGATCAAGGCAAGGCTTTTGAATTAGTGAACTTTCAGCTTCTTATTGCAAAATTGAAATTCATCGGTCTCCAGGAACCTGCGATGAAATTAATGAGTAGTTATATACGAGGAAAAGCACAGAGAGTCACAATCGATGGTTGAATTCTGACATAAAGAAAACTACTTCTGAAGTTCCTCAAGGCAGTATTCTGGGACCTCTGTTATTTGCTTTACTCATTTCTGATTTTCCATTAGCTTTAACTTCCTTTCAGATGCAGATGATTTTTAATTATATATACACCATGTAATATGTCAGATTTGGCGGGCTGCTTATTAGAAAATATTAATGGAGATCTTCAGAACATTACAACATCTTCTAACAATGTTTTCATTCAAACTTCTCAAAACTGAAACAATGAAATATTTGTTTGATCTTTTTTCACGTCGCTCCGAAATACATAATGTCAACATAAGATCCGATAGTTTCAGCATTCCACATCACATACATCCAAATATGAAGATGCCTTTCTTATTTGGCATCATCTCATCTGAACAAGTATATTTCATATTACAATTTATCAATATTTCAAGTTATCAAGTAGGTATATGCGACTACACCTTTTCAAGATGTAAATCAGAATGTGTAAACTGAAATTCAGAATAGTGAATTGAATTTCAGAATGTGTTCATTGTAATTCAGAAAGGTAAATTGAATTTCCGAATGTGGTAATTGAAATTCATAATAGTGAATTGAATTTCAGATTGTATTCATTGTAATTCAGAAAGGTTAATTGAATTTCAGAATGCGTGAATTGTAATTCAGAAAGGAAAATTTAATTTCAGAATGTGCAGATTGAAATTCAGAACAGTGAATTGTAATTCAGAATATGTGAATTGATTTTCAGAAAGCGTAACTTGTAAATCAGAGGTGGCAAACTGTGAATTGTGTACACGAAAAACTTCATCAACATGGTGAATATTGCCAATCCATGGGTAGTGATGAAAGTGGGTAATTATGAGCCCAAATATTTTCCATCGAACTTTCAATCAAAGTATGCCTATCCGCACACCAAACTTCGTTACTGTCGATATGTATGCATTTATTTACAAATTTGAATTCATTGGAATTGTGGCCAAATGTCACGTTGTTTCGTATGCCTAACTTTCATTTATTTGAGTTGATTAATAGAGGCTTGTTTGTATATCTTGAAGAGGAGAAGAATAAAATAGTTGGAGGAGATTGCGCGAGGGAATCACAGAATACGACATTTCATGCGGCGGCTATTATAGCATTTCACGATATGGAAGTAGGACGCAAATTATTCAAAATTATATTTTTGTAAGGACGAGCGAATTGTATAATCTATATAATTTTAGTACATTACTTCATGAAGGGTTCTATGTACCTATGGAAAATCTTGAAAAAACTTTCTGCTGAAATATATAAATATATGTCTTCGTCATGTGTTATACAAATTCATGGTAGTGTATTATAACCTTCCATATTTTAATGGATTATTTCTCTACATACTTATGAAAGATTAACAAATTATATATATTTATAGAAGTCAAACGATATTTTCTAATTTACAAATTATTGTTTCTGAATTACAAATTACCTTTTCTGAATTTGAATTTACACATTCTGAAATTCAATTCACTACTCTGTATTTCAATTTATATATTCTGAAATTCAATTTACCTTCCTGAATTATAATTAACGCATTCTGAAATTTACTTTTCTATTATAAATTTCAATTTATACTTTCTGAAATACAAATTATCTTTCTGATGAATTACAATTTACGCATTCTGAAATTTACTTTACTATTCTGAATTTCAATTTATACTTTCTGAAATACAAATCACCAATCTGAATTACAATTTACACTTTCCGAAATTAACATTACCGTTTCTGATTTACTACTTGAAAAGGTGTAGTTATAACCTTTTCTTATTAGTTTGAATGTTTTAGACGATGTAGTAACTTGATTACTTATATTTCGGACGTCCATCATCTTAATGGTTGAAAGATTTCTATCTCTTTCAAATTTTTTCACAACGTTTCAATTGCTTGAATCCGCAATCGTCTTCTGGTGAATAGTGACAAAATCAGATGCTACGCGACCTTTTATAGGTCTATAATTAAAGTGTAATTACGCGCGGTCTTGTGGCGCACGTGGTTTCGCGCTTTTTCTCCCTCCAAAACGGTCCATGAGCGGTTTCCATACCTTTTTAATTTCCACGCTTGGTTGACTGAAGGCACCATTGGCTTCTATGTAGGTGGTTTCCATAAATTTCCGTTTGAACCAATGTTCCTCTCTATGAAGAACACTAGCTTCGTCCCAGAAAATTCGGTGGTGTTTTGTCCAGGCGTGGTCAGCAATTCCCGATTTTGATGTTTCCCCTCGTTGAGTCCACTTTTTGTGTTCGGCTATTCTTACTGATAATGGCCTCTTGGTCTCTCGGATATAGGAATCTCCACATTCACATGGGACTTTGTAAATACAGTTTTTACTGGATTCTGTTGTGTTTTCTGGTTTCGTCTTGGTGAGGAAGCTTCGTAAGGTACTGCCGGATTGAAAGCAACTCTTGATGTTGTTTTTATTTCCGATCCTTCTGATCTTCTCGCAGATACCCCTGATATAGGGAAGAATGAGAACGGGGTTTTGTGGTCTTTCTTCGGTTGTCTTGGTCTTTTCGAGTTGTTTCCGAACTTCTCCTATGAGCTTCTCGGAGTATCCGTTTTGGCGTAAGTCCTTTTTGATGTGTTTAATTTTCGCCTCCAATGACTCCTGGTTGTTGCAAATAGGGAAATCGTAAGAACGTTGGTGGAGAGAGCAATGTCTATTTGCAACAACCAGGAGTCATTGGAGGCGGAAATTAACCACACCAAAAAGGACTTACGCCGAAACGGATACTCCGAGAAGCTCATAGGAGAAGTTCGGAAACAACTCGAAAAGACCAAGACAACCGAAGAAAGACCACAAAACCCCGTTCTCATTCTTCCCTATATCAGGGGTATCTCCGAGAAGATCAGAAGGATCGGAAATAAATACAACATCAAGAGTTGCTTTCAATCCGGCAGTACCTCACGAAGCTTCCTCACCAAGACGAAACCAGAGAACACAAAAGAATCCAGTAAAAACTGTATTTACAAAGTCCCATGTGAATGTGGAGATTCCTATATCGGAGAGACCAAGAGGCCATTATCAGTAAGAATAGCCGAACACAAAAAGTGGACTCAACGAGGGGAAACATCAAAATCGGGAATTGCTGACCACGCCTGGACAAAACACCACCGAATTCTCTTGGACGAAGCTAGTGTTCTTCATAGAGAGGAACATTGGTTCAAACGGAAATTTATGGAAACCACCTACATAGAATCCAATGGTGACTTCAGTCAACCAAGCGTGGAAATTAAAAACGTATGGAAATCGCTCATTGTCCGTTTTGGAGGAAGAAAAAGCGTGAAACCACGCGCGCCACAAGACCGCGCGTAATTACACCGTAATTACACTTTAATTATAGACCTATAAAAGGTCGCGTAGCATCTGATTTTGTCACTATTCACCAGAAGACGATTGCGGATTCAAGGAATTGAAACGTTGTGAAAAAATTTGAAAGAGATAGAAATCTTTCAACCATTAAGATGATGGACGTCCGAAATATAAGTAATCAACTTTTCTTATTAGTTGTATTTTTTCATAATTATTTCTTTCATCTTCCTTATGTTTCAATCAGCAATTTTTTTCAAATTTGATACTTATGAAAATTCTCGATATACAAAAATTTACATTCACGCAAATTCATTTACGAATATAATCGAATCTGCTGTGAAGTTAAATCTGCAAGAGGGGTGGAAGATAGCCTCAGGCTAACCCCTACCTTTTGTGTGATCATTACCTTTCATTGTTACTCACAATATTATTATTATCTTCAAAACAGGGATGTTTCTGTTTTGTAACTCAATTTTCCAATATCATTGTTTTAATCTTCTGAGGTTGATCTTTAATGGTAGGGTAAGCTTCTTGAATTGCTTTTTTGGATAATTTCTTAGATATAACTGTAATTTGCTTTATAATATCCAATTCACTATTGAAATTTAGTGTACCTAGGGAATCTTGATTAGGTAATCTATATATCATAAGAGAAGTAACACTTTTGGTGACACTATCAACAACAATAAGGATAAAGGATAAAGAGTGGAATCTAAGAATTGAAGGTAATTGTCCGATATGTTTTATATCGGAAAAACCTGTTGAACTTTCAAAAAATGTATAACTGAATAAAGAATTGCTATGTAAAAACAAAACAACTATTACTTTTGTTGCCCATCTGCTCACATAAAACCATAAACAAATGGATGAAATTCAATCTGTCAGAAAATTTTATTTATTTATTAATAAAGTTAGGGTTATAGGAACTCAATAAATGACCAAACAGGACCCGATAACTCTCCTCAGGTGAATTTGTTTTTGTAATCAAATTTAAAATATTGTCAATCACCCATTGATTGAGGGAAAATGCCCCCTAATTAATTTTTGGTAACATGTACCTTAGTATATTGTAAAGAGAAACATTCTCCATTGAAAATTGAACCAATGGAAATGGAAAAAAACCTACGATGAAATTGAAGTTACTTTTTTGTAATATCTAACAGAAAACAACTACTTCCCCAGCTAAAGCCACGCTGGACATTGAACTACATCTGATGATAGATATGAGAAAGACCCTATACAGGGTGATTCAAAAGTACTTTGACAAACTTCAAGAGGTGATTCCTCACAAAATTCTAATATGAATTGTCCAAATAAATATATGTCCGGAAACGGTTCGCTTCCAAGATATAGGGTGTTGAAGTATTATTTTTATTTTCGTTTGTTTCAAATAACTTTTGAAATACTGAACTTAATTAAACGTTTAACTGTCACGAAATATGTAATTACCAAAACTACTTACTTAAACGTCAAATTCTTTTCCAAAGCATTCTTGTGAAAAATGCACAATATTGGTAATAACTTCAACATGCATCGATTATCAAATAATTGACTTGAAATTTTCAAGTCCAAATATTTAGAAAACGGTTGCTTACAGCGACTTTTAACAGGGGTAGATTTTTACGTAGATATGATAGAGGAATCGATGTTTTTACTGAAAAATGTGCTAGAAGTACGCTCAAAAAAGTTATGAATCTTCAAAAAAGAAAAAGACGTGTAGGTGGCGCCCCCTACGAGTAAGAGAAATAATAACATCAGGTTCGAATTCGATACCTCAAAAACCTCTTATTACCAAGTTTCGTTTAATTAAGGTCAGTATTTCAAGAGTTATTTGAAAAAAAACAAAATAAAAATAAAACTTCAACACCCTGTATCTTGGAAACGAAGCGTTTCCGGAAATATATTTATTTGGGCAATTCATATTAGAATATTGTGAGGAATCACCTCCTGAAGTTTGTCATAGTACTTTTGAATCACCCTGTATAACTTGAGAGAAAAAATCTGAAAGTGAAAATTTTCATTTTCATTCAGATAGTTGATTATTTATTAAATGTCCAGTTTCCATTGGAGATTCTTATCTATGAATGAGATAAGAGAGAATGTTATTCAGAAGTATCACTCACAGAAAATCGCTCATTCCATTCATGCGTGAATTGCATCTCTTTCGCTTGGCCTTCAATACATTTTGGTCGACAAAAATTCATTTCACTCTTCCAAGATCATCAGGGAGGTCGGAAGAATTGGAAAACATACTCTTCAGAAGCAATTTCACACTGTAATGAGGAATTGTTGGACTATTTCTTGTGCGGTGAAACTTTGAAAATATTTTTCTGGCATTAAACCTGTCATGGGTATGGCATGTTGATTTCAATGAAAATATGAACAGGATGTTCATGAAGTAAGTTGTAGAATCATCTGCGACTGAAAGTTGGAATTTAGTCGCTGTTTTCGATGGAAAACTAAATTCCAAGTTTCAGTCGCAGATTATTCCACAACTGACTCAATGAACATCCTGTTCATATTTTCAACGAAATCAAGACTGAAAGTGTTCAGCAAAAGCGTTTGTAATGTCCTGAGGGGTTTCCAAACAGTTGCCATTTATTTCCATTATTTTTGGAAAACCAAATTCCTTTTTCAAGGAATTTACGTAAGACCAAAAATATTTAATGTTTGTAGTCATCATGTGTTCTATATTTGATAAATATAGTACATATCAATATGGTACTTTGCTTCTTTTCGTATCTTTGAACAATCTTTTCTGAAATAAATAAATATGATTATTATTATAATCTTCAGTTGACATCGGTTCCAATTAAACTTTCAACGGATTCATCACCAACCACGCATAATAAAAATCCCGCGGAACAATCTGAACAAGACCCACATTGACTAAAACACAAAAAGAGGCCATCACCATAAGCTATCGAATTTAATGCCCTCGTTTGACGTAAACGGCTGGAGAAACCAGACCCAGCTCGTCCGATAAACCGGCTGTATCAGATAAATATGTCAACAAGGACCCCGCCTTTGCCTTTCCAATTACCGAGACGAAAAAGAACAAAATGTCGACTCACCTAAGATGGCTGGGAGGGCAGATGTGAGATAGGCGATAGCGATGTCTTCTTTAGTCCATGGCTGGGGCCTGGCGGATCTGGAATTCGAGATAATTAGTTTCGAAAGCTGGCATCGTAAATCATTTATTATAATTATACGACGAGCATACGTCAAATGGACCCCCTTGAAGCAGGGATCGTACTTGAGATTCGAGTACTTGAGAGGAACGTCTTGTCTTTGAAACAGTGATAAAGCGGCTTCTTTCATAATTTTAATATCTATACATGAAAGCAATATACAGTGCGAAGCTAAATTATGGAACAAATTCTACATTTCGCAAGAAATGTCCTTTTGACAAAAATCGTGAAATAAGTCGTTCATCACCTATTTCAATTTGTAAAAATTACCTACTACGTCACCACGTCAAAACCAGTGACATAACCACTTTAGAGTATACATTCAAAAAACATGCATTTAAAAACAAAAATCGACCTGTTTCAGAATTTGTGACAAAAGTACATTGCTTGCGAAATATCAAATTTGTATTAAAATTCAGCAGTGCCCTTTATAAATAGATAATAGGAGAAGCAAATGATGCAGAGGCAAAGTGTCAGCTATAGCTGCTTTTTCAACTTGACCATATGACAAAAAAGATAATGAAATACAGGGTGTTTCATAATAAATGCGCAGGACTTCAGGATGTAAAAGCTCGTCCAAAAATATGAAAAAAGTTACTATTAACTTACCCTCTAAAATGCACCATTTTCGAGATACAGGGTGTTGAAAGTTGAAAAAAATAATCGTTTTTGCGAATATGTCTGGAACCGTTTATCGCACAGAAAACAGATTTCGTAGGCATTTTCTACTCATATGTGCTATGTGTTTTGCGGATTTTTTATTTTTTCAAATTCATAATTGGTGAAAATTTTTAAGGGGTAGTGGGTGTTTTTTTCTCCAACTTCTACGCCACTGAAAAAAGTACAGTTTTGAGTCTTCTATATGAACCGCCAATGTTTCCTACACAAAAAAGGTATTCTTGGTCATAAGCTCTAAAAATAACCGTTTTCAAGAAAAATCATGTTGTTTAAATAATGTTTTTTCCTCGAAAAATTTGCTGCGTGCATTGAAGCTAACGGCGGACATTTCCAACAATTCAACTAGGTATGATTGTTATTGTTTTTTTTTATTTTGCAATTAAGAAGTCAACGTTTGGTTTTGTTACTTGTTCTAAAGTTTAAACAAATTTTGTATGATTAGGAAAAAAATTATTTAAAAAAATTTACCATGTTTTTCAACATGAAAGTTGATTTTTCTTGAAAAGGGTCAACTTCAGAGCTTATGACCAAAAGTTCCTTTTTTGTGTAGAAAACATTGGCGGTTCAAGTAGGCGGTTCAAGTAGGCGGCTCAAAATCATACTTTTTCCAGTGGCGTAGAAGTTGGAGAAAAAAAACCCACTACCCCTTCAAAATCTTCACCAATTATGAATTTTAAAAAATAAAAAATCTGCACAAAACATAGCTTATTATGAGTAGAAAATGCATTCAAATTCTGTTTTTTGTGCGATAAACGGTTCCAGAGATATTCGCAAAAAACCATAATTTTTTAAAAATTTCAACACCCTGTATCTCGAAAATGTTGAATTTTAGAGGGTAAGTTGATTGAAACTTTTTTTCATATTTTTGAACGAGTTATCACATCCGGAAGTCCTGCGCATTTATTATGAAACACCCTGTATATCATAATTATATCGGAGACATAAGCGGCCAAAGATCGTAAAAACATGATTTTTCATTGGTTCTTAGGCTAAATTAGTTTTATTTAAACGTACAATGTTTTTACAAATTTTTATACTTCCTGTAGCTTTACCAGTAAGTACTCATTACCAAATTTCTAAATTTCATAACTTCGAACTTTTCTCCTCTCAATTTTCTTTAATCATAGTATTTACTTTTAGGTAAGCACTGATGAAGATGACGTGACTCAAAAGAGCTTTGCAATACTTAAATATAAAATTTATTCACATCTATACAAAATCTTGGCTTCGTTTAATAATATTTAAACTGTGATTATCGTCTTGAAATTTAGACAGTCTTATCCTTGTTCCTACTTATCGCACCAATCTTTCTCTTTCTTTCATTCTCCCTATTTTCATCTTTCTACACTTCTCTCCCTTTTTTAATGATCTAAGTTGAATATATTTATGTTATCTGCTGTGTTGAGTTTATTTGGTTGCTCGCTGCAACACAAGCTTGCTTAGGTAGCGACAATCGCTTTAAACTCAACAGAAATACACCTAATTTGTACCTCGTTGCCGAGGACGACCTGTAAACTCATTTTTCTGAATAAATATTTCTGATTCTGATTCTAAATGTCATTAGCCATTCTCCAATTACCATGCATGCGCGCGCGGATTTGCGAAATGTCGGCCGGACCCGCTCGCTTCGCTCGCGTGTCTTGTGATATAGTTGTAATATTTCAAATAACCGTATGATTCACAATAAACTCAACATGTGACCGATTTATAAATATATATTCCACCGAAACAATTACAGCATCAAGGTTAAGTTTAGTTAGTTCAGGACAGTTAAAGTTGGGTCAATATTATCTTCCTTTCGAATTTTTTTTGTGCATCATCTCACTTTGAAGTGTTTTCGTATTAATTGGAGGAAATTGACAAAGTACTAACATGAACGCAAGTGCGTCCGGCCGACATTTAGCAAATCCGCGCGCGCGGATTGGGTATTTGTCTTTCCTTTTGATGCCTATGGTTTATACCAAAAATACGTAGATTTGCGGCCTTCAAATTTGGAAAATCGGCGATTCTTCATTGGTTATAGAAGTGGTAAATGTGCAAAATGAGTTGTGGGCATTCATACTATTGGAGCTGTTCCAAAGAAAATTGCAGCATTCTCAAAATTGAAAAATCCTCAGCTCTATACACAGGGTACTCCTCGACTACTATGCTTGTGGAAAATGGTGGCAACCTACTATCGGTAAAAAAACTGCGGTGGCGGAGTCATGTATTGAAAATTCAGTTTCAAAGAGAATGAAGACAACGAGACAACTATTTCATAGTAATGGGGCCACACCGACAAGTTCAAATACTGGTGCTATAGATGGTAAATCTCTCATCGATGGAATAGAAATTTCAAATAATAGCAATTGCCAAATTACTTTTTAAATGTATAAATAGTTAGTATTATTATAATTATCGTTATTGTAAGCAGAATAAAGTTTTGAACAAAATATTTGAAAAAGTGATGTCTTAACGGCCGCCGGCCGTTAAAAAATCTTGACGGACGGAGGCTGTTAACATTAACTTTTCAATTGTCATCGAAAAAGCAATGAAAGAACAAATAACAGACTTCGCTTATGGAAATAACATCATAACTTCAGTACAGTCCGGCTTCAGACAACAGCACAGTACCACTACCGCTCTGCTCCATATTTCGGACGATATTTTCAGAGCTACTGATGAAGGAAAATTGTCCTGTTTAGTATTACTGGACTACAGTAAGGTCTTTGATAATTTAGATCTCGATATACCTACTCTGCAAAAAACTTGTTTATTTTGGTTTCAGCGATTCGGCAAAATGTCTAATTGCAGATTATTTAAGTGATCGTAGTCAAAGTGTTATTCTAGACGGAGATGTGTCCAGGCCTGTAAGGGTGTCTAAGGGGGTACCCCAGGGATCTATTCTGGGACCTTTACTTTTTTCTTTGTATATTTCGGACTTTTATAAATCGGTCAAATGTACAATACATCACTACGCAGACGATACACAGATATACTTTTCCTTCCACGGCCATTGTTTACAAGAGGCTCAACGTAATATCAACAGCGATCTTAAATCTATACTAGACATCTCTTCTGGGCATAATAAATTGAAACTCAACGCAAAAAAATCGGTAGTATTGTTTTTTGGAGCTAAAAAATTTAGGAAAACTGCACTAGAAACTTTCGAAGTAAAAATCGGAAATGACAAATTGCCATTATTGGAAGAAAATAAGAATCTTGGAGTTTTCTTTGATTCAGAAGTAAGATTCACAAGACGTGTAAGCTATCTGTGTCAAAGCTCATATAACACTTTGAGGCAATTGTACCCAAATCGCGATATTCTTTCTACAGAATTGAAAATGAAATTGTGCGAATCGCTGATTTTTTCAAAAATTTCATACTGTGATAGTATTTTCGGACCTGCTCTCTTGCAGTCTGACGCTCATCGCCTACAACGTATACAAAACTCATGTCTGAGACTTTGTTATGGCATTCGCAAATACGATCATATCTCAACTCAAATGAAAAAGTCAGGTTGGCTTAGGCTTGAGAACCTCAGAAAGCTGCACCTCTTAACACTCACACATAAAATCTTAATTTCCAAAAAACCAGTATACCTTTTCAAAAAACTCTCTACTTTCTCTTCTCTGAATAGGTTTGAGACTCGTAATAATAATCTACTCGTTTTTCCCAAACACCGGTCTGCCCTTTCCACCCGCAGTTTTTCATATAATGCTCCAAAGTTATATAATCAACTTCCCAGTGACTTTAGATCTTACACTCTTTCGAACTTTAAGAAAAGGTTGAAGGTCCAATTAAGTATGAAAAAATAAGCATAAAAATAAACTATGACCTCAGCTATTTACATGGTAATAACGAATTTTGAACCAAGCTCAATTGTGTACCTTCTGATTAACTTTTGGAATCAATATTATTTATGTTAAGGTTGAGTTGAAAAACAGCACCTGCTGATACTCCGCCTGTTCATCATCTTTTCTTTTCTTCACGTATTTTAATCGTAAGTATTTTTATTTTTATTTTTTTATATTTGATCTGATGATGAATAAAGTCGATTTATTATTATTACTATTATTATAATACCGTTAAATGAAAATAACAGTATGGTATTAAGAAATAGAAATTAACATGGATTTCCATCAATTATTGGCTACATCAAATAAAAAATTTGTGTTTGTATTTATTTTTTGAACTTTTTGAGGATATCGTTTCAGAACTGATCAATTTCTTGAAGGCTCAGGCAGCAGCGAATCGAGTTATGCCACCTTGTATCGACTTCTGATCTAGAGGAATTCCATCAATAATTTTCCCAGTAAAACTACTAAACTATCGTCCAACCAAACCGCGGTCAATCTGAACCAGCCAGCCTTGCCCCAGAATCAAGTCTCATGGACCAAACACGATTGGTATTTTTCTCAAAATCTCGTCTCCGTAACCTTGAGAACGAATCGCGGCCGCGTACCAACCCAAGCGAGGATAAAGGAGCGGCATATGGGGTCCTCAATAAACTCGACGATGTTATTGCGCTGCCTGACAAGAAATATCTCCCTGTATACGAGAAACTCGAAGCGGTCGACACGTATACAGATAAACTCGCTTAAAATAAGTTTATGTCTGCCAGGCGTGACTACACGTAAGGCATTCTTCGATAAAGCAGCATAATAAAACCCGAGAAGAAAAAACAAAAACTATTTTTAAGTACGGGTATTGATAGTATTGAAGGGCCTCTTCAAGTGATGACCTCACATTGGAACAATGAGACCGCCAAGGCGGTAACGAGACGCTAAAGCTTGGACTGGCGATTAAAAGGAAAATAAATAAAAAATACCTTACTACCTTATGGAAATGAATTTCATTAGGAGCGTTCTTGGTAAAAGTTAAGAAAACAGTAACTTCACCGAATTTGATGAACTTTCACAGATGAGTCAAAATGCAATAAAAACGAAATTTTGATGCGGAAATAATAACTTTGGCAGATATGACCTTTTCAAGTACCAAAAAAGGAGTAGATATGGAATTACACTCTAGGAAAGAAGTTAAATGACTACAATTTCCCTCTTTCTCTCAGCAACACAGTAACTCTACAGATTTATTCCGCCATTGTCAATATTTTTCTCTCAAATAACATTGGAAAATTCAAAAGAGGAACAAATATTTTTTTTATGAATGTTTCTATACACACAAATATCAAACTTTAATCACTCATGAAATATCGTAGGAGGTTGAGATATCTGTGCTTGAGTACTTATACAGCGTTGCCAAATGACCTGAGATTATTCAGAAATCATCAAACGTTACTTTAGAAAATATATGAGTGTGAATAACTCACACGTGTTTCTTGACATGATGAAAAAGATCATGAACTAAAAAGGAAATACGCATGTGCTAATTTGCCAACTGTCGACCAAGTGCAAGATCAAGAGAATGGACACAATGGGAATGCGCATGCGCTGTTTTGTCAAGTGCAATGCCATTGCAATTTTAATTTGAAATCGCAACAGACTTAGGCTTCCCGTATGAAGAAAAAGAAAAAGGACAATGTGAAAAAGGTAATGTGCATGTGCCAGACCGACATTTCGCAATAGACTTGGGCTTCCTTCATGAAGATCAAGAGAATGGATAAAGTGAAAAAGTGAAATGCATTTGCACATGGCCTACATTTATCAAATCCGTGCAAGCAGATTTGCAAAATATCGGCAAAGAGAGCGCTACGCGCACTTTCATTTACTAAGTGATGGCAAAGCGTTTGCACATTTATCAAGAAATCAGAACAGACTTTAGCTTCCTACATCAAGATCAAGAAAATTGACAAACGGTAAATGCGCTGGCGCTCGGCCGACATTTCGCACACACACACGCGTGGATTTGCGAAATGTCGGCGAAATTATGCCAAATTTTAAAAGCCTTTGCAGTTTTTATATCTAATCGCAAAAGACTTAGTCATCCTACACGAAAATCAAGAAAATGTACATGAAAAAGGAAATACGCATTCGCTCGGCTGACATTTCGCAAATCCGCGAGCAAGAATTTGCGAAATGTCGGCAGAGCGCTCGGTACGTGCGCGCTTTTCTGCCAAAATCAAAGCCTTTGCAATTTTTATATGTAATCGCAAGACTTAGTCTTCCTAAGTACATGAAGCTCAAGAAAATGTACATGAAGATTGAAATGCGCATGTGCCCGACCGACATTTTGCAAATCCACGCGCGGATTTGCAAAGTGTGAGCCGAGCGCGTGCTACGCGCGCGCTTTTCTGCCAATTTCTTTAAAACACGTTCAGCGCCAAGCCTTGGTGGAAAATTTTCGTGATTTTCAAAAATTTGATTTTAATAATTTGAGGATTTACGCAATTGACAAACAAAACCGTCATCCATCCTAAACCTCAATTTCATGGGAAATTCTAGCAAGCCAGAGCTTATAATACCCCATCTAAAATGTACATAAAGTGTGTTTTAGCGATACACACGGCCAAAACTAATTTTTTTTTGGTGTATCTTTTATCTTTTAGATACACAATGTTTTAACTAAGTGTATCGAAAAAGTTACCCTGGCGTTGAACGTGTTAAATAAACGCAACAGACTAAGTCTTCGAACATGAAGATCACGAAAATGTACATGAAAAAGGAAATTCTTATTGTTGTATTAACCTTCATGTTATTTGCATTATGTGGAATTTTTTTACCTCTCTTAAACTTTATGTTTCTTGGGAAAATAATTTGAATTGAATCATAAGTAGTATGATTAATAGCAGATTGGACTAATACCTAAGCCCTACTCCACCGAATCCATTCCAAATCTGATTCTATGATTTTCTTCAATAATTCTTATGGTTGTATTTACCTTCATGTTATTTGCATAAGGTGGAATTTTTTCCCCTCTCTTAAACTTTATGTTTCTTGGGAAAATAAATTGAATTGAATAATAAGTAGTATGACTGATAGCAGAATGGACTAATACCTAAGTCCTACTCCGCTGAATCTATTCCAAATCTGATTATATGATTTTCTTCAATAATTTCGTTTCCATTCCAAATCTGATTCCATGATTTTCTTCAATAATTCTTATGGTTGTATTTACCTTCATGTTATTTGCATTATGTGGAATTTTTTTCCCCTCTCTTAAACTTTATGTTTCTTGGGAAAATAAATTGAATTGAATAATAAGTAGTATGACTGATAGCAGAATGGACTAATACCTAAGTCCTACTCCACCGAATCCATTCCAAATCTGATTCTATAATTTTCTTCAATAATTCTTATGGTTGTATTTACCTTCATGTTATTTGCATAAGGTGGAATTTTTTCCCCTCTCTTAAACTTTATGTTTCTTGGGAAAATAAATTGAATTGAATAATAAGTAGTATGACTGATAGCAGAATGGACTAATACCTAAGTCCTACTCCGCTGAATCTATTCCAAATCTGATTATATGATTTTCTTCAATAATTTCGTTTCCATTCCAAATCTGATTCCATGATTTTCTTCAATAATTCTTATGGTTGTATTTACCTTCATGTTATTTGCATTATGTGGAATTTTTTTCCCCTCTCTTAAACTTTATGTTTCTTGGGAAAATAAATTGAATTGAATAATAAGTAGTATGACTCATAGCAGAATGGACTAATACCTAAGTCCTATTCCACTGAATCTATTCCAAATCTGATTATATGATTTTCTTCAATAATTCTTATGGTTGTATTTACCTTCATGTTATTTGCATTATGTGGAATTTTTTTCCCCTCTCTTAAACTTTATGTTTCTTGGGAAAATAAATTGAATTGAATAATAAGTAGTATGACTCATAGCAGAATGGACTAATACCTAAGTCCTATTCCACTGAATCTATTCCAAATCTGATTATATGATTTTCTTCAATAATTCTTATGGTTGTATTTACCTTCATGTTATTTGCATTATGTGGAATTTTTTTCCCCTCTCTTAAACTTTATGTTTCTTGGGAAAATAAATTGAATTGAATAATAAGTAGTATGACTGATAGCAGAATGGACTAATACCTAAGTCCTACTCCACCGAATCCATTCCAAATCTGATTCTATAATTTTCTTCAATAATTCTTATGGTTGTATTTACCTTCATGTTATTTGCATAAGGTGGAATTTTTTCCCCTCTCTTAAACTTTATGTTTCTTGGGAAAATAAATTGAATTGAATAATAAGTAGTATGACTGATAGCAGAATGGACTAATACCTAAGTCCTACTCCGCTGAATCTATTCCAAATCTGATTATATGATTTTCTTCAATAATTTCGTTTCCATTCCAAATCTGATTCCATGATTTTCTTCAATAATTCTTATGGTTGTATTTACCTTCATGTTATTTGCATTATGTGGAATTTTTTTCCCCTCTCTTAAACTTTATGTTTCTTGGGAAAATAAATTGAATTGAATAATAAGTAGTATGACTCATAGCAGAATGGACTAATACCTAAGTCCTATTCCACTGAATCTATTCCAAATCTGATTATATGATTTTCTTCAATAATTCTTATGGTTGTATTTACCTTCATGTTATTTGCATTATGTGGAATTTTTTTCCCCTCTCTTAAACTTTATGTTTCTTGGGAAAATAAATTGAATTGAATAATAAGTAGTATGACTCATAGCAGAATGGACTAATACCTAAGTCCTATTCCACTGAATCTATTCCAAATCTGATTATATGATTTTCTTCAATAATTCTTATGGTTGTATTTACCTTCATGTTATTTGCATTATGTGGAATTTTTTTCCCCTCTCTTAAACTTTATGTTTCTTGGGAAAATAAATTGAATTGAATAATAAGTAGTATGACTGATAGCAGAATGGACTAATACCTAAGTCCTATTCCACTGAATCTATTCCAAATCTGATTCCATGATTTTCTTCAATAATTCTTATGGTTGTATTTACCTTCATGTTATTTGCATTATGTGGAATTTTTTTCCCCTCTCTTAAACTTTATGTTTCTTGGGAAAATAAATTGAATTGAATAATAAGTAGTATGACTGATAGCAGATTGGACTAATACCTAAGTCCTACTCCGCTGAATCTATTCCAAATCTGATTTCATGATTTTCTTTATTAATTCTTATTGTGGTATTTACCTTCATGTTATTTGCATTATGTGGAATTTTTTTCCCTCTCTTGAACTTTATGTTTCTTGTGAAAATAATTTGAATTGAATCATAAGTAGTATAATTAATAGCAGATTGGACTAATACCTAAATCCTACTCCACTGAATCTATTCCAAATCTGATTTCATGATTTTCTTTATTAATTCTCATTGTTGTATTTACCTTCATGTTATTTGCATTGTGTGGAATTTTTTTCCCTCCCTTGAACCCTATGTTTTTGTATGTATGTAAAATAATTAGAATTGAATAATAAGTAATATGATTAAAGCAGATTGGACTAATACCTAAATCATTATTAGTAACATTTGTATCTGCTGATTTCCATATTGTAATTGCTGTTTTCACAATACCATCGTTTCTTCGTACCATCACAGGAAATAGCAAAAACCTCTCCGTTTCAGTTGCATAATGTTCGATTCAACAAAGCCATATCGATTTAAGGTCAGTGCAATCCGTAGGCAAAATGAATAGAAACGAAAGTGAAGGGTTTTCAGGGTCTTTTCCTTCAATAGGGTATAATTATTCTGAAGGGCAAAGTAGAAATATTTACACCAATTCTAATCTAGTTTTCACCGAACCATGACTTTTAGTGTAAGTTAGAATTATGAAGAGAAAGGTTTATTCAGATAAGAAGAAGTTAGAGAGTATGTACGCAATAAAGTGTTGTGAGTAAATAATAATAATAATGTGATGGTGTATAGCTCAGGTTATTTCTTCAGTGGTGGTGAAGTGACAAATCCTTTTTAATTCTGTAATGAGAATTTTCAAAACTTATTTTAGGTCTTAATTACAACGAGATGAAAATTTCTGAAAACGAGATTATTGAGAAGCACCTTCGAAAACTAAAATTATAGTCTGCTCTCAATATCTCGGCATAACAAGATAAATTCACTTGCAAGAAGTGTCAAAATTCTATAATTTAATCAGAAAAACATAATTACTGTGAATAAAACCACAATTTGGTCTACTGGTTCGAGAATTTCACTCAAAATGAAGGAACCACTAACTTCAGTATTTTGGGAAAAAGACTGACATAGATATGGACAAGAAAGTGAGTAAAAATTAGGGAGCAAAATCTTTAACTATTTAATTACTTCAATATTTTCATCATAATAAATATTCATGTAGACAAACAGGAAAACAACAAAAAAATGCAGGAAATAATTTCAATGAGATTTGTATAACTCTGTTTTGAGCATATACATTTCAGTTAAAGTTTTACATAAATTTGACCAAACTATAACAAGGTTATCTCTGATGGATCCCATCTAGATAAACCGTTGAATTTTTGACAGAATCTTGTAAGTTTTTTTCTAGAAGGAGATGTCTCTCACTCCACATTCAATACTTTCATCTGATCAAAATCGATTTATCTTCATTAAAATTATATGTTACTAAAAATAAAGATACCTACTCAAACATTTTCTAAATCTTCATGTGCAATAATGCAATGATGTATAACTTTAATAATTGTGTCTAAGCGTTTCGTATCCAATTTTCCGGTATAAGCAATTTTCACTTCCTTGCTTTATCTTCATTAAAATTATTTGTTACTAAAAATGTTACTCAAAATTTTCTAAGTCTTCACTTTCCTTCGCTTTTTTACATTCTAGATGGAAATCCTTTCCATTCTCGTCGATTTCACCATAATTTTAATGAACATTAAGAAAGGCTGAAAACTTTTTCAGCAGAAAGTTTCTCAATTTCGTGTATAGTTTTGAGTTCTCCAAAAAAGAAGGAGAGATTTATCTGTAATTATTTAAAATCCCTAAATGGCTTATATTACTTCATGTCATGAAAGGCACTGACTTATAATATATAGAAGTCATTTTAATTTTTTCAAATGTTTATACCAAATCGGAAAGATTGTAAGGCAACAAATATTTCTGCACAACATGAAATGTAGAGAATTATTCAAATGAAATATTCACTCAGCCATTTTTTCATCTCCTGTTCTCAGATATTGCATCAGTTGGTTTTCCCAGCATAATCTCTGTCTTTCTCTCGATCTCCTTCCTTCCTTGAAGTTCCTTCTAATCTCCTTATATGGCCGTGCCATCGAATTCTTGCAAATTTTGTCATTTTTTCATTGTTTTAAAATTTTCGGTATTTTTCTCTTTGGTGCATATCTTTATTATCACTACTTCATCTACATAGGCGATAACTTGAACTGAATTTTCGGTTATAATTGTATAAAAGTACCGATAACTTTGCAAGAAAAATTGCACGCCTTTATATTCCTATTTTGGCAAAAAAGCCCAAGTCAAAAGGACAAAATATAAAAATAACGAGTGCAATTTTTATAATAAAACATGAATGAATATAAAAATATGTGGTCATTTTTATTTTTATATGCACGAGTGTAATTCATTGGAAAATTTCATGAATAAAGAAATACTATAAATGAAATTGTGTTAGATATTTTTCCACTTTTTCAAGTTTATCTAATATTTTTCAGTACTGTTTTTGCAATTACCTCTGTAATTTGTTGATAATTACATTCCTCTAATAAGAAATATTTTAAATGCGGGAAATAATCGGTTCTTATTGCACAAGTGCCAAAAAATTTCGCAAGAAAGTTTGATATTGCCTCTTCCATCGTCTATGTTATTAATACTATTAGTTTCTACAACATTTCTATTACCTCTGGATCTTTGATTATTACATTTTTCTTTTCAAACTTTTGAGTTTCTGATTGAAAAAAATTAATCTTCATTTCAATATTACTTTCATAGCATGTTTCAAGTATTTGGTTCTGCATGAATTTTGTATGTATATGGTAGTTCTTGAATTTTTTGTTGTATCAGAAACGTTATAGTTCTATACTTGCATTTATTAGCAATACTTTTCTGCATTTCCTTTCTTGTACATTGATACCAGTTACTGCTCCAGTTTTCCAGTAGACATCGTTTATTTGTTCTATGTTACCATTTTCAATAATCTTCGTTTCATTTCTTCTGTCCAAACTTTTATTAACTTGGAGCTTATATCATCAGGTCCAGCTGTCTTTCTATTTTCAACTCTTGGAAGATAATTTTTCAATAGACCACCATATAATATGGTTCGAGAGGAAATGATAAGTTTAATCTTGGTGTCGTCGAAAGATACAGGGTGAAATGACCTGCAAATATGAAACACACTGTATAATAATAATAATAATAATAATAATAATAATAATAATAATAATAATAATAATAATAATAATAATAATAATGCCTTGAGGTACCCGGTCAAATAGTGGGATGCATTGGACAACTGATGCCACTCTGGAGGACTCGTTTCACCATAAGATCTGGTAGAGACATAGTCCAAACAGAGCAGGTCATCATTAGAAGAGGCGTGTTTCAGGGAGACTCCCTTAGCCCTCTTCTCTTCTGCATCTCACTATTGCCATTGTCCGTTGCACTCAGGAATACCCGTGGGTACAACTGCGGCACCCCCAGCAACCGGAGGCATAATGTCACCCATCTATTTTACATGGATGACCTCAAATTGTATGCCTCTGGAGAAAGGGACCTACATCAGTCCCTTAGGGTGGTGGAAGAATATACGCATGCTATCGGTATGGAATTTGGGATCGACAAATGTGCCACGATTCATCTCAAAAGAGGACGATGCGAGGAATACGGAGAGGATGTCCAGCTTGTAGACGGAAGCATCCTACATCATCTGGATGCCGGAGAGACTTATACCTACCTTGGGGTGGAACAACGCCGCTCCCAAGAGGTATTCGCAGTTAAAAACTCTCTCCGCGGCAAGTATCAGCATAAACTCCGACAGATCTGGTCATCAGAACTGTCGGGGAAGAACAAAGTTGCTGCAACTAATATGCTTGCCGTTCCGATCCTTCTTTACTCTTTCGGAGTGATGAAGTGGACTAAGGAAGAGCTGCGACAACTTGACGTTAAGACTCGCAAAATGATGCATCTCAATAGGAGCTTGCATCCTAAATCGTCCGTTCCACGGTTATACTTTCCCAGACAACGGGGAGGCCGTGGACTTTTGAGTTTGGAGTATCTGCATAACAGAATGGTTCTGGATGGGGCCTGTAAAGTCATCAGGAGTTCAGATCCCCTTCTCTGCATGGTCCGCGACCATGAGAAAGCAGGGATTGGAGCATTCCTTTTTAAGGCAGCTACCCGTGCGGCCGATGAACTCGGTCTCGTTTTCGACACTGAACGGGCTAACCCAAACTCTGTCACCGAGTTGGGACCCGTTCAGCAAAAAGCTCACATAAAAGTTGCGGAGACAGAGGTCCTGCTACAGCTACATATGGATAAGCCAATGCATGGTGTCTTCTTTCACAACATCGAAGACCTTGGCTTATCCAAAAGCATGACCTTTGCCTTCCTCAGGTCAAGTGAGCTAAAGTCGGAGACCGAGGGATTCATAATGGCCTGCCAGGATGGTGTCTTCAACACCCTTGTCTACCGTAGTCGCGTTATGGGTATAGACGTCCCTGACACTCGATGCAGGGCATGTCGTGGGGCACCTGAGACCGTAATGCATTTGCTATCAGCATGCCCATCTTATGCGGTCTCAGCCTATATCCACAGGCATAACGCGGCGCTACGAGTGTTGTACTACCACCTACGACACTCGTACGGCATAGACGAGACACCGGTGTTGCCTTATGCTCCGGGGGATATTGAGTCCGTGGTGGAGAATGAGAGATGCCGAATCTATTGGAACTACTCATTCCCCACCCTCAGGCAAATACAAGCCAATAAGCCTGATGTTGTCCTCCTCGACCACCAAAGTAGAACGATATCCGTCATGGAGTTTTCCGCTCCAGGCGAAATGAATATCGTTCGAAAAGAGGAGGAAAAACGGACTAAATATCGAGATCTTCTCTTTGAACTCCGCAGGTTATATCCGGACCATTCTGTCAAAATAGTGGTTCTGATTATAGGAGTCCTTGGTGGAATGATGGACACACTGCTCTCTAACTTGAAGATAATACCAGCTTGCCGAAATATGGCAGAAATCTTAGCAGCAAGAATGCAGAAGGCCGTTATACTTGGTTCGCTCCGTCTACTCAGGGCACACGATTCTCGGACCCAATAATCACTCACCCTACGGACGTAGGGAGTGGTTATTGGGGTTAACGACACCAGCGCGCCCTCCGGATGGGTCGGAGCACCGGAGACAGGGCCTGACTGGTACACTCCTAGGAGATAAAAAAAAATAATAATAATAATAATAATAATAATAATAATAATAATAATAATAATAATAATAATAATAATAATAATAATAATAATAATAATAATAATAATAATAATAATAATAATAATAATAATAATAATAATAATAATAATAATAATAATAATATTTATTCCTCAAACTGATCATACAAAATGATATAGGAATCGTCAATAGATTAGATGATTATTTCAAGAACACAGAGGGTTTTGAAACGTTTGCAAATATAAAATGCTTAAAAAAGAAACATTTTAGAATATAAAATAGAGAATTAAAAATAAAATATTTTATAGAAATACAAATACAGTTGGGCAATTGTTGGTATATACCTTAAAATGCATTACATATAAAAATATAAAAATAGGTACACATTCAGCCAAATATAAACATATATATATATATATATACATACATATACACATATATATATAAACACAAATATACACACATACTCATACATAAACATACACATACATATTGAAGTACAATTATTTCAGGATTTACTTTCGAGAAATTGATTCACAGAATAGAAAGCCCCTTCCACCAAATAATCTTTAACTTTTCTTTTGAAAATTGAATAAGCTGATATTTCCGTTATAGCTGGAGGCAGGCAATTGAAGAACTTTCGGTCCTGCTACAAAAGGTAGGTACGACTTTTCAAATATTTGAGTGCGATGTTGTTTCAATCTCAATAAATTATCGCTCCTTGTCGGGTATGTATGAAGATCATGATTGGTTTCAAACTTGGATTCGTGTTTCTTCACGTATATGATACAGTGGTAAATGAATATAGAGGGTAGAGTAAGAATCTTGAGTTTTTTGAAAATAGGCCGACATGATTCTGTATAACGTAGACCATACACGAGTCGAATTATGCGTTTTTGACCAATGAAAGCCCGATCGATGTTAGTTCCATTGCCCCACAGAAGAATATTGTAGGAAAGTACTGAATTCACCATTGCATCCACAAGATTATTCACATCCAAAACTTTTTTGAGCTGGAGTAAAGCGTAAAAACTACTATTGATTTTTTTGCACACATGATTGATATTGAATCGAATCCGATAGCCTAAGTGGTTCGAATTATGTAGACTTTATCCAGATGATCGAATCTTAGATAAAAACGTGAATAAAATATAATTAAGGATAACTCGGTTGCCCTATAGCGCCTTACCAGTCCTGTAGCCTATCTGAAGGTCTGTCTGTCGGGATTTCCCTTCTCCTGTCGTCTTCACAAAGGGCCCTTTTGGATGGAAAGGCGAAGTGGGTTTCCACTGATATTCTGCTTATTCTGTCTTTAAAGGTACGAGTAAACACCCCACAACACATATGCTTATCGACAGAGGAAATTGCGGGAAATTAATGATATAATAAGTTTATTTTGTAGTTCCTCCAAACGGCAGATAACTACTTAAAAATACGTAGCGGAATTGGTAGCGAAATATATCGATTCTCGATGCACGATCAACCGATGCTAATAAGTTACTGGTAAAAATGTTCGCAATTTCTAGGGAAACAAAAACTCCCGGAATGTCACTGAGGACCGACGATACAGGGCGTTTTAGGGCAACATATCTGTTCACGGTACATTGACAATAATGAATGATAAATAATAAATTATACTCTGACTCTTTCCGTAACAGATATGAACTTGCCATTTCAAACCGCTGTCTATGTATGTACCTATAAATTTTGTTGTTTCCGAAGGTTGTATAGTAATATTATTAATTTTTACAGTAATATGTGACTCTGTAACATTCTTACCAAAGAATTGGATCAACACAGTCTTCTGCGCTTTAACTATCAGCCTGTTGTTATGGCACCATGCTGTAAATCTGACCCCTACATTATTTAGTTCGGACTGAAGCTCCACAAGACTGTCAGCTTCAGCCGAGATCGAAGTGTCATCAGCAAATAGTGTAATTGATGTACATCCTATATGTTGCGGAAGATCGTTAATATACCGGGTGGCTACGGAAGTATTGCCTACGGAATATCTCAGTTATTGTATGAAGTAGGTTTGTGAAATTTGGAGCGTCGATATAATGACATAAGAGCTAGAATTTGAGCATATTGACATGTCGAAGTTAACTTCCGGTCTGACCGGAAGTAACATCAACTTTCTTATTTTAAATGGAAACCCTATTTTTTTTCTTTTCGCTTCATTCAATGACATATCACAAGTTGGTATCTAACCAGAAACTAGATCAGAAAAAAATTATTATTGAAATTCACCGAGTAGGCCGTGGTAGCAAAATGAAAGCCAAAAATTGAAAAGTTGGCTATGGAAACCATACGTCACTTGATAACAGTTGCTACTACTGTGATATTTTATTTTCATTCGTCGACGTTGTAAAAAGCCGCCAAAAAAAATATTGAAAACATTGGGAAAAAAACAATACTCTGTAGGTTCATAACTTAAATAGGAACATACAACTTTTTCTTGCCTGTACTATTCAGCATAACCATTCCTTTCTAATGATATAATAGAAAATAATTTTTTGAACTGAGATACCGAAAAATCCAATTATTATTCTTCAAATAACAAAACAGATTATCGCCATACGCAAAAATAAAATTAAAAATAATGTGGAATGATAAATTATATCCTGTAGGTTCTAGGTTAAATAGGAACATAAACGTACTTGGTCTGTGCCATCGTCCATAGATATTCTAATATCTACCTATGGACGATGTTTGTGCTATTCAGAATAATCATTCCATTGCAATAATCATTCGAACCAAAATATTAACAAGTAGGCTGATTAAGATGTATTTTGGAATGAAACAAAAAAGAAATGAGAGCTGTCACGAACGCTGCTATCCATATTATTTTGACGTTCGAAGTAGTGTTTTTGATTCTGCCATTTTAAAAGGGTTTGGAAATCGAAATCAGTTAGTGGAATATTCAAAAAATGCCCCGTTATTCACGAACCGAACAAATTGACATGCTTCTCATTTATGGTGAATGTTTAAAAAAATCGCTGAACGATTGTATTTAGAGCGATATCCAGGGAGGCAGCAACCGTCAAGAAGGTATTTCCAGTGGCTTGGAGAAAAATTAAGAACTGAGCCTGATGTTCACGAAGACCAAGAAGCATTTGTTATTAATGAGGAAACTGAAATTAATGTATTAGCTTTAGTACAATATGATAGCACAATTTCCTCAAGGCAGATTGGCGCCGAATTAGCTATAAGTAAGGACTCTGCTAGGAAAATTTTGAAAAAACATCGATTGAAATCCTACAAGTATCAGTTGCATCAACATTCGTATGAAAATGACGGTGAAAGGCGCCTGGAATATTGTAATTGGTTTCTTCGACAAAATGCTGAGAATCACCTATTTAATTATTATATCTTGTTTACGGACGAGTCAAGATTTACCAACAATGGATTATTTAACAGGAATAATACAAGGTAGGTACTGTTCTTTATTTGGATTATTGTCGATAGTCGAAGTGTAAAGTGCTAAAAGTGTGAACGGTCTTTTGTTCCAGGTACTGGGCGATAGCAAACGAGCACCGGTTTCGACAAGGCGGCTTCCAGGAGAGATTTGGTGTGAATGTTTGGGCAGGAATAGTTGGAACTCATATTATTGGCCCCATTATTTTTCAAGGCCAACAAACCGGAGAGAGATACTTTAATTTTTTAACGAATGAAATTTCGGAATTCATTAACAACCTACCAGCGGAAATAACTGAGAGAATGTACTTCCAGCAAGATGGCGCCCCTCCGCATAATTGAAGAATAGCGAGAAATTATCTTCAAAATCGCTTTCAAGAGAGACTAATATCAACCCATGGTCCAGTCAGGTGGCCACCAAGGTCACCCGATCTTACTCCGTGCGACTTTTTTCTATGGGGGCATCTCAAAAATAGGGTGTATTCCACACAGCCTACAACTATACATGAGCTAGAAGTAAAAATTCGTAGAGCTTTCCAAGATATCACGCCCCACATGTTGAGAAACGTTTTACATGAAAATATCACCAGAGTCAATAAATGTATTGACGCTGAGGGAATGCATTTCGAACAGTTGTTTTGAATTTATTTTATCTTTAATTCTATCAATTTGAATTTTTTTTTGATAAATCTGTTTTTTCGTTATTTGAAGAATAATAATTGGATTTTTTGGTATTTCATTTCAAAAAATTACTTTCTATTATATCATTAGAAAGGAATGGTTATGCTGAATAGTACAGGCAAGAAAAAGTTGTATGTTCCTATTTAAGTTATGGACCTACAGAGTATTGTTTTTTTCCCAATTTTTCCAATATTTTTATTGGCGGCTTTTTATAACGCCGACGAATGAAAATAAAATATCACAGTAGTAGCAACTTTTATCAAGTGACGTATGGTTTCCATAGCCAACTTTTCAATTTTTGGCTTTCATTTTGCTTCCACGGCCTACTCGGTGAATTTCAATAATAATTTTTTTCTGATCTAGAGTCTGGTTAGATACCAACTTGTGATATGTCATTAGAAATGGAATTGAATGCTGAATAAAGCGAAAAGAAAAAAAATAGGGTTTCCATTTAAAATAAGAAAGTTGATGTTACTTCCGGTCAGACCGGCAGTTAACTTCGACATGTCAATATGCTCAAATTCTAGATCTTATGTCATTATATCGACGCCCCAAATTTCACAAACCTACTTCATACAATAACTGAGATATTCCGTAGGCAATACTTCCGTAGCCACCCGGTATAGTAAAAATATTAAAGGTCCCAAGAACGAGCCTTGCGGTACACCGATGTCTATGTCGAATAATTTCGAGTCAGTGTCCTCCCATTTGACGACAATTTTCCTATATTTCATGTAGGATATAATCCATGCAAGAAACTTTCCACGAATATCTAAGGTATACAATTTATCGGCAAGTATGTCAAAGTCGATGGAGTCAAAAGCATGGATAAATCGAAAAAAAGCGCAGCAACATATTTTCCCTTATCAATACTACTATAGATATTTTCTAGGAATGTTGCAGCCGCACCTTCTGCACTTGGTATGGTGATTGGTCTATAGTTGTCAATTATGAGTGGATAATTTTTTTTAAATATTGGAATTATTTTTCCCACTTTCAGCATGTCTGGAAAAGTTTCTGTTTCTACAGATTTATTTATTATGAATGCTAGTGGTTCACAGAAATGGATTTTATTACTTTTGTGGGAAGGCAGTCCATACCAATAGAATTTTTGTTTTTAAGTTCATTGATGACGTTAAAAACCTCAATATGGATCGCCCATACCCAAGTCACAGTAACTATCTGAAAGGGATGAGTGACCTATCAAATTTTGGTACACCTCAAGTGATATTGTTTTTTTATTCATTATTTTCTAGTCTCTCTGTTTCGCTCACTAACAGAGATGTTTTAAATTAAGTGAAAGAACAGCTTTCGTTCAGTTGTGCTAAACGAAAATTGAACTACGCCTTTTATTTTCTTCAGAAAATTATAGGCTAAAATTATAAATTTCTTCTCAATTGAAAGTAATAAAGACGTATTATATTATTATAATATGTCACGGTCTCCAAACACCCTGTATAAAAATAATTCGACATCGTTGACTAGTTCGAGTGAAAGCTGAAGTATTCAAGTAAATCTGAGATCATTCAACAAAAGGAAAAACATTTTCATCTCCACATGTGCGACTGCGAGCTCTTCAGAAAACTTTTGACTACTTGAAATTCCTACGATAACAAGATTACGATCGATCATTACCATAGGAATCTGGTTTCTATAATATTCTACTGTACCTACCTACCTACACTATAGAATGTCCCAACGAACCGGAAATTAAGGAGGATTGATTCACACATTCCGTATAATTGCATCAGATCCCACATACTACTAACTGCAGGCGATGAGAACTTTTAAAAACCTCCTCGGCGCTCCGTTAGTTGAAAATAAAATGAAATTCAAATTCCTGCTAGTCGGGCATCCGCAGGCGAGGCGGCTTGAAATCTTGGAGAATAAATTTCAAAGAAAATTGCGAGCAGTAAATGTCAGAATTGTTGGAGCGGTACAGAAAAGGAATGGGAAGATGGCGAAGTGCCAAGTCCTTTGTGTCCTTTGATGTCGGTATATTTATGAAACGAATCGAAAAATAATCATTATTGCAGAATCTAAAGCTGTATTGGTAATATATTTTTCCTCTGTTGATGAACGTTCTCAGATTTACTTGTATACTGCAACTTTTACTCAACGATGTCGAAAGATTTTTATACAGGGTGTTTGAAAAAACCGTGACATCAAATTTGTATTTTTTAAATGGAACATACTGTATTTTCCCACACTGAAAAAAATTGGTGTAAAATTACATAAGATTTACAGAATTTCTATAATTTTTGCACAAATTGTATGTACATTATCATAGTACATACCATTTTCTGTATTTATAATCAATTAGGTACATTGAAATGACTGTTAACGCTTCAATTTTACCCATATACAGGGCTATTCAAATTCGTTTCTGTATACATGGGGATCTCTTAAACGATAAGAGATAGAGTGCCGGTTAAATTGTGGCAAAGTTGCGTAGTTTAGAGACCTATTTAATAATGTGAAGAAATCGAATTTAGCTCTTTTGGTTCTGGAGATATACAGGAAAAACCAAAATATCCCAAATTATTTTTTTGCCTGTATCTTCTTTATTCGCAGACATATTGAAAATTTGTCTACATTTTGCTATTGGCAATTGATGTGGGCTATCAGAATATGTCCATGAATCTTTTATACAGGGTGTCACCTGAATTGGGCCACCCCCTTTTTGAATGTTTAAATACGGGCCTGTATTTTTTGTTGTAGTTTTTGGATCGTCGACGTTCACTTCATTCTGAGGAATTAAATTTAATTTAATATTTCAGGATATTTCGGTAATATTTTATTATAATTGGGTAAATTATTCCCTTTTGAATTACGGCCCTGGAAATTGGTTGACTGAGTTAAATAAAAACACAATAGCAACTTTAACGTCTCCCCATGTACCATAGTGTTTTTCGAGAGTATTTTTTTCATTTTTAGGTACAAATTCATATTTCTTCACATTTTCAATGCTGTTTGAGCGTTTTCTACATTGAACTTCGCCGACTAGCAAAACCTTTTATGATTATCTGAAACATATCTACAACAAAAATAGACTAAATGTATTTTGATAAGCTGAAAAAGAAATGATAGCAATTTGAAACGAACACTATAATTATAATGAAAATTTAAATGAAGTAATTTATATACACAAAAAAATTAATGGCGCAATTGGAGTCCTTCCATTTCGAGACATTTTTGAAATAATTTTTTCATATTATTTATTGCCCTTAATACACTTCTTTGCTGCATTGTTGCGAAAGCATTAAAAATCCTCAATCTCAAGTCTTCCACATTTTCTATTTCTCCGCCAGCGTAAATCCTATTTTTCAATGTCCCCCATAGAAAATTGTCCAAAATAGTAAGATATCTTGCAGGCCATCTTATTGGCCCATTACCAATAGCTCAGATATATGAATTGGTACCTAAAAATGAAAAAATTACTCTCGAAAAACACTATGGTACATGGGGAGACGTGAAAGTTGCTATTGTGTTTTTATTTAACTCAGTCAACCACTTTCCAGGGCTGTAATTCAAAAGGGACTAATTCACCCAATTATAATAAAATATTATCGAAACATCCCGAAATATAAAATTAAATTAAATTTCTTAGTAAAGTAAAGATCGACGATCCGAAAACTGCAACAAAAAATAAAGGTCCGTATCTAAAAATTCAAAGGTGGGGGTGCCCAAGTCAAATGTCACCCTGTATAAAAGATTCACGGACATATTCTGATAGCCCACATCAATTGCCAATAGCAAAATGTGGACAAATTTTCAATATAGTTGACCAGAGGCATAGCAAAAAAATATTTTTCAGTTCCTACTTGTTTCGAATCTTCGAATGTGCAATTTTTTTTTGATAATTGCGGTAAAAAGCTAGTTCGTTCCCTAAAATCTGCTTCGAAGGTGTTGGGTTTTGGAATCACTTCTTCAAAATAATTTTTACATTCTGTAAAAGTTTTCTGCGTCAAAATTAATTAAGGAATACACATATATGATGACTTTATTATTCCACTTGAAATATTCTCGCCTAAATAATCTTCCAATAAGATATAATACCGCTCGCGCCTTCTTCTATTGTCTGTTTGGGCTGTGGAAGTTTCAAACAAATTATTCACAGTCACTGTATCATTTATAATAATGAAACATATAAGTTTCAAACTTTTTACAGAAATGTAGGGAATTTAAGAATCATTTGACTTCTACTGGATACCCTAAAATTACGTTTTTATGATACTCTGCTTTTTCTACTAGTAGATATAAACTCTTGTGGTCAATAAAACGCGGCTATGGTATTGTGATGATCCATTGAAACTCAAAACAGTGAAAAGAGATAGCCATAAAGCTGACAGTGTTTTTACATTTCAACTAAACTTGCCAAATAGTGTATTGACTAGAGCAGTACCATCAATCACGTCATTATTTTCTGTCATTGGGGATTGTTTGTCACCACTTTTACTTCGTTTTGCAGTCAGACATATTATAAAAACAGTTTTTTTCAAAACTAAACGTCTCTTACAATCATTAATTTCAAAGTAAGTACAATACAATGTGTTTTTTTCACAAAAAATCTTTGAAATTTCTAACCCCACAATTGATATATGTGACTGTAATTTCGTATTACCGGGATATTCACACAACAGTAATTCAGAAGGTACCTAACTCACTTTTTCATATCAAAGTAAGTATGCAAAGGTTTTGGAAATATTGAACTTCAACCTATTTTTCTGAATAACTTTTTCCGTTATCTGTTACATACGAAATTGCATAATTGATAAAATATTATCTAACATTATCTACACGTTGTAATTTTTATCGAGATATCAGCCACGTCGTTTTACATTTAGACTTTGTTTTGACTAAAATTTCTCGACTTATTTCATATGCATTACATTACGCACTGGTAAAGATAAAATAATTGAACTGTACTTGCTATTCGCAAATGTATATAATTTTAGAATTGAAATCCTAAAAATACATTTTAAAAATTGAATTTAGAAATGATAAGTAAAATTAAGTTTGAACCAATGTATACTCCCGGCGACACAGGACTCAAGTTATGGTTTCACGTCATACGCTTTTGTCTTTTGTGTTTGAGGTTACATCGAGTCGTAAATGATTGAAATAAAAAGTAATTATGTGTGAATAATAATGGTTCCAAATAGTGTAGATTCTTGTGAACGTGAGTACATTATTCGATATTAAAATAATTACCTGATGCCAAATTTGCCAATTTCCTCGCCTGAACTATAGAATATGCGATAAACACATGTTCGTTCATAGAAAACATCCAAACAAGAGAATACCAACCAAGGTTTTGGCTATTCCTTGAAAGATATAATAAATGAAGAAAAAGTTCGTTATGCCCTTTCTCTGAATTGTGCTCAGTTTCATATACTTAATAATATGAACAGTTTGAAAAGCCATTTTGTGAGAAAACATCAACATATATTTTTTAGCAAACCCACTTGTGATATATTTTTCAAAATACTAAAATTGATATAAAATACTTTTCATCCATTAAACAGATGGGTGCGAAGGTCGTCTATAATTTGGATCTTAGACTATACATAAATTGAATTTATTGATGCCAGCAGATAAAGTTTTGTATGTAATTCGGATCGTAAACGATCATGACTGTGAACGTCGTGTTATACAGGGTGTCCGGTAAACCATGGATCATACTTTAGCTGGTGATTAACAAGTTCATAACCTATCAGAAAATCATAACTTGACCTCAGTAAAAACCTCACGGTTTTCGAGATATTGGAACTTTTATAAAAAAAAATTATTCCTATCTCAGATCATTCTTTTATGTTCCAAGCAAATAAGGAGAGTTTCATATTAATTCTTATTTTCGATAAATATTACTGAATAGTAGTTTTAACTATCGCAGAAGGCAGATTTTCAATATCAGTCATTACGGTCTACAAAAAAAAATTATCCTCCGATTTGGATCCCTCAAGATTTTTATTATGAAACTTTGAACTCTTTTTGTGACTAATTATTCTCTAACGAAAACCAGCTATCGAGCTAGAAGAATTTGCGAACCTGAATACCTGGAAGCTGAACTGAAACATCTAAAAAACGCTCTTCTTTCTAATGGGTACAAAGAAAGAGATATTGAGAGGTGTATGAAAAATAGAAGAGAAATCAGAGACGGAAGAATCAATAGTAGACCAAATGATTGTCCATCCAGTTAACCAAGTAGTAGTCAAACCAACACCGAAAAAAGAAAAGCATTCTTACCATATGTTCCCAGTCACAGATCGTATTGACCGTATTCTACGAAAATATGAGATTAAAACCGTTTATAAACCTTCAAAAAAAAAAAATGAAAGGCCACTTTAGATCAGCGAAGGACAAACGAGACGTACTATGCTCTTCTGGGGTTTATCGTATTTCATGTTCCTGTGGCAGCGTTTATATCGGAAGCACGAAACGCTCCGTTAAAATAAGAATCATAGAGCACAAGTCTTGCTGTCGGTTAGGGCACACACAGAAATACGCTGTCGCAGAATATACTCTCAACAACGATAACCATAGAGTGAAATTTAAAGAAACCCAAATCATCTCTTCAACATCTGCCTATTACCCAAGACTCTTCCGGGAAGCAATTGAAATTCAAAAACACCACAACAACTTCAACAGAACCGAAGAAGGACTACAATTGAACAAGGTTTGGCTTCCAGTTCTCAAAAATTCTCAATTAGCTCCCTACCCACAAAATAACGGTACGAACGATTGATGTCAGCTAACGCTTTGGGCCAATCAGATGTAAGAACGTCAAATCACAGGTATTTATTGAGACAACGTATAACAAATGTCAGGCATTTGACAGCGACTTAAGAAAACAGAAACTTTGAAAATATCTCTTGAAAATGCTAACCACTCGTGTTGGCGAAACGTCGAGATCTTGTCTTAACATAAGTCGGCCTTACAACCCGAAGAACCTCCATGTAAGTGACGATGGCCGCGAAAGCCTTTCACAATTTATAAGTTCATTATTATTAATAGTTTTAATAAAACTTGGAATTTTTTCAGGTCTAACGATGATTTCAAATTTCATTTTGCACGAATGGCAGTATGTGGATCCCGAAGAACACCATACCTTCAATAAAGCGTTCCAAGTGGCATTTGCTCTTTTTTTTCAACTGTAATTTGAAATACCCTGTAAATATTTTTTTGTCTCTAGAGTTCATTCAGAGATACCTACTTCCTGACATTCAGACTCTGGGACAAAGACCAAAAGACCAGGATTCAGAAAAATTTTTACTTTAATGAATGGAAAATTTTAATATCTTGATTCTCATTTTAATTTTTTCGATAAAAATACAGTAATTACATTTTTTCTATTAAAATGAATTTTTTCAACCTTTCACTTTCCGTGAGAGTGATTTCATCAAATAAATATAACAATGCTATTACATTGCTGTCCTGTTATTCTTCCAGTCATTTGCCACATTTTCAACTTCTGTGTTGTTAAAAACGTATTTCCTTCCATATGGAAAAAATCATTTATTCTTTCACTGCCCAAAGTACCCAATCCCGATGATATGAAATCGCTTCGTCCAATTAGCATTCTGTGCACGCTTTCCAAGGCATTTGAAAAATATATATTTCTCCAAATGCAAATGCATTTGGAAGCGTTCAATATCATACCTTCATGCCAATCCGGTTTTAGGCCTCAGCATAGCTGTGTGACTGCTATCCTCAAAGTTACAGATGACATCCTCTCCGCAAACGACCGAAACCAATTGACGGCTTTGGTTATTTATTTATTTTTATTTATTAAGAGATGCAATACAGGACAAACAAGTCCTAAATTTAAAATTACATCTATGATACCTTACATCTAATTTTACCTTACATTTTTAGTGCTCTCATGATTTGCAGGTAAAGAAAATCCCTAAAAAAAAACAAATGTTTTCACACAAACTCAACGGTGTTAAACTTTAACTTAAGTTTATCCTCTCTAGCGTCCATAATTGAGAGAAAGAAAAAGAGAAAAGAAAATATTAAATAACAAAATTGACTTTGAAAATTGAAAAATATTCAAAATATTCAAAATGAATCATTTAGAAAAACCTGAAATATATTTTTTTTAATTGTTCTTTCTATTTCATTGTATATATTAAGTTCTCTGTTTTTTGCGCAAATATCGTTCAATATAGTGCACATTCGTATGAGAGGGGAATTTTCTCTAGCATTTGTTCTAGCCAAAGTCCTGAATACAATATTTCTTGGCCTAATTCTTATTGGTACATAGAAGTTTATTCTCGAAATGAGAGGTGGAGAAATGACATATCCATTGAGTAGTCTGACTAAGAAAAGGGCATTGTACATTTTTCTTCTAGTAGATAGTCGCATAATATTAAATTCCTGTCTGATATGGTGGTATGAATCATAGTCCGGGTAATGATTATACTTTTTCTTGTAGAGAAAGCACAAAAATTTGTTTTGAATCAAAAATTTGTTTTGCTTGATTATACGAAAGCGTTCGACAGAATCAAACATCAGCTTTTATTTGCCATCTTACATTTCATCGGATTTTCTACAGATGCACTATCATTATTTCAGTCCTATTTATTTAATAGAATGCAAGCGATTATGTTGGAAAGGGATGTCTCTGAGTTTTTGACTGTGGAGAATGGGGTTCCACAGGGATCGATTTTGGGCCCGCTACTTTTCATTATCTATACTCATGAGTTCCGCAATCATATACATTTCAGCAAGTGTCACTTTTATGCCGACGACACGCAAATTTATCAGTCATTTCCAGAGACCGGTCTGATGGAAGCAAATACTCAACTGAACGCAGATTTAGAGTCAATCATATCAATTTCTGAGAAGATTTGTCTCTCAATAAATCCTGGAAAATCTGTGGTGATCTTGTCCGGTAGGAAAGTGACCCGGTCTCGTTTTCATGATGAGTTGAAGATCAAACTCAAGGATATGTCAATTTCTACCTCTGACAGTGCTAAAAACCTAGGAATCATCTTGGATTCCTCTTTAAATTTTACCAATCATGTCAACTTGATGATAAGACGAGCATTTTGCAATTTAAAATTGATCTACGCCAACAGAAAAGTTCTCGATAAACGTGCTAAAATATCCTTATGCGAATCCCTGGTTCTTTCGCACTTGAATTTTGGTGATATAGTCTATGGACCTGCTATTACGAAAAGAGACTCGCAACGAATCCAGCTAGTTCAGAACTCCTGTGTTCGTCTGATATGTGGATTAGGCAGGCGTGCCCATTTATCTCAACCCCTAAATGAGTTGGGATGGCTAAATATTGAGAAGAGAAGGATTCTGCATGCCTGTACCTTATTTCATAAGATAGTCAAGACCCAAAAACCACCCTATCTATACCGAAAGATCACTTTTCGGACCAATGTCCATAATGTCAATGTACGATTTAAATCTCGGCTCACGCGACCCATTCACACCTCAGCTCAGTATCGGTCCTCCTTCTCATACACAATCACTAAGCTTTACAATTGGATTCCGGAAGCCCTGAAGGGAATGAACATTCTGAGTTTCAAAAAACATTTGAAAAATATCCTTCGTACCTGTGAAATGAATTTCTGACGGGTATTCTCCTGATATGAGCATTCCTAAATAATGTTACTTTGTTATTAGTATTATCTCAGGCGTTATTTCTTGTTTTAACCTAGGCTTAATTATTGAATTGTATTGGTTTATTATTGTATTTTCTTTATGTTGTATTTTTTGTTTTTTTTTCCAAGGTTGAGTGGTAGAAAGAACTGGCCTGACCCCTGTGGCGCAGGCAAAAGCTAACTCTGCCTTTTGGTAGATCTGTATACTTTATTGTCAATGTTTGTTTTCCTCTGCTTCTACCAATAAAAGCGTTTATTATTATTATTATTATCTTTCGGAAATCAACAGTGCTTGAAACGAAAAATAAAATGCTCACTGCCACTTGCAACATCATAAATCACTGGATGAGAATATATTTATTTATACATCGATTAGGTAGAATTACGTTTATTTTTCTTAATTTACTGTAAAGAACTACAAGAAACACGCTCAAGACCTGGTCGCAGCGAGCAGACAGTAAGCATGGATTTTTATTGATAAGTCTCAATAGTGATTTCACAGAATTAAAAGTACCTAATATTACATATTTGATTTACGCAAATAAATTTCACAGTCAAAACTTTGATGATCAGATTTCTCAATAGTAAATTTACATGAGCTATGTAATTCCAATCAGGAAATTTACATAAGTATTATTCAATTTCACATTATCTATTTTGGTGATATAATTTTCAGATAGTGAATTTACATGAGCTATGAAATGTGCTGTAATTTCACAAATTTCTTTTTACAGTGTACACTTGCATAGGTTTCCTTGATCCAAAATCTATTCATTTTAAGACCGTTAAAATCTCATAAAAAACTATGTCAAGGAATAGATACGCATAATATTGATTTTCACTTTATGTTCTAGATTCTATAGATTCGACGCCCAATTTTGTTGAAACCGTTTACATCGCAGTTCTATTTCCAAAACGATTCCTTTCTTCCGGCCAGATCCATTTTACGACCACTTGCAACTGACATAACAATCATTTGTGTAAAGAACAGATTCCTTGAAAATACTTTTATCTCCTGACAAATGCAGCGAAACCCACCAAAGATACAGCATCGCAGCACACTTTTTTCTAAAAACTCCTGAGATAGCAAGCGTGTCTTGCAATTTACTTCATTCCCGGAATCCATTCCAAACTCTAAGCACGTAGTTGCCGCCACAGAAGAAACTAGTCCTTATGGTTTACCACAATAAGGGTCACTTTCGCGCAACGGCCACGTATCCTTGTGAAGGATCGTAGATCAAGTTGGCGCTGGGGTGAGGGGGCCATGCCGTGCAAGTCTAGCGTAAACGACGGGGATTGGGTCGGTGCACGATTGCGTTCGGGCTGACAACGAGACGGCGGCCATCTTGGGTCCGTCCGAATCAATAACGGCCAGGGAGCGCGTTCGATACAGCCACGCGCGCATGCGCACGAGGCTGAGTTAGCGGCAGCCTTGTTAGCTGGTTTGGGTTGGAGACTTTTTTAATTATTCAGTGGCATGAATTGATTATTCATTGTATACAAGGTTATTGGTGTATTGACTCGATAACAAGAATTGGTGAGACCTGAAGTTCCCGTTCGGTTAAAAAAAGTTGCGTCTCTTAGTACATGATTATTCATGGGTATAAATCAAGTTTTCAAAGAAACTTTTTTCAAAATTTGCGATAAAGAAAAATCCAAAGCCATATCGAATTCCTGTGGAATGCATCCATTTTTTAACTGGAAATATGTCGTTTTAGGAGTTCTATGATAGTATTGAAATTGAATTTTGTTCTAGTATTCAATGATATACCTATCTCTTTCCTGTAGAAGGTTAAAATCCCTAAAAGGCAATGTCTAGAAAGGATTTTTTTCCAAAAGAATCAAACTTTCAAACATGATTTCTCTTGGATCTCATAAATTGTAGAATTTCAATGTACGTAGGTCCAATTTATGCAACAATATCATCATCATAATCATAATCACTATCACAGTCCTGTCTCAGTAGTTGTTTTGAGAAGTTTTTATATTTACCTATGCATCACAATCAATTTGCTTGAAAATCAAAATCTTCCATGCACTTTTTTTTTTCAAAAATCGTTTTCAATGATTTGAAAAATAATTCATAGCTTATCGGTTCCTATACTCATATGATTTGAATAAGAATTTGAGCTTATCTTAAATCCAATGAACGATTAGGTATTATATAATTATTCCAAAAATATTCAGAAGTCAGTCTAAATCGAATGAACATGAACATGAAAAAAATTTAAAAAATTAGTATCTAGTTTGAATCTAATGAAAGTCTATAATATAGAGACTTTGAACAATAATTGAAAAATATTGAATTGAATTGAATGAACAATTGAAATGATTCCAGTAATTATTTATTACCCAACCAATTTGATTTGAATGGAAGAATATGATTTTTAAAACTATTTATAGTTTGCATCAAATGAATGGTTGTATAGTGATTTGAAAAAGAATTTATAACACAGTTATAATCAAATCAATGGTAAAAGAATGTATAACTTAGTCAAAATATAATCAACGATTTCCATAATTGGAATAGGACCTTTAACTAAATTTGAATCAAATGAACGAGTGTGACTATTCCAGAAATATTCAGAAATCAGTCTAAATCGAATGAAAAATTACAAAAATTGAAAAAAAAATTAGGTACCTAGTTTGAATCAAATTGAAGTCTATATAAAGATTTTGAACAGTTATAAATCATTTGGAATCAGGTGAACTATTGTGATGATTCTAAACATATTCAGAAATTATTTTGAATTGAATGAACTGTTAAAATGATTCCAAAAGTTATGTATTAACTAATTGTAAATAAAAGGATATAGTGAATTTATCTTATAAGTTAGTTTGAATCAAATGAACGGTTATAGTGATTTGAAAAATGAGTTATAACTGAGTTAGAATCAAATCAATGGTAACAACGACTTGAAAAAGAATGTTTAACTTAGTCAATAATTACACTGATTTGAATAGAAATTTCAACTAAGTTTGAATCAAATAAACGATTACGATTTTTTGAAAGAGATTCAGAAGATTCGAACGAAAAATTGAAAAATTAAAAAATATCTACTTTTTATATAGTTTGAATCAAATGAAAGTCTATATAGATATTTTGAATAATGGTTATGAAGTATTTTGAATCAAATGAACTGTTATGATAATCCATAAACATTTTCAAAAATTAATTTGAATCAAGTGAACTGTTATGATGATCATTAACAATTTCAGAAGTTATTTTGAATTGAGTGAACAGTTACAATGATTTAAATGAAAGGATATATTGATTGTAAAAAGATTTAAAACTAGTTTTGCATCAAATGACCGGTTCTAGTGATTTGATAAATATTTATAACTAAGTTAGAATCGAATGAACGGCTAGAATAATATGAAAAAGAATGTATAACTTATAAAATAATCAACGATTACATCAATGATTTGAATAGGACTTTGAACTAAGTTTGAATCAAATGAATCATTATAATTATTCCAAAGATATTCAGATGTCAGCCTGAATCAAATAAAAAGTTTAAAAAAATTAAAAAACAGTCATCATCTAGTTAGTTTGAATCGTATGAAAGTATATACAGATATTTTGAACAATATTATAGTTATGAATTATTTTGAATCAAATGAACTGTTATGATGATTATAAAAATTTTCAGAAGTTTTTTTTTGATTGAATGAACACTTGAAAAAATGATTGATTAAAATGAAAGGATATAGCGATTTTCAAAAGTTTTATAAGTTTGCATCAAATGGACTGTTATAGTTATTTGAAAATGAGTTCAGAACTGAGTTAGAATTAAGTCGATGGTTGCAATTATTTGAGAAAGACGGTCACAATAATTTGTATAGGAATTTTAGCAAAGTTTGAGTCAAATGAACAATTATTATAACTATTCCAAGAATATTCAGAAGTCCTTCTGAACCGAATGAAAAGTTGAAAGATTAACCTAGTTTGAATGAAATTGAATAAAAGTCTATATTATAAATAGTTATAAATTATTTTGAATAAAATGAACTGTTATGATTATTCCAAACATACTTAGAAGTAAGTTTGAATTGAATGAACAGTTAAACTGATTCCAAAAATTATTTGTAAACTAATTATAGTGGTTTCATAAAGTATTTGTGAGTTATTTTGCAGTAAATGTCCGGGTAAGAATAAGTTTGAAAAGGGATTTATAACCCAATTAGTAACAAATGAACTATTACAATAAATAAGGTATGACTTAGTTTGGATCATATCAACGGTTACAATTGTATGAAAAGGAATTATAACTGAACCGAATGAACGATTACAATGATTTCAAAAGTATTTAGAAGTCAGTCTGAATCGAATAAGTAGGTAGAAAAATTCAAGAAATTATTGATTACCAATAGTTTGTATCAAATGGAAGTATATGAAATAGTTTGAACAATAGTTATGAATTATTTTGAATCAGCTGGACTGTTATAATGATCATAAACATATTCATAAGTTAATTTGAATTGAATGAACAAGTTTTCAAAAGTTTTTATAATTTGCAGTTTGATTCAAATGAACGGTAATAGTGATTTGAAAATGGGTTGATAATTGAGTTAGAATCAAATCAACGGTTACAATGATTTAAGAAACAATGTATAACTGAGAATATAATCAACGATTATAATGATTTAAATAGGAATTTCAACTGAATTTGAATCAAATGAACGATTGTTATGAATCCAAAAATATTCAGAAGTCAGTCTAAATCGAATAAAAAGTTGAAAGGATACCAAAAATGTATTACATAACATGAATCAAATGAAAGTCTTGGTAATGATATTGGTCACTAATAGTTATAAAAATTATTTTGAATCAAGTAAACCGTTTTGATGATTTATAACATATTAAACAGTTAGTTTGAATTGAACGAACAGTTAAAATGATTCCAAAAATTATGTATTAACGAATTTGATTAAATTGAAAGGTGATATTGATTTTAAAAAGTATTTACATAATAGTTTGCATCATTCATTTGAAGAAGGATTTGAAACTCAGAATCAAATGACCGCTTATTCCTAATGGTCACAGATAAAAAAGATATCTTCAATCAAGAATGTACATCCTCTTGAATAGAATAATCTTCTGAAAAGAATAATCATTTCTATTCAATGAATATACTCCCATTTCAAGCTGATTGAGATGTTTACTTCTTTACATAAATTCTCTTGAAATGAATTTGCTTGCAGAGAAAACATTATACTCTTCATCCTAGAAAACATTCACATTAACTCATTGTGAAGCATAATCCTCTTAACACAAGAATATAATTCCTTGGTAGATATCACTACCCGTGCCACGTGACACATTCAACCAATGAGCAATCAAATCAGCTGGCCACACCGCGACCTGTGAATACACAAGCGTCTAGTCACACTAATTCTACTTTGATGGCGCAGTTCCGCATGCGCACTGTGTCCGCTCCAAATTTTAAATACCGATTTCCATGTTGATAGCTATCAGTAATTGTTATTTGTTGTGAAGAAATCGAATAATTTTTAGACTTCACAGGTGTGTTTAATTTGTTTTTTTGTTGAATAAACTGTTTAAAATGACTTTGTGCACTATTTGTAACAAATCGTTTTACGATGTTAGTAGTTTGACAGGGCATGTAAAAAAGTTCCACCCAGAGTGTGTATACATGATTATTTTTCTGTGTGCACTGATAAAATGATATGAAAAATGTAAATCTACCTATATTTTCAGATGAACTGGATAAAATAGCCCCCCAAAAAAAGAAAAGCGTTGGAGCTATCTGTGTTGAACTCAACAAATTCAAATTTTATCCAACATGTGAAAACTTTCCACTGTGGGTGGCTATTCTTGAGTTTCAGGAAGAAGAAAAGCCAAGAGAAAACAGGCAATTTTCTCTTTTAGCGATTATGAGTGTATTCTTGAATTTGTTTTCTCTTACCTGCCGAGAGAAATAACTCCCTGATATTTCTTTTGGTATTTTCGAGGGAAAAGTCAGGGAATAGAGATTTGAAAAGTCTGTTATTTTGATGTGATACTGAAATAGATGAGTTGATGGATGATTTTATAGCCGAAGAAAATGCTCGAGAACCGGCTGAAGGTCGCAGGATATTTTGGAGGAATTTGTCGGATTCACAATTCAAAAGTATATTCAGGCTTTCCAAGCCAATGGATAGAAACCTAGAAAAAAAACATTACTTTAACACATTAAAAAAGGGCCTTTGAAATGTTTATATCCTCCCTTGTTCTTATTCTTAGCCTAACCTAACACGTTAAGCTTTTTGTTTTTACTGTGCTAACACTAACACATAACATACGAAAAAAAAATATCCAAACCTAACCTCATAACAGTCAAACAGTCATAACCAGACATAACCTGAATTTTCTCAAATGTCATGCGGAACTTCGCCATCAAAGTGGAATTGGTGTGACTAGACGCTTGTTGTGAATACGACTTCCATTTCAACCATTTCGTCCATTTCAACCAGTTTGACCATTTGGGTTGGAGGTTATGTGGATATGCGTACCGATATGAATGTTAGTTTTGTGCCTGGTGGAAACTATTTCTATACAAAAAAAATGCAATATCGAAAATTGAATTGAAAATGAGTGAAATATATTTTGGTCTTCTACACTTTTGTGTCTAAAAGCGAGTGGCGTTGTATAAGTATTCAATCAAACTGCAATATGCGTCACTACTAACTGGTTTTATTGAGAATACAGTTATTGAACGTAAAGCTGTTCTCATATAAAACCATTATTTATACCTAAATTGTTCGTGGTTGTGAATCTATGCTTTGTTTAATCTATTCAATGTTGCCAAAATGAAAATGGCTTCCATTCTATATTTTATAACCAAGTGCAAAGTGCAGATTTGAACTCAACCTCCAAGTTGATAGAAGAATAGTATTCATTATTGAAATTGCAATGATCTTGTCTCAACCTACTCCCATGATTCAACAAAAAAAGTACCCATTATTGAAGCTAAAATATTTTTTTATTAGGTTTTATAGTTTACCAACATATCGCTCTCCTTCCAATGAACACTTCTTTCCTTAACTCAGGGAAAGGTTTGTTGTAAAATATATTGATTGACTGCCGATATTCGACAGCTTGACCGTGAATATAAATGAGAAGCCTTACCCTATCTCACCGTTAAGTGAAATTAAATATCTGGGAGTTATCATCGACTCACATCTGAGGTGGGATTCTCATATTAAACACGTAGTTAAAAAACTACAAACAATTTTATACAGATTTAAATACCTTAAAAAAATATTACCAACCTACCACTTAAAAATATTATACTATGCACTAGTGGAGAGCCATCTTCGCTATGGGATATTAGGATGGGGCGCTGCAGCGAAAACATATGTACACCTTTCAGAAATAAGCCTAAAACGGTTTCTCAAGCTAATGTTTTCTAAAGATCGACTGTACGACTCAGACCAACTATATTTAGAAACAAAATTCATGGACATCAGACAACTATACTTTCTTCTCACACTCTCAAAATATCACGCAACAAAACAAACATTAATAGCACCCACTCATTCATATTATACACGAAACCGAAATCAGCATCTAATTCCCCACATGATGAAGACAATAACACAACGTTCTTTCATTTATTTGGCACCAAAATTTTATAATAAATTACCTGAACGACTGAAAACTTTAATATGTCTGTCTCGGTTCAAAAACGCTTTGAAAAAATTTTTTTTTGAGAATCCAAGACAACTAGTACACAACCAATTTGATGCTCACGGTAGCTAAACAAATCCTGATTAGTTGATTGCTGTGTACTTCCTCAATTAGGATGAATTTTAATTATCATTATTTTATTAACTTATTGATAGTTATGTATTGCTTATGATGTGTATATACTTTTTTACAACTTCATTGTCAGGTACTGATATATGGAAGACATTTTATCGAATATGAATTTTATCATAATTCTGCGAAACAAGTGAAATAGCACTTATCGCTGGCTAACTTTGTTCATTTTATTGATTAGTGATATTTTAAGTATTTGAGTATTGTATTTTATCGATGAATAAAGGTTTTTATTATTATTATTATTATTCAATAGAAGAATAAGTTGAATGCCAAACTAAATAATTCAACTAGGTATCATATTCTATGCCTATATAAAAACTATCGAATTGTAAAGTAACATTATAGAAATTATTTGAGGATCACCAATTCATATAGGTACTCAAGAGTGCTATGAGTTTATACACCGTGAAATCAAAGGCACCAACTCAAGAACAGCATAAATATCGTCGTTGCAGTTGAAAACAAAACAATGAATGGCAAATTTGTTTCAGTGCCCATTTCATCCATAAGGAACTAAACTCGAACGTTTATGGGCCTGTCGCGAATACTAAAACCGAAAGCAAAGAGTGCTGCGTTATATTTCGAATGACACCAACCTCGGTTGACGTCTTGAATCGTAGACTAAGTGACGAACGTCATTAAAAAGTTTTATTGTCACGTTAGTACGGTAGTTCGCACGCGTCCAAAAGGCCATAATGATATTGTAACATCAATAAACTTATCTTCCACATCTAAACATTTGACACAACTTTTATACGTCCATAAAAATTTAATTTCGAATATGATTGACGAACCTGTTAGATCATTAGTTCAAAGTTTGTTTTAATGCTCGCTTAAACTTAAGTAGGGTCAGTTATTAATCACCTTTGACGAGATTCTGTGATTTATCGATTTGTTCGAGTACGCTGGGCCATAATTCGGTTTATGGGCTACCGCACATATCTTCTGAATCTTTGCGAATTAACAATTAATAGTTTATTGACGAATCAGTATAAACAAATGACACGAATAAACAGTCAGCACCTACTTCCCTGGCTGATACCGCGACGGACATTGACGGACATTGACATCTTGTCAGATAGTTGTGCAACGTTCTTCAATGAATCCACTGTAGTGTTTATGATAACCAAACAGGGCTATGGTCAAACGGGAAGTACATGGGGGTCTGTGTGGAGCTGATGCAATCAGCCCTTACAAACGTTTAGACGTGGTGCACGAGGGAGAACCTCTGGGCCAATCCTCAAAAAACCACAATAGTTCCTTTCACCAGAAAAAGAAACCTGGAGACCAACTAACAGAATATTTGGTGAAAGTGTACAGAGGTCAGGAGAGACTAAATACTTGGGGCTAAACCTGGACTCAAAGCTCACCTGAAACAAAAATCTGGAAAAAGTGCTGATAAGACTAAGGACATCATTAATGATGGCCAGACTCTCCTTTGGCAAAACATGGGGACTTGGACCCAAACCTTCTCTCTGGCTGTACACAGCATTTGTTAGGCCCTCGATATCGCACCCCTGCTGTGGTGGCCAAAAGTAGAACAAGTGACAACCAGGGGAAAGCTGGCTAGTTTACAAAGACACACTACAAATATTGTTTCCATCAGATTACATGATCCCATATGGGTAATGCGTTGCCATGCATGTACATGTAAAGTTACATACTACATGTAATATAATGTGAAGTCATAACTTGACTTTAAACGTGAATTTCAAATATATTCCATGGATTATCACTTGTATACTTATGTAATTTTCTCCATTATTCCAGATTTAATGGCGATTTCTACATGTTTGATTAGGTGTTTTTACCATTATATACAAGTAGTGCCAATTGACATACATGATTTAGTATGTATTATTAGATATATATTCAAGTATTTGTGCGGAAAAATACAATTTTTATTGTAAATTAAGCTTGGATCAATATGAATTTCTACATACATCAAATGTGCTTTTCCATATATTCCCCGATAATCACTTTTATTTTAATGTGATTTTTTTCCCTAATTACAGATTTGACGGAAATTGTTATACTTATGTCTGTTCAGGTGTCTTCACCATTGTTTTCAAGTAGTTTCAATCAACTTTACATATAGGCATATAATTCCTTAATGTCAAAGGGGGAGGGGGAATCTGCAAAAAAGACATAAAATCAGTATTAATGATTCTTTATTCATCATAACATTATAATATACAAAAACAATTATTTAACAAAATACCATACTCAATACTTCAACATGGAAATTAACTAAATAGTTCAGTTGTCCTAATAAGATTGCCCACTCTCCGATTTCATGATCGAATTGAGATGATATCTATCCACTTGAGATTTGAATGTCGAATAAATTCTCAAAATTATCTCACAGTTGAAACTGTGACAACGAAAGTTTCAATTCGATTTTCTACAAAATGAAAAAATGACTATAATTTCATGAAGAATGTTTCATATTTTTTTCTCAGTACCTATTTACTCACCTGATACATAATCCGATGACAATTTGGCACCAACATACTCACTTACATAAAACACAAAAGACGGCTTGTTTGTTTTTAAAACCTACCTTCGCCAGATGCCCAACGATGTTCATCCTACCAATATGAACTGTGAATGAGGAGGATTGGGCCGAATGCAGGTAGGTGCGCATGGCGATAGCGTTATGAAGAATTACTTTTAAACGAAGGAGAATTTACACTTTACCTGTAATATTCTGTAAATTGGCTTAATTTTGCTGTAACAATACGCCGTTTTACTGATTATCACATTAATTTACAGTCATCATGTAAACCAGCGGAAATTACATGTAATAAAGCATTGAATTACTTACATGCTCACTGTAAAACACGGGAGAAATGGAGGACATTTACTTAATTTTACATAAAAATATTAAATTACCTGTACAATCAAGTTATAATACTAGGAAGATCATGTATTTATTACATTTTGTCATGTATTTTTCCACCCACTTTTTACTGAGCAGGTCATGCTCGGAGTCACTGGTGTCATGTCCAGCACATCGACAACTAGCTTGGAGGTAATCCTAAACCGCCCTCCCCTGCATTTGCATATTGCAGCAGAGGCGTGGATAGAAGCATCCAGGCTGAAATGTCTGTGCCAATGGAGGATAAATAACCAAGGCCACTCGAGCATACTGGAGGTCATAAGAATCGACACGTCTGAGATGCCGTCGGACAAAATGACTCCAACATACTCCTTTGATGGAACATATACCACCATCATAGAAGATGGGAAAGTTACATCAAGGGCCATGCCAATGCTGTCAAGAGGGCAAATCTGGTACACGGATGGCTCAAATACTAGCAAAGAAGTAGGAGCTCGAATATACGGGAAGAGACCGAGGCAAGACACTAGTCTAAGCCTCGGTATTCAAGCCTCTATATTCCAAGCCGAGGTAACGGCAATCTCCATCTGCACGAGAGAGATTTTAAGGAGGGTCCTAGAAACCAACCCATAGCGATTCTCTCCGACAGTCAGGCGGCGATTAAAGCCCTGTGTTCATGCAGGTTCATTTCCAAACTGGTTGGGAGGCATGCACAACAAAACCTTAACGACCTGGGAGCACAGACTTGTCTGGGTATCAGGTCATAAGAGCATCTAGGAAAATAAGAGCGCAGATGCCCTAGCAAGAGCGGGAGCAGCAACAACTCTCATTGGACCAGAACCAGCCTGTGGAATCCCGTTTGGGGATAATAAGCAGGACACAAAGAAGTGGGTTAAAAACCATCATCAACCTCTCTGGGAGGCTTAGCCTCAGGCAATACTCACGGAAAAATGATGATGGTGGGGCCAACAGACCGGCTATCAAGACACCTCCTTGAACTAAGCCAAGACTCTCTCAGGAAGGTGGTAAGACTGATAACAGGCTACTGCCACCTGAGAAAACACCTGCAACTATTGGGAATACATCCACATAATGCAGATTTTGTGATGAGGAGGAGGAAACAGCCTCCCACATAAGGTTTGAGTGCAAAGCTCTGGCTCGCATGAGGATGGATATCTTCGGACACTGCGGTGCAGAAGATATCATCCCGCAGGTGCAGAAGATATCATCCCGCAGGTGCAGAAGATATCATCCCGCAGGAAAACCTTGTGAGGAATCTTCAGGAGTACTCACGAGATAGACCTGATAGCGGGGGTGCAGAAAGGTTCTATACTGAACTACCTGCATTCCAGCCGCTGGCTAGCCCTACCATCTAATGATAATAATAATAACCAAACAGTGGTTATTATCTTTCATTTGGCTGGAGACGACCACCAGATGTAGACAAGTTTCGAGGTGTCGATGGTTTGTACAAACAGTATATATACATTTTTTGTTATCTTTTTCAGTTTTCGTTATTCAACGATCATAAATATACGGACTTTTCACAACTCATTTCGTAAAGTTTAATTATTTTATCTGATTTTTCAATTCGAGATATAGAAAAAATCAATTGAAATTTTTTGTGAACCCTTTTCAGAGACTATTAACTGTTTTGATCCATTTTTGTGATACCTCGTTTCGTTTTCGAATTTTTGGCCTTAAAACACTTTTTTCAAGTTATGAAAAAATTTTGCCAGAACTTTTTGTAATTTTTTTTTGAATACAATAAAACTCTTTATACCAATTTTTTCCATTTCACTGATCGATTTTCAATCACGAACTCCCAATTTTGCATCTGTAATATTTGTGATAAATCAAATTTCATGGTTTTTGTAATATAGGATCTTGTTATGGCCGGTCAGAAATGATTCCCAAGCTTTACTGACAGTATCCGTTTCAAAATTCAAAAGAAAATTATCAAGGGTGTTCTCATTTTTTGATGAATTTTCCCTTGGAAGTTAAAGGATTTTATCAAAAATGCATTAGTCATATGGCACCTTCTTTATTGAACTTTAGGAATTAAAACAAGTTTTTAATTCTTTAATTGTATTCAAACTTTTCTGTGTTCAAAATCTTTTCAAAAAATGTGACAAAACCTTTTATCTATATACATGATAAATATCAATATAAAACTACACTTTTTTAAATTGAATCGATAAAAAATACTTTATAATTATACTAATGAAAATCGAGTGAAGTTCTGTATAAATTGGAACTGTTCTAGAGTGCAAAATCAAAGTTTATCAAAAGAAAGCTACTTTTCTGTCTCTCAAGGTCAAATCTTTTCTAAACAGTCTTTTGGGGTTTAGTTTTTGAGGAAATTATTAAATATTTTTCGTTTAAAAAAGTCTTGGAGGATTATTTTGATTACTAAGATGAAGTAAAAATACCTTGGCTTTATAGCAGCTTCCAATGCTAGAAATCTTTTTGTTGAATTTGTTGATTCGTTTTGTCATAGATTCTTGGTGTCTGGTACGTTTCCTGTTTTGTTGTCATTCTGTCTATAAAATTTTGAAAGTTTGGTAATTGAATTTCAATTTTACTTTTTCTAAACATTTTTCGGCATTCTTTCGTTCAAATTACTTTTTTCTTCCATTCTTGTTGTCACGTGACCTCCTGGTTACCAACACTACGTTCTAAGCACTCACGACTTTCATTCGTTTTTACGGATCACTTTCTTATACTATTATTTCTTAGATTACTATTACAAACTAATTTTACTCATTACTAATTTCTATTCTTAAGAAGCTATTGTCTTTATTTCTTATGAACTATAAAAATTTTATCGTATTACTTTTACTTTTTTGGCCATGGAATCACGAAAACCGCATTGTTAGAAAGGACATTTCCTCCTTATATTTTGTTAAGTCGATCAAATATAATTGAATATTTATTAAAATACTTTCTTCACAGACCATAGAACAACAAGAAATACCAGAAACGTACAAATAGTCGTACTGTCGTAAGAAATAAGGGTGAATGCAAGGATGCAAGAATGCAAATGGATGCTATCACCATTACCACTTCATGCACCAAGTGCTTTGGATTCATGACAAATTACGTATGTATAAATTTGGATATTTTAAATTAATAATTCACTGATGTTTATGCAGGAAACTTTCTTTAATTATTCCTAAAATGCATATTCATTGTGCGCATACATTTCAACCATATCGGTTGGTTCGTTAGTACTATCTGCAGTAAAATTAAAATAATTAGTTTCTGATGTATTTCTAGTAATATATTCAGTTGTCATGTATTTGAAGTAAATGGTAATCATGTGAATTTATTTTAAAAATAATTTTTCAATGTGGGAATTTCATTTGTTATTGCACACAAGAAAACCGAAAAGAGTATAGGAAATGGAAGGAGACGGTAAGATAATGTAGACCTTACAACTTCACATTCAATTTATTCAGTGAGAAAATTCCAGGCCCTTAGAGACAGGGCAGAGAAAAGGGCGAGATATGGTGGTGAAATATCAAGGGACTATGTCGGGAAAGTCTAGGTATAAGATATTTAAAACAACTTTGCTCCGAGGCGAAGTTAAGAAAGAACCATTGAATCTCCTACCCCCAAATAGTATGAAATATTCAGGTGGTTAATAATCAAGTAGTGTGTTTTTCAGGCCTTCAACGACTGCCAACCCTCAGAATCTGTGAAGAAATGTCTCTGAGAACATTCTCTATTCTGAATATTTGGTTGATCAATGAATTATTATTTAATGTGTGAGTTATTGCGATATTAATGAATCAACATGTCTTTACACAAATAGTAAAAGTTGGAAGTACATACTCGAATTTTCCAAATATACATTGTGGGGTTCCTCAGGGATCAGTTCTGGGACCCATTCTATTCCTATTATACCTGAATCATTTGCCTACAATTAATATTGATGGACATTTTTCAATATTTGCAGATGATACCACACTATTGTGGCATGCAAAAAATACTAAAAACCTGAAGCAAATAGTTTCTATAGAGATCTAGCAAAGGTTAAGGTCATCACAGATACATCACAGACAGGTCTTCACAGCCAATCAAAATGCGAATATCCGTTGCTACTGGCATTTTGATTGGCTAAAGTCCGTTATGGACCCATGCTATGCACTGTGATAATGTGTCTGTTAACACGTTGTATGCTAATAAGGCCTATGCTTGCTATATCCCGCAGGGAAATCATGATGAGAGGATATTGATATGATTTATGCAAGCAATTTAATTATTTTAACAATTTATGTTTAAATTTGTCTTTCACGAAATTGTATATTTACACCAGTTTGATTTATTTTTAGTTTTCTTTGATGAATTTTTATATTTTTATATACACACCAAATTTATTTTTATTGTTGTTACGTTGTGTAAATTTTAGAAAAATTAACTTATTTACGCAAATTTACGCAAATTTTAAATTTGATTTTAAAATTTATCCCAAAGAAATTCTATCTATGTGTATAAATCCATGTATGTATAATATTTTTAAATTTACTCTTTAGACAATGTTGTATTCATATTACTGATTCAGCTCGTTACTATTTCATACACTTTTTTTTTTCTTGACGAATATCGTTTTGAATATGTATGTATTTTTATAATAAGATTATGATTTGCCTCCGTTCTAATTTATCACACTTTGTCAATGAGAATTTATTCTAGGACAATAAAATATATCTACCTATCTATAAACATTTTTTTTATTCTGCACTCGATTAAATATATGATTGGTTCAAACAACGACCTAAACAACCGGTTTTTATACAGGTAGTTTTTTTGAGAATGAAATTATATTAGCAAACTTGTTTGGATATAACACAGCATGTAATAACCTCATTGTATTAAGAATGTTATATGAGATAATTTCTTGGAATATTTCAAAATTTACATACTAGATCCAATTACCATGAATACTATGGTATGCAAATAAAATGTCTAATTTATGGTTTTCTTTGGTTACGAGTTTTACAATGAGCTAATCTCCGGAAATATATAGTATAAGCAATCGCTGTGAATATAAATTTCAGACTGACATCTTGACAGGATATTCTTAACATTTTATTAAACAAAAAATATTGCTGGCATGCGGTCTATTCCTGGAAAAAAATGTAGACCGCTTCTAAGCAAAAATTTAAATCATTGTAATCAAAAAATTAATAATTTTGAATAGTTTGAGCAACGATTTCAACCATGTGGTTTGGTTAGGTTAGGAATTTTTTTCAATCAACTATATGAATTATTTGTGTCTAGGTACCTGCACGTTCAAACAAAATATTCAGCTGATTCTGAACAATATTTTTCAATGCACGGTACTTATATGGAAATACATTAATTTCAGTATATACAGTAATATACTTGGAATGAGGAAGTGGAAATGATTTTTATAGAGTTTTTTATTGAAACATCGTATAGGTAACTTCAAACTGTGAACTCTATATACAATCAACGAATAATGTGTTATGTTTTCGTAAATGTAGAAATAAGAGCGTATTGGACAATATTCAAGTGAGCAAGTCATTGCAATTTATTGTTTTTATGGGTACATATATCAGTGAACCCTTCGAAAATTCAACCTCCATATATTCCAATAAAATTATTGATGCTCGAAGATATATCCCCGAACATCATCTTATCTTCCAAGCCATTGGTTTTGGGAAAAACAAGGAGACATCGTAGTATCATTGTAACTACAATAAAAATCGTGGAATTTTATTGTTGTTTCAATCCAGTTATATATACAATCTAGAACATAAATTTGGTAACTGAAGATATTTAAAATCACGGTTTCGGTACGTATAGCTGAATAAATGATGGTAATCCACTTCGAAACATACTTGCACCTGTCAGATACATTGATTGATTTTCTGTTTTTTTGAAAATTGCATGTTTCAAAATTAACAAAATCTCGAGTAATATTTTTCGGAAAATAAGCAAAATTTGAACGAAAATTTTCAAGCTGATCTTTGTTGAAGCAATATCACAGCGAGAATTTTTTTAATTTCTAGTCAAATTCTACAATAATCGAAATTTTCAATTATTTGGAATGATTAAAAATTTCGCATATCATGTATAAAGTCGGTTTTTTGTTTTATATACCTCATTGATTGGCAGAACCATTGAAAACTGTCAATTGTTCCTTTACATTTCACATTTCAACAGTATACGTATATAAATTTTGTGCTAACCCTTCAAAGGGCAAAATACTGGTGTTTGAAATATTGCCATGAAATTCTGTTTGGAGTTCACAAAATGTTCCAAATTGCTAACAATATATTCAGTTTTTTGAAAAATTTACCAAAATCAGTGACACACTGTTATTCCCATGCAACTATCTTAAATTGGCCACTGGAATTTTTGCCACTGAAATTGAACATATTCAAAATGTAATAGTATGAAACATAAAATTGTGAATATGTTCTGAAGACAGAACTTTATGTGAAGGTAAATATGAAATATGTTTTGATGTAGATGATTTTCTCATGTTGTATTTTGATCTAGAATTTAGTTGCCTCTGAAATTTGATGTTCTGTTGAAATCATACACGGACTATTTTTCGTATATTTAAATTGGAGTTTTTACGGTATTTGATATCAAATTATTATCATTACAACAACAAGTTTTCAGAGGACTTAATAACGCTACTTATATTGTATTCTGCAATTCTCGACGGTGTGTGCTGTTACCAATATTGAAGTATAATATGCATACATTGTTATCAATTCATTCGTTATATATTCTGGGATGTCATTTAGAAAAGTTTGAAGAGCAGTGGTCCTAGTACCAAACGCTCGTCTGTGGCACATCCATTTCTGCCGAGACTTGATTTGTTGATTTGGAAGGATCTGCATTTATCTAAAAAAGTACCAAAAATAATTATACTTCTTCGAATATGGAATGAACAATTATTTTACCTCGGTTAATAAGTTACTTCTAATATTTTGTTCCATTCTGCTTCCATATTTAGCCACAATAGGCCATTGGCCGCAGTGGAGGGCCTGATACGGGCCCAGCACTTACGTTCAAACCTAACCTGCTTCCATATTTCATTCTTGTTTTTTGAAACGCACCGTACTCAGCCAAGTGTTTGCCCAAAATTCCGAATAATGTTCTATCCGGCTGTTGTCTTTCCGGATATAATTCAAAATATTATCATTATCACATGTTTAGTTAAGGCACAAGAATTTTCTTTCAAAGTTCTGCAACTGCTTTTGTGCAGAGCTACTCGTGACTAAAAATACAATAATAAAATTCATAAAATAAAACTAAGTATAATTTCGAACATGTGATGAAGTGTCTTCCTGCTCGTAGAAGAGTATATATGCCTTTCCGCTGACAAGGGAATTTGAATGAATCGGTGAAACTACGGAATCGTTGTATTCGTGCCATGTGCCTGTTTACGGATGCCTGCAGTAAGCAGTGTAGTGTCCGCTATACGGATGCCTACAGTAAGCAGTGTAGTGTCCGCTATTGGTTATAGCGACAAGGGGCTACATTGTCTGCAGTGTAGTTGCTCAAATCTAAACCTTCCAGAGGAAAATCAATAGTTATATTCAATTTTCCTCTAAATCTTTGTGTTTGAGAGAATCTTTTTAAATGGATAACTAAAATTTTGGGGAATTTCTGAATCAATAGAGACTTTGTGCATTTCCTCTTTCTTTTGCAGTTCAAACATGTCGGTTTCTCATCACTATCCATAGTTTCTCCCCTAGTGAATGAATCTAAACATTGCGAGAGTCTATCGAATGTATCGAAAGTGACTGAACAGTGACCGCAATGTGTACATTTCAATGTTGATTTCATGAGACCAACAAAGTTATCTACTATCTTGGAGTTGTCCATTCCCAAGTATCTAGACCATGACTCTCTGGACTCATCACAAGTGTTAAATTTAGGGACAATCTCGGCCGAAATGAAGTTGGGTTTATCCGTTATTGCATTCACGTCTTCGTGTAGTCCCTCCAGTAGATACCGTAAAAACTCCTGGGCATCTTGTTGGTCATAACTGAAGAAACGTGGTGCAAATCTTTGGATTTCACTTTTCAAAGAGACTGTATTAACAACTCGATCCGACGCATCTTCTGACCACAGTTCCTTTATTACTTCCGCAAATGCATTGATCAAAGCTCCCTTCATTTTTGATAATTTGGTTTTAATATCTTTTGTATAAGCATCCTTCTTCAGATATTCCAGCAACCATTCAGTATTCGACAAACACTGGATAACACTGTTCATGTAGCAAGTGTTACCAATATTTTTCAATCCATTCAGGCCGAATGTTTTGGTAGTACTATGTACCACAGGCCTATTCTCGCTGCTTAAACCACAAGCATCTTCTTCTGAGTGGTCTGCAATGAAGTGGACATAATTTGTTCATAACATGTGAGTTTTGGAGTAGTCAATGAATCTTCTTGTAGTACATTATCCAAATCGTTTTCAAATTGTTTGAAGTTAAAATAAATTTGTGTTGTTTTCGTACTATTCCTATCAAATTTATAATTAAGTTTCAACATATCTCGTATTTCTTCATTTGAGAATGAGGACATTTCGACTGAAATATTTGTGCAAACTTATGATGTTTAATGAGTTCTGACAACTAGTGTTTATTAAACAACATTTTTCGATGGAGCTTTGACCATCTCAGATGAAGTTGTTTTTTTTAATATCTGTGGTTTCGGAAGTGCATATCATAAAAAATTATACATCAATGAAATCAGAATGAGAATCACTATTTTTCTGTATAAAAAAACAATATGGCGCACATAACAGAAAAAAATATTGATGATGAATGCCAGATAGTCAGATAGTAAATCTGAACATGAAAACGTGTAGCTGAAAAAAAGTATCAATGGAAATGTACTTTTGGTTTTAAGCTATGTTGTCAAATAACGATAGAAAAAAATAAAAACGAAATTTCCGATTTTCAGTTTTTTCCCGATATTTCCGGAAATACTTGGAATTTTCCAAGTTTCAAAACAGTATTTTGTTGTGCACCAGAATACGCAACTTTGCCCCAATTTAAGCCTAGACTGTAGACCAAGAGCCAGCAGCGTACGTCAAGTTCACATTTAAAATGTGGTGAGAACAGTTATGGAATAGATGGTGAACACATAATAGAAAGTATGGTGGACCGATATTGGAAAATATGGTCAACAGATATTGGACAGTGTTGTGAACTAGAATTCAGAACGAAAATTTCACTAATATCACAATAAAAATGTGGGAATTTCACGAAACCAAGTCCGAAAATTTGAAAAAAATTATTTCTGGCCAAAAAAAAAAAACATTTCCACTCGATTTGAATCATTCAATTCTAGAATGGTTAGATATAGAGCGATTTTGCCGACTCCAATCGATTCAGAACGGTCGAGTTAGTTTATTCAAGTCGATACGAGAAAAACGAAAATCAAAAGTGCGGTATCGTCAGATCGACTTGAAATTTGCACTGTATGTCAAATTTCACGTTGATTCCGAAAATAAATGATTTGTATAAGTTCAGACATAAAATTGACTTCAAACGGAAATAAAAAGTAAAAACTTTGAAACTGCGGAGGTTCCTTAAAAAACCTCCGAAATCTTTAATTGAAAAGGAAATGATTCAAAATTCGGTATACGTATACAAAAATGTTGGAATTTTACAAAACAGTTTGAAAAAAGAACAGTTCATTGCGAAAAAAGCCCTTTCAACCCAATTTTAAACATTCAATTCGATAATGGTCTGAGATGGAGCAATTCTGCGGACACCAATCGATTTAGAATGGTCGAATTAATATATTTAAGTCTATTTTTGAATCGTTCACGATCCTCCCCTAGTAATTTCTGGTTTTGCAGGCTGATTTCAGAGTTTTGGAAAAGAAAGTGTGATATGACGGAAAACTGTTTTGTCGATAATTCACATTTCCTAATCGTTTAATATATTTCATGATCTTGATGGATTTTTCCACGATCTTTAAGGTATCAGATAGCAGTTTGCTAGGTCTTTAGTTGCTAAGTAGGGTCTTTTTATCTTTTTCTTTTCGAGTACTAGTTGTGCTCTTGCAATTTTCTAGTTGGACTGAAATAACCCCAAATCATAAAAGAGGACAGAGGTTGAGAAAATTTCAAAGAATTGGTGTTAGTTCTGAGCACATTTATTGAGAACGATCTTCAAATTCAATCAGATCCACTGGCATTGTTGGTCTGAAAATATACGTTTGATGGTTTGTTGGCAGAAATATTGGCTTTTTCTTGGGGTTTAGTGACAAATAGTACTTCGGGAAACTAACCCCCTCTTCCACTAGTGTGAATCAGAGAAGTAAACAAAAGTCTTCAACGTTAGGAACATGTATCTATGAATGAGTCCACTCCTTTTCAAAATAAAATCGTCTAAAAGACTCCTGCTTCCAAATTCTCTTTCCATTCGTAGTTGTAAGAGATGACTGGTGCATTTATCTTGTTTCATAAGAGTACAATTTTCTTGAAAAATATCAACTAAAGACCAAATACTTATGTTCAACACAATGGCATATTATTATTTTATAGTTGCATACCGTGCTTTCATGCGGATCTATATTTGTGTGCCAATGTCTAACTGGCTATTGAAAATTGTCATTTGTCATTAGTGTCGACAATAGGAGGATTTCACACTTTATTAGTGACTACTGTGATTTATCGTTTTATTACCTACCTATTCATATTTTAATAGATGTGATTAGTACTTAAAAAAAACGAGAAAGTTTGTTTGTAAGGATTATATTCATTCAACCAGAGTTTGGTGTCTGTAGGTTACCTACTATAAACAAATTCCAAATATTCAGATTATAAATTAAAACATTTTTGCATTTCGTACAATAAAAGTTCTATTTCAATCTATTATTTTAATGACTGAAGTGCTGCTTATAATTCTTAGGGGATGCAATGAAATACAATTCTTCCAGCCCGATTATAATCCCTCTAGTATAATTTCATTTAAAAAAATTGTAGAAAATAGCTAGCATGTGCTTACGATTCAAATTAGAGTAGTGATCAAATATTGCGAAAGTGAAACCAAGTGAATGTATTTACCATACCAAACCAAAAGGATGGCGTTATATTTTTGAATTTACAACCTATCTTTTTTTCTAGCACCCTTTTTTCGAGCACTCTTTTTTTCAAAGCATATTTTTTCCTGACACCTCTTCTTCCTAGCACTCTTATTTTCTAGCAACCCTTTTTTCCCAGCACTATTCTTCAGCACTCTTTTTTCCTAGCACTTTTTTTCAACTCTTTTTTCCTGACACTCCTTTTTCCTGGCACTCCTTTTTCCCAGCACTTTTTTTCCAAGAACTTTCTTTTCCAGCACTATTTTTTATAGCATTATTTTTTCACCCTTTTCAGCACTCTTTTCTCCATCCTTCTTTATTTCTACAACTTTTTATCCTAACACTCTCTTTTCCCAGTACTATTTTTTCCAAGCATTATTTCTTTCCTAACGCTCTTTTTTTATCACCGTATTTTTCCTAACACACTTTTAAGATCTCTTTTCTCCTATCACTCTTTTTAGCACTCTTTTTTCCTATAACTCTATTTCGTTGTACTTTTTTCTAGCACTATTTTTTTCTAGAACTCTTCTTCCTTAATGTTCTTTTTTGTAGCACTCATTTTTTTCTTGCATTCTTATTTTTTAGCACTCTTTTTTTCCGCTCTCTCACCTAGCATTATTTTCAGTTCTCATTTTTATTAACATTATTTAACACTCTTTTTTTTCTAGCACGCTTTGCAGAAAAGGATCAAGGTATTTCCATTGACTTTTTCGTGTATCAATATTCCAATTCTCACAAACATTTTATCTGAATAATGATTTCATTTTCCACCAACATAACCTTATTTTATCACGGGCATAGAATAACCAGAAATAGATAACTCAGTAAAAGAATTGTGGAGATTTCATTTGCCCAAAGCATTGTCTTGTGAGCAGGCATGCGCATATCGCACATGTTCTTCAAAAGTGACACAAGTAAAAACACTGAGATTTTGAGTTAATATAAAGAAAATGTCCGGTAAACACTCTTCCACACATGCCTCAATAGTGTATTGAATTAGGTACCTTCAAAGAGAACTTTTTATAATTTAAAGTTATCGTCAATAAAATCATCATTAACATTAGAGACAACAGTTTTCTGCGGTTTCTGAAAATTGAACTAATTCGAGTATTGTCAATTTTGATGTACATGTGCGATATGTAAATTAAGTTTATATTTATTTTGGATAGAATCAAGAAAATTTTTAGAATAAGATCTGCAAATCATGAAATTAGATAATAAGATATTTCTCTTTTAGAATAGGATAAAACAAGAAATTCAGTGGAAGAAAATTTGCTTTGTTTTGTTATTATTGTTCGCTTATGACATTGAATTTTATTGGTTTGTGAACTCATGACACTAATTTATAAAAAAGAGGAAAGACAAAATTTTACATTTACTATAATTTATTATTTAAAATTGCATATTACATTTCTGCAACCCTTCTGAAAGAGACATTGTCTCATGTTTCTGTGGACCCGAATGAGCTAAAAAAATATACGATAGGTATATAGGTAAAAGAAACAGGTGAAATTTTCCAGATTGCAAGGCAGATTTTCAAATTATATACAATATTAGAGAAAAATTTCTATTGGGTATGAAATAAAAATTTAAAAAATTACAATATTTTATAACAAACATTACGATATATAGGTTGAGTTGAAAAATGTCCATCATATAGATATACCCGTGCTCAACTCTTTATAGTCCAAGATCCCATGGCCGTCAGACGTTACTTATTCTCAAACGAACGAAATGTGTACGATGTGACCATTCTTCAGATATTAAGGAATCAAGGTAAGTAAAAACTTAGTTGAATCGCCAGTCTACAGATATTTTTTTGTTACCCATGGTGGGTTCGTGGACAGAGTCACTAGCTACCACCCCGGAGCTCTGAGTTCAAATCTCGTCTCCAACAATTTTTTTTAACCCAGCACACGCAACACACTAGGGTCAGCCATCTCGGTTGGAAACGGCTTCGACTCTGGGAGGATTTTTGTTCAAAAAAAAAATTAAAAGAAAACAGAATTTTGGTAAATAAAAGCTTTTGTTAAGTTTTCCTTATAAGTAAAATCCCAGTGCCTACAGGCATAATTTATTTTTGAAAAAATGAAGACTCAGGTTCTGGAGTAGTGTCTCATGTACTTCTAATACCTGCGTACTTGGGGAGTTCGCTCTGTGACACCTGGGCAGGTACCAGGTGAGAAAGGTAACTAAAAATAACTTAACATTAATTTGTATGGCTGATTTTATACAGTGTGTACATAAAGTAAGGAATAAATTCATTATTTCTGAATGTAAAGATATTTCCTCGGACAGGTCGATTTTCTTTTCCGATGGGCCAATTTTTGAACCCCACCTAAAATATATAGGGTTGTCCGCAATTGAGTAAAAATGACTTTGGTGATATTTACATTAAACACCAATTATATTTTTCCATATTTGGTTAGGGATCGTCATTACGAATCCAGTGATACTAAGTTTGATGGGATTATGTCAAACGGCTGCGGAGATATGGCCAAAAAACGTCTCCATATACCCAATGAGTGCGACAGAGACTTTTAATGAACCATACTCATTAGACATACGAGAAAGTGTTTTTCAAGTAATTTCAAAAGTGTCAGACGCTTTCCATAGACCAGAACTTTTGTCAGACACTTTAAAGCTCCACAAATTACAACAAATTGCAAGCGGTCATATGAGTAGATACTCATTTATATGTGTAAACTTTAAAGCAACATTTATTAGAAAAGAAGTATTTTCAAGAATTCGGGAGTAAATCTCAAAAGTTCCATTCATAGTTTGCTTCCAACACCTTAACTTTCCTATTCTACCTGGAAAGTACAATCAGGTGTAAAAGATGCAGATATTTTCACCGCGGTTTCGTTTGGCTGTAAGATGCTATCATCCATTTCGAGCCATTTTGAGGAAAATGTCTTGGCACCCGATTGTCAAATTATCGAGATTTGTGAGAAATAAATCACAAATCACATTTAAATAACATCAATAATGCTCACATCTGTTATCTATGAGGACATATGATTATGATTTTTCCGTTTTCCTCTATTTTGGCTAGGTTGAACATTTTGGAAAACATTCGATACTATTGTTATTGTTACTATTGTTATTGTTACTATTGTTATTATGGTCCCTATTAAAAAAATACCGAAGATATGACGTTTTTGGAAAACACAAATTATTCTGGCGTCATCTTGTAGCATGAAAACATGTATGGAAAATCTCGGAATTTGTACCTCATTTCATAGCCAGTGTGGAGCAGTGTATAAAAACTTTTCGATGGCAGTGGCTGATATAAGTGAGAAAGGTCATTTCTGGGTAACGAACATTGAAATTCCATCCCAACAAGAAATGAGTGCTTCATATGTCGAAAACTGTCCATTTTTGAGCTTTGTGGCTTTAGACACTTTTGATCAGCTCATCAAGAACCACAACATATCAAAAATTCAGCCAAATTCACCATAAGAAATGTTCGGGGTCCTTTCTTTTTGAACAAAAATCCTCCCAGAGTCGAAGCCGTTTACAACCGAGATGGCTGACCCTAGTGTGATGCGTCTGCTGGGTTTAAAAAAATTGTTGGAAACCAGATTTGAACTCGAAGCTCCGGGGTGGTAGCTAGTGACTCTGTCCACGAACCCAGCATGGGTTACAGAAAAATATCTGTAGACTGGCAATTCAACTAAGTGAATAGTGTTTTTCCGTACCTTGATTCCCTAATATCTGAAGAAAGGTCATCTGGCCAAGCTAGCAGGTATAGGCATGCGAATATAGTACATACTCGCACTACTCAAACGTACACATTTCGTTCGTTTAAAAGTAACGTCTGACGGCCCTGGGATCTTGCTCTATTACATTCCATTACCAACGAGCCATTAATATAATCATATGCCGTAAAATGGCGGCCACATAAAATAAGGAAATCCGCGGATTTTCCTAAATGCCACACTTCTTTCAAAGGCGATTAAACACTTAGATGAATATAAAGGTCGGATACTGAAAATTACATTAGTTTATTACTCTCCATATAAATCAGTGTGAGCAGTTTAGCTGTCTATAAATATGGAGAGGAACCATAATATTTAATTTTATGGCTACATTTATAGGTAATGTTTTTATTATTGTTATGATAAAGCGGCTGAGGGAATACAGAAATACAAATTATTTGCATTAGCTTTATTACTATGCCATAGTAAATATTATCCAATATCGCTAAATGGATTGTCTTTGGGAATAATACTAATTTATTAAATGAGACCGCAGTTATCATGGAGCCATTTTGTGGGTGTTGTCGTTTCTTAATTATTCATGGATGCATGGATTTTCCTTCTATCCTTGCTTCAGTGAGCATTTGTACCCTACGGTCTAAATGAAATTACAATTGGTGCCTCGTTTCAAATCCAATTATATTTTGTCTGGAGGTTATTGCGATACGCACGCAAAACAATCGATAGGCTGAAAGTTGAAAGCTACATCGAGAGGTAAAGAAAGTAAAAAGATCCAATTAGAATTTTTTATTACTTCCAATTTACAACCTTTGATACCGTTAACAAGTATTTTTCCGAACTTTTATTTTGCCTGCTATACTATGTGTTACCCCATTTTAATGTGATGATGAAAAAAATGGCATGAGCCTACATGCAGGGGAGTCGGTAGTGGATAAAAAAAAGTACACTTATTTGATAGAGCGCTATGTGATTTGGATGAAGCTCACCCCAATAAAATAATCTAAGCCTGGAAGAAAATCAATCCGCTACTGGTTTTCTCTGATTATCAATACTGCATTGAAGCCAGTAATAACATTCTTTGAGAAAAATGGAAACATATGGTATGAAAACAACAGAAATTCATCTGGCTCTGTTTTGAATATGACAAAGCAACATTTGTCACTTGTTGGTTTCGAAAATATTTATGTAGAAGGCACAGGCATAAACCAAGCATTCAATGTTGGTAATCCAAGCAATGCGTCCGCTAAAAAAAGAAAGCAAAAATTGCCCCATTGTGAAAGAATGGGTAACAAAACAAAGTGAAAACTTAAAAATAATGTTCAGCAGAATAAAAAATTAAAATAATCCTGAAAACTGGGAGCGTTATAAAAAATAGAAAAAGTATCAATCTACAATCTAGTAATGAAAGAAAAGAAATCTTTCAACTCGGATATCATAAGAAAAAGTGAAAACAAACAAAAAAACGGTATGTAAGATTGTAAATAAGGAAATAAACAACAGTAATAACAAAAAAGTTATAATAATCTGATTATTGAAGATGTCTTAGTAACTAAACAGAAAGAAGTAGCAGTATGCTTTACTTCGCATTTTTCTCAAAATACTCAGAAGAAATTAGACGAAAAATTTGGCATGAATAAACCTACAGAGTGTACTATACCAATAAGAAATATCGGACAGACAATTTATTCATTATATTAGTAGCCAGAAATAGTTTATATCATATCCAATCTTAAAAATTAAAACAGTACAGGAGATGATGATATAAGCGTTAGAATAAAAAAAAACTCTTAAAGAAATGATTGCTGAACCTCTAGCCTACTCAATCAAGTTGCCATGGAATACAGGTGTATTTCGATCCTAATTGAAACTGGGCAATGATATACCTATACATGGCAATACAAATTCGACCCCCACCATTGGAGATACCACAGGAGATACGTTGTCTAGGCTATAGTATTGACGCTTTTTTCGGTAACAAAATGGATAATCTACTTCCCAGTAAACATGAACTGTCCATGAAACATTTCGAAATCACTACACTTGAATATTTGAAATATTTTTGTTCTATATTTCAGAAATGTTCGAACTGGACTGGAATATTTCTAAACATATTTACTTCATAACATTCAAAACATTTCAAAAATTACATCAATTATAGCAACTCAAATTTTTCAGAAATAAAATAAATTAAGAACATGTGACACGTAATTTTAATACATTTCGGCAATATCGAAAAAAATTGAAACATTTCCAATTTTCGAATTGATATTTTTCGAAATATTCCAAAACTATTTCAATCATGAATTATCAAATCATTCCAAAGTAATCATATTTGCGAATATTTGAAAAGTTTATTTTGCTAAATTTCAGGAACATTTCTGGAATATTTCTACATATCTTAAATTTATAACTTTCGAAACATTTTAAAATCTGCTTCATATGTCGTAACTGTCAGAAATATCAATTGAGAAACCCAGAAATCCGAAATTTTACCTTATATGTATTTATAGATTATATAATTACATAATTTAGCTTTTTTAAGAGAACTACTTCTTTTTCTTCTTTGTGGTATGCTTTATTGAAATAATATAAATTTGTAAATGTGATATATTTCAGGTTACTGCAAATTTCTTGTTTATTACAATCTCATTTCTAAATTATGTAATCCAATATTTCATAAATATTTCTCAAAAGTGTTTCAGAAACAAAAATAAAAATGAAGAGTTTTGGTAGGATAATTATCAATTTTCAAATTTATTCAAAATATTTATTCAATGTTTCATTAACACAACAGATTATAAACATGAATGAAATGTTTCATATGAATATTAAAATATACCCAAACATTTGGAACATTTATCATAAGTTTCATAAACATAGCAGAAATATTTCATAAACTTGAAAAACTGAACTTTTGAAACATAAAAGAGATGTTTCAATGGGATATTGTTCTTTATTGATACATTTGGAAACATTAACGAATATTTGTAATATTATTTTTGCTATATTTCAGGAATGTTTGAACTAGACTGGAATATTTATGGAATATTTCCAGAAATTTTTACTTCATAACTTCCAAAACGTTTCAGAAATTGGATCAATTATAATAACTGAAATGTTTCATAAATAAATTAAATTTTACGAATGTGTGAAAAGTTATTTTACTGGGAGGGTGAACAAACTTTCAGTCTAACTCCACCAAAAATAATCTTTATAGAAGATACTGTGTAGTCCGAAGACTAACAGGCAGGTACCATGCAGTCGGAAGACTTACATCAATAGATAGGACGTTTCGAAGGATTAATCCTTCATCTTCAGCAAAAAGGGGTTGATTACAAGTCGAACTAAAGAAAAGTAAAAAGGGTTACAATAGAGTTGAGAATTACATTAAATTATGTGATCTACCAATGGTGGAAAAATAACATTTGAAACTTAAAAACTTTTAAAAAACTTATGGTTCTAATTACGACCTTATGGTCCGCATCCAGTGCAGGGCCCACCTATGTGGGACCATGGTTATTCCACTCAAACAACATATCAATAATAATTCGTTTTGAAATTTAAATTAAACCATGCGGCAAGTGTGTTTTCATCTCAGATGTAATTAGGACCATAAGTTTTTTAAAAGTTATTTTCCGTTTTAATGTTATTTTTCCACCATATGATCGACTGTAATCAACCCCTATTTTGCTGAAGATGAAGGATTAATCCTTCGAAACATGTCCTATCTATTGATGTAAGTCTTCCAACTGCATGGTACCTGCCTGTTAGTCTTCGGACTACACAGTATTTTCAGTAAAGATTATTTTTGGTGGAGTTAGACTGAAAGTTTGTTCACCCTCCCAGATTTATCTCTCTTCCACTGTATGTGATGGATCGTCTACGATGGTTAAAGTTATTTTAATTCATTTCAGCAATATTGAAAAAATGTTTAAAGGTTTCAAAATTTTAAATTGATATTTTTCGAAATATTCCAAAGTATTTGAAAATTTTATTTTGCTAAATTCCAGGAACATTTCGGTAATCTTTCTAGACGTCTTCAATATTTAACTTTTGAAACATTTCAGAATCTGCTTCATATGTAATAACTGAAAAGTTTCAGAATTATCTTTATTGAGAATATATGGAACGTTATTTTGATACATTTCATATACAGGGTGTCCGGTAAACCTTGTACAATATTGAAACTGGTGATAGACCAGGTCATGAATGTTCAAAATATCGGAATTCACCTCAGTAAAAATGTCACCGTTTTCAAGAGAATGGGCATTTTAAGAATTTCTGGAAAATCGCTACCTCACCTTGGATCTTTGATTGCCATGTATACAAATTGAGACAAATTCAAATATTTTTGCTGCTGAAGATTACTGATGAGAGATTCTCTTAGACGTACAGTATAGTTTTTCGGAAAGTGAAAAAATAAATTCAAGAAATGAGGATAAAATGACAGATTTGAGTTTCATCAATTTTTTTTAAAAAAGTTTGACATTATTGTCTGACAGAAACAACCAAATGGAAGTGGACATTCATTGCAAAAGAATGCTCATTTTATCCAGACTCTACCATGGTATAAAACAAATTATAATTATTTTTGGAGGAAGTGATTTCCACTGAATTAGGCGTGGTTTTATTGTAGGCTTCCATCAACTTTTATACTTACGCCCAAAAATAATTTTATTTCGATTTTATCAAGATAAAATATGGAAATGATTATTAATGATGAAGAATAGACTGCTTGGTACCATTGAATAGTATGTCAATAAAATTTACTTTTCATGTAATTAAGCCTAATAAATTTATCGAAATGAAATGTCGATTATCCGACATTGCACCGAATATTACGAATTCTTGTGATAAATGTCGCAATTGTCCAACATCAAGATTCCAACGAAGTTTCAGAGACCGAAAGATTTACGGGGTGTAACCAAATGAATGCAAAAAATTTTAGGATGTGAATCCTTATCGAAAATTTTAAACTTTTCTAACTCCTGTGTTGTGTCCGTAGAAGCCATAGCATGAACGGATCTTCTGTAAAAATAATTGAAAATATCTAGTAGGTGGCTGACACATTTTGTTTGAACAACTTGTGACTTCTGTCGTAGTTTTTTGAAATTATTCCGTTTGTTTCATTCAGTGGTATTTATTTCTTTGTCATGCCGTACACACGTTATACTTCCCGAAAATATGCGCATATGTATACTACATTTAAGGTGAATATGGAGGTAGTGTTTCTGCTGCAGCAGCTCTTTATGCAGAACGATATCCGATTGTACAATGCCGCTCAGATAATCTCTGATTTGGGGGCTTTAACCTATAATGCAATTGAAAAGGTTCTTCTTGAGAAGATGTCGTCTCTGCGTCAGTGCGATGTTGAATAATCGTTATTGTGGTTTATGTTGATTCAAAAAAACGTTGAATTAGTATTTACTTCTTTACATCTCATTGAATGCTTCTAAGCAGTTGATTCGTTATCACTCATCATTATTTAATCATTTCATCTTGATAGGATAAAAATAAAAGACCTTACTGACAAAGTCTAATGGAGTTGATTTAAGCTCAGAATAACATCACACTCTGATATAATCGAAATTCTACTCCTTCCAAAAATAATTATCGTATTTTTTATACCATGGTAGAGTCTGGACAAAATGGGCAATCTTTTGTAATGAATATCCACTGCCTCTTGGTTATGTTTTGTTCAAACCATAATGTCAAACTGTTGTTAAAAAATTGATGAAACTCAAATCTGGCATTTAACCCTCATTTATTGAAAAATTGTATCGTTTTCTGAAAAACTGTTTCGTACTTATGAAAGCATCACTCATCAGTAATCTCCAGCAGCAAAGATATTTGAATTGGTCTCAATTTGTAGACATGGCACTCAAAAATCCAAGGTGAGGTAGTGATTTTCCAGAAATTTAAAAAATGCTCATTATCTCGAAAACGGTGAGATGAAATTCCGATATTCCGAACAGTCATGACCTGGTCTATCACCAGTTCCAATATTGTACAAGGTTTACCGGACACCCTGTATATTAAAAAAAATCGAAAAATTTTTTAAACATATTTTTTGCAAAATTCCAGGAAAATATTAAATTTTTGGCACTGTTGAAGGGTAGGTTTCATTGCAGTCTACGTGTATCTAAATACTTCGTTCAACTGGTCTAATTTTAGGTACAACTAGGAAACGTTTCGCAGAACAGGCAACAGAAAATTATTTCGAGATGGTTGTTGGTGCATTGTTTCAACAATAACAAGAACATTATGATGAAATGAAAGTTTTTGATTTTTGGGGATTTGAGGTCTTGAATTAGAGAATTTTTCTTTAAAGTCAATGTTTCGTCAATTTATTTTGACATCTTCTGGCAAACTCATCCTTTTTGTCCTGAAGTCGTAGAAATAAATTGACGGTATGTTTTGGCTTTAAAGAAATAGAGTATTCTTTACTTCAAGACTTCAAATCCCCAAATATCAAAATCAGTCATTATGATGAAAACCCAGAAATCCGAAATTTTACCTCATATGTATTTATAGAGTACATAATTACAAAATTCTGCTTTTTTTAAAAAAGAACAAATTCGTTTTCTTCTTGGTGTTAGTTTTACTGAAATAATATAAACTGAAAATTTCTTATAAATTGTGAAAGGCTTTCGCGGCCATCGTCACTTACATGGTGGTTCTTCGGGTTGTAAGGCCGACGTGTGTTCAGAGAAGAACTCGACGTTTCGCCAACACGAGTGGTTAGCATTTCAAGAGTTATTTTACAAGTTTCTGATTTGACAGCGACTTAAGAAATCAGAAACTTGTAAAATAACTCTTGAAAATGCTAACCACTCGTGTTGGCGAAACGTCGAGTTCTTCTCTGAACACACGTCGGCCTTACAACCCGAAGAACCACCATGTAAATGAAAATTTCTTGTTCATTATTCTCATTTCTAAATTAGGTAATACAATATTTCATAAATATTTCTCAAAAACAAAAATGAAAAGGTTTGGTATAGGGTTATTATTCAATTTTCAAATTTATTCAAAATATTTATTCAGTATTTCATTAACACAAGAGATGAAGTGTATACAATTACAATCATGAATGAAATGTGTCATAGGAACATTAAAATATATTAAAGATGAATTTCTCAATCATTTCAGAAATAAAAAATCAGGAATGTTTCGAAAAATTAATGAAACATTTCTTTGGGATATTCTAACATTTGAAACATTTATCAAGTTTCATAAACATTGTTGAAATATTTCAAAATCTGACATTTGAAACATAAAATGGGATATTGATCTATATTGAAAATTTTGAAACATTACCGCAATATTTCATTAACGTTTCTCAAGTGAAATTTGGTGAATACTTATAGGTATTACAAGAACATTCCTGGAAGGTGATTTTTGAGATGTTGCAATGAGACATCTGTGAGTGCGAACGTGTGAAACAGTGAAAAGTTTCGTCATTGATAGAGCATGTTTCTGAAATATTACTGCCCATCAAAAATTGTTTACGGGGTTGAACCTTAATTTCCATTCAAGATTTTATAAAGTTCAGCATTTCGTTAAATGCTACAGCCTTGTTTGTTGTCTCGGAACGAATGTACCCATAGTCACAACTCCTATAATTTCGAGTAAGGTTATTCCGGACTTTCATTGTCTAAAAAGGAACAAAGAAAATTTCAATTCTCTGCAATTTTTAATCACGACGTTTCAACTGTTAAAATCTACAGTCGTTATCAAGTGTATAAGTTGACGATCTCAAGGATACTTCTTATATATGCTGTGGGTAATTTTGTGCCATTAGCCTAGGGGTAATTTGGCGGTATTTAGGTAAGCTTGTTAATTACAGTGCCAGGCCCCTCCGGTACAGCATTGTTAATTCTTATCGCAATTTCAATGGATCCATGCCACTAATTAAAGGATTTCTATGCTAGCTTGACTAAAGACTTTGTTGTTCATAATATATGCACTCTCTTTAAACTTCCTTCTATACCAGCCCTCTTCTTGATGGATAACTTCGGCTTCAGTACATTTTATGTTGTGTTGGGTCGTCCAGACATGATCCGCTATCCCTGACTTGTTTCTCCTCGTTGAGTGTTTCTCTTGTGTTCAGCGAGTCTAACGCTAAGTGGTCTCTTAGTTTCTCCGAGATATGCTTCGCCGCATTCACAAGGGATGCGGTAGATGCAGTTTTTGGAGTCAATGTCAGCGTTACGTGGTCTGGTCTTTGTGAGATGGCTGCGAATAGTGTTACCTGACTTGAAACATGTCCGTATTTTGTATTTCGACCCAATTCGCTTTATTCTTTCTGACAGACCTCTAACATACGGAAAGCACAGGGTGGCTTGTGTCGGCTCATCTGGTTTCTTGTTCTTATACCCCTGCGGGCTAGAACCTCTTCTATATGTTTTTTGGGGTACCCATTTCGTCGCAGATCTTTCTTGATATTGTCCAATTCGATGGCTTACCATGTTAGAGGTCTATCAGAAAGAATAAAGCGAATTGGGTCGAAATACAAAATACGGACATGTTTCAAGTCAGGTAACACTATTCGCAGCCATCTCACAAAGACCAGACCACGTAACGCTGACATTGACTCCAAAAACTGCATCTACCGCATCCCATGTGAATGCGGCGAAGCTTATCTCGGAGAAACTAAGAGACCACTTAGCGTTAGACTCGCTGAACACAAGAGAAACACTCAACGAGGAGAAACATCAAAGTCAGGGATAGCGGATCATATCTGGACGACCCAACACAACATTAAATGGACTGAAGCCGAAGTGATCCATAAAGAAGAGGGCTGGTATAGAAGTAAGTTTAAAGAGAGTGCATATATTATAAACAACAAAGTCTTTAGTCAAGCTAGCATAGAAATCCGTAATGTGTGGAAACCCTTAATTAGTGGCATAGATCAATTGAAATTGCGATAAGAATTAACAAAGCTGTACCGGAGGGTCCTGGCACTGTAATTAACAAGCTTACCTGAATACCGCCAAATTACCCCTAGGCTAATGACACCACAAAATAATCCACAGCATATATAAGAAGTATCCTTGAGATTGACGCATTATACACTTGATAACGACTGCAGATTTTAACAGTTGAAACGTCGTGATTAAAAATTGCAGAGAATTGAATTTTTCTTTGTTCTTTTTTAGACAGTGAAAGTCCAGAATAACCTTACTCAAAGTGAAACATTGTCAACCACTTTCAAACATCCTATATAATTTCAATTACATCTATTGTTGTAGACAGACAAATAACCCACAAGAAACCACATCCACGCAACTTAGTTCTAACCTTGAAAACCCCACGTTCAAAACTATCTTCATATTTTACTCATACCATGGCATACTCGTTTACGTTGAAAAAAAATACACGTAGATGGCAAGACGGCAAAGAGCGAGAGAAAAGTATCGTAATATATTGCCATGCATGTAGAGGCGGCGTATTCCTATCGTAAATAAACTTCGATAATATTTATTGCGTACGTCATTTTGGATTCGATAGACCTAATTATCATAGCAAGGTATCAAAACAGGTACCTTGCCTACGCAGTAACGTTTGGATTCTTTAATCTTCATTCTGTGTCGCCAGATCAGTACTTAAGATATTTCTCCTACGGAAAATATACCCACAATCAAAATAACTGATGGAAAGTATAAATGTGGAAATATAATCTGGTGAACAGATGACTCACAAACAGATGAAGATGCAGGAGCAGGAATACATGGAGTGGGGACAAAAATTAATAGTATAGTTCCTTTTGGCAAAACACCTCTGTAGTCCAAGCTGAAACAAATGCCATAAGAACATGCATACACACCCGTAGAGCTAGCAGAACCACTTTGGAATTTCCAATTTTTTTTAGGTCATAATATCAGGCTAATTTTAGACTAATTTATTACCCTATTCCCAAACTTTTTGCTCTTCAATTGTAAGAGATATCGCGGGTTCTGCTAGCTTAAAGTTAAGCTGGCAGAACCAAACCGCCAAACGAATGATTATGAAAAGTCTAAGCACACCATAATTTTAGGCTCATTTTAAGCTCACGTTTGAACCTATCGCCGATTTTTTTGGAATGCGTTTAAAAAAAAAATCCTGGGTTCTGATAGCTTTACCGTTAAGCTAGCAGAACCCAACTATAAAGAAGCAACTTAGAACAAATCCAGTTGGACAATAATTTTAGGCTGTATTCAGGCTAATTTATTACCCAATTATATATTTTTTTGCTCTTCAGTTGGAGGAGAAATCAAAGGCTGTGTTAGCTCAACACTGAGCCGGTAGTACCGAAAGGCTAACCGAATTGTTATAAAAAATCTGATCGCACAATAATTTTAGGCTCATTTCAGGTTCACGGTTGAACCCATTGCCGATTTTTTTTTAAATGCGTTTTTTTTAAATCCTGTGTTCTGCTAGCTTAACCGTTCAGCTAGCAGAACCCAACCATAAAGAAGCAACTCAGAACAAATCCAGTTGGACAATAATTTTAGGCTCTATTAAGGCTAATTTATTACCCAATTATGTATTTTTTTGCTCTTCAATTGGAGGAGAAATCAAAGGCTGTGGTAGCTCAACACTGAGCTGACAGTACCAAAAGGCTAAACGAACCGTTATGGAAAATCTGATCACACCATGATTTTAGGCTTTTTTAGGCTCACGTTTGAACCTATCGCCGATTTTTTTGGAATGCGTTTTTTTTAAAAAATTCTGGGTTCTGCCAGCTTAACCGTTAAGCTAGCAGAACCCAACCATAAAAAACCAACTCAGAACAAATCCAGTTGGACAATAATTTTGGGCTCTATTAAGGCTAATTTATTACCACATCATATATTATTTTGCTCTTCAGTAGGAGGAGAAATTATAGGTTGTGTTAGCTCAACACTGAGCTGGCATTACCAAAAGGCTAACCGAATCGTTATGAAAAGTCTGATCGCACCATAATATTAGGATAATTTTAGGCTCACGTTTGAACCCATCGCTGATTTTTTTGGAATGCGTTTAAAAAAAAAAAAACAGGATTTTTTTGAAAAAATGCAAACAGATGAATTTGGGAAGAGGATAAAGGAAAGACTCATCTACATTCTATCTGTATATAAGTTCAGAGACTATACAATGCTTACTTGTCTACACCAAGTGTGCACTTTTCAGTAGTAATATCCCGAGAAAATGCTGAATTTTCAAAAAATACTTTCACCTTGCTGTTCCGAAAACTGTGTTGCTTAGAAACACCACGAGAGCTTGCTGGAGTGGTGTTTTGTACAGCAACACAATTTGAGGACCGGCAAGGTGAAAGTATTTTGAAAATTCTGCATTTTGAAGGAATGTTCGATGAGACAATTTCACGAATACACTTTAATATTATAGACTAAATGCGTATTACAGGAACCGTTCATCTTGTGTCATTAATGTCACTTGAAGAGTTGAAGCGTCAAACTGACGTTCCTAAATTTACAGTGATTGTTGTAACTATGGAAACGTATAAATAAAGAAGAGGCAAAACACCGATTTGAAAATACCACGGGCTGGAGATAGTGTTTTACAAAAGTCCTTTTCTCATTGGTTCGAATTTAATTTGGTTGGTTTATATAATATGAGGGAAATTGTCATTCAAATTTTTATTCTCTTATAGCCTGCTGGAAAAATAATGTTCATAAGAACTGACTTTTAGATGCTTCTGAGTCACATATTAGCCCTTTCACATATTAAACTTTTCAAAAGGCTAATTTATAACATTTTTCATATCCCTGTGAGAGACTCGACTTTTTGAACTTCGTCTTCTAAAATTACTGTCGTTGTTACTATATTATCAGATAATATGTCTAACTTTTGAACACTGCGCTACTAGATCCAGGAAGAAGAAATGATTTTATGTTGTTAAAATTGTTGTTGTTGAATTTGTTATTCCTGTAAACCTGTTACACCCCCACGCGAAACACTTCGAGAGATTTGTAAGAGCTAGGGAAGACGCAGTTCTAGATTGCCAAATCTCTTTTGAAAGTGTTTTTTACCTGCTTAAATCATTTCAAATCGTATTTTTTACTCCTTTTATGAATATTCCCTAGATTTTTGGTATAGGGTTCCAAAGTTGGAATTTTGTCTTTGAAATCCAATATTCTCAGTTTTACGCTCTGCTTTGCCCGAATAATAATAATAATTATTATGGTAAACACTTTTTCTCGAAAAAATTATACGTAGTAGGAATACTCACCAATTCCTGATATATTCCCACTCAGTAAGAAGCTCTCGTTAAAGTCCTGCTGAAAAAAAAAATCAAAATGAATATTGATTGAACATTTTCTTCAACTTAATGAGTTTTGTTCAATAATTAATAAAATGCATGGACGAATATAATAACTAACAATTTTAGCAAAACTATAAAAAAAAATGTATCATTAACTATGGTTATTCAGTTGTTCCTTTATACCTTTCGTCGTGGAATAAATTATAAATCATAATGAGGAAACATGATGAATAAAATCTCATGTATTAATTTTAATAAATTTCACCGTATGTAGATGCGTAATTTTTCCGCCATGTACATTTAACTAGAAAATTCATGCCAAGATGGTGGCTGAACATTTATCTTGATGATGTTCTCTCATCTGAAACGAAGTGGCAAATTTATTTTCCGAAAATGAAGGCCGAATAGGGTTTAATTTCGATTTAGTGAATTTTCTCTATGCTTTATGATAAGATAAAGTAGAAGGAGAATTTCTATTAATATGAAATAACTTCAAGTACTGAAATCTGAAAATATCTCAAAAAAATAATGATTGAAACACCATATTCTATCAATACTGATTTATATAAATCCATCCACTTTCCGTTAATTGCATCAGATGTATCGCTTCTGCAGTATAAACACTGACTAGAATTGTAGGTTGATAAAAACTCCCCAAAAACATGTACGTGAATTGTTGAAATTGTTAAAAAAATTATTAAAATTGTTATTTTCGTCAACCGACTGCACCCCTACGCGCAACCCTCTGAAATCTTCGAGAGACTTGTGTGAGCTAGGGAAGACGCACCCCTCACCTTTAAACGTGTGATGCCATGCATGAGACCGATTTGAACCCTAGACCCTTCGCTTGAGTTGCGAACGCTATACTAGCACGGCCACCAAGGCCCATAATTGGATTTAGCAAGTGTAATAGACCTATTTTGCAGTAGTAAGTCCTAAATTTATTTTAAACCGTCCTCAAAACATAACAACCAGGTGCCAATTTTTTACACGTGCTCTTTGAATCTTAGATTTTTGTCCAAAGAAATTTCCACAAATTTTGCTGTAGGTATATATGTTCAAATCTTTCGAAGTAATGACTTTTGTCTTTCAGATGCTTAGGGAAAGTATATAGGAGTCGAATCAGTCTTTGATTGAGGCAATGTCATTACATTTTCGTGTTATACCATAAATTTACCGAAATTGGTAGCAATGTTGGGTCATTTAAATATGGGAGGAATATGAAATTGGACCAAGTAGAGAGTCCTGGGGTACTCCACACCGTATGTCAATTGAGCTGAGATGGGGGATAATTTTACTCAGAACTTTCTATCAGAAAGGTGAGATATGAACCATTTCAGAGTGATTCCACTACTCATTCATACTGAAGAAGCTTTCACAGCAAAACTTTGTCATTTACAAAGTCGAAAGCTTTTGATAGATCACAGAACATTGGTGCGTAATCTTCAATGTCATTAATATTTTTGTAAGCCTGAATAATTATTTTCTTTACTAGTTTTTCTACAATTTCGTTCGACAGATGAATTTAAAAAAAAAAAACAGCCATTCGATACGAGAATGACGGAGAAAGGGCCACAAAAGTTAAAGAAGGAACAAATAGAATTGGTAAACCAATAGTTGAATTTGTAACAGTAACAAATATAATGCAGATGTAGATCACAAACAAATTCATATAGAATTCAGAAAGGAACCCAAGTTACTCAGTTCTGTAGTTGAATATTTTATTTTAAAAATTCATATATATCTTGAGAAACGATATACAGTGTCCTTTCAATGTGAACTAATTTTAACAAACCACTTTATCCTCCGAAAAACATCGAAGAAGTGCAAATAAGTGTTTGTTTAGATGTTATGCAGCACACGCAGTATTTCTCAAATTAGCAGAAGAACGAGGGCAGTGTATTCAGAATTCTAGGAATTAATAGACTCAAGCCTTACAAGCCAAAATTTATTAATATTAGATATTAACTTCGAAGAAAACGGGTTTTCATGTCCGATATGGGTTTTTCGGCGTGGTATCAGGAAGAATTTGCCGAAGATTACAGATTAATTTTCTTCAAGAAGTAAGATTAGATAATATCTCCTATAGTATATCCATTTTAATTTATAGTGACTTGTACTACAATATCCCAAAAAATTATCAAAATTGGCTAAAGACATTTTCCCATGTATTTGGTGCGGGGTCCTTTTAGGCAATATACCCCTTCAAATTATTCAAGATTTGTGGTTTTGTTAGATTGTGCAAAATTATACTGCAGTTAGAAATTTTCTTGGTGAAACGTTTTGAGGTAAAATAATGGATGATAATTGGGAAAATCATTGGCCATCTCGTTCTCCTGACTCAACCCCAATGGATTGTTTCATGTGGGGTTATCTGAAGCTGCAAGTATTCAAGCAGCGGCCATTCCACGATATTGACAATTTGGAGCAGACCACTCGGGAATATGTAGCCACAGTTCATCTGAAATGCAGCACAAGATGTACAAAGAAGAACCATGTTAGGTATTAAAAGAGAAGGAAGACAGACAGAAATGTGAAGTTGAGTTTGGCCCAGAAGTTGCTTACTCACATTGTGTCTTTTGTTATTAAATAAGTTTAAATTTTTTTTGACTTTACACTCTAAATAAGTGAGGCTATCAATATTATTTTTCTAAATTTGTTAAAACATGTTTAATTTTTATTATAGGATTACCCATTTCATTCTGCAGTAATTCTCCTTTTCGAGTGGAAAATATATTTCTGTTGATGGTTCGTAATTGAAAGTTAGTCGCATATTAGAGCCAGTGGTATAAAATAGTTTTGTAGAAGGATTTTTTTCAAATTCCAGAAATTTTTGAAAAAATGGAAAAAAGTGAAAGTTGCAATAAAACTTTCAACATACATAGGTGTAAAATCGGAATGGAAACAAATTTTTACTGAAATTTTGTTTTAAGTTCGAATAAATAAGACTATTTATCAGCGAATATTTTGAAAAAAATATTTCTTTTTACAGGAAGCGAATACCACGTGACCACATCCGAGTAGGCCATTTTTCATATTTTTCAAAGCAAAATTTAACACCCAAGTCGAATTTCAAAATTAATTATTAATAAATGTTTTTTCTATATGATGCCGACTCATTGAAGGACACTGTATAATGGAAAAAAGGATGAATTAGGTAGCTACATCAAAGCATACTTTTGTTGATATTTTTTTATTCTATTTTAATGTTTCACTGTCTGATGTGAAACCGTGATGGCTGGTCCAAGCTAAATATGGCAACGCAATCTTGAATCGTAATTTGCATTACACTTGCATAATGCACTTGTTTGTCCTTATTTGATACAGTGCAAATTTCGCTGTTAATTGCAATGCGTGTCGAAAGCATTATCGTAAGAATTTGCCTTTTCCAATCGAGATTTGCATCTTGCAAAAAACGCTGCTAAACACGATTTTCTGTTCAATTTAGACATTTGCATATTTATCGATAATGCTCAAATCCTTTCCGGCGCTGTTGTTCCATTTCATGGCAATATATTTTGAGCTATATTGCCAAAAGCACGTGTGCGGAACATAAAGTAGTGTGAATTTCCTCCAAGGTTTTCATATTTTAGTACTTTTCACCGTGTGTATTCACGGTGATCGTGTTTTCGAATTTATTTACAGCACATGTGCCGCATCGGTCGAATATGCGGAAACGTAATGATTCTTGGGTATTGTAAATAACATAATTCCGTCATTTTTACTACGTTCTGGAGATATGAAGTGACGGTAGATTTTTGGACCCACATGGAAAATGAAATTTGAAGTTTTATTCCTCATCAATCTGTCTGCCACTTTTCAAACTCATAATTCACAATTTACATTTTGATTATCTTCTGCTGTAAACCCAAATAAACCTTACTTTTTTCAATAAATCTCTCCATGCACAAACTAGAGTGTAAAACAATTGCAAGATCCCATCAGGCTCACTAGAACTATAACAAATCAGCTGAAGTGAAGACTTATCAGTAGTAATACCACAAGTGATTGAATTTTCGCCATAAGTCTGTCGATTCATTTCTAAACGAAACTGAATTGCTTCGAGAAAACACCACGAGTCCGCAGGACGAGTGGTGTTTTCCCGATACAATTCAGTTGAGTTCAGAAATAAAAGACAGACTTATGAGATAAATTCAATCACGAGTGGAATTTTATTAGACTATTTCACGAAGCATTAAAAGTATCATTATAGATATGAACAATCAATTCATCATAACCATAATCAACTATAATCACAAAATAGTATATTGTGCAACAAGTGCAGAAAAGTGCTAATTTCTCACGAGTTTGAAAAAGTTGCGGCACGAGCGCAAGCGAGTGCTGCAATTCAAACTAGTGAGAAATTGCATTTCTGCTCGTGTTACACACTATACTTTTTCTACAACACCCTTTTTGCTAAAAATAATACTATACTATAAGACGGAATGAAATGTCAGTGACTCATTCTTATATTTTCCTCTTGAAGTTGAAGGTAGTAAATTCAATGACAATGAATTAACTTGTTCTCTTAGTTCTGGCGGAGTATTTTCAATTTCAGAACTGTCGCTATCCATTTTAGTTCAATCTCATTAAAAAATGACGGGACAAGAATATTTTACGAATATTTTATGCTTGAAGTTTGTTGACATTCAAATGATTCGATAGATGTTGCTCCGTTGCCTAGCAATGGATAGTGTGTATGTGGGTATTTGAGACAGCAGTAGTGATGTCTATAATTTTTGTTCAGAATATTATGAATTTGTACGACAATTTCCCTCATATTATATAAACCAAAAGACTTTGTCTATTCATTCTTGAAGTTGCCTGATCGAATATCCCTTCGAAATGCAGAATTTTCAAAATATGCTTTCACCTTGCTGTCACGAAAACTGTATTGCTTAGAAATTAGGTACTGAAAAATTTTGGCACAGAAATGTCACTTTGTGGCACAGAAATGTCACTTTGCGGCACACTAATGTCAAATTTCAATTATTGTGAGAAATAATCATGTTTGCGAACGTAAAACTATGCAGAAAAGCATGTTTTGGAGTGTGGTTGTAGAAAAAATGTATTATAACTATCAATAATTTATTATATAGTTCCGAAGCGACTCATTTTGACGTTTTCGCCTACAATATGATCTGGAAAAATGTCAAACTTTGCTTTGTCATCTATGGTTACATCGTTGAAAACACCAACGCTGACAGACCAATTAGAATTGAGAGACAGCTGGTGTTTTCGCGATAATACTAGTTGTCTTTGATTTGTGATTGGTCAGATTACGTGAATATCTTGAGAAGAGTGGAATAGTCTAAAAAACAACACCAATATTTTCGATATACTTGATTAATAGAAAATTATAACATATTCTCTATTATTGTTCCTGCTCAAACTCTCTCCCGACTTCAAACAAAATTTCCAACTTTTGTGTTTATTTCTTGCTTTTTGTATTTGTATTTTATTATTTATTTATTTCCACTGAATTTGAAATACATTGTATAATTAATAATAAAAGGAATATTGAATTCATATGTATGTGTTAATATGTGTGTAATCATATGATTGGTCAATATATATTTATAAATATATATTGGTCAATATATATTTATAATTTATATAAAAGATTTTTCACATGATTTTTTCAATTTCATCGATATCAAATGGAATATAGCGAGAGAAAACTTTTATTACTAACTTTTGATCTTGTATTATGCTGATGGTTTATTGTTGGTAAAGATGAATTATTATTTTTGTGATAAGTGTAAGATATTTTATAAAACAATACTCTTGTCAAAATTTTGTAATAGTGAAATGACAATTTTAGGGGAAATTTATGTGATTTGTTGTACATACATTTTAGGACATATTTTGAAGACTAATTATTGATTTAAAAGTGTTAAAATAAGTTCCGCCCCAAGTAATTATTTCATAAGACAAACTACATTCAAACAGAAAATAATGAAACATAAGGAAAAGTTTTCGACCAATCATGTTCTTAAGTAATCGAAATTTGTAAAGCACCATGAGTTCCGTTTTAAATTTTTGTTTTTACCATTATAATTATTTTTCATGTACCTCTTCAAAAATGTGGGCTCAGAAAACAAATATTTAGTTGCTGATTCGATCTCAATAGAGGTTTGTATAAGTATAAAAAATAAATGAATAAAGAAATAATGTATATATGTAATAATTATGTACCCAACAATTATTTATAATAAAAATTTAAATGAATTGAATGAATGAATTGATTGAAAAATTAGTTATGTGGAGGACATTCATTTCTGGAAATTTTTAGAAATTTTAAGCTTAATCGCTAACTGAAAAAAAACTTAGAGTAAATCCAACTTCATCTTTTGAGAGAAATATATATCGAACACTGCCAAAATTGTTAGTTCCGTTAGTCTCCATGCCAACAGTTTACCAGATACTTCTTATATTCTGAGACCAATATCTGGAAATGGAAATATTTTTATAAAAAACCCCCCATTTCTTAGAAAAACTAGACAAATTATAGTTTCGAGAGAGAGAGAGAGAGAAAGATATTCTAGTGAGTTTTAATGTCGAAAGCTTGTCCACAAATGTACCATACGAAATAACTCTGGAAATCATCAGAACTCAATTGGATAGACACCTTTCACTAAATACCAGGACTAAAATGATTGTCAATAGTTTCATAGAACTCCTGAAACTGTTGTAAAAAAAAAGTATGTCCAGTTCAAAAATTATTTCTATGAGCTGGAATTTGGTATATGACTATGGGTTCTCCATTATCGACCGTTTCATGGAACATTTTGAAGAATATTGCATTGAAAATTACTGGAGTGGTCCCAGTGTATGGTAGATATATAATGATGATGTCTTTGCCATTTGGAATCAAGGTAGTCAGTTGTTAGATCATAATAATGAAGAAATAACGAATTATGGCGGATTTTATTATAACATTTTTTTATCAACTTCTTCTACACCTATTATTCATATATCTTTACAAACAAGCTTCTACCTACCGCTTTCGTGATATATAATTATTATTCTTCATCAATAATCACGTAGAAGCTGCTATGAGTAGCTTGTGTGATTTCATTTGTTTATTAGAATTTTTTCGAAGTTCTTTACTTCGTAATAATTGGAATTACTATATACATTCTTCATGCATTTTGTTCAAGAATGAACGTTATTATTATTATAATACAGCGATATTGGATCACCACAGAAAGGTTCACGATCTCTCTCTGTTTTATAGATATTTTCATAGGCGATGCACTCCCCAGAGCTCAATCTTTCAGCGAACTGCAAAGTTCTGGCACTCACTGCATCGGGAAGAGTTCCCCAAGGTAAACATCCTAAGAAGAACACTAATTCTAGCCTAATTTTCCTCGGCTTTCGCGATGTTCTCGGAACATTACAGAATGTTCATTTTCGTGAGAAACAGAACATGAAACACAGAAATATGAACAATTTTAAAATGGTCAACTATTATTTCAATTCATGTTATTATATCAGTAGTAAACAAGCATTAACACTAAGTGTATGGTTTCAAATGATGTAATCATTGATTGCATTCATATGTCTAATTATCGTGGCCAATCAAGCGATTTCCAAGGTAAGTTACAAGTTGATTGAGTATTTACGTCATAAAATAGCAAAAAATTAATTGGATATATTTCCATCAATTGATGAATATAGAAGTTTAGTTTTCGATCATATTGAGAGTAACAATCGGAATTTCGCAAGTAAAATCATACTATTGCTTAGATACATCATCAAAGTAATATATATATCAAAGGATATTTCCGAATATGTTATACCCATTTTTATTGTTCTTTTAGAATAACGACAGCCTGTATTGGTTTTCTATGTCCAACTTAATTCTTTACTCCTTTAAAGATGCCAATCAAATCTTCTTTAGATTACTGAGGAAATTTTTCAAGTGGTAGCTTGTTTATGAAACATCTTAGGGCCGGTATTATAAACATCTCTCGAAGTTAACTTTAATTTTAACAGTCAAGTTAACTTCAGCTTTAAAATGGCAGTTTTATAAAAGTCTCATTTCTGAAATAAAAAGAAGAAGAAGGCAAATATGTAACCTACAATTTTTCGCACTTTTTCCTGTGACATTTTCTAAATTTCTAATAAATAGTAAAATTTCTATCAATAGATTTAAGAATCGTCCAAAATCTCCAATAACTACCAAGAATAAACATGTTTCATTAAATCTGAGTGTAATTAACGTGTTACTGGCGGTAGAAGATTATTTCTAACATTTAAAATACTTATAATTGCAAAGTAATTGGAACTATTAGAAATGTTGACTTATTAGTTGGTTTTTGCAAATATTTGCCTCTCTATGTACCCCTTCAACAAGCATTCAGACTATCTTGATGATTGAAATCCGTTTTAATTTATTTTCAAATTCTATTTCGTTCCACAAGATAAAATGGTTTAACCGATTTCTAAATATACTTCGACCCCGAGGGCCTTCAATAATAATCACAGCATCTCCTTCATCGCCGCTTAAAAGTTCCTCGAAAATATCCAGGACATCGTTTGCTAACATTTATTGCGAAAAAAAAACAATCAAATTGAGTTTTATGCTAAATTATTGACAGAAGAACTGTCGAAAACCACCATTTTCTACAAAGTTAACTTTAACTGAAACCACGTCCTCCCGATAAAGTTAACTCCTACATTTTGAAGTTAACTGTAAGATGTGACGTCATTCCTCAAGTTAACTTCTAGTTGTCTGTCAAAATAGTTTTATAATACCGACCCTTATAGGTATTGTTGATGGAATCATTGAAGACGTATTTACGACTGCTGTTGTCTTTTTCATGTAGCATTCATTTATCTAAAGTTCTACAAACTAGTTCTTTGAATGAACTTTCTGCTTCAAAAATGGTGCAGGATGTCATTGAAACCTTGACAAAAATTCGAGAAAATGCTGATATTTTTAGACTACCGATTTGATAGTGATTTTTTTTAGTATGCTCAATTTGAACACAATTCTACCAGTGGATTTAGAAAAAAAATATTATTCAAAAGCTCAAAATGAGGCTACATTTCAATTAATTTCATATCTCAAAAAACTTTCACCTGATATTGAAATTTTCTCCGTGTTGAACTTGAAAATAGAGCCGAGATAAAATTGTGGCAAAATAAAAGCAAAAATGAAAACCACTTCGATGTGAATATACTGATTATATTTAAATTATGTAATTCATGTGTAAAATTTATTTTACAACTTTTGCTAACTTTCCGCAGTAGTGTAGCTTCTCCGGAAAGGTCCTTCCAGGTGTTGAAAAGGTAGCTTATATCAAACATCACTGAGAAATGTTTTTAGAGGTCTTGCCTTTTTGCACATCCACCGTAATAATTTAATACATATGGAAAAATTAATGGATTGTTTGGCAAATTTAAAGATGTGCAACACTGGAGTTTGTCCTTTATAGTGATTTAAATTTTTTAACCAAGATTTTCTTTATTGTACTTTTTTAGATTTTGTTTCACTAATATAGTTTAAATTGAACTCTAGATTTACGATTTTATTTCGTTTTGTTCCCATAACGATTCGTATTGAATTTGTTATTGATTTATGTTTTTAGTTTCAAGTTCCTTGTTCACGGTAGGTATACCAAAGTTAATGAGACATTTTTCAACTATTAATTTGGTTTACAATGTATTGAATGTTTAGATATGACAGACACATAGTTGGTCTGTTCCAAATATATTAATTTGTTTGTTTTATTCAACCTAAAGTCAGTTTACAGAACTCGTGTCACGGCAAATAATAATAAAAGCCGTCATCTACCCGCACTGGCTATGCTTAATTAGATAAATAACAAATACCAGGCGTCATATATCATAAAATCAGAATTTTTGAAAGAGCAGTTCAATGAATATAATGAATCTTGTTTAATTTCTACAAAGTAAAATAGCGATGAGGTTCCATTTTTTAGAGCATATAAAGGTAACACGGTTATTGCTATTTTGCTATAAATAGAATGGCTATGTTCAGAAAACTCTAGATTTCTTGAATTCAGGAAACCTTTGAAAACTGAAGCGGGATCCCACTAGTTTTGATCAAAAGCAAATGTAATACTTTTTGACGATTCATGTTTTACTGCAGGAATCTTCTCAAATTTCAACCTGAATTCAGTTCAAGGAATTCATATGACTTGGTAAAATATCATTTGTCACTCTTTCAGATACCGCAAAATCTTTCGATATTCAGAATCTATTTCCTATAGTACCTATAACTTTAGTCAAAGATTAATCAGACAAAAATCGAGTGAATCCAGCTATTCAACAAGAGATCATAGACCTTTTGTCGTTATGTTTCAAACAAAATTATTCCCAATTTGATAACAAAATATATTCTTTTTCGAAAGGTTTAATAGTGGAAAATCCTTTAAATCTCTTACTTGCGAAAATTTTCATGGACAATCTAGATAGTTTTATTCATAAACATCCTTTAATAAATAATTTTTTGTATTGACATAAATACATTGATTTTTGAGTAAAATGAACAAAGAGCATGATTTTTCAATTTACCACAAACCATCCTATACGGATATTACCAGACACTACAACTCTACCCATCCTTTTCAACAAAAAATGGCAGCTTATAATATCATGATCCATTGATTAGTAAGTTCGCACCTTCCAATAGACAATTTTAATACAGAAATGAAGATAATAAAACAAATAACAGTAAACAATGGGTAAAATGCTGAACTAATAGATGAAATACTTTCTTAAGAACTATACTCAAGAGCCATTCGCAACGTTTTTTCTATCACGAAAACAGACAATCAAGAAGAAAGGTAGAGCTTAACTTCTATAAGTAGACAGGATATAAGGATTGCATATAAAACAGATATATCACAGGTATATCAGAAAGAGTAAAGACAGAACTTGCAAATTCAAGAAATCAGAAGTATATGTATAAGTTACATTGTGGAATTTGTCCTAAGGTATATATTGACGAAACTGGTAGAGCATTTAAAAATCATACTCACGAACATCATATGTGAACAAGGAAACGAATTCAACATTATGAAATCATATTTCAGACGGAAATCACAATTTTGATGAAGAATTTAAAATTTTACACACTTATAGAAAATAAATGACTGAAGTTGAATCATTCAGAATCATTAGAAGTAAATAGACTTAAAAATTCAAATGTACCTACATTGCTTCACAAAAAACTTGATTTGAATAACTTACCTTTGTTGAAGTTATTTTCTTGGACGTGGAGATTATCAGAATGTTAACCTTTGAGGTAACTTCATTAATGTAAATATTCGTTTTCGATCGAATCGTTTTCTGTGTAGTTTGTGAAAGTAGAAATTTGTGTAAAAAATCAACAAATCATTAATAAATCGTTTTTATGTTTCAGATTCCACAATATGAACTTCAAAACAACATATTTTCTTCCAAAACTGGGGAGCAACCCCTCGAAAACTTGCTTAGAGTCGCCCTTGCTTTGGAGATAAATTTCACAGGCAGTATTAGTCAAACCGTGTACAATAAGTCATATTGAAACTTGAAAGTCAGTCTACATCAAAAATTATATCAACAAAGACATAAAATTGGACAAGTTATCAACACATTGAATTTTTTAACATTCACAAGTTCTTTCTTGACGCAAAATGTAAGTATCTCAAAATAGTTAAAATTTTCATGGACAATAAAAGCATACACGAAAAATTATTCATACCTTGATTTTGGTGGTGGCATATTAGATATATATTACTGGACGGTATTGCCGCAAAACGTATTGATTCTTAATAGAAGGTTATGTCCATAAAACTTCACTTCATTCACATCCTTCGGTGTCCACTTCGCAAGACCTTGAAGCCGACACTTTCACTTGAAAAAAAAAACAGGCAACCCTTTCAAGGATCAGTGTCCTTTAAATTAAACTGTAAAAACTGCCGTGTCGGACTGTCGCCTTTAATGCATGTTACGCGTTTTAAATGGAGGCTTCGAGACACACAAATGTGGCAATTGAGCCACCGTATATGGTCGACCAACCAGAATTTAGAACTGTAAAAGTGGTGATTTGGGCTATAGGGGTAGATCTTCGACCCCACTCAGGTTGACTGTCGAGGGTCGTTGCAGGAGTGTAAAAGTTGTTAAGCGAGTTTTCGTGCGAGGACTATTTTTTTATGTAACAAAGTATCTTGTATGCAAATAGGAATGCGATTTGGATTCATTGAAGAATTAATTAGCATATCTGCATACAGTTGATCTGGAATTACCTGAAAAGTTTGTTATTTATGTATTATGTCTGTAGAGAAATATACCCCGGGGTGCTAGAATATCGACAGAAGTTTACTAGTCTTGATCCTAATCCTAATCCTAATCATTTAAAATTTCTGTTTGACTCGGCCGTTACTTGCTGAAGATCCATAGTAATTGTACAAACTACTACGATCGATCTTTACAAACCTTATTTAATCAGACATCATAGAGAATACCACGGTCAAAAAAGGAAATTTAATTCAATGATAGGTAAAAAACCAACACAAATTACCAACAATGAATTTACTAATCATCAAATTTTTGAAAGGTTTGTAAATTCATAAAGAACTCATTTCACAGAAACTGAAAATTCATTGCTATAGGAAAAGGATTCAAATATAATATTAAAAATGAAATTCTAGGGACTGAAACAGAAATTGTATTAACGTGGAACTTTGAATAATATAAATAACAAATACCAGGCGTCACAAACTATAAAATCAGAATTTTTCAAAGAGAGTAGTTCTATGAATGAAATGAAGCTTATTAAATCTCTACTCAAAGTTAAATTAGCGATGATGAGGTTATATTTTCTAGAGCAGAAAGAGGTAACACGGTTATTGCTAATAATAGTGATGACTATGTTCAGAAAACTCTAGATTTCTTGAACTCATAGAAATCTTTGGAATACTGAATCGTGAAAAAACCAGCACAAATTACCAACAATGAATTTACTAATCATTAATTTTTTGAAAGGTTTGTAAATTCATAAAGAACTCATTCACAGAAACTGAAAATTCATTGCTATAGCGAAAGGATTCAAATATAATATTAAAAATGAAATTCTCGGGACTGAAACAGAAATTGTATTAACGTGGAACTTTGAATAATATAAATAACAAATACCAGGCGTCACAAACTATAAAATCAGAATTTTTCAAAGAGAGTAGTTCTATGAATGAAATGAAGCTTATTAAATCTCTACTCAAAGTTAAATTAGCGATGATGAGGTTACATTTTCTAGAGCAGAAAGAGGTAACACTGTTATTGCTAATAATATGATGACTATGTTCAGAAAACTCTAGATTTCTTGAATTCATAGAAATCTTTGGAATACTGAATCGTGATTCCACCAGTTCTTACCAAAAACAAGTGAAATACTTTTTTGTAGAATTCATAATAAATTTCCGAGGAAAGGGAAACATTCATATTAACTTTAATGAACTCTCAAAACCTGTAGTTTCCTTTGTCACTGCACCATCACTAAAACTATCAGAGATATTGGACACTATTATTCAGTATAAGGATTTTATATGACTTGGTAAATAAAATGAAAGTGTTATTCTTCAAGCTAACGCAAAATTTGTATCTTTTGATGTGCAGAATATTTTTTCTAGTATACCTCCTGATGATACCATAACTTTAGTAAAATAATTATTAGTCAAAAATCGTGTTAATCCAGTTATCCAACAAGATATCATAGGCCTTCTGTCATTGAGTCTCAAACAAAATTATTTACAGTTTGATAACAAAATTTATTCTTTCTCAAAAAGAATCCTTTAGTCCCTTGCGAAAATCTGTATGGACATACTAGAGAATTTAGTCCATAAACATCCTCCAGTGAAGTTTTTTTTTGTATTGGTATAGATACGTTTTGTTATGTTTTAGAAGTACTGACAGACCATTAGATATTTTTCATTATATTCATAATACTCACAGAGACATTAAATTCACAATCGAAAAACAAATAACAATCTGAAATTGTATATTATTTAGGTACTTACTAACATAAGATTCAATTAATTTAGTACATATGAAACAAAAAAATTATAGCGACAATTATTATACAATTTGTAAATGAAATTGAAAAACAAATACACCTTTTGGGCAGGTCAAGATTCATTCATCTTTTTCGATTCATTTACGATTAATTATCCAGTCTGTTTGCTGGTCTCGAGTTTATTATTGGCAGTCGCTAGAAATGTTCTGCATTTCCCCATCTCTGGCTCTGCTGGTTGCCATCACAATGTAAGTAATTTTTATATTTTTACGTTTGTTTTTTATAATTCAGCGCGGTCATTCATTTACCTGTTCTTTCTGTAACAGTTTCATTTCTTATGTTGTTTTTTGTCTTAATAAATATTAATTCGATTAGAAAATGAGTTCTTTCATTGTTTGGATGAATGTGGGTTGGGTGAATTACAGCTAAAAATCTTCTCGAGAAGCCAAGAGAGTTCTGAGTTGCGACAATATGATTATATTTGTTCAATGTTAGTACATCGATTTGAATAATCACAGTCAAATTCATACATATTAGTAAAATTCAACAAAAATATGTGTGATACTTCACACAGTATTCCAAATTTTTGAATTGGAACTTTTTCCCAGAAAAGTAGTAGTTTTCTGTTAGATTATACAGAAAATTGCTCCATTTTTATAGTAGATTTGTTCCATTCCAACAGAGTCCTGTTTTTTCAATTTTCAATTGACAATGTTTTTTTTTTCAACGTGAATACCTTCGAAGAAGTTATCTTGAAAGATGGAAAATAACTACTAAAGTTTGTCTTTCAATCTCAGATGATTCCACATCTGATATTTGGTACATACTGTTCATATTTTCGAAAAATTCAACGTTAAAAACTGATTTTAATTTTGCACTATTTTATGAAATAATTTGGTCTCCGATAATAATTCATTAATTTTTTAGAAATATTAAAAACTATTTTTGAACATTTTGGCATCTTTGAAGAAATTCAACACTGCTTTTATAAAATAGTTTTATTGGAGTGTTCTTTGCCACACTATGAAACATTCTGTCACATTTCTTTTATAATTTTTATAAAATATTAAACAACTGTTTTCTAAAAGCTCTTAATGTGAATGACATAAATTATAGAGAAAATGCATTGTAGAATATCAGCAATGAAACAAAAATGTGTTTTCAAAAAATTCTAAGAGTTGCTAGAAGAAATTTTGAATCTATAAGGACAGACAGGAAAAATATTAATGTCGCCCATGATGAATATTAACAACAAGCCATATCGATAAGTTTGTTTCTGATGTTCGTTGTGAGTTTGGTGACACTTTTGTGAAATTAATATATTATAATATAATAAAAAATTCTAAACGCGCATCTCATTTATGAATGATTTATATGAAAAAAAAAACTCCAACTAATCATGGCGAAAATTATTTCATCACTTTCAAATATCTACCAGCTGCAATTATATGACAAACGTTATTTTTTGATATTTTCAACATTTCCCTATTGCGAATAATTTCAAATGTAGTCTTCTTTTAAAATAATTTTGGATCGAAATCAAGTTTTCTGAGATAAAACTAGTATGTAGACACCAACAAACTGTTGTTTTGATAGGTTCACTAGAATCGTTATCGTTACTAAATAAGGTTTAGTGAAGTTTGTTTAAATTAAATTCTTGTTTATTTGTTTTAACAATTTTAGGAACCAATATGCTAACATTTTCATTAAAAAAATTATTTTGCTCGACCTAATCATATACTTCATTTAAATTATAGTTTAAATAATATAAAAATCGAATTTATTAACTGCTTAGTTTGTTGAAGATTTGAAAATTGTTATTGTTATTGTAAAACATGTATTTAAGCGAAGGATAACGGCACGTACATAATATAATCAAGTAATTTATTTTTCCAATTATCTTTTCCAAAAAAATATTGCGTGCTTGTTACTAATTTAGTATATACTATATTTATACTCATTTTTAAAAATATTTTCTTTCAATTGATTGAATAAATTACAACATGTTTTTACTTATTTCATATATTCATGTCTATGCCACTCATATTTATACCATACGCATTTTTTACCTGTCTCTATCGAATATATATTTCATTTCAACTGAAGCATTTATTCACCTTTTATTTTTACAAAACTGATTTTTGGTATTTCAAATACATTTTATTATTATTATTAATACGTATATCCTATATTTTAATACCTATAATTTTATACTGTATCGTCGATCTATTTTTACGAACCCTTGCTAAATATTGGTAATCTAACTAGTTATTATTTGTATTTTATATTATTGGTATTTTATAATATTTAATTTTTTCAATCCTGAAATAAGGGCTCTAGCACTTATCGGCTTCTGCAACTTTGTTCATATTACCATTCTGAATTACGAATATTCTCGTGGTATTTTTGTGAAAAAAGATTATTATTATTATTATTAATTATAGTAATTTATTTTGTCGTCAAATTGCTATTTCGTAAAATATGTACAAATTCAAAATTAGTGTATTGGGTCATCTGCATTGAAGGGTTCAGAGAGGGATACAAAGAGGAAGACACAAACAGACAGAGAGAGAGAGAGAGAGAGAGAGAGAGATGACAATGAATTGGTCAAACAAAGTTTGATTTTAAAAGGTCGAACAAAATCATGCATTTGTGTCATTCAGATAAAATTTAAATAAAACTTGTTTCCAAATTATTGATTCAAACATTTTTATAAATAATTGAATTCATTGATAAATGTGTTGTGTCAATTTGACAGTAAAAACAGTTTTAGATCTGCAAAAATGTAGAATACATTTGAATACAATGAGTAATATTTTCTTAGATATTCTTATTCTATTCCTGCTGATTTTGAACACACAGTCGAGATGGACATTTTGAAGAAACTTTTTGAAGCAGTCATTTTTTGAAAAAGTTAATAATTTTCATAAACTATGTACAGTCCAAACAAAAATAAATCACATATGATAACGAACAGTATCTACAAATTGGGAAATTACTTTAATGGCTCCAAAGCATAACAGATAATAGCTATAACCACTTAAAAAATTAAAATTATGTTATTCTTTATCGTCTGGGAAAGATAAACCGAATAAAAACATCACCACTGTTTGTATATGATTGGTACGCCTGAACCCCAAACGCGTCTCGCATCCTCCATCTAATTGCGAGGGAGCGAAAGAAGACACCAATAAACTCATAAAATCTAACTTTAAATCTCCAAATCCCGGGATGCCTTCCCCTAGTCTGGCATGCAAAAAAATATTTTCGGTTATAAATAACTCCAAATTGTACGCTTCAATTTACATATAAAATGAAACAAATTTGTGCTCGAGAGTTGGTTCCCATTTAGAATTTTATTTTGACCATAAAACTTTGAATGGCACTTTGTACTTTGGGTTCGTGCTTAAGAATACTGAAAATGAATACTTTCGATTTCACTTTTCAGGTAATTTTTGCGGTTGATGGAAAACCGCAAGATAAAGGGTGAATTAGTTTGTGGTCAACTCTTGCTATGCTTGGTACGAATTACTCTGAGTCGGTGAGGTGTGTGTAGTATTTGTTTATGACAAATTTGAAATTTTCCAAAAGGATTTTGGAGGGACGTGAATAGAATTGTTGATTTCAGAAACAGAATTGAAATGTGAGTAGATTTGATAAGATTTTGCAATTGAAATTATGAAAAGAACTTAATACTTGAAATTAAAACCTTTTTTCATTCAAAGTATAAAAATGGATAGGTATATTGAAGCAACATTTAAACATTTTTTTTTAGTTTACTGAAATGGAATAAAAATTCGATTTGGTAGATTATTTTTTTCACAAGTTAAAATCTGATATCTTGATGAATTCAACTAATAGCAATGCATCTGATTTGTCTACGGGTGTTCCACAAGGCTCAATATTGTGACCTATCTGGTATTACTGTATGTTCATGAAATAGATAAAGTCTCAGAAGAAGGTCACAATTTTACATTCGCTGATGTCACATCTTTGTGGATATCAGTAACTAAATGTGACAGTTCTCCGCAAAAGGAATGTAATACAGCTTTAAGTAATTTGTTCCAACTCACTCTATTTCAATACTGAAAAAACAAATGTAATGAGGTTCAGAACCGATCAGAGTAAGTGTGAAGATCTCGATATTATTGTGAATTATGAAATTGTTAGTACTGCAGAACCAGTAACATTTTTACTACTACTATAAACCATTACCTGATCTGACTGACTGAATTTCTTCTATCAAAATTGTCTTCTTTTTCGTTTTTATTTCATAATATTAGATCAGTTTCGACTGTAACGCAACTATTGGACCTTTAGTTAATTAATGTAAAGGATATCGTGGAGAAAGGCAATTCTATGTGGTTTAAAGAGCCTTCGATTGCGTGAATAATTAGAAGTTTTTGCATAATCTTCGTGTTTTTGCATTTTTTTCACAAGACATGTGTTTTGAAGAATTCGTTTTCGGTGCCTGGTCAAATCGAACCATAATTACAAATTTTGGCCACTATCTTGTTTTTTGCATCGACAAATAAATCATAATTTCCGACCCTGAAAATCCCCACATATTAATTTTGATTCGAATCGGACCATAATTACAAATTCCGTCCGCCATCTTGGAGCCACCATCTTGTTCCTTAGCAATGACGGAAAAATCATAATTTCTGACCATGGAATCCAGCACATATCAATTCTGAATCAAATCGGACCATAATTGCAAATCTTGTCAGCCATTTTGGAGCCGCCATTTTGTCTTTTCCCTTAGAAAAATTACCTAATGCATTGTCACCGAACTTATGTCGAATTAGCTTGCAAGTGAAGTATCATAATTTGGAATACGGAACAGTTGTTTTTCCCGCAAGAGGGCTCCAAAATAAAAAGTTAGGTAGCAAAAATTGACATTGCTGAATTCCTTATGAAATTACCTTTTTAATGGTGTGTCTCACTCACTACTTTCCCTATTTAAATTGTTTAGGTGGCAGTGACCAAGGGGGGGGGGGGAAGAGGCATGACAGTTGAGGCTATGATAGGAAGATGTCCCCCTTGGATTTAAAATCGAGATATTCTTGCATTTCATTCACAACACATGCGTTTTGAAGATATTCGTTCTGTTTCGTTTTCGGTGCCTCACCCTGTATATATTTGGATGTTATTTTCAGTGCATAACATGTTCAAGCAAATCTACCACATGTCACCTCAATTCGTTTGGACCAGTTGAGACTAGAACCTAACATTTTAGTATTTGTGTAAAAACTAACCTTGATCAAACTGTCAATCCCAATGCTGTTAGGTGTGTGTAAATTTGATTACGCAAATTTGAAGGGAATACATGTTTTATTTTCTTTGATACATAACCTACTTTTTTTACACAGTAACATATTTCTCGTGTAGCTGATACTTATTAATATTAATTGTCGCCAAGCGGTTTTCCCGCTATGAAAATTAGTATCATAATATGATGCCGAAGAATAACAAGGAAAATTAAAAAATTCAAACATGTCCTTAGTGTAAATGGAGAATAGGGTGGGACCTACCACCGAGCCTTGTGGAACACCGTCTCTAACACAAACCAAGTCAGATTCCTCATCGTTCAATTCAACCCCATTATATCTGTCAGCAAAACGCTGTATCGGTTTCTACGGCTTCCCACTGACAGAAGCAATGAAACAATATTTTTCATGAAATCTTTATAGCGAATAAAATCAAACCTAATAGCTTACTTGTGTCTTGCGCTAAGTGTCGGGAGACCGCATGGAGATGGTTTCGTACTTTCGCGCACATCACCAGAGACCTTTTTCGAACAAAACAGGGCTACGGCCGTCATTAAAATGTATTATGAAGTTGTCACGGGATGCGCGATGCGGACCAACTTAGCATAGGATACATATTTTAAGACATCGCGCTCATTTCGTCTCAACATGGCGTCCACGGCCTGAAAGATGGAAGATAATGTAGTTAACGAGACAGACAAGGAAGCGTTAGTTTAATCTCGCCTACTTTGTCTCGAGGTGAAACGGGTTTTATTCACGGAGGTTTGGATTTCAGGCTGTCGTTTTGTTGTTGTTGTTCAGCGGGAATTTTTCTGATTCTGTCAAATGTTCGAGTTCCCAGAGGCTTTCAAACTTATTAAGGCTCCAATCGGATTCCGTGGACTAAGACCACACAGGTGGAATTTATTATCAGTTCTCAATTAGAAAGAAAAGTTTTGAATTTTACAGAATCGTTTTAGTTTATGACTTTAGTGTCGGTTGTTCACTGGAAGTTTAATTTGCCGATCGAGTGAACCGGTTTCAATATTAAACCGTGGATTAGAACATCCTGCATTTTTCGATAGAAAACTGATCAAGGATTACCTAATTCATTGTTTTCATATGTTGGCAACACATTCACCAGCATTCGGTTCACATTCGGACTCAATCGTACTGTAACATAACCTTAACTTTTCAATGCAATTGTTACTATGGACGTAGACATACTGGTGGATTAGCAATTCATGTGAAATTATATAATCTTTGAAAAATGTGCTGGATGCTTGCTGTGAAGATTAGCCATAAAAAATTCATTTCTATACACCTTGTTACACTCATGGTACACGCCCTTTTCTCCTTTGTGTCTGTAGCTATATTTTTGAAATTTGGAAATTTGAATATGCTCAATAGGGCACTTTTTGACTTATTTGGAAAAAAATCCAACTTCTGCTTTTTCCGGAAATGACATCAACTTTCAATTTTCAAATGGGACACCCTGTATATTATTTCATTTTTGAAATCTGTCTAATTTTCTAAATCCAATGATATACCCATTTTATTTTTCGATCTAGAGAGCCATGAACTCCCTGAAATTATTCCAAATAATCGTATGAAGTTAGCATTTTGTCGTTTTTTTCACATTTTGAAAGAGCCGTATGTGGTAAAATTCGGCACGGCAAAATATTCCGTGAATTAGGTATTAGTCACTGCTACTCTAAAAATCCTTCCAGCCAAAAAATTGGCAGAAAAATTCGCGGTTAGCTATGTATGATTTTTTGAAGTTAGCATTTTGTCGTTTTTTTTCACATTTTGAAAGGGCCGTATGAGGTAAAATTCGGCACGGCAAAATATTCCGCGAATCAGGTATTATTCACTGCTACTCTAAAAATACATACTTCCGGCCCAAAAAATTCACAGAAATATCCGCGTTTAGCTTCGTATGATTTTTCAAAGTTAGCATTTTGTCGTTTTTTTTTCACATTTTGAAAGGGTCGTATGAGGTAAAATTCGGCACGGCAAAAATTCCGTGAATCAGGTATTATTCACTGCTACTCTAAAAATACTTCCAGCCAAAAAATTTGCAGAAAAATCCGCGGTTATCTTCGCATGATTTTTTTAAGTTAGCATTTCGTCGTTTTTTTTATCTTTTGAAAGGGCCTAATGACGTAAAATCCTGCCCTGCAAAATATTTTGTGAATTAGGTATTATTTATTCACTGCTACTCTAAAAATACTTCCGGCCCAAAAAATTCGCAGAAAAATCAGCGGTTAGCTCCGTATGATTTTTCAAAGTTAGCATTTTGTCGTTTTTTTTCACATTTTGAAAGGGCCGTATGAGGTGAAATTCATCACGGCAAAATATTCCGTAAATCAGGTATTATTCACTGCTACTCTAAAAAATTATTCAAATGTATTATTAGGAATTATCGGTAATTTGTGAAACCAACGCAAAGACCATTATTATTTCAAAGTTAATGTTTCGTGTGGGATATTTCAATCTAAAATCATAGGAAAAATTTTTCCGTCAAAACCTCATTTCTAAAAGTAATTTAACGTTTTTTAAAAACGGAATTGTCGGAGTACTTAAGATAATTTTCCACTATCTCAGCGAATGAAAATGTATTTCCAACAGGACGACGATTCAATCCACTCATCCCTAGAAGTCAGGGAATGGTTGGATAATACATTTGGTGAAAAATGGATTGGGCACTATACAGTCAATCCTTGGCCAGCTAGGTCACCTGACCTCACCCCTATAGATTTTTTGTGAGGATATATAAAAAGAAGTGTTTAAAAATTCAGGCCCTTCAGAGAAACAAACCATTTGGAACAATGTATAGGAAATTGCGTAGCGTTAATTACTCTCTCGATATTGTAAAATGTTGTGGGAGAAATTTCGTCTAGGTCAATGTTATGTACGAAGCGCGAAAGTGAACATGTAGAATTTGATAGGTGGCCCTTCTACTACGCAACTTTTTTTTTCCATTTAAACAAAACTGTATCTATAATCGTTTCAGATATCCCCGTGGTGGACATTTGTATACACACTGTATACAATTATAATTACACTCAACAAACATCTTCATACCGAGTATCCAACAACATTTTCTGTCAATTATTTTGAACCGTTCTGAATTCATTCTTCTTCATATCAAAGAGTCCTTCTACAAATAAGTATACCATAAAATACAGAAAGTAGCAATTGGAGTTTTAATGGACTCAATGCATTAAAATATCTCTACTTTGATACGACGTACCTAATCTACCGTTTTATAGCTTCGAGATTATTGAACTTCTGTTTCAAGAAATCAATTAAATCGTCGTCTGGACTTGGGAGTAGGCACTTGCCACGGATGTTATTTGATACATTTATTGAATGCTGGTCTCCAAGGTTACACCTCCTAAGCCACAAACATGGGGGTGCCACAAGGATCGCACTTGGGTCCCCTCATGTTTTTAATTAATATTAATAACATATTTGTGAGTTTTGAGTATACCAGGTATCGGATCACAGGAACTATTGACAGTTTTCAATGGTTCTGCCAATCGATGAGGTCGTCAGATTGAGACCTTAGAGAGAGCCAGTGACGAGACTTGGGGAGTAGGCAGATTGAGACCCCGACGTCAAGTCACAAAATCCTAACGCGATAATACCTGAGGAGTAGGCAGACTGAGACCTCAGTGTAGAATCACGTTTCCTCACTATACCTATCCTTCTTATTCTTGAAAATGGCTCCAAAATCGGAGCCGAAACGTCGAATTTCAACAAATTCCAGACGCGGTTCAACCCGAACTTCTAGTTTTCATATATATATATATATATATATATATATATACATTTATAAAATCAGTTAACATTAGGGATTGCAGCAGAGTCAAAAGTGTACTCTTTTATAGAGTTTATTCCAAGCTTTCGTAAATTTTATTTACATCTTCAGGGAACTACAAAGAATAATTATGTTAATTATACATTTTGATGTTATTAAAATTTTACTTACAACTATAGTGAGCTTAGTTGACATGTTCTTAGTTCTTTGGATAGTGACATTACAGCTTAAAATTGTAAATAATATGGAAAAAAGACTTTACGAATATAAATAACAGAAAATTTTGAATTTTCAGTCGAAAAACAAAAGACTTGTTGATTGTATCCAAGGGACACAAATCAGTTGTCAATAGAAAAGAAATCTGTAATTTTCAAGTCAATGTTACCAACTGTAATCTTGTACCAACTGTTGAAAATTGAAATATACGACTGTTGTTTTGTAAGTTAGGAAAAAATTACATTTCCAATTGAGTAGTTATGGAGATATTATTATTCATAGGAAGAGTGTGGTCTAACGACAGTAGGAAGGAATAAATCTCACTCAAATGATTTATATCAGTTCTTTTATTCATACATTTTTTGTCTTGAGATATGAAGGCCATTTCCAAAAAAGTTCTCTTAGTCACATGTGTCTCTTTAGCTAATATTTTAGTTGAGTTATAATTTATTCGATGGTCAAATTTGTTTACATGATCAGCAAGAGCACATCTTTCAGGAATCACTTTTATGTGAGGAAATTCTACTTTTTAGACATCTAGAAGTATGGCCAATATAATTTTTATCACAGTCCTGACAAGGAATGCTATATACTACATTTGAAGTGGAAGTTGATGGAATTTTATCTTTTACTTTTGAATAAATTGATCTAATTGGTAAAATAGTTTTATTTGCTATTTTGACATTACACACTGAATGAAAGACCTTGGACAATCTTGGTGTAATATCTTTTATATATGGAAGTGAAGTGAATGTAGGAATTGTAGCATTCTTAACTAGTCAGCAACGACTACCCTTTCTATATACACATTTATATATGCAGGGTGGGTCACGGTTGATAGTACCTTAGACGTTTACAAATAACGGGAAATAGTATCATTCTGAAAATTTGGTTTCTCAAGTAGTTGCTCTTGGTCTATCGATTTAAAATATTTTCAGCAATGCAGCGTTGCCGCTTATACCAGAAAGTAGCAGCATCTTTGTTATTTCAAATGGGTCACCCCGTATATTACCGCATTTTTGAACTTTTCATTCCTTTCTGATTATTTCTGCCTTATACTCCCCTATACCTATCTCTAACGGTTTATGAGATATTGGTTATTTTCCATATTTTTTATCCAAAACATAGCTCGAATTGAATGTTTATTTCTGCGGTATTTGCATTCTTAGGAAGTTGCAATTTTGTGTTTAGTTCATCAAGATCATGTACATTGATTCTATATAGAGAAGTTTGTTCTGCGTTATACAGGGTCGTTCAAAATTCATGATCTTACAGCTAGATACGGAAAGGTTTGAATGTGCGTTTTTTTAAATGGAACATCCTGTATATTATGAAATATCCTGAAAGATGACTAAATTCTCGAAAGTTTTGTATTCGTAAACTGATTTTTTTGAAGTCTGGTGCATTTATACAATGTGGGCCATAATTTTTGCAGCATAGGGGGAAAAAAATTATCGTTCTGCATATTGAAAATCCTGATAATCGATTTTGTCTACGTCACGTGGTCACCATTACGGCGACAACTTGGCAAAATTCATTACGAACGGGCAAAAGTTGGGTTATTTGTAAAGAAAGCAAAAAAAGTATTTAAAAAAGTTGTTTATAATTCAATATCAGGTCAATACGTGAAACTTGGGAGTATCCATATGAAAAAATAAAAAATTGCATTTTTCTAAATATTTCTTCCACCCTGCGCAACACAGCTTGTGGAAAGCATTCGTTATCCTAAGTCGCATATTTTTGAAAGAAGTTGGTGACTCAACGTAAATAATATTTTTTTGTTTCCCCATAAGACAAAATCTAGTTTTGTTAAATCGGGGAAATACCTGATTTAGATAATCTCTCACTTCTCTCGAATAGTGAGTAGACAGTGTTTTATCACAGAAATTATACAGAAAAGCAATTCAAGAAGCGTATCCTATACCATTAAAGAACAATAGAAGTTTAAATCAATAACATGTTTTGGAGAATGTGGTTGCAAATTATATGATTTTTTGAAGAATCAAGACTACTAACGTCAAAAAATCAATAGTTCTCATCCATGTGACACATATTTGGTAAATAAACTTATATTAATACATTTTCTCAGCAAGGGTCTCATCTAAATAACTCTGAAGATTAAGTAGCTTCAATTCCTTTACAAACCGCAAAGCCGAATCCCGCCTCACCCCCCAGAAAATGGCGAGTGCATATCACGTAAATGATCCAAACCCCACGTAGCTAACGGGACATCATCCCTTGCTCTGGGGAGCGTCTTTTAATGGGGACACGCAAGGGGTTGATTGCTTTTTCTTCGAAACGACTCCAGCCTGATCTCTGTCGACTTGAGAGACGTTTATTCAGTCATTATTTGCTCGAGCTCATCAACCGAGGCCAGGACCGGGCTGGAAATATTCTAGAGCCGGTAGAAAGGGCACAAAGTGCCTTCCTATTGAGCGATTTGTACAAATTAATATAAAATTGCAGGTTATTTTAGTAAAAAATCAAGTTGAAAATATAGTGTAGCGTCTATTTTGCCGCTAAATTTTCACCTCAATTTTTACATAAGATTTTTTTAAATATTACTCTTCTACTGGTACAGCCACTGCTTAGAAGATGGCGCTGTCTTTTAACTGATGTTCAGTGACAGTATTTTAATCCTTTTTCGGAATGTTATCACAGGAATATGTCTGCACTGCGTGTGTGCTTCGTGAAATCTTACTATAGACAAAGGTAGTTGGCAGCAATGATTTCAGAAGTGTCTTATCAAGTCTTTTCAGGAAACCAGATTTAAATCACCAGAAATAAATATCTCATAGGGCAAGGCTTTATTTAGAAATTTGAGAAACCTGCTGAGCTATTGCTTGTTCCGTAGAAATCGTAATAAGGGCGAAATCAACCATTTTATCTATCTTACTGGGGATCATATCATTACAATACTTTCGTCTTATCATTTGGTTGACTAAGCGCTAGGGCTAAATTAATGATATTCAAGGAAATCGAGAGAAAAACGTACCGTCACGCAAAATGTTTTACATGTTTGTAATTTTCAGTCAGTTTTGAAAACGTGGTGTATAAAAAATATTATTATAATACTTAACTAGGTATTACATTTTTGGTTTTACACGGAAAATTGTAATTTGCTTTTCATCTCCCATTTAATTTTGTCAGTGTTCATTCTCATTTTCAATTTTGTAGAAATATGGAAATTTATCGAGCCCAAATTGGAAGTAAGTATTCCTGAGCTGGTCATAAATATCCTTGCGAAAAATGTATTGAATAATAAAATGACACTCTCTGAATTGGCCTTGAAAGATCTCACCAAACTTGAGATGTACCACCTGACATCATAGACATGGATGATGAAATAGAAAATACTGAATCGTATGACCCATTTCATAGAAACTCCAAGAGGTTCTGCATTCCTTCAGGATATGGAAAAACCTTTATCGAATGCGACGTATCGCCTAACCTTCTCCTCCCTCATAAAATACTCCCCACCATATTTTAATGCTACATTCTGGGACATCAATTTAATTTTCCTAATGATGTCTTTTGATTCGTTTTTCTATAATGGGTTAGGTGGAAGAACAGAGAAGGTGGAATAACAGAGAAGGTGGAAGAACATACATTATGGACCCTTACCAGGAATCCATAATGATTTGAACCTCGCCCTCTCTTTATAATTTTTTAGACATATTTCTATTTATTTGGGATTAATTTAGGCTCTTATGATTATCAATTAATTTAATATTTTGGAACCCCTTTGGTGTGACACAATTCAAGAAAAAAAATACCCATACACCCAAAACTACGTCACAATCACACTGGACGCGCGTTTCGCCAACAAAGTTAGCATCTTCAGGAGCTAGAAGCTTACAACTTTATTTATTATTATTATTGTATTGTTTAAAAAAAAATTAAAAATATATAAATAAATATACAGGGTGGCCGACGAAGTTTAGGACAGGAATATCTCGGAACGCGAAAGTTGTGGAGAATTGTAATTTTGGGGTTCTGAATTGAAGCAATTGGTGCAGCTTTTTTTGATATAATGTTACTCAATGAGCTTTTTGTTTTCGGTCACGTCAAAATTATTAATGGAACACCCTGTATATTTTGGCATTTTCATGTTCCTCCCGATGAAACAATTTCAACAAACTATCACACTTGTGGTCTAAAACGATCAATTCAAAAAATACAGGTACCTCAATATCCTCTGTCCCACGACGCGACGTTTGAAACGAGCAATTGCCAAATTATTTAGGTTTAGGTTCACCCTGTGTATTTGGGCAGTCCTATATTTTATGTGATGATTTAAACAAGGCAAAATTAAATCAATCATACATATTTCATTAAAAATCGTCGTGATGCAAAGGATATTGAAGTGCCCGTATTTCTTGAATTAATCGTTTTAGACCACAAGTGTAATACTTCGTTGAATTTGTTTCTTCGGGAGGAACATAAAAATGCCAAAATATACAGGGTGTCCCATTAAAGATTTTGAATCAGATGTCACGTGACCGAAAACAAAAGGCTCATTGAGTAACATAATATCAAACAAACTGCAACAATTGCTTTAATTCAGAACCCCAAAATTACAATTCTCCACTACCTTTGAGTTCCGAAATATTCCCTGTCCAAAACTTCGTGGGACACCCTGTATATAAATAAATAATAAAAATAATATATAAAAAAATACTTTATTATTATTATAGTGATCAATGATCAATTTTTCAGGATACCTGTGTAGTCTGCAAATTAATCATAGTAATTGTCAATATTTTTCACCATAATTATTTTCTTTAGATGCCTGTCTCGTTATTAAATAACAGGAGAGTGGCCTCCAGAGAAAATGATATTAGTCAAAAATATTGACAATGACTATGACAAATTTTGTCAAAGGAATTATTTCTCAGAACGTATAGTGTTTATTTCATATTTGATCAATTTTCTGAAATTTCGTTCTCAAATAATAATCAGTATTGTTGTGATTAAATTTTTTTCATACTTTGTAACACTTTTTCCAGAACACCTTGTATGGGTAAATTATAGGTGTTGAAGAATACTGACAATATTTTAAAGAGAAACATTCTCAATTGAAAATTGAATCAGTACATGACTCCTCTGGAAATGGAAAAACCCTACGATAAAATTGAAGTTACTTTTTTGTAATATCTAACAGAAAACAACTACTTCCCCGGCTAAAGTCACGCTGGACATTGAACTACATCTGATAGATATTGAGAAAGGCCCTATATAACTTGAGAGAAAAAATCTGAAAGTGAAAATTTGCAGATAGTTGATTATTTATTAAATGTCTGGTTTCCATTCCAAAAAAGTAACTTCAATTTTATTGTAGGGTTTTTCCATTTCCAGAGGAGTCATGTACGTATTGATTCAAGTTTCAATTGAGAATGTTTCTCTTTAAAACATTAATCCCTTCCAAGTGAGGTTATCTTGTACTATGGAAAATAGCGACTAAATTCCAACTTTCAGTCGCAGATGATTCACCAACTGACTTTATGAACATCCTGTTCATATTTTAAATGAAATCAATACTGACAATGTTACATTAATTCTATGATTTTGGCATTCAAATGATGAAATCTTGTATTACTTTTAAGTTTTTGCAGTAATACCAATACTTGAGCCTTTTGAGCCATTGGAATTGCAATTGAGCACTTTCATTCACAATCTCGAGTATTTCAGTCAATCGAATTTGCATCTCATTTATTTCATTCCCATTCTTGAGTCTTTGAGTCTCTTGAATTCGCTTGTGAGTCCCTTCAGTCGAAATCATGAGTCATGAGTCTTTGAAATATTTTTAGTCTCGTACACGCTTTAGCTAGATGTTTCCCCATCTGGAGACACTGGGGGCATTTAGCAGCACACAACCTATTTTCATTTGAAAAACTGAATTATTGAAAAACCTCAAGTCTTGTCACATCATTGTCAACAAAGCAGTATTTTTCTGGCAGCATTGGTCAAACTAAACACCTAGACTTGCATTTGCACCAAAACTCCAGAGGAATTGTTGAACCAAAAGATTTCATAAGGTTGTACTTTTCAACAATCTTTTTTTTTTGTACTAAATATCACTAGTTTATCAATTTTTCTCTTAGTTTCATCTTGTTTCACATTCGTGTTTTGTAGAATACGGTTCTGTCGAAAACGGCGTCTTTATCGTGATCTACCCTCTAGCCTTATTTATTCACCCTCTTGTTTGTTTACTTCTTATATGAACGCAATCTTTCTTGATTAATCAAAGAAGAATATTGGAATTGGTAGGAGTTATCATTAGAGAATTGATGATAAATATTGGATTGCAAGTAACTCCTCCCAAAGTTTATGTAACGTCCTACGCATTTTTGATTAGAATTTTCGAAAGGTAACCATTGTAAAAATATGTTGGAATGAAGAAATTGATTCATTGTGTGTCTCAGTTGTTACTGGAAATTTATCCGACATTATATCATCCTGTTTCATTTGGAAATATCTATTTATCAAACAAGACACTGTGAGCTGTTTAACGTTTCTTCGAAGACCCATGCATGTTGAATAGTTTTTCTGGATCATAAGGCAAACATATTTGGGAAGACACTGATAATAATTGTTGTGGGGCGATAATTTTCGCTATTTTTACTGTCGCCATTTTTTTTTAATAGGGACAAGGACCGCAATTTTGAAAATGTCAGAATATTCCCCAAAGGAAATACATAAGTTTGAAATATGTCCTAACACCTCAGATATAATATCCACTCTCCATTCTTCAATAATTTTTGTAGATACTTCATCATGCATGGCCTGTACTTTTTTTTATTACTTACTTAATGATGCCATAACTTTATTCACATCATCCGCAGAAACTGGATCAAAAAACATGGTTGTGTTAACATTTGACATTGAAGTACAACTTTCCGAACCATTCCCTGGGAGATGCGTCTTAATTTTTACATCAATTGTTGTAGAGAAATAATCTCCGAATGTTTCCACGATTTCTTCTTCGTTACTGGTTATACTCTCATTATGATTAATTATTATCAGGTTTCCTTCATAACTTTTTTGTGATTGTTTAATAATATTCCAGCGAGAGATTACCCGAGTTAACAACTGGTGTATTTCAAGGTGAACCTCTGAGCCTCCTCCTCTTTGATCTATTTATAGCTGATATAGAAACATTTTTCTATGAAATTCGGGCTGAGGTCGTGAACATTGATGATAGAAATGACGTATTGGCATCATTATATGCAGATGATGTGGTGATTCTTGCACACACAGTAATTGATGTCGTAAATAATTTAAATATTCTAGAGAATTATGCTGCATTTAATGATTTCACCGTTAATTTTCTTTATTATACACCGACCTCTTAGGAAGTTGTATTATCTACGATTGCCCCCCTACGGACCCCAACTTTTTTATTTGACGTTTTAGACTCATAGTTACTTCAAGGAAAATGATCCCCGTCGAAAAAAAAAATGTTTCGAAAATTCTGTCTGTCGGTCTGTCTGTAGCTTTTTTTTTGTGGCACTTTGGAACGCTCGCATTTCAAAACCCTTGGAGACATCGCTTTGAAAATTGAACCATATCAATAACTCGAGGACAATATTGCTCAAATTTTTTTTTTCGCGATAGGAAAATCAGGAAAATTTTTACGGGGTTTTTCCGGTTTTTCATACTTCCCTTGAAAGCGGTTCAGTAGTTGATTTTTTTTTCTCATATTTATTGAAGAGATACGGCTATATGTCCTACACAAGTGTATAGTTTTTGAGAAAGATCGGAAAATTATTACGGCTTTTCCAAGCAATTTTCCGAAAAGTGAAAAACCTAAAAATTCGCCAAACCGATTGATGAAACTAAAATTCAAAAACTGCTATAGGTAGAGCTCAAATAGAGGAACAAAATATATGAAGACAATATTTCACCAAAATACTCGAAAAAACTGAAAATAATAATTTGAATTTTGAAAAATACGAAACATCTCGAAAACGGTTGATATTTTCGCAATTTACCAAGATACTTTTTTTGACCGCTTTTAGAAAATCTACAAAAAATGTCAATAAATTTTTTCTGTAAAATCAATAGTCCAGGAAATATTTCAAAAAAATGGTAAATCAAGATATTGACCGTACTAATGAAAAAAATTTAAATATTAAAATTGCTTTGGATGCATCTTTACAAGCCACATCGATATATCCAAACCATTTTTTTTCCATCTCGAATTGAAAGTGGACATTTTTTTTAAAAATGGAAAGAAAAATTGGAAAATTTGAAAATTGCCAAAATCTCGCAAACCAAACAAGATATCGGAAAATTGTATACGAACAATTATGTTGACCTTAAAATTTTCTATAAAAAGTTTCGAATAAGTTTTTTCATATCTTAAAAAACAATAGAGATATGGACCTGGAAATATTTTCCATTTCTTGTCTAAAAACACCAAAAACTCGAAGAATAAACGAGATATCGAAAAAATGTATATAAACAGTTTTATAGTTCCTAAGAAGTTCTACAAAAAGTTCCAATGAAATTTTTCCATAACTTGAAAAAAAAATCGATTTTGAGAATTTTGGGACTTGGAAAAATTTTCACATTTTTTCTAAAAACACCAAAAACTCGAAAACTATATGAGATATCAAGACAATTTATATAAACAGTTTTGTTAAACTCAAGAATGTCAATATATAATTCCGATAAAATTTTTCCATATCTTGAAAAATAAAAAAAATATATATAAATATATATATTTTTTTTTATAAAAACACCAAAAACTCGAATATGGCGACGAATTTTTCAATTTCACGATCCATCTTTTTTGATCACCCCATGAAAGTCTACAAAAAATGTACAATAATTTTTTCTGTTATATTAATAGTCTGGGAAATATTTCAAAAAAAGGGAAATTTGGGATTTTTGAACATGCGCTTCCACCCTCCTTCGAAATTTCACGGGCGCGAAGCGTCCAGATTTTTAAATATTTACTTCCCCCTTCCTCCTTCGAATTTTCCTGGGCGCGAAGAGCCCAGATTTTTTAATATTCACTTCCCCCCCCCTTCGAATTTTCCCGGACGCGAAGCGCCCGGATTTTAAAAACTTCCACTTTTCCCCCTCCTTCTAATTTTTCCAGGCGTCAAGCACCCGGATTTTTGAATATTTACTTTACCCCTCCTCCTTCGAATTTTCTCGGGCACGAAGCAGAAGAGGAAGCGTTTTTTTGTGAGAAATTATTTGAGACAGTCGTGTATTGAAAACACCTATTTTTGTGGGAAATTATTCAAGACAGTCATGTTTTGAAAACGCGTTTTTTTTGTGGGAAATTAGTCAAGACAGTCATGTATTGAAATCGCGTATTTTTATGGGAAATTAGTCAAGACAATCATGTATTGAAAACACTTATTTTTGTTGAAAATTATTCAAGACAGTCATGTTTTGAAAACGCCTATTTTTTGTGGGAAATTAGCCAAGACAGTCATGTATTGAAATCGCGTATTTTTATGGGAAATTAGTCAAGACAGTCATGTATTGAAAACACGTATTTTTGTTGAAAATTATTCAAGACAGTCATGTTTTGAAAACCCGTTTTTTTGTGGGAAATTATTCAAGACAGTCATTTTTTGAAAACACGTATTTTTGAGGGAAATTAGTCAATACAGTCATGTATTGAAAACGCGTTTTTATGGGAAATTATTCAAGACAGTCATGTATTGAAAACACGTATTTTTGTGGGAAATGATTCAAGACAGTCATGTTAGGAAAACGTGTATTTTTGTGGGAAATTATTCAAGACAGTTATGTATTGAAAACACGCATCTTTGTGGGAAATTAGTCAAGACATTGATGTATTGAAAAAACGTATTTTTGTGGAAAATTATTCAAGACAGTCATATATTGAAAACGCGTATTTTTGTGGGAAATTATTCAAGACAGTCATGTCATGAAAAATATGCTGGGATTTTTTCTCAAGTCTCGCATTAGTCGTTGTATTCAAATTATTGGTGTCTAATTATAGTTTCAAATTACAGTAGTTTTATTCATATTATTGTTATCCATTTATAGTTGTGAACGCATTAAAGTCGTTGTATTCATATTATTGGTGTCCAATTATAGTTAAAAAAAGACCACACGTTGAGGTCGTTGTATTAAAAATTTCCTAAAACTTCTAGGCATTTCAACTTCCGAGCTTTCGAAAAGTGCTTGCGCGAGAGTTAACCGCCGGAGGCCAAGTCTGAGCGTTAGGTGTAACTAATAAATATGTTTATCTGAGAGTAACTTTCACCTCTTCAGGACTATTCAATGAAATGTCATCAGTTGCTAACGTCAAGGGAAAACAAACTATTGGTTCAGTACTCCCTATTTTGTCTAAAACTGAAAATGACACCTGGTATCCACGAATAAATTTATTCTAGTCATTAGCAATGAATGTTATGTTTAACTCTGTTACGGTATGGGACATTAGATATTTGGAAGTATCAGAAAGAGTACATCTCAGTTTCTTAAAAAGAATTCTTTTGGTGCCTATTGATACACCTGATGCAATAGTTCGTTTGGAAACGGAACGAGATAAACTTGCATATACTTAATATTTTTAAAATTACTCTGAACTGGCTGTACAAGATTCTTACAATGGAGAGTGATCGTTATCCAAGACTTTGTTTTGAACAACAAATACGATTAATAAACTCGACTGATGCAAAATGTAATTGGGCACTTCAAGTAAAACAATTTTTTAGTCATAGCGGATCTTTGGATATTTGGAATGCTATTACTGGTCATACTTTGATTACAAATAGGAGAAATATACTCAGTAAGTATTACAGTTATCTGTTCAACAACGATGTCGCTATGGCATCTCGTTACCCTTTCATGTCAATGTACAATGCTCTGAGTAGCTGACAGGAACCAAGCTCACATCTGCTCTTGAAGCTACCCATACAGATCACACGCACTCTTGCACAGTTACGCATGGTAAATCATTTCAAGATCAAGTTCACATTGCATGGAATTGTGTATTCGATTTATCCAGATGAAATATGCTCCGTTTGCAGTAACGAAAAGTAACTCTATGTTTCATATAATCTTCGAATGCCCAATTTACACTGTTATGAAATGAAATAAACAATGCCTTCAAAACTTGGAAGAACGAATGAATGCGTTAGAGGATATAACTATATCTGTAGCCAAAGAAATCTCAGAATATATCTGGAATATTCTCAAGTTACGTTCATTTATATTGAGTGAATGATGTTTATTTTGGTACACTCTTATCAGTGTTTAAATAGAAGATAGTTAGTCAATGCCTGTGGAAAAGGCATTGGACTCGAACGCGAGTGTCATCTAGCGTGATAGTTACAAACATTTTAATGCAGGATTCTTCAAAAAATCCTGATTTTAATGCTGTCCTATTGTTTTAATCAAGTTACGACATGACTTGGAGGCCAGATCACTGAAGTTACGACATGACTTGGATGCGAGATCACTGTCGCCATCTACATGTCGCATCCATGTGAATCCAATATAAATCCCATAAGGTTGGCTAACTATCTTACTTCTATATAAACAATGCTCTTATGATTGTACAATCCACTATTAGGAAATTGTTATTTGTTTTATTTCTTAAGCATATTCAATTTATTTTATTATTATCCTCACACACATACTTCTTGCTGTAAACCTGTTTTTAGAAGCAATAAAATTATTATTATTATTATTAATATTCCAAATAATTTTGCTATTTCAATTAAAACAACAGCAGCTATGAAATCCAAAATAGTTTCGGCACAAAATTAAATCATACTGAATTCCCTTGATTATAATGGAAATCGCAAAAATAGAAGATTCCCAAAACGATTAATTTAACAATCAAATAAAAACATTTGTGTCATGTGGCGTCATAACCATTGATGAAGCCGTAATTATCATAGAAACAAGCAACGGCTAAATTAGTCAATCATCCTAAAGATAAACTAGCTAATAAATCAACTCAATATTCATTGAAAACAAAGCTTTATTGGCGCCAATAGCTTGCCTCACAATAAGTACCTACTGAGAATGTCTCTATCCACAACGAAACATCATGGAGATGTTCACACGCCCTCATAATAACTAAAATAATTATAGATTAATCAGCCGACAGAAACATAAATAATACGTATCGGAAAAATGCGAGTTGTAAAACTCCGTCCAAAGTAATATATCACCATTTATTCGCGAAAAATATATTTCGCCGAGACTTTATCTATTCCTGCAGAGCACGGCCATATTTTGTTCGTTTTTTTGCACGAGTTTTACGACTTCGTCCGCTTGGCTCCTGGGTGTATCCTCTCTGGCGTTGGCGTTGAAGATAACATACGAGGGAGCGTCAAAGTTTGGTGAAACATATCCCCAGTAAAATGGTTAAGAAAAGTGGATTCTATTTCAGAATGCGTGCGATACAGGGGTAATTGCACTGTGGCGATAACTGCACTGCGAAAATATCTCATCGCCATGACACCACAAATAATATTGAAAAATGTCAGATCAGATTTTATTACCTCTTTGTTGGAAAAAAATTTACGACCTTTAAAATTTTTTTCAGTTGAGGAAAGAGACGATAGTCGGACGGAGCCAAATCTGGTGAATAAGGGGGGTGTTCTAGTAATTCAAACCTTAAATCACGAATTTTTTGCATGGCAACATGAGATTTGTGTGCAGGGGCGATGTCCTGCAAAAACAAAACACCTTTAGATAGCTTTCCGCGTCTTTTTTCTTTAATTTTTTCCCATTGAGTGGTCAGTAATGTCGAATAGTAATCTCCAGTTATTGTTCTACCCTTATCCAAAAAATCAATCATGATTACTCTATGGCATTCCCAAAAAACTGAAGCAAGAACTTTTTGGACACGAAACTTCTTAGGTCTTGGAGAACCGGAGTGTCGCCATTCCATGGATTGTTGCTTTGTTTCTGGATCGTAGAAATGTACCCAAGTCTAATCTATAGTAACAATTCGGTTTATGAAGTCTATCGTTTTGAAATCGAGCACAGATCGAACGCGATGCTACTACCCTTCCACGCTTTTGGTCAACATTCAAACATTTGGGGATCCATTTTGCAGCAATTTTTCTCATGTCCAAATTGACGTGAACAAATGATGAACGCGTACGTATGAAATATTCAGTGCTTCAGATATCCGTTTTATCCCAATTCGACGGTCTGTTAAAATCATGTCATGAACTGCATCGATATTTTCGGGGACTGACACAGAAACTGGCCTTCCCAATCGGTCGTCATCTTCAATGGAAAATTTACCTCATTTGAAACTTGCAGTCCAATTTGTCACGATCACCAAGGGTATTAAGCATATATCTTCGTAAAACTGCTTACCTCTTAACCCTTTTAAATACAGGTACTTGATGATGGCTCGATACTCCAATTTTTCGATTTTCACAATTTCGGTGGACATATTTTTTTTTAAATTTATTGCGTAACTCTGGTTTACTTTTCTGACGTCAAACTTTACACTGACACTTCTAATAAGTTATTGATCGTTGCTATGGTAACGCGATATTATGTTTATGCAGAGAACTGGTCTAGGCTAACTAGATATCAATACAACCTCGTAGATTGAGTTTTTATTCGATTAGCTTAGCTTTTATTTTTACTATTTCAATAAATATTTTATATGCGTATCTGTGTATGTGTGTATTTACATGTGATTATATCTTTGAGAAAATACTATAAAATGTATAAAGCACCAATAAATTATCTATATATCTACAATAATCGGCACAGCAGTATGATACTGATCTTGAGGTTCCTCAAGGTTCTATACTGGGTCCCTTCATCTTTCTTCTATTTATCAACGATATTTATCAACGATATTTATCAGCGATATTCATCAACGATATTTATCAACGATATATTCATAAAGTTTTCCAATATCCAGAGGAAAAATTAAACAAGTTGAGTCTCGAATACACAAATTGGTTGCAAATTAACAATTTTCGTGTAAGAGTAAGTAGGTGATGAAATAGTTCAAATATCAAATTTCTTGGTGCTCATATCGATGGAAGTCAGATATGAACCATGAACGTAGGAATGTTAACAGTTGGAGCAAGACCCCGGACACACCGAAGAGATTTTTTATCAACCATAGTTAGAAATCGAATAAGCACAGCAAGAAACTTTAATAGTATAGGGGACAGACAACAAGTTATAACTTGTAGTTATAGAAATCTTTGCTGATTACAACTCGCTTGTGATTAGTAGAAATAAGTATGCAGAAAGAGTTAATCCCAGTGTAAAAACACTATCTAAATTTGTTAGTCTTATGACTTTTCATCATCTCAGAAAACTAGAGTCAGAAGACTAGAGTCAGAAAACTAGAGTCAGAAAACACCACCCACTCCTTTCGTATCCTGAAGTTTATCAATTGGTTTCTCTGAATTGAACTGAAGTGAAGGAAAGGGTATGGTGGATTCAGGTTGATTGAAATATGTTCAGGCAGTGAAAATGTTTCACGGCAGCTGGTCAATACAAAGTGACTTTTAAGTCTGAAGCTGAGAAAAACCAAACTGATGTTATCTAAGAGCGCTGAGAGGGTCGTTGCAGTCTGAAGGGTGGCAAAGAGAGTTAAGCTTAACCCAAAAAATAGAACACCTGTTCATCTGAAGGAATTCTACCACATATATGATTCACGATTTCCTCAATGGACCGGAATCATATGAGATCTAAAAAAAGATTTATACGTTTCCAACATTGTTTTCAATAGCTTCTGATACTGGTACTCAATTGTATTCGAAAATTCCAGAGCCACCCGATTTACTGGAATGTAAAAGTTCTCCAATAGTGGATTCGAAATTTTGGACCAACCCTCGTTGTCTGTCTCCTAGTTCGTGTTTTATTTGTACTTTGGTGCATGATCATGAAAATATCAGTAGACGAGGTTTTCCAGCAAACAAAAAAGCTTCTTGGATGAAAATTACAAAAGAAAGAATAAATCACCACCTGCTAGAAACGACGTAATGATGAGACCATCCAGTCGTATCAAGTCTTATCATTCGTGATAAAAACAGCAAGAAAACTAGCTGAAAGACATACTAAAGAAATCTGTCTGAAGTCGAAGCCAGAATATGAAACAAAACATGGCAATGGACTGCTATACACGACATGATGTTAAGAGTGAAAAAAGCACTGTCAAATCAAGAAGTTGCATTTTCTCAAACCCGGACGCCAGAAGGAAGTTTCATTTCAGGTACATTGTTACTTAGTGATAGTGTAATATTATATTCATACTGTCTATTACATATTGTCTACAAGAAAAATGAGAAATAGAACTTTCTGTTTTTTATACCAAGTATCAAATGTAATACATATACAGGGTGAGTCAGAATAAGACCGACAAACTCCGACTACAGATTCCTTGCCTCATTTTGAGATGAAAAGTTACTATCAAGGTATGTCCTAAAGTGCATCCCCTCTGAGATACAGGGTGTCAAAAGTGCGAAAAAAATTCAGATTATTTTTTTTTTCTCTAAAACTCCTGGAGAAAAAAATTTCAAACTTGGTGCACTAATCAAGGTTTATCAACGTGATAATTTGAAGTTATAATTTTCAATTTTCGTAAACCAGTGGCGTAGTTACGATGGTATGTGGTCATATTTTCCTTCATATTTTCTTTGGACAACTGAATTGACAAATGAGCGTTTGACATCAGTTAGGCTCATCCATATTCAACCTCAGTCATAAAATTCCATCTGCCTAAAAGTGAAGGTTTCTGAGATATTTGCAAAAAACTGAAGATGTGTCCTGAGAAGAGACATGACATCCTGTGTGCTAATAATCGCATGATGCAACTTTATTATAACTTATAGGAATAATTGTCAACCTCCTGAACATTTTTCAATGTTGGGAGTATTCATAACATAGTACAGGTAAGTCAGAATGAGACCGACAAACTCCGTTTTTATTTATTCGTCATATTATTTGAACGAATTTTCTTTCAACAACTGAATTGATAAATGAGCGTTAGACATAAGTCGATACTCAACCTAAAAGTCATAACATTCTATGTGTCTAAAAGTGAGGTTTCTGAGATAATTGAGAAAAACTGAAGATATGTCCTGAGTATCAACGTAATTTGCTATGTGCAATAATAAAAAACAAACCCAACTTCAAATTAATAATACTCCACTCAAATAAGAGTTTAGATCTGAACCAATTTTTGCGAAAAACCGAAGATAAGTACTCCTGATTTGTTGAATTTAATGTTGGAGTATCATTTTTAGAGCCTTTTCTAATTGGCGTATCGAGGAAAATTAATCCATTCAGCATATGGTTTTGAAAAAGAACAAGAATAAAAAATTTGTTTATTTTTTATGCATTGATCAATGGTATACAAACTAGTCTGGAAGGTTCGACTTTGCAATTAGTTCGAATCGAAAGAAAATAATTTAGGAACAGTACAGTCAATTACATTACATTACAATTACATAGTAAGCATCCTCATAAGCTAAAAGCTGAAGCTAATATTGGAAGAATTGAAAAGATGGTTCGGATGAGTATGAATTAGACAGTCATTGTTTCCGGTAGAAACAAACTGATATATCAAGTGCAATAAAGTTTTTATTGTACTCATCTGTCATTCTACTTCAACGTGCTGTCATCATGACAAACATAAACGTTTAAACCTACTACATATTTAGCAGATATTCTGTGAGATACACAGGGCACTGCTTCAGGAGATCCTCCGCAACACTTCTTGCCGATACTGGAGCAGATATACTAGAGCTCAAACGACACGGCGCCGGCGGATGGAAATCGTCGACAGTAGCGGAAGGATACGTAGAGGAATCACATGCAAACAAACTCAGTGTTGCAAAACAAATATTTCAGCCTGAAGGAAATAACGATGTACAGTTACCAAGTACTAGTACGTTTACAGCAGTAACAAATCAAGAATTGGATTTAAAAAGTACTTCACTACGAAATATTCATATTGAAAATTGAACCAATTGTTCAGTCACTTTCAACATTGAGGGTAAAAATTAAGTTTGAGTTAAATTGTTCGTAACGTATTAGTTCCTGTTTCAATGCAAATCGATATTAATAATAAAGTATTCAAGTTGCGCTTTTGATTTTCCTACACCTAGTGCCGCACCTCAATAAATCATTTTTTGCTTTTTGCATGAACGTAGAAAAAATGTTGTATGCAACTCGTGCAAACATTGTTTATTGCACTCGACGTGTTGTCCAACTCGGCCTAACGGCCTCGTCGGACAATTTCACGTCGAGTGCAATAAACATTCACTTTTTGCACTTGTTGCATAAATAACTATTTTTCTGTTCCAAGAGATGCGAAAATACGTAAATAATGGTGTAAGGTTATGAGAAGACGCGAAGTTTCTCCAATATCACACATTGTTGTGAAGATCATTTCAATGTGAGTACATTGTATTTCGATAGTTAACATGAAGTGAATTGATCAGGAGTAAGTTTTGTATGCATAAATGTTTTGTATATACCTGCCTGACCTAAATTACAAAAGGAAAACTATCATTTGATGAACTACTACTTATCAGTTCAGGTATTGTCGGATTGTGCTTTGAAAAAACCACTTTAGTCAATGGCTCTTGATAATTTACAATTGTCACTAGACCAAAATCGCACTATGTAATGGAAAACTACAAATATATAAATAAAAACAAATTTTCCATGAAAGACGACTAGCACAGTATGAATATCAACGCATACGAAGGACATTGATCACCAATATTAAGCATATCTTCGTAAATCTGCTCACCTCTTAACCCTTTTAAATACAGGTACTTGATGATGGCTCGATACTTCAATCTTTCGATTTTCACAATTTCGGTGGACATATTTTTTCTTTTAATTTATTGCAAAACTCTGGTTTACTTTTTTGACGTCAAACTTCACACGGACACTTCTAATAAGTTATTGTTCGTTGCTATGGTAACGCAATATTTTGTTTATGCAGGGAACTGGTCTAGGCTAACTAGATATCAATACATCCTCGTATACATCTGCTGCGGTTCTTGAAACACAACTATAACCAAATTTCAGGTATTATCGTGTCCCTCCGGTAGAACCCTACTTCATTCCGGAATGTTCCTCAGCCTTTCTATATTTACACAAACCGAAGAGGACGGCATTCCCTCTCGCAGCGATTCCGAAACGTATTTTCTCTTATCTGAAATGTCCGGAACGCACGAAAACGAATGGAAGGAAAAGGTCGACGTTTTTTCGGTCGAGGTATTTGAATTATGTCTTGAACGTGGAACCATTTCGCCGTCGAACTGATGTTTGATCCACGCCTCGTTAAGTTATACGGCCTTTGATACCAGCTTTTGTGCTTTACTTTGAATTTGCTTTATGGCTTTGGCGATGGAGAAGAGATGCTGCCGTTGGCAAAGCGAGAGAGTGGAAAAATGTATAAGGAAAATACAGAACAAATGAAGGGCGTTGCTTGGTAACCACACGAAAACAAGTGAACTAAAAAAAATTTGTTGCACAACCAGATCAGCATAGTACGTTATTTTTTATGCAGGCGGTTCAATTTTTGAGTGAAAATTTACCTCCTAAGATTTTTCGAAATGCAGAATTTTCAAAATATTTGCTGTCACGAAAACTGTATTGCTTAGAAATTAGGTACTGAAAAATTTTGGCACAGAAATGTCACTTTGTGGCACAGAAATGTCACTTTGCGGCACACTAATGTCAAATTTCAATTATTGTGAGAAATAATCATGTTTGTGAACGCAAAACTATGCAGAAAAGCATGTTTTGGAGTGTGGTTGTAAAAAAAAAGTTTTATTAACATAGTGAAAAAACATAAACGATAATTTTCTTAGTAGGCGAAGACACGAAAGCATATTACTTTTACATAAATCATCGAGAATCGATCACAAAATGATTGAATTGGATCAGTTTTAGGTTCCACGGTTGTTACTTTATTCTTTGTGACTAGTTAACCACGATATTGATGTTTCAGTCTTCGCTCTCATTTCTACTGAGATGCACCTGAATTTGTTTATTTTCAAAACACTTTCAGATTTTCTTCTTTTATCTGGACCTTGATATTATATACTTTTCAACCGTTCTAAATCTCTTTCGTTCCTCCACAGAACTAGATTCTTCTACTGGCTGAACTGGATCTAGGCTCTCTTCTTCTCTCAACGGACCTGGCTTCAATATTTCCCTCTTCTTCACGGATTTTATGATTTTCTCTTACTTTTGAATGTTTTCGGTGTGATCTTTCAGATTTATTTTCTCATGTCTTGGAGAATCTGATATAATTTTTCGAGTTGTGTTGTTTTTCACGTTCCTCTCTTTATTTTCTGGCATACTGCTCAATAAAAATGTATTTTTGAAAATCCAGTCTTTCAAAAATTTCATATACAATAATAATAATAATAACAAAGTTGCTGCCACAAATATGCTTGCCGTTCCGATCTTACTCTACTCCTTCGGAGTAATGAAGTGGACTCAGGAGGAGCTGCGACAACTCGACGTAAAGACTCGCAAGATGATGCACCTATACAGGAGTTTGCATCCCAAATCGTCCGTTCCTCGGTTATATCTCCACCGACAACAAGGAGGACGAGGACTTTTGAGTTTGGAGTGTCTTCACAACAGAATGGTATTGGATGGAGCATGTAAAGTGATCAGGAGTTTGGACCCCCTTCTCTGCATGGTTCGTGACCATGAAAACGCAGGGATTGGAGCGTTCCTCTTTAAGGCAGCAGCCCGTGCGGCTGATGAACTCGGTCTCAGTTTCGACACCAAACGGCGTGATACGAACTCTGTCGCAGAGTTGGCACCCGTTCGGCAAAAAGCCCATGTAAAGGCCGCAGAAAATGCAGCTCTGCTGCAGCTGCATAGGGATAAGCCTTTGCATGGGGTCTTCTTCAGAAACGTTGAAGACCTTGGCTTATCCAAGAACTTGACCTACGCTTTCCTTAGTCGGAGACCGAGGGATTCATAATGGCCTGCCAAGATGGTGTCTTCAACACCTTGGTCTACCGAAGCCACGTGATGGGTATAGAGGTCGCTGATATTAGATGCAGGGCCTGCCGTCAGGCGCCTGAGACCATTATGCATTTGCTGTCAGCATGTCCAGCATATGCGGTCTCAGCCTATATCCACAGACATAACGCGGCTCTACGAGTGTTATATTACCACCTACGACACTCGTACGGTATAGACGAGACACCAGTGTTGCCTTACGCTCCGGGGGATATTGAGTCCGTGGTGGAGAATGAGAAGTGCCGGATCTACTGGAACTACTCATTTTCCACCCTCAGGCAAATACAGGCCAATAAGTCTGATGTAGTACTCCTCGACCATGAAAGTAAGGCGATTTTCGTCATTGAGTTTTCGGCTCCTGGCGAAACGAATATCGTCCGAAAGGAGGAGGAGAAACGGACGAAATATCGAGATTTACTCTTCGAACTCCGCAGGCTCTATCCAGACCATTCTGTAAAAATGGTTGTTCTGATAATAGGGTCCCTTGGCGGTGTTTTGGATTCATTACTCTCGAACCTAAAAATCATACCGGCATGTAGGAAGATGTCAGAAATCATAGCCGGAAGAATGCAGAAAGCTGTCATCCTCGGTTCATTACGTCTGCTCAGGGCACACGATTCCCGGACCCATTAGCTGCTTACCCCATAGTTTGGGGAGTGGTTATTGGGGTAATGATGTTGCCAGCGCGCCCTCCGAATGTATCGGAGCATCGGAGACAGGGTCTGACTGGAGAATTTTAATTCAAATCAATAATAATAATAATAATACATTTATTCGCATTTCGCAAAATGTTACAGAAAAAAAATCTTAAATTATAGTGTTCAATCAGCGAGTCCTGCGGAAAAAAGCTGACAGACAGTTAAAACTGATACAAGGTGTCAGCCCTTTGTGTTTACCTTTATAAATATCAATATATAAAAATATATAAATTACAGATCGATATCTATTAATAAAGGAAAATAAGAAATGAATATAATATGCTATAACAGAAATTACTTGGTTGGAGATACTTGAATTTGATATAGGAGGTGAATGGCATTCTACTTGAATATATCGACATGGTGACTGGTGACTATGAAGATGTTATGGTCTGCTGTGGAAATAAATATGAATTATAATTTTTGTTGCTGTTTTAACAGAGTGTTAAAAGTTTTTTTTAATCCTGAAGGAGACAACTTCTTGAGAGTTTCAGAAATACGCAGAAAGTAAATGACCTCTCAAAAAAGGTAGTACGGTGGAATGGGGGAGAAATTAGGCCACGAAATCTAACGTTCAGTGAATGAACATCGCCGCGGTATGTAATTTTTTTGAAAAGATATGGTGGAGTTTTGTAGAAAATAATTTTATGAAAAAGGGTTGCTGAATGTAATTTACGCCTTGTGCTCATGTCCAACCAATTCGCTTCTAGTAATTTATAATAGGAGTTTCATGAGATATTTGAATTTCATTGAAAAGTAGCGCATGGACTGGTGTAAATGATATACCAAATAAATTCACCCATATTTATACAGAATTAACTACTGCCCTCTCAAATCGCTCTTTCCACCCTGCATCGAAGAAAATATATTGACAGGGAAAAATTGAAATTGTCAAGCTGCTACTAAAACTCGAAGAGCTGCAAGCTTTCTTTATGAAAATGGTTATCCTGGCGTTATTAACAAACATGACAACAATTTGTTAGGGCATTGTATGGAACATCCATACCACCATCATACAAAATGGGGAAGTCTCATCAAAGGTCTTACCATAGTTGTCTAGAGGGCAAATCTGGTACATGGATGGCTCTAAGATGAGCAATGGGAAAGCGGCTGTAATATACGTGGAGCGACCGAGGCAAGACAGTCTGAGCCTCGGTACTGATCGACAAGCGTAAGGATGCCTCCGAGAATTGGTGGCGCAGTAGACAAAACCCTGGAGTGGGGCAGGAGCTCAATCGCTCTGCCTTATTAAACAGTAGTCGATCTTTGTCGCACATCTACTCACGCTTTCTATCGTTTGCGCATCTCAGACGCATCCTTACGCTTGTCGATCTGTACTCAAGCCTCTATATTCCAAGCTATTTTCCATACTATCTCGACTAAATGCAGAATTTTCGAAAAATATTTTTAACTTGCTGTCACGAAAACTGGGTTGGTTACAGCCGTATGCATCGAAGTAGTTTAAACGAGATTAAAAATTGAGCTCGATTAACTCTAATTTTTTGTATGCACCGTATCGAAATACGCATTAATCGCGATTAACTTTAATCCAATAATTTTCGAAGTTTAAGCTTAGCAAACGCACGTGTGACTGTTGGGTTGGTTGTTACTGTATCTTTGTATTCCTCGATAAAAAAGGAAAAATGGAAGTTGATGCGAAATATTTTTAGAGGATGACGGAGATATTACTGATGTTATTAATTTTGGATTTCCTAGAAGATAACATAATCGGGGATTTTGTACTCGTGAAAGGGCTTTGTAGTAACACAAAATCTTTCACTTGTGACAAAAATGTGGAAAATTGTTCTTCTTCATACTATCTACGAATCTGGAATTCACATATTTTAACTTTTTAGGAAATGAAATAGTGTTTAATGACTATACCATGAAGAAATAATTGTATTCCACTCTACAATCAGAACATCCAGTGATTTATACATTTTCTTAATGTAATGAAGAAAAACATAGAAAAACTTGGTGATCTAATTTCAGAAATGTTGCCTAATTTTTCAGTTGTATCTGATTTGGATAGCTAGAAGTTTCTTCAAAACATGCTTTTTTGGGTTGTTCAAGCTGTCTTCAATCTCACCTTCCCTAATTTTTGGCATCGTTCCTCATCCAGTCAAAAGTGTCTGCTACCTTTCATGGTAATGGTAAGTTTATCGGGCTTTTTCTCGAAACAAAAAGAATGGTGAGTATTCATTTCGGACTTCCCTCATCTTATGAATTGTATAAATCACAACGTTTCAACTGCTTCTATCCGCAGTCGTCTTCTGGTGAAAAAGAAAAGTGGTGTTACTTACGTTGTTTTATCTCCTGTACACAAAACCGAAAGAATTTCATGGGGGTATCTAATACTTTACGAGTTATGACTTTTTGAATCTTGAAAATCAACCATATTCCAAAACGATTTTTTCTGTAAAAAAAAACACAAAATGCATCCTTCCTTTTGTCCACACTTTACCAAACCTTTTATAAACAAAATTAATCTTCTTATATTACTATACTCAACCTCACTTTTCATAGAGGTTCATTCTTGAAATGAGTTGGTCAGGTTATGTATGGGTACTTTACAAGAATGTTGATTTTTTGTGAAATGTTGGATTTTGGTGCTTGTAATTGTGAAATACGTGTTGATTAAGATCTCAAAAAATCGAGTTTGAAAATGTTCGATTTTCAAGATTTAAAAGGTCATAACTCGAAAAGTATTAAAGACCCTCACGAAATTTCCTCGGATTCGTGTTCAGGAGATGAAACTAAGTAAGTAACAATACTTTTTTTGTTTCGGGAAAAAGCCTGATAAACTTACTTTTGAGTACCATCTGCAATTTTTTTTCTTAACTCTTTTTCCTTATTTTCGAATAATATTTTGAGCTACTCTGCAGTATGATAACATAGACCAGGACCACTTGCATTGTATTCGTTTTCGATATTTTTCCATGCATTTTTCTTATCATCCATCGATATTCGATTCGTTTTCTCATCTTTTAATACCGTCGCATATTCCCCAATTTCTAAATTAACCAAACACTTTTTCTCCAATATGGATAAATTTCGAACTCTTTTTATCCCTTCATATCGTTCGCTCAATTTTGATATCCGATTCTTATAACTTTCAAAATTATTTTAAGTTTGCGCTATTCTCTTGAAATGTCAAAGTTTGATAAGATGATATTGAAAACGTCAAGTTGTACAGATTTTTGAAATGATGCCAAACTGTTGTTTGGATTAGGTAATCCACACTTTACATATGTCGGAGAATAAAACTCAACCAAAGACCACTTAATCCGGTTTAGTTGATCTGGATTAAACGCGAAAACGGTGCATATGGGTGTTTTAGAGCTTGTTCGAGTGGAGTTTTGTACAGCAGCACAGTTTGAGTGACAGGCAAGGTGACAGTATTTTGAATTGATATTCGAACAATTTCAAGAATGAACAGACAAAGTTAGACTTTATCCGTTTTGCTAAAACGGTTCAATTTGCGAATTTGGCATCTTTCAGGCGTCAACTGACCGATTTGAAGAAGCAGTGTTTTCAGAAAGTCAAAGGAATTGCATTTGGTTGGTTTTTATAATATGACGGAAATTGTAACCAAACCTCAACTTGTGTTTCAAAATATATGGAGTAAATAAAATAAGAAAACTACTGCATATAAGTATTTATTATATTGCTCATAGCGGGCCTCACATTATATTCCATTTCATTATGTTGGCTATTCTTTCCGTGTTATGAGAAAGCCTGTCTCATTAGTATTTTTGGAGCTTTCTACAGACCATGAAATATTCAATTTCACTTATTACTTTAATACCGAGCTTAAAACGTTTTATAGCTCTCACCTTCTGCTGTTAAAGGCTTAGATGACAAATTCAATTTTAAATAAGCAGTTTTATAGCATTTGTTAGATCGATTTTCGTCACCGGCATCGGTATATACCAACGTATATCCTCGTAGAGTTTATACAGTGCGGCTTTTTTTAGTCCCCTCCACCTGTTAACTTTTGAACGGTTCGACGTACAAACATGAATAAAAAACAGTTTGGAGGGTTTCATCGATACTACTTTTTGAAACAAAAAATATGGTGATTGCTCGACAGGGGGCGCGGGAGGGCACATCAACTCAAAAATTTTAATTGGCATGGGAGGTCGAGTGTCACATCGTTGAAAAGAGAATTCAATTCTTTTTACAACCATCTATTTTTTTTTTAATTTCGTTAATATTTTTTTTGCAATTCAAATTCGAAATATCAAATATAAATGCGAATCTGAAAACTAGTCATAGCTTGATAAATTTGAACGGTTTGTTGTGGAATAATGAAACCAAAAGCATTGCAAAGGGTATTATCGATACTACTTTTTGAGAGAAGAGATATTGCAATTACAGTACAGATGGCGCACGGGGCACATCAACTAGAAAATTTCGAAAGGCATAAAAATCGAAATTGGGAAAAAATTCCTCAACTAAATTCAAAAATATTTAAATAGTTGTAAAGAGAATTGAATTCTCTTTTCAACGATGTGCCACTCGACCCCCCATGCCAATTAAAAATTTTGAGTTGATGTGTCTCCCCGCGCCCCCTGTGGAGCAATCACCATATTTTTTGTTTCAATAAGTAGTACTAGTGAAACCCTCCAAACGGTTTTTTTTCATGTTTGTACAAAGAACCGTTCAAAAGTTAACAGGGGGGGGGGGCTAAAAAAAGCCGCACTGTATAAAGTGTTAGTACATACCAAAAAGCATTCTGTTTTTCATCAAGGAATAATTGATGAAACAAGTTGGAAATATTTGTAAACTCGTTGAAAACCGTGAGATGTCAAAATGTCTCTATATTTAAGTTAAGTTAAGTTAAGTTAAGTTAAGTTAAGTTAAGTTAAGTTAAGTTAAGTTAAGTTAAGTTAAGTTAAGTTAAGTTAAGTTAAGTTAAGTTAAGTTAAGTTAAATACGTTTGCAATAAATAAGTGAATAAATAATATAATAAAATGAATGCTATATCCAAAATTACATAGTACATATATGACAAGTCATAAAATAGTTGCAATAAATGAGTGAATAATATAATTGAATGAATACTATACCAATGGTATCAATTTTTTAAAAATAGACTAAGAAAAAGCGGATAAACTGACACATTTACAAACAGAAAAGCATACTTAAAACCAATTAGACAAGTCATAAAATAGTTGCAATAAATGAGTGAATAATATAATTTAATGAATACTATACCAATGGCATGAATTTTTTAAAAATAGACTAAGAAAAAGCAGATTTGAATTTGAGTTTGTCAGGAATTTGCTTCATATTCAGTTGAAGCATATTGATTAGATAGCATCATAAAGATATATGTATATATACAGGGAGGTCATTCCGCAATCCGCATCATAACAGGTTCACAACTATCCATGTATCCTATTGTAAAGATCAGTCTTATAATCTTCTTTGGTATCACAAAAACCTTTGTAAAATTTGTGGCTCTGATGCCCTAGTACAAAATATTTTGTAATATGTGTGAGTTAGCTAAGGCATAATATATGGTCAATAAGCCAGCTTCGTGAAGACAAAATTTCATTTGAGAAATTGTGAAGAATGATTTATTAAGTATTTTAATTAAGAGTGGCTCTTTGTTATTCGAATTTTGGGGCTTCCATCATGTCGCACTAGAGAAAAAGCGAAGTTTAGTTTTTCAGTAAGGGCAAAACTTCTATTGCCCGAAGTTATAGAGGCTGGGATCATCCAAAACGAGTAAATAACAGTTAACAACTACTTCTTGAAACTCCTAGAATGCGAAGTTGTCAAAATAACCCTTTATCTAATTGACAGCACAATTTGTATAATGTCTTGGTAATGAAACAAATATTCTCTCCCCATCTTCGCATGCAAATATAAATTCATTTCGTCGGCAAAATCACCAGCTCTTCGAATGTTTTCATTCCAGGGGCACGAATAAAACAAGATCCCACCGAATGCAAATGGACATAAAGAGGGAGTTATTTTAAGCGGGATCGCAATTAAAAGCGCACGCCCTAGCCCGGATAATAGCACCAGGGCAATTACATTTACTTGAGGGACTAACCCTTCCGATGTACTTTGGACCTGATAATCAACTCTCCCCGTTTAATCAGTTTATAGGGGTCGTCTTCACCAGTGGCGTCGTGTGACTTGAGCTAGAACCCAGATAGTTCTCGAATATCTGCAGAATAGTTTTGAAAGGGTGGGTGCCATTTTTCTGTACAGTTGAAATTTTTGTGAGCAAACAAACAATAAAGGAAACAGAAGAGGAATCATGCGAAAAACATTGACAATATCCAGTGATGCATACAAAATATATAAAAAAGGACAGTTTCAAGGGGAGAAGAAAAAAATCATCGAATTCTGAAAAGATGTTAAAGAGTAGATCATTTGAAAAAACTGCCAAAACTTGTAATTAGTACGGTGGCAAGAAATATATAGAAATATGGGAAAAATTATTTAAAAAATTGGAACAGACACTAAAAAATAAAACAAAATAGGTATTTTGACAAAATAGTAGAGCCATTAAGGTAACATCCTGGAGAAATGTTTGACAAGAGCAAAATAAAAAACTTAAATTGTTATATATCTTTTTAAAACCCAACTCTCACTTATAAACAGAACTATTGAACCAAAAAGTAAAAAATTATATGTTCAGCTCAAGGTTTTATTTCAAGTATTTAAATTTGCATTTACAATTTGCATTTTGCAAACTCAATGTTATTTACACACTATTTTTTTCCGTTTCAGTTCTATATTTTATTAATGGAAGTTTTTTTTAAAGAATTGCCGTTCTATTTTGAATTTTTTCATTAGAATTAGTTTAAATATCTGACTTGATAGAAACTTGATAGGAGCATGTGTATTTTTATTATATTTTTATTCATTTAACATAATCGTGAATTTTCCAAAATCGTCGGAAAATTCAAATTCAAAAGAAAGACAGACAAATAGACATATACTCGAACAAAGAAAGTAAAATAAACGTTTGTAAAAACAAATGTCATCGAAGACAGTGAATAATTTCATCATTTAATTCAAAATCTTCACAAGCAAGTAATTACACAAATTTTGCTTTCGTTTAAGTTCACTTAGTTCAAATTAGAGACAAAATAAAAATATCAAATCTGCAAAGCATATTAGCAAGGTTTGACAAATCTCATAACAAACAATTTCCTACCACGCACCATCGATGAAATAATACATTTTCTGCAAACAGTTACGGGCAAAACTGGCCCAAGTATAGAACCGTGAAGTGCTCCACACCTCATTTTTGAAAGGTTGAAAGGTTTTGCTGTTAGAGTCCAAGAAGTACTTATATTCCAATATTGTTCTCCTTGGTGCAAATTTCACACAAGTTTCTTTATTTAATTATTTTTGGCATTTTTTTGAAGTAACGTTGATTGTAGAGCTTCATTTTTGACCTTATAATAATAATGATAATGAATCGGCCTTATTCTTCATCACCATTACCATGCAAACTTACAAACTAGGCAAAAGAATCATGAATTGGCGATGTGTCAGAAGAGCTGCTTTTCAATTCAACCACAACCAAGTAAATACATTTATAAATGCACTAAAAATAATACAAAATATATAAAAATTAAAATGAGGGGAAGCCAAGAAAAATAAATATACAATGAACAGGTAACAGTTCTTGCCTACTTTGGTACAAGAATCTTTAAGCGTTTTTGAAAGTTGTGAAGACTTTACGATCTGAATTCGCTGAGTAAGGGATTATACAATTTAGGAGCAGTATATGAAAAGCTGCGGGTAAAAATGGCAGATCGATGTCTGGGTATGACTAGAGAATAACTGTTGCGATTGTTTGGATCTATTTACACTGGAAAATGTCGTTAGTTTACGAAGGATGCATTCTGGTATTTTGGAAGTTAGGATCTTATGTGATGAAATGTTTTGAGGGTCTCTAATCCCAACCAACCAGATTGTTCCATTTTCTTCGAAAAAGGGTCATATTTACAAATTCCATAACATAGTCTCAACCATGAATAAACCAAGTTTAACGCGATAGGCATCATATAGCAATAATGCAGGTCCGTAAATGCTATTACAATATGAAATTTTAGAAAAACTTAGAGATGCACAAAGTTTCATTTTTAGGTTTGAGGAGATTATATCACGATTTGTGTTATATAAGTGGTCAAGGTGTTAGAGCGTTTGGCTTCCACCCAGACGGTCCGGGTTCGATCCCCGGTCGTGTGTCACTGAGCTGAAGTGGTTCGGATTCCACTTTTATTTAAACTGTAGGTCCCGGATCTCCCTTGCTCACACAAGCTCTGCTTTTTAGGGGTTTTCTCCGAAAACCTGGGAGTTTCGTAAAAACAAAATTTTGTAAAAACAAATATACATAGTTAACATGTCTCGTGAATATCAGATCGGAATCGAAGTATAGTCCTATATACATTCTTATTTTCGTCAAGTATTGGCAGTTTATGATTATCGATGCATATTTCAAATGTTCCAAGTTATACTTTTTCACATTTTTGGGTCCGAAAAGCATGACTACAGATTTGCTCGCATTAAGATGTCAGATATAATATGGAGATCTCTGTTTATATTGAATTAGGCTTCTTGCGAAATGTTGATATGAAAAGAAAGATATATTTGAGTGTCATCTGCATGGTGATGTATCGTCAGAAATATAGGTACTGTACAGGTTGTCCCAAATTCGAGCCTTATCATTGGGATCTCGGAAACCAGAAGAGATACGAGGTAGGTTAAATGGAGGCAAAGTTGCGCAATTTGGTGCTCATTGTAACGCCTTTTTCATATTTGAAAAAATCCGAATACTTCCGAAGATTTTTGGAAAAAACCGATTATTCGTGATTTAATTTTTATTTTTTTGTGACTCTATTTGAATAGATATAACAAAACAAGTTTCACATTATCATTGCTACTTTTTCTGTTCTACAAGAAGGACTTATCAGATTTTCAAACAGACGTTTCGTATTTGAGCTGCCATCATCAACTTTGTTTTTTTTGAATACTGCCCTGGATTTTTTATAATAGATTTCAAAAGTTTCTAATGACCCAAAACAAATGATGTATCGCACTTATTCTAAAAGTTTATATTAATAGCATTTTTCATAAGAACTCATGAGTTAGAGAGAGACAAAAATTAGATTTTTAATAGAGTTATTAAAACAAACTTTTTTTGCAATAACGCACTGCACAAAACTCAAAAACTAACATAAAAGTGGGTGGTTAATAAATAATATAATTGAAGTGTCATCCCTCAAACTCTAGGCCCTAGGCTATATTTACAAAAATAATTGCATTTTATCAAAGTGGCCGTGCATCGTGCATTCTGGCAATCTTAGTTCATTTGTTATTGTTTAAATTATCCAATATTTTGACAGTTCACTGTTCGTTCACTAATCGTTAACGCTTATTAAACGAAAATGACTTTTTCTAACGAAGAAAAACGAGACATGATGAGGATTTATTATATTTCGAATCGAAATTCAAAAACGGCTTGTGAGCGCTATTTGTTGGAATATCCAATAAGACGGCAGCCGCATTATAGTTATTTTGCTAATATTGATAATAATTTAGCTCAGTACGGAAGTTTTGTTAAGCCAAGGGTTGAATATGGAACACGAATCGATCCAAAAGAGGAACAAATTATCTTGAACACTGTAAGTTTGAAAACAAAGTAGAAAGTAAAATGAATAATTTTAAATTATTTTTTGAGGCCACTAATAATCCTCGAGCTTCAGTTAGAGTTTTCTCAGAAGAAGTAGGATTACCGAGAAGAGAGTTTGGAGAACTTTAAATAAGCGTGGATATAAACCTTACAAAATCCATATTAGTCAAACACTAAGACCTGGCGATGCTGAGAGACGATTAGAACTGGTTGCAAAATAAAATTAATGAAAATGATGACTTCCTAAATAAAACTATATGGACAAATGAATGCAGTTTTTCAACAGATGGACTATTTAACAGACATAACGAACACTATTTGTCAATAGAAAACCCAAGGCAGAATCAAGAAGTAAGACCTCAGGGACGACAATCATTTAACGTATGGGTCACAATAAAATTATCGGCCAGTTTTTTATTCAAGGAAAATTAAATTCCGATAGATATGCAGAATTAATAAGGACCAATATATTGGATTCCTTAATGGAAGAACCTTTGGGCGTATTACGTCAACTATGGTGGCAACAAGACGGTGTACCACCTCATAATGGGAGATGTGTTAAAAATTTATTAAATGAATTATTCCCTAATAAATGGATTGGAAACCAAGGTCCCGTACGTTGGCAAGCTAGAAGCCCCGACCTAAACCCTCTAGACTACTTTCTTTGGGGATTTCTCAAAAACCGTCTTTATCGAAACACGCCACTAAATCTTGAGGTATTACGACAAGACCTAATAAGGGAGATCAGGGCTATCCCTGCAAGGACCATTCAGCGTGACATCCATAAACTTCACAGACTGATACGAAAATGCATTCAAGCAGGTGGATTACAATTTGAATATTTGCTTTAACTTTCATTGGGTATTCAATTTTATAGTTTTTGTTTGACTTTTTTTGGAATAATTAAAACATCATGCCTATTGTTGAACATCACACATTGTTATATATCAATTTTTAGGAGCTTCTGAGGTCCTTAAAACAATGATGTATCGTTCTTTTTCGAAAAAATTATTTTAACGATGTCCTGCTAAGATCTTACCAAAAATCTATTCTCTGTCTCTCTCTAACACATTAGTTCTTATGGAAAATGCTATTAATATAAACTTTTCGAATGAGTGCGATACATCATTTGTTTTGGGACATTAGAAGATTTTAAAATCCATAATAAAAAATCCAGTGCCATATTTAAAAAAACAAAGTTGATGATGGCAGCTCAAATACGAAACGTCTGTTAGAAAATCTGATAACACCCTCTTGTAGAACAGAAAAAGTAGCATTGAGAACGTGAAATTTGTTTTGTTATATCTATTCAAATAGAGTCACAAAAAAATAAAAATGAAATCGCGAATAATCGGTTTTTTTCAAAAATATTCGGAAGTATTCGGAATTTTTCAAATATGAAAGCGGCGTTTTAATGAGACCCGAATTGCGCAACTTTGCCTCCATTTAACCGACCTCGTATCTCTTCTTGTTTCCAAGATCCCAATGATGAGGCTCGAATTTGGGACACCCTGTACAGTAGTGGCCCAAGAATGGATCCTTGCGGTACACCTTTGGTCACAAGTAAAGCATTTGATGCGTCTCAGTCTATACCTAATAATACGTTGGCTAAGCAGATAGTTCTAAATTAAACAAGTAGCCATGCTAGAGGTATCAAAGGATCAAAATTTTCTGCTGAGTTTTTCGTGATCTAGATTATCGAAGGCCAAAAATACTAAGTAAGTCAGTTTGCTTTCATCTGTAGCTTTGAATATGTCGTCAGTGATAGATAAAAGGGCGACTGTGGTACTATGATATTATCTGAAAACAGACTGTACTGCTGTAATGATCTTTTTTCATATACATAGGGGGCTGTTTGATCTTTCATTACTTTTTCTGCAACTTTAGACAAAGATGGTAGAAGGTCAAACAAAACTAATGTGTACTACATTTGGGAAGGGGAATAACCAAAGCATTTTAATAATCTGTTTTTAGCACGTGATTTAATAATGAATTTTATAAACAAATAGAAACTATTAGTAGCAATCGACGAATTGGAATTCGGCAATAAAAGTTGACGAAAACAGGACAATATAGAGAATTGAGTTAAGTCTTTTCGCGAGGTATAGCCTTATATTGAAATGAACAAAATGATAACTTCAACCCAGACCCGGCCGCCTATGATATCTGTGTCTCCTCACTCCAAAATATTCTCTATCGTGGTGCCATGCAACTTGGGCGATAAAAATAACCCGACATGGACCAAAGTTCCGTAGTAACAATATATCATTAGACATAACTCTAAAGTTCCAAACATCCCCATAAACATAACTAACTTAATTTAGTGTAAGCCGTAAAAGGAAACTTCTGGATCACGGAAAACATCTCTGCGCTGTCGGTATTCTCCCGCTTGCCATTTTCCTGCTTGCGGAATTTAATTTCCTGAGAATTGCGCTGCTGTTTACTTGGAACTCGGGCTTTTAGCGGAATGGGTTTCATTACTTATGGAAGCAATCTTCGAATTTTTGTTGGAAATGAAAACATAGCGGAGACTGCAAGGTTTTCAATTTTCGGAACAAATGAATGGAATAAACCTGAGAGGATATCAAACATGTTCAATGTTTATTGATTTGAGTTTTGGCCGATATACGAAATCTTCTATAGTTTCGACATTTAATACCTGTGAATTCGTCTTATTTTCGATAGCCAGTTTGAAAAAGCATTATTGCAGAACATACTAAGTTTGGTTATCATGAAAAGCCAAAAATCATACAGTTGAATATTGAATGTAAGTTTGTTTTTGCGGAGGATATTCGTTTCTTGACATACCTTTTTGGGAATTTTAACCTTAATTTAATTATTTTTTTTTTCATTTTCAGACTGTCCTAAAAAGGTATGTCAACATACAGTTGAACTTTCATCTTCAAATTATATGGGTTGACCAAAGTCATTTGGTATTCGTTTTTTGTAGCACAAGGTTTTGAAAACCTTCATTGCCTTGCCCAACACTAAAACTAGAATATCGCCAGTACAATGCCAAAAACACGAATGTGCAAATTTGTCATTTTGAGTGAGAAGAATATTCGTGCTTCTTGCTTTAAAAAGTTTTCAAAGTCGCGAATTCACTATCGTTCACAGTAGACAACGTTATAACACATTCGTGAGTTTGGCATTGAAAATTGACGAATATTCTTCCTTATGACTTAAAACTTATGACTTATGACTGCTGCATGAATCCACCATTAGTATTTTCACATATTGAAGTCAAAACCCTGAAACGACCTGCACTAATCGTATAAAACCGGTATCGGTGAAAATCGCTGAAATTTCAATATGATGTAGCCCATGCTATCCTGAACAAAAGTTTCCATTGTGCCAACTCTCTGAATGCCGGCGTTTGTATTCTACAGGGGGTCAAAATTTGATATTTTAACGATTTTTTAAAAAAATCCGGAATTTCATTTTCATCGTATCGATTTGAATTTTTATAATGAGATAGTCCACAATATGTGCATCAAAAAGATTAAATGACAACAGTTTCTAGAATCTAAACTGGCGGGTATACAGATGGTTAAACATTGTTTTTGGTGATTTTAATCGAACTTTTTACGAGAAAATATTCGTTTTCCTGCAGATCCATATGCAAATGATGTTACTTACAGAACATGAGAGAGCAATCATATTTTGCAATTGAAGGAACCATCCAATTTCAAGTATTTGGATGACGGGGCGATCAAAAATATATTTTCAATTTCGGAAAAATAGATTCCTTGTTATATTCAGCTTCCACCAATATATTTAGCTGATGTATTGATATCTAGTTAGCCTAGACCAATTCCCTGCATAAACAAAATATTGCGTTACCATAGCAACGAACAATAACTTATTAGAAGTGTCAGGGTACAGTTCGACGTCAAAAAAGTAAACCTGAGTTACACAATAAATTAAAAGAAAAAGTATGTCCACCGAAATTGTGAAAATCGAAAAATTGGAGTATCGAGTCATCATCAAGTACCTGTATTTAAAAGGGTTAAGAGGTAAGCAGATTTACGAAGATATGCTTAATACCCTTCGTGATCAATGTCCTTCGTATGCGACCGTGAAAAATTGGACTGCAAGCTTCAAAAGAGGTAAATTTTCCATTGAAGATGATGACCGATCGGGAAGGCCAGTTTCTGTGTCAGTCCCCGAAAATATCGATGCAGTTCATGACATGATTTTAACAGACCGTCGAATTGGGCTAAAACGGATATCTGAAGCACTGAATATTTCATACGAAAGCTTTCTCATCATATAGTTCACGTCGATTTGGACATGAGAAAAATTGCTGCAAAATGGATCTCCAAATGTTTGAATGTTGACCAAAAGCGTGCAAGGGTAGTAGCGTCGCGTTCGATCTGTGCTCGAGTTGAAAACGGTGTAGACTTCTTAAACCGAATTGTTACTATGAATGAGACTTGGGTACATTTCTACGATCCAGAAACAAAGCAACAATTGATGAAATGGCGACACTCCGGTTCTCCAAGACCTAAGAAGTTTTGTGTCCAAAAATCTGCTGGAAAAGTTCTTGCTTCAGTTTTTTAGGATTGCCATAGAGTAATATGATTGATTTTTTGGATAAGGGTAGAACAATAACTGGAGATTACTATTCGACATTACTGACATTACTGGGAAAACGTTAAAGAGAAAAGACGCGGAAAGCTATCCAAAGGTGTTTTGTTTTAGCAGGACAACGCCCCTGCACACAAATCTCATGTTGCCATGCAAAAAATTCGTGATTTAGGGTATGAATTACTAGAACACCCCCCTTATTCACCAGATTTGGCTCCGTTCGACTATCATCTCTTTCCTCAACTGAAAAAAAAGTTTAAACGGTCGTGAATTTTCTTCCAACGAGGAGGTAATAAAAGCTGTGGAGGTCTGGTTTGAAGAGCTAGAAGAAACATTTTTTTGAAAGGTCTAGAGACGTTGCAGGTTCGCTGTAATAAATGTATCCAATTAAGAGGAGAATATGTTGAGTAATAAAATATTTTGACATAGAAATTTTGTATGGTTCTATAGTAGGCTAAGAGTTTTTCAATATGTCCTCGTAATGTGGATGAATATATGGAAATTGAAAAGTTGAGTAAAATGATCAAATTCAACAAATTCTTAATGATCATAAAAGTTACATAGGATACGTGTCAGACAGCAAATACTTGTAAACTTAAAGTCTACGATTATACATAAAATCATAACATTACCACACAAATACAAAAATATAACAATTCCACAAAATAAATATATATCAGTGATTGAAATACTCATTAACATTATAAAAACAACCGTTTATCAAAAGTTTTCGAAGCTTCCTTTTGAGAGGATTTTCCCACAAAAACTCAGATTCAGCAGGAAATTTTTTTGTGGTTGTTTCCAAATACTTACTTTCATTTGCAATTCAACGAGAGTTGTTCTGACAAAATCGCAAGAAAGTAAGTATGAGACACCCACCGTAAAAAATACCCTGCTAGAACTGAGCTCACGTGGTATTTGGTAATACAATCCCTTGATTAGAAAACTCAATTCAATTGAATTTTATTCAACAAACTAAATAACAATAAGTAGAAGAATAATGTCCAGAAAGAAAAATTGTTAAAAATACAATTATTATATACAATTGGTCCAGTAGACTTTTGCTGCTTTACTGATGAAGATTTTGTTGCTGACATTGACATGGCTGTTGTTGACAATGTGGCTAAATAATTATCCAAAGTTTTATCTCGGAGATTTGTTGTAAGATGCGAATGATTCAACAAATTGTAAATAAGGCTTTATAAACTTGGAAATGGAATGCCCAGTTATTTTAATTAATTCTTGTTCACTAATATCTGATTTAGCTAGAGTTGATACGGAGTTTGGGCCATGAGAATGATTAGATTTTTTTTTTTCATTTTTTGTTTCCAGTCCAATTATTTCAGCTGAAATTTTCGACCATTTAAGAATTTCGTTGACTCCTATAGGAACATTTTTGTACCAACCTTTTGAAGAATTATTTTTTCAAAACGGTTCGGGAGTTATAGATAATCAGTTGTAATATGGTTCGGTCCATGTGATGATGTTATAAAAACAATGTTGCTGGGCATATGCTAGGGTTTTCCATGTTTTCATTAGCCATTTGCTATCGCAGCCACCCTGACAATTTTTGGAAAAAACTGTATTATATTCAATGTTACCAGTTAAATCACCATTATTTAATTTTTCTCCTCTAAAATAGTGTACAGTGCATCCCATTTTGGGTGAGATAGCCAGGTTTATCGCTTGTTATTTAAGATAGAGCCTTGCGGTTTTCACGTTCCTCTCCTTTTTTTTTGTGAAACTCAAGTTGGCCTAATCAGATTTTGGATAACTGTTTCCGTTTATGAGATACAGGGCGATTTTGGAAATTGATACTTTTCGGGCCCCTTCTTTATCTCCGAAGTTATTAGAAATAATGCTGAGCTAAAAACTACATCTGATACAGAATTCTGCTTAGAATCCAGTGGCGTACTTTTTTTTTTCGGGGTATGGTTTTGAAGATACGACGCAAACCTATATTTTTTTCAATGGAACACCCTGTATTTTATTACTTCGTTGAATTCGCTATTTTTTTCCCTTCAAAATTATGTATAACACTATATAGGTAGGATGTTCAGAAATGCTAAAAAACACTAAAACATCACATAATGATAATTTTTCGTTAGTAAGCCATGGATTTTCCAAGTTTCAATAAGAGAATTATTACTTTTGATTATTAACATTAGTAGGTCATGGATAATACGAACTTCCTTGTTGTTATTATGGCTACTATGCATTTGGAAGCATTGTTTTATCAAATAGGCATTGAAGAGTAAAAAAAAACAAATCTGATCTAGCTGTCATCGCTACGAATTATTATTGTGTTTCATCGTGTTTGGGTTTGAAGGAATATTGAGTATTGTAGAAATAATTGTTTGTGAATTTGTTGATTAAGAACTGATAATGGCTGGAAGAGATTTGGTTTTTCAAAACAATGAAAAATATGACATTATACAATGTTTGAATCAATCCAATGAAAACGTTGGCGAAGCTTTGGAACTTTATTTGAACAGGTATGTCGTCGAGAATTTTACCACAAGACATTTCCTTACATCGTGATTTAAAAACTTTCAGATATCCTGAGAGGCATCAACCTAGTCGAGCAACTATATTCAGACTAAAGTATAATTTACTGAATTATGGTGCATATTCTAAACCTCGACCCAAGGTATATAATAAAGAGAATCAAGAAGTAGATGAAATAAATGTGTTAGCTAGCGTTCATGCCTATCATCAGACTTCTTGTGCAAAATTAGAGAATGATACTGCTATTTCCAGATCACGGGTACACAGAATTTAAAAAAAGTATAAGTTAAAACCCTTCAAAGTCAATATTGTCCAACACTTATATCCTGGTGATGCAGCAAGACGTGTGAATTTCTGCAATTGGTTTTTGAACCATGCTCGGAGAGACGTTGATTTCGCACAAAAAGTTATTTGGTCAGACGAATCACATATAAGCAGTGCTGGTATATTTAACAGGCAAAATACAAGGCATTGGTATGATGAAAACCAGCACTTGATTTTTGAACGACAACAACAGGGTAGATTTGGTTTTAATGTGGCATGTTTCATATTGGGGACAAAAATCATATACCGCATTTTTTAAGGATCTCTTACCGCAACTAGGTACTTGACAATTTTAGAAGACGTGTTACCGGAACTACTGGAAGATGTTCCCCTCGCCTTTCTTCATTCCATACATTTCCAACAGGACGGCGCCCCTGCCCATAATTCAAGATTGATCGGGCGGTTTTTAGAAAATAATTTTCAGGGTTGTTGGATTGGAACTCATGGACCCATCAGGTGGCCTCCAAGGTCACCTGATCTGTCTATATTAGACTTTTTCTTGTGGGGCTATTTGAAAAATAAAATATACAGTAACAGACACAACAGTCCCGAAGAACTTCGTGCATCAACAGCGGCAGCTTTCCGAAATTTACAAAACCGCCCTTTTATAATATTAAATGCACTCAGGCGAATTGAAAAAGTTTGTCAATTATGTATTAGGGAAAATGGACAGCAATTTGAACAGTTTAATCAGTAAGATATTATGTAATGTTGAAAATTTTTATTAATGATAAATATTTTATTGGGTATTTCTTTTGTATCTAATTTGTATTATGAATTGTTATATTATTTATTTTTTGCTATTAGGTAGGTACCTACGTTTTGTTTTTCGTGTTAGTGTGTTATAAAAAAAAACACAATTGAAAATTATTCAATTAATTCTTCTTTTATATGGGAAATCCATGGCCCACTAACAAAACATTATCATTAAGTGATGTTTTAGTGTTTTATAGCATTTCTGAACATCCTACCTATATAGTGTTATACATAATTTTGAAGGGAAAAAAAATAGCAAATTCAACGAAGTAATAAAATACAGGGTGTTCCATTGAAAAAAATATAGGTTTGCGTCGTATCTTCAAAACCATACCCCGAAAAAAAAAAATAGGTACGCCACTGGATTCTACGCAGAATTCTGTATCAGATGTAGTTTTTAGCTCAGCATTATTTCTAATAACTTCGGAGATAAAGAAGGGGTCCGAAAAGTATCAATTTCCAAAATCGCCCTGTATCTCATAAACGGAAACAGTTATGCAAAATCTGATTAGGCCAACTTGAGTTTCACAAAAAAAAAAGGACAGGAACGTGAAAACCGCAAGGCTCTATCTTAAATAACAAGCGAGAAACCTAGCTGTCTCACCCAAAATGGGATGCACTGTACTTTACAATTTGCAGCTTCACCTCCTCGCCAAGCTAATTCATATGCAGCGATATGAAAAAATCTTTTTGAAAGATATTGATGCCATTTTAACAATTTCACCTTTAGTTAATGCTATTAAACTATTTTTACGTTTTTCTAAATTACAGTTCGCTTTGAATTACGTGCATCACGGGATTTCTTAAATGCCAAGTCAGTGAAAGGGTTGAAACTAACATTCAATTTTTCGTAATACATGCTTTGCAACATTTTCGTTGTTGTGTTTCACATTGTTTTCACCTCGTAATCTTTATAATCATCCCCATTCTGTTTCGTTTACAAAATTCGCTACATCGATTCCAAATGGGTGAGGAATGACTATTGTTTGTATTTTCTGGAGCTGATTTTTCAATCTCCCTCAGTATTTCTGCCACGCACATACTTCCAAATCTCGATGTACTTACTGGAATATTATTTGCTGTTTGATTCTGTTTTGACATTAATTAAATTAATGTAAGTAAGTAATAGTCTCTATTTGTCATGGTCGAGTGATATTTAGGAAGATTATTTCATGAACAGCATCAAATCATTTATATACTCGATCATATACGTTTCAACATTTAACTTTCCTTCCTGTTTTGAGGACAAGAATGTAGGTTTCGTCTTTTTGCATTACGCGCATTCCTAGCACTCTGGAATTCGATATATTCAAATGGATTTATCTTACGTTTATGTTTATTGAAGTAAAATTCTTGGAGAGTTTTCGCAGTTGAATTCCACATCACTTCAACCGTGTACTCTTTAAATTCCTCGCCATTTTCTTTACGCATATTCCGGTGGATTTAGTCAACTTTAGCACAAGCATTATCATAAACATAACGGTAACATCAAAGGTTTCTAGCATAATCTTAACATTGTTGTATAAATGGCGCCATTTGATTTAACAGATTTAACTTTCGCTTTTGACATTACATTTAAGCATAATTTTAAAATGAATTTGACTAAATGCACCTTTCCATGCCCAATCTTTGAGGATTTCGGCGATCATGAGAGTTGGGGTAGTCGCACAAAATTCACATTTCTTCTGCTGACAAAAAGACATAAATTGTCTCCAAACAGATTATTTACTCTTCACGGTATTTTCTGGGATGGATTCGCTTATATGTGCATTAATTTCTGTCATAGAAGATAACGAGGGCAAAAACGCAGTACCTCGTATGTAACAATATTGTCGAAAATGAGATAATAATACCATTAAATTTGAAATTGCTGGCTCTATCTGTCACCCAAGAGATTATTCTTGATAATCTGAACAGAAATCTGTAATTTCGAATAAACAGTTCCTTGTAACTGAAAATACAAAATTTTAAACGCAGCAGCTCGTATTTGTGTCTACTTTAAAATTCTTCGTTCTTGTCCCATACGAGGAACTGCGTTTTGGACCTCGATAACCCAAAATGACACATTTCAATTTTGAGCGACTAAGTTAAGTCAAGCTTTGACACTTATACACGCAAAAGAGAGCTCTGTTTACATGAATAGCCGTGTTTACCTAAATATCCGCTTGTATCACACATCATGTGACTTCAATCATGAAATATCATTGGTGTAGCAATGTGTGAATGAAATAATCAAGGGTAATATAACAAGACCTTGATAAATAGTCGACTATTTTTATTGCATCTAAATTTCGACTGTATTTTATAATAATTTAACGAGACATTATTTTGGCATTAATAATCTGATGAGAGCCCGAGAGCGAAGCTCGAGGGCTTTCATCTCTGATTATTAATGCCAAAATAATGTCGAGTAAAATTAATAAATACAAGAGAAATTTAGCAGCAATAAAATAGTCGACAATTAATCAAGGTCGTGTTATATTTGTGAAGATTATTTCTTGAATCTACTTCTTTATATCAGTCATATGAATGAATTGAAATTAAACAATTTGGAATAATTTATTCAAAATATCAAGAACAAAGCACAAAATCTAAACAAAAACAGCACCATCTTTATAATTTATCAATTGAAATTAAAAACACAATTATTGTATGTGACATTTCCAACATGCGTAATTTGTGACATTTGTTCAGCTTTTGAAGAACTTGCAGTATTAACCGTAGAAGGTCCACATTCATTCTGATTTCTCAATCTGTTCAAAATACCCTGGTGATGTTGTTCATCCATCTGCAAGTAAGGTTGAATTGAAGAAGTACTAGCGTGGCCAGTAATTTGAATGAGTTGCTGCTCTGGTACTCCGGATTTTGCCAGTTGAGAAACTGCAGTTGATCTGCAAGAATGGTTTGTAATTTTCAATTGGGTGGTATCTAAACCAATAGACTTTGCTCCCAATTTAGTCCATTTTGAAAATTCGTTTTTCCCAACGGGCGAATTCTTGTACCACAATGAGTTTCCATTCTGCCAGAATGGATTTGGAGTTAGGAACAAGCGTGGACATGTGAATCCTGGTCCTCTTTTTCCAATCAATTCTCTGAACAATCTAACTGGACAGCGCTGTGGGTTTTGTTCATTTTTAGTAAGCCACTTGCTGTCTGCGCATTTCTGGTTTCCTCCTTGACAGGTTTTTGTAAAAATTGGGTTGTATTCTATCCTACCTGATTCATTACCATCATTCTGAATTTCAAATTTGAAATGTTCAATCAAAGCCGAACAACCTTCGCCCCCACGCCACGCTAATTCTACTGAAGCCAAATAGTAAAATTTTTTTTGAAGTCCGTCTGGAGTTTTTTCATCGCATTTGTCAATAATAGCAAACATATTTTCTATACTTAAGCCGTTGAACTCTGTTTCCGTTTTTCCTGATGTTTCTGCAATTCCCGTCTCTTGGCATTGCGTGCGTCTCGAGAGCTTTTGAATTCGCATCCTTGAAATGGATCTATTTTTATATTATACTTCTTGAAATACATCTCTTAAAGAGTTTTAGCTGTAGAATTCCACATGCACTTCACAGTATATTCTTTATAATCTTGCCCATTTTCTTTTTTCATATTCCAGGCCCAGTATTTCAAAATATCATTCAGTTTTGTGATTGGTATCGACTCATTCAATTCATATTGACGATGCCCGCAAAATTTGGTAAACTGTTTCCATACGCTATTTTTACTCCTCACTGTATTGTCAGGGATTGCACCCTCGATTATCCTATCTATCTCTTCATTTATAGTTTCTCCAAATCGATTAATTTTCAAATACTTATACAGCTTCAACACGATTGATTTTATTTGACGTTTAATATGTATTTATTTAGAGTACTGTCAGATGCAAGATGCATATAACTCCTGGTGGAATTACTTATAGCTGTGAAATTGTCATCCAAAACTGTTGATGTACGGCCTGCTTGATTCATGACATTTTTATTGCGTCAAGAGAGTTTACTCAATTTTAACATAGATGGCAGTCAAATCATTACCGATCATGATGACTTGACATGTCGTTTTGACAAACACATGCTGCGTCATCGACATAACCTCAAATTGAACCATGTCATCATGTCGAAGTCGAGACTCACAAAAAAATGCTATACACTACCCTAACTTTTACGAATGACAGAAAAACACAAGAACAAATAAATAACAATAACCCAACAACTAAAAACGTCGCAAAACTACCGAACTGAGCGAAAAGTATTAAAAGAACAGAAAAATCACACGATAAGTACCAGTTAGGCTATCCAGAACACGTGACCACGGCTCTTTAAAAATGGCCGGCTGTAGGCACACATGAATGGTGTTTGTGTTTGGCACTAGCTTCTACTGCTAATAGTTTTGTTTAGTTGTGATTTGAAATGTTATTATGGCTGTTTTAACTAAAAGTGATTTATTTATTATCATTAGAACGAGTAAACAAAGACACTGCATCGATCTATAGAGACAAAAGGAGAGTGATAAAGTGCATGGATCCTTTTACTTTCACTCCTTGTGAAATGGACATATCTCTAGATCTTTTCACAACAGTAACGGCATTCGACATTATTACATATCTGCTGTTGACTCATAAACAAGAAAGCCAATGAAGGCCTACAAAAGTTTAACAGGCTATAAATATCTTGAAGCTGGATTTGCCCATGATTGTGAAGCAAGAAAAATGGATGAACATACTGTTGTTGTTGCCAAGGTAGGTACTGATTTTTCGTAATTTATGAACTGTTTATTAATGTTTCCAATAAATTTTCAGATGAGGCATTCACAGCGAATGGATATTCCTTTGATGCGACGATGTCTTGTGGCTGCTATGGAAGTGAAGTGTCCATATTCATTAAGGAATATTGATATGGGGCAGTATTCAAATTTAAAAACCTCAACTATAATAAGCGGTGGAATTGCAATTACCCTAAAACGTGACCATGCTTATTATTTCCAAACTCATTTACAAATGAAACTAACTGAATGAAAATACTGCGATTTTGTGATTTGGTCACCCAAAGGATATATGTTCATGAGTAAATTTTCCCAGATGAATAATTCTGGATAGTTGATTTCTCAAAAGCGTACAATTTTCGTAAAGTAGTTGTGCTACCTAAGTTTCATAAAAGGAAGACATTTTTTCAAGTAAAGATGGTGTCTTTGTGAAAAGGTGAGGATGGCCGAGTTGTGCTGCAGTGTGAAAATGATATCTGTGAAATTCTATTGGACCCTATAGGACTGTCCAATGTACCAAAAAACCCCTGGATTGGTTCTCAGTGCATGAAGTTATGACTGTTTCCTCAACACTATTATTTGTAATATATGATTGCCTACACATTTATCTATTTTTATTTTCAAATCTTCATTGGATTGGTCGTTTTTTTGCACACCGAGTGTCAGATATCGCAAAGTAATTTATTTTCACTTGTTACATATTTTTACCTACTAATTTGTTATTTTGTAACATGGAACTATGTGTATTAGGGTATCCTACTTAATAAACATCTATCTATCTAGTCTTTGATTTAATATACCACATTATCAAAATGTAGCTAGCTAGGAATTTTTAAAAACTTCACTAAGTCGCGATCTCCACGGCTTCCACAATTTACAACATAACACTTTGTAGGCATGTTTTTTATTCGGCAAAGTTTCATACAAAAATTTCACTCCAATAGATGAAAATTAACAATAATCAGTCTCGTTCAAACAATAACAAATACAATGTGTGCCTTCAGGCGGCCATCTTGATTTTAGTTTGACAGCATCTTGGATAGCCTAAGGTGCGTTTCAATATTACGTCCGACGTGCGTCCGACGTTTAACTTTTCTTATGAAGCGTTTCGATATTAGAACGTCTTGTCCGAAAACTTCATTCCATCGTTTCAAAATTCTTGAGTGGAACGTCTGACCGTTAACTATTTACCCCACGATTTAGAGAGCGTTTCAAAATTCAATCTGACATATCGCCCGACGAAACAACTATGACGTCATAAATCGTCCGTTACCGGACGACAGACGTTAAATTGAAACGCACCTCTAATATGCAATGTAATTGACATATAACCTCAAAATAATGTTAACGTTCAAAAACTCAAAAAATTTATCTAGTAGGCACTTTGGATTGTTGGAAACTCCACTATATTCGACTTAAGCGTCATCCATTGACGAATGGAACAAACTCTATTGACGCAATTACAGGATCAAGAACTTTAGTTGAAACAAAAGCGAATCAGTAAACGCACCAGGAGTTATATGCATCTTGGTCAGATGCTCAGGCTCCTTGATATGAGTATCATGCTGAATAGTCGGTGACTATTGTGCATCATGTAAATAGTCGCTAATAGAGCGTGTTGATTGGTCCTGTCAAACAGGAAACAAACGTATGATTGTTTGATGACTGATATTTAAAAGACGAAAGAAATAATCACATGAACAGCTTTTCACAATTCTTCATGTGTTGAAAAAAAAAATTTGGGCGTATAAATCAAGTGTACCTTCAAACTACTAACATAAAAGTATCCCAAAGGTGCAGATTAATTTAATCATAGTTCAATTAATTTAATATTTCATTAAGTAGACAAATATTCAATGGTTCCATGTTCAGTACAGAAAAAGAAATAAATAGGGACGAGAAGATGAAAGAAAACTATAGTCAATCGGCAAAAAATACGCTGAATTTATACGCAGAAGGCCATGCATCTGTCTTAGGTCGAATCACTCAAGGTCTGCATCAAGGCCTACTATGCCATAAAAACCACTTTCGCCAAACGTTTTTGTAACGAAGGGTTATCGAGTCTTTGTCAGAATTATAGTGAAACGTCTGTTGATAAACACGTCAAGTTTTAGTACCCTTGTCGGCATGGGAAAGTTTTTTTTTCTAAAATTTTATTAGCTCTAATAAATATGTTTACATCTATGCGATGCATTTATTTGGTGGAAAATTTGTTTGGCCTAATAAAACACCGATAATAAAATCTTTCATTATAGTGCAGGAGCACCAAAGTATGGAAATGAAAGATATAGGTACCGGGGATGTAATTAGATTTATGTATAGGGGTTCAAGTTTTCTTTTCAACAAGTGAAAATAATATTAAGTGAACGAATGTACTTTTTATGGGGTTGGGATAAATAGTATATTTTGTCATGGGGATTATTAGACAATTTCAGTTGGCAAAATATTCATGTGAAGAATTTTTTGAAAGCATATTGACAAAGACATATAGATATATCACCTACCAGAAAATATAATTCACAATAAGTATGGTATCAATGTCATGAAGCATTTTACGGGTGAATTATTGTATGAGAAAGGCTATAGGTATTGTGATGGCACAGGGCACAATTTTAGACCCGCACCATTCTTCATTCTTAATTTGAATTCTTTGGCAATTATGATCATATGCAAATGAATCTGTTAGTGATATATAAAACAATGCATAAGGCGTTATACAGGGTGGGTCACGGTCGATGGTACCTTAGACGTTTACGAAGAACGGGACATAGGATCATTCTGGAAATTTGGTTTCTAAAGTAGTTGCTCTTGGTCTATCGATCTAAAATATTTTCAGCAATGCAGCGTTGCCGCTTATACCAGAAAGTAGAAGAATCTTTGTTATTACAAATGGGTCACCCTGTATATTACAGCATTTTTGAACTTGTCATTCTTTTCTGATTATTTCTGGCTCATACTCCCCTATACCTATCTCTTACGGTTTTTGAGATATTGGTTATTTTCCATATTTTTTATGCAAAACATAGCTTGAATTGAATGTTTATTTCTGCGGTATTTGGATTCTTAGGAAATTGAAATTTTGTGTTTAGTTCATCAAGATCATGTACATTGATTCTGTATAGAGAAGTTTGGTCTGCGTTATACAGGGTCGTTCAAAATTCATGATCTTACTGCTAGATACAGAAAGGGTTGAAAGTGCGTTTTTTTAAATGGAACATCCTGTATATTATGAAATATCCTGAAAGATGACTGAATTCCCTTCGAACTGATATATCATGTTCCTATACCAAAATAGCCAGAATTCCGAGATAATAGCAATTTTCACTTGTAATCTCCCAAGTGCTTGAATTATTGCCGGAAATTTTTCGAGTACATATTTTCAACATATTTTCAAAGAAAATTCATGTAAGTACGAGATAAATTTACGGCAATTAATTCAAGCACGAGGGGGATTCGGTAAGAAAATTTCACACCGAGAAATGAAAATCATCCAGCAATTCATAAGAAATAACTAACGATGGTTTCACCTGAACTATTTATAAACACTGAAATATTGATATGTAAAATACTTGACAAAATTTTCACCAATAAATGTGTTTAAATTTGGAACAAAAAAAATAAAAAAGTTATGTTCCTATCGTGTATTGAACCATCGACCTAGCGACTCATAGGCCGCAATAATCGTGGAGAAAATATTTTGAGACACATTCCAAATATCTAGTAAATACATAATTATCTCCTTTCATATGAAAACTAGACCTCCATTTGTACATTAAAGCAAAATATCAACTTGTCACATGTCAAACATTTATTGATGAAAATGTTGTTAAGTATTTTACATATCAATATTTCAGTGGTTATGAATAGTTCAGGTGAAACCATCGTTAGTTATTTCTTATGAGTTGTTGGATGATTTTCATTTCTCGGTGTAAAATTTTCTTACCGAATCCCCCTCGTGCTTGAATCAATTGCCGTAAATTTATCTCGTTCATGAATTTTCTAGAAAATTCATGTACTCGAAATATTTCCGGCAATAATTCAAGCACTTGGGAGATTACAAGTGAAAATTGCTATTCTCGGAATTCTGGCTATTTAGGTATAGGAACAGGATATATCAATTTGAAGGGAATTTAGTCATCTTTCAGGATATTTCATAATATACAGGATGTTCCATTTAAAAAAAACGCACTTTCAACCCTTTTCGTATGTAGCAGTAAGATCATGAATTTTGAACGACCCTGTATAACGCAGAACAAACTTCTCTATACAGAATCAATGTACATGATCCTGATGAACTAAACAAAAAATTGCAACTACCTAATAATTCAAATACCGCTGAAATAAACATTCAATTCGAGCTATGTTTTGGATAAAAAATATGGAAAATAACCAATATCTCAAAAACCGTTAGAGATAGGTATAGGGGAGTATGAGACAGAAATAATCAGAAAGGAATGACAAGTTCAAAAATGCGGTAATATACAGGGTGACCCATTTGAAATGACAAAGATGCTGCTACTTTCTGGTATAAGCGGCAACGCTGCATTGCTGAAAATATTTTATATCGATAGACCAAGAGCAACTACTTGAGAAACCAAATTTTCAGAATGATCATATGTCCTGTTCTCCGTAAACGTCTATGGTACCATCGACCGTGACCCACCCTGTAGGTCATGTGATATGAGAATAGATTAACAATATTTCTATTTACACATGGTTCTGTTAAATAAGATCGATATATATTTCAACAACTACTTGCGATCTAGTTTTTTGTTGGGGGTTATTTTTTCACCCACTCAGCTTGCCATTACTTTAACAATTTATATATTTTACCATTGTGGTATAATTGCTTCTTGATTAAAATATGTTACCTATATCTCTTCAGTAGTTTTCACCCTCAACTTTCATTCTCAAGCATATAATTCCAAGTTGTTATACATATAACACTCATTTCTTAATTTTACTCAAGTTGCAGGTTTCACTAACATATGTTACTACTAACTGAAAAACTTTTTTTTGATATCGCTCTTTAGTTATTTTCGGCAGTAAATTAACACTTTCTGCACATGATTCTTCCAATATTTCTAAATAAATTTGATTTTGTTCCTCAATTTCATCAATTTCATCCATGGTCGTTGTTAAAGCGAACTCGCGAAAACAAAAAACTGACGTTGTTTATTATATTGTTGTGATGATAAGCTGTTCCATGACAACACGATGTTGGGATTTTTCTTCTTCTTTCAGTGAGATTACGAAAAGTGTTGAACGACACACGGCCGATACGCAAATAACGGCCTTGTAACGTTAATAACTATTTCCCCATGTTATGTTATGTTATGTATCATCGTTGTTTTTGAAACAACTGATGTAATCCGTTTTTCCCCATACCCATTCTCGGGGGCAACATTTCATGGTTTCACTGTATTTATTTTCCTTTTTCTCTATCAATACTGTTGTCAAACAATGGTTTCAGCAGTGTCAGTAAAACATTCACCATAATTCACTCTTCCTTCAAAATATCCACCCTATAGCATGCAACTTTAATGCTTTGAAGCATTCATGAGCGTCAGACGAGCTTTCCAGTTATCACGTTATTCTCCCGTCTCTTCTGAATTCCTTGCTTTTCTTTGCACACTTTATAGTCCGTCTCTTACGGTTGCTAGAACAATTATAAAAGTAATTAAAGTTTATTCCATAAAACGGAGTTATATAAGGAAAGTTCCTTCGCTTCTCATATCAAACATCTGAGTAGCATGAAGCTTCTGAAGATGGCTGTTCGTTATTTATTGCAGAAATAAAGGATTTTGTCCGGTTTGTTTTAAAAAGTTTTTCAGAATGTATCAGTATGGAATCACGGAGCATAAAATAACCAATTTTTAATTGAAATCCACATGAATATTCCGTTTGTAATTTATATTCATTGAATTATGATAATAAGTTGTTGAGTAATTTTGCAGCCAACGATAACAACGATAACACAGTGCCTGAATATTCCTATTTTTCAACAAGTACACTATCTAAAATGGGTTGGGGCAATTTTGTAATTATTGAAAATTGCTGAAACTGAAAATTACACATACCAAATTTCGTATTTCCATAACTAAAGCAACAAGAAATTCAAACTGTAGAAAAACAAAGTTAATTATTTAGATTACTTTATTCGGTATTTTTTGGTTATTCCTCATTCTAAACCTATTCTGGATTGAGGACAAATAGTATGAAAGTTTTACTGTCATGGCAAACAATATTTGTCGTGATATTAGCCAGGGAAGTAGCTGCTTTCTGTAAGATTTTTGCCTCATATTTTCCACTTTGTGGAAATATTTAGACTTTGTCGATTTTATTCTTATCATTTATTTGTAGGTACTCTCCCTCAAAACATTCGAATTTGTTCGAATTTTTCACTACCTTATAATGTTTATATCTCTTGCAGTTTGAATCCCAGAAGGTTCGGGTCTCAGATTGTTGACTAAATTAGCTAGATTTTTTTCGTCTAACTGTGAATAGAGGCCTAATGACTTGGCATTTTCATGTCCAGTCATTTTGATGAGCTATTCTTCCGGGACACCTGACTTAGCAAGATTTGAAACAGCACTTGATCGTTTTGAGTGATTCGTGATTTTGTTTGTAACAGTATCAAGTCCTATTGTTTCCACATATTGTCTGGTCCATTTTCCAATCGCATTCATCCCAATACGCATATTTTTGTACCATCTAGAATTGGATATATTCCAGTAAGGATTTGTAGTCAGAAATAGACGATCTGACGTAATTCTACTAAATAGGTTAACATTATTATGATAATTCACTAACGATTGCTTGTCTGATAATTTTTGAGCTCCACTCTGGCATGTTTTGGAAAAATTGGGGTTACCATTCGACTTTTTCTCCTCTTTTAAAAAGTGAACTTGGCATCGTGCTGCTTCTCCCCCTCTCTAGGCTAGTTCGAATGCCATTATATGATAAAGCTATTTTTGAAGTCATTCTGGACAATCTTCGTTCCACATATTCATTATTCCTTATATTTCTTCCTTACATAGAGCAGTCAACTGTGCTTTCTCTTGCTAGGAATAGATTGAAGCTGCTTTCATTTCGCATTTTTTGCATCCCTTGCAGAAGTTTTGCAGTAACATTCCAGAGTCTGTATAACGCATCCTTTATAATCTTTACCATCAGCTCTCTTCATATTGAAAGCCCAATCTTTCTTGACTAATCCCAGCTCTTGATTTGAAGTAGTTTCTATAAGTTCATAGTGTTTCTCTTTTAAAAATATTTTTAGCTGTTACCAAATTGACTTTCGGTTAGTTACTGTACTTTTCGGAATAATATTCTGTACAGTTTTTTTGATATTTTCTAAAGATTCTTGACCAAATACTTCCATTTTCAAACGAAGTTGTATTGAGGGTGGATTTAGTCAACTTTAGCAGAAGCATTATCATAAAAATAATGGAATAAAGGGTTATGCATAAACTTAACATTTGATATAACAGATTCAACTTTCGCTCTCAACATATTTTTAAGCACAATTTTAAAATGATGTTGACTAAATGCACCTTAGGAAAACTCGAAAATAATCTGACAGTGACAGTTGTAAAATTATAGAATTGTGAATGCTAGCATTCACGGTATAGTTGACCAAAAGCAAGGTGCATATTTCTCACTTATTGGGAAACTAGGTAGCTTTTCATCATTGAAAATGACTGTTAAATGGTCTATTTTAAGAAATTGAAGAAATCCCATTGCGTTTGCTCGAGAGTTGATTTGGGTAAGGTAAGGAGGTAAGGATGTACGATTTTTTTTTGCTCGAGTGGTATTAGTTAAAATTATACAACGAAACTTGATGAAACTTGATTTATTCTTTTTTGACGATTGTACTAGTAAATAAATGCTGTCGGACCAAAATGATCCCAAGTAGGGGACTTGCGAGATGTTTAAATGAAAAGACAAGCTGTATCCGCAAACTGAATTGAAAATGCGTAAATTGCGTCTGATAGCTTTTATTTGCTAGTCTTTTTTCTGATCAAAAATTCATTACTAACATTGATTTTGAAGTTACGATGCAGGCATAATGAAAAATAGCGTATGATACTCCTGTACAAGTGCCTTTAAAACACTTGCAACATTCAATGGCTGATGCATTAAAGGTTAACTAAATTTTATTTCAAATAATTTCGACAGATGCTTTCATTACAACAAAATAATCATCAGACCTTTTCTGATTTAAATAGCGAATATTTCTTTTTTATTACCTAAACAGTATTTGTTAATTTTTCAAGTGTGTTTTACTTTTTTATCATATCATTAAAAAGTTACTTTCTCTAGATAGCTATATTATTGAAAATATTTTTCTGTCTAAGGTTCAGTATAAGTAATTTTCTATTTTGAAAACCACTAAATTATTAAATTTGTAAGTTTAATAACCATATCTATTGCAACTTATAATACGCTTTTTAAATTGAACTTCAATAATTCTTTCAATATTTCTCAATCAATTTATATTCAACAGTAATTGTAGTCACTGTGTCATCTTCATTCATTTTCTAATTTGTCAACTGTGTGTAGTACATTTTTAATATTATGTTACTAACCACATGTGAGTTTATAACTATTAATTCTTATTTTCCTGGTGTTATCATATTTTTAACTGAAGAATTCACTTACTTGTTTACTCACTTGTGCTGATTCAATTTTCATATTTGCTTCGTTGGATAATAATAATTATTGTATTGTGCTATGGGTTTATTCCAGTTGGAAATAAAGACCCTAATATTACTAAAAGCAATTACTTTAACTAACGAAAATTATATTATTCATTTTGAAAATACGGTTAAATTTGTGCCTGATTATGACATAGCATTAATTAAAAATCTGATAATAGGTACTCATTATAAATCCATCTGAAGTAACAATGAGTATGAATTATTCAATAGGATACCGAACAATTTCACACCTATCCGCGTGAAATTAATTATCGAGGAAGTTAATGATGCTTTAATAACCAAATTTTCAGTGATCACAAAACAGGTCTCAGCTTAAATTAAGAAAATCCAATTATTAACTACTGTTTCTGTACAACTTTCAAAAAAACATTTTTGTATCTGTATATTGAAGCGCAAATGTTTTTCTTTTTTCGCCGTGAAAAAGGGGCCACTGCCAAAATTATTTACAAAAAATAATTAACATTAGTTTTTGAAAGTTGTTTTCAACTGAGTTAATTAATCATTAATTATTTATTATTACTTGGGAAAGCCACAATGATGATCATGATCAAGATCCGTCCTATTTAAGATGAATAAGACGTTGAAACACAATCAAATAAAATAAAGTGTTTTGTGTTAGAAATTGTCTCAGAGCCTTTTTGTTTGATGATATCATGTTGAAAATCAAAATATTCATCTAAGTAAAGAAATTCAGAAGACGTGGTTAATTAACTTGGATGATGAGACCTGGCTGGGTTGGTAGTTTCCTTCATAATTTTAAAAAATTGAAGATTGAAACATGGTGGTAAGTTTTTTTAAAGATTTTTCATATACTTAATTTTTATATAGGTATGTCAATTTTGACAGATTTTATGACATGAAAACTGTGACTTTTTAACAAAAAAAAACATACACTAAGGCAGGTATTACTATTGTTTTATAAGGAAATTAAGAAAACAGTTCTGATCCTTCGCAAAATACAAATTTCATCATTACAATTCTTACAGAAAATTCGCGATTTGCCCTTACACTGACACCATCAACAATCATCATCCAAAAGTTTCTGTCTCCATTTTTTGTAACGTATCTTCAACAATGTAATTATCGTAATCGTTGGTGAAATCTGACAGGTCCGCAACTATATTGTCATCGACATCATCATCATTATCTGACATTTCTAGAATTATTGAATGATCGTCGTTCATGAGGTAGTTTAGAAATTGTTCTACAGTAGGAGGTTATATCCAATGTTTTTTTTACTCTACCATTTTACTTGTCTAATAAAAAACAAGAATTGTTCAAATTATGAGTTCGTCACATTGTCCATTTCAATGGACATCAGTTTAGGCAGAAGCGCTCATATGCTTCTTCATAAAAATTACAAAAAAACAGACTCAAAAAGCACATCTACTTACCAATCGAATAAAAATACACAACAAAATTAGTTTCTGTACACAATTTTTATTATTTCTTTCGCACTTGAGAATATCCTCGGCAGAGCACACACAGCACACTGCTCATCAGAAAAAATCTATCTCATAAACTATACAACAGATGCCGCTACAGTGGTCTATTCGTTAACTTTATATATGTTCCACCCAGAAACACTGTGCTTTGTGTAGGTAATATTTGCAAAACAAAACTTATCAAGTTGTGTAGCAAATCGGTGTCCATTGTGATGGACAGGATGACTGAGAGGGTTAAAAAAATTGTAATTCACGTCAACCGATTGCACCCCTACGCGCAACCCTCAGAAGTTTTCGAAAGACTTGTGTGAGCTAAGGAAGACGCAGCCCTTCCCTTTCAACGTGTGACGCCATGCACGAGACCGATGATCACACGGGGATTTGAACCCTCGACGCCACGCTTTAGAGGCGAATGCTCTGACAGCACGGCCACCACGGCCCATTAAAATCAACTTATTTATAATAATTTATCTTTCGATAACTATTGGTGACCCACATTCGTGAAAGAATTCTGCGAACGCCCTGTACAGTACCTACGTGGGAAAGCTTTCACGCCCACCGGGTACGCTTATCGCTTATGCTCCATAAATTGTCTTATCATCCCCCGTTTTATCGGCCAGAATTCAATGTCACGCCTCAATTATGCCCACAACGCGACATGGTATTTTAATTGAAAAACAGGAAACCCGTATTCATGCCGTATACGATCTAACCCTTTATTTTATATCCGCCAGCGCTCTCGACCATGTTGGCATCAGATGTACGGACGATAAGGGATGAGGGATGACTATTTATAAACCGAACGGGGGATCTGTTCTGCTGGTGGATTTATTTAAGCTGGGGATCGACAATGGTGGATGGGAGATTGCTGGATGCCAACTTGAACTCGAGCCACACCTAAAAATAATCTGTGACAAATCGTCTGGTGTTTTGATAGAAGCTGGTTGCATCTGTTCCCATTTTCTGGCGTTTCATCGACAAACGAAAACAACCCCTAGGAAGAAAATTAAGTAGAGTAGACATAGAGAATACTTGCAATAAGTTCATTTTTTTAATACAAAGATATTTTGGAAAAAAGCTGGAAATAATCGATTTTATTTTCCGACTGGTAAAATTCGAATCCCAAATTTCATAGGGTGATCCGCTATTGAGTAAAAATTGCTTTGCTGATATTTTTCAATGGGATACCTAGTAAATTTCATTTTATTACCTTATTCTTGATAGGAAACCTTCCTACCTACACCGTAAATATGCGTATCGTTCAGATGTATGGAGTTTATTTACTGTTCCTCCTCTCACGACCAAGTCTTTCAGAAGTTCGTTCACAAACCAAATTTACTTTCATTATAATGCAATTCCACCCGAGTTTAATGTTTATAATATTTATAAATTTAAAAGAACACTTAAAAAATTTATTGGGCAATCAAATTTAGCAGTAACACAAAATATCTACCTGCTCATATCTCACTTATAATAGTAAATGCGTGAGTTTGCTTCTAGCTTCGTATAACATTGTATATCTTTATAATGCATGGCATCGCACGTTAAAAGGTAAGGGCTGCGTCTTCCCTAGCTCACACAAGTCTCTCCAAGACTTCCAAGGGACGGTAATAACAATAATAACAATAATAAAATGTCTCGCTTCACATATCTTCTCTGATAGAATCAACTGTCAATTTTTCAATACTCAATTATATCTAATATTGTACGATGATACATTTATATTTTCATTATCAATTGTTTTCTCTTGTTTTGCAAATAGTTATTGATTTATTCAATTTTATGTTTCATCAATTAATATTGAAGAATTACACGAGATATGTTTTGGGTTAAGCGGAAGAATATTTTTTGTTGTGCAGTAATGTATTTTTTTATGATAAATAAAGAGGAAATAAAATCTTCCAATTTACACAAAAAATATATACTTGTAACGTGTTTACAATTGTTTCGACACACGGTGTCATCATCTGAGCGAGTTATCAACTTTTTTTATTGAAAATATTAAAGGCATTTATTATTACTATTATTATATTTTGTTAAGGGATCATCAGTACTAATCCAGTGATATCTACTTCGACTTTGTCGATTTTATTCTTATCAGTGATACCTAGTTTGATGGGATTTCATCGAACAGTTGAGAAGATATAGGACATAAATTTTTTACTTTCCGAATCCTGTATGTCTTTTTTATTATTTTATCAATAAACATCATAGACCCAATACAAACATTACTAAATATCGGCGTAATATTTATTGAAATTATATCATTGTTAAGGTATAAATTAATATTTATATTTATTTTATAGACAAGAAGAATTTTTTTTATGACAATCGAGTATATTTGTTATTATTGTTACTGATTATTAAAACTAAAACTGAACAGAAAGTACTATAACTGATTATAAAATTATTGAAATATGTATACTATGGTACAATGCAATAGTTTAAAAAAAATTAATAGCAATTGTATAAACATGTTACAAAAGAGATGAGTAGGCTCAGGCATATACATAAGAAATGCGATGAAGTTTTTAGTCATATCTCTCATAACTGAATTTGTAATGACGTATCTCAACCGAATATGGAAAAATACACTGGGTTTCCCCTTAAAAATGATCACCAATTTGATTTTTACTTCATGATAAAAAAAAATTATGAGGCGATGCTGAAAAAATGGTGGAGTGGCACATGATTGGTTTTCTTCATACCTGTACATTAAACTGACATAATTTGTATTGAAGACGGTATTACACAAGGCTCAGTATTAGGTCCAACCCCATTTCGTCTTTACATTAACGTCATGCTTTATTTAAAAAAATTTCATGTTATTTAACAGCATCATATGTAGACAATACTAATATTTTGATAACAGTCAAAACGTCTGAGGACACTATACCTATTGGGAAAACTATATATTGCATTCCGAACACTGAAAAAAAACTTTCATAGAGCACATATGCTGAACATTTACTACGCAATCATCTACTCAACGATATGCTAAAATATTGTAGTATGGGTACGTGCCAATGACTTTTTTAGAGTGTCAGTAATACAAAAACGATTCATCCGGTTGATATTTGATCTCGTTTACAATGAGTCATGCAGATAATCTTTTGCACGTAATAAAATAATGACATGCACTTGTATTTACCTGTACAAATTACTGACGCACACCTTTCATAACCTTTCCAAATTCAAGAAAAACAAAGATGTTCACGATTACCCAACAAGGAGAAAAAATGATATACTTTTCCAGAAATCCAATAAAATGCACTTCAGAAAGTCTCCCGCATACGCTGGATCTCTCTTCTTCAATATGCTACTGCCACAAATGAAGAATATTTCATGCAAAAGAAAATTCAAAAGTGAACAAAAAATTATCTCCAAGAAAATTCGTTTTGTTCGCTAGATGAATTCACTCAGTCTATTGAATCAGTGCGCTGACACGTTCTTGACTCTACTTTGGTTTAGTATTTTTATTTCTACTGTCACTTTTTATATATACTTTCTTTGTAGTTTTTGTGTAATTTTTATGTATACACCTCTTTGTAATTTTAAGTACCACTGTTTTTATAACGAACAGTCGTTACCGACCGATGATGAACCCTTTACTCCCATAAACACCTACTGCGTAGGCTTATTATGGCAAGTACCTGTCAGAAAACAACTACTCCCCTGGCTAAGACCACGACGGGTATTGAATTAAATCTAACAGCTACTTGTGCAACGTTCCTCAAAGCATCAGAGGACGCAATTGCAAGTGCCCTCTATGACCAACCAGCAGAATTATGTTTTGATTTGGACAGTGTGACCACCTGCAGACTAGTTTCGAGGTTGTTGCCTCTCATCAGTGCAAGGGCAGGTCAACACAGACAGCACTGAAGCCATCTGTTCCCCGTCCAAACCAATACACACTCCGCTGATTAGTCAATTCTGGTTCGCGAGATGGAAGCAGTTTCTAGGCCCCTCCACCTAGTGAGCAGAGGAAGAACACTCCGAATCTCCGGGTTGAGAGATTTAATCGAAGAAAACAGAAATCTTTGGGAGATCGTTTGCTAACGAACAGTCGTTACCGACCGATGATGAACCCTTTACTCCCATAAACACCTACTGCGTAGGCTTATTATGGCAAGTACCTGTCAGAAAACAACTACTCCCCTGGCTAAGACCACGACGGGTATTGAATTAAATCTAACAGCTTCTTGTGCAACGTTCCTCAAAGCATCAGAGGACGCCATTGCAAGTGCCTTCTATGACCAACCAGCAGAATTATGTTTTGATTTGGACAGGGTGACCACCTGCAGACTAGTTTCGAGGTTGTTGCCTCTCATCAGTGCAAGTACTGTTTTTATGTTTTTATGTCTCAGAAATCGTCGCAATTTGTGTATGTCCCAATCGTATTATTTATTTATTTATGTACATTTGTATTTATATTTACATCTATATTTATACTGACCTATCCTATGTCATGCTAATGATCTCTAAGGATTAATAAACATCTATCTAATAGATATACGAAAGAGGCCTATAAAAAAGTATGTGACTGGGTAAAAAACAACTGATCCAAGCATATTCAGGTGACATGTGGTAGATTAGAAAGAACATGTTATGCACTGAAAACAACATCCAAATCGTGTAGTTTAATACTCTTGAGACAGTTATATTTTGGATCATTTGAAGCCAAAAGTATGTTTATTCTTCAAAAGCGTGTTATGCGAATTCTGGGTAACTTAAAATATATTGAATCTTACAGGGAAGCTTTCAAATCATTGATTATGTTGACTATGATATCTTTTTACATTTGTGAGTTACTGTCTTTTGATTAAAAAAACATAGACACGATTCTTGAAAACCGAACTCAACATTAGTATAACGTTCGATGTAAAAGTAGACTGTTCTCTGTGAAACATAACAAAATGCCTGTCAACCTGTCAACACACTCTTTCATGAAAAACGTTGAGTATAGTTGTTAAGTTATGGATGACTTTTTTTGACAATATAATTTTTTTATTTTGTTTCTGATGTTATCGTTGTATGTGGTTTCATTACCTTGTTAATGTTAGGTAACTTTGAAATTTTATAATTTTATCACTTTCTTAACAATATTCAATTTTTTTTGCCACACAATATCCCAATACGTTTTTTGGTTGTAGTTGTATTTTTCATGTTACTTCTTTATATGTTTGTATTTGTGCGTGCTTATTAATATATATTCGCAATCATTTTGTTTTTCGACAATATTTCTGAAACGTTCTTTAATATTAAGTATATTTTTACAATAGTTTCTGAAATCAATGAACATCATTATTATTAGTATTATTATTATTATTCCATACTTAAAATTATCACACACCTTTCATTAGTAGTTGAATGTTAGTCTCCCGGCTACTTGAAATGTCAAGCATTTTACTATGGAATGGTCATCCATATCACCTGATTTAATACATATTGACTTCTTCTCATTGAGCCATTTATTACCATAGTTATTCACAAATAATCACGGAGATTTCTAGTCCCCTGTAGTTGCATTTCATGAAGTTTTCTGAACATTCTTGATCCCTTTTATACATAATTCAAAACAAACATTTTCCGACTAATTCAGCCCCTTCTATAAATCTGACCAACGCGGGGCTGAAATGTCACTTTCAATTAAAATACTGCCCGGCAGAACAAACATGGAGGATTAGACCGTTCTCCAAACGTGAATTATAACCGAAATGTACAAGCCAAAGCGGGATCAGTATAAATTCTAGCTGGGATTCGTCGGTCGCATGTGGGGATCTGTTTTACCGACGATAGCCGCTCTCATGGCAGCGGTTTAATGAGTTTGGACCGTCGCAGAAAGCAATTAAGACAAAAGCACCGCTCAACAGAAGGATGGAGAGGATTATCAAAGAAAATTAGTCCAGGAGGCATCCACCTCAATTTTTTTATGAGATCCTCTTCGAATTGCCCTACTGATGATATAAATGCATGTTGGCATGGGGCAACCCCGTGCCATATTGTTTAAACCGAAATTGTTTAAACAATTGCAAGGAATTGTTAGTTTTCAACCGAACAAATTTTTTTTATATTCTTTATTGAAATACAAATAAAAAAAGCACTATGAATTTTCACGATGAAGTTAATATTTTTAAAGATATGAATTTTTAAAGGTTCGAAAAATTTCAAATTTGGGTATTTTCGACCCATGAAAACTATATTAAAAAAATGAATAAAACATAATTTTTTTTATTGTTTATACAATAGTTAATAATATTGTGAATAGAGATTTTAAAAGATTTCATTGTTTATACCTGTTTTAAATTGTTAATTTCTCGCGCTCATAATTATGCGTCGCTTACCTTTAAGTATCGCCGTCTCTCTCTGCATCGGCCTCTCTGTGTCTTGAATCATTATTTATCATTTGTCTTAAAAACTATCAACTTTATCAAGATTGTTAAAGAAAGGAATGTTATTAATAATTAAATTGCCTACAGTTTGTTTTTTACAAATACAATTATTTTTTTTACAAATGTTTCTCAAATTATCTATACCGAACATTTATCATTTATAAAATTTTGTTTCATGAAAATTTGCTTATTAATAAAATTTCTAAATAGAACGGAAACGTAAAATGTTTGTAATAAATAGAGAGATAGAGAGAGAATATACTTTATTGTCATATAAGAATGATCTTGTTGACAAAGTTTCACTTAACCTAAGCTAAGAAAAATAAAAATCACTTTGTACATATATATCTAAAAATATATAAATGGTCCAAAATACATTTAAAGTAATGGAGTTTGGATTGAAGTTAGTTTATATGTATAAAAACATATAAGTCGTACAAAATACAAATAAAACAAAAAAGTTAAGTCGTAGGTATAAAATACATTCGAAAGAAAATTTAAAATCACGTACAGTATATTTTAAAAATTATCATTAAAAAATTCTTCTATATTATAATAAGGTCTATCACGTAGAAAACATTTCACAGCCTTCCTAATGCATTGTGAAGATTTTATTTCTTTTATATCATTTGGCAGATGGTTGAACATTTTAAGACCATTATAAACAATGGAATCCTTTATGACAGATGTCATTGGTATTGGCAACTTAATGGGATTGCCTTGTCACATAATAGTATGGAGAAGATTGGAATTGAGTCAAATGTTTTTTGATTTTAAATACACTGTTTCCATTATAAAGATAGAAATCACTGTTAGAATTCCATGAGCAGTGAAAAGGAGTCTACAAGAGTATCTACGCTTCGAATGGCACATATATCTTATGGCTCGTTTTTGCAAAATTAAAACATTTTGTAGTAGATATTCACTACATACGCCCCAAAATGGAATTCCATATCTCAGGTGGGATTCCACCAGAGAAAAATAAACAGTCTTGGCTGCTGATAAACTCAGCTCATTTGCTACTATGTTAGCGAAACATGTGCTTAATACAGTTTGTGAAGATCGAATAGGTTTGTACAATATATCCTAAACTCATCATGGTAGTCACATTAAAGTTTGACAGACCAGTGAATTATGATCATCACTCACTAGTGATTTATGGGTATAAAAATGCTTAAGGAAACATATACAGTGCGGCTTTTTTTAGTCCCCCCCCTGTTAACTTTTGAACGGTTCGACGTACAAACATGAATAAAAAACCGTTTGGAGGGTTTCACCGATACTACTTTTTGAAACAAAAAATATGGTGATTGCTCGATAGGGGGCGCGGGGGGCACATCAATTCAAAATTTTTAAATGGCATGGAGGGTCGAGTGTCACATCGTTGAAACGAGAATTCTTTTCTCTTTACAACCATCTGATTATTTTTGAATTTCGTTATTATTTTTTTTGCAATTCAAATTCGAAATATCAAATATAAATACGGATCTGAAACGGTTTGTTGTGGAATAATGAAACCAAAAACATTGCGAAGGGTATTACCGATACTACTTTTTGAGAGAAGAAATATTGCAATTACACTGCAGATGGAGCTGGGGGCACATCAACTAGAAAATTTCGATAGGCATAAAAATCGAAATTGGGAAAAAAATCCTAAACTAAATTCAAAAATATTTAGATGGTTGTAAAGAGAATTGAATTCTCTTTTCAACGATGTGGCACTCGACCCCCCATGCCATTTAAAAATTTTGAGTTGATGTGTCTCCTCGCGCCCTCTGTGGAGCAATCACCATATTTTTTGTTTCAAAAAGTAGTATTAGTGAAACCCTCCAAACAGCTTTTTTTTCATGTTTGTACGTCGAACCGTTCAAAAGTTAAGAGGGGGGGGGGGCTAAAAAAAGCCGCACTGTATACATTATGAATATTTTATAGAATGGACATGGAAACTTCAACAGCTTCCTCAATTATCTATCTTTAGTATGACATAATACGAAATATGAGGTCAATTTAGCGTGGTTGGAATAAAATGATATTACCTTTTCTCTGCCGAAACCACGGATGTGCCTTGACAACACCAACGAATATCTATCTACCAAACCCAATTTCGTCAGAAGTTGCTTCATACCGCTAACGTCAATATTTCATTGTCACCTCGAATTAACGATTTGAAAAAGAACCGTACATTTGACCTGAAACCTTATCTGCTTATCTCTGTATCACAGTTTTAATCCATCGTAAAATACCACGAAACCTAATCTGATAAAATGTTACATCGAGGAATGGGAAAGGTCTCCAAAAATGTCACCGCACATTTAAATAACCTCAATTTATTGCTGACAAAAGGCGACGCCCTGTGAATCTATTCGCCTTTCTGAAATTCTTACCTAAAAAAGGGATTACGAGAAAAAATGAGCTGTCAACAGGACCTTTGTGATGTCTATATCACTATATCATTGGTAAAAGTAAGGTTTGTTCAAGGTATTATAAGGGACTGTTTCAAGATGGCCAGGTTACTGGACTTGAATCAGTTCCCACGACTATGAAATATCTACTCGTGTGAAGTTGGCACCGACTTTTCGCAAAAACACATTTTTTTTAGTTTTAGGTAGATTTGAAAGAGTTTTTGAGTTCCTGATTCAACAAGTTTTGAATAGTTCCAGCAAGTTGTGGATTTTAATAAGAAAAACAACTTAGTGGCGCTAACTATACACGCTGTGCCATCTTTTTCGGAAAACGTTGTTTCTAGTAGTATTTTTCGATACAAATCGAAGGGTTCTGAAGTTCTTGTTCGTTCTTGATAATAGTTCTACAGAAATAAAAGAGTTATCCAAAAAAAAAATTTGACTTTCGAAAACCATCCTTTTGAAAGAAATAAATAACAGAAAGTTCTGAGTAGCAGCGGCAAGTTTTAAGAAACATGTTAATCGAGTTTTATTACTACTCAGAACTTCCATCAGAACTGTTCTGAGATTCCTTTCTGTCTTTATTTTATTTCTTTTTCGAATAGGACAGCTAATAAATTGAAAAGTTTAGCTTATTCGATAAAATTCAATCAATATATTTTGTAGAACTCACCGAGTGCTACTCAGAACTCCTATCAGAACTGCGACGAGATTCCTTCATTTGTCTCAATTAGAAATGATGTGTTTCGAAGTTTAAACCTTATTATAGCTAATCAATGAAAATGTTTTTGTATTTGGGTCAAACTCAATGAACATATTTTTTCAAACAAGACGATTGCTACTCAGAACCCACACCAGCACTGTGCTGAGATTCCTATCTGTCGGTTTTTCGAATTGAATTGAAAAGTTTTGTTTTTTCGATAAAACTCAACATATTTTTTCAGCAAACACCCGGGAAGTGTTTACTTCCCGGACGATTTTTCTTTGGGAAGGTAGCTCTTACTTACTTCCCGGACTAGGCCGGGAAGTGCTCGAATTTTAATATAAATATTAATATAAATAAGAATTAGAACGTTTCTGTTGGTACCCATCTTCTGTTTGAGTTTCAATAACAAATAAGAACTAAAATGTTCGAAATATTCAAATTTGGAATCACAGCCAGGGTAGTTCACTTTTGATCAAAATTCTATTTTTTGTTCCCCCCTGTAACCGTTTGAAAATTTAGAATTTTGATAACTCGAAAACAAGTATTCTGTAATGCACCAATTATTATGAGGAATAAAATTTTCTGACATATCGATAATAAAATAGTTTCCATATGGTGCAAATTTTTGAAACTCACTGTATATAGTCATGACACCTTTTGATAGGCAACCTATTGTAGGCGTATTCATCTATTTATGTATATTCATGTTTCATCAGGATAACAAACAGATGGGTGAAGGTCGACCTCTCTTCGTCCTTAAACTAAATGCGTCTCATTGATTTGTTATTCTACATGGTTGCCGAAAAAATAGTGTACGCTACAAGTTCTAAAACCGTTTTTTTGGACTCGCAGACTTCCAGGACTTGCTAACGCTCGTCCTAGAATTTGGTTTACTCGTCCAAAAAACATTATTTTCTGGACTAGTTACGTAAATTATTATTGAGGAACTCGCCGAGTACTACTCAGAATTCTGTCTTCATTCGACATATGGGTTTTTCAAATTTCGAACCTTGTGATAGCTAATGAATTGAAAAGTTTTGCTTTCTCGAGAAAACTTGATGAAACTATTTTGTAAAACTCGTCGAGTGCTACTCAGAACTCCCACCAGAACTGCGATGAGATTCCTTCATTTGTCTCAATTCGAAATTGAAAAGTTTATATTCCGAACTTTCATCAGAACTGTGCTGAGATTTCTTTCTGTCTTCATTCGAAATTTCGTTTTTTTTTTTTAATTTCGCACCATTCGATAGCTACAATAAGTTGAACGGTTTTGCATTTTCGATAAAACTCGACTAACATGCTTTCTAAAATTCTCCGAGTGCTACTCAGAACTATCATCAGAACTCAAATGTCTCTCATTTCTTTCTTTCAAACGGATGGTTTTGGAAAATAGAAATTTCTTTTCAATAACTTTTTTATTTCTGCAGTACTATTTTCAAAAACGATCAAGAACTGCAGAACTCTTCCATATTCATCGAAAAATACCATCAGAACCAAATTTTTCGAAAAAGACGGCGCCGCGTGAAGTTAGCGCCTCCAATATGTTTTTCTTATTAAAATCCACAATTTGCTGGAACTATTCAAAATTTGTCCAGAACTCTTTCAAATCTACCCAAAACTCCAAAAAAAATGTGTTTTTGCAAAAAGTCTGCTCCAACTTATTAATTTTTGCATTAAGTGCATAAAATTAGGGTTTTTCATTGAAGAGAGTGTTAATTTTTAGCCGAGACCGCAGTTCGAGGACGAAAATTATCTCGAATGTGCTATGAATTCTCATGAAAACATTAATTTTTAAACGAAATACATACAACATATTTTGAACAACTGTTACTGAGAATTTATATCGTCTAAAATACCCTATAAATATCAGGGTGACTACAAATGAATTTTTTCATAATATATCAAAAGTGTTTAAATAAATAATAAATTTTGTCACCCTGGGACAAATTTCTGAAAAAATGTAATGTGGGCCAACTGAAATGGGAAGGGGCTCGTAAACGTATGTGTAAGTTACTTATGTAAGAAAAGTATCTATTTCAAAATCTGTATTAGAAAATCAATGTGTCCTCCAAAAAAATTCGGTTTTTCACGTCATCATCTTTTATTAAGTCCTTTCGAAAACTTAAATGAACTCAACATTTAACACGTTCAGGCGGGTTTCCCGAAAATTGTCCTTGAATGAATTGTTATATCAATATAGGCCGATCAAAATAATAAATCATTTCTGTTGAGTTTTGATTGACTTCTTGAATTCGAAAATTCTATAGCAAGAATCGAATGAAAGCGATTTATTCATCAAAGATTTTAAAAAATCAACTCATTGTAGAGTGACATTCGTGAAATATTGGTATGGCGTTTTAAAGTGACACAGTCGTTCAAAACGAAATGATCTCTTTGCCCTATACAGGGTGATTCAAAATTCGATGTAAATATTTCAATGGCGTATTGTTGGGATCAAAATAAGATTTTTTCTTCAAATCAACATGTGAATGTTAGGAAAAAAAAAACAAGATCCGAATTCGGAGTTTATCTTTTTGAACATAAAAATTGGGCCAATAAAAGTGTGGACCCCCCTCCATCTCCCCCAAAACTAGGTTTACATAATTTTTCAAGCAAAAACAGAAAGAAGAGTGCCTAAAAAAATAGGGGTATGCCAATTTTCAGAAGATTCGATTCGCTATTATAGTAACAGTTTTAGATAATCTTGTTTGTTTTCCTAACTTACAGGGGCTGTAGCTCAGAGGGGGTGCATTTTAGGACACATGTTGATTTGAAGAAAAAGTCTTATTTTGATCCCAACAATACGCTCATGAAATATTTACTTCGAATTTTGAATCACCATGTATAGAAGCAGTCTCAAAAAAATGTGGTAACTAATACAATGGAAATTATACATAACTAATTTAACGAGGGAACCATTTGCCAACAACTAGTAAAGCCAAGTCCTATCCGAATCTATCAATTTGCTATCATCATTAGTCGTCTTTCCAACGTCGGACGTGTAGGAAATTTGGATGCTAATTCGTATAGGTATAAAAACGCAGTAAAATTTTTGTTGGTAGTTTCATAGTGTCATAAAATCATTGCATGGAATACGGTTTTGCGACTATCATGCCTTGTTATTACAGTAACGTTACACTCTCAGACTCAGGGATAAATATGCATTTTTTGCCAACGATATTAATTATTGTTTGCTACTGAATCAGATTGAAAAGATTCCTGGACTGATTTGAATATGATGTTGAAAATAATGAACGTCATCTGAATATACAGTGCGTCCCTGAAGTATTTTGTACTTTAATTACCAATAAGGTAAATAAAAAAAACTATTAAAAATTCCCGAAATAGTTAAAATTTTTATTGTAATTTATTGTTTTTTGAATGACAATTTATTACACAGAGTGAACTATCTTCGAGTAATGACGTCATTACCGATTTCTAAATGGGACTCCCATTTCTTTTTCACTTTTCTTGCTGAGCTGATTCCAAAAATAGTTAAATTTTCGGTTACAGTGAGCGCACTACTTTGTTAAAAAAAAATTGTAGATCTGTATTTCGGTCTGCTGTATAAAAAATCCAAACGAAATTTTTGGTGGACTATTTTCGAAGATAACAGGCACATTTTGTTGTGAAACTTCACCATTTACTAGATCGAATTTCGGTTATTGAAACCACACAAGATTTATCCTTCTGACAATAGTCGTATGCCTGTATACTTGTAGTTTACTTCTCAGCGGAAAAAAGTTTTATAAAAAATCACTCTTCTTTGAAACGTGAACAAATCATGGGGATATCATTATTCAAAACTGAATTACTGTTATTTATGCAATGGTGAATTGCTGAATTATTGAAATTTTCAAACTAACGTATTTTATTGTTTTTGTATTCTTGCTTAATCGACTAAGTATATTTTTATACAACTTGTTTTGTGACCAGTTCTGTCAGTTCTGAGAAAAAAACGTCAGTCAGTTTTTTGAACTTGTAATAGTTATACTCAATAAAAAGGCATTTAGTATTCTCCACTGTCTTCGTTGTTGGTATCCGAAAATTCATCATGAATAAATATGTAGTTAGTGTATATTGCTGAGGAAAAGACAACATTTTTTGACCTCTAAAGTTTTCTAGAGTGATACAAAACTTTGTAACTTGTAATGGTCAGATCTACCAAAGTTGGGTTGAATTTAAATCAATCAATCAATCACTTTATCATCCTTTCGACATATACATGTATAGGAATTGTCAAAATAATTTACATAGAAAATAATTTACAAAACAGGTAGGTAAAATACAATAAAACATTCATACAATACAATTTAAAAATACAATTTAAAAATACGATTTTATATCACAAAACTCACAGAGATTATAAAAAGATGTCATTTCCTTTGAAAGATTGTTAAAAAAATTTGGTCCAATAAATTACAATAAAATATGCATACAATACAATTAAAAATGAGATTTTATATCACAAAACTCACTGATATTATAAAATGATTTGTCAACTAAAAACAATTTGAGTCTCTTTTTAAAAAGGAAGAGTGAATCACAAGGTTTTATTTCCTTTGGAAGAGTGTTAAAAAAATTTGGTCCAATAAAATTAGGTGCTAATGAAGAAATGTTCAATTTTGTTTTGTCTACATGGATGTCTTTTTTTTGTCTCGTATTATGTTCATGAATATCTATATTCAAAAAGAATTCACTTTTGTTTTGGAAAACATATAGTCATAATTCAAATATATATATACCGGGTGACACAGCACACATGTAGCAGCCTGTAGTTTTTTTATTTGAAAAGATAAAAATTTGAAATTTGCAGAAGTTACGTAATCAATGATAGCGCTTCATTTGAATTTAACGACAACTTTTTTCAACTACCTGTTTGATCGGCAGTAACTCCAACTTCTTTTTTTTTTAATGACACCCTGTATATTTATCCAGCCTATCTTATTTGTCTTGAAATTCTCTATTCAACCGTGTATCACAAAGTGGCATTCGTTTCTCAATTCGCAGATGAATTGCATTTTATTAAAAAACATCAAGTTGGCTGTTATCCGAATTCGATAATCTGTCGATGCTTGGTAGGCTTGGAAATCCAAATAGTATCAGTTAAACGATATAATTTCAGTTTTTTCCATACCTGATCACTTCCTACAGATTGTCAATAATTTCTTTAATAAAAAGAAAAAACATCCGAAAATAACTCACGATATTGCGAAAACTAAGATAGGAACATATTTTTTTCAATTTGGCTACTTGTGGAGAAACTATCTGCCTTTATCTTTGGCCATGTAGCAATATCATGATGATCTTTCCATTTGGAAACATAAAATTAAAATTGTTCCCCTGATCCACCAATTCACAAGTCTATTAGTCTAGATATTTGCAATAATATTTTGCCTAGTAGGCGGTGTACACAAAATGTTTTGTGTTTGACAGGTTAACATCATTTGATTGCAATAATTATCTCCGTCAGTTTTATGCTGATTGAAATTGCATCGTTTAATTAGATACTAAATATGTATTCAAAGAACGAAAAGGACGATATGTTGTTGATATTCGGAGAGTGCAAGAGAAATTGTAGACAGGCTGAACAATTGTATGTCGAAAGATTTCCGGAAAGACGCCACCCACCTGATAATTATTTCGCTAGAGTAAAAGAGCAGTTCAGAGCAGTTCTTTTCAAAACTCTGCTAGCGGTCTCTCGATTCACGCCGATTTCGTCCTCAACTTGTCTCAGTGATACAGTTTACTTCCATTTCCTCGTCGACAAAGTATGGGAGATTGTTTTGATTTTCCGGTTTTCTTCTGAACTGCTCTTCTACTCTAGCGAAATAATTATTAGGTGGATGGCGTCTTTCCGGAAATCTTTCGACATACAATTGTTCAGCCTGTCTACAATTTCTCTTGCACTCTCCGAATATCAACAACATATCTACCTTTTCATTCTTTGAATACATATTTAGTATCTAATTAAACGATGCAATTTTAATCAGCATAAAACTGACGGAGATAATTAGTACAATCAAATGATGTTTACCTGTCAAAAACAAAATATTCTGTGGACACCGCCTACTAGGCAAAATATTATTGCAAATATCTAGAATAATAGACTTGTGAATTGGTGGATCAGGGGAACAATTTTAATTTTATGTTTCCAAATGGATAGATCATGATATGGCTACATGGCCAAAGAGAAAGACAGATAGTTCCTTCACAAGTAGCTAAATTGAAAAAAACATGTTCCTATCTCAGTGTTTGCAATATCGTCAGTTATTTTCAGATGTTTTTTTCTTTTTATTGTAGAAATTATTGACAATCTGTAGGAAGTGATCAGGAATGGAAAAAACTGAAATTATATCGCTTAACTGATACTCTTTGGATTTCCAAGCATCGAAAGATTATCGAATCCGGATAACAGCCAACTTGATGTTTTTTAATAAAATTCAATTCATCTGCGAATTGAGAAACGAATGCCACTTTGTGATACACGGTTGAATAGAGAATTTCAAGACAAATAAGATAGGCTGAATAAATATACAGGGTGTCTTTCAAAAAAAAGAAGTTGGAGTTACTGCCGATCAAACAGGTAGTTGAAAAAAGTTGTCGTTAGATTCAAATGAAGCGCTATCATTGATTACATAACTTCTGCAAATTTCAAATCTTCATCTCTTCAAATAAAAAAACTACAGGCTGCTACATGTCTGCTGTGTCACCCGGTATATATATAAATATATATATATATATATATATATGAAATGACTTGAAAACATTTTTACAAGTACCCATACGTGGTATTCGGAAAATACACCTCAAAATTTGTTTCTAAACTATAAAAACATCATGAGCAAGTGTGGAATTGCCCCAGAAGCAAATACCATATTTTAGTCTAGATTCAATTTGAGCATAGTATACATTCAGAAGCTCATGCTTCTCCAATACAGTACGTAGATTGAAGAACATATATTTCAGTGAACGCAATCTTGAAATCAATTGCTGGCACTGAGGTTTCCAATTCAAAAATTCATCCAGATAGATTCCTAAAATTTTCACTGGTTCGTGTGATTTTAAGAGAAATGTGTTCTCTATTGGAAACTGCAAATTCTCCACAACTCTCTGTCGATTCCGAATCCTAATCATTTTCGTTTTATTTGCATTGAAAAAGAGATCACGTCCATTGAAGAATTTTGCTACCTTCTCTATGGTGTCTTTACATTTTGATTCCAATTCTTTTGTATCTGGATCGGATGACCAATGAGAAGTCATCTGCGTATGCAGTGTAATGATCTGTACCGATGACATGATCCATATGACTTACATATAGAATAAATAGAATGGGCCCTAATACCGATACTTGTGGGACACCTCTAATCAAGTTGCCAGTATCTGACTGAATGACTTTTGTATGTTCCTCATATTGGAAATGTAAACTTACCATTTGTTTTCTATTCTCTAAGAAAGATGAGATCCATTCGCAAACCATATGTTTCTAATACCAATAGTAGTTTTTTTATGATTAACACAGTCGAATATGAGGCGCCGTTTGGGTAAAAAGTGTATTTGCAAATAGTATATAAAATTTTGTGTCATTATATTTATTAGTTGTGGAAATATTTTTTATTTTGGTTTCCGATATATTTAGTTTTCATCAAACACAATATATTTACGTTTTAAGCGTTCCAAATATATAAAAATGTGAATTCCCATATATTTATAAATTCGATCTATTTCATGTTGTGAAGAGATGACGCTACCTACGCGATTCATTACACTCTCGAGAATATAGCGGCCGAATGATATCACAGCCGCCAGAAAATATTTTCAGAATACTTCTTCATTAGTTATGTTGAATAATCATTGGATTATTCGAAGTCAAATACCTTAGAACTGAAAAAATTAAAGGGTGTATTGAATCGCGTCGGCAGCGCCATCTCTTGACGATATAAAATAGATCGAATTTATAAATATATGGGCATTTACGTTTCAATATATTTGCAAAGCTTGAAATTTAAATATATTGTGTTTGGCAGAAAATAAATATATCAGAAAGAAAAATAAAAATATTGCTACAACTAATAAATATATTGACACAAAATTTTACATATTTGCAAAAATACTTTTTACCCAAACGGCGCCTCATAGTCGAACGCCCTACTCAAATCGCAAAATATTGCAGCAGGGCACTCGCCCATATCAATCATATGTATTATTTTATGATGGAATGAAGACATTTCTAGGAATGGTAACAACCTATGAAGGAAGGCATATTCAAAAATTTTTGAAAAGCCATAGGGTACTGTTACTGGTCGGTAGTTTTCCAGCATAGTTGAATCATTTTTCTTGAAAAGAGGAACTACTTTTCCTTTAAAAAAAAAATTCAATTTTTCCGATGAAACGTGAAAAAAAAGTAAATTAGTGCGTGTGTATGGTGTTTTGATTGAGAGAATGACAAATGTGTGTTTTCAATAACAGAAATTCGATCTGTGAAATGGTGAAGTTTCACAAGAAAATAGCGAGCCCGCCAAATATCTCATTGGAATTTTTGGTGCAGGAGAACGAAATACGCATGCAAGTTCCAATTATTTTAGAAATTCGTATGCTCACTGTACTTGAATATTTACCAATGAATAAAGATTTTTTCTTAATGAAAGTATCTACGTATTGTTATACAACTACTTTAATAAACTAACAAAAAATGCCACGTATATTTGTAACATTGTATCTAACCACTTTTATTAGTGATCTGTGCTCCTCAACTATTCCTACCAAGATTATTGTTTGAAGATATTTTTTGCAATTTGTTTTTTAATTTTAAACGTCAAATTAAAAAACAAATTGCAAAACTCTCATAAACATTGAAGTTCAATTCTGTATTCTTTTAACGTTTCAAAGTAGGCCCATTGACGAGAAATCTAATCTAACTTTACCACATCAAAACTGATTTTTGAAAATGCCTTTACATGAATGTGAAAGGATTCAAATTTTATTATTACATGAAAAGCACCCAGATCGTGAACCGATTTCACAATAATGCAGAATAGAGCGAAAATACAGAGAATTAGGACATGTAAGGGATGCACCAAAGCAAGGTAGACCTAAAGTTTATGAAAATATTCAGGATTCTTCCGGATACTCTAATAGCCAATAATTTAGATCGCAGAATATGGTAAAAACAGAATATAGCCACATTTTGCGCAGCTGTTTTAAAACATATCCTTTCCAGTTCGGTGTATAGGAATAAGAGGAACAGTGGAATGACTCACTAGATCACCAGATCTTAGCCTATTAGACTTCTTTCTTGTGGCTATTTAAAATCTAGATCACCCGACTTCTTTTTATGTAGTTATTTAAAATCTAAAGTCTATACTACCAGACCTGGCAATATCCGTGAACTTATAGACAGAGCAGACAAGAAGTGCAGACACTCATTGTGCTGCAAAATACCAGAAACTATTTTTATGCCAGAGTAGGTCATTGTCTATCGGTCAATGGACAACAATTTGAACATTTATTGTGAATTTTCTTTTGTTTGTATTTAGTAGTACCACATGTATTATTTTTCTAATACATTTTCATCAACCCCGTTTATATTGTTGTCATATACCTGTACCAGTTTGACGCAAATTGTGAAACATTTTTGAAATCAGCTCAGCAAGGTAACTCCGGAAATAAAAAAGGGTAATCTATTAAAAAAACGGTGATGACGTTACTAGAAGGAAATTATTATTTCAAAAACAGTAAATATAAATGAAAATCACCTGTAATAATGAAAACCGAAAAATCAGAGTTCGATTTCATTGTGTGAACGGTTGCACTTAATTAAAATATTCCAACTGCTATTTTTGACTGAATCCATTCCCTTTGAGGACATCTACCGGTACAGTACGCTACTAAATTAATTCTGACTATGAGGGTTGATGTAGGGTTCTTCGATAGAGGAGCGGGTGGCTGTTTGTCTTCTTTTTCATATTTCTATGGGAGCGACATCTACCGTAGCTTGATATATATTCGCATATAAGAGTTAAAGAAATCTTTCATTAAGTGAAATGGTAGCTGGTGTTGTTCATTCAATCTTGTTATGGCCGAAAGATGGCGATGTTCTTAAAAAATAAGAAACAAACACATTTGGTAAATTGATACCTTATTGCATTATTTATAAAGAAAATTATTATTTAGTCATTTTAAACAACACTTTTCAAATAGTCAAATAAGTACGATAAGTTACTGAAATAATTTAATAGTTTTTCAAAGACAACAGTCTTGTAACCGCAGTAACTTTTTGTGGCAAATTCATTCGAGTGCTTTTCTACATTTTCTCATTTCCAGATCGTGAAAGGTTGAAATCCAAAAATTACTGGTAAAAAAACGAATTTCCTCCATAAAATCAAACTTTCAATCAATACTGACAAAAATAATGGTCGATCAAAAAATTGTCTTCATCTTGTTCTCCTTTATATCGTGGAAGTTGTAGTGGAAGCCATACTCCCTGACTGATTTCTTGACAGATATTGAATTATTTCTGCCAAATACTCATGTACCTATTGTTTTTCAAGAACACAAATTGCTTCTTGTAACCAAAAAACATAATTCTGTGTGAATCGAGTGGCGTGTAGACTCTTTTCTGGAAATGAGCCACTCTCAAATCTCAGTTTTTTCACCATGATCTATGAAGTACTTATGTAGATCCAAACTATCCTAGAATATTGTTGCCATGCATAGACTACCAAAACTCATAAAGCTCTAAATTCTATCAAGAAAAGACTAACTCGTCTCGTCAGCGATGCCTCGCTGATAAACTCGCCCACTACCCAGAAACACTGCAAAGAAGTCGGCGATAAGACAGGTTCTCATAGTGGATTTTTTCTGAAATGTCATCAATCGTTCCTTATCAATTCTAGTAGTTTCATCGAAAGTTTCCGCTAGTCCTGGTTTCATATTATTGATGCTTTCCTGAAATGCTGGACTGGAGTTCTGTCGCAAGACTCACTTTCAAGAATAATTGTTTTCAACGAACGCAAAGCTTTCGAATTAGTTGACTTCATCTTCCAAACTTCATAGTTTTTGATTTCTGAACCCATTTTCAGTTCCTATGACATTTTCCTAAAAAGTTCCTCAGAGATATCGAATAATTTGACCACTTCGCATTTTCTTTTTATGCTGCCATCTATCAGAGAGTAGAAACATTAGCCCAATTGGTCAGTAGGGGTTGATAACTGGAACAGGGCAGTTTTCATTGTTGCAACTAATCAATATTTCGAAATATTTCATTATTTTTATCTGGATAATGTGAACATTCTTCAAATAATTTGTCTATGCATCGATAGAAAAGATGGCGACAGCTTTAAAACTTGCACATAACAAAGAAATGATCAGTACCTAATAGGTACACCTAGGTACAACTTGCCAAGATAAACAAGATTTTGAATAGAATTCTTTTACAGAATTCGAAATAGGAGAACAATTAGAACTCTGGGGATATCGTATCAATGAATTCTTGAATTTGAATAATATTATTGTTAAAATGATAGTAAGAAAGTTATTCAACCTTATGGGATTGATATTGGATTCAAATGGAGGCAACATGTTGATGGCGTCAGTGGTCTGGCCTCCAAGTCATGTCGTAAAGTTGAATAGTCACACATTCCCAGTGCTAGGCAATGACAAGGGTACAGCAACAAAATCAGGTTTCCTTGAAGAACCCTGTATTGAAATGACGTCACGTATACATGTTTGTAACTAATCACGCTAGATGACACTCGCGTTTGTGTACAAGTCCTGTCGTAACTTGATATGGTACTGCCATTGCCCAAAGAAGAATAGATAATGACATTGCCTAAATAAAGAAGAATAGTCAAACAATCCCTGTGCTGGCCACTGACAATGGTAAAGCATCAAAATCAGGGTTTCTTCAAGAATCCTGTATTGAAATGACGTTAAGTATGCATGTTTGTAAATAATCACGCTAGATGACATTCGCGTTTGTGTACAATGTCGATTCCACAGGCATTGACTAACTATCTTCCTTCTGTTCAAACTAATTTAAACAATGCTGATATTAATGAAATATATTTATGGGCAAAAAATGGCTTTACGTATCACTTTGACGTCTATTGGTTTATGACTGAAATAAATTACGCTACTGTTCAAATTGTCAAATCTGTGAACTGCTATGACGCTATAGCATTGCCTAAAGAAGCCGAATTTTCGACTATTATCTCGAAATTTCGACTTTCTTCTCAAAGTTCGACTTTTTCCTCGAAAGAAGTCGAAATTTCGAGATAAATATCGAAAATTTGACTTTTTTTTCGAAACTTCAACTTTGATGTCGAAATTTCGAGTTTTTTTTCGAAATTAATTGAAACCCATAAAATATCGAGACTAAGCTCTTCCGCCCAAAATCCTGATAGAACCTTCGCCAAAATTACCTGTCCGTACATTGTTTTATTCGCTAAACTGCCGTCTAAACTCAAACAGCAGTATCTGACAAATTCTTAGTTTCGAGAAAATGCACATTGAAGTAATCATATCTAAGCCACCCTATGAATATTCTTTAATTCTCAGCTCTATTCTAATAATTCAGTTTTTATTTGTGAAATAAGTGGTGAATTGGCATTTAAACGTTTTTGCCACCAATTATTAGATTTAACTACACTAAACTACACTAGAGAGATGTATTCAATCAAACTGCAATATGAGTCACTACTATCTGGTTTCATTGAGAATGCAGATATTAAACTTAAACCCATTCTAATATAAAACCATTATTTATACCTAAATTGTTCGTAGTTGTGAGTCTATGCTTTGATCAATTCAAGTTACCAAAATGAAAATGGCTTCCATTCTATATTTGATAACCAAGTGCAAAGTGCAGATTGGAATCAACTTCCAAGTTGATAGAAGGATATTGAAATTGCAATATTCTTGTCTCAACCTACTCCCATGATTCGACAAAAAAAGTGCCCATTATTGAAGCTAAAATGTTCTTGCCTCAACCAACTCATGGAGCAAGTGTTCACTTGTTTCAAAATATTTTCCATGTAAGTGACCAAGACGAATCCGTCAAAAAGTCAAACTAATATTTGGATGGACCTATTTAAGAACACAATCTCTTTGAATCAATACAATTTTGCGTTGAAGCAAAAAATCCCTTTTATCAGTGAGGATACAATTACAGCAATTATTCATAAAGGAGAGTGATTAAATTTATTATTATCATTATATTTGTATTGATCTATGTGCATTAGTCTCTGTGTATATATTTTTATATTTATGTAGGTACTCTCACTTGTTTGTATGAATTTAATCAGATAAAATAGTTGTATTTCAAAAATCATTCAACGTCTGTATTAGGATTTCAATTTAATAAATTATTATTATCATTACATTTCATACTAATGGAACGTAATTAGATACTTCTCATAAGCTTGAGCAGAATATTTCACTAAAACCCTTTTCCCACATCCAATATAACCTTAAAAAAACTCCGACGGATCACAACCAAATCCCATCGCCCTGGCCTGCAACATTTCCCACTTGACAGAAATATTTACGATACTGCTCCAACGACAGCGACAAAATTTACGATCCTTCCAAAACGATAAACAGCCTCTCCACCAATAGCGATACGGATCGGAGGCTAGTGGGACGGAGATGCGAGCGAAGAGGGGACGAGCGACGTGAATCCATTGGCCACGCTTCGAAAACGTCACAGAAGCCATTATAAAATTGCCGGGTCCAAAGAAGCGCGGCCACGCCCACCAGGAAACCATCTTTAGTCTGGGAGTTTATCAGTTTGCGTTGAAAATGCAGGGTTGACAATGAGTTTGAGAGCCATGTACGGAAGCTGTTTGTACTGGGAATGGAGACTAATTGAATTTTGATGAAGGAACTAGGCTTCCTTGGCATTCCAGCGGATTCAATTCAATTTCACTGAAGTTGATTGATTATAGAGGAACAATGCATTTCGGTAGGTGTTATTACTGAAATTGATTACTTGTGAAATTACAATTACGAGTTATGTTGGTTATAATAAGTTGCTGAGTTTCTTTTTCATTTAATTTACGTACACAGATAAAAACGATTTCTTCAATCAAAAATATACATAGTTACTCTTGAATAGAATAATTATTTCTAATTGATGAATATTCTCCTATTTCAAACTGATTGAGATGTTTCCTTCTTTACATAAATTCTCTTGAAATGAATTTGCAGTGAAAATATTCTACTCTTCATCCTAGAAAACACTCACTTTAACTCATTGTGAAACATAATCCTCTTGACACAAGAATATAATTCCTTGATACGAGTAGATATCACTACCCGTGCCACGTGACACATTCAAAGCAGGTGGCGGCACTGCGACCTGTGAATACGACTTCCATTTCGACCATTTCATCCAGTTTGACCATTTGGGTTGGAGGTTATGAGGCTATGCGTACATATAAAGCAACTAGGACCGTTGAACACTAGCAGATTTATAAAAGATTACGCAACTTCACTCTCACTTCTTTGAGAAACGAAAAACGGGCGTATCTCAACAGTTTATGCAGAATCAATGATAGCAAACAAATTTGGGCTACTTTGAAGTCAATGAATGTTGTTCAGCAGAAAAGGAACATAATTCCTGAGGAAATCTCTGATCCAAATATAAGTGACTATTTTTCTAGAATTTGGACAGTTTGTAATGATGATATTTGTAGAGATGCAATACGCCACTATGATTAAAATTTTTCTAATATTGATGTTCATAAATTCGATTTTAAAATAGCAACGGTTGACCAGGTTCATGACTTCTTATTCGAATTAAAATCAAACGCATATGGTATCGACGATAACTCAGTGAACATGCTGAGATACTGTAGTCCTTTCATTGATCCTTTCATTACACATCTTGTCAGCTATAGTATTGAAACGTATAAATTCCCCAGTTTATGGAAAATTTCCATAGGACGACCATTGTCTAAGGTATCGAGGCCAGTGGATTTGTCTGATCTTCGAATTATAAGTATTTTGCCTTGTCTTACAAAAATTTTAGAAAAAAATAATATACGCAGAAATGTACGAATATGCTAAAAGTAATGCTATCATCCTGTCGTTCCAAACAGGCTTCCAGAAAAAAATAGATACTGCGAATTCTCTGATTCAAGTTATAGATAGCGTACCTAATTGATAGCCTTCATAAAAAAATGTTAGTGTATTGACGCTACTCGATTATTCAAAGGCGTTCTACACAATGGGTGGTTTTCACTTCAAAAAATCAAAGCATTGACTCCACATAATTCTTGAAGTAACACTGAAGTAAGTACTAGTAGCAATTACTTTACATTATTTACTTCGATATATAGAAGTTAATACTGCAGTAATTACTAATGTTGTCAAGTATTTCCTCCATTTGGTAGTGTTTGGAGTAGTTTTCAAGAAGCTACTCATAGACTAACGTATGGGGAGGTACAATATAGAAAATTATTTCGGTAAGTCAATTATTTTAGCTAGATTGCTACTATTAAGCTCTGTACTTTCAGGTTCAATAAAAACAATGTTGAATGGATAGCAAGAGAGTTCTTAGGAAATCAAATTGAAGCGAGGGGAGTAGCTTTATCAAATTCAACGAAAATTGAGGTATTTTTAAGAGCTCTAAGTGATCCGGGGTTTCAACAAGGAGTGGGTCTAGATGTCGGGGACATCAATCAACCGTATCAAAAGTAATCAAAGAAGTTTCACAAAAAATTGTGTACTCCCACATCTTCAGCAACATCAGCGGCACTTGGTTCAACACTATCATTACTCTCACTCATGATTATTAATTACCACAGAAAAAACAACAACAATCGAACCAATTTGAGGTTAATCACCTCCTAGTATTTACTAGTAGTTAATACTTCTAACCTAAGTCAACACTTCCCATCGAAGCATTTACTTTATGTAAAACATTATACTCCACAATATACTAGGAAGTGAAAGCTCTTACTTGAAGTAAAAGCAAATACTCTTTTTAATCATACCACCCAATAAACCACAGATTACTTTGTGCCAAATTAAAATACTACGGCTTTTCTGTAAACGCTTTATCCATGATCGACTCATATCTGATAGATCGCAAGCAGAAAATTGTATCTAATGATAGACAATCGGAATATGTTAGTTTGATTGCAGGCGTGCCTCAGGGAAGCATTTTAGGACCCCTTTTTTTCATAATTTATACTTCGGATATTCTTAAATCGTGGGATATGTGTAACGTTTATGCGTATGCTGATGATACTCAAATGTTGCTTAGCTTTCCTAAGGAACATATTGTGGAGGCGCAAGATGCCATCAACAGGGACCTTGAAAAAATTGAGCAGATGAGTAATTCCCATAGCCTTAAGCTAAACTCAGCTAAGTCAAAAATATTAATTTTCTCCCCTAAAAATCTTTACGAATTTACTCGTCGTAATCTCTTTGTTTCATTGAATAATTCTCCTTTAACAGTAGTTGATACTACAAAAAATTTAGGGCTAATAATTGATAAGGACCTACGTTTCAAAAGCCACATTGATAGTATACTAAAAAGAACTTACATTTTCCTCAGGACTCTATATAGTAACAGATTTGTGTTGAATTTCAACTTACGTAAGACTCTTTGCGAAACTCTCGTTCTTTCACAGTTTACATACTGTGACTTATGTGGGCCTTGTCTTGATAATGTGTATAAATACAAGATACAGAAGGTACAAAACTTCTGTGTACGCTTTGTTTATTGACTCCGAAGATAAATATATGATAGCATGTCTTAGAGCCACTCAGTAGCCCCATTTCTGATTCAATCCTGTATTGCTAATATTTAATGTAGGTATTGAAACTAACGCAATATTCTTATCCATGTTATAATGAATAGTTATAATATTATCCTGTCATGATGTCGTTTGGCTGTGCCATTTCTTTAATTTAATTGCTTGCCACTAGGAGGTTAGGTGTAAGAGTAGCCTTAGGCTAAATCTCGCCTCCTTCTGGTCGAATGAAATGTATAACTGATTCCTGTAAATATTTTATGTTATCAAAAATAGAGACCATATTATTATTATTATATGAATGTCAGTTTTGTGCCTAGTGGAAACTGTTACTATAGGTACAATAGAAATGAAATTTCGAAAATTGAATTTAGCTCATTAAGGGCCAGTTGTGAAAATGAGTGAAATATATTTTGGTCTTCTACAGTTTTGTGTCTAAAAGCAAGTAGCGTTGTTTATGTATTCAATCAAACTGCAATATGCGTCACTACTAACTGTTTATAGAGAATACAGTTATTAAACTTGGAACTATTCTCATATAAAACCATTATTTATACCTAAGTTCGTAGTTGTGAATCTATGCTTTGTTTAATCCATTCAATGTTGCCAAAATGAAAATGGCTTCCATTCTATATTTGATAACCAAGTGCAAAGTGCAGATTGGAACTCAACCTCCAAGTTGATAGAAGAATAGTAGTCATTATTGAAATTGCAATATTCTTGTCTCATCCTATTCCTATAATTCAACAGAAAAAGTGCCCATTATTGAATCTAAAATATTCTTGCCTCAACCAACTTATAAAGCACGTGTTCACTTGTTTCAAAATATATCTAAGTGACCAAGAGGAATACGTTCAAAAATCAAACCTATATTTGGGTGGACCTATTCAAGAATACAATCTCTTTGAATCAACACAATTATGCGTTGGTGCAAAAAATACTTCTTATCTATCAGTGTACACAATTTAATTACTTACTTTTACCTCAGTGATAATAATTTTTTCTGTCAAATAATTTGTAAGTATCAAATGAATATCAAGTTTTTCTGTGGTAGCAGGTACTTGATCATTTATGAAACATTAGTTAAAAACATTGCTTCACGATGAATATTAGAGTAGAGTAGTTTATTTGACTACGTTATGTACAGATTAACATTTTTTGTGCAATGCCCCAATTAGTGTCATACCTTGTACGACTCTTTTATGCACACGTCTGTACATATTAAAACATTTATGGCAAGTCATAAAAACAAAATTGATTCAATATATGAAAACTACAGTTAAATCTAATATTACGGAGATCAACAAAATATTTTTTTAAAAAATTAGAGATGCATAAAAAAGTACAATCCTGAGTTTTAAGTGGTGTAGAGATCAGAACAGTACAAAAAAGACATCAAAGTTCAAAATTATATACATAATGAGCTCGCTGAGACAATATAGCTATCAATTCCAAAAAAACAATGACTAAGCAGAACTGCTTCTTCTGCCACAGTTTTAAAGTTTTTGTATTCCAAAACTTTGACTGAGTTATCAAGGATATTGTAGAGGTTGAGGTTCAATAAATGTTTGCATATACCGGGTGGCTACGGAAGTATTGCCTACGGAATATCTCAGTTATTGTATGAAGTAGGTTTGTGAAATTTGGAGCGTCGATATAATGACATAAGAGCTAGAATTTGAGCATATTGACATGTCGAAGTTAACTTCCGGTCTGACCGGAAGTAATATCAACTTTCTTATTTTAAATGGAAACCCTATTTTTTTTTCTTCTCGCTTTATTCAGCATTCAATTCCCTTTCTAATGACATATCACAAGTTGGTATCCAACCAGAAACTAGATCAGAAAAAAATTATTATTGAAATTCACCGAGGATATAATTTATCATTCCACATTATTTTTAATTTTATTTTTGCGTATGGCGATAATCTGTTTTGTTATTTGAAGAATAATAATTGGATTTTTCGGTATCTCAGTTCAAAAAATTATTTTCTATTATATCATTAGAAAGGAATGGTTATGCTGAATAGTACAGGCAAGAAAAAGTTGTATGTTCCTATTTAAGTAATGGACCTACAGAGTATTGTTTTTTTCCCAATTTTTCCAATATTTTTTTTGGCGGCTTTTTATAACGCCGACGAATGAAAATAAAATATCACAGTAGTAGCAACTGTTATCAAGTGACGTATGGTTTCCTTAGCCAACTTTTCAATTTTTGGCTTTCATTTTGCTTCCACGGCCTACTCGGTGAATTTCAATAATAATTTTTTCCTGGTTTCTGGTTAGATGCCAACTTGTGATATGTCATTTGAAAGGGAATTGAATGCTGAATAAAGCGAAAAGAAAAAAATAGGGTTTCCATCTAAAATAAGAAAGTTGATGTTACTTCCGGTCAGATCGGAAGTTAACTTCGACATGTCAATATGCTCAAATTCTAGCTCTTATGTCATTATATCCACGCTCCAAATTTCACAAACCTGCGTCATACAATAACTGAGATATTCCGTAGGCAATACTTCCGTAGCCACCCGGTATATAAAGAGGAATAGTCAGTAAATAGTCAGAAAATTTGCTAACATATTGGTGTATTTCTAAGAGGACTGTAAATATGTATAAAGTAGGCAGCGGCATGATACCAAATTTCATAAAATGTTCCTGACAATGACCTCTAAAACCCAAGTTTGTCAATATTCTTACAGTTTTTTTCTGACATTTGAAAACTGATATAGCATCCTTTCGCCAAAAAAATGCCATAAGAGAGCACAGAATGAAACAAAGAAAAGTAGGTCTCTCTCAAAATATTGTGATTTGAGAGAGGTTTCAATTTATTGTCTCAGTAAAAACAGAGTGCTAGATAATTTCCGAACCACGCGTGATCTACATGATTGGACCAATTCAATCTATCATCGAAATGAGACCAAGAAATTTTATGTGATTTCCGTATTGGTATATTGTGTTAGAAGAAATTACAACATGTTGAGTCTTGCTTCCATTCAGTTTGAGTTTATTATAATGTAAAGTACGCAAGGATTAGCGTGTAGCTTTGTGACATATATGATATTTACATGCAGTGATTGATGCGATGTAATGAAGTCAAATAAAATATAAGAGCCCATAAACACAAATGCAAACAATGTTAATATTTCACTCTCTTCCAAAGTAGTTACTAACCAGAGCTACAAACACTCTTTATGACATAATTTAGAGACAGTGTAGGTCAGTTTTAGTACTTTTACTTTCATACTGTGTAAATACTTGATAGGCAGCAATATAATTAACTTAAATAAACTTGTAAACAAATAAAAACACCGAATAGCCTCCATAAAAATAGTAAGCTTGTAAGTGATTGTAAAGAGGAAGAGAGTAGGTATAGTATAGACCAGACGCTCAGGTGAGACTATAATAAGAATAATTAGCGTATGGTGAGCTGTTAATTGTTATACCTGTCATAAAACAATGATAGAGTCATTTTATAGCGTGTTTATGTTTGATGTTACAGTATTCAAATACGTTATTTCCGTTTTGGTTTTCACCACCAATTATTGTAATAAAATTATGCGATAAAATCCGAAGTGCCACCGCCTTTGCTCTAACTTCCATGTTGGAATTTTAGTACCACGTGGACAAGGTCCTTTATGGTTATTATTTAGCAAATAAACCGTGTAATAGCTTCTTGAGAATTACTTTTTACGATACCGAACACTTCACACGTGATTCCAGAAACTGGATTTGAAAGCTCAGTGGAATTTGGCGGAGGTGCCAGTTGTTTATTTCCTATTCTTGAGTTTCAGTTATTGAATTGAAAAAATTGGTTGATCTTGCAACACTCGTTGTACACTATACTTTTTCACCAAAAATCACCTCAAGGAATGTATAGCTCCTGACGGGCGATCTCTTGAAATGCATCTTCCATGTTGAGAAACCATGGAATATTAATAAATATCCGCTGGTTGCAGGGTTTGGTCAAAGAACATCTACAATACTGAACGAGAAGCGACAGTGGCAGTAGTGGGGAAAAATCATTTTTTAGTGCGCATGTTTACTGGCAAAATGGCGGATGTTGTACAGCTGATCATTAAAAAGGTTATGTCGATGCAGCCGATTCATTGTTACCATTGTTAACTGTCAGAATTATTGTGTTCTGTGCTATGACATAGTTATGTTCTGTGGTTGTATTATTATTTAAGTAATTTTTAACAACTTCTGTGCTTGAAAAATTTCAACCCTTTCTCGTATGATAATTAAATGAATAAATCAGCTAATCTTAAATCTTACCAAATATATTTCTTTTCATTTCGCAACGCTTCCTACGCTACGTGGAGGCAGCTTCTGTCGTTCAATGATGAATTTTTTCCTGTGTCCCGATCTTTAGCACCCCAACAAAATGGCAGAGGTCATCAAAAATTACCCTCCGAACATCAAAGGCGCCGACAAGAGTGTCGCTTCTTGTTCAGTATTGTAGATATTCTTTGGTTTGGTTTAGTTACTTTGTTAACGAGTTAGGAACGAGAAAAAAATCCTTCTAGACATTTATTTGGAATATGGGAATGAGTAAGAGGCCATGAGTTCGACCATATTTTGGGCGGTTTTTTTAGAGGTCGTTCGATTCTATGTACTGTCATGATTTTAATAGCTACAAAATTAAAAACACGTGGCATTTCTAAAATCAAGTGGAAACTTTGGATAACGCATGGGCATTTTGAAAGTCAAAGAAGGGAGAATTTTTTAAAAACCCCGTAAAATATGACCAAAGCCACAATCAGCATTTGACGTATAGCAACTGTCAAACAGAATTCAAGGAATTTCAAACGATAACTGTAAGAAAATAGCAATAGTGATTCAAATAAAAACATACTTGGTCGATTATAAACATAAATGACTAATACCGTTGTTTATATAGAAGATAGTTAGTCAACCTTATGGGATTATAATTGGATCAAAATGGATGCGACATGTAGATGGCGATAGTGAGCTCGCATCCAAGTCATGTCGTAACTTCAGTGATCTGGCCTCCAAGTCATGTCGTAACTTGATTAAAACAATGGAAAAGCATTAAAATCAGGGTTTTTTGAAGAAACCTGCATTAAAATGACGTCAAATATTCATGTTTGTAACTTATCACGCTAGATGACACTCGCGTTTGTGTCCAATAACTTTTCCACGTGCATTGACTAACTATGTTCTATTTAAACAATGCTAATACTTATGCAAAAAGAGAAATATAAAAAAGAATTATTTTAAAAATTAACTAAAATAAATGAAAACATTGATGAAGTTGAATATTCAATTATTTCACGACATCAAACGATGCGTTAGAAAATTTGACAAAAAACTAAATAAATTAACCAGAATTGATAAATAATATAAGTACAAGCTTTCTAAAGATATCAAAACAATTTTTTAGATATAGTATTCAATTAGCAATAAATTATTAAACATTGGCATTTAAGAGATTTCACTTCTCGTTACTAGGAAACATGAACATTCAATTTTTTTTGTCAAGAAGGGAGAATTAAAGCAACTAAAAAGGGGGCATGATGCAACATTATCAGTAAGCAACAAAATGTAAAATGATTCCTTCAAAATATGTAAATAATTGTAAATAATAGTGCAGTGATGAACACATAGTGATAGATAATAATTCAAGAACAATAACCTCGATATTTCCCAAGAAATTGATTCAGTGGATGAATGAAAACTTCCAGTAGTCACTTCTCAAAATGGAGGCAGCTTCGTAGAATTGTCATGAACGAAAGTGATAATAAACTCGTATCTACCGAAAACTCTTTCACAAACAGTCCGTATACAGGGTGATTCAAAAGTACTTTGACAAACTTCAGGAGGTGATTCCTCACAATATTCTAATATGAATTGCCCAAATTAATATATGTCCGGAAACGCTTCGTTTCCAAGATACAGGGTGTTGAAGTTTTATTTTTATTTTGTTTTTTTTCAAATAACTCTTGAAATACTGAACTTAATTAAACGAAACTTGGTAATAAGAGGTTTTTGAGGTGTCGAATTCGAACCTGATGTTACTATTTCTCTTACTCGTAGGGGGCGCCACCTACACGTCTTTTTCTTTTTTGAACATTCATAACTTTTTTGAGAGTACTTCTAGCACATTTTTCAGTAAAAAAATCGATTCCTCTATCATATCTACGTAAAAAAGCTACCTTTGTTGAAAGTCGCTGTAAGCAACCGTTTTCTAAATATTTGGACTTGAAAATTTCAAGTCAATTATTTGATAATCGATGCATGTTGAAGTTATTACCAATATTTTGCATTTTTTACAAGAATGCTTTGGAAAAGAATTTGACGTATAAGTAAGTAGTTTTGGAAATTACATATTTTGTGACAGTTAAACGTTTTGTTGAAGTTTCCGTAAGTAGAAGTAGAAAACACTAATTTTGAAAAAATGGATTATTTAAACAATAATGCTCATTTAGCCGATATGCATTTCGTTTATGGCCTTGCGGATGGCAATGCGCGCGAAGCAAGACGTATTTATCAGGAGCGATTTCCTAATCGAGTACTGCCTTCAGCTCCAACATTTGCTAGTCTCCACCGTCGTTTGGCAGAAACAGGTAGCTTTAAGAGGGCAGCTAATATTATTGGAAGACCACGAGCAGTCCGAACCCCAGAATTGGAAGAAGCTGTTTTGAACGCTCTCGAGGAGAATCCAGAATCAAGTACAAGAATAATTGCTGAAGCTGTCAATTCTACTCAGTCCACAGTTTGGAGGATTATCCACGATCAACAGTTTTATCCATACCATATTCAAAGGGTACAAGCTCTTTTGCCACGAGACTTTCCCCAACGCATTACTATGTGTCAGTGGTTTTTGAGAAAATTGGCTAGAAATCCTCCATTTTTAAGATATGTACTCTTCACGGACGAGTCAAACTTCTCCCGAAATGCTATCACAAACTTTCATAACAACCATGTTTGGGCTCTCGAAAATCCGCATGCAGTTAGTGAAAGGCATTATCAGTATCAATTTTCTGTAAATGTATGGGCGGCAATAATTGATAATTACTTGATAGGTCCTTTCTTTCTTCCGCTCCGACTGAATGGCGCAACTTACAGACACTTTTTAGAAAATGAATTGCCGGGACTACTTGAGAATGTACCATTAGAAATTCGTATCCGCATGTGGTTTATGCATGATGGGGCTCCGGCCCATTTTAGCGTTGTAGCCAGGGAATTCCTTAACACAGTCTATCCAAATCGATGGATCGGTAGGGGTGTAGAAGAACCTAACCAGCCGTGGGCACCAAGGTCCCCAGATCTAAACCCGATAGATTTTTATTTTTGGGGACATTTTAAGTCACTAGTTTATAAAACTCCAGTAGCGAACGAGGAAGATCTTAGAAACCGAATAGTAGACGCATGTGAAACAATAAGGAACACACCAATAATTTTTGAGCGGGTACGAGATTCAATGACTAGACGACTGACTGCCTGTATCTTCGCTGAAGGTGGACACTTTCAACAATTTATTTGAATACAATTTAGTTTCGTTTATTTTAGATTATTCCACATATTCAAAATTTCCTGAAATAAAATGTTGACATTTCTTGCAAATTTTATTACTATTAATTATTACTATTGAATTATTATTATTAAATTACTATTTCGCTTAAGGATGTCATAAAGGAACGTACCCAACAGTAATGACCTCTTGAAGCGAGTAAAAAGTAATAGAATAGGTGGCGCCCCCTACAAAAAAACCAAAACTGCTTGCTTAAACGTCAAATTAATGCAAATGCAAATGCAAAATAAAGGTAATAATTATTGCATGCATAGATTATCAAATAATCCACTTGAAATTTTCAAGTCCTAATATCTAGAAAACGGTTGCTTACAGCGACTTGTAACAAGGGTAGCTTTTTTACGTAGATATGATAGAGGAATCGATTTTTTTACTGAAAAATGTGCTAGAAGAACACTCAAAAAAGTTATGAATCTTCAAAAAAGAAAAAGATGTGTTGGTGGCGCCCCCTACGAGTACGAGCAATAATAACATCAGGTTCGAATTCGACACCTCAAAAACCTCTTATTACCAAGTTTCGTTCAATTAAGTTCAGTATTTCAAAAGTTATTTGAAACAAACGAAAATAAAAATAATACTTCAACACCCTATATCTTGGAAACGAAGCGTTTCCGGACATATATTTATTTGGACAATTCATATTAGAATTTTGTGAGGAATCACCTCTTGAAGTTTGTCAAAGTACTTTTGAATCACCCTGTATATTATCGAAAACGCGAGGACATGGGACTTTATAAATTAGTTAGGTTAGGATAATAACTCAATAGGCAAGCTGTGCCAACCAAGGTTAATAATGCTAGGGAGGTCTGACTATATGATGTCATAGCGCATATTTTTAGATGTAAGGTTTGTTCATTCACATTTAAAATTGAAATATGAAGTATTGAAATGTTATCAACTTCAGCAGTGATTTGTTTATTTTTTTGCATGTATTGAATCGTTATATTTTTTGAAATGTATGGTCTTTCTCATTTATTTGGTCTGAAATTGCAGAATTCATTATAATATTCATTTGTCTGACGTCATCAAGAGCCCTGGAACCTAGAGAATCCCACTGAGGGGCAAAGAAATGCTCCACCAAGCCAAAGTAGAGTATTAACTTCGCATAGGATTCTGTAAATGAATAATAATAATAATAATAATAATTCCAAAATTCATAATAAATTACAAATTACAAAATAAATTATCAAAATCATTATAGTACCTACGTCTGCTGCAGCACCTCACAGTGCTTTTCATATATGATCGAGGTAGCTGCTATGGTATTTCTCTTCCATTCAAATTTGAAGCAGTCTTTATCCAATCGAAATGAATTTGGTATCAAAAGAAAGGTAAAACGTTGATATATGTACGTGCTGTTATATTTTTTGAAATTATTTGTTCATCTACCCAAAGTAACTGCATTTTTGGGACAATTTTGAGTTTTTTTTTTGCGAAAAACAACGTCCTCTAGAATCCTGTCCTTTACAATAAGATTGGTAATTTTACAGATTATTTAAAATACAAGTTCTTTTGGAAATTGATGGAAGGAATGTTTTGAATTTGAACAGGACGTGGAAAATAATAAAAAATCGCGGACTTTCGAATTCCGTCTCGATAAATTGATTTTAATTCGATAATAAGGAGAAGAGTCACTGGAAATGACTGTGGATGATTACCCATTCAGTTCTTTAATTTATTCGATAATTTGCTTTGCCTCATACACATGCAAACTGCTAGTTCAGAAGGAATACAAAATCGCCCAAAAAATTACAGAAAAGTTTAGGTCAAATATGCTTTTTATAATATACCTACCAATAAAAGAGGGAAAAATACTATTACTGTGTATCATCAGAATTCGATTTCCAAAGAGAGCATACCATTTTTTCTCCAGTAGTTTTTTGAAGATTTCAACAATTATTATTTTTAGAAGCGGCTGATCTTTCTTAGTGGTTGAACTAAAATTTGAAAAGCCACTGGAGAAGCTATCAAATTTTGTCTGAGAAGTACCACAAAAGGAATCTGTCATTTTCTAGAATGAAGGAATGAAAATAACATTCTATTTTTTCTTTAACTTTATTTTTTTAATAATTCTTCTTAGATGTTTATTTTTGAGTTTATATATTTCATTTGTTGATAATTTCGAAATTTATTAGATTTTTCTTCCTTATTTTTTACAGCAGTGTTCACTAGTAATTTCTTTTTGTTCAGGGCCAGCTTTTTAGGTTCGAGTTAAGCTCCAGATAACTAACTGATAGTCTAGATGATTAATGATATTTATTGAATGACGTTTAAAGGATCATATTCTAACCATTAGTTAATTAACATGGAGTTTAAAAGGAACTGAAAGAACTGGCCCTGGAAATTTGGAAGAATTTATGAAATTTGGTATTTGAACTTCACAAAATCTACTAACTAAATTCTTTAACTCCTTCTCACAATCCCAAACTGAGTATTTCCTGACGTCCAAAATTGTTGCATGTAAAGAAAAAAGAAGATACAACTAATTTTACATCAAAAGGTTTTCAAAATATTACATTATATGAAAAATTATCACTAAAACTAATATGGTTGAGGTAATTCCTAACAACGTGGATGAAATCTTCAGTTTAGGTGACAAATCCAATGCATCCTATATAACCAAAAGTATTTTCCTTTAGAACAATTTCTGATTGACAGTATGCATTTTTGAAAATGTAAATTATGAAGATATCATAGATGAATGGAGGAACAAATCTATATCAACATCATAAACAAACACCAGAACAATTTCAATACAATACAATGGATCAAAATGTTTTTGAAAAAAGAATGAAAAACAAGATCGTTCCTTGAATAATAATTTGGGTAGACAAAAGCAACACAATTGCTTTGGTGAAAAAACAAGAATATCTTGAGAAATCTCTCGACGTTACAACCAATGATCCTACAACCGATATTCAATAATAAATTATACAATGACAACATATTCACTGTTGAGAAAAAAAATAAGTGAATTATGCCAACGGTACATTTCCAAAGATGAGCCTTCACCTAAAAATCCAAAAAAAATATATCTCAATAAGGCCCATAATCAGCTTTGTAGGGTCTCCAAGTCACAATATATCAAAATACCTCAGAAATAGAATATTTTCAATATCTTCAAAATATTGTCATCATAGAAAATTACGTAATTATTCCTTTATAAGTATGTGGTGTCGCTTTTTACTAATATTGCAAACTATTTGATCACAGAAATAGTCGAAAAAAGGTGGTATACAATTGAACATCACTACTCAACCTCGAATCCTCCTTACAACTACTAGAACTCGTACTACACTTAATACTCAATAACAGTTACTTCAAATTTGAGGACATATTTTACAGGAAAACCTATGGATTAGACCCAATCCGCGCAGAAATCTTATGTCTGAACTTTACCATTTGAACTGCCATTTTGAAATTGGGATTTGGATGACATTTTTAACTTCTGAAGAGGGAAACAAATTATATCAAAATGAAATTTTTGAAATGCTACAAAAATGTTGAAACTGACATCTGCCTTATTATTATATACAAATGCATTAGGATTATAGTGAGAAGATAATCATTATTATTATTGTTGCAGAAACTCAATATTTTGGGAGAGTTTCATTAAATTAAAAGCTTCATTTCAATTTCCATATTAATTTATTTCATCGCGGTAAAACAGTACCAGGATTTTTACTTCCACCCTGTTATTTCTATTCAGGGTCACATGTAGATTCAAATTGTGGCCAGGCACCAAAAAACTAAAAAAGATAAGTGTGGAAGTCAGTGCTGCAGCAGAGTCTTTCCGGTAAAGACCGAAAAATCGCATACTCCGCCGTCGTGTCACTCTGTCACATATTTTAGTTTTTCTCCGCATTCTGTGTGTTACTGTGTATGTTGAAACCACAATTCTGGATTAAGGAATTCATTTCATATCCTATCAGAAGTCTCCAGAAAGGGCCCTTTCGTCCAAAGCAAGAAGACGGCCAAGGAAAAACAACGGGTAAGGTTCTAGTGCTGTCGTTTGTTAATTGATCTGAATAGCTATTTCTTTTTTCTCTCTTTGACCGCCAAGTAAAATTACGTGATAAAAAGTCCATTTTCAATCTCTACTTAATTTTGAGTTCATCGAACTGCAACAATTATCATAAAACCCTTCGACTTTTTTCTCTACAGACTTATTAAATTCAGAAATAAGTGCAACACACAACTCAATAACTTATATCAAAAAATAATTTTGGGTTTTGGCGGTTACATGGACTTTGCGCTAAATAACATTACATCAAAGCTGTCAAGAGTGTCACAGTCAACATGCTATAGGTTTTGCCTATCTTATCGCAATCTTTAGGATATTTTCTAGAAGATATCTTATGGACGCCCATTTCAGATCCAGAAACAAAACGAAAGATAACGAGTACTTTTGAAAAGGTTCAAATGGCCTACAAGCAAGAAAGAAACTAAAAATTGACACTATTAACTGAGAAAAATCATATTGGTATTTTCAAGAAATAATGGTAAAAATAACAATAACCTTTAGTAACGCTGAGGACTTGGATAGTAAGTGATAAAATATTGTTAAAATGTCACAATATTTCATGATAGAAGTTTGTATATATTATTCCTGTCAAATATAGTACCAGAAATTATTGTAAATGTCACCAAACATTTTTCTCCATGTACTGAAGGAAATCCTTGACAAATACTTCGATGCATATTTCAAGTGTGTCCATTTCAAATACATCGACAAGAATTGGACATGAAATGAATATCCATGGTGTTATCTGGGAAGAGATCCATACATGTTAAAGTATGTCTTCTGTGGTTTTCTACATACGTAACGTATTCATTCAGCTCCAATTATTTATGGAAAAATGTGTACCCAGATACTATCACATTAAAATGTTTCTGTCCTAGACACTGTTCATGAAGTTACTGATGTTTCAATATAATTCTTATATAAAACCATACATTCCTTTGATTATTATTTATATGATATAGGGTAGTGACCTGGGAGATGACTTTATAAAAATCGAAACGTTGGCAACGGATCAACAGTTGTTTGACCTAACCTAACCAACTCTCAGTCACTATAATCAGTATAGTCACATAACTATTATGATAATTGAAAGAGCTTGTGATGGAGAATTGTTAATGTATTTCAACTGTATATTATACAAAAATTCCACTCCTATTATGGAGGAGGCCATTTATTTCTAATTTATTTAATCTGAATATTCATAGACGAGATTATACATACCTATGCACTTGCAAGTTCGTTGAACTCTCAGTATATTATATATACACCTAAATACTTTTGAATTTCAGTAACAAGTGAAAATAAAAGCATGAGAATTGCTTGACCAACTTCTCGTTTCGTCATAACCAATTCTCTTACGCTACTGTTTGTCATTCATCTTTCTAATATATTACGTGTTACACAGGTAGAAAGTATTCATAAAGAACGTGTTAAAATAGTGCCTAAACACAGTTACAGAAAGTCCTATTCAAATATTGACACACGGGTTGTTTCTGTACTGGTTTCAAAGAGACCAAAGCGTGAAAATAAATTCCTAGCAACCAAAATAAGATTTGTAGAAGTGTCCGTCGGCATTCCAATTTTCAATTCCCAAGATTTCTGTTTCTCTCTTCTACGTACGTAAGCACGATTAACAATATACAGAGAAAAATCATCATTTGATTCCATAGAATTTTTTTTGAGTTACTAATTCAAAATCATTGACTAGAATGTGACTACTAGAGAGAGGTCTGATACTTTTATCTAAAGGGGACATTTTTTCTGGACAAATGCACTCATGCATTGAAATTTATCCTGAAATAACATGCACTAGTACACTTTTCGTGAAAAATGTCAGGTATTTTTTCATTCAATGGACGATTCCAGTACCCATTTTCGGTGTTGCCACAATTGATATTCTAGTGGAATTGTCTGACAATTTCCAGGCCTTTTCTGATATGGTTCAGTGTCTAATTTTCAATTAGAAAGATTCCTGGTTGTTCCCGGATATGCGAATCAAAGTAATAATGATGATATTGTCAAAAATAAAATATACTAGGGAATTTTAGGTTTGAACGTTTTTCAATATGACAGATATAATTCCCTAGGATATTTTTATTTTTGTCCATTTATAATTCGTCTTTACAACCAATTAACCATCACCATAATACAAGATCAAAATCTAACAAAAATCTAAAGTCACAAAAATTTTCTCACACTTTATTGCAGCATAATGCTATTAATATAGGGTGTAGAGTATTTGATTTGATCCCGATGAAATTGAAAAAATTATGTAAAATATCGTTTGCAAAATGTATAAAAATATGGACAATTGAGAACATTGAAAATATTGAAAAGTCATTCAGCATTTGAGTGAAATTTAAGACTGATGATTCGGTTATGTTTATATAATAACCTATATGTATTTTTGTATGTAAATTTTTAAATCATATTCTGTTAGTATTTAGATTATACAGTGCAGCTTTTTTTAGTCCCCCCCCCCTGTTAACTTTTGAACGGTTCAACATACAAACATGAAAAAATCGTTTGGAGGGTTTCACCGATACTACTTTTTGAAACAAAAAATATAGTGATTGCTCTACAGGGGGCGCAAAGGGGTACATCAACTCAAAATTTTTAAATTGCATGGGGGGTCAATGTCACATCGTTGAAAAGAGAATTCAATTCTGTTCACAACCATCTGAATATTTTTGAATTTTGTTGAGAAATTTTTTTCCAATTTCGATTTTTATGCCTTTTGAAATTTTCGAATTGATGTGCCCCCAGCGCCACCTGTCGAGTAATTGCAATGTTTCTTCTTTCAAAAAGTAGTATCGGTAATACCCTTCGAAATATTTCTGGTTTCATTATTCCACAACAAACCGTTCAAATTTATCGAGGTACGAGTAGTTTTCAGATCCGCTTTTATATTTGATATTTCGAATTTTAATTGCAAAAAAAATATCAACATATTTCAAAAAAAGATGGTTGTGAAGAGAATTGAATTCTCTTTTCAACGAGGTGACACTTGACCCCCCATGCCATTTAAAATTTTTGAGTTGATATGTCCCCCCGCGCCCCCTGTCTAGCAATCCCCACATTTTTTGTATCAAAAGGTAGTATTGGTGAAACCTTCCAAACGGTGTTTTCTTCAAATCTGTACGACGAACCGTTCAAAAGTTAACAGGGGGGGACTAAAAAAGCCGCACTGTATATACAGTGAGCACGTAAAGGTTGGAACAAATTCGTTAAACGCTTGACATGGTCGATTTAATTTTTCAGTTGCGCATATTTTGGACTACTCGGATTTTTGATAACGTCACCGCTGTTCGAGTTATGACGTCATTTTATTTTTTTTTAAATGGCATTACCCTATTTTGATAATACTTTCAAAAAGAACGCATTTTTCTGTGTATGAATGTCATATTTTTTTTATGTTACATAACCGTATGATGGAGAAATAAAATATATTTCATTCATAATAATGTAATATTAAGTCTGTTAACTTGAACTTTTGACTTGAAGTATCTCCACAAAATAAAATCTAGTGGGGTTAGATCAGGAGATCTAGCTGTCCACTCTAAAAATCCTCGTCTGAGGGTAGATGACGGCTATTATTATCATTTGCCGTAGCGCTTCGGGAGGACTTTCTGATTTTTGGTGACGTATTCACTTTTCAGCTGCAGGAAAACCCGGAAAAACCTACAGCCCCACCCCGGGTGGTCGGTTGCACACTTCGAGCAAACACCAGACGGGATTGGCATCTAGGCAACTCACATCACACTTGCTTCACAACAGAGTATGAAGTAGCCTATCGATACTCGAGAAAAATTCTCTCATACTCCGGATTTCGATCACAGACGAGGATTTTTAGAGTGGTCAGCTAGATCTCCTGATCTAATCCCACAGGATTTTTTGTGGGGCTACCTCAAGTCGAAAGTTTACTTTAATAGACCTAATTATGAATGAAATATCTCTTATTTATCGAAAATACGGTTAAGTAACATAAGAAAAAATATGACATCCATACACAGGAAAATGCGTTCTTTTTGAAGACATTATCAAAATAGGGTGATGCCATTCAAAAAAAATTATAATGACGTCATAACTCGAACAGCGTTGACGTCATAAAAAATTTGAGTATACCATAAAATGAACAGCTAAAAAAGAAAATCGACGTGTCTGAGCTTTTCTTCCTCAATGGCCGTATCGAGCTTTTAACGAATTTGTTCCAACCATTACGTGCTCACTGTATGTGTATTGAAAATATATGATTACTCACAGGTCTCATAACCTATGTAATCATATATCACCTTATGAATTGAATAACTTTTTATTATTTATTATACAATAACTTTGATTCATGTATCGGGAAACATTCGTGAATCTTTATACTTAATTAAAAATTGTATCCTTTTCGACCCTGATGAACCATATCAGAAAAGGTCTAAAAAATGTCAGTCGATTCAACCAGAAAATCCATTGTGGAAACACTGAATAGGGATTCTGGAATCGTCCATTGATTGTTAGTTTATTTACATTGCTAATGACATTCCATTGTTTGTTGATTGTATTTTGATCCTTTTGTAAAATTTGTAAAATTTGTTTTTATCCCAATCTCCTAGGTTCTCGGAGAAAACCCCTCAAAAACAGAGCGTGTGTGAGGAAGGGAAATCTAGCACCTACAGCTTACATGCATTTATTGATTCATTGTCTGCATAAACATCTTTATAATTTGATTTTATTGAAAATATGAACAGGATGTTCATAAAGTCAGGTGCGGGATCATCTGCGACTGAAAGTTGGAATTTAGTCGCTATTTTCCATCTTACAAGATAACCTCTCTTGGAAGGGATTCATGTTACTTTTTTGTAATATCTAACAGATAATAGATAGGTTTTTTCCATTTCCAGAAGAGTCATGTATTGGTTTAATTTTCAATTATTGAAAATGTTTCTCTTTACAATATGAATCCCTTCCAAGAGAGCGTATCTTGTAAGATGGAAAATAGAGACTAAATTCCATCTTTCAGTCGCAGATGATTCCAGAACTGACTTTATGAACATCCTGTTCATATTTTCAATCAGATCAACATGCCGTACCCATGACAGGTTTTATGTCAGAAAAATACTTTCAAAGTTTCACCGCACAAGAAATAGTCCAACAATTCCTTCATTACAGTGTGAAATTGCTTCTGAAGAGTATGTTTTCCAATTCTTCCGACCTCCCTGATGATCTAAGAAGAGTGAAATATATTTTTGTCGACATTTCTGATTATTATAGTAAGAAATGTGGGTAAATGTAAAGAATATGGGTCCAGCTGGGATTTTGATAAAAATTTTACAGACGTTTTAAAACATCGTAAAAACACTTGAGCAATCGAAATTTTGGCGCGGAAAGAGCATTTTCAATTTTTTTTCTTGATAAAACATGTGTGGGAACTTACTTTTGAGACACACAATTACAAACCGTTGGACGGAGTTCAAACGTATTTTTCATTTCAAACCCATTGTCTTGAACTTCAAAGACTTCTATCCAACCATATGGAGTAATTCATAGTACCTAATAAACTTCAAAAATTAAAAAAAAATACGCTAAAAGATTTTTATTCAATGTACATAAACAACCAGTTTATTTGACAGATGTGAAATGACAGGACACTTTTAACACGAAGTTAGTAATGCCACGTTGCCAATTCTATTACATGGAATAGTGACGGTTAAGTCTCGTTCAAACCCTAGCGAATTCCGCAATTTTTCTATGAATAAAATGGCTGCCGACATGGTTCAGCATCAACGAGTGGTCCGGCATGACTGGCAGCCACTTTGTTTGCCAAAAAATTGCGAAATTCGCGAGGATACGAACAAGTATTCATGGAAATTTAAGTTAAACTACAAGCAAGTAAAAAATTTATCGAATTCTCAATCGAGTTTATTAAAGGTTTCTGTCATTAACATACAAAATAACTTTTGACACACAGTTCTCTGTCAAATGTCAAATCCGCAAGATCTAATTTGCGAAATGTTGGCCAATCAATCGCACCCGCTTCGCTCGCATGGTCTATTTTGAGTTATAGTTCTCATTTCAAATTGTAACATAGGTTTGTGGAATTGACAGAATTGTTGACTATTTAGGAAAAGCCGCGCGTTCGGCCGACATTTCGCAAATCCGCGCGCGCGGATTTGCGAAATGTCGGCCGAACGCGCTCGCTTCGCTCGCATATGGTCTATTTTGTTTTATAGTTCTCATTTCAAATTGTAACATTGGTTTGTGGAATTAACAAAATTGTTGACCAGTTAGGAAAACCAGTGCGTTCGCCGAACGCGCTCGCTTCGCTCGCATTGTCTATTTTATGTCATAGTTCTCATTTAAAATTATATCATAGGTTCGTGTACGATGAATTGACAGATTTGTTGACCAGTTAGGAAAAGCCGCGCTCGCGGATTTGCGAAATGTCTGCCGAACGCGCTCGCTTCGCTCGCTTCGCTCGCATATGGTTTATTTTATATAATAGCTCCTATTTCAAATCAGATTATAGATTGGGGAAGATATGAATATATGAAGTAAACCTGTCATGAAAATGTGCGCATTATGTCAGAAAAATACTTTCAAAGATTCACCGCACAAGAAATAGTCCAACAATTCCTTCATTACAGTGTGAAATTGCTTCTGTAGAGTATGTTTTCCAATTCTTCCGACCTCCCTGATGATCTAAGAAGAGTGAAATATATTTTTGTCGACCAAAATGTATTGGAGGCCTAGCGAAAGAGGTGCAATCCAATCCATTTAATAAATAATCAACTATCTGAATGAAAATGCAAATTTTTCACTTTCAGATTTTTTCTCTCAAATTATATAAGGTCTCTCTCAACATCTATCAGATGTAGTTCAATGTCCAGCGTGGCTTTAGCCGGGAAAGTAGTTGTTTTCTGTTAGATATTACAAAAAAGTAACTTCAATTTGTATCGTAGGTTTTTAACCATTTCCAGAAGAGTCATGTATTGGTTACGCTTTCAATTATTGAATGTTTCTCTTTACAAAATCTTTATAATTGTTTTACCGCGACCTTGATGTAAGTGAACTATCGGTTATATAAATTGTTTTCTTAAAACAATTACACATAATTGGATGGAATTTTTTTCATGATGATTTCAATCCTGTTTGGATCCTACTAGGTGGAGAATTAATATTTAAATGATCGACGCTACATACATACATTTCTCAAAGCTTCAGGGATTGTAGCTTTGAAATATGACAGTGAAGCTTGTGCTTATCCCATATGAATTAATGGCAAAAATTGTGCAGAATATATGAATCAAAAAACAGTTAAGAAAATAAAACGAAATTTTGAGAAGAATATACAACTAAGTACAAGTGAAAGCATGCAATTCAGTTGAGAACGAGGGGACAACAAACGAAGACGCTCCAGTATTTACGAATTTCAATTCAATGAAAAATATAATGTATTGTCAGAGAAAAAAAGATATTGACAAAGCATGGATATCCTAAATTTAGTCAACTTTGACTCCCAGGTTCAGGTACTCAACTGTCTTCAAAATATTCTTCCAAGCTGTAAAATACTCATATTTGATGTATTTTATAATCAATTCACAGGAATTTTTGGTTCAAAAAATAACATAAGGATACTTTTATATATGTTTATGTCAACAGATAGGTTTCACCATTAGGTAGAACAATCTTGACACAAACTGATTCAGTCTCGTGTGGGATCCTCGAATTCTGGAAAAGTTGATGTTAAAGTAATTAGTCGAAATGATTTGTTCGTTTGTCCAGATGACTCGTCGATTTTTAAAATTATTATTTCGTAGTCCTATACCGTATTTGAAAGACATAAGTCAAGTTGCTGCCAAGCGTGATATCAAAATGAGACCAATGGAATGGAATCTCTTGAAGATGGATCTTTGATAGGATGGATGCATTGAAAAACCAAAGAAGATGCCACAGAAGAATCAAGCAGGAAAGAAAATATTTTATTTTTGATAATCTGAGTTGAAAAACCTATACCTCAGAAATATGCTACACTGAAAAGTGGTTGTAACGAGCCGCTTTACTAACTGCTCTTTGGTATAGTTATTTAAAAAAATTGGTTTTTGAAACATTTTAAACGCCAATTCGCCATTTATTTCACAGAATATAAAAACAGAAAGAACACTGAATGATTAGAATAGAGCTGGGAATTATTGAATTTTTAGAAGGTGGCATGGATATATGTACTTCAAATCATATTTTCAAGAAACTGTTTCTCAGATACTGCGTTTGAGTTTAGACGAAAAAATGATAATGAAACAATGTGAGGACAGTTTATTTTGGCGAAGGTTCTATCATGATTTTGGGCGAAGGGATCAATTATTTATATTTATACGCGCAGTTGCCAGCTGCAAAATTGCAATTGAAAATCTTATAATATTAAAGTTTTTGACTTCGTGAAATAATGCTTGTGATTATTGAAATAATGTCTTATCACTTGTAGCAAGTAGTAAAATGAACAGTTGAGGAATACTACATTGTCAAATTGCATAACGTTTAACCGGTCCAAATAATGTTGGTTTTAAATACGAGTGTTTTCAATTCTTCGCATATTTTAGGTTACAAAATCTTGAGGTAGTTTATAAATTCAGATGCTAATAACTCAGAGATAAAAGCACGTATCAACATGAATGAAAAGCCAGTTTGCAGAAAAAACCCTGCTTTTATTAAAAATATTCATAGGAATTTGGTTACTTGCACAAATTTGAAATGCAATAGAGGATACTTGGCATTTGATCGCATTATTGTTTTATGGAAAGAAGAATAAAATCAGTCCTTGATGGAATATGGGGACTTGAGACCGAGGAAGGCAGTGCACCAAAGAAAACTGCCCCGAAGTGTTCCTGCTTTAAACTCATTGAAATTCTAAAACCTGAGAAATATCGGCTTGGGACCTTGTCAATGCGGCAGCTAGCGCGCCGCTGTATAGTATACATCGTAGCGATTCTGTCGGTGCGCAGTGGGCAGCAGTCAACGTTGCTCTATGTAAACTTCAGATAATATAAAAGTTCCTGTGCAGAAAACACTGGATACTGGTATAACATCGATAGTCGGAGACGAGGAAACATCTCTTAGTGCTAGCTTTGTCACTGTTAGTGATTGAAAATGATGAGTTTATCTTTGAAATATTTGTTTCATGTTCAACTCAGCTCTGTTTCAAAATATCCGGATTGTGAAGATGAAGACGAGGAGACTGAAGATGAAGTAGATGATGAGTTGTATGAGTGAATAAATATATTTTCCTATACATTTCTTGATGGTGATTACTAGTGGATACATTTCTCCAGTCGATATCATTGAAAAACACTCTCATATTTCGTTACCTCCGTTCCGCGTTTGATTTATACATTAAGTTGATAATTTGCGAATAATTTTCATAACAATACTTCTAAATCTCAATGATGACAGTTCTCAACGATTATTTACCCACATTTATATCTAAGAGTAGTAGTTTGAGAGTTTTTTCAAATATTCTTCCCTTTCTCTCTTACCTCAATGTCTCCGCGATGCAGGGGATATGCCCCGAATGCGGGGGCGGGAAAATCGTTTGTAATAATTTATACCTATTATTTTTACAAATTTTCGCTCAGTTTCATTACTCAGGACTGACAGTTTTATATATTCATAGAAAATACCCCAAAAAAACACGATTTCGGTAAGGGGTTGATGCCCCGGGAGGGGGTTTAATTGTTGAAAATAATTCCCCCCCATTATTAATACCGATTTTCACTCATATTTATTGCCCAGAGCTGAAATTTTCAATAAAATACCTTCCAGAAAAAAGATTTTATGATTTCGGGGGGGTTGCACCCCCCAGGGGGTGATAACTTTATTGCTAATTATTCAACCCTCCGTGACGACCGAATTGAAGCTAAAATATTCTTGCCTCAACCAACTTATGAAGCAAGTGTTCACTTGTTTCAAAATATTTTCCTCGTAAGTGGCCAAGAGGAATCCGTCAAAAAATCAAACTAATATTTGGTTGGACCTATTCAAGATTACAATCTCTTTGAATCAACGCAATTATGCGTTCATGCGAAAAATCCTTTTATCGGTGTAGTTTCAATTCATTTGAAATGAGATTTTCATTAACCTACATTAGTACAGAGTTTATTTCATCAATAGATTGATCTAATCTAGAATCATAGCATGCCGCGTATCATCTGCAAATACATTTACGAAGTTTATATATTAACAAACAGGTTAATGTAGTGAAGTACCAGATTAAAAGCAGTGGTTTCAACTACGGATTGAATGAATGATAATTTAATCCTAAGCAACATTTTCTTATTCAATAGGAAGTTCATCGTCAGACTCACAGATTTTTCTGTCTTCAACGGATGTAGCATCTGCACAATATTATTAAAAACGGGGGATCAACTGTATACTGATTTCAGGGTTATTATGCATTATATAAGTGGCAATTGATAAGTGTCTACCATTTTTATTATCAAATTAAATAAGACACATTGTTTGCTTGTACCTATAGAGTTTTGTAGAATAGCCAGACATTCACACAAGTATTGTCAATAGAGATGCATCAAGTCAAACTAGTTTGATTTTACTCAACAAACTTGACTTGAAAATCAAACTTTTTATGTAAAAAAGTTTGACTTGACTTGATTTCTGTATCTTTAGGTTTGACTTGAAATCAAACTTCTTCAAACAGTTTGAAGTTTGAATATCATATTGCGCAACTTGTTTACTTCCAATTCTAATAATTGAGAGCGTACCGCCTAACCCCTACCCCTAACGCCATTTGTTTTCATGTCTGAACCTGTACTCTGCTACTCCGCAAATTGGTTATAGTTCATATTTAGAAGGATACGCTTGGCTTGTTACGTTTGTTTTGAAGTGTGTGCGTTGTGCGATAATGTCTGAAGTCGAAATGTCTGAACCTGAACCTTTTTCATGTAGCGGCTCGGAATACGTACCAGAACAAAGTGAGTCTGATTTTGAAGATTTCCCCCATGCAAAAACTATGAAAAAAAAAATCTGTAGACGAGGCAAAATTAATCAACAAGAAAAAGAAATATACACATTTTTTTGATGTTGTGGCAGGCGATTCCAAAACAATGAAAATTGCAAAGTGCAAATTATGTAAAAATAAAGAACAACGGTATAAAATGCCAAATAGTGGTACTAGTTCTTTAAAACGACATTTGATGAAGAGCCACAAAAAATTGTATGAAGAAGAATTTCCGCAGGAAGCAACAACTTCTGGAACAAGTAGTATTTGTGGTAGTAACAACATAAAACGTTGGATCCAAAATTGTAAAAATGACCTGGTAAGTTTTTACACAATTAATCCTAGAACCACAACTGTGTTACCACACTGCTCGCTTTTTTATGACTGCGCCAGTGGTTTTTGGCCTAATAGAGGTCAGCTACCATCTACCTTCGTAATAAATTTACTTAAGAGGCCCCGATATCACGTGGTAAATTCGAACGCCGCCGCGTAGCGCCGCGGTCGCTATAGTCGCCTCTATCAAAATCGAGTCAAAATAGTTTTTGGACGGCATCTCCTTTATTCTTATAGTTGAAAATGTGCGGTTTGTTTTATTGTACTTGTAATTTTTATTACCAGGGGGCTCTATCGCCAGATTTCTTGATTTTTGATTAGTTTCTCTAAAATGGTGTCAAAAATATTTTTTTGTTTGTTTTAGAATACTACTGGGCAAACTGAAAATAAAATTTTGGACTTGGAGACAGAGGAAAATAAATTTATGGATCTATTAGTGGAGTACACTGTAAAAAAATATTTGCCGTTTAACTTCTTTGAAGATGATATAACCCACAAATTATACAACTACATTAATCCAAACTTAATTGTCCCTTCAAGAAACCAGTTGAAGTCACGAATATTTTCCAAATTTGATGCTTTGAAATATTCAGTAAAGATACTTTTAAATGCTTGTGACTCAAAAATTTCGTTTACGATGGATGGATGGTCTTCCCATTCGATGACGGGCTACTATGGAGTAGCCGTTCATTTTATTGATAGTGACTGGACATTAAATTCTTTTTTATTAGATTTTGTACCCGCAAAAGGACAACATACTGGCATTGCAATGGCAACTTTGTTTTTAAAAATAACGGCTGAATTCAATATTACACACTCTATTCAAGGTATTACTACTGACAACACTAATAGTAATTTCACGTTTTTAAAAGAATTGGGAAACATAATAGAAAATTTTGATGGTGCGAATAAGCACCATCAAGTTTTGCACATATTCTTGACTTAGCTGCTCGAGATTTAATGCAAGTGTTTGAGTCAACGTCTGAAGAAAACGAAGACGAAGACTCTGATACTAGTGATAATGAAAATACATTATCTGAAAATACTGCAACAATTGCAAAGGTTAAGGTAATTTGTAAAAAAATTAAAAACTCCGAAATGTTAAGATTAAACTTCGCAAAAATTTGCGACTCATTAAATTTACACATGACCATTCCCAAACTGGAGGTAAAAACCAGATGGAACTTTACGTTGGAAATGCTGTCCTGGGCGTTACAATTCAAACGATCGATTTATATTCTTTGTGACAATACCGATACTCTTTTACATTTTCGAATACATGATACAGTATGGAATGTTATTGAAAGAACATGTAAGTATTTACAAAGTTTCAAAACCATGACTACAATTTTAGAAGGAGAGAAATGTTCTACCCTTCCTATGGTGGTCATTGGGATCAATATGCTACTCGACAAACTAGAAAGATGGGTGGCGCATGAACTAGATAATAAAGAAAATAGAGACGATCTTGATGCAAAAATAATTCTTGCCCTTCAGGCAGCTCGCGATAAAATTGTTAAGCATTACAGTAGGACTAATTGGATGTATTGTATCGTTTTAATTTTGGATCCTCGTCATGAAATTGAAACGTTTTCTCTAACGACATGGAGACAATCCTTGAAAGATGAAGCCATCAAGAAATTTGAAGAAATTTATAAAGAAAATTATTATTCACCTTACACTGACAAAGAGTCACCCCAAACCCAAACTGAATGTACAGTCAGTGTGTTCGAAAAAAAGTCTGATGAAGTTACCGATTTTGATTCAGACTTGTTTGGACTTTTCCAATCATCTCCAAAAATAAATAGAATGAAAATTCATGGAGATACGAAATCGACAATTACGCAGCTGAATCACGAGCTGACAGTACCGAGGACATATTAAAGTGGTGGAAACGGCACGAAACTGCATTTCCAACTCTATCAAAAATGGCGAGGGACTTTTTTGCCACCCCAGCAACATCAGCCTGCATAGAACGCTATTTTTCAAGAGCTTCTTTGACAGTCACAAAAAAACGAAACCGATTAAATGGCCATTCTATTAGAACATTAATGTTTTTAAATTCGTGGCTTCAACAAGAATCCTTAACAAATATCACACAAGGATCGCAGGAAGAGGTTACTATGTAATATATTGTTGCTTTCACTTAATTTTTAAGAACTTTACTTTCCACGAAGAATTTTGAGGTGACAAACAAGTTCGAGTTGATTAAAAATTTTTTTTTGAAATAATGTATTTTCGTTTTGTTTGAAATAAATGTATTTGTTGTACCTACTTACTATATTAAACATAAATATTTTACCCATTTAAGGTATATCTACGAAATAAATTATTTTTCAAACTCTTTCTAACTAGTTTGACAAACAGTTTGAATTTTCAAACCTGTAACCATTGTCCAGTTTGATTTGACTTGAATTTTTTTTCTGATAGATTGACTTGAGTTTGACTTAAATTCAAGTCAAACTCAAGTCAATCTCAAACATTCAAGTCAAACTTGTGCAACTCTAATTGCCAATACAAACATCAAGAACTTGAATTCCTCAAGAGAAAACCAGATTTTGAACAACCTGCTTTTTGTAATGATTTATTTACCTTCTTATAATGTTTTTTTTGATACTTTAATCTCTCATATCCAAACTAACGATTCTTGCGAAGTAACAAACCATATGGTTTTGGTTTATTTTTTGAAAATGTTTCTGTAAATGCGAGTGCAAATCGTTTCTATTATTACGGCAAAGTTCTGAATTTAAAACTTTCCTATGATTTAATTTGAGAAGAACACTCTTTTTTTTTCAACTTCATTGGTTTTTCTCGAATTGAAGAGAATTGACCAAATCAAAACTATATTCAGATCTTCTCTTGAATTATCAACAAAATGAATATTTCGACATAATAGTTTATTTAAATGAACAGATTGATACACACACAAATTCGAGTTCGCTTACCTTTGACAGATATACAGAGTGAAATAATTACGGAAAATAAAATAGTGTAAGTGTCAGTCATGTGGAAAAACGCATGTAAAATTATAAAATGATCCTTGATAATTTATAACTTTCTTTTGTTCACCACTGAAACAAAAACACCTATAATATGTTATGATAAAACATCACGTCCTCTGCAAAACGTCCAAGTGCAAAAATCGATGATGACCGATTTTCAATTTTCTATTATTGTTCGTCCATGTAGTCTGGCATTTTTTGGTCAGTTCAGTTTTTCTCTCAAACTGAGAAGAGAAATGTCATTTGGGTATACAGTCAGAAAAAAGACCTGGTATAAGAACAACTCTCTTTTAAATTGTCATGCTTTCGAAATACATTTTCTGCCTGTCAATGAGTAGATAAACATCTAACTTTGGATTCCTTGGTTCGAGTCAAATTAAGTTTCAACAAGTGACTGGAGATGTCATAAGCAACTTTCTGTTATTTATATACAGTGTGGTCATTTAAGTGTGCAACATATGGGAATCTTTTTAATGAATTGCACAACCAAAATACAAATAGTGCCAAAAGGTGGTGCATGCTCGGTAATCATTTTAGGTGCACTTAGAATGGCTGCAAGTCAAATAGCATACAGGGTAGGTCAAAAAATATAAAAATTGCTCAAGAGTAAAGTACCCTTATTTCAGAAAATTCAGCAGAATGTTATTGAGAAAAGTTGTTTACAATTAAAAGTTATGCCCAAATACCAAAACATGGCCTCCTAAGACATTTTTTGGTTTTTCAATTTTTTTCGTTAATAATTTCCCAGTTTGTAATTTGTTTTATAATCACCCTAAACACTTTCATAAGTTAATCATAACAAAATCAGTTGAGCATAACTTAGTTCAAATTCCAACATATTTGTTCAATTAACTTGGATTTTAATTTTTTTAGGGAAGCACAAACTTCATGTTTGTTGCAACGATATTCAACACAACTTCATAATTTCGCAAACCATATTTTTAACAAGGTAAAACATTAGTAATGATAATATGTATATTCAAAAACTCTCATTTGAACTGAACATTTTGTATTTGAAATGTTTATGAAAAAGCTATACAAATTAATCGCCAAACATGAAATCCTTTTAAAATAATCGGGAAACCCAAGGAACAAAAAAAGTGAGGGTTGAAAGGAAACATTATTATTAATAAATATTAACAAAATAATCAAAAAGGAATAATACAATGATTTCAATTGTATTTGAAAGCGGTGCCGATGGTTTTGACAATTTTTATTGGCTTATCATAACTTAACCATTATCAAATGTGTGAAGAAAGATTTATCGACGAGTCTCTGTGTGTCCACCTTCTCGTTCAATGCATCTTATTGTCCGATCATGAAATTCACGAATAGTAGATCGCAACACACTTCCTGGAATATTTCTGCAATGATGTCGTATCGAATTTTCAAGCTCCTCAGCATTATTAAATGGTCGATCCTTGTAAACCTTTTGCTTTAAATATCCCCATAAAAAAATCTAATGGGGTGAGATCTGGCGAACGAGGAGGCCATCGTGGATCAGTATTTCGTCCTAACCATTTATCACCAAATTTCCCATTTAACCATTCTGAAACAATTCTAGTAGAATGAGCAGGACATCCATCATGTACAAACCATAATTTATGTCGTTCTTGTAAGCTCATATTCTCCAAAAAGTCCGTTAGTTCGTTTTCCAAAAACTGTAAATAGGTATCACCAGTTAGGTTGTGGCGAAAAAAAAAACGGCCCCAATAATTTGTTGTTAACAATACCGCACCATACATTTGTTATTTGATAATATTGGTTTTTATTGTCAATGACAAAATTCGGATTTTCGTCCGACCACCACCTACAATTTTGGGAAGAGACAACGCCATTTGTTGTGAACGTAGATTCGTCTCCAAAAAGAATGTGTTTATGGAAATCATGTTGATCTTCTATTTGTCCTTGAATCCACATGCAGAAATCATACCGTATGTAATAGTCTCGTTCTTGAAACGTGCAAATAAACATAGGCTTATAGGCATGATATTTATTTTTTTTAAGAATCTTCTTAACAGAACTTTGTTTTACACCCGTATAACTGGAAATTTCTTGGGTGGATCTTCTAGGGTTTTCAACAACTGCCTGAAGTACTTCTAATTGATTTTCCTCATTACATACAGGTTTCGTACGTTCATTTTTATATTTATAATCCAAACTGCCAGTCTGTTTGAAATTAATTAAAATTCTGCTTACAGTGGAATAGTGCACTTGTTTGTCTGGATGACGTTCATTCAATATATCTGCTGCTTCACGCACTGGTTTATAGTTATCTCCACATATTAAAACTAATTCTGCCTTCTCGGCTAACGTTAACTGTCTTGGAGGAGGCATTTGAAATCAAATAAACTCAATAATCGAACAATAATTCTTCGAGGATGAGAAGGTAATGTCACCAAACTGTCATAATGTTTACTGTCAACACTCATTTGTTTTGTTCTTTGGGTATCCGTGATTATTTTAAAAGGATTTAATGGTTGTCGATTAATTTGTACAGCTTTTTCATAAACATTTCAAACACAAAATGTTCACATTAAATGAAAGTTTTTGAATATGCATATTATCATTAATGATGTTTTACCTTGTTAAAAATATGGTTTGCGAAATTTTAAACTTAAGCTGAATATCGTTGCAACAAACATGAAGTTAGTGAATCCCTAAAAAATTAAAAATCCAAGTTAATTTCACGAATATTCTTGAATTTGGACAAAGCTATGCTCAACCAATTTGGTTGTGGTTACTTTATGGAAGTGCTAAGGGTGATTATAAAAAAAATTACAAATTTGGAAATTATTAAGGAAAAATATTGAAAAACCAAAAAATGTCTTAGGAGGCCATGTTTTGGTAGTTGTGCATAACTTTCAATTGTAAACAACTTTTCTCAATAACATTTTGCTGAATTTTCTGAAATAAGGGTACTTTACTCTTGAGCAATTTTTATATTTTTTGACCTACCCTGTATGCTATTTGACTTACAGCCATTCTAAGTGCACCTAAAATGATTACCGAGCATGCACCAACTTTTGGCACTATTTGTATTTTGGTTGTGCAATTCATTAAAAAGATTCCCATATGTTGCACACTTAAATGACCACACTATATATATATATATATATATATATATATATATATATATATATATATATATATATATATATATATATATATATATAATATATATATAAAAATACATGGGCAAACAAAAGGGACAAAAAACGACCAATACTTTGATTTTTTTACGAATATAATTTTATGATTCCCAGCAATCTCTACTAGTAGAATTGGAAAAGAACAAGTTGAGACATCACATAACAGAAAAAATTACGACTTTTTTTCAGCCTCTTAGAAATCTGAATTAATTATTCTAAAGGTGTCAATTATTGGGGGGTTTATCTTAATTCATATAATTTTTCAATAAACATCTACAACAACAAAAAGGTTCACAATTGAAAGACTCGAGTGAAATCAATTTTAATATCTATAATATCTGCTGCCGTAATGAATCTTTCCTCATGCCCTAAATGGTTGCCAGGCATTCAACTTATTCGTTCCTCCTCCAAGAGTGAAGGAGTTAGGTAAGAGTTTTTATCAATATAATGAATTCTTCCATAAAAATAACAAGATTCAATCTTTAGACAGCTAAAGCACTAATCCGATCAATTGTTTCAAGACTTATTGGGCACGGCACGTGACAAGTTCATTTTTCTTTGTTTGTAAACGTTCAGTTTCTTTTGTCTTCCGTCGGAGCTTGGAAAATGGAATTGAACTCAGAGTCAAAAATAATAGAAATAATAGAAAATTTTGAAATTGGTTCAAGTAATCCAATAGTTGTCACCACATACATGATAATGACAATTATTGGAATCTGAAGTGACAATTATTGGTTTCAGATTTCTGAACAACATGCACAACGGCGAAATTAAAAAAAAAAGCTTTCTTCAACTATTCAGAAGAAGCTATGCTAGCTGCAGTAGAAGCTTGCAAAAATGGTATGCCATTTTTAACTGCAAGCAAAATGTTTGTGGTTCCTAGAATGACATTAAAATACAAGGTATTGGGTAAAACACCTTTACAAAGAAAAATGGGACCAAAAACATTTTTGAAACAAAACGAGGAGGAAAAACTAGTGGAATGGATCAAAGAGATCACGAGGAGGGGTTTTCCACCAAAAAAAGATGATCTCATTTTAACAGTTCAGAAGATTATTGTCAACTCCGGACGTAATACTTCATTCGTGGACAATAAACCTGGAAAAAAATGGTTACAACTCTTTTTGAAGCGACACCCCGATTTAAGTCAAAGGATTCCTGAAACACTAACATCTGTTAGAGCGTCTGTGACAGAATCCCAGTTAAAGGGTTGGTTTCGAGAAGTTGAAGAATCTCTGAAGTCCGACAATTTCTTCAAAGTATTGTCTGATCCTCAGAGAGTTTTTAACCTTGACGAATCTGCTTTTCAACTCTGCCCTAAATCTGGCAAAGTCATCGGTCCACGGGGGGAGAAAATATATATGACATAAAAAAGGGGTCTGATAAAGAATCACTGACTGTCTTAATAAATATAAGAGCTGATGGAACACTACTGCCTCCATTCATCATTTTTCCTTACACTAGACTGCCCGGTCATGTAACGTCAAATATACCAGATGAATGGAGCGTAGGTAAGACCGAATCAGGCTGGATGACGGGGGAGTCTTTCTATGAGTATTTGGCAAATTGTTTTCTGAAGTGGCTTCTGAAGAATAAGGTGCAGTTACCAGTCATCATTTTTTTAGATGGACACAAGTCTCATGTAACAATGCACTTGCATGAATTTTGTACATCGAAACAAATTATTTTGGTGGCTCTATTTCCAAATGCGACCCATATAATTCAACCGTGCGATGTCACTGTTTTTGGACCTTTGAAAGCGCACTGGAAAAGGCAGCTCATTCCTGGAAATTCGAGACAAATAACCAGATTTTGAATAAAACTAATTTTCCTCTCGTATTCCAGAAAGCTAAAGAATGCATAACTCCTGAAACAATAATCAATGGATTTCGAAAGTGTGGATTGTTCCCTTGGAATCCTGAGGCGGTAGACTTTACCAAGTGCCTTAAAGATAGGTATGATTCTGTTAGATTGGAGCCAAAAGATAGTGTGGTTTCAACTAAAAAACAAAAACATCTAGAATACCTCGAATCTTTCATGAGCACTCAGATGGTGGAGCAATTCCAGAAGTGTCGCGATGAAAAATCGTGGAATGGAGAAGAAAAGTCGAAAGATTTATTCAGTGTTTGGATGAAATTTAAAGATTAGGTTGAAAACAATTCACAAGAAATGAGAGAAGACCAAGTAGAGATCACCAAAATACCAGATAAAGAAAACAGTGGCGATGTCGAGGAAGGCACAAGTAAAGAAAATGAAATACAGGAACCTACAGAACACATTCCGACATCTAATTCAGACGATGTACAAGAAACTGAAAAAGAATGTCCGCAAAAACAAATTTTTGAAAACGCGTTGAATTCGCCAAAACCAAGCACATCTACTGAGCATAGAACTCCCTCAAAACGCCTACCTATCAGCAAATTCCCATCAGAAAGTTCGAATTCGAGTGTTGGAACTCCCTTCAAGAATGCATTGTTTTGGCCAGATTGTGACAAAGGAAAAAGCAAAAGATGTAAAGAAAAGGTACCTTCGGTAGTCACATCTAAGGAATGGAAACATTACTTTAACAAAAAGGAAGAGGACAAAAAAAAGAAGGAAAGAGAAAAAGAAGAAAGAAAAAAGGTTAGGGAACTTAACAAGCTTCAAAGGTTGAAAGAAAAAGAAGAGAAACAAAAGTTAAAACAGCAAATCAAGAAGAGAAAAATTGAAGAAAGTTCAGATTCTGCAAATTCTGAGGATATTTCTTTTGCAGAAACGTCTGACGAAGAAGAGACTTTTTCGGACATCCAAAATTCTGAAATTGAGGAATTTGTCGCGGATCAAGCCACTCCACCAGCGTTGAATCCAATTTTAGAAAATTATTATGCAGTTTATTACCAAGAACAGTTTTATATAGGCCGTGTTCTGAAAACTGACAAGAAAGTTTTTATGAAATTTTTATCAGAAGTCACAGAGAACCATTTTGTCTGGCCCAAACATCAAGATGATGATTGGGTGGAAGGGGAGCGTTTATTTTATGGTCCAATCCAAATATTTGGGAACGAGCCATTCCATGTGGATAACATCGTATTGAAAAAGATAAAGTTAGCTTATCGTCAGTATAAATTAGATACAAAGAACAAGTAACTCTAATTTTTTTGTCATAACATTTTTCCATGTAATAAAATGAAATTTTAATAAAAAGTATGTGAAATAAAAGGGTGACAATTATTGGAAAAAAAATATGACAACTAATGGGTAAGCCAAAATTCTTGTGTGACAACCACTGGTGACATGACAGTGACATTTATGTTAGGCTATGTACCAAAAAGTTTCAATTTTCGAAGGAAAATTCCTTTGATATATCAAACATGGATGTACCAACTTCCAACTCACAGGGTGGATTGTATTAGAAAAAATTTAAGTCACCTTGAAAGTGAACAATGAAGAAAAAGTTAGTCTTATAATGACAACTACTGGTGCCACTACCCTAGGTGTTTTTCAGGTCAAGTAAAGTCACTCTCGAATAATCTGAGTCGAAATATTATGAAACATAGTTATCATATTTCCAAAAGTGGAAGAAAGTAATTTTTTTCATGCATGTCGATACATTTGTTTCATGAATGCATCTTCTTGCATTTATATACCAGATACTATTACAGTAGGTATTTGAAATTGTACAAATTATCTATTGAAGATTTACGCTGTTGTAATTGAAACACCTCACTTATAAAAGTACTTTTTTGATATCAATACTTTCGTTTCATGAATGAATTCAAGAATATGAATTAAAATACCAGATGTTATTACAATAGTTAATTTATTGTTGGTAATCCAGGATAGCGGAACCTTGTGCAAATTAACATTTGAAGGTATATGAAGTTGTAATTGAAATACCTGACTCCTATAAATATGTCAACTTTGTATCAGGTCGTTCATGGGTTATTTATGTTCATATGTAGCAATTTCGGTCTCATTGACATTACATTTAAATACTGAATTGTTACTTACAATCGTTTTCCAGCGAAGGTGGAAAATTTTAGTACACTATTATGAAACAAAAATGTTTGATAATAGAGGATTTCCGTTTCGAAGATTCAGGGAATATTCGCGACAAAAATATCAACCACAATTATGGATTCTGAGATTATAGAATTTCATTGTTTGTTCCAATAGTTTCATCCACTTTTTTACCTGCGGTAGGTAATTGGAATTCTTAATTTTTTGATAAACACATCGAAATAATGAATTTTGGAATAACTAATTTAAAATTTCACAAAGGCATCCTATTATTTCTTAAAATATATATGTGTTATAACACCTGATATTTGGCACTCAAGTTAATTGGCAAGGCATCAAGACACCTACCTAGCTCCTGTATAGAACTGAATCACTACCATTTATGTGTTCATGAAATTGAAACTAATTTCAGATATTTATATGAGGACAGACTCCACTAAGTCTGTTTGAATAGGTATATGACATGAATTATAGACTGGTCTGTCATTATAGGTACCAAGTTGTATAATCACTCAAGTGCTTTAAAAATGTAGTATCCCACGCGTTGAGTACAACATTAATCAACAACTATCAGGGTTTCTATTACTATCTATAAACATATCTTATTCATATTCATATCAAACAGGCAACAAAAAGTATCAATATATGTAATTTCACAAACTACATACAATGAAATCCAAAACTTCTTCACAATGACACCATGTTTATGTTTTAACAGATTGGAAGAGAAGCAAATGAAAACATAATGAATTTTATTCTTACTAATACGAAATTGCTAAAAAAATGTTACTGAAAGGAACATAAGGAGTTTTCTTTGTGAAAGAAAAAGATGTAAAAGACAGTGACAGTTGACTTTTCGACAGAATGTAAATACATATACCTACAGGTGGAAAAAAATTAATGCTCAAGGAGGACGGGTACTTGAATTCGATTCACTTTGTTTGTGAAGATTATAAGTATATATTGAACTCAGCTCATCAATATTAGTTCTTTTATTAATGGTGTTAGATTTTTTATTGTTAATATGAACCATTTCTAAAAATAGTCTCTTCGTTATGACAGATTCAACATCTGAAATTTTGGTGTTGTTGTAATCATGATAAATTTTGTGAGTATTTTATTCCATGTGTAGGTATTTATTATATTCACATTTATGTACATTGTAGTAATAATATGCTTTCGTATATATAGGGTTCCTAATTGATATAAAGATCTATTTATCTATCCTCGTCTCATAACCAAATTGGACTGGATAATGTTTCGATTCCATTTATCTATCAGCTATTTTCGCGCAATTTGATATGTGGCAATGTTATTAATGTTATTAATTATCACCTCGGTAACAATTGCTAATATGTTTTCATTCCAATCATCGAAACTGCAATTGGCAGATAAAATTCATGAATTCCTAATCACCGTAATAGAATTTTCAAACATCGAATTGAGTACCTATTATATTAGCATTAATAAAATCGTAGTTTATTAATACTTAAACCTAGCAATAAATATGTCACTTACTCTGGCCGGCGCTTTCAACAGACCCACAGTTTATCGCTGCTGCTTTGTTTGTTATACAGGTCACTACAAAATCACCCAAAAATCGTTACAATCACCACAAAATGGAAACAATACCACTCACTACGATTCCCGGGATATCATTTCATGTATATCAAAGCTCTGGTGATAGAATGGTTACACCCGCCAAAACGAGAACGTACGCGGTGAACAACGCGCTTGCGCCGACTGCGGACATTATCAAAATAAATGTCGACTTCGATGCGAGCAAATGCCGGGACTTTCGAAGCGCATGCGCCCTCTACGGGTTCTTTCTTTGCTGCGGCGCGTCGGCCATTGGCGTTGGGAGTTTGAGGACGACTCTGGCTCGACGTTTCGATTGATATATGTGTAACGGGTTGTTAATGTTGTTATAGAGTATTTTTGGATTCATTATAGGTATCTGTAATTTACGGCTCTTAGACGCGACACCTGTTTTGGGGGGTGGTTGCTGTGCGGAGGGTGCATGGGTTCTTGGGTTTTTAGTTTGTGTGATGGTGGACTTTCGTTTTTGAAGGTGTGAGGATTTTGAAGTTAGTTGTTTCTAGAGGAAATAAATTTGTGCATTCTGCAAACGCTGGATTCATTTTCTCATATTATTGAAAGTATTCGATTGCTCTTTTCTATCCCTTCAATATTGAATATTCGTATAAGTATAGTTGGTAGGTGGTGACTGATGCGCTGAGATCAAGTTGGGTCTATACTGTTCCCCACCTCCTCTTCTTCCTCAAAGCAGTTCCCCTGTCCCAAGTAATTTAAAGGGCTCTGAATGTGGAATTTCCTCAGCTGGTATGATTCTAGATTTTTCAGTATTTTTTAAATGTAGGTAGGTATATGAGATACAAATTATCACACGCGTGATTCAAATATAGATCTCTTATCAGAATATACGATTGCGTAGAAGATTATAAAAAAAATTTAATGAATTCATACGGATTCATATCGTATTAATCTATCAATGTCATTATCCTCCCCACAAAGATAAAAAAAAGATTTTTTCAATCAAAAATATACATACTCTAGAATAGAATAATATTCTGAAATGAATATCTAATTATTTCTAATTGATGAATATACTTACTCACATTTCAAACTGATTGAGATGTTTGCTTCTTTACATAAATTCTATTGAAATGAATTTGCTTGCAGTGAAAACATTATACTCTTAATCCTAGAAAACAGTCACATTAACTATTGTGAAACATAATATCCTTGACACAAGAATATAATTCCTTGGTAGATATCACTACCCGTGCCACGTGACAAACTCAACCAATGTGCATTCAAAGCAGGTGGCGACCTGTGAAATACGACTTCCATTTCGACCACTTCAATTTTCATCCAGTTTGGCCATTTGGGTTGGAGGTTATGAGGCTATTCGTCCCTATATGAATGTTAGTTTTGTGCCTAGTGGAAACTGTTTCTATACAATAAAAATGCAATATTGAAAATTGAATATGGCTCATTATAGGCCAGTTGAGAAAATGAGTGAAATATGTATATCGGTCTTCTACAGTTTTGTGTCTAAAAGCGTTGTTTATGTACTCAATCAAACTGCAATATGAGTCACTACTAACTGGTTTTATTGAGAATACAGTGATTAATCTTTAAACTATTCTCATATAAAATCATTATTTATACCTAAATTGTTCGTAGTTGTGAATCAATGCTTTGTTTAATCTATTCAATGTTGCCAAAATGAAAATACGTCGATTTGAAGGAAATCATCTTTTTCAAATTCTGCAAACGGCATTTGGATGTAGAGATTAATATCCACAATTTGTATAATAATAATATTTATAATAATCTTTATTAATCATTTCAGACAATGGATGTATAGAACAGGTTAATAAATAGGTATACGACAGTAAAAACAAATAATGAAATAAAATAAAAAACACAATTTACCAAAATGTATGCTAGGTTTAACCTAGTTCCCTATCTGTCATAAAATATCCTATGCTGTAGTAGCATTTGGGCGTTAACTTTATTCTTGAATAAATTCACGTCAAGCTGCTGAATGCTTTCAGGCAAATGATTGTAAAACATCATTCCTTGATAAGTAGGGCACCCTTCAAATTTAGCAGTTCTATGTGATGGAATGCTTAAAAGGTTTCTGTTTCTAGTGGGATAGTCATGGTAGTGAGAGTTTGTTTTGAGTTTTTTAATGTTGTCTCTAACATACAGCAAGCACTTCAATACAAATAGACAAGGAAATGTTAATATTCCGTAGGCGACAAAATGATGATGCTTACAAGATTCATTAGGAGGCAAGTTGAACATGGTGCGAATTATTCTTTTTTGCGTTACGAAAATTCATTATTGTCAGAGTTTCCCCAGAAGATAACGTTATACGACATATGACTATAAACAAGTAAATAAACTGTCAGCAATGACTCCACTGGCAGAGAGGATCTCAAACGCATTATTGCGAATCTAGCTTTGTTCAGTTTCTTACTCATAGTATATCAATATGGTCTGTCCATCGAATAGACTGATCGACATATATACCTAGAAATTTGGTACATTCCGTAGATTTTACAGTTGCTCCATTCAAATAAAACTGTACACTGGAAGAATTTTTCCACTCCCAATAGCGGCAATTTCATTACCGCCTGTTTTAACGGGAATTTAACTTCGAGTGGAATTTTCCATACCACGTGTTATATCACCTTGGATATTTACTCTGAATAACTCTGTGCACTTCTTCGATGTAACTTTACGTTGCGACATAATTTTACTATGGAACTTTACATTGTTATATTACTTCACAACAAAAATTTGCATTAGAGTTTAACATTGTATTAATATTACGGTTTGATTCTCTAACGTGAATAATTTGCAGTGGAATTTTACATTGTAATATTACAGTTTGATTTTCTAACTTGGAAAATACACTCCGATGTGAATCTGCAATGGAATTTCATAATGAGGGATTACATTATGATGAATTTATACATTGAGGTCCTAAAGTAACGGATATATTCATTTTCTACCATATTAGCCATATTCAAGAAGAACCCTGCAATACATCGATTTGTTTTCGAAAAGACACTCTGTGACATTAAAAAATGCCCCTCTTCCTCTCTCCTCAAAGTGACAGTAACCCCATCAATTTTTTATAATGGCATAGGGGGTCAAGTGATACCTCATTTAGAACGGAATATTTGCGTCATAAGAAAATTAATTTTCAAAATGTTAAAAAAAAACACGAATACTATTAAATTTGCTGTATATTCAATGCAACCTAATTTTTATTTGTTTCATTTACTAACTGTTGTTTGTTATACGTGATACACGACTGTATAGACAATTGTTCGAAATGAGGTATCACCTGACCGCCTATTTCATTTAAAAAAATTGTGGGGTGGCGGCTGCCACTTTGAGGGGGGTGAAGGAGCGACGATTTTTTTTAGGTCACAGAGTATCTTTTTGAAAACATGAATTGACGTGTTTCGGGGGTTTTCTTGAAAATAGATAACAACATAGAAAATCAATTTATGCGTTACTTTAAGACCTCACTGTATATTTTTTTATTGTATATGTAGATACATTTTGTCTTTTATTCAACACACCATACACACCATCAATTTGAGTAATTTGTCTCCAGGTCACCAAAGCACTTCATTATATTATACTCTATTTACGTTTCGCTAATAAAACTAGCATCATCAACACTGATAATAGTCTCCAAATGAGTATTTATAGCAATAAAGTGTTTTGGTGAAGTGGAGATATACTGCTCAAATTTTTTAACGTTGAACGTTTCCAAAATCCTCAAAATTTTTCCATCCACTTCTATACCTTTGTTAACCACTCTGGCTGAATGGCAGACAGATTGATCCCGTATTATCTGGGTAAGAATCGTCTAGCACACTTCGTGTAGGTACTAGAAAAAAATAATTGAATCTGTGGCGTTCAGTCGTATACCTAACAAAAAATTTATGTTTTATAAGTATAAACAGATTCCGTCCTTGTCTTCATTATCTTACAATATTTTGGATAATTATGTACAGTTCTCTTTAATAATTGGAAATAAAAATAAATTTTAAACATAAACTGAGTATTTAATTCCCATAATGCAAAAAACTGAAAACATTTTCGAATAATACATTGCATATCACAAACTAACATTAATCATTATTAATATATTATAAAGATTTATGGGCTGGTATTCCTATCCAGTGCGATTGTCCTAAAAACAAAAAAATTGTATTATACAACAAGCCACTGGCTTTCCATCGTCTTGTTAATTCTTGAAACAGTTAGGGCAGAGACCAATAAAATTCAATTTAAATTAACATAGAATATGGACTATTATTTGACAGCTAGATGCATTCTATTCGGGAAAATGTCATTTTACAATGATGGAACAAGTACTTGTGGAGTTTTTGGTGTACGTTTTTTTTTTAAGAACTTGAGTTGTTGGGGCAAGTGTCACAAATAAACTCAGCAACAGCCAACATTCTCCAAAAAAAGTAAGTATATGTTAAGAAAAAACGACCGAAAAATTTATTGGTTTCTCCATAATTTGGGATTCATAAATCGAAAGTTATACATTTCAAACCATGTAATAACCTTTCGAAATCAAAAGTTTTGATGTGATTGAGTCATTTTTCACATTTAGGTACTCAACTCACCATACGATATCGGTGTTTCCCACAAAACACATCGTGATTTTGAGGTTATGTTTCTCAATTTCATCAGATATTTAGATATTATGAAGAAACCTGAATGCAATCTCGTAAGTATCATGTAATGATTTCAATAAAGTTCATGATACAATGCACAAAACACACTCATTACTTATTACTTGCAACAGCTCTTTACCTCAGTTGGACACAAAAAAGAATGAACAGCAATGTGTAGGAGCTGACTTTACCATGTGGATGCGTAATTTTGCAATCAACTCGAAAATTTACGACAAGATGGATGTACATTTCAGTTGCAGGTAGTGGCGATTCTAGAAATTAAGGCGCTGGGTGGCATACTGCCCCCCTTGCCGCCCCGTGGCGCCGCCACTATGCAGGTGGATGTTCTCATAGTTGAGGGATATTCACACAATTATTTTCAGTCAGTATATTGAAGGAAATTTTACGCGCTGAATGAAATCTCATTTCAAGTGCGTATAGATACATCTTGTAGTTTAAAAATTGAACGATAGAAGTAAGATTCCCATGAATCTGAAATAATTTTCCACTCTAAGCATTGAAAATACTTTCCAAATTTAAAACAATTTTCTCAGTGTAGTACTTTTGTATTTGTGTGGGGAGTGAAATATATGCAGTCAGATTTTTTTGGATTTTCCCCTGAGAGGTAGGAAATGTGTTGAAAATGTCACTGGAAGTTACTCTGAATGCTTCAAAGTGCACCCGAAGTTGCCCAAACTCAACTCGAGCTTCAGTACGACTTCGGGTGATTTGAAGCGTTTTGATCAACTTTCAGTGATATTTTCAATACATTTCCCACCTTTCAGGTGAAAATTCAAAATATACAAATTGTAGATATTGATCTCTACTTCCAGATGCCGTTTACAGAATTTGAATACGACTATTTCCCTTAAATCGGTGCATCTTGCAAAATGTGCAAAAACATCTTGAGCACAATTGAACCACATATTATTATCTATCAGTTTCCGCAATATTGTTTGTCCAGCTTAAGATTTATAAAATTTATAAATTTAGGAAAATATGGTCTCTTTTTCGAGGTTTTCTCGGATTTTATCAGTGGAAAATACACAATTCCGGTCGTATGAAAATCCATTTTGTAGGTTTTATAAATCTCTATAAAAGTTCCGTTGACTATAGAACAATTCCTAGAATACTCTTTGTGATATTTCCAAAAATCAAAAAGTTGTTATTTTTTCACTATTTCTTGTTTAAAAAGTGCCAAGAAACGATTTTGCTGGGGCGAAAACTGGAGTTTCCATCAACAAACTATCTTATAAAAATTGTTATAGACTATTTGCGTCTTTAATTTTGTGGGGAAAAAAACTCTGTAGCTTGGTCTAGATCCTAAACTTGTTCTTTCTTTGTCATTCGAACCTCATTGTCGATATTATCTCCGTTTTACCCGAATTGAGGACTTCCTTGTTGAAATACCCAACAAAAGTCTCATCTACGAGAAATTTAATCACCCGACAATAAACCGATTATCTGGTATTGTATACTGAAAAAAGAACTTAAACACTTCAATAGTCAATAAATTATTTATTGCTAATTGAAAGCTTCTCATACATTAATGGAATGACCATAAGACGATTTTAATGAATGACAACTATTTAAGAGAATAATATGTCGAACTTGATGAGTGTCTAATTCTCAATAAAATAATATAGCGTGGGTCCGTTCTGGGATGAAGGATAATTTCAGTCAGTTAATGTCCAATTCCACACTCATTTACAGTAAACACGGTAGCTATATGAAAGACGATAAAATGATGAAGATTATTTGAGAAATTTTCATTACTATTATTATGTAATTTATATTAACTCTGTTCTCAGCCAGACGCGTCTTGATTACTTGAAGGAATGTCTATTCAAGAAAATGATGACCTATTGACATATGAATTGCCAATATTTTAATGTTCCAAAAGAAAACATGAAACTTAGTGCCAATATGTGCAACATATCATTATCATAGTCATAATCACTATCATAGTCCTAGTTTTAGTCGTTGTCTTAAGAAATTTTAATATTCATGCATCATAGTCATTAACTGGAAAATTAAAAATTGACAGATGACAACACTGTCATTAGTGTCTTGTTTTCCCAAAGGTAGGGATATCTTTCAATCATTTCAATAAGAGTACCCTCTTCCTTGCTCATTTTTTACCGAAACACAATAAAAAATAACAAATAAGAAGGGTCACAAGTCAAATAAATGATCATTTCTGTCATTTGTCAAATAGGTGTCGACGCACTTGCGCGTTGTGCATCTCGTCTAAATCATAAGCATAAAAACTGAAAATTTTTATGATCATGATTGAGACTAAAACTAAAGAAATTGCACAAATGCTCCTACTGTACAGTTTCAGTTTGATTATATGATCAACGAAGGTCAACGTTTTGAAGCGTGGGTTAAAATGGAAGATATTGCATCCTTTTGTTTCCGAAAACTTGACGATGGTGTTGGACTATCTCAGAGCAAGAAGAACGACCTTTCCAAGATGATACCTTACCTTGAGGATAAAAACAAAGACTTTTTCCGACAGCTCATTCAGTAAAACTGTGTATTTGTAAGGATTTTACAATATTAATGTACAGTACACAGCTGCTACAAACATATTAATTATTAGTAACAAATAAAATCATTTTATTTGACAAAATTACAGGTTTTTCTCAATTTTCCAACAACTGTCTTTTTGGCGCTTAGCTCCTTTAGCCAATTAGGTCTTCATATTACGAACAAATAATTAAATTTTTTATTGTTATGTAATTGTTTGTTGTATGGTCCTTTCTATCATGTTTACATAAAAATTATTCAATAAGTTATAATTTTTTTATATTCGTTGCTATCTGATATGAAGCTCGTAGGAAAAATTGTTTTCCTAACACGTGCGCAAAGTGCCTCTTCCGCAGGCAAAAGCTTGCCTATACGAACTCCGCTTCGCGTCGTTCGCCTAACTGTAACTGTAACACTTTGCGCACTTGATAGGAAAATAACTATTTCAACATTGCTTTCAACAGGAAGTTGATTCATCAGGGAGGGGGGCGACCGGGTACCGATCCAACAAACCACTTTTTTTCCTATAATCCTACTTAATCTTCATATCCCTTAAAGGGCATACCTTCGTAGATAATCGACACTTTTAGTGTCACGGGCCAACGGTCTAATATACATTTATATTTGGATCACAAAAAGTAATCTATTTGAAAAGTGTCAATTTGAACAGTGTTTAAAACCTTACTTTACGCACTGTCGTAGAAAAATTATTTCGATTATCGATATTCTTGGTTTGTTACTAATAAATTGCTTTTGTATAAAGTCAAATTGAAAAACTCCAACAAAAGATTCCTATAATAAGACCCCTTCAGTCTAACAAATATCGTATTTCCACCTAGGAGGAAAGCAAACAGTTGCGAGAAACGGAAAAAAGTCGTTGTGTAAACAAAGCCTAAACGCGTTGGACTGTTATTTACATTGACTTGAGCTGGTTTAAACATATAGCCGCGAGAATCAACAAAAAAGTAAAAACAAAACAAACATTTGAGTGTGAAGATTCCTTTCTGTAAATAACTTGATCGCATGATGTTTGATCTAGAGATTTTGCAAAAACTGTAACTGGTTTAAACGTTCTGTTGAGATAATCAACAGAAGAATTTGTATCAAACACTTGTGGGTAACTAACAAATCTGCAACAATGTTATAAAAACTTTATAAACCACTTACTGTTTCATTTTTTATATGAATGCTTATGCAAAAGAAAAAGGATCTTATCAGTTCTTAAGAGTGGAGTAAGCATTTAGCTCCCGAAGATGGTAGCTTTGTTGGCGAAACGAGTGCAAATTAAAGTTGTTTGGGTAGTTCTCTTTTTTCTATTATAGAATCAAATGCCGTCTCGTCTTACCGAACCTCGATCCTATAGACGAGTCACTCTGGTACGCGAGCTGGAAGTCACTGAGCAAAAGTACCTTCTCGCCGATGTATCTGTCCACCAGCCTAACAGTTGTCTCTACTATAAAGGGCTGATTGATCGCATTGGTCTTTAAATCTTTTTAGTCCGAGATTAGTGATGAAACAATTGAAAAAATTGAAGAAAACAATGTCGACACAACTGATCAATCATTGTACCTTCCGTGGAAAATAATTAAAACAAACACTGAGTTTGAAACTAGCACTACCACAGATAACGACGATAACGTTACAGAGAAACAGAGAGAATTGAATCACAGAATCAACAAAATCAAATCAGTGATGAAACCATTTCAGATAACAGACAAGGGAAAATTGAGACAAGAAATTGTCGAATTCCAAGATGGAGATGACAACAATGACAGACACTTCCCATAACGCACAATCATCAGTTCAAGAAACGTAACCTATAAAATCTCAAAATTTCGAGAACAGAATAGAAAGCATTGTGAATGTCGGATCTGTTCCTGAAGGAAATTTGATCCAAGACATTATAGAAAGTCCTGATAGTAATCATGTAAGTTCAAACACAATAATTACTGATGATATGCCAAGTCCTTTCAGGGGTTCATTCATCTTGCTCCAAACTGAACCAAAGAGCGCTAAAAAGTATTTAGTTAAAGAATATTTCTCATGACTAGCTTCTAGTGAAGAGTACGAATAAGGACGTTCAAGAAGAGTGCTAGTGAAAGATGAAAGAAAACGAAAGAAAAAGGCAAATATATCAAGCAGAAAACGAAAAAAAAAAAATAAACGAAGTAATGTTGACAATAGAAGAATAGAAAATACTTGAGATGCCGAAGCAAATTCGATGAAAAATATCACAAAAGGCGAAGGTAATAACTGGGTTGAACAGTCTTTAAAATGTAAGTGGCCACAAAAAGAGGATATTTTACTGTGAGCAGTGGAGGAATTCGTATGCAAAATTGGTATTTCGAAAGCGATTTAATACAAGATGGAGTTTTTTTGTTGGCGAAATGGCATCATTTTTGAAAAATAAAATCTTTTGTTTATTTTATATATTTGATTTTTGTATTCTCTCAAATTTGAAAAAGAATCAGGCACTGGAGATCATAATGTTCTTCTTATGGCTGAGCACAAAACGAAAAATCTAAATTTCTTCAATTTCAGAGAATTCTGATCACTACGAAATAAATATGTTATAATTACAAGTAATTCGTGACACCAGTTGCCTGAATGTTTTGTGAGTCATTTTAATACAGAATTACAGGATAAATCAAATTTGTCTGACCCTTCGTGTGTCAGATACTGGTACATTTACGTTATAGAGATCTCTGGTTTTATGCAGAGTGGAATTTATTCAAATTATCTGAAGAAATTAAAAATCACTTTTGTGAATTTTTGCGTCATTGTCTCAATATTTAGAAAAATTGGCATAAGATTTTTTGCCACTTGAAATTTTCATGAAATTTTCATCATAAGAGCCAACTGACAAAACTGCGACAACAATGAAATTTATTTAACCTTTCAGAGGGCGCGCGCGGAATGTCAGTCCGCACACACATACTATCGCTTGTAGTTTTGTTAAACTTGGCAACTAGGCTCTCTGGCGCTCTCTAGCTTCCTAACTTATTGCATATGACTCTAGACTCTAGTACGCCGCGACAGCTCAAAGCAATAACAAGTAAATAAGATAGGTCCTTGTGGAATGTGAATCCGCGCGCGCCCTTGAACGTTATATTTTTGTTTTATTACCTTGTGTATGAAAAGGTGAGTTTTAATCAGTTGTTTTCAGGTAATTTATACTTTTCTATGTTTCTGGTAAATATCAAAATAATTTTCTGATAGCGTAAGTGGAAAATATAATAAATAAAATATTAGCGGAACGTCATTCCGCGCGCACCTCATTACGTTTCTTTTTTTAATCTACACTTTTTTCAGATACAATGTCCTATGAACGCGAGCAGGAGATCCTCGAAAGGATGATGCTTGAATGCCTCTCAGACAATGAAAATGAAGAGGAAGAATTAGACGACGAAGTGGACCTTGACGAAAATGATCACGTGGAAGAAAGAAGCGATAGTGATACCGAACAAGAGATAGATGAAAGAGACACCTTCAGCTCGGAAGAAGACGAAATGAGTGACCCAGTCTATACAGGAAAAGATGGTACGAAGTGGAATGGGTTGCCGTGTTCCAATAAACGAAAAAGAACAAATCGTGCCAACTTATTGAAACAATTACCAGGACCTAAGCGAGCTACTAGAGACTTGAGACTTGAAGACTGCCTTAGAAATTTGGAATTTTTTTTTCAATGCTGAAATGCTGCAGATTATTCTAGAATATACAAACAAGTACATCGAAGTCCTTTCTGATTCTTACTTTCGACAGAGAGATCTTAGACCTACTAATATAAATGAAATTCGAGCTCTTATTGGACTTTTATATATTTCTGGAACATACAAAGCAAATCATCTAAATTTAGAAGATTTATGGATGAGCAACGGTAAGGGCATTGAGATTTTCAGACTTACAATGTCAATCAAACGTTTCAAGTTCCTTCTAAGGTGTCTCAGATTTGATGACAAGGACAGTCGAGAAGAAAGAAAGCGTTTTGATAAACTAGCAGCAATGCGTCAATTTTTTGATATGTTCGTGAAAAACTGTAAGGATGGATATAATTTATCTGAGTTCACTACCATTGACGAAAAATTGGAAGCCTTCAGAGGAAAGTGCTCATTTCGTCAATACATACCGAGTAAGCCGAATAAATACGGCATAAAAATATTTGCTTTGTGTGACGCAAAAATGTTTTATACGGCCAACATGGAAGTATACGTTGGACGTCAACCAGAGGGGCAATTTTTCGTAGAAAATTCAGGGCAGTCCATAGTTGAGAGACTAACAGCCGTATGCATAGTCAATCGCCAGCGACTCGCCAGAGTTTCGCCGTTCGCTACACAAGAATTATAATGCACAGTCGAGCTACAAATAAGTGACAACTATGCGGTAAGTCACATTTTGGCGAAACGCTGGCGATGTACCACTTTTTTGGAGCTCGACTGTGCATTATAGTTCTTGTGTAGCGAGCGGCGAAACTCTGGCGAGTCGCTGGAATTGACTATGCATACGGCTGTAAGCCAGCCAATTCATAATTCGGGACGAAACATCACGATGGATAACTGGTTCATGAGTATACCATTAGTTGACAGTCTTATTACAAATTACAGGCTAACTGTTGTAGGAACTCTGAAAAAAAATAAAAGAGAAATACCTCCCGAGTTGCTTCACGTAAATCGCCCCGAAAAATCTACTATTTTTGAAAACTGCCCCCTTGCATCTTATTGCCCAAAGAAAAGAAAAGTTGTGTTGTTAGCCTCTAGTATGCATTCCGATGATAGCATTGATCCTGAAAGTGGAGATTCATTCAAGCCGGATATACTGACCCAATATAACAAGACCAAAGGAGGAGTTGATGTTGTCGACAAGTTATGCGCAACATACAATTGTGCCAGGTCAACACGGAGATGGCCGATGGTAATTTTTTACGCTTGTCTAAACGTAGGTGGTATAAACTGTCAAGCAATTCACCATGCAACCACTAACGACAAAATCTTACGACGTAAGTTTTTGCAAAATCTCGGATTTGCATTACTGGAAAATCACTTGCGTGAAAGGGCCACAATCCTTTGTTTACCGAGAAATTTGAGGTTGAGAATTATGGAAATATGTGGTATCGAAGAGAATGGATCAGAAGCGACTAGACAAGTTAATACACATCCTGAGAAAGGTAGATGCTTTTACTGCGATCGCAAGAAAAATCGTCAATCAAGATTTTTTTGCAAAAAGTGTCATAAATTTATGTGCTTAGAGCACGCTACTTTTATGTGTTCTATTTGTTTTGGTTAATACTAGGTGATTAACGTTATTTCTATACTGTTTTGTGAAATAATGTGTTTTGTTTCCATTTTTAATTTTTTTAATTATTTTTTGCATCTGCAAAAGTTTTTATATTCGTAATAAAATCTTTTTTATTCAAGAATATATTACCATTTACTCAAAACCTACCGAATATCCTAGAATATAGGCCCACAGTCACATGCGGACTACCTGCGGACTACCAGTCCGCACGCGCCTGTTTGTGTAATTTTCAACACGCAATTTTTGGTGAACGAGCAAGTTTTCTAAGAAAGTAAATTGTTACTGAGTAATTTCATCCTAACTGAAATTTACTAATTAAGACACATGTACCTACTAGCGATTAATATTACTAATACAGTTTTGATGGCCTGTAGCCCAAGATGATTGTTTTTTGTGTTTTCCAAAACCACATCTGCATTTCTCCGACGGCATTGCAATCCTACCAAATTTCTCTACCTGTAGATCTCCAACTGTGTCTGAAAGTGAACCGAAACCAACCCCATTCCAGCCATGTGCAACGGCACCCCCATCCGTACGGGCCAATCAGGGCAGGACATCCCTATCGACCCATGAATACCGATTGCTACAAGATGCCATCGCCTAGGCAACCGATAATCTTAGATTTCAAGAGTTTTCGGTAGAACAGACGTTGTGAATTCGCGGGACTCATTATATCTTTATTGAAATAGGAAACCTAATATACATAACAATAAGTAAAAAATATAATAAAATGACACAAGTACAATTAAATATATATCACACGTTAAACATTTAAAAAAATAACCATTTAGACAACGAAGTGTATACAAAAAATAGCAAAATCACAAGTTAAAAACTTCAGTCACTAGTAGATAGACCAATTAGGTATAGGTATATAATATACACAACTACAAGTTAAAAATAACATGACACAAGCACAATGGAATAAATATCAAGCGCTAAAAATAAAAAAAGTACCCATCTAGATAGACAACAAAGTATACACAAAAAATAGTAAAATCAGACGTTGACAAATTAAAATTCGCATGTAGATAGACTAATTAGGTATTTAAGATTACATTATTATTATTATATAATTAAACAAAACGGAGTATAACAGTACCTATTACTTTTTTTATTATTCATTTTTTTTTTAAATTCTTTCAGTGCTGCTTTAAAATCTTCCAAATTGGATTTTTTCTTCAATATTTCAGGTAATTCGTTGAATTTGTTGAAACCTTTAAAAAATATAGAGTTCATGGTACTCCTAAATGCCGCTCGATTTATATTATGTATATTATTTGAATTTCTAGTGTTGTGAGAATGAATGTTTTTATTCAAGTTGACATACTGGTTAAAGTATTCTGGTGCCATACCATTTACAATTTTAAATACCAGAATCATTGTGAAACAGTAGAGTCTACTTTCAACTGACAACCAATTTAAACAATCTAGCATATTTTTTATGGAAGTAAGACGATTCGTTTTCAATATTACCCTCATCCCTCGATTTTGTAATTTTTGTAACATATTTAGTTTATTGAGGTTAAATAAAGATAATATAGACGCACAATAATCAAAGTGTGGTTGAATGATAGTATTGTAAACTGTAACTTTAGACTGTATTGACAAATGTTGTGCTATTCTACTGAAAAAATATAGTTTTTTTGGTATTTTTTTATGAATATATTCAAAGTGACTGTCAAAATTTAAAAAATTATCCAGTTGGAAACCAAGGTATTTGACCGTTGACATAATTTCAATTTTTTCGTTATTGATATGTAGGTTTATACCGTTGATATCGAGAAAATTGTATTTATATTTTGTAGTGAAGATCATTGCTTTCGTTTTTGTTACATTTAACTTCAATTTGTTGGTGCATAAATACTCATTCACATTTTCTAAAATCCCGTTCATTTTAAGAACAGCTCTATCTAGTTCAATATCACTACAATTAAGCAAAAAGGTTTATGAACTCAGATTCAACGAAAAGTCCAATATCATTTAGATATAAAACAAAAAGGAGAGGGCCCAAAACGCTACCCTGTGGAACACCTACATCAACATTCAATTCATTTGATAGTGCATCTTTAAAACGGACTTTCTGTTTCCTATTTTTCAAATAATCCATGAACCACTCCAACACTTTTCCATCAATTCCATACTGTATCAATTTCGAGAAAACTCACTGGTAAATTTTCTTCAGACATGCGATCTGAAACTTGTCTTTTCTCCTGTTACAACAAGATTCATAAAACAAAGTTTTACTATATTAAATAAAAATATAAAAACCCCTAATAACTTGACTAAACTAAACTAAGTTGAGAAATGAATCTAAAACATTATATAGTCTTTTCTATAAAAAAGAGAAGACAGTAAGTTTATGAGATGATAGTAATTCAATTTGTGAACGTCAGGACAATCTTATGGTTGATATTTTCATCAGCGACAAAACAACTATAAATAAAGTAATATAAACTTTCACTTATAAACTATTGAATAAACAGTAAAAAATAACATTCATTGCATGAGAAAAACGGAACTTTTAAAGATTTAAATATTTTTTTCTACTCCCGTATGTGAATTACTAACGTCACACATCGATAAAAATGTGTAAAGCTTCCTTTCACGAATCGGTGTGTGAAGTGCCATGCTTTTCTTATGGGATTTATTTCACGCAACGGTGCCATAAGAGTCAATACAAATTCACACACCGGTCGCTGGTCTAGGTAGCGGTGGCGAGAGAAATTGACAAATATGACAGTTAATAGACCGTAAATAGTGATTAATTACCCTCTGAATTAATAAATAGTACGACGAAATTATGATTTAAACTGATATTAGCCGTGTATTTCACGCAAATTCCTGATGGACAGCATTGAAGTACTCCCATCAACTCCTCCAAATATAACGTTAGCAGCCAGTGAAGCAAGTTCATCGTTATTGCCACAAAAATCGTTGGGAATTTACGAAAACACTTTGGAAAAGTTTATGCAATGGCGCAATACAAACAACGTCCAATCATTCTCCGAAACGGTAATATTAGCCTACCTATCTGAATTATCAACAAAGGTTAAATCTTCTACCTTATGGTGTCACTACTGAATGTTGAAAAGCACCCTTAGTGTTAAGTACAACATACAAATTGGTGATTATCCGAAAGTTCGCGCTTTCTTGAAAAGGAAAAACGAGGGATACATTCCTAAAAAATCACGCGTTTTGGAAAAGGAATACGTATTAAAATTTCTCAAAGAGGCACCCGATGAAAAATATTTATTAACCAAAGTAAGTCCATTTGTATAAATATCGATAAATACTAATCTTTAAATTTTTAGCTTATTTTGTTGTTTGGGGTAGCTGGAGCCCTGCGAAGAGATGAGCTCTATAAATTAAAAATGGATGACATTCAAAATTTGGGAACAGTTCTTATTGTGTCAGTTAATGATACGAAGACTAAGGTTTCTAGAAAATTTACTGTTACTGAATACTTGGACATATATCACAAATACGTGGCTCTTCGTCCCAAGGAATATGCCGAAAATAAATTTATTAATTATCAACGAGGGAAATGTACTCGGCAAGTGATTGGTATAAATAAGATAGGAAAAATCCCTTCAGAAGTTGCCACATTTTTTAAACTCCCCAATCCCAACGAATTTACCGGGTACAGCCTACGGCGTTCATCTGCGTGTTTATTAGTCGAAGGTGGTGGAGATCTCCTAACGCTAAAAAAACACGGCGGCTGGAAATCATCCTCAGTGGCAGAAGCCTACGTGGAAGAATCCCTAACTAAAAAGATAGATGTCTGCAATAAAATCTTAACAACTGAGAATAATCGTAGTTGTGTTGTCAATACCAACAGTACAAGCAGCACTAATTTTGTAGAGAAAGAGAAAGTAAATGTACATTTTGACAATTTACAAAATTGCAATATAACTGTTCATAATAATTATTATTGTAATGAAGAAAATTAGTCAAATTTTCTTTTAATTCAATCTCTAAGTAAAAGGTCGTAGAAAAAGTATAGTGTGCACCACGTGCGTGAAGACTTTTACGCTCGTGCGGGTTGTGAAACTCGCCTGCGGCTCGTTCCACAAACTTCCACACTCGCGTAAAAAAGTATACTTCACGCACTAGGTACACAATATACTATTTCTTCAATATTGCAAAAATGACATTTCACTCCTCAAACTGAAGAAAATATTTTAATTTTCAAAAGTTCTCTGTTCTTCACACACCAAATGTTTATTTCAGGGAGAAACATCTCGCTAAAATGTGTTCGAGAAATATTTAAAAGACTGATAGACTCAAACCGATTACTGAAAGACTCAAGCCGATGACTGAAAGACTCAAACCGATGACTGATGCGAAGATTTAATGACTCAAATTGACTTAAATGACTCAAAATTTCTAGTTGAAGGTACGAGATTTAGAGGAGATGTTCCCCCTCGGTTTATTTTTAATTCGTAATTTATTAGTTTATAAGTAAGTAATAGTTTGTTTTCAGAAAGATATTTCACTTTTATTCTATTTTGTGCTATTAATAATAATAATAATTTTATTCAAAAAAGGATTGGTACAGAGGTGAATCAGACGCATAAAAGGTTGGTTGTGAATACAGAATATACCACGAAGAAGCGGACACTGCTTGTTTGTGGACGTATTCATCAATGGTTTATATAAAAACTATGCAAGATTATAATATAATATACTAATACATGATTTAAAAATATGGATATGTATACAGGGTGAGTCAACAAGATTCCCGTGGTCGATTGCTCCGTTGTGAATCACTATTTCGATTTCTTATATTTTTTTTTTGCTTAACGGACAATTCAAGACTATCTTCCAAAATTATTCTTATTCATACAGGGTGCATCATTGAAGCGTGGCTGATCAAAGTTGGTCTTTTTCAAATGAAACACCCAGTATATTTTTATATATTCCGATCCGCTGTTTCATCGGCTGCTTAACAATTTTTTCAATTTTGGATTCCGTTGCGGCGTTGCCGAGTTATCTAAAAAATATCTATTTTGCAGACTTCTTTTTGAAAAATCTGCTATTTCACGTTTTGAAATATTTAGTGGAGATAATTCGAGAATCGTTAGTCGAAATGGTGAAGTTAATTGTGAATATGGTGAATATTGTATAAATTATACAGGATGTTCGGTACAACAATACAAAATTTCATATATTATTTTTATTATTCGTTTCTGAATTACTTCGATTTTTTTAGGTGTACACATTTCTCCAGCTTAAAACCGATGATTCCATATTTTAAATGGGGTTCGAAGAGCATATACTGTAACAATTTTAATTGGTTTTCTTCCAGTATTCTTGAAACTTGCTTTATCTTATACATCACTCATCTTAGTTTTTTAAATAGAAAGCTAACATGTTGGTCCCATTTCAGGTGACTGTTCATTTGTATCCCTAAATATATCAAAGAGTTCGAAAAATTTATTTGCAAATTATCTTGCAAAAGGATGTTAGGTACTATAATTGGGAAGTTAAGAACTATAACTACGGAAAGGCACATAAACTCTTTTTGTACATGAATTGATAATAATTCAATATCAAACCTTCAATGAGAGGAAGATCAGATTTGACTTTCTTTTTTAATTGTGATCACCATTCTTCTTCGTATAAGGTGACCGTATCACTTATTCGGGAATTTATGATGTTTTCTTCAGATTCCACCAAGAATAAGTTGTTCAGGTATATTATGAAGAGAACTGGCCCCAACACTGTTCCTAGTGGCACCCCAGATTCTACTTTTTTTGTTGATGTGCGAGTTTTGTTTTGTTGTGTGATGTATCTCTTATAGTGGATTCATGCAGCAGTTATAACTCATAAGTTTCAAGTCATAAGGAAGAATAGTCGTCACTAATAGGTTGGAATAAACGGTTCATCCAATCAATGACCAATATTCTTCCTTATGACGTAAAACTTATGACTTATGACTGCTGCATAAATCCACCATTACATAGCTATGCTTTCGAGAGTTTCTATAGAAGTATCTGGTGGTTTACAGTATCAAGCCTTCGTCAAGTCCAGGAATACTCCAAAAAATGGTTTTTATTGTCAACTATCTAATTTTTCTTTTTGGCTATGTGTTGAATGACACCTTGTGTTTATTTTCCTTTTTAGAATCCAAAATGTGAGTTTGATTCAATTCACTTCAATTTCAATTCAATTCAGTTTATTGATAGCAATGTGCATCATAGTGAATACAATACTAACAGTATTAGTAAGTATTATTCAATCTTATATCTTATTTTATTCCTCAATTTGAGGTAACTGCGACACCTAAGCACGTGTGCGCTTTTGTTCTGCTCTGTAGTAATTCTCAAAAGTGGACAGTACATGAAATATGGTTGATATCGGACAGTCTGGTGCTGGTCTGGGGAGAAATTGAAGCGAAATAATGTCAGATTGGTTGTTGTGTTATTTTGGCAATAATCTAAAAGTTTTTATCAAGTTTTTCTTTGTTGGAAAGTATACATTTTTTGTGGCATGTTTAAATTCTTTGAGAATGACTCTTCTTGAACAATGGCAATTTTATGGACACATTTTCGCATGACCAGGCATTTTTTGGTCAGAAGGTTCATATTCATGTTTATGCAAAAACATCCAGATCAGACATGAATAGGAATAAAGGCTTCTTACATCAAGTAGGTTAGATTCTTTGTACAGTTTTTCAGTTGAGAATAACTTTTTTTTTATATATGTAATCTTCAAAATTGTATTTTGTACAGTTTGTATACACCCAAGGTTATTATTGTACATTCCCCCCATGCTGTAATACAATACTTGATAACAGATTCTGCTAATGAGTAGTAATATGGTTAGCATATTTTTTTTAACTATTATATCTTTCAAATAATAAAATTTTTGGATAAGTTGTCTCAGTCTGTTTCTTATGTGAAGTGCATGCAAATCCCATCGAATATATATATGATATGACTTCATACTCCTTTAAAAAGTAGGTTAACCTATTTTTGATGATTTTTTGTTATTTCTGTACTTTCTCCACTTTTAAATACAGTCAGTTGAATTGAATACTGTGGGAACTGTACTGATCTCAGTAAGTTACCTCTTTGCAAATCACATCACCCTTTCTTCTCAATATTCTCAAAAAAAATATGGTCATTTACCGACTCCGATACATTAAAGAAAAAATGTTCCGGTCTCGAACTGACTCCAATGTTAACGAAATTTTCAACGGCCTAGACCGCTAAGCGTACATACAGGTGAAGCTATGAAAATTATCCGATTTTCCAAAGTGTTTTGTTATTTTTATGGATTTTTCCGATTTTATATTTGCAAGTTTTCGCAACAAGTCCAAAAAAGAGGATAGTCCAAGCCTCTCGACCGACCTTCCTTTCTCTCCATAATTTTCCACATCTGAAACCTACCATTTTGAACGGGCTTCATAAAAAAATAAGAAAGTAACGCATCCAGAAGTCGAAGCGAACCGATAAACATTTACAGACTGTAAACCATAAAAATGAAATCGGCATTTCGGTATAATCCGAAAATCAAAAGACTTCCTAACGTCGATAAATATTTATCAACATTAAACGTATTGCTATTAAAATAATAATTAGTAGCTTGCTACTTGTCAGCACTTTACAACATATTGTTATACTATAAATCACGTTTACTGGTGCAATCTGACAAACAGATCAATTTTCGAAGTTGCTGGCAGAGAAATATGGCTTACATCTGATTAAACAAACCAGACGCTACAAGCACATGTCTGTTTAGATTTCCTATTCGTGCTGATGTGTGCCAGTAATTGGAAAGAGCCTGATGGCCCCATGTATTTTTCGATGATTCGTGGAAGCCCTGATGCATCCGCCTACTTGCATGAAAATGTGGGGTTTGAAGCTGACATTCACGCACACTGATCACCGAATCAATCAAATAGAATTCTGAATCAGACATTGGAATTTACAGTATGCCAACGAAAAATAAATGGCAGAAAATTTCGAATTTTAAAACTAATTTCAATTAATAGTGGAATCGAATTGGCCAATTGAAAACGAAACAGTGCCATTTTCAGGAATGGAAGGTGGAGGAAATCATTATCTACCCTTTCTGCAATGAAACACGATTGACTAAATTACCACCCAACACATTGAAATACGATACTGCTTATAGAATCCATTTGAGTTTTTTTACAAAAGTGATAACAAATCGTCTCAAATCAATGCAAAGCAAGAAATACTAAAGGACCCCGCACTTTTCTTATGTAAAGTGGCGACCGGTCAAATTTTCTGCAAGTTTGATATGTTGTTGTACCCGACTCAGTAACCAAAAGTGTCAATGAGCCCAACCCAATCCGATGGCTAGGTTTCTAAATACGGGGTGTTAAAGTTGAAAATTGCCCAGATTTTCGGATTTATTTTTTATTCATTAAAAGTTAGATTCGATTTCTGTTGCACACAGTCGTTTACTACATGTTCTAGTAATGGAATTAGTGGATACGTAATATGATTAAAAACATTTATATTTACAAGGTGATTCACGAATGTATGACGGTAGTTTTTTGCCAAAATTCACTTTTTCTACTGTGACGTCAGGGAGGCATATTTTTGAAACGTTCTCTTCGATATGGTATTTTGACGAGAAAATATTGCACAGTACATATTTTTTATACAGGGTGTTTCACAGAGAGAACCACTAGACAAAATTATTTTATTTTAGGATTAATTCGAAACCCTGTATTTATGGATTGATTTTTGGGAACAGTAATACCACAAACATATGTGTGTCTCTAATATCCAAAATATTCAAGGTGGTTTATTTATAGATAACTATTTTCTCACTAGATATTGATTTTTATACCATCTTCAGAGGTATGAATTCTGAATCCGATACTATGACTTGTTTTCGAGATACAGGGCGTTAAAGTGGAAAATTACTGATTTTATCAGTTTTTTCTTCAAATTGAAAGGACAGATTGATTTTATGTTGCGCCTATGAGTGTAACCTAAGATTTGTGCCACATCTGTGCCACAAACTGTCACACCTCGGATGAAAAGTTTTTAGCACTGGATGTACAATATGATGTTATTGTTTGTCTCTCTCAGATTCATTCTGGTCACATGTTTATCAATTTTAACTTGCTTTATCCAATTTTACTTTACAGTGAAGAGTATTGTTGAAACTTATTTCTAAAGTTTTGTAGAAAGAAACATCAGATAAATAAAATGAATACATTCTGGAATGTTGGAGGCCTGATTTTCAGTTATATCCATAAATTATTCATAAAAACTCACTCAAGTGGTTCAAAACAGAACCCATAAAAAAGCATGGCTATAAATGCTCCGAAGAAAACCATCACACCCACCATTTTGTTCAGCATATCCTCCTCCAAGGCAGATAAATCCTTGAAGCGAAGCACATTTTCCCCACAGTTTACACTGCAACACATGTTTTAAACACGAAGTCTCGAAATTTCTTAACCTCATACATACACAAAATTAGTTTGTAAACTGTCGACGATATCCATCTAAACACCGCGTCATCACAATCCAGCGTTACAAATCCCGCTAGGAAAAACAAAAACACTTCCTTTGTTGCGACATAAACACCCACTGGATCATTAAAAACGGCAAATCTCAAGTCTTCGCTCTTAGTGTTATCAGAAGCTAGTGATAGCGAGTTCAGAGTAACCCTTTTTCGAAATAACAGTCGCCGAATGATGTTGATTGAAGGCAGATGGCGAGGAATTTGTTATGGGAGTGCTAATTGCTTGAGCAAGCCGCTGTACCTTTTCGGCTATGCTTTTTGTCGTTTCATGTTGGTCATCGTATCCGCTGTGTGTCTTTAGAAAGGTCGCACTATAGGTTTGCGTTGAGCTAACTGAAGGTGAATATTGATTTTCGTTCCGAAGAAATGAGTCTTTGCAACAGAATGTATACAGGGTTCAACCGCCATACGTTTGGGATAGGTTTTTTAGACAAAAATAAGATTTTTGTACAAGTGTCAAAAAAAACTTTACATTTCTGCATCTCTATAATAATAATAATAATAACGTCTTTAGTGTCCATTCCAGTTTTTTTTAAAATAACAATATACTATAGGGTTTTCCAATAAGAGGTGTTATATTGATATTCAAAGGAAAATGCCATTTTGTGAGATAAATGATCGGATGTTTATTTCATTATAAAGAGGAAGATGTGCCGTTAATAATGGAAAATAACATCAGCCAAATGACCACCACGACCACGTCTACAGGACCATATCCTTTTCATGAAATTTTCCATAACCAAATCGCAAAGTGGCTGGCCTATGTCCTCGATAGCTTCACGAATTCCATCTTTGAGTTCTTGAATCGACGCTGGGCTGTTGGCGTACACCTTCTCTTTCATGTGGCCCCAAAAGAAGAAGTCGCAAGGTGTTAAATCACAAAATCTCGGTGACCAATTGTGATCACCTCTTCGAGAGATAACACGGTCCGGAAACTTTTCCCGTAAAAGATCAATGGTTTCATTGCTTCTGTGGCACGTAGCGCCGTCTTGTTGAAAGTAAACGTTGTCCAGATCAATACCATCCAGTTCCGGCCATTAAAAATCATTAATCATCTGTCGATAGTGCAATCCATTCACCGTAACTGGTGCTCCAGCCTCATTTTCGAAGAAGTGAGGTCCAATGACCCCGCCGGACCATAAACCGCACCAAACAGTCACACGTTGAGGATAGAGAGGCTTTTCAACAATAACTCTTGGGTTTTCCGAGCCCCAGATGCGACAATTTTGCTTGTTGACGAAGCCACCGAGGTGGAAATGGGCCTCATCAGTAAGATGATTTTTCGATGGAATTCCGGATCATTTTCATGCATTTCAAGGACCCATTCGGCAAAGAAACGACGTTGTTGATGATCGGCTGGCTTGAGTTCTTGTGGTAACTGAACTTTATAAGCCTTAAGACCCAAATCTTTACGCAAAATACGGTGTAATGACGTTTTTGGAATGCGTAATTCCAAAGAACGACGAGGAATGGACAAACCTGGGTTTTCTTGAACACTTCCGGCTACAGCAGCAATATTCTCGGCTGTTCTTGAGCGACGTGCACGGGTTTTATTCTTCACATCACTAACTTGTCCCAACCATTTTGACGGTTAGCGCAACTGACATATTTCTTGTCAATTTCAAAATCTGCAATCAAGAAATGTCAGAATTTTATTCTTCATATGATTCTAACGAATTTCTGAATAATGTTGCCGGTGTTCAAGGAACGAAATTAATTCAGTAATGAGCTGGTTGAATGCCGAATTCATTAGAATAGATGAGGTCTACACAACACAGCTATTGTTTCGCTAGATGAGCCAAAGTAGAAAATAAATTTACATATACCTATCTAATTAATCTAATTGGTATAGGCGTTGAAACAATGATTCAAAGGATACCGCAACTGTTTGTTTTTTAATCAATGACAGTGGCGTGACCAAGCAAGTTTTCTCTGCAGGAGGGGTATTTGAGTTACCGATTATAGGAAAATTCACTGGGTTTTCATATCTACGAAGGAATAGAATAATATTTTTTTGGAATCTAGACTTCCAAAACGGGATCTCGAGATCCTGACATCTAAGTTGGCTATAGTCTTTGAATTCAGTGAAATGGAAGGTACACCGAGAGAAATATCTATTACCTGTTAAGTATACAAAATTGTATAACCCTTAAAAGATTTCTGAATTGAATAGGCAGCAGGATGATCAGGGTATTTTTTTCAAAAGAGTTGTATAACTGTTAAATAACACTCGTATAAAAATGAAAATATTGTCATATCGAAATTACTTGCTTCCAATATAGTGGTTAAATGACTGGCGTCCCAATATTATATGAAGTTATTATAAAAATTAGAAGATGCTTATATCAAGCTTACTCGTTCTCAATATAATGTTTAAATGATTGACATTTCGATATTAAATGACGACTTTATAAAATTGAAAAGATACTCATTTCAAGATAACTTGTTTTTGATGTATATCAATCAAATGGTAAACATTTTTGCATCCAAAAACTTTCCTTCACCAGCTAAACGGTTTTTGAATAACCTGCATGAAAATAATTTCTTACTGTACAGCTCTGAAAATAGCATTGACGTCAAAACACTGCCACAAAATCTTAAATAGCACATTTGGCGATTTAGCTGCTTTTGAACAGTTCCTGAGGATTTACAATTGTTAAACATCATTTTACAAACTTAAACAGTTCTAATAGTGCATGAAGTACATCATGAAATTCGGATCATTAATACACATGAAGGTAGAGGCTATCAAAATTGAATTATTAAAATTTCAAAATTTTGCCCAACCGTTAATCCTCAAAAAGTCTTCAATATCACCACATGAGCTATTCGACATTTTTCAACTAAAAAAGGAGTTGATGTGGTATTTAGGCGTTAATGATTTTATCAGAGCCCTAGAAGGAGGTTATTTTCATGCGTATGCTATTCAAAAACGTTTTGGTCAGAAACATAGTGTTTGGAAGCGAAAATGTTTGCCATTTGATGAATATCTACGAAAAATATGTTAAACAGAAGTTGCAACACGGTGAGTGCCAGTGTCATATCTTCAGAATGAGAATTCAACAAGCACGATTTTAAAAGTTCAATCCTATGGATATCGTGAAAAAGTTACTTTTGTTATAGAGATTCGTCATATTTGATTTAATTTCCTGAAATAGTGACACATTAGTTGTTCATACTTATCAGTGAACAGTTCAGCATTGAAACTCGTTGAAAAATTGATCAACATTTATTAAGGAAGTTAAAATATAGTGACTGATTTTTCATTTTATTTTTTTAGGCCTTAAATTAAAGAAAACTCTATTTGTTTAAAGTAAACTTTTCGTCAATTCATTTTGACATCTTCATGGCACTGAAAGATACAAATAGGGGATGTTTTATTTTCAATTAATAAAACAATAGAAAAAACAAATTACACTATACTTATCAATTTGCTACTATACTACTTTTCCAGAAACAATCACTGAACAATGTTTTGGTAACGTATAAAACTTCAGATTGAATTATTATTAATTCACTCGGATCTACTCTGAAGTTTTATCTGTTACCAGAACATAGTTCAGTGATTGTTTCTGGAAAAGTATTCGTAGCAAATTGATGTGTATATTATTATTTGTTTTTTTCTACCATTTTATTAATTAAAAAATATCCTCTTTCAGTATCTTACAGTAGCCCGAAGATGGCAAAAATAATTAACGAAACGGCTTTAAAGAAATATATTTTCCTTCAATTTATGACCTCAAATCCCCAAAAAAAGAAAAAATCCGTCATCATAACAAAGGTCGTTAAACTTACATATCAACAATAAAATAAAGTATTTCTTAAATCTGGGAATATTAGAAATACATCAAAATATACACTACTTCTAGTAACCAGGGATAGAGTTGACAAGAGGGAAGAATCTTCGAATTATACAATAAATTAGAAATCTGAAACAAAAAAAATTATTACTTTATATTCAAATACTATTTTATTTCATGCTCAAGAATAATTAATAAAAATCAAATGTATTGAAAGGAGTGTTTCATTACAATAATACTTTCATGTGAAATTCCAGAGGTTTGAAAACATATACTTCATAGAAGTCCGTGTGTAGTAGGTTCACTATTTTTCTTACAAAACAAAATGAGTACCCACATGACCTCTTAGCGGAAATTGTTCAATGAAGAAGTTGTAGATAAAAAAGTAATAAAAAACGTTTGTATCTAACAATTTTCGACATAACCCCAAATTATCTGTCAGATTGGCGAAAAACCGATTTTTCAGTATTTAAGTTTTTTATTTCGAATAATTGATTTAATGTACATGAAAATGTTTTAATGTGGTAAAATCTGTGGCAACCCTACCCTACAAGAAATCGACAGATATTAAAAATGTTGATTTCATTCAATTCGCAAATTTTAGGACCTAGAATCTTAGGTTCCCATATGAAAAAATCATCTAACAATAATCATCATGTCTTAATATAAAAGTATTTCTTTATAAATAACTTCACAACCTCTTCATGTTCGCAGAATTTGCTCTGTACTTCAGAAACTATAAAATACATATGAAGTTTCTTTTGAAAAATATTTAATTTGTGTCGTTTCTGTACAAACCGGAATTAGGTACTACTGAATCCGTTCGGTTCCTGAAAAAGTCATATTTTCATTCAATTCAAGCCATCACCGTCAAATTTTTTCGAACAAATGAATATTATCTAAAATAAGAATGCACTAAGCTCACCCAATACTTGTTTGATTTTTACCTTCCACAAGTAATAACAATGGATAAAATCTGTTGTTGAAAACACGTGTGTGACGAAGAAGATGCATGATCAGAGGTGGTGGAAAAAACCGTTACATTTCCAGAACTAAACGACAACTATTTAGTGGTTACAAAGTATCGTTTAACAATCAAAGAGTGAGTTATAGTGGATAAACAGTTTGTTTTTTCAATTCCATCTTTTAACCGCAATCGTGCCCTTTATTGAATCTAAGAGGTAACCTTTTCAAAACAAAATGAGTGTTTTGAAAAAAAGACCCGTTTAACGTTTAAACCCTTCACTTTTTACATTGATCAGATAACATTTAGTTGCTAAAATAATTTATTTAGCAGCTATAAGATTTTTTTGAAAAAAAAACTTGTATAACTGGATTTCTCTCGGTGTACGTCGGAAGGGGATTTTGATGAAATGGGTTCCACGAGATAACTCTTCAGACTGGTGATTGATTCCATCAAAGACAGCCCCATGTTCACAGAATCACATAATAGATATTTTTGTATATAGAATGCGAAATTATACTTTTGCGTTTAAGAATGAAAGTTATTTTGCCTAGCTTCAGCGATATTTAACCCTTTGCGGACTACTGATGAAAACCACATTACTAATAACCACCCTTTTATTTTCCTATCGTTTTACATCGTAGCCACAGTGTTGCCTACGCATCATTTCTACTCTTCTTGCTGATTGCAACGAGTTTTGGTAGTTTTGATAGTTTTGGAAATGTCAGGTTATTCCTAAATAAAGACAGGTACTATTTTGCGTTGTTTCATTCAAAATGAAAGAATAATCAAGTTTCAGTTCATTGTAAACAAAAAATTATAATTTTGAGGCAGTTTTGCACAATTTAGTTCCTAGTGGTTAGCAGTAGTAATCACATCCTGCAGGATAAACTGTATATTTCTTTGTTATTTTTCATTTATTTAAGTCTTATTTCCAATGAAGCTTATATTAATGAACGGTTCTATAAAAAATTCTCATTATTTTTCATTCTTAAAATTTTCGAATTAATTTCATCATCAAAGGGTTCAGGAAAATGGATCAAACTTATTAAAACTATTGATTTTTATTAACTTTGAACCATTACTTTTATTTTTACTTGCTACGTTCCATGGCATTTTGAACGGTTATTTTCAACTGAAGATGAGCGTTTCTATACTCGAAAACATGTTTTTGATAGAATTATGTTGACGCAACCTTTTTGACAAGTTATTGCCAGAACTTCTTCGACAACAGTGTCCTTTCCTACTATAGGGGTCAAATATATACTGTGGAAACGACTTTCAGTTTTTCTTAGGTTCTTTGAGATACTATATATTCATGACCTACTGTAATTGTTATCATCATAGTTATGTCTAGTTAATAATGTTAATGTCAAATGAAATAGGTAATGATTTAGTTTTTGTCTGTGTCAAATTTTCTCGCCGGTATCACTCGCGTGCTTGAATTAATTACAGGAATATTTTCGAACTTTTCAGTGATTTGTAAGTGAAATTTTACACTATAGCACGGAGGAAAATTTCAAAAGGTTAATTCTGTATAAATAAAAATCAGCCAATAGCCATCATATTCGGAGAGTTCTTTGTCTAGGAACCATGAGAACCCTCCCTGCACCTGCTTACCAGAATTCTATAAATTAGTTCAGCCGATAAGATCCCTCACCCAGGCATCCACTTAACAATCCGTTGATAAGTTATCCAATTTAAAAAATATCAGAATCCCCATAAATGTCATTTATTAACACTAAATCGTCGAAATAGGATATTTCTATTACTCGAGCCGGAGCATGCGGGCCAAATCCGACAAGTTTCTTCCATTTTCGATAAAACTGCAATAGTAAATCTTCAAACCCCATTCGATCGTCGCGTCGTTAAAGTCAGAAACAACGCTACGCTTTTTATGAATCATGAAAGGAGAAATGAAAGAAATATGGTTGAAAACATTGGAAAAGTTTTCCACGGATTCAGGCTTAGCCTGCTCTGCCTGAGTTAATGAAGTCATCAAATTCAGTTATGTTTGTTATGAGTGGAGTTAATGAATGTTTTGACGTAAAAGATGAAAGTTTCAGCGCTGTGGGAATTCTATCTAGTTATTGGAATCTGTGTGTCCATTATGCTGGAGTTTTAAATGGTTTCCACGGAAGATATAACGCCAGTAATGAAAACCGAATGAATATTTTCATAAAGCTCTAGGAAATGGCAATGCAATTCATGAACATATTTTGTGCAAAGTACTAGTATCAAAGTTAGTTTCACTTCTATATAAACATTGGTTAATGGACAGACATTCTTCCCAGTGAACTTAACTGTTCAGCCCAAGTAAAATTATTCAATGAGCTGGATACATAATATAATAGTCAACTTCATCATGAACAGGGTTTATTAACTGTTATTCGAACTTTTTCGTGTCTACTATAAGTAATAATAGATTGAACTTGGCTAGAACGGCACTTTTTCCTTCTATTAGATACTGCAGCTTATCACCAAGTATTGGTAGTTATCGCTCTTTTCCAAACTAAAATGAACTTATACAATGTGTTGAAATATAGTATGAGAAAAAGTGGCAATAAATATCCTCATCTTTTTTACCAGGAGTGTAATATTGTGTACTATACTCATTGGTTTCAATTATAATCGTGGGGATTATATCCAATTTTAATACCACTGAATTTAGAAATAGTACTCTATACTATAGTAGCTATCTTCGGTACATTTTTTCGATAAATCTGATTTCTTAAAAGATCATAATTTTGTCAACATTATTCACAGAATCATATACCTACAGATGGCAATGAAAGAATGAAATACTGTACCTACTATTCACAAAACACAATATTTATTTGCAATACCAAAATAAAAATTGTGAACATAATTAAATGAACACAAAAAAAATTAAGTAAAACAAATATACCACAATATAAATGAAACAAGTATTTGGGTTCCTTGAAATGAACAAACTTTGTTTTAGCCAATCAATTCCTATCGAAGACATTGACAGATGTAAATTGAATTTGATGAATAAGTGGTATAAATATCATAAAAAGTGTGTTGTCCACACCATTCCACTCTTTGCAGGATAATAATAGTAATAATAATAATAATAATAATAATTCGTTTAATCCTGTCAAAAAAAAAAGATATTATAAAATGAATACACACATCCATAATATATACATGAATACATACATAAAAACATTTTTAAAATATATGCAATACGAAGAACTGTAAAAAGGTTCTGAAGACATATAATATAATGATAATAAGGTATAATAATAAAATATTCATTCCTTGAATGGACCGAAAAAAAATTATATAGAAATAAGTAAAATATTAAAATAAACATACAAGACTTGTATCACAATCATCACGACACATTACATATAACTATTTTCTACAAGAGTTTTCCAGATATTCGTTTATAGAATAAAAAGGTCCCTCCAACAAATATTTTTTTACTTTCAGTTTGAACAAAGAAAGTTCTGAAATATGTCTTATGGATGAAGGTAAACAATTGAAGAACCTTGTGCCTGCTGCAGAAGGTGACTTTCGAAACAACGAAGTTCGGTGTTGCTGTAATTTTAGTAGGTTTCCGTTTCTAGTCGGATTTATGTGACACTTTGAATTAGTTTCTAACCTGTTTTCGTGTTTTTTCGCATAGAGTAGACAACAGTAAATGTATTGGCATTAAGTATACCAAATTGGGTGTATGTCCACAATATTCTGAAAATGGAAACATTATTATTATTAGTAATACATCATGTCAGATAGGTATTTTCGAGATGGACGCAAGAACAATTTCTACCATGAGTTATCGTGTAGATGTTGTATACTGATTTTTGACTGCATTATTTTCAAGTTTGATGACTTTTCAGGCTTCAATCTTTTAAGATAATATAGAAATTCTCAAAAGTTTTTTGTTTTTTTCACACAATTTTATTTTAAATATTTCATTCAGTATAGGTTATAAATCAAAGATTGTTTTTAAAAATATTTTGAACGTTCCCATCATTTCATACTTATCATTACAATTTGTTTAATTACCTGTCCTCATAGATTCGCTATAGGTGCACAGAGGTTGGTACCATTTTTTTATTTCAAATGGTAACTATAAAATAAAGTATAACTTGTGTCGATCATGTTTTTATTCCGTTTTTCTTCTAGGTTCATTAGGGAAAACATAGCTTATCTTTGAATTCCTGGATTCTCATTCCCGTTTCATTGATCGTAAACTTTTGTTGCCACTCATTTCATTTAATTTTCTTATTGCCTGTTCTTTTCAAATTCGTAATTTTCTTTATTTTGCTTTTCATATTTTAATTTTTTTTTTCAAATACTTGTTTACTAAATTTTGTTTTATATTCTCGTTATAACTATTAGGTAATTATTTGAGGGCTTTGTCTTTTGCAGACTTGAAGGCAGGTGTAAATTTTTTTATCTAGCATTACAACAAATGCTAATTGTTTTTGACTTCTGTTTGGGAATCTTCTTCATGGGGCATTTCTTCATCTGAAGACATCTTTACAGAACAACGAATACACTACCAATTTAATACTAACTTGGAACAATTTAACTGACAAGCAAAAAAATATTAAATGATTTCAAGACTGTCTTGACAATTTTGTGTAACAACAACGATGGAACAGAAAATCTAAGAAACTTGTCATAACCTCCTTCTGAGCAGTCGGAGTGGGATATATGCTACACATGCTGAAGCTTAATGCTATAGGTATCCGTGGTTGTCTGAAAACAGAAAAAAATATGTGAAAATTGACGACTCATCTCCAAAGAGTATGGAACCCCACGTTGGACTGCTAATTTTTTTCATTATACATCAAAGACTCACCTCATTATATAACACAAGTTGATGTATTCATGCAAGCAGATGATACCTTCATGGCTATAACCAATAATTCGAAACAGAATCTTAAAAAATTCTTATGGCTTTCCGTGAATTTGTTCGAATTTTTGGTTTGGCGTAGATCTGGATGCACTGATCAAAAGTGTCCATAGCCCAAAACTCCAAAAATGGACAGTTTTCGAGATATGGCTCTATCAATGTAATTTTTTTTGCATTTTTTGGATTTTGACACATAATCAGTTCACTCCCAAACTTAGGAAAAATCGAGTTTCAATGATTTCACTGCAGGAATGGATTGAAAAATAATTCTTTCTTCGTTTCAGATACTGCCATTTGAAGAAATTGTTATACACTGCTCGTCACTGACGATGTAAATGTACTATTATTTTCAATTTCTATAGTCCAGTTTTTGTAGAAACAAAAACTTCTGAATTGCTCAAGGTATCACAGAGTCACATATATTCAACACCTTTCGATAGGGGCACTAGAAACATAATATTCGATACACACTATAGGAACTGAATCTGAGATACTTTTTTTTAAAATAGTTTCCTAGTCGTCAAAGAAATAATGGTAAATGCAAAATGAGCATATAGAAAATCGTTCATAATGTAGGTTGACGACATAAATACTCGTATCGAATGCAGTTTGTTTATACCGAGTGTTAAATATCAATAGAAACAAGAGAATACATACCCAATAATCATTTCTAATCGCTAATCGAACCGTTAAGGCAAACGGATCAATGAAAATGTCTGAATATTTGATATGATGTGGATTTCCATGCACTGATCAAGTGTCTATTGCTACAGACTACAAAAATTGACAGTTTTCAAGATATGGCCGTATCAATATCTGATTTTTTCGTTTTCTATATTGTGGCCCATAATCGCTTAGCTCTTATACCCAACAAAAACGGAATTCTATCGATTTCTTCACAGGAATTGACTGAAAAACAGTTGTATTTCATTTCAGATACATTCATTTGGAGAAATTAGCATACACTGCTCGTTACTGGCGATGTAGCTGGGCTATTATTTTCAACTTTTGTATTTCCGTGTTCGTAGAAACAAAAACTCTTGAATTGTTCTAGTTCTAACAAACATACTTATATCCAACACAATTCAATTGAGGCATTTGAAAAAATATTATGCGATACACACTCTAAATATGATTTGAATTATTTTTGAACTATTCTCCTGGCCATCAGGAAAATAGTGGAAAATGCAAAATGAGAAACTAGAAAATCGTATTTATAATGTACGCTGACGAGATGAATGCTCGTATCGAATGCAGATTTTTTATACCGAGTGTTAAATATACATACTGAAAAATATTTTCAAATTGTTAATTGAACCGATAACTGATGAGAGAATGTAGGCTTTTACGGCCGGAGTCAATATATTCAATGTTGTGTGGGCCTAGCGGCCAGATTTTTCTCAGCCGAAAGCCTATATGGACTTGAAAAACTGAGACCACCGGTGAGGAGTGCTGTGGTCTCAGATGTTTAACGTTCACGGCCATCAACTCTAGACAACTTTGAATTTTGAAATAAATGAGTTTTCATGGGAAGAATATATAACTAATAATGGGAAAATTGTAAAACAGTAACAATATTTATTTCATGAAAAATATCAATTTTCCACCAAAGTGATGATGATAGTAGTAAGAATAATAGTACGTAAAAGAAAGTTGGTCCAAACGTTCATCAAATCATCTATGCGTAACATTTAACGAGGGTCAATTGTTCAACCAACCAAATATTATTGTATTCACTCGAACTATTGCAAAATTATACATGGGGCAAATAAGATAACGTCATTCAATCTCAGTTCTATGTCTGTCTTCGCAGTAGCTGAAACACCAAAACGACGAAAATTTTTTTTGAAGAGTACAGACAGAGTCAAGGCACAAAAATCTGACAGTGATCATCTTTACAGAAGTGAAGTGTAGGTGCATTCACTAAATAAAGAACTATTGAACGAAAAATGTATAATTTGAACAAAATCGGGTAGGGTACTATACAACGATGTGGTTGCTGTTGTGATCTTATTCTATTTGAAGAAATGAATATTTTTTTTGCTGTTCACTAGGTATTCAAGTAACTCCTTACTTGTTTGTTTATTCCACAACTGCATTTATCTCGTCAGCGTACATTATAAATACGATTTTCTAGTTTCTCATTTTACATTTTCCACTTTTTTCCTGATGGCCAGGACAATATTTCAAAAAAAAATCAAATCATATTTAGAGTGTGTATCGCATATTATTTTTTCAAATGCCACAATTGAATTGTGTTGGATATAAGTATGTTTGTTAGAACTAGAACAATTCAAGAGATTTTGTTTCTACGAACACGGAAATACAAAAGTTGAAAATAATAGCCCAGCTACATCGCCAGTGACGAGCAGTGTATGCTAATTTCTCCAAATGAATGTATCTGAAATGAAATACAACTGTTTTTCAGTCAATTCCTGCGCAGAAATCGATAGGATTCCGTTTTTGTTGGGTATAAGAGCTAAGCGATTATGGGCCACAATCTTGAAAACTAAAAAAATCAGATATTGATACGGCCATATCTTGAAAACTGTCCATTTTTGTAGTCTGTAGCAATAGACACTTGATCAGTGCATCGAAATCCACATCATATCAAATATTCAGACATTTTCACGGATCAGTTTGCCTTAACGGTTCGATTAGCAATTAGAAATGATTATTGGGTATGTATTCCCTTGTTTCTAATGATATTTAACACTTGGTATGAACAAACTGCATTCGATACGAGTATTTTTGTCGTCAGCCTACATTATGAACGATTTTCTATATGCTCATTTTGCATTTACCACTATTTCTTTGACGACTAGGAAACTATTTAAAAAAAAAAGTATCTCAGATTCAGTTCCTATAGTGTGTATCGAATATTATTTTTCCAGTGTCCCTATCGAAAGGTGATGAATATATTATTATGTGACTCTGTGATACCTTGAGCAATTCAGAAGTTTTTGTTTCTACAAAAGCTGGACTATAGAAATTGAAAATAATAGTCCAGTTACATCGTCAGTGACGAGCAGTGTATAATAATTGCTTCAAATGGCAGTATCTGAAACGAAGAAAGAACTATTTTTCAATCGATTCCTGCAGTGAAATCATTGAAACTCGGTTTTTCCTAAGTATGAGAGTGAACTGATTGCGTCTCAAAATCCAAAAAATGCAAAAAAAATTACATTGATAGAGCCATATCTCGAAAACTGTCCATTTTTGGAGTCTTGGGCAATGGACACTTTTGATCGGTGCATCCAGATCTACACCATACCAAAAATTCGGACAAATTCACGGAAAGCCATTTTCCATAAGAAACGTGCGTGGTCCTTTGGTGTTCTAGAAATAGGCTTATGAAATTGAAGAAAATCGTATATTAAGAATATTACAGCTTGTTCTGAACCCCTTTGACATGTCAAATTTCATTCAATGGCTCCAACTTTGAAATATCTAAATCAGTAAAATTCTTGGGAAAAACGGATGGTAATTTTACAAGGGAAAAACGTAGATGATGTTTGTAAAATGAATAATCAATGTTTTTACTCTTTGACCGCATTCAATGTAGACAATGCTAGATAAAAACACCCTTTTGAACATAAACTATGCTGATGCTTACTACGCCAGAAGCTACAGTGTTGTAATCTGGTGCCTGGGCGTGATCTGCAAAGAGTTATTGTTTTATAAAATCGAATCCTTCCTACAGAACTTCATGTCTCAAAACCTTCAAACAATATAAAATCTGAACAATATCTTCAATATATTTAAAATCTACTCAGTTATATCTACAGTGTCCACTAAGTGTGCAACAAATGGGAAACTTGTTTATTATCTATTTCTCATAAAATTTTATTCTTGACAAAAGTTGGTGCATGTTCCAAAACTATACCAAGAAATGGCTTTATGACAAACACCATACAGGATAGGCCAAAAAATATAAAGTTCGTTCAAAAGTGAAGTAGCTTATTTAAAAAAATATAGACATATGTTGAAGAGAAAAGTTGCTTAGAATTAAAAGTTATTGGAAAATATTGAATTACCCCCGTATGATACATATTTTTACTATTTTGATTTAATATGTATGTGAAGTAGCCACAATCAAATCAGGTTGGATTATTTTTTATCAAATTAAAGTATATTTGTAAAATTTACTTGGATTTGAATTTTTTTAGGTGACCGTCAACTTCATGCTTGTTGCAACGATATTTAACAGAACTCTAGAATAAAACAAATACTCTTTTTAACGAGGCAAATACTTTACTAAGTAAATGTTCATATGAATAAACTGTCAAAATCTATCGCGGATAGCCATGAACCATAGTACAGTACAGTACTTACAGTAGGTAACTGAACAGGTGCTAACAATAAAAATATGGAAGCGTCTCTGTATGTCCACTTTCTCTTTCGATGCATCTAATTATTCGCTCATAAAATTTGTTTACTGTAGATCGCAACACATTAGCGGGAATATTTCTGCAATGAACTCGTATTGAAGTTTCAAGCTCAGCAACATTATTAAAGGGGCGATCTCTGTAGACTTTTTGTTTTAAGTATCCCCATAAGAAATATTCCAGAGGTGTAAGGTCTGGAGAACGAGGAGGCCAGCGAGGATCGGTATTTCGTCCTAACCATTTATTACGAAATGTCCTATTCAGACACTGAGAAACATTTCAAACAACAAAAACTCTCCTATTTCAGTTTCCAAAAAGTTCACGTACCTGTCACCATTCAAATTCTCTCGAAAAAAAAAACGTACCTAGTAATGTATCATTTAATATACCACACCAAACGTTTTGTTTTCTGATAGTATTGATTTGTTAAATTGTGAAAGGCTTTCGCGGCCATCGTCACTTACATGGTGGTTCTTCGGGTAGTAAGGCCGACGTGTTTTCAGAGAAGAACTCGACGTTTCGCCAACACGAGTGGTTAGCATTTTCAAGAGTTATTTTAAAAATTTTCGCTTTCTGTAGTCGCTGTCAAATGCTTGACATTTGTTATACGTTGTCTCAATAAATACCTGTGATTTGACGTTCTTACATCTGATTGGTCCATAGCGTTAGCAGACATCATAGAATCGTTCGTACCGTTATTTTGTGGGTAGGGAGCTAATTGAGAATTTTTGAGAACTGGAAGCCAAACCTTGTTCAATTGTAGTCCTTCTTCGGTTCTGTTGAAGTTGCTGTGGTGTTTCTGGATTTCAATTGCTTCCCGGAAGAGTCTTACCATATGTTCCCAGAGTTACAGATCGTATCGGCCGTATTCTAAGAAAATATGAGATTAAAACCGTTTATAAACCTTCAAAGAAACTGAAAGACCACTTTAGATCAGCGAAGGACAAACGAGACGTACTATGCTCTTCTGGGGTTTATCGCATTCCATGTTCCTGTGGCAGCGTTTATATCGGAACCACGAAACGCTCCGTTAAAACAAGAATCAAAGAGCACTAGCCTTGCTGTCGGTTAGGGCACACACAGAAATCCGCTGTCGCAGAACATACTCAACAACGATAACCATAGAGTGAAATTTGAAGAAACCCAAGTCATCTCTTCAACATCTGCGTATTACCCAAGACTCTTCCGGGAAGCAATTGAAATCCAGAAACACCACAGCAACTTCAACAGAACCGAAGAAGGACTACAATTGAACAAGGTTTGGCTTCCAGTTCTCAAAAATTCTCAATTAGCTCCCTACCCACAAAATAACGGTACGAACGATTCTATGATGTCTGCTAACGCTATGGACCAATCAGATGTAAGAACGTCAAATCACAGGTATTTATTGAGACAACGTATAACAAATGTCAAGCATTTGACAGCGACTACAGAAAGCGAAATTTTTTAAAATAACTCTTGAAAATGGAAACCACACGTGTTGGCGAAACGTCGAGTTCTTCTCTGAAAACACGTCGGCCTTACTACACGAAGAACCACCATGTAAGTATTGATTTGTGTTGTCAATAATAAAATTTGGGTTCACATCTGACCACCATCTGCAATTTTGTGATGATAGAACACCATTTGTTGTAAAAGTCGATTCATCTTCAAGCAGAATGCATCGATGAAAATCTCTTTGTTCTTCTATTTCACCCTGAATCCACATGGAAAAATCATAACTCAAATCATAGTCTCTTTCTTGCAATGTACAAATGTATGTAGGTTTGTAACCCATGGTACTTATGTTTCTTGAGAATACGCTTCACAGAGGTTTTTTTCTATGCCGGTGTAATCACTAATTTCTTGGGTGGACCTTCTAGGATTTTCCACTACAGCTTGAAGTACGTCAAGCTGGTTTTCTTCTTTGCATACAGGTTTCGTACGCTCCGTTTATATTCTAGTGAGCCGGTCTGTTTGAAATTCTTTAAAATTCTACTTACACTTGAATAGCAAATTTGTTTGTCTGGATGCCGCTCGTTGAAAATATTTGCAGCTTCGCGCATTGTTTTATAACCATCACCACAGATTAAAACTAATTCTGCCTTTTCAGTTAACGTTAATACTACTGGGCGAGGCATTTTTAATTAAGGACAAATATGAAAACTTTTGACAGGCAAGTTTCAAGACGCCACACTATCAAACTACAGTATTGTTTTCGGGCGTATGTGGTTTTTGTTCATGGCTATCCACGATAGATTTTGTAGTGTTTTTTAATATCTGTTCTAGTTGAGGCATTGTTGTCAGAAAAACAGAAATTTTATACTTTTATTGACAGTTTATTCATGTGAACATTTACTTAGTAAAGTATTTGCCTCGTTAAAAAGAGTATTTGTTTTATTCTAGAGTTCTGTTAAATACCGTTGCAACAAACATGAAGTTGACGGTCACCAAAAAAAAATACAAATCCAAGTAAATTTTACAAATATACTTTAATTCGATAAAAAATACTCCAAACTGATTTGATTGTGGCTACTTCACATACATATTAAATCAAAATAGTAAAAATATGTATCATACGGGGGTAATTCAATATTTTCCAAACGAAAAAAAAAATCGAATAGCAGGCCATGACTTCGTATCTGAACATAACTTTTAATTCTAAGCAACTTTTCTCTTCAACATATTTCTATATATTTTGAAATAAGGATACTTTACTCTTGAACGAACTTTATATTTTTTGGCCTATCCTGTATGGCGTTTGTCATAAAGCCATTCCAGGTACACTTGGTATAGTTTTGGAATAATAAAAAAGTTTGCTATTTGTTGCACACTTAGTGGACCACACTGTATATCAATAACGATAAATTTATGAAATTACACAATTACGATACAAAACACAAAAAAAAATTGTTTTAGGGAGATTAAATCGTTTAAGTCAAAAAGCTCCCAGTAACGCTGGTATTCGAGATTATAATGAACTTCCGGCTCTCGTTGAAGATAGTGAAGCATATTAATGAGAAGGTTAAAGAAGATCCTTCATGACGAATGTTTTTATAATTTTGAAAGTTATCTTGGTAACAATTAGGAGAAGCTCCCTTCCGGTGATACTTAAATGCTAATTATTTTTCATTACTCTGTACTCTGTATTTGTATGGATATGTTATGTCCATAACTGTTCCTTCAGTTTATGTATATTTATTTATCTTTTTGACACTGTCCAGTCTTTACTTATATTTGTGTGGATACATTATCTATTTCTCGTATATAATATGAATATTTATTTTATTGAAAATATGAACAGGATGTTCATAAAGTCAGTTGTGGAATCATCTGCGACTGAAAGTTGGAATTTAGTCGTTATTTTCCATCGTACAAGATAACCTCTCTTGGAAGGGATTCATGTTTTAAAGAGAAACATTCTCAATTTTCAATTTATTTATTAATATATTTATCTTTTTGGCAATATTTCATCTATTGTACAATAGAAAATCAGGACACAAAGAATCTGTCTATTTATCCTTGGCATGATCTTTTTTACTTTCTGATAGAAAAAAGCTACATCTCAGAACTCAAACTGAGAATTTCATTTGAGAATGGTTGCTTTGAAAATATCCTCAAATTAGTGTGAAGCCATCTCAAACAACATATGTGATTTTGTCAAATACAACAAAAAGGTCTTTCGTAAACATTATCATACTTTTGGCGCTTGCAGTAAATACAAAATCCGTTTATTATCATTCCCAGAACCGAAACAGTAGCTGCCACCCTTAGCGGCTCACAACACCCTTTAATATATACGTGGTGTTTATTGTTATAGTACTACAATTTGACACAAAAGAGCGCATTCAATCCTTTTATGACGCTGGAACCATACCTAACATGCAAAAACTTTCGATTTCTAAAATAGACCAGTTTTTGCTCATAGTTTTTGCCGGCCGGCTTTATGCTAGTTTCCGTGTTGGGATTTTATGATTATATGGCTTTGTTGGGAGCATTTTTATGGTAACCCAAACACCACATTATAAAAGGAGAAGGAGCGTGATATTCGTGTATAAAGATTTTAATTTTCTCATACATTTTTTCTAAATAGTAATTTCATTTTCAAAGATAACACATAACCTTATTTTATCACGGGCATAGAATAACCAGAAATAGATACCTCAGTGAAAGCACTATGGAGATTTTATTTGCCCAAAGCATTGTCCTATGAGCAGGCGTGCGCATATGTAAATTAAATTATTATTTGTTTTGAATAGAATCTACAAAAATTGCTGAATAAAATCTGAAAATCGTGAAATTAGATAATGAAATAATTCTATTTTAGAATAGGGTAAAATAGGAAATTTGGTGGAAGAAAAATTTTCTTTGATTTGTTATTATTGTTCGGTTATGACATTGAATTTTATTGGTTTTTTAAACTGATTGAGATATATGACATCAATTTATAATAAAACGAAACACAAAATTCTTACATTTGACAATAATTTATTCTTCAAAATTGCATATTACATTTCTGTGATAGGCAAAAAGAAATGACCTAAAGCTTCAACCATCCTGAAAGAGATATCGTCTCATGTTTATGTGGATCCGACTGATCTAAAAAATATACAAAGATAAAAGAAAGGAGGTAACAGATGGAATTTTTTAGAATCCTAGGCAGATTTTCAAATTATATACAATATTATACAAACATTTCAATTATAAAATTTAAAAAAAACAAATCTCTAATAACAAAATAGAATCACAACATTACAATATAGTTTGAGTGAATGAACAGGAAGGAATCACGAAACTTTAGTATAAAACCATCGCTTGTATGTGATACTAAACTTAAAATGATATTAAGTAATATAGGGGACTTCACAATGACAAAAAAAAATGATCTGGACTAGAAATTTACACAGAATAAACTCTTAGGTATATAAATAAATGAAAATATAAATATTTTTCTCTGTTATACATCTTGGAGTATATGTCATATTTAGGGTGAATGTCATTTGAAGCACATCTATAATAATTTAGGTGAAGCTATGTCATATTCTGGGTGTATGTCATCTTCGGGATTTGTGGGATAATCGAGTTTAGTGTCATAATAGGGCTTTGTGTCATTTTCTGGTTGTTGTCTGCTCTGTTTCTATACGCACGATCGTGTTTTTATTTATTTTTTATTCACTTTTTCAAAGTTTGGTAGACGAAATAATGAAATAATGTTCTTTTGGATTGCTAAATCCAAGGTTTTATATACTGTTTGTACATTAATGAACTATTAGTTCTTTTATAAACTCTGGTAGCATGTTGTGTGGGCGAGATATTTGGAACATCGTTGTCCGACTGCTTTTTCCGATCTAGGAACTTTGTTTTGTTTGTTCTATGTACTATAATTATAATCGACAGATTCAAGTTGTATTCTATTGTTTTTTTTATTTATTTTTATTAGCTAATAAATTGATGCAATAAGCCTGTCAACTATATTGGCCTCTTTGAATAAATTATTACTGGAATATGTACTTTTTTCCAAGGATTATCTTCAGTATCCATTCCTGAATAACATTCAGCATATCCATATACATAACGAGAGTCAGACAAGAAAGAACCCCGCACCATTCTTATGGAAAATGGGTCCCGGTAAAATTCGATGAATTTTTGATATGATGTAGTTCAAGTCTAGCTGATCAAAAGTGTATATGGGCTCAACTCAATCCTATGGCTAGTTTTCGAGATACAGGGCGTCAAAGTGGCCATTTCTTTAAAGTAGTATTCCTTTCAAGAAAACATCTAAAATGAAAATGTATTTCGCGACAGATATTGCTTACCCATACAGCAATACTTCTAGACTGGTTTTTGATAAAAAATATTGTTGGATACAGGGTGAGTCCAGTATTATACAAAATGAAATTCTCAATAAACCCTACGAAGTGAAGATGTGAACAAACCAAGTATCACACTGATATGCTCATCATTTGAATATGTCAAAATTAATAAATTCAACATTTTATACAGGGTGAGTCAAGATGTGACAGTTTTTATGGTGACATTTTGTATATCTTTATTTTATATTTTGAGCTTTAGGGATACTTGACCACAACCATTCAACATATTTCTTGAACAAAATTGATATACAGTATGAGACAAACACTAGGTGATGACAAAAATTGCGAAATGGAGATTTTTTTTATAACTCATCCTGTAATTGATTTGCTGAATTTTTGATATGATGAAGTTCAAGTCAAGCTGATCAATAGTGTTCATGGGCCCAACCTTGAAAAATAAACAGTTTTTTCTCTATCAGGTGTGGAAGGTTTATGGATAAGACTAACTCAGTTATCTACATATTCCACCGAGCTTATAATCATATTATTTGTTTTCAATTCTCACTTCAAGAGTTTGGTAAAAGATGATCATTATGTACATTATAAACCAGACACCATTATTGAACTGATCCATCTAAAATAATATTCTGTGATAATTATACTTACTTACCGACTGACCCTTCGATCATTACCAATTGAAAAAAAGTTGTCAGAAGTTACTCTCGTATTGTTGGTTTCCTCTATTACTACTATTCTATGGGTATTTCCCCGGACGTTGCTAATATTATTATTAATAATAATACTTCCTCATGAAAACTCGTAGAGCGTATCCTGATCGGGCAGAGGACGGTTATTATTATTATTTTAGCCGTGGCGCTCCGGGACGACTTACTGATTTTTGGTAGCTTATTCACTTTTCAGCTAAAGAAAAACCCGGAAAACCTACAGCTTCATGTGCACTCCAAGTTAGCACTACACGGAATTGGCATCTAGACAACTCACAATACACTTGATTTCCAACGAGGCATGTGGTCGTCTATCGATAGTTTCGTTGCGATAACATGAAAAATACACTTTCCCACCACTTTGTTGGAAGCCTGAAGTCCCACAGTACCACTCCACCCTCTCACCCTCTCTCTCTATTTCTCTTCTCTTTTCCTCTCGCTCTCTCTTATATTTTATTTGTTTTTGAACTGAGCAACCCAGCATTCGAATTCTTTACCGAGATATTTGTTCCCTGAGAATTAAAATGTTCAAAAATTAAAAATCAATAAGATTTTCTTTTCTTTACACGATGTTCCCTGGACGTAACAGGAATTTACCTTTTGTGAGAAGCTGGAAATGAAAAATGTAAAAATATTTTAATATAAATGAAACGAATCGACAAATATAGATCAAAGTGTTTGAAACGGTACCCTTCAACACCTTGTAGAGAAAAAACTGTTTATTTTTCAAGGTTGGGCCCATGAACACTATTGATCAGCTTGACTTGAACTTCATCATATCAAAAATTCAGCAAATCAATTACAGGATGAGTTATAAAAAATCTCCTTTTCGCAATTTTTGTCATCACCTAGTGTTTGTCTCATACTGTATATCAATTTTGTTCAAGAAATATGTTGGTTGGTGGTTGATGGTCAAGTATCCCTAAAGCACAAAATGTAAAATAAAAATATACAAAATGTCACCATAAAAACTGTCACATCTTGACAGTGTGATACTTGGTTTGGTCACATCTTCACTTCGTAGGGTTGTTTGAGAATTTCATTTTGAATAATGCTGGACTCACCCTGTATCCAACAATATTTTTTATCAAAAACCAGTCTAGAAGTATTGCTTTATGGGTAAGCAATATCTGTCGAGATATACATTTTTATTTTAGATGTTTTCCTGAAAGCAATACTACTTTAAAGAAATGGCCACTTACCAACTTTGACGCCCTGTATCTCGAAAACTAGCCATAGAATTGAGTTGGGACCTAGACACTTTTGATCAGCTTGACTTGAACTACATTATATCAAAAATTCATCGAATTTCACCGGGACCCATTTTCCATAAGAATGGTGCGGGGTTCTTTATATTTATGTCTCCAATAGTTATATGAATACTGGTTTTTGGAACATTTTCCAAATATTTCAACATCTCAAAATTGAACTTCATTGGGAAGGACTTTGTGATCTGTATATGGCAGTTATTCCTTTTTCTTTTATTGATTCGAGTTTCAAATTGCAGAGCTTCGAGTTTTGATATTGGATGATAAGGCTGTACCACATCCAAAAAGACCTTAGAATAATAATAATAATAATAATTCTTTATTTACCACAAAACAATAAAGTAGGTTTCGTCAATTAAGAGTCAGTACCAACTGACATGTTCTCACATATAAAAATTACACATAAGAAACACATAAAAGTATTAATTTACAGAATTACACATATATATATATATATATATATATATATATATATATATATATATATATATAATATTACACATTAAAAACATATAAAAATATTATTAGAAATACATCAAAGTATATACACATGGACCAACAAAAGTGTGAAGCAACTTATTAGTCAATTCTGAGTGAATATGATAGTACCTTCTGTTGCTATTCATTGCATGAACTCTATATAGTTATAAAAACATTTTTCAACTAAGTATTCCTTTAATGCTTTTCAAAATGCTTGATACGATTTTAAGCTTTTTATATTCTCAGGGAGTTTATTGAAAATTTCGGGACCTGCATAGTTTGGTGATTTTTTTGATTTACTCAAGTTGTATTTGGTTAGATGCAGTTTTTTAGCATTTCTAGTTTTATAATTATGCACGTTGCTGTTTTTAAGGAAGTTATTTTCATCTTTATACATATAACATATGAATATGTAGATGCTCGTTAACGACAGTATTTTATTATTTTTCAGAACCGTTCTACATGAATCTCTGTAGCCCATGTTGAAGATTATTCTTATTATCCTTTTTTGCATTGTAAAGACTCTAGAGATATCCGTTGATTGGCCCCAAACGACTATGTTGTAGCTCATTACTGAATATGCCAAGGAGTAATAGGCTGTTATTAGATTTCTTGTATCTATTTCCTTCATTAGGTTCAGAATGGCGAAGGTCGCTTTGGCAAGTTTGGAACATATACTGTCTATTTCCACTGTGAAATTCAAGTTATTATCTATAACAGTTCCTAAAAATTTTGTGCTGTCTTTGATTTCTATACTTTGTATTTCAGGAGTTATTCCACTGTTTGTTTGTACATACCGATTTAGACCTGTTTACCATAAGTGAATTTTTTTGACACCAAGATTCAAAATGTTTAATGATTCTTTCTATTTTGAGTTCCAGTTCTGTTATGGTTGATGCCTCGATTATCACAGAAGTATCATCAGCGTACATAATAATCTGACCTTCTGTAATATACTCTGGAAGGTCGTTCACAAATATTAAAAATAAAAGTAGCCCTAGTACAGAACCCTGAGGAACACCTGTATCAACACACTCTTCGGCTGATATTACCTCTTCTATAGAGACACTAATTTTTCTGTTGTGTGTATATGATTCTATCCAGTTCAGTAGGTTCCCCCTGAATATTTAACGATAATAAACTCAACAAAAAGTTGTTTCAAATTAAATCCTGTCATCTTCGAAACTGATACTACGGATTACTTTCCAATCATACTTCGAATTGTCACACCTAGAATTGAAAATTGTAAAATTCTAAATTGAAATTATTCATTGACCATGACACATTGCAACATAATATATCTGTAGAAAATTGATTAGAAGTATACATCAGATGATATTGAAATTGGCAATAGAGTTTTCACCCAAAAGGTGAAAATTTTCTTGGAACAAAGCAGAAATATTGTGAAAATCAGACGAGATATAAAAAGAAACACATGGGGTACTGATGGGATACTCTGTTCCATAAAAAAAACGGAATTGTATTGAATAATAAAAGAGAAACCAACAGCACTGTATCAAACAAAGTACAAGCAATATGAGAATGAACAGCCAAAAGTAATAGATTAATAAAAAATTCATTAAGTATGATAAAAAAAATTGATAATAACAAAATTGACTCAGGAGAAAATAAGACAGATTTAGTTATCAAACAGATGGTAGAAAAGCTCATGATCTACAACAAATTGCCAATTCATTCGTACTGAGGAATACCCTTCTCACTAAACTTTTAGTTTGAAACTGTGGTGCCTTGTACCACCTTTTGTCGTTGATTATACAAGTAGCACAAGGAAAAATCGAAGCTGGTGGTTGTAACAGCACCATAAAATTCAGTTTTTCCATGAGGACGGAATTATCAAGAGTTTCTCGAAACAGTGCATGTGTTTAATGCATGAAAAAAGCAAAAGAGACGAATAATTGAACCTATTATACGAACTGATATCAGTTTGCTTGGACCAACAACATCTTTGACAAAAAATTGCAGACTCCAGATAGATTTACCTTTCCAGTATCCACTAGAACACTGTAAATTCTATACTATTTCTGAAATCAATTAAAAATGTGCTCCTGAAAATGACATATTACAACCTGCAGGAATATTATATATATATAGGTAGATCAATGAAAGAATTATAGAAATTATCCAATCAATATGTGTGACTAGCTCTATACATACTCCGAGAAACTCATAGGAGAAGTTCGGAAACAACTCGAAAAGACCAAGACAACCGAAGAAAGACCACAAAACCCCGTTTTCATTCTTCCCTATATCAGGGGCATCTCCGAGAAGATCAGAAGGATCGGAAATAAATACAACATCAAGAGTTGCTTTCAAACCTGCAGTACCTTACGAAGCTTCCTCACCAAGACGAAACCAGAGAACACAACAGAATCCAGCAAAAACTGTATTTACAAAGTCCCATGTGAATGTGGAGATTCATATATCGGAGAGACCAAGAGGACATTATCAGTGAGAATAGCCGAACACAAAAAGTGGACTCAACTAGGGGAAACATCAAAATCGGGAATTGCTGACCACGCCTGGACAAAACACCACCGAATTCTTTGGGACGAAGCTAGTGTTCTTCATAGAGAGAAACATTGGTTCAAACGGAAATTTATGGAAACCACCTATATAGAAGCCAATAGTGCCTTCAGTCAACCAAGTGTGGAAATTAAAAACGTATGGAAACCTCTCATGGACCGTTTTGGAGGGAGAAAAAGAGCGAAACCACGCGCGCCACAAGACCGCGCGTAATTACACCGTAATTACACTTTTATTATAGACCTATTAAAGGTCGCGTAGCATCTGACAGAAGACGATTGCGGATTCAAGCAATTGAAACGTTGTGAAAAATTTGAAAGATAGAAATCTTATGTTCGAGATGTAACCAAAACTAAATATCCCAATGGTTCATTTTCAATAAATTAACTAATTGAATTACTTTCAGATAGCTAGTTTCGCATACACAGATAAAAAAGATTTCTTCAATCAAAAATATACATACTCTTGAATAGAATAATCGTCTGAAAAGAATAATTATTTCTAATTAATGAATATACTCCCATTAAGATGATGGACGTCCGAAATATAAGTAATCTAGCTCTATACAGCTACTTTATTCTATTATTTTTCTTTTATCTTACTCGGTATATTGTATACAAGCCTATAATGAAAATTTTGTTTGATAAATATTTTTGACGTGCTAGTTATGACAATCAACAATTAAAATCTTACCATGACTGGTAATGTTATTTCTTGTATATTTTTGTGTACATATTTTTTATATGGATGTGTACGTATTATGTGTATGGTTATATTTATGTGCTTTAACCTTTATATAATTGTTTCTGATTCCTCTTCACAAATCTTCGTCATTTAGAATCATTTCTTGACAGTAAAGTATATTTTGATTGGATTGGATTTGATTTGATTATCAGTACAGATATTTTAATTTTTCTCATTTTATTGAATTGCTATATTCACTAAGTCAAATCGGGCAATGAACTATTCACTATTATTATACCAAACTATAAGCACACTGAATTAAATAGACAAACAGTATAAATCTATCTTGCTAATACGCTTTTCCTTGATTGAATCAGCCTGACATCTTTTAGTATCGCGATATATCCACCCTTTAGGCAAACATTTTCTCTTGAATTCCCTCAGTAAGCAAACATACCATTCTCGAAATATTCACGAAGAGCTTTCAAAATGGAAATTTATCTCATTACCACCCTCTAATCCCATGACATCCAGAGCCGGACTTGGTGGAAGTTACTGCGTTATTTTGTTCAACTATACGTTAACATTATCAAAATTTAAAATTATCAACATTTCGTTGCTGTGAATCACACAATTTTTTAAATATACTCTCGCTCTGTAGTTCTTGAACCATGTAAGGAATAAACCCAAAAAAAAATGTTGAAAGTAGTTTTGGTGACTATGCCAAGTTTTATTGATTAATGTTCGAGATGTAACCAAAACTAAATATCCCAATGGTTCATTTTCAATAAATTAACTAATTGAATTACTTTCAGATAGCTAGTTTCGCATACACAGATAAAAAAGATTTCTTCAATCAAAAATATACATACTCTTGAATAGAATAATCGTCTGAAAAGAATAATTATTTCTAATTAATGAATATACTCCCATTTCAAACTGATTGAGATGTTTGCTTCTTCACATAAATTCTCTTGAAATGAATTTGCTTGCAGTGAAAACATTTTACTCTTCATCCTAGAAAACACACACATTAACTCATTGTGAAACATAATCCTCTTGACACAAGAGTATAATTCCTTGGTAGATATCACTACCTGTGCCACGTGACACATTCGACCAATGAACAATCAAAGCAGGTGGCGACACGGCGACCTGTGAATACGACTTCCATTTCGATCATTTCATCCAGTTTGACCATTTGGGTTGGAGGTTATGAGGCTATGAAAATTGAATTTTGCTCATTATGGGCCAGTTGTGAAAATGATTGAAATATATTTTGGTCTTCTACAGTTTTGTGTCTAAAAGCGAGTGGCGTTATTTATGTATTCAATCAAACTGCAATATGCGTCACTACTAACTGTTTTTTTCGAGAATACAATTATTAAACTTAAAACTATTCTCATATGAAAAAATTATATATAACTAAATTGTTCGTAGTTGTAAATCTATGCTTTGTATAATCCATTCAATGTTGCCAAAATGAAAATGGCTTGCATTCTATATTTTATAACCAAGTGCAAAGTGCAGATTGGAACTCAACCTGCAAGTTAATAGAAGAATAGTACTCATTATTGAAATTGCAATATACAGTATACTTGTCTCAACTTATTTCCATGATTCAACAAAAAAGTGCCCATTATTGAAGCTTAACCAACCCCAACCTCAACCAACTTATGAAGCAAGTGTTCACTTGTTTCAAAATATTTTTCTTGTAAGTGTCCAATAGGAATCCGTCATAAAATCGAACTAATATTTGGTTGGACCTATTCAAGAATACAATCTCTTTGAATCAACGCAATTATGCGCTGATGCATAAAATCATTTTTATCAGTGTAGATATTCCTTTCTCTTTCCCTTTATTCCAGCCGAATTAATTTCTCTTACTGAAACTTTCAATTATTTACTCTTTTTTCCTTTTCTTCTATTATCGGTTTCATCCATCTCTTCTCTGACTTTTTCGGGTTTTCATGCTTTTAATTTTCATTACTTTTTTCGGTAGTCTTTTTAGTTCCATAGTTGCCACACTGGTTCTTGTTCTGAGGTAATTTTTCTTCTTTCATTTTACCACCCTGCCCTACATTATTTTACCATTTCTTTCTGCTATACAAGAAAGTCAGTATTTTATTTACCATTCCTTTTTCATTATAAAACTGTACTTTTTCCAAAAAGAATTCGTTAGTTCCATCGAGGTTTTCAGGTTATTGAAGAAAAACGCATTGCATCTCTCTAGGAAAAATAGTAGTAATAATTAGAGGGAGGGCACTGCCACAGAAAGGCAAGTGGCATTTCCATTTTTTCCACATATCTGCATCACTTCTCCTAATCTTACTTTTCAAACCTTAGTGATTTTTTCATGTAGGTCAGTAAGTCCACACTAATTCTTGTTGGAGTTTTTCAACTCCAAGAATTTCAAATCCTAACCACCCATACATACATGATTTTATTCAATGCATTGTAATTCAATTAGTCAAATAGTCCAGTTTACAATTTACAATTGCTATTATACCTACATCTTTATGTATCAATGACATACTCAACATTCAGAAATTCAATGAAAAATTCGAAACCACCCTGATGAAATGGGACGACCGACTGCACCAATATTACTAAAATAATAGACAATAGATTCCTATAATAGTATTAAAATAATATGTTATTATGTAGAGGTTTTGTTTTCTATTATGAACATGGGTTACCTGGACCAGAATGAAGAAATAGTAATTTTGTCTTACATACAACAACCAAGAAATTTTTCAGGGACAAACATTTCCTAGTCCAGCACTGTAGGCATTCCTGCATTTCGGAGCAACGCGCCCCTTCTTTATGGATATTAGCTGCTGGGTAAACTCGGGCCGAATTCAATTAAATTTAGCCACGTCGGTGCTCTGAGCGGCATAATGGCCGCTCCAAAGCATGGGCGACTTGATTAAACGTTGCATTAGACGAGTTATCAGTTGATTAGTGTGAACGAGTATGGCACGTTTCGAATGGAGTCTGAGTTACGATTATTGATTTTTTACGACGCCCTCTGGATGGTAGCACTGCTATGCCGAGGGTGGAACTGCTGGAAAGCGTGTTTTTAGAGTGATTTTGGTTTTCAATGCATACGAGGTGTTGAAAAAGTCTCAGGGGGTGAGTCCTCGATATATTCAATGAAGATGTTGGCTACGAAAGCGTAGAAGGGTCAACACAAATTTTATTTTCTTTTCAAAATAAATTCCGACTTGCATCTCGGAATTCCGACTTGCATCTCGAAATTCCGACCTTCATCTCGGAATTCCGACTTACAACTCGGAATTCCGATTTTCATCTCGGAATCCCGACTTGCAACTCGGAATTTTGACTTGTATCTCGGAATTCCGACTTTCATCTCGGAATTCTGATTCACAACTCGTATTCATTTATATTATATCGATTCATATACCGGGTGTCCCTGAGCTTTGAGGCCAGCAGAATCAGCAGATATTTCAGTTATTTACTTAGGAAACAAATTATGTGTCGTAGGGACCACAAGCCTTTCCAAATAGTGTAGCGAAATCCACCCCATAGCAAATTATCTCCGAGGAATCACCCGTAACTTTAGTTTTTTGAATTGCACCCCCATGTTTGTTGTTGTTTAACTCACAATCTTTTTTATTTCTCATTCAACGATAAATCATAATAATAAAATGTATTAATTTAGCTGAATTAATTGTTCCATACATTGTGGAAACAAGCAAAAGAGGATGGTAAAGAAAAATAGACAACAAAATGTAAACTTTTTGTGTGTTTTTTCATCCTTACAGTATCTGGATCACAAATTGTTATCTGTCGTGATACTGTTGTTAAATGTCAAAATGCCTTTCACCTTCACTACAAACGAATACGTTGATATGAATTTAGCTTTTGGTGAATGCCACAAGAATAAAGGTGCACAGTGAAGATGTATAAGCAGCGCTTTCCTGGTCGTCGACAACCAGGTCGCAATACTTTTTCTCATGTAGAAAACACAATGCGAACGGGATCACTGAGGACTGAGGAAAATTTTATAAATGTTTTGGCCTACGTCGAAGTACATCCTCATATTTCGGTTCGTGCATTGGCGGAGGATATTGGGATCAGTAAGAAATTGCAAAAAGTACAGATATAATCTTTTCAAAATCCATTTACACCAAGGACTCAGATCTACATATTTCGAAAGACGAATGGCAGTCATTGCACACATTCAAATTTTATTCCAAGACAATCACAACTTCCTCAATCAAATCTTGCCATACACTGTAAATATTGTTTCCATCAGATTACATGATCCCATATGGGTAATGCGTTGTCATGCATATACACGTAAAGTTACATACCCCATGTAATATAATGTGAAGTCATAACTTGACTTTAAATGTGAATTTCCAATATATTCCATGGATTATCACTTGTATACTTATGTAATTTTCTTCATTATTCTAGATTTAATAGCGATTTCTACATGTTTGATTAGGTGTTTTTACCATTATATTTAAGTAGTGCCAATTGACATACATGCTTTAGTATGTATTATTAGATATATATTCAAATATTTGTGCGGAAAATACAATTTTTGTTGTAAATTAAACTTGGATCACCATGAATTTTTCCATACATCAAATGTGCTTTTCCATATATTCCCCGATAATCACTTATTTTATAGTATTTTCATGTGATTTTTTCTCTAATTACAAATTTAACGGAAATTGTTACATGTGTTCAGGTGTCTTCATCATTGTTTTCAAGTAGTGTCAATAACTTTACATATAGGGTTATAATTTCTTTATAAAACAGAGGGAGGGGGAGATCTGCAAAAACGACATAAAATCAGTATTAATGATACTTTATTCATCATAACATTACAATATACATATTGTCATATATTGAAGGAAAATAACTCAAACTCTCAAATCATTATAATGTTGTAACAAAAACAATTATTTAATAAAATAACATACTCTATACTTCAACAGCTGTTCTAATGAGATTATGTTCGAATTGAGATTATATCTATCCACTTGAGATTTGAATGTCGAATAAATTCTCAAAATTATCTCACAGTTGGGTCTGCGACAACGAAAGATTCAATTCGATTTCCTATAAAAATACTGTTATTATTCGTAATATTATGGAACGAACAATGACAGAATGAACAAATGACTATAATTTTATGATGAATGTTTCATATTTTTTCTCAGTACCTATCTACTTACCTGATATAAAATCCGATGACAATTTGGAACTCACATACTCACTTACATAAAACACAAAAGACGGTTTGTTCCTTTTTAGAACCTACCTTTGCCAGATGCCCAACGATGTTCATCCTACAAATTAACTGTGAATGATGGTTGGGCCGAATGCCGGTAGGTGCGCATGGCGATAGCGTCATGGAGAATTACTTTAAAACAAAGGAGAATTTACACTTTACCTGTAATATTCTGTAAATTGGCGTCATATCGCTGTAACAATACGTCGTTTTACTGAGTATCACATTCATTTATAGTCATCATGTAAACCAGTGGAAATTACATGTAATAAAGCATTGAATTACATAGTCACTGTAAAGCATGGGAGAATAGAGGACATTTACCTAATTTTACATTAAAATTTTATATTACCTGTGCAATCAAGTTATAATACTAGGAGGATTATGTATATATTACATTTTGACATGTACTTTTCCACCCACTTTTTACTGTGTATAATGGCACTGTTAAACGACATGGTCACAATACAACTCTCACTGGATAAGAAGAATCAATTTTCTCATCGGTCCCCATCGGCCATATAGATCTGCATTTTTTCGAAAAATTGTATTCCTGTACTGTTAGAAGATACTCCAATCGAAGAAATATAACAAATGTGGCATCAAGATGATGGATGCTGCTGCACGTGACCATAATATAGTTACTAAGTATATATATATACCGGGTGACCACGAGGTGAGGTACGCCCCCCAATTTTTCTATAGTTTTGAAGATACAGGTTTCAAATTTGGCACGTCGATATATTACTCAAATACGCATATTTTGACTCCATAACCGAAAATTCACCACTTCCGGTTTAACCGGAAGTGACCCCAAACTTTTTTTTTCAAATGACACCCTGTACAATTTTTTTCATTATCAGGAAGAACACGCAATTTGTGATAACACTGTTCTCCAAAATTGAAAATCGGTTGAAAAATGGCGGAGATAAAGTTGATTGTTCAATCGAACAAAGTTGGCCATGAACATCAAACTCAAATCATCACAACTGACGAACGGCGTCAGCATTTACGAGAGGAAGGTTCGAGGTAAGATACAGCTGAAAATTGAGCTTCCCATGTAATTGCAGCAACCATATTTCCCATCAATTATCAAACATTTCCTCAAAACGGATTAGTACCCATAAAGAAAGGCTCACAACTGCCATTTCTCAAATAGCAACATACTCTTTTCACATTGTTATGTTGAAAGATGATGAATTATCAGATTACTCGAATGAAAAGATTTGAAGAATTCCGAAAGGAACCAGAAATACAATATAAGTGTTCCCAAAATTGAATGTTCTTCAACGAAGGCGGCTTTGAACATAAGAAAGCTAAACAAAAAAGCATATTTTGTCAACAAAGTGACAATTTGTTCTACTCATTCAATACAAGAGAATTGTAACTTGTTGAAAAGCATTCCGATGGAGCGAAAATTTAGGTTCAAGCCGCCTCTGTTTAAGAATAGTCAATTTTGAGAACACATAATGAAACATCCCGTATCTTCGATTCCTTTCGGAATTCTTCAAATCTTTTCATTCGAGTAATCTGATAATTCATCATCTTTCAACATAACAATGTGAAAAGAGTATGTTGCTATTTGAGAAATGGCAGTTGTGAGCCTTTCTTTATGGGTACTAATCCGTTTTGAGGAAATGTTTGATAATTGATGGGAAATATGGTTGCTGCAATTACATGGGAAGCTCAATTTTCAGCTGTATCTTACCTCGAACCTTCCTCTCGTAAATGCTGACGCCGTTCGTCAGTTGTGATGATTTGAGTTTGATGTTCATGGCCAACTTTGTTCGATTGAACAATCAACTGTATCTCCGCCATTTTTCAACCGATTTTCAATTTTGGAGAACAGTGTTATCACAAATTGCATGTTCTTCCTGATAATGAAAAAAATTGTACAGGATGTCATTTGAAAAAAAAAGTTTGGGGTCACTTCCGGTTAAACCGGAAGTGGTGAATTTTCGGTTATGGAGTCAAAATATGCGTATTTGAGTAATATATCGACGTGCCAAATTTGAAACCTGTATCTTCAAAACTATAGAAAAATTGGGGGGCGTACCTCACCTCGTGGTCACCCGGTATATATATATATATATATATAAATATAAGTAGAAAAATTATTGGGTATAACCCTCAAAATGTTCTGCAACCGTAGACACGTGTTTCGAGCTTAAGCTCTCGTCAGTACGGTAAAATCAAGTGCGAAGATGTGCAACACTTGGATGTAAAAATAGAAACAAAGGAAGTCAACAACAGGAAGCCAACCACACATTTGTGGCTTCGGTTAGAAGACCTTGTGCTTACAAGGCAACAACTAACGTCGCCACGGAGGCAGCTATAGCTACCAGCGTGACAATCCTACCCAGGAAAATACAAATAAGGATGGATTGTCACGCTGGTAGCTATAGCTGCCTCCGTGGCGACGTCAGTTGTTGCCTTGTAAGCAGCACAAGGTCTTCTAACCGAAGCCACAAATGTGTGGTTGGCTTCCTGTTGTTGACTTCCTTTGTTTCTATTTTTACATCCAAGTGTTGCACATCTTCGCACTTGATTTTACCGTACTGACGAGAGCTTAAGCTCGAAACACGTGTCTACGGTTGCAGAACATTTTGAGGGTTATACCCAATAATTTTTCTACTTATATTTTCATATATTGCCCCTCGCTAAATCCATCCTTATTTATATATATATATATATATATATATATATATATATATATATATATATATATATATATAGTAACTAGGCAATAATATCTTTCAATACCGTTGGATTGGAAATAGTGGGCCTATTCGATGGGCTGCATGTTCTCCAGATCTCATGTAACTGGACTTGTGAAACGAGTGGTACTCGAAACTCCAACAATAAATGTTGAATATTTGATACGCAGAAAATATCAGAGGCTTGTGATACCGTTACTTCTGAAATGATTTGAGCTTCCTGTACACCCGCACTGATTCGGCGACTTGAAGCATTTATGACAAGTGCTGGCCAACATTTTGAACAATTTCTGTAGTGTAATGTATTATTCAAAACGCAGATGAGTTTATAAATTAATGTTTCATTTGTGTCTTTTCATTTCCCATAATTCTGTATTCCATTCCAGCTACTATGATATTATATCATTGAATGATAAGTGAAATGGACTGTATTGAACAAAAACAGGCATAGGGTTGCAATTTGAAGAACAAAAATTAGGGGTGGTTTTTCTGGGGTTGTTTGGCAGATTTTGCTATGCTGCACGAAAGAGATTATGATCTCGTACAACAAAAGTTTTTTAAATTTTTATTTTCTGTAAATAACTGAAATATTTGCTGGTTTGGAAGCTCTGGGACATCCGGTATATTATACTATTCGTAGCTGGCTCGGTAATCATTAGAAACATCATCAGTTGGAAACGTTGTCGAAAATTTCTGAGAATTCCACCAAAACATCTAGAATTACTCGTTGTTGTTTCCATTCTCAACCCATTGGTTACTGATATCTGAAAAGGAATTAATAATTTTTTTAAATGTTGTCCGATTATAATGACGAAAGTCAACTTTTTCAGCATTGAACTCCGGGAAAATTTATCAGAGATAAGATCCTCTTAGAGTTATATAAAATCATGCAGACATTTAATCGCCGTGTATAGTTTACAATCGTTGGCATAAAATAAAACATCAGACTGCAGGGTCAAACAGATATCATTTGTGAAGATTGTGTATACAAAAGAGGTCCCAGAATTGATCCCTGTGGAACACCAGATGTAGCAGTGGAACTGTACATGCTGTTTTCTGTTCGACAAGTAGGACATGAAGGAATTGATCAGCTTTGTAGTTGGTCCGAAGCTGCTTTGTAAATTGTTTTGTTGAGGTAATGAAAGTTGATTGAATAATTTGTTGGTTGATCATCATCATTGAAGATTATTTAGCTTGGAAGATAATTACAAGCTGTTCACAATTTTATTTTATTATTCATCATTTAGTTTCACTTGTCCCGGATTCTGTCTTTCAGTCTGTAATTAAATCTTGCAAGTTAAATTTGACACACTTCAGATTAATCTAAAATGTGACAGTTGTTCATAATTCTGATTCTAAATATGTACGTGGGGATTTTCAGAGTCGAAGATTATGATTTCTCTATCAAATTTCATAAATTCGATATGACGGCTTCAAGATGGCGTACTAGTTTTATGATCATAGTCCGATTCGATTCAAAATTGGTATGAGGGGATTAACGGGGTGGGGAAGTATGATTTTTTTGTCAATATTGATGAATTGTTTATTATAGTACTAGGTCTGCAATTTGTACATTGTTTTTCATCACCTGATTCGAAGACATGTGTTGATAAGGAGTTTTTGAATGTTGTCGGAATTCTACTCTTTGTGAGAATGAGATTCAAAATATAGCATAGAGGTTCTATAAAGAATTCGTGGTATTTTTTTCTGAAGTAAACAGTTATTTTAACAGGACCAGAGGATGTATGATTTTTCAAGGTAAGTAGATATAATGGATATATTTTTAATTTCTGGGGTGAAGAAAAAACGAATTGTTTGCCCTGGAAATAGTTTCTGAAATAAGAATAGATGGTTTTTCAACTTTATTTGTCAGTTTCAAACCAATACCAAAATAGAAGTTATTGAAGTGATTTGCTATATCTTTTTCGGTAGTCGATTTTTTGTTATTGTCTTCAACGATATCATAATTTTTTGATTTTTTTGTCATTTTTATTTGTGATTTCATTTATATTCTCTCACATTTTTTTACATTTTTATTACATTCAGCAAGTTGTTTCAAATAATAATTCTGTTTGGAGGTTTGCAATAAATTACATAAGAAATGTCGTTATTGTTTATAGTCAATTGTGTTTAGTTCTGTGTTGTTTTTGAGAAGTTTTTGATCTCGGTGTCTGATTGAATTAAGTAAGTCTTGTGTAATCCATGGTTTCAATTTGTGATTGATGTGATTGACTTTGTGGTACTTTCTTTCCTTTGTGTACAATTTGCAATGTGTATGGATAATAAAATAGAAAAGGAAGTGAAGGATAAATTTGGATCATCGTATCGACAAACTGCAAGCCAATTATCTTGTTTCAAGTTGTTTTTCAGTTTTTGTTGACTTAAATAGTTGTGAGTTGAATCGTTTGAAGTTGGGTATTGTTTCTCAACGTTCACATTGATCCCTAACAATAGTGTATAATGATAATATACGAATTGAATTTTAATTGTCTTAGGGCCAGTTTTTCATGTTCCAGTTAAACTCCAGATTAATTAAGTAATGGTTAGAATGTGATCCATCCAACATTATTTAAAGAATGTCATTCACCATCTAAACTATTAGTTATAGTTATCTGGAGTTTACCTCGAACAAAAACTGGCCCTTAGCAGTTTTCCGATTGCAAAATTAAAGAACATGTGATCGATTAGACTTGAGGAGTATTCTGTTGGCCTAGTAGGCTTATTTATACACGGGAAGTAATCGAAAGAGGCCATGAGACAAATATATGTATTTACTTTTGGATTAGAAGTATTTAAATTATTAATATTATTATTACCCATGAATATTTTCACATCTGAAGCTACAAGGTTTGGACGATGAGTTTCGATGTCAGTTAAATATGTGTCAATGTTTGTAGATGATGGTCTATACGAGGAAATTATGGAATACTATATTCTGTAACAAGGTTAGAATGAAAATTCGATGCGAGTGGAAAGTTCCGAGCGCGAGCCGTAGGCGAGCGTGAGGAACCACGAGCATCACGAATTTTCATTCTAACCGAGTAGCAGACTATACTTTCTCCACGATCAAAGATAGGAAACGTGACAGCAATAATTTTGACACTTACTCAAATTTTGCCACTACGATGACAATCAACTGCGTCAAGGCTAATGTTATTATTGCTAACCAGTGTGAGAATATTATTCTATCCCAAGAGAGAGAATGCAAATACATTTAAATTGCATGGGGGCAGAGGTGTTGCAGAATATTTCTTCAATCTCAATAGAGAGAATTCCAACATTCTGTAATCAAATTTGATTTCAGAATTGGCAAATTCTGTGATGATCGTGGAGAAAAATATTTGAAAACGTTCTAAAAAATAGACTCACTAGTAGGTATGGACTACTATCTGAGTTTGGCTTCAAGGAAAGAAATCAACCGAAGATGCTATAGTAGAACTCACGAATAATATTGATGGAGCTTTAGATGAGAGTAAACCATGGCTTGCTGTTTTCGACGACCTCGCAAAGGTATTTAATACCATAAGCCATGAAATATTGCTTTCGATACTCGAAAATATTGGTATAAATAAAATGTCTCAAATTATTCAAGTGTCACCTTGAGAAACGTCAAAAATGCATAAAAATAAATGAAAAGTTCAGCGAGTTTGGATCAATAGAGTGTGGAGTACCTCAGGGTACGGTGTTAGGACCAATACTCAATTGATTGTCAATGAAAAATGATCAGTTTTACGTATATACCGTAATTTTTTATAAAGAGGAAGAATGCAAATACATTTAAATTGCATGGGGGCAGAGGTGTTGCAGAATATTTCTTCAATCTCAATAGAGAGAATTCCAACATTCTGTAATCAAATTTGATTTCGGAATTGGCAAATTCAGTAATGATCGTGGAGAAAATAGCTTTTTTGTTTACTTCAAAATTGATATTTAACAAGTTTTTTTCAGTAAGTTGGTTTCCTTCCTAACAAATATAACCATCGCTTTGATTGAAGCGAGATTCGTTAAAGATTATGTCGAATTCTGGAATGCAAAAATTGTTTATATTGTCTAAAATCCATGTTTCAGACAAAACAATCTAATCCATTTTTTTCAGAAATGTTTCTATTTGCAAGAGGAATTCATCAAAATTTGTACGTATACTTCTGATATTAAAGTGGACTATGTTTAGAAAATGTTCACCAGAATTTTGTATTTTTCATTGAAGAACTGCAACATACTTTGTCTAAAAAAATGAAGATTTTTGTTCAATAAAATGTAATGAACCATAAATTGATCTCTTTGTTATATAAAAATTCATCATGAATAATAGATATCATGGTATCTACAAGATGTTTCTACAGAAAAAACGGTTCGTTCTTACATAGTAATGCTCTTGAACAAAACATTTTTAAGTGAATAATTGAAGAAAATAAGAAATAAGAAGAAGAGATATAAATAAATATAAAGCATCAACCATTTTTTATTGATTAAAATGTTGAATAATTGATTCACTTGAAATTTTGATATTTTTTTAATCAATGTTTGTGAAGATCTGTACTTTATATGTCCAAATATGTATGCCTGGGATGGCCGTTTTAGCAGTTTTCAGTAGATGTCTTCTGGTAATTGCCAAGTATTCAGCAAAAAATATTTTTTCTCCTTCAAATATTGATCATTCTTAAAAACATGGTATTTTGTTGATGTACTGTAAGTTGATTCAGAACGACGGCCAGTTCTAAAAACTCCATCTATTGCGTTTTCTTGGATGACTGCAGATCTGGTTAAGAATATTAATGATTTTACTTTTCAAATCCCCGTGTCTTTCAGATACCCCATATGATTTTAAAGCTACAGTTTAAGCGAAACATACTGCGAGTGTGATTGAATCTGTGGGAATCTTATCGGCTTTACCTCAGTATTATACAGTGTCCGCTAAAATGTTGGAACCAAATGGAAAACTTTTTTTAAATAGTTTCTCAGAAAATGTCATTCTCTATAAAAGTTGGTGCCTTTAATTGAACTAAGTGTGCGCATATGGATTATGGCTAGTGGCGTGAGGCTAAGCAAGAAACGGCCAAAATTATAAATTCACTATAGAGTAAAGTGACAATAATATGCAAAATATGGAAAAATATTATTGAAAAAAGTTGTTTGCCATTGAATGATATTCCCAGTTATTCAGTTTAGCATACCAATTACTGATTTTAATTTTTTTAAGGATCTCGCCTTCATTTTATTATCTTTCCATTACTGTCTTTTGGACTCATATTCAAGATTGTGTTAGATCAAGTAATTTCTTTAACAGATAATTTATGCTTATATTGCTAATTCAGTAACTTACGACTCAAAAATTATTGTGGATGGTTCCCATTAAAAATTGAGGCCATCTCTTCAAGTATTAGTATTAGTAATTGGTTTTAGTCTTCCAATTACCAGGAATATCATCTAATTGCAAATAACTTCTTTCAATGACATTTTTCAATATTTTGTATTTAAATGTCACTTTACTCTATAGTGAATTTAGAATAGAATAGAATAGAATAGAAATTTATTTATACTGAGCAACAAACAGAATGATTTCCACTTACAAGTTACACAGTTGTAAAGAGTTTCTCAATACATGAAATTCATTGAACACAATGGTACATTTAAAAAATACAATTATAAAGTAAAAAATACAATAAAAATACAAAATACAATACTACAGATATAGATAAGATAATATAGTTCAGAATACCATAAATCAGTTGAGAACAATAAAATTAAATATGCCAGAGAAGATTCAGGTACATTTGAGCATTCGAAAGAGTTGTCCCTCTGTAATATTGAATATATCTAGATCACAGTCATTCACCATTTCGTTAACGGTCTCTAGACATTGTTGAAGAGGAGACAAGCTGTTCGAGACACGAAATAGATTGTCTCTTCTTCTAAGTCTTATGTCAGGTACGATAAAATCAATGGTTTGGAGAATTTCAGGTGCTTTCAATGTTCTAAGGACGTTGAAAACGAAAATTACTTCCGAGGACTCACGTCGATCTGTCAATGGTTGGACATTAAATTCTAATAGATGGCTAGAGTAAGATATAACTAAAGGCCAGGCCTTGTGTTTCCCGAAGGAAAGAGTTCTCAGTAATCGTTTTTGGATTTTTTCTATCATATCGGAATATAAAAAAGTCTTTGGATTCCAAATGACACATCTATATTCTAGTTAAGATCGAACAATGGAATTGAAAAGTATTGAACAAGTATCGTGACTGAATTCACGGCTAGATCTCAAAACAAAGCTCAATTTCCTAGAACATTCAGACACTAAGTATTCAATATGCCTAGAGAAATTGAATACACCAGAGAAAAAGATACCAATATCTTTCATCTCATCGATTCTCTGCAGACTGGTGCCATTAATGTGATAGTCATGGACAGTGGGTGACCTCTTTCGTGTGAAACTCATTATTTTGCATTTAGCTTCGTTGAGAGATAAGTCATATACTGAAAAGTAATTCGATAGATTATCGAGGTCATCTTGAAGCTTAACAGAGTCTTTCTCGCTTTTGATCCTTCTGAACAGCTTGAGATCATCGGCATATAGGAGAAATTGAGAATTCTCAATATACTGGGAGACATTAACAAATAACACGAAGAGGAGAGGCCCCAAAATCGATCCTTGAGGAACGCCTGAGGTAGCGGTGAATTCGAAAGAAGATACATTGTTGAACCGTACAAATTGTATTCTGTTTGACAGATAGCAGTGCAAGAAATCCAGAGTCCACATGATTGTATACACGGTTGTATAATATCAGCAGTTTCAAGTTTTATGGAGAATGAAAATTTCTGAGAGACTATTAATAAGAAAGTTTCCCATATGGTTCCAACATTTTGGCGGACACTGTATATTATGGATTCCAAAATACAGTATGAAAAATCGTTACAAAAGACATGCCAAAGCTTCAAATATACTTCTTCATTTTGTATAAATCGATGAAATCCACCAAAGTGTAACTTTTCCATAAAAAAAAAAAAAACTGCAAAACTCCATGGTTCACGTCATGCTCGGAGTATTTTATGCCTTAGGGGTGTCCAATACCAGCACGAAACAAGCGAACCGCGTCGTAAATTCCGATTTTTCTCCGAAAGCAGGCCTAATCCAATTATGCACGCTTCGTGCAAGCCAACCGAAGAAACGAAGAAGAAGAAACGAAGAACCCGCTATCGTATTTCACTATAGCCTCATGCATATATGCAAATGAGGCAAGAATTTACGAGGCAGGCACTTGTTGAGAAAGCGACATGTCAAGATATAAAACTATCACCCGATATAACTGCCTGTCTGAAATGCCATGTCGAATTTTTCGGAAAATATTCCCGGTATCTCGGATTATAAATTTAGTTCGGTCGGTGTGGAAAATTTCTGCACAATGAGTAGTCATGAATATTTTCCTTCATAAACTGTTAGTAAAGGTCTCGTACTTTATGAAACCACAAGGATCCTTTTTGGGGGGACATCAACTGTTGAAAACATTATTATCACTTATAATCTCCCAAGTTCTTGAAATTTTTCGAGTACATAAAATTTTTGAAAATCGCGCAGCGAAGAGGGTAATTTTCTTTAAAAACTCATGTAGGTACTCGAAAATTTTCCTGCAATTATTTCAAGAACACATTCAGTAAGAAAATTCCACGCCTGTAATTTTGAACCAATCAAAATACGTTATTTTGACAGATCACCATGGCAACGGGTGAATTTTGGTGGAAATTTGTTTCTCGTGGGTCCCAAATAGCGGTTATGTTGATATAATTTTTTTTCTATTATCCTATCAAGTGAAAGTAGCAACCCTATTTTTAATATCATTTCTAATGTACTAAATTTATTATAAAATAAGTTCTATTCTACCTTACCAATAAGTGCAGCTACTGCGGAGCGCAGTTTTTCTACATTGCGTCGATTGAAAACTTGGCTAAGGAATAATATGGGTGAAAGTATATATATATATATATATATATATATATATACCGGGTGATTCTCCAAGGTGGCTCACCCCTATAACTTTTTTATTATTGAAGATAGAAAAACGAAATTTGGGGGTTGTGTATTATAGTTCAATTTACATTTTTTGACATATTAACTTGCTTTATCGTACTTCCGGTTCGACCGGAAATGAGCATAACTTTCGATTTTTAAATGGGACATCCTATATATTTTTACTTATTTCGATCGAGAATGACATTCTAAATCCAACAACACCTCACTTGTCAATATTTGACAAATGAAGTAATTTTTATTTCAATTTTTATTTTTCGATCTAGAATGCCATGGATCGTGTGAATCGCCTCATTCTTGATCAAGTAACATGGGAAAAGTACGACTTTGAGGCTTTTGAATTCACAGTCGCTGTAAGAATTATTCAAAAGTCTCAAATAGTGAAAATAAAGTGACAGTGTGTGGTATCAAATTATTCGTAAGAAAATGATCTTTCACAAAAAGCCGACGAGCCACCCCCTTTCCATTTGAAAAATTCACGTTAACTGGAAAAATTCATATTTGAGACTTTTGAATAATTCTTTCAACGACTGTGAAGTCAAAAGCCTCAAAGTCGTATTTTTCCCATGTTACTTGATCAAGAATGAAGCGATTTACACGATCCATGGCATTCTAGATCAAAAAATGAAAATTGAAATAAAAATTACTTCATTTGTCAAATATTGACAAGTGAGGTGTTGTTGGATTTAGAATGTCATTCTCGATCGAAATAAGTAAAAATATATAGGATGTCCCATTTAAAAATCGAAAGTTATGCTCATTTCCGGTCGAACCGGAAGTACGATAAAGCAAGTTAATATGTCAAAAAATGTAAATTGAACTATAATACACAACCCCCAAATTTCGTTTTTCTATCTTCAATAATAAAAAAGTTATAGGGGTGAGCCACCTTGGAGAATCACCCGGTATATATATATATATATATATATATATATATATATATATATATATATATATATATATATATATATATATATATATTATAAATAAAAGTTGGTATTATTACTTCACAATATGTACTCAATCCCCGATTTCACACAACATGTACAACTCAAGATCTATGAATGAGAGAATGAGTGAGACTCAGGTCAAAGTAAGTTAAATTAAGCAGAGGGCGGTAGGTTAAGTTGAGTGAAGTCAGGTCAGGGAAAATTGCATGACCCCCCCTAGGATTTCAGTCTAGATCCGCCCTTGTCGTGGGATACCCAACAGCGAATTATACTGGAAATATTTTGACGTTTACAATAACAGTCCATTTTTGACAGACTGGTTTTTATTTGTTCACATAAAATTTAGTTTTGATACATTTTAAATACAAAGCTAAGATGTTTTCTATATTCTTCGGACACCAAAACTCTTCTTAATGGCGAAAATGCAGGACTTTGAATGTTTTCAATTAAGTGTCTATGTCTAATAAAATATATATAATATTTAGACACTAATTTATTTACCTTTTTCTCATTCAGTACTTTCAATTTTGAGTAGTTTCGATGCAAATACTCTTGGAGAATTCGGAACAAATTTTCTTTCTTCAAGTTGGATCTACAATCAAATAAGTCATGTAACGATGATTGATCATTATATCAGACAATTTCAAGCATATTTTGCATATAGGTAGTATGATTTTCAAATCGATTCATTTTTTAAACAAAGAATTTTATTTGTTTTACTGGCTGTGTAATATTCTTTATTGTAACAAAACGCAAGTTTTTTTGATGTTTTGAAGTGTCAAAATACAATGATCACAGACTCCTATGCTTGCTGACGCTGGTTATGAATTCCATACCATTAAAGGGCACATAACGCATGTTATAAAAACGCAAAAAAACAATTTTCTACCACTTTTTTTGAGCTACCACAATCAGTAGTAGTCAACAATTTATAGGCTAAGAGTTCATTGGTGTGTGGTGTGAAGACAAACTGAATATTATCATGTAATCTCTTCCTGTAAGTATGTATCTATAAAACTAATATTTTTTTCATTTTCTACCACTTGGCGTCAAAAATAAACGCTTCGTTTTGATGGTGCCTCGCTTGCTTGTTAGTTTTTTGAAAAGTTTCACTGGGAATATTTCTTCGTTGATTGTATTCGGTACTAGCCACTTACTGCCAGCCATTTTCTTTGGACCGTCTTGGGTGGTCTTGGAAAAAACCGGGTTATACTCAATGCGGCCTGTTGGTTCCTCTCTATTGTTAATTTCCTCCACAAAATATTCGAGTTGTGCTCCTTCATTTCCTCTCCAGGCCAATTCATGATCAGCAACGTGGAGATACTTTTTCTGCAGTCCTTCCGGAGTGTTTTCGTCCCAAAGCTCAATAATTTTTCTCAGCTCGTCTGCTGATAGTGCAGATGAATTTTCTTTTCTCTTGGTTGGATCCATTTGTAGCTTCCGGCGATAAGCAATTTTTGCAGCTCTTGCGTTCAAGAATTGTATGTCAGAGAATGGATTCAATTTGCGATTATACTTTTCAAAGAAATATTCCTGCAACTGCTTGGCTGTGGAATTCCTTAAAACATTGATAACACTCTCCTTGTAGTCTTCGGAGTTCTTTTTTCGTATGCTTAACAAGTCTTCAAAAATAAGCGCCAGTTCTTCCACAGGTATACGCGCTCTATCGAAGTTATACGATTTTTTTGCGCAAAAGTTTGTAAACTGCCTCTATACGCTTGACTTCGATTTCCTGGTATTCGCGGGTGTCTTCTGCTCAATCTCCTGGCGAATATTTTCTTTACTTCCTTGACCGAAGCGAAATATTTTTTTACGTTGTGTAATTTCGAGGTCAGGGTCTCACATAGTTACCATGGCAACTCAACAATCAAGTCGACCACACATTTTTTGTTTCGCTGGTGAATTGATGAAGGAAATAATTTGCAGTAATGAGAATCGAGAAATAAATTTTAAAAATACTTGATTTCCCAATAAACACAGATACGTGGAAAAAACGTTGAATTTTTTAAGTAACGCTACAATTATTCATCGTTGAAAAAACGGCAAAATGTCGTTAGGCAATACGTTTCATTCAGGTTTTATAGTAACGTTACCTCTTCACGTTGATTCAAGGTTATTTACACCTTCTTATTGTAATGAAAATTGCATTGAAATATAACGTTATAATTCGGTTTCAACGTAACCATGCCTTTTTACGGGGTTTCAACGTTTTTTATCCAGTTATATTCTAGTGCATATATCTTCGTTTCGAAGTCACGTTGCTGAGATACGAGTTCTAAACGTTGATGATGATCATAGAATTCCACCAAAATCAAACGTAGAATTCCAGTAATTAGGTAATGTTGATATTCTTGGTTGAATCAACGATGAATATTAATATATTTCAATCAACAACGTTAATTGAACTGGGGTGAAGCAACATATGTATTTTGACTATGAATGTCATCACCACCCTGAAACGTTATGTAAACGTTACAAAATACAAAAACAGTACGTTCAATAAACGTTACCAGTATTCAATCTGTATACTGGGTAATCAAGTGCTTCTAGATCAATTAGAGAAAAAATATGGTTCCCAAAAAACTATTGGGTTTTCTTCCTATGAACTTTTGTTTTACTGGAAATGCTGAGAACAGACTTTTTAGTAATTACTGTTATTTTATTTTGAAATAAATTCAGACAGAGTGTAACTCAACGATCACTTCATCACGAGATTCAAAATGTCCTATGCTTATCGGAGGTATCGAAGAAAATATTTATTAATATAAATAAAATATTCTTTTTTATTTGTTTTGAGTTGATGGCGTCATTCATACGTTTCTTCGAGAAATATAACAATTCTTCTGTAGTATCAATAGTATCTGCTATTTGGATGTGAACTGCTGCTTCAAACTCTGTCTTGACAGCAACTGCAAAAATCATTCAATATAATTATTATGGAATATGGCACATAAGTGATAACCTCACCATAAATGAGTTGGACCACATGTATATCCTTGAAAGCCTTCTTAGCTGTAACGTTCCAGTTGTAGAGGCAAGCCAGCTCATTCGTTTTTAAAATTCTCCTACTGTGATCTTCAGGAGAAGTGCCACCAATTGACTTCAATCTTGTGACCTAACAGATAATAAATATATATATATATATATATATATATATATATATATATATATATATATATATATATATATATATATATATATAAAATATACACTAACGAACGTCATTCTATCTGCATTCCAAACTAGTAACTGTTCTTAAGAATTGAAAAATTTCGAATGCACGATATACTTGTCAACCAGGTCCATGTTCAACAAGTTTGAAATCTACCATTTATCAACGTTTCATGAACTCAACGTTTGTTCATCAACCCATTTCCAACGTGTTTAATTATCTACCGCTCATCCACGTTTTATCAACGTATCTCAGTTAGATTTATCGACTACAAATTACGTGTATGAAATATAAGTACTCCATATAGATTTGAGCAAATTCAAATAACGTACGGAAACTTCCATAGTTCCATGCCATCAGAAATGATACTGTATCAGATAAATCGCTGATACTAATTGCTGTAAAGAACCATGCAGACTTTACAACCTTCTTAAGACGACTGTGCCAAATATAATATTACAGATTATAAAGAAACATTTGAAGTTTGCGCAATACATAATTCATTAACAAGGTAGGTAGGTACTCACCAAATTATCCTCTGGTTGAATCGGACACATGCACACATAACCCTAGAAAAGAAGAAATGCCGGGACACTATCGATGGCGGCTGCGGTAGAACTAACTGGCTGTTCTTGTTCATCAACAACGTTCAACGTCAACGTGATCTCGCGTTCTGACGGTGCATCGTACAGCGTTGCCAATAGTTTTCTCGATGTTACGCGAAGTTACGTTGTTACATACTTCTTTCAACATATCAAACACGTAATTCCATACCGTTCAATAAACGTAGAAAAAGAAGAGTGAAACGTAGAAAATAAGTTTGTACAATCTTCAGGTTGTTGAATATTGTCATATTCAACGTTTACGAATAGTTTCTTAGTTCTGTTGAATAAACGTTGAGAAACCACGATAAGAACAATTTTCATAATGGAGTTTACAGTACCATATTTGTTACGATGTGCATCCAGTTGAATAAACGTTGACGTGGTCCCCAAAGGAGACTATTTTTGCAGAAATCAAGTAAACAACGCAATTGATTTTCAATGTTCCTTATGGATGTCTTCTATAAGTTGAAACAACGTTGAAAAATAAGCAACCAAGGCAGTTGTCTAGAAGTTACGATGTTATTAAATACTTCTTTCAACAGATCAAACACGTAAAGTCATAACGTTCAATAAACGTAGAAAAACAGAGTTACTGAAACCTAAAAAATAGGTTGCTCAAAGTTTCGGGTTGTTGAATAATGTAATGATCAACGTTTATGGAACGTTTCTTAGTTCTATTTAATATACGTTGAGAAACCACGAAAGGAACAAGTTTCATATCAGTGGCTACAGTGACGTATTTGTTACGATGTATATGTCTAGTTGAATAAACGTTGAAGTTGTCCAAAGAAGACTAGTTCTGTTGACATGAAGTAAACGAAGCAGTTGATTTTCAACTTATCTGATTTATGTTTTTTATCAGTTGAAACAACGTTGAAAAATAAGCAATCAAAATAGTTGCCTCGAAGTTACGTGAAAGATGAAAGTTATTGAATGCTTCATTCAACTCATCAAATACGTAATTTCATAACGTGCCATCAACGTAGATGAAAAGAGTAACTGAAACGTAGAATACAGGTTTCCCAAAACCTCGGGTTGTTTGAAAGTGTCAAATTCAACGTGTATGTAATGTCTCTTCAGTTCTAATCGAATATACGTTGTAAAAGCACGATTAGGACATGTTTGATAATGGTGGCAAAAGTGACGAGTTGAATCATATACGTTCTTTATAGGTAGAATCAACGTTTTGTTGAATTTTGGTTACGAAAGTCACGTTGCGAAATTCAACGAGTAACGTTTCCTCAACGTCAACTACCACATTTAAACGTATATGATACGTGTGTGTGTTTATTGGGTTTCCACCACAATTCGTTGTGGAATTTTCTTACCGAATACCACGCGAAGTCAAATTAATATCCGGAAATTTTTGGTCGCTCATGAATATTTTTAGAAAATTTCCCTCGTCTGCGATTCGGGAAATTTGGACATTGTAATTTTCTTATTAAGTTTTTTCTTTACAAATTTTCTTTTAATTTCTAATTATCCTTAGCATACATAGTCCTGTTACAGAAAATCGGGCCTCTCCCTCCTTCTGTCATTTCTTTATAATGTTTACCTAAATCTATCTAGTTTATTTCCTAGTATAGTTTCTAATTGTAGTTTGATCATATCATTGTTCATTAATTGTTTCATCTGATTACTGTTTGTTGCCAATTTTCTTATATCTTTGAATGAATTTTTACCAATTTGGTGTTGACATCTGTCATGTCAAATTTAAACTTTGTCTTTTCCCATATAATACAGGGTACTCAAAAGATTCTCTTTTCATCAGGTGTTAGGAATTGTTCCATAATGTTTTTGTCCTTTTTCATAGAGTCCATCTGATTTAAGATGTCTTCAGAGTCTTAAAATTTTCTTAGTTCTGGAACCATGACTGTACATTTTTGTTCAGCGACTGTACTAATTAAAGTACCTTCTATAACGTGATATTCCTTATAAGATACCTTATTTTTCGATCCCGGCTTTTTTACCTGTTTTATCTCCTTTCAGGGGGAATGACATTTATGGTCGATGGTGGGTTTTGTTTATGCCTAATTGGGTATTCGATACGGGATCCTCTGATAGGTTCATCCAATTTATTTTATGCTCATCATGGTGCCTGGTCAGCTCTGATATCAGTTGTTTTATGGGAATGGGTCTGGTTTAGATTCGGTTACTGATTCGGGTTAGTGGATGTGAAAAGGAATCTGCTGTTTTTTTGAAATGATTAAGTTTATATTGTGTGAGTGTTTGTCTTAATGACTGAAATTGAAAATAAGTCTAAAAGTTTAATAAATCAACAGATTCTGCGCAGAATGAAATTATTATTGTTGAACAAAATTAAATAATACGCACAGAAATGATGAACAGAACTACAATTGTTTTACACCAAAAAAAATATTTGGATTCAATGTGAATTTGCGTAGATATTTGATAAATAAACTTTATTGTCTAAATGAAAACATTTGTCGACAAAGTCAAAGTATTACACTGTTAATTCTTAACCTATTAGCCTACGGAGAAAATCTCCCATGAAGATAATGTTTCAAAGTTACAAAAAGGACATAAAACAAAATAATATGTAAAATATATTATAGTATCACAGTATACAGGGTGAGTCAGAATAAGACCGACAAACTCCGACTAAAGATTCCTTGCCTCATTTTGATATGAAAAGTTTTTATCAAGGTATGTGCTAAAATGCATCCCCTCTGAGATACAGGGGGTCGAAAGTGCGAAAAAAATTTAGATTATTTTTTTTTCTCTAAAACTCCTGGAGAAAAAAATTTCAAACTTGGTGCACTAATCAAGGTTTATCAACGTGATAATTTGAATTTATAGTTTTCAATTTTCGTAAACCAGTGGCGTAGTTACGATGGTATGTGGTCATATTTTCCTTCATATTTTCTTTGGACAACTGAATTGACAAATGAGCATTTGACATCAGTTAGGCTCATCCATACTCAACCTAAAAGTCATAACATTCCATTTGCCTAAAAGTGAAGGTTTCTGAGATATTTGCGAAAATCTGAAGATATGCCTTGAGAAGAGACATACCATCCTGTGTGCTATAATCGCATGATGCAACTTTATTATAACTTATAGGAATAATTGTCAACCTCCTGAACATTTTTCAATGTTGGTAGTATTCATAACATAGTACAGGTAAGTCAGAATGAGACCGACAAACTCCGTTGTTTTTGTTCGTCATATTATACGAACGAATTTTCTTTGGACAACTGAATTGATAAATGAGCGTTTGACATAAGTTAGGCTCATCAAAACTGAAGATATGTCCTGAGTATCAACGTAATTTGCTATGTGCAATAATAAAAAAAAAACACTCCCAACTTCAAATTAATAATACTCCACTAAAATAAGAGTTGTGATCCGAACCAATTTTTGCGAAAAACCGAAGATAAGTACTCTTGATTTGTTGAATTTTATGTTTTTAGAGCCTTTTCTAATTGGTGTATCGAGAAAAATTAATCCCTTCAGCATATGGTTTTGAAAAAGAACAAGAACAAAAAAATTGTGTATTTTTTATGCATTGATCTGATATACAAACTAGTCTGGAAGGTTCGACTTTGCAAATAGCTATCACGAATCGAAAGAAAATAATTTAGGAACAGTACAATCAATTGACATAGTAAGCATCCTCAGAAGCTAAAAGCTGAAGCTAATATTGGAAGAATTGAAAAGATGGTTTGGATGAGTCTGAATTAGACAGTCATTGTTTCCGGTAGAAACAAACTGATATATCGATATTTACATTAGAGCTACGTTTGAGTTGAAGCCCGATCGAGCGAGCAGGGCATTAAGTGCATTGGCGAGGCTTTTGATGTAATTGAAAATAATGGAACAGAATTTGCCCCGACTTTCAAAAGAAATGCGATAAGGTTATTGGGAGCGCGCCCGGATCGTTTAAGGCGTCACCTCGAACGCAGCAGAGTAGATATGATTGACACTATTGATAGTAACCCAAACAAGTTTGTATTGTTGTCGAGTCATCTTTAATCATTTCAGTCAGTGAAGATCGTTTCAAAATGGATTATGGACGGAGTACCGGCCCATTTTCAACGAATCGTTCGTCAATTTCTTGATGAAACATTCCATGATCAGTGGATAGGTAGACTTGGTCCCATACACTGGCCTGCACGTTCTCCGGATTTAACGTCACTAGACTTTTTTTTGTAGGGATACCTTAAATCCCTGGTGTACTCGACACCTGTAGAATCTGTTGAAGATTTAACAGCAAGAATTTTAGCAGCATGTACGTTAATACAGGATACACCAGGAATATTCCAAAGCGTGCGACAGTCAATGATACGGATATGCCAATTGTGTATCGAACAAAATGGTGGTCTATTTGAACATTTACTTTGAGCATTTTTGTTTTTATGTTGTGTACACTATAAACCGTTTCTATCATTTGAGTAGATATAAATACACAATAATTGCTTTTCTTCACCAAAAACATGATGATTGGAAAATATTTTCCTAGATAATTCAGTATGAAATGACTTTGATAATGATACTCCAACATAAAATTTAACAAATTTAAAAGTAGGTATTTATAGTTTTTCGCAAATATTATTTTAAGCTTTAACTCTCCGCTAACAGGAGTATTATAATTTGAGGCTGGGATTTTCAGTGGATCTTACAGAATAATCATTATGCAACAATGTATGGTCACATACCAGTGAATTTACGAAATCGATTCGTTCAAATATTATGACGAATAAAAAAACGGAGTTTGTCGGTCTCATTCTGACTTACCTGTACTATTTTATGAATACTCCCAACATTAAAAAACGTTCAAGAGTTTGACAATTATTCCTATAAGTTATAATAAAGTTGCATCATGCGATTATAGCACACAGGATGTTATGTCTCTTCTCAGGACATATCTTCAGTTTTTTGCAAATATCTCAGAAACCTTCACTTTTACGCAAATGGAATGTTATGACTTTTAGGTTGAGTATGGATGAGCCTAACTGATGTCAAACGCTCATTTGTCAATTCAGTTGTCCAAAGAAAATATGAAGGAAAATATGACCACATACCATCGTAACTACGCCACTGGTTTACGAAAATTGAAAATTACAACTTAAAATTATCACGTTGATAAACCTTGATTAGTGCACCAAGTTTGAATTTATTTCTCCTGGAGTTTTAGATAAAAAAAATTAATCTAAATTTTTTTCGCACTTTTGACACCCTGTATCTCAGAGGGGGTGCATTTTAGGACATACCTTGATAGAAACTTTTCATCTCAAAATGAGGCAAGGAATCTGTAGTCGGAGTTTGTCGGTCTTATTCTGACTCACCCTGTATAATATCAAAAACAGAATATTGAATATTAAGTATAGAACGACTAGAATGCATATGCAAGATACTCTTCTAAATTATAGAAGCATTTCCCGACCAGAAGTGTTTTAACTGATTTTCGGAAATACTTCATGTCGCTAATGTCTCTGATTTGATTAGGTAAATGATTGTAAATTTGCTTGCTTCTGTAAATCAAAGACTGTTCCGTAAGGGTTGAAGTGGGAAGAGGGAGGGTAAGTTTTTTTTCCTGACCTGTAAATAACTTCGTGTTGGAGATAATGAATTTCTTCCTGTATTTGTGCATCATACAAGCTGTCTCTAAAATGAAAATTTCATTAAGCGTCAATATTTTTTCACTGACGAAAATTGACCTGCACGATTCACGCATCTTCACTTTGAAGATAAATTTTAAAGCTCGTTTTTGGAGGACGAAAACACTTTGGAATAAAACTTGACTACAAGAACCCCAGAATGGAATTGCATACCGTAGGTGGGACTCAATAAATGAGTAGTATGGAGTTGAGGAAGGTGCCATTCCGAGTTCGCGAGATATTATATTAACAACGTACCAACCAGAGGACAACATTTTTTTAGAGCCGTTGCACGAGCTTCGAACTGCAGATTGTGGTCAATTTGTACCCCAAGAAATGTTGTTTCGGGCTTGCTTTTAATTACTTGAGAACCTAAAGGTAGTTGTTCTAGATCCATCTTGAAAGTGACAAGATTTGTTTATGTAAGATTAAGGGCCGGTAATAAAATATTTTTTCTTGTAAATTGCTAAACAAAATGTAAAACCGCAATGTATAATCACAGAGACTTCTTGTTTTTTCGAAACTTATTGTAAGTTCATAATTTTTTTGCGTTTTTACAGACCAGTTTGTGAATTCACATTTTGAAAATACAACTAATTTACCCACCTTTCACTGAAATTACAAAACCTTAGGAGTAAAATCAACTTTATTGTTAGTTGTGAATTTGCATCCTGATCAGAATATCACGATGTAATGATACATTGATAAAAATATCACACTGTAATATTACAATGATAAGAATATTACATTGTAATATTACAATGACAAGAATGTCACATGGTAACATTACGGCAGTGTTGAAATTTTCGCATGTGTTCGTAGGGAATTACAAAAAATATTTGCTCTTCCATAATTATCTGCGTCTTTAGGCCATTTTTCACAACGAGTTAAAAATATTGTAGAAAGCTTTGTGAAACGATACTCTCTAGCACCAGACTACGTTGTCTTAACGTTTATAAAACGTTCAAGTGACAACTTTAGTTATGTTAAGCGTTTTATAAGATTCAACTAAGCAGTTGGATATTTTTCAGTAAAGTTGAAAACGTTTTCGTGGAGTCATCTTTGCAACTAACCTTTTTCCAAATATTTACTGCACATGACGTGCCGGCGATATTTAGATAATAATAATTTACTCAATTCATTAATTTTCTATTTTAGTGACAAGGACATACTACTGGCTAAATTGCTTGATGAAAAAGTATATAGTAAAAGAAGAGGAAAATGGAATGGTCCTAATCTAACGTTTGATTCGGAAACGAAAAGAGCATTCTAATACACTGCCTCATATTACAGGCAAAAAAATTATTTCATGGTGAAGAAACTTCACAGGCACAAGCCCTCGTGAAGACAGACAGTTAGGAGAGCTGAAGTTTAAAGCTTAAGTTTAAATTTTCCGTTAGTTGTGCTTGGTTCAGTTTTTGGTCGGATAAGCAACTGCAGTCGCATTCCTGGTATGAAGTTAGTTGCCTGACAGACTAACGTTTAAAGTTAGCATATTTTTCTACTCCCGTATGTGAATTATTAACGTCACACATCGATAAAAATGTGTAAAGCTTCATTTCACGAATCGGTGTGTGAAGTGTCATGCTTTTCTTATGGGATTTATTTCACGCACCGGTGCCATAAGAGTCAATACAAATTCACACACCGGTCGCTGGTCTAGCTAGCGGTGGCGAGAGAAATTGACAAATATGACAGTTCCCGCAGAGTGAAGTTCAGAGTTACATCAGTTAATAGACCGTAAATAGTAATTAATTACCCTCTGAATTAATAAATAGTACAACGAAATTTTGATTTAAACCGATTAGCCGTGTATTTCACGCAAATTCCTGAAGGACAGCATTGAAGTACTCCCATCAACTCCTCCAAATATAACGTTAGCAGCCAGTGAAGCAAGTTCATCGTTATTGCCTCAAAAATCGTTGGGAATTTCTTTAATTCAATCACTAAGTAAAAGGTCATAGAAAAAGTATAGTGTGCACCACGTGCGTGAAGACTTTTCCACACTCGCGTAAAAAAGTATACTTCACGCACTAGATACACAATATACTATTTCAGTTATCTGATATCCAAAGTCGCTTTGGCGACTTTTATACACCTACGCCATGTTGGAAGTGTAATTCTATTTGGAAACATGGCCGGTCATTCAAATTTCGGGCGTAAATAAGCATAAACAAAGGATTATTTGAAGACTTAATCAATATCTAGATTAAATATTGTTCATCGAATTGATTTTTTTTATTCTGGAGTTTAGAAAAGTTGATTGAAATCCCGCGTGTTTTTTGGCATGAAACAATAGTATATTTGACAGTAAAATGAAGTGCGTTGCCAATTTCTGTATCGAAACGGTTATTTTTCGGGTATCTTGAGCATAGAAATATCCATCTTGGCCATCAGTAATCATTTGGTTGATAGACTAACTATATTTCAAATACCATCAAAAGTAAACTATCATCGCTGTGCTAGAGGACACTGGTGTGTAGTTGTTTTTAAGTAAACCCAGCAACGTTTAGAAATCGACCATCGGCTACCTACAGATGGAACTGAAACGTTTTAAAAACCCAAAAATGGTTGACAAAATTAGTTCAAATCAGGGTTGTGACTACGTTGTGTTGAGGGCGGCAACGCAATTTATGTTTGGTTGCGCAACTTTTTTAAATACGTCGCCACAACGTTGAATTGCTACTTGTGTTATCTTTTGCCGACAAAGGAATAAATGAAGATTTAAAAATTATTTGGCGAGACCATATCTGGAGGGAAGACTCCAGTAGGCTCCGCCCACCGCGGCTTTGCGTCGGCATTGGCCGAAGCAAATGTCAGCTTTTCCTATTTAAGAAGCCCGTTTTGGCTGGAATAACCTGATCAGACAACATGTGGGGACTACTCTAGACAGAGTAGAGACCCACACGAACCCGCTGCTCACGGAGCTCCACGAGAACAGACGTGAGCAAGACGACAGAGACAGAGACAAATACAGACGTCCAGTAAACCAAGGAGACAACGACACCCCTGAAGAAGTACGGCGGAGGCGAGACCTTCGGCGACGCCAACGTCTACTTCAACAGGCACCAAATCACGATTAATCATGCTTTTATGTTTCAGATCCACGAAGAACCGACCAAGTAGAATTTCAATTTCAATTAACTCAGCACACAGCACTCGGCCCTCAGCCGAGAGTTTTTTCAGGCCTTCAGCCAGTTTCAGGGGGGCACCATGCACAGTAAAGTAAAGTAAAGTCATTGTTTAAAAGTCAACTCATGTCAGATATAAGGGAGCTTCAAGCCGAGAATTGGCTGGGCACTCCATATCAAACGGTCAGATTTTATTCTGCTGATCGCCAGTCATCAGGATGAGGAACCGCTTTAACGAGCGGGGGTGGTGGATAGGGGGGGTGAGCTTTCGAGTACGTACGAGTGCTGGGGAGTTCATCCTTCTGGGCCTCAACCTTAGGGGGTGCATGGTGGAATAACCAGTCACTCGGGAGCTTCCGAGAGGTACGTAGTATACCTGGTGAGTGCACCCTACCCGGGTGACTCACCCGACTTTATAAGTTATAGTTGTTGCTTTTGTAAGCAATCAAATTGAGCTCCGAGCTAGTCTCACGGTAGACAGTTCATTTTCGGCGAGTAATGGAATCTCCGGCCTGCCCTGATTGCATTGGTTTGGAAATTCGTTGGGAACACCAACAGTTTTATAAAAGAATTCGGATTTCGTAAAGAAACTCCACTACGAACTATGCCTGAGTTCTTTTCAGGACTCTAGTGCATAGTGTTGCTGCTACCAGTCACTATAGTCCGAATCCAAGGACAATCCGAGGCTGCAAAAGGGGAACAAACAAATTTTGCTTCAACGCCGGCGCTTCGAGGACAAAGACTGAGCTAGTCGGATGAAGGAATGGATATTCCTTGTTATTTCCGGAACCCGAGCGTCGGCGGATGTTGACACTTGGGGGGTGAGGGAGATCGGTGACGGTTGTAACGGGTGTCGTTTGTACCATTCGATCTACAACCGCCATCTATGATCGTAAGCGCGAGCAACTTGGTCACATTTAACACCTTTCGATACCCGACGTATTGTCGGTTAGTAATTTGCGAAACACGAATAAGACTAGGCGTAATTTAACAAAATACTATTTTTGCTACATCAAGTAAGTATTAATTTTTAGATTCTTTTGTGAATATCTTCCTCAACATATGTTTTATGTCTACTTTATTTAGACCGTTTGTATCAGCTTATATTTGTGTATGAAATCAATAATTAAGTGAAATTAAATTTTAAGGTTAGATAGTTTGTTTGGTGAGCATTAAGTTAATGTCTGTTGGTGCCAGTTGTAACATTACCACGGGTGGCGGTTGTAACGTGTTACAACTGACACCAATAAAAATTCCATATAAATTCTTACAGTTTTTTTTTTATTCCCTAGGCAAAATGAAACCAAAGGGGGGGAGAACAAATAGGGTCAATATACCGAAAGATACATATGAAGAGGCTGCAAATAAGGTTGTGAATGATAATTTTTCTGTAAGAGCTGCTTCAAGGCAATATGGGATTTGTCACGTATCATTGCACCGGTACCTTAAATCTTTGAGAAATAATGAGCAGCCACGTGTTGGATACTGGGCCCATAACAAGGTGTTTACTGTGGAACATGAAGAAGAGTTAGGAAGGTACGTACAGGATGCAGCCAAGATATATTTCGGTCTTTCCACGAGAGACATGAGAAAACTGGCATATCAGTTTGCGTCTGTAAATCAATTAAAATACACTAATAATCGTCCAAAAGAACCAAATGGATATCAGTGTCCATCAACAAACTCCGCTACACAGGTATCTTTTGCACCATCTACCTCAAAACAAACAAGCTTAGCATCAAAAAATATGGAGCAGTCAACTCCACCTTCTTCACCAAAATCTAAAGAACATGTTTTACCACCTAGTAAGAAAGATTTCACTCCTGAACAAATAAGGCCTTTACCGAAAGCAGACTTTAGTAAGCCAAAACAAGTTGGAAGACAAAAGGCAAAAACTGCCGTACTCACTGACACTCCCGAGAAAATGCTAATAGAACAACGTCTTGCTAATAAAAATACCAAAGATGTTAAGAAGAGAGTCATGGAGAAAGCACCAGCTGAAAACGAAACAAAAAAATGTGCGAAGAAACAAAAACCTAAGAAACATAGGGAATCCTCGACATCTGAAGAGGAAGACACAATGGTTTGTTCAGATTCGTACCATAAAAACTCTGAAGACTGGTTACAGTGTCGACAGTGCAGAAAATAGGCTTATGCTACATGTGCTAAGAATAATTTGTCAGAATTGCGACTCCGCTGATTCTGTGGATTCTGACTAAAAACTTTTAGAAACTTTAATGTTAGATTTATCAACATAAATAGTTATGCAATACAACGTTTTATTCACAATCACATTCATTTAGAATCAGAATCGCGGAAATTTTTCATCACAAAATGATTTGACGTTTTGCTCTGACAGCGGCTGTCACATCCTCAAAAATCATTGAAATAACATACAAAAATATCGGGAGGTGTTGAATGGTTGCTATGTATTTTCGATTGTTTATCGACTCCATTTGTAAAAATTTGTGAAGTTGGTGAAAATAAGTAAAATGTGATTGATATTCAAGTATTTTCAATTATTCCACTAGTGGAATAAAGTAATTTCATTATTCCACTAGTGGAAAAAGTGCGGTACTTTATACGGTTCATGAGTGTGGATAAAACTTCAATTATAAGGTGATTGTGGACAAAATATATTTTTTTATTTCTTCTTGCAGAATGCGTTTTGTTTGTTTATTATTATGTAACCATTTTTGGAAGTCAATAATTAGTATCAAAAAAGTGTTTTGTTTGAATTATCTTCCGATACGAGATGCTTGTTACAAACGATACCTACCCCTGTTACAACTGACACCTTTTGGGTGATAAAGTTTATTCATACTGAAATCATTCTACCCCTGACTCACATCATTAACCTAACATTTACAAGCGGTGTAATCCCAAGTCAATGGAAGGAATCTATAATTACTCCCATACATAAAGCAGGAGATTATAAAAATACTTGCAACTACAGACCCATATCCGTAATATGTAACTTTGGAAAATTGTTTGAAAAATGTCTGAAAAATAGACTGGTAGACTTTTTTGGAATTAATGACGTACTGACAGATAGACAATTTGGATTTAAAAAAAATACCAACACGGAAAATGCGGTTATGTATCTTATTCAGGAGATAGTGGTAGATTTGGACAAGTCAAGAAAATCCATGGCTGTGTTTCTTGATTTGGCCAAAGCTTTTGATACTGTTTCTCATAATGTATTATTAGATAGGCTTAATAAGGCTGGTATAAGAGGTCCTGCATTAAAACTGTTACAATCGTACTTAACAGATAGAATCCAGAGAGTCAAAGTCGAAAATGCATTGAGTGATCCACTCAAAATAAATTGCGGAGTACCACAAGGAACGGTACTAGGTCCGATACTGTTCTTGGTATATATTAATGAAATTGCTAATCTGAAAGAATTTCAAGGCCACTTAGTCTCTTATGCAGATGATACGGCAATCGTTTTCAGTGATGACTCTTGGGATGGGCTGTATAAGAAAGCCGAGAAGAGTCTGACCTCCATGTATCTATGGCTGAATCACAGTTTACTCAGCCTCAACTTTCAAAAGAGTAAATTCATCACTTTCAGCCTGAATAGCGTAGATCAACCTGGGAAGAATCAGCTAAGCATTCATGAACATTCATGTCAATCCCTCAATTGTGGTTGCCCGCTAATTGAGAAAACTGATAAAATGAAATATTTAGGCATTATAGTTGACCAATTTCTGAGGTGGGATGAACATGCAACTTACATTACAAAAAAAACTCATACAACTGATGCACAAATTTTATTTACTACGAGATATTCTGAACCGTAAAAACATGCTATTGATCTATAATTCATTAGCAGAATCTCTCTTGAGATATTGCATTACAATCTGGGGAGGACTTAGCAAAAATGCCCAAAAAAATCTACAAGTTACACAAAATAGTCTCATTAAAATATTCATGAAGAAAACCAGACTTTTTTCAACAACTTTACTATATGTAGAAGCAGATGTATTCAATATAAAAGAACTATTTATGTACCAATCTTTACTATTCATGCACTCAAAAACTGAACCAAAAATCAACACTAACAAACTGCACCAAACTCGATCGATCACTAACCAATCTATAGAAATACCACGGTTCTCGAAGAGCCATGCACAAAAAAGTATTTTTTATATTGGCCCAAAATTGTATAACTCAATTTCATTTGAACTAAAAAATATCAAAAGTAAATTTATTTTCAAGAAAGAAATAAAAAAACTTATCAATGGAAACGAAATCAATTTAGATGTAATTGTATAACGACACTCACTCATTCACTCACTCCCACTGAAAAATATTACAAAGTTTAAAAACTGAATAAAAAAAATAAAAATCTCCTTTTGATCCAATCAATGAATTAGTCAGCTCCCAAACTAAATCTGCCTATTATCAAAATATTATTATCATTATTATGTTGTTCTATGTTGTTCTCTGAATTGGTATTGGAAGACATAATACAAGCACCACAGTGTTTAGATGACTTCCTATCAATCTGGGGATACAGTACAATAATCTATTGTTGATTTTTTTTTTATTGTTATTATATTTAGGTATGTATTATACTTATTTGATAAGAGAGAATATTTAATGCAATGTTATTTATATGTGTATACATTGAAGCATCTGAATAAACTTGACTTAAACTTGACTTGAATTGTAACAATTTTCAGTGACGTGTCTTTGAATTTTTACCCAAAAAATCTTAATTTTTTTCGAAACTTTAAAAATACCAGGCCACTCATAAGATTATAAAGCATTTATATTTAAAAAATGAGTCAGCTAGGGCTTACTATAAGGGCAGAAAAACATGTGATGTAATTTTTGTTACAACCGTCACCGATCTCCCCTAGTAATTGTTTTCTGAAACTTGCCGATGAAAATATACTGATCGACAAGCGTAAGGATGCCTTCGAGAATTGGTTGCGCAGTATACAAAACCCTGGAGTGGGGCAGGAGCTCAATCGCTCTGCCTTATTAAACAGTAGTCGATCTTTGTCGCACATCTACTCACGCTTTCTATCGTTTGCGCATCTCAGAGGCATCCTTACGCTTGTCGATCTGTACCTATCTTATAGGTTAAAGCGGAAGACTGGATTACGTAATAAATTTTAAATTAGATTTCAATTCAGATAGTTGGTTTTCCCTTCTTGTGCAGCTAGAGTCAAGTAATAATTGAATTCTGCCTGATACGTCATGTCATATTTCCCATACAGGAAGCGTTCAATCGAATTACATTACCTTTTATTTTTAAGGTAATTGCCAATCATTCTTGTCCAATTCAGTTAAGTAGAAAATCTAGACACCCGGGAGTGAAACCGCATTCGCAGAAAAAAACAGGAAATATAGGTACTCGTTAGACGGCGCTTCATACATATTAGGACAATTTTGATTTTCCGATCAATTAGCGAAGATCCAATTAACGACGAAGCAGATAGGCAATAAAGAGAACAATACTCGTTTAATTGATGAGACAAATAGGCAGTAACTTCTGTTTAATTACAAACGTTTTACGATTTTGCTGTAAACTCTCTAACCTGTCGATCTTATTGGTTCTCCAGTAGCGCAGTCAACAACCAGGATCTCTTGAATGACTCCAGACCGGTGTCAGATGAAATCGAGATCGAAAAGGAAACAGCCCGGTAAACATTCAACATTACAATTATTATATTATCATATAGTGGTATTCATCATGTCTCATGCAATCGATTTCATAATTATAGTAAAATTTATTTTCCACTTGTCCAGTACTGCTTTATAATACCTTGGCAACGGTTGCCATTAACAGACCCATAACGCCCGGGGCTTTATGGAAGGCATTATGAATCATAACGCCACATAAATGTTTTTTTTTTCTGTAGTTCAATAAATTAATTACTCAAGGAAGTTTTATTTATAACTGTACATAAAAAAGGGACTAATTATTTTCTCTCCAATAGAAATTAAAATTTTCAAATGTTCCTGAAAAATTATTACCAAGTTTGAAGTTCTTTGAGTTGACCGATGATGAACTCCTCAATGTGCATTCGGTTTCGTTCTGAACGTTAACATTTTCTTTTTCGGTAACTGAATGGGCTAGCTATCATTGTAGCAATTTTGTCCTTCGAGGAGATACTTTCTTCAATATAGCTCTCCGCTACCGTACTACCCTTCCATTTCTTTATGAACTTCCTGTTCATATTTTCAATAAAAATCAACATGCCATGCCCATGACAGGTTTTATGTCAGAAAAATATTTTCAAAGTTTCACCGCACAAGAAATAGTCCAACAATTTCTTCATTACAGTGTGAAATTGCCTCTGAAGATTATGTTTTCCAATTCTTCCGACCTCCCTGATGATCTTAGAAGAGTGATATAGATCTTTGTCGACCAAAATGTATTGGAGGCCTAGCGAAAGAAATGCAATTCACGCATCGATGGAATGAGCGATTTTCTGTGACTGATACTTCTGAATAACATTCTCTCTTATCTCATTTATAGATGAGAATATCCAATGGAAACTGGACATTTAATAAATAATCAACTATCTGAATGAAATTGCAAATTTTCACTTTCAGATATTTTCTCTCAAGTTATATAGGGTCTCTCTCAATATCTATCAGATGTAGTTTGTAACGTTCACCGCTGGTAAATCGTTATATTTCTAAAATGCTCAAAAAGAAAATGAACTTGCCAAACACTAATCCTTGGTCACCACATGAAATGAGTTTCCTGGAAACATGCCATCCGATTCCACATGATTTATAACCATTTTTATTTCCACAGATCACGGTGCTCACGGATATCTCTGGCGATTTATTCAAATCTGTAATTATTTGTTTATCGAGAAGGATTGTTTACAAAATGTCAAAACAAGATGATGCATATGAACATAGCTGGTTTACAGTCATTCCGATGTCACCTGTTCTTCTTCTCTATTTTGTTTTGTTAAGCCAGGCTCGTTTCATTGAAACGCTTCGACATAAAGTTTCGCTTGCATAAAAAAAGAGAGAAGTATATTTATTTCCCTCTTTATTTACTTTTGAGATCATGAAGTGCTATTCTGTACTTGCACTGCAATGTTCAGAACTTTTGGGTGTAGTAGTGAATAATCTATACTGCTCGGTTATGTTCTGTGGCAGAATTCAATGTAAAGCATGTTAGCAATATAGCAATGAAAGGAAATATGTTTTTTAATTAAATTAATTTTTGAAGAGGACGGAAGTCTTTGAATGACCATTTTGTACATTTCTGACCTGGTAACGCTGGTGCTCGTTGGAAGTTGATTTTGATTTTAATTGAATCGCTTTTGACAACCTACCTATTGATGCTGAGACCATATAATTGAGAGCTATGCCAGGAAAATTTTAGAGAGTCAGATAAGACAGAAATATTGACTCGATGAAAGTAGCACATGATGGAAGACAACAAATTTCATAGATTTGAATTTGTACCAAATCGACTGTGTGCCTCCTCGGTATTGTAAAGCCTATATGGTATTGTAAAGCCGCCCAAACTATTGTAAAACCCTGCTTTGGTATTGTAAAGCCTATATGGTATTGTAAAGCCTACCGAACCATTGGAAAGTTTGTTGGAGTATTGAAAGGTCTGCTGCGGTGTTGTAAAGCCTGTTGGGTGTGTAAAGCTGATCAAAAAGATGTCGACACTCTAGTTGGATGTAGGGAAGCAGACCTGATGTTAGAGATTTCCGTGAGAAATGTGATTTTGGATCCCACTGAAGACCATTTGAAATCCAAGGAAGCCAACAAGTCGTGATATTTCTATATTACTTGTGTCAGGTTTGAATGCATTCAGACTAGGTAAGAGAATGATTATTATCATATTCAATATGATTCTTTTTGATTACGACTTGAAGGACCCATTATTTTGGTAACATTTTACAATCCATTCAGGTCCATAATTTGTTGCTTGAGTCTAAGTATTTGATTAAAATTGTTATATGTTACTGTCATTTATTTGGAGTTGGGGACACCTCTCTTTCATCACAGTAAAGGTCTTTCTACAGAGATCGGCCTGTGAATAAGTTTTTTGAATTCATTTTGCACTGTAGATGGCGCCTCATTAACATCGTAAATAAAGAAAGCTTATTCTCATTGCCACTGATAGGATCTGTGAGGGTTATCAAGTGACGTCGACCTACGCTCTTGCCTCCCACATCGGATAGCTAGCCGAAGGCAATATTTGTGCCCAATTAGGGTTACAAGTTCTATGTCCAACGTGGCTTTAGCCGGGGAAGTAGTTGTTTTCTGTTAGATATTACAAAAAGTTACTTCAATTTTATCGTAGGTTTTTTCCATTCCCAGAGGAGTCATGTATAGGATCAATTTTCAATTGAGAATGTTTCTCATCACAACATGAATCCCTTCCAAGAGAGGTTATCTCGTACGATGGAAAATAGCGACTATATTCCAACTTTCAGTAGCAGATGATTCCTCAACTGACTTTATGAACACCCTGTTCATATTTTCAATAAAATCAACATGCCATACTCATGAAAGGTTTCATGTCAGAAAAATATTTTCAAAGTTTCACCGCGCAAGAAATAGTCCAACAATTCCTTCATTACAGTGTGAAATTGCCTCTGAAGATTATGTTTTCCAATTCTTCCGACCTCCCTGATGATCTTAGAAGAGTGATATAGATCTTTGTCGACCAAAATGTATAGTTGTTTTTAACGTCTCTTTTTCAATGTATATCATCAGTTGTGCAAGTACCAAACATTTTATTTATATTTTTCCATACATTTCTTGTTTTACTTTCATTTATGCGTGATTTATAATATCTTTTTTTTTCTTCTCTCTTGCCCAGAGTAATTTTATATCTCATATGTTTTGTAGTTCTTCAATTTGATGATTTTCTTATTACTTTCTTGTATATGTGATATCATGCGATATATTGTCGTCCTTACATTTCCAAACATAATTTTTTCATTAATGAAAGTATACCCTTTTCACATTTATTTTTCAACTCTCCAATTCTCATACAGTAAGTACCCTATACTATTCAAGCACATGTATACAAATGACCAAATTAGCGCAGAAATAAATCTCCCCTCGCTTTAAAAATTTCCACATCAATGATTAGTCACAAACACGCTATAAAGCCCTTTCTACAATGTCTTTCACGCCATTCGACGTGTTAAGACGGCCAAAGAAATCAGACGAGTTAAATAAGATATGAATAAATTCCTCTCATGCCGAGTTCTTTCCATTTTTAAGAGCCATGTTTCTTCTCGGGCATAATGCGCTTTTTGAAAGGGAATCTGTAGATTATTTTGAAGCGAAAAATAATGAACATTTTGCCTGTTTGGTTCATATATAGTAAAATGTAAAAAGAATGTTTTATCGCTGTTGATAATTAATAATCTGTGTAAAAAATGTTTTTATTGAAGAGAAATCGGTTTCTACATCATTTTTCAGAAGGTGCCATTCTTCCTCTTTATAAAAAATTACGGTATATACGTAAAACTGATCATTTTTCATTGACAATCAATTGAGTATTGGTCCTAACACCGTACCCTGAGGTACTCCACACTCTATTGTTCCAAACTCGCTGAACTTTTCATTTATTTTCATGCATTTTTGACGTTTCTCAAGGTGACATTTGAATAATTTGAGACAGTCATCCCTTATACCAATATTTTCGAGTATCGAAAGCAATATTTCATGGCTTATGGTAATAAATACCTTTGCGAGGTCGTCGAAAACAGCAAGCCATGGTTTACTCTCATCTAAAGCTCCATCAATATTATTCGTGAGTTCTACTATAGCATCTTCGGTTGATTTCTTTCCTTGAAGCCAAACTCAGATAGTAGTCCATACCTACTAGTGAGTCTATTTTTTAGAACGTTTTCAAATATTTTTCTCCACGATCATCACATAATTTGCCAATTCTGCAATCAAATTTGATTACAGAATGCTGGAATTCTCTCTCTTGAGATTGAAGAAATATTCTGCAACACCTCTGCCCCCATGCAATTGAAATGTATTTACATTATCTCTCTTGTGATAGAATAATATTCTCACACTGGTTAGCAATAATAACATTAGCCTTGACGCAGTTGATTGTCATCGTAGTGGCAAAATTTGAGTGTCAAGAAAATATAGTATGCTACTCGGTTAGAGTGAAAATTCGTGATGCTTGTGGTTCCTCACGCTCGCCTTCGGCTCGCGCTCGGAACTTTCCACTCGCATCGAATTTTCATTCTAACCTTGTTACAGAATATACTATACTAAAATTTTTGATCAGTGAGATATGTCTATAGTCTTCTGCGTCTGTAGCATCACCATTTTTATAAATTGGTCTCACCCCAGGAATTTTGAATTCTTCAGGAAATTTTCCTGAGTCTATACATTTGCTGATAATGTTAGTAAGTGTCTCTGCCATGACATTATCGATGCCAGGAGATTTTCCTTTTCTAAGGTTGCTGTATGGCCAGAAAAACTTGTCTGTGATACTGGACTGATGAAAATTGAATTGGTTGTAGTTTCCTCCTTTATTGTTTTTGGAGCATCTTTAACAATTTTGTTTATCAAACTTTTTCTCATATTAATGAAAGCGTTATCAAAAATGTTAGCATTTTGATTATCAGTACAGTGATGTTGTTTTTGTCGTCTTATTTTCAAAAATCTTGCCCGCAATATTCTTATTTGTTTTGTATTCATGTTATAGTTCTTCATTTAGATGAATTTTTATTAATTTTTAGTACATCAAAGAAATTATTTCCGAATTGTATCCAAATGTGATATAGGTATTATCGTTCTTACATTTACGAACAGAAAAAAAAAACCCTTTTTTCACATTGAGAGAGAGAGAGAAACGTACTTTATGGTGCAAGAAATGAACTTCTTATTGAAAAAGCATGTAAGGACGTTTTTTGCCAATTTCATTATTCATTCTCACGTTAGTAAGTACTCCATTTATTATTTCCTACATTTATTGTACAAAGCGTATTTTCAGTTGTCCTGAGGAAGGTATCGAATTATACCGAAAGCTTGACAGTATCAAAGAGATTTCTTTGAAATAGCCCGCAACCCTGACTGCAACCCCACAAATACTATATATATATATATATACATATATATATATATATTTGATTGAATCAAATAAACTTTTAAACCAAAACCCATATGGGATAATTATTGAGTTAGCAGCTTTTCATTCTTAAGCAACAAAACTCAAGGTTTTTTTCAATAATTTTTTTAAATATTTTCTGCAAAACACTATTCTCGTTCAATCGTATGTCTGGTATCAAATAACAGGTAATACAGGAACAACTATGGATGAGGTAGGTTATCATAAAACTCATGGTGATCTCCTGGAATGCTGGAGATGGCAGTATTTCGGTTGTAATTTCGAAACATTTGGAGATAGCATATATTATTGAGACAAGATACCACCCACATTATTTTTATTTTATCGGGGATGACTGATTTTCATACTTAAGAGTTTTTTTCTATTTCTAACGATATAAGACACGTATTTCAACTATAATAGGTTAGCAGGTTAACATGTTCCACCGACGTAATGACATATAATTTGACATAAGAAAATATACGAATCATTTAACTGAAAATAAGTAGCGAAATATTATAAAGGCATAAATAGGAAAAGCAAAAGATAAAACTATAAAGAATCGGAAAATCTAATAATAAAGCAAGAGCAACATGGGCTATCATAAATTAATTACAGGGAAAACAAAGTAATAATAAAAAACGTATAACCAGCGTATAATCTTCGGTCCCTGACGCTATAATAATTCCTACTGTACCATTGCAGAAACTTACCGAAAACTTACACCAAAATAAAGACCCTCTAACATACATTGAGAATGTAACTACTTCTTGACACAAACATGGCAGATTTAAAGAAAATTCTCAAGAACCATTAAAAACAAACACCACTGGTTTTGATAACCTAATTTTTTTTAGAATTTGCCCAGACACTCTTAACATACTTTTAGAATGTGCATATTCCAGATTCATTTTATCTATTTGTCACAAACATGGTAAAATTAAAAATTCAAGTAAATTCTCAGGAACGTTAAAAACAAACACCACTTTGATACTTTTTTTCTACAATTTTCCAAACACTGCACTTTACATGAAAAATAGAATCATAGCAGATTTTCACTGTAAAATTCCTCAAGATTATTACATGCTTTTTTGGGTTTTTTATATTTATATTTTTCTGAATTTTTAATACACTTTCTCATTTCTGATTTCGGAGAGTACACGATTAAATATCTTTTTGCTTTCATAGATTAGAGAGTCTTCTGCCAAAGTGGATTTCAGAATATATAGGGGGAGGTAGTTTATTTTCCGATGTTTTCCTTGGAAAAATGAACCTATGGAATATCTACCATTTGTTTACTAGGGTTTTGGGAATCAACTGTATTATTTTAATTATGTATTAGACACACAGATTCTAGGATGAAAATGCAGGTGAGAGTTAGAAAACCGCTGCTGATAAATAAAGGTCCACAGGGTTCTCTCATTAGGGCTTTGCAAAGGTATCTAACTCCACTTTTTTGTTGGACAAACACTATTGTAATAATTTTTTACTGCAAAATCCCCAACAGGCAATTCCATATCTCAAATTAGCCTCAATCATAGAGTGCTAAACCATAATTTTTCAACGGGCCAATTCTCATACAGTACGAACATGTATTCAAATTACCATATTAGCGCAGAAATGAATCTCCCCTCGCTTTAAAAATTTCCACATCAATAATTAGTCACAAACACGTCATAAAGCAGTTCTACAATGTCTTCCAGTCCATTCGACGTGTTAAATGACGGCCAAAGAAATCAGACGAGTTAAATAAGAAATGAATAAATTCCTCTCATGCGGAGTCGTTTCCATTTATAAGAGCCATGTTTCTTCTCGGGCATAATGCGCATTTTGAAAGGGATCTGTAAATTATTTTGAAGCGAAAGATAAAGAAAATTTGGCATGTTTGTTTCATATACAGTGTGGCTTTTTTTAGTCCCCCCTCCTGTTAACTTTTGAACGGTTCGACGTAAACACATGAAAAAAACCGATTGGAGGGTTTCACCGATACTATTTTTTTAAACAAAAAATATGGTGATTGCTCGACAGGGGGCGCGGAGGGGGCATATTAACTAGGGTCACTGAATCCTAGAAGGCTTTGGCCTTCTCAAGGGTATGGCCAATGGGTGGAGTCTAAATAGTTCCGATGTTCCAAAAACACCACGAAAATTAGGTCCGATGTTTGAACTAGTGACACATGTCAAAAGTCAATTTTTATGTCATTGCCGTAATTGGAAATGTTTTTGAAAATAGTTTTAGCAGATTCACAGTATAGAAAGCAGATTGTCCCAAGTCCCAAAATCTTCGGATGAGCCCTGCTGTCACTGAACTGAACTGAACTTAGGAATATGTTGGTTACATTTTTTACTGATACAAATATTCCTTTCTTCTGAAAGTGAAGTACCTATTGTGCAAGAATACCGACAAAAGTCATAAATTATATTGTATTCTCAGAGGTGAGTTCAAGATGATTTTGTTTATAAATTTTTAATTAGTAGATTGAAGAATATATTTTTCCCATTTTCCTCACTAAAGACAAATACAGATTATATTTTCATTAAATCTATTTTTTTCAGGATAGAAACAGGAAACCTTGAGAAAGAAATGGCTATCAATATTGTTAAATTATAAATGTATTGATTCAATTTTCAATTAAGAATGTTTCTCTTTAAAAAAATAACAATATATGTTTCACCTTTGACTGTTTTTGCTTTGATATGACTTATTTACTCATTTCACAAATTATTCTCATCAGTCCTTTTCTAATTATTGTTTGATTTCTTCATCAATTTTTATTTCATATGTATTGCTGTTAAATAATTTATGTAAAAATGTAATTCCTCTCTGAACAGAAATGCTTCTTGGGATCAATAAATGTGTGTGCAGTGTAAGTATAACAATTTTAGTGTTCACTAGGACTGACAAATTTTTTTTGAATTGTTCAGATAATCAACCCATTTTATCAATTTTCAGATTCATTTTGGAACGAAATTTTAATTGCAAAAAATCAACGAAATACGGTAAAATCAAGTGCGAAGATGTACAACACTTGGATGTAAAAATAGAAACAAAGGAAGTCAACAACAGGAAGCCAACCACACATTTGTGGATTCGGTTAGAAGACCTTGAGCTTTCTAAGCAACAAATAACGTCGCCACGGAGGCAGATATAACTACCAGCGTACTGATGAGAGCTTAAGCTCGAAACACGTGTCTACGGTTGCACAACAATTTGAGGGCTATACCCAATAACTTTTCTATTTATATTTATATATATATATATATATATATATATATAAATATAAGTAGAAAAGTTATTGGGTATAACCCTCAAAATGTTCTGCAACCGTAAACACGTGTTTCGAGCTTAAGCTCTCATCAGTACGGTAAAATCAAGTGCGATGATGTACAACACTTGGATGTAAAAATAGAAACAAAGGAAGTCAACAACAGGAAGCCAACCACACATTTGTGGCTCCGGTTAGAAGACCTTGTGGTTACAAGGCAACAACTAACGTCGCCACGGAGGCAGCTATAGCTACCAGCTGAAGTGTTCCCTAAGGGAGAATTATTTAAGTTATGTGTAATATTATTGTCGATGAGGAGTAAATATGAATAAATTTCACTTAAGTGATTAACGTCAGTTTTTTTATTTAAGCAAGAATCTGATTGAGAGATGAAAGCCATTTCCATGAAAAGTCTTTTACTTGAGGAGTTTACTTGTAGCTTCCCTGAAGATGACAGTATTCACTGTTGAAATATCGGAAATATAGTGTTAAAAGAGTACACGTTTTGCTTGCTGGTTTCGTATCCTAACTAGTCAGCAAAGACTACCCTTCTACTATATATATATATATATATATATATATATATATATATATATATAGAAAAGGGCAAACTCATTATATATATATATATATATATATATATATCACTTAATTTGACAAGAACCAAGGAATCCAAAAGTAGAGGTTTGTCTACAAATTGACAGGCAGCCAACACTTATATCTGTCTTGCCTTCACGGTATTAATTCTTGAGTGGATTCGTTTTGATTTCGAGAGCTCCATAAATCCTTTCTGATGAGTGCGTGAGCACGAAACAGCTGTCAAAGGTTGGAACTCTCGGAATTAAAACGAAATATGCTCTATTTTCACTTATATATATATATATATATATATATATATATATATATATATATATATATATATATATATATATATAGAGGTGAAATTTCGTGACTGGCTGTATATTAGTTTGTAGTATTTGTGGGGTTGCAGTCAATGATTGGGCTGTTTAAAAAAACTCTTTGATACTGTCAAGCTTTCGGTATAATTCGATAGCTTCATATATATATATAGAGAATGGATAGTCGTTGCTGACTACACAGTCCTGACTACATTTGAAATAGAAGTTAATGGAATTTTACCTTTCACTTTTGAATAAATTGATGTAATTGGTAAAATGGTTTCATTTGCAATTTTAATATTGCACACTTAATGAAGAAGCCTGTACAATCTTGGTGTAATATCTTTTATACATGGAAGTTAACTAAATGTAGGATTTGAAGGATTGTTACTAGCAACATTGCCATTAGTGGATATGTTAAGATTGTTAGATATAATATCTGTTTCAATATTTAATGGTGTGCTGAACAGAATACTTCTCAGTAAGCTAGGTGGATGAGCATTGTCTGAAAAGAGTTTAAAAAGATTATCTAGGTTTTTTATGAAAAGATTTGTCTGAGATTTTGAGCACTCATCTGCTTTCATCTGTTTCACAAGTTTTATTTTCATTGAACGCATGATAAAACTCCAAGTTAATATATCTGCCAGAACTACAGGGTTTCCTGTACCAGTCTAAAGGTATTTTGTTATTAGGATTACGTATGAATCTTGTATCTAAGAAAGGTACGGAACAATCATCATCCTCAGTTTCAATTGTAAACTGGATATATGGGTCAAAGCTGTTGAAAGTAGTAAGAATCTCAGTAATGTCATCTTTTGGTAAAGCGACAATGATATGATCAACATATTCTTTGAAGAAAAAAAGATTAAATGATTGAATGATGACTGTAATTACTGTGTCCAACACACCATCCATTAGATATGAAGGTAATATAGGGGTGATTGAAGCTCCCATTGGGGTATACCAAAAATTTTTTCATAAATTTTGTTAAAAGAGAAATATGTGTTATTGAACAGGAAAGTTAAAATTTTCATGAATATTTCTTCATTAATGTTACAATGATTGCTAATATGATTCCATTTTTCATCAATTGATCTTTGACAAACTTCTAAGTATAGATTGCTAAAAAGAGAAACCACATCAAGACTTGCCAAAACATAGTCATTAGTATGTTTGTGTTATCAAATTTATTATAAACTTCAAAAAAGTCTTGTATACAGTATTCATTGTCAGAATCATATGCTTTAGTTAGAATATCTGTGAGAAGTGAGGCAATGGCTTCTGTTGGAGCACCAATACATGAAACTATGGGTCTCATCGTCAAGGTAGGTTTATGTATTTTTGGTAATAAATAGAATTTTGGATAAATAGCATTATGGCATGTGAGTTTCTTTTTTGTGGCATCATCATCTTGATTGGTGTCTATAAGTAGTTTAAAAAATTTATTAGCTTTTCTTTGTATAGTAGTCGTAGGATCATTTGCTAATTCAATATGGGAATTACTGTTGATAATTATTTCATTTGAAAGATTAGGATATGGAAAAAGAACGATATGGAAGATTCAAAGTTTCTGAATTCTGTAACTATAATATTATAAAAAATTACTTGTGACATCTACAGCCACTAATGGAAACTTAATTTGACACGAACCATGATTGAACCTTGGGTTGGCCAGAACAACAAAATTGTTGGCTGCCTGTCAATGAGTAGGTAATCATCTGCCATTGGATTCCTTAGTTCGTGTCAAATTAAGTTTCAACTAGTGACTGCAGATGTTACAAGTTATTTCTTGTAACATACTGTCGTTGTCGTCAGGTATCAATTTCAGAATGGATTCGTTTTGATTTCGAGAGTTCTATTAAGTCGTCCTGATGAGTATGAAAATACGAAACAGCTGTCGACGAATGGTAGAGCTCTCGGATTTAAATCGAAATACTTTCTTTTCACTTTATACTATTATATTTTCATTTCTTAAAATCTTGTCTAGAGTATACTACTAGATACGTTTTGTATTCACATTGTAATTCTTCGTTTCGGGAATTTTTTATTTATTTATTATATCTACATTTGATATTATCAAAGAAATTACTTGAGAATTGTATTCAAATGTATTATCGTCCTTACATTTTCAAACAGAATATTTTCATTCATAAAAGATACCATATTACACGTTGATTTTTCTCTTACAGAATACACTACTCCCTATTCATGCACATGTATACAAATTACCATATTAGCGCAGAAGTGAATCTCCCCTCGCTTTAAAAATTTCCACATCAATAATTAGTCACAAACACGTCATAAAGCAGTTCTACAATGTCTTCCAGGCCATTCAACGTGTTAAATGACGGCCAAAGAAATCAGACGAGTTAAATAAGATATGAATAAATTCCTCTCATGCGGAGTCGTTTCCATTTTTAAGAGCCATGTTTCTTCTCGGGCATAATGCGCCTTTTGAAAGGGATCTCGTCTGGTATTCTTTGGAAGCTGTTACATATTTCATCCGGCCCCTCCCGACGGGAAGCTGAGCATCTTCTAACGCGATGTGAAAGTCGACTCCTCTCGCTGGAAAAGAAGGGTCTTACAAAAACGTTATCTGTTGGAATGGCTGAAAGGTTTTTTAGACAGTGGCGTGGGATTGCGAAGAATTTGTGTTCGACTATGTTGTAACTGGCGGTATGAATATTATTTCTTATAATAGCACTACACCTTTTCAAGTGGTAAATCAGAAACGGTAATGTTAATTTAGGAAAACGTAAATTGAAATTCAGACTAGTAAAGTAAATTTCAGAATGCGTGAATTATAATTCAGAAAGGTAATTTGTATTTCAGAAAGTATAAATTGAAATTCATAATAGTAAAGTGAATTTCAGAATGCGTGAATTTAAAAAAATCATCCCAATTCGAAGCCGAGCGATAATTTTTCTAAAAATTTAATGCTCGAGGAGATATTTCCAGGTAGCTCAAGAACGTGGGAGATTCGGTGAGAAAATTTCACACCAAATTAATACAAAAAATCATAACATATTTTCCCTCAGTAATTCCAATAGAAAACTAAAATTATCAAGTAGGCTCTGTGCCTGTCAATAGGCATATTATATGTCATTGACTCAGTGCAATTTTTGTTTATCAGGTTACTATAGTTTGCAAAGAATTTGTTAGATATCTATGGCACAAATGAAAAGCCTTTCTTGAATTTCAGTAACATGAAATAATTAAAAATAAATTAACAGATTAAAAAGTATATTTTAATTTAAGTTCTACCACTAAAGTTTGCTAAAAATATTCCTGATAGAAACATTTCTTGTTTCATTTTGTAATTATATTGGGATATCCAAGAAAGACTAGGGTTTTAGTTGCTTAAAACGAATCTTTGTTAAAAATATGTTATTAGCTATCAACAAATCTGTGTTACTGATGTGAACGAATGCTTTATTTTTATAATTTTTGTTTGTCAGGAATTCGTTTAAAATAAACACAAATAATAACGTTTTTGCATAAAATAAATAGGAAGCTATGGAATTATCACATTAACATTACTTTTTAAAATATTATTTTCACTGTATATTTTATGACATGTCCATTAATCAATTTTTAAGAAAAAAAAATTACTATGTAAAGAAAGACAGATAAAAATGTATTCATAGCATTTTTCCTTTGTAAAGATAGATAGATGCATTTGACAGAAAAATTATCACTACTTATAATCTCCAAGTGCTTGAATTATTGCAGGAATTTTTTCGAATACATCCTTCAATAAAATTGTTTCATTGCAAGTGATTAAAGTTTCGTCTCAAAAAAAAATCGAAGAAAAAGAGTCTAAGAAGAAAAATGTATGGTAAAAAATCCATACGGAAAAATGCCCACAAAAAGTTCGGAAAGAAATGTCGGGAAACACATTGAAAAAGAATTCCACAAACAAAAATTTGTCAAAAAAAGTCCGAGATAGAAGTAGAAGCAAAAAAAGAGCAGGAACAAAGTCCGGATAATACTGTTTTTTTGGACGTGTAGACCAAATTCTATGGATGTCGCGAAGCCAAAAAAATTATTTCCGGACGTGTTACGTACACTATTTTTTCGGCAACCATGTAGAATAACAAATCAATGAGAAGCATTTAGTCTAAGAGACGAAGAGAGGTCGACCTCCTTCTGTTAAACGGATGAAACATACTTTTCATGAAGTTACATAGATAGACGAATACGCCTAAAATGGGTTGCCTATCAAAAGGTGGTCATGACTATATATAGTGGCTTTCAAAAATTTGCACCATATCGAAACTTTTTTATTATCAATTTGTCAGAAAATTTTGTTCTTCATAAAAATTAGTGCATTACGGAATATTTGTATCCGAGTCATCAAAATTCCAAATTTCTAAACGGTGTGCAGGGGGGAACAAAAAATATAATTTTGATCAAGAGTAAACTACCCTGGTATATTTCAGTTCTTATTTGTATTGTATATTGAAATTCGAACAGAAGATGGGTACCAACAGAAACATTCTAATTCTTAACGAACAGTCGTTACCGACCGATGATGAACCCTTTAGTCTCATAAACACCTACTACGTAGGCTTATTACGGCAAGTACCTGACAGGAAACAACTACTCCCCTGGCTAAGACCACGACAGGTATTGAATTAAATCTAACAGATCTAAGATACACAAGTACACAAGTATCTGTTAGATTTAATACAATGCCCGTCGTGGTCTTAGCCAGGGGAGTAGTTGTTTTCTGACAGGTACTTGCCATAATAAGCCTACTTAGTAGGTATAAATGGGAGTAAAGGGTTCATCATCGGTCGGTAACGACTATTCGTTACTAAACGATTTCCCAAAGAACTCTGTTTTTTTCATTTTAATTCTTATTTATATGGATATTTGTATTAAAATTCGAGCACTTCCAGCCTAGTCCGGAAACTACGTACTTTCCCAAAGAAAAAGTGTCCGGGAACACTTTTCTTGGTGATGGTTGCCGAAAAAATAAATGGAGGAAAAAAGTACGGAAAAAAGTTAGTGGAAGAAATCCGTGGGAAAACAAAAATAAGGAGGGAAGTCATAGAGAGGAAAAGAGGAGGAAAAAGTCCAGGAAAACAGTTCAGGTAAAACCGCCAGGAAAAGAATTTCTGGAAAAAACAGTAAGAGGAAAAAAACTAGGGAATGAATCAAAGACAATGAGTACGACTCTACCCTCCCCCCCTTGCGGAGCAATATAATCATTTTTGACGTGAGAAAATCCTTCAACCCCAGCAGCGTTTTTATAGTGACTATGTCTTGTAATTAATATCGGAGGATTGTAAATTATCTGATTTTGACTTTTGATGCGACTAAATAGATCTGAGTCCATTATATCTCTCAGAACTACGAGGATATATTGAAAAATTCTTAGCACTATAGATCCAAACAAAATTTCAATGTCAAAATATTTTATTACTCAACATATTCTCCTCTTAATTGGATACATTTATTACAGCGAATCTGCAACGGCTCTAGACCTTTGCTCTGCAAACCAGACCTCCACAGCTTTTATTACCTCCTCGTTGGAAGAAAATTTAAGACCTTTTAAACTTTTTTTCAGTTGAGGTAAGAGATGATAGAATAAGGGGGGTGTTCTAGTACCTAATTCAAACCCTAAATCACGAATTTTTTGCATGGCAACATGAGATTTGTGTGCAGGGGCGTTGTCCTGGAAAACAAAAATTTCCAGTTATTGTTCTGCCCTTATCCAAAAAATCAATCATGATTACTCCAGGGCAATCCCAAAAAGCTGAAGCAAGAACTTTTCCATCGATTGTTGCTTTGTTTCTGGATCGTAGAAATGTACCCAAGTCTCATCCATAGTAACAATTCGGTTTAAGAAGTCTACATCGTTTTCAAATCGAGCACAGATCGAACGCAATGCTACTACCCTTGCACGCTTTTGGTCAACATTCAAACATTTGGGGATCCATATTGCAGCAATTTTTCTCGTGTCCAAATTGACGTGAACTATATGATGAACGCGTTCGTATGAAATATTCAGTGCTTCAGATATCCATTTTAGCCCAATTCGACGGTCTGTTAAAATCATGTCATGAACTGCATCGATATTTTCGGGGACTGACACAGAAACTGGCCTTTCCGATCGGTCATCATCTTCAATGGAAAATTTACCTCTTTTGAAGCTTGCAGCCCAATTTTTCACAATCGCATAAGAAGGAAATTGATCACCACGGGTATTAAGCATATCTTCGTAAATCTGCTTACCTCTTAACCCTTTTAAATACAGGTACTTGATGATGGCTCGATACTCCAATTTATCGCGTAACTCTGGTTTACTTTTTTGACGTCAAAATTTACACTGACACTTCTAATAAGTTATTGTTCGTTGCTATGGTAACGCAATATTTTGTTTATGCAGTGAACTGGTCTAGGCTAACTAGATATCAATACATCCTCGTATCTCTCAGAACTATTACTTTATTATTTAGTAGTACTTTCACATTTCACTCCTCACTCTGAGAATGTGAAGGTGTTTTCTAAGAAATTTCCACATACAGTTGACATTTAACCACACTGGACGTTCCTAATAAAAGACCATTTGAATTGTGGTACACCTACTTCGAC